>CM075063.1:124252488-129052488 GCA_037428765.1 Rubia yunnanensis
ATATAAATATAAATAAAGATATATATAAATATAAATATAAATAAAGATATATATAAATATAAATAAAGATATATATAATTATATATATAAATATAAATATAAAATATAAAATATAAAATATAAATATAAATATAAAATATAAATTATAAATAAAATATATAAATAAAAATATATACATATACGGATAAATATATAAAAAATATATATATATGGATATATATATATATAAAATATATACATATACGGATAAATATATAAAAAATATATATATACGGATATATATATATATACATAAATATAAATAAATATAAATAAATATATATTTATATACATAAATATAAATAAATAAATATATATATATATATATATATATATAAATATATAAATATATACGTAGGTATATAAATATATACATACATGTAAATGTGTGGATATACATACATGTACACGTGTGGATATACATACATGTAAATGTGTGGATATGCATGCATGTAAATGTGTGGATATACATGCATGTAAATGTGTGGATATACATACACATATAAATATAAATAAATATATATACATATATTTATATATATATATGTATGTACATACATATTTATATTTATATATATAAATACACATATATTATATATATATATATGTATATATTTATATTTTTATATATGTATATATTTATATTTGCATATATATATATATTTTATTTATATATACATGTGTGTATTTATATATATTTATTTATTTATATATATATATTTATTTATATATATATATATTTATTTATATATATATATTTTTTATATTTATGTATATATTTATATATACATATACACATTTATATATATATATATATTTATATATATATATATTTATTTATATTTATATATATATACATATGTGTATTTATTTATATTTATATATATGTATATATTTATATTTATGTATATATATAAATATATTTTAAAAAATAAATTTGGACCAGGATTTTTTTAAAAAAATAGAGGACGCATTTAGTAAATGCGTCCTCGCCACTTGGCAGCTCCCCCTTCGCCGCCTGATTTTTTTGACCAGGATTTTAAAAATAAAAAATAAAAAAACCAGAGGACGCATTTCGTAAATGCGTCCTCTATTTAAAAAAATTTTAAAAAAAATTACACATGGAAAGGACGCATTTTCTAAATGCGTCCTCCGTATTCACTTCCATTTGTGGCTACTGTAGCCACAAACATAGAATTTTCTCTGAGTGCATTAGTAAAACTTCTCTTGAAGGAGAAATGATGCTATCGCGAAACTCCCAAGGTTTTTAGCAAACACACTCTGGAGGGCCTCCACTTGTGTACTTGCAGTATAAAAACATGAATAGTGATCTGAAACTATGGAACTCTTCTTCATGTTAAGAACCGGAAAAATCAAAATAACTGCACAAACACATAAATACACAATCCTAATCAAAACCTATTAACGCATCAACAAAACAATGAATGCATCAAACTAAAAAAAATGTAAAAAACAATATAAAAAAAACCAACATAAAATGTAATTTAAGCAACAACGATAAATTAAATTACCGTGAAATTCTCCGGTGGCTCGCCGGTGCCGGATTTCAAGGCTAGGGTGCCGGAGAGGAAGAGAGGATCTGCGAAGAATGGAAAAAATTGACAAATTGGTGAGAGGATGTCGAAATCACCACGTCGTAACCGCAAATAATCGATTATATAAAGAAAAGAGTTGTTATGATGCAAAAGGTTGCTTCGATTGATCTGTGTAGAGATATATTTATACAGAGAAACTATGAACAAAATTACCTATTCTAACTCAACTAAATATCCTATAACTGAGGAAAGAATATTGACGTGAGAATTAGTCTACAACAATAAAGACAACAAAATAGGAAAAGGTCAGCACCCTTAATAGCCTCCCACAAGCTCACGATCGTAAACGAACGAGAAGCTTGTGTTGCAAGTTTTGAAACCTATAAGTTCCCACAGCTTTGGTAAATATGTCAGCTACTTGATCTTGCTCACGGACATGGCGAACAACCAAGGCGCCGGCTTGAACTTGCTCACGAACGAAGTGGAAATCGATCTTAATGTGTTTTGATCGTTGATGAAAGACCGGATTTGCAGCGAGAAACGTTGCACTTAAATTGTCACAAAGGACAATGGGAGGGCTGGAATGAGGAGCATCCATTTCTTTGAGAAGCTGCTGTAACCAAATCAGCTCTGCTGCAGCAAAAGCTATAGCTCTGTACTCGGCTTTAGTGCTGGAGCGAGCTACAACGTTCTGTTTTCGGGAAGACCAACTAACAAGATTGCCGCCATAGTAAACCGAGAAACCATGCTGAGAGCGACAATCATCCGGGTCCGACGCCCATCCAGCATCGGTGAAACACAGCAACCGAGAATCCTTAGAAGGCCGGAACAGCAAACCCGCATCAAGTGTGCCCTTTAGATAACGCAGAATGCGTTTAACCGCCAACCAATGCAACTCAGTCGGGCGATGCATGAATTGACACACACGATTCACCGAATAGGATATTTTTGGCCGAGTGATGGTGGCATATTGTAAGGCACCAACAATACTGCAGTATAGATGAAGATCGGAGAACGGATCACCGGAGGCGATTAACCGTGAGCCAGGGATAGCCGGTGAAGAGATCGGCTTGGCACCTACCATTCGACTACGGTCAAGAAGGTCGAGAATATACTTACGTTGAGAGAGATGCAACCCGGCTGCACTTTGATGAACTTCAATTCCTAAGAAAAAATTTAGATGGCCCAAGTCTTTCAAGGAAAAGACCAAGTTGAGATAGCAAACAAAGTCTTCAACGAATGAAGAATTGGAGCCGGTGATAATAAGGTCATCCACATAAATAAGCACATATACCACATCCGAGCCATGCCGTTTGATAAATAGAGAGGAATCAGAGATGCATTGCTGAAAACCATGACGAAGAAGAGCTTGATGGAGCTTTTGAAACCATGCTCGCGGAGCTTGTTTAAGGCCATAGAGTGCCTTTTTAAGCTTGCAAACAAAGGAGGGCTGAGTAGGGGAAACAAAGCCTGGCAGTTGCTCCATATACACGGTCTCAGCAAGATCCCCATTGAGAAACGCATTATTAATGTCAACCTGGCAAAGAGGCCAGCCCTGAGTGATAGCAAGGCTGAGAACAACTTGAATGGTAGTCGGCTTGATGACCGGACTGAATGTATCAAAGTAATCCACTCCTTCCTCTTGATTGAAACCTTCGGCAACCAGACGTGCCTTGTATCTGTCAACTGAGCCACCGGGCTTCTTCTTTATCCTGAAAACCCACTTACAACCAACAAGATTAGTAGAAGGGGGCCTAGGAACTAAGTCCCAAGTCCCATTATTCATCAAGGCATCATATTCTAGCTGCATTGCATGTTGCCAATGAGGGTTCTTTTTAGCCTGTAAATATGTTTTTGGTTCAAAGTCTGAAGGATCACAAGGGATAGGGTGTTTGGTTGCGGTGTATGCTTTAGGTTTGAGTTTATTTGTCGCAACTCGAGTAACTATGGGATGATTAGAGGTACTGGATGGCCGAAAATAAGAAGGGGCAGGTTGATATGGGACAATGGCCGAGGATGGTTGTACCGGAGAGGGGGTGGGCGTGAGGCCGAACGGAGATGAGATCGGTGACAACCTGGCCGGTGAGGAAGGGGTAGAATCTGTATTTAGCAGACTGGATGGAGGGGAATGGACCTGACTGGTCGGTGATGGACAGATCCGAGGTGGAGACAATGAGGTGGATGTTGTCGGGGACACACTGATCAGAGTGGAGGTGAGCAGAGATGTACTGGACAGTGCATTGTCAAGGACCAAGAGGTCATAAACTGGTGACTTAGATGGACGAGATTCTGAGAGATGATCAGAGTATGGAAAACGAGACTCATAAAAAACAACATGCCGAGCAATGTAGGTTCGAGAAGAAGGGATATGAAAGCATAGATAACCCTTGTGTTTAACACTGTACCCCAAGAAAATGCAAACTACAGACCGAAACTCTAATTTGCTACTAGTGTAGGGACAAAGATATGGAAAGCATAAGCAACCAAAGGATTTCAAGAAGGCATAATCAGGTTTTCGGGTGTAGAGACAAGAGTATGGAGATTTGTTTTGAAGAGTCGGGGTTATGGTACAATTATTTAAGTAGATAGCAGTATGAAAAACTTGTTCCCAAAATTCTATGGGAAGATGGGAATGAGCTAAAAGTGCTAAGCCCTTTTCAACAACAATTCGGTTTCGTCTCTCAGAAGCTCCAATTTGTTCGGGAGTATGAGGACACGAAACGCGATGAATAATACCATGGCTTTGAAGAAAAGTAGAGATATTGCGATATTCACCACCCCAATCAGATTGAAAAGCCTTGATTTTAGTCGAAAATTGAGTTTCAACCATTGTTTTAAAAAGAGTGAAGGCTGAGAAAGCTTGAGATTTTGTGGCGAGAAAGTAAACCCATATAAACTTTTTACAATCATCAATAAAGAGAACAAAATAGCAATTTCCATTTAAAGATGGTACGGAAGCAGGACCCCAAACATCGGAGTAAATCAAATCAAAGGGTTTTGAAGAAGAAACATGCTGAGAAGGTAAATGGAGTCTATTACTCTTGCCTAATTGACAGGCACTACAGAGGGATAATGTTTTATTTGAAGATACAGGTAAATCAAAATCAACTAATTGACGACGGAGAACAGATTCATGAGGATGAGCAAGGCGATGATGCCAACAGGAGACAGAGGCTCGTTCACCAACGAATACTCGAGGACCTGAAGGGTGAATTGGAAGCCGATACAAACCATTCTCAACAATGCCCTTGAGAATTTTCTTTCCCTGGAGATTCTTGACAAGGCAATGATTAGCATGTAATTCGACAAACACGTTATTATCTTTGCATAATTGAGACACGCTAATCAGGCTTTGTGAAATCTTTGGAATAACAAGAACATTTTTAAGGGCAAGAGAACTAGAATTAGCAGCATGCGAAGCAGGTAAAACATAATGACCAGTATGAGTAATGGGCAGAGGCTCACCACTACCAACAGTGAGGTTGTCCATGCCAGTGTAATCACAAGCGAGGTTGAGGCCACCAAGATCAGCCGTCACATGATTCGAAGCACCGGAATCCACCACCCATGGATCAGTGATGGCGGACGGATTGGTGTAGGTTGCCATGGCTTTCTTTCCTGTAGAACCGTGCTGGCGGTGGCAGAAAGCAGACCGGCGATTGGTGGCCGGATAATCCACAGTGTTGAGGCGATGATGACAGTTTCTACCACCATAATATGGTTTGTCACAAATTTGACAAACAACACGGGGAGCATTACTGACCGATGAGGAGTCCGGCATAGCAGGTGGAGGTGCCAAGTTTCTCCGATGTGCCACGTTCGCTGAGAAACCACCAGGAACGGCACAAGATTCGAGGATGCACTGCTCCTCTTGAAGAAGTAAGCCAAGCAACTCGTTTGAAGAGATCGGTTCAATTCTCATGCTAAGTGCAGTTTTGAAAGCACTATATTCAGCACCAAGACCAAACAGGATAAATGAGACAAAATCATCCTCGAAAATCTCCGTGAGACATTCGGCCAGAGAGTCAGAGATTGCTCGCTTCTTTTCGACATACTCAAGAATTGACATGGATCCCTTGGTGAGAAGTTGAAGTTGCGGTTTAAGGTGCATTTGACGTGTACGAGTTTGCGACTGAAACATTTGCTCGAGCATGGTCTAAACCTCCGAAGTAGTGGTGGCACGAGCAACATGTCCCAACATTGGAGAGGTGAGAGTGGAACGAATCCATAGAAGGACGAGCATGTCCTTGCGTTTCCAAGCAACATAGTCCGGATTAGGCGTTGTCGTGGTAGAGCCAGTTGCCGTTACAGTTGCCGATGGGGCGCTGCCGGAGACCAGAAAGTCTTCAAGCTTATAAGCCTCAAGAGCAGAATGAATGGTGCCTCGCCACAGTGAATAGTTGGTGCGGTCGAGACGTACTGCGAGGGCCGGGAATTGCAGGTTTGCTGCGGCACCTCCAGATGCAGTTAGCAGAATCTGGGTGGCAGAAGGTGTGATGGATTGTGAATTTTCGGAAGGCATAGCGATGGATCGGTAGGCTGCTCTGATACCATATAAAGAAAAGAGTTGTTATGATGCAAAAGGTTGCTTCGATTGATCTGTGTAGAGATATATTTATACAGAGAAACTATGAACAAAATTACCTATTCTAACTCAACTAAATATCCTATAACTGAGGAAAGAATGTTGACGTGAGAATTACTCTACAACAATAAAGACAACAGAATAGGAAAAGGTCAGCACCCTTAATAGATTAAAGCTATAAAACTAGAAAAAAAAAGCAAAGATACAAACCTAGGGTTTTAGAGCAAAGCGGGGAAAGGAAAACGGAGCAGAGCGGCAGAGGAAATGTGGCGGATGATCGAAACGAAGGAGAGAAGGACGATCAGAACGAAGGAGCGGCAGACAATCGGAGCGGCGGACCGCGGAAAATCAGAACGGCGGAGCGCTGAAGATCAGAATGACGAAGCGAGGAAGATCGGAACGCAATAAAGGAGTTGAAAATTGGAATGAATAAACCGAATTAATAACTAACCTTATATTTATATACTATTGCAACTAAGTCCTATAACTATTATAATTTCAGAGAGATCCCTTAGATCACCGTAAGCTTGGGTGAGACGGTCTCACTCAAGCTTTTGTAACTTTTTTTTACCTGTTCAGAGGATGCATTCAACGAATGCATCCTCATGTTTTCTGCCAAAAAAATTAAAGACAAATTGAGATGACGCATTTAGAAAATGCGTTCTCATGTTTTCTGCCAAAAAAAATAAATAAATTCAAGAGAACGCATATACCAAATGTTTCCTCAATTTTTTTAAAAATGGCAGAGAACGCATTTAGCAAATGCGTTCTCCACGTTTGCATCCAATGACATGTACCGTGGTCACCATTATAGAATTTCCTCCCTGTAAAAGGGCAAAAAAAGTATGTAACGAGTAGGCTCATAATTAGGCATGAGATTTGAAGACCCGTTCAGAATTCAACGGAGTTCGCATGTTCAGGCATCAAACATGCATATGTCAATGAGTTAAAATCGACTTGTAGTCGATTAATGTAGTCGACTATACATAGCTGAAAGCAAAATTAATGTAGCCTCATGAAGACTTTCAGTGTTGATACAAAGGAACTCTCCATATCCAGATATCAGATTCATATTGAACAAAGAAGCAAAGGCCCTCGAATAACATCCCTTATGGCCTATGGTACCTGATAAACTTGATAATGCGTCAGTTTCCGTATTATATACTGTATATTAAATCGACCTTTCATATTTACAATATACTACACATGAAAAGACATTCGCCAAGCAAAAGAAGACTAAGAACCAGCTAAAAAATCACAATTTATTCGATCTTTCATTCTCCATTCCAATCAACTGGCTGGCGGGTACATACATTTTCCCTCCCGGTTCCTTTGCTTCGGGATCGTTAACTGCACCGCGGCACCCTTGGACACCGCAGTAGCAAGGAAGCACCTCGTCAATGGCGTAGAATCTGTAATCATATGTCAGTTCTTCCCATTGCTTGATATCTCTTTTTGCAAAGATGATTATATGCGCATCTCCATTGATGCTAATCATTCGCGAATAGCAGTTTGGATCGCACGAGTGATTGATCAAATGCGCCATGCTCCCGGCCCTCGTGGCATCAACGACACGTTCCTCGTCAACTCGGAACATATAGGTTCCAGCTCCGACCATGGAATTGTACATCATCCGCTCTCTTCGGTCTGCTATCGAAGATCTCACGATCTCGCCTACGTACTCTATCATCATGTCCCCAGCTCGATGGAATTGCTTCGCGAAAACCCCGAATCCATGGATCCCGGATTTCCCAAATGCAAGCCTCTTTCTAACCGTTTCTTTCATGTACCTGTACTTCTCGGACATGGAAAGGATAACCGCTTTCTGCAGACAGGGTTTGCGTTTGAGTTTCCATTGCTCGTGTCGGGTAAAGCCGCCGACCAAATGTGGCATGCTTTCCACGTACAATCGTTTCATGGATGCTGCGGAAAGTGCTTCAGGCTCTTTCCTCCCTCTTCTTCTTAAAGGATCATACGGTTCTGTTCGCGCGCAACCCGAAGGATTGATTGGAGGAGAGTATTCCAAGAAGTTGATCAGTTTTTTTTCTTCACCGCTCAAACCCTCGCCCGATACCGGCCAGTGCTTCTTGCAGAAGGACACGAGCCGTATGCATCCGCCCTTCACTTCAACGTCCTCGCGAAATCGCGCTGCGCGAGCGCAGAGAGGGTGATACGCCACGCGACAGCTTTGGTACGAGCATTGCACGCAAGCGCCATGAGAAACACCGCAGATGGAACACAAGAGCTTCCACCTGTCCTTGTTTATCTTGGTTATCCCATCTACCGGCTCCATTTTCTTGACATCGGCTAAGCAAGTTTCCGGTATCCAGATCGCACAAGCAAGATGAGCCCATCGACCATCTGTTGTCGGCTTCTTCGCACCTCCTGTCACAGGACATAAGCAACAAGGCGGGGGCTGCGCAGGAGCCCCCGCCCGACATAGATTACACAGCCATAGAGCTCCATCCGATGCTTCCAATTCACCGTAGCATCTAGCATGAACCATGATTCTACATTTATCGCACTGTAAGAACAGATTGTTCTCGCATTCCTCGTCCACGTTGCACACATCGCATTTTTCAAGGTCCCGTTTCATATCAACATGTCGATAACCATCTACGTCGCGACACCTTTTACGCGACATCTTCCGGGGTTTACCTTCATCTTCTGCACTCTGAAGGCCATTCCTCGGACCCGACATTGTCTCGGGGAGCTTCTGCGAGCTAAGATACATCCTCGCTTCATCTATACCGGCGGCGAAGATGGCCTTTTTGCACTCGAGGTGGAAACCAGAAACTAGTCCTCCAAGAAATGACTTCACTATGTTTTTCTTAACCCTCGCGAATTCATGCGTGCCGAAAAACTGAACAAGAAACGATTTATCAGACTGATTTTTACCCAATCCTTTGAGCTTTCGAACAATGTTGTTCGCCTTCGATTCGTCCAGGATCAAAGAAGGCCACATCGGATGACCAGAAACTTTTGCCCAGATTACATCTCCATGCTCAAGCTCTTGGCAGTGATCCAAACTAGCGGCTAGAACCACCAACTCGTTGATATCAAAAGACTCGAGTTTCGTCCTTTTTCGGTTTTTCCCGACCAATTCTTCCTCGCACTCATCAAATCCCAAGTTCTGGATTTCTATGATCTTAACTTTCGGTTCCTTTACATTTACGATTTCCTCAGCCTTCTTCCCTCGCGTATAAGCCCTAGTGATCGGTTTTTTAACATTTATGATTTCCTCAACCTTCTTCCTTCGCGCATACACCTTAGTGATCGGCGGTCTTACGCTCCCGAAATCAGCCCTAACATCGCTGTCCATCGCTTCCGCCATCACGGCATGATTTACAGAGATGATTTTAAAAACTATCATCTTTAGCTGGAGAACAATTAATCTCTTAAATAGGAAACTGGAATTTTTTTATTTTTCCTTGTTAAGTTAGGATTAGGATTTGGAAATCCGGTAATCTTTTGAGCCGTTGAAATCAGCTTTCCCAAGAGCTGCAAGTTGGGATATTGCGTTGACTCCATAAGTAGACCACCACCGGCAGCAAAGTTCCCGCCAGAAAATTCCCAATAGTCAAGTTTGTAAGTTGACGGGTCAATAATATACAATTCTTAACTCAAAGGAATTGTATAGGAGATATTTTGGGAAGAGTGAGTTTCCTGACCATCGGCATGTTCATGAGCTTATGGACAGATCATTTATTTCTTACATTATACACTGCAATTCTTAAATTACATATAAAATTTAAAATTTTTACAAATGTTTTTTTATACCATATATTTTTATATTTTCACGTTTAAATACATATTATTACTTGTTTTAACTTATAAAATGCAATATTTAAATTTTATAAAAAATTACAACATTTAAGTCAAATGCCGCCTTTCCTGAGACTTTCCCTTTTGTGAATATTTTCTGCAATATTATTATACCTTAGGAGTCTGTCTCTTGAAAGACAGTATTTTCATAAATCATGGAAAAATTAAGGTTTAAAGTGTAAATTATAAGAAATTAAGATAAAATTTTTGAGTTGCACGAACCGGGTTATAAATTTTATTACTAAATGTTGCATACTAAAATTTTAATATTGCAACTAAGATCTTTTACCTTTTATTATTCTAATTAAACTCTGTCTTTCCATAAGCTTATAGAAAGACGGTTTTTCCCAAGACTTTGCCATACCTTAGATAGAATCTTACCTTAGATATAATCCTACATTTTCCTTTCTTGACTCTATAAATGTTGTATATATATTGTACTCTTCTACCATCAATGAAAACACACATTTATATTTTACATGGTATCAGAGCCTAAATCCTGAGAACCTAAATTTTCCTTACTCATAAAAGACCATCACAGCCACCACCCTCCCTTCTCCGTCTGCCGCCATCGTGCTAGTCACCGTCGTTGCCGCCGAGAAGCTAGCGTCGCCGTCGCGTTCCGTCTCCATCCTGGACCGACGCTCGCCGTTCCACACTCCGAACGGCGTTCCGTCTCCATCTCGCCGCTCACCGCTCTGGACTTCCGCTCTTCGCTCCGGACCGCCGCTCTCCGTTCCGGACCGCTGTTCACCGCTTTGGGCCGTTGCTCTCCGCTTCATATCGCTACTCACTACTCCGGACCGTTCCTCGCACCGCCGCTCCATTACTCCGCACCTCCACGCGCCGTCGCCGCCTGTGTTCGAATGGATCCGATTAATTAAGTTGGGATTGAAAATATTGATGCTGAGACCGAGGCTCCTGTAGTTTTCGTCACCTGCCACCTTTTACGTCTCTGTGCAGAAGTCGTTCACCCCGGAGGAGTCGCCTAGTCCTGGTGCAACGCAACCAGCGAAGTCGATCCCGAACGAGGCCGCTCGCCACGAACCGAGATCGATCGAGGGTGCTAGCCACGGACCGGGGCCGACCAAGGTAGCGCAGCTGTCCATGATCATTTTCCCATAACCGCAGCCAACTCAACAGTCGGGGCCATCCGTATCCGCTCGCCAAGGACCGAGATCGTTCGTGTCCGCTCGCCAAGAACTGGGGCCGTCGAGGCATCTCTTCTCCCTCGTCTGTCAGTGGCCACTAGCAAAGGACAGGGGCAGAGCGAGGCAGCGCGACCGTCCGTGGCCGCTCATCAAGAACTGCAACCAGTTCTCCAGCTGCAGCCGTCTGTGGCCGCTCCTGCTGAGACGGTGCCTACTTCACCTCCAGCTACTCCATCTGCTGTACGTCCTCCCAGCACTCGTCTTCGACAGCCTCCAGCTAAATTGAAAGACTGCATATGCACTGCTACTCACTCCATAAAACCCCCCTCTACTGATCCCGCGTCCTTGGATGTACTGTGTTCAGGTACGCGTTACCCTATTGCTAATTATGTTTCTCGTAGTAATTTTTATGTTTCGCTTTCTAGATTTTTGGATGCAGTAACAGATGCTGCTGATCCGGTTACCTTTTCTGATGCTTATCGCCATGCTCATTGGCGTGAGACTATATCCAACGAGATTAATGCTCTAGAGCGTAATGATACATAAGTTCTTGCTCCCCTTCCTCCTGGCAAGAAGGCTATTGGTTGTAAGTGGGTTTATCGGACTAAGTGATGGGGTTGATTTTACCATATATTTTGGGCTGATTATTGAGTTAAATGATTTATTAAATGCTTGGATATTTATGTTATTCGTAATGTTCTTGCAGTTTAAAGATTTAGATGCTGAATTGGCAAGTTGTTGCAGTTTATGGTCATTTGTGCTTGGAGATGGAAGAGGAAATAATAATGGAGATATTTGGTGCTGAATTATGGCAATTACAAATGTAGTTGGAGAAGAATCAGATTGATTTGAAGACTCCTAATTGTTAGGAGAGAATATTTGGATTATCTTTTAGAGTTCTAATTAGATAAGGAAAGACATATTTTATTCCTTATCTATCTTTTAGTTGTAGTAATATTTTTGGAGACTTGATTATTTTTTTACACGCATAAAACGTACGGCCAAGGAGAAGACAGAGAACAGAATTGCGTACGCACAGTCCATTTGCGCAGACAGTATTTTGCGATTTGGGTTTTTCCAGTATTTTATTCAGACAATTTTCATCATTTATTTTTATGCTTTTGATTGTTAATTTAATTATGTATTCTAGCTAAATTCTTCTTTTCCGGTAAAGATCAAGGAAGTACTGGCGTCGATTCTCGTGAGATCTAATTAGTTTTAATACTTTGATTGCATGCTTGCATCTGCCGTTCTTGATTATAATGATTATAATTGCTTTCATGTTATTGAGTAGTGCGCAATATTTGATAGCATGTTAGTTAATTTAATGCCAATTAAACCAATCATCCGTAATTGTGATTTCAGTTCAATCAGTGGTAGGGAACAACAGTCTTAATTTAACAATCCGGCGTCCGAGTCTGTTGATTATGAATTGGGTCTTTCTCATTCTTAATGCTGCTAGCATATTAAATCTATAGAGCGTATCTTAGGTTATATGTTAGTTAGAGAAATAGTTAGTGAGGCGTCCTCCTGATTATCGACAAGGTAAGGAAAGATTGGTTGCTTGCAACTATAACCAATTTGTGTGCATGCATTTAAAGTCATCTTTGCATCAAGGATCGAGATAGAAAGCCAGTATGGAATTGATCGAAACCGGAATCTTCTCATCATAGTTGAATTGTTTCGCAATCTGTAACAATTTCTCATTCCTGTTTTTACTCAATTTTTAGTTTCTCTTATTCACAACCCTCATCTGGTTCTTTTGGTTACAAATTCGTAGATTAAATATTAAGGAAAAAGTCTCGCCAATCTCTTGGGAAACGAACCTGCTCGCAGCTATACTGGTCGGTATGCCCATACCGACCACACAATCCTGAACTGAAAATTCAGCTTAGAGCTTGATTTATTTTTGGTGTAAAACGACACACCACTAAGTTTATGTCTGATGGTTCTATTGAGCATTACAAGGCTCGTTTGGTTGTTCTTAGTAATCGTCAGATTGAGGGGACTAACTTTACTGAAACATTTGCTCTTGTTGCCAAGATGAGTTATGTTAGTCTTTTCTTGGCTGTTGCTGCTATTCGTGGTTGGGATCTTCATCAGATGGACGTTCACAAAGCATTTTTGCATGGTGATCTTGAGGAGGAGGTGTAGATGCATCCGCCTCCTAGATATACACTTCCGGCACCTGGTTGGTTTGCAAGCTTCGCAAATCTCTTTACGGTTTACGCCAGGCTCCGTGGAATTTGTTTGCTAAACTTGCAGCAGCTCTCCGCCTCTTTGGGTTTGTTCATAGTAAGGTGGACTACTCCTTGTTTTCTTACTTGAAGGATGATGTTTCTCTTCATATATTGGTTTATGTTGATGACCTTATCATTGCTGGTTCCTCTCTTGAGATGATGACCAAGCTCAAAATGTATTTGTGCTCTTGCTTTCATATGAAGGATCTTGGTGCTCTGAAGTATTTCTTAGGCCTTGAGATAGCTCGTCGGCTTGATGGGATGTTTCTGTCTCAGACTCTCAGTGGAAGTATGCCTTGGATATTTTGTCTGATACTTGCTTATTGGCAGCTAAGCCCACAGATTTTCCCATGGAACAACAAAACAATTTGGCACAAGATGATGGCCCTTTGTTTGATGATTTTGCGCAATATCGCTGACTTGTTGGGAAGCTTATTTACCTTACTATCACTCGTCCTGAGCTTAGCTATTCGGTCCATACTTTGACACAGTTCATGGAGAAACCGCGTTTGGCGCATTGGCATGCAGCTTTACGTATTCTGCATTACTTGAAAAGTCATCCAGGTCAAGGTTTGTTTCTATCTGCTAAAAGTTCTCTTCAGCTTACAACATTTTGTGATTCCAATTGGGCCGCTTGCCCAATCACTAGGAGATCTTTGACTAGATATTTTGTGATGATTGTTGAATCTCTGGTTTCTTGGAAGATAAAGAAACAACCCACTGTTTCTCGGTCTTCGACTGAAGCAGAATATCGGGCTATGATAGTCGCATGTTGTGAATTGTTATGGCTCAAGTCCTTTCTTCGTTCATTGGGAGTGGCGCAATTTACTCCGATGCATTTGTACTGTGATAGTCAGACTGCTCTTCATATTGCAACCAATCCAGTTTTTCATGAGAGGACGAAGCATATTGAGATTGATTGTCATTTTGTTTGTGATCTGATACAGTCTAGTGTTGTGGTTACTTATCATATTCAGACTGCTAGTTAGCCAGCATATTTGTTTAAGAAGGCACTTGGACGGCAGACATTTCAGACTTTGCTTGGCAAGTTGGGCATTCGAGATCCACGTGCTCTAGCTTGAGCAGTGTAGTAGATATTTTGTGAATATCGTCTGCAATATTATTATACCTTAGATAGAATCTTACCTGAGATAGAATCCTACCTTTTCCTTTCTTGACTCTTTAAATGTTGTGTATATATATTGTATTCTTGTACCATCAATGAAAACATACGTTCATATTTTACAGATTGATCCATTTTTATCCCAAACTCAATTAACCTCAACAATCTGCTGACTTTTTAAATTCCTCTATTCGTGTTGATGAGTTTGGTTAAAAACTTCCATCCATAATTTCAACACATCTACAACAGAAGGAGAGCAGACAGTCGAAATTAAAAAAATTATCTACTCTGCTTTGGGTTGTTTTAATTTAAAAGACGCTCTGATCTGATCTGATCTGATGTCATAGTACTAATATATAGTGGTGTCAATTTAGGTAATTGTGTCAGGTTGGAAACAGTTCAGGTTAAAATAGGTCGGGTTGAAAATGTGTCGATGCTTAGTTGTCGGGTCGGGTCAGATTATTGTCGTGTCTGGTTGAAATGTGTTAGATATATTTTTTCTCGGGTCAGGTTGCTGTCGTGTCAATTTGAAATGGGTTAGTTTTTTTCTTCGGGTTGGGTCAGGTCGAGTCGGGTTATTGTCGTGTAAATTTTTTCTCGGGTTAGATCGGGTTGGGTTGGATTGGGTCGGATTATTTTTGGACCGGGTTACTGTCGTGTCATTTTTTGTACGAGTTGATTTTCTATCGGGTTTGATAATATTAGGTATATTTTTATAATTTTTCATATTGGATTCGTGTATATTTTAGATTGGTTCATTCTAGATCAGTTTATTATGATACTTGATTAAATTCAAGTTGATTTAGATCAACCATTACTTTTATACACACACATTTATTATTGCTTATTTTGTTAAGCAAGTATATATGATGATCTGAATTATAAATAAGTTAATTTACTTTTTTATAAAAACAAACATTTATAGTTAGATGCAAACATTTAACTATAATCATTCATAAATAACCAATAAAGTTGATTTCATGTAATCAAATTCTTGCTTCACTTTCTATAACACAAACTTTCTTGACTATTTTTTTGTGATAAGTGTCAATATAACCCTATCTACTTAAGTAAGTGCCAATATAACCCTATGATAATTTTTAGTGCAAATATAACCTTAACTAGTTAATGAAAGTGCCAATATAACCTCCAGACCCCATTTCCGGCATTGACCTCAAATTTTCAGCATTGACTCTATGTAAATTAACCAAAATACCCTTTGGGCGACTCAGAAATTGTGTGGACAATTTTATCCTCATAATTAGCTGGAACGCCATAGTTCGTTGAAATTAGGTAGGGTTATATCAGCACATTATGCAATCATACTGGGTTATATCAGCACATTCATAATGCTTGTAGGGTTATATCAGCACATTTCTAATGTTTGTTGTGTTATATCAGCACATCCCTAAAACTTATAGGGTTATATTGGCACTTTCACTAACTATATAGGGTTATATTGGCACTTTCACTAACTATATAGGGTTATATTGGCACTTTCGGATATAAAAAGGTTATATTGGCACTTATGTCAACTAGGTAGGGTTATAAAAGCATTTTTTTTAAATGTAAAACTTCCACCTTGATTATAACTTCCACATCAGTAGCAATAAGCATTTGTTCATTGGATGGTATTTTGTAAATAATACTTTACTTTAGTTGTTATAATTTAGCATGTAAATCAAAGTATTAGGAAAGACCGTCTTTCCATAGGCATATGGAAAGATTATTTTTCCATAGGCATATGGAAAGACGGGGTTGAATTAGAATTATAGAAAGGTAAAAAAAATTAGTTATAATATTAAAATTTTATTATGCAACGTGCAGTGATTATAAGTTTATGACCCGATTAATGCAACCCAAATTTTTTATCTTGTAATTTGCAGTTTAAACCTTGGTTTTTCCATAATATATTTCGGGTCAAATTTGGGTTTTGCGTTGAGTTCGGTCGTGTCGAGTGTGGGTTCGGGATGATATATCTCGGGTCAGATTCGAGTTTTGGGTTGAGTTCGGTCGTGTTGGGTGCAGGTTCAGGTTGATATTTCTCGAGTCAGAATTGGGTTTCGGGTTGAGTTCGGTCATGTAGGATTTGGGTTCGGGTCGATATATCTCGGGTTAGATTCGAGTTTTGGGTTGAGTTCGGTCGTGTTGGATGCAGGTTCAGGTTGATATTTCTTGAGTCAGAATTGGGTTTCGGGTTGAGTTCGGTCATGCAGGATTTGGGTTCGGGTCGATATATCTCGGGTCAGATTCGAGTTTTGGGTTGAGTTCGGTCGTGTTGGGTGCAGGTTCAGGTTGATATTTCTCGAGTCAGAATTGAGTTTTGGGTTGAGTTCGGTCATGTAGGATTTGGGTTCAAGTCGATGTACTCAGGTCAGATTCAGGTATCGGGTAGAGTTCGATTGTGTCGAGTGCAAATTCGGGTCAATATTCCTCATGTCAAAATTAAATTTCGAGTTGAGTTCGAACATGTCCGTTGGAGATTCACCGCACTACTAATTTAGAAGCTAATTGGCCGACATGTTGGCGCGTTACAAGATCTCCTCGTTATGCGTACCAATATCTTTTGCCCATCCGCCACATATTTATTTATGGGGGAAACAAGTCTTCGAATCTAAACATGTATATAACCCATAGATAAGTAGTTCAATAAGGATATATGCTTAATGGCCACTTCCAATTACTACTGCTACTTCATTGGTCCTATCAGATCTGCTGCGTTTCTTCGGACAACGGGCTACAAGCTCTATGTTTGTCCAGGGGCCACTCGCCACCGCTGGCATGGCTCCGTAGCCGCTGCACGTGTCGGAGAGCAGCGTGATCAGAAGCTTGTGGTTAGACGCTCAGCAAACTATGGGGATCCAATTTATAATTTTGAGTCCGTTCAATCACTCAACAACGGATATTCGGTATGTACGTGTAGCTTTTTGTTGAAAATCCATTTCATCTATGGTGTTGTCTTGCACATATGAGATGAGACTTTTTAATACCTGAGCAGTGAGCGGGCACATTAATTGCCCTAGTTATGTACCTGCAGTTTAAATCTTGGTTGGAGTTTAGTAGGGGTGTTCAAATTATCTGGCCTGATCTAATTCGTGTTGACTCGATTCATTTGAGTTGGGTCGGGTTAATGTTTCATTGGATCAAGTGGGTCAATTCACTTTGAGTTAAGTTGGGTTCGATTTAATCCAAATTGACCCGTTTTGATCCATTTGCATTTTTGCCCCCATTTTCTTTAGAAAAAATCATTTTTAAAAAAATTATAAAAAAGAATTAGATATCCACTATTAATTTACTTCATAAACAAGTTTAACATTCTTGAAAAAAATATATTTATAAAGATAAAATAATTTTGTAAAAACTACTATTATCTAACTATGTAGAATGAAAATGATTGTATTTTTCTTTATTAAGGGAATAATTATAATTAAATATAATATCATATTCTTATGACATAAAAATAAAATAAAATTCTATTTACTGTTTAAATATAAATGCATTTAAAAAGTATTCATTTTATTTGGATGAAATATTTAAAAATAATATTTTCTTATATGATTTGGGTCATTTTGTGATCTAGCCCAATCCAAAACTATGAGAATTTTGACCCGATCCGACGTATTTGACCCAAAATGTTGGGTCAATATAGACCGGGACACCTGACCCGCCCCGATCCTCATATCAGCATGATCAACCCTAAAGTTTAATTCCAAATTTTAAAAAAAAATGTGTACATGTTCAAGCTTACTACATATCGTGATATGTGCAAAATGACAATGAAAATGACAAGAAATTGTTACTCTCCAAATTTTTACTCTCCAAATTTTTACTCCAAACAAGGGTGTTCGAAATTTCATGTCTTCGGAGGTAATTTTACTAATTAGTTTCTGTCCATAAGTAAAAGTTAAATTTATTAATTTTTGCAGTAGAAATTTATGCTCATCTTTGTGTTTTAATTTATTAATTGTTACGTAAAAATTATTGCACATTTATCTCCTATATTTTTATCTCCTATTAATAGCAGTAACGTTAATTTTGTTGTTAATTTTGTTGTTAATTTTGTTACGTAATTTTGTTGTTAATTTATCTACAATAATTTATCTCCTATTATTATCACATTTTTTTTACAATTACATGTAAGTTTTAGCTGTTAATAAGAAATGGAGCAGTGCACCATTAAGTCCGTAAGTAGGACAATTTGAAATGGATGAATGTAATTTCAGTTTAGGGAGTTAATTCATGTACGGGACTTTTATAATTGTAATGTTATTTCTTCTAATTTAATTTTATCTTCATGTTTTCACATTTAAATATATGTTTTAACGTTTTAACTGTAATTTTATCTTTATTTGTTCATATTTCAATATATGTTTCTGACGATCATTAAAAATCAAGCAATGCACTTCTTGGTTTGTAAAAGTTATTTATGTAACGTTGTAAGTGTGAGCCTAAATTTATTTCCTCCAATATAATTTTTACTTTATTGTATGTTTTTTTTAAACAATTCATTTGTTTGAACGTTAATTGACGACGTCATTGTTGTTGGTATAGCAATTGAGTGTAACTAAATACTTGATGTTTATTGCTGTTTAAGGATGACAATCAGTCATGTGAAGCTGCTGCAGAGCGGAATGGATACTCTCCATTTGCCACCTCAAATGTGTTTCCAAGTCACGCCGAGGCTTATTCCTACCTGCAACGGATTGCTCTGCAAGTGGGATTTGAACTTGTCACGGGGTCCTACAAAAAGAATAGGAATGGTCCCCTGAGGTTATATTGCATTTGCAATCGGGGCCGAAAAGATAAGGTTATCGATACGAGCGATCCCGATGTAGTCCGACGGAGTAACACTTCGACTAGAAGTTGTGACTGCCCATTCACGATTGTCTTGAAAGAGAGTAGCACGGGGGACAGTTGGAATGTAGTGCCGTGCAAGGATCCTAGACGAGGGATGCACAACCACCCTTTCTCAGTGTACGCTGAGGGTCACAGACAGAGCTGCAAGCTCCATGCGGACGCAAAACAAATGATTAGAGATTTGACAGATTCAGAAACAGCCCCCAGGCATATCAATGCCAGCCTCAGTCATTCGTTTCCAGACCTGCATCAGACCATTAGGCAGGTGTACAATGAGAGATCGGCATATGTAACAGAAAGGCGAGGCGGGCGCAACACAGCGGAGAATTGTTTGCATCTTGCCACCTCGAAAGGGTATGTCACTAGTCACCGCTCAGCACTTGATGGTACTTTGACTCATTTATTCATGGCTCATCCCGATGCTGTTGTCGCATTTCACACGTTTCCGTGGGTTGTGGCCATCGACTCAACGTACAAGACTAATCGCTACGGCATGCCATTCATTGAGATGGTTGGGATGTCTCCTTGCAACACAAATTTCCTGATTGCCTACGCAATTGTTGTTGAAGAAACAGCAGATACCTATGAGTGGGTGCTGAACGCACTCAAGAACTTGCTTGTGGATGGACCGTTCCCTGAGGTTGTGGTCACCGATCGAGAGATGGGACTGATTAGGCCACTTCGGACTGTGTTTCCAGAATCGAATCATTTGCTCTGCACCTGGCATATTAACAAGGATGTGGAGGCACGTGTTACTGTGCTGACAGGGAATAAGAGGAACGGGGCAGCCTTCAAGAATGGTGCATGATTCCGGGTTTGCAATGCGTCCACCGTTTCAGAGTATGAAGCCGCCTTGGTGGACATGAGGATTGGATGGTCTTGGAGCGAAGCTGTTATTAGTTACGCTGAGACTACGTGGCTCAACCCCCATAAGGAGAAATTTGTGCGGGCATGGACGAACAAATTTCTGCATTTCGGGAACACAACTACATGCAGGGTCGAAAGTGCACACTCGTCATTGAAAGGGTGGTTCAAACGTCAACTGGTTCACTGGATACGATATGGAGGCGTGTCGACCTGCAGATAGCCGCGCAAATTACTATGATCAAGGCCAACCTGGAGAAATCAAGAACGTGCACTGGAAGATTGCAACGTAGGGCCCTTTTCAACAACTTGATCAACAATGTGTCCAAATACTGTCTGGATAAATTGACGGTCGAGTCCGGGAGGATTTATGCACTCGGAGCACAGGTATACGCATACTGTGGTTGTGTACTGCGCTCGACTCACGGAATACCGTGTGCATGCGTCATGGCGAGGGCAGTTGCACAAGGAATCCCCTTGTACTTGGATGACATTCATCCGCTGTTTAAGAGCCTGGCATTAGGTGATCTCGTGCGGAGCATGGAAAACATTTCGAGGGCTGAACAGGATCAGTCACGGTTCAACACTCAGTTGGAGGAGCTGGCACGCAGCGACCCTTCGGTCCGCCGACGAGTTTCAAGCTACATAGATGAGTAGTTGCGTCCGGAGGACAGCGGCATTGGCGAGCCGGACAGTTGTACTAGTCCACGTGGGAGACCAAGCGAGCAGGTCCCCCGATCAAGATCAACCCGACGTTCACCGAGCTACCACGAGCACGTGAACAGGCGATACGGGCGTAGCTCAAGGTCCCCGGGGTGCACCACATCACGGAGCGGTAGCCGGCACGGTAAGTACAAACACCATTCTTCCTATTGTATTAAATTTCTTACAAAGAAATTAATCTTACTGTTTTCTCCTACAGCGACATTCCCGTTCCTCGAAAGTGTCCCCCACATTGTCCGGCGTTACATCGAAGGCTGGAACGATGTCGTGAGTGATGGAAACTGTGGCTTCAGATACGTTGCTGATGCGTTCCATGTAGACGGTGAAGGTGAATGGTCTGGAGCGCGTCGGGCAGTGTTTAACGAGATATCAACTCATTGGCCTGACTATGTTCCCATATACGGTTCGAAAGACAACGTTGAATTAGCTAGAGCCCGTATACACCACACCAAAGGTCCGTGTGGTCCAGAGCATTGGTTCACGGTCATTGCAGACATGTTTCCTGTCGCCACCTACTACAACACGGTTGTAGTTTTATATTACATTTTAGAGAATGGGTCGGCAGACTATTGCTGTACAGTCCTTCCATTGAGGGCAGGTGGGGGCGAGGATGGAACAAGGAGGGAGCTACACATTGTATACGTACGCAGTGCAAGCCATTTCGTCCGGATACACGTGAAGGAAAACTGTCCCATGCCCCCCGTGGTTAATCTATGGACCACATTGAGGAAGTCTGATGTCGTCGGTTGGGAGTTACCCTTTCGTAGGAGGATAAGGGCTTGGACCAAAGCATACAATGAGAGTAATTAACTATTGTACCCAGTGAAACATTTCGGCATGTACGCAACCGTTGCAATTATTATCGAAGCGTTACAATTAGTCTGAAAGCGTTACTGTTGCAAAAAGCGATGACTTATAAATTTGACATGCACAAACAATTTCGATTACATAAATGAGCAAACTGTGGGCAAACAGTGGGTACATACATAAGCAAACAGTCGCCTAGGGAATGGGTCCATAACCGAGCCTGCGATACTCATCGCGACGACCGATCCAAGTAGTCAACAACTCCTTCATGCGCGGGTCACCGAGTCCATCAACGGTTGTCGAGTCAAACGGATCCAAGTCGCTCATCATGTCACTTAGCATCTGATGCACAGGAAACACATTTTTCAATAACGGAACAATCATATGTAATACAATTACTCAAAGCAAACAGTTGGAGAAAACTTACCGATAACTGATGATGTGTCCTATCCCGTCTACTCGTGGCAGCAAGTTCAGGATTCGTGATCAATGGGTGTGAATGAGTCGCGTACCACTCCTCATAATCCAAGGTACACTTTGACGGACTTGTGGCAATCGGGAACTTGGCAAGCTGACCGTCGTGCCAAGCGTGTGCCATATGCCATAGGGTCAGTTGCAGTATCCCTGGATAGGTCACCGAATAGCTGGCTGGATCAGCGGGCCGGGAACAAGGCTCTGGCACAATCATAAGACTCTGCGGCATACCCTGTACGAGACCGAACTGGCGCACAACGCGATCTGGCATGTACGCCTCCATTGCTTCGAGGTATCGAATCACGCTGCGGTAGTGAGTCCTCCCCCTAGCAGCCCTAACCACGTCCAGTCCATATGGCAATCAATCTACCTGCGCGTGTTTCACAGAAATGTAACGTTCCTATGGAATCCGATATACCCACTACTATTAGAATAAGAGTAAAAGCATGGAATTCATACCTGGTCGGGCTGTAAGGCATCCACCTGACGCCGGATGGTAGCCAGCCTCCCAGTATCCCTCCCCATTTTATCCCCTGTGTGCCACCGGTTGGCGTGTCCCGGAAGAGCTGGCAGTGTACTCAGCCTCGGCCGAAACATTGGAAAGTACTCGTATATCCATGCTTGCAGCAGCGTGCAACAGCCGCATAGGCCGCGCGCCTTGGACCGGGACGCAATTCCCAACTGTAGATACAAACTGGCCAATGTCGCCGAGCCCCAGGACAACTGCGAATCAAGTAGAGGTAGAAGGTTGGCTCTAACCTTATTCCCAGTTTTATCCACAAAAAGCGTTGATGAAAACAGGGTCAACATGTAGCACATAAATTGGAAGTTATCGCTCTGACCCGCCGCTACACACCTCGCCATCAATGATTGGCCATCTATGTTACCCCCGTTCCAGTCTTCCGCGACGAAGGACTCCACGTCTTTCCCAAATAGTTTAGCGCATGCTTCCTGAATACTCTTCACCGAAATGGTACTCGCAACAGCGCCACCCACGATAGGAATGCCAAGAATCATCTCTACGTCGTGCATCGGGATGGTCATCTCCCCGAAAGGCATGTGAAATGTGTTCGTGTCCGGCTGCCACCTCTCGACAAAAGCGGATATCAATGCCATGTCAAGGAACTGGAACATAATCGCAGGAAGGTGGGCCAACCCGGTCGCACGTATCCGGACCTGTACAACATCGCTCAGGTCAGGGAGCGTAGTGACTAGCTGCTTGCATAGCGGCGACCGAGCATGGCATCTCAGCACACCTCGCTCTATACCATTCCAAACGTCGACAGCGACGTGTCCTCCGAAGCTTGGTATCACGAGGTCATCTTGTGGGCCACCAGCCATCGGTCCCCGCACTAGCCACGTCTCATCGGCGTGTCGCTTCCTCCTGTTCCTCGGTGCCCTTCCGATGCCAGTCTCACCGGCATTGCACGATCCACCAGAAGATTGCGTGAATCGACCAGCTCTATTCCTAACGGTGTGCCTGGCTCCTCCACCAGCATACCGTTCGAATCCAGCATCCAATGGCACACTCGTCCCAGGTTGGCCAGACGGGGGGACATTGCATGTGTTCAGTCCTTGCCTACCTTCGGCATCGAGTGGGCTGCTTTCTGCCGGCAAGTCATACATCGACTGCCAATCACTATCATCACGGATTCCACCGAACGCGAGAATGTTAAGCTCCGGACCGTCCCATGTTGGCATGGGATCGAATGCATGATCGCGCCGTGGAGAAGGCCGCTCAGCTCCTACATCACACTCCTGCGGCGGAGGCGACTGTTCATCCTCGACCACGTGGCCTCTCGCCTGCCTCGCCGAGGCACTAACACCTCTTCGTCGTATAGAACGACCATGACCGTCAGGTTGACCAGCAGTGCTCATCTACAACACAAGATATGTAATTAGTATAACAACAATTGATTTAAACTGATATGATAAAATAAATTAACATACATTTCAACAACGTGTAAACTAATATTTTCAAACTGTGCATAATTTCAATTTACTACCGGAAACTACATATTCTATAATGCATAGAAAAAAGTGAATATAACATAAAAAAACAAACCCCACTCCAAACAGCAAATTTAATTCTCTTACAATCCCATACAACGAACTACACATTTTTTTAAATTGCAAATTGGAAATCACATTACTAAATAATCTGAATTTTTAAGCACATCACACTAGTATTAACATTCAAAGAAACAATTGTCAAAACATATCATAAGCATTTACTACACAATTGTTTTCATCGGATTGATAAACTAGATTTTCATAAAGTTAATCTAAATAAGACTATACTCTATTATGGTACATATACTTTCCAAATTACGAAAATAGTTATCATTTCCAAATTTAAACTAAACAATTTCTAAAAATAACAATATCTTCATTTTAATTCCAAAATTGATTAAATTCCTAATATCAGATTTTTGCAAATTATTCTACTTTTTAATTTCCTATTATCTTATGAGAGAAATTAATATAAGATTAAAGCCTTCTATTTTCTTATATTTACAACCAAACCCCTCATCTTCCTCCTCCCTCCACCCTCCGCCGCCGGCCGCCTCCACCACCGCCGGCCGCCTCCACCGCCGCCGGCCTCCTCCTCCGGCGCCGGCCGACCGGCACCACCTCCGCCCGCCAGCTCCTCCCCTTCACCTTCTCCTCCTCCTCCTCCTTCCCCTTCTCCTTCCCCTTCTCCTTCCCCTACTCCTTCCCCTTCTCCTTCCCCTCCTCCTTCCCCTTCTCCTTCCCCTTCTCCTTCCCCTACCCCTTACTATTCCGCCGGCCTATACTCACCACCAACCCAACATCCATTCCACATTTACCAAAATTCTAACAAACCCCAATTCTAACAATTCCAACAAGTTCAACAAAATTCGAATAGATTGGCAACATTCAGGCAACATCCATATAATTTGCACGAAAATTTAAAAAATTTCGTCCAAAACTTACGTTTTCCGGCGGCGGCAGCGGCGGCCGACGGCCGGCGGCGGCGGAAATGGGGAGAAGGAGATGGAGAGAAGGAAATGGAGAGAAGGAGAGAAATGGAAATGGAAATGGAGAGAAGGAAATGAGAGAGAAATGGAGAGAAATGGAGAATTTATACTACTTCTTCCAAATTTTATTTTTTATTTTCAAAATACTAATACGTGTATTTATACGTATTAGGGTGTGGATAGTAAAATATAGGACGTGATATAGCAATCCACAAAATAAATCCAAGAATTCCTCAGTGCTGCATGCGCTGGAGCGTCCCCTGTGGTGGAGGGTACCAAGAACAGAAGCAATATGGTACATTAAAGAATACGAGAATAGTCCAAACATGAGCCCTATATTACTGGAGTTTGCCCAGTTGGACTTCAACGTTGTTCAAGTTATTCATCAGAAAGAGCTCAAAGCCCTGTCAAGGTAAGAATTATTCTCTTTATTTTACATGCATGTGCGAATTCAGGATTACAATAGAACCGTCACTTTTGATAACAATAGAATAATAAAATGATTTATGTAAATACCGAACAGAAGCATCTATACGTAGCTCCACTTGACGTGTACCTCATTATAATCAAAGATGTTATGTAGTTGCATTCGCTAGCTCCATCCGCTGTATACCCAAAATTTAAGATGAGTAGGTATTCTGACAGACCACTTAATTTTTCATTGGACACTGCATTCGTTAAATTAAATATAAATTTAGAAAATATTTGTTTATATTATATATTTTTATATTTTCACATGTAAATACATATTATTAGTACTTGGTTTAACTTTTATGTACAATATTTAAATTTTCTAAAAAAATTATAACATTTAAAGTAAAAGCCACAATAGACTGGTCATAGCCTTATGGAAAAGCCGTCTTTCCTTGAGACTTTCTCTATAATTTATGTGTCGTGTTTTTGGTAAAATTGAATAGGTGGTTCAAGAACACACGTATGATGGATCATTTGCCATTTACAAGGGACAGAATCGTTGAATGTTTCTATGCCGCAGCGGTAATGTTTCCAGAGCCTAAATATTCAAGTTGTAGAAGAATGATAAGCAGAATTATCGCTATTATTAATATGGTGGATGATATATACGATGTTTATGGAACTTTGGAGGAATTGGAACTGTTCACGGATGCTGTGGAGAGGTAAGTCCAAAAACTCTATTTCCATGCCATGTTTTCACTACTGCGAGTATCCCCATAGGCACCGGTAATTTCATGCATTTTTATATTGGTGTGTAAGTGATCCGGTGCTAGTAATGTGATTATAGAGGCATTGGTAAGTGATACCGGTGCTAGATATTTAATCCAGCACCGAATAACACTTGTCGGTCCCCATTCCCCCCCATAGGCACCGGTTTGAAAATGTTCATATATCGGTACCTATAGGGTACATACCGGTGCTAGTATTTTGGCGACATAAAAAAAATCCGGCCAATGATTATAAACTCACTAGATGGAAAATTAAACCTAGAGATTCATTATGAACAATGGGTCGTACAAAACAACAATAAGAAATGTAAGTTAGTGTCAAAAAATGGAAAATTTATAACCACAACTAAAAAGTTCATTACATTGATTTGAAAAAACATAACCCTACATTCTTGAAATAAACTAGACCTAAACATGGTCGAACGCGGTCGCCGGTTTCACTGGCAGTTGAAGCTCGTCTGATCTGAGCTATTACCTGCATTTTTGGTGCTCTAGTAGGGTTAGGGTGCTCTAACTATTGCTTATTCCATAAGTTTGTGAACAATACGAATTGTCGAATAAAACTATTTAAAATGTCGAAATTATGCAGCGTTTAAACACCGTGGAAACATGGTGTGTATAACCATGTATTTAACACTAACTATGTGCTAATGTTAAACACACCATGTTAAACACTAACACACCATGTTCCCTCGCTGCTTATATACTACAAAATCTCCACAATTTAAAATTTAGAGTTAAGCAAATGTTATGGCAGTTTCCATTAAATTTTGACTAATTCTTCTTTCGTTAAACTTGTTCACAAGAACACCTAACATAGAAAATCATTTAAAATACCGAAATGTTGTAGCATTTAAGTACCAAGGCTTTTGGTGTGTATACCTATTGTGCAAAATGATAAACACTCATACACTACAAATTCTCCGCAATTCAAATTTTAGAGTTGTTAAAATGTTACAACACTTTTCGTAATTGAAGAAGCATTACATAGTTAGAGGGCAATACATGAATCGAAGGCAACCTATGCAGTGCCCTTTAACTAATGCTTATTAATTTAAAATGTCGAAATGAGGCAGTTTCTCGGGGTCACCGAAGTAAGGAGTGTTTAAACAAACCATGTCAAAACACTCCGAGTTTCGGTGGCCCTGGTAGACTGCAATATCTCAACAGTTTAAACATCAACTAGAAATCAAAACACCTACAAATTCTCCACAATTTAAATTACGGAGTTGTACAAATGTTACAACACTTTTCATAATGGTAGAAGCATTACATAGTTAGAGGGCTATAAAGGAATCGAAGGCATCCAATGCAGTGCCCTTTAACTAATGCATATTTTGACATTTAAAATGTCGAAACGAAGAAGTTTTGCAGGGCCACGGAAGCAAGGAGTGTATAAAAAAACAATGTCAAACACTCCAGGTTTCCTTGGCCCCGGTAGACTGCAATGTCTCAATAAATTAAACATCAACTACAAATCATCAAAACATGGAAAAGGACCTTTAAAATCTAATTCGTCATTCATTCAAAACGTTCAATATGTTACAAATTCTAATTATGACAAACACCTAAACATGACACAATCATTTATATATCATAGGTGCTCCAAACATTATTTCAGGAAAAAAAAACTAGACAACAAACCATACATTGTTAATGTCTTGAAACATTTGTTAACAGAATGAAAACTACAGATCTATTTGTAGGTCTAAGAAAAAGTAAATCCATTGCAAAGGAAATAAAAGGAATACCATGGTTTTTGGCTCTCCCGATCGGTCGGCAGACCATTATCCTCTATCTTCGGCCCTTGTAGTGCGCTTGCCGGTTTTTGGCTCTACCCACCGGGCGGCGGATCAGTTTCATCCATCTCGGGCCCTTGGAGTTCTTGTCAATTCTTGGCTCTACCCACCGGACGAAGTCGGTATTTGGCTCTCCCCACCGAACGGTGTCCGCATCGGCATAGTGATGAAATTTGAATCATTGAGGGTTAATGTGTAGAGAGTGTACAAGTGAAATGTTGGAGGGATGAAAAGGTGGGGAAAAAGGTAGGGTTTCAGGGTTTATATAGATAGCAAAAATATTTTAACGGTTATGATTTAGTGAAAGAGACAAATAAATAGTTCATATCTATTCGTAACACTAGCACCAATACTGAATGGACAATATCGGTGCCTATAGTTTTAACGCAGCTACTCCGGGCTACTTTAATTGGATTTTTTTCATAACTTTTGGAACTCGGGAGCAAAGCCGAATGAATTTTTCTAAGTACCTAGCAATAGTACACTAACCGGTGCTAAAAACATTTGAACTGGTGCTCAAATGAGTTAAAGCAGCTGCCTGAGGTTGCTTCAGATTTTTTTTTGAGAAACAGCGAAAGGAGAGAAAAATTTTCAAAGTACTGAGCACCGGTACAAATACCGGTGCTATAACTTCACAAGGGATTCTCAAATTAGTTAGAGCAGCTGTCCGATGCTACTTTACCATTTCTTTTCAAGGAGCAGAGAGGAAAGCAGAGAATATTTTTCTAAGTTTGTAGCACCGGTAGCTTTCAAACCGGTGCTAGTTTTAAAGTTCCAAAATTCAAAATTTCACCCACACTTTTTATCCACTGACCAGTAACATTGGATAGTTTTTTCAGTTAATGTAGTTAAGTAATTGGATTGATTAGAAATCAATTATACATTATGTCTTTCTCATGTTCAGAAATTGTGTATGACGGGTCCCCGAAATGAATCCGTACGTAAGTTTGCTAAAATTGCACTATTGCCCAAAATTGTGTTACACTGTCAGTTTTAATCCAATTTATTTCATATTAGGTATTCTTGGGTTAGTGACGTTTTGAAATAGAAAAATAACTTTTAGTGAAAATTTATAAAGCGCTAGTACATGCATTAGATAACTAAGAAGTTAGGAAATTCTAACGGGGAGGATTATTGGTAATATTTTTTCAAGAGATATTAATAATTTTTTGATTAAGTCTTTGGATATAATTTATGGATTCATAATGTAGCATTACATTCGAGCGGATTTTAATTTGGACGTTCGAGTGATTTTTTTGATTTTTGCAGTTAGTCACTCCAAGAATCTTGGAATTGTCAAAAATCAAAATTGACAATTCCATATTTAATTCATAATTCAAGTTCACAACTATACGATTTGGACATGATTGGATAAATGGAACATCCCCAAAATTGAAAAGAGAAATCTTGTACAGCTTAATGCTGAAATTGCACTATTGCCCAAATTTTAGTTTTGTAACTATTGCACCGGTTCATTTACCAGTGCTACAACGAAAAATCCACGTGATTTTTTTTTTGCATAACAGGTTTTATGCATCGCTACGTGCATTACCGATCCTCAAAATTATTTTATTTGTAAGTTTTTTTTCACTTACGCACCGGTATTGAGCACTGGTGTGTCAGTTACCGGTGCTGTAAATTATAAAGGCACCGGTACTTCCTTGTTTAGATGGTCATACCGGTGCTGTTGATATATTTAGCACTGGTATTTCGGCACTGGAACAAATGCACCGATACATTTGTTCCAGTGCCGATGCACCTATTTTCAAGTAGTATTTATTCAATTATAATTATTCAATACATATACAACCTTTTTTATATGTTTTATTAATGTTTTATTAATTAATGTCATAACTTGTCATGAGTAGATCGTTTCCACAAGATTTCCTCGTTGTTGATAGCTCAATATTACATATATACTGATAAATTCATAATCATCCAAAGTTTTATTCTTACCTTGTTCTCAGATGGGATGTTAAAGCCGTTGATCAACTTCCAAATTATATGAGAGTGGGGTATCTTTTATTGTTCAACACTGTCAACGAAATGGCCTACACTGTTCTTAAAGAACAAGGCGTTCATATAGTTGAGTACATGAGGAAAGGGGTAAGTGACTAAAATTACTTTTTAAATTTGTTTCCTGTGTTTTCTAAATAACATATAGTGGATCACTGGACGAGTTTAAAAGAGAAAGTCTTGTGTTAAATCGATTAATGATTCATTAACTTTAAGAGTCAAATTATAATTATATTAGTGGAAAACTCTCAATTGAAGGTGGTTATATCGGACCATAGTAGAAAAGTGCCTTTGATCAATATAGGTTCCGTATTCAGAACCTATTTTTGAACTTTCAAAAAATTTGCTGTCGGAAACAGGTTTCTGGTCTGGAGCTACAACAACAACACACTTTAATCGAGCAACACGAGAACAAAAGCAACCTAGTTTAATCGAGAAACACAGGATTTAATCGAGAAACATCATCAACCTGGCTAAACCTTTAATCAAGAAACAACAGCAACCTAGCTAACCTAGTTTAATTGAGAAACAACAGTAACCTAGCTTAACCTAATTTAATCGAGAAACAACAGCAACCTAATCAAGAAATAACAGTGAGCAAGCGGCGGAGGCGAGCGACGCGGTGGATGCAAGCAAAGGTGGCGAGCTTTAGCGACGGGGGTGAGAATGGAGGGTGGCATGAGGGTGGGCAGCGACATGAAGGACTGGAGCGGCGGAGGGACTTGATGCAGAGAGAGAGGAGGGAGGCAGAAGACTGAGAGTGGTGGAGAAGATTAAGGGAGGAGGGGGCGTGAGAAATGGGAAGAGAGGTATAAGATCTAGAAAAGAAACTTAAGGGGGAAAAACCCTGACACATGTGACTTTTTATCTATATAGTGGCCAAATAACCCAACACATTAAGGCAGCCCATTAAAGAAGGTTCTACAGTAAAATCACCTTTAACTAATTTTTTAAATGCGAAACTGCCTTTAATCATTTTCAGAACCGCCTTTAACCTAAAAAAAAGGTAAGTTGGGAGGGATGTTCTGAACTCAAAGCCTATTTGGACCTTAAATAAAAGCGGTTCCGATGGAGGCGCTTTCTAATGTTACATTTAATAGAGCCTACTCCACTAGTGTTATTCATACATTACTACGATATATTTTAAAAGTTTTTCAAAGTTATGGGAACTTGTTGCAATAAATAAAAATAAACATAAAATTACCATATTAATTACATCAATTATAAAATTAACCCATCTAATTGTTAATCGGTTTTAAAAAAATTATGCATTAAAAATGCATTTAGATTGATTTAACTAGAAAATGAATAAGATCAAAGACTAGTTCGATGTACAGTGATTTTTAAAAAATTGTGTTTTTGATCAACTTCTTTTACTTACATGGTTGCTTGTTTGTCCGGATGGGTTGAAGTTTAATTGGAAACTGTTTAGAGAAAGAAACAGGAGAGGAAGAACGAGATGATTTGGTAGGTTAGAAAGAGGGCTCTCATGCCATGTGAGAAAGTGAAAATTCGTAGGTTGCTTTGAATTATAGAAGTAGAGGGTAATAAAAAAAAAAGGGTCGGGCAGATTGGATTTGTGAATTGATCACAACTTCACACATATGGATTGGTATACAAACCTATACTATGAGTCAATATCTAGATTTAAATCCGTTGATTTACCCAAATGGGTTGATATATAAATCGATGTGGGTCAATATATGGGTTAAAATCCGTAGATTTTACCCATATGAGTTGGTATATAAACCCACATGAGTTATTATATGGGTTGAAACCCGAAAGTTTACCCATATGGGTTGATATATAAACTCATGTGAGCCAATATAAGGGTTGAAATCCATGAGTTGTCCATATGAGTTGGGATATAAACTTACACGAGTCATTATATGGATTAAAACTCGAGTGCTTTCTCGTATGAGTTGGTATATAAACTCAGGTGGGTCAATATATGGATTGAAATCCGCAAGTTTTACCCATATGTGTTGGTATATTGACTTACAAGTTAAAGAGTTATTTCATATTTTTACATATAATGATAGGATTAAAAATATTTCATTTCGTTATATTTTAACAATTAATTAATTCTGTTGTCCGATCATTTGTACCCGTCTTTTTCTTACTAATTGAGTGGCGGTTTGTAAAATTTAGTGGAGCGGTGCATGTAAGGCATATATGCAAGAGGCGAGATGGTACTACAGTGGATACACACCGAGGGTAGAAGAATACCTGGAAAACGGATTGATTTCCGCCGGTGCCCCCATTCTGTTGATGCACGAGTCTGTGGAAACAACCAACCCTCTGAAAATGGAAGCATTGGATGCATTCGATTCCGCCCATCTCCACACCATTGTTCGTTGTGCATCTCTGTTGATGCGATTGGTGGATGATTTGGCCATGTCTACGGTATGTTTCGAAAGATATATCCCACATCGGTTTCTTAAGAACTAAATGACCCACACAAAAGGACTTGGGTCACCTCCACTTAGTACCAAATGGCTTTAAGATGGAAGCTCCAACATACCTTGAAATTTAACATTTTCCTTTACTCTGCCCGTTCCTGGAGTTGAAAGTAGTTCTGATTCATCAATTGTAGGACGAGATGAAAAGAGGAGATGTGCCAAAAATACAGCAGTGTTACATGAAGGAAACGGGATGCTCAGAAAAAGAAGCTAGGGCATATGCATGGAATTTGTATAGCGAGACGTGGAAAGCTTTGAACAAGGCAAGCATGTGCGGAGAGGCAGATTTACCCTTCACTTCGTCATTTGTAAGTGCTGTGCGTGAATTGGTAAATATAACTCATGCAACTTACCAACACGGTGATTCTCTAGTGTTCTATCAGCATCCGGAGACCTCAGAACACCTACATGCGACGTTGTTTAGTCCAATTCCACTTTCCCCGTCGTAAAAATAACAAGAAGTTTCTCGATCATAGGTTTGTTTGGGACCATTATATCTATTTTTCATGTTTTTGTTTCGCGTTTGATTCAGTATTTTTTTTGATTTTGTAAAGATACCTTTAACCATTTGATACTGTACACTAGTGGAAAAAAGACCTCAAGTATCGCACTAGTGTAGGAATGACCTATTAAAGACGGTTATATCGGCAATTTAAAGGTATTTTTTTGTACCTTTAATGGTTGTGCTTTCAAAATAAGGTGGTTCCCTGAACCACCTTTAAATTTTGCAAACCGCCTTTAAGTAGCTCCAGGAACCGCCTTTAATGAGTTTTCGAACTCGAAAACTCTTTCTTGTCTTCCAAAACAATAGCTGCTGAAAACCAATCAAACCACTAGAAGCCCTGATGACAAAAAAAGTTAATTGATGACATCATTCCCGTGGCAGTAACAATTTTAATCGCACAACAATTTGATAGCAGCAACAACAATTTTAATTGCAACACAAGAACAACTACAGCGGCGACGTCGATCTCCGGCGACGCAAGAATAGCAACTCTAGTGGTGGATGGGCATTCAAGCGTCGGCGTCGATCTAGTGGCAGATGGGCTTTCGAGCATCAGTGTTGGAGTCAGTAACGGCGAAGCTCGATCCAACGGTGGTGGAGCTCGACTCAGTGGTGGTGGTGGAGGCACTTGAGGGGGAGAGAGAAGAAAGCTGGTCGGTGGTGGAGCTGGAGATAGAAGAGAGCTGGCGTTGGTGGAGCGGGAGAGAGAAGAGAGGCGATGGTGGTGGAGAGGTGCTGGAGCTCGATCCGGCGCGGTGGCGTGATGTGGTGGCTTAGCGGCGGAGAGAGAGTGAAGTGGCTGTGGTAGAGACACCGGTGTTTAGGCGGAGGAATAGGAGATGGAAAATAGGGTTAGGCAATGGAATAAGGAGAGGGCAATGGAACGAAAAGGGTTTAGGCCCAAGAAATAAGAGAGAAAATAAGGGCTAGAGAATGAAAGAGTAGGTGTTTTGATAGTCGGTATGTCCATAAGCTTATGGACATGCCACTTATTTCTTACCTTATATATTATACATATAAAATTAAAAAAAATTTAAAGTATTTTTTTATGTCATATTCTTTTATATTTTTATTTTCAAATACATATTAGGCAAAGTCTTGGGAAAGGTGGTCTTTCCATATGCTTATGGAAAGACGGAGTTTAATTCGAATAATAAAAGGTAAAAGGTCTTAGTTGTAACATTAAAAATTTAGTATGCAACATGTAATAGTTATAAAATTTATAACCCGGTTCATGCAATCCAAAAATTTTATCTTAATTTCTTCTAATTTACACTTTAAACCTTGATCTTTCCATGACTTATGGAAAGACCGTCTTTCAAGAGACGCACTCTACATATTATTACTTGTTTAACTTATAAATGTAATATTTAAATTTTATAAAAAAAAATTACAACATTTAAGATAAATGCCCATGTGAATTGTTCATAAATTTATGAAAACACCGCATTTCCTGAGACTTTCCCTAAAAATAATATACACAATACACAACTATTCCATACTAGCCGCATTGTAGATCGACACCTCTTAAACCGTGTTTCTTGAATTGCGGTTAAAATGGCATTTTTAAAGACAGTTTAACAACTTTAACGACAGTTAATTGAGCCGTGGCGCCTCGATTTTGTTAGGCCGCGCTTGATGCGGGACTATAAAGGATAAACAATGATTCCACAAAACATCACTATTATTCTCATTATAAGGAATTGCAAGGCTACTAATTGGTAATATTTCACAATTATTCTTATTATTTCACAGAGTCCGACTCTTGAAAGACGGTATTTCCATAAGTCATGGAAATATCAAGATTTAAACTGCAAATTCAAAGAAATTAAGATAAAACTTTCGAGTTGCATTAATCGGGTCATAAATTTTATAGCTACTGCACGTTATATAATAAAATTTTAATATTGCAATTAAAATATTTTACCTTTTTAATATTCTAGCTAGACCTCGTCTTTCCATAAGGTTATAAAAGACGGTCTTTTCCAAGATTTTGCCTATTTCATAAAGGGACCACAAATATTTAAGTTAATGAAGTCATGTGAAAAATATGAACAATTGATTTTATTGATGGTATAAGGGTACAATATATAGACATCATGTACAAAACCACAAGATTCTATCTAGAGTACAAGATATTCACAAAATATAGCAAAATATCTCCTCAACACTCCTCCTCAAGTTGAAGCATGTGGATCACGAATGCCCAACTTGCCAAGAATACCCAACTTACCAAGAAGAGTCTGAAAAACTTGCGTCCAAGTGCTTTAGTGAACAACCATAATGACCCAATTTTAAAGTGTTTTCTCTCTGGTCGCGCTTTTGATCATCTTCAATTAAAGGTGGCTCCTAGAACTGCCCTAAAAATGTCAATTAAAGACAGTTCTTAACCATATTTGAAAGGTTGATAAAACTGCCTTTAATATCTTCCGAACTCAAAAATAGGATAGGTTCCGATCTCGAAACCTATTTCTGCCCTTCCAAAAAATAAGTTGACGGAAATCGATTAGTCTCCAGCAGCACAAACAGAGCAAAGCCAGATCTAAAATAACATCAAATTAAACAACGGAAACAACACAGTTGTAACAACACAGCAACATCAAAACCAGAGGTTAAAATAATCGAAAACAACACAGCGGCGAAGGGCTTTGACGCTGCGGCGGAGGGCTTTGACATCATAAACAACCCTGGTGGCGCGGTGGTGGCCTTTGACGCAGAGCCGAGGCAACGTTGATTTCCAGCGGTTGGCAGCGGCGGAGACGAGGCTGGAGGGAGCGGCGGAGGCTGAAGCCGACGAAGGCAAGGCTGAAACAATCAGCAGAGGTGGGGCTATTTCCGATTCAAGGCAGGGGTTTTCACGGAGGTGGGGGTGTTTTTGATTCGAGGCGGGGCTGTTTTCGATCGGCGAAGGCGGGGCTTTCACGCAGATTCGAGGCAGCGGCTAGGCTGAAGCGATCAGAGCGGCGATCGGCGGAGGTGAAGCAACGGTTGGGTGAGGAGGAGAAGCAATCGTGGGTGAAGACGAGTGAAGAAAAGGATACTCCCTCCGTCCCAAGTTAAACTGCACACTTCACTTTATGTCACTGTTTAATGTCCAACTTTGACCACATATTTGAATAGATATATAAACAATAATATTATCATATGTTATATGGTATGATTCGTCGTAAAAGGTAGTTTATGAAAAGTAACTTTTTGTTTGCCGTAATTATACGTAGTTAAACATATTAACGGTTAGACAAGTTTCTTGATAAGCGTGAAAAAGATTCTGTGCAATTTAACCTGGGACAGAGGGAGTATGACTAAGTACTGGGCCATAGGGTGATGATCAGTAAGAATATTACTAATTAATTAGTATGGATTCTGCACCAAAACTGAGCCCATTAAAGGTGGTTCTACATAGAACCGCCTTTAAAATGAAAAAGTATCTTGGGAAAGCACTTCCGAACTTGGAAGTTCTTTTGGCCCTTCAAAAAAATTGATTTTAAAAGCGGAACCGCCTTTAATAGATCACCATTAAAGGCGGTTTCGCCTTTAGCCAATTAGAACTGCCTTTAATTGAGGTCCGGAAGGGGTTCTGAGTTCGAAACCCCTTCCAGACCTTAATTAAAGGCGGTTTCTCATTATTTTTAAAAACTGCCTTCTATCGTCGCCTTTAATGGGCTGGTCTCTACTAGTGGTGAAAACTTCCCTAGACTGTACCAAATCACGAACAAAATTACAGTCAAGCTTAATGTGTTTCGTACGTTTATGAAACACATGATTGGCTGCAATATGAATAGCTTCTTGACTATAACAGTATAACCGTCTAGGAGAAGAGTATCCTATGCCCAAAGATTGAAGAAGAAGCCAAAACAACTCACAACACACAATAGCCATGCCGCGATACTCAGCTTCAGCCAAATACCGAGAAACAGTGGGTTGTTTATTTGTCTTCAAGAAATAAAGCATTCTCCAAGCATAATGAAATGTCCAATTAAAGAACGAGGCGTAATGGGGCAAGGTTCCCAATCAGAGTCACAAAAAGCAGAAAGCTGAAGTGAGCTTTTAGTAGAAAGAAATAAACCTTGACCTGGATGGCTCTTCAAAGAATGTGAAACTTGGCGGCCTGCCAATGTGCCACATGCGGTTTCTCCATGAACTGCGCCAAAGTGTGCATAGAATAACTAAGCTCTGGGCGAGTGATAGTCAGATAAATCAGTTTACCAACAAGCCTACGATATTGTGCAGGGTCACTATAAGCCGGTCCCTCTGTGCGCGCCTAATTGTGCTATTTTTCCATCGAAAAATCCGTGGGCTTGGCAGCCAACAATCTAGTATCAGTCAAAATATCAAGAGCATATTTACGTTGACACAGATACATACCATCAGGTCTCCAAGCAATCTCAATCCCCAAAAAATATTTCAAAACACCAAGATCTTTCATATGAAAGCAAGAGCAGAGATACTTCTTGAACTCAGCCATCAGAGTCCGAGAAGATCCAACAATGATCAAATCATCAACATAAACCAAGACATTGAGAGAAACACCATCACGCAAATGAGTAAACAAAGAGTAATCCACCTTACTATGTACAAAGCTAATAATGTGAATGGCTACAGCTAGCTTAGCAAACCTATTCCTGGGCGCCTGACGAACACCATAAAGAGATTTGCGAAACTTACAAACCAGACCAGGCGCAGGAATAGTATAATCGGGAGGGGACCGCATATAAACCTCCTCATCTAGATTCCCATGCAGAAACACATTATATACGTACGTCTGATAAAGATCCCATCCACGAATAACATCAACTAGTAAGAACAGACAAACCGAGCTAATCTTGGCAACCAGAGCAATCACTAGTGCAGAATCTTTGATCAAAGAGAGCGATCGATTCTCGTAAAAAGAAAGAGGAACTGTCTTCCCCGAGGGATTCCAAATTTGGAACACCAATAATTCTGTCCCTCTTCATAAATGAAGGCAGTTTTCTGTGATAGAAGGTGTTTTTTTGGAACCGCCTTTGATTTTGAGCAGTCTTTTAATTTTCGGTCTCTTGAGCAGTCTTTTAATTTTGAATTGGTTTTCTTTCTATATTAATTAGCTATGTCTTACTTAACTTGCTACTGCTACGGTGACTATTTTAAAGTGAAAATTTATTAAACTAATGATTGCTAAATTTGTGTAATTTAATGGAGAAGTCAATGCAAAGTATATATTATGCAAGAGGCAAGATGGTACCACAATGGATACACACCAAGGGTTGAAGAACACCTAGAAAATGGATTGGTTTCTATTAGAATAAATCAATGAAAAATACCTAGAAAATAGATTGGTTTATGTTAGAATAAATCAATGTTCTAGTTATTCTTCAACACACTATGGCATCCTCGATTTTTAGAGCTCTTACGGTCTCTCCGGCAACAATTCACTGTCTCTTTATCTCCGTCAACAGTTCACGGTCTCTTTATCTCCGGCGTCTGATTCACGGCGGTGTCATCTCCGGCTTCCGATTCACGACATCGCCATCCTAGTGTTTCTCTTTGTATTTCTTGGTATAGTCCGCCATAGTCTCCGGTGGAGATTTCTAGATCGTCATTCTGTCTGCGATCAACACACATCAGGCATGTGAGATCCACATGCTCACAGCTATACACATCTGTCTCGTCACGCGGGCGTGAGTTACACGCACCAGCCTTTCCCTTGCCGCACAGCTGCTCTCCGCGCGCCTGTTGCATGCGCCCAGCATTTCTTTGGGCATAATTTGTGTTTTGCTTACTTTTTTCCCTTATGGATATGGCTCATTTTAGATCTTGACGGAGTGATATTTAAAGATTTACTGGCCTTTCCCATCATCGACGATATGATGACTCCAAGTGGATTGTAGATTCTGGCGCCACAAAACATATGACATCGTCCCCTGTTGCTGTTGATTATGTCAAACCTTATCATGGTTTTTCCAGCGTATATGTTGGTAATGGTTCTCAACTCTCTATTACCCATTTCAGTGATTCTCTGAATTCTAAATCCTTGTCTCTTTATGATGTTCTTATTGTGTCTGATACCACTAAAAAAATTCTTTTGATTAGAAAATTAACTCAGGATTTAAATGTTGTTGTCTGCTTTGATGATCGCTCAATTATAATTCAACATAAAATCACTAGTGAAACTTTGGGTCATGGTCATCGTGAAAATAAGCTTTATGTTTTAGACTATGGTGCATCTTCTTTGTTGTCTACTGTGGAATCAAATAAGTCGCGTGTGTCTTTTAAAATCTGGCATGCTAAACTTGGTCATGTTCCTCATTCTGCTATTTCTAGTTTGTATGCTTCTGGATCCCTATCTGTCTCATTGGTTTTGCCAAAACCTACCCTTTGTGATGCATGTGAAAAGGCCAAAGGTAAGCGTTTATCTTTCTATACAAATGATAAACGTGCTACTAGGGTACTATCTAGTTCATTGTGACTTATGGGGGCCCCTCCTATTTCATCCACTAATAGTTTCTCCTACTATGCTATTTTCCTCGATGATCATTTTCGACTCTCGTGGTTTTATCCACTGCGCCGCAAATATGATTTTGGGTATGTTTATCGCCAGTTTGAGGCTTTTTTGGAGAACCAGTTCTCTTCTGTCATTAAGGTGTTTTAGAGTGATGAGAGGATTGAGTTCGTAAATGGTCGCTTACGCTTTCACTTCCAGACAAAAGGCATTCACCATCAGATTTCTTGCTCGCATACTCCTGAGCAGAATAGTCGGACTGAGCGAAAGCACCGCCACATTTCTGAGATATGTTTGTCTATGTTGAATTACTCTCACGTTCCTCTCTCCCACTAGCCTAATGTCTTTGCTGCAGCCACTTATACCACAAATTGGTTGCTCACTCTTGTTCTTGGCGGACGATCACCATATGAAGTTATTAATAATCAATTTCCTATATACACCAATTTTCATGCTTTTGGTTGTTGGGTCTTCCCATTCGCTTGTCCATTTGCCGACCAAAAGCTGTCTCCTCGCAGTATTCCATGTGTATTTATTGGCTACAACTCGCAATATAAGGGTTTTTGGTGTCTCGATTGTACTACTGACAGAATCTATGTCACTCGACATGCTCGTTTGGACGAGACGTGCTTTCCATTGGTTCCATCCATTCCTTCAGCGACCGATTCTCCACCTTAAGTGTTAGATGTTTCTGCATTTCTTGATTCTGATTCTGACTTGGCACCACTTTTGCCTACATTTTCTCTTGTGCTAACTATATCTCCTTCAGCCCCTTGCTCAATTTGTGTTACAGATCCAACTCTAGTTCATCAGCCAGCGCCACCTGCATCTCCGGTGGCCGGTTCGGCCGCCCAGTCTCTACCTAGTTCGGCCGCCCCATCACCTGTTGCGTCAACCGACTCCACTCTTTTGGTTTCTCCTACCCAGACTGCACTCATTGGATGGTCACTCGATCGATGACTGGGGATATTCAGTGCAGGGATTATTCAGACATTGTCGCTCACATTCTTACTGCTGCCTTACTTCTCACTCTGAGCCCACAGACTATTGCACTGCCCTTCAGGATCTGGCTTGGGTTTCTGCTATGGATGACGAGATGGCAGCTCTTCGTGGTCAGCACACCTGGGATTTGGTGCCTTGCCATTCGGCGCTAACATTGCTGGCTCCATATAGGTTTATTGCCTGAAGTATCGACCATACGGCACTATTGGGTGTCATAAAGCTAGACTTGTGGCACAGAGTTTCTCGCAAATTCTGGGTTTTAAATTTGACCATACTTTCAGTACTATGGTCCAAGCCTATACTGTTCAGACATTTCTCGCCATTGCCCACAATGCGCTCCTGGTAGATTCATCAGCTGGATGCCAAGAACACCTTTCTTAATGGTGTTCTTGATGCTCCAGTTTATATGAAGCAACCTGTTGGATACAAGAACCTTGTTCATCTAGATTATGTTTGTCATTTACGGAAGGCCATTTATGGACTTAATCAAGCTCCTCGGGCGTGGTTTCAACATTTCAGCACTTATTTCACTCAACTTGGTTTTTAGAGCAGCTCAGCTAAGACCTCTTTGTTTGTTCTTTCATGAGGATCATCGTTAGTGTATCTCCTGGTATATGTCAATGACATCATTCTTACAGGGAACGATTCGAATCTCTTTTAGCAGTACATTGATCGGACACATTGGAAGTTTACGATTAAGTACCTTGGCGCTCTTCATTAATTTCTTGGCTTGAAAGTTTCACCTACTTCATCAGGTTTAATTCTTGGTCAAGCAAAGTATGCTCGGGACATTCTCACTCGTGCAGGGATATCTTATGTTGCACTAGTCTCTACGCCATTTGTGCCAGGTTCTCAGTTGCACAGTGTGACCAGTCCACCATTTCAGAATTCGACTTTGTATCATTCTCTTGTTGGGGATCTTCAGTACTTGACCATCATTCGCCCTGATTTGGATTTTTCTGTCAATACTGTCAGCCAGTACCTTAAAGATCCCAAAGACGATCATTTTGCTGATGTTACTCATATACTACTATATGTTTGGGGTACTCTGGATTTTGGTTTTACTTTTCGTTCTGTTAGTTCTGCAGAGGTGTTTGGGTACTCTAATGTTGACTGGGCTCGATGTTTGGAGACTCACCGATCCACCTATGGATATGCTGCTTTTCTTGGTGGGAACCTTGTTTCCCAGAATGCCAAGAAACATCCCACAATTTCTCATTCTAGCACTGAGTCTTAGCATCGTGCTCCTACCAACACTACCTCAGAAGTTGTTTGGCTTACTCATTTGCTTCGAGATCTTCAATTCCATTTTCTGGTTCTCCGGTGCTGTTATGTGATAATAGCAGTGCAATCTTCTTGTCATAGAATCTAGTTGCTCACAAGCGGGCAAAACATATCGATATCGACTCTCACTTTGTTCGAGAGTTGGTTGCTTCTGGCAAGCTGCGAGTTACTCATGTTCCTACTTCTCTCCAGATTGCAGACATCTTCACCAAAGGGCTCTCTTGTCCTCTGTTTGAGTTCCTCGGATCCAAGTTTTGCATCGGCGAGCATCGGCGTTTCACTTGAGGGGGGGTGTTAGAATAAATCAATATGATGATTAGATTAAATTTATGTTTATCTTAATGACTAGGCTAGAGTTATTTTAGTCATAGTCTATCTCTTGTACTCTATGCATTCCATTCAGTAATATCATAATCATTCACGGGAAATCATTCTTTCAGTTTCCATAGGCACTCCGTTTATGTTGATGCATATATACTTGGAAAAAAAACAACCATTTGAATATGGAAGCATTGGGTGCATTTGATCCCGCTCATCTCCACACTCTTGTTCATTGCACATCTCTGTTAATGCGCTTGGTGGATGATTTGGGAACTGTTGGGTTTTTCCTCCAATGTAAGGAAATTAGCCCAAGCATTTATAGAATTGGGCCCAAACTAAAGGGGGCATTCCTGTCATTTTAGCACACCCTTGGGTAGGGTTTACTTGGGGTTGTGGCTGTTTTGGTTCAGTTGGGAGAAACAACAAGAAAGGAGAGAAAAAGACACAAGGTGGGTGAAAAGGGGATTTTCGAGTTCCATTGTTGCAGCTTTGGTAAATCTACATTTTCTCACAATTAGACCGTTGGATTTTGTTGAAATTTTGTCAGGGTATATCCAGGTCGTGTAGTTAAATTATGAACGGTAGAGATTGGTTTTGGAGGTCTAAAAGTGACTCATTAGTCCTTGTGAAGTAGCTCGGCAGATTTGGTGATTTCTTCTCCTATTGTCGTTTAATCTTCATTGTTGTAGGGGTTATCGATCCTATCTTTTTTGAGAAAAAATTGTGATAGTATTAGCTGGTTGTTAGGATATTGTAACACTCTTTGTTGATTAATGAAGATGGTCGATGTGGGTTGATTGGCCCCGTGATTTTTACCCTTCGCATTGGAGGGGTTTTTCACGTAAATGCTTGTGTGTTGTGTGCTTGGTGGACATTATATTGCTATTGTTGCTCCTCATAGATTCAAACAAATAAGGAAGGATAGTTTTGGTTATCTTCCCATAAAAGTGGTATCATAGCCAGGTTCTGTGCTAATTGGTTTTTTTGAATTTTGGCTTGTTTGGTATTTGTTTGAATGATGGAGGAAAATGTAGGCAAGATGATTTGTTTGAATGGCACCAATTACCACAAATGGAAAGGAAAGATGAAATATCTTTTGTTTATAAAGAAGATGCATTTAACCGTCTTTGCTTCCGCTAAGTCTACACAATATAGTGATGAAGATAAGGAGTTTGAGCATCTAAAAGTTTGTGGTTATATTAGGCAATGAGTTGAAGATAATGTTCTTAATCATATTGCTAATAAGACACATGCTAGAACCTTGTGGATAAGTTGGAGACCTTGTATGCTTCTAAGACCACAACAATAAATTGTACATGTTGGACCAAATGTGCAATTTGAAGTATAGGGAAGGTACTTCGATTTTTAATCATGTGGATGATTTTCAAGGTATTTTTTATCAGCTGGTTGGTTTGGGCATCACATTTGAAGATGAGCTGCAAGCTTTATTTCTACTCAATACTCTGCTTGATTATTGGGATACCTTGAAGGTTTCTTTGGAAAATTTTGCTACTAGAGGTGGTGTTACCTTTGACTACATTAAGAGTGGCATTTTGAATAAAGAGATGGGAGGAAGTCTCAAGTTTCATCATCGCGCTCAGAGATTGTGTATGTTGAAGAGAGGGGGAGAAGCAAGAGCAAGTAACAGGGGAAAGAGCAAGAGAAAAACAAAAGCAAGTCGAGATCACGCTACAAGAATGTCACTTGTCATCATTGTGGTAAACTTGGGCATGTCAAGAAATATTGCTACAAGTTGAAAAATGAGAAGAAAAATGGTGGTGAATCGAAGGAGAGGCCAATGTTGTGTGTACCGCTCCCGCGGGTGGTGATCTTCTTGTTGCTTGTGATGAGCATGTTATCAACCTTGCTCAGTTGGAGTCCTGTTGGGTTGTTGATAGTGGAGCTATTATTCATGTCAACTCGAGGAGGCAATTGGTTTCATCTTATACTTCCGGTGATTTTGGAGTATTGAAGATGGGAAACGATAATTACATCAAGGTGGTTGGCATTTGAACCAGGGGCAGATCCAGGAATTTTTATTTGTTGGGGAACACATTGCAAAAAAAAAAATTCCAGTAGTAACGCATATTTTGTGACAGGTAATGAAATGTCACAATATTTGCTTCACCTTCAGGTGTTACTAAATATTTGTGAGATGTGCACATATCACTAAACTGAATCTATGTCACAAAATTTAATGATACTTCTAAATTGAACTGCATCTTAAAGCGTTATAAAAAATATAATGATACTTCAGCGCGTCACAATATTTTAGTGACACGCTGAATATGGGCACTTAACAAGGCGTTACAATATATTTTTTCTACAGTGTTAGTGACGCCTTTTGAAGTGCCCCTATTCAGCTTGTCACTAAAATATTGCACATCTCACTTATTTATAGTGACACATATTGGTGGAGCAAATATTGTGATATTCTTACCTGTCACAAAATATGTGTCACTATTGGAAAATTATTTTTTGAAAAAAGTGTTTATACAACCCTACCTAGTTGACATAAGTGCCAATATAACCTTTCAATATTCGAAAGTGCCAATTAATCCTATCTAGTCAGTGAAAGTGCTAATATAACCCTCTCCGACAACATTTAGCCATAATTTTATAAAATTACATGTTTGCCCTTCTGAAAAATATTAGAATACTAAAAAAATAGGAAATGACGTTATTACCCTTAGACTCATCAATACTACCGCCATCAGACTGTTGCCGGACCACTGTTGGACCGTCGCCGGACCGTTGCCGGACTACCACCGAACCACCGAGAGGGTTATATCCGCACATTATGAAAACTGGTAGGGTTAAATCAGTATATTCCTAAAATTTATAGGGTTATATTAGCACATTTGTAAAAAATGTAGGGTCATATCATAACATTAATTAAAAATATAGTTAGCACATACTATTGACTATAGGGGTTTTAATGTTATTTTGTTTATTTAGTTGTATTTTGTTCGGATTGATGATTGGATGACCTTGGTGTTGTGTGTGATTGTTATTTTGTTGTGTTATTCGACATAGGGTTTTTAATGTTGATAAGTTTTGAAATGAGGCTATGATATGTGATAATGTTGTTTAATATTAATGATTGTGTCATGATGTCAAATTTTATGTTGTATAAGATATTTTTATGATGTTATAATGGTGTATATGATGATGTGGTCGTCTGTTAAGGCCAGCCGAGTACCACACACTTAATATTTATAATATGTGCTGATATAACCTATAAGTTTTAAGAATGTGCTGATATAACCCTACAAACATTAGGAATGTGCTGATATAACCCAATAAGAGTTCATAATGTGCTGATATAACACTACCTGTTATAGCGGCAGTTCGGTGAACTATGAGGGTAAAACTGTCCACATAATTTTGGAGTTAGCCCAAAGGGTATTTTGGTCAATTTACATAGAGTCAACGCTGAAAAATTGAGGTCAATGTTGGAAATGGGGTCTGAGGGTTATATTGGCACTTTCATTAACTTGTTAGGGTTATTTTTGCACTAAAAATTATCATAGGGTTATATTGACACTTACTCATGTAGATATGGTTATATTGGTACTTATCCTTTTTTTTATAGTGATATTTAATATTAAACAAATATAATGTTGAAATTTGAAATAATTTTCAAAATTTAAAAATACGATAAAGATGAGATGAGATTATGGTAGAATCAAATTAAAATTATGGTAGGGCACTAATTAAAACTTATATTTTAACTAACTAAAAATATTTTAAAATAATATTTTTTTTGAGAAAATGGCGGGGCAGTTTCCCTGGGTTGCCTCCGCTAGTTATTGAAAATGTCTGCTTGGAAACCAAGTTGGGATCATGGTTTGTACTTCATGATAAGAAGCATGGAAGTACAAAAACTTGGAATAGTTTTTTATAATCTTATATCAGTTGGTTGTCTTAATGATGATGGTTGGCATAGTTCCATGGGTAATGGTCATTGGAAGCTCACTAAGGGCTCTTTGTTTTTGGCTCGATCAAGGAAGTACAAAAACTTGTATATCATGAAGGCTTCAGTTTCAGGTAGCTCAATCAATGTGGCTGGAAATGATGACTTGCAACAATTATGGCATCGGAGGCTTAGCCACATGAGCGAGAAGGGAATTGACTGTTTGGTCAAGAAGAATCTCCTTTCAGGCATCAAAGTGTGAATATGAAGAGTTGTGATCATTGTTTGGTTGGGAAGCAAAACATGGTATCCTTCAAGAGTCATTCTACTTCAAGGAAGTCAGAGTTGTTGGAGCTCGAGCATTCCAATGTTTGTGGTCCTTTCAAGGTACGATCTCATGGTGGTGCACTTTATTTTGTGAACTTTATTGATGATTGTTCTAAGAAATTTGGGTTTATGTGTTGAAGTCCAAGGACCAGGTGCTTGAGAAATTCAAGGAGTTTCATGCCTTAGTGGAGAGGCAAACTGGAAAGAAGTTGAAGGCTATTCGTTCTAACAACGATGATGAGTATTGTGGTCCATTTGATTCTTTTGTAGGAGCCATGGTATTCGATATCAGAAAACTCCTCCCAAGACTCCTCAGTTGAATGGTTTGGCAGAGAGAATGAATGGAGCCTTGGTTGAGAGAGTTATATGCTTGCTTTCAGAGGCGAAGTTGCCTAATTCCTTTTGGGCAGAGGCTTTGAGTACTGCAACCTATGTGATTAATCTGTCTCTGGTGAGCATTGTTTGACTCGCCAAATAACCTACAACACAAATTAACAATAGTTAGTAAACCAGTAAGTAGGGTCAATCCCACGAGGAGCAAAAAAATAATTATTAATTATTTTTCTACTAATTTAGGAAACCTTTTTGGTGATTCCACCACGCCTTAATTTCAAGAATGATTTCTAACCCTAAAATGCAAATATGACTCTAAAAATGAGAAATAAATATATAGATGAATGATATCGGCTAAGAATAACTCATGCTAGTTAATATCAATCATAGGCGCAAAGATAAAATCAATTCATACACATCTATCAGTTATAGGGAAGTAGGTACGCTTAACCCCCTAATTTTTTCTTACTTTATCGACAGTCAACTAATTATGATTAATTAACTGTTTCCCTTGCCAAAATGTTCCCAAAAACTATTCGTTAAACCAGAACACATTTTGATAGCATTAAGTACTAAAAGAACCCGATATAGTAATTACCAAAGTAAAAGCAAATAGTAACGCACACTCAATTATTCTCTATCTTGATATTACGGTCTTAGCTAGTTATCTATTTTTCACAAGACTATGCTACTTACTAATCTCATCCAACAATTATGTATTGGCGAAAATTAGATAGAAGTATTCTAAAAATATTTAAATTGATAATTCTTAAACATATTATAAATAAAATTCAATCATGAACAATCAAAAACATGCAAGAATCAATTTAATGCAATTAGACCTCACGATTTATAAACTAACATTTGTTATTCTCTTTCGATATATGAATTAGTTGCTCGTGATAATTAAATTTTAAAAAACAAATAATATAAACAAAAAACATATAAATGCAATTATATGAAAACGAAACAAAAAATATGAAGTCAAAAGCCAAGACAAATACGCCCTCCATTTTTTTAATAGTGACACACTTTCTAATTTGGGATGTTTTTTTAATATTGGCACATTCTATTTATGGCAAGTTTAAGGTTATTACATTCACTCATTTTACTTTTTCTTCTTTTAATTTAATTTCATCCACTCATTTAGCATCTCTTAAATTCTAACCCCAAACGTGATGTGCCAATGTTAAAAAAAAAAGGAGGGAGTACATGTCTGCATGCGCAAGGAAACAATGGCAAGTGATTAATTCGGCACAAAAAACAATGCAAATAGGTTCACCTCACAAAGAAATCCAAACTAACTAATGAAACTCCTGTGTATTGAAAGTCTGCGGTGAAAAGCAGAGGAAAATCCTCACCATAAACTGATGCCTCTGGAATCTGCTATTGCAAACCGAAAATAATGACAAACTCAGACTAAAACTAAAACTAAAACTAAAACTGAGAGCCCTCCTCAAGTCTGCGTTTGTGTAAATATGCGCACGCAGCCCGATTACAAATCAAGTCCATATAATTCTTTCCAAATTTGACGAGATAAAATTTAATTAAAATTTTAAAATTATCTCCAAGGATATCTCCATAAATATCGTTTTAAATCAGCCCAATATATTTTCAAATCAGCTTCAAAATAATTGTTATGGTTCTGCTCTCCATTTTGAGAGCTTCATTTGTCATAATTTCAATACTTCTCACCAACTTCCTCTTAATTTCTCTTAAACCCAAAAATTGTGATCTGTGACAAATTAAACACATAAAGTTCACATTAATCCCGTAAAATTATAATTAATCTCAATAAAATAAACAACACAATTCATACACATCAAATATCCTCACACTTGAGTCATATTTGCCCTCAAGTATGAAATGAGAATCAAATCATGTTGTTTATTACAAAAGTCCCAAGTATCCCCAACTGACTTTAAGAAAGACTCAAAAGAAAAGAAAACCAAAGACACTAACTATAACCCAACAAACAATCAACCTCAGCATACCAATCCTTGATTTCTTGATCCATAGACAAACTTTAACTTACCAATAACAAAGGATCCAGTATTACACACTTGACACTATCACTCCTTTCGATTGACATTGGTAAAATCATCCTTAAATCAATGCAAATCAGCCCTCAACTTAGTCAAAATCAGACAAGCATCAAACATTTCTCACGTTTCACACATTCACTCTAGATGTAAGGGACAATAACTCAAATATATGAATTTCACATGTCAGTACTCGAATCATTCAATGTAAATCAGAAAGGTCTTTATTCAATGTTGTAATAGGACTAGGGGAAATAAAAATGAATTAAGGTCCTACAGGTTCTAAGCTAAAAATATAAATATACATGCATGCTCATTTCGGCCAAAAACTTTCTCAATCAAAGAAATAATTTCCAGCCATCATAAAAGTGGAAAAATCTGCTCAAAACTGACTGTAAACACTAAGTGTTTGTGCTGGAATTTTTTTTCTTTCCATTTTTCTGATTTTTTTCATCATTTTTTTCTTCTTTTTTCTGGGCACATCATTTTCCTGAATTTTTAGCACCAAATCACCCTTTTTATTATACTTTACTGCACTTTTAAATTTAGTACCACATGGTCACTTCATACATCAAAATTAAGGTACTCACTGATATTTCTTAAAGCACATCAGCATCAAATAATCTGAGAAATCTATCATAATCACAAGCATGCATATATATGGGACACAAAAAAGGGGATAAAAATAGGTTTTGGCTTCATTTTTCTATGGCTCGAGCAAAGAAGGTCAAGGTTTCAAAGGGTTTACTAAGGATGATATATGGTAAGCAATATAAGCTGTGGGGTTAGATCCTATGCATTTCATCATTTTCACACCAAATAATTCAAGTAATGTTATGACTCTTAGAAAAAAGATTGACGTAAAGACTGCTCTACTCTAGCTCAAACCTCACTTTTACTAGGCTAAAATGTTCAATTACTTATCTTTTTTTGTCATCCCAAGTATCATCTAGGCCAATTTACACCAATTATATTACTCATTTACCAAGTAATTTTAAAGGTGTATCAAGTAGCCAAACAGACCACACGAGAGCTTTATTACTAGCAAGTTCAGTCCGTCAAAGAACAATAATATCAAGAATAGTATGCTGAATTTCACTCGACTAAAAAAAATCTTTTTATATATTTTTTTATAAAACAAATGACACTAGCACATAAACACATAAACCTCCTCACACTTAAATCTTGTTTGCTCTCAAGCAAGCTCAATAGAAATGTATAGAGGACACAACAATAAGCAAAAACAAGAACTAAAAGAACTAAACAATACATATATATATATATATATATAAGAAAAGAATAGGGAATAGGAAACTTATTTAGAGGGGTATGCTCATCGGCACGTAGGCCGTGTAATCAACAGTGGCATCCGGCAGAGAGGCGGCGCGTGGCGTTAGCATGGCAGCACGTGGGGCGCGTGCTTCTCTGGTTGTTGCAGATCTGGCATCTCGGCGTCAGAGATGTGGATGCCAGCGATGGAACAACTGTATGGAATGTCTCCGATGAATCTGGTTGAGCTCGAGACCGCCGGCGAGTTGCACTGGCCATTTTTCGGCGGAGGTGGGGCATCATGGATTGGTCTGCAACTGTGGGTATAGGTACTCTAGCGCATTCGCGGTAGATTTGGGTTCCTCCCCCGTGACTGGGGCTCCTGTGGGTTCTCCGGTAGGTGGCCCTTGGTTTCTCCGTTCAGGTAGAGTCTAGACCGGGTTGACTAGGCACGGTCGGGTGGCGTAATAAGGTAGCAAAGAGAGGTAAAGGCACCGGCGTGTAGTGGTGAAGTAAGGTGGCGACGGGCTGGTGTAGATGATGATGCATGGAAGAGAGGAGGCGATGGTGTGGTGTTTGGGGAAAAGGTGGTGCGGTAGATTGTGGTCATGGGGATTCTAAGGCCATGGACAGTGGTAAAGACCGCTAGCGGTCTCTTACCAATTAAATATATTATTTTTATCTCTCTCTCTTCCATCTCACCTTAAGAGACCACTTAAGAGACAACAATTTTTTTCTTCACAATGGCAAGAGACCACTCTTTATTATTCATGAACCCCACTTAATTTTCTCTATCCTACTCATTAATTTGACCATTAAAAATTATTTTAAATAAATTTATCCACCCAAAATAAGTTGAATGTGAAATTTAATAATAGGTTTTAATATTTAAAATATAATTTCAGTCTTTTCAAAATATGTTAAATAATTTATTTTTCTCGTTCTTGTCAATATCATGCTTCGGTGTAAAAAAATAAAATTAATTTCAAATTTTTAAAAGAAATTATTAAAACAAAATTTAAAAATAATAATAAGATAATTCCATTTTTTAAAAATTATATAAAAAACATTAAAATTGCAAAAACCAATTATAGCAACTATAAAAATTACAGAAAATACTAAATTCTGAATTTGAAAATGGACGATAATTCGAATTTTGCGAAGAAATTTTCAAATTGAAAGAATTTGGAATTATCTTATCTTTGCCCTTCGACGTTCTTCGTGGATCCATCACAAAAAATGGATTTCAATGTAGAAGATAAATTAGTGAGGTAAAAATATTGGAATTGGAAGTAGTGTCATGAAATGAGTTGAATCATCTATATTTATGGGCAAAAAGTGGAGGAAAATGGAATACAAAATTAAAATTGAAATTCCAAAAAAAATTAAAAATTCTAAAAAATACCGGGGGGGACACGTGTCAGCACCAGAATAGGACACGTGTGCCATTCAAAATTTTAAAAAGGGTCAGTGAATGAGTGGGACACATGTCGCCACCAGAATGGGACACGTGTCTCATTCAAAATTCAATAAAAAAAAGGCAGTAATGAGTGGGACACGTGTCCCACTCAGAGGGCGACACGTGTCCCAAACGGACAAAAAATGGGCCACTTTTCAGCGGCCCTTGAGCATGTGGTTTGGCCAGAATTTGACCCCACAACCGGGCTCTTAAATGGTCTCTTACCAAGATACTCTTGAGTGGTCTCTTATTAAGAAACCACCACTGTGATGGTTTTCGGTCTCTAAAGAAGTTTTTTAATTTTAAGAGAGCACAACTGCCCATGCGCTAAGGCTGAAATTTTTTATGAAATTGCCCTCAAGACCCTCATTTTGATTAGGGTTTTCAATTCCACCCCTAACACTCTCCTTCAACCCTAGGCGAAATTGGGCCTTTATTTTAGCCCATCTCACTCCCTTATATCCTCCACTACTATTTGAATTCAGCCCATCAACACTCATGTGGAGAATTGATCATCTTTGCTTCCTCCTACAAGAAAATCGAAAAACAAAACTTAGAATAAAAAGCACACAATTTTTTTTTCTTTTCTGGCTTTACAATTTTTTTTTTTGTATTTTCGTGATTTTCTATTTTTTTACACATATGGGGAAAAAATCAAATAAAGAAAAAGAAACAATTGGGCTGCCTCGCAATAGCACCGCCATTTATAGTCTGGGCCAAACTTTCCGATGCAATCAATTGAGCAAGGTGGTGCAAAGAGGAATTTCTTCCTCACACTTGAGCGTCTCCATATCTACTAGAAGAGTATCATCCCCTTGTGATAACCATAGTTCAGATAGGGTGGTAACATCTTCAACTCCCAATTAGGGGCTTTTACATCCAATGAGATTGGTCTGGCGGATGGGTCCGATTTGGCCAAACGGACCCTATAGGCACTTCAGAATTTTTCCGAGTATCCAATTCGGACTGGGTACTTTGTGTTTCATTTCAGTTCTAGGAACCACTTTCTAAAAGTACACTGAACCCATCAATTTACGACTCTCCTTATTGCTCAAGCCTTGAACATCTATCTTGTTTGGACTTGTAGGAATTGGAATGTTCATCTTATCCTGTAGAATTTTAGTCTCAAGAGAACCTTGGACAAGACGGTTAGTATGATCGATGGCAAACACATTCTCAACATCTATAGATTTCTTCATAGGTTTATCAATGTTGAATGTGTACTTATCCACAAAATAATCAAGAGAAATAGTTCCATCACCAACATTAATAATGGTGTTTGCTATTTTCAAGAATGGACGACCCAATAATACCCCCTGTGTTCTCTTATCATTAGTATGATTCATTTTTACCACATAAAAATCTGCAGGGTATACAAAATTATTGACTCGCACAAGCACATTTTTCAACAACCCTTTAGAAAATACACAAGATTTATCTGTCAATTGAATTACCATTTAGTGTCTACCATTTCAGCTCCATTTAAAGTTTGATACACAAATAATGACATAACATTAATCGAAACTCCTAAATCACACATGGCAGCATCAATCTTCTTATTTCCTATGTAACAAGGTAAGGAAAACATACCTAGGTCCTTGCACTTTTGAGGCATTTTCTTTTGGATCATAGCTGACACAGATTCACTCATCATGATCTTGCTCGAATCCTTTGACTTTCTAGCAATAAAATCTTTCAAGAACTTACTTACTAGTGGTAATTTTATGGCTTGCAAGAACGGAAGATTAATCTCAATTTTCCCAAAAATTGATACAAAGTCCATAGGCTCTTCCTTTTTCCTTTCTAATCTTCAAGGGAAGGGAGGAAAATTTTTTTATTGAATGATTATGTAAACTCAACCACTTACTTACCTCAACTGGTACCTTGGATTTATCTTTATCTCTGGTCTCGGGATGCTCAAGATTTTTAGATTGTTCGGGGGTTTCATCAACTTTTTCCTCCGTTATTTGATTATGAATTTTTGTTGTAGGGTTCGGTTTGAGCAAACTAGACCCTCTGTCAGTGAACTCCTTCGCTTCTTTGTCCGTGGATTTCAATCAACCACCTTCCCACTTCTGAGAGTGACCATATTTACCATCTCTTGTGGATTTAATTGAACTTGAGAAGGTAAGCCTGGTTGTTTCATTCTGAGTTCATTCAGAGAATTTGACAGATGGGCAATTTGTTGTGCATGTTTCTCCAAGGTTGATTCGGTCTTCTTGGATTGCTTCACCATCATTTCCATAAGCATATCCATCTTCGCATTCAAAGATTTCTCTTGACCACTTTGCTGGGGCTGAGCAAAAATTGGAGCTTCTCGTTACATTGGTGGAACATAGGTAATGCTGAGGCTGCTGCGGTGGGGGACCTTGTTCTCTCCATTGGAAGTTTAGGGGATCCCTATACCGTGGATTGAAATTTTGGAAACATAGACCACCTTTTTACTATCTCTCATTGTGTTATATTGTGTTCATATTTTGTGGGATTATTATGATTTTATTGAGATATAATTTGCACTTTAAGGTGTTTTTGGTGCAGGAATTCATTGATTGCGAAGAATTTAGAGGGAGCTATACATTGTACTATTTTTCCCTTAACTAACGGTTTTTTCCCACTGGATTTTCCAGGTTAAGGTTTTTAATGAGGCGATGTGCTCCAATGGAAAATATTCTTATTTTATAAGACATTTTCCAGGGATGAAGGAAGAGAGGCAAAAGAAGACTTGCAGAAGTTATGGGGTGAAAAGTGAATTAGTGAAGAGATGTGGATTTGAAGAAAATATATATATTCACTTCTCATATTGATAAGGATTGTATAATCTCCGTCCATTTGAAATTCCTTAATTGTAGGAATTAGTTATTTAATTAGAATAGATATTATCTTATTTCCTTATTTCTTCCGTAAGAAGAAAAGTAATTAGAAGTTGATTTGGATTTGGTTTTGGTTTTGTGTCCAAAGACAGAGGAGGAGAGGGACATATACAGAGATGCAAAACATTACATGGGCACTGCAGCAGCATTGATATAAATTGCATGCAAATCAATTACGGAGTACTTGGTTTGGTTTTGTTGATTTCGTTAGTTATATATTATATTATATTAAGTATTATTTATTATTATATTATTTGTTTGTTTAGTTTAATTATTATGAATAACTAATTTATATATCGGCATGGAATAACAAGCATTAGTTTATGAATCGTGAGGCCTAGTTGTTTTATAATTGATTCTTACGTGTTCTTGATTGTTCTTGGTTTATTTTATTCTTGATATATTTAAGACTGATCAACTTGAACATTATTGGGATAATTCTATCTAATTCCACCAATACGTAATCGTTGGAAAGGGTTAGTAAGTAGCGAGTTCTTGTGAAAAACAACTAACTAGCTAAGACTATAATAGCAAGATGAGGAACAATTAAGTGTGCATTACTATTTTCTTTTACTTTGGTAATTGCTATATTAGATTCTTTTCATTCTTAATGATATCGAGATGTGTATCTGGTTCAGCGAATACTTTCCAGGGATATCTTGGTAAGAGAAACAATTAATTAATTATAATTGGTTAATTGTCGATAAAGTACGAAAGAATTGGGGAGATTAAGCGTACCTACTTTCTTATAACTGATAGATGCATATGAATTGATTTATCTTTGTGCCAATGATCGATGTTTAATTAATGTGAGTTATTCCAAGCCGATTACCTTATTCATATATTTTATAGAGTTTTATATATTTTTTATTTGCATTATTATTTCATATTTTATATTAGTTAGTTGCATTATTAGTTGTTAGATAAATCTAAAAATTAAGGCGTGGTGGCTACACAAAAAATGTTCTATATTAGTAGGTATTTATTTATAGTTTTTGCTTCGTTTCTCGTGGGATCGACACTGCTTGCTACTGTACTAATCTCATCTATAGAGTTTGCAGATTATTTTGGTGAGTGAAACGACATTCACCAAATTGGCGCCGCTGCCAGGGAACGGTAAGTCAATTTCTATAATTTATTTTCCTTCTAATCTTTGTGTTGGTTTATGAGCAGATCATCCAGACCAAATTTAATATTCGACCCGGAAGTTGAGAAGACAGCCAAGCAGAATAGAAAGCAAACAAAGGCGCGGAAAGCAGGATCTGCCGAGACCCTTCGGTTTGGCCAAACCGAACCCATCACGATTTCAGCAACTACCTCGAATTCGGGAACTGGCATCGAGATGGACGGAGGTGACAAAAATCTGAATCCTGGGCAGAACCCAAACAATCCATACATGTGGGAACTTACTGGTCATAGTGAAGTTGATCCCTCTACTCCTATTCAGCTGCCAGAGACTGAAAATCCTATTGAGATCAAGTTGGAATTCCTGAACGTACTCCTCAAGTTCCACGGGAGAAGCACTGAAGACCCTTACAACTTTCTGAGCGAATTTGTCAAGATTTGTAAGGTTCAGAAGAGGCCATCCATCGTGACGGAAGATCAATTCAAATTGGTGGCATTCCCATTTAGTTTGACAGGAGCATCAAATCAGTGGTTTTCGAGCTTGCCCCCCAACTCCATTGCGGCATGGGTAGAATTGAAGATATTGTTCTTGGAGTACTACTTTCCAGCCACAAGAACAGATGCCTTGAAGAAGGAGATCACAAGCATCAAGCAAGAATATGATGAGCCATTGAGTATGTATTGGCCGAGGTTTAGAAAGTTGGTAGACAGTTGCCCTAATCACCGAATGACGGAAGGCCAGTTGCTTCAATTCTTCTATCAAGGGATGACATCCAGCAACAAGGACTTGGTGAACTCTTCTAGTAGTGGCGGATTCTCTCACCTTCGAGTGAATGAAGCTAGAGAGATCATCAAGAGGTTGGTGGACTCTAAGAAGGAGTATGATCAGCAGGAAGTACGAATCTTGAAGAAGGTGGCACAAACATCCACTCCCGAAAAAGATGAGATCAAGGAAAGGATGGAAAGAATGGAGAAAATGCTATCCAAGGTCGTTGACAAGGTTGCATCTGTACATGAAGGGTCTTGCAATATGTGTGGAGCAGTTAACCATACGACATCGCAATGCATACTTACCATGGGAGAGATACCTGTCCAAAAAAATGCTATGGGAAATTTCAATGAGAGGCAGCAAAAAGGTGGACCATATCCCCATAATTTCAATCTAAGGTATAGGGATCACCCTAACTTCCAGGGGAGAGAACAAGGTCTCCCTCCACAGCAGCCTCAGCATTACCAACAACCCTATGTTCCACCAATGCAACGAGAAGCTTCGGTTTTTCCTCAGCCCCATCAAGGTGGTCAAGATAAATCTTTGAATGATAAGCTGGACATAATGATGGACATGATGCAAAAGCAACACCAAAGGTTTGAGAAGATTGAAACAACTTTAGAGGAGTATACGCGACAAATCACCCATTTATCAAATTCAATGAATGAACTCAGAATGAAACAACCAGGGTTACCTTCTCAAGTCCAATTAAACCCTCATGAGACGGTAAATCAGGTCACACTCAGAAGTGGAAAGGTAGTTGGTGCATTACCATTGAAATCTGCAAGCAAAGAAGCGAAGGAGTTCACTGACGGAGGGTCCGGTTTGGCCAAATCGAACCCTGCAGCAGAAATTCATAATCAAGTATCGGAGGAAAAGGGCAATGAAACCACCACAAACTCTGAGAATCCTGAGCTCACTGAGACCCGAGATAAAGGTAAATCCAAGGTACCAGCTGAGGTAAATAAGAGGTTGAGTTTACATGATCCTTCACTTAAAATTTTGCCTCCTTTCCCTCGTAGATTAGAAAAGAAAAAGGAAGAGCCTTTGGATTTTATATCGATCTTTGGAAAAATGGATATTAACCTTTCTTTCTTGCAGGCCATAAGTTACCACCAGCTAGCAAATTCTTGAAAGATTTTATTGCAGGAAAGCCAAGAGATTCGAGCAATATCATAATGGGTGAATCTGTGTCGGCTGTGATTCAAAAGAAATTACCTCAAAAGTGCAAGGACCCAAGTATGTTTTCCTTACCTTGTTATATAGGAGATAAGAAAATCGATGTTGTCATGTGTGATCTAGGAGCTTCAATTAATGTTATGCCATTATCTGTGTATCAAACTTTAAACGGAGATGAAATGGTAGATACAAGAGTAGTAATTCAATTGGCAGATAGATCTTGCGTGTTTCCTGAAGGGTTGTTGGAAAATGTGCTTGCGAGAGTTAATGACTTCATTTATCCAGCAGATTTTTATGTGGTAAAAATGAATAATACTAGTGATAAGGGAACACAAGGAGTATTGTTGGGTCGTCCATTCTTGAAAACTGCAAACACCATTATAATGTTGGGAATTGAACTATTTCTCTTGATTATTTTGGTGATAAGTACACACTCAACATTGATAAACCCATGCAGAAATCTATAGATGCTGAGAATGTGAATGCAATTGATCATACTGACTCGGTTGTCCAAGATTCTCTTGAGACTACAGTTTTGCAGGATAAGATGGAAATTCAATTCAAGAAGTGGTAAATGTTCAAGTCTCAAGCGATAAGGAAATCCACAAATTGTTGTGTTCAGTGTACTCTCAGGAAGTGGTGCCCAGAACTGGAATAAATCAAGGAATGCCCAACTCAACTCAGTCCGAAGTGGATGTTCGAAAAAAATCTGAAGTGCGTACAGGGTCCAGTTTGACCAAATGGAACCCATCTGCCAGACTAGTCTCATCGGATGTGAAAACCTCAGATTTGGAGTTAAAGGCGTTAACACCCGATCTGAAGCATGTTTATCAAGGAGATGATGATACTCTTCCAATGAGTATGGAGTCGCTCAAGTGTGAGGAAGAAAGAAAGTTCCAACTCCAAGAATTGGGAGATCTGCGATTGAAAGGGTTTGATCAAGCTATGCGGTACAAGGAGCGCAATAAGATGTAGCATGACAGAGATTTGAAGTCTAAGAAATTTGTGGTTGGGAAGAAAGTTCTTATTTCTGAGTCAAACTTTCGACATATGTCATGGAAATTCAAGTCTAAATGGACTAGACCATTCGAAGTGGCTTATGTTTGGCCTGATAGGATAGTAGAGATTATAAGCATGGATGTAAAAAAGGCATTCCTCGTTGATGGCCGTTGCCTTACGCCGTACTATGATACTTCTCAGGTGGCATTAATGGAAGAAATTCCATTGTGCCCAACAAATCAGCATTAAAGGCACCTGAAAGTCTAGCCAAAGACTATAAACAAAAGCGCTAATTGGGAGGCAACCCAATTTTCTTAATATTTTTTTCTTTTAAGTTTTTCTTTTTTTTATCTTTTAGGAATTTCAATTTCTCATCTGATCTCAATTCTTGATCTACAGAGTTGAAGTACTTGAATTGGCATCATGGAGAATTCACACATTTTGGAAAGCTGGAATCGCAAGGCTCCGTTTGGCCAAACGGAAGGTCAGCGGCAGCACCTGATCCGGATCCATTGCTTAATTCTTGTTGGAAATTTCTCCGAAACCCACTACTATAAGTTTCCTCTTTCCCTTTTATTTTTTTATGATGTTGACTGTGTGTTAAACTTTTTCTCATAAGAGCTTTGCATTATTTGCTTGAGGGCAAGCAAAGTTTAAGTGTGAGGAGGTTTCTTGTGTGTTTAGTTTTGTATTTTTGGGAAAAAAAATTTGTTTCAGTTTTTTTACAGTCAAACATGTGTTTTTGTGTTGTTTTGAGTCGATAATTTGACATGAAGAAATTCTAGTGGCTCTTGATAAAAGTACCCTGCCGGCTGTAAACTTCATTGTAACAAACTTGGTAAATCTGATATGCCTATTCTATGATTTGTGAAATTTGATTGATATGATTTTTGGGATGACGAAAAAAGATGAGTTTAAGTGAATATTTTAGCCTACTAAAGTGTGGTGTGAGTTAGAGTAGAACACTCTCTACATCAATCTTTGTTCTGGGAGATCACGTTGTTATAATTGGAGTTGTTATGTGTGAAAGTGATGGAAGACACTAGGATGAGCCACGCAGTTTAAATTGCCTAGCAATTACATTAACCCCTAGTGAAACACTTTGAAGCTTTGACTATGTTCTTTGATATGAGTTACTATATATTTAACCAAACCTTATTTTATCCTTTCTCTTGGCCCTATTATGCATGTTCTTGGAGTTGATGTTGATGAATTCATCCAGTGTGTTCTCTTGAGTTGATGACATTACTGAGTATGTGTCCAGTTTGCCCAGACTGTACAGTTTTGAAAATTGAAGGCTGATTTTTATTATGAACAGTGACACTGGGTTCTGTTTGGCCAAACTGGAGGGCGTAACTGTGGAAAAAACAAAGGGAAAAATTCTTATTGTTTGTTATGTTGCGATTTTCTCTCAAAAAGTACCGATTTTGGACTGTATTGAAGAAGAATGGTGCTGGAAAAAAATTCAAAAAAAAAGAAGAAAAAAGAAAAATAAAATAGTACCTACTTTGATGCGATCTTACTTGGCTTTCTTTTAATAGCCATGAGATGAATATTGTTGGTGAATGTCTACTATACATGGATGATGGTTGAAGAAAAAAACATGCATAATATTTTGATCGATATTGTTTGAGCTTAGAACCCTTAGGATCTCACCAATCTGAATGGTCCCTAGTCCCGTTACAACCTTGAGAAAGACCTTCCTGATTTGCATATTTACTTCTCTATGTTATAACTTGTGAACTATTTGAGTGATTGTCCTTCATATATTGAGAGTGATTGAGTGAAACCGAGAGAAAATATTCATTGCTTGTCCGATTTTGACTGAATTGATTATTAGATTTCCCAATCTTGAACATTTTATTCCAATTACTTTAAGGATTGATGATTTTCCAAGTGAGTTAAGATGATCCTTTACTCCTTGGCAGTGGAAAAGTTATCGTTATAAGAGTAGAATCTAGAGTTTTTAAATGTTGAATTTTCGTCTGTCTCGTTGAGTGATTTGTGTCTATCTTACTTTTTCTTTTTAGGGTCATTTTAGATAGAGTCTTATGAGGGAATGCGAACGTATGGACACTATGGATTATTGGTTGATCTTATATTCTTCACTTCATACTTGAGGGAAAGCATGATTCAAGTGTGAGGATGTTTGATATGTGTTATATTGTGTTCATATTTTGTGGGATTATTATGATTTTATTAAGATATAATTTGCACTTTAAGGTGTTTTTGGTGCAGGAATTCATTGATTGCGAAAAATTGAGAGGAAGCTATACATTGTACTATGTTTCCCTTAACCAACGGTTTTTTCCCACTGAATTTTCCAGGTTAAGGTTTTTAATGAGATGATGTGCTCCAATGGAAAATGTTCTTATTTTATAAGACATTTTCCAGGGATGAAGGAAGAGAGGCAAAAGAAGAATTGCAGAAGTTATGGGGTGAAACGTGAATTAGTGAAGAGATGTGGATTTGAAGAAAATATATATATTCACTTCCCATATTGATAAGGATTGTATTATCTCCTTCCATTTGAAATTCCTTAATCGTAGGAATTAGTTATTTAGAATTAGAATAGATATTATCTTATTTCTTTATTTCTTCCGTAATAAGAAAAGTAATTAGAAGTTGATTTGGATTTGATTTTGGTTTTGTGTATATAAATATATATACACGGTCGAATCCAAAGACAGAGGAGGAGAGAGACATATACAGAGACGCAAAACATTACATGGGCACTGCAGCAGCATTGATATAAATTGCATGCAAATCAATTACGGAGTACTTGGTTTGGTTTTGTTGATTTCGTTAGTTATATATTATATTATATTAAGTATTATTTATTGTTATATTATTTGTTTGTTTAGTTTAATTATTATGAATAACTAATTTATATATCGGCATAGAATAACAAGCATTAGTTTATGAATCGTGAGGCCTAGTTGTTTTATAATTGATTCTTACGTGTTCTTGATTGTTCTTGGTTTATTTTATTTTTGATATATTTAAGACTGATCAACTTGAACATTATTGGGATAATTCTATCTAATTCCACCAATACGTAATCGTTGGAAAGAGTTAGTAAGTAGCGAGTTCTTGTGAAAAATAGCTAACTAGCTAAGACTATAATAGCAAGATGGGGAACAATTAAGTGTGCATTACTATTTTCTTTTACTTTGGTAATTGCTATATTAGGTTCTTTTCATTCTTAATGATATCGAGATGTGTATCTGGTTCAGCGAATACTTTCCAGGGACATCTTAGTAAGAGAAACAATTAATTAATTATAATTGGTTAATTGTCTATAAAGTACGAAAGAATTGGGGAGGTTAAGCGTACCTACTTTCCGATAACTGATAGATGCATATGAATTGATTTATCTTTGCGTCTATGATCGATGTTTAACTAATATGAGTTATTTCGAGCCGATTACCTTATTCATATATTTTATAGATTTTAATATATTTTTTGTTTGCATTATTATTTCATATTTTATATTAGTTAGTTGCATTATTAGTTGTTAAATAAATCTGAAAATTAAGGCGTGGTAGCTACATCAAAAGTGTTCTATATTAGTAGGTATTTATTTATAGTTTTTATTCTATTACTTATGAAATCGACTCTACTTGCTATTATATTAATCTCATCTATAAAATTTATCAATTATTTTTGTGAGTGAAACGACGTTCATCAAATTATGGTTATGCTTGTACGCTAGTTCACTCAAATTGGAATTGTGATCCTGGTTTTTGTTTTATTAGGCAAAAGAGGAAATTTTCCTCCCCCTTGCTTGTTTTGTTAGGCACGAGAAAGGAAACCCGGAAAGGAAGCTTTCTCCTTGCTTGTATTTTTGGTTCCTGCGCAGATGCAATACACCAATAATTAATTAGTTTCAATTGTTTTGGCGCTAACATTCAACCACAAGTTGTTGTTTCTTGTTATTTGATTGATTAAGCATGTCTTGTTTTTATATTAATTATTTATTTAATTTAATTGTTATGAGTAATTAATTCATATATCGGCAGATAATAACAAATGCTAGTTTATAAATCGTGAGACCTAATCGCATTATAATTAATTCTTGCATGTTCTTGATTGTTCTTGGTTGAATTTTATTTCTAATATGTTTAGGCCTGATCAACTTAAATGTTTTTAGAATACTGCTATCTAATTTCCGCCAATACGTAATTGTTGGATGGGATTAGTAAGTAGCACAATCTTGTGAAAAACAGCTAATTAGCTAAGACTGTAATATCAAGATAGGGAATAATTGAGTGTGCGTTGCTATTTGCTTTTACTTTGGTAATTGCTATATCGGATTCTTTTAATACTTAATGCTATCAAAATGTGTTCTGGTTTAGCGAATACTTTCTGGGAACATTTTGGTAAGGGAAACAGTTAATTAATTATAATTAGTTGACTGTCAGTAAAGTAAGAAAGAATTGGGGGGGTTAAGCGTACCTACTTCCCTATAACCGGTAGATGTGTAGGAGTTGATTCATTATTGCGCCTATGATTGATAATACTAGCATGAGTTATTCTTAGCCGATATTATTCATTTATATATTTATTTCTAATATTTTTAAAGTTGTCATTTGCATAATTAGAGTTAGTAAAATCACTATATTTAAGGCATGGTGGCATCACCAAAAAGGTTTTCAAAATTAGTAAAAAATAATAATTATTAACTATTGCTTTTGCTCCCTGTGAGATCGACCCTGCTTATCATTGTACTAATTATTATTAATCTGAATTTGCAGGTTATTTGGCAAGTGAAACGACGCTCACCAAATTGGATTTGGTGAACTGGGTCAGGCTTTACGAACATTTGGATTTGTTCAGAGTAAGGCCGATTACTCTTTGTTTGTCTTTTCTCGTGGATCAGTTTCTTATCATGTTCTGGTTTAAGTGGATGATTTGGTTATTGCTGGTAGTTCTTCTTCGCTCATCTCTGAGTTCAAGAAATACTTAGGTTCTTGTTTCCATATGAAGGATCTTGGTCTGCTGAAGTATTTTTTTGGGCATAGAGATTGCTAGAAAACCGAAGGGGATGTTCCTTTCGCAAAGGAAATATGCTTTGGACATTTTATCGGATACCGGTTTATCTTCCTCTAAGCCGACTGACTTTCCGATGGAGCAACAACATGATTTGGCACGTGTTGAAGGTCCAACCTACCATGACCCGGAGCAGTATCGATGCTTGGTTGGGCGCCTGATCTACCTGACTATTACTCATCCTGAACTGAGTTATTCAGTCCACACTCTTGCGCAATTCATGAAGTCCCCTTGTGTTCCTCACTAGCAAGTTGTTGTTCGTGTGTTGCACTACTTGAAGAGTCATCCTGGTCAATGTTTATTTCTCTCTTCTCATAGTACGTTATAATTGACTACTTATTGTGATTCTGATTGGGCTGCATGTCCAATTACTCGGAGTTCTCTTTCTGGTTATTTTGTGATGATTGGTAATTCTCCGGTTTCTTGGAAGACTAAGAAGCAACCTACTGTTTCTCGTTCCTCCGCTGAGGCGGAGTATCGTGCCATGGCTGTTACCTGCTGTGAGTTGTTATGGCTTCGGTCTTTACGAAACGATTTGGGAGTTTCGCAATCCTCTCCTATGAGGTTGTTTTGTGACAGTCAATTTGCTCTTCATATTGCGGCCAATCCAGTTTTTCATGAACGTTCCAAACACATTGAAGTCGATTGTCATTTTGTCCGAGATCTTGTTCAATCTGGCGCTATTGTTACTCACCATATTCGTACGACGGACCAACCTGCAGACTTGTTCACTAAGGCTCTCAGACGTAATCAGTTTCATTCATTACTTGGCAAGTTGGGCATTTCCGATCCCCATTCTCCAACTTGAGGAGGAGTGTTAAGGAATTAGAATATTCTTGCAATATTACTTGTAACTATAATTATATTTCATTACCTTTTCCTAGCTTGTATAGCTATCTTGTACCACTATATAATGTATTCTACATTAATTAATACAGACACATAATTATTACCATTATTTTCTACAAAAAATGGAGCCAAAACCCAAGACAAATACATGTCTGCATGCGCAAGGAAACAAAGGCAAATGATTAATTCGGCACAAAAACCAATGCAAATTGGTTCACCTCCTGTTACAAAGAAATCCAAACTAACTAATGAAACTCCTGTGTATTGAAAGTCTGCGGTGAAAAGCAGAGGAAAATCCTCACCATAAACTGATGCCTCTGGAATCTGCTATTGCAAACCGAAAATAACGACAAACTCAGACTAAAACTAAAACTGAGAGCCCTCCTCAAGTCTGTGTCTGCGTAAATATACGCACGCAGCCCAACTACAAATAAAGTTCATATTGGCCTCTTTCAAATAAAATATGATTCTTTTTAAATTTGAATTATTAAATAGATAAAATTTAATTAAATTTTTAAAATTTTCTCCAAGGAAATCTCCATAAATATCTTCTTAAATCAGTTCAATGTATTTCCAAATCAGCTCCAAAATAGCTGCTACGGTTCTGCTCTCCATTTTAACTGCTTCATTTGTCATAATTTCAATACTTCTCACCTACTTCCTCCAAATTTCTCTTAAGCCCAAAAACTGTGATCTGTGACAAATTAAACAACTAAAGTGCACATTAATCCCGTAAAATCATAATTAATCTCAATAAAATAAACAACATAATTCATACACACCAGTCCCCTGCTGTTGCTTTGGATGATGATGTTCCTGGCAGAGTATGGTTTGTTAGAATGTTTCCTATGACCATCTTCGCATCTTTGGTTGCAAAGCTTCTGTGCACATTGCAAAAGGTGAAAGATCCAAGTTGGATGTGAAGGAGAGGCATTGTATCTTTATTAGTTTTGGTCTTGCTGACTTTGGCTATAGATTTTATGATCCAGTTGAGAAGAAGCTAGTCAGAAGTCGAGATGTGGTATTCTTTGAAGATCAAACCATTGAAGATATTGGAAAGGGTCAAAAGGTAAGATTTGAAAGTTCTGGGTACTTGATTGATATTGATCCAATTGATATTGATCCAACTCAAGTGGATCATGCAGGTGAACAAGTGGTTCATAAAGTCCCTAATGATAATCATGAATATGTGCAGCAAGGTGGAGATAATTCTCATTTGAATGGGGGGTGAAAATGTTTAGGAAGAGGTTGTTGTAGAGCCTACGGATGAGCTTAGGAGGTCAACATGGGCAAGAAGAACTTCATATCTTTTATCTTCAAATGATTATATTTTTTTTACTGATGGGGGAGAACCCGAATGCTATGAAGAAGCTGTGCAGAGTGATGATAAAATAAGTGGATTGAAGCCATGAATGATGAGATGAAGTCTCTCGTAGAAAACCATACCTATGATGGTGTTGAGTTACCTAAGGGTAAGAGAGCTTTAAAGAATAGATGGGTTTATAGATTGAAGCATTTTGATAAGTCTATGTTTCCACGGTATAAAGCTCGGTTGGTTGTTAAGGGCTTCAGTCAGAGAAAATGGGTTGATTTTGATGATATTTTCTCTTCGGTTGTGAAGATGACTTCCATCAGAGTTATGTTGGGCTTAGCTACAAGCCTTGACTCAGAGATTGAATAGATGGATGTGAAGACTGATGTCCTTCATGGTGATTTGGAGGAGGAGATCTACATGGAGCAGCCTGAAGGCTTCAAGCTGAAAGGGAAAGAGAATTTTGTGTGCAGGTTGAGAAAGAGTTTGTATGGCTTAAAGCAAGCGCCTCGACAATGGTACAAGAAGTTTGAGTATGTGGTGAAGAAGTTCTGCTACAAGAAGACTAATTTTGACTATTGAGTTTTTGTGCAAAAATTCTCTGAGAATGATTTCATCATTTTGTTGCTCTATGTGGATGATATGCTTATTGCCGGTCAAAGTGCTTCGAGGATCAACAAATTGAAGCAAGAGTTGGGCAAGTTCTTCGCGATGAAGGATTTGGGTCCAGCGAGGAAAATACTTGCCATGCAAGAGTTGAACAAGTTCTAGGATCAATAGATTGAAGCAAGAGTTGAGCAAGTTCTTTGCAATGAAGGATTTGGGTCTAGCGAGGAAAATACTTGCTATGGAGATTACTCGTGACTGAACGGGTAGGAAGCTATGGCTATCTCTGAAGAAATATGTTAAGAAGGTGCTTCGAAGATTTCGAATGGATGGTGTTAAACCTGTGAGTACACCTTTAGCTTCTCATTTTAAATTTAATAGCAAGTTTTCTGATGATGATGAATGGAAAGATGATATGAAGAATATTCTCTATGCTTCGACCGTTGGTAGATTGATGTATGCCATGGTGTGTACAAGGCCTGATTTAGCTCATGTAGTTGGTGTGGTCAGTCGTTACCTTTCCAATCCCAAGATGGTGCATTGGGATGTTGTGAAGTGGATTTTGAGATATCTTCGTGGTACTACAGATTTATCACTTTGCTTTGGAAGCATGGAGCCTATTCTTGTTTGCTACTGTGATTTCGATTTGGTGGGTGATGTTACGTATAAATCTACTTCAGATTTTTTGACTACCTTTGCAGGGGGAGCTGTGAGTTGGCAATCAAGATTGCAAAAGTGCATTTCCTTGTCTACCATAGAATCTGAGTATGTTGGAGCTATTGAAGCGGGCAAAGAGCTTGCTTGGATGAAGAGATTTCTTCGTGAACTCTATTGTAAGGAAGAGAGGGTTGTCTTGTTATGTGACAGTCAGAGTGTGATTCATCTTGGTAAGCATCCTACATCTCATGGTAGGACAAAGCATATTGATGCTCGGTATCATTGAATACGAGATTCTTTGGAGTCTAAGGTGTTTGAACTTGAGAAGGTTTACACGGATGACAATGGTTCAGACATGTTGACTAAGGTGTTACCGAGAGGGAAGTTTGAAGTTTGCAAAGATATTTCCAGTTTGGAAATTACCTCCACATAGTCGAAAAATGGGAGAATTGTTGGGTTTTCCTCCAATGTGAGGAAATTAGCCCAACCATTTGTGGAATTTGGCCTAAACTAAAGGGAGGAATTCCAGTCATTTTAGCACAACTTTGGAGTAGGGTTTACTTGAGGTTGTGGCTGTTTTGGTTCAGTTGGGAGAAACAACAAGAGAGGAGAGAAAAAGACACAAAGTAGATGAAAATGGGATTTTCGAGTTCTATTGTTGCAGCTTCGGTAAACCTGCATTTTCTCACAATCCGACCGTTGGATTTTGCTGAAATTTTGGTAGGTGTTCCCAGGCTGTATAACTAAATTCTGAACGGTGAAGATTGGTTTTAGAGGTCTGGAAATGACTCATTTGTACCCGTGAAATAGCTCGGCAGATTTGGTGATTTCTTCTCCTATTGTTGTTTAATCTTCATTGTTGTAGGGGTTATCGATCCTATCTTTGTTGAGAGCAACTTGGGCTAGTATTAGCTAGTCGTTGAGGGTCTTGTAACACTCTTGGTTGATTAATGAAGATGGTCTAGGTGGGTCGATTGACCCAGTGGTTTTTATCCTTCGCATTGGAGGGGTTTTCCACGTAAATGCTTGTGTCTTGTGTGCTTGATTTGTTGTTTATGTTGTTGTCATTATATCGCTATTGTTGCTCCTCATAGATTCAAACAAACAAGGAATGATAGTTTTGGTTATCTTCCCATCAGGAACATACCCGTATGTTCTCTAATTGGTTTTATGACAGGGTAATGTATATTCCCACTGAATGGTATTTAGTATATAAGATCATGGGTCAGCTTCATATAGTATCAGCTGGTTTTATGAATCTTACATTTATTTCTGGTTGTAGGATGAGATGAAAAGTGGCAATGTGCCAAAAAATAGTCAATGTTACGTGAAAGAAAGGGGATGTTCAGAAATAGAGGCCAGAGAATACACATGGAATTTGTATATCGAGACATGGAAATCTTTAAACAGGGCAAGCATGTGTGCAGATGCAGATTTTCCCTTCGCATATGCATTTGTGAGTGCTATACGTAGATTGGTAAATATAGCTCATGCAACATACCCCCGGCGTAGGTAGCGCAGGTGTCACGGGTCGCCCGCTAAAGGTGCGAACCGTGTGGCCTAGCCGTGGACTACCTTGCCACGACTACCGCCTAGATCCCACGTGCATCGCACACCGCTTGGTTGCTCGCAGCAAATTGAGCCCTTTGAGGGACGTGATCGAGCGTGCAACGGAATATACACACTCGAGGGAGCATGACTTCACACACACAAACCAACGTTGTTGCAATATAAGGCCCAACAACAGGGGAGCAATCACTCATAATCAATATATTACAAAACGGTAACCGGATGTGGGTAGCTCAGTACTCCACGACTAGGCCGCACGGTTCGCACCCTTATATTGATTAAGGGTTCGCACGACTACCGCCTTGAGCTACACACATCCAGTTACGGTTTTGTAATATATTGATTATGAGCGATTGCTCCCTTGTTGTTGGGCCTTATATTGCAACGTTGGCTTGTATGTGTGAAGCCATACTCCCTCGAGTGTGTATATTCCGGTGCACGCTCAACCGCGTCCCTCAAAGGGCTCGGTCTGCTGCGAGCAACCAAGCAGTGTGCGATGCACGTGGGATCTAGGCGGTAGTCGTGGCAAGTAGTCCACGGCTAGGCCGCACGATTCGCACCCTTAGCGGGCGACCCGTGACACCAGGGCAACTCAGGGCAAAAGTCCCGCCATTTTATCAAAAAAAAATATTTTAAAATATTTTAGTTGGTTAAAATATAAGTTTTAATTAGTGTCACAACATAATTTTAATTTTGATTCTATCATAATCTCATCTCATCTTTATCGTATTTTTAAGAATTTTAAAATTCTTTCAAATTCCAACATTATATTTGTTTAATATTAAATGTCAGTATAAAAAAAATTTTAATAGTGACACATATTTTGTGACAGGTAAGAAATTTCACAATATTTGCTCCACCAATAAGAGTCTCTATAAAGAAGTGAGATGTTCAATATTTTAGTGACACACTGAATAAGGGCGCTTCAAAAGACGTCACTAACACGGCAGAAAAAACATATTGTGACGCCTTGTCAAGTGCCCCCATTCAGTGTGTCACTAAAATATTGTGACGCATTGAAGTATCATTATATTTCTTATGACGTTTTAAGATGCGTTCAATTTAGAAGTATAATTAAATTTTGTGACATGAATTCAGTTTAGTGATATGTGCATATCTCACAAATATTTAGTGACGCATGAAAGTAGAGAAAATATTGTGACATTTCCTTACCTGTTATAAAATATGCGTCACTATTATTTTTTTCCCTTTTTTGTTTTGCAATGTGTATCTCAGTAAATAAATATTCATGGATCCTTCGCTGCAACGTTCCAGTAGGGTGATTCTCTAGTTTTCTATCAGCATCCCGAGACCTCAGTGCACGTACATGCAACATTTTTTAGCCCAATTCCACTTTCCCCGTCATAATAATTACTCCCTCCGTTTTTTTTTCATTGGCACACTTATTAAAAGTGGTGTTTTTTTTAATTGGCACTTGCTATTTTGGGCAAGTTTAAGGTTTTTACATCCACTCATTTTACTTTCTCTTCTTTCAATTCAATTTCATCCACTCATTTAGCATCTCCTCAATTTTAACACCAAAAGAGAGGTGCCAATGAAAAAAAAACGGAGGGAGTACAAGAAATTTCTCCATCACAGGCACCCTAACTGTATCTTTCATGTTTTTGATTCAGTGATTTTGTAATTTTTTTCATACCCAAGTTTATTTTATGTTACGTACGTTTCGCCGTTTGATGTACACTAGTGGAAAAATTTTCATGTTCGTTACTTTTGGGATTCAATCATTTTCAATTCTAACGCAATTCATTCGATTAAATTAATACTCCTTCCGTCCCACTAGTAGTAATGACATATTTATATTTTTACGGTGTTTAATGATCATGTTTGACCATCCATATTTATAGGTATATATAACAACTTCGCATAAAAAAATGATATTTAGAAAATAGATGTTAGCATGAATCTAATAATGTATCACATGATATTTTTTATTAAGTATATATTTATTTATATTTATGACCAGTGTTTACCAATTTTGACTTTGAAAAAGTAAATAAGCGTGGGACAGAGGGAGCACATGCCAGTTGGAGCAATTCAATGCACTTGGCTCAATGTAAATTTTTTGAAATTAATTTCAATTGTTATTTTAGAGAATAGAGACCATAACAATTCAAATTGATGAAGTGGAAGAAGAATAATTATTTCATTCTTTCTGATGAGATATCCCAGCATAAAAGCGCCTAAGTGCAGGTTTAATCTTCTCTGCAATCTTTATGATCAAAAAGAACAAAACCCGATACGAAATCGCCATTCCCGCCAAAATGACCAGATCAATCCACTTGGAATAACTCATTTCCACTTGCCAAACATCCCTCAGAACAGTATCCCCATCAATCCAAGAAGATGATGAAGAAGAAGATCCTCTCATCTGAGCCATTCCTAGGTTACTCATGGGGAATCTGAGCCCTTCAAACTCATTCTTGTACAAACCTTGAAACCCATATCTATGAAAAGACACGAAATACATAGGATATTTCCAGAATATCTTCGGCAGATCATCCGGCAATCGAAAGAATCCGCCGCTTAGTGTCATCACTCCTTGGACACCGGCGCCGATCATGATCCCCATCAGAAAATTAGGCACCAGAGCTGCTACTATCATCATGAGGCCTTCCACCAGCGCGATGGAAACTAGAATCACCATGATGAAGTACGCGATTCTCTCAGTTCCTTGCTGCAGGCCAACCAGATAGTAGGCTATGGCTCCTGGAATTGCTGTTATGAGGATCAAGAACAGAATGGATGAAAATGTGTTGCTAATCACAAATGCTGCAACTCCATAGTGACCATTTAATCTCTCTCGTCGAAAAACCTGTGAAAAATTACGCGAAAATCATGAACAGGGGTAATAGGATAGATAAGGAAAGTTAGAATATGTGTTTGCAAATCTTTGTATGGTCCATCAGTGTGAGTTTTACATTCTATCGTAGTATCAGAAAGACTGTCGAAATGGGGAGTAGATTGATGAGTTTGCTTACTTTCATTTCCTCTACAAAAGAGGGGAAGCCTCCGATAGACATGAGGGTCAGCAGTGAAATTACAAACATGATCATCGAGCCTCGGGCCTGAGAAAGAGTCACCAAGAAGGGTAGTTTAATAAATGTTGCAAGGAAGAAATACTAAATGAAACCTTAACTCCATTAGGCTTACATTAATGGAGTTGTAGTTGTTTCCCACGTTGTAAAACACAGTACCTAAGCCAAACGCCATGAAAATGTAAATAGCAAGGCGCAGCCAGTAGTACCCCAGGTCGCGATACATGTTGATGAATGATCTTTCAGTGAGGACGAGGCACTGCACGAAGAAGCTGGCACGGTTCCTTTGCTTCTGCAGCGCTCCAATTCGCTACATAGCGCGCGAGAAATGGATACAATTTAATCACATGCCAAATGCAAACAAGAAATGGAGCATCGATTCTGAGAGTCTTACTTGCGCGTTTGTGCAAGCCATTTCTGTGAGGATCAGGCTATAGGTATCAGATGATCTGTAAGAATCGACAAGCGTATCAAGTACTTTGCTCGTGGTTGTGTTTCCTTGTAGCTGAATACCAGGCTCAATGTCCTAATTAAGACATATAAACATCAAATCGAACACAATGATTCGCGATAACTCGTGGGAATTGAGGAGTTCACCTCTTCAAAATCCGTGTTAATCATTCGAACACAATGATCTGCTGGATTCAGGAAATGAGGACATGGAAAGCCACTAGTGGAGAAAAACTACATCCATGAAAACAAAAGGAAGTCATCTTCAAGAAACTCTGCCCTCATGTTACCAAATCAAAGTCCAATGATCAAACAGACTTAGTCATGCTCCTTTCAACTGAATTGAACTGACCTGATTGACTGCAAAGGTGGGACCGAAGTACACGGTCCTGCCCAAGGAAAGGAGGCACACATTGTCAACAAGCTTGAAGATATCAGGACTAGGTTGATGCATGGAAGCCAACACAGCCATCCCATACTCCCTAGCAAGCTTGACGATGCGATCCATAACGTAGTAGGAAGCCGCGCTATCGAGCCCACTCGTGGGCTCATCGAGGAAGAGAAGCTCGGGCCGAGTCAGAATCTCAATGCAAATGCTCACTCTCCTCTGCTGCCCGCTGCTCAGCCCCTTACTCCCCCAGCCTCCAATTCGCGTGTCGATGCATCCCTGCAATCCCATCTCCCTTATCGTCCTCTCGGCCCGAGCTCGTTTCTCTGATCGCGGCATTGTGCTCGGGAGCTGAAGCTGGGCGGAGTAGAACACGGCTTCTCTGGTTGTGAGTGTCCATGTCAAGATGTCATCTTGAGTCACATATGCCTGAATTCATGTTATCATTAACTGTACCAAATAGCTGTCGGTTTTCGAACATGTTGAAGAATGTATGAAATGAAGAAGGGGTGGTTACCGAGGCTCCATAGGCGAGCTGCTGAGGTCGGCCATTGATTAAGATTTCTCCGCTCTGCTTTGATCTGGACTCCAACCTCCCTGGAATAAGTCCATCAGCATGTATTCTACGTTGGAAGTTTTATCTAGCTATATTTAGTTAATCATGTTAGTTTTTAACACACATTTGACATATATACTCCATCCATCCGTCCCACCAGTTTTGGCATATTTACGTTTTCCAAGTTAAATTTGGTAAATTTTGACTTAAACATAAATTAATAGATTTATGATAAAAATATTATGCGAGATATTGTTATATTTATTTCCTAAATATCAAATTTTTATGTGAAATTGTTAAATGTAACCAGAGATATTGGCGTTTAAAATGATCATTGAAATCGTGAAAAATAAATATGTCATTATTCGCGAGACGGAGGGAGTAAATCTTCCAGTAGTGACGCTTTTTTGGAATACTAGTGACACTCAAAAGCATCGATAAAATTAGTAGTGGCGAATTTGAAAGTGATTCTATTCAGTCTGTCACTAAAATATTGTGACACATATAAGTGTCTTTATATTTTTGTGATGCATTGATATATAGAAGTGTCAGTAAATTTTGTTACATGAATTGATGTAGTGATCTGATTTAGTGACATATAGGCGAAGTAAAATTTGTGACACTTTCTAACCTACCACAAAAAATGCATCACTATTGAACTCTATTTTTTTTGTAGTGAATAGGCCCCGTATAAATAATCTATAAACGTTTTTTAGATTTCATTTATAAATAATAAGTTAGAATTTTAGTTATTTTTTTATAAAGAGTTCATCTCTTGAAAGACGGTATTTCCATAAGTCATGGAAAGACCAATGTTTATAGTGTAAATTATAAGAAATTAAAATAAAATTTCTGGGTTGCATGAATTGGTTATAAACTTTATTACTACTATAGATTGCATTATAAATTTTTAATATTGCGACGTTTTACCTTTTATTATTCTAATTAAACCCCTTCTTTCCATAAGCCTATGGAAAGACCGTATTTCCCAAAATTTTGCTTTATATTTAGAGTGCGTCTCTTGAAAGACGGTCTTTCCATAAGTCATGGAAAGACCAAGGTTTAAAGTGTAAATTAGATAAAATTAAGATAAAATTTTTGGGTTGCATGAACCGGGTTATAAATTTTATAACTACTACATGTTGCATACTAAATTTTTAATGTTGCAACTAAGACCTTTTACCTTTTATTATTCGAATTAAACCCCGTCTTTCCATAAACCTATGGAAAGACCGTCTTTCCCAAGACTTTGCCTTATATTTATACAAATATTATAATATAATAATAGTTAAATAAAATTGGTGGTTATTATAAATAAAAGTGTTAATATTCACCTAGTTTTTTTTTTAACAAAATGATTGACCCAGTTAAAATCAATCAATCCCCCCAATTCAGATTGTAGATATCTTTATCCAAACGCGAGATGTCTTAAATTCCCAATTTACCATACCGTCATTAAGACCACCGACTTGTATAGTTGTATGTGTATGGTTGGGTACACTCACGGGTGTACCCCAACGGTTGGGACATGGGTGGGATTGCCAGTGTTTCCAGGTTCGATCATCGGCAGCGGCAGTGTGGGGAGTGCTTGCTTTGCAAGTGCTCCCTTGTGCGCACCGAGACAATGCCAAGCTCATGGGTTCTTGCGCTAAACTACCGTAATTTACATCTCATACAATGACATGGGTGTGGGCTGATATGGGCCGGTGAGCACGAGCGGTGATCACCTTCTGCTGTGTATGGTTGGGTAGGTAGCTAGGAAGGACCGGCCCTTGTTTGCAGCATACTTTCATACACGCACTCATACATTCACAGGATAAATCATCTGCCCCAAAACATTAGTTCCCCTATTTAAAATTAGAGAAAGTTTCCCCAAAACATTAGTTTCCCTATTTAAAATTAGAGAAAGTTTGATGAACGGCGACATTTTTATAAGATTATAAATAATTTATAGGAATTTTTACTTTAAATGCTATATTTTTTAATTAAATTTTAAATATTATATTTTAAAAGTTAAAATAGTATTACTAATACTATGTATTTGAACGTGAAAATATAAAAATATATAATAAAAAAATAATTTTAAAATTTCTTACTTAGTATTATGTAATTTGATAAATACAGTATATAAGGTAAAAAAATACATGTATTATCCATAAACTTATGGATATGCCATCTATCAGCAGACTCACTCCTAATATTAATATACAACTGATATGAATAATCATTGGCATCTTGTATATTAGTGTATAGTTACTGTAATTATGAATAAAATAATTGAACTAATTACAAAATCACTTTATCACCCCAGCAATGTCTTATATATTACTTTATATATTCCTATAGCAACATTCTATTTTTATTTATCATAAAAATTTGAATGTGAAAAGGATTCAAAACTTTTATCATGTTTAATTTTTATTTTATTTCAATTACTTTTAAAATATTTTTAATGTTACGAGACGTTGTTGGAAGAGCGTACGTAAAAAGAATGCAGTGAAATCATAATCAACTAGTAACAAAATGAATCCTACCACACTTAATAAAATGAAACGGGGCCAATCATCGTCTATTGTGTTCACTGATCAATCACCGTTCCCGTATCCTTAATTTCCTCAAATTTCATCGGAATTACGTGTCTTATTCAAAATTTGTAAAAGTGTTCAATAGTTGTCGCAGAAACATTTAAAGATCTTTAGGACCATTTAAAACGTTTTATTTTGTTATATGGTAATGAGTATGGGAACCCACGCTGGCACGCATACGCTACAGTGTTACCAGAAGTGATACTTACAAAATGTGCTTCATTACTCTTTAGAGTAATTAAAAAATCAATATCAAAATCACAATTATGTTTGTTACCATATATGTAATTACATTAGTTTAGATTAAGGGTAGTTTAGTCATTCACTATTCTTATCTATATGTATTGTACTCTTGCTCTTTCAAGACAAGACTTTCATTTTTGGAAAAACAAGAGTTCCTTCCTAAACCTTCTCCTCTTTTCCCTACTCTATGTATTGATTCTTTCATCTAACATGGTATCAGAGCTTTGGTTGTGATTCTTGGAGTAGATTGTGATCCGATGCCCAACAGTTGATATTTGGATTATTGGTATTGGGTTGTTCAATTTCTTTCGAATTGGGGCTGTTTACTTGGATTGTTGGTATGCGTATTTAGGGTTTGCTATTGATTTGGGGTTTTTCTAATTGGAGTTTATTGTTGGGATCGTTTGGGTTTGTGATTGTTGGATTTCTGATTGTGGGATTTCTGATTGTGGGGTTTATAGTTGTTGTCGATTTGGTGATTGAGTTATTTTCGACCAGTTTGTTGCTCTCGGATTTGTACCTCCGAGTTTGGTTGTGTTATTTGTGCATTTGAATTTCTGGAATTGTAATCATGGTGGGTGGTAGGGATGATTCCCTTCAGTCAATTAGTGTGCAATTGGACGGTAAGAATTACTCGCATTGGAGCTATGTGATGCGGAATTTTTTGCGTGGCAAATGTTTGTGGGGGTATATCTCTGGTGTGAAGAGACTGCCTACGTTAGGAGTTGAGGATAATGATACTTTGTTGGATACTTGGGAATCTGAGAATGCGAAGATTCTTACTTGGATTAATAACTCCGTGACTCACTCGATTGGTGCTCAGTTGGCTAAGTATGAGTCTGCAAAGGAGGTTTGGGAGCATTTGGAGAGGATTTATACACAGTCTAACTTTGCAAAACAATACCAATTGGAGACTGATATTCGAGCACTTAGACAGAATGAGTTGAGTATTCAGGAATTCTATTCTGCCATGTCTTCCTTATGGGATCAGTTGGCACTCACTGAGTCCCAGGAATTGAGGGCCTTTGAGCCTTATATCGCGAGGCGTGAAGAGCAGCATTTGGTTCAATTTCTGATGGCCCTTCGTAATGACTTTGAGGGGTTGCGTGGGGCTATCCTCCATCGTAGTCCCCTGCCTTCGGTTGATTCTGTGGTGAATGAGTTGCTTGCTGAGGAAATTCGCCTTAAGTCTAAGGGAGATAAGGAGACTCCTCTCCTTCCTATGTCATCAGTTTTTGCTGTCCCACATCGACCCTTAAGTGGGAAATCTAGTACTTATGCTCGAGTCTCCTCTGATGAGTGTGTTTTCTGCCATCAAAAGGGTCATTGGAAGTCTCAGTGTCCATTGTTGTCCCGCAGTGGTGGTCCTCCTCCTCCATCACAGTCGCGGCCTCCTTATCAGCCACGACCTCCTTATCGGCCCCTTACTCGGCCCGTGGCTCCTTGGGCACTTCGTCCACCTCAGATGCCTAATGCACTAGCGGCTGCTCCTTCTGTGGATCCTCATTTGCTAGAGAAGATCCAGGAGTTCCTCGCCTCACAGCCTCAGCCTCATGCTATGTCTGCCTCTCCCTCAGGTTTGCCACCATCATCATCTGTCTCAGGTACATGGATCATATATTCTGGTGCCACTCATCATATGTCCCCTCAGTCTGAGTCTTTTGTTTCATTATCTCCTCATTTGTCGCTTCCTATTGTGACCGCCGATGGCACTTCTATGCCATTGGAAGGTATTGGTTCTGTTGTCACCCCTTCTATCCTTCTTGATCATGTTTACTATATACCAAATCTTGCCTTAAATTTATGTTCTGTTGGTCAATTGTGTGATTCTGGTCTAAATGTTTGGTTTTCGGATTCTCGTTGTCTTATTCAGGATCGTCGATCTCAGATGATGATTGGGACAGGCCATAGACAGGGGAGACTTTATGTTTTGGACCACCTTAGAGTGTCAGATGATGTTGCTGCCTCTAGTGTGGATTTGTCATCTTTTCGTTTGAGTAGTTCGTCTTCACCCTTTTATTTGTGGCATTCTCGTTTGGGTCATGTTTCTGCATCCCGTTTAAGGTTTCTAACCTCTACGGGTGCTTTAGGACCATTGAACTCTCATGATATTTCTGATTGTAGTGGTTGCAAACTTGCAAAATTTTCTGCTTTACCCTTTCAGAACAGTACTTCATCATCTCTTGCTCCTTTTGATCTTGTTCATTCTGATGTTTGGGGACCCTCTCCCGTACCTACGAAAGGGGGCTCTAGATATTACGTCTCTTTTATTGATGATTTTACTCGTTATACTTGGGTTTACCTTATGAAGCATAGATCTGATTTCTTGGATATTTATCGTGATTTTAGATCTCTTATTAGGACACAACATTCTGCTGTCATTAAGTGTTTTAGGTGTGATTTGGGAGGTGAATACACTTCTAATGCTTTTTGCCAGCTTCTTTCTTCTGATGGCACCATACGTCAGACTTCTTGTACGGATACTCCTCAGCAGAACGGTGTTGCCGAAAGGAAACACCGTCACCTGGTTGAGACAGCTCGCTCATTCTTGGTGTCAGCAGATGTTCCTAGGATATTTTGGGGGGAAGCCATTCACACTGCTGTACACGTCATTAATAGAATTCCAACCTCTCACAACTCAGGTTTGTCATCTTTTGAGAGGCTGTATGGGGTTGCACCTGATTATACTTTGTTGCGTGTTTTTGGTTGCACTTGTTTTGTCCTTAAACCTCATGTTGAGCGTTTTAAGTTGTCCCCAAAGTCTGCCTTGTGTGTCTTTTTGGGTTATGGTAGTGGTCAGAAGGGATATCGTTGCTTTGATCCAGTCAGTCAAAAATTATATGTTTCTCGTCATGTTGTGTTCTTAGAGCATATTTCTTTTTTCTCTGTTCCACGTAGTTTCCATCAGTTGACTCAGTCAGATCTTCGTTGCATTGATCCTTTTGATGTCACCACCGATGATGTTCCGCCACCAGACTCTGATCCTCTGAATACAGATACTCCTCCGAGCTCTCCCCCTCCATTGCCTTCACCGCCTGTTCCACCATCTTCTGAGATTGCGGCGCATCCACCCCCTCGTCGGTCTACTCGTATATGTAAGTCCACTCAGAAGCCTGATTTTGCTTACTCTTCTTATTCTCCCTCATTTGCTTCATTTCTTGTCTCCATTCACTCTCTGTCTGAACCTACATCCTATAGAGAGGCTGTCTGTAATCCTCTTTGGCAGGCTGCCATGGCTGAGGAACTTGCTGCCCTGCATCAGACTCACACTTGGGATTTGGTACCTTTGCCTTCGGGAAAGCACACCATTGGTTCTCGTTGGGTCTATAAGATTAAGACCAAGTCTGATGGATCTGTTGAGAGATACAAGGCTCGCCTTGTTGCAAAGGGCTATTCACAGGAGCATGGGATGGATTATGATGAGACTTTTGCTCCTGTTGCCAAGATGACCACCATTCGTACCTTGATTGCAGTTGCCTCTGTTTCTCAGTGGAAGATTTCACAGATGGATGTGAAAAATGCCTTTTTGTACAGTGATCTTCACGAGGAGGTTTATATGACTCCTCCTCCCGGTGTACCACATGAGCCGGGGCATGTTTGTAGGCTTCACCGATCTCTTTATGGACTCAAACAGGCGCCTAGAGCTTGGTTTGAGAAGTTCTCCACTGTGGTATCCTCTCTTGGCTTTCGTCCCAGCTCTTATGACTCGGCATTGTTCATCAAGCATACAAGTAAGGGTCGTATTCTCCTTTCTTTGTATGTTGATGATATGATTATTACTGGTGATGATTGCGAGGGTATTGAATCATTGAAGCGTGATTTGGCTTATTGTTTTGCTATGAAAGATTTGGGTGTGCTCCGTTTTTTTTTGGGTATTGAGGTAGCTTCTTCTGCTAAGGGTTATCTGTTGTCTCAGTCGAAGTATATAGCCGATATTTTTCAGCGTGCCCGTCTTACAGACAATAAGACGGTTGACACTCCTCTTGAGACTCATGCTCATTACTCTCTGGATGATGGGATTCCTCTGTCAGATCCCACACTTTATCGTACAGTGGTTGGTAGCTTGGTTTATCTTACAGTCACTCGCCCAGACATTGTGCATGCTGTACATGTGGTTAGTCAGTTTGTCACTGCTCCACATCGGTTCATTAGGCTGCTGTTCTTCGCATTCTCAGATATCTCCGAGGCACCCAGTTTCGTTGTCTCCTCTTTCCTTCATCATCATCTTTGGAGTTGCGTGCTTATTCTGATGCTGATTGGGCTGGTGATGTTGAGGATCGCAAATCCACTACCGAATTCTGTATCTTTCTTGGCGACTCTCTCATTTCTTGGAAGAGTAAGAAACAGGATGTCATTTCTCGCTCTTCTACAGAAGTTGAGTATCGTGCCATGGCCTCGACTACAGCTGAGATTGTTTGGTTGCATTGGTTACTATCTGATTTTGGCATCAAACTTTCACGACCCACTCCATTGCATTGTGATAATCAGAGTGCTATTCACATTGCACGCAATTCCGTTTTTCATGAGCGCACCAAGCACATTGAGATTGATTGTCACTTCACGCGCCATCACTTGCACCTTGGTACGATCTCATTGCCATTTGTTCCCTCTTTTCTCCAGATTGCGGATCTTTTCACAAAGGCTCACTCCACTGCTCGCTTTCGTTTCTTATCAGACAAACTCTCAATGCTTCTTGCTGTAGCATCGTGAGTTTGAGGGGGGATGTTAACATATATGTAATTACATTAGTTTAGCTTAAGGGTAGTTTAGTCATTCACTATTCTTATCTATATGTATTGTACTCTTGCTCTTTCAAGACAAGGCTTTCATTTTTGGAAAAACAAGAGTTCCTTCCTAAACCTTCTCCTCTTTTCCCTACTCTATGTATTGATTCTTTCATCTAACAATGTTAAGTAGATCGAGCTTCTTATTGCATACGATCCTGGTTGTTACCTAGCAATAAGACATGACAATTTATTATTTATTAGATTAGGATATATTTATATGATTAATAATTTTATATTACGTAAAATAAATTGAGTTGTGTTGTTATAATTGGAGCAAATAATACTTATAAAATTGCATCCATTTTTTATTAAAGCTCACAGTTTAGTAAGGCCTGTTTCAATTCAGGCAAAGTCTTGAGAAATACCGTTTTTCCATAAGTTTATGGAAAGATGTGGTTTAATTAGAATAATAAAAGGTAAAAGGTCTTAGTTGCAACATTAAAAATTTAGTATGCAACGTGTAACAGTTATAAACTTTCTAACCCAGTTCATGCAACCCAAAAATTATATATTCATTTCTTTTAATTTGCATTTTAAACCTTGGTCTTTTCATAAATCTTGGAAAGACTGTCGGACTCTTGAATTTATCACTTTTATTTATGTTTTGAAAAAATATATTTAAAAGTGGGTATTAGTTCAGTGTCATTTTGGTACTCAACCATTGATGAAAGACGCGTTTTAAAGAAATAAATGAAAACTTTAATATCCCTGAGAAATAAGTTCATAATTAACAAAAGTACGTAACTGTGAATCTAAATTAAAAGTGAATATGATTTAACCGATTTCTCATTGATGCCATAAACGCACAAGCACGAACAAAACGTTTAAAGAATAGGGCGATGACTTCTTTCACTTCTTTTGTCTCTTATTATTTGTTTCCAAAGTAAATGGCACTCACAATACTAATTTAAACTTCCTTCTTGTACCCTCCCTCTATTACATCTATTGCTTCTCACTTTTCTTCTCTATTCCGTGCTCTCTCTATCTCATTTCAATGTGCAGTTTAACTATTTATTTAGTTAAACTTTGGCCCTGAAACTAAATTGGCATATAAGTATAAATATTATTGTGTGATACATTCTAAGATTCATTATAAAATATATTTTCAAAATATTAAATTTTCACAAGTTTTAATTATCCTTAATGAAATATATTAATGATCAAGCATTTTTCAAGCCAACTGTTAAAAATGAAAAGGTGAATCTTGAAATGACACGGAGGGAGCACATGTAATGCATGGGTTTAATTTACATTCCAAGGTAGAATTAGAGATTAATTACCTGCTAAGGCATCAAGGAGAGTGGATTTGCCACTTCCAGAAGGACCCATAATGGCCAGAAGCTGACCGGGTCGGGCGAACCCGGTTAGCCCTTTAAGGATCGATTTACTTCCCTTGTTTCCATCGGCCACACTAACCCACACATCCTCCCACGTTAAGAACACACCTTTACTGTGTGAAACCCTTGTTTCATCGTACTCATCGTCATCGTCATCATCATCGTCATCGTACTCTTCTGTCTCGATATCTGGCATCGGAACTTTCACCTCGAGTTTTTCATCGTCGTCGCTAATGTAGCGATGATCCTGAGGTGGTAACGGATTAGCCATAGAATTAGCGGCCATATGAATGCATGCAGCTTGTGCAGAAAAGAATTGATATATGGTGGTATATATAGGGATGGAGATATAGTAATATCCCACGTAGTTTAGGTGGATTGCATTTAATGGATTGATTTGAGATCAAATACCCAGTGTACTCAGAATAAAGGTGTGAGCTACTGAATCAATATTGGTTGGTTGGAATGTTCATTCATGGCGAGAGGGAGAGATCTAGAGAGATGGCGTGAGATGAGTTTTTACGCCGATAAGTTTGAACGTGGGATTGTCTCTGTGTGACGAGTGATACGGTTGCTTCAGCTTCCTAATTCCTTCGTTTTTTTACGCCTGACGTCCCATTATTTGGATCGATATCCATCTAAGTTGTAATGTGTTGAAAAAAATTAGAGTCACGTAATAGAATGACCTTAACGTTAATTTAAAAGTGCTAATATAACTCTGCAAAATGAAAAAGTGTCAAAATAACCTGAACTTTATGATATATGTGTCGATTTAACCCAGAGTACCATTGATTTCAATTGTCAACGGGAGATTTGACCATAATTTAAGGAAATTACAATTTTACCCTTGGATTAAAAGGGGGTAAATGGGAATGCAGCTTATAGGGGCAGGGGTATTTCATATCATTTCACATCCGGTCAACACCCATATTGACACTTTATCATAAAGTTAGGGTTATTTTGACACTTTATCTTTTAGCGGGGTTATATTGGCACTTTCAGCCTAAAGTTAGGGTTAGAAGTGTAAAAGTTTTAAAAAATTAAATAAAAGTAATGTAAAGATTAATGATTAAATAATCTACTTCTTTTAAGCTATAAAATGTAGTGTGAGACAATTTGAAAAATACATAAAATGAAAAGTTTGATTGTCTTTATGAGAAATGGGGAAGATTTCATTGGAGATGATGATAAACCATAACATAAGATAAACTTAGAGTCGTGATTTCTGTGAGATCGGGGTGAAATCTCGAAATCACACACTTGATAAAAAGATTATAAGTAACGAGGATTCATTATGTAATGAGAAATGAAATTTTCATTAAGTGGAAAAAGTATATGCTGTATGCTAATTTTTTGGTTAACAAAAAATAATGAGAATGAAACTTAACTACAGCAAAGTTTTAGGCCATTTTTTTCATTTGATTTAAAATTTATTGAGTTGAATTAAAATTCAATATATGAATAATAATATATTCCTTAACTAAATTAAGTAAATTAAATTAAACTAATTAAATTAAATTGAATCAAATTACACTAAATGACAATTCAATTAAAAGAATATAGTGTCACTTGTGACATAGTCTCAATTGTAAGACGGTGCCTATTGAAACAAGTTTTAGTTTGGAAATATTTGCTGGTCCTTTTGACTTGGAATTTAGGAAATTAATGATTGTCCGACCACTGTTAATTTAATATAGGGGTTACAGTTTTAACAGTGGAAACACAACCGTCGACTTTTCTTGTTCTAATTTTATAATCGGTCCAACATTTCACTTGGCCAAACACTAGTACTAATTATACATTTTGTTCCATATTGATTAGGGGAGCCAGTCCCCACTCATTTGCATGAATGTTTATAACAATAATAATAATAAAACTACATGCGACATGCTTTACCAGAAAAATTGAAATATTTAAGAGAAAGTCTTTAAAATAAGTATAATTTTTTTATCCTATAAATTAAGTAATTAGTGTATTCTTTAACTTACTTAGTAAATGAGATTTTTTCTGCCAATGGCTTCCTTTCATCGTAAGAATCGAGCAAAAACGAAATCTCAAGAGCGACCAATTTTTTCTTTTTTCAAACACGTCAAAAGGAAAAGGTTTTTATTACTAATGCAAATGTTATAAAATAATGCAAAATGGTATTATTATTTGGAGCGAAGTGCATATATAACTCTACCTAATTCACGAAAGTGCACATATAACTCTTTGATAATTGAAAGTGTAAATATAACCCTAAATAGTTAGTTTGTGTGCAAATATAACATTTTCTGGCAATTTGGGGTTGGAATTAGATGAAAAGACCAATTTACCCCTCTGTAAAAAAATAAAAATACAAAATTTATGAAATTACTTTTTCGCCCTAATCTCCATCTCTTCTTCTCCATCTCTGCTACCCTAATCTCCATCCCAGCCCTAATCTCCATCCCCACTGCTCTAAGCATCTCCGAACGGTAGCCTCTTTGCTCAACAGACTGCAGCTTCTCTATCCCCATCGCCGCCACCAACAAACTCCATCACCGACCAGAGAGAAGACTGTTGGGTATTTGGGTCCCTTCCTATGTGGAAAAGATCAATATTTTTGTGTGTTTTTAGTCCACTTTATTGTTCCTAGGGTTGACAAAAAGAGGGACTTGTGGGTGGTGAAAGATAAAAAGGAAAAGAGAAAAAGAAGTAGAGAGAAAAAGAGATCTCTAGGGTTACTGCATTTTCCCGTTTTTGGTGTCTAGCCTTCACAGTTTAGATCCGATCGAAGGTCATCTGGTGTCCGATTGAGCTGAAAGTTTGGCAGCAGCTTTGGGACATATTGGGCTTCATTTTGAACGGTTGGATTGTTCATTGGTGCTCTAGTTTGGGAGAAATGGCAACTCGACTGTGCTCTGCAGATTTGGTGATATTCTTCACTTCTATCTCTTGCTTGTGTTGCTAGTTATATTTTTTTTTGGTTGAATATGTTGTGTAGCCATTTGAGACTTGGATAGGGTTTGTGTAACCATCCTTTGATCATAATGAAAGCAATTAGGGTGGACTCCTAATCATCCCGTGGTTTTTACTCTTCACACTGAAGGGGTTTTCCATGTAAAAATTAATCCGTGTGTCTTGTCTTGATTGTTTAGGTGGTTGTTTTGTTCATCTTATTGTGATTACTATGCTGGTTTGTTGATTATTGTTGGAGAATTGTGATTTAAAGAGTCAACCTTATACTTGGAATTTCTGCATTTGTATTTGCTGTTGAACAACACTTGTTGTAGGGGCATTTTTCTCCTAACAAAGTTCTTGTCAATTCGTTGGCGTACGAGACCGACATGCGCCTCCGACCTACCACTCATACCTCACCGGAATCTGCCATTCCCCACCACGGTGCTGCTGGAGTCCGCCATCCCCTTCGGCCTCTAATGGACTTGATATTTTCTTTCCTCGGCAAAACCAGTCGGAAGATTGACACACCACTTGGAAAACATTGGCATGCTAAGGAAAGTGCCCAAACAACTCCAAAAGGTGAAAGACCCATTTAACAACACAAGATTGTTTAACAACAAAGCCATAAGAAATTGTTGAATCCCAGTAGCAAAAAGTTGTTGGACAGCTAACGGCCCTCCCCACATTTATCTGGACTCCAGTAAACCAACACACCCATCCCTAACACTAGTCAGTGATGAGTTGAACGGTGGCGGCGGCGGCGGCGGCGGCGGCGAGTGGTTGGAGACGAAGAGGCATATGTGAATTTCTATCTTTTCCTCTCTTTTTTTGCAAGAGAGATGGGCAAAATTGTCCATTCAAATTCATCATTTGGTCCAAGGATTTTTTTGTAGTTTCAGATAAGGTCGACTACCGCAAACTCAAGTCAATGCCGGAAATGTCACCAGAAGGTTATATTTGCATTTTCGTTAAGTAGTTAGAGTTATATTTGCACTAAAAATTATCTCAGGGTTATATCTGCACTTTCTCAATTATATAGGGTTATATTTGCATATTTCCCTATTATTTAAGTTATGGTGAATTATATTTTTAAATTAAGAGACGGTCTCTTGTGGGGCAGTCTAAACTTTAGACGGGAATATTTTTTCACAAAATCAACACTAAACTTCATTTTCCCCAAATTTATTTGCAGCTTTTGAAAAGAGCTCCACCTCAATCAAAATGTTTAATAATCGTATAATGATCCATGTCTAAATTTTAGACTGTTTAAAACAAGATTTGGTGTAAATTTAATGCATACTCAAAATTATTAAATAGGAACACTGCATTTTTTTTTTTGGATACACACACACTCTATTACCATAACCCAGTTGTCTCACACAAAGGGGGTGGGGCTCCCCTGGCATCTCACACAAAGGTGGGGTAAGACTCCCACATAACTGACACGAAGTGAGACTCCTACACCAACATGGTTCAATTGGAGACTTAAACCCCAGAAACTGCCCCAAACCAAAATCGAACCTGGAGTGTCTCTGGGGCGGGCATATGCCCTGGCCACCAGGCTACTCCCAGCGGTTGGAACACTGCATTTGATGTACCCTGGACGCCAACAATTCGATGGGTCACAAACATATTAATTTATAACTTCAAATTTGAAATGACAATTAAAAATATCCTAAAAATAATATTTATGAGGTACTAGGAGAATAACACGTGTATGATGTTTTAAGGATGATACGTATTTCTAATTCAACCGTGCATTTCAACCTATATTTTACAACTAATTGTGATAGTTTTTATATAATCAATGTTTGATGTGTGTGTTTGAGCAGCAAAAGAATTAAAGAACGTGACAAAGACGTCATTGAAATTCACTATGTTTTAGTCGGAACTATATTTGGAACGTTGATTTCATATAAAATAATAAAAAGGCACACACAAAACCTGAATTAAGAAATTCTCCACGCAATACAACCTGCTCGGTGACGTAGCCAATAAATTTGATCAAGGCTATCAAGCTAAGTAAGATTTTTTATTATATTAATATTGTCGAAAATCTAAATTTATTTAATTATTAATTCTAAGTTAAGTTTTGACCAACCCTGGAAAAAAGGGTAAAAACGTGTTTAAATAAGTAATAACAATTCCAACTTAGTCAATGAAAGAGTCAAATCCATAAATTAAGTGGCTTCATACTAATAATCTATACTGTATACTAAAAGAGTAATCATTTGCTTAAGTGACACCACATCACTTAGCCACATCACCATTTACATAATTTTGACACCTGGAATCACCAAACATTATCACATCAGTTGCTATAAAAAAGTACATTAGTTAATACATTTTCCGTAATGAATTGACGGAATTCCAATGCAACCATTCCTTAAGTGTAGCGTCTGATGTATATCTATTCACACTTAAATGTGTATCAATTAAGTACATACATTCCTTAATCAAAGTGTCTGATATATATCTTTGTATCATTTAAACCGTTTCAATTCCTTATTGAAAGATCGGACAATTGATTGTTAGAATTGAATCAGAAATGAATTTCGCGAATGTTTTTGCTCTTGAAATTAATGTTCATTTCGTTTCAGTTACTAATGATGAAGAAGAATTGTAGTTTAGAAAATCGTTTACTAACTTTTTCTATTTTTTTTAAAAAATTATTCTTTTCTCTATTAAGTTGTCTTTCTAAACCTTTTCATTTTATAATCTACATTATAAATGAAATTTCAATAAATTTACTAAAAAAATATTATAAATTAATTATTATCTTGAATGACAATGTAAAAATATTTTAATAAAACAATTATACTCCCTCTGGTCCTCTTATATTGGCATACTTTCCATTTTGTGATGATTTTTTATTTATGTCTCCTTCCCCTTTTGGTAAATTCTAGAATGTTTTCATCCACCCATTTTACTTTTTACACTTCCAATACAATCTCTACCATTCATTTATCTTTTTGAAAAAATTTGTGCCCAAAAGTTTGAGGCCAATATAAGAGAACCAGAGGGAGTATAAATTTATTCTAAATATTACATCACGTACAATTCTCATTTAAATATAGCAAATTCTTATTAGTTATTAAAATTAAAATTATGTTATATTAATTATTTTCTTTCATAAATTCATATATCGGCACGAGTATCTAGTATATAAATAATGTAACACATACAAAAACTAGAATAATTATATTTAGTGTTCATAAATGCTAATGACCTCATTCACTTTAACAGTCAAGACTACTGCCAGCTGTTTAGCAGAAGATTAGTTCTGTAATACTTTCTCATTCTAGGTCAAAACTCAAAGAAAAATTCTAAATCTGATGGCTACCTTCAACTTTTTGATAAATTCTCATTTAAAATTCAGCTTAAGCAGCTGTTTGGACGGGATAACAGGTGACCATGGTTCATGTCTGTATAAGTATGTGGTCAATATGAAACTTAAAGAATCTGACCCGACTCAACTAACACTAATTAGTATATATTTATCTCACATATATATATATATATATATATATATATATATATATTTATTTATTTATTTACTTATCTGTTTTTTAAAAAATCCTTATCAGTTTATTCAAGATATTGTAATCGTTCAACACTAATTATAGTGAATGAAATTGACATACAATCCAAATATCCTTTTATTAAATGATACTTAGATTATATGTAAGCCAAATTGTTCGTAAATTTGGGATCCTACGAAGTTGTAATGCTGTTGTCGAACATATGAAAGTGTCATAAAAAAATCACGCAAACCGTTTAACATATAAGCACTATTTATTCATCAATCACTCCTGGAAAGTAGCCCCGTAGGCATCGGTATTTTATAAATTTTTATTTTGGTGTGGATGTGAGCGGTGCTAGTAATGTCATACATAGGCACCAGTATGTCGTACCGGTGCTAGAAATTTAATCCAGCACCAGATATCATTTGTTGGTGCGCAATTTTCACTTTGTCGTACCGATGCTAGAATATATTTCAGCACTGGTACCATTTACCGATGCCTATGCATGAAATACCAGTGCTAGTAAATAGGCGATCAATTAAAAAAATCTTGCCAGTGAGAATAAACTCACCGGCCAGGATATGAAACCCAGAATGAACAAAACACCAAAAAATAGAAGCTCCTTTAAAAACTGGAAATTTCATACCACAACCCAGAACTTCATTACATATAATTTAAAATACATAACGCCTCTCAATTCATGGAACAAGACATACCTTAACATAGATTAACAACATCAATCATCATAAATACTATAACCTAATTTTTAGAAACCCTAGATAACATCAACGAACCAAAACAGTGAAGGTGACTTGGATCTTGGTGGAGCTCGCAACTCCGACCAGCGATCAGAGCACGGGGAGATGTGTCGGGGATGGTGCGCTGCAGGGAGATGGTGTTGGGGATGGTGCGCCGCAGGGAGATGGTGTCAGGATGGTCCGTGAGATGGAGTCGGGATGGTCTGTGAGATGGAGTCGGGATGGTCCGTGAGATGGAGTCGGGATGGTGTCTGGAGATGGCTTCAGAATGGCATCGGGAGATGGCGTCGGCGGCGACATCGAAGCAAAGAGGGGAGGAGGAGCAAAAAGATGGAGAGGAGAGAAATAGGGTTTTAGGGGGTAGTATATATAGGAAAATTTTTAACGGTTGAGATTCAATCAACAAAAGAATTCAATGGTTCAGATGAAACCAAGTGGGCTATTTTTTTAAGTGTTGACCACCGGTACCGGTGCCCAAAATGGTCAATACCGATGCCTAAGAAATCGAAACGCAGCTGCTTATGGCTGCTTTGAATGGTTTTTTTTTAAAAAAAAATTGAACCTAAGGGCAAACTTTGGAAAATTTTTCTAAGTGTTGAGTACCGATACAAAAATTGGTGCCCAAAATGCTCATACCGGTGCCTAAACATACATAACGCAGCTGTTTAGGGTTGCTTTAAACAGTTTTTTTAAAAAAAATTGAACCCGAGAGCAAACCTGGGCATTTTTTTCTAAGTGTTGAGCACCGATACACATACCGGTGCATGAGTTACTAATACTGGTGCTCATTCCAAAATTTTAAATTTTTAAAAAATCACTAAAAGAATATGGAATGAAAATTTTAAAAAAATCATTATCCCGCCATAACATAGCACCGGTATGAATGAAAAATAATGTCGGTGCTAGTAATATTTGATCTCTAAGTTAACTATTATGTCCATCGGAGAAATTTGGAGGCAACGAATCACAAAAGGGAAGACACCAAAATGCAACTAAATAAGAGATGATTACGTCTTCAAAATTTGAGGTACAATGGGTGGATGGAAGCACCACTAACATATTTTTGGAAAATTACGTTGTGGCCCAAAAAATTGTTAGGACATTATCCTTCTGTCCAAAATATACGAATTTTGTTATTATTGCATAAATATAGAAATAGAAAATAAATTATTTTTTTGATAAAAATTTGAAAAGCGCTACTACATGTCCTATAGTAACCTAGAGTTGATTACTTAGAAGATAGAAAGGATGGATATGTTCTTGTGTCCGATTGTTGATAAATATTTTGCTATGGACTTGAAAAATACAATGAGGGCATATAGGGTAGGATCACGTTCGAGCGGATTTCAATTTGGAATTACGAGTAAATTTTTTACCTTTTGCGCTTAGGTCCCACCAAGAAAGTTAGAGTCGTCGGATCACAAAATTAGCGGATCCAAAATGCAATTGAATAATATATTATCGCAACTCTGCAATTTGAGTATGTATGGGTGAATGGAAGGGTCTTGAAAGTAAACATTGATTACTTCTATAAATTCTTGGAAAATTACACTGTGGCCCAAAATTGTGTTACCCAATTACGCATTGCTCCAAAATACATGATTTTTGTTATTCTTGCATAAATATGAAAATATAAAATAAATGATTTTTTTGGTAAAATATTGAAAAAAAAATGCTAGTATATGTTCTAGAGTAACTTATGGTTAATCATTTCAAAGTTACAAAGTGAAATCAGAAAGGATTATGGATATGTTCTTGTGCTAATTATTTGATAAATATTCCCTTACATGCATGAAAAATACAATGGGGGGGTGTATAGGGTAGGATCAAGTTCGAGCGAATTTCAATTTGGAGTTACGAGTAAAGTTTTTACTTTTTGCACTTAGGTCCCTCCAAGAAAGTTGGAGTCGTTGAATCACAAAATTGGCAGAATCAAAATGCAATTCAATAATATACGATCGTAACTCTGCAATTTGGGAATGTATTGGTGAATGGAAGGATCTCGAAAGTCAAGATTGGTTACTTATATAAATTCTTGGAAAATTACACTGTGGCCCAAAATTGTGTCACCGGTGCTGAATTTATTCATAGACACCAGTGCTGAATTTTGGTTTTGTAACACCGGCACCGATGTTTGGTGTACCGGTGCTGAATTTAAATTTTTTAGCACCAATATCACTGACATATATTTTTAGCATCGATATTTCAGCACCGTACATTTGTATTGATGCCTATATTCCTGTTTTCCAGCAGTAGTGAATACGTCATGTTTATCGAAGATCTACAACATTAGCAATACTACGAACACATGGATCCGCATCATTGAAATTGTAAAGACATCACGAACTCGCGCATTCAAATAACTATAGTCGTGAACATAAACTTATGAGCAAAACTACGATGCACGAGCAGTTGACGAGCCACCGTTTGCAGTTATTTATATTGACGAACATGGGATTGAAGATTTAATCCATTTTTCTTCCAAACATTCACAAATGGATGGATAGGTAATTAAATTGATAGATGCAACTTATTTGAGGAGAAAGAGAGTTTTACTTTCTTTTTTTTATTTGGTATATTGACAAAATCAATAAGAATTCCATATGAATACTTTTTATAGAAATTTAAAATGAAATGCGGAGTGTATATTTTTTTAAAGCTCATCTTTAAAAAACGATATTTGCATAAGTTATGAAAAGATTAAGGTTTAAAGTTCAAATGGAAAAAAAATGAAGATAAAATTTTTGGGTTGCATGAATCATGTTATAAATTTTATAACTACTACACGTTTTATAATAAATTTTTAATATTGCAACTAAAACCTTTCGCCTTTTATCATTCTAATTAAACCTCATCTTTTCGTAAGCCTATAGAAACACGTTCTTTCCCAAAACTTTGACATTTTTTTATCATTCAGGAAATGGAAAAAAAACAAAAAAAAAAACTAACCCTATTTTGAAAGCCGAACGAATTTGTTTTTTGAAAACTCCATTTTTTCAAATAATTAATTATCCCGAGTTATTTCAGTTAAAGACATATACTCCCTCCGTTTTTAAATTTATGGCGCCATACATTTAGATGTTTGGATTTAGGTAATAAAATGAATGGATGAAATTGAATGTAAAAAGTAAAAAGTAGAATGAGTGGATGGAATTAAAGTAATCTTGCCAAAAATGGAAAGAGTGTCAAATAAAAGAAAACATTTATTTATAGTAAGTGTGTCATAAATAACAAAACAGAGAGAATACTCTAGTTTTATAATTAAATGAGGAGTTAAGTGTGCATATAACCCTATGTTTTGGTCGAAAGTGTCAATATGATCATGTGAAGTTAGAAAGTGCGATTATAACCCTACATTTTGTTTGAAAGTGCTAATATAACCATGGAGGTCTGAATTTGGTTGGAAACTAAAAAAAATAAAGATAAAATTTTTGGGTTGCATAAATCATGTTATAAACTTTATGACTACTACCTATTGTATAATAAACTTTTAATATTACAACTAAAATCCATAAGCATATGGAAAGACGGTCTTTTCCAAAACTTTGTCTCTAATATTAGTTCGTTAAATTCACTTTTCTTAATAAGAAGCACTCCTTATTTAAGGAGTATCATTACTCTTTAGTTAAGGAGTATGTACCTCTTTCTTTGTGCAAATACCAACCAATCAATGAATGTTATTTAATATGACTTATTTTATACTCCCTCCATTTCTTTAATAGTGGCACACTTTCTAATTTGAGATGTTTCTTTTATATTGGCACTTTCTATTTATGGTAATTTTAATGTTATTACATCCACTCATTTTACTTTTTCTTCTTTCAATTCAATTTCATCCACTCATTTAGCATCTCCTAAATTCTAACACAACAAATGATGTGCCATATTAGAGAAACAGAGGGAGTACTTTTTAATAATTATAATTTGAAATTAAAAAGAAGTGTCTTAGAAGTGCTCGTTATGTCCATTACCATTGTTGTTTTATTCTTACCTAGTTTTTATCAATATTCATAATGTTGCACTTAAAAAGTGCTCCTAAGTCCACAAAGAAACCATTCCATTTTTCTCTCCACAATAGTTGAAACCTTTTTGCAACCATTTCATGTACCCCATTTGATTTTCTCCATCCTACTCATTAATTATACCTTTAATATTTAATTTAAATAAATTTTCCATTGAAATGTGGAATTTAATATTACATTTGTAATTTTTGAATTGAATTTTGTTTTTTAAAATTTCACATTTAAAATTAATTTCAATTTGTAAAATTATTTTATGAACCAAAATTAAAAAGAACCATTTTATGTTTAAAAGAATGTAATTTTGATTTCAAAACAGAATCAAAATTTAATATTAATTTTTAAAAATAAAATTCAGAATATTAAAAATCAGATTTTAAAAAAATCTGAATAATAAAATCTGAATTTAAATTGAAAAAAAAAGTTTTAAAAAAAGTGGAGACTGCCACGGGGCAGCAAGGAGGAAATAAAACAAAGTTGCGCAATGCCATGGCCCCATTGCACGTGGGATGTCAGTAGTTCAACTCCTGGGCGCGGTTCCAGGAGTTGGGAACCCAAGGTTGTTCCACAAAAGTGGGAACCTTTTGAAACCCCCATTGGGGGATTCCAAAGTTTCAGTTGGGTTCCAAAGCTGTTCTAGTTTAGAATTGAAACTGCTTTGGAACACCCATTGCACATGCTCTTAGATCATTGTCATGTACAATGGTGAAATTGCTCTGAAATCGCTTTTGTGGTTTCAATTCATTAAATATTCAATTTATCTCTTCCACCTCATCAACTGAAATAACAAAGAAACCACTCTATTTTTACCTCCACAATTGTTGAAACCACTTAATGTACCCCAATTTTACTATCCTACTCACTAACTTTACCTTCAAGAGATCTAGAACCCTAACAAACCCTAAAAAAATTCTCTCTAAAAGAAAAAACAGAACATACATCATATCAAAAACTATCAAAAACTTCTCTCTAAAATAATTTCTCCCACTTCTCTCTAAAAACCCTAACAAACCCTAACTTAGGGGGCGCCGCCGCCGACCACCACACCAGGCTACACTCCCCCCACCTCTTTCTAACCTCCCCAATCCCCTAACCCACTCTCTCAGCTCCTCCCTGGAAAACTACCTGAAAAAATACCCATTCGTGATCTCCTGATCCGAACTAGATCGTTGTCCACAGCTCGAGCCACCACAAAGCCGCTACTCCACGGCTCGGGGTATGTCCACAGCTCGACTCGGATGGCTCAGCTCGGAACTCAACTGCACGCGAGCCAGTCCATGGCATCCGCAGCACGAGCTCGGTAGCTTTCCACGGCAGCCGCCATGGCATTTTCAAGTTTCAGCCGCAGTGGGACGACAACAGATCCAAGGAGACAATCTGAGTCAAGCACGAGTCTTTAAATTTGAAACTCAAAAAACTGGTCTCACTCGGTCCGAGCCAAGCACAAGTCAAGAAACGTCGCGGTAGGTTTGCTGCTTGAGTCAAGGTTTCTTTGCTACTGGTGGGGTTCTTTGGTTTTTTTATGGTGTGACGACTCCATTGCTACCGTTGTACACTTCGTGGCAGCTGTATATAGATGGCATAAAATTTAATATTCAAATTTGGGTGTTGTTTTTTGTATTTTCCCGGAGATTATGATGATTAGATGGGGGTGTTTCTCTTTTATTATTATTTTAAAAAAATCTGGGTGTTATGCACCATTTTTACCGCCACCGCTGCGCCGCCGTCCGTACGAAATATGCAAGATAAAGCCCCCAGAGATTTTTCGAGGGGAAGAAGCTCTGATGACCAAGTAAGAAAACAGAATTACAAGAATGTAATTAGAAATGAATAGTTGTGTGTAGGGTTACCTTTAACCTTTATATAGGTAGGCAGGTAGAGTAACTGTTTTGTTTACTTGTAGAGCAAGTACTTCCACCTTGGGCTGGCTCAAAAGTCATTACTCAAAGGGAAATGCTATGGACTAGCGGTCAGCCGTATTAGGCACTAGGGCCTATGCAGATTTACACATTATCAATAAACCCTTGGAAAGCTGAGGGTTAGCCTTCAAATTTATCCAAAGATTGTGGGTTCGAATCCATGCTCTCGTCCGTTAATTTGTCATTGCGCCCTTTTGATGCGGCTGTTTCGAATTGGTGGTTGAGTGAGGGTTTATCCTCTAAGATCCCCTGATGCTATAGAGGTACGATTTTGGTGCCCCTGCGATGCGTTAGAGATACATTCCAGGTTAGCATTGAACCCATTGTTCGAGCAAATCAATGTGTTAGGGGTCCGACCCTCGGCTCTCTAGTATGTGTTTGAGCCCAAGGGCCTGGATCCCGCCTCATTTGTTTCCCAGGGGGCCTTCAGGCCCCAGGAATTCTGAGTGGGGGCTTTGACCCTCGGTAATCTAATTTGTGTTAGAGGTCAAGGACCTTCGAGCCCCAATAGGCAGGGAGCTAGGGGATTCGACTTTTAGCCGTCTAATCTGTGTTAGAATCTGAGACCCTTCGAGCCCCACTGTTTTAAGGATAGGGGATTCAAAACTTGTCATTCTAATCCGCATTAGAGTTCGAGAGCATTCGACTCCTAATGTTTAGGAATACAGGATTCTTCCTCCGGCTTTCTAGTCTGAGACAGAATCTGAGGGTGTTCAAATCCCTATATTTATGCATAAGGGATCCAAACTCCGGCCTTCTGTAAAGTGTTAGAATCCGAGAGGTTTAAATCCATGCATTTAGGAGTAGGGGATTCAACCTTCGGCCTTCTAATCTGCATTAGAATCCAAAGGCGTTCGAATCCTATATTTAGAAATGGGGAATTTTCCTTTAGGCTTTCTAATTTGTGCTAGAATCCGAAGAGTTCAAATCCATGTATTTAAGAATAGGGGGTTCGCCCTTTTGCCTTCTAATCTGCTTTAGAATTCAAGGGTGTTCAAATCCTACATTTAGAAATGGGGAATTCACCTTTTGGCCTTCTAATCTATGCTAGAATCCGAAGAGTTCGAATCCAGGGCCCGAAGTGGAAAAGTCACAAGGGCGTGATGCTCACTCTTATTTTTTAGCAGTACTCAGTCGTTTCTTCTAGTTAAGTTTTCCAGAGAACTCCGGTCAAACTCTGGCCACCAACCAGTAAGTCCCCTCTTCTCCCCACTTTCTTTTTTACCTTATTAAGATGTCGTAAACACCACCAATGGGGAATAATTTCATTGCAGACTATTTTTTTGCCCATGTCATCCGCCGGTGGTGTAGAAAGCTCCAGTTTCCAGGGTTCCGGCGCTGCTCCTTCCTCGATCGCTGGTTTCCCTTCAGCTGATCCAAAGACCGGAGGGAGCTCTATTAGCTGTTCGGAGCCACCCAAGGGTTATCACCACAAGTGGTTCTCATCAAGATCTCGGGTTCCGAGTTGGGAAAAAGTTCAAGCGGATAAGGAGGGCCGTCCTTTCTTCTTCAAGAAGATTCTAACCCCCAGTGATCGAGAGCTCCCGACCAATTATGCTAGAATCTCTAATTTACTGTCTTCTCTTCCTCTCTGGGTTAAGCTTCCAGAATACTTACGACTGTAGGTCCTCTGGGAAGATGAAAATCTAAGGGATATGAGGCCTGGTCGGTGCACCGTCTATGAGCACCATATCCAATTTGGGATGTGCTTTCCCTTACCCCTCATCCTCTCTCATCTTCTCGAGGAACACCAGGTAAAGATGGCCTAGATTCATTCGAATGTTATACTCCTTGTTATGGCATTCATAACTCGATGTTACAACCTAGGTATAACTCCTAGGTACGAACTCTTTAGATCCATGCACAACATCTCAACTAGCAGACTCGTGGTGCACACAACCAGTGGCAGGGATACGAAACTTGGGGGGATTGTCACCCTTAGTAATAGGTTCTCGAACCACCCCGTAAAGATCTCATCGAATTGAAAAGGGTGGCACAGAACCCCCATATACACCTTCGAGAAAGAGGCTGAGGAGTATTACGTACCCGACTGGAATTCAAATCTTGAATTCGAGAATGCTGCCACCTACGTCCCTCTGGAGAGTGTGGTGGTAGATAGAGATCGATTTCTAAGTGACCCTCTCGATATTTTGAGGAATTTTGATTTTGTCTGGACGGAGGAGGTTTTCTAGTGGATCTACTGCCAGAAACCAGTTCTGATAAGACCCCCCCTGGCAGAATATTCAAAAGCCCTTTTCGTGCAAAGGAAATGGAAAAAAGAAGGTAGTTGAAAGACTAAGAGGAAAACCCCTTTGACTGTTAATGATGGGGCTTCAAAGAAGCCAAAGAAAAAGAAAACCAAGGTAGACGGCTCGAAGCCTACCGGGCTTATTTCGAAGACCATCAAAACTGACTGAGTCCCTTACTGACAATGCCAAAGAGCCCCTTTAAGGAGTTCCTCCCCGCCCTCCAAAGGTGTTTGCGGCATCCTTGTTTTTTTACCTTGACTGCTTTAAATTATCCCCCTTATTTTTGTTTCTTCACTTAACTCGTATTTCTCTTATTTTGTTAAGTGGACTTTTCCAATATGCTTGGTCTTAGAAACGAGGAAGAAACAGAGGTAGTTTTTTTGGGAGACCTACCAGGGGGTTCACTCTGAGCCCCTGGTCCCAGGGTCTATCCGAATGGAGCCCATTTCAGAGGTTTCAATAGAGATCCATGATGGCTTTGCAAAGAACAAGAGGGCTTTGGAAGATGTTTCTCCACCCCACCCATCTCTTGAGAGGCAGCAGACTGACCAGGCCATGGCACATTCTAACCCCCTCATCAAAATTCAAGCCGGTGGCTGGTGGCTCTAAGAATACCGAGTCACAAATTGGTCATCGTTTCGGGGAGGGTAACCCCACCCCTCCGGGCGCGAATGATTCCGCTTTGGCTTCTTTCTCCGAGGGGTCTGCTCTCTTGACTACTCTGGACTCTATTGTCCATATCTTTGTGGCCAAGACTAAGGAAGCCAAAGTGGCCATTTCCAAATCCAATGAGCTCAAGGGAGAGCTGAAGAAGATTTCCTTTGACTACAAGAAAGAATTGGAGAAGGTGGCCTACGATTATGAGGCCAAACGTGCGAAGATGGCCCTCGAACACAAGGAGGGGCTGGAGAAACTGAGCGTCAAGAAGGACGCCCGCTCGAGGGAGTTCGAAACGAAGCTGCCGGAGACCCAGGTTTCTAATGGAACTCTCATCAACGAGAATACTAAGATGACCCAGCTTTGTTCTTCCGAGCAACGGGCTTCTGTTCTTGAGGCCTACACCAACAAACTCGTGAAAACTCTGGGGTTTTAGGACTTCTTTTTATACCTTTTTTTGGTTTCAGTGGGGCTCACTCGGAATAACCTTGCCCATTGCATCTGTAAAGAATTCCCCTCCGAGTATGCAACCATGCTAGATGTTCATAAGAACAACACAGAGCCGGAGCAGCTAAACACCTTTGGTGGAAATCTGTCTAGGATGGGGGAATTAAAATCCCCTTTCTTGACTATTTGAAGGCCTTCCACAAGTTCTTTTTGATGGAGGAGATCTTCTGTCTAGAGGTGGACGAAAGAAAGAAGTAGGCCGACCCGGACCCCTTCCTGAAGCCCCAATGTAAGCACGGTCCTTCTCCCTCAGGCTCTAGCCAGGCGAATCCTAGCATAGGAAAAAATGTATGAACTATTTCCTTAGGGCTTCGGATGTATTCCTTATCTTCAGCATATTAATGAAAAAAAATTCGTTTCTCTTACTTATGTGTTTCCACTTTTCACTTGTAGACTCTAGATTTGGTACCTTATCCCCCCTCCCCAATCTTCATTGGGGTACATCTTTCAACTTATTTTTTCAAGTCATGAAAGAATGGTATCACCGGATTGAAGAGTGGGCATGGGAACTTCGAATTGAAGCTTCTCGATTCTGGTACAAGTTCGTCCGGCTCAAAGATGATCTTCAAGCTGAACAAAAAGAACTTAGCTTACGTCGCAATGGACTCCACGAGAGACAAAATGAACTCCTCGATGTACTTAGTCATTTGAGGGAAGAAAGAGACTCCTTAGCCGGGGCGAAGGATGAGATTTTGGGAGACCACCGCTCTCGAGACTCGGTACAATAAAGTCCTAGAAGAGATCACCACCAAGGTCGGATTCACTTCCATAAATAAGTGTGTTACTTCCGCTATGGCTTTTAAGGCTTCCAGTAGGGGGGTTCTCTTCTCATGCCAAAGATACCATCAAACGTCATCGCCGCGAAGTGGAGGGTATCGAGTGGTTGTAGAAAAAGCTCGCGCGACTCTCTTGGCTGCCACCTCTAAAGTTGAGGAATGGAAGAATAAAATTGGGGAGTATTGGAAAAATATAATCCCTACTTTCAAAAGGACCATTAGGGAGAACTAGGCCATTATTGGGGTTGCCTATAGGGATAAGGAAAAAGCCTAGAGGGAACTTGCTAAGTTGTATGAAACGTACGAAGCGACTACCAACAGTCTTTGAGCGTATAGGCTTCGACTTGAGATGGTTGAAGTGCCACTGGTTGAGGATTTTGAAGTTTTACTTCAAGATACCATCAACATTATGGAGCAAAGCACATCACGAGGAATCCCAAGTACCGTGAAGCTTATGAAGAAGCCTAAAGGTGGCTGGACAGATTGCAAAAAAAAAGAATAAGAGTGGATTTTCGAGCTCCCACACCACTCTTAGAAGAATTGTGGCTTTGAACCCTGCCAAGACCTCTTATCATGAGGCCTCAACCTCGAGGTTTAACTCAGCAGGCTACCCAACTGGCGTATCCAGTCGAGGGAATGGTTCTTCATCTAGCAGGGGAGGTAATATTACTGGCGGAAGCTGAGTGCCCCTCTTCGACAATGAAGATGAGCCTTTGGTGAGAAGATCGAGGTGATAGTTTCTTCAGACCCTCGAATTTTGCTCGATAACAGAAGGTCGTAAGTATGGGCCTCGTAGTAGTTTTTTCTCTAGCTATATGTGAATTGTTTTTGTAATCGTATACATGTACTTGTAAGCCATTATAGCCTTGTATTATTGAAATAATACGTTTTGCTCCTTGTTATTTTCATAGAATTTTAATTTCCATGAAAGGTAATAGCCCTTCTAACCAAGTTGGGTTTTTCAACTTGTTTTTCTTCTGACTTATCATTTGACAAGTTGTGTTAACCCTTCAAAAGCATTACAAGGTCTATGCCTTGAGCATCTACTGCGCTTTCAAGGGGACTTTTAGTCCCAAAATGTTCGAGGGGCTGTGTTGGCCCTTCGAATGTTGTACAATGCTGGTGTCTTGGGCCCTTGATGCACTTTAAGGGGATCTCAACCCCAACTTGTTCGATGGGCTTTATTGGCCCTTCAAGAGCTTTGCAAGGTCTGTGCCTTGGGTGCTTGATGCACGTTTGATGGGCTTTGTTAGCCATTCCAGTGTTTTACAAGGTATGTGCCTTGGGCACTTGATGCGCATTCGATGGGATTTATTATGTTGGAAAATGATATGTCCTACATGTTAGCCCTTCGAGTGTTTAAGAAGGTTTGTGCCTTGGGCACTTGATGCGCGTTCGATGGGCTTTATTAGCCCTTTGAGTGTTTTACAAGGCCTGTGCCTTGGGCGCTTGATGCGAGTTCAATGGGCTTTGTTAGCCCTTCGAGTGTTTTACAAGTTCTATGCTTTGGGCACTTCGTGCTTGTCTGGTGGTCTTTGTTGGCCATTCAAATATATATTACTCCGATTTGAGGAGAATGCGTTTGATGCACGTCTGATGGGCATTGTTGGCCTTTCAAATATATTTTGCTCCAATTTTAGAAGAATGGGGAACTTTCGTTCCCGTGGGTCAATATGTGTTTAAATTCTCACTAAAAATAATTGATTATAGGAAACACACTTCTGTATAAAATTAGCAAAAAATAGAGGAACCCTATCGACTCACAGCTCTATTTTGTCGAGGGTGTCCTCCGACCCAAGGCTACTTTAAGGCGGGCCCTTTTTCAGCCTCACCAAGTCTATTGGGATTTAGGAGAACAGTACCTCCTGAGGTTAGAAACGTTCCATCCGTGTGTTGTTGACAGCTTCAACGACTTAGTAGGGTCCCTTATAGTTTGTTAACAGCTTCCCCTCTAGCTCTCTTCCGCTCTTCTTGTTTCTCCTCATTACGAGGTCTCCTGGGGAAAACTGGACTTTTTGGACCCTCCGATCATGATACTGCTTAACCCTTTCCTTGACTCTGGCTTCGTGGAGGGACGCCATCTTTATTTTTTCTTTGAATAAGGTCCAAATCCATATGGCGCTGCTCGTCATTAACTCTTGACGTTTGTTGCTTATGGAAAACCTTTGAAACGTATGCAGCTTTATCTCCGCTAGAATGACAACCTTCGAACCATAGACCAGGCCATACGGGGTTTTGCCCGTGGCAAATGGCTCTGTTGTTTGGAATGACCAGAGTATAATTGGTAACTCGTTGATCTAGTTCTCGACTGCCCCTTCAAGCCTCGATCAGATGTCGTTGACAATGGTTTGATTAGTGACCTCCACCTGCCCATTGGCTTGGGGGTGGTAAACGCTACCCTTTGACGGATCTTGTATTCTTTACACCAGCCTTTGAATGGGCCATTGATAGACTAGGCACCATTATCGGCTATGATTGTTCGAGGGATCCCGAAATGGCTATGATATTCTTCCAGCAAAAATCGATCACCACTTTCGCTTCCGTCCTTGACCCACTTTGTAAAGTAGTCTACGGTCACAATCAGGTATAAAAGTGGCTTGGGGCCTCCGGGAAAGGACCTACCAAATCGATCCCCCCATTTTTTGAATGGCCAGGAACTGTTGATGTTTATCATTTCTTCCGAGGGGACATGGGTGATTGGCGCATGCCTTTGGCATTGGTGGTAGGTCTGAATGTGCTTGTTAACCTCATCAAACATCTTTGGCCAGTAGTATCCAACCAGAAGAAGCTTCTTAGCTATTAATTGAGCCCTATGGTGGCTTCCATAGGCTCCTTCATGGGTTTCACGGATCAGGTAGCCAGATTTGTGGGGGGGGAGGCTATGCATCGGAGAAGTGGTTGGAGGTGGCCTCGTCGATAAAGGATGTCTTTGTGGATCATATATTTGGGCACCTTTAGCCTAAATTTCCTTGCTTCAATGGCATCATCTGGAAGGGTACCATCTTGAAGGTAGCTAATAATAGGCGCCATCCATTACTTTGGTTCTTCCACTACCATCACCTTTGCTTCTTCCTCAAAGCTATGCTTACTCAGTGTTTCCACCATTAAGTGCCCTTGGGATTGCAAGTCTAGGTCCGGCAAGGCCAATTTTCTTAGGGCATCATCCTTGTGGTTTTTCTCTCGAGGGACTTGAGTAAGGGTATAATGGTGAAAATGTTCGAGGTGGGGCTTCACCATTTCTAAGTAAAGATGCAAGCTTCTTTCCCTTACCTCATATTCCCCTTTGACTTGAAGGACCACAATTTGGGAATCGTGTCTAGCCTTCGAACTCCCAAAGCTTTGGCTATTTGAAGGCCAGTGATCAGCGCTTCGTATTCTGCTTTATTGTCCATAGCATTGAAGTCAAAGTGTAGGGCATAGGGATAATCTTTCTGTTTGGGGCTCGTAAGTAAAACTCCCGCCCCACTACCTCTAGAGTGTGATGATCCGTTGATATACAACTGCCATGTCTCTTCGGATTCTTGTTCGTCTTTGACTACGATTGATTCAGTAGTCTCCACAATGAAATCTGCTAAGGCTTGGCCCTTGATTGATGTTCTTGAGCACAACTAGATGCCATACTCACCCAGGTTGATTTCCCATTTCATCATTCGTCCTAAGGCCTCTGGCTTAAGTAGCACCTACCTAATTGGATGGCTGGTGAGCAAGATGATCTTGTGATTTTGGAAGTACGACCAAAGGTGTCTCCCTACATGGACTAGGACAAATATTAGCTTTTTGAGGGCAGTGTATCAAGTCTCCGAACCATGCAATGCCCTGCTTACGAAGTAAACTAGGTCTTGAGTTTTTTCCTTTTCCTTTACCAGAACGACACTTATCACCAAGGGGGATTAAGAGATGTAAAACTATAAATCCTCCCCCCTGTTTGGTTTCATTAGGGTGGGAAGGCTTCGTAAGTGCTCCTTTAGCTCTCGGAACGCATTGTCACATTCTTGTGTCCATTTGAACTTTTTGGCTTTTCGAAGCACATCAAAGAATGGAAAATGTTTTTTGGCCCCCTTCGAATGAAATTAACTGATCTCTGCTAATAATCATGTTAGCCTTTGAATGTTTTTAACCATTTGAGGGGGCTTCATGCTTATCAGTGCTTCAATATTTTTGGGGTTCACATCGATCCCCCTCTCTGAAACTATGAATTCTAGGAATTTTCCTACTCCAACTCCAATCACACATTTAGCTGGGTTCAGCTTAATATTGGCCTCTCAAAGCCTCTAGAAGGTTTCTTCGAGGTCCAGCAAGAACTGGTCGAAGCCTATGCTTTTGACCACCATGTCATCAACATATATTTCAATGTTCCAGCCAATTTGTTTTTCAAAGAGCTTGTCAACCAACCTTTGGCAGGTGGCCCCTGCATTTTTCAGGCTGAATGGCATTTTCTTATAGCAAAATGTTCCCACGTCTATTATGAAAGATTTTTTTTTCTTATCCTCCCCTTCCATGAGTATCTAGTGGTAGCCCTTATAAGCATCAAAGAAGGCTAGCACCCCATATCCCGCTATAGCTTCGACCAACACTTCAATGGAGGGGTAGGGGATATCTATATTTGGGGAAACATCTGTTAAGATCCCTGAAGTCTATGCATATTCTCCAAGCCTCATTGTGCTTGGGGACCAGCACCAGATTTTCTATCCGTTCGGAATAAAATACCTTTTTGATAACTTCGGCTAGGAGAAGTTTTTGAACTTCTTCTTTTATGGATTTATCCTTTTTGAGGGTGAATGATCGTCATTTATACTTGATTGGCTTTTTGAGAGGGGTCCACATTCAGTCTGTGGACCATCAGCTTCTTAGGTACCCCTGTAAGGTTAAAAGTGTCCCGTGAAAACATGTCAACATAATCATCCAAGAGGTCCTTCAGCTTCTTCCTTGTTGCAGGTGGTATCATTTTTCCCACGAGCACTGTTCCTTTGTCTCAGACAGACATTGGCTCCATGTCCATGGGCTTGATTTCTCCATTGACCAAAGCCACCATGTCCTCCCTTTTAGCCTCTTTCAAAGCCATAGCCAAACAGCTCCAGGTCGTCAGTTGGTCTCCCTTATGACTATTATCCCCATCTTAGTGGGGAATTTCATTGTCAAGTGACCATGGGAAAATATGGCTCATGCCTAGCACATCCATGGCCATCCAAGTAATAGAATGTAGGGGGATACAACGTCAATCACAATGAAGCTACAGTCGATTATGACCTCCTTGTCTCTGTCAGCTACTTTAACTAGGAGGATCACGAACCCTAGGGGTAGCACCATTTTCCCGGTGAAACCAAATAAGGTAGAGGTTGTTCTCCTCAAACTTTTGTGTCTGAGTCCTAGTTGGTCGAAGCAATTGGAAAAAATTACTTCCACACTATTCCATCATCCACGAACACCCTTTTGACGTAGCAATCTCCAATGGTTGCATAGATCACCATTGGGTTTGTATTGGGGGGTTCGGCTTGGCACCTGGTTAACTTCCAAGAAGGTGATTGTTTCTTCCGGTCGAAACCACTTATGGAAGGGTTTTCTGGGGGGTATATACCGGGATTGGGTTTTGATAATGGTGTTCAAAGTTTGGTCACCTACAACTCCATTCATGAAGTTGATCACCTGATCTGCTCTATCCCTCCAGTTTTTGTCCGATCGGGCCTTCACATTGGGCTGGCACCTTGATTGGCTCTTTTCTTACCTTTCCAATGGCATTTTCCTCACCCCCTTGAGGAGGCTTCTCCTCTTGGTCTTTCAACGCAGTCTGGGAGCAAACCCTCTTTTGCGCATCTTTCAACTTCCGACTTCAAGTGAGTGCATTCACTCGTGTCATGGACTTTCTCTTTGTGATGCTCATAAAATTTAGGCGAATCTCTCTTTCTCGGGTAGTCTCTACCTGGAGGGAGGGTTCCAAAATAGTCCCTTGTGGATGGAGTGTATTTCCATCAAGGACTTGGTTAAGGGAACATAGCCCTCGAAACCTTTTTTATAGGTTCGAGCCTCCACAACCTTGATTCAAAAGCTTTAGGCCCTCTTTCACCCCATCTGTCCCCCTCCCGCTTCCTCTTCATGGCTTCTACGATCTTCGAATACTGTTCCACGATCTCTTGTAGTTGTTGCATAGTTTTTGGTTTCATCGAAACCAGCTTCTTCTTCAAGTTGAGGTTGGACATCCCATTCATGTAACCAAGGATCACCCCATCCTTGGTTTGATTGATCACACTGAGGCTCTCATCCACATATCGATGTAGAACGCCTCCGTCGATTTTCCCGACCTTTGCTTATTCTTGTAGAAATCTATCAGGGTTTTTGTAAACCTTTTCCTTTGGAAGAATTGTTCCAAAAAGGCCCTTCTAAAGTCTCTATACGAATGTAAAGACCCCCTGGCCAGCTTGTTAAACCATTCTTGCACATTTCCTTGAAGGTAGCTTTCAACCAGCTTACATGTCAGCTGTTCGCTGAAGTTCCTTAAAATCTTCAGACTGAGGAAAGTTTGTATGAACTCCTGGGGGTCCTAATCTCCACTGTACGTGGGGAGCCCTTTGGGTGGTTTCACGTCACTGGGTCATTGGGTGGCCACTATTGCGAGACTAAAGGGGGAGTTTGCGACTTGGCCTAAAGGTCCCATCAACCTGTCGAGCTCTCTCATCAAGGCATCGATTGATTCATGATAAGATGTATTTATACATCTATTTTATGTGATTGTATTATATTATTTCCCACTTGATGTGCACGTTTAGGTGTTTATTGTGCAGAAGTATGGAAGAATGGCATCGAGTGACGAATTGCTGGATTATGGAGCAAAAGATGCATATATGGAGGTATTCGAGCTCATGGAGAGGAGCGATACACTATACTTTTTTTTATTACGGATTTTTAATGAGGTAGTGTGCTCCAATGGATAATGAATCAATCTATTTCATTATTCCGGCATTGAAGAGGCGAAGGAGCAAGAAGAAAGAAGTTGAAGGGCCAAAGAATAATTAAGAGTTTATAATTCTGATTATTGGGCTGTAATACAATTCAGTCCATAGAAGATTAATTCTTTGGTTTATCCGGAAGATTCCACGAAATAAGACCGCAATCTATGCGTGATTGCCAGCTTTGGAGGATTAGAAGAAATATTTCTTTTCCTTTTCTTTATTAATTTAGGATTTTATTACTTTTGGAAAAATGGGGGACAAAGGATAAATATGGACGTAGGGGGTCATGTTCAGGGAGAGTTTTATTTTTTTTGGGAGAAATAAAGAAGCCAGGTTTTTGTTTATGTTTTTCATGGTTTGAATTGTGCGTGCATGTGTGATTCATTTTGCATGTTATTAATTAGTTAGGTTCATAATTATTTGTTTTCTTCGTTAGTTATAGATTAGTTAGGTTTATGAATTATTTTATTCTTATTTTGATTGTTATAATGGATAGCTAAATTAGTTAACCCAGTAGATGATATAATTAGACATGAATCCAAGTAAATTGTGAGGTTGGAAGTTAAAAATCTCAGTTGTGGCAGGTATTTGTTATTCTCTATTCGAGTCTTTTATGATTAATTGGGTCGTCTAGTGCTTGATCACCATTAGTTTGGTCTAGTTAATCTTAAGCCAGTTAGAGAAACGAGGTTCGTTAATGTTCTAAATAAGTGGTACATTGGCATAGTTGTGGTAGCTTCATCGCACATGATTCACTGTCAAGGGAATAATGAGCTAATCTAAATGAATCAAAGTTTGGTTTGTTGGTTATGAACTGGGTCTTCCTAGGTCTTAATGCTGTCAGAACACTAAACCCTAAGAAGGTTTCTAGGGTTGTCTTTTGATTAGAGAAGCAATTAACGGAGGTTCCTTGCTTGTCGACGAAATAAGGGAAGATTGGTGCTTAGGCGGTGCCAAGTTACTATAACCAGTTTATTTGCAAGTAATTGAGAAATCTATGAAGCACATACTTGGAGGACTGTCAAAATTATATCATTAGCTGGATAATTGTCTTATTTGATTAAATCTCGTGTGTTTACTACATTGCATTGCACTGCATTTAATTTAATTTATTTGCTACAGAAACTCCCAAAATCATCAAACATTAGTGCTACTTGTTACGTGACAAAGAAATCAGTACTCCGTCCCTGAGAGTTCGACCCCACTTGCCATAGTTCTAGTAGGAAAATTATTTTGGTGTTTTAACGACGTCATTGGGTGGCCACTATTGCGAGACTAAAGGGGGAGTTTGCGACTTGGCCTAAAGGTCCCATCAACCTGTCGAGCTCTCTCATCAAGGCATCGATCGATTCCCCTCCCATCCACGGATCTTTGTATTTACCCATCCAGAATGGGCATTGAAACTAGGGATATGGTTTTGAGCCATGTAACCGGACTGTTATTCTCCCACAATCGAATTGTAATGCAGCCGAGGGCAGTAAGGATCGTAGGAGGGACATCCGATCGGGACCTTGAGTACATCTGGCTCTCCAAGCCTGGAAAGAACCACATTGGCCCAACCGTCGAATAAGGAATTGTTTAGCTCGAAACTGGAGACATTGAGATAGGTGCGGAGTATACCAATGTTTGGGCCATGCTCGAGAATATTGGTTGGGGCCGTGTTTAGGCCCTAATGTCTGCTTTACAAGACACTCTTTGGGGGTCTGCATCCGAAACCTCGGCTGCACCACCAGGGGCAACAAAGGTGTGGGCCCCAGCTCCTGCTGGACCATACTTTGGTAAAGCATTGGAGGCTCCACCTAATAGCTAACAGATCTGAGGGCTTGAGCCCATAACACTAGGTCCTACTGCGACAGAGGCAATGAGCTGTTCATGCCCCTCGTAGATCGAGCAGCCCCTCTCGTAGCTTCTATTTGTGAATCCACCACAGCCTCCGTGGACTGTGGCTCATCCTCCCTTGGTCGGTGCACCTAACTTTGTGACGTAGGGGCTTTGATGCCTCATACCCAAGGCTCAACACTAACCTCTATGATTCTTGAGGGTACCTCGGCTTCTATCCGAGAAGCTTCTGGATCCCTTATTTCAGGGATCTGGACTTGGCCAACTTTTGGAGGCTTGTTACCGGCACTAGAGGGGGTGGGGTTCGATTGCATATTGGACCTACGCTCTCTCCTTGTATGGTAAGGGGATTGTACTTCTTTGCCGGTGCCTAAAGCCTTGCCTTTTAGCCGCTCACTCCTATGTAAGGCGCTTGTCATAGACGTGGGCATAAACAGCAAGGTAAAATGCATATCTGACTAAAGGTCCCACCGGGTGTGCCAACTTGATGTGCCCCTTTTACTGCCATCGTTTATACGCTAGAATGTGCAAGACAAAACCCCCGGAGGTTTCCGGGGGGAAGAGGCTCCGACGGCCAACTAAGCAAATAAAATTACAAGAATATAATTAGGAATGAATAGTTTAGTGTGTATGGTTACCTTTAGCCTTTATATAGGTAGGCAACTAGGGAAACTGTTTTGTTTGCTTGTGCAGCAAGTACTCCCACCTTGGGCCGGCCCAAAAGTCATTACCCAAAGGGCAATATTATGGACAAGCGGTCGGCCGTATTAGGCACTTGGGCCCATAAAAATTTCCACATTATCAGAGTAGGATGTTATTAATTCTATTAGTTTCTGTTCTTTTACTCATGCTCTACTAAGATAAAGGGTAGCTCATAAAAATTGGGTCTTTTTTTGCTGAAGTATCTAGTCGCGACTGTCTCTTTCAATTCTAATTTTTCCAACGGCTCCTTTTGCTTGGCTAAACTTAGTTGGCTTCCGATCTGGTCTATATGTCAGTATAGGAGTAATCCAAGTCAAAGTAGTTAAAACAACTTACTTTTGGCAATTATGATCATATTTTATAGTCCAAATTTGTATACCAAAGAAGTTGATAAATCATTTACTAACCATCTTGTGTTATGTTAGAGACTTTCGTACATTATCCAGAGAACTTAGTGAGAATGTGGCTGATATTCGAATATTGTAATCGAATTCTTATGGAATTAGGTTGATAGTCAACTATTTTAAGTTGAAGCAATCAGAAGTGTTGTCATTATTGGACCATTAGATTCGCATGTAACCCTTTTTAAAAAAATTCATATGGCATGAAGGCTATAAATCTGTAGTTTTATTTTTAATGCCTTTATGATACCCCTTTTCGGGCAGCTTGATGTATGCCTTTGGGCACCACTTCTGATGTAAGCCTTCGGGCATCACTTCTGATGTAAGCCTACAGGCACCGCTTCTGATGTAATCCTTCGGGCAACAATTGATCTTTAATAAAAAAAAGGGTGGGGTCGGGAACCCTATAAACCTAATTAACTACTCCCTCCGTCCCGGATTAAATTACAGAGAATCTTTTTCACAGTCTTCAACACATACGTTTGACCGTTAATATATTTAAGTACATATAATATTAGTAAATAAAAAGTTACTTGTTATGACGAATCCAACGATATCACTTACAACAATATTATTATTTATATATGCAGTCAAAACTTTTTAAGTTTGACTGCATCTTTTTTTTTGTTGCAATTTATTCAGGGACGGAGGGAGTATTAAAAAATTTACCTTCAATATTTAATTTAAATAATTTGCATACCCAAAATAAATTGTAATGTGAAATCTTATAATACACTTGTAATTTTTTAATTAAATTTCATTTTTTAAAATTTAATACTTAAAATTAATTTCAATATTTAAAAATTAGGGAAAAGTGCAAAAATGACTATTAAAATTTGAACGTACAGATATAACGTGTAAAATTTGAAATTGCAAAACTGACCCTATATTTTTGCAAAATAATGCAATTATGCCCAAATTGACCTATTCTGGCATTGACCGAAAGATTCAGGCATTGACTATTTATGAAAATACAAATATACCCCTATTCTTAAAATAATAAAAAATTAATGGCAAAAACACCCTTGGGTTCTTCTTCTTCATCTTCAAACCAGCCACCAGCGCTTCCTCATCGATCCACTAGCTCTGCAGATCCCCCCCTGCGCCACCACCCTCGTTATCCCTCCGTCCATATTTGCCACCACCCATCCCAGACCCGCCACCAATCCCCTCCCCCGGTGGCAATAGCCCGCCCTCCCTTGACCTTTGACACCATCTTCGAAAACCAAGTCCGCCCGCCACCACCACCCCCTTAACCTTTGTCACCATCTTCCCTTAACCTTTGGCAACCTAACCAATTCGCATAACCGATTCGCAGACAAACCCGATTGAATTCGTCGGCGTCAGTGGCGACCTTACTTAACCTCCTACTGCTCCAGAATGAAGAAGAAGACTACACCGACTAGAAAAGTCTCAAACTAAGAAGAAGTTCTGGTCGACCCTATCTCAGAGACGCTGCCGCCAATTGGAGAAAAATGCCGCCGCCACTAGGGTTTGAAGATGGGTGAAGATTTCCACTGGTGAATATTGGAGGAGATGGTCAGCGCTTCATTTTTTCCAGCCAGTTTTTTGTTTTTTTAAAAAAATTGACTTTCAAAACTGCACACATTGTTCCATCATTTTCTTTTTGTTTTTTAAAATTTTTGAACAGGGGTATAATCATCTTTCCATAAAATTCTGACCAAATTGGACGTTGACATTCTGGTCAATGAAGTTCAGGGTTATTTTTACACTTTCAGATTTTACAAGGTTATTTCTCCACTTTCATCTAAAACACAGGGTTAAAAACACACTTTTATCTTAAAATTATTTTGTGAACAAGAGTTAAAAAGAACCATATATACATACATTTAAAAACAATGTAATTTTGATTTTTTTAAAAGAACCAAAATTTAATTTCAATTTTTTAAAATGAAAATCAGAATTTTTAAAGATTTTTTTTTCAATATTTAAAAATTGCAGAAATTAATTTTTAGTTTTCAAAACCTTTTATTAAAATTTTAGTCGGGACACGTGGCACCACATGATTGGGCCACGTATCCCAATCAGGGCAAAAAAAATTTAAAAGAGGAAACAACATGTTGCCACGTGTCCCTACCAAGAGGTGACACATGGCAAGGAGAGACAAAATTTAACCTGGGCAGTTCCAGATATGCACAATCGAGCAGTGGTCTCAATTAATTGAGATTAGAGTGGTTTAAGTTCCGGTTGAAACCACTCTAAAATCCCTACTGCACATGCTCTTGATCAGAGAATTTTTTCACTGTTATGAATAGAGGAGGTCAGTGCTTAACTTATGGATAATTCACTGTATTTTTATACTTATACATTATATTTATTAAATTACATATTAAATTTAAAAATGTACTTTTTATATTATATTTTATTAAATATTTTTACATTTAAATACAATTTTTTTAGGCAAAGTCTTAGGAAAGACCGTCTTTCCATATGTTTATGGAAAGATGGGGTTTAATTAGAATAATTAAAGGTAAAAGATCTTAGTTGAAATATTAAAAATTTATTATGCAACGTGTAGTAGTTATAAAGTTTATAACCCAATTCATGCAACCCAAAAATTTTAACTTCATTTATTCTAATTTACACTTTAAGCCTTGGTATTTCTATAAGTAATGGAAAGACCGTCTTTCAAAAGGCGGACTCAATTTTTTACTTGTTCTAATTATAAAATATAAAATATTATTTTTTACAAAAAATTGTAATTTTTAAGGTAAAAAGTTAGGGGGCTATCCATAAACTTATGGATAGACCACACCTTTCCTGAAACTTACTCTTGTACGTAAATGATACCGGATTATACTTTCTTTTTTTTGATTTGATTGTTTTTCAATTCACTTTGTTAACATATAATTATATAAGGGTAACTTAGTCTTTTGAATGTAGTGTGTTTTATCCTTTATGTGGTCTTCTTCTCTTCATTGTAACATAATACTTCATTATTCAAGACAAGTTTCCTCCCCAGAAGCTGTAATCTCCCACTTCGATTATCATGGTATCAAAGCTTCCTTCTCAGTGACTTGGTGGATTTTTTGAAAAAATTTATATCACACCCACAAGATTTTTTGAAAACAAGTTTGGGGTTGTTTCCGTCAAGGTAATTTTGTTCATTCCCCTTGATTTGTAGGTGAACATGTGGTTGGGTACTCGTTTCTTATCAATTTGGGGATATTTAGATATGTTCATTAATTTTTCTAAATTAGGGTTTTGATATCAATTTAGGGGGTTTTCGAATTGTTGGTATTGCTGAGTTGTTGGGCTTCCAAATTTTAATATTGGTATTTGTCTTGTGCACGAGTTGAACTTCCAGAATTGGTGTTGGGAGGATTTTCAGATTTATTTGTGTTGGTAATTTTTGGCTTATTGTGCTTGTGTGTTTGTTGTTGTGTTCCAAGATTGTGCTTGTCCACTGTTTGCATTTTTGGATTTGCCGTGTTGGTACTTTGTTATATTTTGGAGCTCGTATCTTTCAAGTTGGGTTGCCCTTTGTGATTGGCATGTTTGTATTTACGTCATGGTGGGTGGTAAGGATGATTTTCTTCAGTCCATTAGTGTTCAATTGGAGGGAAAAATTACTCGTATTGGAGCTATGTTATGAGAAAATTTTTGAGTGGCAAATCTTTATGGGGCTATATCACCGGCGTGCGTGTGAAGCCTAAGGAGGGGATTTTGGAATATGAGTCATTGCTCTATACTTGGGAGGCAGAGAATGCGAAGATTATCACTTGGATTAACAACTCAGTTGCTCACTCTATTGGTGCTCAGTTGGCGAAGTATGGGATGGCAAAAGAGGTTTGGGATCCTTTGGAGAGGATTTATACACAATCTAATTTTTCCAAGCAGTATCAATTGAAGACTGATATTCGTGCACTTTAGCGGAATGATGTTCAGGAGTTCTATTCTGCAATGTCTTCATTGTGAGATCAGTTGGCCCAAATCGAATATTTTGAATTGCGAGCATTTGCCCTTATATTGCTAGGAGAGAGGAACAATGTTTGGATCAATTCTTGATGGCCCTTCCTCATGACTTTGAGGACTTGCGTGGGGCTATTGTTCACCGTAGTCCTCTTCCTTTGGTTGACTCTATGGTTAATGAGTTGTTAGATGAAGAGATTCATCTCAAGTCTAATGTTGACAAGGAGACTTCTCTACTCCCCACGCCCTCTATTTTTGCAGCCCCACACTAGTCTATGAGTGGCAAACCTGGTGCACAGGCCCCTTCTGATGAGTGTGCTTTTTGCAAACAGAAGGGACATTAGAAGGCTTAGTGTCCAATGATGTTGCACAGGAGTACCCCGCAACAATAACCTCCACATCGACCACATGGTACTTGGGCATCTTGGCCCCCAGGATTTCCCATAGCTCATCCCCCGGCCTCTTGGGCACCTCATCTACCTCAACTCACTAATGCATTGGTTGTTGCTCCTTTTATGGATCCACATTTGTTAGAGAAGATTCAAGAGTTTATCGCCTCACAGCCCCATTCCATGTTTGTTTCTCCTTCATTAATTTTATGATCATCATCTGTCTCAGGTATATCATCTTCTTTGTGGATCATAGATTCGGGTGTCTTACATCACATGTCTCCTGATTTTCAGTCTTTTGTTTCATTATCCCCTCATTGGTCTCTTCCCATTGCCACCGATGATGGCACTTATATGCCATTAGAGAGTGTCGGTTCTGTTGTCACACCTCATGTCTCTCTTAATTATGTTTATTATATACCCCGTCTTACCCTAAACATATGCTCAATTGGTCAATTATGTGATTCTAGGCTAAATGTGTGGTTTTCGGATTCCTCTTGTTTTATTCAGGATCGTACCTGTCATATGGTGATTGGGACATGTTGTAGGCAGGGGAGACTCCATGTGTTAGATGAACTCAAAGTATTAGATGTTGCTGCTTCTAGTGTAGATTTGTCATCATTTCATTTGAGTCGTTCATCCCCACCTTTTTTATTTGTGGCATGCTCGCTTAGGTCATGTTTCTGCATATTGCTTACAATTTTTAGCATTTATGAGAGCTTTAGGGTAATTGAGCTCTCATGACATTTATGATTGTAGTGGTTGTAGGCTTGCACAATTTTCAGCCTTGCCTTTTAATAGAAGTATTTCCTGATCTCTTGCTCCCTTTGACCTTGTGCATTCTGACAGGGGCCCCTCCCATGTCTACGAAAGGGGGCCCTAGATATTATGTTTCATTTATTGATGATTTTACACTTTATACTTGGGTTTATCTTATGAAGCATACATATAATTTTTTGGATATTTATCGTGACTTTGGAGCTCCTATAAGGACACAACATTTTGTTGTCATCAAGTGTTTTAGATGTGATTTGGGGGATGAATACACCTCTAATGATTTTTGTAAACTCCTTTCCTCTAATGGAATCATCCGTCAGACCTCTTGTACTAATACTCCTCAGCATGAAAGGAAACACCGTCACCTTGTTGAGACAACTCGCTCATTCTTATTGTTAGTCGATGTTCCTAAGATATTTTTGGGGGGAAGCCATTTACACAGCTATCTATGTCATCAATCGAATTTCAACCTCTCACAATTTAGGTTTGTCACCTTTTGAGAAACTGTATAAACACGCACCTGATTATTCTTCGATGCATGTTTTTTGCTCTACTTGTTTTGTTCTCTGACCTCATGTTAAGCATTCTAAGTTGTTTCCTAAATCTACTTTGTGCTTCTTTTTGGGTTATGGTAGTGGCCAAAAGGGATATTGTTGTTTTGATCCAGTTAGTCATAAACTATATGTCTCTCATCACGTTGTAGTTTAAGAGAAATATTCCATTTTACTCTATTCCAGCTAGTCTACATCATTTGACATAGTCAGATCTCATTTGCATTGATCCCCTTGATACTACCACTTACGAGGTTTCACATGAGTATAATATTATGGCTTTTGACGCACGCACTGCTCGGCCATCCCCTCCTACATTGCCTCATACGCCTGCTCAATCATCTTTTGAGATTGTGGACGATCCTCCTAATCGTAAGTCCACTCGTCCTTGTAAGTCTACTTAAATGCCTGATTTTTCTTATTTTTCCTATTATCCTTTCTTTGCTTCCTCTCTCATCTCTATCTATTCTTTGTCTAAGCCTCTTTTTTATAGAGAGGAAGTCTGTGATCCACTTTGACAGGCTGCTATGGCTGAGGAACTCAGTGTTTTGCATCAGACTCACGCATGGGATTTGGTACGGTTGCCTTTTGGAAAGCATATTGGTTCTCGTTGGGTTTATAAGATTAAAACCAAATCTGATGGATCCGTTGAGAGATACAAGGCCCGCCTTGTTGCGAAGGGTTGTTCACAGGAGTATGGCATGGACTAGGATGAAAATTTTACACCTATTGCCAAGATGACCACCATTCGTACTATGATTGCAGTTGTTCTATTTGTCAGTGGAAGATATCGCAGATGGATGTTAAGAATGCGTTCTTATATGGTGATCTTTATAAGGAGGTTCATATGACACCTCTTCTTGGTGTAGCGCATGAACCTGGGCATGTCTGTAGACTTTGCAAATCTCTTTATGATCCCAAACAAGCTCCTGGAGCTTGGTTTCAGAAGTTATCGATCCACTATGATCATCTCTCTTGGCTTTCGTCCCAGTTCTCATGATTCTGCTTTGTTCATCAAACAAACAAGTAAGGGTCGCATTCTCCTCTCTTCGTATGTTGATTATCACTGGTGATGATTGTGATGGAATTGAGTCGTTGAAGTGTGATTTGGCTCATTTTTTTGCTATGAAAGACTTGGGTTTACTTCGTTATTTTTTTGGTATTTAGGTGGCCTCTTCTTTAAAGGGTTATCTTTTATCTAAGTCAAAGTATATATAAGACCTCGTTGAGCGAACACATCTTGCAGATAACAAGGTGGTTGATACTCCTCCTGAAACCAGTGCTCGCTATTCTCCATTGGATGGGCCTCCTCTGTCAGATCCCACCTTATACTGTACTGTAGTAGGCTATTTGGTTTATCTCATAGTCACTCGTCCAGATATTGCGCATGTTGTCCGTGTGGTTAGTGAGTTTATCACTGCCCCTACTTCAGTTCATTGGGCTGTTGTTCTTCGTATTCTCAGATATCTTTGAGGCACTCATTTTCGTAATCTCCTATTTCCTTCATCATCATCGTTGGAGTTGCGTGCATATTCTGATGCCGATTGGGCTGGTGATCCCGAGGATCGCAAGTCCACCACTGGATTTTGTATCCTTCTTAGTGACTCACTCATTTTTTGGAAAAGTAAGAAACATGATGTCATTTCTCGCTCCTTTACAGAAGCTGAGTATCGTGCCATTCGACCACCGCTGAGATTGTTTGGTTGCGCTGGTTACTTTCTGATCTTGGAATCAAGCTTACTCGTCTCACACCTCTACATTGTGATAATCACGTATTTCAGTCTTCATGAGCAGACCAAACACATTGAGATTGATTACCACTACACACACCATCATTTGCAGCTTGGTGCTATCTCCCTGCTGTTTGTTCCATCTTCTCTCCAGATTGTTGATTTGTTCATGAAGGCTCACTCCAATGCGCGCTTCCATTTCTTATCGAACAAACTCTCAATGCTTATTGATGTAGCATCGTGAGTTTGAGGGGGATGTTAACATACAATTGTATAAGGGTAATTTAGTCTTTTCATTGTAGTGTGTTCTATCCTTTATGTAGCCTTCGTCTCTTCATTGTAACATAACACTTCATTATTCAAGACAAATTTACTTCCCAAAATCTGGAATCTCCCATTTCGATTATCACACTTCAGTTAAACTTAATTGTTTATCAAATTATATAGAAGACGATTTGCGTAATCATTGAACTAAAACCATTGTTCACCTTGAGTCACTAATTTATTTTTCAACCACTTTTAAAAACTTTTAAAATAGACGAGTCATGATCTTTAATCTGATCGTTCCATTTTGTTTGATTAAATGAGAAGCCAAAATCAAAATGATGTATAATTTGAATAATAATGAGTACGACAATTCAGACATACAATTCTTTCTCACTTAAATGTGGACTTTCACATTAAAACAAGGTAATGGTATAACTTATTCCACAAATGTAGGATCGCAAACAGCGGCTAACTTATTCCACTGATTGAACCAACTAGAAGACTGTTTCAAAATGACATAAACTCTGTGAAACCGAAAGATCGATGCAACGAGTTTCATGCTAGTATGCATGTATCTGTTCAAGATTCAGATTTTAGCCAAAATGCATGCCAAAGTACAATAGCATTCACAAATAGGAATACCCTCTGCATTCGGGATAGTTTGTTTTATGTAACAAATAATACTTTCTCCATTTCAAAAATAAGTTGCATGCTTCATTTGGATACAAAAATTAAGGAAATAGGAGTAGCAAATATGTGGATACAAAAAGAAAATTTTCTAAATAAGGGAATTAATTAAGATAGTAGAACTACTGATGTGAATGAGCCAACTCGAGTTTGATTGGGGTTTAGGAACTACTGCTTCTTGAAAAATAACACGATTGATCAATTTTCTTGAAAGAGAAAAACTCATGTGATACCATCTCATCATAGCAAATGGTGAGGTCAGTGACCAACCTGCAATATATAGAAGAGGAAATAAAAATGGGATCAAATTGCATATACTATAAAATAGGGGCTGAAAAAAATGGGTCTTCAAATCGGGTCATAAGAAAAAAATGGGTCTTCAAATCTGGTACATAACCAACTATCATATTTTGGAAACAAAATTCCCGAAATCAAGGAATCTGAATCCCTATGAAATTCAATCCGATCAAACCAGATTTAATGTCGCCGCCGATCAATCCTCGGAAATCAACGGATTGAGCCCAGGTATTTAGATCTGCTTGGATTTGCTTCGAATTTGTGTCGGATTGAGCTCAACTTTTTTGCACCGAATCTGCGTCGGATTTGTGCCGGAATTGCCTCAGATTTGCGCTATAAACTGCATTTTTGTGCCAGAATTGCAACAGATAATATGAAACTTACAGTTTCAATTCTATATTTTCATCACAATACAAAAATTATTGAAATTAACGGCTGAAATCTACTATCTAAGGTGGTGGTGTTGTAAACTATGGAAAATGAAGCAATTCAAGGCAATGGAATTGTTTTGTATGAGGGAGAAAGCAATGAATATGTTCGATCAAAAATTCAATAAGTTTACATCTAGGTTTGGTTTTGGTTTGTATATGAAATTTTGGTTTTACTGGATTTTCTAATCCTTATTAGTATGTTCCAACATGACCTATATAACCAACTGCGGAATAATTAAAAGCATAAATGACACACGACTTGGTTACTCAGTTCGGTGAAATCCACCTATATCTGCGAGGCCTGGGCCAGTTCAGAATGAATCCACTAATTAGAAAGATACAGTACAATATTACAAAATACTTATCTTTACTAACTATAATGTGTGAATTCTGCAAGCTCCCCTTGCTACCGATCCGCCTTGATCAGACTCCCTCTGACCTCGAAACACGTCGACGCTGGATCTCCTCCTCCCGAGGAATTAAGGTATATGATTCTGAACTTTGTGCAGCAAGTCAGGTATGTTGGAACATAGGAATCTGGCTCTTAGCAATTCTCGAAAGTCTCAAAAATCTATATGCAGATTTTTGTTCTAATAAATCCGTGAGTATGCAGCCGTGTTTGTCCCCTTTTATATCCATGAATCAGATCGGAATACTCCTTTACTATCTCCACAATATTCCTATTCCAAATCTGCTTCTTGAAGCATATCCAAATCCCACAAATAAAAGGATTTTCCTTATCACAATCTATCCCATATATTCTCCAATATCAACTCCATATATGTAGGGATTTTCCATAAAACAAGTATGCTTCACACGCTTCTCATATAGAAGAATATTCATAATTCCATAAATCACAAATACCATAATCTTCTATCTCCCTTTTTCATAAAACCTGTTTCGGCGTGAATATGCTTCTTTCGAGTGTTCCAACATAGAAAGTTTTTTGTTTACAAATATGTTCACAAAAACTGCCAATTAAATATTCAATAAAAATCTCTCTGACTTTACAATCTCCCCCTTTGGCATTTTGTGAACCCATATCGTTTTGGTCATGAATAACGCAACGAAAAAACTTGTCACACACATAGGTCTTCCAAAACTTCACCCTACATTGGAATCACGCAAGAATATACACACTACTGAATCTGAACACATGAATATAAGAAGTTCCACAAAACATGAATACCAGAAATTCATAAATCCAACAGAAGATAAAATAATTCAGATTACAGAGCCATAACGAAATTAATATCCAAAATATCTCCCCCTGGGATCACACATATGCCAAAGACAGCAAAAAAACAACATATGCCAAAGGCAATAACCAAGCATCAGTAACTCCCCCTGAGTTCAAGCCTTCAATTATGCTTTCTCTTTCTCCAGATTGGCCTTCTCTGCTTCCAGCGCCGCCATTTGAATAGCAATGGCTCCCAATCTTGCATTTAGAGATACTATCTTGGCATTCTATTCTGCTGCCGCTGATGTAGAGCCTTCTGGTTTCAAAGGTAAATCATGAATGTGCCTCAACCCAAAAGTCTTCTTATTTGGCCTCAAGAACTCAGTGTCAATCACCACATCCTCTGTTTTTCCTTTCATTTTGGCACTCTTGGCTAGTGATGATATCAGCGCAGGATAGATAATTGCATCTTTGGCCTTGGGAGCAGTGGCTTGTTTGACTAGATTTTGCTGAATGAATAGCCCAAGATTTACAGGCTGCTGTGTTCCAACACAATAAAGCAACTTGGCCATTTCTCTTGTTAATGCAGTGGTATTTATTGAAGGCATCCAACAGTGAACAACAATCTGATATAACCCAAAAAATCTTGAGGATAAACATGATGCTTGTGAATACCCCGTTGCAGGCCACTCTACCTTATATCCACCTGAGATAGTTGCTAGGATTTGATCATCAGAAACTTCCAAATCTTCAGGAAAAACTCCATCTATCTCTGGCGTCTTAAGACCCAAAACTTTGTTAATCGTGGGAGCAGACAATTCAATTATCTTTCCCCTCACATAAACCCTTCCATACCAAGGGGAATCAGTCTCTAGATTTCCAACCATGAGGTTAGAGTATACCTCAATCACAACCTGCCTATTATACTGCAGTTGAACATTGGCTGCTTTTGTCATCCCAATTACCTTCAAAAATTCTGAGAACCCACTCTCCTTGTATGCTACTAAGTCTAGTGGTCTTTCAGGAATAAATTTCCTTTAAGAAAAAACTTCTCCCATTTCCTCTCTTTTTGAATCAAAATAAGAAAATGACAATGCTTCACTTACAGAGAGGGGAGGGAGTATTTTCTTCTTTGCGCATTTCTGCCTCTTCTTGCTCCTTTTTTATTGAGAAGATACCTTGGCATCAGCAGCCTTCCTCTTGCTTTTAGCTGTCTGGTAAAATTCATCGAGCACTTCATCACTCGAGTATGCCAAATCAGGAAGGTCATGTGTTGGAACACACTCTGAACTTTCAGATTGTCTTTCAAACTGCTCATCTTGCTCCAAGTCCTTCGGGTCAGTTATTTCCTCTCCAGGTTCCTCACCATACTCATTACCAGACATATCATTTTGGTCTTCACCACCCAGGTCAGCATCAGAATCCACATCCATAGGATTGTCATCTTCACACTGCTGTGTTGGAACATGCACAACATTGTCCTCCTCATCACTATCCGACAGTTCGATTATCACGGGCCTCCTTAGTTCTTCCATCCGTTTAGTAGCATTTGAATCATAGAATCCAACCTGTAATCTGTCTCCATACCTCACAACTTCCCTTCCAGCAGATTCTTCCTCATTAATTTCTCTTAAGACTATATAGCTTGGACAAGGAATACGACAGTATATATGGAACTTATCCTTTTCTCTGTACTCAGCATATTTTCCCATCATAAGTTGCACATCCCAATTCTCAATCCCCCTTATATCACCTATATCACCCGTCACAAGCTCCTTGACCTGAACAGTCAGGTATTCACCCTCTATGCTTTTGATTTTTGTTAAATCCACAGCAACTCTGTTTTCCTCTAGCCATTCGAAAATTTCATCTATACTCTTAAATTCCATGCACATTAGTTTCAAAGGAGAAGGGTTAGAACCTGTTACCTTTCCATATTGGCCCTTCCTCTTGGCACCAGTGAGTTTTTCTTGTTCATCGAGTTCACTTACAGGGCCCCCATCCTCTTTCTCCTCATCAGATACCTCTTCCTCTGCACCAAGCTCTTCAACTTGACTAAGATTTTCACCAGAAAGTTCTTCAGCCCCAACTTGATCCGAGTTTCCTCCACAACGATCTTGATTTTCTTCTAGTATCGGTTCGACCCCAGCTTGGTCTGCATATTGTCCATTCCCTTCGACTAATACAGACTCCAAATTGATCAAACACAGTTCCTCCTCAATAACTTCTAATGGTTGGGACGATCCTTGAAGTTATACTTCTTGTGTGGAAATGGTAGGGCTGGACGCCATTCTTTTTGGCAAGGATTCAGAGAGTAAGTGTTTTGAAGATGATTTCCGAGATAAATTCTAGAGGGATTTGAGAACAGCCGAAAGAGAGAATTTGGAATGTGTTTAGACAACATAGAAACCCAAACCAACTCTTCAACTCACCTCCTCTTTTCCCGCAAAACTCTTTTTTTGATTTCCAAGGCTTATAATGATTACCCCTTTTCACTTGTCAACTCGAGATGTCACATCAAAATAACTTCCAACATACCATACAATACATCCCTTCTTTTTTTACATATTTCTTCTTTCTATTTTTTTTGTTCTTTTTCGATTTTCTAAAAAAAAATAAACAACATGTTTACAATAAAATTTAGGTAAGGATTACCTCAAATTTGACAAACACCTAAGTGTTGTCGAAGACTTTCAAAAGTGGCTGAATCCAATGGCTTTGTAAAGATATCAGCTAATTGCTCGTGTGTTGGAACATAGACTACCTCCACTTCCTTCCTTTCAAGTAGATCTCTAATAAAATGGTACCTTATATCAATATGTTTGGTTCTTAGTGTTGGACTAGATTTTTCGAGATATCAATTGCAATTTTGTTGTCACATAAAATCTTCAAGGGGCCTTGACGAATTCCATAGTCTCTCAGCATTTGTTTCATCCATAACAATTGTGCACAACAACTCCCTGCTGCAAGATACTCAGCTTCTGCAGTAGACAAAGATAATGAATTCTGTTTCTTACTATACCACGCCACTAAGTTTGTACCAATAAAGAAACATCCACCAGTGGTACTTTTTCGATCATCAGCATTACCAGCCCAATCAGAATCATTGTACCCAATCAATTCAGAATCTTGACATTTAGAATACCGGACACCATAATCAGAAGTCCCACTTACATATCTAATAACTCGTTTAACTACAGTGAGATAAGACTCCTTTGGATCAGCCTGAAATCTTGCACAAATTCCAATACTGAAACATATATCTGGTCTACTAGCTGTTAAATACATCAAACTTCCAATCATGCCTCTGTATAATTTTTTATCGACCACAACACCTTTCTCATCCTTTACAAGTTTATCAGAGACACCCATAGGAGTTCGAACAGCTCGAGCACTGCTTAGACCGAATCTCTTTACTAGATTTAGGGCACACTTACTCTGATCGATGAACAGACCATTCCTTCCTTGTTTGACTTGCAATCATGTACCATAGAGGACGAAGTAGAGCCAAATACGATATCATCAACATAAATTTGAGCAATTAGTTACGTTGAAGCCTTTTTTAGCACAAATAAAGTGCGATCTACTCCCCCTCGACAATAACCTTTCTTCAGAAGAAAGTTAGTAAGTCATTGATACCATGCTCTGGGTGCTTGCTTTATACCATATAGAGCCTTCTTGAGATGAAACACATGATGCGGATAATGAGGATCCTTAAAGCCTTTAGGCTGTTCAACATAAACCTCTTCATTCACCACACCATTTAAAAATGCACTTTTGACATCCATTTGATATAACATAAAGTTCATGGAGCAGGAAATAGCAAGTAAAATTTGGATTGACTCTAACCTGGCAACTGGTGCGAATGTCTCATCAAAGTTGACTCCTTCCACTTGTGTATATCCTTGAGCTACTAGTCTGGCCTTATTTCGAGTGACCTGGCCATCAGCATCAGACTTATTCTTGAAAATCCACTTCGTTCCAATGATATTAATGCCTTTGGGGCGAGGGATAAGATACCAGACATCTTTCCGTGCAAACTGGCTTAGTTATTCTTGCATAGAAGCAATCCAATACTCATCGAGCAAGGGTTCTTTGTAGGTCTTTGGTTCAATGTGAGAAACAAAGCAATGCAATCCAGCTAGCATTCGGTAATTCACTCGAGGAACCGATCGAGTACTTCTCATGGTAGATTCAGGTTGATCCTGTGTTGGAACATGGGGTTCGGTAGGGGACAATGTTCCAACACGGTTAGCTTCGGAAGGTTGAGGACTACTCTTCTCAGTTGTTCCAACACGTTCGTGAAGTTCAGCTTCAACTGATGGGTCTGCCTTGTCAGGTTTACGCGACTGTGTTGGAATATGAGTGTTGCTAGGTTCTTCTTCTACAACTTCTGGCTGTCGTTCCTCCTCTGAATCATCCACAATAACATTTATGGATTCCATGAGAGTGTTGGTTCGATGATTAAAAACTCTATAAGCATGGTTATTGATAGAATATACGAGAAAAATTCCTATATCACTCTGATTGTCAAATTTTGCCAACTGCTCTCTATCTCTGAGAATGTAGCACTTGCTTCCGAACACATGAAAATATGAGACATTTGGTTTCCTGCCCTTTCAAATCTCGTAGGATGTCTTACTGGTGAATGGTCGTAGATACACTCGATTAGTTGTATAACATGCAGTATTAATCGCATCTGCCCACCATTTCTTGTGAATTTCTTTCTCAGCTAACATAACACGAGCCATCTCCTGCAAGGTTAAGTTGTTCTGTTCTACAATACCATTCTGCTGAGAGGTGATGGGTGCCAAAAATTCATGTTGAATTCCAAGCTCGTCACAAAAATCTCTGAATTGAGAATTCTCAAACTCTCTACCATGATCACTACGAATTCGAACAATCTTCCCAACTGGACTTTCCTTTTCTGTTTGTAACTTGATAACCAGACTTCTGAATACTTCTAATGTATCAGATTTATCTTTCAGAAAGGCTACCCACGTAAATCTAGAGAAATCATCAACACATACAAATGTATATTTCTTTCCACATATACTAGGGGTATTGATAGGACCCATCAAATCCATATGCAATAATTCCAAATTTCTAGAGATGGTTATATACTATACTGAAGAGTGGGGAGATCGAATTTGTTTACCTTTTTGATATGGTCCACACACAATTCTGTCCTTGCTGGTTAAGGTAGGCATTCCTCATACAGCTTTCACATTTGCAATTTTCACCAATGTTTTATAATTGATGTGACCGAGCTTCCTGTGCCACAGAACTTGTTGTGCGGAATGGAGAAAGAACAGAAAATATGAACGAAAATAACAAGACACAAGATTTATGTGGTTCACCAATTTTGGCTACATCCACGGGAGATGGATTCACTATAGTAGGTAGCAAGTTACAGACGCCAAGAAATTGGCCAGATTTCTACCTATCTAAGTGCAGAACAGAATTAGAGTTTACAGAGAGGAGAGAGACACTTTATATGTTGTCTCCACTAAACCCTAACAAACTGGGCCAAAATGTCTCCACTTTATATGCGAGACCCCCGTTTAGCCAGGGGCGTCTGCCGTCCCCCGGACCCCCAGGCCAGGGTCGCAGAAGCGGCTATTACAGTATTCAAGGCATACCAACAGAACTCCTTCATCTTGCTTCGAGATCGTGCATCGTACTTCTTGCTCCAACAGATAGAAATTTTCTGATGATTCTATGCCTGAAAGAACTTTGTTTTCCCCGTGTTTCATAACACATTTGTCCTTCTGAAATTCTACTATCATATTGTTATCACACAAATGACTTATGCTTAACAAATTTGCCTTCAGATCTTCAACAAACAGTACACTAGTGAACACTGAAAAACCTTCAATCCTCAACTCCCCTTTTCCAATCACTCTGCTCTTCTTTCCATCACTGAAAGTCACATATCCGCCATCATATGGAGTGATATTCGTATGATATTCTGGAGTACGAGTCATGTGGCGAGAACACCCACTATCAAAATACCATGAATCTCTGGAATAAGATATGAGCGAAGTGTGTGCCACCAGACATGTGCTAGATCGTTTGACAATCCATATTTTTCGGATCGATTTTATTTTCTGGACCATGCCTATGTTGGAACATGCTAAAAGTTGTCATCCTGACATTCAGTCTTTGATTAGTTTTTTGCATTATTCCTCGGAATGTCCTTGAAATGTGCAGTAGCTACAGATGAGCGGTTTTCTTTGATAAGGCATGCCAAACTTTCATTTCACTTCTCGGATCTTAGACTTAAGGGTTACTAGATTCTCGTGTGCTTCAGTTTTGTATGTGTTGTCGTACCCAATACCGTGTCTATCACCAAAGTTCCTTCCTATGTCCAGAATATCGTCAAGCTTTGCTTGCAGCATCGGCATCAGAAACCTGCATTCAAAAGCGAGAATGAGTAGCATCCGTACTAACAATTCGTAGAGCAGGGGTGCCAATTTGATCTAGTCTCACTAACCCCTGGACCGTGTTCGGGAGTTCAGATATGGAAATAAAAGATGAATCACATTCTAGATGCAAACAAAGTTTAGCAAGTGTATGAGCCACCAGGTTAGCCTGTCTATATATATGTACGAGATTAATGTCATTAAGTGATTGATGGATCTCATCAGCTAGGGGAAAGCATTTCCAGTGACATCGGAGTGGTTCAGTAGAAAAAAGAACCGCAGAAAGACAGTCTGATTCCAAGGATAGGGGGCCAGTTAAATCATGAGAAATCTGGATGGCAAACTGGATAGCCTTCAATTCAGCTTCCAAAGGTGATAAAGCTCTAGTAAATAGAGTGTAAGCTCCCCTAAAAACACCTCTAATGTCTCTAATGATCACTCCAATCCCACACTTCAAAGTATTGCATGACCAAGAGGCATCAACATTAAGCTTAAAACCTGATATAGGTCTAGTCCAAGCAATTTTCCAGATTTTTGGCCTTGGTGGGATTTTAAGGAGTGGTAGAAAGGAATGATCAGCAATACTCCTATCCAGAGGGGATGTTATATGAACCGGATTTGCACTGAAGGAGAAACAAATCTGATCTCTAATGAGTTGGAGCACGAGGGTGGTGGAAGGCTTGATAGATTCAAATAAGTATCTGTTTCTCATCTTCCAAATATTCCAAAAAGTGAAGATGGCAGCAGAACGGATCATTATAGCATGTAAAGAAGTTAGAGCTGGCAAAGTGAAGTAGTATGAAATTCTTTCCCAAACCGAAGGGAAGGCTCTATCTTGAATACCCATGAACTGATGAATAATTTTCAATAATATCATAAATATCATAAATATAAGTATTATGAGAAAGTGTCGTGTTAGACCGACTAATGGTTAGCCCAGGGGCTAAAACATAAAAAACACAAGGTGGTGAATAGACATGGGGTACTTTTTGTAATTATTTTATTTTGGGAGTTTTTTTAAAGGTTCACAAAATTTTAGGGACATGCCTGCAAAATAAGCTTATAAACATAATGAACACACACACTCTCTCTCCTTCCTTCTCTAATTCCTCTCTGAGCAAAGAAAGAAAACATCAACTCAAAATAACATTAAAAACTCATCTGAATACTTGTAATCCTCAACTCAAAAAAGTGACATCAAAATAATATAATTTAACACAAAACTATGGCACTAAAAAGATCTTTCTAAATAGAGTAATATTAAACAATTCAATCCTTCTATGCACTATTCTCATCCCTTGAACTTCATCCAACATTAGTTTGACTCAGCCTTTAAAGATCAAATTAATGATGTAAATCTGAAATCTCGTCATTATCATCTGATTGTCATTGGAAGTGAAACATCAACAAAATAAACCTCAACAAAAAACATGTAAACATCAACTGAAATTTCATAAATATCATCAAAATTTATATATACGTATAATCATCAACTAAAATAGTAAACATCATCACTGCGATAAAAGGCTGCTATGCAGTGGAATTAAAACGGCTATGAATATGGAAAAAAAGTGAAAAGACACTCTTTTTTTTATCTTCAACAACAAAATCACACTATACATCAATAATTCCAATTAAACACAACAAAACCTAATAAAATCACAATAAAGCATCAAATCCAAAAAAAAACAGCTCCTTTGAAATTGATCGATTTTATATCTCTAATCAAGAAGATTAAAAAAACTAGGGTTACAAAATTGAAGAAAAAAAAAGAGTAAACAAACTTGGAGGATAAATTATGTGTCTAAATATCACGAAATAAAGCAAATCCTACAGCAAAGGGTGAAGAAGTTGAAGAAAGGTGGAGCGACGACAAACAAGGAGAAGAAGATTCAAGAAAAAATGGGGAAGAGAGAGGGGGGGGGGTGGTTTGATCCAACACCTTTTGATAATTGCATTAATAGTCCTTCAAATTATTTTCATCTTTTTTTTAAAAAAAACTCATCTCAATTACATCGTCTCTATTTACATAATGACCCCCCTGTCTAATGGTTAGTCCGTGTATAACAAGGCTTTGTGTTGGAATATACCATTTATAAAGAAAATTACATATAATCCTATCAATAAAATAATAATATTTCACAAAGTCTTGTTTTAGGAGCGGTCACGAAGCAAGGTTCGGCTATCATGATCATACTTCGACACACATCAATTGGCACACTTGTGAGACCCAACTGTCAACAATCAAGTACCTTGTTCAATAATGTCCACGAATAAAGTCGTTCACAGCTGACCACTGCCTAAAAGATCTCACCATTCGCAAGCAAGAGGCGTACGATCAGCCCAATTACATTAGCGATGACGGTAGAGGCGGTGACTCAACCTTTATCATGAGTTGCTACCTGCATAGGGTTATGCGTTATTGAGAAGGAATACCTTTGGTTCAAATCTGCAGAGTTCGACGACTTCCTTCGAGCTCGCAGTAGCCCTCTCCTCACGATGGCACCAGTAACTGATCAAGGTAGGAGGAGCCATCCTTGGCTATCGCTGAACCCGGAGGAGAATATTATTGATTGCTTGGAAGATGCCTTCAAAACATAAGGGATCCATCTCGGTAACACTACAACCATTTAAGTACATGTTCTCCCACTACTACACTCTTCAGGACCAGTGCACCGGCAGATTTCGACACCACCTCAACCATGCACATGTTATGATATCATGGATATGTGGTTTTTCCAAAATCTCATGATACCACAGGCAGCAAATGGTTTCATGCAGGTGGGATCTACCCCTCACTAGAAGTGCATTACGGGGTGACGACGTCCAACTCTTAGATTTTTTCTCATACCTATCCCATGTGGTTGGCTCATCCCCCTCATCATTAGTAGGAACTTGATTCTTATTCTGGGATGGTCTCACAACCTACGATGTTAATCACACCAGCTCCTCATGACCATCCTTCTAGAGCTCAAGTATCGGTAAATAATGCTTATGCTTACCCTCATATACATGTTCAGGGATCGGATAAACTGATAGATGGCACAAAGCTCACCACCATCGACCGGGAACTTGAGCGCATGATTTGGAAGGCCGGACAAGAGGCTTTTTCATCGTGAAAGTCCTCCATGTCAGCAACACCCAGGGACCCCGCACAAAAGTTACCTAGGAACGTTCCCACCTATGATGGGGAAACGGACCACGCGCAGTTCTTGAAGACATACCCATTAGGTTATGAAAAAAAAGGAGCATTTCCCAAATATAAAGTGTAATTGGCAGGTCTTATCTCAGAGGAAATGTCGTACCGTATTTTGATTCTCTACCCATAGGACAATTCACTGACTCCCATTGATTTTTTAAATGTATTAAAAAACCATGTAAAAGTTCCAGCTTTCTCAATAGCTATAAAAATACACGTATACATTATTATTTTATAATGGTTGTTAGTGTTAACAATTGGAGCACAAATTAAATTGTACTTGTAGGTTATGTATGTTATGTCAAATACAATAACATCACCATATATCATACACATCATTTAGTCCCTCCAAAAACAATATGCGGAACTTGCCTTCATTATCATGCTTCACTTTAAAGAAAAAGTCATCATCATTATTATTGAGTTGTACGAGCGAGTCGGTAATATTTTGAGCCTTTTTGCCTTCCACTGGGCTTGTTTAAAATAAGTTGAGTAGTCTACATGGTTTCTCACTGTATGCTTTAGGTTTTTTTCACCACCAAGATCAATGGTGCGTACTTGAATCCAACACTTGGCTTCTTCCCAATTTTTCATTCCTTTTATTAATTTTCCTTTGTTATATTTTTCTCTTACTTTTCTTAAAATGATGTCATTGAGTCCTTGTCAATTCTTCTTTCCCAGATTTTTCCAGAAGTGATATGGTGCAAGATTTTATAAGTTGCATTAATGAGATTAATTCTCATTGCGACCTTGCAATTTATTCTTGTGATAAGAATATTTGTCTTCTTTGTTTTTCCCATTTCAAGTAAATCTCTTTCAATTTTGTCAACAATGAGTGCTATTTCTAAATCACTTCTTACTCTTGTGTGGCATTGTCGTAAACACTGAAAGTATTTCTCAGCAGTGGCTCCTTCTTTTGTTAGACATTGTGTTCTTTTGAAACTTAATTGAATTGCATTGAATGCATCTAATACAAATCTTGGAATTATTTCTGTATTCTAGCTCTAACACCTTTTGGGAAGTTTTCAACATTTTTTTCAGATGAATGTGATAAGTCAAGAAGTGGATGATCCGCTATCCCCATATTTGTTCATCATTTGTGGGGAAGTATTCTCTCAAATGGTATTTGAAAATAGTTCAGTCAGAACCAATTATATCTCACCTCTTTTTTGCCGATGACACGTTGATAGTAGGAGAGGCTACTACACAGGAGACATCTAATTTAAAAGGAATCCTACACAACTTCGACCTTGCTTCGGGGAAAAAGATAAATTTTGATAAATCTTTAGTTATGTTCAGCCCAAATACTCCCGATAGTGAAAAAGCATGGTTCTATCCACGTTACAGATGCCCGAAAAAGTAAATCATGAGAAATACCCCGGTCTTCCAATAATCTTTAAGAGATCCAAATAAACATCATTGGAGATTATCAAGTATAGGATAATGAAAAAAGTTGAATGCTAGAATCACAAGCAGCTATCCAAAGGAGTAATGGAAATGCTCATAAAAACAAGCCTCCAATCTATACTCACTTACACAATATTGGTGGGGAAGCACTTCTCAGAAGAAGAAGATACATTTGGCCCAGTTACACCAATTATGCTTACCTAAAGGCTTGGGTGGCCTAGGTTTTAAGGATCTTAAATTTTTTTAGAGGTAAATATATTTATAGCTCTAAGTTTACATTGAAAGGGCCAATATAACCCTGCAATATGAGAAAGTGTCAATTTAACCCAGACTTATTATTAGTTGTGCTAATCTAACCCTAACTTTTGACATATTCGTGCCGAGATGCCCAAAGTCTCCAATTTTGATGTTGACCCTAGAAATTCTGATATTGATTAGAATGTAAAATTACAAAATTACAAAATTACCCATTAGACCAAAGAAGAAAATTTGATGCCCATTATACCCTCGTGACATGGCAGCTCTTAGCCTCTTGGGTTTTCTTCTTCTTCAAAACCAACCCCGCTGGAAAATGTCACTACTTCACTAGGAAACACCCACCGGGAAACACAGGTACTCTGCCAGAAAACGCCGCCCATGGCATTTCCAACAACTCATAACAAAAAACCAGCAGCATAAGCAAAATTACACTCAAATTGAGACAAATGAAATCAGCAACATAATTGCACAGCAACATAATCAAATGAATAAAGATTAATTCTAAAGTGGAATCAAAATAATCGCACTCAAAACAATCAAAAATCATTAAATAACTCACCGGACATTGAAGGAGGAAGACGGGTGCTAGCTTCGGACATTGGAGGAGGACGATGATGCAGCGGACATTGGAGAAGGACCATGATGGCGGCAATGGACACTGGAGGAGGACGACGATAGCTGCATCAGACATTGGAGGAGGAGGACCCCACCTCCGGGTAGAATCGGGCATCGCCGGTAAGAATTGTGCACCCCCGGAGAGAATCGGGCACCACTGCTAAAAATTGGGTACCGCCGCTCAGAATGGGGCACCCAAATTAAATAAGGCCGATGTACACCACTCTGAAGCAAAGGATTGAGAGGATAAGATGTCGCTGACTTTTCCTCCATCTAGAGGGTAAAAGCTATTGTTCCATTGATAACATAAGTCTGCTATTTAAGCCAAAACTCAACCACCGCCGGAGAGACCCCATCGCCGCTAAGCCACACTGCCAGAAACAACCACCACACAAATCAAAATTGGGCAGCGTTAAAACGATTTGAGCGGGTGCGGAAGAGAAGACAAATGAGGGGTGAATGAGGCAAGGGAAGTTTTTTTTAGCGAAGGGGGAAGGGAAGTTCAACGGGGAGATGAGGGCAGTTTAGTCTTTTCACACTTTTTGAAATTTTCTTTTTTTTCAACCAAAGGTAAAATCATCATTTCACCAAATTCCGGCTAAACAGTTTTTGACTTAAAAGTCCACCAAGTCCAAGGTTATATTGGCACTTTCTCAAATTGCAGGGTTATAATGGCACTTTCAGCCAAAATGTAGGATTATTTTAGCACTTATCTCAAATTTTTAACACTACTATGTTAGGAAAGCATTCTTGGAGAACTCAGCAATCCAGAGTCGATGGTGATGGAGGTTATTAAAGCTATATATTTTCGTTCCTTATCTTTCCTAGAAGCTTGTCTCCGCTACGATACCTTTTTTGCCTGGAGATCCATCTTGGAAGGAAGGAAATTGTTGAAGCTAGGTGTCTGGAAACTATCAGATTTGGGAATAACGCTAACCTTAAACATGATCCTTGGTTATCGCAAATTGGTAACCCAAAACCCCAATCTCTTCCATCTTCTTTTTCGAACAATCTGACTGTGAGCCATCTAAGTTTGGGAGGCACTAATCAACTTTAACCTTCTTCCTAACCCTTTTCTTTGTACAAACATTCTGGCCTACAACACACAAATACAAATATATATATATATATATATATACTAAATCAAAAATAAAAATTAGAAGTAGAGAAATCGATAAATACTAGAAGCAGTTTCAGATCTCAATCCTTCAGTAATAACTTTTATCCCAGCATTTATGGGACTCTCAGCAACAAAAGTAGAACATGATTTTTTAAAAAATTAAAAAATACTAAATAAATGTAAAGTAATTATATATACACAATAACTAATATATTAAAAAGCACCATCAACAGCAGCCTTTCTTTCAATATCTGTTGGAGGAGACTCATTAACATTTATTTCAGCAGAAACATTTCCAGGCTCTGATGCAAATACAAATAATAATGAGTTTAATAGAAAAACTAAATATAAATAAATGTGAACTAATAATTCAAAATACTAACGACAATGTTCAATATTTGCTTAAGCAGGAGGTCTAATAAGCACAGGCTTCTCCATAACTACATAATAAAAATAGTTGATGTAGATTATAAAGTGCAATCTCTAATCTTAACTAATGAGTAAAATATCATAACTAACGATTTATAAATATGAACTAATAAATAAATAAAAAGTTCAAACTCCTAATATTAACCACTTTGTTCGATAACTGCTGAAGGTGGAGGACTAATGATCACAGGCGTCTCCACAACTACATCACAAAAATAAAAAAGAACTAATAAGTTTCATACCCAAACTAAAAAAACGACAATAAATCATAAAGCATGAATCTAACCTGATTGTGTAACATTTGTTGAAGCAAGAGGTTGAGGAATAGTAAGAGCAGTTTTAGACTCAGCAAAAACTACAAAATACAAACAAATATTGTAAATCACAAAGATGAATCAATAAACAACGAAAATAAAGAAAACCCATAATATATGAAATCATAAAGCATTAATCTAACTTGATTGTGTAAGATTTGTTGATGCTGGATTACTAACAGTAGTTTTAGCCTCAATAACAACTACAAAATACAAACAAATAATTTAAATCACAAAACAAAATCAACAAACAATAAAAGTAGAACAAAGAGAAACCAGAATATATTAAATTTACCAATGTTATCTTGACCTCCAGTTACATCACATCCATCTACAATTAAAAAAATGTGTAAATACCAAAGGCAACGCACTAAACAGTAAAAGTAAACAAAAAAGAAACCATAATGTATTAAAATTTACCAGTGTTATCTTGACCCCCGGACATATTACATTCATCTACAATAACAAAACAAAATACTTAAATACAAAAGGTAAAACACTAAACACTAAAGGTAAAACAAAAAGAGACCAGAATAGATTAAATTTACCAATCTTATCTTGAATCCGAGTCATACATACATATACAAATAAAAAACAAAATATTTAAATACCAAAAGTAAATCACTAAAGAATAAAAGTAAAACAAAAAAAATTCCAACAAGTAAAAGATGGACCAGCAACTCTATCTGGCTTGTCCACGCAAGATTTACTACCACTTTTGCGCAATCTCTTCACAATATCAGCTATAAAAAAAAGAAAAGAAATTATCAGTAATAGATAAAGCAATCAATTAAAAACCAACAAAAGATTGGAATAAATTTCAATCATATTTAAATACCTGTGGTAGTAGTTTTCTGCTGGATTTTTTTCCTTTTAGTAACAGGAGCTTTAGAACCTGAAAAACTACACAATCAATTAATAGAAAAACATTAAAAAAACTTACAAACTAATAATATACATATCATCTTTAACTGGCAATCTGGACTGCAATCTACTCGATTTCCTCAAGCTAATTACATCATCTACATTAAAAAAGTAATCACATAAATACTTAAATTAAAAACTAAAAAACCTTAAGTAAACATACCAATATAATTATGTATATACACATACAGACAGTGCAAAAAGAAAACACTGTAACGTGCAAACTAAACGCATAAAAACCCTAACTAAAAGACATCGCAAACAGAAAACATGCAAACTAAACAGAGCCCCTAAACTAAACCACAACAGAGCCACAACAAAGGCTGAACTGAATACATGAACATTCTAACTAAACATATAAATAGCCTAACTAAAAGACAATACAAACATAAAACAACCAAACTAAACAAAGGCTACACTAAACCACAACAGAGCCACAAAAAAGCCTGAACTAAACACATGAACTAAACACATACACAACCTAACTAAAAGACAATGCAAATAGAGAACATCAAAATAAATAGAGCCTAAACTAAATCACAACAGAACCACAACAAAGCCAGAACTAAGCGCAAGAACATTCAAACTAAACACATAAACAACATATCTAATCTGTTATACACCGACACAAAAAAATTAGCAAAACAAAACATCATCTAAAAAATTAGGAAAATAGAGCAACAACAACACAAAAAACATAGCAGCATCAATAAGATCTAAAAACACATCAAATCAATCAACAAAAACACAGAAAAATCAAAGAAAAAGAACACAAAAACCCTAACAATACAAAAAAATAGGGGAAAAATCTTTTGATTCAACAACGGATGAGCTAGGAACATTGTCATCAACCTTCACTTCATCTGCACCAGCAATAACTTCCTTCGATTTCATCATACCTGCAAAATACCGAAACACAAATTGAAAACACACAATATAATGCCAAAAAAACACATGCACGGCCGGATTCACAAAGATAAACGCACAGAATTGAATGGAAAACAACCAGAAACTTGAAGAAAGCAAGAAGCCTCAAATATGAAACACAAAATCAAACAAAATCAGAAATTTTACCTTAATCGAACCAGAATGAACATAGCAATGCAATGATGCTACAAATCACAAATTTAAACGGATTTTGGACATTTGAATCAGAGGTTATGGTGAGCAGTTTTGAGGGTTTTGAGGGAGGGTTTTTTGTATTTGAAATTTGGGGGAGAAGAAGAGATGTGACCAAAAATGAAAAACTGAAATAATTCCTAAAGTATCTATATTATATAGTATTGCTTTAATGCTCCTAGAAATATTTAATTTTGTAAGAGACCTCTGGTCTCAGCATAAGGTTGGGTGAGACGGTCCCACCCAAGTCTTTGTATTATTGAAAAATAACACGAAGCAAGAGATAGAAATCAACTAAAGGACAAAAAATTTAAATTTGAAATTTTTTTAGGTTTTCAGGATTTTAACTTTGATAACATATAAAATATGTAAGTCATGAGACCAGATTAATCAAAAAGTTGAGGCGGCGCCGCGGCTAGTCTTGATCAGATAATTTAGGATTTGGAGAATTTTTAAGTTTTCAGGATTTTGGCTCAAATACAATGTTAAATTTCAAAGTATCTTTGAATTAAAATAGAACCATTTAATATTCCGATTTTATAATTTAATCATTTAATGCTTAAGAAATTGGTGTGCAAATATATTTCAACAAGGATATTTCAAAAGGGTAATGTAATAAAATTGAAAATAATAGTGTGAAAATAATTTTGGAATGGATGAAGTAATATAAAGGGCCACTCTGATAGTGAAGACAAGTTCATGGTCTCTGAAGACGGGCACGACAAATTGTGGGAATTGGTTAGATGCCCTCCATTCCTGCATTAATTGAATCCAACGCCCTTCAATTTTCCATTATCATTTGTCAACTCCTTGGCCGTCCTCTCGTTGTCTTGCAAGCTATACTGCTGTTGGTAACATATTAATACAAGCATGGCTTTAATTTATCATGAATATGTCTCCCTTTCTTTTGTGTAAATGAACATGGCTTTTCATTGGATTGCTCGCACTATTTTTTCCCCCAAACACATAGTCTTTAAAGGGTATGTTTGATAGAGTGTATAAGTGTTCTACTTATAATCTAATTAATATTTAATGTTTGGTAAACAGTTTTAACAAAGTGCTTATTTTAGAAGCATTAGTTATATTTGGAGTAAAAATAAAAACTGATCCTACCCTTAATTTAAAATAATTCAGCTATACTTATAGGAACTGCTCTACCAAACAAACCCACGTATATTTCAAAAGTGTTACTATATCAACTATTTATTTCTTTTTTAAATTCAAAATGCCGTCGACGTGGTTTGGAGGGTGTTCTTACCTTTTCATTAAGATCATATGTTGCCAAAAGTTAGCTAAATTGCCCGAAGGCTTACATCGCTCACAGCTGTTGCCCGAAAGCTTACAATTGTCCCAAAGGGGCAAGGCCGGCCCTAACATTTTGGAGGCTTGAAGCAAATTAGAAAAAAAAAATATGGGCCTCATATATAATATTTAGAGTGTGTTATAATTGTAAAATGGGGCCTCATATGTGGTGTGGGGGGGGGGGATTACTAAGACAGCTAACTAGAAAATGTAATATTTATTAATTTTTTCTTACAGTAGAAAACTTTAGAAAATGAGGCCCCTATATAATTCAATTTGGGGCTTGGGGCAAATATTTCATTTGCCTTAAGGTGAGGCCGGGCCTGCAAAGGGGTATCATAAAGAAGCTAAAATCAAATTACAAATTCGTACCATTTATGTATAAATGAATAGAAAGGGGTACATCGTAAGATAAATGGTCAAATACTATATACACTTCCGACTAGTTCGGCTCAAACCACTAGAAGCCGATCACAGTATTCAAATATCAGCCACATTCTCACATAGTTTCCAATACAGTGTCCTAATCAACATCTAAAGCAACCAAAACAAAAATGAAGAACTATTGAAGAGAAAGATCTGGTCCATCTCCATTAAATTGAAGTCATTTATAGAAAGTAGGAGATGACCCAGGTCATTTGGTCACCAAAAAAGCCTTTTATAAATGTAAGTAAATTTAATTAGAAAGTATGAAGGTCTATAACACGACATAAGGTGATCAATCAAAGATTTTTCAACTTGCTCGGTCCACAAATATAGACTGTAGATTATGAACGGTATTGCCAAAGGTAAATTTTTGTAGCTACCTCAACTCAGATTTCTCCTATTCTAACATCTAGACCAGATCAAAATCTAAGAGCATCTACAATGATAGCTCCTTAAACCCAATTTTCTTAATAAGGAGCACTCCTTATTTAAGGAGTACCATTGTGGAGTTTTAAGGATCATTCCTTAGTAAGGAGCTGCTCCTTATTTAAGGAGTTGCCCCTTATTTAAGGAGTTGCCCCTTATTTAAGGAGCCGGTACCTCTTTCTTTGTCCAAATGACAACCAATGAATGATTTAGACTTTGACATTGCATTTTTTAGTGTTTTTAGTTAATTATAATTTAAAATGAAAAATATTCTTGCTGAAAAGTTTCTAACGATAACAGATTTTGGCTTATAAAGTCTATATATGCATCTATAATATTATACAATATGATTGTTGAAGATGAGGGAGAATCGGTAACAAATTGGAATGTGGAAGATCAAAATCCAACTAGCAAGTCACGGAAGGGTCAATTCAAGAACTTCAAGTTTCAATCCATCGACACTCAGAGATTTGGGATCGGGACATTCGTTAACAACTTGGAACGGACATCGTTGAATATACTTTCAATCACTTTGGAAATAATGATCAAACGTAGTTTTTTTAAAGTTATTATGATATTGGTATTAATATTGATCATTCCAAATCATTTTAACTTTTTTATGAAATAATTTTGGATGAAAGAATAAAAAAGTTTGTTTTATATTTATATAGTCTATACAATATAATTTTTAATTTGTATGATATTGGTATTTTATCAAATAAAAATAAAAATGTAAATGGTTTTTATTAGAGATGGTGATATAGCGTTAAAGAAGTGGTTCTCAAATATCATTTCATTGTTGGTAGTTGCTTCTTACTTAGTTTTTATCAAAATTGATGATACGACACTTAAGAAGTGCTCCTTAAATCCACTACCATTGTGGATGCTCTAATAACTAGGTTTAACCAAGTAAAAGAAGCAGTCAGAAAAACTTAGAGGCAGAGACAGATGCGACTAAATATTCCAGCAAAAAAAAGACCTAGTTTTTAAACACTACCCCATTAATGATGAAAAATAAAATAAAGTTGAATCAATTAATAGCCTCCCACCCTAAAAAAAATTAAATAGAAATAATAAAAAAAAAACGGAGAAGTGCCCCTCAACTATTTTAATTTTTTTTCATCTCATTCATATAACTTAACCTTTAAAATTGGAATGTTTCAAATTTTCTTTAAAAAACACTATTTTTAAAATATTTATTTTAATTTTTCTTAATAAAGATACTTCCCCGTTTTAGAAATGATTTTCCACAAATAATTTAGTACCAAAATTATCCCTATTAAATTCCCAAATTTACTATTATTTGCTACTTTCTCATCTTATTCGTAGCATCACTCATGCAAAAGTGTAAAAAAAACTTATTTGCGATCTCTAAAGATACTACCATATCAGCTTGCAAAAAGAAAAGGTTAAAATGCAAATACTCTCATTGTTTTGTTATTTATGACACACTTAATATAAATGAATGTTTTCTTTTATTTTGCACCCTTTCCATTTTTTGTAAGATTCCTTCAATTTCATCCACTCATTCTACTTTTTACTTTTTACATCCAATATTATCCACTCATTTTCTTTATCTAAATCCAAACAGTTAAACCTATGATGTTATAAATAAAAAAACGGAGGGAGTAGGAAGTTCGTACGATGAAAGTAGTATTAAGTGTAATATAAGTTTAAATTCATAGTTGAAAGCCAAAATATACTTATTATTATTTTGGACATAAAGTGCATTTTACATCCTAAAGATTTAGATGATGTAAAATAAAATTGACTGACACGTATAAATGGAGGAAGAACCTTTTCAGATTTTTCTTTTAAATGGTCCAGATTTTGTCCCCCACTGCTTTGATTGGGTTGGCAACCTCAATAACCTCAATAAGGCCAACAAAAATGTTTGGGTTCCAAATTCGATCCTGCGTGATGGCAGTAGGTTCATGGATTCAGAACTTTATGGTTGTGGCCCGTTCATCGTACAAAGAAGTTATTAATACGCAAATATAACTCTAAAGGTCGAAGAAAATGCAGGTATAATCTTGAGTTATTTTTTAGTGTAAATATAATTCTACATATTGTGTATAAGTGCAAATATAATTCTAAAGTCATTATTCCAGCATTGACTGGCCATTTCCGGCCATTGATCGAATGAAAATGACCAAAATGCCCTTTAGGCCAAATAAAAAAAATCTAAAAGATAAAAATGCCCCTTGAGCCATCTGAAACTACCGCACCGCCACCTCCTCTACCCTCTGAAACCACCGCACCACTGCTATCTTTGCCACCCGAAACCATCGGTCAGGAGTCGCCTCATTCATCGCCGTGAGAGCGCCGCCACCACTCTCGTCATGCCGTCAGCCTTCCCCTGCCACCAAATTCAACCACTCTAGTCAGCCTCCACACCACCACCACCACCACCAGCAAACAAAACAAACAAGATTTCCCTATTTACCTCTTAATATCATCACTGAAGCTTAAGAATCCATCGGATTCGAGGTAGCAGAGATTGATAGCGATGTCGTCGTCGACGGATGCACAACACCTGGTGCGTGAGACGCTCCGAATCAGTGACAACCTTGCCTCCACCCCCATTGCGAACGCGCCGCTTGCTCTCCCGCCGCCGATAGGTTTCCCAGGATGTCGTCAGCTTCAGCCTCGTGAAGGATCAATCGTGAATTCCAACCACCCCTTCTAGGACTTCAGTCGTTGCCCAACCATAGCGCCATTAGGGCTTCCGCCACCACCACCCAGATTCGTCTCTGCCAAGGCCCAACTTTTATGCCGGCCCCACCGACCCCTTCTCGATCTGAGCCTACCACCGCCACCATTTGAACGACGCTCCGTCGTATTCATCGTTGTCGCCGCAATGCACTGCCTTCTCCGTCTCCAACTTAATGTCTTCCATGAAATCCAAACCATCCAGATCCCCACTCCTCACGTTGTTAGCGTTATCCTCGTTGCCGAAACTGTCATCGAACGAGCACACCTAATTAGGCGTGTCGCCGCCAACGTGGGTGATTTCGCAGTGGTCCTTCAACTCGTTGAAGTCGAGCTCCAGATCCTCGACGATCCTCATGGTGGTCCTTCCACTCGTTGCGCATCTGAGAATATGGGTGTTTGGGTGGGATGAAGGCGAAAGAGGAAGAGAAAGAAGATATTTTTTAGGGGCTTTATGGGCAAAAATGTTATTTCAATGTTTTTTGTGCTTTTTTATTTTTTTACATAGGGGTAAAATAGTATTTTTACTAAATTCCGGCCTCCAACTGCCATAACAGGTTATGTTTGCACATAACCTAAATATATAGGGTTATATTTGTACTTTCAATTATCGCAAAGTTATATCTGCACTTTCATCAATTATGTAGGCTTATATGTGCACTTTGCTCACGAAGTTACTCGCAAGTCGTTCTTGCCTTATTTATGGTCAAATTTACTTTAATTTGAATGAGCAGTGATCAGTCCATCAATTGTAATAGAAGATATACAAGCAATGATATTAGTTTATCATCAAAAGTAGATAGACCAACAAATTGTAAAAAATATTTATATCATAATGAGAAGGGTCCGACTGTTTGTTTTTTAAAAAAGAGCAAAGAGTGCTCCCTCCTTCCATTTTATCAAACAGTGACACTCGGTTTTATGGAATGTATTAATTCTGTGGAGCAAATAGAATGTATCTTAAAGTATGTTATATTTGGAAGTGTCATAATAAAATAAGCACATAAAAATGGAAAGTATGCCGATAAACTAAAGGTATATATTAAAGTTTAATTTGATGTGTCATAACTAGTCTCTCTATCCTCTTATAATAACTTCCTTTTTTTCATTTTGGAATGATTTATTTTTAATGACTTCTTCCTTTTTTACAAATCCTATATTTTTTTTCACTTCCCTAATTTACATTTTGTTCAACCTCCACCTCCACCGCTTATGTCACTTTTGAAAAATTCATAATGCTCAAGAGCAATGATGGACTAGCGAGGGTAAATCAATATAGTGTGTGATTTCTGTATGACTACTTTTACGTACTCCTTATTAGATATTATAACCTTATAACTATAGTATTAACATGCGATTGTTGCAATATATTATAATACAACATATCTAAATTATTTTAGAGAAAAGTACGTTTTTAACCCTATTTTTAGTCGAAGTGCAGAAATGACATTGTAAAATCTGAAATATAGAAATGATCCTGGATTTCGTTGACCAAAATATCAACGACCAAATTAGTCAAAAATAGGTGAAAATACTATTATACCCCTGGAATAAAAAAATTTTAAAAATTTAATTAGAAAATACGCGTTCATCCTTTTCCATCTTTTCCACGTTCCACGTTCTCATCCTTTTCTCTCCATTTCCCTCAGCCCCCACAACACCACCCCTGCGAAACCCACCACCACTACCACTTACCCCCCGCACCCCACACCACCACCGCCGTTGCCGCTCAACCCTCAACCACCACGGCACCACCCTCGCATTCGACTCGGATCTACGCCAGGACTCATGGCAACCAGTGACTCTAATATATACATATACTCGATGTTTCAATAATGCGACGGCGAAACCGGGTTCTGGATCGACGCGGTCGATGTCGGGACTCTTGATGACGGGGGATACCTGAGGCGATGGGTTCTTAATCAAGCGGATCGACACCCGGAGGAGATAAGGCTAGGGCTATAGGCGATGAGTGGTGGTGGGGTAGCAAGCAGCGAGGAGAGGTGGTGGCAGAACTAGGGTTTGGCGGCAGGGAGAGGTAGTGGTGGCATAACTAGGGTTTGGCGGCGGGGTAGGGAGCATCGGGGAGAGGAGGTGGTGGCGTAACTAGGGTTTGGCGGTGGGGTAGGGAGCAACGGGGAGAAGTGGTGGCGGCGGTGCTCGATAACGGTGGCGACGGTGATTAAAAGGAGTGTTAAAAAGAGTGTTGCTTCAGCTGATGATTTGATCTTGCATGTGGGTTTTTTATGGATGTTATTTTTAGGCTCCTTGTGTTGTTGGATGTGTTTAAAGTTTCAACCTTTGATTGTTCTTGGATGATTGGATTGAAGTTTGATTATTGTTCAATATTTGATTGTTTAATGGTTAATTGTGACGTTTCATCATCATTTGTGATGAATCTCGTTTACAGAAGAGTAGTTAATGAGAAGATGGAGAGTTGTTCTTGATCTCTCACGCGCTTCCGCTACCGCCAAATTCTTCAACCCCGCCTCTATTGCCTCTCCCATATGGAAAATCCTCATGTTTTTCCAGACCCCAACTGTTCAAATTTGACCACTTTTCTCAATCTGCGGCGGCCGCCGCACAACATGCCAACATTTACGATTATTAAACCCTGATAATGATGACAACACCGTTTCATCCCTCCCGGATGATGAGAATGCCGGGAGAATCCCTATCAAGGCGTATTTCCTCTGCACAAGGTTTGAATTCATTGTTTATGGATGTGTATTTTTATGGGTTCCTGTCCATTTTAAGTAATTTTGAATCATTTAGTTGGTTTTACTTTATGAGATGCATAAAGATCAATTATTTTTTTTGTGTGTTGAGTTGAGAGGTTATTGATTGCATAAAAGCAACTCATTTTCTTTAGAACACACTGTGCTGAGAATTGTGTAATGGACCACCCCGTCGTTTTGTTTGTTTGATTCTTCCCTTCATTAGTCCCGTGTAAAGAATCGGCTTGGCGGCGGTGGTAGGAGCTCATGTTTAGGGTGTTTGAAGTTGGAGAAGAAGAAGAAGCTTAGGGGTATAATGGTCATTATAATTTTAGTTTTAAGTTCAGAGGTTTTTTTGTCTTTTCAGTTTAGGTAAATGTCTGAATTACATTAGTCAACATTAGAATAGTGCAATTTGGGTATATCTGCACCATTGCTCAAAATGTTAGGGTGATTTCTGCACTTTTAGATTTTACAGGGTCATTTCTGCACTTTCTCAATTTAATAGGGTCATTTGTGCACTTTTCCCATTTTTTATAACAATTACTAGGGATTTTTACACTAATAACCCTAAATTTAGGCTGAAAGTTTCAATATAATCCCGTAATATGAGAAAGTACAATATTATAACAAAATGTGCATTTATAATCTTTTGGCAGATTTCCGCCATTGACCGGTGGAATTAGACATTGAATGAATGTGTAATGATAAAATACCCCTTTTCCCTTAAACTACCTTTTGTTCCGTATTTTACCCCTTTTCTTATTCTTCTTCAACCCCCCCCCCCCACACACACACCGAGGGGCGGCCGCATTTCTGGAGCAGCGGAGCGGAGTGGGTGGTAATCGATTTTCATCGGAGCGGAGCGGGTGGTAATCAGCAGCTCTGTTTGTGGAGCGGCGGAGCGGGTGGTAATTGGAGGTTCGGAGCAGATTGATTGTCATCGGTGGTATTCGACGGGTACAGGGCGCTAACCGACATTAAAAACCCGAAGATGACTAAGAGAACTACAACTTCCTGTGATTCTGGGTTATCAACAAACACGCCGGTTCGAATCTGGTTGCCAGTGGCGCCATTTTTGTATGAAAGCACTAACAAAACAAGCGCAGAGAAAATGACAATCAACCAAACTCCAAAAAATGCCGTATCTATTCTGGTCGAATTTGTTGTCTTTTGGGTTTTCTCCATGGATGGATGATATTACTAGTCTAGAATGATGAAAAATGGATTGAGTCGCGGCGAGGCACCGCTGCCCGCGACGGAGGTGGAATGCATGGGATTAAGAGAAAAGGGGAGAAGAGACGGTGAAAGACAAGAAAGGAGGGCTTTTTTTTGTCTTTACCACTTTTTTATTTTTTATTTTTATAATAGGGGCAAAATGGTCATTCCATTGATTTCCAGCCAAATTTCACATTGACAATCGAAATCACATACATCATAAAGTGAGAATTATTTTAACACTTTTTAACTTTGCATGATTAAATTTAGGGTTAGAAACATACTTTACCCTAAATACTAAAAGTGTTGCAAGAGATATCTAAAGTTTTGCATATACATCTAAATCAAATTCATGTCTTGGTTATAGATGATAAACTGATATGTATTATTTTTATAAAGTTTATTTAGTACTCTATTTCAAATCTAATTAATGATAACTTGACATATTGATAAGAATAAGAATATTATCATGATAAATCTTCTCGCATTTATCATACATTTATCAAAACAGTTCTCAAGAATAGAACTACGGAGTTGTGGCAACTTGGTGAGGATTAACACGGCCAACTATAAATAAACATGGAGTTAACACGACACCGTTCTGATTTAAAATAAAACGGACCTGCACTCGAAACTTTTCTAACAGAGGTTGACACAGATGAACGGAGAATCCAACAACAACTTCACTACAACTACACAGTGAATGCAACCATGTGAAGACAAGAAACTTAGAGACATAAATCGATTAGCGGACTACAAATATGGCATGTGGACTTCAACTCCAAACTGTGCAGATTGAAAGGGTCATGTGTTGGAGGCTCACTCTACATTGTAGTAAAAGCCAGACAATGATATCTGTTGGTATGCCTTGAATACTGTAATAGCCGCTTCTGCGACCCTGGCCTGGAATACAACTACATCTACAATTATGATAAGAATATAATTCCAATTCCAATTTGGACTGATGTTGATTTGGGCCGAATTGTGTTTTGTTCCAATCCCAGTTTGTTAGGGTTTAGTGGAGACAATATATAAAGTGTCTCTCTTCTCTCTGTAAACATAAAAAAAATTCTGTTCTGCACTTAGATAGGTAGAAATCTGGCCAATTTCTTGGCGTCTATAACCTGCTACCTATTATAGTGAATCCGTCTCCCGTGGATGTAGCCAAATTGGTGAACCACGTAAATCTTGTGTCTTGTTATTTTCGTTCATATTTTCTGTTCTTTCTCCGTTCCGCACAACAAACTGGTATCAGAGCGGTTTCTTTTTCCGGCGATATCCGTAGTGGGTATATCGGATTCTGGGCCCATCAGATCGGGGCTGATCGGGGAGAAAGATGTCTGGGTTGAACGTGAAGATCGGCAAGTTTACCGGGAGAAACAGTTTCAGTTTATGGCAAATCAAGATGTGAGCTTTGCTGAAACAGCAAGGTTTGTGGACTCCGCTGACGAAGGATTTCGCGAGCAGTTCTGGCGATGTGGTGAGTCTGGAAGAAAAGGCACACTCGACGATTATGCTGTGTCTCGCGGATGAAATCATCACTGAGGTCTCAGATCAGGAGATTGCTGCGCAATTGTGGCTGAAGTTGGAGAGTTTGTATATGACGAAATCTCTAACCAACAAGCTGCTTCTGAAACAACGCCTCTTCGGTCTCCGAATGCAGGAAGGTACACAACTTAGAGACCATCTAGAGCAATTGAATACTTTGTTATTAGAATTGCGAAATATAGATGTGAAAATTGAAGATGAAGATGCTGCTTTGATTCTGCTAGTGTCTTTACCACTTTCGTATGAGAATTTTGTTCAGTCGTTTATTGTTGGTAAAGATTCCGTGTCTCTGGAGGAAGTTAGATCCTCTCTCCATAGTAGAGAGTTGCGACATAAGGCAAACAGTACAGGTACAGAAAGTCAGGCATCTGGTTTATTTGCTAGTGACGGAAAAACAAAGGGCAAGGGAACCGGTGGTAAGAAGAAGGGCAAGAAGTCATCTTCAAAGGGTCCCAAGGCCAATGATGTTTGTAACTACTGTAAGGAGAAGGGGCATTGGAAAAAGGAGTGTCCGAAGAAGGCTAGTAAATATGGGAGTACATCTGGTACTGCTGCTGTGGCTGAAGGGGATTTCAGTTCTGAAGATGATTTTGCTCTAGCTTTTACTGGGCCAAATAATCATTCTAATGCGTGGTTTCTTGATTCTGGGGCATCTTACCATGTATGCCCAAGGAGAGATTATTTCTCAACTTATGAGCAAGCTGAGGGCATCATTACTACGGCAAATGGTGTTGTGTGCAAGGTAGTTGGGACTGGTTCAATCAAGATCAGGACGCATGATGGTAGTTTCTGTACTTTGAACGATGTCAGGCATGTTCCATCGATGACAAAGAATCTGATTTCTCTTCCTACGTTGGATAGAAAGGGTTTCGTCTACTCAGGGAGTGATGGAGTTCTGTGTGTCTGCAAAGGTTCTAGGCTGGTTCTGAAAGGTGTTCTGCATGGTACCTTGTATTTTCTACAAGGTTCCACGGTTATGGATTCTGTTAATGTTGCATCTTCGAAGGTTCACCAGGATGATATGACTAAGTTATGGCATATGAGGCTTGGTCACATGGGTGAAAGAGGGATGCAGATTCTGTCGAAGTATGATCTTCTTGGTGGCCACAAGGTCAAGAGCTTGGACTTCTGTGAGCATTGCATTTTTGGGAAGCATCACCGCAGCAAGTTTCCTAAGGCGATTCCTAGAACAAAGGGCACATTGGATTACATCCATTCTGATTGTTGGGGACCTTCCCGAGTTGAGTCACTGGGAGGTCACAGGTACTTTGTTTCTCTGATTGATGATTACTCAAGGATGACTTGGGTTATCATGATGAAACATAAGAGTGAAGCTTTCTCGAAGTTCAAGGAGTGGAAAGCTTTGGTGGAGAATCAGACCGGGAAGAAGATCAAGAGGCTTCGAACTGATAATGGGCTGGAATTCTGCTCGTCTGAGTTTGATCAGTTTTGTAGGGATGAAGGGATTGCTCGTCATCATACAGTCAGGAATATGCCACAGCAGAATGGCGTAGCTGAGCGGATGAATCAGACATTGCTGGCGAGAGCGAGGTGCATGCTCTCTAATGCTGGTTTGGAAACGAGATTCTGGGCAGAGGCGGTGAGTACAGCTTGTTACCTGATCAACCGCGGGCCTCACACGGGTATAGAGTGCAAAATACCTATGGAGTTGTGGTCAGGTAAAGTTGTTGATTACTCCAAGTTAAAAGTTTTTGATTGTACATCTTATTATCATGTTAGTGATGGTAAGTTAGAGCCCCAAGCTAAGAAGGGTGTCTTTGTGGGTTATGGAGATGGAGTTAAAGGCTCCAGGATATGGTCTCCATCTGAGAAGAAGGTTATTCTGAGCAGGGACGTTGTCTTTGATGAAAATTCTTTGCTTAGATCTATGGTGAAGCCCACAGTTGTGCCAGAAACTAGTGGAGTTGATAAACAGGTGGAGCTTGAAGTCACTCAAGGTGAAAATAGATTGGAACAATTTGAGGTGAATCAAGAGCCACAGACAGAATCTGAGATACCGAAATCTCCACCACTAGATCCCCAACCATCAGGAGCTACAGTCCGTAGTTTAGCTCAGGACCGACCCAGGAGGGTTGGAGTTGGGGCGCCAAAGAGATATGGGTTTGAGGATATGGTGGGTTATGCACTACAGGTTGCTGAGGAGGTGGATACTCATGAGCCATCCACCTACAGAGAGGCTACTTCAGGTACTGATGCTGACAAATGGCTTGCTGCAATGGCAGACGAGATGGAGTCTCTTCAGAAGAATCAGACATGGGATTTGGTTCAACAGCCTCAAGGGAGAAAGGTTATCACTTGCAAATGGGTTTTCAAGAAAAAGGAAGGGATATCACCTACAGAGGGAGTCAAGTACAAGGCTAGAGTTGTTGCTAGAGGTTTCAGTCAGAGAGAGGGGGTAAATTACAATGAGATTTTCTCACCAGTGGTCAGACACACTTCCATCAGGGTGTTGCTAGTTATAGTGACACATCAGGATTTGGAGCTTGAACAACTTGATGTGAAGACCGCTTTTCTACATGGAGAGTTGGAGGAAGAGATATACATGACTCAGCCAGATGGTTTCCAGGTTCCTGGCAAGGAAAAGTATGTTTGCAAGTTGAAGAAGTCTTTGTATGGACTTAAGCAGTCTCCGAGGCAGTGCAGGTTGAGAGATGGGTCATTCATCTATATGGTGCTTTATGTAGATGACATACTGGTAGCCGCAAAGAGTAAGCACGAGGTTCAGAAGTTGAAAGAACTTCTTAGTGCTGAGTTTGAGATGAAGGATCTGGGTGCAGCTCGGAAGATACTAGGAATGGAGATTCTTAGGGATCGAAGTCAGCGGAAGCTTTTCTTGTCACAGAAAGGCTACATTCAGAAAGTGTTGGCTAGGTTTGGCATGTCTACAGCCAAGCCTATAGACACTCCTAGTGCTGCAAATATTCATCTCACCACTATGTTTGCTCCTCAGTCAGACGAGGAGAAGGAGTATATGTCTCGGGTTCCTTATGCCAGCGCGGTGGGGAGCTTGATGTATGCTATGGTTTGCACGAGGCCAGATTTAGCACAGGCAATCAGTGTTGTGAGTAGGTTCATGAGGCAACCGGGAAAGGAACATTGGCAAGCTGTGAAGAGGATTTTCAGGTATCTTAGAGGTACGTCTGATGTGGGTCTCATTTATGGAGGTGATACCGAGTGCTTAGTTACAGGCTACTCTGATTCTGATTATGCTGGTGATGTTGACACGAGGAGATCGATGACTGGTTATGTATTCACTTTGGGAGGTTCTGTGGTTAGTTGGAAGACGACTTTGCAACCTACAGTGACATTGTCTACTACGGAAGCAAAGTACATGGCTTTGACAGAGGCTGCAAAGGAGGGAATATGGCTGAAAGGACTGGTTAGTGATCTTGGTCTACATCATGATCAGGCTACTGTGTATTGTGACAGTTTGAGTGCAATCTGCCTAGCCAAGGATCAGGTCCATCATGAGAGGACCAAGCATATTGATGTCAGATATCATTTTCTGAGGAGTGAGAGGAGAATCAGGGTGAAGAAAGTGGGAACTGCTGACAACCCTGCTGATATGTTCACCAAACCTGTTCCACATAGCAAGTTTCAACATTGTTTGGACTTGCTGAACATCAGAGCTGATTAGGTGCTCTATGGGCAGTCCCGGGAGTGGAGGGCGAAGTCTACTCATCTGGCACTGTAATGTTGCATCTGGAGTTTTCTACTTTGAGGATTCAAGTCAAGGTGGAGATTTGTTGGTATGCCTTGAATACTGTAATAGCCGCTTCTGCGACCCTGGCCTGGAATAAAACTACATCTACAATTATGATAAGAATATAATTCCAATTCCAATTTGGACTGATGTTGATTTGGGCCGAATTGTGTTTTGTTCCAATCCCAGTTTGTTAGGGTTTAGTGGAGACAATATATAAAGTGGCTCTCTTCTCTCTGTAAACATAAAAAAAAATTCTGTTCTGCACTTAGATAGGTAGAAATCTGGCCAATTTCTTGGCGTCTGTAACCTGCCACCTATTATAGTGAATCCGTCTCCCGTGGATGTAGCCAAATTGGTGAACCACGTAAATCTTGTGTCTTGTTATTTTCTTTCATATTTTCTGTTCTTTCTCCATTCCGCACAACAATATCACTTATAGCAAAATTAGCACTAGTGCTGATTTGGGGTTGTGCATAATCTGGTACAATGTTGTAACAAATCTTAAAATTAATGAAAGTGGGAATACCAATTTGATAAAAAATATTTTGAAAAACTCACAGATTTGAGATTTTGAAGTCATCCGCTTTTCTATCTTTATCAGATTGAACCAGAACCATGCCTACGTATATATAGAGCAATCAAGATATTATTATTATTAATTTTTTTTTTTTGAAAGAGGGCAATCAAGATTCAATGATGTTCAACAGAATAGAGTGGTAAATGCAACATTGATGGAAATGCGGTTCGACCGCTCAGTGGTTGGAAGCTTGGAAGGCTACAGTTACCTGCAATGGTGGTTTGTCTCTCTCACTTTCTCATTAAAATTTATTCTTCTGACTCAATGTAGTTTTCATATTGAATATAATTTAGCACCATAAATCGACTCCATTATAGAGATATTTAAATTGATTAATATCAGTGATAGAAAGGTGATTAATTTGCGACGGCGCGTTTCTTTTTTCTGCATTGGACGACAATTGTTGAGGCAACGCCATCAATAAATAAAATACTGTACATAGAATTTTGACTTCGTCTCCTGCAAAACCGACATATTGAGAGGTCGGGGCAAATTATAAAATAGAGAAAAATAAAATATCTGCATTTCAAAATTAGGGGTTGAAATGGCAATATTTTTAATTCGGGGTTAAAAATTAAAACTCCTGGAAAATTTAGGGGTTGAATGATAATTTCCAAAAAAGAGAAACAGTGACCCTATTTGTCTTCTCCGGCGTACCACCGGAGACTCGCCGGCGACTTCGAATTGAGTCTGGTTTCGTTGCCCTTATTTTGTTGTCGCATTTCATCGTCGTTTTCGTCACTATTTCCATCTTCTTCGTTCGCAATCTCCTTCGCCGTCGCTGATGATTGCAGCAGGGATGGACGACGACAATATTAATGTTGGTAGTTCAGTTTTCAGATGGGTAAGGGCCCGATGGTTTCGATAGCGCAGCAACACCATAGATGAAGTCGCCATTCCAGGATGGTGAGGGTTGCCGTTAATTCCGGTGGTGCGATTCGGTGGAGATGGCGCCAATTCCGGGATTCTTGTGACTGGGGCTTTAAACAGATTCATATGGAGAGGGCTTCAGACGGACTTCAATGACTAGGGCTTCCGGCGGGTTCCGAGGGCTTGCTGACGGGCTCCGATCGAAAATTGGGTCACACTTTGTGCAGAAAATATGGGCCAAATATCGGGCTGATTTGCGTTTGATTTGTTTTCTAAAATATCACATCTAATTAATACCATCAAGCTAAAAATATAAACAGACAAATACAATCTTTAAATTATCAAATAAAATATGCATCAAAATAGCTGCAGGCAAAGTTTGGAAAACACCATCTTTCCATATGCTTATGGAAATATGAGGTTTAATTAAAATAATAAAAGGTAAATTGTCATTTACAATTAAAAATTTAATATGCAACATGTAGTGGTTATAAAGTTTATAACCTGATTCATGCAGCCTAAAATTTTTATTTTCATTTCTTCTAATTTAGAATAAATGAAGATAAAATTTTAAATTAGAAGAAATGAAGATAAATTTTTTGGGTTGCATGAATCGGATTATAAACTGTATTACTACTGCACCTTCCATAACAATTTTTTCATATTACAACATAGATATTTTACCTTTTATTACTTTAATTAAACCTCATCTTTCCATAAACCTATGGAAAGACTGTCTTTCCCAAAACTTTGCCTTCTTTAAAACTAAAATTTGGTCTTAAAATAAAAACCAAAATTTACATAAAATATGTTTGGTTTTATAAAGTTCAGCTTGTCGCCCAATTAGGGCAAAAACAATTTGAAAATTTGGGGACGCATTGCATAATCAGAATTTGGGCGTATTGTACAATCAAAATTGGGCTAGGGCTTCACATGCGTATCTGACGCATGTCAGATCTCGACCGTTCCAGTTTAAAGGAACGATTATCCGGTTCCAATATTCTTGAACCACTTTGAAACTCCAATTGTGAAATTTTGTGGTTTCACTTTGGTTTCAGAGTGGTTTCAATTCTAAACTGGAATCGCTCTGAAATTCCATTGTACATGGTTTTAGAATCTGTTAGTAAGAGAACTTCATACTTGATCGACACCCGTAGCTAATCATTACTTCCTATTATAATTTGTATGTCGTATGCATTGTATGGTCAGAGAAGAAGATGGGTAGTTCCGTAATTTTATCAGCATCCACCAGATTGAATCAAGTGAAAAGGAGAAAAAAAAGGCTACCACACTGACTGAAAAGCAAGAGTCCAGATTGCTCTAACTAGAAATGGGTCATGCAAAAATATGAAATGGGCAAACCAGTAGGTTTTACCCGCGGATTTGACCATTTTAGCGACCCACAATCAAGCTATCAACCCAACTTATTCGACTCGTATTTTTTAATTGCCCATTTGACTCATTACACATTTGACTCTTTATCCATTTTACACATACCCACTTTGGTTTAAAAATAAATAACCCACTTGACCCACGGGAAATGGGTCTGTATTGCCACCCCATTGGCATATATAAAATTCTTAATTCTCTATTCTAGTTCCAACCTCATAACCCATACATGCAACTCTATCCTAAGTTGGTTTTGAGTTTGAAACCCATACATGCAAAATTTTCAACTTTCTATATGAATTTTCATAACCCATACTTAGGAACTCTATCCTAAGTCGGTTTTGAGTTCGAAACCCATACATGCAAAATTTTCAACTTTCCATATGAATTTGACTTTGGAACTATACATGAATTTATTCCTATACAAGCTCCGACGTTTAAATTTTGATATTATTTTGCATCGACGACGATACATGCAAAGATAGTGACGACAAGATTTCAAGACATGACACACTATCCCACCTTGCCATCACACCACACCATACAACACTAGCAAACCCACACACACCATCATCGCACTTCCAGCTCCCACCACCGATGAATCATTTTCAATCGCAGTCACAATAGCAAACACAACACTATTCAATTAAATAAAAAATAAATTTGATTTTACCTAATTAATTCAATTATTACTACCGTGTTCCAACATATCCCAACTAACCAAGTAAGCAATAAAGCAAAGCATAAAGACACAAGACTTGGTTACTCAGTTCGATAAAATCCACCTACATTTGCGGGGCCTGACCTAATTCGGAATGAATCCACTAATCAGACAGATAAAATACAAAGTACACCATACAATTATACTTATCTTGTCTAATTATAACACGTGAATTCTGCTAGCTCCCCTAACTACCAATCCGCCTTGATCAGACTCCCTCTGACCTCGAAACTCGCAGATACTAGATCTCCTCCTCAAGAGGAATTAAGGTATACGGTTTTGAACTTGATCAAACAGTTATGATCACGTTGGAACACGGACGCAAAGCTTTTGGCTACTTCTCTGAATCTCGAAAATCCGAATGCAGATTTTCTTCAATTAAAAGCGTAAGTAACTCAGCCAAAATGTCTTCTGTGCGAATATAATTCGTTCTCTACATAATATTTACAATCAAATTCCTTGGAGATATGAATTGCCAAATTTAATCCCTTAAAGAAAGGAATTAGAATATATTCGTCCAAATCCTTTTTCGAAAAAGACAATCCCAAAAAAAAAATCTATTTTCCATAAAACCAATCTAATCCCATAAATATAGGAATTGGAATATTCTTCAAACAAAACTCTTGGACGAATATACTTCGTCTTGGATTTCACCTTCAAACATCCTTAAACCACTGGATATACCTTCTTTGATGTTACAACATAAAGTTTTTCTTATTTGCATAATTTTGACAAATTGTCAATTAACTAAATATAGACTTTACAATCCCCCCTTTGGCATTTTGTGGACCCATAAACCTTTTTAGACTTTCAAGTCAAAACTAAGCAAATAAATTAATCAACCAAAATCCTCTCCTGATGTTGGAACATGAGCTTAAAATGTTGACTCCCTTAAATTCAGCAGCTCAAACAAAAGTTCCTCAACGTCCATGTTGAAACATCAAATAAAATACTCAGTACTCAAATTATCTAGAAAACCATGTTGGAACACCGATCCAACAAAAATTATAAGTACTTGAAATCTGAGAATCCGCATAATCAAGAAATCTGAAAATGTCCACCAAAAATCCAAAAACTACTCCCCATTGGGGCTATAAAACATGCCAAAGTAAAAAAAAAATCACAAAAATAGTTTATAAAAGACAATCAAGCTTCATCCTTAGCATCCATCTGAGCCAACTCAGCCTCCAAAGCAGCAATCTGGACTTGTAGGGCAGAAATCTTGCCTTTCATAGCCACATTCTTTGTTTTCTTAGCTTTCTTTGTTGTTTTTGTAGATGAAGTACCAGTCTCTGAAGGGGTCCAGGGAAGATCATCAATTTTCTTTGTAGAAAAAGTTCTGGAATTGACCTTGACTAGATTGGGAACTACAAACCCATCATCATTTTTAACAAAAACTTTCCCTGCTTTAGCCAGGGCTGCAATAATGCAGGGGTGTGGCAGATAATTCTTCTTCCTTGAAAACACAGCTTGAAAGAAAATATTCTCCTGGATGATTTGGCCCAGATTCACATGAATCTTCTTTCCAACACAATACAGTAGCTTGGCCATCTTTCTGGTCAGAGAAGAAGTGTTTGTGGATGGAATCTAGCAATTTATAGCTATCCGGGACAAACAAAAATACCTGTTGGTCAGGTTGGACATTGCAGCATTCCTTTGTGCTGGCCACTGAGACACTAGTCCTCCAGAAATCTTATGCAAAATTTGATCATTTGTCAGCTCTAGATCTTCGACATATGGACCCACAAAGTCAGGAGTGGTCAACCCATTGATATTATTAATTTTCTCGGTAAGGAAACTGGTCACCTTGCCACGCACATAGGTCAACCCATACCATTCAGAATCAACATCCAAGTTCTGCCATGACATTGGCATAAAACTCCTGAACCAACTCCTTTTTATATTCCTTGTAGATTGTGGCAGCAATAGTATAACCCAAGTGCTCTAGAAAGGCTCTAAAGCCACTTGTTTTGTATAATTCCAAATCGAGTGATCTCTCTGATATGATGTTCCTCTCACTAATTATATCCCAACTATCTTGACGGTTTGCATTACAAAAATATGAGTTTAGAGCATCCTTTGCAAATGAAGCTCTTTTAGAACTCTGGCCAGCTTCCTTCTTTACTTTCTTCTTCTTCTCGGGCTGCACAGATCATGTGCCTGTCTCATCAGCCTATCTCCTTGTTCTTCTTGGACGAGTTTGTACAAACTCATCCAATACTTCATCATTGGTATATATTAGGTCTTCAATGAGGGCTTCTTGTGTTGGTATATCAGTTCCAACATCTCCTTCAGTTTCAGTGTGTTCCTGTATTGGAACATCACTAACCTCACCAGCTTCATCAACCTCTTGTTGGCCTGATGCTGTAACATCACTAAGGTCAAGTTATACTCCTTCAGCCTCTTCTCCCCCTATCTCCATCTCAAGGGTCTGAATATGAACATCCTCAGTAACCTCAACTTCTTCATTTTCTTGATTTTCTTCTTCCTCTGTATAAACATGGGCATGCTCACCTCCCAGATCATAATCTCCTTCATCAATATCCATATCAAAAGCATCATCCCTGCATCCTCAACATGTATTGGAACATCACTAGCATCCCTGGCTTCCAACTCTTCCTCATGAGAATTAAGCTCAATAACAGTGGTGGATACATTCCTAAGCCTCTCCAAATTCTCAGCAATATCAGGGTCAAAAAATTGAACAACTTTGTAACTAGAGGAGCTTAGCACACTAAATTCTTTAGGACAATCATTTACTCTTCTAAGCCTAAGTCTCCTAGGTCCAGACACTCTAATATACACAAACATAACTTTTTGTCCTTCATACTCTATGCATACCAACTTAGTTAACCTGGGATTCCATTCCTCCAGACACTGAATATTCCCAATAATCCCCTTACTCAGGTGACTACGATCATACACATTTATCTTCCCGGACAGAGACTTATAACCCCTTAAGTCTACCCTTTTATTATGCTTCAATTAGTACTCTATGCAATCATTACAGGACTTGAAAGTCTGACCATTGAAGGTAAAAGTTTTATCTCGGAATACCTTAATTGGAGTTGGTGAGGAAGGAGCTTGCTCTGGCTATATTGATGATACAACTTCAACTCCTGGTCCTTGAACACCATCTCATGGCTCCAGCATTGTGCTCTCTGTCAAATTTAGCTTCTTCGCAGGTTCACCAAATAGCTTCTTCGCAGGTTCACCAAATAGCTTCTTGAAGTTCTTGTTGTTCACTGCGATGAGTTGCTGCAACTAGGTTTCTGAGACTCCTGACCACTTTCTACCTATCCATCGTAGGGTTTTATCATAAGAAATCCGAGCACAATCCCACGAAATTAAGAAAATCCGGAGAGAGAGGTTGCAGGAAAGAGGCAAAGTGAGAAGAAGGTGGGAAGTTAAAATTTGAAAATTTACTTTCCTTTTTCTCTAAAACCGCACTACTTTTTCTCTTTCCAAGGTAATAATTACCTCTTTTCAACTACCAGTCGTCATATCCATCATGTCTCCTCAATTCACTAGCTTTCCATATTCCAACATGCACACACAACTTCCTTCATTTTTTTTCTTTTTATACTTTCTATTTTTTTTGTGTTTTTCTGATTTTCTGTAGTCAAAATAAAGATTAAAAACACCTAGTACTAACTAAAAAGCTTCGAGAAATACCTCAAATATGACATACACCTAAGTGTTTTCTGAGTAGCTCAAATGTAGCAGTGTCCAACAGCTTAGTGAAAATATTTGCTAATTGCTCAGATGTTGGAACGTAGGAAATCACTACTTCCTTCCTTTCAATCAGATCTCGAATAAAATGGTGCTTTATATCAATGTGCTTTGTTCGAGATTGCGAAATTGGATTTTTTGATAAGTCAATTGCATTTTTGTTTTCACATAACACCTTAAGCAGTCCTCCTTGAATTCCATAATTATTCAGCATTTCTCTCATCCATAATAATTGTTCACAATAACTACCAACAGCAAGATACTCAGCTTCAGCAGTTGATAATGAGATTAAATTTTGTTTCTTACCATACCAAGATACCAAATTCATGCCAATAAAGAAACATCCCCCGTGGTGCTTTTACAATTATCTGCATTAACAGCCTAATTAGAATCACTATAATTAATCAGATTAGAGTCTTGATTTTTAGAATACCAAATTCTATACTCAGAAGTCCCACAAACAGATCGAATTATTCTTTTGACTGCTGTCAAGTGAGATTCCTTAGGATCAGCCTGCAATCTTGCACATACTCCAATGCTGAAACATATATCTGGTCGACTTGCTGTCAGATATAGTAGACTCCCAATCATACTTCTAAAAATTTTTGGATTAAATCTGACGCCTTTCTTATCTTTCACCAATTTGTCACTAGCTCCCATAAGTGTTCGAACAGCTCGAGAATTGCTTAATCCAAATCTCTTCACCAAATTCATGGTATACTTACTCTGATTTTATAAATAGGTCATTCTTTTCTTGCTTTACTTGAAACCCTAGAAAATATGTGAGTTCTCCAACCATACTCATCTCTAACTTGGCCTGCATCAAGGTTTCAAAATCATGTACCATAGATGGTGAAGTAGAGCCAAATACAATATTTTCAATATAAATTTGAGCAATACGAATTTTTGATGGTTTTGCTAGCACAAATAAAGTGTGATCTACTCCCCCTTGACAATAACCTTTCTTAATCAGAAAGTTAGTAAGTCACTCATACCACGCCTTTGGTGCTTCCTTAAGACCATACAAGTTATTCTTAAGTCGATACACATGATGTGGGTAATAAGGATCCTCAAATTCTTTAGGTTGTTCAACATGCACTTCTTCATTAACCTAACCATTCAGAAAAGCACTTTTGACATCCATTTGGTATAGAGTAAAATTCATAATGCAAGCAATTGCAAGTAAAATCCGAATAGATTCTAACCTGTCAATAGGTGTGAATGTCTTATCAAAATAACCTCCTTCAACCTGAGTATACCCTTGAGCAACCAACCTTGCTTTATTCCTAGTAATCTCTCCTTCAGCATCTGGCTTGTTCTTAAAAATCCATTTGGTGCCAGTAACATTTACCCCTTTGAGACAAGGAGTAAGATACCACACACCATTGCATTCAAATTGTCCAAGTTCTTCTTGCATTGCGCAATCCAATACTCGTCAAGCGGAGCTTCTTTATAATTCTTTGGTTCAATCAATGAGATGAAGCACTCCTAGTGGGAAGAGGGGCCATTAAAGGCAGTTCTACCGGACTAGAGAAGATATTTCAAAGTGTCTTCTCTGATCGTTCCTTTAATTGCGATCAATTAAGGGCGGTTTTGAGAAATGCCTTTAAAAACACCAATTAAAGGCGATTATGAAACACCTTTAAAAGGCCGGTGGAACCGCCTTTAATACGTTATGTGCTCGGAACTGGGACCCCCCTCTCGGCCCCGGCGTGCGTTCCGAACTCGGAACTTGACTTATAACCATCTTTAATTGGTTGTTCAAACCGCCTTATTTTGGTTCCTCACTCGGAATTGGAAACTTCCATCGGCCCTGGTGATTTGTTCCAAGTTCTGAGCGTAACTTGGTTCCTCACTCGGAAGCCATAATCGGCTCGCATTGTATGCTTTGTTCCTTAATCAGGTGCTTTTTCTGGGCTGCCTCTGTAATTTCAATGGCCCTTTTTTGTTGGTTATTTTTTAATTCCAAGTTCGTAAAGTTATTCGGCCCTATGATTTATGAAGGGCCGATTAGACTTACGAGTTCGGAAAATAATATATATAGAATTATATATTTTAGTTAGAATAATATTCTAGTAGCATTCAGACCGACTGTCTCTATGAATAAAAATAAAGGGAATAAAAAAAGGGGCTCTACTTGGCTCCAATGATAAAAACCCATTTTTCATTGAATTTTCGGGCTCAAAATAGGCCTCATATAACAGCCAAAAATGTACCACAATACACCGAATTGCTCTACATGCTAACAAAAATCTAAAGAAAATGATAACTAAGCAATAATCTATATCTTGGAATAGAAATCAATCAAATTTTGTTCCAAACCTTTACATCACACTAATTTACCCAAATTGTGTTACTCTACCAAGTTAGGGTTCCCAAGAGCATGTGAGCGGTTGAGAATGAGATGCCTAGACAAACAATTCCTAGCGGTGTTGATGTCTTGTTTCGAAAGGGCCTTGTTGCCTTTGGAATAACCTATTTGTATAACAAGTTAGTTGGAAATATTATTATTGACATTGAGACACTACTAATGTCTATTAGAACCAAATGTATAATTATCATGTCAATCTCAAGTTAATCCAAGTTAACACCTTCTATGCACTCTATTGCGTACAACATTACGTGATTGCCGCACTCCCATGTTTGTGCTTGTTTCTTGTACTATTATAAACAACATAAAATTGGCAATGTATAGAAACACTTAAATAAATCTCGTTGGAAAAAATGAAGCAATTTATGCAGATTATACCTTGATTTCAACCAAATGAAAATTATTTTCACCATTTTCTCTAGTGTCCTTCATAGTGGACTCCAAAATCTTGATAAATGCGTCTGATGGTTGGATGTCTAATGGATCCATCCAATACAAAAGTTTATTTTCCGAAACAATCATGATCAATCGCCAATGATCCCTGTACAGAAATAGAATGTAATGTTTATTAGAATGCGTAAAGGATGTTTACAAACATAATGAAGATTGTAGCTATAACATTTCAATGTAGGGCGTAATGAATAATTTCTTATCCTTTCTCCCATGGTTTTTGCGAATTAGTCTATTCTTTCTTGGTTTGTACAAGCAATCTCTTTAGTCATCACTGGGCACATGTATCCAACCCACCCCTTCTTTTGATTGTACATAAAATACACGTACCTTGAAATTAAGAGTTATTTCACATTAGTTGTAAACAATTGCAGAAAAATAAATAGTAAACATGAATTAAATATGTAAATATAAATTTTACTGACAAGATGTATACGGACACTATCGTCTGATTAACTTGCTCGCATTTCCACATGTTCTCAAAATCACTCCATATCGCGATGATGTCTCTCTTGGCACCGAATATGCACTAGTTTCCCATGAATGTGTAAGTTGAGTTGCGTTCATACGGTTGAAGTCAATTGCATAACACTTTTACAAAGTGAGGTGAATTCGAGACTTGTGCTCCTGGAACCGGTTGTATAATCTTTTCCAGTGTTGTTTGGACTGGTTAAGGTGTCTTTTGGACCGCTTTCGGTGTAGTTTGGACCGCGTTTGGTGTTGCTGGCCATTTGAATTTCAAATGGTGATCCTTTATAGGATCAGCATATACTAGTCAACGCAGCCACAAAAGAAACATTCTGCGAATGGGATCAACGTTCTTGTATTCTCTGTCCAAAAATGGCAATGGGCCACCCTTCACCAATGCTTTCTCCAAAGAGACTCTTGACAAACCTTCTGCAATTGGTACGCTATTATGATGTTTCATTAACTCGTGCAAAATTCCATTGGCTACATGGAGTGGTCTACCACACTTGCACACACATGAACCCTAACTCGACACCAATTACATTTGTCAAATATGACAAAAAAATTTGTATTAATGATTTGATAAATGTTAAATGTTTACCTTTTTATCACTAGCGATAATGGCCTTGTTGAGGTTGTCGGCTTTGTTTGGAGGAGTTTCAATGATTGTCTCCCGATTGACCTAAACATCCTTCGGTGAATGGTGCAATCCTCTTAATACCGGTGTCCAATTGGAGTTAAATCATCTAAAATTCTCGGGAAGCACAAGGCCGGTGTGTTGGATCAACTTCCGAATGAGAATGTCATGTTGCTCAATTTGTTTCACTTGTTGAAGGACGTGTTTTTGCAATGTGTGGACACGCAATGGTTGTGCACGACCATAGTACCAAGTAATTCCAAACACCTTACATTGGTTCAAGTACCCACCCACTCCTCTAACACGCCTGCATGGTCGGGTTTTTTTTGTAGCCGTGGAAAGGATGTCGTTCTCAAACGTGGGTATGAATTTCCCTTCCAATGAATCATTCTTTAATTTATCCTAAGTATCGCAAATACGGGAATTTTAGAACATAAATAAATGGTAATATGTAAATGAAGGAAATAAAAAAAAACCAGCTGTAGGGTGGTCAGGTTCACCACTTGTTCCGTAAGTTCTTTTTCTTTAGGCTTCTCGTACAGACTCTTTCTTGTTTTTTGGCCTTTGAGGAATAAATCATACCTCTCTATGTCATCCACATCCATTGGTTGTATCGTAGTCCATGCCTCCTCTTCAATCATCCCCGCCTTGATTACATTTTGAACATCTATCTCAAGACATTCCTTAACGTACTTAATAGCCGCCAATCCATATCCCCCACAGCTCACTTGATGGGGAATCAAATTCAACCCGACATTGCATTATTTTTCTTGCCTTGTACCCTATGTTAGCTTGTTAGAGGTGTGGCAACACTAAAGACATTTAAATCTAAATAACTTTCAAAGTAAATTTATTTTTACTAAAGCTAGAATTCTCCAAAGCCCTTCTCTTGTGGATCTCCTAACTCTCCGGTTGAATGTGTGAGTAAGTTATCCACGGCCGATCACCCTTCTCCAAAGAAAATATGTAGTCACGTGACAAAATGTATTTGTGCTCTCGCCGACTCTTGCACATCATGGTCATTGCCTTCTTTCTTAGAAATGTCATATCCGGTGCATCGATTTCGAATGGTCTCTATGGGGATTTATAACAATGGGATTTACAATTAATTATAGTTAATTTTTTGAAAAAGAGTATGGGAAAATTAGGTGGAAAATTTCAATAATAGTTATTTTTTCTAATAATGGTACCTTGCACTCCATCCATAGGATCTCCTTATAGTCTTGAGGAACCTCATGCCGACTATTGTACTTTATGTCCACCCTTATTCTACCGACTTTCGCTACCCATATAGACCATTTTGCACGCTCTTTGGACAAACATTTTCCCAACTTATTAAAAACCAATAGAGTGAACTCTTTTCTAGCTATCCTACGTTCTAATGTTCTACAATGTGTTTTTCCTATTCCTACCTCGCTGGATCCATCATAGTCAATATCACAACCAAATTCCAATGTCGCGGGACGGCTATTTTGTGATTGTGCATTTTGTCACGAGTCCTTTTTCTAGACATTATTGAACCTACATCGAAAAATTATTCACTAAATCATGACTCTAACTAAAAATAATATATTTTAATAAGAAAATACCACATTAATAACAATTTCAAACATCTAATTAATTTTTTTGTCGGAAATGAACCATCATTAGGTTTACACTACATGAAATGAGATAAAAATCACAATCACAATGTTATCACTAAATAACATTATCAAACATTCAAAATAATCAAAACCCCTCAAAATTTTCCCACCCTTCAAGAAGCATTTGTGGAGCACTAAATAATCTAGAGTTTTAAAACATCAATCTTTACATCAAACAAGTGGGAAATTCGATTCCATAATACCTTGTGTACCATCAAGTCCCAAAGCACTAGTTTTGATCATCCCCTTCAAACAAAGGCAAAATGAAAAGATAACAAAATAGAAGTAGAGATGAGGAATGTAGGACTTGGATGCTTAAAATCTTACCTTGAATCCAAATTGATGAAAAAATGGATTGGAGATGGAGAGAAATGGAAGAAATGGGAAGAGAAGGGGTTTTTGAGGGAAAATTGATCGAAAACGCGGGCTTCCTAGCGTATTTAATACCCTTTGAAAAACCCACGTTTAATTTTTGACTAAATTATTTTTTTAGTTCCCTACAAAATATCTTAAACCATGTTTGGTCACTGTTTGCAAATTACCTCTTAGACAGTACCCCACAAATTCAGAACAATTTGTTTAATCCCTAAATGTGGTTTTCAGGTAAGACTAAATGATTTTCCGGTATAGCCAATGGTATAATGATAATTTTACTAATTAAAAAAGATTTTCAATTAAAGATTCCTAATTTTAAAATTTTCTTTTTAGTTTTTCCTCATCCCCCATCCCTCATTTTTCATGGGTCAACCATAAAATCCTTCATTATTCATGGGTCAACCATAATTCAATTCCTCATCTTTAAAACACCATTAATCCTCTCCGTTTCAAGCTTTCATCTCTTTGCAAAAAATCCAAGTTCAATAAATCATCCAAATCCCTTTTTTCTTCCAGAAATCCCAACTTGAAAAGACCATAAAAATCCAATCTTTAAGAAAAATCAGGTTGTAGAGAAAATGAACAACATCGAGAGGCCTACAACCTGATGTCGAAGGACAGTGAATGCTCATCGTCGCCGTTTGTGGAGGTTGAGCTCGAGAGCGATAGGCAGAGAACCACTGTAAAAGTGGAAGTCAACATTTTCAACGAGCGGTGCTCCAGAGTCGCTCCTCATCCCTTTTCTTGTAAATTCCTAATTCATTTAGTTTTTCACCGTCACCACCTTCCGCCACCACCGTCAATAAAAAGAAAAATTTAAAATTCCACCAAAGTCTTGTTCAATCAATCATACCTTTAATTCCGCCACCACTCGCCTTCCACCTCTGCTTCATTGGCAAATTCTTCCACCTTGTGCCTTCTGACTCGGTCGTAGGCGTGGTCGTAGAACTCGAGCCCGCCACAGATGAGAAGGTCTTCAGGCTCCGGGACAGAGAATGCAAGCTTCGAGAATGCGGAGAATGGGATCTGGATATTTACAGAGGATTTGAAGACAAAGGACTCGCAACAAGGCTCAGAGTTTGTCATCCAGCCGTTGAGGTTATAGAGGCGGTCGCGACACCGACGAAAAGTTCACCAATGAAGCTGTGGCGAAAGGCGGCGGAATCAATGGTATGATTGATTGAAGAAGACGCCAACGAAGAATCCGACATTGATGCAAAGAAGACGACAAACACTTTTCTTTTTATTTTTTAAAACTTAGGGGTATAATGGCCATTTTACATATTCTGACTAATTTTACCGTTGACTTTCCCTGAAAACCACCTCTGGGGACCAAACAAGTCATTTTGAATTTGTGGGGTATTGTCTAAGGGTTAATTTGAAAACGGAGACCAAAACATGGTATACGATTCTTTGTAGGGGACTAAAAAAATAATTTAGTCTTAATTTTTTTTCCGGTCTGAGTAGGCTTCCGAAATCAGAAGCCGGTCCGCTCTTTAAAAAATAGCTAGGAATAGGTTCTGAACTCAGAACCTATTTCCATATAAAAAAAATAACTAAATCGACATTTTAGACCCCCAAATTCAAAACAAGAACCTAGGTAGCAAATCCAAATCAGCCAATTTCCCAATCTGATCACAATGTCAAGGCCAAGATACACTAAGGAGAATACCGGGGCGGCGAGCGACCGAATCCATGAACCCTACACCTAGCTCGAGGCATCCCAACGATTTTTTAATGGAAAAGCGGAGGAGAGGTATGTGGAATTCTCCAAGCGTAAGATTATCAATTCAAAAGTTATTTGTGCCTCGTCTGTGAATGAATTGTGTCTAGGGTATTTGTTGAAGCATTTCATGGACCAACATTTAGAAAGTTTGTTATGTTTAGAAAAAAAGGTGTACGTAGATGAGGTTATTCAATTTTATGCTAATTTGGGACAAAAGATGAACAATTGTGATTGTACTAAGGTAAACGGAAAAGAAATTGCGGTTAATAAGTTCACAAAAATGGATGTCCTAGGTAGCGAGTAATTTTTCCACAAGAAAATTAACCCAGATAATGGCCATGGCCCCTTAGAAATTTATCACCAACAAACTTGGCCCTCGCTCACCGAAGCCACCCCAATTGACCCCGTAGAAATGGGTGGGAAATACTTCCAAAGGGTTGGATCCGCAGGTCCGGCGGATAGCTATGATATAGGTGAGTTGACGGTAGGGCATAGGCTCATTTATGAGTATGTGTGTGTGTGTGCTTGAGTGTTATGCCCACTGCTGGATACACGTGTGAGCCGACCAATAGGAATCTAATGATTTTCTACTATGTGATGGATGGTGTGAAAATTAACCTCAGTTATACCATCTTGATGAGTATGCTCAAGGCCGCAAATGCCAAGAAAAAGGATCTCCCATACGGTGGATTGATCACCACAATGATGAAGAAGGCTGGTGTTCAGCTCAAAGATCGCCCACTTCACTTAGAGTTTTATGACGAGGCGTGGTTTTATCATAAGGGGCTGCAGTTCAGCACTGACAATAAATGGGAGCAAAGGGTTGTTCTGGGACAGACGACGGAGACTGCCAAAAGGGCAAGGGAATCGGAACTTGAAAGAGTCTGGGGATCGAGATCTAGTGAGCATTTAATTAATTTTTTTTAGGTTTCATGAAATTTATACACTTTTCTCTCTTATAGCTAATTGTGCATTGTTAATTTCTCTTTGTTGACTAGGTTACCAAAGCAACTGGAAGACTACCATAGATCGCTACTTCAACTGCATTCGTGGCAATGTTGAGGAGACCTAAAAAATGTTGGCTAGAGCGGATGCTTAGCAAGAACAATTCTTGGAAGCTCAAAGACTCCACCTCAAACTAAGTGAGGATGAAGAGCCCTAAAACTTCAATCCAGTGCTGATGGACGGTGATGGGGAGGGCGAAGACAATGATAATGACTCCGAGATTGAGCACATGTTCGGTTCACACTAGGATTTTGGAATTAAACTATGTTTTTATGTTACAATGTCGTTTAAAAATTTTGTACATTTTAGAATAGCTTCGTTAAGATAATTAGATTATTTTGGAGCATATGTTTCTCATAAATTTTAATCGCATTAGAGGCATGACTTATCGTTTCTAGAATTTCGGTAATCCAATGAGTTTTCCATTTTTATCAATTACATTAGTATGACTATTTCATACAATTCACGCAAATTTATTCAACTTCATATTCTTCGATGAAAGTGCATTTTCCTTCCACAACAATCTCCTACCTAGGATCTGAAGGATCCCTTACATAAAAAACTTGGTGCGCTTGAGATGCCAATGTGAATGGATCTTCCCGCCAACCAATTTGACTCCTATCGACAAGGGTGAAACAAAAATCCTCAGTCTGTTGTCCACTGTTGAAATCAACCCACTGACATTTAAAAACTATGACTCGCATTGTGACATAGTCAAGCTCCCAAATATCTGAAATTGTTCCAAAGTAACACTAATGAGCTTGCATGGGATTATTACCACTGCTATTATCGACATGACACAAGAGAAACTCAACTATTCCGAGACACGCCCTTATCATCCATTGATTTTGTGGAAAAAGTAAAACCATTGACGTCGTACCCTCAATCAGAAAGTACGGTACCAAGTGGTCTACGAGCCAACCATTTAACTACCATTGGATAATCCCCTGTAGATACGTGATCAAGCAACCATGACACAAAAGTCCTAATGTGTAATTGTAGGAATTGAACTTCATTGAAATTGGGGTTAGCAACTCTGATGGCATCCTAGTGAGTCTCTACATATGGGACAATATCTTCATAATTACGAAGAACAAATAGATAGGCAGTACATAAATATTCAGCCCTAGGACTCAGAAGTTTCCCCTGCCAAACCCCATAACCTTCTAGCCATCCCTCATGTTTATGAGTTGGAACCCCAACCAAATCGACCTCATTCATGTAATCAGTACACAACTTGATAACCTCCTCTGCTACATATCGATGTACAATACTTGCATCGGGCCTGTACCGATTCTTCACAAAGTGCTTGAATATTTTCATGTACCTCTTGAACAGGTATCCACCTATGAAACACTAGACCACAAAGCTTTATCTCATACACAAGATGAATACACGAGTGGACCATAATGTCGAAGCATGAGGCAGGAGAATACATTTCCATCCGGCATAACACTTCAATGATCATTGTTTGCAAACAATCCAACTTCTCCACGCTAAATTTTTTTTGCTACAAATGGACTTGGAAAACAAACATAGCTTCGTAATACACAATCTTACATGGGATGGCAGTGACGATCGAATTGCAATCACATTCGGTTCCTGCATCAGATTGTGACAATCATGAGAATTCAACCTAACCAACCTTAACTCCTCCAATGAATCACAAGTACTGATTTTGGAAGAATATGAGGCTGGGACCTTAACACTACTAAGGGTTTCACAGTATGATTTTTTCTCCAATTGAGACATAGAATGGCAAACACGGGGCAAGTAAAAATTGTCACATGAACACACTGGCCCCAAGTTCTTCTTAATTCCCATCTCAACCAAATCTAACCTAGCCTTAAACCCATCCTTTATTTTCCTTGGGGTATTCAACAAAGTCCCGACCAAAGAATCACACACATTCTTCTCAATGTGTATGACATCGAGACAATGTCTAACATCTAAATGCTCTCAATAAGGCAATCTAAAAAAATGAAGCATTTCTTCCAACTCCCATCCACTGGCACTTTAAGCTTCTTCTTCCCAAAGTTATTGGGCAAATTCTTCATGGTTTCAAATATCTGAGTACCCATTTGTGCAGCTGGTGCTTCTCTCCCCTCTACCTCCCCATTGAACCATTTTTTCGCCAATCGCCATGAATGACCTTCCGGAAGAAATCTACGATGACCTTGGTATACATTTTTGCAACCATGCTTCAATTGGTGGTAATCGGTCTTCTTCTCACACACGGGACAAGCAAAGTGACCTTTAATTGAGTAGCCAGAAAAATTACCGTACACAGGAAAATTATTAACAGTGCAAAGCAACATTGTTTTCAACGTAAAGTGATCTTCAACACTTCCGTCATATGTCCAAACACCCTCATTGAATAGGGTCAGCAAGTCCTCGACAAGAGGAGCAAGATAAACATCTATGTCATTACCTAGTTGCTTAGGACCAGAAATCATCGCAGATAACAACACATACTTACGTTTCATTGTTAACAATATTACCAAATGGATTCATTCCATCGGTACATAGGTTGAACCTCAAATTTTGGGGTTCTTTACCAAAATTGGGGTAAAGGGCATTAATTTTTTCCACTATTCACAATATGACGTATGTCTAATGACATCATCAGCCGGTCGATCTCTCTCTGCATGCCAACGCAACAATTTCGAGTCTTCCTTACATGCAAACAACTTCTGCAATTGTGGAACAATAGGGAGGTGACACATCACTTTTTCCAGTGTCTTCTTCTTTGTTTTAGTTACCACTTCCACACCCACCAGAATTGCACCCATCTTCAATTTGTAGCGAGACTCACCACATACCCGACATGTTTCTCGATTTTCATCTTTTTTCCCCTGGTACAACATACAATCATTCGGGCAAACATAAATTATTTTCAATTCCAATCTCATCGGAAAAAGAATTTTTTTCGCTGCATAAAACCTATCTGGAATCATGTTACCTCCGAGCAGCAAATCCCTAAGCAATTCTAGAGTTTCGTTCATCGACTCATTGGTCCACCCAAATTTGACTTTCAAATTCATTATTCTCAAAGTCGCACTAAGTACCGAATGTTTTGAACCATTGTAAAATGGTGTCTCTTTGTTGTCAATTAAAACTTATAATACTTCGGGTTTACCTTTGAACCCTCTTGCAATATCCTCCACCATTTTGTCAAATTCTGTATTCTCATCTAATTCATCTTCCACATTCATGTTACTCAAATCATTTGTCCCTTCCGTTTCTCCAACTTCCCCATGCCACACCCAACAAGTGTAGCTAGTTTGAAACCCCCTCACTATGAGATGTGCCTGCGGTTTCTTCCTCCCTAAATACACATCGTTTTTACAATCTTCACACGGACACCGGGCTGGCACAACACCATTTTCAGAAGCATCCTCAAACACAAATGTGAGAAATGTTTTAATCAATGACATGTAATGGGGTGATTTTCTAGGATCATTACCAATGAGTTCAATGTGATCCATCATCCTACAAGTCAATTACAATGCAACCCATCAACATTAATACAACATTAATCATAGCCCACCCCTATTTAACCTAAATACAAACCTTAATTCAAAATTTTAATAGTAAAACCCTAATTTCAAGATAATTTCCAACAATATATTTAAAAACAATTCCTACCTTCTTCAATGGAAAATGATTCGATGTTTATATTGACTTTACTTCTTCATCAATGGATTGTGTGAGAGAGTAAAAACCTAAGAATGTTTTTGTTTTCTGAATTCAAATAAATGGTCGGAATTCTTTTTTATATACAAAGCTTGGAACCCACCTTCATAAAAACCATTACCACGCTCAAACTTTTTTCGAGTTTGGAAAAGGGTTTCCGATCACATTCCGAGTTTGGAAAGTTAATCATCTCTTCAAAAAGGCAAGAGGGAGCCTTTTACAAGCTTCGAAGGTAAATCATCTCCAGTTACGAATTTGGAACCAGTCTATATTAAAGGCAGTTAGACACAACCATCTTTAATTAGGGATAATTAAAGGTGGTTTTAGGCAGTTAATTGAAAACTGGTTAATAAACGAAACACACCTTTAAAACGCATGTGCTGGTCCGAAACAAAGGTTCCAAGTTTGGAACCTCTTGACCAAGGCGGTTCTGCATTTTTTTGCCCTAAACCGCCTTTAATAGGCTTGCCTCTACTAGTGACTGTAGTCCTCCAAGTTCTCTGCAGTTTATCCATGGCAGTGTACGAGTTCTTTTGATGCTCGGTTCAGGTTGGACCTGTGTTGGAACATGAGGTGGTGAAGCTGGAGTTGATGTTCCAACATGATCAATTTCTTCAGGTTCAGCAGGATTATCCAAATATTCTGATGTTCTGACATCGGGTGGATTGTCCAGAGTCTTATTCTGTGTTGGAACATGGTCTAAGTCTGGTTCATCATCATTGTCATTAAATACCTGCTTTTCATCAGAATCATCCATAATGATATTTATATATTCCATTAGAATATTACTCCCTCTGTCCCATTTCAAGGTGCCCAGTTTGACTTTGGACAGTTGACTTGAAAAATGTTTGATCCTCAATATCTTTTATTAATGATAAAGTCAATTCATATACTATACCATTGGGGTACCATGGAGGTGCATTGTATATATATATATATAGAATGTGCATTTCCATACTAATATGTGTACATACAATATTCACATAATAATTACATATTAAATACAATAATGCACAGTGTCACATAAGTAAATACACGCTCTTACAATTTGAAATACACAAAATATCTCTAGGGATACGATGCTCATGGTACCTTAGTGATACCATACAATTTACTTCAATTTTTTTAAATAAAGTAGATATTTAAATAAAGAGTTGGTCTCCTGACAGGAACATACCACTTATTTTTTACCTTATACACTCTGTGTGCCACTATTAAAGAAACGGAGGAAGTACTAAATTTAGAAATTATAAAAATATTTTTTTGTATTATATATTTTTATATTTTCACATTCAAATACATATTATTACTTGTTTTAACTTTTAAAATACAATATTTAAATTTTATTAAAAAATTATAAAATTTAAGGTAAAAGTTATCGTGGACTGTATATAAGCTTATAGAAAGACCGTCTTTCCTGAGACTTTCTCTTAAATAAATGATATGTTAAGATATATGTTAAGATGAATCTAACAAGACAAAGTCTTGGGAAAAATCATCTTTCCATAGGCATATGGAAATATGGAGTTAAATTGAAATTATAGAAGGGTAAAAGATTTTAGTAAAAATTTATTTTGCAATGCGTAGTAGTTATAAGTTTATGACTCGGTCAATGCAACCCAAAAATTTTACTTCAAGAGACAGACTCGTCTAACAATATCTCATTTGATATTTTTATAAATATATTAATTAATATTTAAGGTCAAAATTTACCAAATTTAATTTGAAAATAGTAAAGATGTTATTCTTCGTGATACGGAGGGAGTACTTGCTATACAATGATGATATTTAACAATTAAACCTACCAATTTAAACCAAATGATATGCTGACATGGCCACGCGGGATTGGTCCTGGGCATACTCCACCCTGCAGATATCTCTTCGTGTTGCTTGCTAATGACTGGTTCTCTTTCAACTTCGTGCGAACTTGGATTTTCTTTCTTATCTCAAACCAAAGCCACATTTTGATCTTTCAATTATGCTAAGTTCAACTCTGTCACTAAACCTTTGATTGAGCTCCGGTAATGCAGCATTTTCACGGTCTTCCTTCTGTTTCTCTGCTCATTTCTTATGGGTTTTCACTCTGCCACTAAAACTTGGCAGTTTCGTCGACAATGGCGGCCACGTTCTGCTATTCGAGCCTCGTTTTGGATGCCAAGAAACCAGGCAGGCAAGTTTATTTTGTAGAAATCCGTGTTCTTGCGTAATTTTCCTCAGAAACTCTGTCCTAGCGGTGAAATGCTCAGATTATGAAGCTGGAGAATTTCCGTACTTGCAGCTGCTTGTGACTGTTAGACATTAGCATTGAGGTTTTGGGATAAAGGATGATTTTTTAAATGTTTTTCTACTGTTTTGAGATGCTTATCTTGCCATAACATTATTCAACGTCCCGTTAATGATGTCACACTTTGCATTTTCTGGTCAAACTTGAGGTTTCCTTGGTATAAAACGTAATATATTATAGCTACGTCAAAGTATGATACTGGAGCCATTTTCCCCAGTTTATGCAGAATGTTTGATTCCTCGGGATGCTATTCTTTTGTCCTAGTAGTGCTACATATGTGATATATGTATGGTTAATAAATTTCATCAGACATCATCCAGCACATATCTGGCCTGGGGTGATTAAAAGATCATGGAACTGCAGCTGCCATAAAACTTCTCAGAAGCCTAGTCTAGCATGGCTAGGGATGAAGCAGCCTCGTCGAAATTGGAGAACCCTTTTCAAAAGTAGTTCTGAATCTTCTGATGCTGTAAATGTCGAGGCAGTGGAAGATGAGGTTTCCAAACCGACTCTGATATGGAGGGCGGTCAAATTGCCTATTTACTCAGTTGCCTTGGTTCCGCTCACAGTATGTCTCATCATTCTGCCTCTTTAGTTTCTTTCCTGGTAAAAAAAATCGTAGCGAAAATAGTTCCCTTCAGGTATATGTTTGTGAATTCACTGATATAGGATGCTTCATTGCTTCCTATGATCAGGTTGGAAGTGCAGCAGCTTATTGGCACACGGGGCTGTTTTCTGCTCGGCGCTTTGTTCTTCTGTTTGCCTCATCTGTGCTTGTCATTACATGGCTGAACTTGAGGTCAGAAACTGTTTGAGAATGCCAATGTAGACCTATGCTATTGATGAACATTGAACAACAATGTTGTCCCTTTTCTGTTTGTATCCTTATTCAGACTTGTGTAAATGGGCAGCAACGACGTTTATGATTTTGATACAGGAGCAGATGAGTACAAGAAAGAGTCTGTAGTGAATATAGTAGGGAGGTAAGACTTCAATTCCAACATTCTTTGCCCTCAACCAATCTATCAGCTTTCTTATCATATCAGAATTGGCTTAATGCTTCTGTGTTTTACTGCGAAAGCCGTACAGGTACCCTTGTTGCTGCAAATATATCACTTGCTCTAGGTCTTTCAGGCCTCAGTTGGGTATCTTTGATGGCTGGAAATCTGCGTTCGATTTTGTTATTGGCTTCTGCAATCACTTGTGGATACATATACCAGGTGATAACAGTAACTTTCGAGTAGGATATGTTTTAAGCTGAGGTCTGACAAAAAGAATGTGATTTCAGTGCCCTCCATTTAGGTTAAGCTACAAGGGACTAGGTGAACCCTTGTGCTTTGCGGCATTTGGCCCGTTTGCTACAACTGCTTTCTATTTGCTTCAGGGCAGGTACTTTTTTACCCTTGTCCTGTACATGCAATGTGTCCGAATCTTGTTTCTTGGTATTTATCGTGTCTTATGATAGCGAGCTAGCAATCACGGGAACACTTCTCTCTGCATCAATACTTGTCGGCGGCACAACAACATTGATCCTCTTTTGCAGCCACTTCCATCAGGTAATAATTACCGTATACTCCTCCTCTCTGTGAACTTCTGTTGCTAACACGGATCCTGTGATGATGCTTGTTTAGGTTAAGGATGATAAAGCTGTCGGGAAGATTTCCCCCTTGGTTAGTGGAATGTGTTTACATGAAGAATCTAAATAAGTACATCAGTGCACAACCTTATTTTTCTCTTTTGTGATGCTATTCCAGGTTAGACTTGGTACAAGAACAGGTTCGGATGTGATAAGAGTGGCTATAATGAGTCTCTATTCGTTCCTATTTGTTGCTGGCCTTATTACCAAAAAACTCCCATTCACATGCATTGTAAGTCGAAGCCATTCAGAAATGTTCGCGACGATTAGGTCGATTTTGTTTATCTAATCTGATTTCTGTTTGGTATCAGATTTTCTGTGCAGCAACCATCCCTATTGGGAAGTTAATAGTTAGCTATGTCGAGGCAAATCATATGGTCAGTTCTGATCTAATCCTGTTTTTTGTGTAAGAAACTCTGTCGAGAAGATGAGCTTTTGATTGATTTGATCTGACCTTTTGTAGGATAATGCAAAGATCTTCCTTTCAAAATACCTTTGTGTGAGATTGCATGCAGCATTTGGAGCAGCTTTATCTGCTGGACTAGTGGCAGCAAGAATTTCTGCTAAATTCAACACCCCAAAGCCATTTTGATTTTCCTTAATCTTTCACCTCTAACCAGGTGAGTATAAACAATGCAACCTGTCTTGACTGAGCAAGGACACAATGGCAAAACGTGATTCATGAAAACCATGTCGTTTTCAGGAGAGAGAGGATTATAATATTGCCTAGCAGGAGATTCAACAAGGCTGTCATTAACATTTCACTGAAGCAAAATTGGTCATAGAAATTTGCTAGAAATCCAACCATAATGCAACATTTCTGCGAACACTCGAGCAACTAGACCTGCTTAGAGGTTCAGAACAGGGTGAAATTCCGTTTCACCTGAATTCTAAACCTTTATACCAAGTTGTTTAATAGTTTGGTGTTGGAACACCAAGATCAGTTTGGTGTTAAAAACAAAGGGGAAACTGTAAATGTTCATTCTATTTACAGATTCCAATAAACACAGACCGTGTTCTTGTACTAAGCAATATGGGGATTAGTGGAAATTTAGGGTCCAGTCAGGCTAACCTTAAACTCTATTACCGTGTAAGTGTAAGAATAATGCGGTTCTATGATAAAATTAATTGATAATATGTAGACGTGATTTATAATTGTTGTCAATTTTAACCGCGACCTTCACCTTGTCAAAATTAAGAATTCCTCCTTTACTCCCGGAAAAGACACAATCAATAATCTAAAGAACAAACACACAAATTTTTACGAGGAAAATCCAAATTGGGAAAAACCACGGGAATCAAATGATTCCACTAGAAAATAGAAAGAGTTTACAATGTATGTTTTATCTCTCAACACACAACGTTTCTCAACACTCAATTCTATTATTTCTAATCAACCACAAACTTTCTATCTCTCACACATGGTGGCTATAGCACAAATATGAGATATTTATACTAAAACCCTACCATAACCATAAGTCTAATTCTATGGGGTCTAACTCTCCTAGCCCATCTAGAATAAAGACATATAACTCATTTCTCATTATATTTGGACTTTGAGGGGTATTCCCAACAATTCCTCCCTCACTCAACGTCCCAAATACAATATCATCAACACATGTGATTTGCATCTTCTTCTTTGACTTCAACTCATCCTTGTGAATGGCAAGTTTATTGCAAGACCCATTGCTCAAGCCTCCAACATAAAAAAAAAATGTTTTGATCACTTCTCACTCCTTTGATGATCATTTTACCCCCCTTAAACACCTTGCAGAAATCATTATCCCCAGTAAACCTGCACCCTTGCGAACATAACCTGCCCAATGAAATTATGTTATCACCACAACTTGGTACATACTTCACATCAAATAATCTCTTAATAACTCCATTGTGATTCTTGAAGCGTGCAATGCCAACACCCTCATTCTTCATCTTCTACCATTTCCAACAATCACGTGACCAAAATCTTCACTGTTGTGCGGAATGGAGAAAGAACATAAAATATGAACGAAAATAACAAGACACAAGATTTACGTGGTTCGCCAAATTTTGGCTACATCCACGGGAGACGGATTCTATATCAGAATTAATGTTTACAGAGAGAAGAGAGACACTTTATATGTTGTCCCTAACAAACTGGGCCAAAATACAATTCGGCCCAAATCAACAGCAGTCCAATAAAGAGACAAGCTATACCGTCGGACTGGGGGCGACTCCGCCCCCCCGGACCCCCAGGCCAGGGTGCGCTCCGCCCCCCTGGACCCCCCGACTCGCTGATCGAGCAGCGAGACCCCCGTACTAACCTGTCGAAGCGGCTAATACATATTCAAGTCATACCAACATTCACCAACCTGCAAAGTTTCAAAAGAATATTTAACGCGATAAATGTACATAAAAAATGAACAGTCCAACACCCAATTTGAGCCTTCGACTCATTGTTCTTCATCATATACAAGTCATCATGATCATCTTGAATCACCAAATTCGCGGAGTCATCATTCTCTTTAACCTTCTCTTTCCCTTTCATCTTTCTTAAGCTTTTCAAATCATCCACCATGACAAGACATCTAGATTGGATGTGTCCCCTTTTGCTACAGTAGAAACACTTGACATTACTAAAATCTTTCGGTTGGGATCCTGTAGTAGCTAGCACTTCATTCCCATTGGACATGTTATTTCTCATTATCTTCTCATTATCCCTTAATTGAGCATCCACTTCATCAAACTTGAGAGTGGTCCTCCCAACGAACATAGATTGCACAACATGTTTATAAGACAATGACGGAGAGGCTAGCAACCATAAAGTTTGTTCTTCACTATCGACTTCCTCCCTAGTGTTTTGAAGTCGACATACTATTTGACTAAAACTATTAATATGATCATGAATATTACCTCCTTCCTCCATGTTCAGTGTACAGAGATCCATCTTTATGCACAATCTGTTGGTCAATGATTTTGAAGCATAAACCCTCTCCAATTTGTCCCAAATACCCTTTGGTGTCTCCTCTTGGATAACATACTTGATTTATGAAGAAAGTGCAAATCGGATCGTACTAACAGCTTTCTTTTTCATATTAGTCCAAGCACCATTAGTCATTCCTTCAGGTTTTTCATCCTTGAGAGCTTGATTAAGATTATCCCTCACAAGTACATCTTGCATCGTACTCTGCCACATAGTAAAATCCATCTTTCCATAAAAAATAGGTATGTGAAATCTTGTTTCCGACATCTTTTTAAAATTTTCAAATAACCACAACTATAACAAAAACAACAAGAAAAGGGAAAAATAGCACCAAATTTTAGATCTGTCCGGAAAAAACTGCAATGCTTCCACAACTCAGAACTCGATCTCCACCGTTCATATTGTAGATACACGAGCTGGGAACGTCCTGTAAAATTTTTAGAAAATTTCAACGGTCGGGTGTTGAGATAATTCCGATCTATAGAAGTAGCCCCAGGAAATCCGAAAATCTCCTCTTTCACTATATCTTCTTCAATCTAGCTCTGATACCAGTTGTTGTTAATTTTAACCTCGACCTTCACCTTGTCAAGATTAAAAATCCCACTTTTACTCCCAAAAAAGACAATCAATAATCTAAAGAACAAACACACGAATATTTACGTGGAAAACCTAAATCGAGAAAAATCACGGGAATCAAATGATTCCAATCCACTAGAATACAGAAAGAGTTTACAATGTATGTTCCATCTCTCAACACACAATGTTTCAAAACACTCAATTCTATTCTTTCTAATCAACCACAAACTTTCTATTACTCACACATGGTGGCTATAGCACAATTATGAGATTTTTATACTAAAACCCTACCATAACCCTAGGTCTAAATCTATTTGGCCTAACTCTCCTAGCCCATTCAGAATAAAGACCTATAACTCATTTCTCATTATATTTGGAATTTGAGGAGTATTCCCAACAATAAAATTATATTACTAAGCAATTGTTTTGCCAACTAACAATGTGCAGGACTCTTAACAACTGAAATTGCTTTTATGATTATCCCACAAAACATAATCTCATAATTATTTATTTTTGCTATGTTCATTCATTCCAATCATTTCATTCTTTCCAACCGACATCTTCCACAAATTTGTGTAAAGTACAAGGCATGATTCATTAATAAAAAGAGTTCTATTATGACTCTAACACCTATCTACTATATATGGAATAATAATTGTTAATACCAGAATTTGTTATCCATCTACTGATAATCTCCTCGTGTCTAGTATGCTTCCAGACCTGCAAGACAGGCAGACTAAGTTCAAGCAAGCAGGCACATGGTCGTGCCTGCTCCGACACTCCGGTCAGCCATGAATGTCACGTGGGAGAATATCCTAAATGAATAGTGAATAGATTGTAAGTTCCCTCCTCTGAATGTGCTTCCTCCTTGTTTTATGTGTTTTGGTAGCTGATGGGACATCTTTAGTACGTCAGGTCCCATCAGCCACTTGCCGAGTCCGCTAGGGCCTCTCCTTGGCTTCTCTCAAGGCTTTGGGCTGGGAAACCCAAAGTTGGGCCATAAAGCCCATATGTTATCATGTCCCCCAGCCTGAGACTTAGCTGGCAGGGTTAAGTCTGAGGCACTGGGCTGAAGCCCTTACCTTAGGCCCGTAGTTTGACAAGCCGCAAGTGGCCTATCAAACTCTGCGAGCTGCAAGCGACCTCTTTCGGCGGGAAAGTTGGCAGTTTTTCAATTTTCAACCGTCTAGGTCGTGCAACAGCAGTTTCATTCAAGACAGGTTCTATCGGTTACGCTACCTGCCAAGATTTACGCGACACGTCCTTCTCTTTCCCAGTTCTGCATGCAAGCCCTTACTTTTTACCTTTTCCCGAGACGGTTATCATCACGCCTCAACCGCTCTGTCTCCCAAGGCATTTATTGGGCCTGTCAGACTCTCCTTTTTCTTTTCAAATTCCCACTGATTTGGATTCTTTCTCCTCTCGTCGTCCTCTCTGCTTATTCTGCTTTCAACTTTTCAGCCAGCTTTCCAGTCCTTCTCAGGTACCCTCTCTTTTCTTTCTCCCCACCTTTCATTTCAGCTGTCATGGTTTTAACAGTGGGACCTCCCAAAAATGATTCATACTGTGATACCACTAACCTCGAGTATTGCTCTGCTTGCCGGATGATCGAGGCTGCCTTTAATGCCAATGAGATCACCTTCCATGATATTTTCAATTACATTGTGCTACCAGACATACACACTCGAGCGTGATCGTGGTTTACATGGAAACCCTAAAGCATTGTTTCCTTAGGTTCCTTCTTTCTTCTTTTTCCAAGCCGTGTTGGTCTATTATGGACTGAGCCTGACTAACCTTCCTCCTAACGCTGTCCGGCTCCTCATGGGTTTTGAAGTTCTCTTCCGCCTTCTTCACGTCGACGTATTCCCCTTTTTTTGCTTCTTTTTCCAGCCTGCTAGGATGCCTCCTAGTTGGACCTTTTTTAAGCTCAGACAGGAAGCCCATAAATTTTTTACTGACTTCCCCACCTGTGTTAAATGGAAACGGTGATTCATCTTTGTGGATGAAACCCTAATTGTGGGTTTGGAAGGTGCCCCATCGGGCCTCGAACTTGGCCCAAGGAAGGGGCATGGATCCCTGCCTAGGGCGCAGAGGTGGCTGCCATTCAGCCCTTCATTTCCCATCTCGAGGCGGTGACAATGAAATGTGAATGCCTCCTGGGGCTGTCGGTCTTCCCTATTTCCAGATGGCATTTCCCCCGATGATGGCCCTCTGATCTGAGTGGTACATGCTCACATCTTCCTTTACCTGGCTGTTATTTTCTTTCCTTCTCTCCATCTCTCTTTTTCTCTTTTATTTACTTTATCATTCTTGCTTTGACCTCATTTCTTCCTTTTACAGAGATATCAGTTGCAAATTTCCTAGGTGATCTATCGAGGATTCCTTGCCAGGCTTCCAGTTCACGCCTCCTACCTGCCAGTGAGGAGACTACTGGCGTTGTGGATCAGAAGGTGATAACCATCGACGTGTCTGACACTAAGGTCTAACGAGGAGCCCCTTCAGAAGAGGGCCCGTGGGTCTTCTGAGAGGAGGATCGAGAATGGGGGACCCAGCGATGGCTTTAAGGCAATTCTTGAAGAAGTCCCTGAGACCCCGGCTTCCCAGGCGGCTACTCATCCCCCAGGATGTTACCCTCGGGGCTCTACCTGTCAATGTGGTTCCCTTCTCACCCCCATTCACTCGCAATTCTTCCTCTCGGACCAACTCTGCGTCGGCTCCCCTACGTACTGCTGCAGCTTGGGCTGACTTTGTCTCCCAGACTCTCCCTATCCCTCACTTCAATGCTTGGCTCCAGGAGAGGTCTCTGAATGTGGCTAGGACCAACTCTCTGGCTGACCGCTCTACTTCGGTTGTCCTTGAGGTATACTCTTTACAATTTTCCCTTCTCTATTGGTCGCTCTTTTTTTGTTTTCTTTGGTTTCTTTATGTTGCTAAGTTTATGACTTTTCTTGGCTTTTTCAGTATTTCTGTGCGGCTAGAGCAATGCAAGAGAAGCTGTTCAATCTTCAGACAGAGAAAAATGAGCTTAAACGCGGTCTTGCCTCCCTGAAAGCCAAGGCCCAGCATGTCGCTGAGGTGGAGCAGGACCTCGAGCTGGAGAGGGGGGGGTTACTGGATCCCTATAGACTTTCCTGACTCATGCTAAGGCTAAGATCGTTGAGTTGGATGCTTTCTGCCACTGGGCCTTCACTCGTGGTTTCCTGAGCCTTTACTCTCGCGTTGTGCGGAGTAACACGACCTCTGAAATGTTGAGTGATGCTCTGATGAAGGCCATCCAGTTCTACTCCACGAACGAGGATGCGGATGAAGGGGCGCTGCGGGCTGGGGTCGGTGATACTTTTGTTCCCTTTTGTGAGCACGGTTTCACTAAGTACTTCGCCAAGCTGGACCCTGGCATGAGACTGGCTGAGCTGGAGAACTGGAATCCAGACAATGATTATGCTGAGTCAGATACGCATTCTGCCAGTGGTCCACACCAGGCTGTCAATGCGGGGAACCAAGTTGGGGAAAGGGCTTAGGCTGCAGATGGAGCAAACATTGAGGCAACTTTGAAAGGTGAAGCTCGGGCTGTGGTGGGGGGTCAGACTGAGACTGGTGGTGATGCTCTTAAGCCCTGGGGGCTTTGTAATTTTAATTTTCTTTTGATGGTGTTTGTATTTCCCCTGCTGAGGGATGAAACCTTTCTACTTTTGTTGTTTTGCTATTGTTTTTTCTGGGTTTAGGATTTCCCCAATGAACTTGTGGGGGTTGGGTATCCTTTCCCCCCTTTTTAAGTTGCAAACTTGAATTCTCTTTTCATGTTTGCTTCTATTCCTTTTCTGCATTGATCTTGCCTTATTGTCTTTCCCAACTTTGTGTTTGTCTTGTCTTTATCAGGTAATTGCTGGGATTCTTGTTTGTTAGTCGTGGTCGTTGCTAACTCCTTTTTGCTTCTTTGCTGCTATTTTGAAACTGACTTGTCTTTTTGTTGATCGTCGGCTGCCGGAATATACTAGACCTGCTGGAAAACATCTTTTTTACTTGTTTCTAATTCGTGGTTTTCCTAGCTGTTAGAGCGAAGATTACGACTTTTCTCAATAGTTGTTTTTGCGGCCGTAGTTAGATTTCTCTGCATGCTTTCCCCTAGCTAGCAAATTTCCTGGCAATTGGGGCCAGGATTGCTGCTTTTAGCCAGGTTTGGCTTATTTTTCAATGACTCTGGCTGTGGTCGAAGAATAATCCTATTGCCTACTTGCCACTGGCTAGCAATTTTTCAGTTGTTGGAGCCATAATAACCACTTTTAGCCAGGGTCGGCCCATTTTTTGACGACTCTGGCTGTGGCCGAAGATATATCCTATTGCCTACTTACCCCTGGTTAGCAATTTTCCTGGCTGTTGGAGCCAGGATTTCCACTTTTTGCATGGGCATTTTTTTACGGCTCTGGTTGTGGCCGAAGATATATCCTATTTCTTGCTTACCACTAGCTTAGAAATTTCCCTGATTACCAGAGCCAGGATTGCCACTTTTAGCCAGGGTCGGCCTATTTTTCGACGGCTTTGGTTGTGGGCGAAGTCAAATTTTTTTGCCTATTTGTCCTTGGCTGGTAATCTTCCTGGCTATCAGAGCAATGATTGCTGCTTTTTGCCAAGGTTAGCTCATTTTACACACTCTTTCAGCTACTTCTTCCCCTGCGTTCGAAGTTGGAAAAATAGCAAAAAAAGGGGGCCAGGACACAGGTCGGGATTCCCTTCAGATCATGCCCCTTATGGGCTTACAAAAACTTGATGTCCTCAGGAATCACCACCTTGCCTTCTAAGGTGAGTAATGTTCCAAGTGCGGGGTATCGGTCTGGCGTCAAGTTCTTTCAGTTTGTAAGCTTATAAAGCCAACACTTCGACCACCTTGTACGGGTCTTCCCATTCCGCATCCAACTTCTTTTGTCCCTGGCCTCTGCTCGCTTCATTTTTCTTAGCGCCAGGTCTTCCACCGTTAAAGACCTGAGCCTGACTCTATTGTCATAATACTGCTCTATCCACGACTTATACGCAGCCTCCTTCAATGACGCTTTCTCCCTAAGTTCATCCAGCTCCTCTAAGTTTTCCCTGATTGCTTGGTTGTTTTCTTCTTGGCTCATTTGCTCGACTACCCTTCTGCAGGGCACAACAACTTCAGGTGGGATGATGACCTCCATTCCAAAGCATAGCCTGTAAGGGGATTCCCCCGTGGTTGTTTTGGGTGTGGTCCTGTTTGCCCATAGCACACTTGCCAATTCTTCCTCCCATTCTCCCTTCGTCTTCCTCAGCCTTCTCTTTAAGCCTCGTACTATAGTTCTATTCATCACCTCTGTCTACCCATTTACCTGTGGATGTGCCACTGACGTGAACTCCTGCCTTATGTTCAGGCCCACGCACCAAGATCTGAAAGGCTCATTGGCAAACTGTTTTCCATTGTTGCTTATTATCACTTGTGGAATGCCAAACTTGCACACTAGTTTTCTCCAAGAAATGTTTATGTTCTTCTTTCCTGTCGCTCTCACTATAGCCTCTGCTTCCACCCATTTTGTGAAGTAATCTATTGCTAACACCAAAAACCTTTTTTCTCCGCTGCCTCTAAAAAAGGCCCAGCGATGTCAATCCTCTATTTAGAAAAGAGTCAGGGCAATCTTATGCTGGCCATCCGCTCTGCAGAAAGCCTCTGTATCCTGGCATGCTCCTAGCACCTATGACATGTCTTGACCAAATTTTCCGCATCTACCCTCATAGTTAGCCAGTTATATCCTACTTGCATAGCCAGCAACGCAACCATCCTCGGTCCCTGATGACTTCTGCAACACCCCTCGTGTATTTCATGGAGGACCGTGTCTGCCAGCTCGGGCTCTGCACATCTGAGCCATGGTTCAATGTATCATCTTTTGTATAGCAAATCGCTTGTCAAAGTGAACTGTAGTGCTTTCCTCTTGATTGTCCTTGCCTCCTTATCATATGTTGGAAATATCCTATATTTCAGGTAAAATCGAGAGGGGGGTCATTCAATTAGGTACCGCATCTTGTATTGCCGCCACCAGGCCCGTGTCCATTGACTTGCTTATTAACTCCTCAACCAACACAGACTTAGTCAAGTGGCCATGTGCTGAGGATGCCAGCTTGCTAAGCGCGCCAGCCTTTGTGTTCTGGGACCTTGGGACCCTGGTGATTTCAAATTCCTCAAACTCATACACCAGGCTCCTGACCTTGTCCCTGTATTTCTTCATTCTCGCTCTCTAGCAGCGTACTGCCCATTGTATTGGTTAGCCACTAGCATGGAGTCTCCGTAGGCTTGCAACTTCTTCGCTCCTGACTTCTTGGCTATCTCCATGCCTACTATCCTCATACTCAGCCTCATTATTTGATGCAAGAAATTTAAAATGCAGGACGTAAGTTACCTCCACGCCCTCTGGATCTGATATCACCAAGCCTACTTTTGCGCCTTCCACTCTAGATGCTTTGTCCACATAGATCTTCCACATGTCCGTCCCTGTCAGGAAGCATGAGTTCATTGCCTTGATCTGGTTCTGCACCTCTTCCGGTGCTTTCATTTTCTTCTTCCCTGGGCATTTCAGCCAAGAAGTCTGCCATAACTTGCCCCTTCATTAACCTCTTTGGGGTATATTCAATAGCATGTTCTCCCAACTCTACTGCTCACTTCATCAATCTTCTCAAAGCCTCTAATTTGGTCAGTATTGCCTTCAATGGCTGATTGGTCAGTACTACCACATGGTGTGCTTGGGAGTATTGTCTGAGCCTCCTTGTAGCATGGACCACTGCCAACTCTAACTTCTCTTGGTTTGTATACCCTCGTTCCAGCCCCAGCAGGGCCCTGCTCACAAAATACATTGGTCGTTGTATCCTGTTTTCTTCCTTTACCATCACCCCGATGATGGCTTCCTCGTTGGCTGCCACGTACAGGTACATGGTTTCCCCCTTCTTTGGACTAGTCAACGTGGAAAGATCCTTCAAGTAGGTTGTAAGCTCCTCAAATGCCTTTTCCTTGAGCTCTCCCCACTGTATTGCTCCCTTCTTGTCTACACACCCTTTCAAGGTTAAAGTGGGGAGTGCTCTCTGCTGCTTGGGACATGAAACGATTCATGGCTTCCATCTTCCCATCCAGTCTCTGTATCTCCTTCACCATGACAGGTGACTTCATTTCAAGAATTGCTTTAAATTTCTTTGGGTTTTCTCTTAGCCCCTTGTTTGACACCATGTGCCCCAAGAACTTTACTGCCCCTACGCTGAACTGACATTTAGCTGGGTTCCGCCTCATTCCTATCTCCCTGAAGTGCACTACTATTTCCCTGACATCCTCCAGGAAGGTCTCGTATTGGCTGCTCTTTATGACCATATCGTCCATATACACCTCCAAGTTCCTTCCAATTTGCTTCTGGAAAATCTTATCTACCACCCTCTGATAGGTGGCTCCAGCATTCCTCAGGCCAAATGGCATAATCTGATAGCCAAAGACCCTCTTCTCAGTAATAAAAGCAGTTTTTTCTATGTCTCTCTCTAGCATAGGGATTTGGTGATGCCCCTATATGCATCAAGAAAAAATTTAATTGGATAATTGGTAAAAACATCTACCTTTTTGTCTATGACCGGCAGAGGGTAACAATCCTTGGGACATGCCTTGTTCAGATCTGTGTAGTTTTCATATCTGTGTAGTTCAAGCACATCCTCCAGCTGTCATCCACCTTTTTCACCAACACCGGTTTGGCCAGCCAGGTTGGGTAGGGAATTTCTCGTTGGATCCCCACTACGACCAACTGGCTCACCTCCTTGTTTATTGCCTCGTTTCTCTCCCTGCAGAGCATCCTCCTCTTCAGCTTCATCGCCTTATGGGGCGAGTCCACTTTCAACTCATGGCAGCCCACATCTTTTTGAGCTCTCATCATATCCTCTGATCTCTGGGCAAAGGCATTTTTTTTCCTTTAGAACCTTTATCAGTTCCATTTTCACTTCAGGAGGGAGTGCCACCCTTACCTGCACTGTCTAGTCTCTGTTTATCATTGTTGCTTCTACCTCCGAGCCTAGTTTTGATGGGTTGCCTCTTCCCATAATCATCTTGATAGGTCGGGGATGGTTCCCCTGCTTGCCCTGACATGCACCATCATCCTCTCGCTTTTGCTTGCTGAGAGAAATTCTATGACATTCCCTAGCTTTCTGGTGATCTCCTTTAACAGCTGATATCCTTCCCCTTGTAGGGAACTTCAGAAGCAGGTGTAGGGTTGACACAATCCCCTTCAGCAGGGCTAAGGCTGGCCTGCCCAATATCATGTTATATGGGTTGTTTGCTTTTACAACTATTAACTCCATGTCCAGATTCTTCCTCTTCTCTCCCTCCCCCACCGTCACAGGGAGGAGTATGGTCCCTTCATGCAATACTATCCTGTCTGCGAAATCCACTACTAGAATCCGTTGGCTGCAATTTCCTCTTCGTGTTCTCATCCAACTTCTCAAAATAGCTCCAGTACATGATTTTCGTCGAGCTTCCCCCATCCACGTACCCGATGGATCCTCTTCTCCATCATCCTTACCGTTATTACCACAGCATCCACTCCTGCTGGTGTATCGGGTATGGGGTCACTGGAGTCAAACGTTATTTCTTCGTTTGGCCCCAACTTCCTGTTTTTTGGTGTCGGCTGCTGCGTCTGTGTGTAGCAAGCCTTTCGTTGGGACTCCATTATGCCTCCAATGCTTCTTCTTATAATGGCATATATGTCTGTTACTGTGGTTGGATTGCTGTCCTCCGTCGAGGAGTTCTCCCTTTTCCTTTTTTCCCCATTCATCCCTAGCTTCAGCTCTGGAAACCTCCTTGCCCTTCTATAGTCTGTGCTTCATATCCAGGCTCCTGGCATTATCATGCCCCTCCTATCTTCGGGTGCCTCCGTACTTATTTTTTCCCTGCTAAGTAGCCTTGTTATAGGCCTTCGCACTTTTTTCCAGGTGTGCGAGCTCGCCGCTCTGGACGCAGTCCTCAGTGTTGTGCTTCAGATGGATGCAGTCATTCATATCATGGCCATGGTCATCATGGTAGTCACAAACTTGGGATTTGTTCCTCTTCTCATGGTCTTTCTTCATCCTTGGCGGCACATCCACTATACCTTTCCCCACGTACAGGATAAAGATCTCTTTAGGTGTTTTGATGAGCGGTGTGAAGACTCTTTCCGACTTGTTGAACCTACTAGGAAAAAGCTGGGTGCCCACCTTGGTGCGTTTCGCTTTCTTTGCCTTCCCATCTGTCCCAGTCCTTCTTTGTCCCTGGCCGCCCTGTGTCTCGTTTCTCCTCTTGTCAGCCAGGTTCGCCCTGTTAAAGTTCCCTACTTTCTTCATCAGCTCATCGATTGTCCCTAGTGGATCCAAGGTGCATTCCCTTAGTAACAGTTGGTGCCTTAAGTCATTGATAAATGTGTCGATGAGGAACTGGCTTCTCCTTTCTTCTACCTGATTAGCCTCATCATTGAAACGCTCCCAGTACGCTGACATCGTCTCTACTAGCTTCTATCTGATTGCCAACAGCTCAGAGCGAGTATTCTAAAATTTCTTCCATTGCATGAAGCGTGCAAAGAACTTCCATTCCAGCTGATTGAAGCTGCCAATCATCTCGTCCTCCGGGTTCTTGAACCACACCCTGGCTGCTGCTGTCAGGGTGGTTGAAAATACTTTGCACCAAATGGCATGCGATGTCGCAAAGGTAGCCATGATGGTGCAGAACGTGTGCAAGTGGTCCTCCGGATCTGCCTCGCCATTATACTGCCCTGAGTTTATCAGTATCTTTAACTTTAGGTCAGCCGTGAACATTTGGATTCTCCAGGTGAAGGGGGAGCCCCTGCTCTCATTCTTTGCTTTCAACTCCAACTCCCTGGCTGGATACATTGGCATTCACTGATATAGGATGCTTCATTGCTTCCTATGATCAGGTTGGAAATGAAGTAGCTTATTGGCACACAAGGCTTTTTTCTGCTTGGCGCTTTGTTCTTCTGTTTGCCTCATGTATTCTTATCATTACATGGCTGAACTTGAGGTCAGAAACTGTTTGAGAATGCCAATGTAAACCTATGTTATTGATGAACAACAATGTTGTCTCTCTTCTGTTTGTGTCCTTTTTCAGAATTATGTAAATGGGCAGCAACGACGTTTATGATTATGATACAGGAGCAGATAAGTACAAGAAAGAGTCTGTAGTGAATATAGTAGGGAGGTAAGACTTCAATTCCAACATTCTTTGCCCTTAATCAATCTATCAGCTTTCTTATCATATCAGAATTGGCTTAATGCTTTTGTGTTTTACTGTGAAAGTCGTATAGGTACCCTTATCGCTGCAAATGTATCACTTGCTCTAGGTCTTTCGGGCCTCAGTTGTATATCTTTGATGGATGGAAATCTGCATTCGGTTTTCTTTTTAGCTTCTGCAATCACATGTGGATACATATACCAGGTGACAACATTAACTTTCAATCAGGATATGTTTTAAGCTGACATCCAACAAAAAGAATGTGATTTCAGTGCCCTCCATTTAGGTTAAGCTACAGGGGACTAGGTGAACCCTTGTGCTTTGCGGCATTTGGCCCGTTTGCTACAACTGTTTTCTATTTGCTTCAGGGCAGGTACTTTTTTACCCTTGCCTTGTATATGCAATGTGTCCGAATATTATTTCTTAGTATTTATAGTGTCTTATGATAACGAGCTAGCAATCACGGGAGCACTTCTTTCTGCATTAATACTTGTTGGCTGCACAACAACATTGATCCTCTTTTGCAGCCACTTCCATCAGGTAATAATACAGTATACTCCCTCTCTCTGTGAACTTCTGTTACTAACATGGATAATGTGATGATGCTTGTTTAGGTTAAGGATGATAAAGCTGTCGGAAAGATTTCCCCCTTGGTTAGTTCTTGAATGTGTCAATGGAATGCGTTAGCATGAAGAATCTGAAAAAGTACATTAGTGTACAACCTTGTTTTCCTCTTTTGTGATGCTATTACAGGTTAGACTTGGTACAAAAACAGGTTCGGATGTGATAAGAGTGGTTATAATCAGTCTATACTGTTTCTTTTTGTTGTTGGTCTTACTGCAAATCTTCCATTCACATGCATTGTAAGTCTCGGGAGCCATTCAGAAATATTCACGTCGATTAGGCCAATTTGTTGGTCTAATCTGAATTCTGTTTGGTTTCAGATTTTTTGTGCAGCAACTATCCCTATTGCGAAGTTAATAGTTGGCTATGTTGAGGCAAAAAAATCATATGGTCAGTTCTGATTTAACCTGTTTTGTGTACTATATTCCCTCGCGAAGATGATCTTTCGATTGATTTGATCTGAACTTTTGTAGGATAATGCAAAGATATTCATCTCAAAATACCTTTGTGTGAGATTGCATGCAGCATTTGGAGCAGCTTTATCTGCTGGACTAGTGGCATCAAGAATATCTGCTAAATTCAACATCCCAAAGCCACTTTAATTTTCCTTAATCTTTAACTTCTAACCAGGTGAGTGTATAAACAATACAGCCTGTCTTGACTGAGCAAGGACACAATGACAAAACATGATTCATGTAAACCATGTCGTTTTCAGGAGGACCTAGCAAGAGATTTGAACAAGGCTGCTTCTATTATAAAACCAATTGTTCAGAAAAGGGAATTCTGTAAATGTTTATTTTTTTTAGAGATTCCAATGAACACAGACTTTGTTCTTGTACTGAGCAATTGAAGCTACATGCCTATTAGTAAGAATATATGGTTAGACTCTTATATTAATTATGAACTTCAATTGTAAAGTCAATTGATATTATATAAAAGTGATATATGATCTTATATGTTAAGCAATTATTTTGTAAACCACTGATGTAGTACTTTCAACGACCTTTGCTTTTATGATTATGAATGTCCCACAAAACACAATCCCATAATAATTTGACTTTTGCTCATTTCATTCATTCCAACCGACAGCTCCCACAAATTTGTATAGAATACAAGGCATGAACAAAAGGAGTAGTAGTAAGATTCTAATATCTATATATAGATGGAATAATAATCATATCGTATCTTCTTGATCCTCTGTCACAACCCCAGTCATTCGACATTCATTTCTCTGTTCATTCCAACCGACAGCTCCCACTAAACACAATCCCATAATAAATTTAATTTTGCTCCATTCATTCATTCCAATCGACATTTCCACCTGCTCTGTCAATAAAATTCCTCAGGAAGTTCAGTATACTACACTAAATTTCCGATGGCTTTCTTGAATCCAATCAAGATTTCCATAACCTCCATAGCCAAAAGAAACAATTTTTCGAGGACCCTTTTGGGAATCAGGTGCATGAGCAATGTCCCAGAAAACACGGTCTACGGAGGGCCGAACCTGAAGCCCCAGAATCCGCACCAGAGAGTGACTTTAACCAGCCTGCGGCGGAAGCACCGGAAGGGAGAGCCCATTTCAATGGTGACGGCCTATGATTATCCGTCGGCGGTGCATCTCGACACCGCCGGCATCGACATCATCCTGGTGGGCGACTCTGCATCAATGGTGGTTCACGGACATGATACAACGTTGCCTATCTCCCTTGATGAGATGCTGGTGCATTGCCGCGCCGTTGCGAGAGGCGCCAAAAGCCCTCTTCTTGTTGGGGACCTCCCTTTTGGTACTTATGAATCCAGTGTTCATCAGGTAGCTGCTGTTCTTGAGCTCATGCTTGTGTGATTTTCTTTGGTTGAAGGCTTTTGCTCTTTCTGAACACGAGTATCATGTTTGTGGTAGTTGCGTATGTTCTGTTTTTCTACTAAATTGGTTATTAAATGAGCTAATATGTCATTTCAAAAACGGTTTTTCTAACGAGCCCCATGGGCACTCGTTAACAACTTCAGATTCTATCAAAAGTTGTGTTATTAAATGTAAATAGAGTTAATGATTAATGACATCCCTCAAAAACTTACACTCCCTATGTACTATTACACAGTTTTCAATGGATTTGCATTTAATAACACAGTTTTCGATGGAATCTGAAGTTGTTAACGAGTGCCCATGGACACTCATTAGAAAAACCGTATCAAAAAAAGGAAAAGTAAAAAAGAGCCACTATGTAGCACGAGCCATATTTACCTCATGTCAAAAAGCGTCTCCGGGAAGGATTTGGTGTTTTTTTGGGTACTGTCCATTACAATGGATACAATTGGTACGGTTAGGCCCGTCAAAACGGTTGAGTCACCCGTTGGATAACCGTTACCCATATACTAATTTCACTTATTGGATAACACTTATTGGATAATGACCCATTGGGTTAATGGATATAATTGGGTTGTAGTTATTGGATTTAGTTGGATTGGATAATTAGTTATCCGTTGGATAATTTTGGGTGGGTCGAGTTGGATTGGATAACGGGTGACTCGTGGATAATTTCATATCATAAGATAACAAAAATTTTACAAATTTTATTACGAATAATTTAATTTTTTCCTAACACATATAATCAACTTAGAAACGATCAAATTCTCGATTCATCATATTTGTCGATTTCGGTTCATGTTTTAATCAATTTTAATTTGAACCAATTAAAATTTGATAAATGATCTTGATGAAAGAAATAGAATTAGTATTTAAGAAACTTTTACTAAATTTGAAAAATCTCGAAATATGAAGATTTTTAAAAATATTTTCTTTTATTGAACATAAGAAAATAATAAATGAAATTTCCACATTTGGCCACTCTAATAAATATTTCTTTTTTTTATTTATGTACACGATTCAGCCTACATCAAAGAATGATTACGGTTAATCGTAATTTTTCACTCCAAGTAAAATGTTATGTGGCTTATCCATTTAAAGTTTAAATGGTTGAAAACACCAATTATCCATTGAGTATATAATGAATTATCCATTGAGTATATACTGAATTATTCATTGGGTATATACTAATTATCTATTGGGTCTATACTAATTATCCATTGGGTCGAACTAAATGACCAATTGGGTATATGTCATTTATTTGGGTGAAACGTGAATTACCCATCAATTCCGTGTTCTTTCTCAGTTCTCAGTTCTCACTTTCCAGACTGCATTTTGTTTCATCAGTCCGCGTTTTGTTCATCAATCAGTCCGCGTTTTGTTCATCAATCAGTCCGCGTTTTGTTCATCAATCGATCTACGTTTTGTTCATATTCGAGTTCATAATATTATATTATTTAATATAATATTATGTACATTATATTATATTTAATAAAAATAAAAAAATATAGAACATGTTGCCTTTGTAAACTCGACGAAACTAACGAACAATATTACTTGGGATCAAGCTCGAGCTCAAATACTGTACGAATCCGAATATTGTACAAACTCAAATACTGTACGAGATTGAGCTCGAATACTGTACAAGATTGAGCTCGAATATTGTACAAACTCGAATACTGTACGAGATTGAACTCGAATACTGTACGAACTCGAATACTGTACGAGATTGAGCTTGAATACTGTACGAGATTGAGGTCGAATACTGTATGAACTCGAATACTGTACGAGATTGAGCTCGAATACTGTACGAGATTGAGCTCGAATACTGTACGAGATTGAACTCGAATACTGTACGAACTCGAATACTGTATGAACTCGAATACTGTATGAACTCGAATACTGTATGAACTCGAATACTGTACGAGATTGAGCTCGAATATTGTACGAGATTGAGCTCGAATACTGTACGAGATTGAGCTCGAATACTGTACAGGATTGAGTTCGAATACTGTACGAGATTGAACTCGAATATTGTACGAACTCGAATACTCTATGAACTCGAATACTGTACGAGATTAAACTTGAATACTGTATGAACTCGAATACTGTATGAGATTGAGCTCGAATACTGTACGAACTCAAATACTGTACGAGATTGAACTCGAATACTGTACGAGATTGAACTCGAATACTGTACGAAATTGAACTCGAATATTGTACGAGCTCGAATACTGTACGAGATTGAGTACGAATTTTGTACGAACTCGAATACTGTACGAGATTGAGTTCGAATACTGTACGCGATCGTATACTGTACGAACTCGAATATTGTACGAGATTGAGATTGAATAATTTGTGAATTATAATTTGTGAATTATAGCGAATATTTATTTTAAATATTACACATGCATTTAATTGGGTAATTTTGGATATTTATTGGGTATTTGTTACGTTCTTATTGAATTAACATAATATGGGATCCATGGAGATCAAAATTTTCCATTAACACAATTATTTTCATCCTACTCAATCCCAAAAACTAATGAGCATTTAATACCTGATCCTATTGGATAATGACAACTTGTAACCCAAATTGATAGAAAATGTTTAATGATAACTTATTGGGTTAATTATATAATGATTTATTGGATAATGACTTATTTGATAATATATTTTAACCCATTGGGTCATATGAATATCTCATGGGTTATCCAATGGGTTATCCATTTAATAACCCAACCCATTTATGACCCAACCCATTATGACCCATTTAATAAACGGGTTAATTGGATAATGACCAATTGGATAATGATCTATTGGATTTGGATAATGGGTTTATCCAATTAACCCATTTGACGGGTTTAGGTACGGTGAACATCTGCAAGGGTCAGCCATTCATTGGCCTATAAGCTGACTTTTTAAATATATAAAAAAATATATATATATATACACACACACATATATATATATCGGTTTTTCTAACGAGTGCCCATGGGCACTCGTTAACAACTTCAGATTCCATCGAAAACTGTGTTATTAAATGCAAATCCGTCGAAAACTGTGTAATAGCACATAGGGAGTGTACGTTTTTGAGGGATGTCATTAATCATTAACTCTATTTGCATTTAATAACACAGTTTTCGATGGAATCTGAAGTTGTTAACCAGTGCCCATGGGCACTCGTTAGAAAAACCTTATATATATGTGTGTGTGTGTGTGTGAGGGACACGTGGCATGCCTTGATTGTATCATGTGTTCATACTTTTTTTCTTAGTCTGGTTTTTTTTAAATGAGCGCGTCTCTTGAAAGACGGTCTTTCCATAAGTCATGGAAAGACCAAGGTTTAAAGTGTAAATTAGAAGAAATTAAGATAAAATTTTTGGGTTGCATGAACCGGGTTATAAATTTTATAACTACTACATGTTGCATACTAAATTTTTAATGTTGCAACTAAGACCTTTTACCTTTTATTATTCGAATTAAACCCCGTCTTTCCATAAGCCCATGGAAAGACCGTCTTTCCCAAGACTTTGCCTTTTTAAATTTGTAAAATTTAATTTGAAAATCTGTAAAATATTATAAAAATTTGTATTTTTTTAAAAAAATATATGAAATTATTTTTGAGAAGATTATTGAAAAAATATGGAATAATTATTGAAAAAAATCAAATTCAATTTTGAATATTATAATGTATTAATAAATTTCACATTCTACTTATTTTGGGTGGACAGATTTATTTAAATTAATGTTAATAGTAAAATTAATGAGCAGGATAGAGAAAATCAGATGTGATTCATGAATGTATCTTACCATGATGGAGAAAAAAATTGATAGTTTCTTAATCGATTTTTTAAAGTGAGATGGAAGAGAGAAAATGAAAAAAATAATATATTTAATTAGTAAAAAACCGTTAGCGATTTCTACCATTGGTCTTAACTCATAGTATTCATATTGGGTGAATTTAGTATGCGTACGGTCAAAAAAACGCTACCGTTGCCATTGGTCTTACCTCATGTCCTTTTTTTTCTGATATTTTTCAATGCATGTTTAACCATCGATAACTTTTATTAGGTACGATAACAGATTATAAAATTTAGTTTTCAAAAATTATATATTACGGAGAATCCAAAGACATCTCACATAATGTTCATTACTGTATACAACAGAAGTTATCGAATATCCATAAAAAATAATTGGTCAAAGGGGGTCATAAATAGAAAAACGTCTCCAAGGGAGATTTGATTTTTTTTTGGCACGATCAGCAACATACGAATACGGTCCATAGAATGGATACAATTTGGGTACGGTCAAAACCATATCCGGTTATATATTAAAAACAAAACAATTTAAAGTTTGTTATAAGAGTCCGTCTCTTAACGGTCTTTTCATAAGACATGGAAAGATCAATGTTTAAAGTGCAAATAAAAAAAATAAAGATAATTTTTTTTGATTGCATGAATCGGGTTATAAACTTTATAACTACTACACGTTGCATAATAAATTTTTAATATTGCAACTATAACCGTTTACCTTTTAGTATTCTAATTAAACCCCGTCTTTTAATAAGTCTATGAAAAGACGATTTTTTCCAAAACTTTGCCTTGTTATAAAATATTTATTCATCACAACTTGTAAATTAAATATTGGTATAATATTTGTGATGTGTAATGAAATGAAAGTATTATAAATTATAAATGTAAACAATATGAATGTGGAACTGAGAGGAAGAAAATAGGAGTGCAATATGTGATCCTTCTTTTTATTTAGTCCATCTTTCTTCACAAATAGGATCACTATTTATAGTGCTCATGTGAAAATTACATTCATGAAACTACCTTCAGTAATGAACCATTCATTAAACTACAATTCATGAAACATCTTTAACCCTTTGTTTATGAAGGGAGTTTCATATGCTATCTTGCTTCACTTAATGGACATTCACACATTAATGTTTCATAACACTCCCCCTTGAATGTTCATTCCTAGAATAATGCCTCGTCAAAACCTTATTAGGAAAATCCGGTGTGGAAAATATCTAGTGAAGGAAAAAAGAGAACATCTTCTTCCATTGGAGCACACTACCTCATTAAAAATCTTAACGGGGAAACCTAGTGGGAAAAACCATGACTAAGGGAAAAAGAGTACAGTGTATAGCTCCCCCTCTTGAGCACATCATTTAATATTTCTCAATTGCTGCATTCCAACCTTGTGCACCAGCTTTTCAAATGTTGACGTCGGTAGTGATTTGGTGAAGAGATCATCCATATTGTCACTAGAGTGAATTTTCTGAATGCAAATTTCACCATTCTTTTGTAGGTCGTGAGTGAAGAAAAACTTTGGTGAAATGTGCTTTGTTCTATCTCCTTTGATGAATCCTCCCTTCAGTTGAACAATACAAGTAGCATTGTATTCAAACAAAGTTGTGGGAACTGTCTTGTCTAGCTTCAAACCACAAGTTCCTCAAATATGGAGAACTACAGATCTTAACCAAACACATTCCCGACTGGCTTCGTGAATTGTCAATATTTCAGCATGATTGGAATGACAACCATTATTTTCTTCATGGAACGCCAAGAGATAGCGGTGCATGCACATGTAAATATATAATCTGTTTGTGATCGAGCTTGGTGGGGATCAGATAAGTATCCAGCATCTGCATAACCCACGAGATCACTATTAAGTGACTCGGGATAATAAAGTCCCAAGTCTACCGTACCTTGAAGGTATCTGAATATTTGTTTAATACCATTCCAATGCCTCCTTGTTTGAGATGAACTATATCTCGCTAATAAATTCACTGCAAAAGCTATATCATGGCGAGTATGACTTGCTAAATAAATCAAAGCACCAACAGCGCTGAGATATGGCCCTTCTAGACTAAGTAATTCTTCATCCTTTTCAAAGGTCGAAAATGATTCTTTTTCACATCGAGTGCTCAATGGGTGTGCTTTATCCATATAAAACCATTTTAGCACTTAGCGGTGTAATGAGACTGGTGCAGAAAAATTCTATTTTTAAAATGTTCAATTTACAGTCCAAGATAAAACTTTGTCTTCCCAAGATCCTTCATTTCAAATTCTCTTTTCAAATATTCAGCAACCTTTTGGATCTCTTCAGGAGTTCCAATCATATTTAGGTCATCAACATAGACTGAGATAATAACAAATTATGACCCCAATTGTTTTATGTATACACAAGGGCATATCTGATCATTTTGATAACCTTGTTTCATTAGATATTCACCAAATAAAGATCGACCCAACTTGATCGAATAAATTTCTCGAGAACCAGAATTACATTCCTTTGGAAATTGCAATCATTTCAGAATTTTCATATAAATATCATTATCAAGTGAGTCATACAAATAGGCAGTCACTACATTGATTAAATGCATTTCAAGGGATTCATTTGCTGCCAGATTAAGCAAATAACAAAAAGTAGCTACATCCACCACGGGAGAATACGTCTCCTCATAATCAATACCCGGTCTCTGTGAAAAACCTTGTGTGATAAGCCGTACCTTATAGCGCATGATTTCATCATTCTCATTTCGCTTACACATAAAAACACATTTATAACCCACGGACCGCACATCTTCAGGTGTGCGTGATATTTTTCCAAAGACCTTTCGTTTCCCCCAAGGAATCCAATTCTAGTTGGATTGCGCCTTTCCATTTTGGCCAATCATTTCTACGCATACATTCCTCAACGGATGTTGGCTCATGATCCTCGCTATCATTCATTATGGCACATGCTGCAACATAAATAAATTTATCGTAGACGCCAATTTTGCATCTGTTCCATTTTATACCTGACATGACATAGTTAATCAAGAGCTCTTCATTATCGATATTATGGGGTACCGAAACTTCTTTAGGGAGTTCTTTTTCAGTCATGTCGTAAGATTCTTCTAGAATCTTAGAATATTGTTCAGGAATTTTCACCTCGTTTTTGTCATCTGCAATGTTTGCTCATTTTCGCTTACGAGGATTTTTATCTTTTGAACCAATTGGCCAACCTCTTTTCAATTGTGCCTTTCTCATTTCCAGTGGTAGGTTGTCCTTTAGGGACATCAATTCTAACTGGAGTTTAACAGCCGGCACATGTGATTTCGTTACACGTTTTAGGTCAGTAAAAGAATCTAGCAATTGATTTGCTAATTTTTGCAAATGATATCTTTTGAACTTCTAGTTCACATTGATTTATACGAGGATCAAAATGAGATAGAGATCATTCATTCCAGCTTATTTGCTTTACCGACTGCATTTTCTCTTCCCCTAATGTTGGGAAAACTGACTCGTTGAAATGGCAATCAGCAAAACGAGCAGTAAACGAATCTCCCGTCGTTGGTTCAAGATATTTAATAATTGACAGAGATTCGTACCCAACATATATTCTCATCCTTCTATTAGGCCCCATCTTTGTAAGTTGTGGTGGACCAATTGGTACATATACCACATATCCAAAAATTCTTAGATGGGATATGTTTGGTTCCTGACCAAAAACCATTTGTTGGGGGGAAAGCTCATTATAATTTGTTGGCCTAATACAGAATAGTGTCGCTGCATGCGATAGAACATCGCCCCAATATGACAATGAGAGTTTAGTTCTCAACAACATTGGCCACGCAATTAATTGAAGACGTTTAATGAACGATTCAGCTAGACCATTCCGTGTATGAACTTGAGCTACATGATGTTCAACATTAATCCCAATCGATATAAAATAATCATTAAATATTTGGGATGTAAATTCACCAGCATTATCAAGACGAATTGCCTTTATATTGTGATTAAGAAAATGTGCACGTAATCAAATTATCTCTACAAGTAATTTCGCAAATGCCAGATTGTGGGTGGATAATAAGCATACATGTGACCATCTTGTAGATGCATTAATTAAGACCATGAAATATCGAAATGGTTCACAGGGTGGGTTAATGGGCCCACATATATCACCATGTATGAGTTCCAAAACTGCAGGAGATTCGATACGGATTTTCACTGGTGATGGTCTTACAATTAACTTCACTAGATTAAAGAATCTTTTTACTCTTCAAACTATAACCTTGTGAATTCTATATTATTCTTCACATCATTATAAAACAGGGATAGCATAACCGGTCATGCCAAATAGTAAATTCATCAATAAACTTCTGGTTTCTCCCATATATTTCAATAGTACCAATAAATGTGCAATATAAATCGGAGGAATAAGAAGGTAACTTTTCCAGTGTCATCTTCTTTCCAGAATCTGTACTTGTAATGTACAAGAATTCATGGTTACCTTCATTACCAGTCTCAATATGATATCCATTTTTATGGTTACCTTTAAAACACAACAAATTTCTTTGAGACTTTGGAGAAATAATGCAGAAATTTGCTCCTCTCGATAATCAAATATTTACTCTCCTGCAGCCTTCGATTATTTTGGCACTACCAAAAATAGTACTCACATTCACTTCCTTCAGCGTCAATTTAGAAAAATATTTCTTATTCTTGAGTATGAAGTGTGTTGCTCCACTATCTGCAAGACATAGTTCTTTGTCATCAAACAGAGAATTGTCCATATTCTTCATCAAACGAAAACTTTAAATTAGATTCTGTTTTCATAAATACATGGTAATATTTATAAGTTCAAAATTTATTATATTAGAAAATTTTGTTCTTTAATATTCTTGCGTAGACCATCTTACAGGTGACCGACAAAGAAATGTATAATATTTAAAGAAGTGAAGTCATTTAAAGTTACTTTCAAGATCACAAAGCATATTGTATAAATGATCATTATATTTTATGTTAATTATTCTCCGATTCAAGACAGAGATTGACTAAAAACTTTGGTGTATTTCATGTATGCGTCCAATGACACTTTATGTTACAACGATGATATTTATTATCCCATCCTTACCACCATCATTTTCTTTATTTATTTCCCTCGTCTTGGGGAAAATGTGATCTTTCGAAGGACATTTCCTTCAAAATTTACTCTTCCTCTTCTGGGGGAGAGTAGGTATTTTAAAAAATTTTACTGCACTCACATTTACTTCAGGAAATAGAGCAGGACCAATGAGAGAGGTCTTGTAGTTTATTACCTTTATTTTTTATGGTATCTTCAAAGTCATTTACCTCTTGATGAGCTTAATAATCTATTAAGTCAGTATAAGTAAATTTCGTTTTGATTATATTAAGAGTGGCTAAATTGTACAATTCATGACTTCATTACTCCAATAAAATATGATTGTCTAAATAAAAGAACACATATACATTTCTTGATTGGAACTTAAATAAAATAAGGATAGTGAAGATTATGATAAACATAACCTTTTTGTTTTCTTCTTATATGTGTCAATTAATTTTTTTTTTCTTCAGAATTACTCATATTAATTAAAATATTAAAAATAAATCTCATTGTACTTACCAAATGAAAACTCCTCAAATTTTCAGATCCTTATACAATCTCAAAAGGAGGTTTGTAAAAATAAAGATTAAATTGCACTCAGAGTAGAGTTTCGTGTTGATAACGTGTTATAAAATATTTATTTATCACTACTTGTTAATGAAATATTGGTATAATATTTGTGATGTGTAATGTAATGTGAAATTTAGTTATACCACTTTTTCTAGACCTTACTAGTGTGTTCCAACGTGACTAATTTAACCAAGTGCATAATAACATAAAACGTAAAGGACACACGACTTGGTTACGCAGTTCAGTGTAATCCACCTACATCTGCGGGGCCTGGCCCAGTTCAGAATGAATCCACTAATTAGAAAGATACAGTACAAAGTACTGGTTACAAAATACTTATATTTACTAACTATAATGTGTGAATTCTGCTAGCTCCCCTAGCTACTGATCCGCTTTGATCAGACTCCCTCTGATCTCGAACCCCGTCGACGTTGGATCTCCTCCTCCCGAGGAATTAAGGCATATGATTATGAACTTTGTGCAGCAGGTCAGGTATGTTGGAACACAGGAATCTGACTCTTTGCAATTCTCGAAAGTCTCAAAAATCCGTATGCAGATTTTTGCTCTATTAAATCTGTGTGTTATGCAGTCGCGTTTGTCCTAATTTATATCACGAACAGATTGGAATACTCCTTGATTATCTCCACAATATTCCTATTCCAAATCTGCTTCTTGAAGCATATCCAAATCCCATAAATAAAGGGATTTACCTTATATTAATCTATCCCATATATTCGAATATATCACCTCCATATAAGTAGGGATTTTCCATAAATCAATTATGCTTCACACGCCTGATATACTTAGTCGAATATACGAATTCCATAAGTTACACAGCACTACAATATTCTGACTTCGATTTCCATAACTCCTTGGCATAAATATTCTGAACACAGCATGTTCCAACATGGAAAGATTTTCGATTCAAAATAAGTTCACACAAAATTTTCAATTAAATATGCACTTGCAAATCTCTTGACTTTACATAATGAAAGTATTATAAATTATAAATATGACCAAATATGCATTATAAATATGCATTATTATAAATTACATAATGCAAATCTCTTGACTTCACAAATAGGAGCACTATTTATAGTGCTCATGTGAGAATTACATTCATGAAACTACCTTCACTAATGAACCCTTCAATAAACTACAATTCATGAAACATCTTTAAGCCTTTGTTTATGAATGGAGTTTCATATATATCTTGCCTCAATGGACATTCACACATTAATGTTTCACAACAAAGTTCAAACTCCAAAAGATTCATGTTCCTGTACTTTTAAGACATTGAACTGGTGTGTTGTTTCTTTTAGTCTTATTGTTTACATCAAACTAGGGTTGGTTATGCTGACCCGCGGGTCATCAGCTATCCCAACCTAAATTGATCCAAAGTTTAGGGCCAAATGGGTGTGGCCAAAATTCTCATAGTTTGGGTCGGGTCGATCGGGTTAGACCGGGTCACAAAATTGATCCATATCGACCCAAATCATAGTAAATTTTTGGGATAAATAGATTTATAATCCTAACTTTAGGCTAAAAGTACCAATATAACCCTATAATATGGAAAGTGCCTATATAACCCTAAGAAATTATTGGGTGTGCCAAATCTAACCCTAACTTTCAAAAACAATGTACCTATATAGCCAAACTCCCTAATTCTGGCGTTGACCCATGAAATTTTGGCAGTGATAAGAAATGAAATGACAGAAATACCCATGACTAAGAAGCTAAATGATTGATACCTAAAATACCCTTATTTTTTTCTTCTTCACTACTGTTGCTCCGCTGGGACCGAGGCTACTCCGCCTCCGTAAACCTCCTCCTCCGCCGCCGAAAACCTCCTTCACTGCTGTCGAAAATCTCCTCTACCACCACCAGAAACTTCACCACCCCTCACGATCTCCTCCGCCCAGCCCCACCCCACCACCCCTCCCATCTCCTCCGCCCAACCCCACCCTCCCTTGCTGCTTGCCACCACCCCTCCTACATACACCCCTCCCGATCTCTTTTCTCCTCCATTTTCTTTTCTACTCAGCCTGCAACCCTAGCCACAACCCTATCGGCGTACCTCATTCCCTCTCCCACCTCCGCCACCAACCCTAGCCACAAATCTTTCTCGTCGTTGTACCCCACCCCTACCCCTCACCACTGCCTTCCCCCTTTCCCGACGTCCGCCGCCTCTAAAAACCCTAGCCACAGATCTGTCCCCGCTGTCAAATACCTCACCCTCCCACCACCACTGCTTCCCCCACCATCGATTCCCCACCCTCATTGCTCCATTCTTAATCCCTCACCACCAATTTGGCATCGTTCGTGGTGGTGCAGTTATCGTAGTGGTAATAGGAAGAAAGAAAACGAAGTGCGTCGACGGCGGGGAAGAAAGTGCCAACAGCGGGAAGAAAGAAATTGTGGGTTTTCATTTTTTTATTTTTCTCTTTGTTTAATTCAAGGGCAAAATTGTTTTTTCCACAAAATCCAGCCATCAGAAATTGACTAGAAAGTTAGAAGAGTCAAATGTTAGATTGATACTTTCTGAGATTGCAGGTTTAGATTGGCACTTTCAGCCTAAAAGTCAGGGTCATTTTAGCACTTAACTCAAAAACAAGTTCATAATTTATTCAATAAAATGAAAATTTTTAAATATATTAATATTTAAATAATAGATAAAATGATAATTTGTTTTTATATAATTTAAAATAAGAATTTTATATTATGTTTAATTATAAATTAGTTACTTAATAAAGAAAAATACAATTATTTTCATTCTACTTAGTTAGAATACCTTTCATATTTCAATTTAAAAAATATAACTTTACTAAAATTTATTTATATAATTATGAATATATATTTCATATTTTTATCAATACATTATTTATAATTAATAGTAGTTTACAAAATTTATTTTAGGCAGAGTCTAGGAAAGGCCGTCTTTCTATAGGTTTATAAAAAGATGAGATTTTATTAGAATAGTAAAAAGGTAAAAGATTTTAGTTGCAATATTAAAAATTTAGTATACAATGTGTAGTAGTATAAAGTTTATGATCCGATTAATGCAACAAAAAAAATTATCTTCATTTTTTTAAAATTTGCAGTTTTTACCTTGGAGTTTCCATAGTTTATGGAACGGCCGTCTTTCAAGAGATGGACTCTTTATTTTATTTTTACAAATATTATATATATATATATATATATATGTATATATATATATATATATCAAGAATGTTAGATTTGTTTATGAAGTAAATTAATGGTGGATATGTTGAATTAAACTACTAATTATTTTTTATGATTTTTTTCTCAAGAAAATGGGGCAAACATACAAATGGGTCAAAACGATTCAATTCAGATCAAAATCCAATCCGACCCGATCCAAATGTGCTGAATCAAAATGGTTCGGGCAATTTGAACATCCCTGCTAGTATCTTGTTCTGTTGCTTATTTGCTAATAATCGTGATACCTTGCTGCTTAGATGAGCAGTGGCTGGTTATAATGCAGTTTGAATTATGAGCAGGCAGTTGATGCGGCTGTTAGGGTTCTCAAGGATGGAGGAATGGATGCAATCAAGTTGGAAGGTGGGGCGCCATCAAGAATAGCAGCAGCTAAAGCCATTGTTGAAGCCGGAATTGCTGTGATAGGCCACGTTGGCCTCACGCCACAAGCTATCAGTGCCTTGGGAGGGTTCAGGGCTCAAGGTCGAAATGTTGCTAGCGCTGTCAAGGTAATTGCATTGTCTCGCTTACTCCGTTTTACAGTATTTGGTACACATTTCTTTTTTGGTTCTTAGTTTATATTGACATACTTTCTCATTTTGACAAGCTTCTCTTATGAAATTTGATTTTACCAAATTCTCTTAATTATTACTAGTATGTTCCAACATAACATATCTAACCAAGTATGCAATAAAGTAAAACATTAAAGACACGACACTTGGTTACGCAGTTCGGTGAAATCCACCAACATTTGCGGGGTCTGGCACAGTTCAGAATGAATTCACTAATCAGAAAGATACAGTACAAAGTACACCATACAAAATACTTATCTTTACTAATCAAACGTGTGAATTCTGCTAGCTCCCCTAGCTACTGATCTGCCTTGATCAGACTCCCCCTGGTCTTGAAACTCATCAATGCTGGATCTCCTCCTCCCGAGGAATTGAGACATACGATTCTGAACTTTGAACGGCAGGTCACGTATGTTGAAACATAGAATTATGGCTCTTTGCAATTCACTCGGAAGAATGAAAATCTGTGTGCAGATTTTCTCTATTAAATTCGTGAGTTTAATGCAGATGTGATGTCCCCTTTTAAAGTCATGAGCAGATCGGAACTCTCCATAATTATCTCCATAATATTCCTATTCCTTATCTGCTTTTTAAGCATATCCAAATCCCATAAATAAAGGATTTTCCTTATCACAATATCTCTCATGTATTCGATAATCTCAATACTATATTTGTAGGATTTTCCATAAACCAACTATGCTTCTTCCAACGCGTATCATATAGCAGAATATTCAGATTTCCATAAATCACAAATAACATAATATTTTATCATTTTTCTCGTAAGATTTGCTTGGCGTATTTACAGCTCATCCGCATGTTCCAACATGGAAAGATTTCCGTTTCCAAATCTGTTCACAAAATTGCCAATTAAAATATTCAATGAACATCACTTCTCTTTACAATCTCCCCCTTTGGCATTTTTGTGGACCCAACTATTTTGAACATTAAGAACTCAACGGAGAACACTTTCAATCAAACACACAGGTCTTCCCAAACTCCACCTATGTTGGAACATATGCAAACTATTGAATCTGATATAAAAGAATATCAACCGAATACCAGAATTCAAGAATACCATCAAAAATCATTCAGATTACAGTTATCCAAAATAATACAAAAAAATTGAATATTCCTCCCATAGTGCCATGAATATGCTAAAGGAAATTAACCATGGATAAAAAGATTGAAAGAAATAGAAAACCACCCCCCTTGAACATAACATAGGATCTATGTTGGAACATAGATATCTCAGAAAATCGATTCAGTTCAGAAGCAGCCTCATATGCCTCCAACTGAGCCTTCTCCCCCTCAAGTTTGGCCTTCTCTGCTTCAAGTACCGCCATTTGGATGGCTATCGCCCCCAACCTTGCATTCAGTACCACTAATTTGTCCTTCTTTTCAGCTGCTGCAGAAGTAGAGCCTTCAGGGTTCCAAGGAAGATCACCTCATACCAAAGGTCTTCTTGTTAGGCCTTAGGAACTCTGTATCTATGATCACATGTTTTGCATTCCCCTTCACCTTGGCACTCTTAGCCAATGCAGAAATTAAGCAGGAATACACAAGAGCATGTTTCGCCTTTGGGGCAGTAGCTTATGAACAACCCCAGGTTGACTAATTTCTGTGTTCCTACATAGCACAGCAGTTTAGCCATTTCTCCAGTCAAGGCAGTAGTGTTGGAGGATGTCATCTAGCAGTTCACTGCTACCTGATATAGACAAAAAAATCTAGAAGACAGGGAGGAAGCTTGTGAATATTCAGTCTCAGGCCATTTGGTCTTGTACCATCCTGAGACTGCCTCCAGAATTTGATCATCAGACACTTCTAGATCATCTGGAAACACTCCCTCAAATTCTGGAGTTTGTAGCCTCAAAATCCTGTTTATCCTGGCAGTAGAGAAGTCAATAATCTTCCCCCTTACATAAACCCTCTCAAACTAAAGGGAATCAGCCTCCAAATTTCCAGCCATCAAATTTGAATACACTTCAGTGACCACCTGTTATTGTACTGAAGTTGCACTATGGCAACCCTCTTCATTCCAATTAATTCCAAAAAATCAGAAAACCCACTAGCCATATATGCATCTAGGTCTACTGGTCTCTCAGAGATCACCTTCCTCTCTACAAACACTTCACCCATCTCTTCGCAGTTTATATCAAGGTAAGAAAATAGAAGTGCTTCACTTACAGACAGAGGTGGCACCACTTTCTTCTTGGGAGCAACCTGAGTTTTCTTGGCCTTTTTGGTTGGTGGGTAATCCTCAGTAGCAACCATCTTTCTCTTACCCCTAGTAGTTTGTAAGAACTCATCTAATATCTCATCACTGGAGTAGTTCAACTCAGGTTGCTCCTATGTTGGAACATACTCAGTATTTTCAACCCCTTCTTCTTCAGCAGTCTCTAACCTGCCCTGTGTTCCAACATACTGATCCTTATCTGGTTCACCTTATCTCAAATTAGATCCTCCAGTCTGATCTCCGTCAGAACACTCCACATCAATATCAGCATCACCAGTTACATCAAAATGGTCTTCACCTCCCATGTCTTCATCATCAATTTCCATCTCCTCAATATTTTCTTAATCTGCTTTCTGTGTTGGAACATAGCCAACATTGTCTTCTTCTTCACTGTCAAAAACTTCTATTATTACTGGTTTTCTCTAGTTCCTCTATCCTATGAGCAGCCTTAGAATCATAGAATCCTACCGGCATCATGTCCGTAGACTTAACCACTTCTAGTCATGCTGCCTCATCATCACTTATCTCCTTAATTCTAACATAGCTCGGGCAAGGAATAGATGAATAAACATGAAATCTATCCTTCCCTCTGTAAAATTCATATCTCCCACTCAGAAATTTAACTTCATAATTTTCAATATCTTATAGGTTACCAATATTACCAGATACTAGTTCCTTGACATTCACATTCAAAAATTCTCCATTTATACTCTTAAGTTTACGCAAATCCATAGTACTTCTATTGGCTTCAAGCCATTCAAAAATATCATCTATAGTATTAAATTACATTCGAAGAACTTTGAGAGTAGGAGGATCAGGACCTGTCACCTTCTGATAGGGACCCTTCCCTTTGCCTTCGGGATGTTCATTCTGTCTGTCACCACGAGCCTCTACATTCTCTTCCCTTTGCTCAATATTGACATCCTCTGGAGATTGAGGAGTTTCTTGAGTTTCTTTTTCGACCGTGGGAGAATTAGGGCTTGAAGACATTTTTCGATAGAGATTTGTTGCGAAGGAGAAAATCTTGAAAAAAATTGGCAACAAGAATCTGAAAGAAACCAAGAGGAGTGGGAAAGTGGCCGAAAAGAGAGGGATTTGGAGAAATTGAGACAGCTTTGAAACCAACACAAACTCTTCACTTCACTTCCTCGTTTGCTACAAAAATGTTTTCCTTTTCTAAGATGTGCAATGATTCTTCTTTTCTCTCTTGTCAACTCAAGACATCAACTCAAGACATACCATAACTATGCAGCTTCTATTTTTGTAGAAATTTTTCTTCTTTATATTTTTTTGTTTTTCTGATTTTCTGAACAGAAATAAAAAAAATATTTACAGCTAAATAAAGGCAAGAATTACCTCAAATTTGACAAACACCTAAGTGTTTTATGAGACTTTCAAAAGTGGCGGTGTCCAATGGCTTTATAAAGATATCAGCAAATTGCTCAGATGTTGGAACATAGACTACCACAACTTCCTTCCTTTCAACAAGATCTCTAATAAAATGATGCCTTATGTCAATGTGCTTAGTTCGAGAGTGCTGGACTGGATTTTTTTTGAAATATCAATAGCACTTGTGTTGTCTCACAAAATCTTCAAAGGGCCTTGATGAATTCCATAGTCGTTCATCATTTGCTGCATCCATAAAAATTGTGCACAACTTCCAGCAGCGAGATATTTAGCTTCCACGGTAGACAAAGAGATTGAATTTTGTTTCTTACTGTACCAAGAAACTAAGTTCGTACCAATAAAAAAATACCCACCCGTAGTGCTCTTACGATCATCAGCATTACCAGCCCAGTCAGAATCGTTGTATCCAATTAGATCATAATCTTGATTCTTAGAATACCAGACTCTATACTCAGAAGTTCCACTTACATATCGAATAACTCTTTTGACTGCAGTGAGATGAGATTCCTTTGGATCAGCCTAAAATCTTGCATATATTCCTACGCTAAAATATATATCTGGTCCACTTGTTGTTAAATACAATAGAATCCCAATCATGCCCCTGTATAACTTCTGATCTCTGAGACTCCTTTGTCATCCTTTACCAGTTTGTCAGAAACCCCCATAGGTGTTTGAAATGCTCGGGCATTGCTTAAACTGAATCTCTTTACTAAATTCAAGGCATACTTACTCTAATTTATGAACAGACCATTCTTCCTTGCTTAACTTGCAGTCCTAGAAAATACGTGAGCTCTCCAACCATGCTCATCTCATATTCAGCCTACATAATAGTGACGAAATCATGTACCATAGATGGTGAAGTAGAGCCGAATACTATATCATCAACATAAAATTTGAGCAATTAGAATTTTTGATGACTTTTCAAGCACAAATAAAGTGCTATCTACTCCCCCTCGATGATAACCTTTCTTAAGAAAAAAGTTAGTAAGTCATTCATACCATGCCCTAAGTGCTTACTTTAAGCCATATAAAGCCTTCTTGAGGTGATACACGTGATGAGGGTAATGAGGATCCTCAAATCCTTTAGGTTGTTCCACATATACTTCTTCATTCACAAAACCATTTAGGAAAGCACACTTGACATCCATTTGATACAGAGTAAAGTTCATAAAGCAGGCAAGCAAGTAAAATTGGCATTGACTCTAACCTGGCAACTGGTGTGAATGCCTCATCAAAGTCGATTCCTTCTGCTTGTGTATATCCTTAAGCTACCAGCCTGGCTTTGTTTCGAGCAATTTGTCCATCAGTATCAGATTTATTCTTGAAGATCCACTTTATGACGATGACATTTACACCTTTAGGACGAGCAGTGTGATACCATACGTCATTACGTGCAAACTGACCTAGTTCTTCTTGCATTGCAGCAATCCAGTATTTTTCTAGTAATGCCTCCTTGTAATTCTTTGGTTCAATGAGAGAGATAAATCATTGTAATCCTTCCAACTTCCTGTAATCCACCCGAGGAACTGATCGAGTACTCCGTGCCACTGATTCAGGTTGATCTTGTGTTGGAACATAGGGTTCGACAGTGGGGGATGATGTTCCAACATGCTCAGCTTCAACTGGTTCAGCATCAGTCTGCTCAGATGTTCCAACATGCGATGGATCTGCCTTGTCAGATTGACGAGGCTGTGTTGGAACATGAGTATTTCTAGGTTTATTTCTACAACATCTGACTTTTGTCCTTCATAATCATCCACAATAATATTTATAGATTCTATACGTGTGTTTGTCCGATGGTTATAAACACGATAAGCCTGGATGTTCACAAAATAACCAAGAAAGATTCTAGTACCACTATGATTATTGAATTTTACCAATTGCTCTCTGTCTCTGAGGATGCAGCACTTGATTCCAAACACATGAAAGTATGAGACATTTGGTTTCCTAACCTTCCGAATCTCGTAGGATGTTTTGCTAGTGAATGGATGCAAATATACTCGATTAATTGTATAGCAAGATGTGTTAACGGCTTCTGCCCACCATTTTTTATGAATTTATTTCTCGGCCAACATAACTCGAGCCATATTCTGCAAGGTTCTGTTTTTCCATTCTACAACACCATTCTGTTGAGGAGTGATTGGTTCAGAAAACTCGTGTTGAATCCCGAGCTCATCACAAAAATCACTGAATTGAGAATTTTCAAACTCTCTACCATGATCACTACGAATTCAAACAATCTTCCCAATTAGACTTCCTTTTTCAGTCTGTAACTTTATCACCGGACTTCTAAACACTTCTATCCTATCAGATTTTTCTTTTAGAAAAGCTACCCATGTAAATCTGGAGAAATCATCAACACAAACAAAGATATACTTCTCTCCACCTATACTAGATGTATTGACCGGACCCATCAAATCCATATGCAATAATTCCATATTTCTTGAGGTGGTTATATATTGAACTGAAGAGTGGGGAGATCGAATTTGTTTACCTTGTTGACATGGTCCGCACACAATTCCTCCCCTGTCTGTTAAGGTAAGCATACCTCGTACAGCCTTTGCATTTGCAATTTTCACCAAGGTTTTATAATTGATGTGATCGAGCTTTCTGTGCCACAGAAAACCTTCACCCTGTTTCGAGATCATACACCGTACTTTCTGTTCCAACAAATAGTAATTATCTATGCTTGAAAGAACCTTGGCTTCTCCGTGTCTCACTATGCATTTTTCTTTTTGAAATTCCATAGTCATATTGTCATCACACAATTGACTTATGCTCAGCAGATTGGCCTTCAAGTCTTCAACAAACAGCACACTAGTGAATACTGGAAATCCTTAAATTTGTAGTTCACCTTTTCCAACCACTCTACTCTTCTTTCCATCACCAAAAGTAACATAACCGACATTGTATGGTGTGATATTTGTGAGGAATTCTTGAGTGCTAGCCATGTGGCGAGGGCAGCCACTATCAAAGTACCACGAATCTTTGGAATATGATATAAGCGAAGTATGTGCAACAAAGCATGTACCAGAATGTTTAACAACCCATACCTTTCTAACCATTTTTTTTTCTGGACTTCGCCTATGTTGGAACATACCAAGAGTTGACGTCCTACCATTAGGTCTCTGAGCAGTTTCTAGCATTGTTCCTCTGAGTGACCTTGATATGAACAATAGCTGCAGATGAGAGGTTTCCTTTGATGAGGCTTGCCGAAATTCCTTTTTACCTCTGAATCTTTGTCTTGAGAGTTACTGGACTCTTAAGTATCTCTTGTGTTTCAGGCTTGAGTACGACTGTGTTTTTGAGTGGGTTGTAATAACCAATTTTGTGTCGATCTCCAAAGTTCTTTCCCATGTCCAGAATATCGTCAAGTTTTGCTTTTCCAGAGTTCAGTTTAGAAATTACTGCTTCATAAGTCTCATCTCTCTTGGTTGCTAATATTAGCTTTTCATTCAAATCTTCACTCTCCTTTTTAAGTTCGGCAACTTCCACACGCAATTCTTTTTCTATCTCCATCAAATGCATTTTTTCTTCCTCCGGCTCTTTGTTTGTATCAACTACTTGAAGCCACATAGTATACATCTTTTCATGAGTGTTGTAGATTTCTTCATCACTTACAACAAGTCCATCATCTTCATCACCGGATACTTCATACGAGTCTATGTTGGAACATCCATCATCTGATGCATCATGAATTTTTGCTCTAAACACCACATAGTTACTTGTGAGTTCCTCTTCATCTTTGTCATCCTCTTCATCTTCACTCCATGAGGTGACATGTGATTTTCCTTACTTTTTTTGGGTATTTGCACATTCAGCCTGAATATGACCATATCCTTCACATTCTCTGCATTGAAATCGTCCAGGCTACTTTGGTTCCCCACTTTGATTTCTTGAGAACTGCTGATTTCCTTGTTCAAATATCACCCCACGATTACCCCCAAATTCTTGTGGCCTTGGTCTATTTTCACCACACCTTTCCTGAGATTTCTTGTTAACTACTTTCTTCAGCATTCTTGAGAAGTTTTTCGTGATAAGTGCAAGTTTGTCAAGCTCATCATCACTTTCATATTCTTGATTATCCTTTGATGAGGATGTTTTGAATGCCAACTCCTTTTGAATGCCAACTCATTTTGAACCCTTTTTATAGCCTGCGGGAATGTTATTTCATACATCTCTAATGATCCCATTAATTTATCTAGGCTCATGGTGGCTACATCTCTTGCTTCTTCTATTGCTACGACCTTCATTGGAAACCTTTTAGGGAGTGATCTCAAGGTCTTTTTCACCAATTTAGCCTCCTTTTAGACTTTTCTAAGTTGATACGTCATATTGGAGATGTCCCTGAGTTTTTCGTTGAATATAGCAATAGTGTCATCTTTCTCCATCTTGAGCTCCTTAAACTTAGTTCCTTCATGAACAGTTTGCAGAATATCTCATGCTTTCTTGACTTGATGACATGTAGAGATGCGTTTGAACTGGTTTTCATCAACTGCGGTGAAGATAGCGTTTAGTGCTTTTGAATTTTCCAGAGGCGCCATGAGGTCATCAGGAGTCCAAGTAGACTTGTCTTTAAGTTTCTGGTCCCTTTGACTTGACTCTCCTTCTTTTGCCTTAGAGCTTGTATCAGCATCTTCAGTAGGGTGATTCCACTCATTTTCAACATAGTACCATGCAAGTTCATCCAGTGAGTTGATGAAAACTCTCATGTGTGCCTTTCAATAATTATAGTTGTTGCCTTCCAGCAGAGGTGTCGAGCCACCGGAGCTCCTTCTTTGGTTGCCATGGTAAAACTGGATCACACTTTCCTTGTCACAACCAAGGGAAATAAGTGACCAAACTCTTATACCAATTGAAATTTGGTATTACCGAATTCTCTTAATTATTGCTAGTATATTCCAACATAACTTATCTAACCAAGTATGCAATAAAGTAAAGCATTAAAGACACGACACTTGGTTACGCAGTTCGGTGAAATTCACCTACATCTGCGGGGCCTGACCCAGTTCAAAATGAATCCACTAATCAGAAAGATACAGTACAAAGTACACCATACAAAATACTTATCTTTTCTAATCAAACGTGTGAATTCTGCTGGCTCCCCTAGCTACCGATCCCCTTAACCAGACTCCCTCTGACCTCGAAACTCGTCGACACTGAATCTCTTCTTCCCGAGGAATTAAGGAATACGATTCTGAACTTTGAACGGCAAGTCACGTATGTTGGAACATAGAATTCTGGCTCTTTGCAATTCTCTCGGAAGAATGAAAATTTGTGTGCAGATTTTCTCTGTTAAATTCATGAGTTTAATGCAGTCGTGATGTCCCCTTTTAAAGTCATGAGCAGATCGGAACTCTCCATAATTATCTCCATAATATTCCTATTCGTTATCTGCTTCATGAAGCATATCCAAACCTCATAAATAAAGGAATTTTCCTTATCACAATATCTCCCATGTATTCGATAATTTCAATTGTGGGGATTTTCCATAAACCAACTATGCTTCTTCCAACACTTATCATATAGCAGAATATTCAGATTTTCATAAATCACAAATACCATAATATTCTGTCCTTTTTCTCGTAAGGTTTGCTTGGCGTATTTACAGCTCATCCGCATGTTCCAACATAGAAAGATTTCCGTTTCCAAATCTGTTCACAAAATTGCCAATTAAAATATTCAATGAACACCACTTGTGTTTACATTTTAATTACATTCACTCATTCTATTCTATATTTCCTTTTCAAATTCACCGGTAGGTTGTGGAGACTGCACTGGCATTGCAGGACGCAGGTTGTTTTGCTGTTGTTCTGGAATGTGTTCCTGCTCCGGTTGCTGCTGCAGCAACATCGGCTCTCCAGATACCTACCATTGGCATCGGGGCAGGGCCATATTGTAGCGGCCAGGTAACTACTTCCATTCCTTTCTCTTATCCTAACTAATAATGACCACTATGATAATCTTCAAATTTTAGAACTGCAGGTGCTAGTTTACCATGATCTCTTGGGAATGATGCAACACCCACATCAAGCTAAGGTTAACAGCTTGTTTTGCTTAAATGTGTAATAACACGTGTTTGTTGTGGTAATTAGTATCTCAATCGCAGGTCACTCCAAAGTTTTGTAAACAGTACGCTCGTGTCGGGGATGTAATCAACAAAGCTCTTTTGGAGTACAAGGAAGAAGTCGCCAATGGTTCCTTCCCCAATTCTGCCTACAGTCCCTATAAAATTCCCCCCGACGACTTGGAGAGCTTCTCTAACGAGCTAGCGAAGCTAGGCTTGAGCAATGCTGCATCTGCAGCATCCAGTGTTGCTGCCGGAAACCCAACACTGGTGTGTGAGCCTGTGCTTTACGGTTGACTACAAGGAGTGTAAAATGAATTAAGTTTTTATAAAAAGGTTGATTACAAAGGGTGTAAAATGAATGGGTTTGTTTGGTTATAATGAGTGTAAAATGAATAAGTTTGATTATTAGGAGTGTAAAATGAATAAGTTTGATTGTTAGAAGGAGTGTAAAATAAATAGAGTACTCCCTCCGTCCCAGTTCAAATTGCACAGAATTTTTTTCACACTCATCAGGAAACTTGTCTAACCGTTAATATGTTTAACTACGCATAATAACGGCAAAGAAAAACTTAATTTTAAGAAACTACTTGTTGTAAAGTCAAGAGATTTGCATTGAATATTTAATTGGCAGTTTTTGTGAACATATGTGGAAACGAAAAACTTTACATGTTGGAACATTCAAAAGTAGCATATTCACGCCAAAATGATTTTACGGAAAAAGGGAGATAGAATATTATGGTATTTGTGATTTATGGAAATCTAATTATTCTTCTATATGAGAGGTGTGTGAAGCATACTTGATTTATGGAAAATTCCGACATATATGGAGTTGATATTTGCGAATATATGAGATATGTGATAAGGAAAATCCCTTTATTTATGGGATTTAGATAAGCTTCAAGAAGCAGATTTGGAATAGGAATATTGGGGAGATAATTATGGAGAATTCCAAACTGCTCATGGATATAAAAGGGGACAAACACGGCTGTATTCTATACGGATTGAATCGCAAAAAATCTGCACACAGATTTTTTATACTTTCGAGAATTGCAAAGAGCCAGATTCCTATGTTCCAACATACCTGACCTGTTGTTCAAATTTCAGAATTACATACCTTAATTCCTCGGGAGGAGGAGATCCAGCATCGATGAGTTTCGAGGTCAGAGAGAGTCTCATCAAGGCGGATCGGTAGCTATGGGAGCTAGCAAAATTCACACATTATAGTTAGCAAAGATAAGTATTCTGTATGATGTACTTTGTACTGTGTCTTTCTAATTATTGGATTCATTCTGAACTGGGTCAGGCCCTGCAGATGTAGGTGGATTTCACTGAACTGCGTAACCAAGTCGCGTGTCGTTTATGCTACTAATTATTACGTACTTGGTTGAATAGGTTAAGTTGGAACATATTAATAAGGATTAGAAAATTTGGTAAAACCAATTTCAATTGGTATCAGAGCACGGTCACTTATTATTCCCTTGGTTTGTTAAGGAAAGTGTGATCCGGTTTTACCATGGCAACTAAAGAAGGAGCTTCGGTGTCTCGGCCACCTCTACTAGAAGGCAACAACTACAACTATTGGAAGGCACGCATGAGAGTCTTCATCAACTTGCTAGATGAACTTGCATGGTTCTATGTTGAGAATGAGTGGAAGCACCCTGCAGAAGATGCTGAGACGTTAGAAGGAGAGTCGAGTCAAAAGGAGCAGAAACTCAGAGACAAAGCTAGTTGGACGCCTGATGACCTCAAAGCATCTCTGGCAAATTCAAAGGCACTGAATGCAATCTTCACAGCGATTGATGAAAACCAGTTCAAACTTATCTCTACATGTCATCAAGCCAAGAAAGCATGGAATATTCTGCAAACAGTTCATGAGGGAACGAGTCGAGTTCGTGAGTCTAAACTTCAGATGTTGGCTACAAAGTTCGAAGAACTCAGGATGGAGGAGGATGACACTATTGCTATATTCAACGGGAAACTCAGGGACACTCCAACATGACATATCAACTTGGAAAAGTTTACAAAGAAACGAAGTTGGTGAAAAAGACCTTGAGATCACTTCCTAAGAGATTTGCAATGAAGGTTGCGGAAATAGAAGAAGCAAGAGACGTGGCCACCATGAGCCTAGGATGAACTAATGGGATCATTACAGACATATGAGATGACTTTCCAACAAGCTACAAAAAGAGTCCCTAAGGAGTTGGCATTCAAAACATCTTCATCAATAGATAATCACGAGTCTGACAGTGATGATGAATTGCACTTATCACGAAGAACTTCTCAAGGATGCTGAAGACGGTTGTTAACAAGAAATCTCAGGAGAGGTTTGGTGGAAATAGACCAAAGCCACAGGATTTTGGAAATAATCGTGGAACGATGTTTGAGCAAGGAAATCAGCAGTTCTTCATAAATCAAAGTAGTGAACCAAAATAGCCAGGACGAATTCAATGCAGAGAGTGTGAAGGATACGGACATATTCAGGCTGAATGTGCAAATACCCGGAAGAAACAGGGAAAATCATATGTCACCTCATGGAGTGAAGATGAAGAAGATGAGAAAGACGAAGAGGAACTCACAAGCAACTATGTGGCATTTGGAGCAAAAATCCATGATTCATCGAATGATGAATATGCCAACACACCGGACAAAGTTGAAGCTGTATGTTCCAACATAGATCTGTATGAAACACCCAGTGATGAAGACAATGGAATTTCTGTAAGTGATGAAGAAATCTACAGCACTTATGAGAAGATGTACGCTATGTGGGTTCAAGTTGTTGACACAAACAAAGAGCTGAAAGAAGAAAAGATGAAGTTGATGGAAATAGAAAGAGAATTACGTATTCAAGTTGCTGAACTTGCAAAGAAGAATGAAGAAATAAATGGGAAACTGATATTAGCAATTACGAGAGCTGAGACTTCTGAAGCAACAATTTCTAACCTAAACGCTGGAAAAGCAAAACTTGATGATATTCTGGACATGGGAAGGAACTTTGGTGACCGACACGGTATTGGGTACTGCAACACACACAAGGCTGAAGAACTGAAGAATCCAGTAACCCTCAAGACCAAGATTCTAGAAGTAAAATGAAATTTTGGCAAGCCTCGTCAAAGAAAATCGCTTATCTGTGGCTACTGCACATATCAAGGTCATCCAGAAGAACAATGCAGGAAACTGATCAGAGACCAAATGTTAGGACGGTAACTCCTGGTATGTTCCAACATAGGCGAAGTCCAGAAAATAAAATCGGTCAGAAAGGTTTTGGTTGTCAAACGATCTGCCACATGTCTGGTTGCACATACTTCGCTTATATCATATTCTAGAGATTTATGGTACTTTGATAGTGGTTGTTCTCGCCATATGACTGGCACTCCATAATTTCTCACAAATATCACACCATACGATGGTGGGTACGTGACTTTTGGTGATGGAAAGAATAGTAGAGTGATTGGAAAAGGTGAACTAAAGATTGATGGTTTTCTAGTATTCACTAGTGTGCTGTTTGTTGAAGATCTGAAGGCAAATCTGTTGAGCATAAGTCAGTTGTGTGATGACAATATGACAGTGGAATTTCAGAAGGAAAAATGCGTTGTGAGACACGGAGAAACCAAAGTTCTTTCAGGAATATGATTATCAGATAATTGATATCTGTTGGAGCAAGAAGTACGATGTTTGGTCTCGAAGCAAAATGAAGGAGTTTTGTGGCATAGAAAGCTCGGTCACATCAATTATAAAATATTGGTGAAAATTACAAATGTGAAAGTTGTACAAGGTATGCCTATCTTAACCAGCAAGGACGGAATTGTTTTTGGACCATGTCAGCAAGGTAAACAAATTCGATCTCCCCACTCTTCAGTTCAGTATATAACTACTTCTAGAAATATGGAATTATTACATATGGATTTGATGGGTCCTGTCAATACACCTAGTATAGGTGGAAAGAAATATATATTTGTATGTGTTGATGATTTCTCCAGATTTACTTGGGTAGTCTTTTTGAAAGATAAATCTGATACGTTGGAAGTATTTAGAAGTCTGGTAGTAAAGTTACAAACTGAAAAGGGAAGTCCAGTTGGAAATATTGTTCGAATTCGTAGTGTGATCATGGTAGAGAGTTTGAGAATTCTCAATTTAGCGACTTTTGTAACGAGCTCAGGATGCAACATGAATTCTCCACACCTATCATCCCTCAGCAGAATGGTATTGTAGAACGAAAAAAATAGAACCTTGCAAGAGATGGCTCGAGTCATGTTAGCTGAGAAAGACATTCATAAGAAATGGTAGGCAGAAGCTATCAATACAGTTTGTTATACAATTAATCAAGTATATCTGCGGCCATTCACCAGCAAAACATCCTACGAGATTTGGAAGGGCAGGAAACTTAATGTCTCATACTTTCATGTGTTTGGAAGCAAGTGCTACATTCTCAGAGACAGGGAGCAGTTGGCAAAATTTGACAATCGGAGTGATACAGGAATTTTTCTTGGGTATTCTATCAACAATCGTGCCTACAGATTTTTTAATCATCAAACCAACTCTCTCATGGAATCCATAAATGTTATTGTGGATGATTCGAGGAAGAAAAAAAGTCAGATGTTGTAGAAGAAGATCCCGGTAACACCCATGTTCCAACATAGCCGCGTCAACCTGACAAAGTAGATCCATTAGTTGAAGCTAAACCTCATCAACATACTGGAACAGCTGAACAGATTGGTACTAAACTTGTTGAAGCTGAATATGTTAGAACATCGTCCCCCGCTAACGAATCCTATGTTCCAACAAAGGATCAACCTGAATCCAACATGAGAAGTACTCGATCGGTTCCTCGAGTGGATTACCGAAGGCTAGCTGGATTGCATGGCTTTGTTTCTCTCATTGAACCCAAGAACTACAAATAAGCCTTGCTGGATGAGTATTGGATTGCTGCTATGCAAGAAGAACTAAGTCAGTTTGCACGAAATGACGTCTAGTATCTTACTTCTCGCCCTAAAGGCCTTAATGTCATTAGCACGAAGTGGATTTTCAAGAATAAGTCTGATGCTAATGGTCTAGTTACTCGAAATAAGGCTAAACTAGTAGCTCAAGGATATACACAAGTGAAAGGGGTCGATTTTGATGAGACTTCCGCATCAATTGCCAGGTTAGAGTCAATTTAAATATTACTTGCTATTGCTTGCTCTATGAACTTTATGTTGTATCAAATGGATGTCAAGAGTGAGCTTCTAAATGGAGTGGTGAATGAAGAGGTTTATTTGAACAATCTAAAGGCTTTGAGGATCCTCATTATCCACACCATGTGTATCGCCTCAAAAAGGCTCTATACGGTCTAAAGAAAGCACCCAGGGCATGGTATGAACGACTTACTAACTTTCTTCTTCATAAAGGCTATTGTCGAGGGGGAGTAGATCGCACTTTATTTGTGCTTGAAAAGTCATCAAAATTTCCAATTGCTCAAATCTATGTTGATGATATAGTATTTGGCTATACTTTGTCCTCTATAGTACATGATTTTGTCACCATCATGCAATCCAAATTTGAGATGAGAATGGTTGGAGAACTCACATACTTTCTGGGATTGCAAGTCAAGTAAGGAGGAAATGGTCTGTTCATAAGTCAGAGTAAGAATGCTCTAAATCTAGTGAAGAGGTTCGGCCTGAGCAATGCTCGAGCTGTTCGAACTCCTATGGGTGTCTCTGACAAACTGGTAAAGGATGAGAAAGGAGTTTCGGTTGATCAAAAATTATACAGAGGCATGATTGGAAGTTTATTGTATTTAATAGCTAGTAGACCAGATATATGTTTCAGCATTGAGATTTGTGCAAGATTTCAGGCTGATCCAAAGGAGTCGCATCTCACTGCAGTTAAACGAGTTATTCTATATGTAAGTGGGACTTCTGAGTATGGTGTGTGGTATTCTAAGAGTCAAGATTCTGAGTTACTTGGGTACAGTGATTCTGATTGGGCTGATAATGCTGATGTCGAAAAAGTACCACAAGTGGATGTTTCTTTATTGGTACGAACTTAGTGTCTTGGTATAGTAAGAAACAGATTTCGATCTCTTTGTCTACTGCAGAAGCTGAGTATCTTGCAGCAGGAAGTTGTTGTGCACAATTGTTGTGGATGAAACAAATGTTGAAAGACTAAGGAATTCATCAAGGCCCCTTGAAGATTTTATGTGACAACACAAGTGCTACTGATATCTCAAAAAATCCAGTCCAACACTCGAGAACCAAATATATTGATATAAGGAATCACTTTATTAGAGATCTAGTTGAAAGGAAGGAAGTGGAAGTAGTCTATATTCCAACACACGAGCAATTCGCTGATATTTTTACAAAGCCGTTGGACACAGCCACTTTTGAAATTCTTCGACAACACTTAGGTTTTTGTCAAATTTGAGGTAATTCTTACCTTAATTTTACTGTAATATTCTGTTTATGTTTTTTTAGAAAATAAAAAAAACAACAAAAAAATAGAAAGAAGAAAAATGTACAAAAATAGAAGATGGATTTTATGGTATGTTGGAAGTTGTTTTGATGTGATATCTCGAGTTGACAAGAGGGAAAAAGGGCCATCATTATATTTCTTGGAAAACCAAAAAGGATTTTCGCAGGAAAAGAGGAGGAGAGTTGAAGAGTTTGTGTTGGATTCAAAATTGTCCAAAACCTTTCGAATCCCTCCTTCTCGGCTATCTACCATTTTTCTTGGCATTCTTTGAAGACGAGCTATACACTATCCCCACTATCCTTCTCCACAACGACTGCATTCTAGAGAATGTCAAACCCCAACTCTCCCACACGAGAAGAAGAGCTTCCAGGAATTTCTCAACCCTCAGAGGGCATGGAGGATGAATCAATGACGGACCAAGTTGGGCCTGAAGCACTTCCTAAAGAAAATCTTGGTCAAGGGGAAGAGCATGCTGTCGAGGAAGAGACAACAGATGGCGGTGAAAATCCCGTTGGTTCTGGCATTGATGGCGACACACAAGAAGAACTTACCAGTACGAAAAGAAAGAGCTTGTATGGGAAGGTAACTGGTCCTGATCCCCCCTCTTTAAAACTGATGGGTATGGAGTTTGGGAGCATAGATGAGATCTTTGAATGGTTAGAGGCAAATCGAGTCTCAGTTGATTTAACCAAAATAAAAGGTATAGAATGTGAATACTTGCATGTCAAAGTCCAAGAATTAGTGACGGGTGATGTAGGAGATGCTTGGAGTATTGAAAATTGGAAAGTAAAATTTCTAAGAGGGAAGTATGGGTTGTACAGAGGAAAAGATAAATTTCATGTGTATTGTCATATTCCCCATCCAAGTTATGTATTTCTGAGAGAGATAACTAATGAAGAAGCTGAAGGTAGGGAGGTTATAAAATACACAAATAGACTGCTTGTAGGACTATTTGATTCACATGCTGCCCAGAGGATGGAAGAGCTTAGGAAGCCAGTGATAATTGAGTTGTCTGATAGTGATGAAGAGGACAGGGTTGTGTATATTCCAACACAGCAGGTTAAAAATGAAAGTTGTAAGGAGGTGAATTCTGATACTGACATGGGAGGAGAAGACCAAAATAATATATCTGGTAATGAATATGATGACAAAGAAGAGATCAAATGGCAAATGATGCTGAGCAACCTGGAGAGCCAATGACTGGCCAGAATGATTCAGATCAAGAAAAGAACTGTGGGACACAATCTGATGAAGAAGGGGAAGCTGATAGTCTTGAGTATGTTCCAACACAGTTGAACTACTCAAGTGATGATGTGCTTGATGAATTTTTCCAGATGGTAAAGGGAAAAAGGAAGGTGACTACTTCAGAGGTTTCTCCACCTGCTAAGAAGCTCAAGACAGTTCAGAAATTACTCAGGAAGAAGGCACTGCCACCTGTTGCTGTAGGTGATGCTTTGTCATTCACTTATTTTGATTTAAAATGTGAGGAGATGGGTGAATTTTTTGCTGAGAGGAGGTTTATCTCGGAGAGACCCATAGACTTATAAGCTTATAGGGCAAGTGGATTTTCTTATTATCTGGAACAAATTGGAATGAAGAGAGCTGCAACCATTCAGCTCCAGTATAATAGACAGGTTGTGATAGAGGCTTATGCAAATTTGATGACTGAGAATCTAGATATTGAATCTCCCTGGTTTGGTAGAGTTTATTTAAGAGGGAAGATTGTGGATTTTTCGGCTGCTAGGATAAACAAAATTTTGGGGTTGAAGATACCAAATTTTGAAGGGGTATTTCCTGATGAGTTAGGAGTAACTGATGATCAAGTTCTGGAAATCATCTAGGGAGGATACAAATCTAAATGGCCTGAAACAGGATATTCACAGGCTTCATGCCTATCTTCAAGAGTTTTTGGTTTGTACCAAATTGCTGTTAATTGCTGGATGCCTTCGTCAAACACAACTGGTCTTACCAAGGAAATGGCAAAGCCTCTGTTCTGTGTTGGAACACAGAAGCAAGTGAATCTTGGCTTGTTCATTCAGCAAAACTTGGTGAAGCAGGCGACAGCTCCAAAGGCTAAACATGTCATAGTATATCCCTGTCTGATTTCAGCAATGGCTAAAAGTGCAAAGGTGAAGGGCAAGGCTAAAGATTTGATCATAGATGCAAACTTCCTGAGGTCGAATAAGAAGACTTTTGGAATGAGGCACATTCATGATTTACCCTGGAATCCAGAGGGCTCTACATCAGCAACAGCAGAAAACAAGGCTAAACTTGTGCTTCAGAATGCAAGATTGGGAGCCATCGCTATTCAAATGGCAGCGCTGGAGGCAGAAAAGACAAGTCTAAAGGAAGAAAAAGCACGGTTGGAAGTTGGAACCTGATCTGGATTTTTGCTCTATGTTCCAACATAGAGGTCAAAGTCAGGGGGAGCATACTGGATGCTTGTATTTTTTATTGGTTTTTTCTTTCTTTGGCATATGTGTGTTCCCAGGGAGAGAATTTTGAAGGTTGATTATGTGTCTCTGTAATCTGAAGTTTATCTTGTGGTGGAATTCTTGGATTTCAGATATTCGGTTTTCATGTTTTATGGGAATTCTAGTATTCAAGTTTTTGTTCAGATTCAGTAGTGTGCATATTGTGCATATGTTCCAACATAGATGGAGTTTTGGAGATCTATGCATATGATGATAAGGTCAAAAAGTTATGGATTCACAAAATGCCAAAGGGGGGGATTGTAAAGTCAAGAAATTTGCATTGAATATTTAATTGGCAGTTTTTGTGAAAATATGTGGAAACGAAAAACTTTCCATGTTGGAACATTCGAAAGTGGCATATTCACGCCAAGATGATTTTACGGAAAAAGGGAGATTGAATATTATGGTATTTATGATTTGTGGAAATCTGAATATTCTTCTATATGAGAGGCGTGTGAAGCATACTTGATTTATGGAAAATCCCCACATATATGGAGTTGATATTTGCGAATATATGGGATATATTGTGATAAGAAAAATCCCTTTATTTATGAGATTTGGATATGTTTCAAGAAGCAGATTTGGAATAGGAATATTGTGGAGATAATCATGGAGAATTCCAAACTGCTCATGGATATAAAAGGGGACAAACACGGCTGTATTATATTTGAATTGAATCGCAAAAAATTTGCAAACAGATTTCTTTTATACTTTCGAGAATTGCAAAAAGCCAGATTCCTATGTTCCAACATACCTGACATGTTGTTCACAGTTCAGAATCACATACCTTAATTCCTCGGGAGGAGGAGATCCAGCATCGATGAATTTCGAGGTCAGATGGAGTCTGATCAAGGCGGATCGGTAGCTAGGGGAGCAAGCAGAATTCACACATTATAGTTAGCAAAGATAAGTATTCTGTATGATGTACTTTGTACTGTGTATTTCAAATTAGTGGATTCATTCTGAACTGGCACAGAAGTAGGTAGATTTCACCGAACTGCGTAACCAAGTCGTGTGTCGTTTATGCTTTTATTTATTACGTACTTGGTTGAATAGGTTAAGTTGGAACATATTAATAAGGATTAGAAAATTTGGTAAAACCAATTTCACTTGTTATGACGAATCCAACAATATTACATACGATAATATTGTTACTTATATATCTACTCAATGCGGTCAAAATTTGATAGAGAATAGGTTTCAATAGTAAGTGTGCGATTTGAGTTGGACTAATCCGTACCTGTTTTGTAAAATGAATAAGTTCTTGTAAAAGGGGCACAAGTGTTGGAATAAAGTCAGATCTGTTGTTTTTGGCTGCTGAAATGCAGCTGTTCTATCTTAGCATTTGGCTCCCAATCTTTGGGTTGGCCGTTTGACATCTCAATGTATAAAAAGAGAAAATTATCGTAAAAACAAATACAAACAACAAATTACCCTATAACGAAGTGGAGTCATGAATTTGCTCACATTTTCCGTTTTCCATTTATATTGACCAACTTTTCCACTATAAAATACAATTAACAGAGTACTCTAAATAAGAAGGTTGACAGTTTTCTTTCTATCTTCACATTAGTTACTTAGCTGTTTCAGTGGTAGCATAAATTAGCTATTTAACTTTAAATGTCCATTAGTTGTTAAGCAGCTAAGTTGTTTAACATAAAACTTAAAATTAAAATATTTTTAACTAATTTAAAAACTGCTTTCACCAACCTTTTAGTCTCTAGAAGTTCCTAGGTTAAATCGACTAACTGTTGCACCAATCTATATAAATCTCAATTTTACAATTTTTAATCACGGACTATAATTATTTGTTTGTTAAAATTCACTTTATAAGATTTTCATAATTATAGATACCTCATTAAAATAATTAAAGGTAAATATTAAATTATAATATTAATCATACAAATTATAAGATAATTCAACTAACTATTAATCAGTTTAAAACAAAATTTTGGGTTTAGTCTTAGCAAAAAACGTAGACAGTTCAACTAATAAAATGCTAATTGAGAACCACTATAACTTAACTCATTTCACCCAGGTAAAATGAGAAAATTGGCGTAATATAATGCCAAACCAAAAAGAAAAAGGACCATCTTTGGCTCTGTTTGGCAGAGCCTTTAATCTGTTATGATTATAAGCAAATTATTTTTTTATATTTGGTAAAGTGGTTAAAAATCATTTATTTTGAAAGCAAAAACTATATTTTTGGGAAAAGTAGAAGCTGTTCTCCCACTAATATGAAAAAATATTAGTTTTACTTATAAACACAGCTATACCCAATGGAGTCGTTCTCTCTCTAAATAAAACAACCTTACCTTTTCTTTCAATTTTGCTTTTTTCCATTTTCTCATCATGCGAAAATAGGAAAAGAACGAGAAAATAGAAAAGGAATGATATTTATTAAAATAGGAAAAGCGTGATCATCTCTCTAAATAATATTGAATATCTATTTATTAAATAAGTATGAAATAAGTCTTCATACATTCGATCCAGTTGATTAAATTGTTGTATTCATGATGATCACTCAATTTAATTTTTATCATCAATAATTGTTCTCGATCTTATTGTACATTTAATAAGTTCATGGTTATGGTTATGTTTATGATTTTGTTTTAGGGGCTTCCTTTATTTGGATGTGTTATTGATGTTTTTCAAAATATTTACAGTTTAAAAAACATAAATCATATTTGGATCAAGTGGTGTTACAGGTAAAAGATCATTGTTTGTGGTAGTGATATTGATGTGTGATATGCTCTTCTTTGCCAAGTGGTCATTGATTTTCACGGGAAGCAAGTCAATATCCCTGTAGTGACATGATATTACATTTTTTTTTATTAGATATCTAATTTATAATAGTATAGACGATCAGTCTGGTTAGCGTGTAATTTTTTTTTTGAAAAGTAAGTTTTCATTTCATGTTGCTGGTAACGCCCAGTATCGTTTGAAAGAAAGAATCCTGGGGGCGTAGCCCATACATAAGATTGAGCCTCACTTAACTTCACATAACTAGCTGAGGTGTGAGCTAGAATGTTCCTATCCCTCGGAATCCAACTAGGTAAATTCACGTATGTTTCTGCAAGGAGTTGCTGTATTTGGCTGATGATGCCAACACACTAGAGTGATGACTCGATCTCGCCTCTTACCATACGAATAACTGTCATTGCATCCCCAATGATCCAAATCTCGCTCGTATTCACCTCAGTTGCCCATTGAACTACCTCCAACAGCGCCAACGATTTCGCTCGAGATGGGTTACAAGCTCTTGCGAGTCTGGATGCCATCGCTCGTCCAAAGCCACCCTCCTCGTTAATCTGTATTATTCCAACGGTATGTAGCTCTTCTGATGTTCCGACGTCGAAGAAAATCCATCTGTTCTTCTCCGGCGAACAGAGGAGGCATGTGGTTGTACTTCATCTGATGCCCTCTACGGCCAACCATTAGCCTCCTTGAAACTTCTTAGGTTCGACACTACACCGGCGATCATCATCTCTGGGGAAAATTCTACTATTACGGCTATATTAACCGGCGGTGGACGCGAACGTGGAGGACGCATTCAGCGAATGCGTCCTCGTGTTTTTAGACTTTTTTTCGTGAAAATAAGAGGAAATGGTCCTCAGGGTTGTTGGAATTTTTTAAAATCAAGTTTTCAGAGGATGCATTCGAGCCCTCGAACCCCTGTCATGAGTCCTCGAACCCCTTCCTAGAGTCCTCGAACCCCTGCCTCGAGATCTCGAACCCCCTGCCTCGAGCCCTCGATCCTCCTACCTCGAGTGCTCGAGCCCTCGATCCTCCTACCTCGAGTGCTCGAGCCCTCGATCCTCCTACCTCGAGTGCTCGAGCCCTCGAGCCCTCGAATGCGTCCTCTGAAATTTTTGCAAAAATAAATTTAATTATGATGAGGACACTTACGGATTTTAAAAAAAAATGAAAAACCAGAGGACGCATGATTTTAAAAAAAATGACTGAGGGCGCATTCCACCACTGTTTCCAAATACCAGGACCATGCACAATTGCATCAGAAATTTTGGTATCAAGCACCAAACAATCAAGCTCTCTTATCTCTGCGCTCAGGGATTTTTTATCGAAAATTTTCTGATTTCTTTGGAACCAAATTGCATCGCAAACCATTACTATCAGCTCTGCGTCTTCCTCTCCACACATCTCCAGGAGTCTTCGGAACCACAACTCTCCTCTATTCATTTTCGAGGCATTCAGCGTTGCTTGTTTAGCAAGAAATCCCCATCCCTCATATGCATAACGACATTCAAAGAATAGGTGACCCTTCGTTCTATCCTTCTTATTACACAACGTGCAAGTGTTCGCAATATCCATCGTTCTCCTGCGTAGGTTCTCAGTAGTTGGCAAAGAATCAGTACAGAATCTCCATGCTAAGTGTTTTGCTCGCTGCGGAACCTGGAGCTTCCATAGCTTCCGCCAGAGTTTCTTCTCTTCATTGTCAACAGGTTGATGGCTACGCACCATGACAGTGGTGACTCTATCAGTATACGGTAAGCAGACTTGACAGAAAACTTGCCCGTAGTCACATGGTGCCAGCACCAATGGTCCGTCGCAGCTGAGCCTGGAGGGCGTGTCCTTCTTATGGTTTCAGTGTCATCCCGGTGAAATAAATTAGCTAGAAGGTCTTCACGCCTCCACCCAGTGTTCGGGTCAACCAAGTCTCGGACCTTTGACACCGTGGGAGGGATACAGTCCGCCTATTGGATGAAAAAGTTTCATATTCTTTTTAACCAAGGATCGTGGCAAATGCTAGTTGTAGCCCCAATTTGAGCTCTCTTCGGCAACCTAATCTTAGCACATCCACTCCTTTCATGATGCTTCTCCAAGACCAGGATGGCCCTGTCCCTGCAACAGCTTCAAAAATGGTGGAATTTGATAATATTTGTCTTTAAATACCTTCACAACATGAGTTTCCGGGTTTACTAGGAGCCTACACACCTGCTTCCACGGTAAAGCTAAATTGGCTGCTCTCAATTCGCAAAAACCAAATCCACCATTTGTTTTTGCCCTAGCCATTTTCTCCCAAGATACCCATGGAATCTTCTTTTTCCCAATCGATGCATCACCCCACCAGAAACTGGTAATCATACTCCTAATATCTTCCATAACTGATAGTGTCTGGAATAGTGATAAGATGTACTTGCATAAATAATATTGTATTGCTGACAGGAATATATAGAGTACAATAAGGTAACAGAATATGAGTAGAACTCTAGCTTAGTGTACATGACGTATCTAGAACCAATTATAATCTAATCAGAAGCATGATTTACTCTAACACCCCCCCCCCCTCAAGCAAAGCGTCGGATGTTCAGTGACGCAAAGCTTGGACCGGAAAAGCTCAAAGAGGGGACGAGAAAGTCCTTTGGTGAAGATGTCAGCAATTCGAAGACCAATGGAGACATGGGCAACATGCAGCTTGCCAGATGCCACCAACTCACGAACAAAGTGATAGTCGATATCAATATGCTTGGCCCGCTTGTGAGCAACCAGATTTTGAGCCAAGAAAATGGCACTACTGTTGTCACATAACAGCAATGGGGAGCTCGAAAGCGGAAGACGAAGGTCGCGAAGCAAATGAGTCAACCAGACCATCTCCGAGGCAGTGTTGGCAAGAGCCCAATACTCGGACTCAGTACTGGACCGAGAGACGGTAGGCTACTTCTTGGTACTCCAGGAAATAAGATTTCCACCAAGAAAGACTGCATATCCATATGTAGATTGGCGAGTCTCAAGACAACAAGCTCAATCAGCATCCGAATACCCCAAGACCTCAGGAGTACTGGCCGAGCAAAAAAGTGAGGCCGAAATGGAGAGTGCCTTTGACGTAGCAAAGAATCCGAGTGACTGCGCCATAATGGTCAGCACGGGGATCCTGAAGAAACTAAATGATGGTGTTGACCGCAAATGCCAGATCAGGGCGAGTAATCATCAGATACAGGAGGGCACCAACAAGGGATCGATATAACGTCGGATTCTAAAATGGCAGACGGGTGGAGCTGTGTAGCTGCAAACCAGGAACAAAAGAGGTAGAGACCAAGGCCGCATCGGACATACCAGCACGAGTGAGAATATCTTGATCATACTTTGCTTGACCAAAAAGTAGACCCGAGGAAGTGGGTGATACTTCTAAGCCAAGAAAGTAATGGAGAGCACCCAAATCCTTAATAGCAAACTCCCAATGTGTCCGATCAATAAACTTTTGAAGAAGCTCAGAGTCATTGCCTGTGAGAATGATATCATCAACATACACCGGAAGATAGAGTAATGAGGAACCTCGAGAGAGAACAAAAAGGGAAGTGTCGGCAGAACTCCACTGAAACCCAAGTTGAGATAAATAGGTGTTGAACCGCTGGAACGAGGCTCGAGGTGCTTTCTTAAGACCATAAATGGTCTTTCGCAAGCGGCATACATAATCAGGATGAAGAGAGTCCTTGTAACCAACCGGTTGCGCCATATAGACCGGAGTATCAAGAATATCGTTCAAGAAGGCATTCTTGACATCCAACTGATGAAGAAGCCAGGACCACATAGTGGCAATGGCAAGAACGGTCCAGAAAGTGGAGGCCTTGACTACCAGACTAAAAGTATGATCGAAATCGAAGCCCATAATCTGAGAGAAACCCTGCGCAATAAGGTGAGCTTTGTGATGATCAACCGTACCATCAGGATGATACTTCAGCCAGTAAACCCATTAGAGCCAACAACGTTTACACTAGAAGGGCGTGGAATAAGATCCCAAGTGCGCTGGCCCGGTAAGGCAGCAATCTCCTCATTTATAGCAACAACCTAAGATGGGTCCTTCAACGCCAAACGATAATCTGTGGGCTCTGACTAGGTGATAAGGGCAGCAAGAAGGCCATAAGCCACAAGATCGAAATAGTTTCAACGCGGAACAGCCCCAGTGGAAGATCTAGTGGCCATGTGATGAGTACGAAGCTGCAAAGAAGATGCCGGGGGAGAAGGAGCCGGAGATGACGCTAGGGACTGAATATCGGAGGTGGCTGGAGATGATACCGTTGTGGGAGGAGAACTTTCCACCGGTGACTATGATGGGGTGGACAGATCAACAGTCGGTGGAGTAGAATCCGACGAGCAAATAGAGTCGGGCATAGGAGACGACTGATCAGAGGTCGAGATGGGCAGACCAGAGCTGCCATCAGTGTCCAGAAAAATAGAAACATTCAAATTTGAGAGAGCAGAGCCAGTGGCCGAGGTAGAAGACGAGACAAAAGGAAAACAGCCTTCATCGAAGCGCGCATGACGAGTGACAAAAATCTTGCCAGTGGCAGGGTCAAGGCAGTGAAAGCCTTTATAATGACAGTTGTAACCGATGAAAACACAAGGAATACTCGGAGGAGATAACGTGTGAGGGGCCATATGAAGAACGTAAGGAAATACTCGACAACTAAAAGGATAGAAGTTCGAGTAGGTCGGATCACGATGATAAAGAAGTCTATAAGGAGAAGTCCCTTGTAACACCGGAGTGGGAAGCCGATTAATAGTGTAAACCGCAATAGCAAAGGCATCATCCCACCTCGACAAGGGTAGATGGGGGAATGAAAGAGCATAGTGAGGCCCATTTCGGCAACATGTTTGTGCTTGCGCTCGGCCCGACCATTTTGCTGCGGGGTGTAAGGGAACGAAACTTGATGATGAATGCCTTTGGAGGCAAAATGGGAGTGTAAGCGCGTATTTAAGAACTTAGTGCCACCGTCACTTTGAAAAACCTTAATTTTGGATGTAAATTGATTCTCAACTAAGGCCTTGAACTGCAAGTAAGTGTCAACAAACTCGAATTTTCAACACAAGGGAAAAACCAGGTAAAGTGAGAATAATCATCCACAAACAAGGCATAATAAGAAAAACCATTTGAAGACAAAAATGGGGTAGGCTCCCACAAATCACAATGAATCAAATCCAGGACGTGCGCACCATGCTTATTATTCTCAATAAAAGCTAACCGCTGCCCCTTTGCCATAACACATGGAGCGAAAGTATGTGGTTTGGGTAATAAAGAAGAAACTGATAGGAGACCGGACTTCTGTAAACCAGAGATGATAGAAGCTAGCAAATGCCCCAGCCAAGCATGCCAAAGCTCAAAAGATGCCAGTCCATTATTCTGCTGCAAGAAGGAAACGAGTGATGCGCCACCCTTGTCTAATACGTACAGACCGCCTTCCTTGGAAACTTTGTTCTGAATCACAAAGTTTCAATCATCAAAAGTAACAAAGATATTTAAATCCCTGGTCAGTTTACTAATGGACAGCAAATTTTTAGTGATTGCAGGAACAACCAAAACATCCGACAGTGTCAAGGTATCAGAAATCCGAGAATCACCAATGTGAGAAGAATTAATATGAGGGGTAGAAAAATCATTGAACTCAGACCCGAGAGCAGTTAAAAACTAGATGATTTGATCATCATTAGAAATAGGAGAACCCATAAGGGATAACTGCTCAAAAATTTCTTTAAATTGTAAGTGAAGTTCATGAACAGTACTAATCTTACGTATACTGTGGGCATCGGCATGAAGACGAAGAATGGTGGAAGTGCTACTGTTCTGAAAAGTGGGGCAAAAACTATCCCAGATATCCTTAGCAGTCACACAGGAGGCCGAAAGTTCGGAGAGAGCCTCAGGAGAAAGAGAGGAGAACAGTAGACTGCAGAACTTCTGGTCTTCATCCATCCAGAGATCAAAGACATCCTTGGCCATATTGTAAGCCGCCTGAGCAGCCGCACGATTAGGAGGAGGAGCGCGAAGGGCGGTGGCAAAGGTGGAAGATATTGAACTGACCGTCAGCAGAGTGGGAAGAGGAGGACATGGAATCGACCCATCGAGATATCCAAATATCCTCTGAGAGCAAAAAATGTATTCAATTCGTCATTTTCAGAGAAGAAAATTGGTCATATTGAGTTTAATTTGTAGCATCTGGAGAAAGGTATTAAACGATAGTTTTTCATTGGCCATGATGAGAACAGAAGAAGTAGTTCGGCCGCTAGAGGAAGAAGAAAGAGCAGCGGCCGGAAAAAAAATTTAGGTTTTAGAAGGTAAATCAGAACACTGCTCTGATACCATGATAAGATGTATATACGTAAATAATATTGTATTGCTTATAGGAATATATAGAGTACAATAAGGTAACAGAATATTAGTAGAACTCTAGCTTAGTCAACATGACTTATCCAGAATCAGTTATAATCTAATCAAAAACATTATTTACTCAACAAATAGTAAAGCAACTCATGGCATATATCGGGATGACCTGTAGCACTGATTTTATAAGGATCACCTTTTGTGCCTTCGACAAGTTCTTTTCACTCCATCCATCAATTCTCTGTCTAATCTTATCTTTCAAACCCTGGAAGATATTTGTCTTGCACTGGCCTATCTCCGAGGGAAGGCCTAGGTAAGTGTCATACGACGCTACTTCGAGATTTTCAGGATGTCACAAACCATCAGTCTGGCCTCTTTAGACGTATTGGAACTAAAAATAAGTCTTGACTTGTCAGCATTAATTCTTTGTCAAAACATATTCACAAAAAGGGTGATAGCCCAATGGAGATACTTCGCCTCATGCTCCGTTGCTTCGCTAAACAGGAGAGTGTCATCTGCAAAGAATAAATAAGAGATTGTAGCTTCAAATCTGGATGCACCAACTCCTTTGATCTTTTCAAAGCACATAAGATCCGTTAGAAGTCCAGAGAAAACCTCAGAGCATATAATAAATAGATAAGGGGACAGTGGATTTCCTTGTCTGAGTTCTCTCTTTGGGTGAAGGAGTCTCATCTCTTCTCCATTCAGGATAAATGAGAATGAGACTGTAGATAAGCATAGCCGAATCAATCTGACAAAAGAATCCAAAAGCCCATCGCTTTCTGAGTACAACATACGAACTCCCATTCAATCCAATCAAATGCCTTATTCATATCCAATTTTATGCCCATGTGCCCCAAGCCACCAATTCTCCTGTTCCTCATCGTATGGTGGAACTCATGAGCAATGAGGATATTATCAGTAATCAGTCTTCCAGGGATGAACGCCGACTGTGATTCAGAGATAATTTTAGGGATCATTGGTCTGAGTCTGTTCGCCACCACTTTTTTATGAAAGTCTGTAAACCACATTGTGTAAACAGGTGGGCCTAAACTGTGTAATCAACTCCAACTTTGAGGTTTTCGGGATCATATAAATGTGGGTATAGTTCACCATGGGCTCAAAAACTCCATTATTTAAGAAATTAAGCACAAAAGATGTAACATCGGGCCGAACAATATGCCAAAACTTTTGGAATAAGACAGGGCGCATACCGTCAGGTCCTGGAAATTTAAATGGGTGCATCTGCTTTACTGCCATCGCAATTTCCGCCTCTGTATATGGTCTTAGGAGGGATTCGGCCATTTTTTTCAGTAATCCTCGGTTGCAGATTCCCTACTACTTGCTGATAGCTTCCATCGACGTTTTTGATGAAGAGAAAAGACCACTGAAGTAGTCTACAATGATTCGCTCAATACTAGCATCGCCAGTCATTCGCTCCTGATTTTTGTCACTCGGTCCATCAATATGATTCATTGCTCTTCTTTTTTAGGCAAATTTGTGAAAGAAACTCGTGTTTCTATCACCCTCCTTGTACCAGTGTTGTTTCGCCCGTTCTCTCCACCTTATGCTCTTGACATCCTGCAGCAAATCATACTCCTGATGCAACGAGACTAGATCCCTCTTTGTCTCTTGCGTAATAGTGCCCCTCTCCAGGTCTAGGATGGTCTTCTTTATCTCCTCGATCCTTCTCGGTATGTCTGGGAATGCCGTCTTTCCTAATTTCATCAGCCCTATGGAGAAATTGTCTATATGTTGGGGTAGTGAGACTTGTGCTCCATTCCCCAAATCCTCCACCATCTTCTCACAATCACTGGAATTTATCCATTGTGCCTCAAAGCGAACTCTTTTCCTCCTTTTTTGTCGATGCGCCATGAGATCCCTAGATTGCAGTCTAATATGCAGACACATATGGTCGGAGTAAACCATAGGTAGTACATGTATAGATGACACGGAAACATGTCATAAAAACCCTGGTTGCACGTCACTCTATCCAACCTGGCTCACTTAGTATTTGGGAGAATTTCCAACTGATATCTCCAAGTGAACTTCGGCCTCATATAGCCCAAATAGAATAGTCCACAAAAGTCAAGCGCCTCCAAAAAAAACTTCAATCTGCCATTCTTCTCTTGGCCGACTCCCCTGAAACTCATCCTACGACAAGACTTCATGGAAATCACCAAGACATATCCACGACATAGAGGGTTCCGTGTGAAGATTCTAAAACTCCTTCCAACTGTCTCTTCTTCTATGTACTACGGGTTCACCATAGTAGCCAGTAACACAAACTTGACTCCCCGAAATTGTAAGAAAGACATCTATAAAGCAACTCAACATAAACTTTAAATCTACTACAACATGCTTACTCCATAACATTGCCAGACCGCCTGAACGGCCTTGCGACTCGACAGCCACACCAAAATAATTTGACTGAGACTTTAAATTATCAATAATATCTAGTGAACATTTAGTTTCAGTAAGAAAAATAAGAACCGGAGATTTCAAGCATACCATGGTACACAGTTCCTGAACTGCTCGAGCCCTTCCAAGCCCAAAGCAGTTCCAACTCAGGATATTCATTGGCCTGGGCAGGACTGGACGACACTGCCAGCCGCTGCCTGTGTAATACTTGTTCCTGCCAAGGTCAGAAATGCCTCCTCGAGGTTATCCTCATTCTTGTGTTTCTTGTTTGCATTCTTCAAGTTCTCATGGGCTGGTTCTCCCAACTCCATCTATTTCTTTTTTTGCCCCCGTTCATTCTTCTTTCTCATGCTCCCAGAGGCGACACTTTTCCTTGGGCCTGTTTTCTTCGGCGTCTTCTTCTTCTTACGGCTTTTCTCAAGTTGTTTCATAACAAGCCCTGCCGGGGAAGAGAACTCAATCGGAACCTGCACCATTGCGGGACTAAGCGGGTCACCCACGATACTAGTAATATGCTTGATTTGGTGGCTCATATTTTTCCCCGTCATCGCCGATTCCATCCAGCGGTGTCATATGATTCCCAACATTTTCAGCTCCACTTTCCATTGCTTTAATATGTGTTGTGCGGAATGGAGAAAGAACAGAAAATATGAACGAAAATAACAAGACACAAGATTTACGTGGTTCACCAATTTGGCTACATCCACGGGAGACGAATTCACTAATTTTGTGCGGAACAGAATTAGAGTTAGTTTACAGAGAGAAGAGAGACACTTTATATGCTGTCTCCACTAAACCCTAACAAACTGGGCCAAAACACAATTCGGCCCAAATCAACAGCAGTCCAATAAAGAGACAGCGAGACCCCCATTTGTTTCCCGGGGGCGACTGCCGTCCCCCCGGACCCCCAGGCCAGGGTCGCAGAAGCGGCTATTACAGTATTCAAGGCATACCAACAAATCTCCACCTTGACTTGAATCCTCAAAGCAGAAAACTCCAGATGCACCATTACAGTGCCAGATGAGTAGACTTCGCCCTCCACTCTCGGGACTGCCCATAGAGCACCTAATCAGCTCTGATGTTCAGCAAGTCCAAACAATGTTGAAACTTGCTATGTGGAACAGATTTGGTGAACATATCAGCGGGGTTATCTGCAGTTCCCACTTTCTTCACCCTGATTCTCCTCTCACTCCTCAAGAAATGATATCTGACATCAATATGCTTGGTCCTCTCATGATGGAACTGATCCTTGGCTAGGCAGATTGCACTCAAGCTGTCACAGTACACAGTAGCCTGATCATGATGTAGACCAAGATCACTAACTAGCCCTTTCATCCATATTCCCTCCTTTGTAGCCTCTGTCAGATCCATGTACTCTGCTTCCGTAGTAGACAATATCACTATAGGTTGCAAAGTCGCCTTCCAGCTAACCACAGAACCTCCCAAAGTGAATACATAACCAGTCATCGATCTCCTCGTGTCAACATCACCAGCATAATCAGAATCAGAGTAGCCTGTAACTAAGCACTCCGTATCACCTCCATAAATGAGACCCACATCAGACGTACCTCTAAGATACCTGAAGATCCTCTTCACAGCTTGCCAATATTCCTTTCCCGGTTGCCCCATGAACCTGCTCACAACACTGACTGCCTGTGCTAAATCTGGCCTCGTGCAAACCATAGCATACATCAAGCTCCCCACCGCGCTGGCATAAGGAACCCGAGACATATACTCCTTCTCCTCGTCTGACTGGGGAGCAAACATAGTGGTGAGATGAATATTTGCAGCACTAGGAGTGTCTATAGGCTTGGCTGTAGACATGCCAAACCTAGCCAACACTTTCTGAATGTAGCCTTTCTGTGACAAGAAAAGCTTCCGCTGACTTCGATCCCTAAGAATCTCCATTCCTAGTATCTTCCGAGCTGCACCCAGATCCTTCATCTCAAACTCAGCACTAAGAATTCCTTTCAACTTCTGAACCTCATGCTTACTCTTTGCGGCTACCAGCATGTCATCTACATAAAGCACCATATAGATGAATGACCCATCTCTCAACCTGTTGTAGTAGACACAACAGTCATAAGCACACCTCGTATATCCCAGCTGAAGCATGTAACTGTCAAACTTCTTGTACCACTACCTCGGAGACTGCTTAAGTCCATACAAAGACTTCTTCAACTTACAAACATACTTTTCCTTGCCATGAACCTGGAAACCATCTGGCTGAGTCATGTACAACTCTTCCTCCAACTCTCCATGTAGAAAAGCGGTCTTCACATCAAGTTGCTCGAGCTCCAAATCCTGATGTGTCACCAAGGCTAGCAACACTCTGATGGAAGTGTGTCTGACCATTGGTGAGAAAATCTCATTATAGTCTACCCCCTCCCTTTGACTGAAACCTCTTGCAACAACTCTTGCCTTGTACTTGACTCCCTCTGCAGGTGATATTCCTTCCTTCTTCTTGAAAACCCATTTGCAACTGATTACCTTTCTCCCTTGAGGCTGTTTGACCAATTCCCATGTCTGATCCTTCTGAAGAGACTCCATCTCATCTCCCATTGCAGCAAGCCATTTATCAGCATCAGTACATAAAGTAGCCTCTCTGAAGGTTGATAGCTCTTGAGTATCCACTTTCTCGGCAACCGACAGTGCATAACCCACCATATCCTCAAACCCATATCTCTTTGGCGCCCCAACTCCAACCCTCCTGGGTCGGTCCTGAGCTAAACTGCGGACCGTAGCTCCTGATGGTTGAGGATCTGGTGGTGGAGATTCTGGTATCTCAGATTCTGTCTGTGGCTCTTGATCCACCTCAAATTGTTCCAATCTATTTTCACCTTGAGTGACTTCAAGCTCCACCTGTTTATCAACTCCACTAGTTTCTGGCACAACTGTGGGCTTCACCATAGATCTAAGCAAAGAATTTTCATCAAAGACAACGTCCCTGCTCAGAATAACCCTCTTCTCAGATGGAGACCATATCCTGGAGCCTTTAACTCCATCTCCATAATCCACAAAGACACCCTTCTTGGCTCGGGGCTCTAACTTACCATCACTAACATGATAATAAAATGTACAACCAAAAACTTTTAACTTGGAGTAATCAACAACTTTACCTGACCACGACTCCATAGGTATTTTGCAGTCTATACCCGTGTGAGGCCCGCAGTTGATCAGGTGACAAGCTGTACTCACCGCCTCTGCCCAGAATCTCGTTTCCAAACCAGCATTAGAGAGCATGCACCTTGCTCTCGCCAGCAATGTCTGATTCATCCGCTCAGCTACGCCATTCTGCTGTGGCGTATTCCTGACTGTATGATGACGAGAAATCCCTTCATCCCTACAAAATTGATCAAACTCAGACGAGGAGAATTCCAGCCCATTATCAGTTCAAAGCCTCTTGATCTTCTTCTCGGTCTGTTCTCCACCAAAACTTTCCACTCCTTGAACTTTGAGAAAGCTTCACTCTTATGTTTCATCATGATAACCCAAGTCATCCTTGAGTAATCATCAATCAGAGAAACAAAGTACCTGTGACCTCCCAGTGACTTAACTCGGGAAGGTCCCCAACAATCAGAATGGATGTAATCCAATGTGCCCTTTGTTCTATGAATCGCCTTAGGAAACTTATTGCGGCGATGCTTCCCAAAAACACAATGCTCACAGAACTCCAAACTCTTGACCTTGTGGCCACCAAGAAGATCATACTTCGACAGAATCTGCATCCCTCTTTCACCCATGTGACGAAGCCTCATATGCCATAACTTAGTCATATCATCCTGGTGAACCTCCGAAGATGCAACATTAACAAAATCCATAACTGTGGAACCTTGTAGAAAATACAAAGTACCATGCAGAACACCTTTCAGAACCAGCCTAGAACCTTTGCAGACACACAGAACTCCATCACTCCCTGAGTAGACGAAACCCTTTCTATCCAACGTAGGAAGAGAAATCAGATTCTTTGTCATCGATGGAACATGCCTGACATCGTTCAAAGTACAGAAACTACCATCATGCGTCCTGATCTTGATTGAACCAATCCCAACTACCTTGCACGCAACACCATTTACCGTAGTAATGATACCCTCAGCTTGCTCATAAGTTGAGAAATAATCTCTCCTTGGGCATATATGGTAAGATGCCCCAGAATCAAGAAACCACGCATTAGAATGATTATTTTGCCCAGTAACAGCTAGAGCAAAATCATCTTCAGAACTGAAATCCCCTTCAGCCACAGCAGCAGTACCAGATGTACTCCCAGATTTACTAGCCTTCTTCGGACACTCCTTTTTCCAATGCCCCTTCTCCTTACAGTAGTTACAAACATCATTGGCCTTGGGACCCTTTGAAGATGACTTCTTGCCCTTCTTCTTATTGCCGGTTTCCTTGTCTTTTGTGTTTCCGTCACTAGCAAACAAGCCAGTGGCCTGACTTTCTGTACCTGTACTGTTTGCCTTATGTCGCAACTCTCTACTATGGAGAGAGGATCTTACTTCCTCCAGAGACACAAAATCTTTACCAACAATAAATGACTGAACAAAATTCTCATACGAAAGTGGTAAAGAAACTAGCAAAATCAAAGCAGCATCTTCATCTTCAATTTTCACATCTATATTTCGCAATTCTAATAAAAAAAGTATTCAATTGCTCTAGATGGTCTCTGAGTTGCGTACCTTCCTGCATTCGGAGACCGAAGAGGCATTGTTTCAGAAGCAACTTGTTGGTTAGAGATTTCGTCATATACAAACTCTCCAACTTCAGCCACAGTTGTGCAGCAGTCTCCTGATCTGAGACCTCAGTGATGATTTCGTCCGCGAGACACAGCATAATCGTCGAGTGTGCCTTTTCTTCCAGACTCACAACATCGCCAGAACTGCTCGCGAAATCCTTCGTCAGCGGAGTCCACAAACCTTGCTGTTTCAGCAAAGCGCGCATCTTGATCTACCATAAACTGAAACTGTTTCTCCCAGTAAACTTGTCGATCTTCACATTCAACCCAGACATCTTTCTCCCCGATCAGCCCCGATCTGATGAGCCCAGAATCCGATATTCCCACTACGGATATCGCCAGAAAAAGAAACCGCTCTGATACCAGTTTGTTGTGCGGAATGGAGAAAGAACAGAAAATATGAACGAAAATAACAAGACACAAGATTTACGTGGTTCACCAATTTGGCTACATCCACGGGAGACGAATTCACTAATTTTGTGCGGAACAGAATTAGAGTTAGTTTACAGAGAGAAGAGAGACACTTTATATGTTGTCTCCACTAAACCCTAACAAACTGGGCCAAAAACACAATTCGGCCCAAATCAACAGCAGTCCAATAAAGAGACAACGAGACCCCCGTTTGTTTCCCGGGGGCGACTGCCGTCCCCCCGGACCCCCAGGCCAGGGTCGCAGAAGCGGCTATTACAGTATTCAAAGCATACCAACAATATGCTCACTGGCACCCTCTATCACTTGCGTGTCTAAGGTTTCATCAACAAATCCTCCCGAAGCCATGATATTATCAAACATGTTCATCTCTTCTGCATATTCTATCACATGCATGCCTTTATTCACGGGTGGAGCATGATTATTCATAGTAAAACCTTTCCCAGCCCGATTTACTATCTCGGTCGGCTTCTCCTGCACCATACCTTCCCGCTTTATTGCATTCTGATTTCCATCACTTTTTGGATAGGATATGACAATATTTCCCCTGAATTTATCAGGGATGCCATCCAGGTTTGGAATCCACTTTGGATTTCCGAAGAACTTAGGTAGCGGGGGTGTCCTGAGGACTGGTGTCGTTCGATTCACTGCTCCACTACTACTCCCCGATTGCGCCGGAGCCCTTATTGAGTTGACTAGCAATAATATAGTCTAAGCCACCGTATTTGCATCCACCAATATGTTCATCGCTCCTGACATAATACGCGGCTGGTCTTGTTTCCTCACCCATGTTTGCCTTGTTCCATCAGTGTTGCTACGCCTGGGGATAACCTCCATATCGTCCCTCACAGGTTCATCTTCCAGATTGTGATCAAGTTCACGGCTTGTCAGCGTTCTATCCTCCGATCTTTCCAAATTTCTGGGCTGATTTGGCGCAATTTGCCTCCTTCGCAACGAACTTTGGAAGGGCGAGGAGTTAGGGTTTACTCCAAGCAGAGGTGAGTAATGAATTACGTCTCGGTCTGCCATAGGCGCCTGAACCCTAGCTTCACACTCCCTAACCCCATGATTCAGGCGACCGCAATAGGTACAAAATCTCTGCAACTTTTCATACTGGAGTAGTAGCTTCATCTGGTCCTTTTTTTTCTCCTACTATCTGGATTCTCTTCAGGGATTTTGATATATCAATCTCGCATTTGATTCTAGCCACAAATATAGAAATTTCTCGTGATTTTAGTGTGCAAAAAAATCAAAAAATGGACGTTGGTGTGCTTGTTTTTTATTCTGGACGCTGAGGGTGGAGGACGCATTACCAAAATGCATCCTCTAGGTGGAATTTTTTTTTTTTCAGAAATCAATTAGAGGACTCGTTTTGGAAACGAGTCCTCAGAAATTTTTTTTCCAGTAAATCATTTTGAGGACTCGTTTTGGAAATGAGTCCTCTCATAATTTATTTTTTTCGGAAATGTATTTTAGAGGACTCGTTTTGGAAACGAGTCCTCTGAGGTGGCATGATTTTATTTTTCCAAAAATGTTTTTTAGAGGACTCGTTTTGGAAACGAATCCTCGTATCTGGCAATTTTTTTTCCGAAAATGTTATCTAGAGGACTCGTTTTGGAAACGAGTCCTCGAATCTGGCAAAATTTTTTTTGAAAGCATTTAGAGGACTCGCTTTTTAAAAGAGTCCTCAAATCAGGCATTATTTAGCTCTTCGGGAAATTATGTAGAGGACTCGTTTTTAAAACGAGTCCTGAAAAGCTGCCTAATTTTATTTCTCGGGAAATTAATTAGCAAAATGTTCGAAATTAGCAGAAATTAGCATAAATTTATTTCTCGGGAGCTCCTCAAACGAGTCCTGGAATGCGTATTGTTTTAACAATTTTTTTTGAAAATGTTGGAAATGAGATTTGTAATTAATCTCGGTGCTAATTTAATTTGTAAATGAAATTATGTTTTTTTATTTTTTGGTAAATTTGGTAAATTAAGCGTTTGGAGAATTTTATTTATTGGGGAGAAAGGTTATTATAAAATCCTGCCCTGAATTCAACAAGAGTGTGGTCTTCAAAATGAGTCGTGAATTGAAGTAATAAATTATCGTGGGTTGCTGCAATGTGTAACTTACTATTTCTCATCCACCTATTTTCGGTCAAGATTGCGCATAAGCAGACTTGTGTTTGTTTGATGATAATTTGGAAAAAAAGTCAAACGACAATTTAGGGTCATGTTATTTGAATTTTTTTAACTAGTCTTGAATGTAGGTGCAGGAACGAAGTATTGCATAGTTAGAATGGATACAAATTAGCATAAATGTACAGTGTTGAACAATACGAGTGAAATGTAATGCAAATTAGTGTTGAATAGCATGTATTGTCCTAATGACGACCTCTGCATAACTTTCCACCCGTTCCACACGGGGGAGGACGTATGGTCCTGGATGTCCATCGTGGTACAGCCATCTGTGCAGGTATATGTACTTCCTCATGTGGAGGTCCCCCTGGTATGTCCTCCTCCATTTCGTATCCCGCTTCCTCATTCGAATCACAATAGGCATGTGGAATACTACCTGTATGTAATGGAGCTGTAGGCGACATGTATGGATGACTGGATGTTGGAGTGACATATGCACTGTAATCTGATACATTCATGTTGTACTGTGAGGGTTCCCCGGCTGATGGTCCGCAAATCGGTGGACTCGCATGTGAGGGTCCAGCTTGTGATGAACCAATGTGTTCTGTATGCCCCCTAGCACGAGGCCTCCGACCTCCTTGTCGACCAGGTGGGGCCTGACGGTGGCTTCTGAGGTCAATATATCTCACACCAGGGGGCGGTTCCTCACAGTGCACAAACGGCTGATAGTGTTGCGGTCTAGAGGGTTGATGCGCATGTTGTAGACTACGTGTGATACACGATGCATTCCCCTTATAACGTCCGCAGAATGTGGGGGTCAACCATCCAAATTAATGTCTGTCATGCTATGCAACTGTGTCATTGCCTGCAACTACAGAATCGATATGAATATGTTAGATATATAATTTTGAGGAGCTCTGAAGTATTCTTTCTTAACAATATTCGAAATTTAGGAAATACCAAGTACTCCGCAGTTGCACCATCTCCATGGAAACCCTCCGTAGCTGTTAGAGGCCGTCCTGGCTGATCAATCATGAACACCATCTTGCGAAAGTACCACTCCAAGTAATCACGGGTGGGTAAGTATGGATCCGCACTCCCTAGTGTGTGTACTTGTTGATCGGATCGATGTTCCCAAGCACCGAGATATCTTCTTAGTTCGACACGCCAATCCATGCCAGACCTTCCTCGACGGTCTCTAGTATGAAGTAAGTTATACTCATCCTTACTGACCAACTGGGTGGGTATTGGCTGGATTAGGCCGAACTGCCGGAGAACACGATGTGCATGATGATACTCTATGGCATGCCAGCAGATGAGGTCGACGGAAAGTAGCCAATTGTTTCTACCGTCTGTACAGTACCGCGGGAGTTGTTCCAGGACATCCTCCGTATATGGCTGCCAAATAAACTGAGACAACATGCATGTGTTACGGTTAGGTAACTGAAACCATTTTTCCCACAAAATCTAGAAAGCAAAATACATTTATTCCTATACCTGATTGTGATTGAGAAACGTGAGTTGATCACGGTACACTTTCAAAACGTGCATTGGTGATTGTGAACAATCGTAACGAGCCCTCCACCTATGAGGAACCGAGTGAATTACATTAGCCAGAATATGAAATTGCATGTGTTTTAAAAATACTGCATATTGAGGAATTCGACATGTACCGGGAGCCAAGAGCACTCATCGTCACTGTCACCTGTAGTGCACCGGCAGGTCGGATGGATGGTATGCGTTCCCATGCCCACAACTGCCAATAAATGCAATAGAACTGCCCGTAAATATTAAGCACATCATGTACAAATGACCAGATTGACCTACAATTTTACCTGTAGCAAGACAAGTGGCCCATATATGAATTTAGCTTGTGGGATTGCCACGTCACATAAGGACCGGTACAAGAATGCAAGAATGGAACTCCCCCAACTGTACTGATGTGTTGCACCTAGATCCATCAGTGGGGATAAGTAGAGCAACGGGATGAGGTGGCCGGACGTGTCAGACATCAGCATTCCCCCAAGAAGTAGCAGAAGGAAAACCCTAGCCCGCTGTTGGCATTGTACATCAGTGGGATCAGCAGGGAACGGACTGTGTAATATCATTCCCAACCACCTGGCCCTAATGCGACCCCCCCCCCCTGATACAACTGGGGTCTGGTGTAGCTCCCAGGTAGTCTGTGCAAATGAGCTGCCAGTCCTCTGTACGCCTAACAGTGTCTACACCTGTGACTGGGATGCCATCGATTGGTAGACCCCACAGGATCCCTATATCCTGCAAAGTGACCGTAGCCTCCCCCATTGGTAGGTCAAATGTGTGCGTCTCCGGACGCCAATGCTCCACTAGGGCAGTGATGAGGGAATGGTCAATCTGTATTAGTGCAGAATCCAGGATGCCCTGAAATCCTGCTTCACGCACGTACCTCATGACCTGTACTGGCAATCGATCGATCCAGCATGCCCCATCGCACCGACGCACCTGCAGTGCCTCATCCTGTAAATGTCCGTTGTACAGGGCACGAGCACAGTGCTCCTGATGGAGGTACAATAAATCCTCCTCAATGGGTCCTGGATGATACATTGTTTTTCCCTGCGAGCAAATACCAACCCGAGTTAGATTTTTTTTTTTGGAATAATAGCACAGATGAAAGTAATACTGCATAATGTGACACATATTTGCCAAATATAAGTAATACTACATAATGTGCTACATATATCAAGTAATAAAAGTAATACCACATCACATTACGAACAACAGACTAAGCATGCCCTCTCCTATCGATGTACAATGCACCATATGAAAGACATAGGTAATATTCCAGACACCATATGACACCATGATACTAAGCACGGCCACGCCTACACATGCCCCTGGTTTCACCCACCACCCTGTCATCCATCTGATTCCTTATCCTCCTCTCCGCAAACTGTCCATGCATCCTGTTGCGAAACTTTTCTGCATCAGGAATCAACCTCCAACGGGCACGCTGCCAGAGTGATGGATCTCGCACAGGCATGAAACCCTGACTGTATTGCTGGACATATGTGCTCGTGTGATACACCCTGTCACATAGACTAGCAGGATCGTCACGTCTATGGCGACAAACGGCCAAGGCATGGGAACAAGGGAAACGAAATATTTTCCATTCGCTACAAGTGCACTCTCTTCTTCGGTATTTGACCGTGTAATGTCGTTCACTAATGCTCCCATCGATGTTCCTTGCCACAACCCTATAAGTCTGTGACGCATGGCCAAACAAGGTGATGATATGTCCCTGTGCCAATATATCCTGCTTCTGAAACTTTTTCCAGTTCCTCTTAGGAAACACGGACCTGGATAGACGGGCAATATCTTAGAATCTGCAAACCGGAATACAAACAAATCTGAAGCTGTAATTAAGTGACAAAGTACCTCCAAGTCGTAGTGTCCGTAAGCCTTTGTGCAAACATTTCAATCGTTCGCTCAAACGTCGCTTTGACACACGTTGTTATCGGGAGATGGCGTGCGCGCCGTTAACAGTTGTTGAAGCTCTCTGACAAATTCATCGTCAAAATTCCCCAACGCCGATCACCAACATCGAAAGCGAGACACCACCTACTCCTATCTTGCCGTTCCAGCCAAGCCAAAGCAGATGGATCTATACTCTCCAGCTCCTCCTTGTACTCCCTCCACCTGCTCTCTCGCCTGGCACTACCAAGCTGCCACACCAGAGTCTTCATAAGCGCATTCTTGAACTTCCCGCGATCATGTGATAAGAAGTTGGACTGAAAATGCCGCAGGCAAATCCGATGGTATCCGGCTGGCTCCATCCACTCCTCCATATGTGTCATCGCATTTACAAGTCCAGCATGCCTATCTGATATGACACGGATTGATCTGCTATCACCACCAACAATGTGAAGACAGTCTCCCCAAGAACCAGTTCCAGCTTTCATTCGATTCCTCGTCAACAATTGCATAAGCGATAGGGAGGATGTGATCATTTGAATCATGGGCCATGGCGACCAGCATTGTGGACTTATATGCACCCCTCAAATGAGTGCCGTCTACGCTAATGACTGGCCTGCAATGGTGAAAGGCTGCAATTACCTGACCAAATGCCCAAAACATAAATTTAAATTTCCTACACCCGGGACCGTGTATTCTGTCAGGTACGTCAGCCCAATCGACAATGGTGCTCGGATTAGCCCTTACAAACTCATCCATAAAAGTTGGGAGCTGTTCAAAAGAATCCTCTCACGTTCCAAATACCATGTCAATTGCCTTATGTCGAGCATACCAGGCCTTCTTGTAGGAAATTGTGACATTGAACTCATCATTCACCTGAGCTTGTACATCTTTCACTGTGTATGAAGGGTTTACATCAATATGGTGGCGGATTGAACGGGCGATCATCACTGACGTCAGATTCACGTTACCCGTAGATCGACCAGCCCCAACACACCCATGGCTACTAGCCCATTTGGTGCTCTCCCACATACCATGTGAAGCCTTTTTCGAAGCTTTGCAAACCCAAAGACAATTCCCAGATCCTTCGATGACGTCCTTACATTTTACATACCATGTGCATGACCTGCTCTCCACGACCCTGTGTTCCCTGTTCATCATAGAACTCCACCGAGAAATAGCTTCAACCAACTGCGGCTTTGTCTGAAATCGCATACCCACGTCCACTTCACCAGTCTCTTGGACATAGGTAGAAACTCCGGACCCAAAATGGGTAGGGTCGTAGCTATCCTCATCGGGGCCTCTATAATCTCTATAGTAGGCCTGTGTATCCGGGTTTGCCAGAATATGAAACGACGTGGGTACATTGTTCATGCACACCAATTGCTCTTCCTCGTCCCCGGGGTTCGAATCGATTGATAAGGAACGATCATCCTCAGTTCCAGCGTCAAGTTCAGCTTCCTCACCATCATCTTCACTACCACCATGCCAAACAATATGGTCGCTAATGTCACCCATGTAATCATTGCGGAAGGCATCCTGCTCGCCATGGTCTAAAACATACACACCACCACTTGTGGATGGGTGGGCACAATCCACGTGGGCATACCTACCAGGTTGGCTGGACTCACCAATTTCAAAACCGCGGCTACGAACAGGTGGTGGTATACTTGGTACAGCGGCCGAGTTCTGCACGTTGCTCAACAATGACATGAACGTCCTTGCCCGTGCCCCATCATTAGCGATTGGTAACTGTTTCATGACAATGTAAAAATCCACAGAAGACAATGACATTCTATCAACAATGTTGAAGAACAACGTGGTTGACTCATCATCTTCCACAGGATAACATCGATAGTATACCGCGGAACCAATCAGTTCGGGATATCGGTAATACATTTTCAACAAACAACTCTCTCTCACAATGGCCAGTCTCGTGATAATTAAATCAACTAATTCTAAGTGGGTCAACCTCCTCTCGAGAGTCAAAACTCGCTCTGGTATTGGAGGATCATAATACACACCCACAGTCAAATCAAACTTAATCTGACCCCCTCTATACGTATACACCGTAAAAAACATCGCACAACTGCAACACACAAATACATAACTTCAGATTCATTGTATCCTCAAGTACGCACATGTACTCCACCCAGCCACTCTAACAACACTATTGATACTGACATAACACATTAATCAGTACACGATTATACATAGGCATCACTTTCATTTCCTTCTCATCCGACATTCTTGTTCACAGTATCCTCAAATGTCATTACTACTGCTACAAGCTCAATACATCAATCACTAAACAATTCACATAATTACTTCATTCAGTCACACAGCATCATTAAACGCAACAGACCAAACTTAATCATTAAAAGTACACACAATCAGACAACACAATCATACACATACAATCAAATTAACTAAATTACTCCGGGATCTGCACAGATTATAATTCAACCAAAAAAGCAACAATAGACTGTCCACGATAATACACACATAATCTTGGAACACATTCGTATAATTATTTAGGGTGCAATTAACTACAAGAAAATGGATAACAAAGTGGGTGGGAGTCTGAGACTTACGGAGAAAGTGACAAAGGTGACAGTCTGCGGTGGTCAACGCGGTCAATGGTGGGTCAACACGGTCAACGGAAGGCCAACACGGTCAATGTTGGGTCAACACGGTCAACAGCGGGTAAACTCGGTCAGTGGCGGGTCAACGCGGTCCACGGCGGGTCAATGCGGTCCACGTCGGGTCAAGGGCGTACACTTCAGTCCGAATCCGATCTCTACAACCAAAATTCCATTACAAATTCAATAGTAATTAAAAAAATCCTAAACAATACTTGAGAGAAAAACAGGGAACCATACCGGATCTTGTAAAAAATTCAAACTGCGGATGAAAATGGCGGAATGCCGGTAGCGCAATGCCGGAGAAGAGTGGAGAGGAATTCTCGGGATGGCAAGACACTGGCGGAATGGAGGCTAACAGAAGGAGAAAATTGAAAAATGGTGGAGGAAGAAGATGAACAATGGCGGAAGTGGAGCAATTCGGCTGGATTTAAGCTAATTGGAGGACGCATTACGAAAATGCGTCCTCGCCACGTGGCATGCCAGGATTCGACCGCCATGTTTGACCAGAATTTTAAAAAATAAATTAAATTCCACAGAGGACGCATTACGGGAATGCGTCCTCGCCACGTGGCTTGGCAGGATTCGACCGCCTGATTTTGACCAGATTGTAAAAAAAAGGATAATTTTTCATGGAGGACGCATTACGGAAATGCGTCCTCGCCACGTGGCATGGCTCCATTCGACCGCCTGATTTTTACCATTATTTAAAAAAAAAAAAATTTCACGGAGGATGCATTACGAAAATGCATTCTCGCCACGTGGCAGCACCCCCTTCACCGCCTGACATGTTTGACCGGGAAATTAACAAACATAGAAATTTCTCCAAGTGTAGGCACTCTATGCACGTGGATCCAAAAGGAGCATGTCGTAAACGGGATCTGTGTGGCTACCATCCCCTCGTAAGGTTCTCGTACCAAAAGCAAAAACTTTCCAAAAGGCCAGGGTCCTTTCTCCAAAACCCAAGCTTTGTCTGCGGGTTTCGCAAACTGCAACAGGACTACGTTTTCAGAAAAGAGTTTCCCGGACGTAGTGTTTCTCATTCCCTAAGCCCTCTAGAACAGGTCGACAATATCCTCGAACGGGATTTTTTGAGGTGCCAAGACCTTCCCGACAAGGGGCAACCGGACTTGCGACGGATCTGATTCCAACGCTACAGATTGACATGGTTATTCCTCCTCCGTGAGAGATAGACCTACGTATAGTTGCTCTAGGGCTTCAAGGTTTGCCATACCTGAGTGCTTGGAGAGTTGCTGCTACAGATCTGAAATTCTTGCTTTGTATCGCAAAACCCTTCAAACCCTAAGCTGTTACTATGTTCGTTGCCTGTGTCTGCGATATCTCGCCTGATTTTATGGTGACCAAACTCCAATCCTTGCTCAGAACGGAATTGAGATGGATGAACTTCGCCGATCCACCCTTGGAATGGAATCGGAGAGAAGAAAACCTTGCCGTGTAGCGCAAAGACAAGGCTCTCCTAACTCTAGGTTAGAGAGAGAATTTTCTTAACCATATTTTTCATCGTAGTTGTTAGAGTGTAATTTAGTTATTCTTACAATACACTATGTTTATTATTGTTAGAGCCTAGTTAGGTTGGATGTCAATTCCACTTATTATGATAGTTGTTGGCCGTCTTTCCCAACATCACTGAATGATTGATATATTTTTGAAGAGAAAAACTCATGTGAGACGGTCTCATCATAGGTTATGGTGAGACAAGAGACTAACTATAGTTTTAAAAATTACAGAAAGTGCAACATTGCATCTCTCATCTTTAAACAATTTTATTTAAACTCCTGTCTCACCATAAGATTGGATGAGACTCTCTCACCCCAAATTTTTGTTTTTTAAAATGGTAAAATGAGAAAATTATAGTTTATGTATCCACTTGTTGGCGAAAGTAGATGTTTCATTTCTCTTTTCGCACAATTCTCTAAAATGTTCCAAAATTATTACGAAATGTTCTGAATTCGTTTCTAAACGTACATAACACATTGTGATGAAACCAACAAACCAGTTAATTAATACCAGATTTAAAATATACTCCCTCTGTCCTGGAATAAATGGCAAATTGAAACTCGGTTCATTGTTTTATGCAAGATGGGGTGATAAAAAATAATTGTGAAAAAGTAGGGATATTTTGGAAAAATTGGGGCCCCAGCCATAAAGTTGTAGAAGTTAAAGAGAATTTTGTAGGAATATTTACAACATACCAATATTTTTTGCCATTTTGGGTAAGAATTAAAGTGTGTCATTTTATGTGGGACGGATGAAAATAGAAAGTGTGTCATCTATTCCGGGACAGAGGGAGTACAATTTAACACCTTTTGAGATTGAATTGTTATTTTTTGAATTTTCTCTTCTTTCAATGTTTTCTCCACCCCCTCCACAAGATTTAAAATAAACTAGTGAATTACCATCGCGCGTTGCGCGGTATCATTAACTAAAATATTGAGATTAAGTTTTATTTAAAAATTTAAAATTTAGTCATCCAAGAAAAATTATATGAGTTATAAAGTGAAATAATTAATTTAGTTAGAAATCGTTAAATATTGAATACAATAAAAAATAATTATTTTTATAACATTTCATTCAAATTATTTAGAAAGTAATTATTTATATGTTGAGATTCATTTTTAAAAGGTTGTCATAATTATATGTATCTCATTGCAATAAATAAAAGTAAATATCAAATAACCTTATTAGTCTCACTAATTATAAATATATGCCCATTTAATAGTTTGTCGATCTAAAATAAGACTTTGTAATATATAAATAAATAAATAATATGTTTACATATTTCTATTAAAAGTACTCTATCATTGTATAAAAAAATCCAAACAAATTTTTTTATTTCAAATTATGTGTTTCTTTGAATTTTCATCATATTGTACAATGAGATATTTATGGTTTTAAATATATCTTTAGAAGTTATACTCCCCCCGTTCCACTAATTGTGGCATCATAGGTTTAGGTGTTTGGATTTAGGTGAAGGAAATGAGTGGATGGAATTGAATGTAGAAAGTAAAAAAGTAGAATGAGTGGATGAAATTGAAGGAATCTTGCGAAAAATGGAAAGTGTGCTAATATAAAAGTAACAAGCCAAAAAGAAATGTGTGTCACTAATAAATAAACGAATCAGGTATATTTTAACAAGTTATGATTGATTATATGTAATAAAGAATTAAAATCAGTAACGTATTATAATATTAGTATGTTAACATGTTATGATTGAATATATATCTATAGTAAAGAATTAAAATAAGTAACATATTATAATATTAGTATGTTATTTTTAGTCAACTTTGGCTTAGCTTAGTCAAAATGACTCAAATACCCCCGGTTGATAGACAGAAAGCAAACATTATTTATTATAGGGTGCTTGGGATTAACATGTTATGATTGATTATATATATAGTAAAGAATTAAAATCAGTATGGTATTATAATATTAGTATGTTAACAAGTAATAATTGAACATATATATATATAGTAAATAATTAAAATAAGTAACATATTATAATATTAGTATGTTATTTTTAGTCAACTTTGGCTTAGCTTAGTCAAAATGACTCAAATAACCGCCGATTGACAGACAGAAAGTAAACAATATCTATTATAGGGTGCTTGGGATAAATAATATAAATATATATAATATAAAATAAATTTTTCATCCTTATCCGAACAACACCAACTCAACCATACTTGTCACACCTTGCTTTTCAGTTTCCTACTTTCTAATGACGACTCACTTAAATCGGCTAATAATATATATGAACCATTAAATTTATTTAAAAATAAAGAACAATTTGAAAAAAGAAACAAAACATAAAAATTTCCCTTTAAATTTATTAATTCAGCTGATTGTTAACTGAACACCTTACTCACTCTGTCTCATTTTAAATTACCCACTTAGTTTATATTATTATTCTCTATCAAAGCTTGACCGCATATTTGAATAGATATATGAGACATAATATTATCGTATGTGATATTGTTGAATTCATCGTAATAAGTAGCTTTTAGAAAGTAACTTTTGGTTAAGTGCAAGTGGTTAAGTGCCTGGTTAAATTCTCCACGGTCAGGAGTTCAAATCCTGGTAGTTGCAGTGTGGAAATTTCCTCCTGTGGAAGGGTTCTTTGTGAGCACCAGGAAGTGATGACCAGGTGATTGACCCTTGGACGCCGTGATTTACCTCCTCATCAACATGTGGTGCCAGGATGACGGGGCCCTGCGGGCGAGGGACTTCACCTTTAGAAAGTAACCTTTGGTTTGCTGTTATTATACGTAGCTAGACATATTAACGATCAAACATGTTTCTCGAACGATGTGCAATGATTAGGCTGTAATTTAAGCTGGGACGGAGGGAGTATTATATTTATTTAATATGGGAAAATCATGGAATAGGAAGGAAAGAGTTCGTCTCTTGAAAGACGGTATTTCCATAAGTCATGAAAAAACTAAGGTTTAAAGTGCAAAATTAGAAGAAATGAAGATAAAACGTTCGGGTTGCATGAATCGGGTTATAAACTTTATAACTATTGTAGTATAATAAAATTTTAATATTGCAACTAAGACCTTTTACATTTTATTATTCTAATTAAACTCCGTCTTTCCATAAGACTATGTGACGGTCTTTCCCAATAATTTGCTGGAAGGAAATGTAAAAAATAAAATAAAAACAACTAAAAAATTGGAAATGTCGAAGTAGGCAGTACTCCCTCTGTCCCAGCTATTTTTGCGGAAAGATAAAGATGAAATTTTTTTAAGGATCCATTATTATATTCTTTCTTTTCCATGTGTTGGTGGATATAGAGGTAAATCAGACTCCTGGCCCTCAAGCTCCACCGCTGCCCATCGAATCAGGGACTGTGCCGCCCATTTTATTTTCCTTTCCCATTTAATTTCATTATTTTTCAATATAAAAAAGGCAAAGTCTTGGGAAAGACGTAGTTTAATTAGAATAATGAAAGGTATGCGGTCTTAGTTGTAATATTAAAATTTTATTATGCAACGTGTAGTAGTTATAAATTTTATAACCCGAAATTTTATCTTCATTTCTTCTTATTTTCACTTTAAATCTTGGTTTTTCCATGACAATCTTGGTTTTTTCATGACTTATGGAAAGACCGTCTTTCAAGGGACGGACTCTATAAAAAATTAATAAAAACTGATCGGAAAAAGAAATAAAGTGAAAAGTGTAAAAAAAGTTTGGACGTTTCAAAAAAGAAAGAATGCGGTGAGACGGATGTGGAGCAGTATAAAGCAATAAATAAAGATGGTCATAGTCATAGCATCATCATCGTCTTCATCAACTTTTTCCTCACAGATTGGATCCCAACCAAAACGCACATTCCACACCACAAAACGCAGAGCTAAGAAATGGCTTCGCTGCGCGAGGAGAACGTGTACATGGCGAAGCTTGCCGAGCAGGCGGAGCGGTATGAGGAAATGGTGGAGTTCATGGAGAAGGTTTCCGCCTCCGTCGGCGAGTCGGAGGAGCTCTCCGTGGAGGAGCGCAACCTGCTCTCCGTCGCCTACAAGAACGTGATCGGCGCGCGCCGCGCCTCCTGGCGGATCATCTCCTCCATCGAGCAGAAGGAGGAGTCCCGCGGCAACACGGATCACGTCTCAGCCATCAAGGACTACAGGGGCAAGATCGAGGCCGAGCTCTCCTCCATCTGCGACGGCATTCTCAAGCTTCTCGACACCAAGCTCATACCCGCCGCCGCCTCCGGCGACTCCAAGGTCTTCTACCTCAAGATGAAGGGCGATTATCATCGCTATCTGGCCGAATTTAAGACCGGCACCGACAGGAAGGAGGCTGCCGAAAATACCCTCAACGCCTATAAGGCCGCGCAGGTACATCTACAGTAGATTTACTGTGATTTTGAATTTGTGTTTATATTTTATTTTATCCTAATTGTGTATGATTGCACGAGATGTGATCCATATAGATATTTATGGAGTTGTTAGTTGTTTGTTAATGTACGGATTTAACTGTATTTCTGAGTGGTGGTTATTTCATGGCGGGCGGGGTTTTTTCAGGACATTGCGACTACGGAGTTAGCTCCTACACATCCGATCCGGCTTGGATTGGCGCTTAACTTCTCTGTGTTCTACTATGAGATCCTCAACTCCCCTGATAGAGCTTGCAGCCTTGCAAAACAGGTGAGGATTGTGTTTTTAATCTTCAAGATGCATGCTGAAGAGGAAAATGTTCAGTTGTTTTTTGTTGATTCCTTACTTATACTTAGTTTTGGTAGTCATTAATAGCGGTTTATGATGGAAACTCCCTTATATCCGAGTGTGCAAATTTATAGGCTCGAGCCTTTTGTATTCTGGAATTTAGAGCTACATTTTGCTGAAACTTTCTCTTGACATGCATTTGTGCAAAAACAACATTTAGAGGTAGGTGTTGGAAGTTCTTGTCAAGTACAATCGTATAAATGATGCAATCCTTAAGTATAGTTGATTCGTCGTGTTTCCCCCCATCATCTAGATTGCTAGCTTCCCTTGAAACTTCAACAGATAAACCTGTTTTCTAGTCTAGAACTTGGAAGATTGTATAATCAGGAAGCACTACGAATATAGATGCCTTCTTCAGGGGGAAATTGATTGGTGGTTGGCTTGTAACTTCATATATATGTATGAAAGATGACTTCTCCACTGCTAATACTCCGTCATCTTGCCTGTTGCGTTTCTGGTTTCATCAGGCATTCGATGAGGCCATTGCAGAGTTGGACACCCTGGGAGAGGATTCGTACAAGGACAGCACTCTCATCATGCAACTCCTCCGCGACAATCTTACACTCTGGACCTCCGACATGCAGGTAATGCTTATTGTATTCCCATTTGATTCGGTCAATCCCTTGTATTTGGATGAATGCTCAGTCACCAGGCTCGCAAGCGTTCTTGGAAAGTTCTCCGTTGACTAATCCATGGTCATTCCTTTTATGCTATGTATGCAGGATGAAGGTGCTGATGAGATCAAAGAGAGTACCAAGCAAGAAGAGTAGCAGTAACATCAGTGATGCCGATATATTGAGGCTATCATTTGTAATTTCTGTTTCTAGTTAAATTGATTACTCAACTTGGACTGTGTGTTGAATCTCGTGATTTTTCTAGGGTTCATGCTTTCATTTCTGATGAAGAAACTACATAACATTTTCTCCTGTTAGCTTCAAATGGCATGTCTTACCATTTATCTTCCTTTTTCTCTTTTTTAAGGAATGAGAAGGATGATGTTTACAGTTTTCCCCCTTAAATGTTTTCTTGTACATGTCGATGTGGACTGTAGATACTCTTGGGCTAGAAAACCAAAATACCTTTTGGTTTTGGTCGCACAAACAATGAAAACGACGGCAAAAAGAGAGGAGACAAAATGCTATTCCCTACATATCATAACCAGAATACTTTAAGGCGAATTCAATTGTTGATCTGGTGCAGTTGTGCCCTTGATTGTAACCCATCATTCCTGCCACTAATATCAGTTTGTCACTTCTCACTTTGTTCGACTCATTAAAAACCTTGATTGTAACCCATTATTCTTGCCACTAATATCAGCTTATCACTTCTCACTTTTTTCGACTCTCATTAAATAATGCTACAGTTCCGCCACTGAACCAAAGAAACAAATAATTCAGGGTAAAGCAGCAAGCATGTGGTTTATTGATGGAAATTGGAATCGGAGTGGATACTAGCTAGAACAGACTGTTTAAGGTGCGCCCTTTTTTAGCAACTTTTTTCTTTAATTAATTTATATGTATGTAGTTAAATTTATATTATGCGCAAATAAAGTTATCATATTTTGAAAAAGTTGACAAGAAAGTCAGTACGTTAATATACTATCATGCCCCCTCTGTTCCACTAATAATAGTCCTCTACTACCGCAATTTTTTTAATGACATATTTGACATAACTTTTGTGGCATACAATTTCATGTGATATACTGTATTTTTGGTTTCTTTATAACTGTCACGTGTAGTTTCAAAAAAATAAATTTTATAATCCCATTACTACAACTAAAGTTATAGGTGATCGTGTCTTAAATAAATGTCACAAAAATGGAGGCCATTATTAGTAGACGAAGGGAGTGCACAGGTGTCAGAGCAATTCCGATTTGTCATTCCGGTGCTGACAAACATGTAATATAATTGATCCTATGTTTTCTCCTTTTGCTGACGGGTTATAGAGCCAATTTGATTGAAGATTTTGCCATTTCCTTCATGGAACGCCCATATAATTCTTCCCAATGCAACTTTTCGTGAAAAAATGTCGATTCATTCTATTTCTAAGTACCATATGGTAATGCATCATCAAAATTCAAGATCTTCGGGGTCACCTCTGCATGATCCATGCATATGATCTTAGGAGTTAAGGATGTGGTCCTTCTATCTGATATCTCTCCCCCTGGCAATGGGGATGGTGGCCGTGACGCTCCGCTACTTCGCCAGCCCCGACGTCCCCCGCTACGTCCTCTACACCGTCGCCTACGCCTGGTTCTGCTCCATCTCCATCATCATCCTCGTCCCTGCCGACGTCTGGGCCGTAAGTCCACCACCATTTCTGCATTGTGCTCTTGGTTTTGGTGAAAATGCATGATTATAAGTAGATTGCTGTCATGGTGCACAGGCTTCTATAGGTCATGACCACTTTGGAATTTCCTTCTGCTGGAGCTGGTCATACTGGAGTACGTTTCTTCTCACATGGTATTGAAAAGGATCTTGTTTGATGGTTAAATCAAGTATTTTTCGTGTCGATTTTGCACGGTCTCATGGATTTTGTATCTAAGCAGGAATGTGGTGCCTGTACTTCAGGGTTATGAAGATGCTGGGGACTTCACAGTTACTGGGAGATTGAGGACGAGCGTTCATGTAAACTTGGTCTACTACTCCATTGTGGGTTCTATTGCATTCTGTGGAGTTATATTGCTCATTCTTTTGCATGAAAACTGGTTTGTGTCTCACCCTTGCGAAATTTTAAAAGTGTTCCTTGCCATACAGAATCTGCTGTTATATCATGTTTACTTGGTGGCATGAAAGGACTATTCAAATGTTTAATCCATATATCAGTTGTATCGTGTTTGTTTCACCGTCTTCTTTTACCTTGACTCAACATGTTCCAGTGCTTTGATGGTTATGAAAATTTTGTCTATGAAGGGGTGGAAGTATTTGTGGTTTCGCTATGGCTTGCTCAAACACATTCGGACTTGTAACTGGTGCTTTTCTCCTTGGCTTTGGTTTGAGTGAAATACCAAAGGGGATTTGGAGGGATGCGGATTGGACCACCCGCCAAAAGGTTCTTTCTCACAAAGTGGCAAAAATGGCTGTCAAACTCGATGACGCTCATCAAGATTTTTCAAATGCCATTGTAGTAAGTCCTGTTTTTGTTGCACATTTCTGAACTTCCATCAGTATCTCTCAGGGATGGCTGTAGATTAGGCCTCCTGAGAACTGAAAGGAAACTGCATTCTGATCATTTTATCTGGATACTAACTCTGGCATCTCATACCTAGATTATCTGTTCCACTAGGTTGCTCAAGCAACATCAAGGCAGATCTCAAGGCGTAACCCTCTAAAGCGTTATATGAATGTTATCGATAAAATGTTGGCACGGATGGTAATTCTTGATCCCTCCGCTTAGGTACTTTCTTTTCAATTCTCAGAATTTTGTCTGATACTTTTGAGCACTACTTCTTTCACAGATTGATGAAGATCCTTCTTTTAAACCCCAAGGTGGGAAGCTGGGTGAAAATGATATGGATTACGACACTGATGAGAAAACAATGGCAGCGCTAAGACGCCAACTTAGAAAAGCCCGAGAGCAGTATTACCGGCATAAGAGGTACTTCCGTTCGAAATTGTGGACTTATCCTGCATATCAGACAAATGCAACACACATCTGCAATTCATGTTGGCTTACTTAGCCTTTTTATGCGTAAACTTTGTTTATGGTGCATCTCTCGTGTGCCTACAGTGAGTATCTGAATGTTGTCACAGAAGCTCTCGAGTTGGAAGATACCATGAAGAATTATGAGCATCGAAGTGCCAACGAATGGTATTTCTGTGTATCTGTTAGTTCCTTAGCTATTTTCAAATTTGAATTTGAATAGCTACTGCTTTCAGTACAATTCTCTTTACTCCAAAAAACAGCTTCAGCTTGAAGGTTTTTTGTGCCAAATTTTGACTTGATGCCCCTTTGCTTTTGCAGGAAATATGTTTCGAGCTTCAGGCCTCAAAGAAGTGGCAAGCTAGGGTCTGTTCTTGATGTGATTGGTATATTTTAGCCTCAGTTATAGCTCTCAAACTTGTTTTGTTTACATCCTAGCTAACATCTCTTGTTTTCTGCTATGCTTTGAACATCATGTTACAAATTTACAGTCATCAATGTTTCTCCTACAAGTTGATCTGATTGTGCTCGTAATCTTTTGAAGAGTTAGTGTGGCGTTGTATACTTAAGAAGCAGCTGCAGAAATGTGTAGCAATTGCGTTAGGGGCCATGTCGGTGGCAATTCTTCTGGCTGAGGCTACTATTCTTCCTACCAATGTCAATTTGTCTCTATTCTCGTTGCTGATAAATGCTGTCAAAAATCACGAGGTTCCTCTGCAGGTAGCATTTCCATTTTCATGATGCTTCATTTGTTACTTGTACTTGTAGTTTTATCATGTGAATGAGACAATTAGGCCATCTTCTTCTCAACTTAACTGCATTTCAGATCAGTTCAGTCAATGTCCTAACGCTTTGTGTGTCCTTTTGAGGCAGGTAGCTGCATTTGTTCCGTTACTCTACATGTGTATATGCACATACTATTCCTTGTTCAAAATCGGAATGTTGACATTTTATTCGCTTACTCCACGCCAAACAAGCTCAGTCAGTTTGCTCATGATATGCTCGTAAGAACATGTTTTTCTCCATTTTATCTTGTGACACACCAATTTTCTTGTTCTAATATTGTTTGCTGTTTGTTCCAATGAATATGCAGGCAGGTTGCTCGTTATGCTGCACCGATTTCTTACAACTTCCTCAACCTTATTCAACTCAAAAATGGTGGAAAGACCGTATTTGAAGAGGTAAATTGTAAGCTGTGAATGCAAGAACAGTCATTTACAGAGCTGATGGAAATTTGTGATCCTTTCTTTCATTTGCAGAGGATGGGGAACATAGATGATGCAGTCCCGTTCTTCGGGAGAAATTTCAACAAGATTTATCCCTTGATTATGGTCGTTTACACCATTCTGATAGCAAGCAACTTCTTCGATCGAATACTTAGTTATGTAGGCAACTGGAAAATATTCAGATATCAGAACGAGCAAGCTGATGATTCAGGTGGATTTGATCCTTCGGGACTAATGATTTTGCAGAGAGGTTAGTGAAACAAAACCTCTAGAAATGTGCTACAATCTTTTTATGGTCATTCTGTGTATGATACAAATGCTAAAAAGATGATAATCGTAACACGCGTGGTCCGTCACTCTGGCGAAACCTATTGTTGGAAAACGATGGTTAGGGAGATGAATTTCATCAACTTTGGGAATCCGCATAATTTTCGCATGATATTATCAGCATATATTCGACACTTATATCTCTACACATCTCAAATTATCCCATTTTTTCCTTCTCAGAGCGGGATTGGCTTACACAAGGACACAAGGTGGGAGAACTCATCATTCCATTAGCGACAAATTTCAGCAATGCTGGCATGGACCTTGAGTCTGCTGCCAGTTCTCCGGTATGCGAAAGTCGGTCCTTTTAGACTTTCATCCCTTTCTTTCTACATTAAGATGCTTAAGATGCTTTGTTATGGTCGTAAAAGGAAAAGGCGACCATGGAAATGAAATCTTCATCTCCCGCCAAGAACTTAGCATTACAACGGGATTTGGCCGGGGGAGGGGATTACACAGCTCTGAGGGGGAAAGAAGTCAGTATTCATAGACAATCTGGTTCCGATTTGCCTTCAAAGGATGATGATTCAGAGATAGCGGAAAATGCGGAAGCCGGATCATCTTCAGGAGTAGCATCGACCTGGCAATCGATGAAGATGGGGTTCCGCAATTTCAAGAACAGTATTGAAGCCAAAAAGTTCATGCCTTTGCGGCGCGATAACAAACAATCGGATGTTTCCTCATCGGAATCCCTCGACGAAATATTCGCCAGAATAAAGAGGCCTGCTGGAGAAAGTGAGGACTATCCTGGTCACTGGTGAGGACTTAAACTACTGACAGAACCAGATTAAACATCAACGCTTGACAGAGATTATACTATATTGCTGCGAAATTCTGTAAGAGAATAGGAACAAAAACACCGATGTAATGAATTTTGGATACCCCATTTTTGCAAACTGAGGGGATCAAAATTTTCAGACAAACTTCGTTCAAGAAAATGGGTATGGAAGAAAACTTTCTGACAAGTCTACACAATAAACTATACCTCACTAAACAAAGAAAGTGCAATAATATGTTTCTTCAGATAAAACTATTTACACTGATGCGTGTTCTTTCCTAAACAAAGGAAACTATTTGTTGTTGGCTACATTTTACAATGAAGGAAGGAGCCAGAGGAAGAAACCGACTCGGGTTTCCCCTGTCAATCTCTGTCTTCCATATTCCACCAACATATTCCAAAGTTCTCCAACTGTCCACTCGTGGAATGTGATCCAGTCGATCACCTGCTCGAAATTAGTGAAGATGACTCAAAAATATGAAGTGAAGTGCATGTGAGCTCAAAACAGACACGGCAGTCGATCCTATTCCATTCAGTCGGCTGTAAACAGTCCTTTGAAAAGTGAAGCCACATAATTATATATACTCTTAACAAAGATTAAACTAATGGTCCCTAAGAGAGGCATCCACAAGGTAACTCTCGTTTCAAGTAAAAGAACTCTTAACATCTTGTATTCACCAAAGAGTTAGTAACCTAGTCTAAATATCTGACAGATACCACATTATTTCTACCAAACATAAATATCTCTAAGTTAGTGTCACACATTGGTTGAAGACTAAATTATCTCTCTAACATATAAGATCGTGGATCACGTCTACTTAGAACCAATTGGTTTTAAGATAGATGTTCATGACTCTAAAACTTTGAACCTATCCAAACATTTACAATTGGTGATGGGAAAATACCTGATCCAAAATCTTCAATGTTTCCAAATTAAACGTGTGGTATGAGATGAAAGGTCTTAACGCCTATAAGATGAAAATAAAGACAGATTACAAATCAGTGTCATACCACAAGAAAGTAAGAATATTAAGTTAGCAAATGACTATTGCACATCATATCATTTTATCTCACCCAAAACTACTAGAATAGTTTATGATCCAGGAATTTGTTTATAATCTACATATTATAACAGTAGTGGAAAGCTTCCAAATTATGGGAGTATAACCCTTGGAAGAATTGCTTTACAAAAAAAATATTGGACAGTAAGAATGTGGCAATATCTCAAGAAATCATGCTGGAAGGACTAGTTTGGACTTGAGGATCTGACTTCCATCATTTTATAACTTCAAAGAGAAATCCTAAACTAGAGAGTAAAATGAAATATCTGGTAGTGTATATACTTGAGGAAAGCATGACAACAAGGCAAGCTAAGAGCTTACTGGAAGCTCATCAAGAGGGAAGATTTATGAAGAACACTCGATCAAGTTGGCAGGTGTACTAATTCGATATCAAAATGCAACATAATAATAGGGTGGAGGGTCAATTAGCTTAATGTCCATGTGTTCACTATACCCGAGTATTCTGTGGCAGAAATGAGATCATGAAAATGATAGTCAATGGCCCTGGTAGAGTATGCAAACTAAAAAAACTTGAAAGCCAACATAGGATAACCTGTGAAGCAGCAAGCCACTGGATTATAGCTTTAATTTCAGGATCTCCCCCAAAGGCACCACAACCCCAATTTCCTGTGGCAATACCAATTTCCTCTTCATGCTGCTGATCATGACATATATTCATTTCAAAGTGCCCAGAAGCTCCCTCAGTCACTTGAGATGAACTTGAGGGCCCTTCGAAAGGCTGCCAAAAATAAAAATGGAATGAGAATTGCTAATATGTATAATAAGTTTGTATCAGCACAAACGCATCCAATCAAGGTATAATGGTTCCATTCACAATGAGGTAAAACAGATTCAAGAAGAAAGTTCTAAATGATCCTACCACAGTAACATCATCCAATCTTCTCTTCAGTTTCTTAACTCTAAAATCAACCTCAGATACCAATTGTTCTTCATCCTTGAACAATACCTTATACTGTTGATATTTACTTTGATGCAAAAAGCCACAGAATGCCTTGTTAATCTCCCTGTCGAACCAAAGTGCTCAAGGGTCAGAAAATATAATATCAATCAGATCAACAGAGAACTATTCAATCTGTAATTCAGATTTAGCATAAGTTTATGGGACGATGAGATGGGTTAAAGATATTAGTTATTTTTTATTTTTTAAAAAAGATATAATAAATTCGGCAGTCTTGTGAAAGAAGAGGGAGTTCTACATAAGTTTCCTGGGCACATACACAAACCGTATACAGCTAAACAAGATGAAGGGATAGAAAAAACAGAGGATGCAGAAATATCAGGACATCTAAATGTTACCTGAGAAGGCATTCAGATCCATACTGTTTCCTTCCAGGAAAACATAGCGCATCTATAGCAATAATTCTTGTCTTAAGCCTCCCTAGGGGATCTGCATTCTTATGGTCAACATAGTCGCCACAATACCGGAATGTAGAAGCATACCTATGAAAATCATACAAACTCTATAATGAGATACTATGCCGAATAGAAGCAGAATGTACATAGAACAGTTATGAAAGTGGGGGATTAATTGTGATGCGTTTTTAATAGGCCATATTGGGAGTGCACGTGGCAGGACCAAACTGATATCCAATATTACCACTTTTGTTATACTTTTCCAAAAAGGATTTTAGAGACACGCAATGCAATAACACCAACAATAACAACAAGGCCTTTGCCCTACTATGTTCAGTCAACAGAATGGAATACATACTCCTCGTGTTTGGTAGAAACATAGTGTCATTTAAAATTTAAGAACCATATCAATGAGATTAACATTCAAAGTTTAAGTAAAGCGGGATGGATGGAGTAGTTAATGAGACAGACCAATATATCCAACAGGAAACCAGGCTGTTCCACCGAGTAAACTAATAATCACTAAAACAAATAACAGAATATGCACAAACAACAGGAAGGCAATCATTAACCTGTTAAATACAAAACAAAATTTTTAAATGAAATTTCAGGCATCAAAACTCACCCTGAGTAACTGGAAAACCTTTCTGCACCAACAATCTCGATAGCTTCATTGTCTTCCATGGAGGGCATAAAAAGCATGCCAACAATTAATTCTGGATTAATCATAAAACGAATCTCCTCCTAAAAGAAGAAAGGGGAAAGAATCGCAAACTTAACTCCAAAACCAAATTCAGCTGAGTAAACATTTAGATCGGCTAGCTTCAATTGACACTTAATGAAGGGTGCAAAATTTACATCACTATCAAGACAGGACAAAACACATCAAATCTACATAAAAATGAGGTGTACTTTGACCAAACTTTACCCAATGAGGAAACAGGATCCATATATCTAATCCCACAGTGGGATAAAGGCGCATTAGTTATTTTTGTTCTTTTGTATTGAACTTTAGAAAAATATTAAGTATATTTCATAATGGAAAGAAGGAAAAAGGTCATCACAAGCTGCTGAGTTAGATTTGCACTGGACATCACTGCTTCATAAGACATGTTGTAAAAACTAGCTAATCAGATTAAATGGTTCAAGGAAACTGCATATAAGACTAAATCTTGAATTGAGAAAGAAGAAGAGGGAAACCTGTACACAACCCCGTCTGAGAGCACCACCGCCTAAATACGCATTAGCGAAGTCAACTTCCAAAGATTCACGAAACTGATCCTCAATCAACCCAGAACTACACACCTAAAAAGAAATCAGTGATATAAGAAGAAGCTCCTTAGAAGATATATGACACAACAGTCTGGCTGTTAATTTGTAGCTTTCAGTAAGTTCACAAATGAAAAAACCCTGATACCTGGAACGAACATAGGGTGACATCTGATTTGCTCCAGAGAGCAGGACTTGGATAAGGAATGCCATTAGCTTTCTGTTCATAAGGAAGAACTTTCCTTTCAAAGGAAACATTGCCTTTAGGCATGCATGAGCATACCCTCTCAAAGTAGTGGATGATGCACTTTATTTTGCTTTCCTGATTCTCCTCATAACTCTCGTATAGACACCTGAAAAACATCAATATCAACTAATTTCCAACTTAAATAACTATTCACAAGCACATATACATGAGACTACTTATGAGGGGGAGCACCAATCTTGCTCTACTTCTGTAACGTCAAAATCTAAACGTGTGATTCGAGCCATATAAGTAAAGTAGTAGACTTAAAAATGCGAGCTTAAGATTTTAACAACTGAATGCAGGAGATCCGACATCACTAATTCTTCCAAGGAGACAGAGCTCATCTCTATAAAACCTACTGGTAAATTCCTTGAACAGGTCATCCCCATTCCAAAAGCATCGGAAGTTGGGGAAAAGCATAGGTACATATTAGGCAAATCAGAAAAAAAAACAGTAAAAAACCACTTCCATTTTTTTCACAATATAAAAGAAAACAGTAGTTGAGCGATATTACATACGCAAATAAATGACTGAAGTTGATGGTTGGAAGATATTTGGCACCTCTATTAGCTTTTGGAAACAAAGCAAAGAATGCACACGAGAGCAGAGCAGCTATCAACTCCTGAAAAAAAAGACCAAATTAAAAACATAAAAACTGCAATACCACATCAAGCATTTCACAAGCAATTATAACGACCACGAAATTAATTCTTGCTCAAATAATCCTAATCAAGAATGACCTACTCGGCTTAGAAGCACGAGGCCGGGTTGCTGCCAGTCCAGCAACCGCAGGCAGTTGGTTTTGGAGCAATTTTCCTGATAATGGGACTCCAACAGGGCTGGCAGGTTCAAGAGCAACCCAGCCATCTTGGGGAGAGTATCCTGAAACCACCTTGCGGATTCATCCCGAGGCATCAACTGCAACAAACAATAGCAATGAAAACCAAGCAATATGGATCATATCTCGTGATCGTGCTACACAGATTCATCAGCATTTAAATATAAGAACGAAACTAACTAACAGATTCCGTGCTTACGTCATCGAAGAAAAGAGAGTAGCCGTGGATGGCGGAGGCGGAGATGGAATGGGGCGAGTAGCTGAGGGAGCGGAGCATGTCGGTAATGGCGAGAGAGAGCAGCTGGCCGGAGTTGACGTTGCTGTGGTGGGGGCCGCGGGAGAGGGCTTTGAGGGCTTCCATCACCTGCGGCGGCCAGAAGAGGGAGGACGACCGGAGGTGCAGCGGCAAGTAAGGGAGTATGGACTCCAACGACTCCATGGTGTTCCGGTGCAGCGCCGCCGTCGGTGGTTGTCTCGCGGTGGCGGTGGCGCAGTAAAAAGAACTGTTACTGAAGCAAACATTCATATGATCTGGCGTAAGTGAGGTTACCAAGCAATGATCTGGCGTAAGTGAGGTTACCAAGCAATGATCTGGCGTAAGTGATCATGATCTGGCGTAAGTGAGGTTACACACCCACGGGTGTACCCTAATAATTAGGTTGGAATATGGGTGGGAAAGCCAATAAACCCAGGTCGATCCTTGCAGCGGCAGTGTGGGGAGTTCTTGCTTTGCAAGGCTCCATTGTGCGCACCGAGGCAATGCCAAGCCCATGGGTCCTGGTGTTAGGCACCGAGGCAATGCCAAACCCATGGGTCCTGGTGTTGGGCTACCGTGATGGCCTGGGTGTGCTGCCTCTCATATGATGGCCTGGGTGTGCTGCCTCTCATATGATGGCCTGGGTGTGCTGGGTGTGGGCTGGTATGGCCTTGTGCGCACCGAGGCAATGCCAAGCCCATGGGTCCTGGTGTTGGGCACCGAGGCAATGCCAAGCCCATGGGTCCTGGTGTTGGGCTACCGTGATGGCCTGGGTGTGCTGCCTCTCATATGATGGCCTGGGTGTGCTGGGTGTGGGCTGGTATGGGCCGCTGAGGCGAGCGGATTATCGCCTTTTGGCGTAAGTGAGGTTACAAACTTTCAACTTTCAAGAGATTATTTCCCATTTAAATTGAAGGAAAGTGTTGGGAAAGACCGTCTTTCCATATACTTATGTAAAGATGGGGTTTGATTAGGATATTAAAAAGTAGTAGATATAAAATTTGTAACCTGATTCGTGCAACCCGAAAATTATATTTTAATTTCTTCTAATTTAGACTTTAAATCCTGGTTTTTCCATAACTTATAGAAAGAGCGTCTTTTAAGAGACGGACTCTAAATTGAATAGTAATTGTTTGATAAATTAAATTTTGATTTGTTTGAAGTTTGAACAAATCATGATGAGGGCAATTATACGAGTAGTGCCTTCCCTTTGAGGCCATTTAGAATTTGATCCCTTTCTTTTTTCTGAAAATGATTTTTTTTTTAAATATAGTGACCTAGGGATATAGATTAATCAATTAAGTTAATTAGACAGTTTTTCGTAAGAGTGCGTCTCTAGAAAGACGGTCTTTCTATAAGTTATGCAAAGACCAAGGTTTAAAGTGTAAATTAGAAGAAATTAAGATAAAACTTTCGGGTTGCATGAACCGGGTTATAAAATTTATAACTACTACATGTTGCATACTAAATTTTATTGTTGCAACTAAGACCTTTTACCTTTTATTATTCGAATTAAACATCGTCTTTCCATAAGCCTATGGAAAGGCCGTATTTCCCAAGACTTTGCATTTTCGTAAGGCACATTCTTGGGAAAAATTATTTTTCCATAAATTTATGAAAATACGATGTTTAATTAAAATAGTAAAAGGTAAAATCTCTTAGTTACAATATTAAAATTTTATTATGCAACATGTAGTAGTTATAAAGTATATAACCTGATTCATGCAACCCAAAAATTTTATCTTCATTTATTCTAATTTGTACTTTAAACCTTAGCTTTCCATGGCTCATGGAAAGACCATCTTTCAAGAGACGGACTCTTTTCACAATTATTAACATTCAAAATTCAAAGAATCGGTCTCTTGAAAGACAGACTTTCCATATACATGAAAAGATCGATGTTTAAATTGCAAATTAGAATAATTGAAGATAAAATTATCATGTTGCATTTATCGGGTCATAAACTTTATAACTACTACATGTTACATAATAAATTTTTAATCTTGCAACTAAAACCTTTTTATCTTTTTATTATTGTAATTAAACCATGTTTCCATAACCGGAATAGTCCATCTCTTGAAAGACGGCCTTTCCATAAGTTATGGAAAGACCAAGGTTTAAAGTCTAAATTAGAAGAAATTAAGATATAATTTCTGGGTCGCATGAACCGGGTTATAAATTTTATAACTAATACATGTTGTATACTAAAATTTTAATATTGTATCTAAGACCTTTTACCTTTTAATATTCTAATCAAACCTCACATTTCCATAAGCCTATGAAAAGTCTTTCCCAAGACTTTGCCTAACCGAAAAGAAAGTCTTTCCCAAAATTATGCCAAATTCGAAATTATCTATTTGTCTTGAAGACTTGAAAATCAAACTAATTTCATTTGTGGTGTAAAAAATAAACCAACAAATACTACTCTCGCCTCCCATAATAAAGTTCATACTTTTCGTTCAACCGTTCGAATTCATATTTGACCATCGATAACTTTAGTTACATATAAGAAAAATGTATAAAAATTTGATCCTTAAAAAATACTTCTTCCATTCCATAATTAATGGCACAATTATTTTTTCTAACTCAAATTAAAAAAACTAATCCTAAATAAAAATTAATATATACATAACAAAAACATCATGTGGATCTTGTTAAATTCATCTTAATGTCTATTTTATAAATATCAATTTTATATGTGTAATTATTATATGTAGCTAGAGATATTAACGGTCAACATAATCACTGAAGACCGTAAAAAATAATTGTGTCATTAATTATGAAATAGGGGGATTATGCTGTAAGAAATCTAACAATATATCACAGGATGATATTGTAAATGTGTTAAGGAAAGTTGACCAAAAATTAAGAACTTTATATTGGGACGGAGGTAGTTTGTATCACTGCCATAAAAGCTAAGTCATGCTAAAGCTGAGTTAACTAAAAGGCTAATAGAACAACAAATGTTTTGGAAACAAAATTCAAAGGCAAATTGGCTTAGAGATGGGGATATGAACACTAGCTATTTCTATAACTGTGTTAAAGAGAAAAGAACCAGGCTACGGATACTTAAAATTAAGGATGATCATAATAGGTGGTTAGAGGACCAGAAACTCATAGAAGAGGAAGCAGTTAAATTCTTCAACAATCTACTATCAGATGAAAACTCATATGCCGGAGGGGAAGGAATGAACAGCCTAATACACCTAATGGAGCATGTAATAACATATATAGATAATACCCATCTTTTAAAGCCGGTAACAATGGATGAGTTGAAAAATACAGTTTTTCAACTAAACCCCTTTAGTGCACCAGGACCGGGCAGATTTTCGAGGATTCTTTACAAGAACTCTTGGGACATAACTAGCACTAATCTGCTACAAGCAGTCAGAGAATTCCAATGTGGAGTTCAAATCCCTGAAGCCATAGGAAGTACCTTGATAGCCCTCTCCCGAAGAAAACCACACCAGACTCTTTTGCAGACTTCAGGCCAATCAGCCTGAGCAATTTTTCCAACAAGATCATGACAAAAATCCTAACAAAAAGGTTAAAACCTCTAATGTAAAGGATTATATCACAAGAGCAGTAAGTTTTTTTTTATCATATAGGGACATAATGGACAGTTGGGCAAGATATAGGGAGGAAGATGAGATGGCAACACTCAACACTAGGATTCAGATATGAGTAGGAGCAGTATGTTTCTAGGCAACAAACTGGACTAGGAAAGGAATTTTGCAATACAAATGGACTAACCCGGATCTACCTTTCAGGTTTCTAACAGTAGCTGAGTTTATTAGTAGCACTCCATATAATATGCAAACGCGGGTGCAAGCTTTAGCACAAACATTATGCAGGTTTCATATCAGCAGGTTAACCTCACAAATGATGTGGACAAAATGATATGGCTGCCGTAAGGATCGTGTATGTTCTCTGTTAAGCCTGCTTATAATGTGCTCAGAACAAGAGAAATGCAACGATCACAACAACAAAAGTATGGCACCCTTCAATCCCATCTAAGATGTCAGTATTTATTTGGAAGCTTTTAAATAATATCTTGTCGTTCGACTGTGTTCTACATAAATATGGTTTTTCCCTTGCCTCTGAATGCCCCTTTTGTGACAATATGGATTCTTTGGATCACTATTTCAAAAACTGTATCAACTCTATGGTTGTACGGAACTGGTTCAGTTAATTAATGAAGATTCCAAATAGATATTTCCATACAATTAGACATGGAACTCACTTGTATATCACAGCTAGAATGCCTTCAGCGGTTAAATCTTTCCTTATGATTTCAATCTCTATTTTTGCTTGTTGGGAGTTTTGGAAAATGAGAAACTCTAGGATATACAACAAGTCCATACATGCAATGAACGTGAGGGAAAATGTTCTAAATACTCTATATGAATTGCTCTCAGTAAGGCCTCTCTCTCTGTCAAGAAAAATGGACTTGGTCTATGTCAGGACAGGATTGGCTCCAACCTCAAGGAAAACAAGGAAAAGGAAAGCAGTGGTCATCAAATGGGAATCAAATATTAATTGTGATGCTGCATATGATAAAAGTAGCAGGTTGGCTGGAATAGGTCGAATCCTCAAAAACAATGCAGGTCATTTTGTTGCAGCTATGCAACAGAGAATTCGAGCAGAAGGGCCACTTAATCGGAGCTGGAAGCAATACTACGAGTAGTGAACTTTGCAAATGGAAGGGACCAAGTCATCATTGAATCAGATTGTCAGGTAGCGGTCCGTACGATACACAAATTAATTGAACAGGACTGGAAACTATCTACCACAATTGCTGCAATTCAACAACATGCAACATTATCAGGAATCGTGATACACCACGCATATAGGGAATGTAGTCAAGCAGCGGATTGGCAAAATTGGTTGTTAAATATTCTAAGGGTAATATTTTTCTTTAAACAACGTGATAATGATTGGGGGGAGAGAGAGTAATTCATTTTGGTTAAGCAACCAAACTTTCTTCATAGGCCACCAGAGGCACTTTCCTGCGAAAGTTTTCCCGCCATTTCCTTTTCTCTGATTTTGTCGGCGTCCCTTCTCTCACACTCACACTAATCAGCATGGAGAACGAAGGGTTAGGAAAAGATTTGGCGGGATTTTTGATAAAGCATCATGCGGATCAGCTGCGCTCCATTATTCTTGCTCCCGACCGCCGCCTTCATTATCCTCTCGTTGTTGAGTATGTCCTTAGCCCACACTGGTTTCCCTTTTGCTGGATTGACCCGAGATTTATCGGCTTTTTGACAGTTTTGCAGAGTTGCTGGATGACAACACCAATCTCGCTAATCTCGTTTTTAGCAATCCCACCGAGTATTTACCCTTGTTTGATGAATCCGCCATCTGGGCCCAGGTAAATATTGCTTGCCTGCGTGTGTGTGTGTGTGGAATTCTTTGTATTGTGTGTAATGCTGATTGGTTTCTTTGGGGGTGGTGGAGTAGAAGGTGATATTTGATGATTTGAAGAAGTGGGATACTGCGAGTGTGAAGGTTTATGTGCATGTTCGAGTTGATGTTAGTGGCTCTCCTCTAGAATTCCCCGGTTGGTGTTTTATTTTTTATCTTTGGAGATTTTGTTGTGCTTCCTTCAAAGTGTTTGGTATGTTTGTCTGATTTTGTGGGGTGCCTGAATGAAGAGGCTTTTCCGAGCATTGGACGAATTCGGGTGAAGCATCGAGGAATTCTTCTCACTCTTAAAGGGACTGTCATCAGGTCTGGAGCAGTTAAGATGATCGAAGGAGAAAAGATTTACGAGTGCCGTTCTTGTAAACACAGGTTGTTTCAGGAATTTTTTTACCAATTTGTTGCATGGTTCTTTCTTATAAAGTATCCGAGGATATACTGATAGGAGACTGTCATAAATCAGTGAATTGATGCAGTACACATATTATCAGCCAAATTTGTTTATGAAAGAGTGAATAGAGAATTGAATAGTTCCCTTGTTTGAATAGGAGAGCTTCTTATGTTGCAATCTTTTTCCAATTTGTTATAATTTAGAATGCTGGGATTAGATTAGTAGCATTTGCATTTTACTGATAATCTGCTCTTTCCCAGATTCAAAGTTCATCCTGAAGTGGAAGCTAGAAATGCAATCCCCAAACCAATTATCTGTCCTTCAAAGGTATGTTCATCGATACACATAGCTTCTATTGTGTTTTGTTTTCTCGTTGTATTGTTTACTGCTAAAAGAATCTCGGTTTAAACTTGCTGTACTTCTAAGAGGAACCCCTTTTCCATTCAGTAGCTCCAAAATTTTGTGCATCTTGTCTTTTCATTCAAGAAAGAAAACTCTTGCAATTTTGCGCAGAGTTCAAGTCCATTGGTTTCTGTGGCAGGGTCATAGGTTCTGTCAAAGCACCAGATTTAATCTTATAGAGGACAACAAGATATGTCATGATTATCAGGAGATTAAAATTCAAGAGAACACTCAGGTATTAGGTGTTGGAGCTATCCCACGTTCGATTCCAGTCATTTTGAAGGATGATTTAGTTGACATGGTGAAGGCGGGAGGTACCTCTTACTCGAGACATTTTTAAAGCTTGAATTACTCATTTTGTGAAGTTACTATTCAAGTTCAATATCATGTAGGCATTTGACTAGGTATCTCGTTCATTTTATATTCTATTTAGATGATGCGATAGTTACTGGGGTCCTGACAGCAAAGTGGTCCTCAGTTATGAAGGGTGTCCGCTGTGACCTCGATCCTGTTGTTGTTGCAAATTATGTAAGGTAACTATGGTGGCACTGGTGTTGTTTCTATTAGTTGGATGATATATGTGCTTTCTGGCATAGCTACAATAATATGTACTCCTGCATATGATTTCTGATTGAACGACAACATTTGGCAGAAACTTTATCAGTAACTAGTTCATTACTTTCTCTCAGTGAGATATACTGTACCTCTGATGTCTCAAAGTCAAACAACTTAAGAAGACTTCGGTGTCCAAAGTTGAGCTAGAATTCAAACAGTACCCAAGTGTTATGATTTAATGCTGCATCATCACCTATTAATGTCGGAATTTAATATGAGTCTATTGGCATATCCTCTTGCTGGGTAATGTTAGCATAGATCACGATTTCTCACTCTTTATTTGGTAACAGGCGAATGAATGAACTGAAATCAGGAATAGATATTCCTGATGACGTAATTATGGAATTCAAGAAGTTCTGGTCAGGCTATAAGGATACTCCTCTGAAAGGTTCTAATTTTTCCCTGTATATACAATTGTGTTTCTTCTATGTAACATGGCCTGATTTGACCATCGTCTCTGGACCCGGCAACCTCTAAGGTAGGAATGCCATCCTCCGTGGCATCTGTCCACAGGTTTTCGGACTCTTCACAGTAAAGCTTGCAGGTACTGCCCTGTTGAGGTTCTTGTTACTCAGACCGTTGCTCTGAATTTAAAAGTTAAGATAATATGGTCAATGACTTTATTTCATTGTTTAGTGCAGTTGCACTGACACTTATTGGAGGTGTCCAACATGTAGATGCTTCTGGGACGAAAGTTAGAGGAGAGTCCCACTTGCTTCTGGTTGGGGATCCTGGTAATTGCAGCCTAATCATATGAATAAATAGCAAAATCTCCAGTATATATTTGGTTGTTTATATTCAGTACTTAAATCTTAATGTCCCAATCAAGTATGAAATTTTGTCAGCCAAAACATAACTCCACTCTTGCAGATCTTGGACACAGTGGAGATATCAAGATGTTGGCTTGTTCTTTCCTTCATGTTGGTATGTTGAATGTCTGGACCTTAATATTTTCTTTACCATCTGGACAAGCAGGCACTGGAAAGTCACAGTTCTTGAAGTTTGCTGCAAAATTAAGCAATAGGTCTGTGATAACGACTGGGTTGGGGAGCACAAGTGCTGGATTGACTGTCACTGCAGTCAAGGATGGAGGTAGTTTCTTTCAACAATCTGCCTTCTGCAACCTAGGAGTATAGTTTTCAAGACCTCTCTTGCAACTCTTTTTCTGCATTGAGTAGATTGTGCAAAATTCCAGGTGAATGGATGCTAGAAGCTGGTGCTCTTGTTTTAGCAGATGGTGGAATTTGTTGCATAGATGAATTTGATAGGCAAGTCTAATCGAAATGAGTTTGTGTAACTTTTGTGCTCTGAATTTATATTCATCTGAAATACCACATTCTTCTTATGGTCCTGTCCAAACCACCATTTTGTAGCATGAAGAGCCATGACCGGGCGACCATTCATGAGGCTATGGAGCAGCAGACCATTAGTGTTGCCAAGGTACATAATCTCGTACATTCAGGTTTTGCTTCTTCAGAACTGAGTTTAAGAGCATAGAAATCTTCAGGCTGGTCTTGTGACAACTCTTAACACGAGGACAGTTGTTTTTGGCGCGACAAACCCGAAAGGGCAGTATGATCCAGATCAATGTATCCTTTTCTTTGGATTCTTTATGCTCAACCAAGTCATATACATGTACAAAGTATAATTTCTTAACCTGAAATAGCTCTATCTGTCAATACAACTCTCTCTGGACCTTTGCTGAGCAGATTTGATATAGTTCTAGTACTCTTGGACACAAAAAACCCAGAATGGGACAAAGTTGTTTCATCTCATATTCTTTCCGAGGTAATTGGTTTGAGCCGAGTACAAATGGCTAGTAAACAGAGGATGTTTTTATGAGTCTGATAATCTCCTCTATGTTGTGAAATGCTAGGCTGTGAAGGAGAACGACAACAGAGATGATGATCTTGCTACCATTTGGCCACTTCTGATGCTTAGAAGGCATTGTCCTTGCAACCCAAATGTCTGACAGTGATTATCTTATGGAGTGTTTCTTACGAACATTGTCTGAGCTAAGTGTTTTGATGATTTACAGGTACATACACTATGTAAAAAGAAACTTCAGACCTGTCCTCTCTAAGGATGCTGAAAAGGTCATTTCAAGTTATTACCAACTGCAAAGAAGATCAGCAACTGAAAATGCAGGTTTCACCTATCTCTGAAACTTGACGTTTAAACATTAACGACACAATGCAAGATACTAACTCATTTTACTCTATTGCAGCAAGAACCACTGTCCGAATGCTGGAAAGTTTGATACGACTTGCCCAAGGTAAACAGACTTCCTTCCACTGCATCAGTTCATATGCCTAAATCTATTGGCAGTTGATTAAGTTTTATGCATGCAGCACATGCAAGGCTGATGTTTAGAGATGAGGTTACAAGACTTGACGCCATTACTGCAATTCTATGCATTGAATCATCTATGACGACTTCTGCTATAGTTGATAGCGTGGGAAATGCTCTGCATTCGAATTTCACAGAAAATCCTGATGAAGAATATGCCAAGCAAGAAAGGGTGATTCTGGAAAAGCTGAGCATACTTGAATACTCTCTCAGTTGAACCAGATCAGACAAAAATCCTAAGCACTTTGGAGTTCAAAAAGACAAGGCATCTCCCTTGTAAATATGTACCTATATAATCTGAGAGGACATATATGATAAAGATGATGTAGCGAACAAGTAATTCAAGAATTAGAATTCAATTCTCATCAAGAGCCAAAATTTTGCCTCCAAGTTGTCATTGTAACAATGTTACATTTATGCTCTGCGGAAAATGCAAAAGAACTAAAATGGTATCTGATCTTCTTATGAATGCTGCCAAAATGTTCATTCTCAAGGCATCATTGTACAATGTGAGAACCGGAAAAATTAAATCTACTTACACTACTGATACAAATCAATATAGACCCAAGAATTTCCACCAGAAGCCACCAACAACAGCCCAGATCAATGCATTTATTACCGCCATTATGATTCCAAACTTGAAGATATCAGGAAGATCCACATAGCCAGCTGTTGAAAGATGAAATGGCCAAGAAAAATATACTAGATCAGAGTAGGAACGTGAGAGGAAATGCACATTACCACATTATCAAGTCAAAAATAAGACCTATCTGTTTCCCAAGCCGTGAAAAGCAAGCATATGTAATGGAACTGACTGTAAAATCATTTTAGAGAAAAAAATTAAGAACAATAAATGGGTTGCACTCACCCCCAAAGTACACGGCTGCTTGGCCACTGCTATAATGAGTCAAAGCACCAAATAAATTAGTGTTGTAGGCTAAAGCTAGCGCTGCCAGAACACCGGGCACCCCTGAAGCCAAATGCATGGCCAGAAAAGCAGAATACAAGGCTCCCACGTGGCCAGTTTGGCTAGCAAATAAGTAATGGATCAAAAAGTAGGCCGCCTGAAGGACACCAAATGCAGCCGGCCAGCTTAGTGATAGACCCTGTAGGACCTTAGCGACACAGCCCGACATCCAGCCAACTATACCGAGGTTTGTTAATTGACTGGCCATGCCGACAAGGACTGCAAACCATGCCAAAGTATCCCACGCTGACTTTTCACTTAAACAATCGTCCCATTCAAGAACTCCCAATAACAGCAGTATTGATAAACCAAGCATGGCAGCTACAACACTTGGGATTCCAAGAGCATCTCTGAGAGAGCAACACGTACAAGTCAGTTCAAAGATTTAAGGAAAAAAGAGTAATCCTGCAGAAATCGTAAAAATGAATCGCCGCATATACTATCAGAAAACATCTCATACTTTCCAGACTTGATATGAATATCTTTCAAGTTTAAACACATAAGATTAAAGCATTGAGTACTCATCAAAGACTATAACTATTCAACTCTATTTGTAAGAATATGAGCAGATGTAGAGAGCTGCATACCCACAGACCCACAAGGAGACGGCAAGAAGCATTGTTGCAACCATCACCCACTCATTCTTCGTAACAGGCCCCATTGATTCTAGTCTCTTCGCAGCCATAGCAGGAGCTTCTGGTGTATCCTTTGTTTCAGGAGGATAAAGCTTATACAAGATCAAGGGAGTGGCTATAAGACAGCAGAATGCAGGTAAGCTAGCAGCCTTGAACCAAGAAATCCAGGGGTTCGCTATCACAACCCCAAGTTCTTCGGCTAGCTTAAGGCACAGCAGGTTTTGAGCTGCAGCAGTCAGGAAAAGAGCACTTGAGTTACCCGCAGACTGTCATGCATCACAAGAACAGCGTTTAAGTCAAAGAACCCTACGAAAGACCATAACACATTCACAAAAGGTAGGAATAGTTCCTATAAGTCCATCAACAATCAAAGTGATCATGGAATTCACAAAAAGCTTCACACTTCCAATACAATTTCCAAAATTTGCCAAAGAAACTATTTATAGCCAGAAACTGTAGCTTTCTACCTTGTAATCCAACTCCAAACCCAAAAACTCCATAAATACTGAACAATCTTGAATACCTATTAAGTTTACCATTATTCATAAACTAATGCTTAATGCCCTCTTCTTTTGGACCGAACTAAACTAAACTATTCTAAACTCTTTATTGAACTAGAGTTAAGTCCAAAAGAAGAGGGCGAAAGGAAAACTCTCTAGCATAAATACAGCCTTTATACTTCAGTAATATTAGAATTGTTTGCGAAAAATGACAGTCCCACACTTGCTTTTCTCAGAATCTTTAAAAAGCGGCCTTCAGGTTTGACATTTTTCAGTCGAAGAATCCAACAAAATCCTTACTTAAATGCCGAATTGTGTACATAAAAAGCAGCAAATATGATCAAACTAGAGTATAAATCACAAAGAAGCAGAAAAGACAAACCTGGAACTGTGATTGGATCAAGTACGATCCCAGTTTCTTAGAAGAGGGATCCCCGGGCTTGCTCCCAGCCGAAAGGGCCAACGACTTGATGATCGGCAAAAACACGCCGCCGGCTCTGGCGGTGGTACTGGGCATTGCCGGAGCGATCAATGCCTCACTCAAAGTCAGTCCATAAGACAACCCCAGCGTACTTTTCCCCAACCATTTCACGAAGTAGGTCGCAATTCGATCCCCTAGCCCTGTTTTCACGAACCCACGAGCGAAGAAGAACGAAATCACGATCAACCATATTACTTCGTTGGTGAACGCGCCGAATGCGGTGGTGAAAGGCAGAGTCTTGGTCAAAACCGAGGTGGTCAGGCCCAGAAACGCCCACGCGCCGACCGGCAGCGGGCTGAGCACGAGGCCCGCGATGGTGGAGAGGAAAATGGAGAGCAATTGCCACGCCTGAGGAGTGACCTCCGGCGGTTTCGGGACCAGGAACCGAACAATCAGCCCAATTGAGACCGAGATGACTAAAGGGATTACTTTCGCACCCTGCGGAACGGCCGCGGGCGGCGGGTTCGCGCCGTCGTCATTGGCGGCGCGGAGGGGAGGTAGTTTATTGGAAATGAAAGGGTGGAATGGGGAGAGTTTGGTGGGGCTGTGATGGGAGGGGAATTTGACGGCGATGGGTGGAGAGCTCAGGCGGAGAGCGGCGGAGGAGGGGCGGAGGCGGAGGTGGGTGATGGAAGGGCGGCGGGAGGAGGAGACAGCGGCGGCGATGGCCAGGTATGGAGAGTGGAGGACGGAACTCTCCATGTGCGGCGGAGGAATGGGAGATTGGGTCAGCGTGAGAGTTTTTGCAGAGGTTTAAACAGAGACGGATGCTACGAAGCTAGTGAAGAAGACAGGCGCCATTTTGTATGTGGCTTATTTTTGGTATTACTAGTACTTTTTTGTTTTTATTCGAAAACAATAATAACATGATCCATCTATTGAATTGCATTTTCAACGAGAGGATGAAAATGCCTTGGGATTTAATTTGAATGAATACATATTTAATAGTATAGTGATGATGAGAATTCTGAAATGAAAATTTTATTTTATTATTATTGTAAAATTTGAAATAATGAAATTGAAGAAGCAAGGATCGTTATTTTATAGTCTAATATGATAAAAATTTTAAAAAGATGATGTTGTAGATGTAAATCAGGAGCGGTGGTAGTGAGGAAGCCCAATTTTTTTTACTAAAAATTGAATTTGCTATACTCACTGTATCCACAGATAGTGCTAATGCAGTATATACATCCCACACGGGAGTGCTGTCATTTACCTCTTCAGTGAGGTCTGTGGTGTCGGGTGACCGGAGCGATTGAGGGTGAGCCGATTAATCGCAGTATGTATATCTCAACGTTAATAACACACATTCTAACTTTTCTTGGGTGGTGTTGAAATTTTATTTAGGGTAATATGCAAATATTACCATATATGTTGAAGAAAGTACAGATATAACTCTGAGTTATTTTTTAGTGCAAACATTACCTTAACTACTATACATAAGTGTAAATATAACTCTAAATCCATTATTACGGCATGATTATTTCTGGCGATTGATGATCGAAAATGACAAAAATATCCTTCTAACCTAATACACAATTTTAAAAAACAAAAATGCCCCCACCACCAAAAAATGTAGAAAGAATCATGTCTCCAGACTTCAATTCCAAAGAATATGACAGATTGTTCTTATCAGGATTGCCTAAAAGCTTCAGAAACTCCCGATTAGACAAAAGGGTATATGTAGGATGGTTAAATGACTTCCAAATCACACTCACACCGCTATCATTCCCAACAAGAATCATCAGATTCCCAAAATCAAGCAACTGCATTTCTACAACACCTTTGTTGGCAGTGTTTGTAGACCAAATGATGGTATTTCCACTCTTCATGAAAGCATTCCCAGAAGAGTCAAACACCAAAATATCTGAATTTTCAACTGGGTTATTCCTGTTGGCAGACGATACTATGGTCTTGCTGATCTTATGAATAACAAGAAGAAGAAAATTGGTGACATCTTCTGTGGGGTTGAATCCAAAACCAGGAGACCCTTGAAACCCTATATCCAAATTCCCTTTGTTTAAAACACTCTACACTTGTTCCAGCAAGAAGCACAAACACAGCAAACAAGAACACAACTTTGAAGGGTAAAAATACCATCTTTCCCACACCCAATTCAAGAAATGAAACCTGAAAATGTTGGCACCGTCAACATCTACGGCACCATTCTCGGCCACGATTTCGTCCGCTTGCTCCAGTTGCTCACCACCTCTCACCTCCGTTGCTCCTGACCTATACCCGCACAACCCAAAGGCCCTCTCAAACCCGCACAACCCGACCCGAGCCCGCACAACCGTCCTCTCCATCATTGCCATCGACTACCCGGTGAAGAAGGTCTGATGAAACTATGCAGCTTGGAAAATGGCGCCAAGTTTGAAGTTGGAAGAGGCTAAAAATGACGCCAACTTCAGACTTCAGGTTTCAAGTTTTAAAGAGATGAAACGACACCAGGCTTTAGAGTTTTGGTTTTGTGTTTTTTATTTTATATCCTAGACACGTGTCGTGCTCTGATTGGGCTTTCCCATTTATCTCCTTTGATGTACATCCTTAAGGCTTGGATGCATTTTCTTTGCTGTGTGGTACGAATGCACATGGAATGAAAACTGAACCTCTTTTCTTCTTCCTTCTTCTCTGAATTTAAATTTTTCTTCATGGTATTAGAGCAACCAGGAAAGATCCAGTGACATTTCTTGTTTAAATCCTCATTGAATTCTGAGCATTTTGAGCTCCAAAATATGTCTTCTGATGCTGAATCAGTGGACTCAGTTCATCATTCAGTAAGGTCTACTTCGCACAGAGGAAGGCTAAGAATTAACGATCCATTTGATCTACAAAGTGCAGACAATTCGAGCCTAGTATTGGTAGCAGAACCCTTGAATGAGTTCAACTACATAACATGGAGCAGGTCAATGGTGATAGCCTTCAAATCTAGAGGAAAACTGAAGTTCTTAACTGGTGAGATTCAAACACCGGATCTGGATGATCCACTCTATGATAGATGGGATAAGGTAAACTCAACCTTAATTTCATGGATACTGAATTCCATTTCAAAAAAAACTGCCAGAGGTTTTATGTTCTGTGAAGATGCTTATACTTTATGGAATGAGCTAAAAGAAAGATTTGGAGAGAGTAATGGTCCTCTGATTCACAAACTGAAAAATGATATATGTGAATTGAAACAAGGGAATGAATCTGTTGCATTGTATTTTACTAAACTGAAAAGCCTTTGGGATGAGTATGCATGCTTAAGGCCAAGAAAGAGATGCAATCTAGACTGTATTAATTACACTTGCTTACCTGCAGAAGAAGAAGATGACAAGTTACATCAATTTCTAATGGGACTAAATGAAGAGTACAGTTCCATTAGTCATGAGATCTTACTGATGGATCATTTCCCCAGTATTGGGAAGACATATTCCATGATAACTAGGATAGAGAAGCAAAAGGCTATTCATTGTGGTTATCAGGAGGTTCAAAGCAATTCAGCTATGGCTGTGAGGATCTATAGGGACAGAAAATTGCCTTATCAGATCAAGGAATCAGGTGCGGATCAGTTTGAAGAGTCAGATGCTCTCAGAAGGAGAAATGTTAGAAGACCAGACAATGTGATCATTGTGGAAAACTGGGACATGTGAAAGAAAATTGCTTCAAGATTAAGGGATATCCTGAATGGTGGGAAGGAAATAGAGATGTTGCTGTTAAGCCTCAATTTTCTCCACAAACTTATCAGAAACCTACTCATTCAAGTCAAAGTTACCAGAAATATGCATCACATGTGGCTATGGAAGAAGAAGATACACCACTGAGGGATCCAGATGCAAAGCTGCATGCATTGGTTGTAAAATTGGTGGAAGCTCAGTTAGATAAGAAGCAGAAAGGGAAAGAATAGATTCCAGATCAGTATGGAGCAGTGAATTATGCACATTATCATGATTTTGCAGGTAGCCTGGTCACAAATTTTTCCCTTAATGTTTTTACTCTGGCTGATGATAAATGGATTGTTGACAGTGGAGCATCAAGTCGTATGTGTGCAAATATGTCAGTGTTTCATAATACTATTGCTATGCAAAGTCCCACACCTGTTTATCTGCCAGATCACACAATTAAACTGGTCACAACTATAGGATCAGTAATATTGAATCCCACAGTCACTCTGGTTGATTGTCTACATGTTCCTGATTTCAAATATAACCTTCTATCTGTAAGCAAGCTTGCTAAATCCATGCCTGTCAACTTCAAATTCTCTTCTGGTCTTTGTGTGCTGCAGGACCTCGGAACTAATAGAGTTCTTGTAGCAACCAAAGAAGTAAATAGCATGTACATTTTAGACAGTCAATCATTTCATCCAGAGATCATCAAGCAAAGACTTCATTCAAAAATTTCAAATACACCTTTCCAAAGCACTGTAATAGGAGCTGTTACCAATCAGACTTCACTACCTTTTAAGTCTTGGCATTTTAGATTAGGGCACCCTTCTCATGATGTAATGAAATACATTTCTGAAACTGCTTCTTTGTCTAGTACTGATAGCATTTGTTCAATTTGTCCTATGGCAAAGCAGCATAGGTTACCTTTATCACTCAGTACTAGTTTTACTCAGTCACCTTTTATGTTGATTCATTTGGATCTGTGGGAGCCTTACAAAATCAGTTCCATTAATGGTTGCAAATACTTCTTAACTGTGGTAGATGATTATACTAGATCTACCTGGATTTATCTAATAAAATCCAATGATCAAGTGTTTTCAGTTCTTAAACTGTTTCTTGCCATGGTTCATAATCAATTTCATACCTCAGTCAAAACAGTAAGGACAGATAATGGAAGTGAATTTGTCAATCTTGAGTGTGAGAAATTGTTTATTGATTCAGGCATATTACATAAAAAATCATGTCCTTATACTCCACAACAAAATGGTGTAGTGGAGAGGAAACATCAACATCTCTTACAAATAGCTAGAGCCATTATTTTCCAATCAAATATGCCAAAAAATTTCTGGGGAGATGCAGTTTAACTGCTACTTTTTTAATCAATAGACTCCCCACTCCTACTCTTTCATGGAAAACACCTTTTGAATTGTTGTTTCATGAACAACCTGATCTGCAAATTCTCAGAACCTTTGGTTGTTTAGTCTATGCAACTAATACTTCTCCACACAAGGATAAGTTTTAAGAGAGCGCATATCCTTGTGTATTCATTGGTTATCCTGCAGGTCAAAATGCCTACAAATTATTTGACTTGTAGAATCACAGGTTGATCATCTCTAGGGATGTGGTTTTCCATGAATCCATCTTTCCTTATTCATCAGTACTTCCCTTCTCTTTCCCTCTTCCCTTCACAGACACAATTCCTTCCGATTCCTCAGAGTCTTCTAATCCTTCACTTATTTTCCCTATTCCTTCTCCACCATCTAACACTGGTGCAAAGCACAGCACTAGAGTTATCAGGCCACCTGTCTGGGCTAAAGATTTTGTATCCTCTACAATTCATCCTCAGTCAAATATTTCTGCACATATTCTTGATGCTTCACAGGTTCAGGAACCATTCACTTATCAGCAAGCAAAACATTCACATGAATGAGTTAAGGCTATGACTGAGGAACTCACTGCCCTTGAGCAAAATCATACATGGGATTTGGTAAAGCTCCCACCAGGAAAGAAGGCCATTGGTTCAAAATGGGTATATAGGTTGAAATATAATGCAGACGGGAGTTTAGCTAAACACAAAGCTAGGCTAGTTTCCAAAGGTTTCAACCAGATAGAAGGCATAGACTTTTTTGAAGTTTTTTCACCAGTGGCTAAGGCAGTTACTATCAGAATCCTTCTTGCTCTAGCCTCAGCTTCCCACTGGCATATTCATCAGCTTGACATCAACAATGATTTTTTACATGGGCATTTAGATGAGGAGGTATACATGAAACTTCCTAATGGATATCATGCCACAGATCCCCACCTGGTTTGTAGGCTTACTAAAAGCCTCTATGGATTAAAGCAAGCTTCCAGGCAATGGAACAAGGAGTTTACACAACATCTTTTGAGCCTGAACTTCAATCAATCTCACCATGATCACTGTATTTTCTTGAAGTTCACTTCTTCTTACTTTCTGGCTCTGGTTGTTTATGTTGATGATGTTCTGATCATGGGAGATTCCCTTCTAGCATTCATCTTAATCATAAAAAAATATATCAAGGACATAGTGTCAGACTGTGGTCTTCTTTATAGTAAACCTGCAGCTACTCTATTTCCTAGCTCTTGGACTATTCATGATGAGGACTCAGTTCTTCTTCCTGATCCGAGTGCATTTCGAAGATTCATTAGCAGACTCTTGTATCTCAACTACACCAGGCTAGATATCACATTTGATGTTCACCAACTGAGTCAATTTGTGCAATCTCTCACTCATCATCATCTTAATGGAGTTTTACACATTGTGAGATACCTTAATCATCATCCACATCATGGCCTATTCTATTCTTCAGCAAATGATCTCCAGCTTCATGCCTATTGTGATGCTGATTAGGCAACTTGCAAAGTTTCCAGAAGATCAGTCACGGGTTATGCAGTATTCTTAGGATCTGCTTTGATCTCCTGGAAATCTAAGAAGCAATCAACTCTATCCAAGTCGTCTGCTGAGGCTGAATATAGGAGTCTCTCCATGACTTCCTGTGAGCTAAAATGGATCAGTTACATTGCTCGAGATCTTCGCCTCCAGGTGCAATTTCCTATTCCCCTTTTCTGTGACAATCAGGCTGCTCTGCACCTCACTGCCAATTCAGTGTTTCATGAAAGAACCAGGTATTTGGATATTCATTGCCATCTCGTCCGTGACTATTATCTTGAGGGATTTCTCCTTCCTTCCTTTGTTTCTTCTCGCTTGCAACTGGCCAATGTACTTACCAAATCCCTGCCTGTTGCTTCTTTTCTTACCAATTTGTCCAAGCTCAGTTTTTGTTCTCTTCACTCTGAGATTGAGGAGGGGGTGATGAAACTATGCAGCTTGGAAAATAGCGCCAAGTTTGAAGTTGGAAGCAACTTAAAAATGGCGCCAACTTCAGACTTCAGGTTTCAAGTTTGAAAGAGATGAAATGACATCAGGCTTTAGAGTTTTGGTTTTGTGTTTTTTATTTTATAGCCTAGACACGTGTCGTGCTCTGATTGGGCTTTCCCATTTATCTCCTTTGTTGTACAGCCTTAAGGCTTGGATGCATTTCTTTTGCTGTGTGGTATGAATGCATATGGAATGAAAACTGAACCTCTTTTCTTCTTCCTTCTTCTTTGAATTTAAATTTTCCTTCAGCGTGCTACCTCTCCGACGACGGTGACTCACTAATCACGTTCGAGGCGCTGGCAGAGGCGGAAAGCTTCGCGTGGATGTGGGTTCCGCTGTGCCAGAAACACGACAACGAGTCGCAGAACCTGGAGGCATACTTTTCGCAGAAGTCGGAGGAGGGTGTACGATGAGTTTGAGAAGTTTGAGAAGACTGGGGGCAGAAATTAGAAGTTTGAGAAGAGATGGTCCCGAAAAGAAGAAGCAACTAGGTTAGAACTTGTGGGGGTTAAAATAGTAAATTAATTTTTTTTTTCTTTTTTTTCTTTTTTCTGAGGGGTAAAATTGACTTTTCACCCAATTCCAATCTAAATCCGCCAGAGAAAGTTATATTTGCATATAACCTAAATATCTAGAGTTATATTTACACTTTTAAGTATCGCGGGGTTATCTCTGCACTTTTATCAATTATGCAGGATTATAATGCACTTTCCTCTTTTATTTAAAGTTTAGCTGTCAGCCCGATTTTGCTTATACTTGTGCACACATAATTTTTTTTTTTAAATCACATCTTAATGCTAACTTTTCTACTCTTATTGATTAAAAGAATCTCGTAAAAATAGAACTGAAACAAGCAGCACTAACAACCATTTCATTTGGCAAAAAATCCTATAAAATGGTTTTTTGATCAAATAACTAACTGTGGTTCAATATGATTGAGAGGTTGATTTGTTTGGAGTGTGTTTTGGTTTAGTGTTGTAAAGGCCGCCAGAAGAATAAAATGAGCGGGTAATGTCTTTCTTGTACTCCGATATTGGACCCATGAATAATCCATAGTTTTTTTATATATATATACATATATAGTAATGGGTACTTACCGCTATAGTTGGTGTCTTTACAAAAAAAAAAAAGTGTCTCAAACACGAGGATTTATAGGGTGATATTAAGCTTAAATTTGCACTATGCTATTACAACATATGAAATGAGATAGACCTATTATTGCTGAAACTCTAGCTAAAATATTACAATTCTAATTTAAAGTTTCAGTGTCATAAGAAGAGATATACACATATGTCATAATCGCTATTACAATAGTGAGCAAAAGCTTATGTGGTAATGATAAGGGCACGTCTAAGATAAATGGTTTCCACCATGTAGAGTTAGTGCAACCACAATAAATCAATCCAAGACTACCATCAGAACAAACACAATGAAGTATTGCAAGATACGCATCCAAAATGAGTCATCAACACCTTTGATCAACCACATGAGGCAATCAAAACAAAATAAATGAAGTTCTCCAATTAAAGATCAAGTCCGCCTCCATCACCCCCTAATGTAGGAGACTAAGACTCGTCAATTTAGTTGCCATAAATATCTTCCATCAGTGTAGTGAAATCACTTATACTACGTAGAAGTTTTCCTAACTTGACTCCAAAAGGTATTAGGGACCAACTTAAAGATGTCCTAAACCTCCTTTTGGACCAAGGTAAATCTTATTTGCCTCCATATAAGAAGAGTATCGCCATAAGTTCGTATAATATAACTTGGACTTGGATTTCTCCTCACCGTCTCATATGGATATCAAATCTGAAATCAATCATTTTTAATGACTTAGGTTGCCGGAAAAATATATATTGACAGAAAAAATTCCTTCCAACACTTAAAATAAAAAAGATCCTTTAAAAACTGCCCAATCTAAAATCTGAAAGGTGAAAAAAGAAAAAGAAAATAAAATAAAAACAGTGAAATAAATTAAAAGCCTCCCACCCGAAAAGAGAAATTAAAAGGTTGAAATAAAATAAAATTGGAGAATAACCCCTTCGTGACTTTGCTATACCCGAGTTGACTCGGTTCTGAGTTGAGTTCACATTTTCCTGAGTCGAGACCGAGTTAGCCAATACTGGATCTGAGTTGGCCGACTCAGATCCGAGTAGACTAGGCAAAAACTCATCGATGGCCATCTCAAAAACCACCGGCGTTGGCTTGAATAAACGCTGGCTCTGAAAACTTGTCGCGGAGCATTACCAAAGCAACGTCGTCGTGTGCGTAATAGCGCAACTGTCGTGTCGTGGTGCACCACCGACCTCCAGAGGAAGAAGCTCCGACCATCAGAGGAGACTCTGCCCACCAGAAGCTCTGTTCATCAGAGGAAGCTTCGTCCACCAGAGGAAGCTCCGACCACCAGAAGAACCTCCGACCACCAGAGGAAGCTCCGCCGCGTAGCACTACCGGAGTAACGTCGTCGCGTGCCCAAGAGTGCCACCACCGACGCACCATCAGAGTATCTTGATCGTCATTCGTCAGATCTAGTCAGATCTATCGGGTATTGCTATAAAATGGGGGGTAGGGATATTAGGGTGAGATTGGGAAGGGGGGGCCACTGGAGGCGGAAGTTTCCGGTGGCTCCCCCCACCCCCACCACAAGGTGGTGAAACTATGGTTTCAGTGAAAAGGAGGAGGAAAGTTTTTTTTAGAGAGAGAAATAGGCTGCTTGAGTTTAAGATTGAGCCTAATATCTAGCCCATAGTTGTTTCTTGTCACTGCATTTCAGCCTAATATCTAGCCCATCTCATATGCTAAAAAATGTACTAGATTTTAATATTTGTGACTCAGCGAATACTTAATCTAGTATTAGAGGCTTAAGGTTTTATATATTATCCTTATCTACGTTAATGTTGTAATTTAGGTTTTAAAAAATAACACTGATCTTGTTCATCACTTTATCTCTTGCACTAATTGTAAATTCACGATTGAAAGTTTCTTGTTCATCGGATGATTTATTTTTTATCGAACTAAATATGATATGGACATTTTCCAGCGTGTTGACATGAGTCACATGATTGCCACTACCCCAATGTCCACTTCTTTTGTTCATGACGATCAGATTTACAGCTCCACTAGCCCATTATTTTTCAATCTGACTCTCCACCATTCTTTTGTTAGTGTTTTACAATACTTAGTCATCACCCGACTTGACATCTCTTATGTCGTTAACAAATGTTAGAAAGTATCCCCATCTCCCTCAAGATGATCATTTGATGTGTCACTCACATACTTGATATGTTTGCGACACTCTGCACTACTCCCTCTCTATTCGCCCTATTTAAGGTCCACTTACGGTCACTAGTTATTTTGATACTGACAAGAACATACATGTTGAGAATTATCACCTGTGGCTATGCCACTTTTCTCAGTGGAAATCCTGCCTTTTGGTGTTCCAACAAGCATACCAATATCTCTCCTTCCAATATTATGAGTCTGAATATCGTGCTTAGTTGAGGTTTCTTTGCTAGACCTTCGGGTTTCTCTATCCCTTCCGCTTGTTTTCCTTTTTGACATTAACAATACCATTTTCCTGACTTAGAATTTTATTTTCCAGAAATAGGCAAAACACATCGATATCGATTATCATTTTGTTTGTGAGATGATATCTTTTGGCATGCTCAAGGTTCATCATGTTCCCACCTCTTTTCAAGATGTTGATATCTTCACTAAGGGTATTTCTTGTACAATATTTTACTTAATAACAGTGTAATAATAACAGTACTAACAGAGTAACAGATGTAATAAAATAAGTAAAATAAGTAAGAACAAGAAAAAGCTTTTCAATTGAATATGATTCTCTTTATTGAATGGAGATTTTGGCTTACAGTGGGAATGGAATTGATGTATGAACGATCAATTCAGATTGTGGAGGTTGTATGAGAGTATACAAGAGAGTGCGATAATTCAAACGTGCTCTACAAATGAAATGGAATGAAGTACTTATAGGAAAACATTTGAATTCTAGTCTATTACAAATTGGAGTCCGATTTTGGAATCCATCAATCTGGAATGTTGGATCTGCCTTGTTGAATCTAGACCTTCCTTTTCGTTGTTGAGTGGGGAGTGGGGCCCACCACCTTCTGCTGTCTGCTGGTTGATTGAGTTAGTGGGATGTGGAACCCACCATTATCTTCTGTCTCGATTTGAATTTGGTGGAAGCTGGGATCCACCTTGTCTACTGCTTTGTTGAATTTGTTGAAGTATGGTGGAAGCTGGGATCCACCATTTGGCTGATTGAATTGGGTGGAAGCTGGGATCCACCTGATGGAATTCGTCATTGCTTACGTTTTATTGTAGTCCCTACATTTCATAGGGATCTTGACTATCTTGGAGGTATAATTGATCATCTGTCTCCTATTTAATGGCTTGCTTTTGTCTAACTAATTCTTGATAGAATTCAAGAATTTTCTGAAGGTCTTCATCTGGCTCTTGTTTTGGAATTTGTGTAACTGGATGTGGTTGAATGGGTGTTGGACATAGAAGTTGAGGCTGAGGAATGATACTGGCCAATGGTCCAATAAGTGTTGGACAAGAAGTAGGAATAGGTGATGGAAGTGTGTGCTGGGTAATGGGTTTGAATGCAATTTTCATTTTTTGGCCTGTTTGAAAATAGTGAGTTACTACTTTTGAGGAACAGAAATCTGGCTTATAATTCACCCACCATTTTATTTTGAATTGTCTGAGTAAAGAAAGTGGGTAAGAAGTGTGGAATGGTTTTATTTGAAAGTTTCAAGCAAATATCCAAGGTACCCTGAAAATAGCATGGAATAAAATTGGTCGCTCATGAGGTTTGGAATGGCTAAGTGTTTGTTGGCTAAATTTCTGGAATGTCCTAAACCCATCTAGAATGGGCTGTGGGTATATTTCAGTAGAAGGGCCAAATTTAACCCACCAATCAAAGAACCAATTTGGAATCTGATTATTAAAAGTTGAATGGAAATTGATAAACCAGGAATGGTCAAACGATCTGTAAAAGAAAGTTCTATACCATGCCTGAACATAATCATTGTAATTGAATCCAGAAGGAAAATAATCAACTGAAAATGTAGTGGAATGAATATTTGAAACTTGTTGAGGACTGAGAATTTGTTTAATATAGACTTTGGAATATTCTATCCTATTGGGGTCCTGTTTGTTGGAAACATGTTGAATATCAATGGATTTGGTATCTACCAGAATGAGTTCATAATATTGTTGAGTCTTGTGTACATTTGCTGTCATCCATAAGGATGATGGTGAAAATAAATTGGAAACAAAAATTTTCAGTTGTGGAATATCTGGTTCTGTATTGAAATGAGTAACTACAATGTGCTCAGGATTGGGTTTATCAAAATATGTGGATGTTGGTTTGGAAGTACTAGTGGATGCTTGGTGAAGTGGTATTGGAGTATGGGCTCTTTTCAATGGAGTGAAATTGGAAGACATAGGAGGAGTGTTGGATTGAATGAGTCTGGAATGGGGAGTTTGGGCTATGGTGGAATATGTAAGTGTAGGAAAATGTTCTAATGGAATCATTGGAGTAACAGTTGGAGTAAGAGGACGAGGATTAGCATAGTCTTTGCTAGTCCTTGAATGAGATGAACCTGTTGATGTGGAATCACTCATGGTTTCCTGTAAGGAATTCACGAGTCAGGAAATATGGAATAGAATTCTCTTTTCCTTTGATAAACTGAATATCAAAATAAAAAACTGATAAAATGCCTTGCCATCTGGCAAAAATCTGTTTTGAAACTAAATTCTTCACATCTTTTTGCAAAATATCTTTTGCTGATTTGCAATCAATGTTTAATAAAAACTTTTTATTGTATAAATCATCTTGAAATTTTGAAATGCATAAAACGATGGATAAAACTTCTTGTTTTACTGTGGAATAATTCTTTTGTGTATTAGACCAAAATTCTGAATGATATCTTACTATAGAGATTTTTCCTAAATGGTTTTGTTTTAGTATGCCTCCATATCCTATGTTGGATGTATCTGTTTCTACTATCATAAATGCTTCTGGATGTGGAATTCCTAAACATGGTAGTGATTTAGCCTTTATTTTAATTTCTTTTACTAAATTAGTATGCTCATCTGTCCATACAGGAGGATTTAATTTTAGTCTTTCATATAATTTTTTACATATAATCTTAATATTGGGAAAGAAATCTGAAATGTAATTTACACATCCTAAAAATCTTTGTAACTGATTTTTATCTCTTATTTCATCTGGAAATTTTTCTGCAAATTCAATAGATCTTTGAATAGGTTTAATTGTTCCTAAATGTATATCAAATCCTAGAAACCTAATCTTTGTTTGGAATAGTTTCATCTTTGGTTCGGATATAACCAAACCATTTGCTTTTATTATTTTGAGTAAAATATTTAAGTGTTTAAAATGACTATCAATTGTATTGGAATAGACTAACACATCATCAATATTTACTATTACAAATGTTGAATAGGGATTAAAAATATCATTCATTATTTTCTGGAATTCTGATGGTGCATTTTTTAATCCAAATGGCATGACATTCCACTCATATTGACCGAATGGAACCACAAATGCTGTTTTGTATTTATCCTTTTCATTTATTTGAATTTGTCAATATCCTGATTTTAATTCAAATTTTGAAAATAATTTTGCATTTACTAATCTATTAATCAAATCTCTTTTATTAGGAATGAGATATCTAATCCATTGTAATACCTTATTTAAGGGTTTATAATTTATTACTAATCTAGGAACTCCTCGTTCCTTTTCTGCAGTTTTATTAACATAAAATGCTGAGCAGCTCCATGGGGATTTGCTCTTTCTTATTAATTTTTTTATCTAAATAATTTTGAATTTCTTGCTTGCATAATTCTAATAATTCAGCATTCATTTGAATAGGTCTTACCTTGGTAGGAATATTTTGTTCATTAAAATCTTTTTCATATGGTAATGATACTATATGTTTTTTCCTATCCCAAAATGCGTTGGGATGGTTTGAACAAATTTGTCTTTGGAATTCTTGTTCTAAATTCTTTATCCTTTCTTTTATATTCTTATGTCCTAATTGTTCTTCTATTTTAGAGTAACTTAATTCTTCTTTTAGAAATGAAATATCTTTTTGTTTTCTATTTAAAATACATATTCTCTTATATATTGAATTGGTTTGTAACAAATGTAATTCAATTTGACTAGGAGGACTAATAAAAGAAAATAATAATTTTTTACCGAATATTGTTGTACTAATTCCTTGTTGAGTCTTTTTGAAAGGGGTTATTTGATATAAAAATGGATTTCCTAATACTGCATCATAAGATACATTTTCTAATATCAAAAATGAATGTTTAATACAATAATCATTATTACTAATATATCCATTAGATAATTTTTTCTTAATAATCATTGGAGTACCATTTGCTGCTGAAAGCTGTTCATTAGTTTTTACTAAATATTTACTTGGAATTATTCCTGACCTAATGCATGATTGGTCTGCTCTACTATCAATTAAAGCTACAATAGTTGTGCTAAAATCTTGAACTCCAATTGTAACTAAGGAATACCATTTTTCCATATTAATTTTATTAATAACATTAAAAAATTGCTGATTTGTGGGGATTTCTTTGGAAATAAGAATATCAGAACTACTAGGTGTTTCTAATGATATTAATTCTAAATCTTTTTCTTTCAAATTAAATGCTGATTTAATATGACTAATTTCATTTTTTTAGTAAATTAATTTCTTTTCTTAAGTCTTGAGTATCTGTTGAAGCAATTATTAATTTTTTCTTTTCTGACTCTGAATATTTTTTAATTGTTTGACTTAGACTAAACGCTTCTGTTATTTTAGGTTTATTTTCTTCTAGTACTAAATTTTTTAATCTTTGAATATATTCTGTTTTATCTTCAGAATTTCCTATTTTATCTATTATATCTAATAATTCTTTTTTTACTATGTGTTCTATTTAGCATGTTAATAGTTGGAATTCGACATTGACATATATTATCAGAATTACTAGTAGTTTAGTGGTAAAACCAAATGGGAAAAAATCATATAATCAAAGTGCACTATATATAACAATGTCCGCTAAAATTATTTGTTCTTGAAAATATTAATAATCAAGCTTTTTTTACACCAGCTATACAAAGTATATACTCCATCTGTCCCACTAAAAATGACACAATTTTATTTTTCATCCATCCCAATAAAAATAACATGTTTTAAAAATGATCTAAACTGGGAAAGAATAAGAAGTTCTTGATAAGAATCTCCTTGCGAAAAATCTGGATTGCGGAACTAAAATCTTTGACCAGATGAAGGGATCTGCAAATCCTCACCAAGTCATGCGAAATTCAAGAACCTAGCCCTCAGGATGCTCTCAATCTCGACTTGCTCTCTAACTAGCCCGCGGGATCATATCACAAGGTTTACTAGTACTTAATTAACCCTCAGGATTAAGAAACAATGGAATTAGCTCGCAAACAAAGAGTATAAACTCAAAAGATTGTATATTTGATTGATAAAAGTGTGTATAATTTCGTCCAAAGGCCTCTCTATTTATAAGGCTACAATCTCAGCCAAAACCCTAATCACAAACATAATCTGATTCAACTTATGGTAGCTTTAAGAAGCTAAACCCATATCTAACTAAAATTTCTAAAATAGACATATATAGTCGAATTCTTCCAAGACACACCTTGGATGAATATTGCCTTATCTAATCTTATCAAATCTAATTCTAATCAGAATAAAACTGAATATTCTAAACTTAATGGATTGTGTTTCGAAATTCAGCCTTCAAAGCCCAGGTGGCCGAGCATATCAGTCCAAAACCCAAAGTGAATTAATTTTACAATAGTTTACAGTGATCACACTACCTCATTAAAAAATCGGTGGGAAAAAGAGTGTAGTGATTTTCATGATGTCTTCAATTCTTCGACGGTCTTGAACAATAAATCCAAGATGTCGATGCCGGTTCCTTCTTCAATATTCATTATAAAGGCGATTAATCGAAGAATTTAAAGCCGCATCTATGCATTTGATATTCATATCATTCCCTCCAGGATCAAAAAGTTTCGTCCTCGAAACGGGAATCATATAACCTATAAAGACATCCCCAAATTCTTGTAACAACTTAACAAACCGTTAAAGAAAATTTACAGGAATATCTTCTTTGGCATAACAACTTTCTTTAAGGATAATATAAGAACAAAAGAATGATTAGTCAAAGCTCAATTCACATCTCTTATTGAAGCATAAAACGATTTACCAAAGTCAGTAGATAATTCATGCCTCATCATATAAATAGAAAGTAAAGGACTAAGATTTGAAGACAAGACTTTATGCGACTTTTCAAAATCATTCTGCAACTTACCTGTCTTACTTCCCTTAGGATCGACCTGGAACTTGTGTATGACAACATTTACTATCTTTTTGGAAGAATTGACATCATATTTGTCAAAATTACTTGCTCCTTGTTGGGGAGTAATTTTGGCAACTTCTGTGGAATAAGCCCCAGCCAAAAATTATTCTTTGTCATTTTTCATATGCATTTGAGCCTAAAAAACTTCTTGTGTTTCTGGACCTTGCTCACGTCTATCAACAACGATGATTTCATCATCTAATTTTTCTCCTTCGTTGTCAGACCTTGTAAGCATATCTTCATCTTCTTCCTCCTCCAATGTTGTTAAAAATTCGTTCATGGGGACAGTTATTATGAACATGTCCTCGTTCATTACAATGAAAGCATGTAGTAGTGTTAGAAGAAGCTGTATTTGACAAAGTAGAAATTGATTTACATGTATTTTGGCTAGGAGACTGATTAGTTGTAATCATTCTTCAATCAGAGGGTTCAAATGGTGGATTTGAGTAGGTTTTGATCGAATTATGGTTTCCCCGGCCACCCATATTTGAATTGCTACAACCCTTGTACCAATTTTGGCTTCTGAAATTATAGACTTGTCTTTGACTGTCATAGCCAAAATTAGAGCTTCCTATGAGCCTTAATGTCAACTCAACCAACATGGCCTTGAACAATAAATCTTGCATGAAAGCATAATGATGGAGCTTAACCGGAACTTGCATATTTTCTCTTAAAACTTTAATAAACCGATTCTTTATATGTGCATCATTTTATCTCATGCCAACTCTTCTTATACCTAATTCAAGATCTTGCCAGTATTCATCTACACTGCGGTTTCCTTGCTTCTTGTTGCTGAGATACGAATGTTGCTCAATCAAATATGTTTGTGGAACATGATATACTCAAAGCTTGGTTTTCAATCTCTCCCAAGTGGAGATAGGTCTTTTACCAGCAAGCTGTCTTGATTCTTTCAAATTCTCCCACCATTCTGTGGCATAATGGGTGAAAGAATACTGTGCGGTCTTGATCTTCTCTTTCTCACGATATTAGTTAATATCAAATGGGTTCTCGATCTGCCTCTCCCAATCCAAGTATTTCACAAAATTGTGTCGATCGTCAAATCTAGGAATATCATACTTCAAACCTTTGATGTCATGAGCAGATTCAACTTGTCTTGCAGAACGAGGTGGTGTAGGATTTTTCAACTCATCTAACTTCCTAGAAAATCTTTGAACATCACTCATTAATGCATTCATGACATTCATGGCATTCATTATAAGTCTATTGTTGGGACTGCCAACAAAAGGCGAGACGAACGGATCGTCCGCCAACAATGCTAAGAAGAAACAACTGATTAGTAATAAATGTCCCCCCCCCCTTCCCTTTGCTTATTAAGGTCACTCACCAAGTGTATAACACTCACAACTCACAAGGAAAAGGTTAGAACAAGTGCAATCGATAAATTCACAGCAGCTTCAAAGCAAAACCTATTTTGAAATTTAAAAATATATAAACTCAAAACTGCCCTCTACGATCTAGAATTACAAATCCTTAAGAGACTAAGGAACAAAATTCAATTTTAATGGCACAAATCGGAGCCGTAATGAATGAGATATGATCAAAACAAGAATACTTTATATAAGCGACAAATAAGTTCCGAAAATTCAAGTAACATTTCCGAAATCAAATTAAATTAGAAAATCAAACCCAAATCCTATGTGGTAAAGAAACTTAATGACTTGCTTGCTGCTGAAGTCGAATAATTCAGATTAAACCCCGCTCTCAAATGACTTTTATTTCCTTTTTCATTTTCCGGTTAGAATTTTGACTTTTCTTTTCCTCTTTTAAATCGGATTTCCTTTTTTTCTTCTTTCTTTTTAAGCCACAATTCAATTTTTCTACTCAATACAACCCTCACAATCAGAATCTTATTCCCCAAGCAATTCAAAGCCGTGTACAATTCCCAAATTTTCAAAAATTGCAAAATAGCCCCCAAACTTTCAAAATTTACAAACCATTCCCAAATTTCCGATTTTAAAACCCTAAATAATGATTTTAAAACCCAAAATCTGTTGCTTTCTGTTTTTGTTTTTGAAAAACAAATTAGAACCAAAAGTGCCTTTGTAAAACTTGGAATAAGAAGTCTGCGACAACTTCCTCTCGATTCAAATGAACTTTGAGGTATTCAAGATCGTAAGAATCAGGAATATGACAATATATCAAGAAAATGACACAAAAGACTCTATTTTTTTGTATAAGGTGCAATCAAGAATTCAAGAACAGTTCAAGATCACAAATCAAAGAACGATAAATAAAGCAAATAAGATTATGAGCATGCAATAATTTTTCAGAAGAGTGGAAGAAAAATATCACAAGCATATAAACTGTTTAAGCTACCTAAAAACTAAGAAACTTACTGAGAGGTGGAGGCTGATAATACTTGTTAACGCTCAGACCCTTCGATGTTCTCTTGACTCGGTTGATGAAGGTGAATGCGGGGAGTAATACCGAAGTATTCTAACTCTCGAACCCTTCGACGTCTTTCGACTCTAGATTCAATCCTCCTGGTAAGAAAGATCAAACAAACACAGTTAAAAATGACATGAAAGAGTTTATAAATTTAAAAAATCAAAAATAAAATTCAAACAAAACTCGAAACCCTTGTTGAATTTTCAGCCACTAAGGATTTTTCGTTTTGCTATGATACCAACTGATATGAATCTTTTTGCGAAGACTATGGATTGTGGAATCAAAATATTTGACCAAATGAAGGGATCGACAAACCCTCACCAAGTCGCACAAAATTCAAGATCTCAACTTGCTCTCTAACTAGCCCGCGAGATCAGATGACAAGGTTTACTTGTACTTAATTAACCCTTGGGATTAAGCAACAATGGAATTAGCTCGCAAGCAAAAAGTATGAACTCAAAAGGTTGTACATTTGATTGATAAAAGTGTGTATAAATTCATCCAAATGCCTCCCTATTTATACAGTTGCAATCTTGGCCAAAACCCGAATCACAAACACAATCTGAATCAACTTATGGCAGCTTTAAGAAGCTGAAACCATATCTAACTAAAATTCCTAAAATAGACACATATCTTCCAAGACACACCCTGGATAAATATTGCCTTATCTAATCTTACCAAATCTAATTCTAATATGAATAAAACTGAATATTCTAAACCTAATGTACTTTATTTCAAAATTCAGCTCTTCAAAGCCCACATGGCCGAGCTCATTAGTCCAAAACCAAAAATGAATTAATTTTAATATAGTTTACAATGATCTCACTATCTCATTGTGGGAAAAATGATTATAGTGTTCTTCAAGATGTCTTCAGTTCTTCGACAGTCTTAAACAAAAAATCCAAGATGTCGATAATGACTCCCTCTTCAATTCTTCATAAAAAAGGCGATCAATTAAAGCATTTAAAGTAGCACCTAAGCATTTGATATTCGTATCAGTTCCCCCAATATGCTCTTTATCTTCCACCACTTTTAGACTAGATTTACTATTTTTCTAAAAATCTATACTTTTTGAGAAAAATGCATTTTAACCATATGTTTTGTTCAAAAGTGCAGATATAATCTTGTAAAATTTGAAAGTACAAATCTAACCCTGGATTTCGTTGACCAAAATGTTAACGACCAATTTGGCTAAAAATTTATGAAAAGATGATGGGATGAGTGCCAATATAACCCTATCTACTTGAGTAAGTACCAATATAACCATGATTATTTTTAGTGCAAATATAACCCTAACTAGTTAATAAAAGTGCTAATGTAGCCCTCGGACCCTATTTCCGGCATTGACCTCAATTTTCCGGCATTGACTCTATGTAAATTGACCAAAATACCCTTTTGGCTAACTCTAAAATTAGGTGGACAATTTTACCCTCATAGTTCGTCGAACCGTCGCCGAAACAGGTAGGGTTATATCAACACATTATGAAATCTTATTGGGTTATATCAGCACATTCCTAATCTTTGTAGGGTTATATCAGCACATTTCTAATGTTTGTAGGGTTGTATCAGCACATTCTTAAAACTTATAGGGTTATATCAACACATATTATAAATATTAAGTGTGTGGTATTCGACTGGCCTTAACGGGAAATCACATCATCATATACACCATTATAACATCATAACAATATCTTATACAATATAAAATTTGACATCATGACACCATCATTAATATTAAACATCACTATCACATATCATAACCTCATTTCAGAACTTATCAACATTAAAAACCCTAGGCTGAATAACACAGCAAAATAACAATCATACACAACACCAAAGATCATCCAATCATTAATCTGGACTAAACACAACAAAATAAATAAAATATCATTAAAACTCCTATATTCTATAGTATGTGCTGATATGACCCTACATTTTTTTATTAATGTGCTAATACAACCTTTTAAATTTTAGGAATGTGCTGATTTAACCCTACCAATTTTCATAATGTGCAGATATAACTCTACCTAATCCGCTGGCGGACCGCCGCCGGTCTAAGGATAATAACGTCATTTCTTTTTTTTGTATTTTAGTTTTTTCAGAAGGGCAAACATGTAATTTTATAAAATTTTGGCTAAAAGTTGCCGGAGAGGGTTATATTGGCACTTTCACTAACTAGAAATGGTTATATTGGCACTTTCGAATATTGAAAAGTTATATTGGCAGTTATGTCAACTAGGTAGGGTTATAAAATCACTTTTTTCAAAGATAATTATACCCCTCATAAAAATTTTAAAAACAAAAAAGAAAAGAAAATATAGCATTAATCCCAATCCAAAAAAACACAGCCCCCTCTTCTTCATTTTTTCTCTCCGCTGACTGGACAAAAATGGAGAAGACACTGAATTGGTTTTTGTTGACTAGCGGTGATGGGTTGCCTTTCATGGAGACATGCGTTGGGAGGAGGGAATCGACGGTGATTCACAGGCAAGCAAGCGAGAAGTCGATCGGGATCCAGAGGGAGGACAGTCCAGTGTCCTCTTCATTTTTCCTCTTTGCCGCCTTGTGCCACCCTATCCCAGCGGTGACCTGCTTGGTGTCGCGCTATCAGATATCATTTCCCCAAAACCATTTGATTATTTAGCGGTTTTGGGTTTGCCGTCAGAATAAGTGGTGGGTGGCTAGCTCTAGGGGCTGAGGTGATGGATGGCTGTGGTAGAAGGGCTGGCTCGGGCTGGGAATTTTGTGTTTTTGGTGTTTTGGTGATGCTGGACAATTGAATGAGCCACTGATTAAATGTCGGCAGAAGGTGGGAGTGGGCGACAGGACTAGGGTTTCTGGGCGGTTGACTAGGGTGTTGGGCGGTGGTGGACTAGGGCGTTGGACGACGGGGCTGGGTTTATGGTGACGGGGCTGGGGTTTATGGGCAGAGCTGGTGGTTCTGGGTGGCGGTGGTGGGTGCAGGGAGCGGCAACGCGGTGGGTGCAGGCGACGACAATGGCAGAACAGCCGCCAGTGGTGGTCAATGGGTATGGTTGAAGATGAAGAAGAAGAAGAAAAGGTTAGGGGTAGAATTGTCAAGTACATTTTCAGTTTTGAGTACAGGGGTAATTTTCTCTTTACATGTTTGGTCAACCGTTGACTTTATTGAAAAAATTTAGGTTTATTTTCGCACTTTCATATTTTACAAGGTTATATCTGCACTTTTAAAATTTAATAGGATTATATATGCACTTTACCCACTTTTTTTAACCCTTATTCAATCCCACATCAGATCGCATGAGCTAAAAGTATCATGTGTTTTTAGCCAGACGGAGGGAGTATAAGGAATGGTTGATACATATGCAACATATTCTCTCTCTTATTTTACTCTCTTAATAATATTTATGTCAGAGCCGATTTTAGCATCGCTCTATTTATTTAATTTTGTTTCTGTTGGACATATATTGATTATATCATGCAAAAAATTAAACAACAAAATTGAACGAGCAATTAACATATGCAAGAATAATAAATTTTTATTAATTATTCAAGCATACAATCGAAACGCTTAAATTACAAATAATCAAAGCATAAATCATATTTCAAGTGATGATGGAGTCACGAGTAACACTCGCTGCCCTTGAAACGAATGAGTCCCGTCGTGGACATCGTTCCCTAGGATAAAACCATCGAAGGTAACAATTAATACATAAGAGTTACCTCGGATTCACGCAAGGCCCGAAGGACTATCACCTTGACAGAACACCAAATGGAAACTTCGAGAAAGACAGACAGAAGACTCAAGTTTAGAATATGGAGGGACTTGAGAAATGGTGTGCGTTTCTTCTAACTGACTTATGGGCTCTATTTATACTGCTCTAAGAGACCCTAATCATGGAAACATGATATTCTGATTTTCTGTAATTAGAGAAGAATAATCTCCAATCACCAACTCACCAAATCTGAGACATTCCATGAATACTCGAATCAAATCTGCTGGAAAAGGAAGAAATATTTGCACAAATATTCTTCATCGTATTAAACATGGTAAACCGCATATTTATTTAAGACAAGATATCTCACAAAATATGGAAGTATTTTGTTCTTATCTCTTAAGAATTACACACAAGCAATTCCATATATACTATGAGGTTGGGCCTTCCAGAGACTTCCATGCGGTCCATACGCATTTTGGACAGTCCAGAGAAAAACTAATTTGGGCCAATTTCCGCCTAATTGTTTCTCTTTCAAGAGTGACTTTTCAAACATCCATATCTCATTCACCCTTGATCCGTTTTGAGAGTTTAAATAGTCAATTTTATAGTACTCGCGGAGGAGAACTCAAAAATGACATCCACCGACCCAAAATCCATCCGGGTCCCACTCAAAACAATGCCCAAAAGTTGACGAATTTCAACCTTTTAACCATCATTTTCCAACAATCCCCCACATGCATAGATATGGATGTAGGAATCAGAACAATCACATCAGACACGGAGTTTGACTTAGTGATAGATTCATTTCGACGGCATAGATGCTGCATAGGATAAGTAGGTGTCACCCTTTGAACTTTCCCTTGAGAGAGTGCACTTAGCCCACTGGTTAGGAAGTAGACGCGATGTCCTGGAACGTCCCCTACCACTTGTGTGAACGACAATGCACTTCCCACAGACATCTTTCCTAGCCCTTGCGCTTTCCTCGGTTGTGTCCATTAATCAGGCCATGGCACACGCCTAGTTCTGTAAGGTTTCTAAAGAATTGCGTCCCAACAATTCCCTTTCGAAGCGGCCACACTTCTCGCTTACATAGGTGATTATTGGTGTAAGAGCAGTTCCGCAAACTATTGCACTCTTTTGAGTACTACATACTCGATGCCTTGAATCATTAAAAACAATTTAATGCTTAACCTCCATTCACATCACCGTTTCTTCATCATAGGAATAAGACAGGAGGTATGAAACCCCCACAGTGATCGCAATGGGTCTTTGCAGTTTAGTTGTCCCTTTGAACCTAGATCTTGGGATCTCCAGTCACATAGGTTGGGTGTCCACGTACGTAACCCACCATTTATTGGACTTCGTCATATTCCTTTCGATAAGTTCTCAACTAACTCTCGATTCAATTTCTTCGTCAAGAAATTAATTCAATCCTTTCGTCAAAGAATCGCAACTCTTATCATATTGACCTTACGTAGTCAACATCGATAATTCTCGTAGAGAGTAGTCGTCCAATGGTAAAGTGTCTATGTCGAGACACACCATCATCGATATGGCTTTAAGCTACAAGCTTTACGCTACACCAATAAGCATACAAGTGCTTTGGTCATCCTAGGGTATATCTTTCCCAATTTTTTTCCAACACAATGGACATAGATTCCTCTATGAATCTAGCATAAGAGAACCATTTCTCTAGACAACTCAAGCCATATCCATGAGTCTCACACACAGCTTGTTTCCAATGATCTTTTCTAGATTACTCGTGTATCATCTTACTATCCATTGTAAGAATAGTCTAATGTGCACTTTAATAAGTACAACAGACTATCAATGACTCTTGAGTTCTCTTCTTAAGAGACACCTCACCTTTACAAAAAGGTAACTCATAATGTTTAGAGTCATTCCATTGAATACGACATATCTCCAAGAGACTCAATCATCATATCAATCTTTCTATCAATGAGAAAACCATCAATTCAAAGACATAAATGACATGGTCATTTTCCGTGTCCCTTAGCATATATGCCTTCATCAACTCATTGATTCAATATCATTGGCTAAACAACAATTAGTTTGGTCACATGATGGATCATTTAGGAGCATTGAGCTTTTCATTTTGCTCTATTCAGATTTTAATATCTAAATCTCCAAATAACCATTTAGGTCCATTAGATGTACTTCTAGCTTTCACACAACCTTGATAGCAAGTACCATCACCCTTGGACTCATTCTCACGTCTAGAGAACACCCATCAAGTACACAAATATACTTACTAATTGTTCAAATCTACTAGTACTCTAGTGATTTGCACTCATGGTAGATCAATCTCTCTATTGATCACCACTTTCCACAAAAATTATTTCATGGAATCTCGTTTCCTTCGTTGGTTTATCCCTGATCCTTAATTATTTCATCTATTGACTCTTAAGTCCATTTAAGATAAATCAGGATCTTTAACAAAAAATTCCACAAAATACACTTTCCATCAAGATATATTTCTAGTTTCGGCATAATATTTCTTGTGAATTTCAAGAAATTGATAGCACTTCAACATTGTGCATATCTAGTAAAGATATTGTTTAAGTATTCCTTTTACTACATTCGCAATATGCCAACCCACACATTCGAAAGAACTTTTAGGATGGCTCTATGAGGAGCTTTATTTTCCTCCTTCTTGGGGTATCTTATTTAAAAGATTGCCAGCCAACTTAAAGGCTCCCCCACAACGCGTGATCATTTCTAGCAATGACCTTGTAAATGTCTACATTGTGAATCACATTCCCCAAAGGATTCTATGCATTCACATCATGGTCACAGATAACCTCGTATGTTTTCTGTGCATCACGTAAGTGGTTTCGTTAATATACAAACCCAACTTACTAAAAGTCCGTGTATTCAATAATGAATCGAACACTAGGTTCTTACCCATCAAATTTCTTTTAGGCTAGATCCTTTCAACAATCAAAACACTTCATGTATTGATCTTTTATCGCGGAAGTCTCTCTTATTCCTTCAACTCCCTTGGGATTAGAGATAACTAAACTTACCGATCTCAATTAATCGTTCTTCCCCGCATGACCAATACCACAACTGATGTAGTATCAATCAATCGAGGATTCGATTAACTCTCACTAGGGCGCAGTGTGAGTTTACCAACTCCACACAATTTCATGCCCATTTTAAAGCCAAGTTTCAGTACAACTGAACTTTACTTTCATACTACTCAAATCAAACTTGAGTGTCTTTTTATGCTCGAAACACATTCAAGTCTATTGCTAGACTCAAGTTTGAGTGCATTGCTAGACTCAATTTCGAGTTTACCCTTTTGGTTCGAGTTAAAGTCCTCCCGACTTGATCAACTTGATTCAAATCTCTCTGTGGTGACTTTTTCACTTCAAGTACCTATCAAAATTCATATCGTCGTTGAATTTTTAGGTTTTCGTCTACCCCCCACATTGGGCTGGTTTTATTAAACATCCTCACACGTGTTAAGTTTCTCAAAACCTCGTGCCTTGGGGTTTCTAGACTGAATGTCTCCTCATCTCAGAATTCTAAGGCTTTCCAACCAAAAATCTAGAGAATTGACCAACTGTCTTGGGATTCCCTATTTCATGATTCTTAGTTTTTCAACCATAAATCAAGAGATTTGACCAAAAGTCTTGGGATTCCCATTCTCAGGATTCTTAGGCTTTCCAACCAAAATCTTGAGATTTTCCCCTCAATTCTTTGATTACAAATAATCAAAGGTTTTTAGCATAGTCATGATAACTCATGCTTTAGGGTTTATACCATGGTTCACAAGAACCAATACCCTATACATAGTCGTAAACTAATGTCTTCGCGTTCACATTTTTCAGGTCATACAAAATAACCAGAATATGTTGAACTTTGAGCCCATATGCTCTATCTGTGCAATCTAACAATTGTCACTCGTGAGCCATATGCTCGTAAACGATCAATCAAGATAGCCAATTATTGGGACAAGCCTTGTCGAACCTTTCATTGCATCAAAAGGGCACTTTCCCAAACAATTAATATAATCATAGCTTATAAAAGTATAACACAATTTTAGACACATCATAGATCTACAATTTTTGTATATGCAGCTTAATCAAGTCCCTAAATGAACGAGAATACATCATGTATCAACTAACCCAATGTCACATACTTCATTCATGCACGAATATATTTCACTCTTGCTGAGAGATGTCATGTTTAAGTGCAAATGAAGTTTACCAATTTTTCGCATGCGATTCTCAGACTAAGCATATAAAAGTCATGAATCACTAGCAGCACATTCTCACACAAATATGGTTTAAATCTTTAACCAACATAAGCAGCCCACATCACCAAATTATTATACCATGCAAAATAGGTATTTCAACATTTGATCAAGTATTTAAACAAATACTATAGCATTTCAAGGGCTTTGGAAATTAAACATGTCTCATAATTTCCAATCATATGCACTGCTTTCATGTAATTGAATAATTATGTCTGATCCCATATTCTAAACTCATGACATTTTTTTCCCGTAAATTTAATTCAATCTTTCATGCAAAGAATCAAATATGATTTCTTACCATATCAACATTTAATCTCATAAGCATGAATATCACGGAATTAGCATATTTCCATAATTGCGCCATGTGATTTAACATACATGCTCAACTCATTTTCCCACATAATTATGGGATTAATATAACCAAATCCATAACTATCAAATTCGATAGCCTTAGTGTACTGGACATATATGTGCAAATATTATTCACATAACACTCTTTGTAACAAAGTCTTGTTCACATCCAGATTCACGCAAATGATTATCAAATATAATCCAAGCAATATATGTATATAAAGCATATGCCATGTTTCACTTTAATTAACGTGTATACGTACCATAGTTAGCACAACCGTGGTTACACTCTTGATTCTTTCATGTTGCCAAGCAAATCCTGCTGTATCTCCATGCCTAGTTTCCCTTCCATAAGAGATATACAACCGTGTATACTCGGATTCACCAATGCGTACATACAAAAAATTTTCATTGTTAAATATATGTACAAATCTCAAATATCGTAGTATAATATTTTAAATAATTATACATAACAAATTACTCAATATGATTTTGTTGTAAATAACCAAAACCATTAGCATGCATATTTTTGCAAATATACAATTTCCATAAAGCATACAATCAAATATTTTGCAGACTTGCAAAACCATTTGCATATTACCAAACATGTAATCATATATATATATATATATATTTACGCACACTTGCAATAGTTATGCATATTTCCAAACATGTAATCATATATATAGTTACAGTTATGCACACTTGCAATAATTATGCATATTTCCAAACAACATGGAATGTGTATTTTCGGAATATATTGGAATGTGTATTTTCGGCAATCAACGCATGCAATCAGAATTTACACAATTATATTCACAAATATTGCATGCCATCCTTTTTATGTACGGAAAACAAAACCTGTCAACATGCAATGCAATCCGTATGCAATATACTAACTTTATGCATATTACGCATGCATCTTGTTAACCAAATCAATATAAGTCAACAAATTTCATTCGTTTCAAGACTGTTGGACATATATTGATTATATCATGCGAAAAATTAAACAACAAAATTGAACGAGAAATTAACATATGCAAGAATAATAAATTTTTATTAATTATTCAAGCATACAATCGAAACGCTTAAATTACAAATAATGAAAGCATAAATCATGTTTCAAGTAATGATGGAGTCACGAGTAACACTCGCTGCCCTTGAAACGAATGAGTCCCGTCGTGGACATCGTTCCCTGGGATAAAACCATCGAAGGTAACAATTAACACATAAGAGTTACCTCGGATTCACGCAAGGCCCGAAGGACTATCACCTTGACAGAACACCAAATGGAAACTTCGAGAAAGACAGAAGACTCAAGTTTAGAATATGGAGGGACTTGAGAAATGGTGTGCGTTTCTTCTAACTGACTTATGGGCTCTATTTATACTGCTCTAAGAGGTCGTTTGGTATGTGTACCATACACGGTGATTATAAATTCTGCGTATTTTAGGATTGGTAGAACTGTTTGGTTGACGGAAAGTAGTAAATACATGGGAAGTTGTAATTTGGAGGAAATTAAATTTCCCACATAATGTGGGAAATATGTTACCGAGTACCTCCTCAGTCGAATGCAATTCTGCGATGCTTTTGTGTGATATTACACTTTTATCCTAACTATGGCGCGTAAAACGTTATGGTTTCCCTCCTTCACGCGGCAATTTTTCATTTCCTTCTACTTCATCGTCTCCTCGCATACCCATTTGTGTCTATAAAAGACTTTTAATCCACCCAAATTTTCATTCGCACCAGCACTTCCATCTCCGCCAAACTCTTTTGTCTGTCCATTACTGTCCATTACAGGTTCGTCATAAAAAATTGACGTATTAAAAGAGTTTGAATTCCATACTCCATCTATTATCACCAACTGTTTGATAATCGCAACTCGTTTTGGCCTATCTATTTGTAGGTTCTGCAGCTGTTCGACATCCACCAACACATCACCACCAAAAATTTGAGGTTTGTCATTATTTCAATTTATATGTTTTATTGATTGTATATGAAAAAAATTAATTTATACACCCAAATTATATAATGTTTTTGATTGTGAATTTCTATGATTTTTATATTCTTGATTGTTAGATTAAAATATATTCGAGTAATGTTGGGTTGATTTCAATTAATTTGTTACCAAATTTTGTAAATGTTATACAGTTATGGCTCGTATGACACTAATTCAACGTAAGAAGATTGCAGCAACATGTATGGCAATGTATTGTCATGAATGTTTGAAAATTATGATAAGTGAATGTTGTGTTGGAGTTAATTTGAATTTTTTGAAAAAGTAGTTACAAAATCGTTAGATTCCAAAGAAACAAATGAAGTCAACCAAACAACATGCAGAAAATTAATTCATAGGAAATATAGAATCCGCATGTGCAACCAAACACGATTTGTGTATATCCTAGAAATTTGATCACGGAAACAACTTCCCATTAAATACAAATTACCGCAGAGTTGAATTCCCACATGAACCAAACGACCCCTAAGAGACCCTAATCATGGAAACATGATATTCTGATTTTCTGTAATTAGAGAAGAATAATCTCCAATCACCAACTCACCAAATCCGAGACATTCCATGAATACTCGAATCAAATCTGCTGGAAAAGGAAGAAATATTTGCACAAATATTCTTCATCGTATTAAACATGGTAAACCGCATATTTATTTAAGACAAGATATCTCACAAAATATGGAAGTATTTTGTTCTTATCTCTTAAGAATTACACACAAACAATTCCATATATACTATGCGGTTGGGCCTTCCAGAGACTTCCATGCGGTCCATACGCATTTTGGACAGTCCAGAGAAAAACTAATTTGAGCCAATTTCCGCCTAATTGTTTCTCTTTCAAGAGTGACTTTTCAAACATCCATATCTCATTCACCCTTGATCCGTTTTGAGAGTTTAAATAGTCAATTTTATAGTACTCGCGGAGGAGAACTCAAAAATGACATCCACCAACCCAAAATCCATCCAGGTCCCACTCAAAACGATGCCCAAAAGTTGACGAATTTCAACCTTTTAACCATCATTTTCCAACAGTTTCTAAATGGGGTTTACATTTATCAAACATGCAGTTTTTCTTCTCCTTGATCAAACCCGCTTTCTCTGGAAATCAAATTGATAAAGGATAGCAGGAACTCGGCCTAACTTCGATTGTGAAGCCTAAACCTAAACCCCATATCATGACAGTTGCATGGAAAGTGCCAAGTTTTGGCTATAAAATCAGTGCAGATGCCTCCTGGTTTAGGGCATCCTTTCATTCAAGTATAGGAATAGTATGTAGGGACTCCAGAGGTGATTTCATTGCCGCAAATTCTATTGTGAGGCAGCCTCTGCTTTAAAAGCATAGATGCTAGCCATGAGGTTAGGGGTTGAATATGGAAGAATGCTGCAGGTTGAATCAGATTGCGCAAATGCTCTCACCGGCATTAAAGACCCGGAGCAAGATCCATGGAAACTATGTGATCTAGCTTGTGAAATTGAGACCATCGTTGAGACTAGCAAATCAACCAGCGGATGGTTTGGCAAAGTTATGGGCATGGGCATTGGTGATCTATTAAAATTAAAAGATCGTTCTAGAGACCGAAAACCACCACAGTAGTAGTCTCTAGAGTGGTCTCTTAACAAGAGACCACTTAAAAGTCTCTTGCTAAGAGACCAAACAAGAGACCGGTCGTGGGGCACAAGCCTGATCGACGCACATGGTGTAAGGGCCGCTGAAAAGCGGCCCAATTTATTTGGTCGGTAAGGGACACGTGTCACCCCTGAGTGGACCACGTGTCCCACTAACTTATTTTTTTTGGAATTTTGAATGGGACACGTGTCCCACTCGTTCACGGCTTCTTCTTTTTTGAAGGTTGTTGCTATTTCACGCCCTGTATTTTACTATCCACGCCCTGTATTTATACTGTATATATACAATATACATTTAAAAATATATTGTATTTGGAAGATTTTAAATTGGAAAATGTTAAATGGGAGAAGGGAAACCGCCGCTGGTGACCATCGCCGGCCGCCGCCATCCGCCGCCGGCCACCGCTGGCCGCCGCCTGGCGCCGCTGACCACCGCCGCCGATGCCGGGCGCCGCGGTAGCGCCGATGCTTCCCGGCTCCGCCGCCGAGCGCCGCCGGAGGCTCCGGTTCGCGACGGCCTGGCCGCGAGCAGCCGCCGGTCCGTTCGCAGCATACCGGGCGCGAGCCGGAGCGGCCTCCGCTCGCCGTGACCTTGGCGCGAGCCGGAGCGGCCTCTGCTCGCCGTGACCCTGGCGCGAGCCGGACGGGCGCCGCCCTCCGTGACCCTGGCGCGAGCCGGACGGGCGCCGCTCGCCGTGCCTTGGGCGCGAGCCGGACGGGCTCCGCTCGCCGTGCCCTGGGCGCGAGCCGGACGGGCCTCCGCTCGCCGTGCCCTGGGCGCGAGCCGGACGGGCGCCGCTCGCCGTGCCTCGGGCGCGAGCCGGACGGGCTCCGCTCGCCGTGCCCTGGGCGTGAGCCGGACGGTCCTCCGCTCGCCGTTCCCTTGGCGCGAGCTGGACGGGCTCCGCTCGCCATGCCACGGGCGCGAACCGGACTTACCTCCGCTCGCCGTGGCCTGGGCGCGAGCCGGAGGGGCTTCCTCTCCCCAACTAGTAATTTCTACTGCTATAAAAGTGTTTCTAAAAATATGAGGATCTCCAAATTTTTACTCTCCAAATTTTTACTCTCCAAATTTTTACTCCCCAAATTTTTACTCTCCAAATTTTTACTCCAAACAAGGGTGTTAGAAATTTCATGTCTTCGGAGGTAATTTTACTAATTAGTTTTCTGTCCATAAGTAGTAGTTAAATTTATTAATTTTTGCAGTAGAAATTTATGCTCATCTTTGTGTTTTAATTTATTAATTGTTACGTAAAAATTATTGCACATTTATCTCCTATGAATTTATCTCCTATTAATAGCAGTATCGTTAATTTTGTTGTTAATTTTATTGTTAATTTTGTTACGTAATTTTGTTGTTAATTTATCTACAATAATTTATCTCCTATTATTATCACATTTTTTTTACAATTACATGTAAGTTTTAGCTGTTAATAAGAAATGGAGCAGTGCACCATTAAGTCCGTAAGTGGGACAATTTGAAATGGATGAATGTAATTTCAGTTTAGGGAGTTAATTCATGTACGGGACTTTTATAATTGTAATGTTATTTCTTCTAATTTAATTTTATCTTTATGTTTTCACATTTAAATATATGTTTTAACGTTTTAACTGTAATTTTATCTTTATTTGTTCATATTTCAATATATGTTTCTGACGATAAATAAAAATCAAGCAATGCACTTCTTGGTTTGTAAAAGTTATTTATGTAACGTTGTAAGTGTGAGCCTAAATTTATTTCCTCCAATATAATTTTTACTTTATTGTATGTTTGTTTTAAACAATTCATTTGTTTGAACGTTAATTGACGACGTCATTGTTGTTGGTATAGCAGTTGAGTGTAACTAATTACTTGATGTTTATTGCTGTTTAAGGATGACAATCAGTCATGTGAAGCTGCTGCAGAGCGGAATGGATACTCTCCATTTGCCACCTCAAATGTGTTTCCAAGTCACGCCGAGGCTTATTCCTACCTGCAACGGATTGCTCTGCAAGTGGGATTTGAACTTGTCGCGGGGTCCTACAAAAAGAATAGGAATGGTCCCCTGAGGTTATATTGCATTTGCAATCGGGGCCGAAAAGATAAGGTTATCGATACGAGCGATCCCGATGTAGTCCGACGGAGTAACACTTCGACTAGAAGTTGTGACTGCCCATTCACGATTGTCTTGAAAGAGAGTAGCACGGGGGACGGTTGGAATGTAGTGCCGTGCAAGGATCCTAGACGAGGGATGCACAACCACCCTTTCTCAGTGTACGCTGAGGGTCACAGACAGAGCTGCAAGCTCCATGCGGACGCAAAACAAATGATTAGAGATTTGACAGATTCAGAAACAGTCCCCAGGCATATCAATGCCAGCCTCAGTCATTCGTTTCCAGACCTGCATCAGACCATTAGGCAGGTGTACAATGAGAGATCGGCATATGTAACAGAAAGGCGAGGCGGGCACAACACAGCGGAGAATTGTTTGCATCTTGCCACCTCGAAAGGGTATGTCACTAGTCACCGCTCAGCACTTGATGGTACTTTGACTCATTTATTCATGGCTCATCCCGATGCTGTTGTCGCATTTCGCACGTTTCTATGGGTTGTGGCCATCGACTCAACGTACAAGACTAATCGCTACGGCATGCCATTCATTGAGATGGTTGGGATGTCTCCTTGCAACACAAATTTCCTGATTGCCTACGCAATTGTTGTTGAAGAAACGGCAGATACCTATGAGTGGGTGCTGAACGCACTCAAGAACTTGCTTGTGGATGGACCGTTCCCTGAGGTTGTGGTCACCGATCGAGAGCTGGGACTGATTAGGCCACTTCGGACTGTGTTTCCAGAATCGAATCATTTGCTCTGCACCTGGCATATTAACAAGGATGTGGAGGCACGTGCTACTGTGTTGACAGGGAATAAGAGGAACGGGGTAGCCTTCAAGAATGGTGCATGGTTCCGGGTTTGTAATGCATCCACCGTTTCAGAGTACGAAGCCGCCTTGGTGGACATGAGGATTGGATGGTCTTGGAGCGAAGCTGTTATTAGTTACGCTGAGACTACGTGGCTCAACCCCCATAAGGAGAAATTTGTGCGGGCATGGACGAACAGATTTCTGCATTTCGGGAACACAACTACATGCAGGGTCGAAAGTGCACACTCGTCATTGAAAGGGTGGTTACAAACGTCAACTGGTTCACTGGATACGATATGGAGGCGTGTCGACCTGCAGATAGCCCCGCAAATTACTATGATCAAGGCCAACCTGGAGAAATCAAGAACGTGCACTGGAAGATTGCACCGTAGGGCCCTTTTCAACAACTTGATCAACAATGTGTCCAAATACTATCTGGATAAATTGACGGTCGAGTTCGGGAGGATTGATGCACTCGGAGCACAGGTATACGCATACTGTGGTTGTGTACTGCGCTCGACTCACGGAATACCGTGTGCATGCGTCATGGCGAGGGCAGTTGCACAAGAAATCCCCTTGTACTTGGACGACATTCATCCGCTGTTTAAGAGCCTGGCATTAGGTGATCTCGTGCGGAGCATGGAAAACATTTCGAGGGCTGAACAAGATCAGTCACGGTTCAACACTCAGTTGGAGGAGCTGGCACGCAGCGACCCTTCGGTCCGCCGACGAGTTTCAAGCTACATAGATGAGCAGTTGCGTCCAGAGGACAGCGGCATTGGCGAGCCGGACAATTGTACTAGTGCACGTGGGAGACCAAGCGAGCAGGTCCCCCGATCAAGATCAACCCGACGTTCACCGAGCTACCACGAGCACGTGAACAGGCGATACGGGCGTAGCTCAAGGTCCCCGGGGCGCACCACATCACGGAGCGGTAGCCGGCACGGTAAGTACAAACACCATTCTTCCTATTGAATTAAATTTCTTACAAAGAAATTAATCTTACTGTTTTCTCCTACATCGACATTCCCGTTCCTCGAAAGTGTCCCCCACATTGTCCGGCGTTACATCGAAGGCTGGAACGATGTCGTGAGTGATGGAAACTGTGGCTTCAGATGCGTTGCTGATGCGTTCCATGTAGACGGTGAAGGTGAATGGTCTGGAGCGCGTCGGGCAGTGTTTAACGAGATATCAACTCATTGGCCTGACTATGTTCCCATATACGGTTCGAAAGACAACGTTGAATTAGCTAGAGCCCGTATACACCACACCAAAGGTCTGTGTGGTCCAGAGCATTGGTTCACGGTCATTGCAGACATGTTTCCTATCGCCACCTACTACAACACGGTTGTAGTTTTATATTACATTTTAGAGAATGGGTCGGCAGACTATTGCTGTACAGTCCTTCCATTGAGGGCAGGTGGGGGCAAGGATGGAACAAGGAGGGAGCTACACATTGTATACGTACGCAGTGCAAGCCATTTCGTCCGGATACACGTGAAGGAAAACTGTCCCATGCCCCCCGTGGTTAATCTATGGACCACATTGAGGAAGTCTGATGTAGTCGGTTGGGAGTTACCCTTTCGTAGGAGGATAAGGGCTTGGACCAAAGCATACAATGAGAGTAATTAACTATTGTACCCAGTGAAACATTTCGGCATGTACGCAACCGTTACAATTATTATCGAAGCGTTACAATTAGTCTGAAAGCGTTACCATTGCAAAAAGCGATGACTTATAAATTTGACATGCACAAACAATTGCGATTACATAAATGAGCAAACTGTGGGAAAACAGTCGGTACATACATAAGCAAACAGTCGCCTAGGGAATGGGTCCATAACCGAGCCGGCGATACTCATCGCGACGACCGATCCAAGTAGTCAACAACTCCTTCATGCACGGGTCGCCGAGTCCATCAACGGTTGTCGAGTCAAACGGATCCAAGTCGCTCATCATGTCACTCAGCATCTAATGCACAGGAAACACATTTTTCAATACCGGAACAATCAAATGTAATACAATTACTCAAAGCAAACAGTTGGAGAAAACTTACCGATAACTGATGATGTGTCCTATCCCATCCACTCGTGGCAGCAAGTTCAGGATTCGCGATCAATGGGTGTGAATGAGTCGCGTACCACTCCTCATAATCCGAGGTACACTCTGACGGACTTGTGGCAATCGGGAACTCGGCAAGCTGACCGTCGTGCCAAGCGTGTGCCATATGCCATAGGGTCAGCTGCAGCATCCCTGGATAGGTCACCGAATAGCTGGCTGGATCAGCGGGCCGGGAACAAGGCTCTGGCACAATCATAAGACTCTGCGGTATACCCTGTACGAGACCGAACTGGCGCACAACGCGATCTGGCATGTACGCCTCCATTGCTTCGAGGTATCGAATCATGCCGCGGTAGTGAGTCCTCCCCCTAGCAGCCCTAACCACGTCCAGTCCATATGGCAACCAATCCACCTGCGCGTGTTTCACAGAAATGTAACGTTCCTATGGAATCCGATCTACCCACTACTATTAGAATAAGAGTAAAAGCATGGAATTCATACCTGGTCGGGCTGTAAGGCATCCACCTGACGCCGGATGGTAGCCAGCCTCCCGGTATCCCTCCCCATTTTATCCCCCGTGTGCCACCGGTTGGTGCGTCCTGGAAGAGCTGGCAGTGTACTCAGCCTCGGCCGAAACATTGGAAAGTACTCGTATATCCATGCTTGCAGCAGCGTGCAACAGCCGCATAGGCCGCGCGCCTTGGACCGGGACGCAATTCCCAACTGTAGATACAAACTGGCCAATGTCGCCGAGCCCCAGGACAACTGCGAATCAAGTAGAGGTAGAAGGTTGGCTCTAACCTTATTCCCAGTTTTATCCACGAAAAGCGTTGCTGAAAACAGGGTCAACATGTAGCACATAAATTGGAAGTTATCGCTCTGACCCGGCGCTACACACCTCGCCATCAATGATTGGCCATCTATGTTACCCCCGTTCCAGTCTTCCGCGACGAAGGACTTCACGTCTTTCCCAAATAGTTCAGTGCATGCTTCCTGAATACTCTCCACCGAAATGGTACTCGCAACAGCGCCACCCACGATAGGAATGCCAAGAATTATCTCTACGTCGTGCATCAGGATGGTTATCTCCCCGAAAGGCATGTGAAATGTGTTCGTGTCCGGCTGCCACCTCTCGACAAAAGTGGATATCAATGCCATGTCAAGGAACTGGAACATAATCGCAGGAAGGTGGGCCAACCCGGTCGCATGTATCCGGGCCTGTACAACATCACTCAGGTCAGGGAGCGTAGTGACTAGCTGCTTGCATAGCGGCGACCGAGCATGGCATCTCAGCACACCTCGCTCTACACCATTCCAAACGTCGACAGCGACGTGTCCTCCGAAGCTTGGTATCACGAGGTCATCTTGTGGGCCACCAGCCATCGGTCCCCGCACTAGCCATGTCTCATCGGCGTGTCGCTTCCTCCTGTTCCTCGGTGCCCTTCCAATGCCAGTCTCACCGGCATTGCACGATCCACCAGAAGATTGCGTGAATCGACCAGCTCTATTCCTAACGGTGTGCCTGGCTCCTCCACCAGCATACCGTTCGAATCCAGCATCCAATGGCACACTCGTCCTAGGTTCGGCATCGAGTGGGCTGCTTTCTGCGGGCAAGTCATACATCGACTGCCAATCACTATCATCACGGATTCCACCGGACGCGAGAATGTTAAGCTCCGGACCGTCCCATGTTGGCATGGGATCGAATGCATGATCGCGCCGTGGAGAAGGCCGCTCAGCTCCTACATCACACTCCTGCGGCGGAGGCGACTGTTCATCCTCGACTACATGGCCTCTCGCCTGTCTCGCCGAGGCACTAACACCTCTTCGTCGTATTGAACGACCATGGCCGTCAGGTTGACCAGCAGTGCTCATCTACAACACAAGATATGTAATTAGTATAACAACAATTGATTTAAACTGATATGATAAAATAAATTAACATACATTTCAATGTGTAAACTAATATTTTCAAACTGTGCATAATTTCAACTTAACATAAAAACAAACCCCACTCCAAACAGCAAATTTAATTCTCTTACAATCCCATGCAACGAACTACACATTTTTTAAAATTGCAAATTGGAAATCACATTACTAAATAATCTGAATTTTTAAGCACATCACACTAGTATTAACATTCAAAGAAACAATTGTCGAAACATATCATAAGCATTTACTACACAATTGTTTTCATCGGATTGATAAACTAGATTTTCATAAAGTTAATCTAAATAAGACTATACTCTATTATGGTACATATACTTTCCAAATTACGAAAATAGTTATCATTTCCAAATTTAATCTAAACAATTTCTAAAAATAACAATTTCTTCATTTTAATTCCAAAATTGATTAAATTCCTAATATCAGATTTTTGCAAATTATTCTACTTTTTAATTTCCTATTATCTTATGAGAGAAATTAATATAAGATTAAAGTCTCCTATTTTCTTATATTTACAACCAAACCCCTCATCTTCCTCCTCCCTCCACCCTCCGCCGCCGGCCGCCTCCATCACTGCCGGCCGCCTCTACCGCCGCCGGCCTCCTCCTCCGCCGCCGGCCTCCTCCTCCGGCGCCAGCCGACCGGCACCACCTCCGCCCGCCAGCTCCTCCCCTTCACCTTCTCCTCCTCCTTCCCCTTCTCCTTCCCCTTCTCCTTCCCCTACCCCTTTCCCTTCTCCTTCCCCTTCTCCTTCCCCTTCTCCTTCCCCTACCCCTTACTATTCCGCCGGCCAAGGCCACCTCCGGCCAATACTCACCACCAACCTAACATCCATTCCACATTTACCAAAATTCTAACAAACCCAAATTCTAACAATATCAACAAGTTCAACAAAATTCGAATAGATTGGCAACATTCAGGCAACATCCATATAATTTGCACGAAAATTTTAAAAATTTCGTCCAAAACTTACGTTTTTCGGGCGGCGGTCGGCGGCGGCGGAAATGGGGAGAAGGAGATGGAGAGAAGGAGAGAAATGGAAGGGGAAATGGAGAGAAAATGGGAGAGAAATGAGAGAGAAATGAGAGAAATGGACCAATTTATACTACTTCTAAAAAATTTTATTTTTTATTTTTAAAATACTAATACGTGTATTTATACGTATTAGGGCGTGGATAGTAAAATACAGGGCGTGATATAGCAATCCACTTTTTGAATTTTGAATGGGACACGTATTTCATTCTTGTGGCGACACGTGTCCACACTGTATTTTTTAGATTTTTTTTTCATAATTTTAATTCTAATTTTTTATTCCATCATCCTCCACTTTTTACCTATAAATATAGATAATTTCAACTCATTTCATCACACTACTTCCAATTACAATACTTCCACCTCACTAATTCATCTTCTACATTGTAATCCATTTTTTTGTAATGGATCCACGAAGAACGTCGAAGGGCAAAGATAAGGTAATTCCAAATTCTTTCAATTTGAAAAATTCTTTGCAAAATCTGAATTATCGTCCATTTTTAAATTCGGAATTTAGTATTTCTTGTAATTTTTATAGTTGTTATAATTGGTTTTTTGCAATTTTAATGTTTTTTATATAATTTTTAAAAAAATGGAATTCAAAATATTATTTATTTTTTAAATTTCATTTTAGTAATTTCTTTTAAAAAATTGAAATTAAATTTATTTTTTAAATAAATTTATATAAAATAAAATTTAATGGTCAAATTAATGAGTAGGATAGAGAAAATTAAGCGGGTTCCATGAATAGTAAAAAGTAATATCTTACCATTGTGAAGGGAAAAAAATTTATCTTTTAAGTGATCTATGAAATGGAAGAGAAAGATAAAGATAATAGATTTAATTAATAAGATACCGCTAGCGATCTTTACCTCTATCCATGACCCATATGAAATTTCAAGCTGAAATTTCAAAAGTTTCAAAATCTTTTCAATCACGTCAAAATCATGTTAGATTGATATTGACTATGGACAGAATGGAAGTGCCAACAGTTATATTAATTTTATGTACTTGGTCTAGTCCACTAATATTGGTCCCCTTTAACCAGTTAATTTTTTATAATATATTTGACCATCGATAACTTTTGTTGTATATAGTAATGGATCTTATGTGAGATGTCTTTGGATTCTCCGTAAAGTATAGTTTTTTAAAAGTAAAATTTTATAAATTATTATCGTACGTAACAAAAGTTATCGATGGTCAAACATGTATTGAAAAAATGTAAAAAAAAAAAAGCCAATATAAGTGGACTAGAGGAGAATATTCTTTGGAATCTACTTATCTTCTCTTATTTACTTTGCATGAAAGAGTTTAGAACAACCAAAAGGTGGGTCTCACCTCAAATATCAAGGCTTTAGCACTTCCAAATTTACACCATCCCACTGAACACAGTCTCCCTGCACTTTTCGAGTTGAGCAACACAGCTGTTCGGGGGAAAAAAGTTGGAAGATATCCGACCAATGCTTGCAATTAACGCTAGGGGGAAAACACATCCTCCACTCACGAAATGTATCTACTGTAGATTTGTTGACTAAATTATTTTTTTATTCCCTTACATATTCTGCAATACCTTCTTTTGGTCCCCAAAGTCAATACCGCGTAAACTAATATTCTGAAATTGATTCTTTGGTCCCCAGAGGTGGTTTTCAGGTATATCCAGGGGTATTTTTATAATTTTACAAATTAAAAACCTAAAAAATAAAAATTTAATATAAATATAATTGTGCGTGCCATGCGCGCAAAAAATTGCCTTTACGACATGCGATGTCACACGCGTCTTCTTCCTGTCTTCTTCCTCTGCCGCATGTGCATCTCACGCGCGACCCTCTTCCTCCAGCATCGTTCTACTTCTTATGCCGGCACAGTACTTTGCTTCTCTTCGACGGAGAGGTTGGAGATGGGGGTGATGGCATGGGTGTCCTCGTCGAAGGAGAGGATGTCGTCGCAATTGTTGAGGTCGGTGGTGGGAGAGGATGAAGCTCCCGACGGCGCTGGTGGTGGGAGCCGGAGGAGACAGTGAGGGCATCGATTGGGTAGGCAGATTAAGGGGGAGATCAATAGAGCTGGTGATTTGGTCTGGAGTAAAGGGCTAATCGTGTCAGGCAGCGACGGGGAAGACGTCCACGACGGCGACCAGCGACTTTGCTTCTACGGAGGACATCCGGGGAAGACGTCTGCTTTTATTTTTTAAAAATTTTAAATCAAGGGCATAATGGTCATTTTACATATTTTGACCAATTTTACCGTTGACTTTACCTGAAAACCGCCTCTGAGAACTAAAAAAATTAATTTCATAATGTTAGTTGCTGATTAAACGCGATATTGACTTTGGAACCAAAAGGAGGTATTGCACAGGACTAAAAAAATAATTTATTCCGAGTAGTTTATACATCTCCTTTGCAAGACAAATGTTTTGCCTAAAATATTACTCCGATAAACAAATGATACTCATATAGTCGTATTCCTATAAGGATTGGGGTCATTAATAAATTACCTCATAAGGTGGTTTTAATTTTTTTTAAAAATATTTATTTAATTTTGTTGAATTTTGGTTTTGACACCTAAGCGAAAAGCTAAAAAAAACATTTGTGTAAATAGCTACTCCCTCCGTCCCATTTGAAATTGCACTCTTGTATTTTTTACATTATTTTCTATCAAATTTAATCACATATTTAATTAGATGTATGAACAATAGTATTATCGTATATAATATTGTTCAATTTATCATAAAAAGTAATTTTTTAATATTAATTTTTTTTTATTATACATAATTAAATATATTAACAATGAAACATATTTTAAATATTTTTAAAATAATGTGCTAATTATTGAATTACAGTTTCAGAGAGGAAGTGTGCAACAGTGAGTATTAGTACTAGACAAGGCGGTGCGGTCCTCCATATCTTCACATGCAAAATGGTGATACTAATTGAGAAGAAAATTCCGAGTTGTGCTCACTCATTTCCACCTTATTCTCCACAATTTATTTTTACGATTTTTAATAAATATGTTTGACTATAAATATATATACCTACAGGTAATAATAACACACAAAAATTTAATATTTAGAAACTATATTTTACGATGAATCTAACAATATCTCATACGATGAAATTATTATTTATACCCCTATTCAAATATGTGGTCAAAATTTGATATATTTGACCCAAAAAAATTTATATGCAGAATATGATGAGACAGAGGGATTAGTTAAAGTTTGCTCATTCTTTATTTTTAAATATAAAATCATTGGTAGGGTTAGTATGGGAAAATGTAGAATTTCCCTAATTTATGGATGATTATTGCATTTTTAGATTTAAATTTTGAATTATTTTTTAGATAGTGTAATATTTATAATACAATATTTTTTGTACTTTTTTTTGCTTATCATAAATTAAATTTATATATTTAATTTTTAAACTAGAGTCTGTCTCTTGAAAGACGGTCATTCCATAATTAATGAAAATATCAAGGTTTAAAGTGCAAATAGGAAGAAGTGATGATAAAATTTATAAATACTACACATTGTTTAATAAACTTTTAATATTTCAACTAAAATATTTTACCTTTTATTATTCTAATTAAAGTTCGTATTTCCATAAACGTATGGAAAGAAACTCTTTCCCAAGACTTTGTCTTTAAACTAATGCAATATATAAGTTGAAAGATATTACGCACTCCCTCCGTCCCACCAGTTTTAACATACTTTCTATGTTAGTCTGCTCCATAAGTAATGACATAAAATTACCTAAAATGACAAAGGATATATTGCCAAATTTCCACAATGTATTCTTTCACGTTAACAATTATAATACATTCACTATTTTTTTCAAAATATTCCTGCTTTTTCACAATTAGTTTATGTCACTTCAGTATTTGTTAAATTTTGGGTCAAAAGTAAATATGCAAAAAACGAATGGGACGGAGAAAGTAAATTATATGGGAAAAGAAGTCATTCTCAACACAAACTATTTTATAACCCTAACTTTTAATCGAATTGTGCCAATATAACCAAATTTTCTAATTCCAGCATTGATCAAAGACCAAAGGAATTCAATTTTTGACCCCAAACCGAAATGATAAAAATACCCCTAGCCAAAGATGAAAAATTGATGCCCATTATACCCCTTCCGATGTGTCAACTTATTGGATTAAAAAGCTTACTTCTTCTTCACAACCCCCGGCCATGTACGTGTCGCCACTGCTCCGCCGCCCAACTCGATTCACCACCAAATCCAAGCTTCTCCCCGCAAGAACAAAAATCCGCTTTCCCAGGATGACGTTAACAGTGTCTCCGCCCTTCTTGGTGGTGCTGAGCGACTTCAGAAAGTCGATGATGATAGGCTTCTGCGCTGGGGTGAACTTAACGTACCAGATGAGGTTAAGGATGACGAAATGAAGACGAAGACGAAGGGAAAGAGCAGCGATGGCTTCCGACAGGGGATGGAGACGAAGAGGAAATAGGGAAAAACCAAAGACGAAGACGAAATCTGAAAGGGAAAACCGGTGGGGGGAAATAAGTAAAAAAAATGAAGATGAAGACGAAGACGAAGGGGAAAAAATTTCCGCTGACGAAGGGAAGACATAAGAATAAGGGGGAAAATGAGAGGGTTGTTTCAAATTTTTTTGCATTTTTTAAATATAAGGGCGAATTTGTCATTTCACCAATTATGATCAACCTGCCATTTACTAATAATTCATCAAGTTCAGAATTGGACGAATACTTTATCATTTTAAAGGATTATACATGCACTTTCAACATAAAATTATATTCATTCTAGGCAAAGTTTTGGGAAAGACTGTCTTTCCGTTAGCTTATGGAAAGACTGGGTTTAATTAGAATAATAAAAGGTATAAGGTCCTAGTTGCAATATTAAAAAATTATTATGCAGCGTGTAGTAGTTATAAAGTTTATAACCTGATTCATGCAACCCGGAAATTTCATCATAATTTATTCTAATTTACACTACAAACCTTGATCTTTTCATGACTTATGGAAAGACGGTCTTTCAAGAGATGGACTCTATCATAAATTATATTTTATGAAATATAGTTTATTTGTATCCTTGAAAATATAGTACTCCCTCTGCCACAGTTAAACTGCACATATACTAATTGGCAATCTATCTTATATACCGTTAACCATATATTTAAATAAAATATTGTAAGTATTAGTATTATTGTACTCCATTCATTTCACTATATTTGACATCATAGGTTTAGTTGTTATTTTTTTTTGATAAGTTAAAATGTGTGGAGAAAATTGAGTGAGAAGAGTAAACAGTTTAATGAGTGGTTGAGAATGATGTACTTTTGCCATAAAAGAAAATATGACAGACTTAGAAAAATATATAAATATGGTAAAAATGCCAAACTTATGAAAACATAGGAAGTATGTGACATTATTAAATTCATCGTAATAAGTAATTCTAAATATCAACTCTTTATGCGATATTTTTAAGCATAGTTAAACATATTGACAATTAGAGATGTTTTTCCAAAATTGTAATAAACATTTTAAGGAATTTACCTTGGGACAGAGGGTACAAGAATAATATCCACAAAATAAACATTTTAGGTTTTAGGTTTTAGGTTTGCATGTTGCCTCCCTGCGTGGAGAATTCTCATATTGCCTCCCTGCGTGGAGTTTTAGACACAGAAATAGTATAGTCAGTCATATCTTTAGATCTCTGTCACAAATTGCCTCCTTTATGGAGTTTATCTTGGGTTTGGAGAGCCTTATATACACCCACTAAATTTAAAAAAAAATACACGATAATTTATGGTGTTCAAGTTTCAGAAAAAGAAAAGAAAAAAAGAAAAGAAAAGTTCGGTTGGAATGGACCCCAGGGACAAGGAGGTGGATCGTGGATCAACCATGTGGTGTCAGAAATGGGCTCACATCCTCATCACGTGGCTACCTGACTACCTCCCACTCCCACCTCTCTTTCACCCATTTAATTTCCACCCTTCATTTGTGCCCTTTCTCTCCAACATTCCCGTTGCTTTTCTGAAATTTTATCCATTTTCAAATCTGAGTATTCTCTCTTAGCTCCCCTTTCCACTTCTAGTCCATTTTGTTATGCTCCCTCCGATTCTTTATTAGTGGTACATTTTCCTTTTTGAATTATTTCTTTTACAGTGGCACACTTTCTATATTTGGAAAGCTTCGTTCAGTTTCATCCATTCATTCTACTTTTTACTTTCTACATTCAATTTCATCCACTCATTTGGTTCACCTGAATCCAAACGCCTAAACTTATGATGTCACTATTAGTGGAACGGAGGGAGTGCTCCATTCCTTAAAAAAAAGGATGCATTTATTTATTTTTTTAATGATTATTTTATTCGTCAATATCTCTAGGTATATATAATAATTTCGCATAAAAAGATAATATTTTAAAAATAAATATTAAAATGAATTTAAAAAATCTCACATGATACTTTTATTATATTATATATATATGGTAAAGTCTTGGGAAATACCGTCTTTCCATGGACTTATGAAAAATGAGGTTTAATTGAAATAATAAAAGGTAAAAAGTCTTAGTTGCAATAACAAAATTTTATTCTACGACGTGCAGTAGTTATAAAGTTTATAACCTGATTCATGCAATACGAAAATTTTATCTTCATTTCTTCTTATTTGCACTTTAAACCTCAGTATTTTCATAGCTTATAGAAAGATCGTCATCTTTCAAGAGACAGACTATATACTCCATCCGTTTCTCTAATATTGGCACATCACTTTTGGGGTTAGAATTTAGGAGATGCTAAATGAGTGGATGAAATTGAATTGAAAGAAGAAAAAGTAAAATGAGTGGATGTAATAACCTTAAACTTGCCATAAATAGAATGTGCCAATATTAAAAAAATATCCCAAATTATAAAGTGTGCCACTATTAAAGAAACGGAGGAAGTATATAGGATCAAGTTTATAAATTTTAACTTGAAAAAAAGTAAATGTATCATTTTAACTGGCTAAAGGCGATCACCGCTCGCCCTCAGCGGCCCATACCAGCCCACACCCAGGCCATCGTATGAGAGGTAAATCACGGTAGCCCAGCGCCAGGACCCATGAGCTTGGTATTGCCTCGGTGCGCACAAGGGAGCCTTGCAAAGCAAGAACTCCCCACACTGCCGCTGTCGAGGATCGAACCTGGGTTTATTGGCATTCTCACCCATGTTCCAACCATTGGGGTACACCCGTGGGTGTTGTATCATTTTAACTGGGATGGGATGGATGTAGTATTAATTTTAAGTTTCAACAAATTTCAGAAATGTATGCGTGCTTAGTATTACACCTATTGGACAATGGTCAATGGTGATGTATGGTTAACATTAAAAGCCATCTTTTGGTTGGCAACTGGACTCCCTCCCTCCTTTGGATGCTATGCGTTCATCATGCATATGATGCAAAATGGAGTATTAGCGTATTACTCCGTTCCGCTTTGTTCTTAAATAGGAATTATGAAATCATTTCTATCGACTCAAGACTAACGATTAATCCAATCATTTTAAATGCCATTCTTAAGATTAGATTAATTAATTAAATTTAAGTAAAATTTTAAACATATATTCAAAAATTAGAATTATTATAATTTGGAGCAACATCAAACTATTTCATTAATTATATTAGTTATAAATTATTTCATTAACTATATTAGTTATAAATTATTTCATCTAAAGGTTGAATGTCCTAAACTAAAATTTTATGAATAAGTATATGTTGCAAGTAAATATAATGAATGAAGAAAAATAAATGTGAAAATAAAAACGTTTATACTATTAGAAGAAATGTACACTTCAATACGAAATAAATCAATTAGAAAGGTGTGTAGTTGGACACCGTAAGAATATTAGTACTATTTTTTATGTTAGGAAGAAGAGAAAATTTCATGAAAGACTGTAATTTTTATCTCAAATGTTATAATTTTTTAATAAAAATTAAATATTGTATTCTAAAAGTTAAAATAAATAGTATTGTGTATTTTAATGTGAAAATATATAATAATATAGTATAGAAAAAATATTTCTAAATTTCTAAATTTGTATGTAATTTGACAAATGCAGTGTATAAGGTAAAAATTATAATTTTCCATAAGTTTATGGACATACTGCTTAGAAGACCGACTTTTTGAAAATCTATTATGATTAGTCCCGATTATTCTAGAGAGCCCGTCTCTTGAAATACTGTATTTTCATAAGTCATGAAAAGACCAAGATTTAAAGTGCAAATTAAAATAATGAAGATAACATTTTTGGGTTGTATGAATTAAGTTATAAACTTTATAACTACTACCCGTTGTATAATAAATTTTTAATATTACAACTAAGACATTGTATCTTTCTATTACTCCAATAAAACCCTTCAATTCCCAAGACTTTGCATATTCTAGATTTGATCATCTCCTCTTCTACTTAAAACATGCAAACAAGAATTGATCTCTTTGCGGGCTATCCATTGTAGATTAAGGTTGTGGTGTTTATTACAACTTACGTTCTACTTGTGTTTTATTGGATGCGGTGCATTAGTCTTAACTGCTTGAATTTAGCTGATAGAAATGGGTGAATGAAATTAAATTTAGAAAAAAAAATTGAATGAGTGGATAAAAATGAAGGAATCTTGCCAAAAAAAAAAGTGTGCCAAATTCACAAAAACAACCAAAAAAGGAAAGTGTGTCACATCTCTAGCTGTCAATTCGGTTATTCGGGTTGGCTTCGGTTCGAGTCAAATAGGTTTGGATCAAAACGGGTCTGGTTGAAATGGGTCAAAATATATTTATCGAGTCGGATAGGGTCAAAATGAGTTCGGGTTGAAACATGTTGAAATCTGCTGGTTGGGCCAGATAGGGTCAGGTTAGATCAAAACGGGTTTGGGTTGAAATGGGTTGAAGTCTATTTGTTAGGTCGGCCGGGTCGGGTCGAAGTTTGTTAGTCGGGTCAGGTCGGGTCAAAACGTGTTTGGGTTGAAAAATGCCGAACTCTGTTTGTCAGGTCGGATCAGGGTAAATGTCAAGTCCGGTTCTGACATGTCTGTAATGTTTCTAGGGTCAGGTCGGGTTGGCTATACTACTAGAAAAAGGTATATATGCACCGAGATGTTAGTGCTGGAAGAGCAATACCAATGTTAGGAATTTCTTAGGCACCAGCAATCTGGCAAATGAACCAAAAAACGGTGCCTATGAATAAATCCAGCAGCGGTTCACTAAAGAAAAGAAATGTTTGAATTTAATAATTGTCAGCATCAGTTTTGGCTGAATGACATATTCCGGTGCTAATACTAGTGCCTATGTCTAGAATAGTATTTTTGGCGGATAAAATTGTGGTGGGAAAATATCTAACCACAGTATAAGTTATAATATACCGGTGCTAGGACTGCATTTATTTATTTTTAAATTAAGAAATGCTTTATTAGGTTAGAATCGGGTTTCAGATTGAGTTTGGGTTATGTCGGGTCCTAATTATCAGGTCGGAATCGAGTTTTGGGTTGAGTCGGGTCCCAATTTGGGCCCAGATTATCAGGTTAGAATTGGGTTTTGGGTTGAGTGTCGTTCGGTTAAGTTTGGGTTAGGGTCAAATTTTGCGGGTTAGGATCGGGTTTGGGTTGAGTTTGGTTCGTGTCGGGTTTGGGTTCGATCAATATTTTGCAACTCGGGATCAGGTTCAGGTTGAGTTCGATTCGGATTGGGTTTGGGTCAATATTTTGTGGGTTGGGATAGAGTTCGGGTTGAGTTCGGTCGAGTCGATTCTGGTCGGGTCAGAAATTCGGGTCAGAGAGAGTATAAATAAGCCAATATTTTTATAAAAATAGAGGTCACCTTTTATTTTTTAGTCTGTCTCTTGAAATATGATATTTTTATAAAGGGTAATATGCAGATATAACTCTATATATTGAGGAAAGTGTAATTATAACCCTCAATTGTTTTTAGTGCAAATATAACCCTATATATTACACATTAGTGCAAATATAACCCTAAAGCCATTATTCCAGCATTGACTAGCCATTTTCGGCCATTGACCGATCGAAAATAACCAAATTGCCCTTCTAACCTAATACACAATTTAAGAGATAAAATTGCCCTTAGCCACTGTTCCACCACCAGCTTGCCGTCGTTACCCCACCAACACCACCACCCAATCCCGTCCATCCACCACCTTCCGCTCCAGTCACCACCACCAGTATTGTGGCCGGAATAGTTGTTGGGATCTGGGAAAAGAATTCTGTCGAGTCATCCAAATCTGGGGAGCCCTATCTGCGTAAAACCCAAAAACCAAAAGCCTACCGGAAGGCTCAAAAACTGGTTGTCACCGTGACCTTCGTCTGTTGTCATCTCCGGCGAAGAGACCCTTAAACTCCTCTATACCAAAAATCCAATGAATCCATGATGACTGACCTTAAATCCATAGCCAAGAGTCAATCGGAGTGCTAAGAAATCCCGTGGTGGGTGAGTGTCTCCAGAGTTCTTCGCTGTGTTCTTCCTCAAAATCCCGATCCCAGTGTGAACTAACATCCCAAGCCTTCTTAAAAAATCCTAACTTTGATGAATCCGATAAACCCAAAATGAATCCTCTCGACCAAAGCAGATGTTCTCTGACCAAAGCGGTGTTCTCCGACCAAAAGGCTTAGTAATTCGCTGAACCCCAAATGGCAACAACATTGATTCCAAAGCGAGAAGGCCCAACAGTTAGTAAACCAAATCCAAAAAAGTGCTCTCCATCCAAAGTGTTGAAAAAACTGTGAACGAGAAATTGTGAACACCGGGAAGAATGGTGAACATGGGAGAGTCACCAAAAAATTGTGACAGGGGAGAGTCAACGAGAAATTGTGAACACCAAGAAATTGTGAACGACAACGACACAGATAAATGAAAGGATTTTGGGGGGTTAAAGTAGTAAATGCATCTTTTTTGTTTTTTTTCCTTAGGGGTAAAATAGACATTTCACTCATTTCCAGCCTGAATCTGATGAAAATGTTATATTTGCACATAACCTAAATAGATAGGGTTATATTTGCCCTTTCAATTAGCGCATGGTTATGTATGCACTTTCGTCAATTATATAGGGTTATATCTACACTTTTCTCTTTTATAAATTATATAAATACCAAGGACTCAATTGTAATTTTATCATAAAAATATAAAAATTCGTGGGTTAATCTAATTGAAATTCGGACCAATTTAAATTTTGATTAAAAACATTACATACGTAAAACATATAATGGAAAACATTACCTATAAAACATATTACATATTCAGACATTTACCGATTACAAAATCTTGTATAAAACAGTAGAGTAGATGATTTATTCTGGATTTCATTAACATGTAGGATAATGCCCTAACCGTTGAAAATGGGATTATTAAGCTTTTGCAATCTGTGGAAAGTTGGAAATCATTCCGGTCAAACCCAAACTCTGGGCAAAAGAGTAAATTCCGAATAAAATCAATTTAAAATTAGAAGGTGAAAATAAAAATCTGGCGCAGTCTTCGTCCCCGATTCCGCGTCACCTGAGTTCCATCAGCCCACCTCCGCCGTATCCCGCCACCCACCGACACCTTGTCCCCTATTCCGTCCACCGCCACCATACACTCGCCGCCATTCATCACTCTCCACCTTCGAATCAATCGGTCAATCATTCGGGTCAATCAATCGACGAACGATTTCAGATCACATTTGATCGGTAGTGTATCTACTGGAGCCGTTAAATTCTCCCGAATGCTGTGGCTTTGGAAGAAAGCTTCCGGATGATGATAGTACGCCGGCGGGAGGTTGGGACGAAGCATTTTAAATTACCGTTTTGCCCTCTAATGCTATTGAGAGTCGTTGCTTTTCAATTTTCAGAATACTGACTTTGTTTTTTAATATCTCATCGCTCACAGCCATCTTTGACTGCCTTTGTTTTTCTTATCTAAAGTGCTCCTAATTTTCAAGATTATGCCTTTTCTCAATTAAGAGAAGGCAAAGTGAAAAAAAGAAAAGAAATCCAATTTGACTGGTTGGTTGAAAAGACTCCCCGCATACGCAATTTGCAGGTTTGGCCAAGCTTTAAAAACACCCCCTTTCCCAGACATTTCTTCATCATCATCGTCTCAACCTACGAACGCGGGCTTATAAATTTGGCTCTGTCCTCCATCTTTCTATAGAGGCCAGCTAGTCGAACAACCCGCGATTTACCCCTGTTTTCGCTTGCCATCTGGGATTCATCAATGGCTTCACTCAACGTTTCCTGCCCTTCCACGCCTCTGCATCGCACCCAGTAAGTTTTTCTGTTCTCCCTTTTTCATGGATCTCAATCGTTGAATGGGATGTAAGTTTGGATGTTTTTGATTGGATCTCCTTGGCTTTGAAAGTTGATTTTAGTGATTTTCTTGCATGTGTGGCTTAAACTGTAAAAATGGTTTCTTTTGTTGTTGAAGTGTTGTGTAGCTGGTTCATGTTGGTTTAGTCTCTTCGAATTTGTTGTAAAGTTTTGATCTTGATAAGGTGGCATTTTGACTTGAAAATTGGCCGAATTTGAGTTCTATGATCTCTGTGAACTAATGCTTACATTTATCTGCTCCTGGTCTTCTTTGATCACGAGGCTTTGGAAAATTTCCAGCTTCGTGCTATTTTGGATACAGTTTGATTAGTTGTAGAAGTGATGATTACTCTGGCTGTCTGAGCCGTATGCTTATGTGGCCTGTTCTTGTTTCTTTTTCCCTTTTAGAGCATTGAAGAGCTTCAGATTGGTGAATGGACTACATTTTGGAAACCCATGCTCCATAAGCGGGGTTCCTGTAGAGTCTCTCCAGCTGAGTGGCAGATCACGCCTTCATATTCAGAGAGATGGTAGGATTAAGTCTGCACTGTTGTCTGGCGAAGGAGACCTCCTTTCCCAAACTAATGGCGCTTCAGTGAAAAATTCTCCAATCAACGGCATAGATTCTATACAATTTGGAACTCTTGCAGCTGATATTGTTTCTACCTCAGCTGGATTTCCCGATGACAATGGTGAATCTGATCTGGATAAGCCTACTCAAGGCTTCTCCTCTGTTGAAGATGCCATTGAGGACATTCGCAAGGGAAAGGTATACTTCCTCTTAGGATGAATACCACTATAATAAGTTTGGACAATGTTTTTGTTTGCTCAACCATCTGTTTCTTTTGTCCGGTTTTTGTAGTTTGTATTGGTTGTTGATGATGAAGATAGAGAAAATGAAGGAGATTTAATAATGGCAGCCTCCATGGTTACACCCGAGGCTATGGCATTCATTGTAAAGCATACCACTGGCATTGTCTGCGTGAGCATGAAGGAAGAGGATCTGGAAAGATTGAATATCCCTTTGATGGTAAACAGTAAGGATAATGAGGAGAAGCTATCAACCGCATTCACTATTACAGTGGTAAGTGATTCTTTTACGCAAACATTAAGAATGGAATGGGATATCTTCCATGTCCACGAGTTTTACTTTGCATTATGTCAAAATCTTGTAGATGAGACTTTTTGTCTGTACTTTTGTAGGATGCTAAACATGGAACAACTACTGGGGTCTCAGCTCGTGATAGGGCAACTACTATTTTGGCCCTTGCATCTAGAGAATCAAAGCCTGAGGATTTCAACCGCCCTGGCCATATATTTCCGTTGAAATATAGGGAAGGCGGGGTCCTAAAAAGAGCTGGGCATACAGAAGCTTCTGTAGATCTTGCTGTGCTTGCCGGTTTGGAGCCTGTTGGAGTTTTATCTGAGGTGGTTGATGATGATGGATCCATGGCAAGATTGCCCAGGCTTTTACAATTTGCCAAGAAGGAGAACATAAAGATTGTGTCAATAGCCGATTTAATCAGGTAGATTTTTATTGGTGCTGTACTTTACTTGCTGAGTTTGTTTTCTTGATTACGTGATCACCCTTAAGATGCATACTCCCTCCACGTCACAATGATCTTCCTAATAATCTATATGTAAGATTATTATCATGTGATATGGTTTTAGATTCATCATAGCATATATTCTTAAACTATTATTTTATAAGAATTTTTTTATATACACTTAAAAATATATTAGTAGTTAAAATTGATGCAGTTGACTCCTAAAAGTCAAATTCAGAAGATCATTGTGGGACAAGGGAGTATACATTTCTTTGTCCTAATGTCCTGTTACTTGTGTGTGTTATCCCATTTAAAAATAACATAATTTGACGTGTATATACTTCCTCCTATTTCATTAATGTGGCACATTTTTTTTTTTTTTTGGCTGTTTTTGTGAATTTGGCACACTTTCATTTTTTGGCAAGATTCCTTAAATTACATTCACCCCTTCTACTTTTTTTTTTCTTTCTAAATTCAATATCATTCACCTAAATCTAATCACCTAAAACTATGGTGCCACATCCAACGACACAAAGGTAGTATATAATTTCTTTCACACGTTTTAAGATGATCGTTTTGTAATCTATATAGCATGTGTCATTGGTTTTAATATTATACAGTCCCTTATATTTTTTTTAGAGAAAAAAATATTTTATCAGTTAATAAAATGTGCGCTAATGTTTTTTTAACAACACTATCCAAGCGTTTGGTTAAACGTGAAGATATGTTATTTTAATGAACACGTGTTTTTAGAGAAGAAATGTTATCAGAATTTTATATATTCATGAATCAATTTAATTAATATATGTTGTATTACTGACTGTTTTGCCAAGAAATGTGATTCGGATGCGTATTCATTTTTGCATCAAGAAAGTGATTTCTAGTATTAAGATTCTTGCATTTTGGTCCGTACTTCATAGTGAAATTTGAATTGATGCACTCTAATTCACTCACTTTTATTTTGCTTTCCTGTGGGAGGTATAAAACTGAATCCAATCAATTTGATTAAATTCTGCAGATACAGGAGGAAGTCAGATCAATTGGTCGAACATGCTTCTGCAGCACGTATACCTACCATGTGGGGTCCCTTTACTGCACACTGTTATAAGTCTGTCTTGGATGGAATTGAACATATTGCAATGGTCAAGGTGTGTGTCGATAACATATTGAAATTTATTTTCTTTCTTTCAAGTTGACACTTCCAATGGCTGTGATGAAATCTTAACAAGTTTTTTACCCGCACAGGGTGATATTGGTGATGGAACGGATATTCTGGTCCGAGTACACTCAGAATGCCTTACAGGAGACATCTTTGGCTCTGCCAGATGTGACTGTGGTAATCAGTTGGCGCTTGCAATGGAGCAGATTGAGGAAGCTGGCCGAGGAGTTCTGGTGTATCTCCGTGGTCATGAGGGAAGAGGAATTGGTTTAGGTCACAAACTTCGCGCTTATAATCTGCAAGACGCTGGGCGTGATACTGTGGAAGCAAATGAAGAGCTTGGTTTGCCAGTTGACTCAAGAGAATATGGAATCGGTGCACAGGTACGCCTAAGATTTTGTTACTGATCTTTCTGTCCTACTATTTCCTCGGCTTTGGGAGACTATGGTGAACTTTTAGTATCTCAATACTCTTTAGTTCAAGTATGAATAGTTCACCTCTTTTTGCAGATGCTCCGAGATCTTGGAGTTCGGACAATGAAGCTGATGACCAACAACCCTGCAAAGTACAGTGGGCTGAAGGGCTACGGTTTGGCAGTGGCTGGACGTGTACCACTTCAGACATTCGTGACGAAAGAGAACAAGAGATACCTGGAAACCAAACGCGCTAAAATGGGCCACGTATATGACTTTGACTCAAATGGTTATCCCAAGTTAATCAGCAACGACAATAAGGGTAAGCCTCTCTCCGTGACTCCAAATGGCTCTGACTCATAAGCAGTAGCGGGATGGTTAGTCGCAGTTGAGGATAAAGCAGGCGATTTCATGGTATCAGATTTTCATATACAATTTGACATCCTGATAACACTATCGGACTTGTCCTAGTATAAGCGAGACCGACAACATTTTTGCTTACAGATTCTTTTCCCAGAACATGATACAAAACTAGAAATGTTGTGGTGCTATAATTGGTAGGAAATTTGTTTAGTATATGAATCATGCTACTCTTATGAATTATGATGTACTTAGGACACACTGCTGAAATGATCTTGCTTTGTACCACAACATAAATGGAGAAAAACATGTTCTTACGAGCATATCACGAGCAATAAGGACACTACAATCATGCTACTTTATAAGGAATCGTATGTGCATGTGCACATGTAAAGGAACAAATCAGACACAAAGCATTAGGAGACTGGTTGGATAATTATACTGCAGTCTTTTCGATTGAACTGAGCTAACGTGCGGTTAAGTTGGAAAAAAACATGGCCTAAATGTCTCATATTGCAACACAGAAAGGATTTATTGGTCTGATAACTACACGATTACTTTGCCATTCGACACTGAAACTGGTAACTGACATTTGAGTTCGATCATGTCACTGTCATTCAAGCTAATCCACGCTTCAATTCCATTTCCAGATTCTGCATCCATTAGAACAACTCCCTCAAATGGCTTGCTTGCTTGACTCACCCAACATGGTTTTCCCCAACCAAAGTCAACTCCATACATGTCGAGCCGACACCAACTAGTACATACGTAAACATCCACGTTGCTGCTGCAAGAAAGACGGAGTTCTTCATAAACCGCCATCCTCGAATCCATCAGCAGACGCGAAATCTCCTCAGCACTAGCCCGCGCAACCCTTTCGCTCGTAGATGTTATTGCATCCTGGAGCAACATCATTAACTCCTCCAACTCGAACTCAGTCTTCTGATTCTCCCCCCTTTTCGCTCGAACCAGGACCGGAATCCAGAAGTTCCCACAGCAAAGCTCTGAGATGGGAAGATCAGCTCTGCATTTACCCCTCAAGTTCATCGCAAGAGACATGGCTGAATCCCGCAACAACTGTCCGTGTTTGCGCGCGGATACGCGAATCAAAGCCTTCCAGATCAACGCCAACACCATTACCACTCTCGAGCTTGCATTGTCTGAAATCATTGCTCCATCAAACACGAATCCTGCCGCGGCTACGCGAGCTAAGTTCAGGACAGTTCTTGGCAACGATTCTGTGTCCGGTAAGGCCATTGTTGGAAAGATCGAAACAGCACTAGAGGGGCTTCTCTCCCTGATCATACTGGTTTTCGATATGCTTGCCCATTCCTTCACGAACGCCATCATAGAGAAAGCATCCGCGATCACATGGGAAATCTGGAGGCCTAACACGAATCCCCTGCAACGGAACGCACTGATCTGAACCGCCAGCAAAGGGCTGGTGGCCGAGTTGGCCGGAGGCGGATGATCCCACGGCAGAAACCGATGCAAAACATCCTCAAGTTCCCTTTTCCTGATCAAATCTCGAAGGTTTGCACCATCCACACTGGCTTCGAAATAGTCAACGCCTTGACCGGTGCAGCGAATCGAGAGATCATCTCTAACAAACCTGCCTGCTAAAGGGTAAAATCTGGTGAGAGCTCGGGAGAGTGATTTCTCCATCTGGAGTTTGCTGAAATGTTGATGAGGCAAGAAGTAGAAGAGAATGTGGAAGTACATTGGTGGAGCTAGCTGATCGAATAGGGAAAGATGGAAGTTTTGGAGATGATTTGGAGTTGGGACTGATGGTTTTATCATCTTCTTGCTCACAATCTCCACTTTCAGGCTCTCCATTTCTGCTGTTTTGCTCAGGTCAACCCCGGAGTGCATGTTCAGAACCTGCTGTATCTCCCATAATAAATGATGAAATTTGATTTTAAGAATCAAACTGAAGGATCATTTTATTCTAGATTATATACTCCCTCCGTCCCAGCCGAATCTGCACACTTTTTGATCAATTTTCTCAAGACATGTTTGACCATAAATTTCAACTAGTATATAGATACCAATATCATCATGTGAGATATTGTTGGATTCTCTGTATGCTGTATTTTCTAAATATCAAATTTTAACACACCGTTAATGTACGTAACTAAAGTTATCGTTGGTCAAACATGGCCTGAGAAAGTTGACCAAAAAGTGTACACATTCGGCTGGGACGGAGTAATACATAAGATTATCAGTTGAATTCGGTATAACTTAAAATTTTAAATTATTAGTTTTTCACAAATTATTTTTCTTTATAAGTGAAGGTATTATATAATAATTAAAAATTATTATAGTAGGATGGTCGAGATAAGGATGAAGTAATAGCAGAGAGTCCATTTTAAATTCTGATTAATATTTTTTTGAAAGATTAAATGCAAACAATAAAAGGTAAAAGGTTTTAGTTGCAATATTAAAGTTTTAGTATGAATCATATAGTAGTTATAAAATTTATAACCCGGTTTATGCAACCTGAAAATTTTATCTTAATTTCTTCTAATTTACACTTTAAACCTTGATTTTTCCACAACTTATGGAAAAACCGTCTTTCAAGAGACGGACTCACAATAAAATTCTTATTATTTAGGTTAATGTTAAGTGATTTTGGGTTGGAAAATAACTAAACTGATTTTGGGCCTAAACATTTTCAATCAATGTTTAACATTTGTTATTTAAATGAGAATAATTCAATCCAAATCCAAATTTATTAAGGTTATAGTAGTAATTAAAAAAAGTCAAAGTCAGATCAAATAGAAAAAATTTCAATCAGACTAATATTTATGGGACGGACTGGACGGCCAGTAATCTTATAGATGGCCTAGTCCACTTGTCTTTGGATGTGTAAAATAGTCAACGCCTGTCACAAATTTTTAATGAATCATTCGACGCTTTTTCTGTGCGCAAATGAAGAAATCCGATCTATCCCATCTTGCTTGTAGATCACGACTTTTTCCCGCTCCCAATTTGTAGTTTTTCATCCCAGTGCAAATTTAGCCAAAATTAATTCTTTCTTTATTTACATTATAATTTTAAAAATATTTAAATTAAGTAAAATCCATAAAGAAGTTATCCTGTTAGACCGACTAGCGGTTATACCATTTATAAAAAACTTTATTTTATAATATTAAGGTTGAATTATAATTATTTATATGTTAAGATTCATTTTAAAAGACGCTCATTACAATAAATAAAAATATATATCAAATCATCCTATTAATCATTCTAATTATAAAATGATTCTGTTTAACAGTTAGTTGGTCTAAAATAAAATTTTTGTAAATTTCATAATGCAATCTATTAACAAAATAAAATAATTTTAAACTGAAGTCTCAAAATTTTATTGTTAATTATAATTAACAACGGGTATGAACCATGCCTTTTATATTTACATCCAGTTAATTAAATTATTATATATATTAAAAATAAAAGGGTAATTTTCACTTCTAACCCTAACTTTAGTTTGAAAGTGCCAATGTAATACTTCAAATTGAGAAAGTGTCGAAAATGCCAATATAACTCTAACTTTATGATAAAATGTGCAGTTATAACCCTTTGTTACTATTCTGGCATTGACTCATAAATTTGGGTGTTGATCGAACTTGAAATGATAAAAATACCCTTGCCTCCATAAGCTAAATTCTCATTTTAATCCCTTTTCTTCTTCTTCAAAACCCACCCTTACCCCAACCACCGCGCCACAGCCTGCCACCACCCCTTCTTCTCTCTACCATTGGCGGCGCCACCGACTTCGTCAAATGCAACCCATTGGCACCAAGTTCACCGTAGCCACCAACTCATCCGTAGCTCACGACATTTCCGCCTCTTTCCACCATTCTGCCATCCACCACCCGCCACAACCCTCCCGTCCCCTCTCCCCTCCTTTTCCCCGTCAGCTACTTCCTCTTCCATTCCGTTCTTGGCCAAAACCTCTTCTCGCTTCAAACCGAAGGTGCTGAATTTCCCATTCAAATTGTCGCGACCCGATTTGGGAAGGTACTGGAATTTTCGTTCAAATCGACGCTCCAAACCCCCCCTCCGTATGAGAAGGTGTTGAATTTTCCGTTCAAATTGACGCGGTCCAGATCAATCTGAGAAGGTGGCACCGTTAGTGAAGAAAAGGGATTTCAGAAGGTGGAGTTTGATGAGGACAAGGGCGGTCCGTACCTCTTGATTACGTTGCAGTACACATCGGTGAAAGCTAGTCTACAGTGGGTTGATCACAAAGCTCTGAGATTTAATCTTATAAAAAAGAAAAAGTGATGTAACCACAATTTCTTTCACATGTGACAATGTAACCCCTGCTTTTTAAAAGTGTTGAAATACTTCCAAGTTGGTTTGATCTCGCACTCAACGCCGCTTAAGGTCACCCAATGTTAAAGTGACCTCAAAGCCCTTAAATTTAATCTATTCAAAATTCTGGAAAAAGAATTGCCATTTCTCTCCTGAATAGATTTGTCGAACCACACATCAATCACCATATCCATACATTTAAGCTCAAATTGTCCATCAATTTTTTTAATAAAGAAAATCCAGAGAGATGCTCAGCAAGCCGTGTAAAATGAAATATTTGAAGTGGAAGGGGAGTAGGCCCAGACTCGAACCTCTGAACGTGAACAATAACATTAATGATCTGGCATTAGAATCTCCGTCATCCACGCCTTTTTTCCTCGAGGACTCAACGCCGTCGTTACACCACCGACTACTATCTTTGGGAGAAGGTATCTGAAAGGACTACATTAGAGTTGAAGAAATCGAAAGCGAATTGAATCTAGTTTCCCGACCGCTAGGGCTTTTTTGACTAGAGAACTTCCCGATTCTTTATACGGCATGGAAAGCGAGCTAAGTATCGTGTCTGCAACAATGGTGGTAGCTGAAATTATTGGGTATGAATTCCAAATAATGATGACTTAGGGTGCTACTGGTACGGGAAGGAGAGTGAAGAAAATAAAGACTCCAAACGTGTATTGTTTTTTGGAGATGTTGGAAATCTTTGGGGGAGCACAAAGGGGAAAAATATCGGTCGCGACGGGAAAAGAGAGGAAGAGGACCTATGGGGGGAACAAGTGTGGTGGTGGGGCGCGGAACGAGAAAGGGAAAGGTGTAGAGTGGTGCTAAAATTAATGGTGATGATGGTGCAATGAGATGATATAGGTTGCTGTTAAGTTGCGTGGCATTGGTGGGTGAAGGTGGGCGACATGGTGTTGTGGTAATATTGGTGTTGGCTGTAATCAATGGGTTAGGGGTGTCAAACAAGGCTTTCTTTGACATTAATTTTTTTGGATCGAGATATATTATACTATAACTTCTGAAAAAACTATACATTGATCAAATATTATACGGACACTTTAAAAAAAATGAAGACCATATTTTTCGTATGGAAAAAGTCGACCTAACTACTAAAGTATATATATCATTTACATTGAGGTGAATTATTCAAGTAAAAAACGGAGAAGAGTTATGTGAACACTTTCAAAAAACTCAGATTATATCGGCACATCTTCCTTCTGAAAGCGTCTTCCTTCGTCTCTACAGTAACGTACAATAACTTTCGCCTATGCTTTTATTAAAAGCTTTTTTCCACTTCCCCACTGATCTTTGGTTTTCTCCAACTCCAACACGTGGCCACTACATGCATTTTTTTCTCTCTGGTTTTCCCCTCATGCGACTCTACTTTCTTGATTCTTCTCTCTCTATAATGGTGACCAACCATTCAAACCAATACCGAAGTTTTGGGCTTCTCTCCACGCGCATATGTGAAAACTTTAAACTCAGAAGTAGAATGAAGAAGAAGAATGAAGAAGAAAACCAAAGTTTATTCGTACTGCATTTTATTCATTTGTTCCTCCCCAAAATCACATACTAACCACAGCTTTTAAGCTGATTCCAAAACAGAGAAAAAACAAACAAAAGAAAAGACCAGTCATAGCACGACACGTGTTCTGGCCAAATAACAAAATCAGAACAAAACAAAATGCAGTGTCTTGATGTCGTTTCATCACTTTCAGACTTAAAACGCATTGGCTTGAGTTTGGCGCCAAAGCTGATCAGATTCAAACTTGCCTCCAATTCTTCTCTTGTACTGAATTTCCACAGTGCACAATTTCTTGCATTGATTCAGTGTTCTTGCATTGCTTCATCACCCCCTCCTTAAGCTCAGATGGGAGAGAACAAAAACTGAGCTTGGACAGATTGGCAAGAAAGGAGACCACAGGAAGAGACTTGGTTAGAACATCGGCCAGTTGCATCCGAGAAGAAACAAAGGAAGGGAGGAGGAAACCCTCAAGATAGTAATCACGAACGAGGTGACAATCAATGTCCAAATGCTTGGTGCGTTCATGAAACACAGGGTTGGCAGTGAGATGGAGAGCAGCCTGATTATCACAGAAAAGAGGAATAGGAAACTGGACCTGAAGAAGAAGATCTCGAGCAACATAACTGATCCATTTCAGCTCGCATGAAGTCATGGAAAGACTCCTATATTCAGCCTCAGCAGAAGACTTGGATACAGTTGATTGCTTCTTAGATTTCCAGGAGATCAAAGAAGAACCTAAGAAAACAGCAAAACCTGTCACTGATCTTCTGGAAATTTTGCAGGTTGCCCAATCAACATCACAATAAGCATAAAGCTGGAGATCATTTGCTGAAGGATAAAAAAGGCCATGAGATGGATGGTGATGAAGATATCGGACAATATGCAAGGCTCCACTCAGATGATGATGAGTAGGAGACTGGACAAACTGACTCAACTGATGAACAGAAAAAGTGATGTCAGGCCTGGTGTAGTTGAGATATAACAGTCTCCCAATAAGTCTTCGAAAAATACTGGGATCAGAAAGAGGAACTGAGTCTTCATCATGAACAGTCCAGGAACAAGGAAATGGAGTAGCTGCAGGTTTGCTGTGAAGAAGACCACAGTCAGACACAATATCCTTAATATACTTTTGCTGATGAAGATGAAGACCAGAGGATGATCTGTGTAATTCCAAGCCAAGGAAATAGTGAGCAGGTCCAAGATCTTTGATGGTGAATTTCTGATGTAAGGATGACTTTACAGCAGTAATGGCAGCAAGAGAATCTCCCATGATGAGAACATCATCAACATAAACAACCAGAGCTAAGAAGGAAGAAGAGGTGACTTTTAAGAAGAGGCAGTGATCATGATGAGATTGATTGAAGTTCAAGCTCAAAAGATGCTGTGTAAACTCCTTGTTCCATTGCCTGGAGGCTTGCTTTAGGCCATAGAGACTTTTAGTCAGCTTACAAACCAGATGAGGTGCAGAGGCAGGATAACCATCAGGAAGTTTCATGTATACCTCCTCATCCAAATGCCCATGCAGGAAAGCATTGTTGATGTCAAGCTGATGAATATGCCAGTGTGAAGCTGAAGCTAAAGCCAGAAGGATTCTGATAGTGACTGCCTTAGCCACTGGTGAAAAAACTTCAAAGAAATCTATACCTTCTATCTGATTGAAACCTTTGGCAACTAGCCTAGCTTTGTGTTTAGCTAAGCTCCCATCTGCATTATACTTTAGTTTATAGATCCATTTTGAACCAATGGCCTTCTTTCCAGGTGGCAACTTCACCAGATCCCATGTATGATTTTGCTCAAGGGCAGTGAGCTCCTCAGCCATAGCCTGAACCCATTCATGAGAATGCTTTGCTTGCTGATAAGTGGATGGTTCCTGTGAAACATTAAGAACATGTGCAAAAATGCTTGACTGAGGTTGGATGGATGAAGATACAAAATCTTTAGCCCAGATAGGTGGTCTGATAACTCTAGTGCTGTGTCTTGCACCAGTATCAGATGGTGGAGTTGGAACAGGAAAGGGAAGTGGAGGACTAGATGGCTCAGGATGATCAGAAGAAGATGTGTCTGTGAATGGAAGAGGAAAAGAGAAAGGAAGAGATGATGAGTAAGGAAAAACAGATTCATGGAAAACCACATCCCTAGATATGATTACCCTGTGATTCTGTAGATCAAATAACTTATAAGCCTTTTGACCTGTGGGATAGCCAATGAAGACACAGGGAAATGCTCTCTCAGCAAATTTATCCTTGTGTGGAGTGGTATTGGATGCATAGACTAAACAACCAAAAGTTCTGAGCATATGCATATCAGGTTGTTCATGAAACAACAGTTCAAAAGGTGTTTTCCATGAAAGAATTAGAGTTGGAAGTCTATTGATCAGGAAAGTTGCAGTCAAGATTGCATCTCCCCAAAAAGGTTTGGGTAAATTTGATTGAAAAAGAATAGCTCTAGCTATCTGCAACAGATGCTGGTGTTTTCTCTTCACTACACCATTCTGTTGTGGAGTATAAGGACATGATTTCTGATGAAGTATACCTAAATCAGCAAACAATTGTTCACATTCAAGATTAACAAATTCACTTCCATTATCAGTTCTTACTGATTTGACTGAGGTATGAAACTGATTCTGAACCATGGCTAGAAATAGTTTGAGAATTGAAAACACTTGATCTTTGAATTTTATCAAATAAGTCCATGTAGATCTAGTACAATCATCCACCACTGTTAAGAAATACTTACAACCATTAACAGAACTAATCTTATAAGGTCCCCACAAATCCAAATGCAACAACATAAAAGGAGACTGAGTAGAGCTAGTACTAAGTGAAAAAGGCAATCTATGTTGTTTTGCCATAGGACAAACAGTACAGATACGATCATTATTGGACAATGTAGCTGTTTCAGAAATGTGTTTTAGTACATCATTAGAAGGATGACCTAATCTAAGATGCCAAGAATGAGGAGATGGTGAACTCTGATTAGCAACAGCCCCTATCTCAGTACTTTGGAATGGTTTGGAATGAAGACTCAGCTTGATGTTGTCTGGATGAAATGAATGACTGTCTAAGATGTATAGGCCATTTTCTTCTTTGATTGCTGCAAGAACTTTGTTAGTTCTGAGGTCCTGCAGCACACAAAGACCAGAAGAGAATTTGAAGATTACAGGCATGGACTTAGTAAGCTTGTGTACAGAAAGGAGATTATATCTGAAATCAGGAATGTGCAGGCAATCAGTTAGGGTAAGTAAGGGATTCAACTTGACTGATCCTATTGCTGTGACTTGCTTAACTGTATGGTCTGGCAAGTAAACTGGTGTGGGATTTTGCACAGTAACAGCATTATGAAACATAGACAGATTTGCACACATATGACTTGATGCTCCACTGTCAACATTCCACTTATCATCAGTCAAAGTAAAAACATTAAGGGAAAAATTTGTGACCAAGCTACCTGCAAAATCATGATAATGTGCATAATTCACTGCTCCATACTGATCTGAAACTTGTTCCTTCCCTTTCTGTTTCTTTTCAAGTTGTGCTTCCACCAGTTTTGCAACTAATGCATGCAAATTTTCATCTGGATCACACAGTGGTGTATCCTCTTCTTCCATAACTACATGTGCTGCATATTTCTGAGCTGGTTTCTGATAGATTTGTGGAGCAAATTGTGGTTTAACTGTAACATCTCTGTTGCCTTCCCACCATTCTGGATATCCTTTGATTTTGAAACAGTTCTCCTTCACATGTCCAAGTTTTCCACAATGATCACATTTCAGATCAGGTCTTCTGACATTTCTTCTCCTGAAAACATCTGATTCTTCACCCTGATCAATACCTGGTTCCTTGATCTGATAAGGTACTTTCCTGTCCCTATAGATCCTTACAGCCATAGCAGAATTGCCATGAATATCCTGATAACCACAGTGAATAGCCTTCTGTTTCTCTATCCTAGTTATCATGGAATATGCTTTCCCAATACTAGGAAGAGGATCCATCAACAAGATCTGATGACTAATAGAGCTGTATTCTTCATTCAACCCCATTAGAAACTGATGCAACTTATCATCCTCTTCTTCTGCAGCTAAACAAGTGTAGTTAATGCAGTCTATACTACATTTCTTCCTAGGCCTTAAGCATGCATACTCATCCCAAAGACTCTTCAATTCAGTAAAGTAAACTGCAATAGATTCATTGTTTTGCTTCAATTCACATATATCCTTTTTCAGTTTATGAATAAGAGGACCATTACTCTCCCCAAATCTCTCCTTCAGCTCATTCCATAAAGCATATGCATCTTCAAAAAACATGAAACCTCTTGCAATTTTCTTTGAAATAGAATTCAGTATCCATGAGATCAAGGTTGAGTTTACCTTATCCCATCTATCATACATTGGATCTTCAGGATCTGGCGTTTGTATCTCACCGGTCAAGAACTTCAGTTTTCCTCTGGATTTGAAAGCAATCACCATCGATCTGCTCCAAGTTATATAGTTGAACTCATTCAGAGGTTCTGCCACCAATACTAGGCTTGAATTGTCTCCAGTTTGAAGATCAAATGGATCATTAATCCTTGCCCTTCCTTTGTACGAATTAGATCTGGATGAATGATGAACCGAATCTACTGATTCACCATTAGAAGCCATGATTCACAGCTCAAAATTTCAACAGATTTCAAACAAAGAACATCTCTAAATTTTCCTGGTTAAGCTCTGATACCATGTGAAAACTTTAAACTCAGAAGTAGAATGAAGAAGAAGAATGAAGAAGAAAACCAAAGTTTATTCGTACTGCATTGTATTCATCTGTTCCTCCCCAAAATCACATACTAACCACAGCTTTTAAGCTGATTCCAAAACAGAGAAAAAACAAACAAAAGAAAAGACCAGTCATAGCACGACACGTGTTCTGGCCAAATAACAAAATCAGAACAAAACAAAACGCAGTGTCTTGATGTCGTTTCATCACTTTCAGACTTAAAACGCATTGGCTTGAGTTTGGCGCCAAAGCTGATCAGATTCAAACTTGCCTCCAATTCTTCTCTTGTACTGAATTTCCACAGTGCACAATTTCTTGCACTGATTCAGTGTTCTTGCATTGCTTCATCAGCATATAGTAGATGTGAATCCAGATTTTCCCGGTAACTTATCCGTTGTTCCATCCAAATTCAAAGCCTTAATTGTTTCTTTTGCTCGTTTCTATCTCATGTTGATATCCTCAATGGATGTGAAGACTTGTTTTGGTGGTTCTTTCGATTGCATTCTCGCATGTAAGGTGTTTGATAAATTGTGCTGATGGCTTACTCAATTTCCTTCTATTTTCTGCATTTGTTTATTGTTTGTTTCTATTCATGGATTTATGTTCCGAGAGAAGTTAACACGGGTGATTCACCTTTCTGTATCTATCAGGATTATTGTGTTTGACCTTGTTCTTTTCTTGTCTCCATGTGTGTATTTGGTTACAATTCGAAAGGATTCTTGAATTACATATCTAGGTTTATTAATCTTTGCTAATGTTGGCTACTGTGTAGTCTTTGTAAGGGAGTTACTGGGTTTTCTCTACCACTGGGGCTATTGAAGGAGTCAATTAGATAGCAACAGGAAAATTGATAACCCTTTCGGAGCAAGAGCTCGTTGATTGCGACACGGTGAATCACCAGGGCTACAATGGAGGTTTGATGGACTATGCATTCAACTTCATAATTAAGTATAGCGGTGTTAATACCGAGGATGATTATCCTTACACTGCTCCCGACGTCAACTGCAACAACAGTGGGGTATGCTTCTAATCTTAAATCTCGGTTGTAGATTGCTTTCAGTTTGAATCCAAGTTGTGGATATGCTTCCACTTTTGTTAAAGATTATTAGGTGACATGAGCATGAAATTTGTATATTCATATGGTTTTTCACAATATGCTTATGGGAAAGTTCCATAAGCTTCTGGACAGTACTCAGGGGCATTTGCCTTAAATGTTGTAATTTTTTATAAAATTTAAATATTGCATTTTATAAGTTAAAACAAGTAATAATATGTATTTGAAGGTGAAAATTTAAAAATATATGATATAAAAAAATATTTTAAATTTTGTATGTAATTTAAGAAATGCAGTATATAAGGTAAGAAATAAGTGGCCTGTTCATAATAAGTTTATGGACAGACCCTGTCAGAATACTCACTCTATGCTTATTTATAAGGTTTAGTATGGTTAGTATGTAGAATTATATTGCGAAGATTTCCGTTCCAAAACCAGCAAATTATTTCATCCATTTTCCCTTCTTGTTCACATTGACACAACTGGTTTCCTATTGTGTTGGGTGATATAAGTTTCAGCATACCTTTTGTATTTGCGTAAGCATAAAGCTGATACTGCTACTGGTTAATCCATAAAAAAGAAAATTGTTGGTTAGTGTTTTTCTATTGTTTCAGGGAGGATCAATTTTTGGTGGTTGAATGAATTTAAATTTTGATAGGTTTAGTTCTCTTCTAATGCCATGATTTACATTATGTTCATTGTGGTCCTGTCTCGGTATTTTATACTTTCTCTGTTCCTCTATATGTGTCTTACTTCACTATTCATCAATAAAGTTGATGCAATTTACATTGTAAAACTATAAAAGTATAAAAATATGAAAATCATCATTTGATATATTACTAGATTCATCGTAACACATACTTTTAGAATATTTGTTTTTTAATACTTATTTTTGTTATATATAATTTAAGATATTAAAATTGTAAAATCATCAATGAATAGTCAAAAAAAGAATAAGTGAGACAATTATATATGGATGGAGGGAGTAGGTCCATTTGCCTATTCTTTTATTGCATATCCCCCATTTGTATAAAAGGCTTACTTTTCCATTTTCGTGTCTTCCAGAAGTTCCTTTGTTGAGGAGATATTTTGTTATATTCTATGTATATCGTGTGCCATAGTTAGATTCATTTTTCATTTGTACTTCTCTATATAGTGCCTTTATATAGCACCCTTGTACCATCAATAAAATCACACATTCATATTTTACAATATTTTGCATGGTATCAGAGCTAAAATCCTGAAAACCTAAATCCTAAAATTTTCCACCACCATAACTGCGCCTCACGCGCCGATCTTCCGTCTGCCACCGCCTTCACGCACCCGCCTCGCCGCCGCTCGCAACCACGCACCGTCGCCGTTCAAGGCAGTCCGACTGTCACTCATTTTCTTGTCATCATGGATCCTCTTGATCATGTTGAAATTGAAGATAATGCCGTTGCCCTTAATCCTGTTAATTTTTATGCCGCCACCGCCGTGCTGCCGCCTCCAGCCCACTCATCGGAGCCGTTCCGCCCCCCGGTGACGTTGATGCCGTAGCACCTCCACCGGTGATCATCCCAACGTCGCCGCATCCATCTGCCTTTCTTGCCTCAGATTCTGCCATCTTCCAGGTAGCTGTGCAAGCCGCCGCGATGGCCGCTGCTCAGGCCATTCGCCAGTCCTCTAGTGACTCTTCTCATGCTTTGCCTACTAATTCTAGAGAGGGGGTAGAGCTTTTGATTTTTTCATGTTGTCAAGGATTTGAACAATGAGCAACGAAAATAGATGGCGAGTGCCTGATCGAATTGATCAGGTCATGTAGGAGAACGTTTTATAAAGCTTTTTGACCCCCGAATTTGGAGTATCCTACTTTCAAGCAACATATGTTAGATACCTGTGACTCGATTGGTGAAATAGTGGTGAATAACTAAATTCCAATTGAAATGAAATCTTTAGGATAAATCAATGCAATTTAGGAGGAATCAACGAAAGGACATCAATTCAAATCCTGGATTTTCGAATTGAGAGAGATATTGAAAGAGATCAAGAATTCTCACTATTTCTTAGATTCATGGACCCAATTCAATTCGGTGGGATCTTTCATTCACATTTTTTTCCACCTACCGGGGTTTGCAACGATAACTTGGGATATCCACTATATGACCATTAACTAAAATATGTCTATGGTTAACTGATTGGCGGGCAGTAGGAGCCGTTTCGACTCCTGCTAATAGTTTAGCACATTCTTTGTTGTTACTATGGGTCCCTGAGGCGATTAAGGTGAGAAGGCGGCCGAGCATGAAAGAATTAGCCACAGAGTTGGAAAACATCAAGAAATCGAAGCTGGATTCAGAACTTCAGCCGCGGTATACTCCAAGTTTAAGCTGTGTTGAGGAAGATTATGGCGACATATCCACATTCACAGGTGGGAGCACTCAATCTGAATCACACACCTCCCCCTTAATGTATGACACAGTCTGATAAAACTCAATCTGAAAGTGAATGCATTGCACCAATTAAGTTGGCCTTGCGAACAACTTAATTGGTGCAATGCATTCACTTTCAGATTGAGTTTTATCAGACTGTGTCATACATTAAGGGGGAGGTGTGTGATTCAGATTGAGTGCTCCCACCTGTGAATGTGGATATGTCGCCATAATCTTCCTCAACACAGCTTAAACTTGGAGTATACCGCGGCTGAAGTTCTGAATCCAGCTTCGATTTCTTGATGTTTTCCAACTCTGTGGCTAATTCTTTCATGCTCGGCCGCCTTCTTCCGTTCAGGTGGACACATCGCCCCGCGAGGCCTGCAACAGCAACCACCTCTTCTTCAGTCCTCTCCTCAATGATTTCAGGATCAAGAACCATTTTAAGACAACCATTCTCCATGCATTCCAAGAACCTTCTTACTAGACTCAAGTCACTGTCATCCTCTCCCTTTCTTGCTGAAACCGGCTTCTGTCTAGTCAAGAGTTCCATGAGAACCACCCCGAAGCTGTAAACATCGCTTTTATCAGTGAACTGGTTGGTCTGGAAGAATTCAGGATCAATGTACCCGAACGTCCCTTGTACCCGGGTAGTCAAATGAGCCTTGTCGATTTCAACAGATCTCGAAGTTCCAAAATCAGAAACTTTAGCTCTAAACTTCTCGTCCATAAGGATATTTAGAGACTTGATGTCTTTGTGAAAGATGGGAGTCGAGATGGATGAGTGGAGATATGCCAGCGCGCTTGCTACCTCCCGAGCGATTCTCAATCTAGTGTTCCATGTCAAAGGCTCAACTACATCATCACCATCGCCATTGTGAATGAGGCTATAAAGGGTTCCATTCGCGACAAACTCGTAAACCAGAAGCGGCACTTCTGTCTCCAGACAGCATCCCAACAGGTTTACCACATTCTTATGTATGATTTGTGAGAGAATGACTACCTCATTTATGAACTGTTGCAGTTGATGTTCATCCACCCTCTTTGATTTCTTGATGGCTACAATGGTTCCATCAGTTAGCATTCCTTTGTACACCGTCCCCTGCCCTCCTTCGCCGAGAACTCTATTGGGGTTGAACCCATCACTGGCTTTGTTCAACTCCTTAGCACTGAATATTTTGGTTTTGTGAACAAGTTTCTCGTTGTTCGATAACTGTCCTTGTAGTAAAAGACCCCCATTTCGCTTGAAGAACTTCTCCTTCTCCTTCTTCTTTTGCCACTTCTTTATCACTCTGAAGATGGTGAAAATCGCTGCCGCGAAAAACAACACCCCAACCACTGAGGCTACACCTGCACCAGCCAATATAGCTAGTAAAACTTTCAAGCCAAGAAACAGTAGCAACAGTCGAAAAATCAATTAGGATGAACTTACCTACAATAACAGGCCAGTAACTTTTCTTATCAGGTGGCTGACAAAATGATTCTGTACCATTTGGACCACTTATTGTTTTCAAGTGGTACCCTCGAATGCAACTGCACCTATAACTTCCCAAGGTATTAATACAGATGCCGCTACATTTGTTGGTCAAAATACTTGCACACTCATCAACATCTGCATAGTATCACTAAGATATCAATGTAGGCCATTAAACTCTTTAAACATTTCTACCTAGCAAAATACTACTTAGCATAAGACTGTGTTTGGTGGAGCTTGTTTATAAGCAAAACCAACTTCTGATTTCCCCCTCAAAAATGCATTCAGCTTATAAACTGTAGTGATGGATGAAGAGGATGAATAAGGTACCTTGGCAACCATGAACCGGGAGGTAAGGGTTTCCTTCAAAGCCATCCTTACACTTACATCGGTAGCCATTAGCCCCTTCTTCGTCATAACATTCACTATTCGGCACATTTTTGCAAGCGTAAGTCATGTTGTTCCGTTGCAACATTTCACACGTTAAGTTAAATGCACCAACCCAATCCACCACCGCAGGAACACTTGAGTTCTTGCCCATGCTGCTAAGAAGATCTGTAGAAAACCGAAAAGCTGATTCCTCCACCACAAAAGCATAGCTGCAAGGATTGAAGTCCTTGACACGGCTGTGATTGTTGAAGCTATTCAACGTCGTGTTAAGCATCCACGGCAGGTCACAAGCTACAGGCGTCTGGCAACATCCAACGCCTGAACAAGAACCATTCATGATGTGACTCGTACATATGAAAACATCCACTCTGTCGCTACAGATTTCTTCCAACATAGCTCTCTTCGAATTCACCAGCAGACTCGAAATCTCCTCAGCACTAGACAGCGCAATCTTTTCCACGGTAGATCGTATGGTATCTCGAACCAAGATCATTAGCTCCTCCATCTCGTTCTTCTCTTTCCTCTGCGCTCGAACCAGGACCGGAATCCAAAAGTTCCCGCAACTAAGCTCTGAAACGGGAAGATCAGTCTTACATCTGCCTCTCAAGCTCACTGGAAGAGCCAAAACTGAATCCCGGGATTGCTTGTGTTTGGCCATGGACACGGCATTAAGAGCTTTCCAGATCAGTGCTAGTACCACAACCACTCTTGAGCTCAAACCAGATCTATGTGCAACATTTGAAATCGATGTTCCATCAAACAGGAATCTTTTCGTGATTTGGCGAGCTAAGTTCGGCCTGGGTACCAATTTAGTGCCCGGCAAGGCGACTATGGTTGGAAAGATAGTGTAAAGTCAAGCTTGCCACCACGCTCTCCCGCCACGCTACCATCGCTCGACCGCCTTGCTCACCCGCCTCGCCACCAAGCTCGCCACCTCACCACCTCGCCACCATCGCTCGGCCTCCTCGCCACCAACGAAAATTCCATCCCCTCCTCACCGCTGCCCTCCTCCACCGACGAAAACCTTATCCCCTCCTCACCGCCGATTGAACAACGAAACCCATACCCCTCCTCCACCAACAAAAACCCTAGTTGTCCCCACCAATTAAACACCCTAGCGCCGATCAGCCAAGCGTCGGAGTTTCTGAATCATCGAGCGAGCTTCGGTGGGGAATGGATCGGAGATGAAGATGGAGAATGAGATAAAGATGAATCGTAGGTACATACAATGTTTTTTAATCATTGGTACATAGAATTGTTGGTACAGAAAATAAAAAATATAACCATATTTTTTAAATATTTTTTACAGAGGGGCAAAATAGTCATTTCAGTATATTCCAGCCTCTAACTAGCTGAAAATGTTATATTTGCACATAACATGAATAGATAGGGTTATATTTTCACTTTTGATTAGCGCAAAATTTTATCTGCATATTTTTCCAATTTTATAGGGTTATATCGGCTCTTTTTTCTATTTCATTTTAGTTTCGATTATGATAATGTTTGTATGTGTAAAGTCAAGGGATTTGCAAATGAATATTTAATTGGCAATTTTGTGTGAACTTATTTTAAACCGAAAATCTTTCCATGTTGGAACATGCTGTGTTTAGAATATTTACGCCAAGGAGTTATGGAAATCAAAGTCAGAATATTGTAGTATTTTGTGATGTATGGAATTCGTATATTTGACTAAGTATATCAGGCGTGTGAAACATAATTGATTTATGGAAAATCCCTACTTATAAGGAGATGATATATTCGAATATATGGGATAGATTGATATAAGGTAAATCCCTTTATTTATGGGATTTGGATATGCTTCAAGAAGCAGATTTGGAATAGGAATATTGTGGAGATAATCAAGGAGTATTCCAATTTGTTCGTGGATATAAATTGGGACAAACACCGGCTGCATACTCACGGATTTAATAAGAGCAAAAATATGCATACAGATTTTTGAGACTTTTGAGAATTGCAAAGAGTCAGATTACTGTGTTCCAACATACCTGACCTGCTGCACAAAGTTTAGAATCGTAAACCTTAATCCCTCGGGAGGAGGAGATCCTGCGTCGACGGAGTTCGAGACCAGAGGGAGTCTGAACAAGGTGGATTAGTAGCTAGGGGAGCTAGCAGAATTCACACATTATAGTTAGTAAAGATAAGTATTTTGTAACCTGTACTCTGTACTGTATCTTTCTAATTAGTGGATTCATTCTGAACTGGGCCAGGCCCCACGGATGTAGGTGGATTACACCGAACTGCGTAACCAAGTCGTGTGTATTTTACCTTTTTGGTTATTATGCACTTGGTTAATTTAGTCATGTTGGAACACACTAGTAAGGATTAGAAAAAGTGGTAAAACTAAATTTCAATTGGTATCAGAGCGTGGTCACTTATTATTCCCTTGGTTGTTTCAAGGAAAGTGAGATCCAGTTTTACCATGACGACAAGAGAAGGAGATTCAGTCTCTCGACCACCCCTGCTAGAAGGCAACAACTACAACTATTGGAAGGCACACATGAGGGTCTTCATCAATTTGCTGGATGAACTGGCATGGTTTTATGTTGAGAATGAATGGAATCATCCTACGGAAGATGCTGATACAAGTTCTAAGGCGGTAGAAGGAGAGTCAAGTCAAAGGAAGCAGAAACCCAAAGACAAAGCTAGATGGACTCCAGATGACCACAAAGAATCTCTGGCGAATTCGAAGGTACTTAACGCGATCTTCACTGCAGTTGATGAAAATCAGTTCAAGCTTATATCTACATGTCACCAAGCAAAGAAAGCATGGGATATTCTACAGACTGTTCACGAAGGAACTAGTCGAGTGTGTGAATCGAAACTACAGATGCTGGCTACTAAGTTCAAAGAACTCAAAATGGAGGAGGATGACACTATTGCTACATTCAATGGAAAACTCAGGGATATCTCCAACATGGCTTATCAACTGGGAAAGGTATACAAAGAAACTAAGCTGGTGAAAAAGACCTTGAGATCTCTTCCCAAAAGGTTTGCAATGAAAGTAGCAGCAATAGAGGAAGCAAGAGACGTAGCCACCATGAGCCTAGATGAACTAATGGGTTCATTACAGACATATGAGATGACATTCCAGCAATCTACAAAAAGAGTCTCTAAAGAATTGGCATTCAAAGTGTCTCCAGCTAAGGAAAATCACGAGTCTGAGAGCGATGATGAGATTGAAAAACTTGCACTTATCACAAAGAATTTCTTGAGAATGCTAAAGAAGGTGGTCAACAAGAAATCTCAGGAAAGGTTTGGAGGAAACAGACAAAGACAACAAGACTCGAGTAATAATCGCGGAATGAGATTTGAACAAGGGAATCCGCAGTTTGGGAGAAATCTGAACAAATAATGAAAACAGGCTGGACAAATTCAATGCAGAGAATGTGAAGGATATGGTTATATTCAGGCTGGATGTGCTAACACTCGCAAGAAACAAGGAAAATCACATGTCACCTCTTGGAGTGAAGATGAAGATAATGAGAAGGACAAAGAGGAACTCACCAGTAACTACGTAGCTTTTGGAGCAAAGGTTCATGATACATCAGAAGATCAATGTTCCAACACACTGAACAAAGGTAAAGCTGTATATTCCAACATAGATCTGAACTATGCACACATCAACGAAGTTTGTAAGTGATGAAGAAATCTACAACACCTATGAAAAAATGTATGCTATGTGGGTTCAAGTAGCCAACACGAACAAAGAGCTGAACGAAGAAAAAAAGGAAGTTAATGGAAAGTGAAAGAGAATTGCGATTCACGGTTGCAGAACTTGAAAAGAGTAATGTAGAACTGAATGAGAAACTGACAGCAACAGTCAAGAGGGCCGAGATGTCTGAAGCAACTATCTTTAAATTAAATTCTGGAAAAGCAAAGCTTGATGATATTCAGGATATGGGAAGAAACTTTGGCAATCAACACGGGATTAGATACGGGAAAGAACCCAAAACTGAATCGCATGAAAAACCCACAACCCTCAGGGCTAAGATTCGAGAAGTGAAACGGAAGTATGTGATGCCTCATCAAAGAAAGCCACTCATTTGTAGATACTGTACGTATCAAGGACATGCTGAAAAACAGTGCAGAAGACTGATCAGAGATCAAATGACAGGACGACAACCTCTGCCATGTTCCAACATAGGCAATATTCATACAGTAAAATCGATCAGAAAAGTATGGATTGTCAAACGATCTAACTCATGTCTGGGTGCACACACTTCTCTCGTAGCCTATTCTAGAGATTCGTGGTACTTCGATAGCAGTTGTTCTCGCCACATGACTGGCACTCCAGAATATCTCACGAACATTACTTCATATGATGGCAGATATGTAACCTTTGGTGATGGAAAGAAAAGCAGAGTAATTGGAAAAGGCGAATTGAAAATTGAAGGGTTTCCAGTATTCACAAGTGTGTTGTTTGTTGAAGATCTAAAGGCAAACTTGTTAAGTATAACCCAGTTGTGTGACGATAACATGGTGGTGGAATTTCAGAAGGATAAATGTATAGTAAAGCATGGAGAAAATACGGTTCTTTCAGGAATAAGATCCACAGACAATTGCTATCTACTGGAACAAGGAGTATGGTGCATGATTTCAAAGAAAGATAAAGGAGTTCTGTAGCATAGGAAGCGCGGTCATATCAATTACAAAACATTGGTGAAAATCGCAAATGTGAATGCTGTACGAGGAATGCCTACCTTAACCAGCAATGAAGGAATTGTATGTGGACCATGTCAACAAGGTAAACAAATTCGATCTCCTCATTCTTTAGTTCAGTTTATTACTACATCGAGAAATTTGTAATTATTGCATATGAATTTGATGGGTCCAGTCAATACACCTAGTATAGGTGGGAAGAAGTATATCTTTGTATGTGTTGATGATTTCTCCAGATTTACATGGGTAGCTTTTTTGAAAGAAAAATCTGATACGTTAGAAGTATTTAAAAGTCTTGTAGTGAAGTTACAAACTGAAAAAGGGAGTCCAGTAGGGAAGATAATTCAAATTCGAAGTGATCATGGTAGAGAATTTGAGAATGTACAATTCAGTGACTTCTGTGATGAGCTTGGAATCCAGCATGAATTCTTGGCTCCCATCACTCCTCAGCAGAATGGTATTGTAAAATGTAAGAACAGAACCTTGCAGGAGATGGCTCAAGTTATGTTGGCAGAAAAAGACATTCACAAAAAATGGTGGGCAAAAGCAATCAATACAGCATGTTATACGATTAATAGAGTGTATCTTCGACCATTCACCAGCAAGACATCCTACGAGATTTGGAAGGGCAGAAAACCAAATGTTTCATATTTTCATGTGTTCGGGAGCACATGCTATATTCTCAGAGATAGAGAACAGTTGGCAAAATTTGATAATCAGAGTGATTCAGGAATTTTTCTCGGGTATTCCATCAACAACCGTGCCTATAGAGTTTTTAATCATCGAACCAACACTCTCATGGAATCCATAAATTTAATTGTGGATGATTCAGAGAAGAAAAAACAACCAGAAGGTGTAGAGGAAGAACCTAGCAACACTCATGTTTCAACACAGTCTCGAAACTCAGACAAGGTAGTTCCATCAGTCAAATCTGACCTTTACCAAAGTGCTGGAACAACTGAGCATAATAATCCTAACTCTGCCGAATCTGACCATGTTGGAACATTGTCCCCCGCTACTAACCCCCCTGTTCCAACACATGACCAATCATAATCCACCATGAGAAGTACTCGATCAGTTCCTCGAGTGGATTATCATAGGCTAGCTGGATTGCACTATTTTGTCTCTCTCATTGAACCCAAGAACTACAAAGAAGCCTTACTTGATGAGTATTGGATTGCTGCAATGCAAGATGAACTTGGTTAATTTACACGGAATGATGTTTGGTACCTTACTCCTCGCCCTAAAGGCATTAATGTCATTGATACGAAGTGGATCTTCAAGAATAAATCAGATGCAGATGGCTTAATCACTCAAAACAAAGCCAGACTTGTCACTCAGGGTTATACACAAGTGGTAGGTGTCGACTTCGACGAAACATTCGCGCCTGTTGCCAGGTTAGAATCTATCCGGATTTTACTAGCTATTGCATGCTCTATGAACTTTACTTTGTACCAAATGGATGTCAAGAGTGTTTTTCAAATGGAGTGGCTAATGAAGAAGTATATGTGGAACAACCTAAAGGATTTGAAGATCCTCATTATCCACATCATGTATATCACCTTAAAAAGGCTTTATATGGTCTAAAGCAAGTACCCAGGGCATGGTATGAACGACTTACTAACTTTCTTCTTCAGAAAGGTTATCGTCGAGGGGGAGTAGATCGCACTTTGTTCGTGCTTGACAAGACTTCAATGTTTCTGATTTCTCAAATTTATGTTGATGACATAGTTTTTGGTTCTACTTCACCATCTATGGTACATGATTTTGTCACCATTATGCAATCTGAATTCGAAATGAGCATGGTTGGAGAGTTGACTTATTTTCTAGGATTGCAAGTCAAACAAGGACGGAATGGTCTATTCATAAATCAAAGTAAGTATGCCTTGAATTTAATTAAAAAATTCGGTCTCAGTAGTGCTCGAGCAGTTCGAACTCCTATGGGAGTTTCTGATAAATAGGTAAAGGATGAAAAAGGGGTTTCGGTCGATCAAAAGTTATATAGAGGCATGATTGGAAGCTTACTGTATTTAACCGCAAGCAGACCAGAAATATGTTTCAGTGTTGGAATATGTGCAAGATTTCAAGCTGATCCTAAGGAGTCTCATCTTACTGCAGTTAAAAGAGTTATTCGATATGTAAGTGAGACTTCTGAGTATGGTGTTTGGTATTCTAAGAAGCAAGATTCAGAGTTGATTGGGTACAATGATTCTAATTGGGCTGGTAATGCTGATGATCGAAAAAGTACCACAGGTGGATGTTTCTTTATTGGAACAAATCTAGTGTCCTGGTATAGTAAGAAACAGAACTCGATTTCCCTATCTACCGCAGAAGCTGAATATCTTGCAGCAGGGAGTTGTTGTGCACAATTATTATGGATGAAACAAATGTTGAAAGATTATGGAATTCATCAAGGTCCCTTGAAGATTCTATGTGACAACACAAGTGCTATTGATATTTTGAAGAATCCAGTTCAGCACTCGAGAACCAAACATATTGACATACGACATCATTTTATTAGAGATCTGGTTGAAAGAAAGGAAGTGAAAGTAGTCTATGTTCCAACACACGAGCAATTTGCCGATATATTTACAAAGCCGTTGGATGCCACCTCTTTTGAGAACCTTCGACAACACTTAGGTGTCTGTCAAATTTGAGGTAATCCTTTACCGTAATTATTTTTGCCTGTAAATATTTTTGTTGGTTATTTTTGTTTAGAAAAATCGAAAAAGAACAAAAAATTTGGAAGGTAACAAGGGTATACAAAAATAGGAGATGGTTAGTATGGTATGTTGGAAGTTAATTGGGGAATGACAACTTGATTTGACAAGAGGAAAAAGTGTTATCATTACAAGTTTGGAAAATCTAAAAAGGGGCTTCACGAGAAAAGAGGTCAATAGATGAAGAGTTAAAGTGGGATTCAAACTTGCCCAAAAATCCCTTCGTATTCCTCTACTCTCGACCGATATTTTTTCAACTCTTTACCAAAAATTCCTTCTCTGTAATTCTTCTCCATTGTAATAGAGTGCTAGAGAATGTCAACTCCAAAATCTTCCACGCGTAAAGTAGAGGTACCGGAAATTATGGAGGAAGATCAATGTTCAACAAATTTGGAATTGTTTTTGCCTGATGGGAAGAGAAATTATGCTGACCAAGCAATAAGAGAAGCAGATGAGGAAGAAAATCAAGATCAGAATGATGGAAGCACCGATAAAGATGAGGTCAAGGAGGTAGATTCTGAGCAAGCTGAAGAACAAGGGAAAGAGGCTAACAACGGTGAGCAGAATGTTGAACTTAATGCTCAAAAATCCTCTGGAGCCAAGAAGAAGAAACCTACGGTAACTGATCCTGATCCTACTCCATTAAAATTCATGGGTATTGAATATAAGAGTGTTGATGAAATTTTTGAATGGCTTGAGGCAAACAGAGTTGCCATAGATTTAACAAAAATTAGGAGTATAACAGGAGAATATCTGACTGTTAAAGTTAAGGAGTTAGTGATAGGGAACATAGAAGGAATAAGGAGGCATGAGAATTATAATGTGAAATTTGTGATGGGAAGATATGCTGAATTTAGAGAAAAATACAGATTTTATGTGCATTGCTATATTCCAGTGCCTAGTTGTGTTTCTTTGAGAGAGATAAATGATAGTGAAGTGGCTGGAAGAGAAGTTGTTAGGAATAGAGATAAACTGCAGGTTGGATTGTATGACTCGAAGTCTGCCAACAGAATGGAAGACTTAAGAAAACCTGTGATAATAGAATTGTCAGACCGTGATGACAATGTTCCAACACAGAAGGGTGAACCTGATTATATGGAGTTAGATTCTGATGCTGATCTGGGAGGTGCAGATAATGGTGAGTTTCATGGTGATCAGGATGATGAGACACCTGATTGAAACTTGTCTGAGAGTGATGAAGAAACTGAGAAGGATGTGAATCAAGATGATCAGTCAGAAGGAGAACCCGAGAAGGAGAATATGCCGAAGGTTCAGGGAGTGTTCCAACACTGGATATTCCTGATTTAGCATATTCAAGTGATGAGGTACTGGATGAATTCTATCAGATGGCAAAAGGGAAGAGAAAGGCTGCCAAAGTCAAGGTTTCTGCTCAGGCAAAGAGGAGCAAGAGAAGGCATGACTGCATGAAGAAGAAAGTACTATCCCCCCCTATGTAAGCAAGGCTTATTCTGTTTTATATTTTGACTCAAATGGTGAAGAGATGGGAGACTTTTTCTCAGAAAGGAAGGTCATTGCTGAAAGACCTGTTGATTTAAAAGCTTACAAGGATAGTGGTTTTTCGGACTATCTGAAAGCAATTGGTATGACTACTGCAGCCACGATCCAGCTACAGTACAACAGACAGGTTGTACTTGAGGTATATTCTAACCTTATGACTGGTAATGTAGAGATAAGTTCCCCCTGGTATGGTAGGGTATATGTACGGGGGAAGATCATAGATGTCTCTGCTACCAGGATTAACAAATTGTTGGGTCTTAAGACACCTGAGATAGGGGGAGTTTTTCCTGATGACTTGGGAGTGTCTGATAATCAAATATTGGCTGTTATTTCTGGTGGGTATAAGGTTGAATGGCCGGCAACTGGATATTCACAAGCATCCTGCTTGTCTTCAAGATTCTTTGGATTATATCAAGTGGCTGTACATTGTTGGTTGCCATTTACTAATACCACAACCTTGACAAGGGAAATGGCTAAATTGTTGTACTGTGTTGGAACACAGAAGGATGTCAACCTCGGACTACTTATTCAGCAGCATTTAGTTAGACAAGCTACTGCTCCCAAGGTCAATGATGCAGTAATTTACCATGCTCTGCTATCTGCACTAGCCAAAAGTGCAAAAGTGAAGGGAAAAGCTTTGGATGTGATTATTGACACATAATTTCTTAGGCCCAACAAGAAGACGTTCGGCTTAAGGCATGTGCATGATTTTCTGTGGAAATCATCTGGATCGATTTCTTCATCAGCAGCAGAAAAGGAGGCCAGGCTGATTTTTCTGAATGCTAGACTTGGACCTATAGGTATACAAATGGCTGCGTTGGAGGCAGAAAAAACTAGTCTGGAGGCAGAGAAGTCACGGTTGGAAGCTTGAGTTGATGTCTGATGCAGGGGGAGTTTACTTGATGCTGTTAGTTTGATGTTTTTGATGTTGCATTTGGCCTATGTGTGGTCCCATGGGGAGTAATTTTGGATGTTGTTTTGTTCAATTTGGCTGTAATGACATTTATGTTTTGGATTTCCTGGATTTCTGGTTTATGGGAATTCTGGTATTATGTTATGCTATTTGGATGAAAGCTTATGTTTTTTATGCTGGAAGTTTTTCGCTGGGAATTACATATCCAATATATTATGGGTCCACAAAAATGCCAAAGGGGGAGATTGTAAAGTCAAGGGATTTGCAAGTGAATATTTAATTGGCAATTTTGTATAAACTTATTTTGAACTGAAAATCTTTCCATGTTGGAACATGCTGTGTTCAGAATATTTACGCCAAGGAGTTATGGAAATCAAAGTCAGAATATTGTAGTATTTTGTGATATATGGAATTCGTATATTTGACTAAGTATATCATGCGTGTGAAGCATAATTGATTTATGGAAAATCCCTACTTATAAGGAGATGATATATTCGAATATATGAGATAGATTGATATAAGGTAAATCTTTTTATTTATGGGATTTGGATATGCTTCAAGAAGCATATTTGGAATAGGAATATTGTGGAGATAATCAAGGAGTATTCCAATCTGTTCGTGGATATAAATTGGGACAAACACCGGCTGTATACTCACGGATTTAATAAGAGCAAAAATTTGCATACAAATTTTTGAGACTTTCAAGAATTGCAAAGAGTCAGATTACTGTGTTCCAACATACCTGACCTGCTGCACAAAGTTCAGAATCGTAAACCTTAATCTCTCGGGAGGAGGAGATCCTGCGTCGACGGAGTTCGAGATCAGAGAGAGTCTGATCAAGGCGGATCGGTATCTAGGGGAGCTAGCAGAATTCACACATTATAGTTAGTAAAGATAAGTATTTTGTAACCTGTACTCTGTACTGTATCTTTCTAATTAGTGGATTCATTCTGAATTGGGCCAGGCCCGCAGATATAAGTGGATTACACCGAACTACGTAACCAAGTCGTGTGTCTTTTACGTTTTACGTTATTATGCACTTGGTTAATTTAGTTATGTTGGAACACACTAGTAAGGACTAGAAAAAGTGGTAAAACTAAATTTCAGTATGTAATATTGATGAGACGTTGATTTTAATATTAATAAAATTATCAAGATCTTTATAAATCCCCGCCAATAAGGAATCGGGATTATGGAGGTGGTCTTCTATTTTTTTCATATAATTTAGAATATTATTTAAATAGGTGAGTCCTACAACTCAGCAACATGTAAGATGGAATTGTTTGGCTTTTTAGATTTCTTGTAAGCGAGCATGTAAAATCAACTAAAATTTAACCAAAAGTTTCACTACTATAGTGTCAATGTGGAGGCATTATTGAAAAAGTGCAAATAAAACTCTGGATTTGACTGATTTTTTTTAGGCAAACGACCATTTATATTATATTTTAATATAATAAAATATATAAATGTTATTGAACAACTTGTAAGTGAAATCAAACATAGACTTGCTCGTATGGTTCTCTCCTGTTGCTGTCTCAACCTCTTGCTCAAACTCAAGAGCAACATAAGCAAACTTTTATTTAGACAAAGTTTTGTCGGTTAGACCATGGAATAATTTGCAAAGAATTCAAGATGAGGTTTCCAATTATATATATATATATATATATATATATATATATATATATATATATATATATATATATATATATATATTGGACAACATCTTTTTCAAATTTTGCCTAATTTTTCATTCCTTTTTTTTCAGGTTGCCGAATCGTTCTCTTTTCAAAATTAAACTGTTTTCTCTCACAATATTCAACCGCTCAGATTCTGACAACCGCTGAGATTTCTTCTATTTAATTGGTTATTGCTTCGGTTTTCTTTCCATTTTAAGTGCGCATTGATCGGATTGAAGCTGCGCTTTTGTTCCGGCATTTTTTTGTGATTTTCGTTCGATTTTTGACGATCTACAACTGGATGTGTTTGTATTGTGTTTAATCTACCAAGGTAATGTAGTCGCTAGGGTTTTTTTGTTCGTATTTTGGTATTTTTCCCCAATTTTTTGGATGAATGTGATGTTTTATGCTTTGTGTAGGTTTTCTGAGTGTTTCTTTTGCCTATTTTGTGTTTCTCTTTTGATTGTGTCATTTAATGTTGCTTTAATGTGTTCGATTTGAAGTGTCTAGGGTTTCTGTTCTTGACTGTATTTATATTTCGGGGATTGCACTGTTTTTTGCCTTTGTTGAGTACGTGTTAGTGTTTTTGTGTTTTACTTGCATGTGATGTTGTTTTACAGTTTTTCTTCATATTTTGCATTGATTTGATTTCTGTGTTGAATGTGTTTGATATTTTAGGGTTCATTTAGGTTGTGTGTGAATATTTGTGGTTTTGTTGTTGTTTTGTAGATGTCGAAGGAGAAAGTTGCAGGTGATTCAGTTTTAGATGTTCTTCTGGACATTGCGAAGAACTATGAAGATTCTGATGAAGTTAGTCCTCCTCCTGTCATAAAAATTCCAAAGAAACGAGGACCTTCTCAAGGTATTTTCTATTTGTCTCTGTTTTGACGGAAATTTTTTGAATGCTTTTCCATATTTAATTATAAATTGTTGCTGTTAAGTAATTTGTGATGTTGTGATTTTATGACATGATGTTTCATATACTTATATTGATGTTTCACTTTTACTCTTTTCATGTTGATCAGTCATCTATAGTGTCTTTCTAGTGTGATTTTTCATCTATCGTGTCTTTCATGTGTTATGTTTCAGTTTTTGTTTTCTATGTTTTCATGTATTTGATTTGTCATTTTCTGTTTGAGCTAATATATTGATTTTTTAAGTTTACTGACTGATATTCTTAAGTTCAGGTCATGATGTATAATTTTCAGTTTGATATGCTTTCAAGTTCAAACTATGATGTTTTAAGTTTACTGAATGATGCTTTAAATTCAGGTTATGGTGTATGCTTTTCAGCTTGATTTGCTTTTCAAGTTCAGGCTATGGTGTTTTAAGTTTACTGAATGATATTTTAAATTCAGGTTATGATGTCTGCTTTCAGTTTGATATGCTTTTCAAGTTCAGGCAATGATGTTTTAAATTTACTGAATGATGTTATAAGTTCAGGGTATGAGCTTGTATGTTGGATGGTATGATTAGTGTTTAGAGGTGTATTTAATGTATTTAGTGTATGTTGTATCTGTTTAGATTCATGTTTAAAATTAGGAGTGTGATGTAGTTTATGATGTGGGATGAGTTTTAAATGATGATTTGTATATTTTTTCCTTGTATTTGTTTGGTATTATTTTGTATTTTTGATGATTTATACCTCCATTGTTTCTTTTAGATTCAGTTTGATGTTATTGATGCCTTACTGTTTCAGTTTTCATAAGCTTTTTGCTTTGTAGAATGTCTTTAACTTATTGATGTTTTATTATATGATGTTCTTTGTTTTTAGATTGGATTTTTCACGTGTGTTTATATGCCGCTGTTTTCTTAGATCTTATTATACTTTTGCTGAAGTAATTTTGTGTTACACTGTATTGTTTTCTGATGTTTATATAATTGAATTTGATGTTTTAGATGAAAATGTTAGATGTGTTGTGTGACAATCACACTGACTGAGGAGTGATCCTAATGTTGATTTGATATCATGTCTGTTTGTTCTTTTTTACTTGTGGGAATGTTGTATATTAATGTTTTATATTTTTAAATTTATGCTATTTTTTTGTTCCAGGACTGTCCTCTATGAAGAGGAGATAGAAGGAGAAAGCCAAGAGAAAACTTGATTTGGACGATGAAGATGAAACTGTTTAAGCTGATAAAGATGGACCGGATTGTGCTCGCAATTTGGAGACGATGCTGATTGAATCAAGTTCTGGTTTGGATGGTGTTGAAAAAAATGATAGAGCTAGTTTGGATGGTGCTGATAAGGCTAAAAAATCTGGACCGGATGGTGTTGTTGCTGAAGAAGCTGCTAAGCCTCTAGATGGTGTTGTAGCTGATGAAGCTACTAAGCCTTCAGATGGTGCCGTTGCTGATGAAGCTGCTAATTCCGAGAGTTTGTCTTTTACTTTTTTATTTATTTTTATGAATTCTGCATATTAATATTTCATACATTTTTATTAATGTTTTTGTTCTGTTCAGGAGTCTTCCTTAGAAAGAGGAGACAGATGCAGAAAGACAAGAGGAAGTTTGATTTGGGCGATGAAGATGAAACTTCAGGAGGATCTAGTGGTCGCAATTTGGAGATTGTGCTGCTTGAATTAGGTTCTAATCTTGCTTATAAAGTTATTGATCTTGAGAGTGAATCTAATAGGAGGATGATGCGTAAGTTAGTGGCTGTGAAGAAATCCAAGGTTGCTGCTGAGAGTGTTAGTGGTAATGGTATTGAAATTAAATTAGTTATTTTCAATTTTTCAACCTTCCAATGTTTTATCTTCTTTTCTTATGGAATTTGTTGTGATGTTGTATTTTTTTGTAGTTGTTGGTGTTGGTAAGGGTAAAAAGCCTGTTACGAGGAGTGATGTTGGTTTGAAGAATTAATCGAAAGAGGATGATGTTTTTGGGGGTGACGGTGCTAAGAGGAGGACTTTGTCGAAGACTCCGGCTATGAAGAAATCTAAAGTTGCTTCTGAGGGTGTTAGTGGCAAAGGTATTATTTTAAATTGATGATGTGATGTTTTAACATTATCATATGATGTTTCATATTTTGTAGTTGATCATTTCAGATTTGTATAATTTTTTAAATCATTCCAAGGTCTAATTATCTGGTTTGATTTCTTTTCGTCTTTTTTTTTAAAATCTTAGTTGATGATGTCAAGAAGAAACTTTCTGAGTAACAAGCTTCTGGGAATGCTCATGAGGATGCTATCATTTTTACTGGTAGGAAGTTTTTTTGTTATATTTTTAAATATCTCTACTTTTTAGATATCATTTTTTGATAATTTACCATTATGATATGATGTTTTAATTATTGTAGATGATGAGGTGTTCTGCATAGTTCCTGAAACCAAAAATGTGCAAGATAATGTTGATGCAGATGCTGGGGCTGATAATGTTGATGATGCTGCAGAGAAGTCTAGAAGTGAATCATCAAAAGATCAAGGTGATGATGATGATGGGAGCTCTCATTCTGACGAATTAGAACCTGAAAGCGTGGAGGCGGGTGCTAAAGCTGTTCATGTTTCAAGTTGTTATGATTCTGAATCAGAAACCTGAGGTGGTGGTTGTGAAGAAGCTTGTCAGAGGGTTTACCCAGATGAAAGTGAAAAGGAAACAGGCTGTGTCTGATGATGAAGAAAGGTTTGTTGATATTTTAAATACTGTCTTTGGTGTTTATTAGTTTAGGTATTGTTGATATTTTTTTGTGCGACTTGATGTTTTTCTTTCATTTTGGAGTTGCTCTGATGCATTTTGTCGCTAAATATGGATTAATTCATGTGTCAATCATGTCTGTAATCCAGTTGTCCTTTTTATTTTTCTGGCATTGTATTTTCTCGGCAGTTTTCTTGCTATTTTTTTTCCAATGATTGATATTTTAAGTTCTGCATGTGATATTTTGATGGGGTTGATTTTACCATATATTTTGGGCTGATTATTGAGTTAAATGGTTGATTAAATGCTTGGATATTTATGTTATTCGTAATGTTCTTGCAGTTTAAAGATTTAGATGCTGAATTGGCAAGTTGGTGCAGTTTATGGTCATTTGTGCTTGGAGATGGAAGATGAAATAATAATGGAGATATTTGGTGCTGAATTATGGCAATTACAAATGTAGTTGGAGAAGAATCAGGATTGATTTGAAAACTCCTAATTGTTAGGAGAGAATATTGTGATTATCTTTTAGAGTTTTAATTAGATAAGGAAAGACATATTTTATTCCTTATCTATCTTTTGGTTGTAGTAATATTTTGGAGACTTGATTATTTTACACGCATGAACGTACGGCCAAAGGACAGAGAGAATAGAATTACGTACGCACAGTCCATTTGCGCAGACAGTATTTTGCGATTTGGGTTTCTCAGTATTTTTATTCAGACAATTTTCATCATTTATTTTTATGCTTTTGATTGTTAATTTAATTATGTATTCTAGCTAAATTCTTCTTTTCCGGTAAAGATCAAGGAAGTACTGGCGTCGATTCTCGTGAGATCTAATTAGTTTTAATACTTTGATTGCATGCTAGCATCTGCTGTTCTTGATTATAATGTTTATGATTGCTTCATGTTATTGAGTAGTGCGCAATATTTGATAGCATGTTAGTTAAATTAATGCCAATTGAACTAATCATCCGTAATTGTGATTTCAGTTCAATCAGTGGTAGGGAACAACGATCTTAATTTAACAATCCAGCGTCCGAGTTTGTTGATTATGAATTGGGTCTTTGTCATTCTTAATGCTGCTAGCATATTAAATCTATAGAGCGTCTCTTAGGTTATATGTTAGTTAGAGAAATAGTCGGTGAGGCGTCCTCCTGATTATCGATAAGGTAAGGAAAGATTGGTTGCTTGCAACTATAACCAATTTGTGTGCATGCATTTAAAGTCATCTTTGCATCAAGGATCGAGATAGAAAGCCAGTATGGAATTGATCGAAACCGGAATCTTCTCATCATAGTTGAATTGTTTTGAAATCTGTAAAAATTTCTCATTCCTGTTTTTACTCAATTTTTACAACCCTCATCTGGTTCTTTTGGTTACAAATTTGCAGATTAAAGATTAAAGAAAAAGTCTCCCCAATCTCTTGGGAAACGAACCTGCTCATAGCTATACTGGTCGGTATGCCCATACCGACCACAGAATCCTGAACTGAAAATTCAGCTTAGAGCTTGATTTATTTTGGTGTAAAACGACACACCAAATTTTGGCGCCGTTGCCGGGGATTGGTTTGAAGCAGTATTTTTTCCTTTAATTCTTTAGTTTATTTTCACTTTTTCTTGGTTTATGCCTCGTTCTTCTCGTACAGGAGAATTGATCTTCACTCCAGAGATTGAGAAACTTGCACGAAGTCTAACGAAGCAGACAAAAGCCTTGAAAGAACCTTCCTCATCTGAGTCAACTGCCACCGAAACCCATTTCAACATGGCTGACAAACAAAGACGTGAGGAGGAACCACCAGCCCAGCGTATAAGAGACATGGGACGCTACAGACACAATCATCCTTTGTGCATTGTCCTTCCCAACATCAACCGCAACTCCGAGATTAAACCAGGTTTCATACAAGTATTACCTAAATTTGGTGATATGCCAAGTGAGAGTTCTCATAACCATCTTGATGAATTTGACCTCGTCTGTGCAACTCTTCGACCACAAGGTTTTTCGGAGGATCATATTAAACTACTCACCTTTACACACACATTGCAGGGAAAAGCCCGTGAATAGCTTTTTGAACCCCCACCCGGTTTAATTCGAACCTGGGAAGATTTGGAGGAGAAATTTTTACAAAAGTTTTTTCCCGAGTCTAGAGCAGCTAATTTGAGATCTGCAATAAGTGGTATTAGACAAAAGAAGGGAGAGAGTCTTGCGAATCAATTGTGTCGCAAGTTTCCTAACCATGGTTTTACTGAGTATCAGCTTATCACTAATTACTTTTATGGTGGTATGTGTTCTATTGACAGGAAGATTTTTGATGTAGCTTGTGGAGGAAATGTGCTGAACAAAACCATGGATGAAGCAAAAGAGATTATCCTTGATATGGTCACTCATGAGTATTATGAAGATGATGATAGATCTAGACCAGTCAAGGTAGCCGGTAACTCATATTTGGATGAGAAGCTAGATGCTCTAACTTCAATTGTAAAAGATCTAGCCATGAAGAGTGCCGGAGGAGCCAAGTGCGAAATTTGCTCACACATGGGACACTACACTGATTCTTGCCCTACTCTTCAAGATCCTCAGACCGAACAAGCTTTCTTTGGATTTGAAGATAAACCACAAAGGCCGAGACGGAACGATCCATTTTCAGATACATACAATCCAGGATGGAGGAATCATCCAAACTTCAGATGGAATCAAAAGGGCCCGGGAATGTATGCTCCGAAACAAGCACAAGTTGGTCGTGAAGCAAATCCAGCAACAGACGATCAGAGGGTCACCATGAATGAAGTTCTTAAGACAATGGCCCAAAGCAGCGAAGTGGTGCAGAATTTAGCCAAAAACACAAATGCTTTCCAGCAAGAGACAAGGGCTGCTATAGGGAACATTGAGCAACAAATGACTCAACTGGCTACAGAGGTAAACAAGTTGAAGTTCGACACTGGGAGGTTACCATCCCAGACGGAACCGAACCCTAGGGAGAATGCAAGTGCAGTCACACTAAGAAATGGGAAGATATTGGATGATTCTGTGCCAAAAGAAGTTGATAAGGAAAAAGGCAATCATGAAGAAGCCAAAGAGAGTAAAAATGAGTCCTCAAAGGTAAACCCTGAACCTATGACATCTATTTCTAACCCAAATGTCGCTCCACCTTTCCCATCCAAATTAGCTTGTAACAAGAAGGAAGATGATGAGAAAGAGATCTTGGAGATTTTCAAGAAGGTAGAGATAAATTTACCCTTGATTGAAGCTGTTAAGCAGGTTCCCAGGTACGCAAAATTTCTTAAAGAGCTTTGTTCAAAGAAGATGAAGTATGGGAAAGATGCTAAAATCAGGGTGGGTGAAAATGTTTCTGCTGTCATTCAACGTAAGTTGCCACAAAAATGTAAGGACCCAGGAATGTTTTCTATTCCATGCATAATTGGCACAAAAACTGTTGAAAAAGTCATGTTAGATCTAGGTGCATCAATTAATGTCATGCCTCTATCTGTGTATAATGACTTGCAATTAGGACCATTGAAAAAAACTCGTGTGATAATCCAATTGGCTGATAGGTCTAATGCATACCCTGAGGGAATGATAGAGGATGTACTTGTGAAAGTAAATGAATTAATGTTTCCTGTGGATTTCTATATTGTTGATATGGATGACTCATTCTCTGCAAATAGATCCTTAATTCTTCTAGGAAAACCATTCATGAAAACGACGAAAGCCAAAATTGATGTTGATAAGGGAATCCTTAGTCTCGAGTTTGATGGAGATGTAGTTTCTTTCAATATTTTTGATGCCATGAAACATGTAGATGATCCTGAATCCATGTTTACCCTTGATGTAATTGACCCGTTGGTTGATGAATATATAGAGAGATACTCCAGGGACGACAAGTTGGAACATGTAATCTTCAATGGATGGGTTGACAAGAATATGATGGAATGGACGGTTTAGACGAAACAATTTGTGAAGTCATCACGCAGCTTTACTCCACTAAAGAATTCAGCTCCCATCCACTTTCGGGCGGTATGCCCATACCGCCCATTTTCTGCTCAGAAATTCAGAAATTCAGCTCCCAGCCACTTTCGGGCGGTATGCCCATACCGCCCATTTTCTGCTCAGAAATTCAGAAATTCAGCTCCCAACCACTTTCGGGCGGTATGCCCATACCGCCCATTTTCTGCTCAGAAATTCAGCTCCCAGCCACTTTCGGGCGGTATGCCCATACCACCCACATCCATACCGGAAGTGCACCATATCTCGCAGCCTACATCAGTCGGGATGATCATTCCACCTATTCCTGAACACATCTTCCCTTAGATTGAGAAAGCACCAAAGCTGGAGCTGAAGACTTTACCTGAACATCTAAAGTACGCATTCTTAGGGGAGAACGAGACTTTCCCAGTCATCATCAGTAAGGACCTGAGCAAGGAGCAAGAAGATAAACTGGTAAGACTTTTGAGGACACATAAATCTGCAATAGGATGGACGCTGGCATGCATAAAAGGTATTAGTCCTTCTATCTGTATGCATCGCATATTACTTGAGCATGATAACAAACCTTCTAGAGATCCTCAGCGAAAGTTGAATCCAGTTATGAAAGAAGTTGTGCATAAAGAAATCCTTAAATTGTTAGAATTAGGGATTATCTACCCTATATCTGATAGTGCATGGGTGAGTCCAGTGCATGTGGTACCTAAGAAGTTCGGGTTTCAATTGGTTAAAAATGATAACAATGAGCTAATACCCATGAGACTTCAAACTGGTTGGCATATATGTATAGACTATCGAAAGTTGAATAACGCGACTAGGAAAGACCATTTTCCCTTGCCCTTTATTGATGAGATGCTTGAAAGATTAGCTGGGAAATTATATTTTTGTTTCCTTGATGGCTATTCTGGTTATTTTCAAATCTATGTGGCTCAGGAAGACCAGGAAAAAACAACTTTTACATGTCTATTTGGAACTTTTGCTTATCGTCGCATGCCTTTTGGTCTTTGTAACGCTCCAGGAACATTTCAAAGGTGTATGATGAGTATTTTTTCTGACATGCTTGAAAGTTGTATTGAAATTTTCATGGATGATTTTACTGTACATGGTGACTCATATGATCAATGTCTTGATAATCTTGATAGAGTTTTGCAAAGATGCACTGATACTAACCTTGTTTTGAACTATGAGAAATGTCACTTTATGGTCAGAGAAGGCATTGTACTTGGACATGTGATATTCGAAAGGGGGATAGAGGTTGATAAGGGTAAACTTGATTCAATTACGAAGATACCTTACCCTACTAATGTGAAAGAGATTCGTGCCTTCTTAGGGCATGCAGGCTTCTACAGGCGTTTCATCAAAGATTTTTCAAAGGTCTCTCAACCCCTAACAAGGTTGTTACATCAAGACGTGTCATTCAACTTTGATGACAAGTGCCAGGAAGCTTTCGACCTCTTGAAGAAGAAGTTGACATCAGCCCCCATAATACAACCACCAAAATGGGGAGAGCCATTTGAAATCATGTGTGATGCAAACGACTTTGCTGTGGGAGCAGTGCTTGGGCAAAATAATGGGAAAGAGAGTCATGTCATCTATTATGCCTCGAAAACTCTTAAGCCTGCCCAATGCAACTACACAACAATTGAAAAAGAACTTCTAGCTGTGGTTTTTGCTTGTGAAAAATTTCAATCATACTTGATTGGTTCTAAAGTTGTTGTTTATTCTGATCATGCAGCACTCAAGTACTTACTCTCGAAGAAGGAATCTAAGCCTAGACTCATACGATGGATCCTTCTACTACAAGAATTCAACCTGGAGATCAAAGATAAAAAGGGCGCTGGAAATAAAGTGGCGGATCACTTGAGTAGGCTGCAGTCGAACTCAGTCGGCATGCCCATACTGGACGAATTTCCAGATGAGCAATTGTTCACTTTTAAAGGTAAGACCCTATGGTATGCTGATTTGGTTAATTTCTTAACCGCTGGAATTTTTCCCAAAGGCATGGAGACAGCTCGGAAGAACAAATTAAGGAGTCAAGCCAAGTACTTTATATGGGATGATCCGTACCTATGGAAAATCTATTCTGATCAAATTATTAGACAATGCATCCCTGAAGGGGAGGTTCAATCCATCTTAGAGTACTGTCATGCCCTTGCTTGTGGTGGCCATTTTGGACCTAGAAGGACAGCTAGAAAGGTTCTTGATACTGGTTTCTACTGGGAAACCATTTTCAGGGATTCTTTTCAGTTTTGTAAGAATTGTGATCGTTGCCAACGCACAGGTAATATTTCTTCCCGGAATGAAATGCCCCAAACACCTATTCTGGTATGTGAAATTTTTGATATTTGGGGAATAGATTTTATGGGACCTTTCCCGAGCTCTTTTGGAAACCTATACATTATATTAGCTGTTGATTATGTCTCGAAATGGGTAGAAGCAAAAGCTACCCGGACTAATGATTCTAAAGTGGTTGTAGGTTTTCTTAAGTCTAACATCTTCCATAGATTTGGTGTACCACGAGCCATTATCAGTGACCAGGGATCTCATTTCATCAATAAGACCCTTGAGGCTCTTCTCAAGAAGTATGAGGTACATCATCGAGTGGCCACAGCTTATCATCCACAGTCAAATGGACAAGCCAAAGTTTCAAATCGAGAGATAAAGAACATTTTGGAGAAAACGGTGAATCCAAATAGGAAATAGTGGAGTTCATGACTAGATGATGCTCTATGGGCATATCACACAGCATACAAGGCTCCAATTGGAATGTCCCCGTATAGACTTATATTTGGTAAACAGTGTCACCTTCCAGTGGAGTTAGCTCACAAGGCGTATTGGGCTGTCAAGAAAGTTTGCATGGATCCGAATGTTGTGGGACAAGAGAGAAAATATCAACTGCAAAAGTTAGAGGAAGCACGACTGGAATCCTATGACAGTGCTTGTTTCTACAAAGAGCGTACTAAGTTTCTCCATGACAAACACATTAGAAGGAAGCATTTCGAAGTAGAACAGAAGGTGTTACTTTTCAATGCTAGGCTTAAGTTGATGCCTGGGAAGTTGAAGTCAAGATGGATGGGTCCTTATGTGGTCATCAACGTTAGCTCTCATGGGATGGTGGAAATTAGAAGTGTAGACACTCATAAGACATTCAAGGTGAATGGACAGTTATTGAAGACATACCACGAGGGGATGGACTTTCTCACAGTCGAGGGAATAACACTAGCATTACCCACATCTGCCTGATCTGAGCAAGCCGGCTGAGTCTAGCCTAAGACGTTAAATAAGGGCGCTGCTTGGGAGGCAACCCAAGATTTTATTATTATTTATTATTATTTATTTTATTATTATTTTCGAAATTTAAAATGTGATTTTTTTCCAACTATTTTTTTACCTATTGTGATGATTCTATATTGCAGGTTTGCAGAAAAAAAAAGTTTCAGTGGAAGGAGGATTCTGAAAGCTTAAATTTCAGACTTTGGAGGTGACTTTCAAAGAAGAATAAAGGATGGAGGACTTTTGTGCAAATTCCTAAACTACTAAACCCTATCCTACACTTATTCTAATTTATAATTTCTCCTTGTCTTTCTCTTCCCCTACCAGCCGTTCCCCTCCATTCTCTATCATCAATTTTCTGAAATTTTTTTTTCTCTCCCTTTTCTCGTTTCTAGCCGGTGCCACTAGCAGCTCCAAGGTGCTGTTAGCCGCCGATCTTCCCCAGCCGCTCGCCCACCGGTGTTGAGCTGCGCCCGCAGTCCACCACAAGCAGATCTTCTCCAGCCGCTTGTCCACCGAAGTCCAGCCGTGCGCCACCAGTGAGTTCCACCAGCGAAGTCCTAATATCCACCGCTTGGCTGCTCTCCGTTCGTGAGCCACCACGCGCCGGTGAGTTTGGGCCCTGCCGCTAGTCAACCACCTGTTCGCCGCCGTGACCTTATCTCCGACGACCAGCTCCGGTGAATTTTGTCATCGCCACAATCATGGGTAGAAAATTTGTTTTGAAGTCCAGAGGCCCGAGCAAGATTTCCTCCCCACCAAAAGAAATGAAAAAACGTCGACAACCTTCTCCGGAGCCGGAGCAGCCAATCCGTCGGAAAAGTACAGCACCACCTTCCAAGCGTAAAAAGAAGATTTCGGAACCCGAGAAATCTCCTACCCCAGAACCCGAGTCTGACGGAGCCAGTGGAGATAATACTGAGACTACACAGCCCGGAGGTACAGTTCCACTGGTCCAGCCATTATCCGACAATGAAAAGCGTCGCAGGTATTCTCTTCTCCAAAATAGACCTATTGTGGAATGGTATGAATTTGATTGGCAAACTTTGCGAAAGTTAGAGGTTAAACTTGAAGTTGAGACATTCTTTTCTAATATTGGTTGGAATGCATTGTTGTGCGTTACTGATCCTGTTTGTCGAAAATTATATTTAGAATTTTATAGCTCTTTCGTTTGCCAGGACTTAACGAAAACAGTTGATGTCATGAGCCCTAATTTTGTTACATTTGATCTTGGGGGACAGACTTGGACAAAATCAATTTCTGATTTAGTTGTTTTATTGGGTTTTGAAACCCCTGAGAGTATATCTTCTGATGCGTATCTTTCTTATGCAACTGTACCTGACCCTAAGTATGCTAAATCTGTGAACAATGAGTGGAGTATTCTTTCTTCTGAAACTGTCCATATTAAAAACATGTCAAAGAGTACTTCGATAAAGGATGGTGCTTTAAGACTTTGTCATCGTTATTTGGCATATAACTTGTTTGGTAGGGTGGATGGTGCAAATGTTGTTACCCAAACTGAAGTTTCTTTGCTGTTCAAGATGTGGAGAGAGCGGAAAGTGAACATTGGTTATTGGCTCCTTAAACAGTTCAAATTTAATTGTACTCATACGAAAGGGAAATTGGCCCTAGGAGCATTAATAACCAAACTTGCTAAGGTGTGTTTAATGAGTCTAGTCTTCTCTATGGTTTGCAACCTAGTAGGATTGACATGCCTGCTTTGGAAAGAATGAGATTAGTTTATCTTGAAACTGCTTCTGGGCAGTATAAGTTGTTTGAGCCAGGGGTTTTACCCCCGAGCAGAGCCTCCACTTCTGTTGCAGGTACTTCATTTGCGAGTAGGGCACATAGTGGACTTGGGGCAGCAGCACCGCAATGGGCGGTTAACCTGTTCAATCAAGTCAAAGACCTCCACGACCAGCAAAGACAGCTTCAAGAGCAACTACAGAACATTGATGAGAAGATCCAAGGATTGGAGCAGAAAGTTTCAGCCCAAAGTAACCCACCATACCCACATTGACCGAGATTCACCGGTTGACCCCATGGCTAATTAGCCGCCCAGGGAGCATTTTCCTTTTTCTTATTTTTCATTATTTGTTGAATTTTAGTACATTTGTAGAGTAAGTGCATGACATCATATTTTCTACATCATTTGCATATGTTACCTCTCTCTTACACAATGAGGACATTGTGTCGTCTAAGTGTGGGGTGGGGGTGTAATATCATTAGTTTGTTTTTCATAAAAAGTTTTTGAGAAAAAAAATATACAAAAAGATTTTCATTTTTTTCATCATTTGAGTAAAAAAAAACAGCAGCCTTGAATTGGAAATTTGAATGGTTATAGTTAAAATTTGGTTTGTGGTAAGATTGAATGTTGTTTCCCTTTGTGAAGGAAATCATGGATTCCTTATATGCATTTTAGGATGATGAATGTGCAATAAGTCATTTTGCTCTAAAACTAGATATATTGTGAGGATTTGAGCTTTAAAAGAGCAAAAGCCAGAAAAAAAATATAGGCATATAAAAAAATGATGATATTAAGTAGCTCTTTATCTCTTTGTTGAGTGGTCATATTTTGATATTCATTGCTTGGTTTGTGCCATGATTTCGAGACTGTTTTTGATACTTGAGTATGAAAATGATAGAGGCACTTAGGAATGAGCCCTACTTAGCTTCTACTATATACTTCCTTCCTTACATTGATCCCCTAGTTTGCCCCGTTGAAGCCAGAAAACTCTTTCTTTGGTATTTAGTCACTAAATATTTAGCCAAGAGCCTTAGCCTTTTCTTAACCCTTTGAGAATATGTTAGTATTTATTATTTCTTGTGATGTGGATTAGAATTGTATGGTTGGTTAGATATGGTTGAGATTTTGTGCTAATACATGTAGAGCATAGAGTATTTTTGGACTTATATTCAATTGGAAGGTGCATGTATAGTTTTTGCATGATATTATTGATCTTGTATGCCCAGAAAAAGCTTGTAAGTGCTACTGTCCAGAAACAAAAAAAATTGAAAAAAAATTGAAAAAAAAGAAAAAAAAGAAGAAAAAATAGTTCTGAAAAAAAAGAATAAAAAAAAATCTGGTCAGTAGCATATTGGGTTGAAAATTTTTGGTAGCAATATGGGTATGGTTTAGTGCTTGGTGGTGGTGATTATACTTCGTTGTGTTTTAATGTTTCATATTCATTCGAAGTATGAAAATAGAGGAGCATGAGGTGATAATGGATTGCTTGCATATTCTCAGATTTTTAGCCTCGTATTCCCTTTATCCTACCTCTCTGACCCTAGCCCCGTTACAACCTTGATAAAGACCTCATTGATTTATACTCAAGTGTTCAATCACTACGGTGGAGATAGTGGTATATACAAACCTGTTGTGATGAGTATTGAATATGATTTGTGTGAATGACCTGATTATGATTTTGAGAGATATTGAGTGATCTTGGTGAGGCTGGATTTTATTGCATGTTTTTTACTAGAATGTGAGGATGATGTGATTTTATAAGCAAAGGGGAATGGTTTGTGGTATGATGGCTGATTGTGTTTTGACTCTACCATGATGGTTTTTGATTTGAGGGCTGCTGTAGTGTTTTAATTTGAGTCTCACGTTTACATTTATGTTTTGCATTTGCATATGCTCGAGGGCTAGCATTATCTAAGTGTGGGGTGTTTTGATGGGGTTGATTTTACCATATATTTTGGGCTGATTGTTGAGTTAAATGGTTGATTAAATGCTTGGATATTTATGTTATTCGTAACGTTCTTGCAGTTTAAAGATTTAGATGCTGAATTGGCAAGTTGGTGCAGTTTGTGGTCATTTGTGCTTGGAGATGGAAGATGAATAATAATGGAGATATTTGGTGCTGAATTATGGCAATTACAAATGTAGTTGGAGAAGAATCAGGATTGATTTGAAGACTCCTAATTGTTAGGAGAGAATATTGTGATTATCTTTTAGAGTTTTAATTAGATAAGGAAAGACATATTTTATTCCTTATCTATCTTTTGGTTGTAGTAATATTTTGGAGACTTGATTATTTTACACGCATGAACGTACGGCCAAAGGACAGAGAGAACAGAATTACGTACGCACAGTCCATTTGCGCAGACAGTATTTTGCAATTTGGGTTTCTCAGTATTTTTATTCAGACAATTTTCATCATTTATTTTTATGCTTTTGATTGTTAATTTAATTATGTATTCTAGCTAAATTCTTCTTTTCCGGTAAAGATCAAGGAAGTACTGGCGTCGATTCTCGTGAGATCTAATTAGTTTTAATACTTTGATTGCATGCTAGCATATGCTGTTCTTGATTATAATGTTTATGATTGCTTCATGTTATTGAGTAGTGCGCAATATTTGATAGCATGTTAGTTAATTTAATGCCAATTGAACTAATCATCCGTAATTGTGATTTCAGTTCAATCAGTGGTAGGGAACAACGGTCTTAATTTAACAATCCGGCATCCGAGTTTGTTGATTATGAATTGGGTCTTTCTCATTCTTAATGCTGCTAGCATATTAAATCTATAGAGCGTCTCTTAGGTTATATGTTAGTTAGAGAAATAGTTGGTGAGGCATCCTCCTGATTATCGACAAGGTAAGGAAAGATTGGTTGCTTGCAACTATAACCAATTTGTGTGCATGCATTTAAAGTCATCTTTGCATCAAGGATCGAGATAGAAAGCCAATATGGAATTGATCGAAACCGGAATCTTCTCATCATAGTTGAATTGTTTTGAAATCTGTAAAAATTTCTCATTCCTGTTTTTACTCGATTTTTACAACCCTCATCTGGTTCTTTTGGTTACAAATTTGCAGATTAAAGATTAAAGAAAAAGTCTCGCCAATCTCTTGGGAAACGAACCTGCTCGTAGCTATACTGGTCGGTATGCCCATACCGACAACAGAATCCTGAACTGAAAATTCAGCTTAGAGCTTGATTTATTTTTGGTGTAAAACGACACACCATATTTCATGAATTTTTCATGTTGATGTTTTTAATGTGACTTGATGTTTCACTTTCAATTATTTTGATGTTTTAAACTTCTGCATGTGATGTTTCATGAATTTTTACTTTTCTTTTTCAGTGTTGGGAAGGGCTTCACTACGAAGTGTAGCCCTTGGAGAATTGAAAAAGTGTCTTACTTGTTGACTTCAAAATAGATTAAATCAGTGGAAGAGATTGATTTTAATGGTCTGCTTAAAATTAATTTTTCTTTCCTCCCTAAAGACATCCTTTTCTACCTTATTCAGAATTTTAATCCAATTAGCTATATTCAAACCATTGGTTCTGAAAGGTATTTTATAACCCGAGATGATGTGTATGATGTTTAACACTCCATATCAGTGATAAGGAAGTTATTGAGGTTAGTAATATCAGGAAGGGGGAAAGAAGAGATATAGAACTGAGGTAGAGTTGGAGGGATGGGTTAGGGTGTGATAAATTGGGTGACATTTATTGTGAAAGGTTGTATGATAAGATGATGGGATTACGTGAAGGTGGTGATGAATTTGAGAAATTGTTTTTCATGTATGTAGTTTGCAGCTTCTTAAGTCTTATTGCTAGATCCTTTGTGGATTTTAAGCTTTTTCGTGTTGTTGAGAATATAGCGGAGATTAGGAATTATGATTGGTGTGGGTATGTGCTTAGGAAGATAGGTGAGGCAGTGCATAGGTATAAGATTACTTCCTATGTAGCCGTGAATGCTTGTGTAGTTCCATTGATATGCTACATGTATATGTTTCCTTTTCAAGGAAAACCACCCCCTTCCATAGTTCCTCTCATTCATAACTGGGACACTTCTTCATTGCTGAAACATTGTAGGAAGATTTTTGAGGCAGGTTTTTATTCATGTTTCATGTCTAAGGATGAATTTCCTTTGACTTTTATGGGGAAGTATGTAGGCAGTGGGGCTGCTGCAACATCCAATCATGCTGTGGCATCCAAGCAATCAGTGATATCCAAGGAAGGAAGTCGTAAGAAAAATGAAGCAGCTGATTCAAGCTCGCAAGTTTTAAGCTTTGTGGTTCCAGAAGACTTGCCTACCGATGCTGCGATTATGAATGATGGGAGATATGTAAGTATTCATATCTTTTTAGTTTTGATGTTTTAAAAGCAGTACTTGATTTTTTAAAGATTTTGTATGAGATGTTTTAAGATTGTGCTTTAGGTGTTATCAGATTTGATGTTTTTACAATCAGTAGTTGGTGTTATAGAATTTGTATGTGATGTTTTAAGTTTAAATTTTTGGTGTTACCAGCTTTGATGTTTTAATATCAGTGGTTGATGTTTCTTATATTGTATGAGATGTTTTAAATTTTAAGCTTCTGCTGCTGTTATGTTTTTCTATTTTTTGCCTTTTTTCCTAGGTTGTTGATCAAGTTGTCCGTAGGTTCAAGAGGAATATTAAGGTTGTCACTAGGGCCTTGGTTTCTGAGTTGGGTGGAAGTGCTAAGGATGTTGTACCTATTGTTAATTCCAAGCTTGAATATGCTCCTTTTGACTCGGAAGATTTTGATAACTCTGAATTGTTTGATGGTGTTGATGAGATTGTAAGGAATGCTTTTAGAAATGATAATCCTATTACTGCTTTGGTTGCTGCTCCTAATAATAGAGGACCTTCGCCATCATTCGATCTTGGCATTCAATGGTTTGGAAGGGAATCAACTTCAAAAGGCCCATATGCGAAGGGAAATAATAAGAATTAAGATTTGAGTGTGATGAACTAGTATTTGACATTGATTTTTATGAATAATGTTGGTTTGAATAATCCAGTTTTAAGTTAGGGATTTGATAGGGCAGTTGAACCCTTTATGTGATGAATGGTGATATTGTTATGGTTTGACAGTTTATGGGATGATATAAAACTGTTTGTAGTTTTTCTATGTATTGTTGGATGTGATCATTTTTTATTTTGACGTGATGTTTCATTATAAGTGTGTGATGTTTTATACTTTTGAGCAATCAGTGTTTGAAGTTTTATGTTTAGTTGGATGTCATCATTTTCGATTTCAATGTGATGTTTCATTATCAGTGTGTGATGTTTTATACTTTTGAGCAATCGGTGTTTGAAGTTTTGTGTTTTGTTGGATGTGATCATTTTCAATTTTGATGTGATGTTTCATTATCAGTGTGTGATGTTTTATACTTTTGAACAATAAGTGTTTGAATTTTTATGTTATATATATACATTGAAAATAGTTGGTCATCCGTACGATAGATAAATACATATGGGGTAACTTATATTTGTAAATCATCACCTAAGAAAATAATAACACCAGTGCATAGAAGTGTAACATCCAAAAATTCAATCCAATAAGAATAGAGTGTATAAGAACAATGGTAGGTTTTAAATATTCTGGTCAAATAAAAAATTAACATCCTGATAAGAACTTATTTATAAACCATCATACTGTAAAAATGTAATATCATTCTCATATCAATTGAGCTTTTGGAGTCTTGGATGTGAATTCATATTTGACTGGCTTCTTCCTTTCAAGCTAACCTTTCACTCTTGCACTTCTTCCTTTTGTTTTTATTTGGGGAAATGACTTGCTAGACCCTCCAACTCTTGCCATTTGACCCTTTTGGACCCCCATTTTTTTCGATCACTTTTTCCGTAAACTAATAAAATAGTTGAATCGTAACCCTTCCGTCCAGTCAAAGTTTCAAGTTTAGTCAAAAGCATCAATTTTGAGGGCAAATTAGTAATTTCACATCTACCTTTTTTCTTTTTCACTTTATTAATTTTTCTTTTACCTTTTTCTTCTTTCACCTTTTCTTCTCCATCTCTTCTGCCATTTCCTAGGTCTGACTCCATCACTTCTGCCATTCCCTAGGTCCGACTCCATTCCCCAGGTCTGTCTCCATCACCAGAGGTTTGGGCAGAAGTTTTCTGGTGGACTAGGGTCCAGGTTCATAGGACTCGAATCACCAGGCCCTCGCCAGACTCTCCTCTCCTTCTCCGATGTCTGAAACCCTCCCCCGTGACGCGATGTCTTAGACCCCTTACTCCGTGAGTGAAACCCTTGCTCTCCCGTCTGTTTGAAACCCTTGCTCCACGACGCTACCATGGGGAGTATCGTTAGTGTTAGTGGGGAGAATCGTTCGCCACCCCTGGGAAGAATCATCCACCTTCATCGCAGCCTCCAGCAAGGGAACCTGCGGCGCTAGAGGAGTATTCGGTCTTGGAGACTTCATCGGAGCTAGGGTTGCATTGCCCTTCAATTGATTTCTGGATCCATTATTGTCAACCTAAATCCATATCGAGTTGCCACTCAATTCCGATGGATTTAGTGTTGTTGATGGAGAGAAGATGATGGATGGTGGCGAAGACCGAATAGAGAAAATGCAAAAATGAGAAAAGGAGAAAAGAAATAAGAAATAGAGAAAGAGAAAAGGAAAAGGAGAAAAAAAGAAAATGAAAATGACTATTTTACCCTTAAATTTAACGTTTTGACCGGGCGAAAGTGTTATGATTCAATACTTTTGTTAGTTCAATGACGAAAGTAGTCGAAAAAAAGGGGGCCAAAAGGTTCAAATGGCAAGAGTTGGATGGCCTGGCAAGTTGTTTTCCTTTTTATTTTTGGTGGATCGAGCACTTCGGGAGCTGTCTTTGCTGTTGAACCTCTTCCTCTATTAGTTGCTAAATGCTCTTGTGTATCCATTGCTTTCATTTGATTGATTGTGGCTGAGTCTCTATTCAGCCTTTCTTCAAGGATTCTTCTAGTTCCTATTTCCTCTTCACACTTCAACACAAGATTGTAGTACTTACGTAGCATATCATGACACCACAGTACGTTACCGTTGATCTCCTTATTTTGTTGTCCTGTTCCCCCGAGCTCCTTGTTCCATATTTATTGCTTTTCCATCTTTGTCCATTTCTTAAGGATGTAATCTTCAGGGATGGAAGTGATGTTTTGCAAATGGAGGATGCGAAGGGCATGGAAATACAAAAATCCTAACTCTTCAAAGTACTTGCAAGAGCATTTGCTTTCCACCTTTTGATCATGTTTCTTGAAAGTAACCTTCTCCATTTTTATGTTGTTGTTATCTGGTTGTGCTTTATAAATATCTCTGAATTTAATGTTGAATGTTTTTACAGCCTTACTTGTCATGGCTAGCTTCCATTCTACCTAAAAATCCTTGTACAACTTATATATGTATTTCAACTGCATGTTTCAGAAGTCCAAATCCTTGCTCGGATGACATTGGTTTTCCTATTGACCCTTTGTATTCCTTGTTGATCTTTGTGCTTCTCCAGCTCTGTACATGTTTTTCAATATTGAGAAAAACTATGTCAAGTTTGTTGTTTTGTTTGCACTGAAGCTAATTGCCTTGTTTGTGCTTTCTCTCCTCTGTGATGATAATGTCCCAACCTAGAAGAAGTCCTTGCTCAATGCAGTACACTATTTCTCCCAGAGTCCGTATAGGTGCTTGAACCACTGGTTGTCATGAAACTGTTACTTATCCATCATAGAGTTCCAGCATCTTTGGAATTCCTCTTCATTTGCACATTTCTTCAAACAATGGTTGAATGCCATGCCAAATTCTTCATTTCTCTTCACTTTACCATAGTGTCTGATTGCATTCTATTTCAGATGCCATAGAAACAACGTGTGCTTTGTGTTACTGAACATCTGGTACAATAATTGGTTTCAGTAAGAAACATCAGTCTATTTTTATGAAAGGTTATAATATCCTATTGAAATATCAAGTATCTGGCATTCGTGTTTAAATTGATTTCAGTAAGCATCAGGCAATCTATCATGAAAATTCCTTTCATAGTACGGGCGCATCATACATGATTTTTAGAAATGAATTTATAGTGTTTGTATGATCATACATGTCGAGTTATGAAACATCGACGCAAATACATGAAACATCACATACATATTCTGAAACATCATCATGGAAACTGAGTAGGTTGCGGTAAGTACCTTTTGGATGGCATATGCCATAGTTGAGTCCTGATCAGTAAATATCGTCACTCATTCTTTTCCTTCTAGTGACGTTTTGAATGTTTCTAGCAGCCAAATGAAAGTCCCTTTCTTTTCGTCGCCAATGACAGCACAACCAAACATCACATTGTTCCAATGGTTGTTGATTCCCACAATCGGTGCACAAACAAGGTTGTACTTGTTTATCCTGTATGTGGTGTCAAATATCATCACATCACCATAGAGCATTTAATCCTCTTTCATCATTGCATCCCTCTAAAAAAGTGCGGTCAGTTTACCCTTTTCCAACTTGACTCTGAAGAAGAAATCCTTATTCCTTCCATCTATTTTGTAGAGCTCATCGATCACATTCTGTGCATCATCTTCCTCAATTGCTTTCATCCTCAACCTATTGACATAATTAATGTGGTCCCTCATAATGTGCCCTACATTTTCTTGTCCATTTGCATTGCATGCCAGGTACTTGAAACTTGTTGTTGGTTTTAAACCCACCAATTCCATAACCTCAATTGCTTTTGCCTTTTCATCCTCTATCTTCCTCTCACCACGCTGCAAGTATTGCCACTCCTTCCTTGTAAATTCATGGTTGTGCTTAGTGATGTGGTGCTTGATTTCATAGATGTTTTTATCAACAAGCTTGATCCTGATTGCAGCCTTACTTCCTGTTCTTGTAATGGGAAATTCTTTTGTCTTTTTTCTCTTGTTTTGTGGTTGTTGGGTTAGGGTGTCAAGAGTGTTTGAAACTGATTTCCCTTGGTGTGAGCATGTGTAATATTTTTTCCTTGACCTTCCCTTCATTTGTTAGTCTTTGTGTTGTCATACAGAAAATCCAAGTGTAGTTGCATGTGCACGGTATAACGTTTCAAGCTCTTCCCATGTAGTTGCTTGCACTCCTTGAAGGGATTCTATTTTATCTATTTACAACAAGTTTAGTTAACTTGTCATTGAAAACTCCCAATAAATAATAATAAAAAGATGCTATACATAATGTCGCAGACTTAGAGCATCATGTTATATATCTGAAACATCAAGCAACATATGAAAAACATAACATCATGTTTTCTGCAAATTGTTATTATGATTATGCTTAGTTAGCATGTAACATTATGTCATATATTTAAAACATCATGCCAGATTGTATGAACTGAGGAGAAGTTCATAAGATTCTACAATAACACATGAACATGTTTGAGCTACTGAAATCTTTTGATGATCTTGAACATTAACATAGAGCACGTAAAATTCTCAGCAAGATGGCTTTATTCCTACATGAAAGCATCCTATCCCAACATATGTCAATCAAACACAAATTTTAAATGCAAAATGGAATAAGAAAGTAAAACTAAGTTCAAGATCTGAATTATTGATTACTGGCACAAAATAACAAAGTTGGTGAAACTCTAATTCATCACATGACATAATAACACGGATAGAAACTAATAGAATAATCCATCACGTAATTGATAACTCCCAATAAATTATAAAAGGAAGATGTACGTAATGTTTTTACATCTTATATTTTTGAAACGTCAAACAGTATATGAGTAACATGACATCATGTTTTCTGCAAATTATTATTCTGATTGTGTAGAACTAGTATGTAACATCATGTCATATACTTAAAACATCATGCAATATTATATGAACATCATCTGCTATAAATCAGTTCATTGTCCACTTACTTGTCATTTTGCCAAATGTGAACAGATCTTATTAGGAATAAGTTCTTATGATGTGACCTCTACAATTTGAAAGCTCTGACATTGTAAATGAAATTTATAGCACATTCACAACTAATTTACATCATTCTAAAACAGAGCAACATGATTTGTTTATCCATATCAGAATTTTGCTAGTAATTAGTTGTTCTGCTGTTTATTTAACAGGATCTAATGTAATGGAATCGTTCACAAACCCAATATGCTGCTTATCAAATCAGAAAACAGAAACATCATACTCAAGGATAGAAAGTTCAACTTATTACCTTGTGAAACGGGTACAACCTGTTCATTATTGATATTTGTTTCGCTTTCTTGTGTAGGATTATGTGTTTGTGTTGTTTGTATGACTTCTAATTGGTTATCGATCTGTAAATCACATTCTTCCATATTGATCCGATTTTGAATCTGCAAAATATCAAAATTCTGTTTAGTAACAGATTTGTTGCAATTGATGTTGAATTCAAACCTAATCTAGTTGTACCTTGCTTGGTGGATGAGTTCCAGATGTGGATTGAAGTTTTTGTTTAAAATCGGACTGGTTGATTTTTTATGAAGAACAACGTTTGGAGGTTTGAGAGGGATGATTGATTTTGATTATGAATTCATTGTTTAATTCGTTTTGGTTTCACGAGTTTTGTTATTTCATGTTTTGGGCCTTATTGTTTTTTACGCTTTTGGGCTGGGAAGGATTAGATGCGTTAGACTTTTAGTTTATTGCTCCTTGGTCCCTCAATTTTTTTGCTCGTTACGTTGCGAAAACCCCAACCGTAATGGAGTTAGAATGCATGTAATAGTTGAATTTTAATCAAATATTTCAATCTCTCATCTTATTTTCTGAGGAAAAAATAAAATAAAAATAATACTAAATTTATAAAATAATAATAATAATATATATAACAAGAATAAATGACTAAATAAGTAAATAAAAGAAATTAATGGGAAGAGGATATATTAATCATAATAATAATTATTATTATCATAATAATAATATAATGGGAAGAGAAAGTCGGCAATCGGACGTGAGAAATTTATCCAAAGTAATTTTAGGGCAAGTGGACGTAGGCACTTGAGGGTTATATGGATAAAATTCTAGGTTTAGGTGTCAGAATCCTATGGTTTCATCTAGTATAAACACCTATCACTGCCTTCTCAAAAAAAATTACAGCCTTAAGATATTTCCTTGAGTATCAAAATAATAACGGAGGTTGAGCAGTAATAACTTAGAAGCAGCGGTTTCTCAAGCCAAGTCTAACTAAGGTGTGTGTTGCATAGCGTTAGCACAAACTGAGTTTAACTGGGTTTATGTTTACATATATGTATATATATATATATATATATATATGATGCCATTAGAACCAGACTCTCTCGAACTGAAAACTCCACCTCTCGAACCCCTACTGAAAACTTCATCTCTTGAATCCCCACTGAAAGTTCACCTCTCGAACCCCTACTGAAACCTTCACTTCTCGAACCCCTACTGAAACCTCCACCTCTCGAACCCCAACTGAAACTATCACCTCTCAAACCCCATCTGAAACTATCACCTCTCGAACCCCTACTGAAAACTTCACCTCTCAAACCCCTATTGTAACTTCACCTCACGAACCCCAACTGAAACTATCACCTCTCAAACCCCTACTGAAAACTTCACCTCTCGAACCCCTACTAAAAACTTCACCTCTCAAACCCCTACTAAAAAATTCACCCCTCGAACCCTTACTGGAAACTTCGCTTCTCGAACCCCTACTAAAAATTTCACCTCTCGAACCCCTATTAAAAAATTCACCTCTCGAACCCTTGCTGAAAACTTCACCTCTCAAACCCCTACTAAAAATTTCACCTCTCGAACCCCACTGAAAACTTCACCTCTCGAACCACCACTGGAAACTCGTACCTCTCGAACTAGTACCATTGATACCTTTACCTCTAGAACAGTACATCTCGAACCTATGTCTCGAACTAGTACCACTGATACCTTTATCTCTCAAACATATTATCTCGAACCTGTCCCTCGAACTAGTAACCTCGATATCTTCACCTCTAGAACCCTTTCCACTGGAGCCTCACTACTAGAACCTATACCTCTCGAACTAGTGCCACTGAAAATTTTTACCTTACCTCTCAAACTGGTACTAGTGAAACCTTTACCCTTCAAACTGTACCTCTCGAACTCTAGGTCTCAAACCAGTACTACTGAAACCTTTACTTCTCGAGCTCACCTCTCGAACCATACCTCTCGAATCTCTCCAACTGAACCTTACCTCTTGAACTCACCAACTGAAACCGTACCTCTTGAACCTAACCAACCGAACCTCACCCCTCGCACCTCACCACTCAAACTAGTACCACCTATCACTCGAACCAGTACCACTTGAACCAGTCCTGCTTGAACACCAGTACCGCTCGAACCCTTCACTCGAACCCTCTACTCGAACCCCTGTACTCGAACTATGTATACTCGAACACCATTAGAGAGAGATATGCTGATTAAACTTAAATGATGGTATATACTGAATTTTAGATTAATTGTGTATTTTATCATATTGTGCTTAATTATCGTGAGCTGAATTTATGAACAACTTTGATATTTTTCTGTGAATGACCAGCTTTTACTTTATCTTGCCGGGTCAAACTTGAATCATATACTGCTCTGATATGTTATGTGGATGACCGGCTCGTACTTTATCTTGCCGTGTCAAACTTGAATTTATCTACTGTCTGATTACCTGACTGTGATTTCAGGGTCCCCGATGCGATTATAGTTTGGTCAAAGTCAGCGGGGAATGGTACAGACCGGACCACCTGATTAGACCTACACATGGAGTATCTGGTATGCTAGCATAACCATATGTACTGATACGAGCTCGTAACTGAACATCTGATTGGGCGTGGTTGATGAGAATGAATTCTGGACTGACTGATCGCCTTCGGGCACCACTGAAAAAGTTATATCTTGTATGTTAGTCAGAGTTTCCATATGGGTACTTGGCAACAACTCGACATTAACCACCTGTATCCTTTTTCTGTGTGCTAGGACTTATGTGTCTATTTGTTATTTGTTATTCTGTGATCACTAAAACTCCACTGGGTAAATAATGGCGATGGAACCTCACTAAGCAAGGAGCTTATCCTAGTTAAACAACCCATTTTCAGGTGAAGAAGAACAGTAAGAGAAAAGTACTTTGATGTCTTTAATTCCTTTGAGAAAGACCATGGGTGAAATGTTAGAAGCTTAACATGAACTTTAAATCTGTAATAGTTAGGTGAAACTTTCACACTTGTACTAATCCTTTACTGTAATCATAAGTTTAGATTTGAATTTTCTAAATTTGCTTCTGCATAATACTTATCTGCTTGTAACTGCCAGTATTCGATGTAGCACGCTCAGACTCGACCCAACCCGATACTCGAGTTGGGGTTTGGGGGTGTTACATACATTAAGTACCCTGAGCCTAGATTTATACTATTTTGCTCCCAAATTTAATTTGCTCTTTTTATATTTTGCTTCTAGTTCTTGGTCTCACCATGAGATGGTCTCATAGAAGATAGACTCTTTCTTTAATATCACGGGCAAATTTTCCCCATTGTGCTGAGGTGATAAACATGTACTCTGTGTCCATGAGGAGGTGTACATGTAGAAGTTAAAATTTCTAACCACTGGAAATAGGGGTAATAAATAAGCCGAGTCGAGATAAATCAATCCCTAGTTCAAACTCGACTCGTTTAAATATGAGGTCAAGCTCATAATAAGTTTTGTGAGTCTGTAAAATCATGGTTCGATCTTGAGTTTTAGTGAAATTAATCTGGTTTAAGTTCGAGGTTGAGGTTGAACTTGAGTCATGATTAAATAAAATTTAAGATATTTTAAAATATATATATATATATATATAAGAGTCTGTCTCTTGAAAGACGGTCTTTCCATAAGTTATGGAAAGACCAAGGTTTAAAGTGTAAATTAGAAGAAATTAAGATAAAATTTTCGGATTGCATGAACCGGGTTATAAATTTTATAACTACTACATGTTTCATACTAAAACTTTAATATTGCAACTAAGACCTTTTACCTTTTATTATTCTAATCAAACACCGTCTTTCCATAAACCTATGGAAAGACCGTCTTTCCCAAGACTTTGCCTTTATTTAATATAATTTAAGGAGTGCGTCTCTTGAAAGACGGTCTTTCCATAAGTCATGGAAAGACCAGGGTTCAAAGTATAAATTTTATAATTACCCATGTTGCATACTAAATTTTTAATGTTGCAACTAAGACCTTTTACCTTTTATTATTCAAATTAAACCCCGTCTTTCCATAAGCCTATGAAAAGACCGTCTTTCCCAAGACTTTGCCTAATTTAAGATATTATTTAGTAAAAATATATTATATATAGTCGGGATGTTAAGCTCGGGAAGACCACACTAGCTAACAAGGTTTATAATTACGGATTCCTGGATTATGAATACATAATTAAAGGTTTGTGTATGTTTCATACGAGTATGATAAGATTGAGGCGCTTCTAAGGATTTTGAGTTACTTCACCGAAGCTAAGGATAAATATACTACTCCTGTGTATGTTTCACAAGAGTATGATAAAATTGAGGTGCTCCTAAGAATTTTAAGTTACTTCACCGAAGCTAAATTTTAACTTCCTTCCCCGAAGATAAGGATAAAATATTACTCCATCCGACTGCGCACTTTATTATTTTATACTATTTACTATCAAAAATTTTTACTGCATATTTAAATAGGTGTATAAATAATAATATTATCGGTGATATTCTTAGATTCGTTGTAACGAGTAGTTTAAAAAAAGTAACTTTTGTATTTATTATACGTAGTTAAATATATTAATGATCAAATTTGTTGGTTGATAAATGAAAAAGATTTTTTTACCCATTCGGATAGGCAGAGAGTAAGTTTGATGAAAAAAGTATGTTAGAGAACAGTTGATGGGAAACTATACTGATAATGTTTGGGATCCAAATGATTGGAACATATTCAAAGAAGTTTATTTCCAAATGATTGGAACATATTCAAAGAAGTTTATTCTAACAACCAAAAGTGCTGCGAGTCTTATTAACCACCACCAATGAATAGGTGGCCAAACATGCAATTCAACACAATGCTGAAACATGCAATTCAACACCATGATTAATCTGATTAACATGTACCCTCTACACCTAGTAAGATATACATGGAGTTGGAATTTCTAATCACTGAAAAACAGGGTAATAAATTTGTCGAGTCGATATCAAACAATCCGTAGTTCCAACTCGACTCGTTTAAATATTTTAGTGAGTCTGTACATCTTAAGTTTAAGTGAAAGGAGTTTGATTCGAGTTAGAATTCGAGGTTGAGCTTGAGTCATGATCAAATATATTTTAATATATTATTTAGTAAAGATATATTAAATAAACGAGTCTGTCTTTTGAAAGACGGTCTCCCATAAGTTATGGAAAAATCAATGTTTATAGTGCAAATTAGAAGAAATGAAGATAAAATCATCGGGTTGCATGAATCCGGTTATAAACTTTATAACTACTACACGTTGCATACTAAAATTTAATATTGCAACTAAAATATTTTACCTTTTATTATTCTAAATAAACCCCATCTTTCCATAGGACTTTTATTACTCTAAATAAACCTCATTTTTCCATAAGCCTATGGAGAGGCGGTCATTCCCAAAACTTTGCCTACATAAATCTATTTTATTGTTTCAATAAAGTTGACGAATTTAGGGAGTGTTATAAGTTGAGCTCGAGAGTACTATGAGCTAGCTCAATCTGGGCTCGAGTTCGGTCAAATTCAAGTTTGAAGTGAGTTTTGACTGAGTTGCTTGCGAACATCTCGATTGATTTACACACCCTAACTGGGAATCTTCTGATGCAATTTTAATTGACATCGTAAAATCTTCTACGTTGCAATATGAAACCCCTTACTTTGATAGGTTTGCGCTTCAGTCGAAACCGAAGCAAACGGAAGTGTTAGTAATAAATCTTGTCAGTTTTTTCTTTGTGTTTAATTTCATTTAGGAGCATTTGTTATTCCTAATTTTGTAACTCCTCATTTAGGAGCATTTGTTTTGTAACTCCTCATTTAGGAGCATTTGTTTTGTAACTCCTCATTTAGGAGCATTTGTTTTGTAACTCCTCATTTAGGAACATTTAGGAGCATTTAGGAACATTTGTTATTCCCATTTGTAACTTGTTTTTCAATTCTATTTATAGCAAAATATATGAAGAAAAATAATTTTAATGACAGTTTTTGAATAAGAACACAATTACTTTGGTGCAGAAAACGTCATTAGAAATTATTTTCTAATGACGTTTTCTGCACCAAAGTAATTGTGTTCTTATTCAAAAACTGTCATTAAAATTATTTTTCTTCATATATTTTGCTATAAATAGAATTGAAAAACAAGTTACAAATGGGAATAACAAATGTTCCTAAATGCTCCTAAATGTTCCTAAATGAGGAGTTACAAAACAAATGCTCCTAAATGAGGAGTTACAAAACAAATGCTCCTAAATGAGGAGTTACAAAATTAGGAATAACAAATGCTCCTAAATGAAATTAAACACAAAGAAAAAACTGACAAGATTTATTACTAACAAATCACCCCCTAATCTTGGCGTTGCTTATGTTGTGTTGGCAACACCAATCTTGCTCTGATACCAAATGACGTTTTCTGCACCAAAGTAATTGTGTTCTTATTCAAAAACTGTCAGGAAGCCCTAGAGAAAAGCAGCGGCAAGATGGTTTTCCCTTTGCCAGGAGTGTGAGAGGGTATTTCGGGAAACAAAGCAAACTCCGAAGCTTCTCCGTTCAGCAAATGGAGCAACGGAACACTATATAGCGAAGCACAAGTACCTGGTCGCGAAAGGTGTGCATTGTGGCGGATGCCACCAATACTTGGTCTCTGAGGAGGCTAGGAGGGCGCATGTACCCTGTGCCTTGTTTAGTTGCTTGTATGACTTTGGGATGATGATGTTTAAGCATTTGGTACTTGTTGGATGATTTATGGATATGTGTTCGTCTTATCGTTATTACCCCTAAAAAAATAAACTTTGATAGGTTTGCATATTTGGTCAAAATTATTTGATAGGTTTGCATATTTGGTCAAAATTAATTGGTGAGCGTCGTTTTACTCTTCAAATAATCTGCAAACTCTATAGATGAGATTAGTACAGTAGCAAGTAGAGTCGATCCCACGAGGAACGGAGTAAAAACTATAATAAAATTCCTACTAATATAGGGCACTTTTGGTGTAGCCACCACGCCTTAATTTTTAGATTTATCTAACAACTAATAATGCAACTAACTAATATAAAATATGAAATAATAATGCAAAGTAACAGATATAAAAATCTAGTAAATATATGATGAATGCAATCGGCTCGGAATAACTTACATTAGTTAAACATTGATCATAGGCGCAAAGATAAATCAATTCATATGCATCTATCAGTTATAGGAAAGTAGGTACGCTTAACCTCCCCAATTCCTTCATACTTTATCGACAATTAACCAATTATAATTCATTAATTGTTTCTCTTACCAAGATGGTCCTCGGAAAGTATTCGCTAAACCAGATACACATCTCGATAGCATTAAGAATTAAAAGAACCTGACATAGCAATTACCCAAGTATTCGCAAGTAGTAATGCACACTTAATTGTTCCCCATCTTGCTATTACAGTCTTAGCTAGTTAGCTGTTTTTCACAAGAACTCACTACTTACTAACCCTTTCCAACGATTACGTATTGGTAGAATTAGATAGCACTATCCCAATAATATTCAAGTTGATCAGGCTTAAATATATCAAGAATAAAATAAACCAAGAACAATCAAGAACACATAAGAATCAATTATAAAATAATTAGGCCTCACGATTCATAAATTAATGCTTGTTATTCCATGCCGATATATAAATTAGCTACTCATAATAATTAAAGTAAACAAATAAATAATATAAAAACAATACATAATTAACGAAATTAAATAAATAAGAGACAAATCAATCCAGCAAACCGTGTGTGGAATGCTTGACTCGCAAATTGATGAAAACAATTAATCTAATGACAAAATAATTATGCTAATGTCTCCGTATTTGTGAGATTACAAGCCTGCGTTCTCCCCCTGGTTTTGGTCGTATATATTTATTTATATACACCAAACCAAAACCAAATCCAAATCAATTTCTAATTACTTTTCTTCTTATGGAAGAAATAAGGAAATAAGATAATATCTATTCTAATTCTAAATAACTAATTCCTACAATTAAGGAGTTTTAAATGGAAGGAGATAATACAATCCTTATCAATATGGGAAGTGAATATCTTTAATTCTTCAAATCCACATCTCTTCAATAATTCACTTTTCACCCCATAATTTCAACAATTCTTCTTTTGCCTCTCTTCCTTCATCCCTGGAAAAATGTCTTATAAAATAAGAACATTTTCCATTGGAGCACATCGCCTCATTAAAAACCTTAACCTGAAAAACCGCTGGTTAAGGGAAAAAGAGTACAATGTATAGCTCCCTCTCAATTCTCCGCAATCAATGAATTTCTGCACCAAAAACACCTTAAAGTGCAAATTATATCTCAATAAAATCATAATAATCCCACCAAATATGAACACAATATAATACACATCAAATATCCTCACACTTGAATCATGCTTGCCTTCAAGTATGAAGTGAAGACTATAAGATCAATCAATAATCCACAGTGTTCATAAGTTCTCATTCCCTCATACGACTCTATCTAAAATGACCCTAAAAAGAAAATTAAGATAGAAACACCAATCACACAACTAAACAGATAAAAATTCAACATTCAAAAACTCTAGCTTCTACTCTTATAACGATAAATTTTTCCCTGCCAAGGAGTAAAGGATCACGTTAACGCACCTGGAAATCATCAACCCTTAAAGTAATTTAAATGAAAATGTTCAAGATCAGAAAATCTAATCATCAATTCAGTCAAAATCAGACAAGCAATGAATATTTCTCACAGTTTCACTCAATCACTCTCAATATATGAAGGACAATCACTCAAATAATTCACAAGTTATAACATAGAGAAGTTAATATGCAAATTAGGAAGGTCTTTCTCAAGGGTTGTAACGGGGCTAGGGACCATTCAGATTGGTGAGATCCTAAGGGTTCTAAGCTTAAACAATACCGATCAAAATATTATGCATGTTTTTTTCTTCAACCATCATCCATGTATAGTAGACATTTACCAACAATTTTCATCTCATGGCTATTATGAGAAAGCCACCATCACATCAAAGTAGGTGCTATATATTTTTTTTCTTTTTTTTTCTTCTTTTTTTTTCCAGCACTATTCTTCTTCAATACAGTCCAAAACTAGTACTTTTTTTAGAGAAAAATTGCAACATAAAAATATGATTTTTTCTCTCTTTTTTTCACTGTTACGCCCCTCCAGTTTGGCCAAACGGAACCCTAGTGTCACTGTTCATCATAAAATTCAGCCTTCATTTTTCGAAACCGTTCGGTCTGGGCAAACTGGACACATACTCAGTAATGTCATCAACTCAAGAGAACACAATGGATGAATTCATCAACATTAACTCCAAGAACATGCATAATAGGGCAAAGAGAAAGGATAAAACAAGGCTTTGGCTAAATATATAGTAACTCATATCAAAAAAACATAGTCAAAGCTTCAAAGTGTTTCACTAGGGGTTAACGTAATTGGTAGGCAATTTAAGCTGTGTGGTTCATCCTAGTGTCTTCCATCACTTTCACACATAACTCCTCCAATTATAACAATGTGATCTCTCAGAACAAAGATTGATGTAGAGAGTGCTCTACTCTAGCTCAAACCTCACTTTAGTAGGCTAAAATATTCAATTAAACTCATCCTTTTTCGTCATCCCAAAAATCATATCAATCAAATTTCACAAATCATAGAAAATCTCATTCAATAACTTCAAGGCATATTAGATTTACCAAGTTTGTTACAATGAAGTTTACAACCGGCAGGGTACTTTTATCAAGAGCCACTAGAATTTTCTCATGTCAAATTATCGACTCAAACAACACAAAAAAAACCCGTGTTTCACTATAAAAAAAAACCGAAATAAATAAAAATATTTTTTTAAAAAAAATACATAACAAAACATTGGGATCCGCCTCTCCTCTGTCCCCCATTACAGTGTCGGGAACGGATTCAATTTCAGATACGGATTCTGTCTCGGAAACAGCCTCTGTTTAGCCAAACAGAGGGTCTGCGGCAGCTTTCAGCTTCCTCTCCCTGGCGAGTTTGTAATTCTTCCTGGCTATCTTTTCAACTTCATAATCAAATATCAATTCCTGCTCCTGGGACCTGGTCATATACCAATAACTAAAGAACAAAAATTAGTAGCAAAATAAATAGAAATTAACTACCGCTCCCCGGCAGCGGCGCCAATTTGGTGAGCGTCGTTTTACTCGCCAAATAATCTGCAAACTCTATAGATGAGATTAGTACAGTAGCAAGCAGAGTCGATCCCACGAGGAACGGAGTAAAAACTATAATAAAATTCCTACTAATATAGGGCACTTTTGGTGTACCCACCACGCCTTAATTTTTAGATTTATCTAACAACTAATAATGCAACTAACTAATATAAAATATGAAATAATAATGCAAACTAACAGATATAAAAATCTAGTAAATATATGATGAATGCAATCGGCTCGGAATAACTTACATTAGTTAAACATCGATCATAGGCGCAAAGATAAATCAATTCATATGCATCTATCAGTTATAGGAAAGTAGGTACGCTTAACCTCCCCAATTCCTTCATACTTTATCGACAATTAACAAATTATAATTAATTAATTATTTCTCTTACCAAGATGGTCCCCGGAAAGTATTCGCTAAACCAGATACACACCTCGATAGCATTAAGAATTAAAAGAACCTGACATAGCAATTACCCAAGTATTCGCAAGTAGTAATGCACACTTAATTGTTCCCCATCTTGCTATTACAGTCTTAGCTAGTTAGCTGTTTTTCACAAGAACTCGCTACTTACTAACTCTTTCCAACGATTGCGTATTGGTAGAATTAGATAGCACTATCCCAATAATATTCAAGTTGATCAGGCTTAAATATATCAAGAATAAAATAAACCAAGAACAATCAAGAACACATAAGAATCAATTATAAAACAATTAGGCCTCACGATTCATAAACTAATGCTTGTTATTCTATGCCGATATATAAATTAGCTACTCATAATAATTAAACTAAACAAATAAATAATATAAAAACAATACATAATTAACGAAATTAAATAAATAAGAGACAAACCAATCAAGCAAACCGTGTGTGGAATGCTTGACTCGCAAATTGATGAAAACAATTAATCTAATGACAAAATAATTATGCTAATGTCTCCGTATTTGTGAGATTACAAGCCTGCGTTCTCCCCCTGGTTTTGGCCGTATATATTTATTTATATACATCAAACCAAAACCAAAACCAAATCCAAATCAACTTCCAATTACTTTTCTTCTTATGGAAGAAATAAGGAAATAAGATAATATCTATTCTAATTCTAATTATTAAGGTGATTTGATATTTTATCTATTTTAACAAATTTTTTGTAACATTACAAAAATTTTGAATTTGTATCGCTATATATAAATAATTATAATTTAACCTAAAAACTATTAAAACGAAGTTTTCCTAATTGATTAAACTGTTAATTGGTTAAACATGATACTTTCTCCTATGTTTACCAAATAAATTTATTTGATGATTATTTTATAGTCTTACACAATGTAATTATTTAACAAATGAGCATGAAGCTCTCGCCGCATATTTAATTTACACCTCTCCATTTCACCATTTTAATTTAACCAAATCAATAAAATCACTCATTAAAGAAATTTGCATTTTCACTACAACCATATTTTACAAGCCTAACCATATGTACAGTCACTAATCATCAAAAAAACACAAACAGAAGAGAGAAAAAACCTCAATTAATTAATTAATTAATTAACAAGCGTTTACCGGAAAATTAATCAATTAATTAATATATCATTCATACCCTTACAAAGAAAATACTCAATTCCGGCCCAGTGTTGCCGTCCGGGCTGAGCATGTAAAACGTCTCCGAGTCCTTGGAGCCCACAACTCGTTCGAAATAAGCCCGGATGTAAGCGAGCTCGCCGTCCGGGCCTTCGACGTCGGACGGGCCGGGCATGACTCCGGCGCCCATAGACACCGCCTTGAGAAGCTCCATCACATGCAAGTCTTCCTCTGACGCTTCCCTCCTCACCCCGTATCCCGTTTTCTTTCCGTTGCAAAACACCGTCCACAACGGCTCTTCTAGCACCTTGATATAACATCTCATAATTTCAGTCCGTTTTGAATAGAAACATGTTTTGAAATTTAATGCACCTACCCAAATTATGTTTGGATGACTTTGAAAATGACAAACTGTAATCCATTCAACTACTAACTAGTCTTCTCCAGCTCCAATACTAATTTGCACATTGTGACTTTCATTACTTAAAACACCCCACTCAAAAATGATTTAATCCCTAAAAATGCAAATAACATGAAAATATATGTTGTAATGAATTCGCAGCATTACTGCATGTTATTTGCAAATAACGGTAGTTTGACGGGAAACATTTGGTCGATTCTGTGTCAACCTATCTCATTCATTGGCTACAAAGTGTCTTGATCCCATGAGGTGAGCTCGCCCTAAAAACCCACCCTAATCAGTTTGAATTGCCGATCCTCCACTTTTTGATTTCTTAAATATTTATTTTATCTCCTTTGTCGCACTGTAAACTGCACACTTAGTATTTATCGATCAACACTATTAAACTTTAATCATAAATTTAAATAAATATAAAAATAAGTTTGATTTTTTAAAAAAGAATTAGCCCCCATGACCCCTAAAACTTGCTCTTTTACGTACACTAGCCTCAAAAACAAAAGGACGAAACTTATGGGTTGAAAAAAAAATCGAATGCACATTGTGTTGTAACATCTCAAATTAATTCATTCCATCAACATTTCGGGAGATCCAACACTGACCTTAATCTTGTCCTTCTCCGGCCGTTTCTCGCATTCGAGCGCGATCCGAACCATCCCGGCGCTCATCTCCCGCTGCAAAACGCTGGTCTGCATGGCGAGCTCCACCACTAATGTGGGCAGCGTCCTCGGGTTCTCCTGGATGGAGAGGCTGACCCGGCCCTTGCGGTACCCGAACAGCGTCCCGGAGATTCTGATTCCGGCGACGCCCTTCCCGTCCGGCAGCTTCCCGCCGGGGAGGACGGGGAACTTGCATGTGGAGGGCGTTATGATGGGGAACGACCGGAAAACGGACCGGAAAACGCGGAAGACTTTGGTTTTTCTGTGCCGCTTCTTGGTGGACGGCTGGAGGAGGGACGGCCGGGGCGGCGGCAGCGGTGGCGGAGGCGGCGGCGCGTGTGACGAGGACGAGAGAGAGCTGGTGCTGGTTCTTGTTGGCTCCCCCATTACCGGCACAATTATAACCAGCAATAGGAGAAAAATTCCATGGAAGGGGCCAAAAGGAGAGAATAATTGGTTTTAGTTGTCACATGATAAATCATACTGATATGAGGTGCGATTTGAATTCACCATGCATTTTAGGTGTTGCTTCTATTTGGGGATTAATGTTTCCTTCCAATTCGGAAGCTTTAACTTCTTTTCATTTACGTTAGATTTTTTTGAATTGCGAAAATATAGACGATTCAAGAAGTGAAACCATTATTTTTTTCTTCTATGAAAGTGCGATCCATAAAAGTAGGCCCTAAAAAAGTTTCAAATCTCTACGGATGAAAAGGAGCATTGATTTTTTTTTGTTTGTTTTGTCACGCGCCGCTTTTGTGTTACTCTGGAAAAAGAGAAGGGCATGGACGGATTAAATTTTAAGTAACTTCATATGTGTTGTACAACTTATTAAAATAATGTTAAGTCTGATGCTATTTTAGTTCGCCATTAGAGGACCAAATTACCAATTTATGTACTTTTATTTTGCTACAAATTTAGAGCGGTAAACCTTTGAACAATCTGATTAAAATATAGGATTCGATTCCCAAACAACTAAATTATTAACGGTTTTAAATGAAAGAAAAAAAAATGAAACAACATGCATATAAAACTTTTTCACTTTCTTTTCTTTCTTCTACGCAAACCACTCCCCATTTTATTCTAATAAAATGTACTCCAACTTATATGATAGTGTAAAGTCAATATTTATTTAGTTGACAATTTGTAGTAATTTATGCAAATATGGAATTGTTGTGTTGAAACATCAAAGAAGGTAATCTCGGGGTATAAGGAATTTCGAGTTGTAATCCGAAAAGAAGTATTTTCGTCCGTGCTGTTTTTATTGAAGAATATATCAATTTCTATAGTTATGAGATTGGACTGAATTTATGGAAATAAAAATTGATTTGATAAATATCCTTTGTGGAAAGGATTTGCACAGAATATATTAATTCTTTTTTTAAGGGATTAGATTTGGTAATTCCTATCTCCAAGGGATTTGATTGTAATCAGAATATTACGTGGAGAAGGAATTATATTTGCACATGTCTTTATTCCTAACAGAAATGACGATGGAATAAACTTCATGCGTATGAAGACTGTGTATGTTGTAACATACGAAAAGCTGAACCCTAAAAAGATTTAACCGATGACAATAATATTGCAGTGATATTAATTTACTGAAGATTGTATATTCAGCAATATTATTTTAGGCGTGTGGAAGAATCATACTGGGTTTATGGAAAATCCCTATAGTTATGGAAAATGGTTTATGGGATATTTGAGATAAGAAATTTTTTATTTATTTATGAGATTTGGATATACTTCAGAAGCAGATAAGGAATATAAATATGATGAAGATAATCATGTTAATTCCAATCTGCTCAACGAACTATATAAAGAGGACATCACAACTGCATTAATTCACAGACTTAATAGAAAAAAATCTGCATACATATTTATATCTTTCGAGAGTATTGCAAGAGCTAGAATTCTATGTTCCAACATACGTAACTTGATGTTCAAAGTTCAGAATTGTATACCTTAATTCCTCAGGAGAAAGAGATCCAGGTCGACAAATTTCGAGGTCAGAGGTAGTCTGATCATGGCGGATCGGTAGCAAGTGGTGCTTGCATAATTCACGTTATAGATAGATAAGATAAGTATAATTGTATGGTGTACTTTATACTGTATCTTTCTGATTAGTGGATTAATTCTGAACTGGGCCAGACCCCACAAATGTAGGTGAATTTCACTGAATTGCGTAACCAAGTCTTGCGTCTTTATGCTTTACTTTATTGCATACTTGGTTAGATAGGTTATGTTGGAACATAGTAGTAATAATTAAGATAATTTGGTAGAACCAAATTTCATTTGGTATCAGAGCGAGGTCACTTATTCGTGCCTTGGTTGTGTCACGGAAAGTGTGATCCAGTTTTACCATGGCGATCAAAGAATGAGCTTAGGTGTTGTGGTCACCACTGCTGGAAGGAGCCAACTACAATTGCTGGAAAGCACGCATAAGAGTTTTCATCAACTCACTGGATGAACTGAAGGCTGCAATTCAAAGGCGTTAAATGCTATCTTCACAGCGATTGATGAAAATCAGTTTAAACTCATCTCAACATGCCACCGGGCAAAGAAAGCTTGGGATATCTTGCAGACCGTTCATGAAGGAATAAGTCGTGTTCGCGAATCCAAACTACAGATGTTGGCTACAAAGTTCGAGGAACTGAAGATGGAGGAGGATGATACTATTGCTATATTCAATTGGAAACTCAGAGACATCTCCAATATGGCGTATCAATTTGGAAAAGTTTACAAGGAAGCAAAATTGATGAAAAATATATGTCTTCCTAAAAGATTTTCTATGAAAGTAGCAGTAATAGAAGAAGTAAGAGATGTAGCCACATGACCTTAGATGAACTAATGAGATCACTACAGACCTATGAGATGACAATTCAACAACCTACAAAGAAATTCCAGATGGAGTTGGCCTTCAAAACCTCGTCATCAAGGATCATTCATGAATCTGATAGTGATAATGGAATTGAAGAACTTGCTCTTATCACTAAGAATTTCTCAAGAATGCTGAAGAAGGTGGTAACCAAGAAATCACAAGAAAGATTTGGTGGTAATAGACCTCGAGCACAAAACCTTGGAAATATTCTGGAACACATTTTGGAACAAGAAAATCAACAGTTCGTTAGAAATCAAGATAGTGAAGCAAAGGAGTTTGGAAGAATTCAATGTAGAGAATGTGAAGGATAAGGCCATATCCAGGCTAAATGTGCTAATACTTGAAAGAAGCAAGGAAAATCACACATCACCTTGTGGAGTGAAGATGAAGAAGGTGAAAAAGACGAAGATGAACTTACAAGCAATTATATGACATTTGGAGAAAAATTTCACGGAGGATCAGATGGTGAATGTTCCAACATATCAGAGAGAGATGAAGTTGTATGTTCCAACACAGATTGTGATGACACGTCCAGTGATGATGACAAATTAGTTGTGAGTGACGAAGAGATCTAGAGTACATATGAGAAAATGTATGACACTTGGGTTCAAGTTGTTGATACAAACAAATTGTTGAAGGAAGAAAAAAATCATCCAGCTGAGAAGGAGAAGGAGTTGCTAGTTCTAGTTGTTGAACTCAGAATAGAGATTGAAGAATTAAATTTGAATCTAATCGCAACAACTAAGAGAGCTGAGATGACCAAAGCAACTATTACCAAGTTAAACATTGGGAAGATGAAACTTAATGACATACTGACCATGGGAAACAACTTTGGAGATCGACACGGAATTGGGTACGACAACCCACCAGGTAGCACAGTCAAACTCAAGTCGATCATTCAAGAGATAAAAGGAAAGTTCATCAACACTCATCGAAGGAAACCTCTTATCTGTAGCTATTGCATGTATCAAGGTCATACAAAGGAACAATGTCGGAAACTGCTCATGGGTATCATGAAAGGACGACAACTCTTGGTATGTTCCAACATAGACGATGTTCAATGATCAAGGATGGTCGGAAAGGTATGGGTTGTTAAATGCACTAGTACTTTCCTTGTTGCTCATATGCCTCTTACTGTACTAGAGACTCATGGTACCTTGATAGTGGTTTCTCTCGCCACATGACTGGAACTTAGGATTTTCTAACAAACATCAAACCATATGATGGGTCTAACCATATGATGGGTCTATTACGTTTGGCGATGGAAAGAAGAGTTGAGTGGTTGGAAAAAGTGAACTGTGTATTGAAGGATTCCCCGTATTCACTAGTGTTCTGTTGGTGGAAGATCTAAAGGCTAATCTCCTAAGTATCAGTTAGCTATGTGATAATAATATGATCGTGGAATTCCATAAGGAGAAGTGCATAGTGAAACATGACAACAATAAAGTGTTTACTGGTATTCGATCATCAGGCAAATGTTACTTGTTGGAACACGAAGTGTTAGAGTAAATCACGTTTCTGATTAGATCTTGATTGCATCTGGATAAGTCATGTTGATTAAGCCAGAGTTCTACTCATATTATGTTTCCTTGTTGTACTCTATATATTCTTGTCAGCAATACAATAATTGATTACGACAAATACATCTTATCATGGTATCAGAGCAGTGTTCTGATTCACTTTCCAAAACATAGATTTTTTTGGCAGACATCCTTCTTCTCTGTCTAGCAGCCAGACCTCTCCACTCTCATCATGGCCAATGAAAAATTATCGTTCAATACCCTTCTCCAAATGATGCAAATCAAGCTCAATAAGTCCAACTTTCTTCTCTGGAAATGTCAGATTGAATATGTCCTTAGACCTCAGAAGCTTTTTGGTTATCTCGATGGGTCGACTTCATGCCCACCTCTCCCCACTCTGTCGTCTGCCGGCTCATCGTCTTCCTCTTTTACTGCCGCCCTCCGCACTCCTCCCACTGACCATGCAGCGGCTCAGGTGGCTTACAAATTGGCCAAGGACATCTATGACCTCTGGATTGATGAAGACCAGAGGGTCTGTAGTCTGCTGTTCTCTTGTCTCTCTCCTGAGGCCCTTTTCGAACTCCCGGCCTCGTGTGTGACTTACAAGAACATTTGGGACAATTTTTCCCCCACTTTTCAGAATAATTGCACATCCACCACTCTCCACCTTCATGCATATGCCCACGATATACGTAAGAGAGGTATCGTTCATGAAATCCATTTACAATTTAAAGATATTTTTGAGCAGTTATCTCTTATAGGTTCTCTAGTTTCTAATGATGATCAGATAATTTGGTTTTTAACTGCTCTCGGGTCTGAGTTCAAAGATTTTTCTGCCCCCTGATTAATTCTTCCCCTATACCCACTTATGTTGACGTTTTGTCACATGCTAAGAATCATGAGGTATTTTTGAAAAATCTCCAGGGAAATTCAGTACCTGCATCTGGCCCAGTAGCATTTTCTACAGGTGAGCAGCCCCTAGCCGGGCGCACATGGGATTATGCACCGGCCAAGGGCGGCGGCTCATGGGGTTCACGCGCCGCCAGAGGCAGCCGAACTAGTGGCTGCCGAGGTAGTCGGTTTTGTTCTGGTCCTGGTTAGTTCACGGCTAGGGCTAGTTCCGAAGGTGGCTGTCCTCCTGTACTTGGTGTGGTTGTCCGGGCCATTATGCTGCTACCTGTTACAAGATGTTAGCGCAGACCCGTCGTTCAGAATCCACACACTTGGCCAAAAATTTACAGAATTCCTTGCAGATAGAACCAACTTCTCGCGCATTTGACTGGTATGTTGATTCTGGTGCTGCCAGTCATATGGCGTCTTCAGCCTCTGGCCTTGACAGTGTCACACCTTATTCTGGTAATTCCTGTGTTTCTGTTGGTAATGGTGCTTCTATTCTAATTTCTCATATTGGTGATTCTCGGATTTCTGATACCTTGACATTGTCTAATGTTTTGGTCATTCCTGCCATCACTAAAAAATTGTTGTCTATTAGTAAACTGACCAGAAATTTAAATGTATTTGTTACTTTTGATGACCAAAACTTTGTGATTCAGAACAAGGTTTCCAAGGCAGTCGTGGGTAGGGGCCACAGTGATGGAGGACTGTACGTGTTAGATAAGGGTGATGCAACACTAGTTTCCTTCTTGTAGCAGAATAAAGAACAAGCATCGTTTGAGCTTTGGCATGCTTGACTGGGGAATGTGCCAGAGATTGTCATCTCTGGTTTACAGAGGTCTGGTCTTCTTTCAGTTTCCCATTTACTACCTAAACCACATACTTGCGCTCCTTGTGTTATGGCAAAGGGGCAGCGGTTAGCTTTTGTTGAAAATTATAAGCGTGTTGCGCACGTCCTGAACTTGGTACATTGTGATTTGTGGGGGCCTTCCCCTATTTTGTCTGAAAATGATTTTTCTTACGGGTGTCAAAGTAAACTACATGAGTGTTGAATATGATGAGGTAGATCTTACGCGTGACCATGTTCCAACATCGGATGATTTCTCATATTAGGGACGTAATGATGTTGGAAAATCAGATGAGGTAGATCTTAAAGATAAAGCTGATGACTCTTATAACTTCATCGATGTTGGAACACCATCCTCCCCAGAATTCTTCTATGTTCCAACATCAGTGCATGCTGAATCAAGCAGAAGAAGGACTCGATTGATCCCTTGAGTTAACTATAGGGAACTTGCTGGTCTACATTGTTTTCTCTCCCTCATTGAACCCAAGAATTATAATGAGGATATGCTTGATGAGTATTGGATTGCGGACATGCAAGAAGAACTTGGGAAATTTGAACTCAATGATAATAAAGCAAGGATAGTTGCTCAGGACTACACTTAGGATGAAGGAGTTGATTTTGATGAGACATTCACACTAGTTTTTACGTTAGAATCTATTCGCATTCTCTTTGATATGACTTGCACTATGAATGTTATGATGTACCAAAAAGTTTTCAAGAGTGCTCCCCTCCATGGTGTGGCTAATGTGAAGTATATCATCGACTCAAGATAGGGTTGCAAGGATCAAAACAAGCACCAAGGGCGTGGTATGAGCGACTCACTATCTTTCCTAATCAGAAAGTTTATCGTTGAGGGGGAGTAGATCTCACCGTACTTGTTTTGGATATGGATTTCGGGTCTACTTCACCATCCATGGTACAAGATAGTGTGACTTTGATGCTTGCAAAATTTGATATGATTATGGTGGGAGTATTTGCAAGATTTCAGGCTGATCCTAAGCTCACTTAACTGCAGTTAAAAGGATAATTCGATATGTTAGTGGGAGTTATGAGTATGGAATATGGTATTCTAAGAATCAAGACTCTCATCTGGTTGGTTATAGTGATTGAGGCGGTAATGCAGATGATCGTAAGAGCACAACATGTTGATGTTTCTTTATTGGTGGACATTGTTGTGCACAATTATCATTGATGAATCAAATGTTGAGTGATTATGGAATTAAAGAAGGGCTTCTAACAATGGTATGTGACAACAAAAGTGCTATTGACATATCAAAGAATCAAGTACAACATTTGCGGATAAAGCTCATTGATATAAGCATTCATTTTATTCGAGAACTAGTTGAAAGGAAAGAAGTGGTAGTTGAGTATGTTCCAACATTGGAAACTTCTAAGCCTCCATTGAACTGGTTGGACTCTGCAACCTTTGAGCCCCTCAAACAACACTTAGGTGTTTGTCAGATTTGAGGTATTTCCTAAAAACTTTTATTTAGCTGTGGATTTTTATTTTATTTAGTGTAGAGAAAAAAAACAAAAAAATATTAGAGACTAGTTGGTGAAAAGATGATTGTCGAATATATTAGAGAGATGACTATTCCCGGTATTCGGGTTTAAGATGATGAGGAGTTGGAAGGCAGTGATGCTGGTCATGTTCCAACATAGAGTGTGGAGACAAGTAGTGAAAATTTGAGCATGGAAATAGATGAGCCTGATGTGATTAGAGATTTAGATGCTCAAGTATCGATAAATGTGATTAGAGAAGATTATGATCTAGGTGGTGATCAAGCATATGTTCCAACACCAGACATGGAGATAGGGGGAGAAAATACTGATGGAGTGAAGGAAGCTGAGCATGTGATGCTCCAACATCGATACTGAATGAGGGTGTTGATTCTGAAGCAATGAAAGGATCTGATGTTCCAACATCAGAGAAAATGGGTGAAGCTAAGAGCTGTTATGTTCCAACATCAGTGACTGATGTTCCTACACAAATTGAGCAGATTATTAAAAGCACAACTGATCAGACTGTCAAGAGAGATATGATATTAGCTAAGAGGACAACTGATCTGGGTGTATATGAGGAGTGTGGATTTACAGCCTACTTGAACTATTTGGGTCTCAAGACTGATGCCTCAATCTACAAGGAGTACAACTAGGAGATTGTACAAGAATTTTAAGGGAGGCAACATTGATCCAGATTTTGAGTGATACAACATAGTTTACATCGGGAGCAAGAAATTACTGGAGGATTTCAATCTTAGTGGCCACTTAAGGGAACGATACTACATCTAGCTTGACTATTAGGTATTTCTGTCTGTTCCAGATTGATGTAAATAGTTGGATTCTCTCTTGAAATACTACAGCTCTTACTCGAGAAACTGCCAAACAAGGGGACATTCGATCAAAGATATGTGCATGATGGAATTCTGAGACTACAACTTCTAATGTGAATAAGAAGAAGGCACAATTAGAGGCACATACAGCTGCTCATAAAGAGATTCGAAGGTTCTGATGTGGCTATGTCCCAACATAGGCCAAATATTTGTTTCAGGGGGAGCTACGTATATTGGTTATCTGTGTCCATTGACTTTGACATGTTTATGGTACCAAGAGGGAGATATTTTTGATTTCTTGGATATCTTTTTGATGAATTTTTTTTGGCTCTGTTAGGTTGATGTTCCAACATGCTTATTATTCTTGGATATTGAGGGACTTCTGGAATTCAGAGGAAGATGTTATGTTCCTATGTTCCAACATCCAGAGTGGTTTTCAAAGATTGATGTTCGTATTTGCATAAGCTTTGTGTTGAAATTCCAAAAGATGATTGGTCCACAAAATGCCAAATAGGGAGATTGTAAAGTCGATATTTATCTAGTTGGAAATTTGTGGAAGTTATGCAAATATGGAATTGTTGTGTTGAAACATTAAAGAAGGTAATCTCGGTGGTATAAGGAATTTGGAGTTGTAATATGAGAAGAAGTATTTTCGCCCATGTTCTTTTTTATTGAAGAATATATCAATTCCTATAGTTATGGGATTGGACTGGATTTATGGAAATTAGAATTGATTTGATAAATATCCTTTGTGGAAAGGATTTGGACGGATTATATTAATTCCTTTCTTTAAGGGATTAGATTTGGTAATTCCTATCTCCAAGGAATTTGATTGTAATCAGAATATTATGTGGAGAAGGAATTATAATTGCACATTACTTCATGGCTATCAGAATTCGAGATGAAATAAACTTCATGCGTATGAAGACTGTGTATGTTGCAACATACGGAAAGTTGAAGCATAAAAGGGTTTAACTGATGACAAGAATATTGTGGTGATATTAATTTAAGGAAGATTTTATATTCAGCAATATTATTTTAAGCATGTGGAAGAATCATAGCGGGTTTATGGAAAATCCCTATAGTTATGGAAAAGAATTTATAGGATATTTGAGATAAGGAAAATCCTTTTATTTATGAGATTTAGATATGCTTCAGAAGCAGATGATGAATATGAATATTATGAAGATAATCATGGTAATATCGATCTGCTCAATGGACTATATAAAGAGGACATCGCGGCTACATTAATTCACAGACTTAATAGACAAAATCTGCTTACAAATTTTATATCTTTCGAGAGTATTGTAAGAGCCAGAATTCTATGTTCCAACATACGTAAGCTGTTGTTCAAAATTCATAATCGTATACCTTAATTCCTCGAGAAGAGGAGATCCAGCTTCGCCGAGTTTCGAGGTCAAACTCTCTGATCATGGCAGATCGGTTGCAAGGGGAGCTTGAAGGATTCACGTTATAACTAAATAGGATAAGTATAATTGTATAGTGTACTTTATACTGTATCTTTCTGATTAGTTGATTCATTCTGAACTGGCCAGACCCCGCAGATGTAGATGGAATTCACCGAATTGCGTAACCAAGTCTCGCGTCTTTATGCTTTACTTTATTGCATACTTGGTTAGATAAGTTATGTTGAAACATAGTAGTAATAATTAAGATAATTCGGTAAAACCCAATTTCAAACCGAAAAATCATTTTCGGAGAAAAAAAGTTCAAATTTTATGAATACATACATGTATTATCACAGTATAAAGTCAAACAATTAAGAATTGTATACTCCGTATTTACAGTCTATTTTTATTTACGATCCAACGAGGGAGTATTCTTAGGTTGCAGATGAGGTTCCACGATTTCATCAATCACTGGTTCAGCAATTGTCTTCATCTCTTCAAGGTCTTGCTTCACCTCCCCAACCTGCAAATCCCAAAAATTCAAGAGAGACATACTGAATGATAATGGAAATATTGGTAATACAAGTATGCTATAAAAGTTTATATAGGAGGTGAGAATAAATTACTCTGTGGATAAAATCTTCAGTTAATTTTGCTTCTTGAGCTGTCACATTTGACAAATGTTCTACAATAAGAACAGCCTGTTTGATTTTGGTGTTGTCCGGAATCTTAACCGCCACCTCCGATGATATCTTTTCTGCAGCGGTAGCCGCCTCCTCCACCATCTCCGCCATTACTTCGGCTTCCTCAGCCACCTTCTCCACATTCTCTGCTCAATTTATAGAGTACTTGCATTCAAAACAGACTCCTATCTAATAATGTATATTCATATAATTGTTGGAAATCTCACATTAGTGGTTAACAAAGCAATTGCTTAGTATATAAGATCACGGATTATCTCTATATACTAACGTTGATTTTATGATAGAAACCAATGACTCATGTAAAAATGAAGCGATTAATTAAAATTGCAGCTTATAAATTATTTTCTATAGTTTTGACGTATGTTAGTTGACGTGTGTGAATGGACCGTAGGGCAAGTGCATACCTTCTAATGCCCTCAATCGTTCCCATTTTAGCTTCAAGAATGGCAAGAACAATGTTAAGAAAGACCCCAAAAGCCATTTGGCCCTGCATGAATTCAATATATATTTATATAGTTATAAATATAATATAATACCCAGACATATATAATATCAAAATGAATATTAATTATAATATTGTAAACTTTCTAAAATATTGTCAAATCATCTATATTTAAAATTTATATGCTTTTGTAATATGGAATTGTTCACGCTTATAATTTTCTTCCATATTACAAATATTTAAGTTGATATATTTTTGCCCATATATATATATATATATATATATATATATATATATATATATATATATAAATATTTGAATCTAGTAAGGGGTTACTGGTCAACTCTTTGACTTAATAGTGAAAAAGGAAATGCAAAACACATGTTATGAATAATGAAATGCTCATTAGCAATAAGATATTTTTGTGATAGTTAGTTATACTCCCTCTGTTTTTTTTTCATTGGCACCTCTCTTTTGGTGTTAGAATTGAGGAGATGCTAAATGAGTGGATGCAATTGAATTGAAAGAAGAGAAAGTAAAATGAGTGGATGTAAAAACCTTAAACTTGCCCAAAATAGCAAGTGCCAATTAAAAAAAATACCACTTTTAGTAAGTGTGCCAATGAAAAAAAAACGGAGGGAGTATCACTATTTGTTTACCCTTGGGGAATATTGTGTCATTACTCCTAAATTCTTCTATAAATACCCCGTAGGAGGATGAAGAAAAATACACCCCTCATTCTGTCATTTCTCACTTCATCTCATCTTATCTGCTTTTCCATTCTCTCGTTCTTACTATCAATATCAAGGTCTTTGCTAATTTCTTGATTAATTGGTACAAAGTTAGTAAAATCACAACACTTTATCAGCACGATCACTCTCCGTCTTCATAAATTAAAGAGGTGAAATGGATAAAGTTAATCGTGAAGCCAACCAAAGGATTTAAAATGAAGAAATTTGCATACTCAATTGTGGAATAACGCACACTATATTAAAGGATAAAAGGTTTTTCTCAAAGGTAAAACCAACACAAACCATTGTAAATGCAATATCGGGTCCTGTAGATCTGATTGAAGGAGTTGGCGAGGCAAACTTTGCATTGCCGAATGACACATTTACAATAAATAATGTCTTATTTTTGCCAAAGTCCAAAAGGAACTTATTGAGTTTCAATAATATATGTTTTCATGGATTTGATACTTAGTCTGTAACTGAAGGTACCATGAAATATATGCTTCTCATTGTGTATAAATATGGAATGAAATGCATACTTGAAAAACTACCAATTCTCCATACTGGATTGCATTACACGCATATAAATGCAATTGAATCAAATACAGTAGTGATCAAACCTTCAATATTTATCATATGGCATGATCGGCTGGGTCATTATGGTTTAACTATGATGTGAAGAATTATTGAAAATACACATGGGCATCCATTGAAGGACCAGAAGATCTCTTAAGGAAAAAAATTTCAATGTAAGGTTTGTTCCATTGGAAAGCTAATCATAAGGCCTTTACCAGGAAAGGTTGAAACAGTATCATCTGCGTTTCTTGAACGTATTCAAGGTGATACATGTGGACCTATCCACCCACTATGTGTACCATTTCGATACTTCATGGTATTGATAGATGTCTCTAGCAAATGGTCACAAGTATACATGTTATCAAATCAAAATATGGCATTTGCTAAATTACTCACTGGGACAATGAAATTGTGAGCTCAATTTTCTGATCATACGATCAAGAAAACCAGACTTGATAATGCCAGTGAATTTACATCCCAGACATTCGATGATTATTGTATGCCAGTTGGGATTGTTGTTGAGCATTCGGTTGCTCATGTACGCACACAAAATGGTCTGGTTGAATCACTGATCAAACGTCTCCAACTCATTGCTAGACCATTGATACTGAGAACAATGTTCCATACTTCAGCATGGGGTTATGCAATATTACATGTTGCAACATTGATTCACATCAGGCCAAGTGCTTATCATAAATACTCCCAACTACGACTTGCATCAGGCCAAGAACTAAATATATCTCATCTAAGGATTTTTTATTACGATGTCAATGTGCCAATTGAACCACCTCAAAAGAACAAAGATGGGGCCACAGAGAAGTCTTGGCATTCATGTAGGCTTTGAAAACCCATCTATTGTTAGATACCTTGAACCCCAAACTGAGAATAGTTGTACAACTCGTTTTGCTGATTGCCATTTTGATGAAGAAATATTTCCATCATTAGGGGGAGAAAGAAAATAGATGGAAAGGGAAATTTCCTAGTCCGCACCAACATTATTGCATCTTGATCCTTATACAAAATAGTTTGATGGAAAAGTCCAAAGGATTTTACATATGCAAGATATAGAAAATAAACTTCCTAATGCATTTACAGACACTAAAAGAGTGATTAAATATCACATCCCAGCTGAGAATGCTCATGCTCAAATTGAAGACCCGAAAGAGCAAATTGAAAATGAAGTCACTCATGAAATCACAACATGCCTGAAGCGTGGTTCCAAAGATAAAAATCCTCAAAAAAGAAAAGGACCAGAGAAACGAGGTGGCCCAAAATTGGAGGAACGTATTCCTGTAGAAATACAAAACGAAGAAAATTGAGAAATTTCTATTAATTATGCCAATACAGGTATAAGGTGGAACCGAAATGAGGGAATCGATGATGCATTCTCTTACAATTTGGCATGAGATATTACAGACGAAAATAATGGAGATCTCAAACCACGGTCTGTTAGCGAGTGTAAAAATAGACACGATTGGACTGAATGGAAAAAGACTATTAAAGTTGAATTAGACTCGCTTAGCAAGCGCAAAGTCTTTGGATCTATAGTACTCACGACTGAATATGTGAGACTCGTTTGATACAAATGGGTATTTGTACGAAAAAGAAATCAGAAAAATGAAATTGTGAGATACAAGGCTCGATTTGTTGCACAAGATTTTCTCAAAGGCCCAGAATTGATTTTGAGGAAACGTATTCTCATGTCATGGATGGAATTACGTTCATATTCCTAATCAGTCTAGTAGTTCATGAGAAACTTAATATGCACCTGATGGATGTTGTTACCGCGTACTTATACAGATCGCTTGATGCTAAAATTTACATGAAAATCACTGAAGGATTCAAAATACATGAAGCATTAAGTTCAAGACCCGAAGAAAGATACTCAATCAAATTACAAAGATCTTTATATGGGTTAAAGAAATCCTGACGCATGTGGTAAAACCGACTAAGCAAATGTTTGATACAAAAGGGGTATGTCAACGATCCTCCTTATCCTTGTGTTTTCATACATTTCACTTAAAGAAAGAGTTCGAGATGAAAGACCATGGGAAAACAAAATATTGTCCCGGTTTATAGATTAAGCACTTGCTAAATGAGATACATGTGCATCAATCAAATTATACGAAAAAGATATTAAAGAGATTCAATATGGATAAATAAAATCCATTAAGTACCCCAATGGTCGTCATATCCCTTGATTTGGAAAATGATCCATTTTGTCCATGTGAGGAATCTGAACAGGTTCTTGGTCTGAAAATACCATATTTCAGTGCAATTGGAGCTCTTATGTATCTCTCTAATTGTACTCGACCTAATATAGCTTTTACTGGTAACTTATTAGCGAGATTCAGTTCATCTCCTTCTAGAAGACACTGGAACAGAATCAAGCATGTGTTCCGTTACCTTCAAGGAACTATTGATTTGGGATTATTTTATTCCAACATTACAAAACTAGTTTTGATTGGCTATGCAGATGCATGTTACCAGTCATATTCACACAAAGGGAGATCTCAAACTGGGTATATGTTTACCTGCGGAGGGACTGCAATTTCTTGGCATTCCCAGAAGCAAACACTCACCACAACATCATCAACCATGTTGAGGTTATCACATTGCATGAAGCAAGTCGAGAGTGTGTGTGGGTGAGATTAATGACACAACATATCAGAACCACAAGTGGTCTCTTATCAAATGATGATCCCATTACACTCTTGAAGATAATGTCGCATGTGTTAATCAAATGAAGGAATGATACATCAAAAGCAACAGAACAAAGCATATCTCTCCAAAGTTCTTTTCATTTACTCAAGAGCTTGAAGAGAGTAATATTATTAATATCCAGTATATTTGTTCCTGTGAGAACTCAGCAGATCTCCTCACAAAGGCTCTCCCTACTTCAGTGTTCAGAAAACATGTTTATGACATCGGGATACGAAAACTACGAGGTTTATGAAGAAATCACCAATGTCAACATTGGGAGAGCTATACATGGTTGTACTCATTTTTCCTTACTGTGATTTTTATCCCACTGGGTTTTTTCAATTAAGGTTTTTAATGAGAAAACATGAACACGTAATTATTGTAATGAGCATTCCAGGGGAGTGTTATGAATAATGAAATGCTCATTAACAATAAGCTAGATTTGTGATAATTAATTATATCACCATTTGTTTGCCCTAGAGGAATACTATGTCATTACCCCTAAATTCTTCTATAAATATCCCCTAAGAGGATGAAAAAAATACACCACACATTCTCTCATTTGTCATTTCTCACTTCATCTCATCTTATCTTCTTCATTCTCTCTTTCTTACTTTCAATATCAAGTTCTTTGCTAATTTCTTGATTAAGTAGTACAGAGTTAGTAAAATCACAACAACAATAAGCTTTCTGTCAAAACTTTGAATTAACTGCAAAGAAAGTGAAACTACTAGTAAAAAGAATAGGAGCAAGTAAACATACCAACCAGAAAAGCCTTGCCTATCCTGAATCGGCAATGCTGGCTTACTGTTATTGTCTTCATCCTTCTTCACTCTGTAAATGAAAAAAAATCGAACCCCAAACTAAAATTCTTTCATTCATTTCCAGCAGACTCCGTATATAGATAATAGATTCGAAAAAAAATAAATCAACTTTAACAATTCTCTTGCATTTATTTCAGTAACATGAAAATAGAGAAACTATATATGCATCAAGCACTTACACGTTGGTGGTTCCAGTGCTAAAGGACCTCAACGTCCCTGAGCCGCCATAGCCCAAATTGCAATTAAAGAAGATTTCATCCCGACGGCCGCCCCGAGCGGCGGCCTGAGACAGGCGGCCGGAATAACAGCCACCAGAACCACCACTGGCGGTGGCTGGGGGAGAAATTTTATAACGACGAAAAAACGTGACAAGAGCCTGAAGTTTAAAAGAAGGATTTCTAGCTCCTGCTGACATTGTTTTATATTTTGATGATGATCAGAAAGAGTAGTAGTCCTGATGAACTCCTGAAAAGTCATTGAGTTTTTATGGATTGGGTTCGAATTAATGCGTGGAGATTAAGGATTAAAACTAAGAAGATGCCAACACGCCAAGGTTTGATTTATATATGTTCACTTTACGTAGGAAAAATGGGTCAAAAACAACCCAAGCAACCGTAACGTAAGTATGTTTCTTGCAAGTTTTGAGTTTAAGCTCTGTTTCCACTTTAAGACATTCTGGGTTCCTCCATTTCTGCATATTAATTTGGACTTGGCATAAATGTCAATATAACCCTATCTATTTGAGTAAGTGTAAATATAACCCTTAGATAATTTTTTGTGCAAATATAACTCTAACTAGTTAATGAAAGTGCCAATATAACCCTCAAACCTCATTTTCGGCATTGACCTCAAATTTTCAGCGTTGACTCTATGTAAATTAACCAAAATTTCCTTTGGGTTAGCTCTGAAATTGGGTGAATAATTTTACCCTCATAGTTAGCCGAAATGCCATAGTTCGTTGAAATTAGGTAGGGTTAAATCAGCACATTATGCAATCATATTGGGTTATATCAGCACATTCCTAATATTTTAGGGTTATATCAGCACATTTCTAATGTTTGTTGGGTTATATCAGCACATCTTTAAAACTTATAGGGTTATATTGGCACTTTCACTAACTATATAGGGTTATATTGGCACTTTCAAATATTGAGGGGTTATATTGGCACTTTCAAATATTGAAAGGTTATATTGGCACTTATGTCAACTAGGTAGGGTTATAAAAACATTTTTTTCTTTGGACTTTAACGTTCATACTACCCAACAGAATTTGGTTTTCATACTACCCAGAGAAAAAGAAAATAAATTACCTTTTTTTGTATACTCTTCTTATACTAGCTAACGGAATTTGGTGACGGCGGTTCATTGGTAGTGTACCGTTTGAGTATTCTTGAAAATGCATCCCTAACTATTCATATGGATGAGGTTTCAAGCTTCACTGAGTTTCAATAGTGTAAAGTCCAAAATGTGCTAATTGGCAATTTGTGACTATGTTGTAACATCAAAGAATGAGTCATGATGGAAGAAGGACATCGTGCAAGGATGAATCCGAGTAGGATGAATCTCGTTCAATAGTATTTGATTTGCCGAATATTTCATCTCCCATATTTGTGGGATTGGATTGAGATATGTGGAGTTGGAAGAAGGAAGTAGTTTCGGTTATGGAAAAAGATTAGAACGAGATATTATGAATCCCTTACTTCAAGGGATTAGGTTGGCTAAATCCTATCTTCATCAAGATTTGATTGATACAAATATTGTGAAGATAGTGATGCATTCGCACAAGGAAACTGTGACGTGCGGAAGGGTTATATATGACGGACGGACATTACTGGCTAAGCTACTTACGGAATTACAGAGAGAAATCTGCAATCAGAGTTTCGCTTTCATCAAAGTAGCGCAGAGCTGTTTATTGGTGTTCCAACATGATCAACGTTGTTTGATCTCAAAGTTCAGAACGGAAGTCTTAATTCCTCGGGAGGAGGAGATCCAGCTCCGACAGAGATCGAGGTCAGAGGGAGTCTGATCAAGGCGGATCGGCAACTAGGGGAGCTAGGAGAATTCATGAGTTAAATTAGAAAAGATAAATATTGTGTATGATGCATCTTGTACTATCTTTCTAATTAGCGGATTCATTCTGAACTGGGTCAGGCCCCATGGATGTAAGTGATTTCCACCGAACTACGTAACCAATTTTGTGTGTCTTTAAAGTTTTACGTTACCTACAAACTTAGTCAATTAGATGATGCTGGAGCACGGTAATCACAATTAAAGTAATTAGGTAAAACCAAAGATCAATTGGTATCAGAGCCAAGTCACTTACTCTTACCTTGGTTGTGTCCAGGAAAGTGCTGATCCGGTTTTACCATGGCGACCAAAGAAGGTACTTCAGTCTCTCGGCCCCCACTTTTGGAATGGTCAAACTACAACTATTGGAAGGCATGAATGGGTGTATTCATCAGCTCACTTGATGAACTTGCCTGGTATTTCATCGAAACTGAATAGAATCATTCGATGGAAGATGGTCAGTCAAGTTCAAAGGAGAAAGAAGGAGAATCAAGTTTAAAAAGCAAGGAGTCAAAGACAAGTCAACATGGAGTGCAGACAAGTTGGGGGCCTCAATGGCAAATTCCAAAGCACTAAATGCTATCTTTACTACAGTAGACGGAAATCAGTTTAAGTTTATTTCAAACTGCTATCAAGCAAAGAAGGCATGTGATATCCTACAAACAGTACATGAAGGAACAAGTCGTGTACGGGATTCCAAGTTGCAAATGTTGGCCACAAAGTTTGAAGAATTGAAGATGGAGGAAGATGAAACTGTTGCTGTCTTCAATGGAAAGATAAGGGATATTACCAATATGGTATACCAACTTGGGAAACCGTACAGAGAAGAAAATTTGGTAAAGAACACATTAAGATCTCTTCCCAAACATTTCGTTATGAAGGTGGCTGACATTGAAGAAGCACGTGATGTGACAACAATGACACTTGACGAGTTGATGGGATCGCTGTAGACTTATGAGATAACGTTTGATCAACCATCAAAGAAAGCTCATAAAGAGCTAACCTTTAAGGTGTCAGCCCCAAGAAATGATCATGACGGAAATAGTGAGAGTGAAGCTGAAGAAATTGCACTTATTACTAAGAATTTCTCGAAAATGCTGAAAAATGTTGTGAACAGAAGATCACAGGACAAACTGGGCAGAAACAAACCTCAATTAGAGGAGGTTGGAAACTCTCATGGACCCAGAATTGAGCGGAACAACCAACAATTTATGAGAAATTTGAATAATGAGTCAAAACAGGCAGGAAGGATCCAATGTAGAGAATGTGAAGCGTTTGGTCATATCCAGGCAGAATGTGCTAACACTAAAAAGAAACAAGGCAGGTCATATGTTACTTCATGGAGTGAAGATAAGAGAGAGGATGCAGAAGAAGAACTCACCAGTAACTATGTAGCTTTTGGAGCAAAGATAAATGAAGTTGATACTACATGTTCCAACATCGAAAAAGTGGAGGATTCCAGATGTTCCAACATGGAAATACTGAGTGAAAATTCATCAAGCGACGACGATGGTCAAGAAGTAAATGATGACGAAATTCGCCAAGAATATGAGAAAATGTATTCCATGTGGCTGAAAGTTGTTGAGGCAAATAAAATATTGAAAGCTGAAAAACACCAGCTTATGAAAAGAAAGATGGAGCTAGTTGATATGATGGAATTATAGGAAAAATATATTGAAGTACTGAATCAGAAGCTTAAGTTAGCAACTGAAAGAGCTGAAACTGCTGAAGATGCAATCAAACGGCTGAATTCTGGAATGGCAAAGCTTGATGAAATTATGAAAATGGGAAAAAATGCAGGTGACAGACAAGGAATTGGGTATAGCAAAGTTGAGACAAGACTGACTAATTTCAAAGCTGAGAGGTAGGCCATGAAGGTAAAAATTATGAATACACGTCCCCGACGCAAGCCTATACTATGCCACTACTGCTCATACCAAGGCCATGAAGAGGAACAATGTCTCAGGCTACTCAGAGTTATCATGAATGGATGACAATTTTCAGTATGTTCCAACATGAGCAATATTCAAAGAGCCAGACTCGCCAGAAAGGTATGGATTCCTAAACAAAATACTGTATGTCTTGTAGCTCACACGTCTCTCATTGCACACTCTAGAGACTCTTGGTATTTTGATAGTGGTTGTTCTAGACATATGCATTAACTCCATAATACTTGAACAACATTAAACCATACGACGGTGGATTTTTTTACTTTGGGTGACTGAAAGAAGAGTCGTATGGTTGGAAAAGGAGAACTCTAGATAGTTGGATTTCCTAGCTTTGCAAATGTTCTACTGGTCAAAGATTTAAAGGCAAACCTCCTGAGTATCAGTCAATTGTGTAAAGATATGACGGTTGAGTTCCAAATGGACAGGTGTATTGTGAAGCATAGAGAAAACAAGGTACTGTCAGGAGCACGATCGTTAGACAATTGCTATCTCCTGGAACAAGGAGTGAAGTGTTTAAGTTCTAAGGACGATGAAGGTACTTTGTGGCATCAAAAGCTTGGACACATAAATTACAAGACCTTGGTGAAAATTGCTAATGCCAAAGTAGTACGAGGTATGCCTATTCTTACACATCAAAAAGGTATTATGTGTGGACCATGCCAACAAGGTAAACATATTCTATCTCCTCACTCTTTTGTTCAATATATTACTACCTCACAAAATCTGGTATTATTGCATATGGATTTAATGGGTCCAGTTAACACTCCTAGTATTACTGGGGGAAAATATATTTTTGTCTGTGTTGATGATTTTTCCAGATACACGTGGGTAGCCTTTCTCAAGGTAAAATCAGACGCAGTGGATATCTTCAGGAGTTTGGTGATTAAGTTACAAATCGAGAAAGAGAGTCACGTTGGAAAGATTGTGAGAATCTATAGTGATTGTGGGAGAGAATTTTAAAACTCCCAATTCAGTGATTTTTGTGATGAACTTGGCATACAACATGAGTTCTCTGCTCCCATCACTCCTCAGCAAAATGGGATTGCAGAAAGAAAGAACGGAACCCTGCATGAGATGGCTCGAGACATGCTAGCAGAAAAGGGTATTCACAAAAAATGGTGGGCAGAAGCCATCAACACAACATGTTATACCATCAACAGGGTATATCTGGGACCATTTACTAGCAAAACGTCATATGAAATCTGGAAAGGGAGAAAACCGAATGGTATACTTTCATGTGTTTGGGAACAAGTGCTACATACTCAGGGCAGAGATCAGCTAGGAAAATTTGACAATCGCAGTGATGAAGGAGTATTTCTGGGGTATTTAGTAAATAGTCGTTCATACAGAGTATTTAATCTCCACACTAACACCCTCATGGAGTCAATCAATGTGATTATTGAAGATTATGATGATAAGCCTGGGTCAAAAAAAATGGGAGGATGAAGTTGTTTCGTCAACACCATAAACTCCGACCAGCCAGCATGTCGATGGTGGAACATCACAACCTTTTGATAGTCCAGATACATCTGATGAAAGCGATGTTGGAACATCAACTCCATATGCCCCATCTCATGTTTCCACATGGGCTGGACCTGAATCAAGTGCGAAACGAACTTGAACTTTACCACGAGTTAATTACAGGGAGCTTGCTGGATTACATTGCTTCATCTCTCTGATTGAGCAGAAGAACTATAAGGAAGTCCTATTTGATGAGTACTAGATTGCGGCAATGCAAGAAGAATTTGAACAATTTGCAAGGAATGATGTATGGTACCTCACTCCTCGACCAAAAGGGGTAAACGCCATTGGTACTAAGTGGATCTTCAAAAAAAAGTCTGATGCTGATGGTTAAATCACTCATAATAAGGCCAGATTAGTGGCACAAGGATACACTCAAGTATAAGGTGTTGATTTTGATGAAACGTTTGCACCTATTGCCAGGTTAGAATCCATTCACATCTTGCTTGCTATTTCATGCTCTATGAATTTCACATTGTACCAGATAGACGTGAAGAGTGTCTTTCTGAATGGGGTAGTTATGAAGATGTCTATGTTGAACAACCTAAAGGATTTGAGGATCCATATCATCCCCATCATGTGTATAGACTCAAAAAGGCTCTGTATGGGTTGAAACAGGCACCAGGGACATGGTATGAATGACTGACTACCTTTCTTATTCAAAAAGGTTATCGTCGAGGGGGTGTAGATCGCACCCTATTTGTGCTTACCAGGTTATCTAATTTTTTTGATTACTCAAATTTATGTACATGACATTGTTTTTAGCTCTACCTCACCATCTATGGTACATGATTTTTTAAGTCTCATGCAGGATGAGTTCGAGATGAGCATGGTCGGTGAACTTACCTACTTCCTAGGACTTCAGGTCAAGCAACAAAAGAGTGGGATTTTCATAAATCAAAGCAAATACACCATGAATTTAGTAAAACGCTTTGGATTGGGCAATTCTTGATCAGTAAGAACTCCTATGGGTGCTACAGAAAAATTAGTGAAGGATGAGAAAGGTGTCTCACTTGGTCAGAAATTGTATAGAAGTATGATCGGGAGTCTTCTATACCTCAGCTAGTCAACCAGATATATGTTTTAGTGTTGGAGAGTGTGCAAGAATTTAGGCAAATCTAAAGGAATCTCATTTGACTGCAGTAAAGAGGATTATTCTATATATTAGTGGAACTTCTGAGAATGGTATCTGGTATTCTAAAACTCAAGATTCTGATCTTTTTGGCTATAGTGATTCAGATTGGGCTGGAAATGCAGATGATCAAAAAAACACAACTGGTGGATGTTTCTTTATTGGCACAAATTTGGTCTCTTTGTACAACAAGAAACAGAATTCTATATCCTCGTCGTCTGCTGAAGCTGAATATTTAACTGCCGGAAGTTGCTGTGTGCAGCTGTTATGGATGAAGCAAATGATGAAAAACTATAGGATTCATCAAGGGACTCTAAATATTTTGTGCGATAACAAGAGTGCTACAGATATATCCAAGAATCTAGTCCAGCACTCTCGGGCAAAGCACATAGCTATAAGGCATCACTTTATTCAAGATCTTGTGTAAAGAAGGGAAGTCACTGTGGTTTATGTTCCAACATCAGAATAATTTACGGATATTTTCATAAAACCATTGGATTCATCCACATTTGAACTTCTCAGAAAACACTTAGGTGTTTGTCATATTTGAGATATTTTTGCCTAATACTTTTCTAGATGTAAACATTACTGCTTATTTTTACTGTGTACAGAAATTTTTTTTATAAAATAAATGGAAAAGAAGGGATTTGGAAAGAATTGATGCATGTTGGATTTTCGTAAGAGGAATCTGAAGGAAGAGAAAAGGGGACAAAGTGGCGGCTGGTAATTATGGCATTGGAATGAGAAAAAAGAGGTTGAGTGTGAGGAAGGAAAGTAAATATTTAAAATTTTCACCTTCCCTTCTCTGTTTCATATTCCCTCTTTACCGAACTTCCTCCCGAAATTTCTGCCGTGTCTGGGAGTGTGAATTAAGGTAAAATTTTCCAGCCTACAAATCAAACTTAACATGGATTCTCCATTACAAGACAAAAAACATTTTGGTCTCTCTATGTCGAACAAGTGCCAGCCCTTCAAGATGGAGAAAAGCAAGAAATTCCAAATGTTTTTTGGTGAACTGGAGACAACGGTTGAATTACCAGAGAGCTATTTGATTAAAGAATGGAATGGTGTGGAAGAATTGGGCATTGAAGTGGTCTGTCACCAGCAGTGAAGCCTGTCGCGGCCAAATCTGAGAAAGTAAAAATCAAGGTATTTCGGGAGTTTCAATGGTGAAACTATAAATATCTAGAAGATTGTATGACTCATTACCTAGAGAAAAACAAGAGAGTAGATTTAAGAGGATACAAGTCAATGTGCGGGTATGTGAATGGGGTAAATCTGTTTCGGATATTGAAAGGGAATATTGGGGGTATTACAAAAATTGAGAACTGGAACCCCAAGTTGAAAGAATTGGCATGCGTAAAGTTTGAGGGTAAGAAGGTTATGTTTTTTTATACTACTGCATCATTACCAAAACAAGTGAAGTTGAGGGAAGTAAAGAACTGGCCTAAAAAGTGGAGAACTCTGAGCTCTGCGAGTTATAAAGCTGTACAGGTGTGCGATCCTATGGTTAGCCAGAATCTTGAAAAACTTAGAGGTGTGGCTTCAGACAGTGAGGGGGAAACAAATGTTGAAGAAGGATGTGCTAATGATGTTCCAACACATGATGTTTCAACACATGATTCAGGAGATATATAGGAAGCTGAAGTTGAGGAAGACATAAATGTGGATTTTGGAGGAGAAGATGTTGTCCAGTCCCTAGAGAAAGAAGTATGAGCGGAGGAAGAAAGGGATCAGACTAGATGGGCTCAAAAAGATGCACTGGACGAGCCGGATTTGAATCCCGAGATAGAGATATGGGGAGAAAGAAATGAAAACACAACTGGAAATGATGTTCCAATATCAAAATAGTCTGCTGCAACAATTGAAGAACCAGGCCTTGAGGATGTTCCAACATCAGGTCAGGAGAAAAATGATGTTCCAACATAGGAAGTCAGTGTTGAAGATTTGAACTTCTCCAGTGATGAAGTACTTGATGAGTTTGTGCAGACTCAGTCAATAAGGCCAAAGAGAAGAGCCACACGAGAGGAGAATGAACAACCAAAGAAGAAGAAGAAACGGACTACTACGGGTCAAAGCTCTAAACCAGGCATTTCTGTTGAGAAAGCGCTGAGCCCAATTTTTTTGATAAAGGATGTCTGAAGAGCAGTAAGGATATCTGCAAAAAGAGACTGATGGCTGAACAGCCTGTTGATCTGGTGGCTTACAAGGAGTGTGGGTTTAGTGAATTTCTTAAATATTTAGGATTTACAAAGGCACGTTCGGTTTACAAGCAATACAACTAGACTTTGGTACAGAAGTTCTACTCAAATTTAATGGAAGAAAATCAAGATCCTGAATCACCCTGGTACAATAGAGTATATGTTAGAGGAAATGCAGTTAGATTTTCTGAAGAAAGGATCAATAAGTTGTTGAGACTACCAGCACCTGGATTTGGATCAATATTTCCAGAAGATTTTGATGTATCCCTTGATCAGATCCTGACTGAGATTACAGGAGGATATCAGACTAAGTGGCCTTGTCAAGGTAATGCTGCAACATCAAGTCTGAGTACCAAGTACTTCTTCCTTTTCCAGGTTGCTATTAACTCGTGGCTACCATTCTTTAACACCACTGCTATCACCCAAGATATGGCGAAGGTACTATACTGCATTGGCACAAAACATCCTATGAATCTTGGTCTTCTTATCTAAGTTAACATATTGGAGAATGCTATTTTTTGCAAGGGATAAAAACACTCTACCATATCCTTGTATTATCTATGATGTGCTAAAAGGAGAAAAGGTGAAGGCACAAGAGGGTGATGTTATTGTTGCAGCAGTACCTCTGAAGCCCAATAAGAAGACTTTCAATCTAAGAAGTGTGAAAGATTTGCCATGGAAGCCATCACAGGGTAAATGCTCAGTTCAAAAAGGGAAGGAGGCCAAGATGACTGCTGTGAAAGCTAATATTGCAACATTACAGGTTCAAATTGCTGCACTGGAAGAGGAGTTAAGAGATTGGATTCAGAGGATGATATCCAGGATGCCAGTACTGAAGAAGCTGAAGGCTGATAGGCCTATGTTAGTTATTTATTTTTGGATATTTGGCATGTTTTATGGCCCCAAGGGGGAGTATTTTTGGCTTTTGTTTTGGTTTTTTTGGATTTCTATTCTGGATTTCTTGAACTGGATTTCTTTTGTTTTATGTTAATCCCAGCTGGAACTAAGGATTTTTTTGTTTTCTCGGATTCCCAGTACTTGCATTGTTTTTTGTGGTTGAATTTGATAACTGAGTACTGATGTGATTTGATGCGATTTGATGTTCCAATATAGATGCGGAGGGTCTATATTTTTCTTTTGACGCTGATGAATTCAGGAGGAGTTAAACTATTTTTCTCAGCTTATGTTCCAACATCCATATGTGGATTACTTGAGGTTTTTATTTGCAAAATTGGTGTTGAAAGTCCAAAAGATTTATGGATCCACAAAATGGCAAAGGGGGAGATTGTAAAGTCCAAAATGTGTTAATTGGCAATTTCTAACTATGTTGTAACATCAAAGAAGGAGTCATGATGGAAGAAGGACATCGTGAAAGGATGAATTAGAGAAGGATGAATCTCGTTCAATAGTAATTTATTTTCCGAACATTTCATCTCCCATATTTGTGGGATTAGATTGGGTTCTGTAAAGTTGGAAGAAGGAAGAAGTTTTGGTTATGGAAAAGGATTGGAACGAGATATTCCGAATCCCTTACTTTAAGGGATTAGGTTGGCTAAATCCTATCTTCATCAAGATTTGATTGATACAAAAATATTGTGAAGATAGCGATGCATTCGCACAAGAAAGCTGAGACATGCGGAAGGGCTATATATGGTAGACAATACTGGCTAAACTACTTACGGAATTACAAAGAGAAATCTGTAATCAGAGTTTCGCTTTCATCAAAGTAGCGCAGAGCTGTTTGTTGGTGTTCCAACATGATCAATGTTGTTTGATCTCAAAGTTCATAACGAAAGCCTTAATTTCTTGGGAGGAGGAGATCCAACGTTGACAGAGATCGAGGTCAGAGGGAGTCTGATCAAGGCGGATCGATAACTATGGGAGCTAGTAGAATTCATGAGTTAAATTAGAATAGATAAATATTGTGTATGATGCATCTTGTACTATCTTTATAATTAGTGGATTCACTATGAACTGGGACAAGCCCCGTAGATGTGGTGATTTTCACCGAACTATGTAACCAATTTTGTGTGTCTTTAAAGTTTTACTTTACTTACAAACTTGGTTAATTAGATGATGTTGGAACACGGTAATCACAATTGAAGTAATTAGGTAAAACCAGAGTTCGAATAGATTCAATGGTGGTATTTCCAAGTTAGGTTCTAGATTAGGATGTTTATATGTAATTTGGCTGTTAATATATAATCTTCAATAGATTCAATGCTGAAGCGAAGAGTTCCAAAGGAGTCATCAAGCCCACGAAGAACGCCACAAGACCCTCATGCATGAACGAGATACTAAATCTGATGGCATGTCCTTTGCGGCTCTAGCCAAGTCATCCCCACTGGTGCGCTCTCAGCCTCTCTCGGTGCCAGATAGGTCAGCCCCGTCATCCAGCCATCCCTCCCACTCCCACTATGGCAAGTCGGGGCATGACATCTCCAAGTGTTGGAAGCTTCCCAATGCTCCCAAGGGCTTTGTGTATTGTTCGGCTATGCGTGACCCGGGAGCCGGTCGTGGCCGTGGCATTTGGGGCTTTGATTTTTTTCATTGCGAGGGCCTTGATTTTTTTATTGCGACATTTAGGGTCCATACAGAATTCCTGCTTCTTGTGGTGCTACTTATTTTGTTTCTATTGTTGATGATTACTCTCGCGCTACCTGGGTTTATTTAATTAAGTCCAAGTCAGAGGTTCCGAGACTGGTTATGAATTTTTCCGCATTAACTGTCACTCAATTTCAAACATCAGTTTGCCATTTTAGATCAGACAATGGTACTGAATTTTTTGGTCTTAAGGATTATTTTGCTTTCCACGGTATTGTCCATGAGACTTTATGCGCTTACACACCACAGCAAAATGGTAGAGTAGAACGCAAGCATCGCCATCTCTTAAATGTGGTGCGTGCTTTGCGGTTTCAGGCTGCTCTTCAAATCAAGTTTTAGGGCGAATGTATCCTTACAGCATGTTATCTAATCAACCGAACTCCTACACCGGTTCTTCCAGACCCCTTTTCATTTGCTTTTCCAGAAAGATACGAAGTACTCAGCTATTCGGGTTTTTGGGTGTCTATGCTTTGCCTCCACTCTTCCTCGGCCTACAGACAAGTTTTTTGTTCGTAATCGCAAATGCATCTTTATGGGTTATCCTAGTGGAAAGAAAGGATGGAGTCTATATGATCTTGAATTTGAACAGTTTTTCTTCTCTTGGGATGTTGCGTTCTGTGAGACATATTTCCATTTCAGGTTCCATCCACTTCTCAGTCGCCAACTTCGACACAGATTGAACCTTATCTGTCTGTCTTTGATCACCCCGATACTTCACCCTCCGCTGCAAGGGGGATTTCTTCACCACTTCCTTTCTCCTCCACGGTCAAAGGGAGCTCGTCTATGGACGTTGGTAGCTTGTCCACGGCTGTTCCACCAACGCAGCCTCTATCCGCGGCCAAGCTCACGTCTACCAGCGACTGCTCATCGCCGCACATGGACTCTCCCACCGTGGTCAGTTCTTCAGCCAAGGAGGCTATTGTGGCTGTTCGAGCAGCTTGTGTCAGCGTTAAACCAATGTTTTACTCAAGGACTATGTTTAAAGTTCCATGCTTCGTGATGATTCTCAGTCGATTGTCTCTTTCACTTCATATCTGATCACAAATTTTGTCTCCTCAGCAAAATTTGCTCCAGCTCATGCTCACTTCTTAGCAGTAGTCACCTCAGGCTATGAATATGTTCGCTTCTTGGAGGCCATCTAGCAAGCTTATTGGCGTGGTGCCATGCACGCCAAACTTGAGGCACTCGAGAGAAATGGTACTTCTCAAAGCCTTTCCTCTGGCAAGAACCAATTGGTTGCAAGTGGATATATCGCATTAAGTGCAAGTCTAATGGCAATATTGAACTCTGCACGGCTTGTCTTGTTGTGTTAGGGAATCGGTAGGTTGAAGGCATTGAATTCAATGAGACTTTTGCTCCAGTTGCCAAGATGGTCACAGTTCGTACGTTTCTATCTGTTGCTATTGTAAGATAGTGGGAGCTGCACCAAATGGATGTCCACAATACTTTCCTACATGGCGACTTGGAGGAGCTTGTATTTATAACACCACGATCGGGCTACTCTAAGGCACTTCATGGTCATATATGTCACCTACACAAGTCCCTTTATGGTCTCAGACAGGCACCGAGAAATTTGTTTTCTAAGCTTGTACAGGCTCTTCGACAGTATGGGTTATGACATAGCTATGCAGATTACTCATTGTTCAGTCTTACCCATTCTGGTCACACTCTTCATGTCTTGGTGTATGTCGATGACTTAATTATTACTGGAGATAGTTCTATCGTTATATCAACTTTCAAGTAGTATTTGTCGTCCTACTTTCATATGAAGGACCTCGGGATTCTCAAGTATTTTCTGGGGCTAGAAGTTGTGTGAAATCCATCAGGCATTTTTGTCTCCCAGCGCAAGTACGCATTGGAGGTGGTGGCCGAAGCTGATCTGCTCGGCTGCAATCCCACTGCTTTGCTTATGGATCCAATGCAGACTCTTGCCAAAGCTTCTGGTCCGGATTATGATCACCCTGAGCAGTATGGTCGCCTTATTGGAAAGTTGGTCTACCTTACTATCACCATGCCTGAGCTCAGTTTTGCAGTTCATACTCTTTCAGAGTTCATGCAGCAGCAATGGTGGATCACTGGTCTGCAGCATTGAGGGTTCTACACTATGTTAAAGGCAGTCCAGGCCAGGGTCTATTTCTTTCTCGAGATAGTAGCCTGGCTCTGACTGCTTACTGTGACTCAGACTGGACAACTTTCCCAATCACTCGATGTTCTGTAACAGGTTATTTTGTCACTTTGGGCATCTCGCCGGTCTCTTGGAAAACCAAGAAGCAACACACTGTTTTGCGTTCTTCAGCAGAGGCTGAGTATCGAGCTATGGCCAATGCTTGCTGCGAAATCCTTTGGCTATGTTCTCTTCTTCGCTCCCTTGGTGTTTCACATTCTTCTCTAGTTTGACTCTTTTGTGAGAGTCAGGATGCCCTTCATATTGCAGCATAAATGATATTTCATGAGTGGACCAAGCACATAGAGATTAACTGTCATCTTGTTTGTGATCTAGTGTCTTTGCGTATCATTTCTACTCATCATATTTCCACTTCGGATAAGTCGATAGAAATTTTCACCAAGGCACTAAGACGAGAAGCTTTCATTCATCTTAGTTCCAAGTTGAGCATTCTCGATCTTCATGCTCCAACTGGAGGGGGAGTAATAGAGTTTGTATTATAACAGACTACGTACTTTCCTTAGTTAGTTTAGTCAACTTATGTATATTTGGGTATGAATCTCTTTCATTCTGTGAATATCAAATAAGAAAAGTCTTTCCCAAAATCCCTTGCTTCACTTTTTTTTAAAAAACTACGGAAGTAATTTGACCTTCAACTTATTCATGTAATCTTTCATATTCGACGTTGGTATTCTTCGTGGGTTTCGTCACTGGATTTTGCTAGGGATCACTCGATTTCATATTGTGATGGTATCTTATGAAGTTCAAAGCTAGCATGGCATCAGAGATCGAAATTTGATGCAATCGGAGATGCTAATTTAATATCGGATATGCTAACTTGATGCATCGAGGTGGCAATCTGAGGGTTTTTTTGGAGGTCGATTTGCCTCAAAGGTCGAACTCCTTCGTTGTTGCTTAGGAATTCGGCATTCTAGAAGAATCTCGTCGTGTGAAGTAGGAAGTTGTCGCCGCTAATTGACCAAAAACCGACGGGTAGGTTTGATGGTGGTGTTTTTCTGACGTTTGGTGGTGCTTTCCCAGAAAATGTCGAATGTTTTTTCTGTGTTTTCCTGGCGATTGGTGGTGTTTTTCCGGCATCAACAATGATTAGTGGTGTTTTCTTAGGTTTGATTTCAAGTTATTTGTTAATGTTTGGGTTGAAATTGGGTTCAGCTGTTTTGGGCCTGATAATTTGAATTTTTTTTGTGTTAGGCCTGATTCTTAAAGTTCATGTCTTAATAATAATTCATCAAATTAAAATGGTAGAACACCAATGAAAATTAAATAAAAACACTCAAATAAACTAAAACAAAATGAAAAAACATCAAAAAATAAAACTAAAATACACATCAAGTTAAAATAATTAAACATCAAAATTAAAATTACACGAAATTAGAATAGTTGAACATCAAACGATAACACTAAAAATACACAAAAAAATAAAAAATAGTTGAAACATCAAATAAAAACACTAAAATATGCATCAAATTAGAATCATTTAAACATCAAATTTAAAAAAAAATCAAAATAAAAAATAATACACATGAATTTAAAGTGTGCAACAAAATGTGACACTAATATCAAAAAAATAAAACTACAATACTAAAAATTTAAAATATTTTCATGTGATTGAAACATCAATGATACACTAAATAAAAATATAATATTAAAAAACATCAATATCAATTTCTAAAAGGACACTGTGAAAAACTAACACATCAAAGTATAAATTATAAATTATAATTTAAGATAATAAAATAACACTAACTAGTGTCAACATGTATACAATGTCAAAATTTTAACGTACAAACACAAGATTTACAATAGAAGATCAAAACTTAACTTTAAACTGAAAAAGAACTGGAAAACATCACAAGATTCGCTAGAAACATCAAGTAATCAACATGAAGCATCAAGTTTGGTACTCACTCTGTCCCGGCCATACCGGCAGAAAGAGAAAACACGTGTTTTAATTTGGGCAAGGTGAAATTTATAAATTGCTCTATGTCATCTTCTTCCCATCCATCTCTCCTCCGCCACTCCTCCGCTTCTCTCCGTCTCTCCCTCTCTCTCTTCTTTGTTCTACCTGCCCTAATCTCGAAGAAAACCCGATGGAAAATCAAAGAATCGAAGAAATCTGCAAGCAATCGGACCCAACACTCAACACTCAACATCGTCCGACTCGACACTCAACACCACCGCCTGACCCACCTTGCTCCAGATCTGCAAGCAATCGGAGTAGCCGGAGAAGGAGACACAGTCGACGAAGGAAAAACGAAGACGGAGATGCAGTGGAGATGGAGGTGCGACGGAGATGCAGTGGAGATGGAGGTGCGACGGAGATGGAGACACATCAGAGGCACGACAAAGAGAGAGAAATAGGGGAGAGGCTGAGACGCGGCGGGCAGGCTGAGACACGGGGCCGATAGATAGGGTAGAGGCTGAGGTACAACGGCGATAGATGGAGGAAAGATTGAGATGCGGCGGAGATAGATGAGGGAGAGGCTAAGAGGCTTGAGAGAAAAAGGTGGGACGACAAAGATTCAAAGGGAGAAAGGGGGTGAGGGGGTGGGTGGGGGAGTAGATTTAGATTTGATGTGTACATTTTATTTAGTGTTAGTGTAATTTGGTCTTATCAGGCGTAGAAAATTTCTAAATATGAAAAGTGTAGATTTGACTGGAACAATGTAAAAAGGAAAATGTGTAGATATGGTTGGGATAGAGGGAGTAAAATTATTTAATTTCTTAATATAGAGTTTAGACGTTGAAATTTAATTACATAGAAACGGAGAACGTATTAAGTGTATATTAATACTAATTAAAACGTGTTTAGTCATGATATAGGACCAGCTTCTTTCACATTGATCAAGTCATTTCTTATTAAAGCTGTGTTTGGTTTAGTGGAGAATTAGGTACTACTGTAGCCGTATTAGATTTGCTAGTCGCGCGGACTCGGAGTGACTCAGGCTCTCGTTGACGGGTTTATAAGTGTTTTACTTATAACATAATCAACTATTTTTTATTTGCTAAGCAACTGAAAAAATGCTTATTTAAGAAGCAGATGTTATTTTTTTAGTGAAAAAGTAGAAGTTGGTCTCTTCCTACCTTCAAAATATGCTAACTTTGCTTATAAGAACAAGTCTACCAAACACACCCTTAATCTAGGAAAGTAATCAAATTGTTTGATATCCCTATTTATGGTGAAAAACTATAAATCTCTACATCAATAATGTTGATTAATGGCGAAAAAATGTTAATCGTAATGGTGTTTCGTCACTAAATAGTATTTTCACTGACGAATGAAAGTTGCAGGAGTCCGTCTCTTGTGAGTCCGTCTCTTGTGAGACCAAAGACTAAAGGGAAAATAGAAAAAGAGGAAACTATATTCGGGGGCAAAAAATTAATAGAATTGGACTAAATTGTAAATTATTACAATTACACAATAAATCCCTGAACTTTTAAGATATCAATATGAAACTCCAAATTAAAATCTTTATAATTTAATCCCTGATTTCAACGTAAGACGATATTATACAAGATTTTATCAAGTTGCATTATAATTTTGTCGGGTACAATATTTTAAGTACGATACTAAAAGTTTGTCAAACATTTGTCACTAATTTGTTGGAACCAACTTTTCATGTCAAATTTGCAGTCCCTCTGTTTCATTAATAGTGACACATCACGTTTGATAATAGAATTTGAAAAATGTTAAATAAGTGGATGAAATTGAATTAAAAGAAGAAAAAGTAAAATGAGTGGATGTAATAACCTTAAATTTACTATAAATAGAAATTGTCAATATAAAATAAATATCTCAAATTAGAAAGTGTGCCATTATTAAAGAAACGGAGGGAGTATATTATAATGTCAAAAAAAATTCTTGTAAAAAGACAATCTCACGCGCTAAACCAAGGATTAATGGCAATACTTCCTTTGTTTTTTAATTTATGGCACCATATGTTTAGATGTTTGGATGTAGGTAAATAAAATAAGTGAATGAAATTGGATGTAGGAAGTAAAAAGTAGAATGAGTGGGTAAAGAGGTGTCAAATAAAACAAAACATCCATTTATAGTAAGTGTGTCATGAATAACAAAATAGACGGAGTATAATGAAGTTCAATTAGATATGGGGTTTCAAATATTATTAAAAAAGTTTAGGAGAGGAAGGAGAAACCTGAGTGTAAATACTATTTTTTGGGAGTGTTGGGCGTAAATAATTGAAAAATTAATGATTCTGGGTCATAAGAATTCCGTGAGTCAAGAATCCGGGTAAGAGAAATACCTGGATAATTTTTTTTCATCATTTTCGCGCAATGCGCATATTTTTGCTACTTCCTCTGTCCCAGCCATATCTGCACGTTCTCCTTTTCAGCATGTGCCACCCAAATATGTACACTTTCCATATTTAGAAATTTTCTATACCTAATAAGACCAAATTACCCTTACAATAACTAAAATTTACACACAAAACCTAAACCTACTCCCTCACCCACCCCCTTTCTCCCTCTGAATCTCTCTCGCCCCACCTTTTTCTATCAAGCCTCTTAGCCTTTCCTCCATCTATCTCCACTGCATCTCAGCCTCTCCTCCACCTATTGCTGTCATGTCTCAGCCTCTCCCCTATCTATCACCGGCGTGTCTCAGCCTCTCCCCCATCACCCTCTCCGCCTACCCACCTCTTTCTCCGCCGCGCCTCCGATGTGTCTCTGTCTCCGATGTGCCTCCATCTCCACCATGTCTCGGCATTTTTCGCGTCTCTGGAGCGTATGTCCATCTCAGGCTCCTCCGATTGCTTACAGATCTGGAGCAAGGTGGGTTGGGCATTGGCATTGAGTGTCGAGTGGTGGTTTTGAGTGTCGAGTCAGGTGTGGTGTTGGGTGTTGCTTGTAGATTTCTTCGATTCTTTGATTTTCCATCAGGTTTTCTTCAAGATTGGGTCAGGTAGAGAGAGAGAGAGAGTCGGAGGGGTGGCAGACAGAGGTGGAGGAGAGAGGGAATGTGAGAAGAAGATGAAGGGCAATTTAGACATTTCACCTTGCCCAAATTAAAACATGTGTTTCTCTTTCTGCATGTATAGCTGGGATAAAGAGAGTAACTAAATATGTTTATTAATATAGATTATAATGTTGTCACGTATGATTTTGTTGATTTTTTTTTAACTTTGAAAATAAAAATATTATAGAAATAATATGTATGTGATTAATAATGAAAGAATACGATATTTGAACTTGACTAAATTATTTTTTTTGTCTCCCATAAAGTATCTTTTGGTCCTCATTTGCAAAACAACCCTTAGACGGTACCCAACAAATTCAAAATATTTTGTTTGGTCCCCAAAGGTGGTTTTCAGGTAAGACTAAATGGTTTTTCGGTATAGTCAGGGGTATAATGGTAATTTTACTAATTAAAAAAGATTTTCAATTAAAAAATCCTATTTTAAAATTTTTAGATTTTCGACAACTTCATCCAGAGCCCTCCTGCCTCGAGCCCTCGAATCCTCCTGCCTCCATCCCTCGAACCTCCTGCCTCGAGCCCGAATGTGGGTATTTTTTACAACTTCATCCTGAGCCCTCGAGCCCTCAAGCACGAGGAAACAGGCGGCAGAAGGAGATGCGAAGAAGACGAAGGAGGAAGAGGAAGAAGAAATCGTTCGAGGAAGAAGAAATCGTTCGAAGAAGAAATCAGTACCCCGCGGCCAAGGTACTTATTCGTTGCCGGCGAGCTCCAACGAGGAGGAGGAGGAGGAAGAAATCGTTCGAAGAAGAAATCAGTACCCGGCGGCCAGGGTACTGATTCGTCACCAGCGAGCTCCGACGAGGAGGAGGAGGAAGAAGAAATCTTTCTAGATTCCAACAACGGAGAGCTCTGGCGAGTTCCAGATTCAAACAACGGTGGTGACGGCGAAGAAGACACGAAGACGATGAAGAGTTTTTATTTTTATTTTTTATTTTAAAACTCAGGAGTATAATGGTCTTTTTAATATTTTGACCAATTTTACCATTGATTTTCTCTGAAAATCACCTTTGGGGCCAAACAAATAATTTTGAATTACAAATGATGACCAAAAGATGATATAAGATATTTTGTAGTGGACTAAACAAACAATTTAGTCTTTAAACGTTTAGTGGATGGAGAAAGTAGCAATTATTAATCATGATCTTTTAGTTTGCATATGACACGTTTACATTACACAAAGTTTTGTATTATACTGATCAAATTATTAGACGGAATTATTTTATAATTGATGTAATTAATAAGGTAATTTGGCTTTTTATTTATTTATTGCAATAAAATTTCTATAATTTTTTAAATGCATCATAATGTAGAGTCCGTCTCTTGAAAGACGGTATTTTCATAAGTTATGAAAAAATCAATGTATAGATTATAAATTAGAAGAAATTAAAATAAAATTTTCGGGTTGCATTAATCGGGTCATAAACTTATAACTACTACATGTTGCATGATAAATTTTTAATATTGCAACTAAAACTTTTTACCTTTCTATAATTCTAATTCAACCCCGTCTTTCCATATACCTATGAAAAGATGGTGTTTCCCAATACTCTAAAAATTATTAAAATGGAATTATTATATTTAGTGTAACCGCTATCCAATTTAACATAAAACTTTCTCTTTGCATTACATTAAAATTTCACTAAAAAAATATATCTAGAATATTTAAGTTGATAATTTGGCTAGACTATCCTACCCCCCACATATTTGATTAACTTTTTGGGGTTAGTTCACCAACTTCCACCAAATTAATGAATGAGAACTTTTTTTTAAAAAAAATCATTCATAGTTGCTGGAAAAATGTCTAGCGGCGATTACAATAAGTGAAAGTGACATTCAATTCAGTTAGTATCAAGCAATAATTAATCTATTGTAAGGATATCTAAATTACATGTCAAACAGACTAATCGTTTGTACTAATACATATTAGAGATTCAATAAAAAACTGTAATATCGCCATCGGGATATTAACTTGCTTCTCGCAAAAAATACGACCACTTGGAAAAGATGAGCATGTCAACATCAATCACTTTACCAAATAGGGATCTTAAAAAACTGTAACACCACCTGATCCAAAACACGATCTATGGTGTTCAAAGTGTAAACACCTTGAAAAACACAGATCTGAACTCATTCAAAAATAATGGAAACTTTAATTTTAAAACACGAACAAAATTGCAAACACAATCTGTTCAACCAGATCGAGATCAAAATATCGATTCGATCAACTAAATCGAGTGATCATAATTGAAATTCCGTTTCACCTGATTTCTAAACCTTTATACCAAGTTGTTTAACAGTTTGGTGTTGGAACACCAAGATTAGTTTTGTTTTAAAAGCAAAACGAAATACGCAGTGCACACACAACTTGGTTACGCAGTTCGGTGCAAATACACCTACGTCTGCGGGGCCTTGCCCAGATCAGAAACCATTCACTAGAAAGCAGTCTTTAGTACAAGAAGCTTAACTTAAATACTAATCCATTGCTAACCTATTGAGTGAATGTTGTGAGCTCCCCTCACTGTCGATCCTACGTCGTTGAACCCTCACGATCAACACGTCTCCCTGGATCTCCTCCTCCCGAGGAATTAAGACTTCCTTGTTTCTGATCTTTACGAACTTGGTCGGTTGATTTACGAACCTCCAAACACACACGGCAGATCGCTCCAAAGTTCTCAACGTAGAGAATAGTCGTGGACGCGTCAATGATTGCGTTGTATTATTCTTCTATTTATCCCATCGCAATCCTGCCTTGAATCAACTTCTTTCCTTGTCTAACTCTACCATAAATAGACTTCTAGACTAAGGAAAACTCTGATTCTAATCTGGTATTTAAATGAACAATCCTGTTAACAATAGGACTTGTTCCATAATTAACTACTTAATCAATTCCTAACTATTACAGGAATATTCGTTTACCAGAATTAGATGACCACGAAATCAATCAATTATCTTCACAATATTCTGATCAGATCGCACAATTATATCCCATAATATACTCCATAAATCGTGGACATCAAATAATACAGCTGCTGGAAAACTGCTGGACAGCAGTGGTGTTCAAACACCATATCACCAGAAATCACTCAGTGGTGTTCAAACACCAGATTACCATTATTCACAATATGCCATACATAAGTCCAACTCCGGAGGACTTTCCAATCTCCCCCTTGGCATATTGGTGAATTCATACCACATTAGCACAAACACCATAGAACACCAGAAAACCAAGCAGCATAATAAATGTAGAATACCAGAATACCAGCTAGCACAAACAGCATAAATTACTAGAAAATCAGCTAGCACAAATATCCAAAATCCAAAATATTCTCCCCCTGAATTCATTAATATGACAAGCACACACAAAAAAAAATCCAATCAGACCAAACTATCAGTGCTCCCGGATCCATCACTGTCCGAATCTTCATCATCAGATCCATTCTCATTTGGAATTTCTGCCAGCAGTGTTTCTCTCTCGGCCTCCAAATCTGCAAGCTCCCCCTGAATCTTGACGATAGCTGCCTGATGACGCCCAAGGATTTCTTGACAGACTGTAGCTCTTGCCGCAATGGCTTTCAGCCGAGCTCCACCGTCATTCGAGCAACCCACTGCCGGAGGCGTCCAGGGAAGATCCTTCACTATACGGCCACTCAAAGTCCTGAGGGTTGGCCTTAAAGCTTGGATAGTTATAACTTCATCATTCTCCCTTGCAACCACTCCCCCTTTCAGCAGTACCATCGATATGATACAAGGATGAACCAAAGCTTCCTTCCGGGTCTTACGAGCACAGTCCATAATGTCATTGAATATCAGCTTACCCAGATTGACTCGATGCCTCGCACCCAGACTGTAAAGCAGAGTTGCCATTTCCTTGGTAACAATCGTGTTGTTTACCGAAGGGATCCAATTATGAACAGCTACTGTATACAGACAGTAATACCTGGAAGTCAGATTGGATGCTGGTATTTGTTGTCTCCCAGCCAGTGGCCAAGTGCTTTCCACTCCTCCTGTTAACTCAATTGCCACCTCATCAAAATTTTCTGGGATTTGGTGTTGGAACACCGATTGAGTATTCTTGAGATTGCCATGCTGCAAGCATCTATTCACTACCTCAGGGGAGAATACAACTACTTTCCCTCTCACATAGACACTGTGAAACCACTGAGAGTCTTCATCTTCACAGTCTTCTTTCAGGTTCGAATAAAATTCCACCACCATTTGTTTATTGTATTCAGCAAAGCATGTGGCAGCTTTAATCACCTTGAGGTATTTGAGAAAATCAGTAAATCCACACTCTTCATACTTCTCAGCATCAGCCGGTCTCTCTGCTAGAATCCGTCTCCCACTGATGAAGTCCAACTTTTCTTGGCTCTCATTATCGTACAGTTCATTGCTTATGGCCTTACTGACCTCAGGTGCAGGCAATACTTTGGGCTTCATTTTCTCCGCAGAGTTCTTCTTCCGTTCTGCCCTCAATCTCTTCAGCTTCTGTCCAATAGGTTCGTCACTATCATCACTTTCAGCTGTACCCCTGTCTCTGCATCATTTTGATCTTCGAATTTTCTTACTTGCCGAGGCCACACTCTCTTCAACAATCTCAGGCATCTGAGGCAAAGATCTGTCTTCAGATGCAGACAGTGTTTCAACACCAACTGGCTGCCTTCTCCTCTTAAGTCCCTGAGTTGGACTTTTCTTCAGTGGTGTTTCAACATCACTCCCAAACATCTCAGAAATTTTCTGCTCCTCAGTCAGATCCTCTCCTGGTGTTGGAATACCAGTATCCTGCATGACAGTATCTTCTTCCACAGCCAGACACTCTGCATTATCAGTTGCAGAGTTTAATTTTTCACCTTCTGGCATATCTGCATCTTCTCTTTTGTCCTCAGCCACATCTTCATCACCTTCTTTCTCAGAACCTGATCCAAGAAATGCTGCCAGAGCCTCCTCGGATCTCATAAATGTTGCCAGAGCCTCATCCAGCAAAGATGCATCTCCTGGTTCATTCATCGGAGTTTCCTCTGTATCAACTCTCCCAGCACACCCTTCTTCTTCTTCACTGTCACTAATCTCCAAAACCGGAACAGGCAAATTTCTGAGTGACTCTTGAGTCTGATTCAGGGACTCATCAACACAAACCATCTCCATAGCAACATCAGTGGATTTAACCACTTTTATCCAGGGCTGAATCACAGCATCATCACCTAATTGTCTAAGAATAGGCCTGTGCAGGGACCCTATCCGAGTATAGATAGTAAAATATTGGCCTAATTCATCTCCAACTTTATAATGTTCACCGAAATCTACCCCAACTAGTTTGGCATTATAGTCACTAATCTCCTTAATTTCTCCTATGCCACCAGTCAACAATTCCTCAAGTTTAAATTTGTTAATCTTGCCACGCAAATTTTCATACTTTCTAAGGTCTACATAACCCCTGTTCTGCACCATCCACTCTATGAAATCAAGAACAGAGCTAAAATAAGTTCCATCATGGAAGAAGGAACGATCAAACCTAGCTTTTCGTCGCCTCTGTTCTGGTCCAGTCCACGCGGCTAGGATCCGTACTTGATCTCCACCCATCTCGACCAAATCTGCATCATCATCGAGCTCCTCAATTCGAGGATTCTTTGGCACTCGCACCTTGACACAATCTCGGACCATCTTCTGGAACATGGAGCTCGCCATTGTTACAGGGTTTTGAGTGGGCTACAAAAATTGAGGGTTTTGGCAAGTGTTTCTGATGAACAGGGAGCTGTGAGCTATGAGGAAGATGAACAGTCAAGAATTTGAGTTTGTGTGGGAATCAATTTGTCGCTTTCTCCTTTTTCCCCCCTTTTTTCCGAAACCCAAAAGACCTTCTCTTTTCCTTTCCTTCTGAATACACGCCTAGGCCCAATAAGTTTTTTCTTTCGGCCCAGCTGATTTTTCTCCCTCTGAAGTCCTCGGTGTTTAAACACCACTTCACATATTTTTGGTATTTTCGGTTTTTCTATTTTTTTTTCTTTTTCACCATATTATCAAAGAAACAACACAACAGTAAATAATACATTAGACAGTACAAATCAGAGTACCTTACATTCGACAGACACCCAAGTGCTGTCTGAGACCTTCAAACGTCTCACCATCCAGAGGTTTTGTGAAGATATCCGCCAGTTGTTCGGCTGTTGGTACATACTGAATTGCGACTTCTCCTTTTTCAACCAAGTCTCTGATAAAATGATGTCGGATATCGATGTGCTTCGTTCTAGAGTGCTGCACAGGATTCCTGGAAATATCAATGGCGCTTTTATTATCACACAAGACTGTCAAACTTACATCATTGAACCCATAGTCTCTCATCATCTGTTTCATCCATAGTAACTGCGCACAGCAACTTCCGGCAGCTAAGTATTCTGCTTCAGCCGTAGACAATGATATAGAATTCTGCTTTTTACTGTACCAACTAACAAGATTTGATCCTGCAAAGAAGCATCCACCTGTAGTACTCTTACGATCATCTGCATTTCCAGCCCAGTCCGAATCACTGAACCCTACTAATTGTGAATCCTTGTTCCGAGAAAACCATACTCCATACTCCGCTGTTCCACTTATATATCGAATAATCCTTTTCACTGCTGTCATATGCGATTCCTTTGGATCAGCTTGGTAGCGAGCACAAATACCAACACTTAAGCAGATGTCTGGTCTGCTTGCAGTCAAGTACAACAGGCTGCCAATCATACTTCTGTACACCTTCTGATCTACACTTTGCCCCTGTTCATCCTTAGTAAGCTTATCGGTGGTTGCCATTGGGGTGCGTATTGCCTTTGCACTTGTAAGGCCGAATTTCTTGACCAGGTTTTCAGCATATTTCTGTTGACTGATAAACAAACCATTCTCCTTCTGATTAACCTGCAATCCCAAAAAATAGGACAATTTTCCTACCATGCTCATTTCGAACTCTTGAGTCATTAAGTCAACGAACTCCTTTACCAAGGCTGAATCGGTAGACCCAAACACAATGTCATCCACATAGATCTGTGCAATTAGAATCTTAGACCCCTTGTGCAGGACGAACAACGTACGATCTACTCCCCCTCGACGATAGCCCTTTTGAATCAGAAAGGTTGTCAGTCGCTCATACCAAGCACGAGGTGCCTGCTTGAGTCCATACAACGCTTTATTCAACCTATAAACATGATCAGGAAACTGAGGGTCTTCAAACCCTTTAGGTTGTTCCACGTACACTTCTTCTTTTACTACGCCATTCAGGAATGCACTCTTGACATCCATTTGATAAAGAGTAAAATCTAAGATGCAGGACACAGCCAACATTAGTCTGATGGACTCCAATCTGGCTACAGGGGCAAAAGTTTCATCGAAGTCAACCCCTTCTACTTGTGTGTACCCTTGAGCAACCAGGCGTGCTTTATTTCTGGTGACATTACCATCTGCATCAGATTTGTTTTTGAAAATCCACTTGGTGCCAATCACATTCACATCAACAGGTCGTGGGGTAAGAAACCAAACGTTGTTTCTCTCGAATTGCTGCAATTCTTCTTGCATTGCCGAGATCCAATATTCATCTAGCAAAGCCTCCTTGTAACTCCTTGGTTCAGTGAGTGAGATGAAACACGATAATCCTGCTAATTCTCTGTAATTTACACGGGGTTGATCTCTTAACTGCATATGTCTAGTTGGATTTTGGTCAGACTCACGATTTCCAGATTCTGGAGTTTCAACACCGGTTGATGAAGCTGGTGTTCCAACACCAGTAAGAATGACTGAATCAAGTGCATCACCTTCTCCAGCATTGTCCTCCTCTGAATCATCCACCACCACATTAATGGACTCCATGACTACGCCAGAACGTTGATTCAGTACTCGGTATGCTCGGCTGGTAGGAGAATACCCCAAGAATATTCCAATGTCGCTCCTGGATTCAAATTTAGACAAGGGTTCTCAATCCTTCAAAATGTAACACTTACTCCCAAAAACATGGAAATACGACACATCTGGTTTCTTTCCTTTCCAGATCTCATACGGTGTCTTCTCGGTAAACGGATGCAGATATACTCGGTTGATGGTGTAGCATGCAGTGTGTACTGCCTCAGCCCAATATCTCGAATTAATTTTTTTCTCAGCAAGCATTGCTCGTGCCATTTCCTGCAGGGTCCGATTCTTTCTTTCTACTATCCCATTCTGCTGAGGAGTTATGGGAGCAGAGAACTCATGATGAATACCAAGTGTTTCATAGATGTCTCGAAACTTAGAGTTCTCGAATTCCTTTCCATGATCACTCCTGATGCGTGCAATTCGAACGGTTCCTTTTTTCTACATGAAGCTTGTGCGCCAAGGTCTTGAATACATCAGCGGCCTCTGATTTCTCTTTGAGGAATGATACCCACGTATACCTCGAGAAGTCATCCACACAGACAAAAATATACTTCTTCCCGGCCACACTTGGTGTACTCACTGGCCCCATAAGATCCATATGTAGAAGTTCCAAAAGTCTTGATGTTGAAACATCATGTACAGCATGGTGAGGAATACGAATTTGCTTTCCTTCCTTACACGATCCACAGACAGTCTCCTTGAGTTCACTGATTTCGGGAATTCCTCTGACTGCATTTAGTCTGGAAATTCGAGCCAAAGATTTATAATTTATGTGCCCCAATTTTCTGTGCCACAGTGTATTAACTTCCTTCTTCGAGCTCAAACAGGTGACATCTTGATCGAGTAGATAACACTTATCCATTGATCTGGATCCAGTAAATACTCCAGACCCATGATTTACAGTACACTTATCTTTGTCAAAGAACACCGTCATATCCTTATCACATAGATGACTGATACTCAATAGGTTAGCCTTCAGGCCTTCCACTAGCAACACATCTTGGAACACTGGAAGCCCTTTGATTTCTAGTTCCCCTTTGCCAATTATTCTGCTTCGCTTTCCATCACCAAATTTAACATGTCCACCAAATCCAGGTTCAAATTTTCGCAGAAATTCAGGAACTCCTGTCATGTGCCTTGAGCATGCACTGTCGAAGTACCACGAGGTTCCTGTATGTGCTCCAAAGCATACAAAACTTGAAAGACAAATATTTTGAGACTTTCGAACCCATACCTGTTTTACTGGTCGAGTGATGCGATGCGATCTCTGCGTTGAAGGTGTGTTCAAGAATCCGTTCCTGTATCCTCCAGTGTTGACTTGGTGCACAGTGTTGTAACCTGGAATGGTGTTGGAACACCGATATGCTGGGTTGACGGACAGTGTCTTAAGTAATTTGAAACACCTGTTTCTCACATGACCTGGAACTCCACAGTATCCACATCTCCTGATTCTCTTGATGAGGCAATTCTCCTCAATCATTCTTGGAGCAAGTGCACCTTGATCTGCCTTATTTTTCAACGCATCTACCGATCTTTCGTACCCAATTCCAAATTTGGTAGTTTGTCCCATTTTCAAACAATCTTCAAGCTTAGCTTTCCCTGTATTGAGACGTCTAATAGCCTGTTCTGCTGTCTCCGCTCGTTGGACTACTTCAGCAAATTCCTTTTTAAGTTGTTCAAGTTCTTCAAGTGCATTTTTCTTTCCAAGTTCATTCACTCTAACCTTTTCGCATAACCTCTTGTTATCAACCTTGAGCTCTTTGTTTTCATCTGCCACTTTTAACCACATTTTATACATCTCCATACTTTCTTTGCGAATGTCATCATCACTAATGCTTCTAGTCTCTTCATCTGAGCTATCACTTTCTTCTTCATTCAATACACTGCGATTTATCTCAACAGACTCTTCCAACGACACGCCGAAAGCAACATGATTTGTATACTCTTCACCATCCTTCATATCGTCTCCTCCGTCATCATCACTCCAGGTTATGGCATATGATTTCCCTTGCCTTTTAAGTGTATTGGCACACTCAGCTTGTATGTGTCCAAAACCTTCACACTCTCTGCATTGGATTTTTCTGTTCAGATTCGGATTTACCGATTTGATCTTCGGTGTTTCAACACCAGTCGCCTGACCGAATCTGGGAGTGAAGTTGGCATTCGGATTTTTGCTCCCGCTTGACTTGTCCTGTGGCTTCCTGCCCATCTTCTTCATGAATCTTGAGAAGTTTCTGGTTATGTTCACAATTTCATCGGAATCTTCAATGTCTGTATGTTCATCTTCCTTTCCAGAGGTTGTGCTTGTAAAAGCCATCTCCTTCTTTCCGATTTTATTTTGCAACATCTCCATCTCATAGGATTCCAGAGACCCCATGAGCTCATCAAGTGTCATCATCCCAATCCTTCTATTTTCATTGATTGCTGTGACCTTCATATTGAACCGTGGGGGTAATGCCCTCAACACTTTCCTTACAAGTTTTTGATCTTTGTATTTTTTGCCAAACTGAAAAGCCTTGTTTGCAATATCTCGGACCCGTCCATTAAACTCGGAGATAGTTTCATCATCCCGCATTTTCAATTCCTCAAATTTCGATGTATAGTATTGCAACTTTGAATCTCTAACTGAGCTTGTTCCTTCATGATACATCTGTAACACATCCCATGCTTCCTTTGCAGTCTCACAGTTTGAAATCATCTTAAATTGATCTTCATCTACTGCTGTAAAGATAGCATTCAATGCCTTTGAGTTGGACATGTAAGCTCTATGCTCCTCAGTAGAGTATTCAGAATACGGTTTGATCGTTGATGAGCTCGATTCTTTAGTTTTGTCACTGGGAGGTGGAGTGTACTGATTTACAACATAGTTCCATGCTTGATCATCCAATGCTCCAATGAATACTTTCATACGTGCCTTCCAGTAGGCGTAATTGCCTTGTTCCAACAGCGGTGGTCGCGTGACAGAGGCCCCCTCCTTCGGTGCCATGGTGAAACCTGATCTCACTCTCCCTATGTAGGGGTTAGCAAGTGCCTCGCTCTGATACCAATTGAAATTCCGTTTCACCTGATTTCTAAACCTTTATACCAAGTTGTTTAACAGTTTGGTGTTGGAACACCAAGATTAGTTTTGTTTTAAAAGCAAAACGAAATACGCAGTGCACACACAACTTGGTTACGCAGTTCGGTGCAAATACACCTACGTCTGCGGGGCCTTGCCCAGATCAGAAACCATTCACTAGAAAGCAGTCTTTAGTACAAGAAGCTTAACTTAAATACTAATCCATTGCTAACCTATTGAGTGAATGTTGTGAGCTCCCCTCACTGTCGATCCTACGTCGTTGAACCCTCACGATCAACACGTCTCCCTGGATCTCCTCCTCCCGAGGAATTAAGACTTCCTTGTTTCTGATCTTTACGAACTTGGTCGGTTGATTTACGAACCTCCAAACACACACGGCAGATCGCTCCAAAGTTCTCAACGTAGAGAATAGTCGTGGACGCGTCAATGATTGCGTTGTATTATTCTTCTATTTATCCCATCGCAATCCTGCCTTGAATCAACTTCTTTCCTTGTCTAACTCTACCATAAATAGACTTCTAGACTAAGGAAAACTCTGATTCTAATCTGGTATTTAAATGAACAATCCTGTTAACAATAGGACTTGTTCCATAATTAACTACTTAATCAATTCCTAACTATTGCAGGAATATTCGTTTACCAGAATTAGATGACCACGAAATCAATCAATTATCTTCACAATATTCTGATCAGATCGCACAATTATATCCCATAATATACTCCATAAATCGTGGACATCAAATAATACAGCTGCTGGAAAACTGCTGGACAGCAGTGGTGTTCAAACACCATATCACCAGAAATCACTCAGTGGTGTTCAAACACCAGATTACCATTATTCACAATATGCCATACATAAGTCCAACTCCGGAGGACTTTACAATAATGAACATAATAATCTAATCTATCAAGTCGAATAACAATACTAATGTATGAAAATAATCCATACTGTAAAGTCTAGATTTATCTAGTTGGCAATTTGTGAAAATTATGCAAATATGGTATTATTGAGTTGCAACATCAAAGAAGGAATTTTGGTGAAATAAGGAAAGGTTGAAGACTGAATTCGAGAAGGATACATCTCGTCCAAGTTGTATTTGAGTTGGAGAATATATTAGTTCCTTTATATGTGGGATTGGATTAATGTTATGGAATTGGAGATGGAATAAACTTCATGTGGGCATGCGAAAATCAGCATATTTACGCCAAGATGTTTACGGAAAAAGAAGATAGAATATTATGGTATTTGTGATTTATGAAAATCTGAATATTCTGCTATATATTAGGTGTATGGAAACATAGTTGATTTATTCTGCTATATATTAGGTGTATGGAAACATAGTTGATTTATGGGAAATCTCTATAAATATGGAGTTGTTATTATCGAATATATAGAGATAGTAAGATAAGGAAAATTCCTTTATTTATGGAATTTGGATATGCTTCAAGAAACAGATTTGAAATAGGAACATTATGGAGATAATTATGGAGAATTCAGATCTGCTCATGGACTATATATAGAGAACAAACACGGGTGCATGATTTACGGACTTAATAGAAAAAATCTGCACACAGATTTTTTATCTTTCAAGAATTGCAAAGAGACAGAATTCTATGTTCTAACATACAAACCTGCTGCACAAAGTTCAAAATCATATGCCTTAATTCCTCGGGAGGAGATCCAGCATCGACGAGTTCAGAATCATATGCCTTAATTCCTCGGGAGGTGGAGATCTAACATCGACGAGTTTCGAGGTCAGAGGAAGTCTGATCAAGGCGGATCGGTAGCAAGGGGAGCTTGCAGGATTCACGTTATAGTTAGATAAGATAAGTATAATTGTATGGTGTACTTTGTACTGTATCATTCTGATTAGTGGATTCATTCTAAATTGGGCCAGACCCTACAAATATAGGAAATTTCACCGAACTGCGTAACCAAGTCTTGTATATTTTATGTTTTACTTTATTGCATACCTGGTTAGATAGGTTATGTTGGAGCACAGTAGTATTAATTGAATTAATTAGATAAAACTAAATTTCACATACTTATTTAAAAACATAAACAGTCAAATTATCTCAATTAAAAGATTATTATTTTCCTATCTCCCCGTGAAAGGATAAAGAAGAAGATTGAAGAAACGAAGTATAGTTGAGCGAGAGGGGATAGGCCTCGCTAGGGTCTTGAGAGAGAAATAATGTCCGTAATGAATGAGAAATTTGGCATGCTTACTACAGATTTAAAAAGTACTGATCCAGCCCCTTTACCCAGGGGCGGATCTATTAATACGCGAGGTAGGGCTCCAGCCCTACCTCGATCGCCGGCCGGAGCTAGGAGGAGGCGGGAGCGCGTCTCCGGCGCGGCCGAGCGCATCTCCGGCAGAGCCCAGCGCCTGCTCGCCGGAGAAGAAGGCCGCGCTGCGGCCTTCTTTTTTTGCAGACGTACGCACTAAAACGACGTCGTTTCGTTTGGCTTTAATTTTTTATAACCTAAGTAGTAAAACGACGTCGTTTCACGTTAGTGAAACGACGTCGTTTTACTAAGTACTATGAAAAAAAAAGAGATCGGAAATGGATTAGGCCAAAAACTGAGCGGCCCAATCCATCATCCTATATAAATGCTTGAGCAGTTGAGCACTTGAGCGGGAACAACCGAACAAGAACAACCACTGAGCCACAGCTCCTCGTTGCCTGATTCCGCCGCCACTTCACTCACGCCGCCGCTTCCGCGCCACCGCCGCCGCCGCCGCGCCACCGCCGTCCACCACCGCCATCCCGCCGCCTCTGGTAAGTCTTCTCTACACTCTAGTTCTCTTCTCTTTATAGTTTATATGCTAAAGCCTAAATTGCTAATATTTATTAATTTTAGGGTTTATAATTTTTTGTCTTTTTAATTTATTTCTTCAAAACTTAAATATATGTATAATGTATTAATGTGAACATGATTTTTAGATTGGATGTTGAATTGAATTTATATGGTTGTATTATATATGATTGTTGAAGTTTAGTTGAATTGCATAAATTGATTTAGTTGAATTGCATATTTAGTTGAAATTTAGTTGGAATTTAGTTGAAATTATAATTGTTTGATTTATTTTGTATAATTGTATGTGACAATGAAATTGTCAATTTGTCATAATCGGTTTATGGAATTATCAATTAGGGATATTTGTTAAATTGAATTTAGATGAATATGATTTTATGAACTTTTTATTTTCATTTGTTAATTATCAATTAGGGATATTTTATTAAATTGAATTTGAATCGATGAAAAATAAATCAATTTACATATTTTTCCTATTTGATATTTAATAGGTTATGGATAAATTTTTAATTCGAAGTAGCGGAGTAAAGAGATCGAATGAGTCTAATGAACAAAGGCACAATGAAGAGGGTAGTAGTACAAAACAATCTCGTGTAGAATTCAATCAGAATGATATTATAAGTGATCCCGGGCTACGTAAACCTATTGAAGAGATTGATGTTTCTATTAGAGATGAAGTGCTAAGAGAATATATATTAAGAGGTCCTTGCCAACCTAAGAATCATACTTTTCCAAAAACAGTGTTCAATGATGAATTTAGAAGTTTTCAAAAGGGTTGGTTTGATGAATTTAATTGGTTGGAGTATAGTGTTTCAAAGGATGCGGCATTTTGTTTTCCTTGCTATCTTTTTAAGAATTCAGCAAAGGGGACCGCATATACTGTGGATGGGGTGATGAATTGGAAGAATGCCCTTAAAGTATTTAGGAAACATGCTAAGAATGTGGATGGAATTCATCATGGTGCAGCAATTAAATTGAGAAATTTTAGCCTTCAAAAGCAAAGTATCTCACATTGTTTGGATGGTCATTTCACCGAAGCAAAAAAGGCATATCGCACACGTTTGAATGCGGTTTTGGATGTGACAAGATACTTGTTAAATCAAGGTTTGGCTTTTCGTGGTCATGATGAAGGTTGGGATTCGCTCAACAAGGGTAATTATCTTGAATTGGTTGAATGGTATTGCAAGCGAAGTGAAGATGTTGCTAAGGTAATGAATGAAAATGCTCCCGGAAATTGCAAGTTGACATCCCCCAAAGTTCAGAAACAGCTCTCAAGTGCTTGCGCTGGCGAGGTAACTGATGCTATTGTTAATGACATTTGAGATAGTGTATTTTCTATTCTTGTTGATGAGGCTCGAGATGCATCAATAAAAGAGCAAATGGGGGTTGTTTTGAGATATGTCAACAAACAAGGATGTATTCTTGAGCGTTTTCTTGCTCTTGTGCATGTTTCCAATACTAAAGCTATTACTTTGATGGAGGCTCTTAAGCAACTGTTTGTAGATAAGAAATTGTCCTTGTCAAAGTTGAGAGGCCAAGGATATGATGGGGCTTCAAATATGCGAGGGGAGTTCAATGGATTGCAAGCTTTGATATTGAAAGAAAACTCTTCTGCGAGGTATATTCATTGCTTCTCTCACTAACTTCAATTGGTTGTTGTTTCTGTTGCATATTGTACTCTATCTGTGGGTGAATTTTTTGGGTATCTTGTTCAAACTGTGAATCTGGTTGGAGGTTCATGTGTTAGAAAAGAGATGCTTGTGCAATTAGAACATGCTAGCCTTGTAGAGGCATTGGAGAGTGGGGAGAAGGTTAGTGGAAGAGGCAAAAATCAAGAAATGAGTTTGAGAAGGCCTGGTGATACACGTTGGGGATCACATTACAGTACTATTCTTCGCTTTGAGGCTATGTGGTCTTCAATTATTCAAGTGCTTCTTAATATCTGTGAGCATGGCAGTATAGTTGAAAATGCCTCTACAGCAAAGGGTTTAATTGATAGAATGGAGAGCTATGAATTTGTGTTCTGTATGTTTTTGATGAAGCATTTGTTGGGAGCTACAAATCAATTGTCACTTGTCTTGCAACAAAGAGATCAAAATATTTCGATGGCTGTGCGAATGATGAATAGAATGAAGACTGAATTGCAAGAATTCAGAGATTGTGGTTTTGATAAATTATTGGATGGAGTCAACACATTTTGTGTGAAGCATGAGATCACATTAGACGTGATGGAAGCACAACGGAAAATTCGTCACCGTTCTAGACGACGGGGAGAAATGTCAACCAATCATGATTTCTACCGTGTTGATATTTTTCTTCAGGTACTACTTTAATATTTACATAGTTTAATTTATTTTGTTTATAATATTTTATATGTATTTTTTATCTTACTGTTATATTTTTTAATGTTTCAATACTAGACCGTTGACAAGATGATTCTTGAAATGAATCATCGATTTGGCGAAGCAAGCTCGGAATTACTCACTTGTATGGCATGCCTTGATCCGAGAGAAAGATTTGCCATGTTTGATGTTGGTAAGTTGCTTCGCCTTGCTGAACTTTATCCGGATGACTTCTCCCTTGTTGAGCGTTTAGAACTAGAGCAACAACTTGATTTCTTCATTCATGATGTGAGAGATGATGATGCCTATTCGGCCATCAATGATCTTGGAAGTCTTGCTCAGCATATGGTTCGATCACGTAGCATGGTACTTTATCCATTGGTATATCGTCTGATTGAGTTAGCATTAGTTCTACCAGTTGCAACTGCTTCAGTTGAGCGAGTTTTTTCTGCCATGAAGAATATCAAGACCGATCTTCGTAATAGAATGGGAGATGAATGGTTGAACGATGTTATGACGGTATATATTGAAAAGGATATTTTTGTTAAGATTGAGAATGAACCGATTATGCAACGTTATCAAGCCATGGAGTCTCGTAGATATCTGTTGCCCCCACCTTTTTCTAGTTCTACTTCTAGTAATTCGAGCGTTAGAAAGTAGTTATTTTAGTAGTTTAGTGAACTTGTAAAAATATTATTGTATGCTACTTGATTTATTATATTATGTAGTATTTTTCATTATTGTTGAGTTGAATTTTTAAAATTTATATGTCATTAATATTTATCACCCTTTCTTCCCTCCGTCAATTCCCTCCTCGGCCGAGAGCCCTACGCCACCAGGTCTCCGCCGCGACGCCACCGGAAGCTGCCTCGTCCCGACGACCCCAAAAATTTTTCAGCCTCCCCTGAAAAAAATTTCTGGTTCCGCCCCTGCCTTTACCCACAACTGGAAATCAACTGCTTTTATAAGCAAGAGAATCATATTCCTCACATATTGGAAATAAGTTGTACTCCCCTGTCTCGGTTGAATTTGCACAACTATTATTAGTATGCTATTTAAGAAATATGTGTGATTATTAATATATCTATCTATATATAATAACGATAAATAAAAAATTAATATTTAAAAACTATTTATTACGATAAATTGAACAATATCATATGATAATGCTATTGTTCATAAAACTATTCAAATGTAAGGTTAAACTTTAATAGAGTTTAATATAAAAAAGTAAGAGTACAAATTCATATGGGACATAAGAGTACTATATTGCAAAAGTAAGTTTCACTAAGTTAACTTTAAAAGGATTCTAAAGCAAAGATATGTGAGAGGGGATAATTGCTCCATCAGTTACTCCATCTCTTTTCCGAAAAATACTTTTTAAATATCAATCAATTGAGATACAGAAAATACACCCAAGTACCCAACATCAATCAAATTAAGCTACAAGTTAAATATTTCATTAAATATTTATTAAATTATATATCAATCATATTAATTACCATACAATTAGTATTAATTTGAGATTTTATAAAATTATGACACAATCATCATATATTTTAACTATCTACCAACAATAATTTGGTAAACCAATTAATATAGAAATGCACATCACAAATTTTTATAGGAAAAATTACATATAATTAATCAAATTACATACTCCTATTTTGCTATGTTTGACGCCTTAACTTTAGGTGTTATTATTTCTGCAAGTTGAAATGTGTTGAGAGAATAACAAAGTCTTAGGAAAAACGGTACTTCCATAGACTTATGAAAAGACGAGGTTTAATTTGAATAATAAAAAGTAAAAAGTTTAAATTGTAACATTAAAAATTTATTATGCAATGTGTAGTAGTAATAAAGTTTATAACCCGATTCATGCAACCTGCAAATTTTCATTTTTTCTCATTTACACTTTAAAACTTGGTCTTTCCATGACTTATGAAAAGACCATCTTTCAAGAGACGGACTCTGGGAGAATTAAGTGTAGAGGTAAAAAGCTTAATTAGTGGTTAAAAATGATTAACATTTTGTTATAAAAGGAAAGATGCATATGTCAATTTTAGCAAAACATGCGAGAATGGAATGTGTTCAAAACTTAAGAAAACAGGGGGAGTATAAACATCTTCTACGCTAAATTAGAAAACACCACCAGTTTAATCTGTTGAAATTCTATTTATATAGTAGAGGAGGTTTTCTAAGAAATGCTCAACTGCTTCATCACAGGTCCACTAGCACCAAAATCAAATTACCACAATCGCATCTTTCAATAACAGAAAAACGTAAAGAAAATATACTTTTTTTAGGAGGTATAAAGAAAGTATTCTTAATACTCCTTTAGTTTTGTTGGGTTTAACACATTTTATTTTTTGATAATTTTTTTTCCATTTTCATCCACTCATTTTACGAAAATTAGGATAGTCAAATGTAAAACATTTTAAAAACATTTATAAAATTAATAAAACCTTTTCTCCCCACGGCATCTTCTAGTCAGCAGCAAGTCGTCGTCCAAGTTGTCAGCCTGGTACCTTTCTTCCCAACCACCATCCACCGCCTCATTTTCATCCCACATTTTCACACATTTCGACCACTCTTATGAAACCTCATCCGCCATGGCCGACCTCCCCAGAAAGCTCCTCAACAACTCCTCTCTCGACCTCGACGGCCCCATAGCCAAATACTGCAAACGCTTCTGCGATCCCCTCGAAAACCCCGACCGCGCCTGCCCGTTTTCCTGCTTCCCCCTGCCCCGCTGCATCCCCGTCTGCATCCACTACATCGACGAGTTCCCGCCGCCGGATTTCGACTCCGACCATCTCCCCGACACCAGCGATCATCCCGCGGGGAAACCCTTTGGGGCCTCCATCGTCCTCTCCGTCTCCCTCGCCCTTCTTGCCACTGTGTTCGTCGTCTTCTGTTTCTACTCCGCGTACAGGTTTTACCGCCGGCGCCGGCGGGCCGTGCCCGTGCAGCCGCATCCCGGGCCCGATCCGGGCCCGGGAGAGGAAGAGGAGATGGGGCCGTGGGTTGACCACCCGATATGGTATATCCGAACGGTGGGGCTGGAGGCGGCGGCGATCCGGGCGATCACTGTGTGTAAGTATAAGAAGGGCGAGGGTTTGGTGGAGGGAGCGGATTGCTCTGTTTGTTTGACTGAATTCGAAGATGGTGAAACCATTAGGCTTTTACCCAAGTGTAATCATGCTTTTCATATTCCCTGTATTGATACATGGCTTTCTTCCCACACGAATTGCCCCAATTGCCGCGCCGGGATTGTCCGGTCCGGCTCTGCCAGTCTGCAGAATTCCGGCCTGAATCCAGTGCTTGTGGAGGAATCCATTCCAGCGAATAGAGCGATTGGGGAATCTGAAAGGGTTCTTGAAGATGAAATGGGATCAGGCTCTTCTGCTGAAATTTCTAGGGAGGAACTGGTACTGGGAAATGGAAATGGAATCGGAATGCAGCCTCTGCGAAGATCGGCTTCTGTGGATTCTGTGGCAGCTTCCATGATCAATGCTAACGCGTTGTCAGCAGAATCAGGGAAAAACAGAGGCAAGGTTTCCGGGGAAACAGCTCCGACAAGCTCGAGCTCGTGGATGGAGGGCTCTTCAGTGAAGAGATCACTGTCTTGCAGTGCTAAGGTGTTCTTGTCAAGGTACAGCAGAAGCAGGGCTTCCAGTCTTCCTCAATGAGGTCGTCATGTCTAAGCACACAGAGCTCTCAACAAGGTGAGAGTTTACAGAGTTTGGTTCTGAATAATATCTATACCTGATTGAAAGGTTGATCCAAAAGGTGGGATTGACCAGATATAATTGTAAGTAAACAGTTTTGTTTCGCTGTGGATGAAAATCCAGACTCCGCACTTCCTTCACAAAGTGTAAGCAAGATTGTTTGAGATTGGGATTTTCCATGAATTGTGCATATGTGTTTCTGTCTTCCAAGGCTGCCAATAAGCTGCATTTCGTTCTGGTTCTTCCTAGCCTGATTTTCAGTCCATCTTGTGACAAATTAGATTAGGATGAAGAGAGTATATCAGATGAACAGATGGCTAAGCGAGTTAATATGTAAAATGGATCATAGTGAGGTACACAATATTTGTCACAATCCAAACATGATTGATACTAGGGAAACACATATTCTAATCAATACTATTATTCGTCTATACAATATTTACATAGAGTGGTAATTACAATCAAATTAGTACTAAGGCACAATTTCATATTAGAAAATTTCCACATTTATAATTTAAAATGCACAAAATACTTTTTGAGATAGGGTGCTAATGATATCTCATGTAATCCCTTGACACGTTTGCAAACCCCATTCAACCAGATACAAATTTGGCTCGACAGAATCTAGAGAAAAATAGCACTTGCATTTTTTCCTTTGCCACCGATGAGTTTGCCTGGTAGCCTACGAAGTGGAAATCATCCTCCGTTGTGAATCTATGTTGCCGACTTAAATTGACACTCCCAATCTATTAAGATTGAAGGTGATCCACCAGAACCACGACTTAACATTTGTCGATTCCAACAATCACTCGACTGTTAGTGGAAGTTTGCGCTCTAAATGGCTGGTACCGACATCATCCTTTAAGGATTTCGGAAGACCCGCCTAGATTGACGGGGATTTGGAGTGAAGGGGTTCGTCGATGAGTCATTGCTAGAGGTTGCAGCAAGATATTTTTTAAGTAAGTTTGGTCCCTCGTCTCACTATACCCTATGGTGGGATTGTCTCATAGGAGATCTTCTCAAATACAAAAGGTACATAAAATTTAATCTAAACTATTTAATCCACAATAATGTACAACGCGTGGTAGAAGTCCACAATAATTAATAATAACTAATGGGGCATTTTGATGTTTGTTATTACCACGAGCTTCCCATGATTTTTTAAAATATATCTTCAAATAAAAATAACATGTTCTCTCAGTCCCGGCCGAATCTGCACACAAATCTCCATACTTTCCTTTAATAGAAATATTCAACATGTAATAAGATATGATCAACACAATCTGCACCACCTTATTCCCTCGCCGGAACCCTAACTTCCCCCATCTTGTTGGAAACCTAGTTCACCCCCATATGCGACCGCAAATAGGCAAGGTGAGGCATGTGGGGGTGGGAGGCAGGTGGGGGAAGGAGAAGTGAGGCGGTGGACTTGGGAAGAAGAAGACGCAGATGATGAATGAAGAAAATAGGGGTATTTTGAACTTTTCACGCCTCAAAAATTAAAAGACCAGTCTTCTCTCTCCACAAAATCAGCTGGGATGGAGAGATACCTTAACTTTGAAGATAAGAGGATACATAACGAAATTTTCCCCCTAGTTTGATTGAAATTGTTTAATTTTGGAGTCAAATTGAGTTTCAACCATTTTCTGAAAAAAGCTGGAATTGATGAAGAACTTCTGATTTTTTAGAGAGAAAATAGATCCATACAAATTTTGTGCAATCATTAACAAAAATCAGAAAATAACGATTTCCATTAAATGAAGAAATAGGGACATGGCCCCAAACATCCGAGTAACAAGATTAAAAGAAGCCTTACTAGACTTTTGAACATGAGAAATAGGGAATCTATGGCTCTTACTGAGCTGACAAGACTCACAAATAGCTTGTAAATTATTAAAAGATTCAAGAAGCTTAAAGCGAGAGACTAAACGTCAAAGAGACGACTAATGAGGATGACCGAGACGCTCGTGCCAGATTTGTAAGCTAGTGCGTGCGGCAAGAAGTGCACATGAGGGAGCTCTATTCGACTAAGGTGGTAGGCTGAGGCGATAGAGACCATTTTCAACGGTTCCGATTAGAAGTGTCCGTCATTGCTGATCATTCCCATAACAATGAGTAGGGGAAAAGAGCATATAAACATTATTATCTTTAGTAATTTGAGAGACACTAAGAAGATTTTTGCATATCAGGAACAAATAGAATATTATGTAAGTGAACATGCTTGTTAAAAATGGCAAAATAGATTAGTCCAAATGCGTAATAAGAAGAGACGTATTGTTGCCAACCTGTAGGCCATAATTACCAGTGTAATCAGATTGAAAAGACAGATTGGAGAAGTCAGAGGTGACATGATTCGTAGCACTAAAATCAAAGAACCAGGCAGGACCATGCAGTGTTGAAGGCGGTGGCCGGGTTGGCCGCGACATAGGCTTGGCGGACCTTGACTGGCGGCAGACGTAGCCGATTGTTGCAGCGTTGTTGATTGGACCGGTTCGGACGGGGACAAGTCACCGGGAACTCAGTTGTGTTCAGTCGCTGCCAGCGGTTGAGTGCTTCATGACCAGATCAGCGAGGACCCACTGGAAGTCGGAGCAGATGACCGGCTGGTAGTGTTGGCCACAAATTGAGAGGTATGGTCGTGCATGTCCTGCACGCAGGCTTCTTCCTCCAATAACACGCCCATATGCTGATTGGAAGAGATAGCTCTGGTACGAAGATTAAAAGCTGTGCGAAACACAGAGTACATCGCATCGAGGCCATGAAGGATGCATTCAAAAAATTCATCATTGGACACAAAGTGAGAGCACTCGGCGAGGGAGTCAGAGAACTAGCGCCTTTTCTCCACATACTCAAGAATGCAGAGGGAACCCTTCAGAAAAGTCTGAAGTTGGTGCTTCAAGTGCATCAAATTTGCACGAGTTTGGGCATGGAACATCTGTTCCAAAATAAGCTAGGCGTCAGACATGGTGACAACACGAACAACATGAGGAAGCAGTGGTATGGAAATCGTTGACTAAATCCATAAGAGAACAAATCGATCCTTCTTCTTCCAAGATGCAAACTCCGGATTATGAGTGGAGGACGCTTGCGGCTTGGTGGGATTGGTGGAGGGTGCCAACACTTCAAGCGGTGCCGAATCTGAGAGGAGAAAAGAGTCTGAATCATAAGCCACAAGAGCAGACTTGATGGACTGGCACCATATAGAGTAATTATGGCGATTAAGGCAAAACTGGAGAGGAGGTAACTTGGGGGATGGAGTACCATCGAAAAAGACGAGATTGAGTGGATCCGCGGTGTTGGTGGGAATTTTATCATCGGCAGTGGCTATGATGAGGTGGAGGTGGCAAGGGGTTAGGAGGTAGGGTTTGCGTTTTTTAAATTTTCAGAGAGAGAGGATCAGTTAGGCTGATACCATGTAAAACTGTATAACAATTCTGAGAAACTGTTTTGATTTCATTCATCGTATCAACATGTATTTATACAAGGGGTTTGTTTAGAGAATAAGCAAAGATATGGAAATATAGTCATATACAATATCTGATTTGCCAAAAATACATTTTATACTCTAATAGCATTCAACAGTTTTGCAAGCTGAGGGTGGGGAAAAAATGGAGGCCAAAGGGGGGACGAACGTGGTAGTTAAGGGGCAACCCAAGTCACTTGCTTTTTCTTTTATAGTTTACTCGAAGATAATGGTTCAATTGTTGCTCAGCCAGACCCCATACCAACCTGACCCGACTAGATACGATCTGACCCGTTTCAAACTCTATCCAATCCGATACAAACTGGTTCCAGAAAAAAAAATCACTACAAACTATAAATGTCTAACCCCTTGCAAATTTTAAAACATAAAATCGATTCCAACAAACTGTAATTATTAACATATTATAACTTTAGGTAAAAACTTTATTAGTACCAAGAGAAACTTAAAACTCGTATGAAAGGATTTCATAAGATAGTTTTAATGTCGTTTCTTATAGATGAACTACCAAATTAAATGCAGTACTAATGTTTCAAAAAATAATTTGCTATCCCTGTGTCCCGGTTCAGATACAATTTAACTATTTGACAAATTAACACTGTCAAACTTTGATCACGGTTAAGGAAATAGAAACTTTTTTCTTGTAGGAAATGTTATAAATGATAGTTACTTTATAAAATTAGTTTCATTAAAGAATTAGTTATAGATGATAATTTCCTTATGGACTTAGAATCCTATTTACGGTTAAATTTGGTTTGTTGTAGCCATATATATTGTAATCCTCATCAATGCACCATAATAATGTCTTATATATTTTAATAACCACATATTTGAATAGATTTATAAACAATAATATTATCATATGTGATATTATTGGATTCCTCGTAATAAGTAGTTTCTAAATATTAATATTTTATTTGTTCGTATTTTACGTAGTTAAACATATTAATGGTAAAAAATGTTTCTTGAAGACCGTGAACAAAAATTCTATGCAGATTAATCTAGGACGGATGGAGTAAATGAACTTCCAAATCAAAAGTAGTACTCTCACTTAGGGGTGGGCGTCGGGTCGGGTTGTTCGGTTTTCGGTTTAATCGGTTCGGTTTATTCGGTTTTTTTTCAAAAAATGCCAAAACCGAAACCGAACCGAATAACCCGAATAACCCGAATAACCCGAACCGAATTTGAAATTCGGATTCGGTTCGAAATCGGTTTGAAACCGAATAAACCGAAAATATTACATATATTAAATAATTACCAAAATATTACATCTTAGCTTGAAATTTAATGAAAATTAAAAATCTAAATTTTAACTGCATAACCCTGTTCATTACTTGACTGTGCTGAGAATAAAATCCTTAATCATATTATGCAAACAATTGATTAGACGTGATTTCCTGTTTGGCATTGAGGGGGATACACAAGATGCACTCCTTTCTTTTGACAACACAGGATGCACTCTTTATAACATGTAAGGATACCAAGTTATATTTTCAGGCAAGAACATACTACATCCGTCTCAGAAAAAAGAGAGAAGTATTACAAAGTGGACGGAGGCAGTAGTTTTTAACAAAAGTAAAGAAAAAAACACTTGGGTTCAATTTAAAATCTAATTATCAAGTTCAGCCGTCCACATCAGTGATCTAATGAAACCAAAACCACAGCAAAATCCATCTGCATCCCTACCACATCTTTACCTGATTTTGAGAGCTCCCTGATGATGGATCAACTGGTTGTCTCACAACTAAGTGTAATGTATGCCCATCTTCAACATCTTTGAAGAAGTTTATTAAGGAATTCTGATACCCATACAATGAAACTCATAGATAAAAAAAAAATCCATGGTTAACTCAGGATCACAGTTATCAACTACGAGGACCCTTGACTAGGTCACGTTGTCTTTAACAGGACAGATCAAGCAGGGAAGTTCAATACTCTTCTTTTTTGAAAAATGCAATTTAAACCAGGACAATTTTCAGCAATTGTAAAACAGCCAAAGTAGCACAAATAGCATTAAAACAATGAGTCATTTCACAAATAAACATGCACGTAAGATACAGTCACCATAACTGATCACATACTTATTCTCGCACCATATCTAAATACAGGACTATATCAGATTGCAGAATCATACATCCAGTTGGCCAAGCTACACTTGCAGTAGTTAAAACAAAAGACATGATTTTTTTAGCATTCAAAAACTATCATTTCAAGAATTTTTTGGAAAATTTACAACCATATTTTGAATTCACGAATCACGATCTAATTAGTTACATTAACAACAACTAACTGGCAGTTTTAAAAGTGAGATTTCAGCATTATACGTAATTAAACAGGCCTTCAGCATGGTACATAAGAAAGAGAGATTTCAGCACTTCAGCAAGTAATCATATTATAGCAGTGTCCCCCATTGGCCAATTCGACTTGGAATTATAAGAGAACATCACAAAAACACTCGAGGACTACAAAAATACACAGACTTCAAAAGGATTTAGTAACAAAATTGAAATTGGAAACTGGAAAGAGGATACGATAGGCTGAAAGGAGTTGATCGTCTTTTAGAACTTTGCCACGGCAGATAAGTCGCTGCTGCTCCGACACCACAAACAAAGTTGTTAGAAACTGAGAAGCAGTTGCGTGCAATGATAAACAAAGTTGTTAGAAACTGAGAAGCAGTTGCGTACAATGAGTTCTATAAACACAAATCCAAACAATCATACATAAAGGCCCACCAAATAGTAAAGCCTGAATTTGAACAGATTCAGACTGACATTCGAGCATATGATATGACATATCACAACTTAAATATGTTAAAAAACACATGTTTAAGAAGCAGAAACAACCATTTTAAAAGACAGTGCATGCATAAGACTTGAAATATTTGGAGCCGGGGTATTTAAACAAGTTTAGAAACACTACTCTTTCTATTTATGAGTAAAGATTATGAAGCAAAGGACATATAGATCAACATTTTTATGACCTCTAATTCTCAAAGGAGGCGAAGACACTACTATGATAGTCTATGAAGCAGTGAAGGAAGAGAGCCACGGAACTAAAAACCAATGAAAAGATGATATCGCCGCTACCTTTATAGCTTGTCTCCTAGTAATGTAATTTGGTGATTCAAGCAGCTTTGTGTTATATTCAGCGAAAAACTGCAACCAAAAACAGGAAATGCAGAGTTCTGTCACCATGGGGTCCATAGGGATGGAAAAGAACAATGCAATACTGAAAGAAAGTAAAACCATAATGTATTTACACCAAAGGTTGGATTCACAGTTCACTCAAACTTTTACTCAATAATTGAAACAATCAGAGCACACAGAATTCTAGAGTCTGCAACGGACATTAAAAACCAGTACCGCAAGGGCCACAACTAAAAAGTTTCAGAATATTAAAAATTTACTAGACCGTTAGCACCCGTGTAGAAGGAATTGTGGAGCTTAGCAATAATATCATGAAGAAAGGAAATCATTAAAACAATCACCATGCCAAAAGGACTGGCTATTCGAAAATGTTCGTCAGAATTCCCAATGTCATTAACCATAATTCTAGATAAGAATATAGTGGATGCAGTGAATTATATATATTTACCCAGTGATAGTTCTTGGAGAGAAACTCAGCAACAGTCGATTTATGCCTTGTCAGGAGTTCCTGCACATGCTCAATTAAGTTAGTAATCAGAACTATATTGCAATGTAATGACACAAGACTTTGAGGGAAAATGCTGAATCAAGCAATCAAGATCAAGATCAAAATCAAGCAATCTAGTTATATCCAGCAGTCTATATTCCAAATAATAACACAATCTAGCAATCTATATTCCAAATAATAACAAAGCTGAATCCAAATCAAGCAATCAAGATCTTGTTATATCCAGAATCAAGATCTGTATATGCTAACAACATTAGCACAAGCAAAAACAAAGCTTACCAGGAATGGCAGCGGCGCCGGAATCGGTTGTTGGATCGACTACGGGCGGGAAAATGCTCATCAACGGACTCACGGTGAAGAAGAAGAATAGGGTTTCGCCTTTCGCGTTCGCGATGAAGAAGAAGAAAAGGGTTTCGCCAATCGCCAGTTCGCCGTTCGACTTTAATTAGAAAAGGGCTAGTTTTTGGTTTTCATTTATTTTTTAATTTTGGGCCATAATGAATTCATGTTTGGGCCATGAATATTAATTTCTGAGTTTGAAAGTTTGGCCCATGATATTAGAATTATATTAGTTAGTAATTTATTATATATATTTTTTATTTATTTATTTATTTACAATTCGGTATTCGGGTCGGTTTTCGGTTTGAGTTTCAATATCCAAAACCAAACCAAAAACCATATTCAAAATTCGGTTTATTCAATTCGGTTATCCAAAAACCGTATTTTAAATTTGGTTCGGGTTATTCGGATTCGGATAATTCGGTTTTTGGTTCGGTTTTCGGTTTTCGGTTTTTTTGCCCACCCCTACTCTCACTCTCCTTCTCCCTCAATAAATCCTGCTTTTCTTCAATCTTCTTTTCCTCATGCAGTACTAATGTTCGGGGTTGGATCAACGATTTATTTTTAGTTGGAAAATGGGGACCAACGATTTATTTTAATTAATGTTTTGTTATTAAATAAGCGTGAGATTTATCTCCGCTGAGTAGTTTTATTCTTCGACCTGATCGATTAGATCGTTGTGTTCATGATGATAACTCAATTTAGTTGTTCACGTTGATGTTTTGTTCTCGGTTTGTTTATACAGATCGTGTGCTCGTAATTTTATTTGTGGTTTTATCTTCAGGTTTCCATTAATTTGGATCTGTCAGATTTGTGTTTTTCAAGGTGTTTACAGTTTGGACATCATAGATTGGGGTTGGATCAAGTGGTGTAATTATAGTTGTGGCAGATCCCTGCTTGGCGCGGTGATTTTTATGCGTGATATGCTTCTCTCTACCAAGTGGTCATGGTTTTCGCAGGAAGCGAGTCAACATCCCCGAGGACGATGTTACAGTTTTATTGGATCTCTAATCTGTAATAGTACAAATTAATTATCAATCCGGTTAAAATTAGATATCATTGCAATATGTTAGCTATTGCTTGATGCTAGTTAGTTTGGATGTCAATTCCACTCATTGCAATCGTTGTTAGGTGTTTTTCCCACCATGTTTAGAATGATTTTTATAAAAAAAGTAGTACTCCCACTACCCCATTTTTAGATGCACACATTGACTTTCAGTAGTTAATTTTATAATGCTTGATCTTTAATATCTTTTACTAAAAATAATTATAATTTGTGAAAGTTTGATATTTTGAAAGTCTATGTTATAACGAACCGGACGAGGCGCGCACATTCAATTATGTGATTAAAATTAAGAAAATTTAACTAAAGAAACACTTAAACTACAATTTGAAATGAAATACAGTTTTTTTAAAAAAAAGAAAAAGAAAAAATGCAGTAGTAGCGGCGCGCACATTGATTTGTTGTGAAAGATTGGTGCTACAGTGAGCTTCCAGTCCATCATAGTAGTATTAATATCAAATAGAGGCTTCTTTTTTTTTTTTGATGAAACACACTCTTACTACTATGTAGTTAACATACAGATTTGATTATAGAAGAGGCCAACTAGTGGGCTAAATTAACTTCTATCGGCTAGCCTTTAGCACCATGAAAGATTGGCAACTAACACTAAGAGTCTTAATCTCCTGAACTAAGTCCTCAAATCATCTATCTGGTGGTTTGATACCTGTCGGGACTTGGACTGCTACTCGAGTCTGTTGCAATGCAAACATGATGTCGTACAGTGTTCTAGGCATAATAGCACCGCTAGTAATTCCGCTTGTAAAGGTATTGAAGCAGAGACAATATCTGAAGCGGAGGATAATTAAGGCGGCTATTTCTGGTGGATGGGTCATGTCGGCTTGAAACCACAGCTAGCTAGTTGGGGTTTCTTCAAAAAATAGAGTAGAGCGAAGTGCACATATAATCCTACCTAATTTATAAAAGTGCATATATAATTCTGTGATAATTGAAAGTGTAAATATAATCTAACATAGTTAGTTTATTTGCAAATATGGCCTTTTCAGGAAGTTTGAGGCCAAATTATGTTAAAAAGATAAAGAGAAAAGTGCATATATAACCCTATATAATTGAAGAAGGTGCGGATATAACCCTGCGCTAATCGAAAGTGCAAATATAATCCTATCTATTCAGGTTATGTGCAAATATAACCTTTTCAGAAAAATTTAGGCCGGAATTGAATGAAAAGTCAATTTTACTCCTCTGGAAAAAAGAAAAAATTAGAAAATATTGAAAGTACATTTATACCCCTAAAGCCCTAAAAATTTAGAGAAAAGTGCATATATAACCCTACATAATTGATGAAAGTGCAGATATAACCCTGCGATAATGAAGTACAGATATAACTCTGCGATAATTGAAAGTGTAAATATAACCCTGATCAGTCAATACTGGAATAATGACTTTAAGATTATATTTGCACATATGTATAATAGTTAGGGTTATATTTGCTCACATGGATCCAGACCATCAGCAAGTTCAATTGCGCAATGGAGGGCTGCGACAGGGACGGGGCAGCCCATTTTCTCAAGTTCACAATGTGGGTCAGCATGGAGGGCTTATGATACCCAGTAGCGATGATGATTGATTTTCAGAGGAAAGCGGAGATGGTTTCCACTCGGGTCGGGTTGCAAGCTGACCCGGCCACCATGAACAGATTCCAGAGGAAAGCGGTAATGATTGATTTCCAGAGGTTTCGTCACCGAGCTCCCCGCTTTAAACAAGGCGCCCCACATCTCCATGGCGGGATACCTCAACTAGAGATCACTCGCCGGAAAAAGCTCGCTCACGAGGAAATTTGGGCCGGGAACCTCCTCCCCGCCTCCGCCGATCGTCGCCCCAGCCCAGCCGTGCAGGAATCTGTTCAGCGCAGCTCCGTCCACGGCAGCTTCTGCAGCGGATCTATCTTTTTCAGACCACCGACCAATGAGCGGATAATATTCACTACCGTCTGCAATGTCACCACGACAGCTTCTGTGGCGGATCCATCTTGTTCAGACCACCAACCAACGAGCGGATAATTTCCACCGCCGCCTACGATGTTGCCACGACAGGTTTTGCGACGAATCCATCTTTTCCAGACCACCGGCCGATGGTGGATCCATCTTCTTTAGACCACCGCCTTCCACTGCTCCGCCATAGATGTGCTACAAATTCTGCCACCACTGTGCTACAAATTCCATTCTACCCGGATATGGTAATTCAATCAGTTTTTGTTTCTTGAATTTGTTGTAAGAATAAAATTCAACAATGGGTTAATTTTGATTTTATGGATTTCAGTGTATAGATATTGGGGTGATGAATGGAGCGAATCTGTTCATACGGGAATGATTTTAGAATTTTAGAAGGGTGGTGGATTGGTGGTGGGTCATGGATTGGTGGTGGAATGTTCAAATTTGTGGTGGTGGGGGGTATTTTTATCTTTTAAAATTTTGTATTAGGTTAGAAAGGCATTTTGGTCTTTCTGGTCGGTCAATGACCGGAAATGGCCATTCAATGCTGGAATAGTGGCTTTAGGGTTATATTTGCACTTATGTATAATCGTAAGGGTTATATTTGCGTATAATAGTAAGGGTTATATTTGTACTAAAAAACAACTCAAGGTTATGTATGCATTTCTCCAACATATAAGGTTATATTTGCATATTACCCAAAGATAAATTTATCCATATGAAAAAATTTAAAATTTTATCAAAATTATGAATTGTCTATATTGCCTATGAACCCTATTTTCCTTCCTCCTTTTCTTCTTCTCTTTCTTTTCTCCCTTTCTTTCTCCTCTAGTTCTTTCTCTGTGCCATTCTTTCTCCCCTAAACCCTAGTACAACGACGATGTCCGCCACTTTACGACGTTTGAGACTGGTCATCTAAGACCAGATCCGTCTGCCGCCTACGCAACCATGCTGATACGCTTTTCAACGTGCAGAATACCGAAGACCATTGAGCTAAAGCTCGATTGGGGAAAAGGGGTACTCTCGCCTCGGGGTGGCGCACATGGGTCTCCACCACCACAACGTCCCGACCTAGTTCGTCGATGCAACAGAGCTCATTCGAGGATGTTGGCTAAGCTCACAGCGGACCCATCGACCATCGACCTTAGGCCAAGTCCCAGACCAGTCTCAGACGTCGTAGGATGAAGATCGGCGTACCACGGCGTGTGCGACAGACATGTGATTTTGGGTCTGAGATTATATCTGAGACTGTATTTAGGGATTTGGGATTTTGGGTGACGAATTTGAGAAAGGCAGAGGAGGTGGTGTGGCGGAGAGGAGAAGGAGTAAGGGCTGAGATGGGTAGCAAGCGGAGATGGTGGTGGCAGGAGGAGAAGGAGGTGGCGTGACAGAGCGGGGGAGGAAGTAGCATGATGGAGCGGCGGAGGAGGTAGTAACAAAGGAGGCGGTGGAGCGGTGGAGCAGTGGAGGTGGTGGAAGAACGGCGAGCAAAGGGCATTAGAGTTTTTAAAATTTTTGTCCCAAAGGGCATTTTCATCATTTCTAGTTGGTCAATGGCAGGAAATGCCCAGTCAATGCCGAAATATAGTCTTTAGGATTATATTTGCACTTATGTAGAGTAGTTAGAGTTGCTTTTGCACTAAAAATTATCTCAAGATTACATTTGTACTTTCTCAATTATAAAGAGTTATATTTGTATATTTCCGATAGACAAACGTTATAACCTCTAAAAGCAGCTAGTTTCTAACAATATAATGGAATGACTGGTTCACTTTAATCCTTCACGCACACATATAAAGTATAATTATTATTTTTAAGTTTAAACCCACGAATTGTCTACAAGAAAACTAAGTTCCCACCTATTCGTACAAAAATGATGTATTTTTGTTGGTTAATGTCCTAAAATTAATTCATATTTAATACTAACGTAATTATAAACAATGATAGTTCCTCGTGCCTGCCGAAAAGCACCTAAACCACGATTATGAACAAACTGGCCTGAGCAACCGGCACGTTGGTGGCGCCGGTGCTGAAGAAGGTGTTGTGAAAATAGAGCCGAAGCCTTGAGATCTTGGGCGGGAGGAAGCTTCTTGAATAATTAATGAGGTTATTATTCTTAATTAAATTAATTAGTTGAAATAAGATTTGATCAATGGATGAGAGTTGAGTACATTAATGAATTAGATTTGGGGTATAATTATTGAATCAAAATCAACTAAATTAATTATTCAGATTTGGAGTATAAGTAAGCTATATCCTACGCAGTGTATCCCCAAAAGTACACTTTATGTATGTTTTATTGGTTAGTTAACTCCCATAAAAAGTGGGATTTATATTATCTTATATTTTAAATTTGAATTACAGTAGAATGTTACTTGGTATACTATCCTCCTTGTATCCTAGGGATATAGTATAGCGTTTGTGGCGTATAAAATGAGTTCCTTTAAAAAACGAATTTTTAACTTCTAACCATAACTTTAAACTGGAAGTTTTAATATAACCCTACAAAATGAGAAAGTGTCAAAATGACATTAACTTTATGACAATGTGCAGTTATAACCTTTTGGCCTATTGTCGGTGTTGATCGAAGGAATTAGACGTTGACCGAATATGAAATGACGAAAATACACCTTACGCTTAAACTGAATTTTAATTTCCCTTTTCCTTTTTTCTTCTTCTTTTTCAAACCACGACCTTACCCAGCCACATCGAGCCCCCACCACACCGCCCCTGTGCCACTACCCCGCCACTACCAACTTGTCGAAACCCTCACTTCTAGCTCAGCCCCTCCCCTTCCCAGACCAAATCCCCTCCCCACCAGCCCCTCCCTCCCAATGGAATCCGCCCAGACCCAGCCCAGCACCCATTTCCCCGCCACCCAACACCCATTTCCCTGCCACCTACCACTCATTTCCCCCGCCCCATTTCACCACCAACCCCAGACCCACCCTTCCACCCATCACCACCGCCCACCTCTCCCTCTCTCCCTCTCTCTCAGTCCCTCGTGCGCTCTCTTCCGACGCAACTTTTCCGGGAGAATCTGGAGCATGCTAGCTGCTGCTACTGGAGGACACAATTGCGCTGACTGGCTCGAGTTGCGGCGACGGATAGGGATGGCAGTGGGGTGGGTTTTGGTGAAGGTCCGCCCAACATCAGTTCCAATGGGGGAAGGTATGAAGATTGTTTTGGTGGGGTGGGGCGGGTATGAGTATGAAAATCACACCCACCACGGGTAGTAGGTAGGGCGTGGATATTAATTCATACCCGCCCCATCCCCACCCCACCAAGCCCGTTATATACCCTCTAATTTAATATAAAATAAATTATTATTTATCCATATTGCACATATCTTACCTATAATATTTTCATGCAAATACATTTATTATCTTTAATACTCCCTCCGTCCCAACCTGTTCTGCACATAATATTTTTTTGGTAAAAAATGTCAAACTTTGACCACATATTTGAATAGGTATATGAACAATAATTTTATCGTATGGGATATGGTTAGATTCTCGTAACATGTAGTTTCTAAATATCAAATTTTTGTGTGTCATTATTGTCCGTAGCTACACATGGAGACCGTGAAAAGATTCATTGCAGAATAGGCTGGGATAGAGGGAGTATAAAATTTACTATAAAAATTGGATTTTAGCTATTTTGGAGAAATGATTGAGATGAGTACAATGGATATGAAGTGGGTAGAGAGACCCAAGTGAGTGACGGGATGGGTATGAATTTTGTATGATACTCGATGGGGTGAGGTGAATTTTATAGGTGTACCTGTCATGGGTAATGAGGTGGGTATGTGAATGGAATTTTAGGTGGGCATGCGTATGGAGGTGCCATAATCCATACAAGCCCCATTGTCATCCCTGGTAACATGACCACTAGTGTAGAGTAGGGCGATTTAAGGCGGTTCTAACGGACCAGAGATGTCACTTTTTATGTGACTTCTCTGGCTGTGACTTTGATCGCCTACGATCAAAGGCGGTTCCGAGAATCGCCTTTAATTGGGACCAGGGAAGGCGGTTCTTTACTTATGCGCTAGAACCGCCTTTAATAAGTTCTGATTTTGGAACATGTTTGTGTGTGTCGTGCGGAATAATTTATTCCGAACTCGGAACGTAAATTTGGTTCCGATGGGGGTACCACTGTCATACAGGTTCTGACTTTCCCTCCCATTTCGGTCCCCATATTTGATTTAGTTTTCTGTTTTTTTTCACTGACAAAGTATGTTCCGATCTTGGAGCACCTTTTCCTGGACTGCAAGTTCCTCATTTGCTGATCAATTCGGATGTGAGAGTTCCGGAATCTTGATGTTATTTCGGACCCAACCTGGAATTTCAGCTAAAATTATGTGAATGTGATTTATCAGTTTCGGTTTCGGAAAGCAGAATCCGGGGAAATGGTTTGGGATACCATGACTAGTTTCGAACTCGGAATGTAATTTTGGTCGGAAGTTAATTTTATATTTTCGTAAATCTGGCTCAATATTAGCCTCAAAAGCTTAATCCTATTTCTAGCAATTTACAAATGCATTGTTTTTTTTGTCCCCTACATAGCATCTTATACCATGTTTTGGTCTCCGTTTGCAAATCAACCCTTAGGCAGTACCAAATAAACTCAGATGGTTTGTTTGGTCTCCAAAGGCAGTTTTCAGGGAAACTGGAACTGTTTTTTTATATAGTAAGGGGTATTTTTGTATTTTTACTAATTAAAAAATATTTTCAACTAAATTCTGGGGTCAATACACAAATATTGTGTATTTGTTGAGGGGATTAATTGCAAATAAAATAAAAACAAGAAACACCATTTTTTAATAGAATCCAGAGGTTTGGTAATACTCTAGCGATTCTCCTCCCCGTTTAAAATACCAGAAAAACTAGCAAAAGGCCACATCGGCGGTGGCTTTGAAATCCACCGATGCGCTGGTTCCTTGAAATTCACACTCTGTCATCGGTCTCAAAGCTCTGCCATTGGCCTTGAGATGGCTCAAAGCTTCTCGCCGGCGACAACCCTTGAGACCGCCGAAAATCCTCATCACTCGTCTCAGCGGCATCAACCTTATGCAACAGCCGCTGGTGGCCCTTTGAAATCGCGCTGATTGTTGCCTTCGAACTCACTGCTGGGGGTGGCCCTCGAACTTGTCGTTGGTTGCCTTTGAGCTCACCGCCACGCTGGTGGTACCCTCGACTCGCCGCGGTGGTGGCCTTAGAAGTTTCACTGGTGGATTGGTACTGTATCTGGAGTTGGTTCCAGGGCCGGGAATTTTTTTGCGACCTCTTCTTTGAAACGCTTGCGAGCTAATTTCTGCCTCTTGCTCACCATTCTATACTCTTTCTGTTTCTCTTTCTATGGTTGAGTGGTTTTAGAGATTGTAGGGCTTCTCAGGGGATAGACTCACCGGAGAAGAAAGATTGAAATGAGCCACGTCGTCGCTCGGCGGCTGTTGAACCTTGGGCTTACAGGCAAGGGTTTTCGTAAAAATTAGGGTTGGTCGCGAGATAGCTCTATAATGAAAATGTGATTGAGGTTTTGGGGTTGACGGTCCTTTGTATCTGGATTGGTGGCGGTCGGTGGGATCAGCGGTCGGTGGCACTTCCAGAAGGTTCAGCAAAGAAGAAGGGACTTTTCTTTTTCTTTTTTTTTTAAATTTAGGGGTATAATGGTCATTTTACATATTTTGACCAATTTTACCATTGACTTTCCCAGAAAATCACCTTTGGGGATCAAAAAAACATTCTGAATTTGTTTGGTACTATCTAAGGCTTGATTTGCAAACGGGAACCAAAACATGATATACGATGCTATGTAGGGGAACCAAAAAAATAATTTAGTGTATATAAAAAAAGTATAGATACAGCTAAGAAAACATCCATCTATACATTGGAATAGAATATATCAAATCCTATTCTGCACCTAACATATAGGTTTCCTATTATTAACACACTAATATATTAGGGCAATAAGAAAAAACCTACAAACAATGCTACACGGGCAACTATCTGATAGATTAGAATACGGGCACAATATAATACATATCAATGACGTTGAAATTTGGGGCAAACTACCACATTAGGTTGTCCAATAGTTGCAGAGCGCACATGAAATAGATGCTAGGCCAATCAATTTCTTGCATGATTGGTGTCATTTTGTGAATATGGCTTGCAGTCATCTCGAAAAATCTGTGGACATCATTGTAGAATTCATTAGTTAGGATTGTTGAATATTTAATCATTACACAAAGCTTAGTGTTCAAATTTATTTAATAGTCACCTTTTCGATTTCAATGTAATCCTACCGGACATCTGTGACGCACTCGCCTGCGTAGAGCATAACGTAATAGCCACACTCCCAAGATTTTGTTTATTTTTTGTACTTATTTCCAAAGAATCAACTGTGGATATATTACTTGAATGTGTTAATAATATTTGGAAATTTTTTAATAGAACATCGCACCTTGATTTGGACCACCTTCATCTTTTTTCGCGACACTATATTCATTGAGTGCATTCTCTAAAATGTCTACAAATGATTTGGATGGTTCTAAGTGCTACAGATCCATCCAATACACACATTTCTCGCTCGGGACTATGAAATCAACCTCCAATGATCCCTAAAATGAAATGTCGACATGTGTTCATTTAATTGAACAAACTAAATTAGTCTTAATCTTGTAAAACAATTAGGAAAAAAACATCACCTCTTAATGAATAGTGCAATGAATAGTTTCTTGCCGCGTTGCACGAGGCATTTACAGACATATTCAATCCTTTCAACTCTAGAGAACCCAATTTCTTGAGTCATTACGGGGCACAAATACCCCATCCACCAATTTTTGTTTTGATTGGCAAAGTAGTACATGTACCTAATGCAACATGACATGTAGAATAGTGACATTACAATAGTAATAGTAACAAAAGTTGACCTTACAATAGAAATAGTGACATTATGGTTTGGTTGACTTGGTCACACCTCCAGAATTCCTCAAAGTCGCTCCACGTTGAGATGATGTCTCGGCTTTGACCAAAAAATACACTCGTTCCCCAAAAATGTGTATGTAGAGCTATGGTCGTGTCCGGCTATCACGTCATATAATATGTGAGCAAAGACTAAGCATTCCTTTGCTATACATGCTTGTGTCATCGGTTGCACTACAACCTTTGATGTGGGTAAACTTTTCTGCGGGTCGTTGCTCGATTCACTTTCTGATGGCCATCTGTTTTGGACCTGCGTAAATTAATCGCCTTGGAAACAAGAGGAACATTCCTTGGGTGGGACCCACAGTCTTGTATTCTCCTTCTGGGGAAGGGAAAATTAGCATTGTGTACTAACAGTTTCTCTAAGGCTATCCTATAAATTCCCTACAGAATTGGTTTTGAGTGATGATGCCGCATTGCCTCATGAAGAATACCTTCAGCTACGTGTATTGTTCTTATCTTATCACCAATCTCAATATAAAATTTGCGAAAATGTGACGGCTACAATCCATAACATACGTTGGTTACTACTATGGAAGAATAAAATACATAATGTAATAGAAATTTTATTACCTTTTTTTGTGTGGATACGGTGACATCGTCAAGGTTATTTTGTTTGACCGTTTTGGGGATTATGATTTTGCGGTTAACCTCAACATCGCCCGGAGAATGGTGAGATCCTTTTGATGGTGGCTTCCAATCGTCAGTGAGATCTTCCAAATGTTCTGGTAAAGGGATACCTGTGTGCTTGATCCACTTCCGAATTAAAATTTCTTATTACTCTATCTTTTTATCTCGTATTTGGGCTTCCTTTTGCAAAGTGTGGAGTCTAAATGGCTTTGCTCTATCAAAACAGTGGGCTATCCCAGAAGCATCTCTTTGTGACATGAATGCACCCACTCATCTTGCCCTTCCCGGGTTGTCGGGTTTGTTGGTAGCCTCACATAATATGTCTACCTTCAATTTCATCTTGTTTCATGTTGGCCTGTGAAAAGAGTAGAATAACTAAACAATACAAATATAATCCAAAAATTCATAATATATTAAAAAGTGAAATTAATTTCATATTTGGTTTACCACTTTTTTAGCCAATTGAAACTCGCTCGCCTTTACATAATGACCTTCTTTGTTTTTCCAACCTTTGAGAAAAAGATCACACCAATGCTGACCTTTGATAAATAACCACCTTTGATGTTTGATCATCAAAGGCGGTTCAAGAAAACTACCTTCCTTCACAAAAAAAAAACCACATTCCATCACAAAGAGGGGCCGAATTACATCAGTTTCGATTTTGGAACCTCTCAGGAAGGGAGGTTCCTCATTTTTTCGTGAAAACCAACTTCGATCACTGTCTTTAATCATGCATTCTGCACTAGTGGACATGACGACACAACTATGGAACCGGTGAAATAGCGGCGGTGCTTCTGTCAAGATGGAGTGGCGGCGGGTGTTCAAGAAAATGGGGAAGAAAACAATGCGAAAGAAGAAGAAACCCCATTTTTCAGCTTATATTTTTAATTTTTTTTATTTAAGAGTAAACTGGCCATTTTATTCAATTTCGGCCAAAATTTCTGTTGGCAATTGAAGTCAACGACTACCAGTGTTAGATTGGCACATAAATCAATCAGTTAAGATTATTTTGATATTTTTTCATTTTGCAGGGTTATTGGTACTTTCATCTTAAAGATAGAGTCTTTTTAATACTTGACTAAAAAATATAGAAACCACCATTGTCCGGGGTATATATTGGGGCCCTAACCTATTAAAATAAATAAGAGTTGACAATCATACAACAAGACAAGGCAATAGAAGTACCTCTACAAAATGAAAAAGTTAAAGGATAAAAAAGTTCAATAGTAATGAAACAAAGAAACATATAGGAGATGTTTATTATTCTTAGGTAATCATATTAACTATCAAGTGGGTCTCCTGACAGACGGTCTGTCATAAGCTTAGGGATAGGATACTTATTTTTTTACCTTATATATCGTATTTGTTAAATTACATACTCCCTCTGTCCCAGCTTTAGCTGCATAGAGAAGGAGTTTGCTTCAAAATTTCACCAGCCTTGAAATGACTACATTACCCTTGTTCTACCTTCTACCTTCACCAACACACATTGACACTCAACACCACCACCACCACCACCCACCCATGCACCCACCGCCACTAAAAAATCAGCCATAATAATCACCAACATAATAAATTTGCAAAAATCATAATATATCCATTACAATTCCAAACCAAAGTTTACAATAAAATTCATACCACTTTACCCCATTACAAACCAAAACAAATTCAGCCTTCGTCCTCCTTGCCTCCTCCCATCGTTGTGCTCGGCTCCTCTCTCCCTTGTTCGCCTCCTCCCGTTTGGTGAAAAATTGGTTTACCAAAAACCTTTTTCATTGTGCTCGCCTCCTCTCGCCCTTGTGTTCGCCTCCTCCCGTTTGGTGAAAAATTGGTTTACCAAAAACCTTTTTTCTGATTGGACCAAAGACCCACCAAGATTCCACCAACTACTCGACTTGTTTTTCTTGCTTTTCCACGGTGAAAAATCAGAGCCTGGGCATTTTCTTTCACCAACCACTCGACCCATCAAAAGTCCGCTTTTTTGCTTTTCTTGCACAATAAATCAGTCATCGACGCTTGAGAGCACCGAGGATTTGGAGAGGGAGACTTGGGTGGTAGAGTGGGAGGGATGGTTGGGGGAGAGGTTTAACAGTGGTGGCGGATGAGAGGTTTGATACGGGATGGTGGTGGAAGAGAGTGTTAAAAGTTATGTCTGGTTTACATTTAGGGTGGGGTAGAATTAGGGTTTTGTGTAATTTGGGCACGTAGAATTAGAATATCATTTGCAAATTTCAATTTTTAGAGAGGGCTTTATTGTCTTTTCAATATAAAATTCTGATGTAATATTTCTAAATTTAGAAAGTGTGCAACTTATGGTGGGACAAACTAAAAAGAAAGTGCACAGATTAAACTGGGACGTGAGGAGTGCTAAATTTAGAAATTTAGAAAATAATTTTTTATATTATATATTTTTATATTTTCACATTTAAATACATATTATTATTTATTTTAACTTAAAAAATACAATATTTAAATTTTATAAAAAATTACAACATTTAAGGTAAAAATCACTGTGGACTTTCCATAAGTTTATTGAAATGCTGTATTTTTTGAAACTTTCTCTCAACTATCACATATCTTTTAAACAGTGTAATGATGATTAATGATCAATTTAATTTGAGGCGGATAGAGTTGATGGAGTGCCTAAAATATGAAAGAGCCCTGGCTTATTATGCGGGACATTTTCTGGTTTTTAAAAATTTCAAAATTTCTATAAATAGGCTTCACTTTCTCCTCAAGTTAGCCACCACTAAAAAATATATCAATAATCACTGTTACATTTTGTAGTGATCTGCAACAATAATGTTAAGCGTTAAAAAGCTAGCTGAATCCCAAGAAATCAAATCCCTTCCCTCCGACTATGCTCAGTTCAAAAACCTACCGAAGCCCGATGAGGCCGCTGCCGGAGTCACTGTTCCAGTCATAGATGTTTCAATGCTCTCCTCCGCCAATCCAGATGTTCGTGCTAGGACCGTTCGTGACCTTGGCAAAGCCTGCGAGGAATGGGGCTTCTTCATGGTATGTACTTGCTTTCTCGATTCTTCTACAATCGTTCCACCTTTTATTTTAGTTCATTTTTATAAAATCACCGTACTTTACACTTGCGTAATCATTAAGTGGTTAAATATCTTGCCAAGTATTTCAATAGTTATAAGTTTGAATATTGATTGTCCTAAAGTTTCCCTCTTCATCAACTTATAATACAGACGAGACTTTAAAGAAAAGAATTTCACCTATAAAAAATAAATTATGTTAGTTCACATATTGATCGTTTTACTCTATTCATTTAATTTTCTTCCTTCATTGATTGCAAGTTAGGTGAAAAAAAACGAATTTAAAAACTAATGTGCTGATCATAGATGAACGGCGCTACCATAATTAATATGGATAATTTGTTGCAACAATTCGTAAATAACTAAATATGGTGGTACATTACATAATTTACATGTTATAGTCAATGTACCATACTCCCTCTGTCTCTCTATTTCTATCTTATGTTTCTGATATTTTTTCAATGTAGGTTTGACCATCGATAACTTTTGTTACGTACGATAATATGTTATATAATTTTAATTACGGATAATTCAAAGACATCTCACATAATGTCCATTACTATATACAACAAAAGTTATCGATGGTAAAACACGTCTTGAAAAAATTGCTGGTCAAAGGAGGCCATAAATAGAGGACCAAAGAGAGTATAATAAAGATTAGGTGTACGACACAAAGGTCAAATTTGGACTAGTAAATTTTAACTTGCAAATCAGTTTAATGTTGACTTTACCCTTTTCGTGTGTTTTCTCATACTGGGCCTTTCAAGCTGTACGTATTCATGGGCCTTAATCATGATCCATCCGATCTGCTATAGTATTTAATGATATTTCGACATGCATGCAACTTTCAACTCATTTATTTTGATTTGTAATTAATTATCATGTCCATTATATAGTCTTGTTTCATGCAGTATAAATTTCAGGCAGAGTTTTTTCTTGCAATTATTTCCCATTCTTTGTCGCATTTTTTGCAAGACCTTTTTCCAATTCTTTCTTAGAGAAAATGTGGAAAAAAATGAGAAAAACAATTACAGAAAAGTCATTGCTTAAACTTTAACATGCCTCACATTAGATAATTTCTAATACTATAATACCTTAGCTATCTCTCCCGTTCTATAAAATAAATTAATATTAAAATTAATTTTATCGGAAAGAACATGTAAGGTATTTAAAGATTAAAACCCTTCTTCATAGACTTCTAGCACAAAATAAATTGGTACTGTGTAAGAGTGACCCCATGATCTTATATATTGAGTTATAACTCTGTCAATCAACATTGTGTTACGATCAGAGTTCCCAAATGACAAAGAAATCAAGAGTTTATTGCGCTACAAAATCACATCACAAACTACACAATTCAAGATCATCAAATCCAACTAATGCCTGATCTGATGCTAACTTGAAGCTCTTTTACACAAAATTCATTGAATCAACCTAACCACCGAGTCAATAGCTAACTGAATTTAGTTGCAACCAAGGATCAGTTGTTAGCTCATGTTTTCCTTCTGCTTGTAGCTTCTAACCGATACCAGCCATATATTTTCTTGTTTAAAAAGTCTATTATCATGACACGCTGTGGGACATTAACCCACTGCCCCATGTGCAGGGTATAAACTATCACGCAAATGTGGATATAATAGGGTCACGAGCACGTGCACTCTAATACCATATTAGAATCATGTGCTCCTAACATAAAATTAATTTGTACTGTGTAAGGGTGACCCGTGATATATACTACCTCCGCCTCAGCATAAGGTGTACAGAATCTTGTTTACAATTTTCAAGAAACATGTTTGACGGTTAATTAGAAACTAGTTATTGCTGTAAATCCAACAATATCACATGCAATAATATTATTATTTGTATATCAATTCAAATATATAATAAAAATTTAAAAATACTGACTGTCAAATAATAAGTGTGCAGCTTATACTAAGATTGAGGGAGTACTGAATTATATCTCTGTCAACACCAATGTAAGACAAAACGTCGATCAGCAGTCAACCTCATACATTGGCGTCGGAGTGATTATACGTTGACAAAGTCATTACTACCGTTCAATTATTGAACTAGTACAAAAGAAGAGTGAGACAGGATAATGGAGCCATTTATTTGGTCACCAGAATTTATCTGCTCGAATATTGTGGCCTGAATGCAAGCAGGGCCCGATCCATTGCAAATTTGCAAGGGTTGGTAGTATTTTAATTTGAAAGGAATTACTGCTTCATCCGTCTTCTTAACACTATCAAACTTATTTAAAAACTTATTCTTTTTAGTCTTAGCACATTTGTCTTTGCGGATAACTTTTTAAAGAAGATCAATCATTCAACGAAGAGAAAAATACTAAGTAATAATTACCATTAGCAGAATTGACATTCAATTTAACTAGTCTCTAGAAATAATTGATCTATTTCAAGAATCTAAAAACAACTACTCTCTCCGTCCCATGCAGCAGAGATCTTCAACAAGTGTAAAACCACTTGATCCCATACACGATCTATATTTTTCAAATGGAAACACTTTGAAGAACAGATCGATTTAACTAGTTTATAAAGATGATTTGGCAATTGAAAATTTTAAGGGAAATAAATTCCATACTCCCTCTGTCCCAGGGGAATCTGCACACTTTCCTTTTTGGATGTGCCAAATAAATCTGCACACTCCCTCTTTAAGTAAAATTTAACATTTAAAAAAATATTTTTACCCTTAGAGATTTATAATTTTACGCAACCTCACCTCATTCTCACAAACCAAACCCAGATCTGCAACACCTTAACCCCTCCACCCTTTACTCGTCAATAGAAAACCAGATGTTCAACTCTTCAACCCAGATCTCCTCCACCCTCGACTCCCTTTACACAGATCACCCTCTACCTCCGCCAGCGCCATCCCACGCCTTCGCCTTTGCTAGCATTATCCCACCATTCCTTCCGCCTCCACTAGCACCGCCACTCCTCTCCGCCCCTGCCTCCGCCTCAGCTAGCACCACCACTCCCGCCCCCCCCCCCCCCGCCTCGGCTAGCGCCACCCCTTTGCTCCGCCTCTACTAGCGCCATCCCTCGCCTCCGCCTTCGCTAGGGTTTGGACTCTTGCTGTTGATTTTCGGTATAAGTTTGAGAATTTCCTTTGTTTGTAATGAAACGCTAGTAATCATATATCGAGGGAATTGGGGTTCCATGAATTCTGCAAAAACAGGACAAATGGTCATTGTAGAAATGGTGGCGGCGAGTTCTCCCAAGCGGAGATGGCAGAGGGATTGAGGAGGAGGTGAGATCTGGGAATTGAAAATGACAGGGGTAATTTGATATTTTCACTGGGGTCAAATTTGCAAGGAGAAATTCTCTCTCTGCAGATTGCCCTGGGACGGAGGGAGTATTATAAAGTATCCTTATAAGTATCAAGAGATGAATATGGAAAAAAAAATGTAAAGTTAACACACTCTATGAAAAGTTTAGAAATCCCTCAACAAATTATATACACTTTGCTTTTATATATTAGACTTAATTTCCTTGACTCATTTCCTTCATTATGAAATTTAAATATGAAAGTAAGTGTGACCGTATTAAGAAAGAAATAGTTCATATAACCTAATTTAATATGTAAAGTCCTCGGGAGTTGGACTTGTTATATGGCAAATTGTGAATTGTGGAAATCTGGTGTTTAAACACCGTTTTGCAGGTTTTAAAGATTTCCGGAAACACAGATTTTTATCCACGGAATTATGGAGTATATTGATGTGATCAAATCAGAATATTGTGAGAGATATTATCTTAGTTCGTGGAAGATTAATTCTGGTAAACGAATATTCCTGTAATAGTTGGGAATTGATTTAGTAGTTTAATTATGGTACAAGTCCTATTGTTAACAGGATTGTCCATTTAAGTACCAGATTAGAATCAGAGTTTTCCTTAGTCTAGAAGTCTATTTATGGTAGAGTTAGACAAGGAAGGAAGTTGATTCAAGGCAGGATTGCGATGGAATAAACAGAAGAAAAAGACAACGCAATCATCTTTAGAGCGTCCAGTATTATTCTCTAAGTTGAGAACTTTGGAGCGATCTGCCGTGCTGTTTGGAGGTTCGTAAATCAACCGACCAAGTTCGTAAAGATCAGAAACAAGGAAGTCTTAATTCCTCGGGAGGAGGAGATCCAGGGAGACGTGTTGATCGTGAGGGTTCAACGACGTAGGATCGACAGTGAGGGGAGCTCACAACATTCACTCTGTAGGTAAGCAATGGATTAGTATTTAAGTTAAGCTTCTTGTACTAAAGACTGCTTTCTAGTGAATGGTTTCTGATCTGGGCAAGGCCCCGCAGACGTAGGTGTATTTGCACCGAACTGCGTAACCAAGTTGTGTGTGCACTGCGTGTTTCGTTTTGAGTTTTAACATCAAACTGAACTTGGTGTTTCAACACCAAACTGTTAAACAACTTGGCATAAAGGTTCAGAATTTAGGTGAAACTGAAATTCAATTGGTATCAGAGCAAGGCACTTGCTGACCCCTATACAGGGAGAGTGAGATCAGGTTTCACCATGGCACCAAAGGAGGGGGCATCAGTCACGCGACCACCATTGCTGGAACAAGGAAATTATGCTTACTGGAAGGCACGTATGAAAGTATTCATTGGAGCTCTAGATGATCAAGCTTGGAACTATGTCATAAATCAATACACTCCACCTGATAGTGACACAACTGAAGGATCAAGCTCCACTGCCACTAAACCATTCTCTAGGTATTCCACCGAGGAGCATAAAGCGCACGTGTCCAACTCAAAAGCATTGAATGCCATCTTTACGGCGGTGGACGAAGATCAGTTTAAAATGATTTCAAACTGTGAGACTGCAAAGGAAGCGTGGGATGTGTTACAAACTTACCATGAGGGAACAAGTTCCGTAAGAGAATCAAAGCTGCAGTATTACACGACCAAATTTGAAGAACTGAAGATGCGTGAAGATGAAACTATCTCCGAGTTTAATGGACGAGTCCGAGATATTGCAAACAAGGCTTTTCAGTTTGGCAAAAAGTACAAAGATCAAAAACTTTTAAGGAAAGTGTTGAGGGCATTACCCCCACGGTTCAACATGAAGGTCACGGCAATAAATGAAAATGGAAGGATCGGAACAATGACACTTGATGAACTTATGGGATCTCTGGAATCGTATGAAATGGAGATGTTGCAAACTAAAACGGGGAAGAAAGAAATGGCGTTTTCAAGCACAAACACTGGAAAGGTTGATGATTCTACAGATAATGAAGAGACGGATGAGATTGCAAACATAACCAGGAATTTCTCCAGATTTATGAAGAAGATGAGCAGGAAACCACAAGAAAAGTCAAGTGGGAGCAAAAATCCGAATGCAAACTCCACTCCACGATTTGGTCAACCTACTGGTGTTGAAACACCAAAATTCAAATCGGTAAATCCGAACCTGAATAGGAGAATCCAGTGCAGAGAGTGTGAAGGTTTTGGACACATACAAGCTGAGTGTGCCAATACACTCAAAAGACAAGGAAAGTCATATGCCACAACCTGGAGTGATGATGATGGAGGAGATGATGTTAAGTATGAAGATGAGTATACAAATCATGTTGCTTTCGGCGTGTCAATGGTGGAGGTAGACGACTTTTGTAAGGAAAGTCTCAGTGTGCTGAACGAAGAAGAGATCTGTAGCTCAGATGAAGAGAGTAGAAGCGTTAGTGATGAAGATATTCGTAAAGAAAGCATGGAGATGTACAAGATGTGGTTAAAAGTAGCAGATGAAAACAAAGAACTCAAGGCTGAAAACAAGAGGTTAAGTGAGAATGCTAAAGTGTATGAATGCGAAAAGGAAGAGGCAACTCGAGATCTGGAAAAACTCAAGAAGGAATTTGCTGTAGTGGTGCAACGAGCAGAGGAAGCAGAACAATCCATTAGACGCCTCAATACTGGGAAAGCTAAACTCGAAGAATGTCTAAGGATGGGACAGACGAGCAAATTTGGCATTGGCTATGAAAGGACAGTGAAAGAAGGAAATCATCAGACAGATCAAAATGCACCAGCTCCAAGAATAATTGAGAAGAATGGTCCCACAAAAAGGGTCAGACGATGCGGATACTGTGGAGTTCAAGGTCATGTGACAAACAGATGTTTTGGACTGATGAAAACCCTGTCTGTCAACACAGAATATCGGGACAGACCAACCCATATCGATGTTTCAACACCAATCCAGTTCGAGGTTTCAACACCAACTTTGAACATAAAATGCACAAATTCAACACTGGAGGATACAAAACTGGATCTCTCAACACACGGGTTAATCAGAATCCACAACAAGTCATTCGACCAGTACGCCAGGTATGGGTTCGAAAATCTCAAGATGTTTGTTTTTCTAGTTTTGTATGTTTTGGGGCACATACAGGAACCTCGTGGTATTTTGATAGTGCGTGCTCAAGGCACATGACTGGAGTTCCTGAATTCTTGCAAAAATTCAAACCTGGATTTGGTGGACATGTTAAATTTGGTGATGGAAAACGGAGCAGAATAATTGGCAAGGGTGAGTTAGCAATTAAAGGACTCCCCGTGTTTCAAGATGTATTGCTTGTGGAAGGTCTGAAGGCTAATCTATTGAGCATTAGCCATCTATGTGACAATGATATGACAGTTAACTTTGACAAAGGAAAATGTATTGTTAACCATGGGACTGGAGTATTCACTGGAACAAGGTCAATAGATAATTGTTATTTGCTCGATCAAGATGTCACATGCTTGAGCTCGAAGAAGGAAGTTAGCACTCTATGGCACAGAAAATTGGGACATATAAATTACAAATCCCTGGCCCGTATTTCTAGACTGAATGCAGTCAGAGGTATTCCTGAAATCGGTGAAAGCAAGGAGGTTGTGTGTGGCTCATGTAAAGAAGGAAAGCAAATTCGGATCCCACACCATGCTGTTCATGATGTTTCAACGTCAAGACTTTTGGAGCTTCTACATATGGACTTAATGGGGCCGATCAATACACCCAGTGTTGCAGGGAAGAAGTACATTTTTGTGTGTGTAGACGACTTCTCGAGATATACTTGGGTATCTTTTCTCAAAGAGAAGTCAGAGGCAGCTGAAGTTTTCGAGACCTTGGTGTACAAATTACACGTAGAAAAAGGATCTACTCAGGCAAGAATTGCACGTATCAGAAGTGATCATGGAAAGGAGTTTGAAAACTCTAGATTTAATGACATCTGTAAGACACTTGGTATACACCACGAGTTCTCTGCTCCCATCACACCGCAACAAAATGGTATAGTTGAAAGGAAGAATCGAACACTGCAGGAAATGGCCAGAGCAATGTTAGCCGAAAAGAAAATTCATTCTAAATACTGGGCTGAGGCACTTCATACAGCATGCTACACCATCAACAGAGTATATCTGCGTCCATTTACTGAGAAGACACCGTATGAGATTTGGAAAGGGAAGAAACCTGATGTGTCGTATTTTCATGTTTTTGGCAGTAAGTGTTATATTCTAAAAGATCGTGCGCCGTTAGCCAAGTTCGAATCTAGAAGTGATGTCGGGATATTCTTGGGTTATTCTCCCACCAGTCGAGCATACCGAGTGCTTAATCAACGTAATGGAACGGTCATGGAATCTATTAATGTGGTGGTAGATGATTCTGAGGACGACAAGGTTGGAGAAGGTGAAGTGTTGGAACCAGTGTTCCCTACCGGTGTTGAAACACCAACAGCGTCAACCGGTGTTGAAACACCAGAAACCGAGACACCTGAATCTGAACAGCGTCCGTCCAGACATATGCAACTTCGGGATCAACCTCGTGTAAATTACAGGGAATTGGCAGGATTATCTTGTTTCATATCACTCACGGAGCCGAAGAATTATAAAGAGGCTTTGCTCGATGAATATTGGATTTCTGCTATGCAAGAAGAATTACAGCAATTCGAAAGAAACAATGTTTGGGTTCTTACCCAACGACCTGCAAATGTCAATGTGATCGGTACCAAGTGGATTTTCAAGAATAAATCTGATGCAGATGGTAATATCACAAGGAATAAAGCACGCCTCGTTGCTCAAGGGTACACGCAAGTAGAAGGAATAGATTTTGATGAGACTTTTGCACCTGTAGCCAGATTGGAGTCAATCAGACTTTTGTTGGCTGTGTCGTGCATTCTGGACTTTACTCTTTTCCAGATGGATGTCAAGAGTGCATTCTTGAATGGGGTCATGAAGGAGGAGGTGTATGTGGAGCAACCTAAAGGGTTTGAAGATCCACAGTTTCCTGATTTTGTCTATCGGTTGAATAAGGCACTATATGGTCTCAAGCAGGCACCCCGAGCATGGTATGAGCGACTGACAACCTTTTTGATTAAAAAGGGCTATCGTCGAGAGGGAGTAGATCGGACTCTGTTCGTACTACACAAAGGTTCAAATATTCTGATTGCACAGATTTATGTAGATGATATTGTGTTTGGATCCACCTCTTCAGTCTTGTTAAAGGAGTTTGTTGACTTAATGACTAATGAGTTCGAAATGAGCATGGTAGGGAAACTGTCATATTTTCTGGGATTGCAAGTTATTCAGGAGAAGAATGGTCTCTTCATCAATCAGCAGAAGTATGCTGAAAACTTGATCAAGAGATTTGGACTTACAAGCGCAAAAGCAATACGCACTCCAATGGCTACTACTGATAAACTGACAAAAGATGAGCAGGGACAAAGTGTTGATCAGAAAATGTACAGGAGTATGATTGGGAGCCTGTTGTACTTAACCGCGAGTAGACCAGACATTTGTTTGAGTGTTGGTATTTGTGCTCGCTATCAAGCAGATCCAAAGGAATCACATATGTCAGCAGTGAAGAGGATTATTCGGTATATAAGTGGAACAGTGGAGTATGGTTTTCTCGAAACAAGGATTCACAGTTAGTAGGGTTCAGTGATTCAGACTGGGCTGGGAATGCTGATGATCGTAAGAGTACTACAGGTGGATGTTTCTTTGCTGGATTGAATCTAGTCAGCTGGTATAGCAAAAAGCAGAACTCCATATCTTTGTCTACGGCTGAAGCAGAGTATTTAGCTGCTGGGAGTTGTTGTGCACAACTATTGTGGATGAAGCAGATGATGAGAGATTATGGGTTTGATGATGTGAGTCTGACAGTGCTGTGTGATAATAAAAGCGCTATTGATATTTCCAGGAATCCTGTGCAACATTCGAGGACGAAGCACATTGATATTCGTCATCATTTTATTAGGGACTTGGTTGAAAAAGAAGAAGTTACAGTCCAGTATGTTCCAACAGCTAAACAACTGGCCGATATCTTTACAAAACCTCTGGATGGTGAGACGTTTGAAGTACTTAGACAGCACTTGGGTGTCTGTCGAATGTAAGGTACTGAGGCTTGTACTTTCTATTGTATTATTTACTGCTTTGTTTTCTTTATATCGTGAAAAAGAAAAAAAATGAATGAAAAATCGAAAATACCAAAAATATGTGAAGTGGTGTTTAAACACCAAGGATTTCAGAGGCAAGTAATTCAGATGGGCTGAATATGTGGGCCAGAAAATTATGTTGGGCCTAAGATGTGCGTGTGACAATCTGAAGAAAGGAGAAAGGAGATGGTCTTTTTGGTGTCGAAAAAGGGGGGAAAGAGAAAGTAGATTCCCACACAAACTCAAACCAGTAACTGTTCATCTTCTTCCTCAGTTCGGAGCTCTCTGTTCCTCAAGATTTTTTTTTCACAACCCCCGGTTATTGTTGCTCACCAATCAGATAACAATGCCGAGCTCCGTGTTCAAGAAGATGGTCGGAGATTCAGTCAGGGTTCGGGTGCCTGAGAATCCGAGGTTTGAAGAGCTCGGTGATGACACAGACTTGAACGAGATGGGTGGAGATCGAGTACGGACAGTAGGGGCTTGGTATGGACAAAATCAGAGGAGACGGAAAGCCAGCTTTGATTGCTCCTTCGTCCGTGATGGTATGTTTTTTAGCTCTGTTCTTGAATTCATAGAATGGATGGTGCAAAATAGGGACTATGTAGACCTCAGGAAATATAAAAATTTGCATGGCAAGATAAATAGGTTTAAGCTTGATGAGGTGTTGACTGGGAGAATAGGAGACATTAAGGAGATCAGCGACTATGATGCTAAGTTAGTTGGGGTTGGTTTTGGAGAAACTTATAAAGTAGAATATGAAGAGGGTCAGTTCGAGAGTAAGTTCTTTACAATCTATACTCGGATAGCATCATTGCATAGGCCCAGTATCAAAAATTTGGGAGATAATGCTTTTGTACAGCCTTGGATAAAAGTGGTTAAATCCACTAATGTTGCTAGGGAGATGGTGTGTGTTGATGAGTCTCTGAATCAGACTCAAATATCTCTGAGAAGGTTATCGATTCCAGTTGTGGAGATTTCTGACAATGAGGAAGATGTTGGAAGTGTTGGAAGAGTTAATACAGAGGAAACCTCGATGAATGTAACTGAAGAGGCCACTGTGCTGGATGAAGCTCTGGAAGCTTTTATGAGATCTGAAGAGGCTCTGGCAGCATTTGTGGGATCAGATTCAGAGAAGGATGTTGTTGAAACTGTGGCTGAGGAAAAGAGTGAAAATGCTGAGATGCCAGAAGAAGAGAAATCAGAAGGAGTGAACATGCTGAGTACTGATGTGGACGAAGATACTGCAATGCTGGGTTCTGGTGTTCCAACACCAGGAGAGGATTTGACTGAGGAGCAGCAAATCTCTGAGATGTTTGGAAGTGATGTTGAAACACCACCAGAGACTAGTCCAGTCCAGGGACTTAGGAGGAAAAGAAAGGAAGTTGGTGTTGAAACACCAGCTGAAGGAAGTTCGGTCTCAGCCTCCAAGAAAATTCGGAGATCAAAACGCTGCAGAGACAGGAATGGAGTTGAAAGTGAAGACAGTGATGAACCCATTGGGGAGAAGCTGAAGAGATTAAGGACAGAACAGCTGAAGCAGTCAGCTAAGAAAATGAAGGCCAAAGTCATCCCTGCACCTGAAGTCAGTCAAGCCATTTGCAGTGAATGGTATGATAATGATAGTCAAGACAAGTTTGAATTCATCAGTGGGAGGAGAATCCTAGCAGAGAGACCGGCTGATGCGGAAAAATATGAAGATTGTGGATTTACTGCATTTCTCAAATACCTTAAGGTGCTTAGAGCTGCCACTTGCTTTGCAGAATTCAATAAACAGATGGTGCTGGAATTTTATTCCAATTTGAAGGAAGAATGTGAGGATGAAGACTCTCGGTGGTTTCACAGAGTCTATGTGAGAGGGAAAGTCGTTGTTTTCTCCCCTGAGGCTGTTAGTAGATGTTTGCAGCATGGAAATTTCAAGAATTCTCAGTCGGTGTTTCAACACCAAGTTCCAGAAAACTTTGATGAGGTAGCGGTTGAGTTGACAAGAGGAGTGGAAAGGAGTTGGCCACTTGCTGGGAGACAACAAATTCCAGCATCAAACCTGACTTCCAGGTATTACTGTCTATATGTGGTAGCAGTGCATAACTGGATTCCTTCGGTGAACAGCACTATGGTTACAAAAGAAATGGCAACGTTGCTTTACAGTCTGGGTGCGAGGCATCGAGTGAATCTGGGTAGACTGATATTCAATGACATTCTGGATTGTGCCCGAAAAACTAGGAAGGAATCTCTAGTCCATCCGTGCGTTATTTCCATGGTACTGCTGAAAGGAGGAGTAGTTGCAAGGGAGACAGATGAGATAATATCTACACATGCTTTAAGGCCAACCCTCAGGACTTTGAGTGGCCGGATAGTGAAGGACCTACCCTGGACGCCTCCGGCGACTACTGGCTTGGATGGAGGAGCAGCTCGGCTGAGAGCAATTGAGGCAAGGGCAGTTGTGTGTCACGAACTACTTAGTCGTCATCAGGCTACTATTGCAAATATTCAGGGGGAGATTGCAGCCTTGGAGGCTGAAAGAGAAGCTTTATTTGCGGAAACTCAAGAAAGGTCCAATGTTGGTACTTCAGAAGAATCGGACGACAGTTAGGCTTAATTGAATTTAGCGGTTTTCTTGTTTTTCTTGGCCTTCTTGTCATATTAATGAATTCAGGGGGAGACGTTTTGGAGGTTTTATATTGTTGATTGATTCTAAGTTCTGATTTGATTCTAAATTCGGTCTGGATTCTGGATATGTGTGCTAGCTGGTTTTCTGCTGATCATGTTATTCTGGGATTCTTGTGTTCTGTTTTGTGTGTATTAATGAATTCACCAATATGCCAAGGGGGAGATTGTAAAGTCCTCGGGAGTTGGACTTGTTATATGGCAAATTGTGAATTGTGGAAATCTGGTGTTTAAACACCGTTTTGCAGGTTTTAAAGATTTCCGGAAACACAGATTTTTATCCACGGAATTATGGAGTATATTGATGTGATCAAATCAGAATATTGTGAGAGATATTATCTTAGTTCGTGGAAGATTAATTCTGGTAAACGAATATTCCTGTAATAGTTGGGAATTGATTTAGTAGTTTAATTATGGTACAAGTCCTATTGTTAACAGGATTGTCCATTTAAGTACCAGATTAGAATCAGAGTTTTCCTTAGTCTAGAAGTCTATTTATGGTAGAGTTAGACAAGGAAGGAAGTTGATTCAAGGCAGGATTGCGATGGAATAAACAGAAGAAAAAGACAACGCAATCATCTTTAGAGCGTCCAGTATTATTCTCTAAGTTGAGAACTTTGGAGCGATCTGCCGTGCTGTTTGGAGGTTCGTAAATCAACCGACCAAGTTCGTAAAGATCAGAAACAAGGAAGTCTTAATTCCTCGGGAGGAGGAGATCCAGGGAGACGTGTTGATCGTGAGGGTTCAACGACGTAGGATCGACAGTGAGGGGAGCTCACAACATTCACTCTGTAGGTAAGCAATGGATTAGTATTTAAGTTAAGCTTCTTGTACTAAAGACTGCTTTCTAGTGAATGGTTTCTGATCTGGGCAAGGCCCCGCAGACGTAGGTGTATTTGCACCGAACTGCGTAACCAAGTTGTGTGTGCACTGCGTGTTTCGTTTTGAGTTTTAACATCAAACTGAACTTGGTGTTTCAACACCAAACTGTTAAACAACTTGGCATAAAGGTTCAGAATTTAGGTGAAACTGAAATTCAATTGGTATCAGAGCAAGGCACTTGCTGACCCCTATACAGGGAGAGTGAGATCAGGTTTCACCATGGCACCAAAGGAGGGGGCATCAGTCACGCGACCACCATTGCTGGAACAAGGAAATTATGCTTACTGGAAGGCACGTATGAAAGTATTCATTGGAGCTCTAGATGATCAAGCTTGGAACTATGTCATAAATCAATACACTCCACCTGATAGTGACACAACTGAAGGATCAAGCTCCACTGCCACTAAACCATTCTCTAGGTATTCCACCGAGGAGCATAAAGCGCACGTGTCCAACTCAAAAGCATTGAATGCCATCTTTACGGCGGTGGACGAAGATCAGTTTAAAATGATTTCAAACTGTGAGACTGCAAAGGAAGCGTGGGATGTGTTACAAACTTACCATGAGGGAACAAGTTCTGTAAGAGAATCAAAGCTGCAGTATTACACGACCAAATTTGAAGAACTGAAGATGCGTGAAGATGAAACTATCTTTTGTCAGTTTATCAGTAGTAGCCATTGGAGTGCGTATTGCTTTTGCGCTTGTAAGTCCAAATCTCTTGATCAAGTTTTCAGCATACTTCTGCTGATTGATGAAGAGACCATTCTTCTCCTGAATAACTTGCAATCCCAGAAAATATGACAGTTTCCCTACCATGCTCATTTCGAACTCATTAGTCATTAAGTCAACAAACTCCTTTAACAAGACTGAAGAGGTGGATCCAAACACAATATCATCTACATAAATCTGTGCAATCAGAATATTTGAACCTTTGTGTAGTACGAACAGAGTCCGATCTACTCCTCCTCGACGATAGCCCTTTTTAATCAGAAAGGTTGTCAGTCGCTCATACCATGCTCGGGGTGCCTGCTTGAGACCATATAGTGCCTTATTCAACCGATAGACAAAATCAGGAAACTGTGGATCTTCAAACCCTTTAGGTTGCTCCACATACACCTCCTCCTTCACGACCCCATTCAAGAATGCACTCTTGACATCCATCTGGAAAAGAGTAAAGTCCAGAATGCACGACACAGCCAACAAAAGTCTGATTGACTCCAATCTGGCTACAGGTGCAAAAGTCTCATCAAAATCTATTCCTTCTACTTGCGTGTACCCTTGAGCAACGAGGCGTGCTTTATTCCTTGTGATATTACCATCTGCATCAGATTTATTCTTGAAAATCCACTTGGTACCGATCACATTGACATTTGCAGGTCGTTGGGTAAGAACCCAAACATTGTTTCTTTCGAATTGCTGTAATTCTTCTTGCATAGCAGAAATCCAATATTCATCGAGCAAAGCCTCTTTATAATTCTTCGGCTCCGTGAGTGATATGAAACAAGATAATCCTGCCAATTCCCTGTAATTTACACGAGGTTGATCCCGAAGTTGCATATGTCTGGACGGACGCTGTTCAGATTCAGGTGTCTCGGTTTCTGGTGTTTCAACACCGGTTGACGCTGTTGGTGTTTCAACACCGGTAGGGAACACTGGTTCCAGCACTTCACCTTCTCCAACCTTGTCGTCCTCAGAATCATCTACCACCACATTAATAGATTCCATGACCGTTCCAGTACGTTGATTAAGCACTCGGTATGCTCGACTGGTGGGAGAATAACCCAAGAATATCCCGACATCACTTCTAGATTCGAACTTGGCTAACGGCGCACGATCTTTTAGAATATAACACTTACTGCCAAAAACATGAAAATACGACACATCAGGTTTCTTCCCTTTCCAAATCTCATACGGTGTCTTCTCAGTAAATGGACGCAGATATACTCTGTTGATGGTGTAGCATGCTGTATGAAGTGCCTCAGCCCAGTATTTAGAATGAATTTTCTTTTCGGCTAACATTGCTCTGGCCATTTCCTGCAGTGTTCGATTCTTCCTTTCAACTATACCATTTTGTTGCGGTGTGATGGGAGCAGAGAACTCGTGGTGTATACCAAGTGTCTTACAGATGTCATTAAATCTAGAGTTTTCAAACTCCTTTCCATGATCACTTCTGATACGTGCAATTCTTGCCTGAGTAGATCCTTTTTCTACGTGTAATTTGTACACCAAGGTCTCGAAAACTTCAGCTGCCTCTGACTTCTCTTTGAGAAAAGATACCCAAGTATATCTCGAGAAGTCGTCTACACACACAAAAATGTACTTCTTCCCTGCAACACTGGGTGTATTGATCGGCCCCATTAAGTCCATATGTAGAAGCTCCAAAAGTCTTGACGTTGAAACATCATGAACAGCATGGTGTGGGATCCGAATTTGCTTTCCTTCTTTACATGAGCCACACACAACCTCCTTGCTTTCACCGATTTCAGGAATACCTCTGACTGCATTCAGTCTGGAAATACGGGCCAGGGATTTGTAATTTATATGTCCCAATTTTCTGTGCCATAGAGTGCTAACTTCCTTCTTCGAGCTCAAGCATGTGACATCTTGATCGAGCAAATAACAATTATCTATTGACCTTGTTCCAGTGAATACTCCAGTCCCATGGTTAACAATACATTTTCCTTTGTCAAAGTTAACTGTCATATCATTGTCACATAGATGGCTAATGCTCAATAGATTAGCCTTCAGACCTTCCACAAGCAATACATCTTGAAACACGGGGAGTCCTTTAATTGCTAACTCACCCTTGCCAATTATTCTGCTCCGTTTTCCATCACCAAATTTAACATGTCCACCAAATCCAGGTTTGAATTTTTGCAAGAATTCAGGAACTCCAGTCATGTGCCTTGAGCACGCACTATCAAAATACCACGAGGTTCCTGTATGTGCCCCAAAACATACAAAACTAGAAATACAAACATCTTGAGATTTTCGAACCCATACCTGGCGTACTGGTCGAATGACTTGTTGTGGATTCTGATTAACCCGTGTGTTGAGAGATCCAGTTTTGTATCCTCCAGTGTTGAATTTGTGCGTTTTATGTTCAAAGTTGGTGTTGAAACCTCGAACTGGATTGGTGTTGAAACATCGATATGGGTTGGTGTGCATGCCCCGATATTCTGTGTTGACAGACAGGGTTTTCATCAGTCTAAAACATCTGTTTGTCACATGACCTTGAACTCCACAGTATCCGCATCGTCTGACCCTTTTTGTGGGACCATTCTTCTCAATTATTCTTGGAGCTGGTGCATTTTGATCTGTCTGATGATTCCCTTCTTTCACTGTCCTTTCATAGCCAATGCCAAATTTGCTCGTCTGTCCCATCCTTAGACATTCTTCGAGTTTAGCTTTCCCAGTATTGAGGCGTCTAATGGATTGTTCTGCTTCCTCTGCTCGTTGCACCACTACAGCAAATTCCTTCTTGAGTTTTTCCAGATCTCGAGTTGCCTCTTCCTTTTCGCATTCATACACTTTAGCATTCTCACTTAACCTCTTGTTTTCAGCCTTGAGTTCTTTGTTTTCATCTGCTACTTTTAACCACATCTTGTACATCTCCATGCTTTCTTTACGAATATCTTCATCACTAACGCTTCTACTCTCTTCATCTGAGCTACAGATCTCTTCTTCGTTCAGCACACTGAGACTTTCCTTACAAAAGTCGTCTACCTCCACCATTGACACGTCGAAAGCAACATGATTTGTATACTCATCTTCATACTTAACATCATCTCCTCCATCATCATCACTCCAGGTTGTGGCATATGACTTTCCTTGTCTTTTGAGTGTATTGGCACACTCAGCTTATATGTGTCCAAAACCTTCACACTCTCTGCACTGGATTCTCCTATTCAGGTTCGGATTTACCGATTTGAATTTTGGTGTTTCAACACCAGTAGGTTGACCAAATCGTGGAGTGGAGTTTGCATTCGGATTTTTGCTCCCACTTGACTTTTCTTGTGGTTTCCTGCTCATCTTCTTCATAAATCTGGAGAAATTCCTGGTTATGTTTGCAATCTCATCCGTCTCTTCATTATCTGTAGAATCATCAACCTTTCCAGTGTTTGTGCTTGAAAACGCCATTTCTTTCTTCCCCGTTTTAGTTTGCAACATCTCCATTTCATACGATTCCAGAGATCCCATAAGTTCATCAAGTGTCATTGTTCCGATCCTTCCATTTTCATTTATTGCCGTGACCTTCATGTTGAACCGTGGGGGTAATGCCCTCAACACTTTCCTTACAAGTTTTTGATCTTTGTACTTTTTGCCAAACTGAAAAGCCTTGTTTGCAATATCTCGGACTCGTCCATTAAACTCGGAGATAGTTTCATCTTCACGCATCTTCAGTTCTTCAAATTTGGTCGTGTAATACTGCAGCTTTGATTCTCTTACAGAACTTGTTCCCTCATGGTAAGTTTGTAACACATCCCACGTTTCCTTTGCAGTCTCACAGTTTGAAATCATTTTAAACTGATCTTCGTCCACCGCCGTAAAGATGGCATTCAATGCTTTTGAGTTGGACACGTGCGCTTTATGCTCCTCGGTGGAATACCTAGAGAATGGTTTAGTGGCAGTGGAGCTTGATCCTTCAGTTGTGTCACTATCAGGTGGAGTGTATTGATTTATGACATAGTTCCAAGCTTGATCATCTAGAGCTCCAATGAATACTTTCATACGTGCCTTCCAGTAAGCATAATTTCCTTGTTCCAGCAATGGTGGTCGCGTGACTGATGCCCCCTCCTTTGGTGCCATGGTGAAACCTGATCTCACTCTCCCTGTATAGGGGTCAGCAAGTGCCTTGCTCTGATACCAATTGAATTTCAGTTTCACCTAAATTCTGAACCTACAGAGTGAATGTTGTGAGCTCCCCTCACTGTCGATCCTACGTCGTTGAACCCTCACGATCAACACGTCTCCCTGGATCTCCTCCTCCCGAGGAATTAAGACTTCCTTGTTTCTGATCTTTACGAACTTGGTCGGTTGATTTACGAACCTCCAAACAGCACGGCAGATCGCTCCAAAGTTCTCAACTTAGAGAATAATACTGGACGCTCTAAAGATGATTGCGTTGTCTTTTTCTTCTGTTTATTCCATCGCAATCCTGCCTTGAATCAACTTCCTTCCTTGTCTAACTCTACCATAAATAGACTTCTAGACTAAGGAAAACTCTGATTCTAATCTGGTACTTAAATGGACAATCCTGTTAACAATAGGACTTGTACCATAATTAAACTACTAAATCAATTCCCAACTATTACAGGAATATTCGTTTACCAGAATTAATCTTCCACGAACTAAGATAATATCTCTCACAATATTCTGATTTGATCACATCAATATACTCCATAATTCCGTGGATAAAAATCTGTGTTTCCGGAAATCTTTAAAACCTGCAAAACGGTGTTTAAACACCAGATTTCCACAATTCACAATTTGCCATATAACAAGTCCAACTCCCGAGGACTTTACAGTATACTATAACATTCATACTATTTAGTGAATTTTGTCAACTTATGAATGTAAATAATCGGTGGTGTTAAAATTTCTAGATACGCTTTTGATTGTATGTAGGTGGTAAATCATGGGATCTCGGAAACGGAGACGGATGCGTTACTTAATGTGTGTGATGAGTTTTTCAATCTCCCGGAGGAGGAAAAACAGGAATTTGAGATCCAGAACCCCAGGTTCCCTGTAATGGTGAGATCCACCATCGGAGCTAATCCGGCAACCGAGAAAATGTTGTTTTGGAGGGATTATACGAGGTTTTTTGCGCATCCCCAGCTTTGCTGTCCAGATAAACCCTTTCAACTCCGGTAAGACCGGATTTATGAAGTATTTTACTTATCATTTAAGTACTCCTTCCGGTCCACTTTTTTCTGCACATTTTTTGGTCAAATTTCTCAAGGTACGTTTAATCTACAATTGGTACATAAGCATCAATATCATTACGTGAGATACTTTTACATTCTCGGTATCATGAATGGGGAAAGCACAATTTATGGACACCGGCATGTCCATAAGTTTATGGACTGCTCACTACATCCTTTTGTGTAAGCTTACACATTGAATTTGTTATATTACATACTAAATTTTAAATTTTAAAAATATCCTTTTATATTATATATTTTTATATTTTTACATTCAAATGCACATTATTACTTGTTTTAACTATTCAGATATTATATTTAAATTTTATTTTAAAAATTAGAAAATTTAAGATAACAACTACATTAAACTATCCTTGGATATACCGTCTCTCCTGAGATTTTCTCTAAAGCGAGTATATGCTCCGATTAATTTAGGAGCCTTGTGTCGGAGTATGGCGAAAAAATAAGGGCTTTACTTAAGAAAGTACTGGAAGGGGTATCCGAGAGCCTGGGCCTGGAACAGGACTACATTGAGAAAGCCATGGACTTGGGCTCCGCGACCCAAATCGTGAATGTAAACTACTACCCGCCATGCCCCGACCCGGAATCCGCAATTGGAATACCGCCTCATACGGATCCGGGTCTTCTTACCTTTGTCATACATAATGGAGTCGACGGGTTAGAGATCCAGCACGACGGAAAATGGTCCCGGGCGAGCCCAATTCCGGGTGCCATCTTTGTCAACACTGCAGATCATTTGGAGGTGTGTACAGTACAATTGATATTTCATTTAAATAGTATGACTATTTTTTTTTTCACGACCACTTTCATTCACTCTTGTCTCACACAAAGCAGTGAGACCCCCCCCCCCCCCCTGGTTTTTGCGTTATTATGGTCCTCAAAATCTACAAATATACATTGTATTAGGTTTATGAGCCTCAACAATGTACAGATTTATGAATGAAAATAATTAATATGCCATAATTTTAATTTTAATAATTAATAAGATTTTGTTATGTTTAAATAAGAATTGTACACGATGTAATATTTAGAAAATATTTATATATTAATTTTATTAAAAATTAAGTCAATATTTATTGATACATAATAATTATTTTCTTATATTTAAACAAAAATAATATATATATATATATATATAATGGAAAAATATTAAGTGTTTTATAAAAATGCATCATGTTATAAAAAAAATATAGTGATAAAAATATGAAATATATGTTGATAATGAATCAATAACTATTAAATTAAAGTTATTAAATTATGGGTATTTTAAAAGTAAATAGCAAAATTACTCTTAGTTATAAATAAATGTATAAGATAACATATAACATATAAAATAAATACTAAATCTATTTTTAAAAATATGTTCAATAACTATAAAAGTTTATAAGTAACACAACTTATAAGTAAAATAAATGGATAAATTGTTAAAAATATTTTTTTGAACGATTCATTGAATACAGACAAATAGTTATTAGTATTCAGTGTTAAAAAGGTAATCATGACAATAATAATAATTTGAATATTTTTCTTTCACATTGTCATTCAAGCTGATAATTAATTTATAATATTTTTTAGTAAACTTTTTTAAAGTTCATTTATAATATAGATTATAAAATGAAAAAGTTTAGAAAGACAACAGAGAAAAGAATAAAGTATTTTTTTAACAAATGAAAAGTTAAAATATAGTGAACGGTGCTCTAAACTGCTGTTCTTCTTCATCATTAGTAACTGAAACGCAATGAACAACATTTCAGGAGCGAAAACATTCACGAAATTAATTTCTGATTCAATTCCAACAATCAATTGTCTGACAATTCAATAAGGAATGGATACGGTTTAATCGATACAGAGATATACATCAGAAACTTAATTAAGGAATGAATACAGTTTAATATACATCAGACACTACAATTCAGAAATGGATATGTTGGAATTCCGTCAATTCATTACGAAAAATGTGTTAAGTAAAGTATTTTTTTGATAGCAGCTGATGTGGCAATACTTGGTGATGCCATGTGTCAAAATTCCGTGACGGGTGATATGGTTAAGTGTTGGGGTGCCAATTAAGCAAGTGGTTGCTCTTTTAATATATTGTATAGATAATACTCTTAGTTATAAATAGAGGTATAAGATAACATAAAACATATAAAAGAAATACTAAATCTAATTTTTAAAATATGTTAATTAACTGTTTAAAGTTTATAAGTAATACAACTTATAAGTAAAATAGTAGATAAATTGTTTAAATATTTTTTTGAACAATTCATTGAAAACGGATAAATAGTTATTAGCATTCAGTGTTAAAAAGGTAATTAAGACAATAATAATAATTTGAATATTTTTTCTTTTACATTGTCATTCAAGATTACATTGTCATTCAAGATGATAATTACTTTTACAATATTTTTTTAATAATTTTTTTAAAGTTAATTTATAATGTAGATTATAAAATGAAGAGGTTTAGAAAGGCAATTTAATAGAGAAAAGAATAAAGTTTTTTTCTTAAAAAATATGACAAGTTAAAATAGAGTAAAAGGTGTTCTAAACTACCGTTCTTCATCATCATTAGTAACTGAAACGAAATGAACATTTCAAGAGCGAAAACATTCACGAAATTCATTTCTAATTCAATTCCAACAATCAATTGTCCAACATTTCAATAAGGAATGGATACGGTTTAATTGATACAAAGATATACATCAGACACTTTAATTAAGGAATGAATGCAGTTTAATTGATACACTTTTAAGTGTATAGAGATATACATCAGACACTACAACTAAAAAATGGATACGTTGGAATTTCACCAATTCATTACGAAAAATGTATTAACTAAAGTACTTTTGTGATAGCATCTGATGAGGCAATGCTTAGTGATACCACATATCAAAATTTTGTGAAGAGTGATATAACTAAGTGTTGGGGTGTCTACTAACCAAGTGGCTGCTCTTTTATTATATAGTATAGATTACTGATTAGTTTTAGAATGAAATTTCACTGACTTATGTATTGGGTCTTCTCCCGTTCCATTTTTATTTCATTCATTCATTTACATTGAGTGAATTATAAATTTTCCATCCCTTTCATTTCTAAGATATTATTTGTTGAATCTATATGTACAAGTTTATCACTACCTCCTCTCCATTAAATCTCTACCTGAAATAATATTTTTAAATAGATTCTCAGCAATGGAAAGTACAAGAGCGGGTTGCACAGAGCTGCTGTGAACAACAGCAAGAAAAGGATATCCTTGGTCGTGGCGAGCGGTCCGTCGCCGGATACTGTCGTTCAGCCGGCAGCACCGCTACTCCGTGATGATGCTCCGGCAAGATACGCAGCGATGAGTTACATGGAGTACGTGGAGGCTCAAAGAGCTACTAGGCCTCCTCAGAAGCCTATCTTGGAGAGGGTCAAGTTATACTAGAAATTAACCGAAATTTAATCTATCACAAATTTAATTCAATTCAGCCATGAAATCATGTATTCTTATGTTTCTTGCAACATTATGTTTCTTGCAACACGTATTATTATTGGTCTGTAATGTGATATATATCAACTATTGTGAGTTTGTGATGGTTTATTTTGAAGTGCCGAATGTTTCATGCACTATGCTTGGATTAAATCTTGGTCTAGTGCACACGCTTATAAACAGTTTAATTTGTTTTTTATTTATTGTTTTAACTTTTGAATCCGTTTCTTGAAATATGGTCTTTCCGTAGAAGCTATGAAAAAACCAGGGAATCAACTGCAATCTTAACATGAAAAAAGGGGGGAAATCACTAGTGGAGGCAGCTTGATCAAAGACGGCCCACAAAGGTGGTCCCACCTTTTTTTTGTGGAACCGGCTTCCATGGAAAGTTCCTAAGTCGGAACTCATGTATATCGGCAGGAAAAAGTGATGGAAGGTAGTTCAATCGAAAAAGAAGTCGGTTTTCCAAAAACTGCCTTCTCTAGATCAAATTTAGAAGGCGATTCTGCCAAACCGCCTTTAATCGTAACCAGTTCCGAATGAGGAACTCCTGAACTCCTGAACTCCTTGTAACTAGAAATCTGATGCAAGCCCAAGTTCATGCCTTAGTTTATTTTCCCATTTTTCACTCCCTCTCCAAGCCATCTTTTCCATTTCCCTGTCCAACATCTCTCTTCGTAAACCCTAAATCACCTCATCACCGCTGCCTCTTCCTCACAGCGCCCCTGGCTCCGTCGTGCCTGGGCTACTCCGCTCTGCGAAGGGCTTCACCGCGCCAAAGCTTCTCTGCCTTGCCAAGGCTCTTTTGCCCTGCCAAGGCCCCGTCGCGCCATGGGCTCCTCCGCCGCTCCAAGGATCTGCCGCTCCTGGCCACCGCGTGCCACCTCCTAACGTCATTGGCCTGAGAGAGTTGTCGATCCCCTTCACCCAGCGTTGCAGCTCCTCCACCAGCATCGAGTTTCTCCAACAGAGTCACGCTTCGCCTCTGTCGCCCGTAGGTCTTCATTTTTTAATCTGTAAAAACTACGTTTTTATTTTCCATCTTTTGGATCTGTAAAAAGTTTGCTTTAGTTATTTATTTTTTAGATAAGTAAAGAGTATGTTTTGGTTTTGTAAAAATGTTTTGGTTAATGTTTAGAACTGTAACAATGTGTACTGTGTGCAATAATGTATAAAACCGTATGAACCTAAACAACTATGTGTCCGACAGACGGTTCATAGCTTTGCCCTTTGGGTAAAGCCTTTTGAGCTAGCCCAAGGTGAGAGTTCTTACTCCACAAGCAAACAAAATAGTTGCACTACTTGCCTACCTATTTAAAGGCCAAAGGTAACCCTACACAACTCAACTATTCATCCATATTACACTCTTGTAATCTGTTTGCTTACTTGGCCGTCAGAGCCTCTTTCCCCCGGACACCCGGGGGATTTTTCATGCAGATTACGACCTACGGACAGTGGCACAATGTCGGTAGCAAATAGGGGCGCATCACTCCCAGTGGGACCGTGAGTCAAATCTGCATTCAAGTACCTGCTGTTTATGTCCCACATCTACGGCAAGCGCCTTCCATAGGAGTGAACGGCTAGAAGGCAAAGCTTTAGGCACCGACAAAGAAGTAAGATCCCCGTACCTAAAAAGGAGGGGGCAAAGATCCAATATGCAGCCGGATCCCACTCCCACCGGTATTGAGCCTCTGGAAGTTAGCTGGGACCATGTCCTAGAAGTGAGAGGTCCGGAAGCTTCTCGCCCAGAAGTTGACGCACTCCCACGGACCATGGAGGTCAGCATCCAACCCTAGGTAGATGGAGTTGAAGCTCCTACCTCACAAAGCCAGGCGCGTTGACAAACGGTGAACGAGCTGCAGTTTACAGAGGCTACGGTGGATTCGCAAACAGAGATCTCGAGAGGATCTTCTCGAGCCTCAAGGGGCATGAACAAAGTAAGCCCCCTGTCGCAACAAGATCTAGTGTCATGGGCTCAGACCCTCGGATCTGCTGGCTATTATGTGAAGCCTCCAATGCTTTACCATATGGTGGTTCAACAGTAGATGTAGCCCCCACCTTCGATGCCCCTGGTGGTGCAGCAAAGATTCCAGTCGCACACCTCCCTGGGAGTGTCCTATCAAGCCGACGTTAGTGCCCTTACACAGCCTCAACCAACACTCCCAAGCATACCACAAACGTTGGCATATTCCGTGCCGATCTCGATGCCTATTTCGATGTCTTCAGTGCCGAGTTAGAATGTTCCATTCGATGGTATGACTGATGGGATTTTCCGGGTTTCGAAAGCCAAATATATTTCGGACTCTGACTGGAGTTCCCTCCCTACGACCCTTACCAACTAGAGTTATACTACAACTTGGCAGGGGGAGGGTCGTGCTCAGGGTACATGGCTTCGAATCAACTCCCCCTTATGCCCCCAAGCTTTGGTGCCCCGGTCTGGCCTAGTCCATACGGAGATCCATGGATGGGAGGGGGATTGAGCGACTCTTTGACAAGAGAACTCAATAGGATGATCGGGCCTTCGGGCCAAGTCACAACATCTCCTTTCAGTCCCGCAATAGTGGCCACTCGATGGTCCAGCAAAATTACCACATGAAGGGCTCCCCACATATAGTGGAGATTCGGACCCTTGTGAGTTCATACAGACGTTCCTTAGTTTGATGAACTCAAGGGACTTCAATGAACAACTAACATGCAAGTTGGTCGGAAGTTACCTTTGAGGGAAAGCCAAAGAATGGTTCAACAAGCTGGGCAGAAGGATGCTACACTCGTACAGAGATTCCGGAAGGCCCTTCTAAGTCAGCTTTTCCACAAACAAAAGGTCCACAAAAACCTTAATAGAGTTGTACCAAAGAAAGAAGAGGCTGGGCAAGTTGGATGGGCAAGTGCCAGGCATGAGCGGTATGGTCCCCCTATCATATGACCATGAAGTTCCCCCCGAAAAGGGGGATTGAAGTTATTAGGGGGGATCAACCGGCGGCCAGAAGCTGTTTGGCTGTATCCCTCAAAGAGGCTAGAAAGAAGGATAGGGTGGCTTCGATCGAGGGAGAGATTAAGCCTATAGACATAGAGCCAATGGCCATTTGAGACAAGGGAACAATGCCTGTAGGAAAAATGATTCCACCTGCAACAAAGAAACTGCTGAAGAACCTCCTAGATGATTTTGTCGATGTGTTTTTGTTTGACACCTTTGACCACCTAAGCAGTTGATGGTCGACAGGCTAAATGTGGATCCCTCCTAAAAACCAATCAAAGAGAAGCGCATATCTTTTCCCTCCAAAAGGGTCGAGGCCATAAAAGAAGAAGTCCAAAAATTAATGAAAGATTAAGCTATCGAAGAGGTATTCTACCCCGAGTGGATAGTGAATCTTGTGATGGTATCCAAGCACAAAGGTGCTTGGAGGATGTGTATTGATTTCATGGATCTCAACAAGTGTTGCCCCACGGACAGCTATCCCCTTCCTTCTATTGAAGTGGTGGTCGAAGCCATAATAAGATATGAGGTCCTGGATTTTTTTGATGCCAATAAGAGCTATCACCAGATACACATGGCAGAAGAGAACAAGCAAAAAACACCCTTCATAACTGATAGGGGAACATTCAACTACAAGAAAATGCCATTTGGTTTGAAGAATACAGGGGCCACCTATCAAAGGTTGTTCGATAAACTCTTCAAAAAGAAAATTGGAAAAAAACATTGAAATATATATTGATGACACGGTGGTTAAAAGTAGGGGCTTCGACCAATTTCTTCTAGACCTCGAAGAGACCTTCCAAAAGCTCCGAGAAGCTAATTTGAAGCTAAATCTTGCCAAGTGAGTAATCGTAGTTGGAGCAGGTAAATTACTAGGATTTATGGTCTCGGAGAGGATCAATGTCAATCCCGAGAAATTCAAAGCATTGGTCAAAATGAAGCTCTCAAAAATAGTCAAAGATGTCCAGAGGCTCATAGAATCATTGGCGGCACTCAGCCAATTCCTCTCAAAGGGGGCTGAAAAGCACCTTCCATTCTTTGATGTGCTTTGAAAAGAACAGAAATTCAAATAGACGAATGAATGTGATAAATCCTTCCAGGAGCTGAAAGAGCACTTACGAAGTGTGTCCACCCTCATGAAACTAGAAAAGGGGGAAGATCTGTATTTGTACACCTTCGTATCCCCCCCAGCGATAAGCGACGTCTTGGTCAAAGAGAAGGAAAAATCCCAATTCCCAATCTACTTTGTAAGAAGGGCATTACATGGCCTAAAGACCCGCCACACTGCTCTCAAGAAGCTTATACTAGCCCTTGTTCATGCTGCACGACGTTTCCGGCCATACTTCCAAAGCCACTGGATAATCCTACTCACCAGTCATCCAATCAGGCAGATGCTTCTAAAGTCAGAGGCCTCGGGAAGAAGGATGAAATGGGCAATGAAAATGGGTAAACATTACATCTAGTTCTGCCCAAGAACAGCTATCAAAGGCCAAGCGTTACCAGACTTCATTGTCAAAACCACCGAATCGATAGTGATCGAAGATGACAAAGAACCAGACAAAACATGGCAGTTGTACATTGATGGGTCCTCTCACTCTGGAGGTAGTGGGGATAGAGTTCTGCTCACGAGCCCTGATCAGAAAGATTACCCATATGCCTTACACTTTGACTTCAATGCCACGAATAATGAAGCATAATATGAAGCACAAATCACAGGCCTTTGAATTGCCAAAGATTTGGAAGTTCAAAAACTCGACATCTTTATTGATTCCCAAATCATGGTTCTTCAAGTCAAAGGGGGAATATAAGGCTGGGGAGAGAAGTTTACAATGCTATTTGGAAGTGGTAAAACCCCTCCTCGAACATTTCCACCATTATACCCTCAATCAAGTCCCTCGAGAAAAGAATCGCAAGGCTGATACCCTAAGAAAATTAGCCTCATCGGACCCGGAATTGCAATCTTAGGGGCATTTAATGGTGGAGATGCTAAGTAAGCATAGCTTCGAGGAGGAAGTAACGATGATAGTGGTTGAGGAACAAAAGTCGTGGATGATGCCTATTATGAGATACCTTCAAGATGAGACTCTCCCGAAGAACCCTATCGAAGCAAGGAAGGTCAGGGTAAAGGTGCCAAAATATGTGATCCATGAAGAAGTCTTATTTTGCTGTGGCCATCTCCAACCATTCCTCCGATGTGTAGCCCCCCATGAAGCTAATTACTTGATCCGCAAACCCATGAAGGGGTCTGTGGAAGTTATCAAGGGGCTCGGTCGGTAGCTAAGAAGCTTCTCCTGGATGGATATTATTGGCCAAAGATGTTTGAAGAGGTAAACAAGCACATCCTAGCCTACCACCAATGCCAAAAGCATGCACCAATCACCCACAACCCCAAGGAAGAAATGATGAATATTAACAGTTCCTAGCTATTTGACAAATGGGGAATCGACTTGGTGGGACTTTTCCCGGAGGCCCCTGGCCACTTTCGGTACCTGATTGTTTTCATAGACTACTTTACAAAGTGGGTCGAGGGCAAAGCCCTCACAGGTGTAAAAGGGAAGGCAGTGATTGGGTTTTGCTGGAAGAATATCATATGCAGATTCGAGATCCCTCGAATGATTATAGGTGATAATGGGGCTCAGTTTTTCAATAACCCATTCAAAAGCTGGTGCAAGGAGTACAAAATCCACCAAAGGGTCACTAGTGTTTACCACCCCCAAGCCAATGGGCAGCTGGAGGTCACCTATCGAACCATTATCAATGGCATTCGATCGAGGCTTAAAGGGGCAGGTGGGAACTGGATCAACAAATTACCTAGCATACTTTGGTCATTCTAAACAACAAAATCTTCTGCTACGAGAGAAACCCCATATGACCTGGTTTACGGTTTGGAGGCGATCATTCCAGTGGAGATAAGACTGCCCACCTTTTGAAGATTTGCTATAAGCAACGGAAGACATGAGAAAATCAAGAGCAGTGCCGCTTGGACCTGGACCTCCACGAAGAGAAAAGAGAGAATGCAAATCTCCACAAAGCCAGGGTAAAAAAAGGGTGAAGCAGTATCACGTCCGGAGGGTTCAGAAGGTTAGGTTTTCCCCTGGAGACCTCGTAATGAGGAGAAATGAAAAGAGTCGTAGAGAGCCAGAGAGGAAGCTGTCAGCAAACTAGGATGGACCCTACCAAGTTGTTGAAGGTGGTCCGAGGGCAGTTATGTGTTAGAAACCATCCAAGGTGAATTGATTCCACGCATATGGAAAATTTCCAATCTTAGAAGGTATTATTCTCCAAAATCCCAATCGACTTGGGGAGGTCGAAAAAAATCCTTCTTAGAGGTATCTTTGGGTCGGAGGAGGCCCTCAGCCCAATAGCATTGTAAGCTGAGAGGATTCCTCTGCCTTTGGCAATATTTTATCGGAACGTGTTACCTTCAAACAAGTTCTTGATTCTCATTCTCCTAAAATCAGAGTAATTGATATTCAAATGTGCAACAAGCGCATAAGACAAAAATATTGTAAACTATTCGAAGGGAGAACAAAGCCCCATCGAACGCGCAATAAGCGTACAAGACACGAATCTCGTAAACTATTTGAAGGGCTAACAAACCCCTATCAAATGCTCAACAAGCGCACAAGACACGGATCTTGTCAACTATTCGAAGGGCGAATAAAGCCCCATTGAACTCACAACAAGCGCATAAGACATAGATCTAGCAAACTATCTGACGGGCCAACAAAGCCCCATTGAATGTGCAACAAGTGCCCAAGACACAAATCTTGCAAATTATTCGAAGGGCCAACAAATCCCCATCGAATGTGCAACAAGCGCACGAGACACAGATCTTCCAAACTATTCGAAGGGCTAAAAAATCTCCATCGAATGCGCAACAAGCGCACAAGACAAAAATCTTATAAAACATTTGAAGGGCCAATAAAGCCTCATCGAATATGCCACAAGTGCCCAAGGCACAAGGCTTGGTGATCATTCGAAGGGCCAATAAAGACCTCTCGAATGTTTAGCAAACACACAAGGCTTAGGATTTGTAAGTAGCTCAAAAAGTCAGCACAATTTGACGAATGACGAGTTACAAGAGAAACAAGTTAAAGAAATTTAGTTTGAGGGCAATCGCCATTCATAAAAAGAAAAGTGCTCTGAAAATGACAAAGAGAAAAAGTATTATTTTGATGATACAAAGCCATTAGGGCTTCCAGACATATAGATATGGATGCAATAAGTATTTACATACAACTAGGAAAAGCTAATGCCTTGGCCTCCTCACTAAGTGATCCCTTTCATCTTCAGAAGGAAGAGGTCGACCTCAACTGACAATATAATTCCCTTGCGGTTCGATGACCCCCTCCTTCGACCAGAGGTGTTGGCTGGGTTGCTGGTTGGACAAACCCTAGGGGTTAAAGTTGCGGGAAGAAGGACTTCAGTAAACTCCAAAGCCACATCCCTCCTAGGAACGGTGCAAGAATTTTAAGCTCCACTCCTTATTCTCAATCTATCCAACCATCTTTGGGTTTCCTCATAGGCTTCACGATATTTGACATGTCTAGTTAGGTGTTTTTGCACTATGATGTTAATGGTGCTTAAAGGAACACTACAAAATTCTCAACAAATGTGGCTTCGACCGTCCCAAGTCAGAGGTCGTATGCCCGAAGGCTGTTGGCAGTCGCTTTGTACGTCTTGTATAATCCGGCGAGTTCTTTACTGGCTTTCTCATTGTCCCTATAGGCCACCCCAATGATGGCCTAATTTTCCTTGATGGTCCGCTCTAAGGAAGGAAGTAGATTCTGTCGATATTTTATGATCTCTTCTCTCCATTCCTTGAATTTGGTGGTGGCAGTCACCAAGGCCTCTCGAGCCACCTCCACATTTTCTTGAGCCACTCAAGCCTCGCGCCTGTAGCCTTCGATGGTCTAGTTGGATTGAGAGAATGATGCCCTCACCCAATGGCTTTATAAACTTTGGCAGAGGTGATGCATTCATGCATCAAAGTGAACCCAGCTTTGGTAGTGATCTTTTCGAGAACTTCATTATGACGAGCTTTGAAAGAACGGTAATCACCCAAAATTTTGTCCTTCGTTGCAACTAAGGAGTCTCTTTCTTCCCTCGAAAAAATTAAGGCGTCAAGGAGTTCTTTTGTCTTTCATGGAGCCGAGCTAAGTTTGTTGTGCACTGCTTGAAGCTCCTTTTCGAGCCGAGCAGATTTGTACCAGTGTCGAGAGACTTTGATTGGATTCTCCCACACCCATATCCGATGGTACCACTCTTTCATAACTTGAAAGAAAAAGTTGAAAGAAGTGCCCCTTTATAGATGAGGGGATGGTAGGACACCAGATCTAGGGTCTACGAATGGCAAAAAGAAATAAGAAAAACATAAGTATGGGAAAATAAAAAATTCATTAATACATGAAAATTAAAAAGTACATCCGGAGCCCCAGGGGCAAAATCTTTCATACTCTGTCTACCCTAGGAGTCACTTGAGAAGAACCCGGGGGATTAGAACGGCTTCGTTGCTTCAGAGATCTTCATCCACCTCCAGGCATTGGATTTCCTATGCTAAAAAGTACTTCCCGGAGGCCTTTAAATGGTCAAGTAAGGGAAATTTGCTCCCCCATCCTGGATGGATTTCCACTAAAGGTGGTCCAGCTGCTGCAGTTCTGTGTTATTTGTATAAGCGTCCAACATGGTTACATATTCGGTGTGGAGGTACTTGCAAATAGCTTGAACCATGTTCCAGGTGAGTCTCACCAAAAGCGGGGAGAGGGACAAAAACAGACCCCGGAACCCTTTCGTCTTCACCAGCTTGTTAGTATAGGCCTTGAATGTCGAAGCCTATTGTGCATGGGAGCAAATCTCGGCCAATTTTGCATTTTCACTGGTCAGAGTCTTGTTGGCCATCTCTAACTCTTTTATACAGACTTCTTTCAAGTCCATCTCCCTCTTGTGTTCGAGGGCTATCCTCGTACGTTCGACCTCATAATCAGAGGCCACCATATTCAAGTCTTGTTTAAACTTGCAATTTGTCACGTTTAGTTTATCCTCCAACTTTTTCGATTTGGCCACAGCCGCCTGGCCTCCTTGGCCTTGGCCACAAAAAGCTGGAAGGAAGAATCTAGGGTGTCCAAAAAGTTGGGCACCTCTGGGATAGATGCCAATGAGAGGTCCATCAAACCCAGAGGGGTGAAAATACTTTTTCCTAAAAGATGGTTGAACCCAGAGTCAGCATTCCCAGAGCCACCAGCTTGAGCAGTGATGTGGGGGTCCGAAGAAGTCCTGTCCTTGTCAGTTCGTTGTCTTAGAGATGAAGGACGCTGGGGTAAAGCCTCATCCCGATGCCGCTTGTTTCTCGCAGAGTCGTTAAAGGCTTCTACCTGGGAATCTGAAACGTCCTCTATTCGGACAAGTTTTTTGAACGCAGGCCAAGATGAACCCCATGAGCAATTTCCTTGTAAACAACTTCAACATCCTCCTCGCCGCTAAGACCAAGCATGTCAAAGAAACTCACTTAAGAGTAAAGAACAAACGCATGTCAGGAAAAAAGAACAAAGTGAAGGGGGAGGGGTAAAATGAAGAAGAAAAGATAAAAAAAACAAGGACGCCGCAAACACCTTCAAGGAGTGGAGAGAAACTCCTTAAGCTGGCCCATTCGGTAGGATACACCTGCAGGGACTCCGAGGCAGCCTCGTAGCTGCTTCGGTGGGGATAGAAGTGTCAACTTTGATTTTCTTCTTCTTCTGCTTCATTTCTTTCGAAGCCTCATCATTGGCATCCGAAGGAGTCTTTCTCTTAATCTCTTTGGGCTTGTCGCCTTTCACAACTTTCTTCTTTCCCTTATTCTTTCCCGAAGGGGCCTTCAAAGATTCTGCCAGAGGAGTTGGCCTTATCAAAACTGGCGGCTGGTCGTAGATCCAATCGTTGACCTTTTCCGGCCAAACATAGTTGGAGTTCTTCAAAATGTCAGGGGGCTCTCCTAACAATCAATCCATGTTCACCACTACACTCTCTAGAGTGACATAAGCCAAAACGCTCAGATACTTAGGGCTCCAGTTCCACTTTGGAATAAAATACTCCTCTGACTCCTTTTCGAAGGTGATTATGGTGGATCGGTGCCATCCCTTGCAATTCGATCTGATCTGTATAGGATATTCTGAGAACCTATTGCTGAGGGTCACAATCCCTTCAAGTTTCGTGTCATGGCCATCGGCTGAGCGTACCACACAGATATGTAATATATGCTTCTTAAAAGTTCATACCTAGGGGTAACCCCAAGGGTATGGCATCGGCTTATGAACACCATAACTAAGAGTATAACGTTCGAATGAAGTTGGGCCAAACTGATTTGATGCTCCTCGAGAAGATAAGAGATGATTGAGTGTAAGGGAAAGCAGAGCCCAAATTGGAAGAGGCGCTCATAGACGGTGCACCAACTAGCCTAGCGTTCCTCTAATTTTCATCTTCTTGAAGGACCCCCAATTGAAAATCTTCCGAAACCTTAACCCAGACAGGCAGAGTAGACAAAAAAGCAGAGACCTCTGGAGCAATCAACTGGGGCTCTTCAAGCTCCACTTCCAAGATCATTTCGAAGTAGAATTTCATAACCTCCTTATTTGCCTAAACTCGGGCCTCCTTTCGAATCCTAGATCTCAAGGTAACCCATTTTTGACAGAAACCATTGGGCGGCGTGGAACAGTAAGAACTTCCTCTGGCCCCCAGATATTCGAAAGAAGAACCAGCGACCAAAGAAGGGATGGCGTCAGAATCTCCAAGGCGAGAGCTTTCTTTTCCTTCTCCGGAGGGCACGGCCAAAAAATAGGCCGAAATGGAGTTCTTCCCCGTTGTCGGTGTTTGCGACATTGAAAAACAGAAATGAAAGAACAAAGGAGATGAGACTTACTGGTTAACGGGCCGAAAAGTTACCCGAGCTTGCCGAAAAAGGTTGCCAGAGAATCGCTCTGACGAAGAAGAGGGTTTTTGAAAGTTGAGAGTGATTTGGGGAAAAGAGTGATGAGGAAATGGTGAAAACCCTGATTATATAGAGTGCGTTAAAAGGTAATCATTACCTTGAGCAGCCTCACAAAAAGTGAGTGTATGGGTAAGTGGGCTGCGTGAGGGGAGAAACCCAAGGCATTCATGGGGAAAGCGGCGTGCGTGAAACCTAGCAAAAGTTTCACGCTCCTCAGAAGGAGAAAGTTAACACCACGCTCGCAACTCTCCCGCTTCCTAACTTGAAGTCAAATTTTGAAAATCAACCCTGCACACATTTTCCTCTTCCCGCTTTAGACTCAAATTCTTCAAAATTCCAACACAGATCAGAGGGCTAAAGATCGAACCCCCCATCATATTTATAAGGAAATTCAAGCTCCAAGGATGCTAGCACATATTAGAACCCTGTAAACCCAGAGCCTCTTTGCTTAAACACACAGATTCAAGCTCCTAGAACGCTAGCAAAAATTAGAACCCTGAAAGCCCGAAGTTATTGCACTTAAATGCGTAAATGTGAACCGTTCAAGCTCTAACATAGACCAGATGATCAAAGGACGAATGCACTATACCAAGGAGGTGGATTCCCTGGATTTTTGCATAGTTCAGAAGGTGGGAATTCGAACCCTATACGACCAGAAGCTCTAATTTGAACGTACCAAACTTCTAGCACAAATTGGAAGGTCGACATCCGAATCTATTCTGGGCTCTAGGAATTCAAACGACCAGGGACTCTGACACAAAATTAGAAACCTGAAGGTCGTACTCCCTATAGATAAAAAAATTAAGACTTTTATAATCCCGGGCTCTAGCACAAATTAGAAGCTCTGGATTCTAAGGCCTCTTATCTTTTCTTACACAACAGAATTCGAGGGCCCTCGCCTTTTAACCCAGATTAGAAGGTAGGAAGCTGAACGTCGTGTTTCTGTCCCTGTGGTCTGAAGATCTGTTGGTTACTAACACGATTAGATAACCAAAGACCAAAACCCTTGTGAAGAATTATCAGGGGCCTGAAGGCTCATAGGGAAATAAAAGAGTCAGGATTTAGGCCCTTGGGCTCTAACACAGACTAGAAAGCCAAGGGTCAAACCCCTGACACACTAATAAGCTCGAACGGCAAGTTCGAAGCCTCAACCTGGGATGAACATTCAACGCACCATCAAGGGCACCAACATGGTACCCCTAGAAGTGTTAAAGGATTTCAGAGGGTAAGTCCTTGCACAAACATCAGTTCGAAACATTCCCGTCAAAAGGGAGTTGTGACGAACCCGCGGACTCAAGCACATATTCAAGCCCACGATCTAGGGATGAATTTGAAGGCCAAAACCTCAGCTTCCCAAGGGCTTCTTGATAATGAGTTAAATCGTATGGACCTAAACAGCCATGCGTCCGACTGAAGGTCCATAGCTTTGCCCTTTGAGTAAAGCCTTTTGGGCTCGACCAAGGTGAAAGTACTTGCTCTACAAGCAAACAAAAAAGTTGCCTTACTTTCCTACCTATATAAAGGCCAAAGGTAACCCTACACAACTCAACCATTCATCCCTAATTACACTCTTGTAATGTGCTTGCTTACTTGGCCGTCAAGGCCTCTTCCCCCCGAACACCTCTGGGGACTTTGTCTGTAGATTCCAACCTACGGACGGCGGCACAACGGTGGTGGAAAATTGGGGTACATCAGCTTGGTTCTGTAATGTGTATTGTTCGGATCTGTTAATTTTCTAACCTTTTTCATCTGCGAGCTGCCGGAAACCCAGGTTTCTGGCAGCCTTTTTTTGGGACCTTAGAAATGGGTTCTGAATGAGGAACCTGTTCTAAGCTCGGAACACATTTAAAGGCGGTTCCTTCAGCTTGGCAAAGACACAAAATAATCGCCTTCCATTGTCCATTTTAAAGGCGGTTCTTAGAACTGTCTTTGATCATGGACAATCAAAGTAGAGAAGTCACTACCAAAGTGATTCTCTAGTCCTAATCACCCCCACCATCCCCTAGTGAATGCGGGTTAAAACAATTAAAATCTGGATCAAATTCGGGTTATAAGCAATTGGGTAAACTCACACGCCTATTTGAGTTTTGGTTAAAAACATTACATACTTGGAGTAAAACATATAATTTATATATTTTGTTCTAAATATGTAATATCTCTAATAAAAAACAATGGTTGCGTGGAAGGGTGAACATAATAAAGGTGGAATATTTTTTAGGGTTTCATAATTTAGTGCATTCTAGACACCAGTTTTGACGTCAGAATTGCCTTAAAAATGCACTTCCTAAGCTTGTGCCTCTTTAAGAAATGCTTCAGGACTGCCTTAAAATAGTACTTAGTGCATTTTTTTAAGGTTTTCTTAGACGGCAGTCAACCATAGTTTTCTTCTTTAGTGCACTCCAAACACATCTTCTGAAGTTGAAAGTGCCCTCATAAGTTCACTCAGACACATGTTCCTCCATTGAAAGTGCTATCAGAAGTGCCTTAGAATAATAGCTTTTAGTGCATATTTTTGTAGGGTTTCTTAGACAAAGGTTCAACTATTTTTTTTCTACTTTAGTGCATTCCAGACACTGCGATTGGCATCAGTGGTGTCGGTGGTGAGCAATAGTAGTGGCGCTCCAGTGAAAGCTTGGCGTCAATGGCGTCGGCTGCAAGTTCGTAGGAATGAGGAACAAGGAATATGAAAAATGGAGCATGGGAGATGAAGATGCAAATCGGAGAGGGCAAAATGGATTTAGGGTTCGAAGATTTGAGAGGGTTAACACGAAAATTTTACATTTATATTTTTAATTAGAAGGGTATTTCAGTCATTTTAAACAATTTCGGCAATGAGAATGGTATTTTGTGCATTCTCAACAATTTTGCACATTTCTCTTATCTATATTTTGAGATCTTTTTAATTTTTTTAAATCATGGGAACCTCATTGCAATAAATGAAAATATTTATCAATTTTATCAATATTAGAGATCACTCACGCAAAAACTTACAAAAGGTGATTAACCAATGCTAATGATGCCGTAGAGAAACAAATTATAAGATATTATATAATATTATTATATTATTAATGAAATTTTGAAATAGTATATATAGAAAATATGGGATTTTTTTATCACCTGAATAATTAGTGAGCAAGTGTAAAGTGAAAACATAAGATACACACATATATATGTGTATTCCATAAGAGATTGTGAACTAATTTATCAAAAACATTCTTTGAATGAGCCGGATTCACGTGAATGACTTGAAAATAGTTTATGAGTTACTTATTAAAAAATGAGTAGCAACCCTTTTTATGAACCCTTTTAGTTGAAACACATCATCTTAAGATAGTTGAATGTAGTTTATGAGTTAGTTTTTGAAATAAAGCTATAAAACTAGGGTAACTTGTATATGAAGAAGAATGAGAGAATTTTCATAAGAAAACTGAGAGGGAAAGAATTAGGTAGGGTCAATTGTAATCAAAATTCATACAAAGATCTGTGCCATTACCTCTATTATATACTCAAGGTAGTGGTACTTAATAAAATTACATACCCAATCAAAGGAAGATAGTTGTAGAACTCTAACAAACTTCAGAAGAAAAAATAACATAAAAAAGGAAAGTGGTATTAACAATGAAACGATGTCGGAGGAATAAGGCCAAGCCTTCACTCAGACTTAAAACTTTGACAAGGTTGTTTACTTGCTCCTAACATCTTGCAAAGTCATAAATCTTGATTTCAAGAGCTGCTTGTGAATATTCCTTCAGTTCTTACATAAGATGGTATGGCAGATTCTTTTGATGTCAAAATCAACTTTCGTAAGCTTTTCCACGAGTGATGTCATGAATAGTGTAAAGAAGTAAATACCGATAAATACGGGGGCCTACTGAGGGTAAATTTGATAGATTGACTGATTAGATATGAAAATTTTATAAATGAAATGTTATTTATAGAACGGACTAAACAGAAAAGTAAAAAGTTTATTGTGTGATCAAGGGAGGAGTTTGCATTCTTTCGTGTATTGGTTTGTATGATTTATATAAACGCTAAGATACAAGTAAATAGCTTAATTAGCGTATTGATTAGTACGGTTAAGAGGCGTAGCTAGGCTTGTGCAAGGTAGGGCAATTGCCCCATTTTTTCTTATAGAAAAAAGATGTTTTTCTTATGTTTTGCTTAATTACTATACAATTTTTCATAGTGCTCCTGTTTATTTTTAATTTTAGACCTACTATAATTCTTTATACTTTAAAATTTCTCATAATTCTAGGCATATATATCAAATTAAATTGTGACCCACCAAATTTCTTTTTCTAGATCCATCCCTGGTACGATTCATATAAATTATAAGAATGAGATTAAAATGAAAGTCTACATCTATCAATATTATCATATCATATTTCAATCACCGATTTGATCACATCCTAACACTTGATCTGAAAATTAGAATTTTGAACAAAGTTACAATTAGGGTTTCACTTAAGTGAACCTTTTTATTTCCAATACTAATCAATGGATTTGAGTTGTGGCCTTCACACTACCAAGTCTCATCCGAATCCGCCTATGCAGATGGGACATAGTCACGTAGTGAGTAATAGTATAATACAGAGTGTTAGGAAATACCTTCTTTCTATATATTTAGGAAAATATGGAGTTTAATTATAATAATAAAAAGTAGAAGGTCTTAGTTGCAATATTAAGATTTTATTCTGCAACGTGTAGTAATTATAAAGTTCATAACCTGATTCATGCAATTCAAAATCTCTCTTTCTTCTAATTTGTACTTTAAACATTAGTGTTTCCATTGCTTATGAAAAGATCGTCTTTCAAGAGACGGACTCATAATAAAATATAGTTAAAAGAAACAATTCAGCGATGGGTTGATCTTTACCTTTCGTGATTACAATTTACACAGAATTAACGTTTGAAATTCAGAACCTTTAAAACTGTGTCATGTGAACAGCGTTTGGAACGTGTTGAATTTACGGACTACTTTACCAGTCAAAAACAAACATCGTAGCTTTTGAAATGCTAAAATAATAAAATTAATATCGGCACCAACAGACAAAAACGACGACAAATCGCGGTACTATCGCAGTTTTTCTACATGCTGATTACTAGATGCTTATCTTTTTTGACCATTCAGTAACGCTTTTACATGAATTCCCTTTCTTTTGTATGTTAATCGATAGAGAGACCGTTTGGTTCAAGAGGGAGAGGAAAAATAATCAGGAAAGAGAAATGGAAAAAGACAAAGTATTGGGAAAAACGATTTTCATATGCTTATGGAAAGATTGAATTTAATTAAAATAATAAAAGATAAAATGTGTTGGTTGCAATATTAAAATTTTATTATCCAACGTGTAGTAGTTATAAAGTTATAACTCGATTCATGCAATTCAAAAATTTTATCTCCATTTCTTCTATTTTACACTTTAAACATTGATTTTTCCATTGCTTATGAAAAGATCGTCTTTCAAGAGACGGACTCATAATAAAATATAGTTAAAAGAAACAATTCAGCGATGGGTTGATCTTTACCTTTCGTGATTACAATTTACACAGAATTAACGTTTGAAATTCAGAACCTTTAAAACTGCGTCATGTGAACAGCGTTTGGAACGTGTTGAATTTACGGACTACTTTACCAGTCAAAAACAAACATTGTAGCTTTTGAAATGCTAAAATAATAAAATTAATATCGGCACCAACAGACAAAAACGACGACAAATCGCGGTACTATGGCAGTTTTTCTACATGCTGATTACTAGATGCTTATCTTTTTTGACCATTCAGTAACGCTTTTACATGAATTCCCTTTCTTTTGTATGTTAATCGATAGAGAGACCGTTTGGTTCAAGAGGGAGAGGAAAAATAATCAGGAAAGAGAAATGGAAAAAGACAAAGTATTGGGAAAGACGATTTTCATATGCTTATGGAAAGATTGAATTTAATTAAAATAATAAAAGATAAAATGTGTTGGTTGCAATATTAAAATTTTATTATCCAACGTGTAGTAGTTATAAAGTTATAACTCGACTCATGCAATTCAAAAATTTTATCTCCATTTCTTCTATTTTACACTTTAAACATTGATTTTTCCATTGCTTATGAAAAGATCGTCTTTCAAGAGACGGACTCATAATAAAATATAGTTAAAAGAAACAATTCAGCGATGGGTTGATCTTTACCTTTCGTGATTACAATTTACACAGAATTAACGTTTGAAATTCAGAACCTTTAAAACTGCGTCATGTGAACAGCGTTTGGAACGTGTTGAATTTACGGACTACTTTACCAGTCAAAAACAAACATTGTAGCTTTTGAAATGCTAAAATAATAAAATTAATATCGGCACCAACAGACAAAAACGACGACAAATCGCGGTACTATGGCAGTTTTTCTACATGCTGATTACTAGATGCTTATCTTTTTTGACCATTCAGTAACGCTTTTACATGAATTCCCTTTCTTTTGTATGTTAATCGATAGAGAGACCGTTTGGTTCAAGAGGGAGAGGAAAAATAATCAGGAAAGAGAAATGGAAAAAGACAAAGTATTGGGAAAGACGATTTTCATATGCTTATGGAAAGATTGAATTTAATTAAAATAATAAAAGATAAAATGTGTTGGTTGCAATATTAAAATTTTATTATCCAACGTGTAGTAGTTATAAAGTTATAACTCGATTCATGCAATTCAAAAATTTTACCTCCATTTCTTCTATTTTACACTTTAAACATTGATTTTTCCATGACTTATGGAAAGATCGTCTTTCAAGAGACGGACTCAAGGGAAAAAAGAAATGAATAACCCTATTTATAATAATATGTTTTGTTCGGGAAAGAAAATCAAATTCTTTCTCATTACTCTTGTTATTGTTTGGTTCACACTTGGGAAATAAATATTAATTTCTAGCATTATTTATAAAATTACAAATATAAGTATAAATTATTTATCATTATCAAATATGCTAAAAAAATATAAATGTATTTCATCAATTATTGTCATATTGAGTTCATATAAAAAAATATTTAATATGAAATACGTAGTTTATCATAATTAATTCATTAATATGCTGTATGTGATTTTAAAAAAAATGTAAATCTAGTATAATTTTTGGTTAATATATAAATAGCAACATTATTATGTGGGATATTGTTAGATTTATTTAACATTTATTTTTTAAATATTAAAATTTAGGCAAAATCTTAGGATAGACCATCTTTCCATATGCCTATGGAAAGATGTGGTTGAATTATAATTATAGAAAAGTAAAAGATTTTAGTTACAATATTAAAAATTTATCATGCAATAAGTAGTAGTTATAAGTTTATGACCCGATTAATGCAACTCAAAAATTTTATCTTAATTTTTTTTAATTTACAATTTAAACCATGTTGTTTCCATCATTTATGGAAAGACCATCTTTCAATAGACATACTCTAAAATTTATACATGAAAATGTGACTTGAAAATTTTGATTAAAAATAGAAAGTCTTTTTTGTGACGGAGGAAGCATATGTTACGCAACTCAAAAAGCATAAAATTGAGAAAATGAGTCAACTTTACGTTTTTGGCGGGTTTTGGCGGCAATCTAATGAGAAGTTGGTGGGTTTTGGCGGCAGCCAGAATTGACTAGTAATATTTCAAAATTAAAATTCTGGAACATTCTTAATAGTAACTTTACGTAAATGAAAGTAAAACCAATTGAAAGAGAGATTTTTCGATTTTGATATTACTGAATGAAATATATAGAATACAAGGGATAAATTATAATTAAAATAATTTTAGTTTAGTCATCAAAATAAATATAAATCTAACCAAATCTAATCATTACATTGATTTATTCTAACACCCATTCATCCCTTCCATCTCTTTCTCTTCCTTTCTTGCCGGTAACGGCTCTTTCCCGTCGTTAATGGCTACTATCCTGCCGTTAACATTTAACGAGAGACACGGCCATTGCTTTGCCGGCCGCTATGGCGGAAAGCAACGCCAACCAAGCCACACCAAAATCCTTCATGGCTGCTCTCCAGACCAAATCCCCCCTACTAATGAAATCCCTGCCTAACAACCCAGAGCTAACCCTTAAATCTGAACATTTAGGTGACCCGGCTTGTCTCTACTCCGATGATCAAATTGCTAAACTCTCGGCACACTATGCTAATGCCTTGGTCGGAAAATTCACAAAAGGGAGACTGTCGATGGAGCAACTGGAGCTAGCCTTCAGGACGGTAGGTTTTGCCGGTAACTATCAGTTAGGTTCGTTAGACTATAAACATGTTTTGATTAGGTTCGATCAAGTCAACGATTACCAAAGATGCTGGATCAAAGGAGTTTGGAATTTCAATGGAATCCTGCTGAAGATGTTCAAATGGTCTCCGAATTTCTCGAATCACAGAGAATCCCCAATTGTGCCCATCTGGTGTACGATCAGGGAAGTCCCTCTGTACTATTATAATTCTGCATCTATTGAGGCCATTGGAAATAGCATATGAAGTTTTATTAAGAATGATTTAGCTACTGAAATGCTCACAAGGCCTTCTGCAATTAAATTGTGTGTGGAAATTGATTTACAGAAACCTTTGTGTAATTTCATTAGATTGGGATCAGTTACTAATAACAAAAAATACCCAATTGAGTTTGAAGATGTCCCACTTTACTGTGATCATTGTGCTAAGTTAGGACATTCTTTAAATCAATGTAGAGCTATCCCACAAATCATTAATGGTAAATCATTGGAAAACCCCACATCACAAAGCCAGAATCATACACAGTGGCAGGCTACTGGGAATAAGTTTAGTAAGGCACCTCTGATCTCCTTAGGAAATTAGACTGTCTCTCCCCCTCCCAATAATGACAAAGTAGTTCACCAGAGAGCTATAACAAGCCCCTCCCTAAACCCTTCCTCCTACTCGCTTCCAGGTGTTGATAGAGTGCTTGATAACGATACCTTGCAACACCAACAATAACACCTGTTCAATCACCCAGAATCCCACCCCAAGAAAATTCTCTCTCAAAACTGTTAAATGCTACAGCATTGTCCAAACCTACTCCGATTGCCCATGCAAAAGATTATATACAAATTGGCTCACTCAGGTTAACCCTGAACCAATCCTCCCCAACTAACCCCCTACTTTCTCTACAAGGAAAGATGGAAAATAGGTTTTCTGTTCTGCAGGATTTAGACAATCTCCCCCAAGCACAGGACCTTATGGAACTGGAAGTGCAAGATTTAGAAGAAGAGGCTGCTAACAGTCACTTGGACCTCACAACACCACAATCTATGAAGCTTAAAGGTACCATTAATCAGCAAGGTAAGTCTAAGAATAAAATAATAATTATTTTAGTCAGCTGAATAAGATGATGCTTAGATCAGCTACAAAAAGTCATAAATCATGTGAACAATAACACACACTTTAACTGTTAATTGTTTAGTATGGAATCTTAGAGGTATGGAATCTTCTATGCTAAGACTAATCCAATTAGTTAAGCTGAAGAAAATTCAACTCCTTTGTATAATTGAACCAATGCATGATAACACTCAGTGTCAATCTTATATGGATAAGCTCAATTTCTCACATAATCTGCCACTCCAAAATGGTAAAATATGGCTTATGTGGAACAACCCTGTAACAGTCTCACTCATCTCTCATCATGAACAGTTTTTGTATGGCCCACCTTACTTTAGACATAGACATGGAAGCAGTTTTTGTTTATGCTCTTAGGAATAAAGAGAGTGACCTGAGTGTCATACCTAAAAGTGAAACTATTTTCATAGGAGACTTTAATACCATCACTTCACTTTCAAAATATAGAGGTCCTAGCTCCCCTTCTCTAGGAAGTATTAGAGATTTCAATAACTGGATTAGCTCCTCTGGAATTCAAGAAATTAATACAGTAGGGAACCTATTCACTTGGTCCAATTCAAGACTTAGGAATCCTACCTCAAAGAGATTAGATAGAGGACTTTGTACTATTAAATGGAATTCTAAATTTCCTTCATCTTCTATCCAAATTTTGAATAGGCAATCCTCATATCACTCTCCTCTACTCCTTCAGGTGTCAACTCTGGCTATTTCTCACCCTAAACCCTTTAGATTTATAAATACTTGGTTTAATAGACCAGAATTTATAGACCTAATTAGGGAAAATTGGTCAAATCCACTCTCTCAGTCTGGAATGCTAGGCTTCTATCCAAAATTGATTAGACTGAAGAAAGTGATAAAAACTTTGAATAGAGACTGCTTTGGAAACATCAATGCTAATGTAATCACTGCAGAAGAGGCTCTAAGATTACAGGAACTTGTCTTTGACTCGACCCCCTTAGATTCTGAATTAAGGCACTTTTGATTCTAAAAATTTTGGAAGCAGAAAGCTAGATCAACATGGCATAAGCTAGGAGATAATAACACCCAATTTTTTCATAAGACAGTGCAGGAAAAAAACTGTAAATTACATATCACTAAAATTAAAAATAGGCAGGGTCAGTGGCTTAACTCACATTTAAATATTCAAAAAGAAGTTGTTGCCTATTTTTCTGATCTGTTAACTGAACCTAACCGTAGGGCTAATAATACCTATTACCCTCATTTTCTTAGCCAAATCCCATCGATCATCACTGAACAGGATAACCAAGCTTTATCTAGACCAATCTCAGAGGATGAACTTAAATCTGTGATTAATTGCTTATATAAAAGCAGTAGTCCAAGTCCAGATGGCTTTTCTAGTAAATTCTATATTAAGTGCTGGGCTATCATTAAGGAAGATTTAACTGATGCTGTTAATGAATTAATTTTAGGTTTACATATGCCAAGGGGTATTTCCAGTACCTGGATAACTCTAATTCCAAAAAAAGCAACACCACCATCTTTTGATGACTTCAGACCAATTAGTCTCTCTAATGTTATCAACAAAATCTGCTCTAAGGTTTTAATGGAAAGATTGAAACCTCACATGGAGAACCTAATCTCTCCCAATCAAACTGCCTTTATGAAGAATAGAGACATTTATGATAACATACTCTATTTACAGGAAATGTTAAGATTCTTAGATAAAAAAAGTATAGTGCCTAACTGCATTCTCAAATTGGACCTTAGGAAAGCTTTTGACAGGGTCAATTGGGATTTTCTTAGGAACATATTAGGTAGATTTGGTTTTAATGGGAATTTCTTAAATGCTGTTATGAATAATTTATCACAAGCTCATTTCTCAGTTCTTATCAATGGCAATCCAGTGGGCTTTTTTAAAGCCACTAGAGGTATCAAACAAGGTGATCCCCTTTCTCCCTTCCTCTTTAATATTTTCTCAGAGGCTTTCTCTAGGAGCCTTTCCTTTATATTTTGGAATAATAGTCTCTCATACTATCAGTTACCTGCCTCAATCACACCAGCTTCTCAATTAATGTATGCTGATGATACCATTATTTTCATGCAAACCTCTAAATCCAACCTGATTAAGATTAAATCATTTTTAGAGATCTTTGAATCTACCTCGGGACAAAAGTTCAATTTTGAGAAATCTGATTTCTATATAAGCAAAAGGGCTACAACAGCCAAATTAAATCAGGTTAGGATGATTTTAAAAATGAAAAAAGGCTAGTTTCCTTTTAAATACCTAGGTTGCAAAAATTTTAAAGGTAGAACCTTGAATAGATACTTCCAACCTTTGATGGAAAATCTGGACAAAAAACTGATGAACTGGAAAAATAAATGGCTGAGTTCAGGGGGTAAATTGACCTTAATCCAATCCTGTTTATACTCTTTACCTCAACATCTATGGACTGTTACTAAACCCCTTAATCATATAGTTAGAACATTTGAAAAAAAAATGTCCAGATTTTTCTGGGGAGAGTCAGATGGCAAAAAGAACAAAGTTTGGAAAAGGTGGTCTGATTTAGCTGTACCAAGTCTCAAAATGGTCTAGGTTTTAGATCAATTCAGGCCATAATTGACTCCTACTCTCTTAAACTCTGGTGGAAGAGTCGGTTAGGAACTACCATGTGGGCTAAAATGATATGGTCCTTACCACATACACATAGAAAATCCATGACCTAGAAGAGAATCTGTTCAGTTAACTCCTCTGTTGAGAATAACACCCTGATCATTCATGGTAAAGGTAGCTGTAATTTCTGGTCTGCTAGCTGGTGCCCTAATGGGCCACTGATGAACTGTATCCCCAGCTCCACCTTTTCCCCATTATTATATTGCTCTGTGGCTAATTTTATCAGTAACAAAGCATCTATTCTACCTCAGATCTCCTCCTTCCTGGAACATGATACTCTCTCTTTTCTTCAGGATGCAGAAATTACCCAAGATAGAGAAGATAGGTTGATCTCGAAACCAGAAGTGACAGGTGTTTTCTCCTTCAAATCTGTATACAAGGAACTCACTCTCTCCTTAGGTAATTTCCCTGCTACCAAACTTATATGGAATCCTAAACTACAAAAAAAGGTTCCTATTTTTACATGGAAAATGTTGCACTCTTTCCTACCTTTTGATGATGAGCTAATCAAATGTGGTTTTAGTCTTGCTTCAAAATGCCCAGCATGTTGTCATTTGGACTCTATTCAACATTTTTTTTATATCCTGCCCCCTTGCTCAAACTATATGGAATAAGATGGCATCTTTTTTGGATTTTCATCTTAATGATCAAGATTTAATTAATGAAAGATTTTTCCTGTTTTGGAATAGTCATGGCCTTCCTAAGTGGCACCAACTGTTATGCAAAATTCTCCCACCTTTGATCAGTTGGTGCCTCTGGAAGGCAAGGAAAAGTTTCTTATTTGACAACAAACATTTTTCTTCAGAGCTTATATGCAAGGAAGTTTGTGATCATATTTATCTATCTCTCTATGCTAAACCTCACCACCACAGTTCCCTCTTAACTATTCCATCCAGCTTTTTGCATCTGATCCCTCATCTTAGACCACCTCTGAAGCCTACTATATCTATTGTTTTCTGGGAAAGGCCAAAGCCAGATTGCATATAGATCAATGTAGATGCATCCTGGTATTCTAATAATGCAACAGTTGGCCTGATTGCAAGGGACAGTTATGGAACCCCATTCCTTATCAAATCAACAGCTATTACTGATGCTTCTTCACTTCAAGCAGAGATTTCAGCTATTTTATTTGCCTTCCAAACTTTTCCAGAACTAGATAACACTTTCACAATTGAATCAGATTCATTGTTGGCAGTGAAAATGATCAAAGATCCCTATACTGCTCATTGGCCTTTGTTTGGTCTAACCTCTAAAGTACAGTCCCTGTTAAGGAATACTGATCTTAAACATGTTTTTAGGGAATGTAACTATGTGGCAGATGCTATTGCTAAACATCATTCAATCTATAATCTGAGCCTAAGCCTTTCTAATGTACCCACGCACATCAAAGGCCTCATTTCTTTGGATAGGGAGCATACTCCCTATATCAGACTGTATAAGAATGGCTCCTGATAGAATTGATATTGCTAAGAATTTGCCGTTTGATTTTTTTCAGGTTCTATGAAGGGATTTCAAACATCTGAAGCTCAGCTACACTTATATGGATACCCATCTCAATTGGGTATCTTACTGTGGTTATGTGAAGGAATGCCCCGTTATCAGATTTTGACTACTCAGAAATCCAACTTTAGGCTTTGGATTTTAACATTAATATCTGTAGTTTCTAGATTGAAGTTGCTTGGCCAAAGGAAAGAATTAACACAAGGGGTGGAGATTCTTTCTTTTGGAATCGCAACTTCAATAACTATCCTCTTTTACTATGTATAGTTAAAACAATCTATTACTAGATAGGTATTTCTTTTGGAGGCAACTATGTTGCCTTAGATCTCCTCATGAACAAAACAAGTCTTTGTATATTTCAGTTGCCTCAACTAAGGCCTGGGGAACCTTATATATAATCCCCCACCCTCGGGTGTTTTCATTTAAAAAAAGATTTATTCAAACACCCCCCTCAAGAAAAACGTCGGATACTGGCCGACGCAAAGCTTAGATTTGAAGAACTCGAATAGCGGACGAGAGAGCCTTTTGGTGAAGATATCCACAATCTGGAGAGAAGTAGGATCATGAGCAACTCGCAGCTTGCCAGAAGTAACTAGCTCTCGAACAAAGTGATAGTCGATGTCGATATGCTTTGCCCGCTTGTGAACAACTGGATTCTGCACCAAGAAGATTGCACTGCTATTGTTACATAACAACACTGGAGAACCAGGCAAAAGAACTCGAAGATCTCAGAGAAAAGGAGTAAGCCAAACATTTGAGGCACTGTTGGCAAGAGCACGATACTCAGATTCAGTGCTGGAATGAGAAACGGTGGGCTGTTTCTTGGCACTCCAAGAAACAAGGTTCCCACCAAGAAAAACAACATATATGTAGGTAGATCGGCGAGTCTCCAAACATCGAGCCCAATCAACATCAGAGTACCCTAACACCTCTGGAGAACTATCAAAATGAATAATAATACCAAAATGCAGAGCACCCCAAACATACCGTAGTATCTGAGTAACAATAGCAAAATGATCGTCTCTAGGATCCTGAAGGTATTGGCTGACAATATTGACCGAAAAATCCAAATCAAGGCGAGTGATGGTCAAGTACTGAAGAGCCTCAACAAAAGAACGATACAAATTTGGATTCCAAAATGGTGGACTGGTCAAACCGTGCAACTGAGAACTAGGCACAAATGGCGTAGAGACTGGTGCAACATCAGACATCCCTGCACGAATGAAAATGTCCCGAGCATACTTTGCTTGACCAAGAATTAAACATGATGAAGTTGGTGAAACTTCCAAGCCAAGAAAGTAATGAAGAGCGCTAAGGTCCTTAATCACAAACTTTTGATGTGTCCGATCAATGAACTTCCAAAGGAGAGTCGAATCGTTCCCTGTAAGAATGATGTCATCATCATACACAAAGAGATATAGTAACGATGATCCTCATGAAAGAACAAACAAAGAGATGTAGGTTGAGCTACACTATAAACCAAGGTGAGTTAAATAAATGCTAAAACACTGAAAATCGCCCGAGGAACTTGCTTAAGTCTATAAATGGTCTTCCACAAGCAATATACATAATCTGGATAAAAGGTCATTATATCCAACATGTTGCTTTATTGAAACTGGAGTATCAAGGACGCCATAAAAAAAGGCGTTCTTGATATCCAGCTGATGAAACAGCCAGGAACGCATCGTGGCAATGACAAGAATTGTCCGAACGGTGAAAGCTTTGACCACAGGACTGAAGGTGTGGTCAAAGTCAAAACCCATAATATGTGAGAAACCATGTGCCACAAGTCTAGCTTTATGATGCTCAATGGTGCCATTTGGTCTATACATTTGTCGATAAACCCATTTGGAGCCAATAGTGTTAGCATCCGAAGTGCGAGGCACCAAATCCCCGATGCGCTGACCACGAAGAGCTACCATCTCGTCATCCATAGCAGAAACCTAAGCCGGAACCTGAAGGGGAGTGCGATAATCCGTAGGCTTAGACTGAGAAAATAAGGCAACAATAAGAACATGAGCGACAACATCTGAATAATCCTTGCGTTGTATGGCCCCACTAGCCGACCTAGTAACCATACGATGTGTACGAGGTCGAGGAGGAGAGGCTGATGGAGTGGAATCTGTCAACAAAGCCAAGCTAATAGGTGAAGATAGAGCCGAGGTGACCTGTGAGTGGACAGCCGAGGACGTTGCAGGTGAGGCAGACAGTGCTAGCTGATGAACTGGAGCTGGATCTGCATAACAAATGGAGCAAGGGGCCAAAGAAGATGTAGTCAGCGGTGGAGAAACGGTAGGCAAAGGAGGTGCTGAATCAGAATCAGGATCAAGAAAGGCGCAAGCATCTAACATTTAAGGTGAACAATCGATCGCTGAAGAAATGGATGGGGCAAATGGAAAGTACATCTCGTCAAAATAAGCATGTCGGGTGACATGGATTCTTCCAGTAGTGCGATCGAGGCTCCGAAAACCTTTATACTGCGAGTTGTAGCCAATAAATAAACACGGAATACTGCAAGGAGACAGCTTGTGGTCGACAAATGGGCGAACGAATGGGAAGACCCGACAACCAAAAGCATAAAAATTGGTGTATATGGGAATCCAACCATTAATAACCTCATATGGTGATCGTCCACCAAGAAGAGGGAGTGGGCAACCAATTTATGGTATAAGTGGCTACAACAAAGGCATCAGGCTAGTGGGAGAGAGGAACGCGAGAGTGATACAACATAGACAAACCCATCTCAGCAATATGGCGGTGCTTGAGCTCAGCCCGGCCATTCTGCTCCGGAGTATATGGGCAAGAAATCTGATGATGAATGCCCTTTGTCTGAAATTTAGAGTGCAAGCGACCATTTATGAACTCAGTCTCTCCATCACTCTGAAACACCTTAATGGTGGAAGAGAATTTGTCCCCCACAAAAGTCTCAAACTGGCGATAAACATCCTAAAAATCAGATTTGCGGGATAGTGGGTAAAACCACGAGAGTCGGGAATGATCATCGAGGGAAATGGCATAGTAGGAGAAACCATTAGCACATAAAATGGGAGAGGGCCCCCATAAATCACAATGAATCAGATCAAGTACCCTAACAGCACATTTATCATTTGTATGAAGAGACAAACGTTTCCCTTTAGCCTTTTCACACGCATCACAAAGGGCGGGCTTAGGCAAAACTGATGAGACAGATAAGAATCCAGAAGCACTCAAACTAGAAATAATAGAATGCGGAACATGACCAAGTCTAGCAAGCCACATTTCAAAAGATGCACGCAACTTATTTGGCTCCACAATAGACAACAAAGCAGATGCACCGTAGTCTAAAACATAAAGTCTATCTTCAATATGACCGTGACCCAAGGTGACCCTGGTGGTTTTATGTCAAATAATAAATTAACGATCATCAAAGCAGGCAACAACATTTAAATCCCGAGTTAATTTGCTAATTGAAAGAAAATTTTAGTGATATCAGGCACAATAAGCACATCATAGAGAGGCAAAGATTGAGAAATACGAGAATCACCAACATCAGTAATGGGGAGTTGAGAACCATTACAACATGGATGTGGGGAAAACTATATATGGTGTCACATGATCAACAACAGCGGAAGATGATGCCATGTGTTTTGTGGCACCAAAATCTAAAGCTATGGTGTTTGAGCTCTGAGATACCACCAAAATACGATATAATGCATGGGAAAAAAGGGAATAAAAAAGGCGCAGACCTGCGTGGATATATGCGCTGGAACTCCTGCGAACGCGTGAGTGACACGTGTGGGGACACGTGCATGAATCTGACTCTGAAAACTCAATGCGTGCAAAAGCAATGAAGAATGGCCAGCACTGTAGTCTAAAAAATAAATCCTATCTTCAATATGATGGTGATCCAAGGTGGCCCTAGTGGTTTTATGCCAAATAATAAATGAACGATCATCAAAGCATGAAACAACATTTAAATCCCAAGTTAATTTGCTAATTGTATTAGACACAATAAGCACATCATAGAGAGGCTAAGACTTAGAAATTCGAGAATCACCAAAATGAGTAATGGGGAGTTGAGAACTATTACCAACATAGACGTGGGCAGAACCATTACATGGTGTCACATGATCAACAACAACGAGAGATAATGCCATGTGTTTTGTGGCGCCAGAATCCAAAATCCACCTGGATTTATGGTGCTTGAGCTTCTAGATACCACCAAAATAAGACATAATGCACGCAGAAACAAATTGGGGACAAAAAAGGCACAGACCTGCTGAGTGCGTGGATGTACACGTCGGAACAACAGTGGGCACGTGGATGCACGCGCGAAAACACCTGTAGCGCGTGGTTGGGATGCCCTGGAACTCCCGCAAGCGTGTGAGTGACACGAGTGGGGACACCTGTGTGGATCTGATGCTGAAAACTCAATGCATGCAGAAGCAATGAAGAATGGGCGACACTGTGCTTCTGAGTTCAATCCTCGCTGGCGCCGAATACCACTTTGTTAAGGAAATAGAAACCCTTTCCTTGTAGGAAATATTATAAATGGTAGTTACCTTATAGAATTAGTTTCTTTATGGAATTAGTTATAGATAGTAATTTTCTTATAGACTTAGAATCTTATTCCTGTCAGACTTTGGCTTGTTGTAGCCGTATATATTGTAATGCTCGTCATTGATGAGATGTGTCATTGATTAATATCAGTGCACCATAATAAAATCTTTTATATTTTATCATGGTATCAGAGCCTAAAATCCTGAACCTCTAAGAAAAAAATATTCTGCTACCTTTTCGAGCCACCGCCGTCGACAGTTAAGCCGTGCATCGATCCACGTGCCATCGGACAGTCACAGTCATCTACTCCTTTCTGCCACTCACAGATCGCCACCGCCACCGTCTGGCTGTGGTAATTTGTGCGTCGCCTCTCCTGATTAGATCGGTCTGTGCGTTAAGCCACACATGCCGATCTCAAAGCTCACGCACCGCCGTATTCCCATCAAGCGTCATTGCCGATCCGATCCGCCGCCGGTTGCTGTACCTGCTGCTGATCCGTACCTAATTTTGCACTTTGTCTGCCTCCGGATGTAATTCCGAAGAACAGGCCCGTACTGATGTTGGTTTTGAGGCTACTGCGCTTCCGAACATGAATGACAATGAGGTAACTGCTACTTTATTGAAACAGTTGCAGTTGCAATCTGGCCCTAAAAAACCTGTACTTTTTGGTCATTTTTTGACTGACCTCTACATCATTGGCTCTTCTGACGGACCTGGTTTGGTTATTGCACCCACCATTCTGAAGGGTAATGAGAATTACTTGAATGTTCTTTGAGTGTTCTCCTACAAATACTGCTGTTACTGAAGCTGAATACTACTCTACCACTACTACTACCGCTAATGAAGTTGAATACTGCTCTACTGTTGCTAATGCTGCTACTTCTACCGCTACTGTAGTTGAATCTCAATCTATGGTAATTTTTTTAAAAAATTATTAACAATTTCATATTTTCTTTGCAAGTTGGGCATTTTTGTCATCATGCTCCAACTTGAGGGAGGGTGTTAAGGAAATAGAAACCCTTTCCTTGTAGGAAACATTGTAAATGATAGTTACCTTATAGAATTAGTTTCCTTATGGAATTAGTTATAGATAGTTTTCTTATAGACTTAGAATCTTATTCATGTCAGACTTTGGCTTGTTGTAGCCCTATATATTGTAACGCTCGCCATTGATGAGATGTGTCATTGATTAATATCAGTGCACCATAATAAAATCTTTTATATTTTATCACACTTGAAAAACAGAGTGAAGTTGAGAGCATCACTAGCACAGAAAAACACAGCGGGAAGAATGGATTATCAGAGAAGATAACGCCTGGGACTGGAGGATCCGTTTGAAGTCGACGGTGCCGGAGATGACGTCGGAGAACTACCACAATGAGGCGGCAACGACGATCTTGAAAATAAAACTAGAGAAATGCCCCCTGAAGCAAAGACGCCGGAGAAACTGCCGCCAGAGAAGAAGAAATACCACTGAAATAAGCCGGAATGGTGGTTGGAAGCCACCGGAAGTTGGTCGGATTTTTACTGGAGGTTGTTGGAACCGATGGTGATTTTGTTGCCGGAAAGGAGAGAGGGGGAGGCAGCAGAAAAAAATAAAATTAGGAATTAGGGTTTAGGATCAGAAGTTGCTCTAATACCATGAAAGAGTGATTTTCCGTGAATGATTCTGATATTATTGAATGAAATATATAGAGTACATGATATAGACTATGACTAAAATAACCCTAGGCTAGTCATCTAGATAAATAAAAATCTAATCTAATCTAATCATCACATTGATTTATTCTAATACCAACGTCATGGTAACCTAAACTAAAATTTTAATTTCAAAAATTATTATACTAGTCCAAGGTTCATTAAAAAGAAAAGTTTAGTAGTTATGCATACTTTGTGACAGGTAAGAAAATGTCACAATATTTGATGCACAACTTAATTTTGATTTTTTGTGTGTGTTGGTTATAGTTCCAAAATTAGATTGAGAAGCTTTACGTACAAAAATGGTTTAATTATTCATTACATGAATGAGTCTATCTCTTCAAAGATGATATTTTCATAAGTCATGAAAAAATTAATGTTTAAAGAGCAAATTAGAAAAAATGAAGATATAATTTTTGGGTTGCATGAATCGGATTATAAATTTTATAACTGCTACACGTTGCATAATAAAATTTTAATATTACAACTAACATCTTTTTACCTTTTATTATTCTAATTAAACCCATCTTTTCATAAACCTATGCAAAGACGGTGTTTTCCAAGATTATACATGAATTTCTTTGAAATAAGAAAATTATTAGTAGTAGATTTTCTCGTAATAGTTTGGAAAGATAATCAATAATTTGTGGCCTTGTAATTTAGCCAACCTAATTTGCACAACATACCTGAAAAAATATTTTAAAAACTTTATTACGGTCCATTGATAATATATCAATGACACATCTAATCAATCATGGGGATTAAACAATATATAGGGCTACACAAAGTCTAGCAATAATATGATTCTAATTCTATAAGGAAATTATTATCTATAATCTAATGTAACATAGAGTAAAACTAATTTTATAAGGTAACTACCATTTATAACTTTTCATACTCCCTGTGTTTCTCTAATAGTGGTACATCATTTTTTTCTGTTAGAATTTAGGAGATGCTAAATGAGTTGATAAAATTGAATTGAAAGAAGTAAAAGTAAAATGAGTGAATTTAATAACCTTAAATTTGCCGTAAATAAAAGAGTCTGTCTCTTGAAAGGCGATTTTTCCATAAGTTATGGAAAGACCAATGTTTAAAGTGTAAATTTGAAGAAATGGAGATAAAATTTCAAGGTTGCATGAATCGAGTTATAAACTTTATTACTACTACATGTTGCATAATAAAATTTTAATATTGCAACTTAGACCTTTTACCTTTTATAATTCTAATTAAACCTCATCTTTCCATAACTTATGGAAACATCGCCTTTCCCAAGACTTTGCCTAAATAAAAAGTGCCAATATAAAAGAAACATCATAAATTAAAAAGTGTGTCAATATTAAATGACATGAAAAAGGGTTTCCATTCCTTATCAATATCAGAACCATAGTCCAAAGTGGGAATGCAGCAGCTATTTACGTGAATATTAAATTTTCAGGTAATAACTAATGAAAGATTCGTGATTTATGATGAGAGCCTCAGAGCCCTTGGGGCTCGAATGGGCGACTCCGTATACTATGAGTATTGACACTTCGAATAAGGTGGGGAACAAGAAGAGAAGATACAAGATAGAAATAATTTCAAAACTTTATTACCATCATTTAAATTATTTCTTATTTAGAGCCTTTTTGGAGATCTGACCATTTAACCATGTTAATACGAGGGGTGAAGATATGAAAAATGGAATCATCGCCAAAAATGCCCTAAATATACTTTTGCTCAGATATTCTGACAATCACAAGTTACCCTTTTATACAAAGTCTTCAAAACTATTTTGAAGATAAACTTTTTGTAAATGATTTCTACCGTTTCAGGTTTGGGGGACGTAATACATATCTCTTTCATTAATATGTGTTCATTAAAAAAAAGTGATTTATGATGAGAGGGACATTAAATTATTTCGACTTATTTTCAGGTATTTTACTTATTTTGGCGTCAAATACATACAACGCGACTGGAAAATTCGGGAGCTGTTTCTTTTTGATTATTCCAGTCAGTTGAACTGTGAATAATCACTCCCCATACCACGCGTATTGGCCCCATTAGAACTTTTATGCCTCCTCTCTTTTCTTGGATTCAAGGGTGCAACTGGAAATTTTATATAGAAGGGCCTAAGTTATATAAATTTTCTTTTTTGAATTGACCATTACTATAATAAATTATAGTAGATTATATTATTTAAAGGATAAAAAATAAACACTAAAGATAAAATAGTGCTAAAAAATATAAAATGGATATTTTTGAAATGTACGACCTTCTTGTTTTTATTAAGTTGTTCTCTCCTCTTTTTTATTATATAAAATGTATCGATGATCGAATCAATTTCACTTTCAACTACTTCAAATAGAGTAGTACGTTGCCTATCATATTCAACAATTTTATCCTTCCTTTGAGGTGTGAAGTAATTAGAAGTGATTTATTTTCTCTTTGACATATTTTGTGAATAGACCTAAACAAGGAACAATTATGAAGTAAAATTTAAAGTTTATATTTTTTTTGCAAACTATGTCACATCTATTTATACTATTTTGGTATTAAGAAAACAATCAAATCTTAATTGAAATCATTTTTCTAACATACTGCGTACAACTTTTATTTGGAATCAAAATCAATTTTTACCTCATACTATACTATTGCGTACAAGTTGTACAACTAGGATTAGAAAACTTTCTTTCTCCAGTTAATGCTATACGCAATACTTGTAATTGCCTAATTGGAATCACATTTAATTAATAATAGAGTGAGTCTCCTGACAGATGGCGTGCCAATAAGTTTATGGACATACTACATAAAAAAATTAGAATTTTTAAAAATATTTTTTCATATCGTATATTTTATATTTTCACCTTCAAATACATATTATTACTTGTTTTAAGTTATAAAATATAATATTTAAATTTTATTAAAAAAGTTACAACTTTAAGGTAAAAGCCTCTGTAGATTGTCCATAAGCTTATGGAAAAAACCAACTTTTCTTTAACTTTCTCTTAATTTTATACACATAAAACTTGGATTACGTAAAAACTAAAACCTTGCATATAATTAGATAAAAATTAAATATAACTTGGATAAATATTAAAGATAGTTTAGATAAATTTTTTTTTATATTTCTTGTTGTACTCTAAACTTTTTGTAAACAATATTAATTTTCTTCCATATAATATCTTGCGGTTAGGAATTATTTTTGTTGTGCGGAATGGAGAAAGAACAGAAAATATGAACGAAAATAACAAGACACAAGATTTACGTGGTTCACCAATTTGGCTACATCCACGGGAGACGGATTCACTATTTCAGAATTAATGTTTACAGAGAGAAGAGAGACACTTTATATGCTGTCTCCACTAAACCCTAACAAACTAGGCCAAAAACACAATTCGGCCCAAATCAACAGCAGTCCAATAAAGAGACAAGCGAGACCCCCGTTTGTTTCCCGGGGGCGACTGCCGCCCCCCCCCCCCGGACCCCCAGGCCAGGGTCGCAGAAGCGGCTATTACAGTATTCAAGGCATACCAACAATTTTGATGGAGACCACAACCTTTTTTTACCATACACAAACTCAAAAAACACAAAAAAAAACACAAAATACTAATGATAAAAAAAATTTGACTGAAACCAGGCACCCACGGTTCCACCAATGTTCTACCACTGTTTGGATTCTTCTTCCTAACCCCGGAACTCCCAAATCGGCATTGTAAGTCACCTCAAATGCTCGCAAATGGTACCCACAACCTGCTTAGTTTACTGGTGCAGGATAGAGACATTAACGGTGATGGTGTTGGGTGTTGTAAATCGGTTTTGAACTGTCCTCTCTGGTACTGTCGTGCAATGTACCATTGATTCAATGTTGGTACACCCTCCGTCCCAAATTAAATGGTATGAGAGAGAATTTCACGCTCATTAAGAAACTTGTCTAATTGTTAATATGTTTAATTACGTATAATTATGGCATACAAAATGTTACTTTTCAGAAACTACGTGTTATGACGAATCAAACCATATAACGTATGATAATATTATTTGAATTTTTGTTTTACCACTTTTTCTAGTAGTTACTAGTGTGTTCCAACATGACTAGTCTAACCAAGTGCATAATAACGTAAAACGTAAAGAACACATGACTTGGTTACGCAGTTCGGTGTAATCCACCTACATCTGCGGGGCCTGGCCCAGTTCAGAATGAATCCACTAATTAGAAAGATACAGTACAGAGTACAGTTTACAAAATACTTATCTTTACTAACTATAATGTGTGGACTCTGCTAGCTCCCCTAGCTAACGATCCGCCTTGATCAGACTCCCTCTGATCTCGAACTCCGTCGACGCAGGATCTCCTCCTCCTGAGGAATTAAGGTTTGTGATTCTGAACTTTGTGCGGCAGGTCAGGTGCGGTGGAACACAGTAGTCTGACTCTTTGCAATTCTCGAAAGTCTCAAAAATCTGTATGCAGATTTTTGCTCTGTAAAATCCGTAAGTATGCAGCCATGTTTGTCCCAATTTATATCCACGAACAGATTGGAATACTCCTTGATTATCTCCACAATATTCCTATTCCAAATCAGCTTCTTGAAGCACATCCAAATCACATAAATAAATTGATTTGCCTTATATCAATCTATCCCATATATTCGAATATATCATCTCCTTATAAGTAGGGATTTTCCATAAATCAATTATGCTTCACACGCCTGATATACATAGCCAAATATACTACTTCCATATATTATAAAATTTTCCAATATTTCGGCTTTGATTTCCATAAAACCTTGGCGTGAATATTCTGCATCAGCATGTTCCAACATGGAATGTATTCTTGTTCACAAAATTGCCAATCAAATATTCACTTGCAAATCCCTTGACTTTACAATCTCTCCCTTTGGCATTTTTGTGGACCCATAATATATTGAACATGTAATTCCAACGAAAACTTCCAGCACAGCATGAATATCATAAGCATGCATCAAAACAGCAGAATAATAATCGACATAATACCAGAATTCTTGTAAGCATGAAAGCCGAAATCCAGAATTACAACCATATTGAACAAATCATTCAAATTTAAAACCAATCATCCAAAATCAATCCAAAATCACTCCCCCTGGGACCACACATAAGGCCAACGCCAACTCAAAATCATCAAATACCAACATCAGCAATTAGTAATGCTCCCCCTGCATTAGTCATCAGAATCAACCTTCCAATCAGGACTTCTCAGCCTCCAAACTTGTTTTCTCCACCTCCAAAGCAGCCATTTGAATACCTATGGCACAAAGTCGGGCATTCAGAACCATCAGCCTAGCTTCCTTTTCTGCTGCTGATGAAGAAGTTGATCCAGATGGTTTCCACGGAAGGTCCTTCACATGCCTTAGCCCAAACGTCTTCTTGTTGGGCCTCAGAAACTCTGTATCAATCACATCATCCGAGGCCTTCCCTTTTACTTTTGCACTCTCGGCTAGTGCAGAGACCAGAGCAGGGTAAATGATGGTATCATTGACTTTGGGAGCAGTAGCTTGTCTGACTAAATGCTGCTGAATAAGTAGTCCAAGGTTAATCTCCTTCTGTGTTCCAACACAGTACATCAGTTTAACCATTTCCCTTGTCAAGGTTGTGGTATTAGTTGAGGGCAACCAATAATGCACAGCCACCTGATACAGACCAAAAAATCTTGAAGACAAGCATGATGCTTGTGAATACCCAGTTGCTGGCCATTCAACCTTATAACCACCAGATATAACACCTAAATTTTCATTGTCAGACAATCCCAGATTTTCAGGAAAGACTCCCCCTGTTTCAGGTGTCTTTAGACACAGCAATGTGTTGATTCTAGAAGCAGAAACATCTATGATCTTCCCCCGTACATATACCCTACCATACCAAGGGGAACTTATTTCTAAATTACCAGTCATGAGGTTAGAATACACCTCAAGTACAACCTGCCTGTTGTACTGTAACTGGATAGTTGCTGCAGTAGTTATGCCAGTCAGCTTTAGAAAATCTGTGAAGACGCTCTCCTTATAGGCTTTTAAATCCAAAGGCCTTTCTGCTATGAACTTCTTCTCTGAGAAAAAATCTCCCATCTCTGCACCTTTTTCATCAAAATAAACAGCAGAGAATGCCTTACTAACAGAGGGTAGAGGTAAAACCTTCTTTTCCTTGCTATCATGTCTTCTCTTGCTCCTCTTCGCTTGAGCAGAATCCTTGACTTTGTCAGCCTTTCTCTTGCCTTTTGCCATTTGATAGTACTCATCCAGTACCTCATCACTTGAATATTCCAGATCAGGAATATCCTGTGTTGGAACACTCCCTGATCTTTCAGCATCCTTCTTAATTTCTTCCTCGCTCTCAGAACCATTTTTCTGGTTAGATAGGCTTCCTTCAGGTACTACATCCTTCTGACCTTCATGAACATCACCAGCATCTGCACCTCCCAGATCATTATCAGAATCTAACTCCATATGGTCAGGTTCATCTCTCTGTGTTGGAACACTGTCATCACTGTCCGACAGAACAATGATGATAGGCTTCCTCAATTCTTCCATCCTCTTTGCTAAATTCATATCATAGAACCCCACCTGAAGTTTATCTTCGTTCCTAACCACTTCTAATCTTTCCACTTCACTTTCACTAATCTCTCTCAAAGAAACACAACTTGGTACTGGAATATAGCAATGCACGTAGAATTTATCTTTTTCCCTAAACTCGGCATATCTCCCCATCACAAATTTCACCGTATAATTCTCAATTCTCCTAATTTCACCTATGTTTCCAGTCACCAACTCCTTAACTTTAACCGTCAAATATTATCCTCTAATCCGCTTGATCTTTGTTAAGTCTACGACCACTCTATTAGCCTCAAGCCCCTCAAAGATTTCATCCACATTCTTACATTCAATACCCATGAATTTTAATGGACGAGGGTTAGGACCAGTTACCATGGGTTTCTTCTTCTTGGTTCCAGAAGATTGTACTTGCGCATCAGATTCAACTTTGGCTGTCTTCTCAACCTCTGCATTCTCCATGCTTCCTTCGATCTGAACTTGATTTTCTTCTTCATCTCTAACAGCTTGATAGACATATTTTCTCTGCTCAACAACCAACACCAATTCCAAATCAGTTGAAACTCAATCTTCCTTCATGATTTCTGACGCCTCTGCTTCATGTGCGGGAGAATTTGGAGTTGACATTCTTTACCCAATATCACGAAGGAGGAAAGTTGTTGAAGCAAAAAAAAATTACTGCAGGGTTTTGGAGTACAAAATTTTGTGCCGAGAGTAGAGGAATGTGAGGGGATTTTTGGACAAGTTTGAATCCCACTTTAACTCTTCATGTATTCACCTCTTTTCCCGCGAAGCCACTTTTTAAATTTCCCAAACTTGTAATGATGACACTTTCCCTTTTTGTCAAATCAAGTTGTCATGCCAAAAATAACTTCTAACACACCATACTAACCATCTCCTATTTTTGTACACCTTTGCCTCCTTCCAATTTTTTTTCATTTTTGCTAAAAAAAATAACCAAAATAAATATTTACAAGAGAGAATAACTATGGTAAAAATTACCTCAGATTTGACAAACACCTAAGTGTTGTCGAAGGCTCTCAAAAGAGGTAACATCCAACGGCTTTGTAAATATATCAGCAAATTACCTGTGTGTTGGAACATAGATTACTTCCACTTCCTTTCTTTCAACCAGATCTCTAATAAAATGATGCCGTATATCAATATGTTTAGTCCTCGAGTGTTGAACTGGATTCTTCAAAATATCAATAGCACTTGTGTTGTCACATAGAATCTTCAAGGGGCCTTGATGAATTCCATAATGTTTCAGCATTTGTTTCATCCATAATAATTGTGCACAACAACTCCCTGCTGCAAGATACTCTGCTTCTGCAGTAGATAGAGAGATCGAGTTCTGTTTCTTGCTATACCAGGACACCAAATTTGTTCCAATAAAGAAATATCCACCTGTGGTACTTTTTCGTTGATCAGCATTACCAACCATATCAGAATCACTATACCCAAATAGTTCAGAATCTTGACTCTTAGAATACCAAACACCATACTCAGAAGTTCCACTTATATATCGAATAACTCTTTTAACTGTAGTAAGATGAGATTCCTTAGGATCAGCTTGAAACCTCGCACATATCCCAACACTGAAACATATATCTGGTCTGCTTGCGGTTAAATGCAATAAGCTTCCAATCATGCTTCTATATAACTTCTGATCTACTGGAATTCCTTTTTCATCCTTTACCAGTTTATCAGAAACTCCCATAAGAGTTCAGACTGCTCGAACACTACTGAGTCCGAAATTTTTAATCAAATTCAAGGCATACTTACTTTGATTTATGAATAGACCATTCCGTCCTTGTTTGACTTGCAATCCCAGAAAGTAAGTCAACTCTCCAACCATGCTCATTTCAAATTCAGATTGCATAATGGTGACAAAATCCTGTACCATAGATGGTGAAGTAGAACCAAAAACTATGTCATCAACATAAATTTGAGCAATCAGAAACATTCAAGCCTTGTCAAGCACGAATAAAGTGCAGTCTACTCCCCCTCGGCGATAACCTTTCTGAAGAAGGAAGGTAGTAAGTTGGTCATACCATGCCCTGGGTGCCTGCTTTAGTCCGTATAAAGCCTTCTTGAGACGATATACATGATGTGGATAATGAGGATCTTCAAAGCCTTTAGGTTGTTCCACATATACTTCTTCATTCACCACTCCATTTAAAAAGGCACTCTTGACATCCATTTGATACAAAGTAAAATTCAAAGAGCAGGCAATAGCTAGTAGAATTTGGATAGATTCTAATCTGGCAACTGGCGCAAAGGTTTCATCAAAATCAACACCTTCCACTTGTGTATATCCTTGAGCAACAAGTCTAGCTTTGTTTCGAGTGACTAAGCCGTCTGCATCTGACTTATTCTTGAAGATCCATTTCGTACCAATGACATTAATGCCTTTGGGGTGAGGAGTAAGATACCAAACATCATTCCTTGTAAACTGACCAAGTTCATCTTGCATTTTAGCAATCCAATACTCATCAAGTAAGGCTTCTTTATAGTTCTTGGGTTCAATTAGAGTTCTCGAATGTGCAGCAGTTGCTTTGTACGTCTTGTATAATCCGGCGAGTTCTTTACTGGCTTTCTCATTGTCCCTATAGGCCACCCCAACGATGGCCTAATTTTCCTTGATGGTCCGCTCTAAGGAAGGAAGTAGATCCTGTCGATATTTTATGATCTCTTCTCTCCATTCCTCGAATTTGGTGGTGGCAGTCACCAAGGCCTCTCGAGCCACCTCCACATTTTCTTGAGCCACTCAAGCCTCGCGCCTGTAGCCTTCGATGGTCTAGTTGGATTGAGAGAATGATGCCCTCACCCAATGGCTTTATAAACTTTGGCAGAGGTGAAGCATTCATGCATCAAAGTGAACCCAGCTTTGGTAGTGATCTTTTCGAGAACTTCATTATGACGAGCTTTGAAAGAACGGTAATCACCCAAAATTTTGTCCTTCGTTGCAACTAAGGAGTCTCTTTCTTCCCTCGAAAAAATTAAGGCGTCAAGGAGTTCTTTTGTCTTTCATGGAGCCGAGCTAAGTTTGTTGTGCACTGCTTGAAGCTCCTTTTCGAGCCGAGCAGATTTGTACCAGTGTCGAGAGACTTTGATTGGATTCTCCTACACCCATATCCGATGGTACCACTCTTTCATAACTTGAAAGAAAAAGTTGAAAGAAGTGCCCCTTTATAGATGAGGGGATGGTAGGACACCAGATCTAGGGTCTACGAATGGCAAAAAGAAATAAGAAAAACATAAGTATGGGAAAATAAAAAATTCATTAATACATGAAAATTAAAAAGTACATCCGGAGCCCCAGGGGCAAAATCTTTCATACTCTGTCTACCCTAGGAGTCACTTGAGAAGAACCCGGGGGATTAGGACGGCTTCGTTGCTTCAGAGATCTTCATCCACCTCCAGGCATTGGATTTCCTATGCTAAAAAGTACTTCCCGGAGGCCTTTAAATGGTCAAGTAAGGGAAATTTGCTCCCCCATCCTGGATGGATTTCCACTAAAGGTGGTCCAGCTGCTGCAGTTCTGTGTTATTTTTATAAGCGTCCAACATGGTTACATATTCGGTGTGGAGGTACTTGCAAATAGCTTGAACCATGTTCCAGGTGAGTCTCACCAAAAGCGGGGAGAGGGACAAAAACAGACCCCGGAACCCTTTCGTCTTCACCAGCTTGTTAGTATAGGCCTTGAATGTCGAAGCCTATTGTGCATGGGAGCAAATCTCGGCCAATTTTGCATTTTCACTGGTCAGAGTCTTGTTGGCCATCTCTAACTCTTTTATACAGACTTCTTTCAAGTCCATCTCCCTCTTGTGTTCGAGGGCTATCCTCGTACGTTCGACCTCATAATCAGAGGCCACCATATTCAAGTCTTGTTTAAACTTGCAATTTGTCACGTTTAGTTTATTCTCCAACTTTTTCGATTTGGCCACAGCCGCCTGGCCTCCTTGGCCTTGGCCACAAAAAGCTGGAAGGAAGAATCTAGGGTGTCCAAAAAGTTGGGCACCTATGGGATAGATGCCAATGAGAGGTCCATCAAACCCAGAGGGGTGAAAATACTTTTTCCTAAAAGATGGTTGAACCCGGAGTCAGCATTCCCAGAGCCACCAGCTTGAGCAGTGATGTGGGGGTCCGAAGAAGTCCTGTCCTTGTCAGTTCGTTGGCTTAGAGATGAAGGACGCTGGGGTAAAGCCTCATCCCGATGCCGCTTGTTTCTCGCAGAGTCGTTAAAGGCTTCTACCTGGGAATCTGAAACGTCCTCTATTCGGACAAGTTTTTTGAACGCAGGCCAAGATGAACCCCATGAGCAATTTCCTTGTAAACAACTTCAACATCCTCCTCGCCGCTAAGACCAAGCATGTCAAAGAAACTCACTTAAGAGTAAAGAACAAACGCATGTCAGGAAAAAAGAACAAAGTGAAGGGGGAGGGGTAAAATGAAGAAGAAAAGATAAAAAAACAAGGACGCCGCAAACACCTTCAAGGAGTGGAGAGAAACTCCTTAAGCTGGCCCATTCGGTAGGATACACCTGCAGGGACTCCGAGGCAGCCTTGTAGCTGCTTCGGTGGGGATAGAAGTGTCAACTTTGATTTTCTTCTTCTTCTGCTTCATTTCTTTCGAAGCCTCATCATTGGCATCCGAAGGAGTCTTTCTCTTAATCTCTTTGGGCTTGTCGCCTTTCACAACTTTCTTCTTTCCCTTATTCTTTCCCGAAGGGGCCTTCAAAGATTCTGCCAGAGGAGTTGGCCTTATCAAAACTGGCGGCTGGTCGTAGATCCAATCGTTGACCTTTTCCGGCCAAACATAGTTGGAGTTCTTCAAAATGTCATGGGGCTCTCCTAACAATCAATCCATGTTCACCACTACACTCTCTAGAGTGACATAAGCCAAAGCGCTCAGATACTTAGGGCTCCGGTTCCACTTTGGAATAAAATACTCCTCTGACTCCTTTTCAAAGGTGATTATGGTGGATCGGTGCCATCCCTTGCAATTCGATCTGATCTGTATAGGATATTCTGAGAACCTATTGCTGAGGGTCACAATCCCTTCAAGTTTCGTGTCATGGCCATCGGCTGAGCGTACCACACAGATATGTAATATATGCTTCTTAAAAGTTCATACCTAGGGGTAACCCCAAGGGTATGGCATCGGCTTATGAACACCATAACTAAGAGTATAACGTTCGAATGAAGTTGGGCCAAACTGATTTGATGCTCCTCGAGAAGATAAGAGATGATTGAGTGTAAGGGAAAGCAGAGCCCAAATTGGAAGAGGCACTCATAGACGGTGCACCAACTAGCCTAGCGTTCCTCTAATTTTCATCTTCTTGAAGGACCCCCAATTGAAAATCTTCCGAAACCTTAACCCAGACAGGCAGAGTAGACAAAAAAGCAGAGACCTCTGGAGCAATCAACTGGGGCTCTTCAAGCTCCACTTCCAAGATCATTTCGAAGTAGAATTTCATAACCTCCTTATTTGCCTAAACTCGGGTCTCCTTTCGAATCCTAGATCTCAAGGTAACCCATTTTTGACAGAAACCATTGGGCGGCGTGGAACAGTAAGAACTTCCTCTGGCCCCCAGATATTCGAAAGAAGAACCAGCGACCAAAGAAGGGATGGCGTCAGAATCTCCAAGGCGAGAGCTTTCTTTTCCTTCTCCGGAGGGCACGGCCAAAAAATAGGCCGAAATGGAGTTCTTCCCCGTTGTCGGTGTTTGCGACATTGAAAAACAAAAATGAAAGAACAAAGGAGATGAGACTTACTGGTTAACGGGCCGAAAAGTTACCCGAGCTTGCCGAAAAAGGTTGCCAGAGAATCGCTCTGACGAAGAAGAGGGTTTTTGAAAGTTGAGAGTGATTTGGGGAAAAGAGTGATGAGGAAATGGTGAAAACCCTGATTATATAGAGTGCGTTAAAAGGTAATCATTACCTTGAGCAGCCTCACAAAAAGTGAGTGTATGGGTAAGTGGGCTGCGTGAGGGGAGAAACCCAAGGCATTCATGGGGAAAGCGGCGTGCGTGAAACCTAGCAGAAGTTTCACGCTCCTCAGAAGGAGAAAGTTAACACCACGCTCGCAACTCTCCCGCTTCCTAACTTGAAGTCAAATTTTGAAAATCAACCCTGCACACATTTTCCTCTTCCCGCTTTAGACTCAAATTCTTCAAAATTCCAACACAGATCAGGGGGCTAAAGATCGAACCCCCCATCATATTTATAAGGAAATTCAAGCTCCAAGGATGCTAGCACATATTAGAACCCTGTAAACCCGGAGCCTCTTTGCTTAAACACACAGATTCAAGCTCCTAGAACGCTAGCAAAAATTAGAACCCTGAAAGCCCGAAGTTATTGCACTTAAATGCGTAAATGTGAACCGTTCAAGCTCTAACATAGACCAGATGATCAAAGGACGAATGCACTATACCAAGGAGGTGGATTCCCTGGATTTTTGCATAGTTCAGAAGGTGGGAATTCGAACCCTATACGACCAGAAGCTCTAATTTGAACGTACCAAACTTCTAGCACAAATTGGAAGGTCGACATCCGAATCTATTCTGGGCTCTAGGAATTCAAACGACCAGGGACTCTGACACAAAATTAGAAACCTGAAGGTCGTACTCCCTATAGATAAAAAAATTAAGACTTTTATAATCCCGGGCTCTAGCACAAATTAGAAGCTCTGGATTCTAAGGCCTCTTATCTTTTCTTACACAACAGAATTCGAGGGCCCTCGCCTTTTAACCCAGATTAGAAGGTAGGAAGCTGAACGTCGTGTTTCTGTCCCTGTGGTCTGAAGATCTGTTGGTTACTAACACGATTAGATAACCAAAGACCAAAACCCTTGTGAAGAATTATCAGGGGCCTGAAGGCTCATAGGGAAATAAAAGAGTCAGGATTTAGGCCCTTGGGCTCTAACACAGACTAGAAAGCCAAGGGTTAAACCCCTGACACACTAATAAGCTCGAACGGCAAGTTCGAAGCCTCAACCTGGGATGAACATTCAACGCACCATCAAGGGAACCAACATGGTACCCCTAGAAGTGTTAAAGGATTTCAGAGGGTAAGTCCTTGCACAAACATCAGTTCGAAACATTCCCGTCAAAAGGGAGTTTTGACGAACCCGCGGACTCAAGCATATATTCAAGCCCACGATCTAGGGATGAATTTGAAGGCCAAAACCTCAGCTTCCCAAGGGCTTCTTGATAATGAGTTAAATCGTATGGACCTAAACAGCCATGCGTCCGACTGAAGGTCCATAGCTTTGCCCTTTGAGTAAAGCCTTTTGGGCTCGACCAAGGTGAAAGTACTTGCTCCATAAGCAAACAAAAAAGTTGCCTTACTTTCCTACCTATATAAAGGCCAAAGGTAACCCTATACAACTCAACCATTCATCCCTAATTACACTCTTGTAATGTGCTTGCTTACTTGGCCGTCAAGGCCTCTTCCCCCCGAACACCTCTGGGGACTTTGTCTGTAGATTCCAACCTACGGACGGCGGCACAACGGTGGTGGAAAATTAGGGTGCATCAGCTTGGTTCTGTAATGTGTATTGTTCGGATTTGTTAATTTTCTGACCTGTTTCATCTGCGAGCTGCCGGAAACCCAGGTTTCTGGCAGACTTTTTTTGGGACCTTAGAAATAGGTTCTGAATGAGGAACCTGTTCTAAGCTCGGAACACATTTAAAGGCGGTTCCTTCAGCTTGGCAAAGACACAAAATAATCGCCTTCCATTGTCCATTTTAAAGGCGGTTCTTAGAACTGTCTTTGATCATGGACAATCAAAGTAGAGAAGTCACTACCAAAGTGAGTCTCTAGTCCTAATCACCCCCACCATCCCCTAGTGAATGCGGGTTAAAACAATTAAAATCTAGATCAAATTCGGGTTATAAGCAATTGGGTAAACTCACACGCCTATTTGAGTTTTGGTTAAAAACATTACATACTTGGAGTAAAACATGTAATTTATATATTTTGTTCTAAATATGTAATATCTCTAATAAAAAACAATGGTTGCGTGGAAGGGTGAACATAATAAAGGTGGAATATTTTTTAGGGTTTCATAATTTAGTGCATTCTAGACACCAGTTTTGACGTCAGAATTGCCTTAAAAATGCACTTCCTAAGCTTGTGCCTCTTTAAGAAATGCTTCAGGACTGCCTTAAAATAGTACTTAGTGCATTTTTTTAAGGTTTTCTTAGACGGCAGTCAACCATAGTTTTCTTCTTTAGTGCACTCCAAACACATCTTCTGAAGTTGAAAGTGCCCTCATAAGTTCACTCAGACATAAGTTCACTCGCGGTACTATGGCAGTTTTTCTACATGCTGATTACTAGATGCTTATCTTTTTTGACCATTCAGTAACGCTTTTACATGAATTCCCTTTCTTTTGTATGTTAATCGATAGAGAGACCGTTTGGTTCAAGAGGGAGAGGAAAAATAATCAGGAAAGAGAAATGGAAAAAGACAAAGTATTGGGAAAGACGATTTTCATATGCTTATGGAAAGATTGAATTTAATTAAAATAATAAAAGATAAAATGTGTTGGTTGCAATATTAAAATTTTATTATCCAACGTGTAGTAGTTATAAAGTTATAACTCGATTCATGCAATTCAAAAATTTTATCTCCATTTCTTCTATTTTACACTTTAAACATTGATTTTTCCATTGCTTATGAAAAGATCGTCTTTCAAGAGACGGACTCATAATAAAATATAGTTAAAAGAAACAATTCAGCGATGGGTTGATCTTTACCTTTCGTGATTACAATTTACACAGAATTAACGTTTGAAATTCAGAACCTTTAAAACTGCGTCATGTGAACAGCGTTTGGAACGTGTTGAATTTACGGACTACTTTACCAGTCAAAAACAAACATCGTAGCTTTTGAAATGCTAAAATAATAAAATTAATATCGGCACCAACAGACAAAAACGACGACAAATCGCGGTACTATGGCAGTTTTTCTACATGCTGATTACTAGATGCTTATCTTTTTTGACCATTCAATAACGCTTTTACATGAATTCCCTTTCTTTTGTATGTTAATCGATAGAGAGACCGTTTGGTTCAAGAGGGAGAGGAAAAATAATCAGGAAAGAGAAATGGAAAAAGACAAAGTATTGGGAAAGACGATTTTCATATGCTTATGGAAAGATTGAATTTAATTAAAATAATAAAAGATAAAATGTGTTGGTTGCAATATTAAAATTTTATTATCCAACGTGTAGTAGTTATAAAGTTATAACTCGATTCATGCAATTCAAAAATTTTATCTCCATTTCTTCTATTTTACACTTTAAACATTGATTTTTCCATTGCTTATGAAAAGATCGTCTTTCAAGAGACGGACTCATAATAAAATATAGTTAAAAGAAACAATTCAGCGATGGGTTGATCTTTACCTTTCGTGATTACAATTTACACAGAATTAACGTTTGAAATTCAGAACCTTTAAAACTGCGTCATGTGAACAGCGTTTGGAACGTGTTAAATTTAAGGACTACTTTACCAGTCAAAAACAAACATTGTAGCTTTTGAAATGCTAAAATAATAAAATTAATATCGGCACCAACAGACAAAAACGACGACAAATCGCGGTACTATGGCAGTTTTTCAACATGCTGATTACTAGATGCTTATCTTTTTTGACCATTCAGTAACGCTTTTACATGAATTCCCTTTCTTTTGTATGTTAATCGATAGAGAGACCGTTTGGTTCAAGAGGGAGAGGAAAAATAATCAGGAAAGAGAAATGGAAAAAGACAAAGTATTGGGAAAGACGATTTTCATATGCTTATGGAAATAATGAATTTAATTAAAATAATAAAAGATAAAATGTGTTGGTTGCAATATTAAAATTTTATTATCCAACGTGTAGTAGTTATAAAGTTATAACTCGATTCATGCAATTCAAAAATTTTATCTCCATTTCTTCTATTTTACACTTTAAACATTGATTTTTCCATTGCTTATGAAAAGATCGTCTTTCAAGAGACGGACTCATAATAAAATATAGTTAAAAGAAACAATTCAGCGATGGGTTGATCTTTACCTTTCGTGATTACAATTTACACAGAATTAACGTTTGAAATTCAGAACCTTTAAAACTGCGTCATGTGAACAGCGTTTGGAACGTGTTAAATTTACGGACTACTTTACCAGTCAAAAACAAACATTGTAGCTTTTGAAATGCTAAAATAATAAAATTAATATCGGCACCAACAGACAAAAACGACGACAAATCGCGGTACTATGGCAGTTTTTCAACATGCTGATTACTAGATGCTTATCTTTTTTGACCATTCAGTAACGCTTTTACATGAATTCCCTTTCTTTTGTATGTTAATCGATAGAGAGACCGTTTGGTTCAAGAGGGAGAGGAAAAATAATCAGGAAAGAGAAATGGAAAAAGACAAAGTATTGGGAAAGACGATTTTCATATGCTTATGGAAAGATTGAATTTAATTAAAATAATAAAAGATAAAATGTGTTGGTTGCAATATTAAAATTTTATTATCCAACGTGTAGTAGTTATAAAGTTATAACTCGATTCATGCAATTCAAAAATTTTATCTCCATTTCTTCTATTTTACACTTCAAACATTGATTTTTCCATTGCTTATGAAAAGATCGTCTTTCAAGAGACGGACTCATAATAAAATATAGTTAAAAGAAACAATTCAGCGATGGGTTGATCTTTACCTTTCGTGATTACAATTTACACAGAATTAACGTTTGAAATTCAGAACCTTTAAAACTGCGTCATGTGAACAGCGTTTGGAACGTGTTGAATTTACGGACTACTTTACCAGTCAAAAACAAACATTGTAGCTTTTGAAATGCTAAAATAATAAAATTAATATCGGCACCAACAGACAAAAACGACGATAAATCGCGGTACTATGGCAGTTTTTCTACATGGTGATTACTAGATGCTTATCTTTTTTGACCATTCAGTAACGCTTTTACATGAATTCCCTTTCTTTTGTATGTTAATCGATAGAGAGACCGTTTGGTTCAAGAGGGAGAGGAAAAATAATCAGGAAAGAGAAATGGAAAAAGACAAAGTATTGGGAAAGACGATTTTCATATGCTTATGGAAAGATTGAATTTAATTAAAATAATAAAAGATAAAATGTGTTGGTTGCAATATTAAAATTTTATTATCCAACGTGTAGTAGTTATAAAGTTATAACTCGATTCATGCAATTCAAAAATTTTATCTCCATTTCTTCTATTTTACACTTTAAACATTGATTTTTCCATTGCTTATGAAAAGATCGTCTTTCAAGAGACGGACTCATAATAAAATATAGTTAAAAGAAACAATTCAGCGATGGGTTGATCTTTACCTTTCGTGATTACAATTTACACAGAATTAACGTTTGAAATTCAGAACCTTTAAAACTGCGTCATGTGAACAGCGTTTGGAACGTGTTGAATTTACGGACTACTTTACCAGTCAAAAACAAACATCGTAGCTTTTGAAATGCTAAAATAATAAAATTAATATCGGCACCAACAGACAAAAACGACGACAAATCGCGGTACTATCGCAGTTTTTCTACATGCTGATTACTAGATGCTTATCTTTTTTGACCATTCAGTAACGCTTTTACATGAATTCCCTTTCTTTTGTATGTTAATCAATAGAGAGACCGTTTGGTTCAAGAGGGAGAGGAAAAATAATCAGGAAAGAGAAATGGAAAAAGACAAAGTATTGGGAAAGACGATTTTCATATGCTTATGGAAAGATTGAATTTAATTAAAATAATAAAAGATAAAATGTGTTGGTTGCAATATTAAAATTTTATTATCCAACGTGTAGTAGTTATAAAGTTATAACTCGATTCATGCAATTCAAAAATTTTATCTTCATTTCTTCTATTTTACACTTTAAACATTGATTTTTCCATTGCTTATGAAAAGATCGTCTTTCAAGAGACGGACTCATAATAAAATATAGTTAAAAGAAACAATTCAGCGATGGGTTGATCTTTACCTTTCGTGATTACAATTTACACAGAATTAACGTTTGAAATTCAGAACCTTTAAAACTGCGTCATGTGAACAGCGTTTGGAACGTGTTGAATTTACGGACTACTTTACCAGTCAAAAACAAACATCGTAGCTTTTGAAATGCTAAAATAATAAAATTAATATCGGCACCAACAGACAAAAACGACGACAAATCGGGGTACTATCGCAGTTTTTCTACATGCTGATTACTAGATGCTTATCTTTTTTGACCATTCAGTAACGCTTTTACATGAATTCCCTTTCTTTTGTATGTTAATCGATAGAGAGACCGTTTGGTTCAAGAGGGAGGGGAAAAATAATCAGGAAAGAGAAATGGAAAAAGACAAAGTATTGGGAAAGACGATTTTCATATGCTTATGGAAAGATTGAATTTAATTAAAATAATAAAAGATAAAATGTGTTGGTTGCAATATTAAAATTTTATTATCCAACGTGTAGTAGTTATAAAGTTATAACTCGATTCATGCAATTCAAAAATTTTATCTCCATTTCTTCTATTTTACACTTTAAACATTGATTTTTCCATTGCTTATGAAAAGATCGTCTTTCAAGAGACGGACTCATAATAAAATATAGTTAAAAGAAACAATTCAGCGATGGGTTGATCTTTACCTTTCGTGATTACAATTTACACAGAATTAACGTTTGAAATTCAGAACCTTTAAAACTGCGTCATGTGAACAGCGTTTGGAACGTGTTGAATTTACGGACTACTTTACCAGTCAAAAACAAACATCGTAGCTTTTGAAATGCTAAAATAATAAAATTAATATCGGCACCAACAGACAAAAACGACGACAAATCGCGGTACTATCGCAGTTTTTCTACATGGTGATTACTAGATGCTTATCTTTTTTGACCATTCAGTAACGCTTTTACATGAATTCCCTTTCTTTTGTATGTTAATCGATAGAGAGACCGTTTGGTTCAAGAGGGAGGGGAAAAATAATCAGGAAAGAGAAATGGAAAAAGACAAAGTATTGGGAAAGACGATTTTCATATGCTTATGAAAAGATTGAATTTAATTAAAATAATAAAAGATAAAATGTGTTGGTTGCAATATTAAAATTTTATTATCCAACGTGTAGTAGTTATAAAGTTATAACTCGATTCATGCAATTCAAAAATTTTATCTCCATTTCTTCTATTTTACACTTTAAACATTGATTTTTCCATTGCTTATGAAAAGATCGTCTTTCAAGAGACGGACTCATAATAAAATATAGTTAAAAGAAACAATTCAGCGATGGGTTGATCTTTACCTTTCGTGATTACAATTTACACAGAATTAACGTTTGAAATTCAGAACCTTTAAAACTGCGTCATGTGAACAGCGTTTGGGACGTGTTGAATTTACGGACTACTTTACCAGTCAAAAACAAACATCGTAGCTTTTGAAATGCTAAAATAATAAAATTAATATCGGCACCAACAGACAAAAACGACGACAAATCGCGGTACTATGGCAGTTTTTCTACATGGTGATTACTAGATGCTTATCTTTTTTGACCATTCAGTAACGCTTTTACATGAATTCCCTTTCTTTTGTATGTTAATCGATAGAGAGACCGTTTGGTTCAAGAGGGAGGGGAAAAATAATCAGGAAAGAGAAATGGAAAAAGACAAAGTATTGGGAAAGACGATTTTCATATGCTTATGGAAAGATTGAATTTAATTAAAATAATAAAAGATAAAATGTGTTGGTTGCAATATTAAAATTTTATTATCCAACGTGTAGTAGTTATAAAGTTATAACTCGATTCATGCAATTCAAAAATTTTATCTCCATTTCTTCTATTTTACACTTTAAGCATTGATTTTTCCATTGCTTATGAAAAGATCGTCTTTCAAGAGACGGACTCATAATAAAATATAGTTAAAAGAAACAATTCAGCGATGGGTTGATCTTTACCTTTCGTGATTACAATTTACACAGAATTAACGTTTGAAATTCAGAACCTTTAAAACTGCGTCATGTGAACAGCGTTTGGAACGTGTTGAATTTACGGACTACTTTACCAGTCAAAAACAAACATCGTAGCTTTTGAAATGCTAAAATAATAAAATTAATATCGGCACCAACAGACAAAAACGACGACAAATCGCGGTACTATCGCAGTTTTTCTACATGCTGATTACTAGATGCTTATCTTTTTTGACCATTCAGTAACGCTTTTACATGAATTCCCTTTCTTTTGTATGTTAATCGATAGAGAGACCGTTTGGTTCAAGAGGGAGAGGAAAAATAATCAGGAAAGAGAAATGGAAAAAGACAAAGTATTGGGAAAGACGATTTTCATATGCTTATGGAAAGATTGAATTTAATTAAAATAATAAAAGATAAAATGTGTTGGTTGCAATATTAAAATTTTATTATCCAACGTGTAGTAGTTATAAAGTTATAACTCGATTCATGCAATTCAAAAATTTTATCTCCATTTCTTCTATTTTACACTTTAAACATTGATTTTTCCATTGCTTATGAAAAGATCGTCTTTCAAGAGACGGACTCATAATAAAATATAGTTAAAAGAAACAATTCAGCGATGGGTTGATCTTTACCTTTCGTGATTACAATTTACACAGAATTAACGTTTGAAATTCAGAACCTTTAAAACTGCGTCATGTGAACAGCGTTTGGAACGTGTTGAATTTACGGACTACTTTACCAGTCAAAAACAAACATCGTAGCTTTTGAAATGCTAAAATAATAAAATTAATATCGGCACCAACAGACAAAAACGACGACAAATCGCGGTACTATCGCAGTTTTTCTACATGCTGATTACTAGATGCTTATCTTTTTTGACCATTCAGTAACGCTTTTACATGAATTCCCTTTCTTTTGTATGTTAATCGATAGAGAGACCGTTTGGTTCAAGAGGGAGAGGAAAAATAATCAGGAAAGAGAAATGGAAAAAGACAAAGTATTGGGAAAGACGATTTTCATATGCTTATGGAAAGATTGAATTTAATTAAAATAATAAAAGATAAAATGTGTTGGTTGCAATATTAAAATTTTATTATCCAACGTGTAGTAGTTATAAAGTTATAACTCGATTCATGCAATTCAAAAATTTTATCTCCATTTCTTCTATTTTACACTTTAAACATTGATTTTTCCATTGCTTATGAAAAGATCGTCTTTCAAGAGACGGACTCATAATAAAATATAGTTAAAAGAAACAATTCAGCGATGGGTTGATCTTTACCTTTCGTGATTACAATTTACACAGAATTAACGTTTGAAATTCAGAACCTTTAAAACTGCGTCATGTGAACAGCGTTTGGAACGTGTTGAATTTACGGACTACTTTACCAGTCAAAAACAAACATTGTAGCTTTTGAAATGCTAAAATAATAAAATTAATATCGGCACCAACAGACAAAAACGACGACAAATCGCGGTACTATCGCAGTTTTTCTACATGCTGATTACTAGATGCTTATCTTTTTTGACCATTCAGTAACGCTTTTACATGAATTCCCTTTCTTTTGTATGTTAATCGATAGAGAGACCGTTTGGTTCAAGAGGGAGAGGAAAAATAATCAGGAAAGAGAAATGGAAAAAGACAAAGTATTGGGAAAGACGATTTTCATATGCTTATGGAAAGATTGAATTTAATTAAAATAATAAAAGATAAAATGTGTTGGTTGCAATATTAAAATTTTATTATCCAACGTGTAGTAGTTATAAAGTTATAACTCGATTCATGCAATTCAAAAATTTTATCTCCATTTCTTCTATTTTACACTTTAAACATTGATTTTTCCATTGCTTATGAAAAGATCGTCTTTCAAGAGACGGACTCATAATAAAATATAGTTAAAAGAAACAATTCAGCGATGGGTTGATCTTTACCTTTCGTGATTACAATTTACACAGAATTAACGTTTGAAATTCAGAACCTTTAAAACTGCGTCATGTGAACAGCGTTTGGAACGTGTTGAATTTACGGACTACTTTACCAGTCAAAAACAAACATTGTAGCTTTTGAAATGCTAAAATAATAAAATTAATATCGGCACCAACAGACAAAAACGACGACAAATCGCGGTACTATGGCAGTTTTTCTACATGCTGATTACTAGATGCTTATCTTTTTTGACCATTCAGTAACGCTTTTACATGAATTCCCTTTCTTTTGTATGTTAATCGATAGAGAGACCGTTTGGTTCAAGAGGGAGAGGAAAAATAATCAGGAAAGAGAAATGGAAAAAGACAAAGTATTGGGAAAGACGATTTTCATATGCTTATGGAAAGATTGAATTTAATTAAAATAATAAAAGATAAAATGTGTTGGTTGCAATATTAAAATTTTATTATCCAACGTGTAGTAGTTATAAAGTTATAACTCGATTCATGCAATTCAAAAATTTTATCTCCATTTCTTCTATTTTACACTTTAAACATTGATTTTTCCATTGCTTATGAAAAGATCGTCTTTCAAGAGACGGACTCATAATAAAATATAGTTAAAAGAAACAATTCAGCGACGGGTTGATCTTTACCTTTCGTGATTACAATTTACACAGAATTAACGTTTGAAATTCAGAACCTTTAAAACTGCGTCATGTGAACAGCGTTTGGAACGTGTTGAATTTACGGACTACTTTACCAGTCAAAAACAAACATTGTAGCTTTTGAAATGCTAAAATAATAAAATTAATATCGGCACCAACAGACAAAAACGACGACAAATCGCGGTACTATGGCAGTTTTTCTACATGCTGATTACTAGATGCTTATCTTTTTTGACCATTCAGTAACGCTTTTACATGAATTCCCTTTCTTTTGTATGTTAATCGATAGAGAGACCGTTTGGTTCAAGAGGGAGAGGAAAAATAATCAGGAAAGAGAAATGGAAAAAGACAAAGTATTGGGAAAGACGATTTTCATATGCTTATGGAAAGACTGAATTTAATTAAAATAATAAAAGATAAAATGTGTTGGTTGCAATATTAAAATTTTATTATCCAACGTGTAGTAGTTATAAAGTTATAACTCGATTCATGCAATTCAAAAATTTTATCTCCATTTCTTCTATTTTACACTTTAAACATTGATTTTTCCATTGCTTATGAAAAGATCGTCTTTCAAGAGACGGACTCATAATAAAATATAGTTAAAAGAAACAATTCAGCGACGGGTTGATCTTTACCTTTCGTGATTACAATTTACACAGAATTAACGTTTGAAATTCAGAACCTTTAAAACTGCGTCATGTGAACAGCGTTTGGAACGTGTTGAATTTACGGACTACTTTACCAGTCAAAAACAAACATTGTAGCTTTTGAAATGCTAAAATAATAAAATTAATATCGGCACCAACAGACAAAAACGACGACAAATCGCGGTACTATGGCAGTTTTTCTACATGCTGATTACTAGATGCTTATCTTTTTTGACCATTCAGTAACGCTTTTACATGAATTCCCTTTCTTTTGTATGTTAATCGATAGAGAGACCGTTTGGTTCAAGAGGGAGAGGAAAAATAATCAGGAAAGAGAAATGGAAAAAGACAAAGTATTGGGAAAGACGATTTTCATATGCTTATGGAAAGATTGAATTTAATTAAAATAATAAAAGATAAAATGTGTTGGTTGCAATATTAAAATTTTATTATCCAACGTGTAGTAGTTATAAAGTTATAACTCGATTCATGCAATTCAAAAATTTTATCTCCATTTCTTCTATTTTACACTTTAAACATTGATTTTTCCATTGCTTATGAAAAGATCGTCTTTCAAGAGACGGACTCATAATAAAATATAGTTAAAAGAAACAATTCAGCGATGGGTTGATCTTTACCTTTCGTGATTACAATTTACACAGAATTAACGTTTGAAATTCAGAACCTTTAAAACTGCGTCATGTGAACAGCGTTTGGAACGTGTTGAATTTACGGACTACTTTACCAGTCAAAAACAAACATTGTAGCTTTTGAAATGCTAAAATAATAAAATTAATATCGGCACCAACAGACAAAAACGACGACAAATCGCGGTACTATGGCAGTTTTTCTACATGCTGATTACTAGATGCTTATCTTTTTTGACCATTCAGTAACGCTTTTACATGAATTCCCTTTCTTTTGTATGTTAATCGATAGAGAGACCGTTTGGTTCAAGAGGGAGAGGAAAAATAATCAGGAAAGAGAAATGGAAAAAGACAAAGTATTGGGAAAGACGATTTTCATATGCTTATGGAAAGATTGAATTTAATTAAAATAATAAAAGATAAAATGTGTTGGTTGCAATATTAAAATTTTATTATCCAACGTGTAGTAGTTATAAAGTTATAACTCGATTCATGCAATTCAAAAATTTTATCTCCATTTCTTCTATTTTACACTTTAAACATTGATTTTTCCATTGCTTATGAAAAGATCGTCTTTCAAGAGACGGACTCATAATAAAATATAGTTAAAAGAAACAATTCAGCGACGGGTTGATCTTTACCTTTCGTGATTACAATTTACACAGAATTAACGTTTGAAATTCAGAACCTTTAAAACTGCGTCATGTGAACAGCGTTTGGAACGTGTTGAATTTACGGACTACTTTACCAGTCAAAAACAAACATTGTAGCTTTTGAAATGCTAAAATAATAAAATTAATATCGGCACCAACAGACAAAAACGACGACAAATCGCGGTACTATGGCAGTTTTTCTACATGCTGATTACTAGATGCTTATCTTTTTTGACCATTCAGTAACGCTTTTACATGAATTCCCTTTCTTTTGTATGTTAATCGATAGAGAGACCGTTTGGTTCAAGAGGGAGAGGAAAAATAATCAGGAAAGAGAAATGGAAAAAGACAAAGTATTGGGAAAGACGATTTTCATATGCTTATGGAAAGACTGAATTTAATTAAAATAATAAAAGATAAAATGTGTTGGTTGCAATATTAAAATTTTATTATCCAACGTGTAGTAGTTATAAAGTTATAACTCGATTCATGCAATTCAAAAATTTTATCTCCATTTCTTCTATTTTACACTTTAAACATTGATTTTTCCATTGCTTATGAAAAGATCGTCTTTCAAGAGACGGACTCATAATAAAATATAGTTAAAAGAAACAATTCAGCGACGGGTTGATCTTTACCTTTCGTGATTACAATTTACACAGAATTAACGTTTGAAATTCAGAACCTTTAAAACTGCGTCATGTGAACAGCGTTTGGAACGTGTTGAATTTACGGACTACTTTACCAGTCAAAAACAAACATTGTAGCTTTTGAAATGCTAAAATAATAAAATTAATATCGGCACCAACAGACAAAAACGACGACAAATCGCGGTACTATGGCAGTTTTTCTACCTGCTGATTACTAGATGCTTATCTTTTTTGACCATTCAGTAACGCTTTTACATGAATTCCCTTTCTTTTGTATGTTAATCGATAGAGAGACCGTTTGGTTCAAGAGGGAGAGGAAAAATAATCAGGAAAGAGAAATGGAAAAAGACAAAGTATTGGGAAAGACGATTTTCATATGCTTATGGAAAGACTGAATTTAATTAAAATAATAAAAGATAAAATGTGTTGGTTGCAATATTAAAATTTTATTATCCAACGTGTAGTAGTTATAAAGTTATAACTCGATTCATGCAATTCAAAAATTTTATCTCCATTTCTTCTATTTTACACTTTAAACATTGATTTTTCCATTGCTTATGAAAAGATCGTCTTTCAAGAGACGGACTCATAATAAAATATAGTTAAAAGAAACAATTCAGCGATGGGTTGATCTTTACCTTTCGTGATTACAATTTACACAGAATTAACGTTTGAAATTCAGAACCTTTAAAACTGCGTCATGTGAACAGCGTTTGGAACGTGTTGAATTTACGGACTACTTTACCAGTCAAAAACAAACATCGTAGCTTTTGAAATGCTAAAATAATAAAATTAATATCGGCACCAACAGACAAAAACGACGACAAATCGCGGTACTATGGCAGTTTTTCTACATGCTGATTACTAGATGCTTATCTTTTTTGACCATTCAGTAACGCTTTTACATGAATTCCCTTTCTTTTGTATGTTAATCGATAGAGAGACCGTTTGGTTCAAGAGGGAGAGGAAAAATAATCAGGAAAGAGAAATGGAAAAAGACAAAGTATTGGGAAAGACGATTTTCATATGCTTATGGAAAGATTGAATTTAATTAAAATAATAAAAGATAAAATGTGTTGGTTGCAATATTAAAATTTTATTATCCAACGTGTAGTAGTTATAAAGTTATAACTCGATTCATGCAATTCAAAAATTTTATCTCCATTTCTTCTATTTTACACTTTAAACATTGATTTTTCCATTGCTTATGAAAAGATCGTCTTTCAAGAGACGGACTCATAATAAAATATAGTTAAAAGAAACAATTCAGCGATGGGTTGATCTTTACCTTTCGTGATTACAATTTACACAGAATTAACGTTTGAAATTCAGAACCTTTAAAACTGCGTCATGTGAACAGCGTTTGGAACGTGTTGAATTTACGGACTACTTTACCAGTCAAAAACAAACATTGTAGCTTTTGAAATGCTAAAATAATAAAATTAATATCGGCACCAACAGACAAAAACGACGACAAATCGTGGTACTATGGCAGTTTTTCTACATGCTGATTACTAGATGCTTATGTTTTTTGACCATTCAGTAACGCTTTTACATGAATTCCCTTTCTTTTGTATGTTAATCGATAGAGAGACCGTTTGGTTCAAGAGGGAGAGGAAAAATAATCAGGAAAGAGAAATGGAAAAAGAAAAAGTATTGGGAAAGACGATTTTCATATGCTTATGGAAAGACTGAATTTAATTAAAATAATAAAAGATAAAATGTGTTGGTTGCAATATTAAAATTTTATTATCCAACGTGTAGTAGTTATAAAGTTATAACTCGATTCATGCAATTCAAAAATTTTATCTCCATTTCTTCTATTTTACACTTTATACATTGATTTTTCCATTGCTTATGAAAAGATCGTCTTTCAAGAGACGGACTCATAATAAAATATAGTTAAAAGAAACAATTCAGCGATGGGTTGATCTTTACCTTTCGTGATTACAATTTACACAGAATTAACGTTTGAAATTCAGAACCTTTAAAACTGCGTCATGTGAACAGCGTTTGGACCGTGTTGAATTTACGGACTACTTTACCAGTCAAAAACAAACATTGTAGCTTTTGAAATGCTAAAATAATAAAATTAATATCGGCACCAACAGACAAAAACGACGACAAATCGCGGTACTATGGCAGTTTTTCTACATGGTGATTACTAGATGCTTATCTTTTTTGACCATTCAGTAACGCTTTTACATGAATTCCCTTTCTTTTGTATGTTAATCGATAGAGAGACCGTTTGGTTCAAGAGGGAGAGGAAAAATAATCAGGAAAGAGAAATGGAAAAAGACAAAGTATTGGGAAAGACGATTTTCATATGCTTATGGAAAGATTGAATTTAATTAAAATAATAAAAGATAAAATGTGTTGGTTGCAATATTAAAATTTTATTATCCAACGTGTAGTAGTTATAAAGTTATAACTCGATTCATGCAATTCAAAAATTTTATCTCCATTTCTTCTATTTTACACTTTAAACATTGATTTTTCCATTGCTTATGAAAAGATCGTCTTTCAAGAGACGGACTCATAATAAAATATAGTTAAAAGAAACAATTCAGCGATGGGTTGATCTTTACCTTTCGTGATTACAATTTACACAGAATTAACGTTTGAAATTCAGAACCTTTAAAACTGCGTCATGTGAACAGCGTTTGGAACGTGTTGAATTTACGGACTACTTTACCAGTCAAAAACAAACATCGTAGCTTTTGAAATGCTAAAATAATAAAATTAATATCGGCACCAACAGACAAAAACGACGACAAATCGCGGTACTATGGCAGTTTTTCTACATGCTGATTACTAGATGCTTATCTTTTTTGCCCATTCAGTAACGCTTTTACATGAATTCCCTTTCTTTTGTATGTTAATCGATAGAGAGACCGTTTGGTTCAAGAGGGAGAGGAAAAATAATCAGGAAAGAGAAATGGAAAAAGACAAAGTATTGGGAAAGACGATTTTCATATGCTTATGGAAAGACTGAATTTAATTAAAATAATAAAAGATAAAATGTGTTGGTTGCAATATTAAAATTTTATTATCCAACGTGTAGTAGTTATAAAGTTATAACTCGATTCATGCAATTCAAAAATTTTATCTCCATTTCTTCTATTTTACACTTTAAACATTGATTTTTCCATTGCTTATGAAAAGATCGTCTTTCAAGAGACGGACTCATAATAAAATATAGTTAAAAGAAACAATTCAGCGATGGGTTGATCTTTACCTTTCGTGATTACAATTTACACAGAATTAACGTTTGAAATTCAGAACCTTTAAAACTGCGTCATGTGAACAGCGTTTGGAACGTGTTGAATTTACGGACTACTTTACCAGTCAAAAACAAACATCGTAGCTTTTGAAATGCTAAAATAATAAAATTAATATCGGCACCAACAGACAAAAACGACGACAAATCGCGGTACTATGGCAGTTTTTCTACATGCTGATTACTAGATGCTTATCTTTTTTGACCATTCAGTAACGCTTTTACATGAATTCCCTTTCTTTTGTATGTTAATCGATAGAGAGACCGTTTGGTTCAAGAGGGAGAGGAAAAATAATCAGGAAAGAGAAATGGAAAAAGACAAAGTATTGGGAAAGACGATTTTCATATGCTTATGGAAAGATTGAATTTAATTAAAATAATAAAAGATAAAATGTGTTGGTTGCAATATTAAAATTTTATTATCCAACGTGTAGTAGTTATAAAGTTATAACTCGATTCATGCAATTCAAAAATTTTATCTCCATTTCTTCTATTTTACACTTTAAACATTGATTTTTCCATTGCTTATGAAAAGATCGTCTTTCAAGAGACGGACTCATAATAAAATATAGTTAAAAGAAACAATTCAGCGATGGGTTGATCTTTACCTTTCGTGATTACAATTTACACAGAATTAACGTTTGAAATTCAGAACCTTTAAAACTGCGTCATGTGAACAGCGTTTGGAACGTGTTGAATTTACGGACTACTTTACCAGTAAAAAACAAACATTGTAGCTTTTGAAATGCTAAAATAATAAAATTAATATCGGCACCAACAGACAAAAACGACGACAAATCGTGGTACTATGGCAGTTTTTCTACATGCTGATTACTAGATGCTTATGTTTTTTGACCATTCAGTAACGCTTTTACATGAATTCCCTTTCTTTTGTATGTTAATCGATAGAGAGACCGTTTGGTTCAAGAGGGAGAGGAAAAATAATCAGGAAAGAGAAATGGAAAAAGACAAAGTATTGGGAAAGACGATTTTCATATGCTTATGGAAAGACTGAATTTAATTAAAATAATAAAAGATAAAATGTGTTGGTTGCAATATTAAAATTTTATTATCCAACGTGTAGTAGTTATAAAGTTATAACTCGATTCATGCAATTCAAAAATTTTATCTCCATTTCTTCTATTTTACACTTTATACATTGATTTTTCCATTGCTTATGAAAAGATCGTCTTTCAAGAGACGGACTCATAATAAAATATAGTTAAAAGAAACAATTCAGCGATGGGTTGATCTTTACCTTTCGTGATTACAATTTACACAGAATTAACGTTTGAAATTCAGAACCTTTAAAACTGCGTCATGTGAACAGCGTTTGGACCGTGTTGAATTTACGGACTACTTTACCAGTCAAAAACAAACATTGTAGCTTTTGAAATGCTAAAATAATAAAATTAATATCGGCACCAACAGACAAAAACGACGACAAATCGCGGTACTATGGCAGTTTTTCTACATGGTGATTACTAGATGCTTATCTTTTTTGACCATTCAGTAACGCTTTTACATGAATTCCCTTTCTTTTGTATGTTAATCGATAGAGAGACCGTTTGGTTCAAGAGGGAGAGGAAAAATAATCAGGAAAGAGAAATGGAAAAAGACAAAGTATTGGGAAAGACGATTTTCATATGCTTATGGAAAGATTGAATTTAATTAAAATAATAAAAGATAAAATGTGTTGGTTGCAATATTAAAATTTTATTATCCAACGTGTAGTAGTTATAAAGTTATAACTCGATTCATGCAATTCAAAAATTTTATCTCCATTTCTTCTATTTTACACTTTAAACATTGATTTTTCCATTGCTTATGAAAAGATCGTCTTTCAAGAGACGGACTCATAATAAAATATAGTTAAAAGAAACAATTCAGCGATGGGTTGATCTTTACCTTTCGTGATTACAATTTACACAGAATTAACGTTTGAAATTCAGAACCTTTAAAACTGCGTCATGTGAACAGCGTTTGGAACGTGTTGAATTTACGGACTACTTTACCAGTCAAAAACAAACATCGTAGCTTTTGAAATGCTAAAATAATAAAATTAATATCGGCACCAACAGACAAAAACGACGACAAATCGCGGTACTATGGCAGTTTTTCTACATGCTGATTACTAGATGCTTATCTTTTTTGCCCATTCAGTAACGCTTTTACATGAATTCCCTTTCTTTTGTATGTTAATCGATAGAGAGACCGTTTGGTTCAAGAGGGAGAGGAAAAATAATCAGGAAAGAGAAATGGAAAAAGACAAAGTATTGGGAAAGACGATTTTCATATGCTTATGGAAAGACTGAATTTAATTAAAATAATAAAAGATAAAATGTGTTGGTTGCAATATTAAAATTTTATTATCCAACGTGTAGTAGTTATAAAGTTATAACTCGATTCATGCAATTCAAAAATTTTATCTCCATTTCTTCTATTTTACACTTTAAACATTGATTTTTCCATTGCTTATGAAAAGATCGTCTTTCAAGAGACGGACTCATAATAAAATATAGTTAAAAGAAACAATTCAGCGATGGGTTGATCTTTACCTTTCGTGATTACAATTTACACAGAATTAACGTTTGAAATTCAGAACCTTTAAAACTGCGTCATGTGAACAGCGTTTGGAACGTGTTGAATTTACGGACTACTTTACCAGTCAAAAACAAACATCGTAGCTTTTGAAATGCTAAAATAATAAAATTAATATCGGCACCAACAGACAAAAACGACGACAAATCGCGGTACTATGGCAGTTTTTCTACATGCTGATTACTAGATGCTTATCTTTTTTGACCATTCAGTAACGCTTTTACATGAATTCCCTTTCTTTTGTATGTTAATCGATAGAGAGACCGTTTGGTTCAAGAGGGAGAGGAAAAATAATCAGGAAAGAGAAATGGAAAAAGACAAAGTATTGGGAAAGACGATTTTCATATGCTTATGGAAAGATTGAATTTAATTAAAATAATAAAAGATAAAATGTGTTGGTTGCAATATTAAAATTTTATTATCCAACGTGTAGTAGTTATAAAGTTATAACTCGATTCATGCAATTCAAAAATTTTATCTCCATTTCTTCTATTTTACACTTTAAACATTGATTTTTCCATTGCTTAGGAAAGATCGTCTTTCAAGAGACGGACTCATAATAAAATATAGTTAAAAGAAACAATTCAGCGATGGGTTGATCTTTACCTTTCGTGATTACAATTTACACAGAATTAACGTTTGAAATTCAGAACCTTTAAAACTGCGTCATGTGAACAGCGTTTGGAACGTGTTGAATTTACGGACTACTTTACCAGTCAAAAACAAACATTGTAGCTTTTGAAATGCTAAAATAATAAAATTAATATCGGCACCAACAGACAAAAACGACGACAAATCGCGGTACTATGGCAGTTTTTCTACATGCTGATTACTAGATGCTTATCTTTTTTGACCATTCAGTAACGCTTTTACATGAATTCCCTTTCTTTTGTATGTTAATCGATAGAGAGACCGTTTGGTTCAAGAGGGAGAGGAAACATAATCAGGAAAGAGAAATGGAAAAAGACAAAGTATTGGGAAAGACGATTTTCATATGCTTATGGAAAGATTGAATTTAATTAAAATAATAAAAGATAAAATGTGTTGGTTGCAATATTAAAATTTTATTATCCAACGTGTAGTAGTTATAAAGTTATAACTCGATTCATGCAATTCAAAAATTTTATCTCCATTTCTTCTATTTTACACTTTATACATTGATTTTTCCATTGCTTATGAAAAGATCGTCTTTCAAGAGACGGACTCATAATAAAATATAGTTAAAAGAAACAATTCAGCGATGGGTTGATCTTTACCTTTCGTGATTACAATTTACACAGAATTAACGTTTGAAATTCAGAACCTTTAAAACTGCGTCATGTGAACAGCGTTTGGAACGTGTTGAATTTACGGACTACTTTACCAGTCAAAAACAAACATTGTAGCTTTTGAAATGCTAAAATAATAAAATTAATATCGGCACCAACAGACAAAAACGACGACAAATCGCGGTACTATGGCAGTTTTTCTACATGCTGATTACTAGATGCTTATCTTTTTTGACCATTCAGTAACGCTTTTACATGAATTCCCTTTCTTTTGTATGTTAATCGATAGAGAGACCGTTTGGTTCAAGAGGGAGAGGAAAAATAATCAGGAAAGAGAAATGGAAAAAGACAAAGTATTGGGAAAGACGATTTTCATATGCTTATGGAAAGATTGAATTTAATTAAAATAATAAAAGATAAAATGTGTTGGTTGCAATATTAAAATTTTATTATCCAACGTGTAGTAGTTATAAAGTTATAACTCGATTCATGCAATTCAAAAATTTTATCTCCATTTCTTCTATTTTACACTTTAAACATTGATTTTTCCATTGCTTATGAAAAGATCGTCTTTCAAGAGACGGACTCATAATAAAATATAGTTAAAAGAAACAATTCAGCGATGGGTTGATCTTTACCTTTCGTGATTACAATTTACACAGAATTAACGTTTGAAATTCAGAACCTTTAAAACTGCGTCATGTGAACAGCGTTTGGAACGTGTTGAATTTACGGACTACTTTACCAGTCAAAAACAAACATCGTAGCTTTTGAAATGCTAAAATAATAAAATTAATATCGGCACCAACAGACAAAAACGACGACAAATCGCGGTACTATGGCAGTTTTTCTACATGCTGATTACTAGATGCTTATCTTTTTTGACCATTCAGTAACGCTTTTACATGAATTCCCTTTCTTTTGTATGTTAATCGATAGAGAGACCGTTTGGTTCAAGAGGGAGAGGAAAAATAATCAGGAAAGAGAAATGGAAAAGGACAAAGTATTGGGAAAGACGATTTTCATATGCTTATGGAAAGACTGAATTTAATTAAAATAATAAAAGATAAAATGTGTTGGTTGCAATATTAAAATTTTATTATCCAACGTGTAGTAGTTATAAAGTTATAACTCGATTCATGCAATTCAAAAATTTTATCTCCATTTCTTCTATTTTACACTTTAAACATTGATTTTTCCATTGCTTATGAAAAGATCGTCTTTCAAGAGACGGACTCATAATAAAATATAGTTAAAAGAAACAATTCAGCGATGGGTTGATCTTTACCTTTCGTGATTACAATTTACACAGAATTAACGTTTGAAATTCAGAACCTTTAAAACTGCGTCATGTGAACAGCGTTTGGAACGTGTTGAATTTACGGACTACTTTACCAGTCAAAAACAAACATTGTAGCTTTTGAAATGCTAAAATAATAAAATTAATATCGGCACCAACAGACAAAAACGACGACAAATCGCGGTACTATGGCAGTTTTTCTACATGCTGATTACTAGATGCTTATCTTTTTTGACCATTCAGTAACGCTTTTACATGAACTCCCTTTCTTTTGTATGTTAATCGATAGAGAGACCGTTTGGTTTAAGAGGGAGAGGAAAAATAATCAGGAAAGAGAAATGGAAAAAGACAAAGTATTGGGAAAGACGATTTTCATATGCTTATGGAAAGATTGAATTTAATTAAAATAATAAAAGATAAAATGTGTTGGTTGCAATATTAAAATTTTATTATCCAACGTGTAGTAGTTATAAAGTTATAACTCGATTCATGCAATTCAAAAATTTTATCTCCATTTCTTCTATTTTACACTTTAAACATTGATTTTTCCATTGCTTATGAAAAGATCGTCTTTCAAGAGACGGACTCATAATAAAATATAGTTAAAAGAAACAATTCAGCGATGGGTTGATCTTTACCTTTCGTGATTACAATTTACACAGAATTAACGTTTGAAATTCAGAACCTTTAAAACTGCGTCATGTGAACAGCGTTTGGAACGTGTTGAATTTACGGACTACTTTACCAGTCAAAAACAAACATTGTAGCTTTTGAAATGCTAAAATAATAAAATTAATATCGGCACCAACAGACAAAAACGACGACAAATCGCGGTACTATGGCAGTTTTTCTACATGCTGATTACTAGATGCTTATCTTTTTTGACCATTCAGTAACGCTTTTACATGAATTCCCTTTCTTTTGTATGTTAATCGATAGAGAGACCGTTTGGTTCAAGAGGGAGAGGAAAAATAATCAGGAAAGAGAAATGGAAAAAGACAAAGTATTGGGAAAGACGATTTTCATATGCTTATGGAAAGATTGAATTTAATTAAAATAATAAAAGATAAAATGTGTTGGTTGCAATATTAAAATTTTATTATCCAACGTGTAGTAGTTATAAAGTTATAACTCGATTCATGCAATTCAAAAATTTTATCTCCATTTCTTCTATTTTACACTTTAAACATTGATTTTTCCATTGCTTAGGAAAGATCGTCTTTCAAGAGACGGACTCATAATAAAATATAGTTAAAAGAAACAATTCAGCGATGGGTTGATCTTTACCTTTCGTGATTACAATTTACACAGAATTAACGTTTGAAATTCAGAACCTTTAAAACTGCGTCATGTGAACAGCGTTTGGAACGTGTTGAATTTACGGACTACTTTACCAGTCAAAAACAAACATTGTAGCTTTTGAAATGCTAAAATAATAAAATTAATATCGGCACCAACAGACAAAAACGACGACAAATCGCGGTACTATGGCAGTTTTTCTACATGCTGATTACTAGATGCTTATCTTTTTTGACCATTCAGTAACGCTTTTACATGAATTCCCTTTCTTTTGTATGTTAATCGATAGAGAGACCGTTTGGTTCAAGAGGGAGAGGAAACATAATCAGGAAAGAGAAATGGAAAAAGACAAAGTATTGGGAAAGACGATTTTCATATGCTTATGGAAAGATTGAATTTAATTAAAATAATAAAAGATAAAATGTGTTGGTTGCAATATTAAAATTTTATTATCCAACGTGTAGTAGTTATAAAGTTATAACTCGATTCATGCAATTCAAAAATTTTATCTCCATTTCTTCTATTTTACACTTTAAACATTGATTTTTCCATTGCTTATGAAAAGATCGTCTTTCAAGAGACGGACTCATAATAAAATATAGTTAAAAGAAACAATTCAGCGATGGGTTGATCTTTACCTTTCGTGATTACAATTTACACAGAATTAACGTTTGAAATTCAGAACCTTTAAAACTGCGTCATGTGAACAGCGTTTGGAACGTGTTGAATTTACGGACTACTTTACCAGTCAAAAACAAACATTGTAGCTTTTGAAATGCTAAAATAATAAAATTAATATCGGCACCAACAGACAAAAACAACGACAAATCGCGGTACTATGGCAGTTTTTCGACATGCTGATTACTAGATGCTTATCTTTTTTGACCATTCAGTAACGCTTTTACATGAATTCCCTTTCTTTTGTATGTTAATCGATAGAGAGACCGTTTGGTTCAAGAGGGAGAGGAAAAATAATCAGGAAAGACAAATGGAAAAAGACAAAGTATTGGGAAAGACGATTTTCATATGCTTATGGAAAGATTGAATTTAATTAAAATAATAAAAGATAAAATGTGTTGGTTGCAATATTAAAATTTTATTATCCAACGTGTAGTAGTTATAAAGTTATAACTCGATTCATGCAATTCAAAAATTTTATCTCCATTTCTTCTATTTTACACTTTAAACATTGATTTTTCCATTGCTTATGAAAAGATCGTCTTTCAAGAGATGGACTCATAATAAAATATTGTTAAAAGAAACAATTCAGCGATGGGTTGATCTTTACCTTTCGTGATTACAATTTACACAGAATTAACGTTTGAAATTCAGAACCTTTAAAACTGCGTCATGTGAACAGCGTTTGGAACGTGTTGAATTTACGGACTACTTTACCAGTCAAAAACAAACATTGTAGCTTTTGAAATGCTAAAATAATAAAATTAATATCGGCACCAACAGACAAAAACGACGACAAATCGCGGTACTATGGCAGTTTTTCTACATGCTGATTACTAGATGCTTATCTTTTTTGACCATTCAGTAACGCTTTTACATGAATTCCCTTTCTTTTGTATGTTAATCGATAGAGAGACCGTTTGGTTCAAGAGGGAGAGGAAAAATAATCAGGAAAGAGAAATGGAAAAAGACAAAGTATTGGGAAAGACGATTTTCATATGCTTATGGAAAGATTGAATTTAATTAAAATAATAAAAGATAAAATGTGTTGGTTGCAATATTAAAATTTTATTATCCAACGTGTAGTAGTTATAAAGTTATAACTCGATTCATGCAATTAAAAAATTTTATCTCCATTTCTTCTATTTTACACTTTAAACATTGATTTTTCCATTGCTTATGAAAAGATCGTCTTTCAAGAGACGGACTCATAATAAAATATAGTTAAAAGAAACAATTCAGCGATGGGTTGATCTTTACCTTTCGTGATTACAATTTACACAGAATTAACGTTTGAAATTCAGAACCTTTAAAACTGCGTCATGTGAACAGCGTTTGGAACGTGTTGAATTTACGGACTACTTTACCAGTCAAAAACAAACATCGTAGCTTTTGAAATGCTAAAATAATAAAATTAATATCGGCACCAACAGACAAAAACGACGACAAATCGCGGTACTATGGCAGTTTTTCTACATGCTGATTACTAGATGCTTATCTTTTTTGACCATTCAGTAACGCTTTTACATGAATTCCCTTTCTTTTGTATGTTAATCGATAGAGAGACCGTTTGGTTCAAGAGGGAGAGGAAAAATAATCAGGAAAGAGAAATGGAAAAGGACAAAGTATTGGGAAAGACGATTTTCATATGCTTATGGAAAGATTGAATTTAATTAAAATAATAAAAGATAAAATGTGTTGGTTGCAATATTAAAATTTTATTATCCAACGTGTAGTAGTTATAAAGTTATAACTCGATTCATGCAATTCAAAAATTTTATCTCCATTTCTTCTATTTTACACTTTAAACATTGATTTTTCCATAGCTTATGAAAAGATCGTCTTTCAAGAGACGGACTCATAATAAAATATAGTTAAAAGAAACAATTCAGTGATGGGTTGATCTTTACCTTTCGTGATTACAATTTACACAGAATTAACGTTTAAAATTCAGAACCTTTAAAACTGCGTCATGTGAACAGCGTTTGGAACGTGTTGAATTTACGGACTACTTTACCAGTCAAAAACAAACATTGTAGCTTTTGAAATGCTAAAATAATAAAATTAATATCGGCACCAACAGACAAAAACAACGACAAATCGCAGTACTATGGCAGTTTTTCTACATGCTGATTACTAGATGCTTTTCTTTTTTGACCATTCAGTAACGCTTTTACATGAATTCCCTTTCTTTTGTATGTTAATCGATAGAGAGACCGTTTGGTTCAAGAGGGAGAGGAAAAATAATCAGGAAAGAGAAATGGAAAAAGACAAAGTATTGGGAAAGACGATTTTCATATGCTTATGGAAAGATTGAATTTAATTAAAATAATAAAAGATAAAATGTGTTGGTTGCAATATTAAAATTTTATTATCCAACGTGTAGTAGTTATAAAGTTATAACTCGATTCATGCAATTCAAAAATTTTATCTCCATTTCTTCTATTTTACACTTTAAACATTGATTTTTCCATTGCTTATGAAAAGATCGTCTTTCAAGAGACGGACTCATAATAAAATATAGTTAAAAGAAACAATTCAGCGATGGGTTGATCTTTACCTTTCGTGATTACAATTTACACAGAATTAACGTTTGAAATTCAGAACCTTTAAAACTGCGTCATGTGAACAGCGTTTGGAACATGTTGAATTTACGGACTACTTTACCAGTCAAAAACAAACATTGTAGCTTTTGAAATGCTAAAATAATAAAATTAATATCGGCACCAACAGACAAAAACGACGACAAATCGCGGTACTATGGCAGTTTTTCTACATGCTGATTACTAGATGCTTATCTTTTTTGACCATTCAGTAACGCTTTTACATGAATTCCCTTTCTTTTGTATGTTAATCGATAGAGAGACCGTTTGGTTCAAGAGGGAGAGGAAACATAATCAGGAAAGAGAAATGGAAAAAGACAAAGTATTGGGAAAGACGATTTTCATATGCTTATGGAAAGATTGAATTTAATTAAAATAATAAAAGATAAAATGTGTTGGTTGCAATATTAAAATTTTATTATCCAACGTGTAGTAGTTATAAAGTTATAACTCGATTCATGCAATTCAAAAATTTTATCTCCATTTCTTCTATTTTACACTTTAAACATTGATTTTTCCATTGCTTATGAAAAGATCGTCTTTCAAGAGACGGACTCATAATAAAATATAGTTAAAAGAAACAATTCAGCGATGGGTTGATCTTTACCTTTCGTGATTACAATTTACACAGAATTAACGTTTGAAATTCAGAACCTTTAAAACTGCGTCATGTGAACAGCGTTTGGAACGTGTTGAATTTACGGACTACTTTACCAGTCAAAAACAAACATTGTAGCTTTTGAAATGCTAAAATAATAAAATTAATATCGGCACCAACAGACAAAAACAACGACAAATCGCGGTACTATGGCAGTTTTTTTACATGCTGATTACTAGATGCTTATCTTTTTTGACCATTCAGTAACGCTTTTACATGAATTCCCTTTCTTTTGTATGTTAATCGATAGAGAGACCGTTTGGTTCAAGAGGGAGAGGAAAAATAATCAGGAAAGACAAATGGAAAAAGACAAAGTATTGGGAAAGACGATTTTCATATGCTTATGGAAAGATTGAATTTAATTAAAATAATAAAAGATAAAATGTGTTGGTTGCAATATTAAAATTTTATTATCCAACGTGTAGTAGTTATAAAGTTATAACTCGATTCATGCAATTCAAAAATTTTATCTCCATTTCTTCTATTTTACACTTTAAACATTGATTTTTCCATTGCTTATGAAAAGATCGTCTTTCAAGAGACGGACTCATAATAAAATATAGTTAAAAGAAACAATTCAGCGATGGGTTGATCTTTACCTTTCGTGATTACAATTTACACAGAATTAACGTTTGAAATTCAGAACCTTTAAAACTGCGTCATGTGAACAGCGTTTGGAACGTGTTGAATTTACGGACTACTTTACCAGTCAAAAACAAACATTGTAGCTTTTGAAATGCTAAAATAATAAAATTAATATCGGCACCAACAGACAAAAACGACGACAAATCGCGGTACTATGGCAGTTTTTCTACATGCTGATTACTAGATGCTTATCTTTTTTGACCATTCAGTAACGCTTTTACATGAATTCCCTTTCTTTTGTATGTTAATCGATAGAGAGACCGTTTGGTTCAAGAGGGAGAGGAAAAATAATCAGGAAAGAGAAATGGAAAAAGACAAAGTATTGGGAAAGACGATTTTCATATGCTTATGGAAAGATTGAATTTAATTAAAATAATAAAAGATAAAATGTGTTGGTTGCAATATTAAAATTTTATTATCCAACGTGTAGTAGTTATAAAGTTATAACTCGATTCATGCAATTCAAAAATTTTATCTCCATTTCTTCTATTTTACACTTTAAACATTGATTTTTCCATTGCTTATGAAAAGATCGTCTTTCAAGAGACGGACTCATAATAAAATATAGTTAAAAGAAACAATTCAGCGATGGGTTGATCTTTACCTTTCGTGATTACAATTTACACAGAATTAACGTTTGAAATTCAGAACCTTTAAAACTGCGTCATGTGAACAGCGTTTGGAACGTGTTGAATTTACGGACTACTTTACCAGTCAAAAACAAACATTGTAGCTTTTGAAATGCTAAAATAATAAAATTAATATCGGCACCAACAGACAAAAACGACGACAAATCGCGGTACTATCGCAGTTTTTCTACATGCTGATTACTAGATGCTTATCTTTTTTGACCATTCAGTAACGCTTTTACATGAATTCCCTTTCTTTTGTATGTTAATCGATAGAGAGACCGTTTGGTTCAAGAGGGAGAGGAAAAATAATCAGGAAAGAGAAACGGAAAAGGACAAAGTATTGGGAAAGACGATTTTCATATGCTTATGGAAAGATTGAATTTAATTAAAATAATAAAAGATAAAATGTGTTGGTTGCAATATTAAAATTTTATTATCCAACGTGTAGTAGTTATAAAGTTATAACTCGATTCATGCAATTCAAAAATTTTATCTCCATTTCTTCTATTTTACACTTTAAACATTGATTTTTCCATTGCTTAGGAAAGATCGTCTTTCAAGAGACGGACTCATAATAAAATATAGTTAAAAGAAACAATTCAGCGATGGGTTGATCTTTACCTTTCGTGATTACAATTTACACAGAATTAACGTTTGAAATTCAGAACCTTTAAAACTGCGTCATGTGAACAGCGTTTGGAACGTGTTGAATTTACGGACTACTTTACCAGTCAAAAACAAACATTGTAGCTTTTGAAATGCTAAAATAATAAAATTAATATCGGCACCAACAGACAAAAACGACGACAAATCGCGGTACTATGGCAGTTTTTCTACATGCTGATTACTAGATGCTTATCTTTTTTGACCATTCAGTAACGCTTTTACATGAATTCCCTTTCTTTTGTATGTTAATCGATAGAGAGACCGTTTGGTTCAAGAGGGAGAGGAAACATAATCAGGAAAGAGAAATGGAAAAAGACAAAGTATTGGGAAAGACGATTTTCATATGCTTATGGAAAGATTGAATTTAATTAAAATAATAAAAGATAAAATGTGTTGGTTGCAATATTAAAATTTTATTATCCAACGTGTAGTAGTTATAAAGTTATAACTCGATTCATGCAATTCAAAAATTTTATCTCCATTTCTTCTATTTTACACTTTAAACATTGATTTTTCCATTGCTTATGAAAAGATCGTCTTTCAAGAGATGGACTCATAATAAAATATTGTTAAAAGAAACAATTCAGCGATGGGTTGATCTTTACCTTTCGTGATTACAATTTACACAGAATTAACGTTTGAAATTCAGAACCTTTAAAACTGCGTCATGTGAACAGCGTTTGGAACGTGTTGAATTTACGGACTACTTTACCAGTCAAAAACAAACATTGTAGCTTTTGAAATGCTAAAATAATAAAATTAATATCGGCACCAACAGACAAAAACGACGACAAATCGCGGTACTATGGCAGTTTTTCTACATGCTGATTACTAGATGCTTATCTTTTTTGACCATTCAGTAACGCTTTTACATGAATTCCCTTTCTTTTGTATGTTAATCGATAGAGAGACCGTTTGGTTCAAGAGGGAGAGGAAAAATAATCAGGAAAGAGAAATGGAAAAAGACAAAGTATTGGGAAAGACGATTTTCATATGCTTATGGAAAGATTGAATTTAATTAAAATAATAAAAGATAAAATGTGTTGGTTGCAATATTAAAATTTTATTATCCAACGTGTAGTAGTTATAAAGTTATAACTCGATTCATGCAATTAAAAAATTTTATCTCCATTTCTTCTATTTTACACTTTAAACATTGATTTTTCCATTGCTTATGAAAAGATCGTCTTTCAAGAGACGGACTCATAATAAAATATAGTTAAAAGAAACAATTCAGCGATGGGTTGATCTTTACCTTTCGTGATTACAATTTACACAGAATTAACGTTTGAAATTCAGAACCTTTAAAACTGCGTCATGTGAACAGCGTTTGGAACGTGTTGAATTTACGGACTACTTTACCAGTCAAAAACAAACATCGTAGCTTTTGAAATGCTAAAATAATAAAATTAATATCGGCACCAACAGACAAAAACGACGACAAATCGCGGTACTATGGCAGTTTTTCTACATGCTGATTACTAGATGCTTATCTTTTTTGACCATTCAGTAACGCTTTTACATGAATTCCCTTTCTTTTGTATGTTAATCGATAGAGAGACCGTTTGGTTCAAGAGGGAGAGGAAAAATAATCAGGAAAGAGAAATGGAAAAGGACAAAGTATTGGGATAGACGATTTTCATATGCTTATGGAAAGATTGAATTTAATTAAAATAATAAAAGATAAAATGTGTTGGTTGCAATATTAAAATTTTATTATCCAACGTGTAGTAGTTATAAAGTTATAACTCGATTCATGCAATTCAAAAATTTTATCTCCATTTCTTCTATTTTACACTTTAAACATTGATTTTTCCATAGCTTATGAAAAGATCGTCTTTCAAGAGACGGACTCATAATAAAATATAGTTAAAAGAAACAATTCAGCGATGGGTTGATCTTTACCTTTCGTGATTACAATTTACACAGAATTAACGTTTAAAATTCAGAACCTTTAAAACTGCGTCATGTGAACAGCGTTTGGAACGTGTTGAATTTACGGACTACTTTACCAGTCAAAAACAAACATTGTAGCTTTTGAAATGCTAAAATAATAAAATTAATATCGGCACCAACAGACAAAAACAACGACAAATCGCAGTACTATGGCAGTTTTTCTACATGCTGATTACTAGATGCTTTTCTTTTTTGACCATTCAGTAACGCTTTTACATGAATTCCCTTTCTTTTGTATGTTAATCGATAGAGAGACCGTTTGGTTCAAGAGGGAGAGGAAAAATAATCAGGAAAGAGAAATGGAAAAAGACAAAGTATTGGGAAAGACGATTTTCATATGCTTATGGAAAGATTGAATTTAATTAAAATAATAAAAGATAAAATGTGTTGGTTGCAATATTAAAATTTTATTATCCAACGTGTAGTAGTTATAAAGTTATAACTCGATTCATGCAATTCAAAAATTTTATCTCCATTTCTTCTATTTTACACTTTAAACATTGATTTTTCCATTGCTTATGAAAAGATCGTCTTTCAAGAGACGGACTCATAATAAAATATAGTTAAAAGAAACAATTCAGCGATGGGTTGATCTTTACCTTTCGTGATTACAATTTACACAGAATTAACGTTTGAAATTCAGAACCTTTAAAACTGCGTCATGTGAACAGCGTTTGGAACATGTTGAATTTACGGACTACTTTACCAGTCAAAAACAAACATTGTAGCTTTTGAAATGCTAAAATAATAAAATTAATATCGGCACCAACAGACAAAAACGACGACAAATCGCGGTACTATGGCAGTTTTTCTACATGCTGATTACTAGATGCTTATCTTTTTTGACCATTCAGTAACGCTTTTACATGAATTCCCTTTCTTTTGTATGTTAATCGATAGAGAGACCGTTTGGTTCAAGAGGGAGAGGAAACATAATCAGGAAAGAGAAATGGAAAAAGACAAAGTATTGGGAAAGACGATTTTCATATGCTTATGGAAAGATTGAATTTAATTAAAATAATAAAAGATAAAATGTGTTGGTTGCAATATTAAAATTTTATTATCCAACGTGTAGTAGTTATAAAGTTATAACTCGATTCATGCAATTCAAAAATTTTATCTCCATTTCTTCTATTTTACACTTTAAACATTGATTTTTCCATTGCTTATGAAAAGATCGTCTTTCAAGAGACGGACTCATAATAAAATATAGTTAAAAGAAACAATTCAGCGATGGGTTGATCTTTACCTTTCGTGATTACAATTTACACAGAATTAACGTTTGAAATTCAGAACCTTTAAAACTGCGTCATGTGAACAGCGTTTGGAACGTGTTGAATTTACGGACTACTTTACCAGTCAAAAACAAACATTGTAGCTTTTGAAATGCTAAAATAATAAAATTAATATCGGCACCAACAGACAAAAACAACGACAAATCGCGGTACTATGGCAGTTTTTTTACATGCTGATTACTAGATGCTTATCTTTTTTGACCATTCAGTAACGCTTTTACATGAATTCCCTTTCTTTTGTATGTTAATCGATAGAGAGACCGTTTGGTTCAAGAGGGAGAGGAAAAATAATCAGGAAAGACAAATGGAAAAAGACAAAGTATTGGGAAAGACGATTTTCATATGCTTATGGAAAGATTGAATTTAATTAAAATAATAAAAGATAAAATGTGTTGGTTGCAATATTAAAATTTTATTATCCAACGTGTAGTAGTTATAAAGTTATAACTCGATTCATGCAATTCAAAAATTTTATCTCCATTTCTTCTATTTTACACTTTAAACATTGATTTTTCCATTGCTTATGAAAAGATCGTCTTTCAAGAGACGGACTCATAATAAAATATAGTTAAAAGAAACAATTCAGCGATGGGTTGATCTTTACCTTTCGTGATTACAATTTACACAGAATTAACGTTTGAAATTCAGAACCTTTAAAACTGCGTCATGTGAACAGCGTTTGGAACGTGTTGAATTTACGGACTACTTTACCAGTCAAAAACAAACATTGTAGCTTTTGAAATGCTAAAATAATAAAATTAATATCGGCACCAACAGACAAAAACGACGACAAATCGCGGTACTATGGCAGTTTTTCTACATGCTGATTACTAGATGCTTATCTTTTTTGACCATTCAGTAACGCTTTTACATGAATTCCCTTTCTTTTGTATGTTAATCGATAGAGAGACCGTTTGGTTCAAGAGGGAGAGGAAAAATAATCAGGAAAGAGAAATGGAAAAAGACAAAGTATTGGGAAAGACGATTTTCATATGCTTATGGAAAGATTGAATTTAATTAAAATAATAAAAGATAAAATGTGTTGGTTGCAATATTAAAATTTTATTATCCAACGTGTAGTAGTTATAAAGTTATAACTCGATTCATGCAATTCAAAAATTTTATCTCCATTTCTTCTATTTTACACTTTAAACATTGATTTTTCCATTGCTTATGAAAAGATCGTCTTTCAAGAGACGGACTCATAATAAAATATAGTTAAAAGAAACAATTCAGCGATGGGTTGATCTTTACCTTTCGTGATTACAATTTACACAGAATTAACGTTTGAAATTCAGAACCTTTAAAACTGCGTCATGTGAACAGCGTTTGGAACGTGTTGAATTTACGGACTACTTTACCAGTCAAAAACAAACATTGTAGCTTTTGAAATGCTAAAATAATAAAATTAATATCGGCACCAACAGACAAAAACGACGACAAATCGCGGTACTATCGCAGTTTTTCTACATGCTGATTACTAGATGCTTATCTTTTTTGACCATTCAGTAACGCTTTTACATGAATTCCCTTTCTTTTGTATGTTAATCGATAGAGAGACCGTTTGGTTCAAGAGGGAGAGGAAAAATAATCAGGAAAGAGAAATGGAAAAGGACAAAGTATTGGGAAAGACGATTTTCATATGCTTATGGAAAGATTGAATTTAATTAAAATAATAAAAGATAAAATGTGTTGGTTGCAATATTAAAATTTTATTATCCAACGTGTAGTAGTTATAAAGTTATAACTCGATTCATGCAATTCAAAAATTTTATCTCCATTTCTTCTATTTTACACTTTAAACATTGATTTTTCCATTGCTTATGAAAAGATCGTCTTTCAAGAGACGGACTCATAATAAAATATAGTTAAAAGAAACAATTCAGCGATGGGTTGATCTTTACCTTTCGTGATTACAATTTACACAGAATTAACGTTTGAAATTCAGAACCTTTAAAACTGCGTCATGTGAACAGCGTTTGGAACGTGTTGAATTTACGGACTACTTTACCAGTCAAAAACAAACATTGTAGCTTTTGAAATGCTAAAATAATAAAATTAATATCGGCACCAACAGACAAAAACAACGACAAATCGCGGTACTATGGCAGTTTTTTTACATGCTGATTACTAGATGCTTATCTTTTTTGACCATTCAGTAACGCTTTTACATGAATTCCCTTTCTTTTGTATGTTAATCGATAGAGAGACCGTTTGGTTCAAGAGGGAGAGGAAAAATAATCAGGAAAGACAAATGGAAAAAGACAAAGTATTGGGAAAGACGATTTTCATATGCTTATGGAAAGATTGAATTTAATTAAAATAATAAAAGATAAAATGTGTTGGTTGCAATATTAAAATTTTATTATCCAACGTGTAGTAGTTATAAAGTTATAACTCGATTCATGCAATTCAAAAATTTTATCTCCATTTCTTCTATTTTACACTTTAAACATTGATTTTTCCATTGCTTATGAAAAGATCGTCTTTCAAGAGACGGACTCATAATAAAATATAGTTAAAAGAAACAATTCAGCGATGGGTTGATCTTTACCTTTCGTGATTACAATTTACACAGAATTAACGTTTGAAATTCAGAACCTTTAAAACTGCGTCATGTGAACAGCGTTTGGAACGTGTTGAATTTACGGACTACTTTACCAGTCAAAAACAAACATTGTAGCTTTTGAAATGCTAAAATAATAAAATTAATATCGGCACCAACAGACAAAAACGACGACAAATCGCGGTACTATGGCAGTTTTTCTACATGCTGATTACTAGATGCTTATCTTTTTTGACCATTCAGTAACGCTTTTACATGAATTCCCTTTCTTTTGTATGTTAATCGATAGAGAGACCGTTTGGTTCAAGAGGGAGAGGAAAAATAATCAGGAAAGAGAAATGGAAAAAGACAAAGTATTGGGAAAGACGATTTTCATATGCTTATGGAAAGATTGAATTTAATTAAAATAATAAAAGATAAAATGTGTTGGTTGCAATATTAAAATTTTATTATCCAACGTGTAGTAGTTATAAAGTTATAACTCGATTCATGCAATTCAAAAATTTTATCTCCATTTCTTCTATTTTACACTTTAAACATTGATTTTTCCATTGCTTATGAAAAGATCGTCTTTCAAGAGACGGACTCATAATAAAATATAGTTAAAAGAAACAATTCAGCGATGGGTTGATCTTTACCTTTCGTGATTACAATTTACACAGAATTAACGTTTGAAATTCAGAACCTTTAAAACTGCGTCATGTGAACAGCGTTTGGAACGTGTTGAATTTACGGACTACTTTACCAGTCAAAAACAAACATTGTAGCTTTTGAAATGCTAAAATAATAAAATTAATATCGGCACCAACAGACAAAAACGACGACAAATCGCGGTACTATCGCAGTTTTTCTACATGCTGATTACTAGATGCTTATCTTTTTTGACCATTCAGTAACGCTTTTACATGAATTCCCTTTCTTTTGTATGTTAATCGATAGAGAGACCGTTTGGTTCAAGAGGGAGAGGAAAAATAATCAGGAAAGAGAAATGGAAAAGGACAAAGTATTGGGAAAGACGATTTTCATATGCTTATGGAAAGATTGAATTTAATTAAAATAATAAAAGATAAAATGTGTTGGTTGCAATATTAAAATTTTATTATCCAACGTGTAGTAGTTATAAAGTTATAACTCGATTCATGCAATTCAAAAATTTTATCTCCATTTCTTCTATTTTACACTTTAAACATTGATTTTTCCATTGCTTATGAAAAGATCGTCTTTCAAGAGACGGACTCATAATAAAATATAGTTAAAAGAAACAATTCAGCGATGGGTTGATCTTTACCTTTCGTGATTACAATTTACACAGAATTAACGTTTGAAATTCAGAACCTTTAAAACTGCGTCATGTGAACAGCGTTTGGAACGTGTTGAATTTACGGACTACTTTACCAGTCAAAAACAAACATTGTAGCTTTTGAAATGCTAAAATAATAAAATTAATATCGGCACCAACAGACAAAAACGACGACAAATCGCGGTACTATCGCAGTTTTTCTACATGCTGATTACTAGATGCTTATCTTTTTTGACCATTCAGTAACGCTTTTACATGAATTCCCTTTCTTTTGTATGTTAATCGATAGAGAGACCGTTTGGTTCAAGAGGGAGAGGAAAAATAATCAGGAAAGAGAAATGGAAAAGGACAAAGTATTGGGAAAGACGATTTTCATATGCTTATGGAAAGATTGAATTTAATTAAAATAATAAAAGATAAAATGTGTTGGTTGCAATATTAAAATTTTATTATCCAACGTGTAGTAGTTATAAAGTTATAACTCGATTCATGCAATTCAAAAATTTTATCTCCATTTCTTCTATTTTACACTTTAAACATTGATTTTTCCATTGCTTATGAAAAGATCGTCTTTCAAGAGACGGACTCATAATAAAATATAGTTAAAAGAAACAATTCAGCGATGGGTTGATCTTTACCTTTCGTGATTACAATTTACACAGAATTAACGTTTGAAATTCAGAACCTTTAAAACTGCGTCATGTGAACAGCGTTTGGAACGTGTTGAATTTACGGACTACTTTACCAGTCAAAAACAAACATTGTAGCTTTTGAAATGCTAAAATAATAAAATTAATATCGGCACCAACAGACAAAAACGACGACAAATCGCGGTACTATGGCAGTTTTTCTACATGCTGATTACTAGATGCTTATCTTTTTTGACCATTCAGTAACGCTTTTACATGAATTCCCTTTCTTTTGTATGTTAATCGATAGAGAGACCGTTTGGTTCAAGAGGGAGAGGAAAAATAATCAAGAAAGACAAATGGAAAAAGACAAAGTATTGGGAAAGACGATTTTCATATGCTTATGGAAAGATTGAATTTAATTAAAATAATAAAAGATAAAATGTGTTGGTTGCAATATTAAAATTTTATTATCCAACGTGTAGTAGTTATAAAGTTATAACTCGATTCATGCAATTCAAAAATTTTATCTCCATTTCTTCTATTTTACACTTTAAACATTGATTTTTCCATTGCTTATGAAAAGATCGTCTTTCAAGAGACGGACTCATAATAAAATATAGTTAAAAGAAACAATTCAGCGATGGGTTGATCTTTACCTTTCGTGATTACAATTTACACAGAATTAACGTTTGAAATTCAGAACCTTTAAAACTGCGTCATGTGAACAGCGTTTGGAACGTGTTGAATTTACGGACTACTTTACCAGTCAAAAACAAACATTGTAGCTTTTGAAATGCTAAAATAATAAAATTAATATCGGCACCAACAGACAAAAACGACGACAAATCGCGGTACTATCGCAGTTTTTCTACATGCTGATTACTAGATGCTTATCTTTTTTGACCATTCAGTAACGCTTTTACATGAATTCCCTTTCTTTTGTATGTTAATCGATAGAGAGACCGTTTGGTTCAAGAGGGAGAGGAAAAATAATCAGGAAAGAGAAATGGAAAAGGACAAAGTATTGGGAAAGACGATTTTCATATGCTTATGGAAAGATTGAATTTAATTAAAATAATAAAAGATAAAATGTGTTGGTTGCAATATTAAAATTTTATTATCCAACGTGTAGTAGTTATAAAGTTATAACTCGATTCATGCAATTCAAAAATTTTATCTCCATTTCTTCTATTTTACACTTTAAACATTGATTTTTCCATTGCTTATGAAAAGATCGTCTTTCAAGAGACGGACTCATAATAAAATATAGTTAAAAGAAACAATTCAGCGATGGGTTGATCTTTACCTTTCGTGATTACAATTTACACAGAATTAACGTTTAAAATTCAGAACCTTTAAAACTGCGTCATGTGAACAGCGTTTGGAACGTGTTGAATTTACGGACTACTTTACCAGTCAAAAACAAACATTGTAGCTTTTGAAATGCTAAAATAATAAAATTAATATCGGCACCAACAGACAAAAACAACGACAAATCGCGGTACTATGGCAGTTTTTCTACATGCTGATTACTAGATGCTTATCTTTTTTGACCATTCAGTAACGCTTTTACATGAATTCCCTTTCTTTTGTATGTTAATCGATAGAGAGACCGTTTGGTTCAAGAGGGAGAGGAAAAATAATCAAGAAAGACAAATGGAAAAAGACAAAGTATTGGGAAAGACGATTTTCATATGCTTATGGAAAGATTGAATTTAATTAAAATAATAAAAGATAAAATGTGTTGGTTGCAATATTAAAATTTTATTATCCAACGTGTAGTAGTTATAAAGTTATAACTCGATTCATGCAATTCAAAAATTTTATCTCCATTTCTTCTATTTTACACTTTAAACATTGATTTTTCCATTGCTTATGAAAAGATCGTCTTTCAAGAGACGGACTCATAATAAAATATAGTTAAAAGAAACAATTCAGCGATGGGTTGATCTTTACCTTTCGTGATTACAATTTACACAGAATTAACGTTTGAAATTCAGAACCTTTAAAACTGCGTCATGTGAACAGCGTTTGGAACGTGTTGAATTTACGGACTACTTTACCAGTCAAAAACAAACATTGCAGCTTTTGAAATGCTAAAATAATAAAATTAATATCGGCACCAACAGACAAAAACGACGACAAATCGCGGTACTATGGCAGTTTTTCTACATGCTGATTACTAGATGCTTATCTTTTTTGACCATTCAGTAACGCTTTTACATGAATTCCCTTTCTTTTGTATGTTAATCGATAGAGAGACCGTTTGGTTCAAGAGGGAGAGGAAAAATAATCAGGAAAGAGAAATGGAAAAAGACAAAGTATTGGGAAAGACGATTTTCATATGCTTATGGAAAGATTGAATTTAATTAAAATAATAAAAGATAAAATGTGTTGGTTGCAATATTAAAATTTTATTATCCAACGTGTAGTAGTTATAAAGTTATAACTCGATTCATGCAATTCAAAAATTTTATCTCCATTTCTTCTATTTTACACTTTAAACATTGATTTTTCCATTGCTTATGAAAAGATCGTCTTTCAAGAGACGGACTCATAATAAAATATAGTTAAAAGAAACAATTCAGCGATGGGTTGATCTTTACCTTTCGTGATTACAATTTACACAGAATTAACGTTTGAAATTCAGAACCTTTAAAACTGCGTCATGTGAACAGCGTTTGGAACGTGTTGAATTTACGGACTACTTTACCAGTCAAAAACAAACATTGTAGCTTTTGAAATGCTAAAATAATAAAATTAATATCGGCACCAACAGACAAAAACGACGACAAATCGCGGTACTATGGCAGTTTTTCTACATGCTGATTACTAGATGCTTATCTTTTTTGACCATTCAGTAACGCTTTTACATGAATTCCCTTTCTTTTGTATGTTAATCGATAGAGAGACCGTTTGGTTCAAGAGGGAGAGGAAAAATAATCAGGAAAGAGAAATGGAAAAAGACAAAGTATTGGGAAAGACGATTTTCATATGCTTATGGAAAGATTGAATTTAATTAAAATAATAAAAGATAAAATGTGTTGGTTGCAATATTAAAATTTTATTATCCAACGTGTAATAGTTATAAAGTTATAACTCGATTCATGCAATTCAAAAATTTTATCTCCATTTCTTCTATTTTACACTTTAAACATTGATTTTTCCATTGCTTATGAAAAGATCGTCTTTCAAGAGACGGACTCATAATAAAATATAGTTAAAAGAAACAATTCAGCGATGGGTTGATCTTTACCTTTCGTGATTACAATTTACACAGAATTAACGTTTGAAATTCAGAACCTTTAAAACTGCGTCATGTGAACAGCGTTTGGAACGTGTTGAATTTACGGACTACTTTACCAGTCAAAAACAAACATCGTAGCTTTTGAAATGCTAAAATAATAAAATTAATATCGGCACCAACAGACAAAAACGACGACAAATCGCGGTACTATGGCAGTTTTTCTACATGCTGATTACTAGATGCTTATCTTTTTTGACCATTCAGTAACGCTTTTACGTGAATTCCCTTTCTTTTGTATGTTAATCGATAGAGAGACCGTTTGGTTCAAGAGGGAGAGGAAAAATAATCAGGAAAGAGAAATGGAAAAAGACAAAGTATTGGGAAAGACGATTTTCATATGCTTATGGAAAGATTGAATTTAATTAAAATAATAAAAGATAAAATGTGTTGGTTGCAATATTAAAATTTTATTATCCAACGTGTAATAGTTATAAAGTTATAACTCGATTCATGCAATTCAAAAATTTTATCTCCATTTCTTCTATTTTACACTTTAAACATTGATTTTTCCATTGCTTATGAAAAGATCGTCTTTCAAGAGACGGACTCATAATAAAATATAGTTAAAAGAAACAATTCAGCGATGGGTTGATCTTTACCTTTCGTGATTACAATTTACACAGAATTAACGTTTGAAATTCAGAACCTTTAAAACTGCGTCATGTGAACAGCGTTTGGAACGTGTTGAATTTACGGACTACTTTACCAGTCAAAAACAAACATCGTAGCTTTTGAAATGCTAAAATAATAAAATTAATATCGGCACCAACAGACAAAAACGACGACAAATCGCGGTACTATGGCAGTTTTTCTACATGCTGATTACTAGATGCTTATCTTTTTTGACCATTCAGTAACGCTTTTACATGAATTCCCTTTCTTTTGTATGTTAATCGATAGAGAGACCGTTTGGTTCAAGAGGGAGAGGAAAAATAATCAGGAAAGAGAAATGGAAAAAGACAAAGTATTGGGAAAGACGATTTTCATATGCTTATGGAAAGATTGAATTTAATTAAAATAATAAAAGATAAAATGTGTTGGTTGCAATATTAAAATTTTATTATCCAACGTGTAGTAGTTATAAAGTTATAACTCGATTCATGCAATTCAAAAATTTTATCTCCATTTCTTCTATTTTACACTTTAAACATTGATTTTTCCATTGCTTATGAAAAGATCGTCTTTCAAGAGACGGACTCATAATAAAATATAGTTAAAAGAAACAATTCAGCGATGGGTTGATCTTTACCTTTCGTGATTACAATTTACACAGAATTAACGTTTGAAATTCAGAACCTTTAAAACTGCGTCATGTGAACAGCGTTTGGAACGTGTTGAATTTACGGACTACTTTACCAGTCAAAAACAAACATCGTAGCTTTTGAAATGCTAAAATAATAAAATTAATATCGGCACCAACAGACAAAAACGACGACAAATCGCGGTACTATGGCAGTTTTTCTACATGCTGATTACTAGATGCTTATCTTTTTTGACCATTCAGTAACGCTTTTACATGAATTCCCTTTCTTTTGTATGTTAATCGATAGAGAGACCGTTTGGTTCAAGAGGGAGAGGAAAAATAATCAGGAAAGAGAAATGGAAAAAGACAAAGTATTGGGAAAGACGATTTTCATATGCTTATGGAAAGATTGAATTTAATTAAAATAATAAAAGATAAAATGTGTTGGTTGCAATATTAAAATTTTATTATCCAACGTGTAGTAGTTATAAAGTTATAACTCGATTCATGCAATTCAAAAATTTTATCTCCATTTCTTCTATTTTACACTTTAAACATTGATTTTTCCATTGCTTATGAAAAGATCGTCTTTCAAGAGACGGACTCATAATAAAATATAGTTAAAAGAAACAATTCAGCGATGGGTTGATCTTTACCTTTCGTGATTACAATTTACACAGAATTAACGTTTGAAATTCAGAACCTTTAAAACTGCGTCATGTGAACAGCGTTTGGAACGTGTTGAATTTACGGACTACTTTACCAGTAAAAAACAAACATTGTAGCTTTTGAAATGCTAAAATAATAAAATTAATATCGGCACCAACAGACAAAAACGACGACAAATCGCGGTACTATGGCAGTTTTTCTACATGCTGATTACTAGATGCTTATGTTTTTTGACCATTCAGTAACGCTTTTACATGAATTCCCTTTCTTTTGTATGTTAATCGATAGAGAGACCGTTTGGTTCAAGAGGGAGAGGAAAAATAATCAGGAAAGAGAAATGGAAAAAGACAAAGTATTGGGAAAGACGATTTTCATATGCTTATGGAAAGATTGAATTTAATTAAAATAATAAAAGATAAAATGTGTTGGTTGCAATATTAAAATTTTATTATCCAACGTGTAGTAGTTATAAAGTTATAACTCGATTCATGCAATTCAAAAATTTTATCTCCATTTCTTCTATTTTACACTTTAAACATTGATTTTTCCATTGCTTATGAAAAGATCGTCTTTCAAGAGACGGACTCATAATAAAATATAGTTAAAAGAAACAATTCAGCGATGGGTTGATCTTTACCTTTCGTGATTACAATTTACACAGAATTAACGTTTGAAATTCAGAACCTTTAAAACTGCGTCATGTGAACAGCGTTTGGAACGTGTTGAATTTACGGACTACTTTACCAGTCAAAAACAAACATTGTAGCTTTTGAAATGCTAAAATAATAAAATTAATATCGGCACCAACAGACAAAAACGACGACAAATCGCGGTACTATGGCAGTTTTTCTACATGCTGATTACTAGATGCTTATCTTTTTTGACCATTCAGTAACGCTTTTACATGAATTCCCTTTCTTTTGTATGTTAATCGATAGAGAGACCGTTTGGTTCAAGAGGGAGAGGAAAAATAATCAGGAAAGAGAAATGGAAAAAGACAAAGTATTGGGAAAGACGATTTTCATATGCTTATGGAAAGATTGAATTTAATTAAAATAATAAAAGATAAAATGTGTTGGTTGCAATATTAAAATTTTATTATCCAACGTGTAATAGTTATAAAGTTATAACTCGATTCATGCAATTCAAAAATTTTATCTCCATTTCTTCTATTTTACACTTTAAACATTGATTTTTCCATTGCTTATGAAAAGATCGTCTTTCAAGAGACGGACTCATAATAAAATATAGTTAAAAGAAACAATTCAGCGATGGGTTGATCTTTACCTTTCGTGATTACAATTTACACAGAATTAACGTTTGAAATTCAGAACCTTTAAAACTGCGTCATGTGAACAGCGTTTGGAACGTGTTGAATTTACGGACTACTTTACCAATCAAAAACAAACATTGTAGCTTTTGAAATGCTAAAATAATAAAATTAATATCGGCACCAACAGACAAAAACGACGACAAATCGCGGTACTATGGCAGTTTTTCTACATGCTGATTACTAGATGCTTATGTTTTTTGACCATTCAGTAACGCTTTTACATGAATTCCCTTTCTTTTGTATGTTAATCGATAGAGAGACCGTTTGGTTCAAGAGGGAGAGGAAACATAATCAGGAAAGAGAAATGGAAAAAGACAAAGTATTGGGAAAGACGATTTTCATATGCTTATGGAAAGATTGAATTTAATTAAAATAATAAAAGATAAAATGTGTTGGTTGCAATATTAAAATTTTATTATCCAACGTGTAGTAGTTATAAAGTTATAACTCGATTCATGCAATTCAAAAATTTTATCTCCATTTCTTCTATTTTACACTTTAAACATTGATTTTTCCATTGCTTATGAAAAGATCGTCTTTCAAGAGACGGACTCATAATAAAATATAGTTAAAAGAAACAATTCAGCGATGGGTTGATCTTTACCTTTCGTGATTACAATTTACACAGAATTAACGTTTGAAATTCAGAACCTTTAAAACTGCGTCATGTGAACAGCGTTTGGAACGTGTTGAATTTACGGACTACTTTACCAGTCAAAAACAAACATTGTAGCTTTTGAAATGCTAAAATAATAAAATTAATATCGGCACCAACAGACAAAAACAACGACAAATCGCGGTACTATGGCAGTTTTTTTACATGCTGATTACTAGATGCTTATCTTTTTTGACCATTCAGTAACGCTTTTACATGAATTCCCTTTCTTTTGTATGTTAATCGATAGAGAGACCGTTTGGTTCAAGAGGGAGAGGAAAAATAATCAGGAAAGACAAATGGAAAAAGACAAAGTATTGGGAAAGACGATTTTCATATGCTTATGGAAAGATTGAATTTAATTAAAATAATAAAAGATAAAATGTGTTGGTTGCAATATTAAAATTTTATTATCCAACGTGTAGTAGTTATAAAGTTATAACTCGATTCATGCAATTCAAAAATTTTATCTCCATTTCTTCTATTTTACACTTTAAACATTGATTTTTCCATTGCTTATGAAAAGATCGTCTTTCAAGAGACGGACTCATAATAAAATATAGTTAAAAGAAACAATTCAGCGATGGGTTGATCTTTACCTTTCGTGATTACAATTTACACAGAATTAACGTTTGAAATTCAGAACCTTTAAAACTGCGTCATGTGAACAGCGTTTGGAACGTGTTGAATTTACGGACTACTTTACCAGTCAAAAACAAACATTGTAGCTTTTGAAATGCTAAAATAATAAAATTAATATCGGCACCAACAGACAAAAACGACGACAAATCGCGGTACTATGGCAGTTTTTCTACATGCTGATTACTAGATGCTTATCTTTTTTGACCATTCAGTAACGCTTTTACATGAATTCCCTTTCTTTTGTATGTTAATCGATAGAGAGACCGTTTGGTTCAAGAGGGAGAGGAAAAATAATCAGGAAAGAGAAATGGAAAAAGACAAAGTATTGGGAAAGACGATTTTCATATGCTTATGGAAAGATTGAATTTAATTAAAATAATAAAAGATAAAATGTGTTGGTTGCAATATTAAAATTTTATTATCCAACGTGTAGTAGTTATAAAGTTATAACTCGATTCATGCAATTCAAAAATTTTATCTCCATTTCTTCTATTTTACACTTTAAACATTGATTTTTCCATTGCTTATGAAAAGATCGTCTTTCAAGAGACGGACTCATAATAAAATATAGTTAAAAGAAACAATTCAGCGATGGGTTGATCTTTACCTTTCGTGATTACAATTTACACAGAATTAACGTTTGAAATTCAGAACCTTTAAAACTGCGTCATGTGAACAGCGTTTGGAACGTGTTGAATTTACGGACTACTTTACCAGTCAAAAACAAACATTGTAGCTTTTGAAATGCTAAAATAATAAAATTAATATCGGCACCAACAGACAAAAACGACGACAAATCGCGGTACTATCGCAGTTTTTCTACATGCTGATTACTAGATGCTTATCTTTTTTGACCATTCAGTAACGCTTTTACATGAATTCCCTTTCTTTTGTATGTTAATCGATAGAGAGACCGTTTGGTTCAAGAGGGAGAGGAAAAATAATCAGGAAAGAGAAATGGAAAAGGACAAAGTATTGGGAAAGACGATTTTCATATGCTTATGGAAAGATTGAATTTAATTAAAATAATAAAAGATAAAATGTGTTGGTTGCAATATTAAAATTTTATTATCCAACGTGTAGTAGTTATAAAGTTATAACTCGATTCATGCAATTCAAAAATTTTATCTCCATTTCTTCTATTTTACACTTTAAACATTGATTTTTCCATTGCTTATGAAAAGATCGTCTTTCAAGAGACGGACTCATAATAAAATATAGTTAAAAGAAACAATTCAGCGATGGGTTGATCTTTACCTTTCGTGATTACAATTTACACAGAATTAACGTTTAAAATTCAGAACCTTTAAAACTGCGTCATGTGAACAGCGTTTGGAACGTGTTGAATTTACGGACTACTTTACCAGTCAAAAACAAACATTGTAGCTTTTGAAATGCTAAAATAATAAAATTAATATCGGCACCAACAGACAAAAACAACGACAAATCGCGGTACTATGGCAGTTTTTCTACATGCTGATTACTAGATGCTTATCTTTTTTGACCATTCAGTAACGCTTTTACATGAATTCCCTTTCTTTTGTATGTTAATCGATAGAGAGACCGTTTGGTTCAAGAGGGAGAGGAAAAATAATCAAGAAAGACAAATGGAAAAAGACAAAGTATTGGGAAAGACGATTTTCATATGCTTATGGAAAGATTGAATTTAATTAAAATAATAAAAGATAAAATGTGTTGGTTGCAATATTAAAATTTTATTATCCAACGTGTAGTAGTTATAAAGTTATAACTCGATTCATGCAATTCAAAAATTTTATCTCCATTTCTTCTATTTTACACTTTAAACATTGATTTTTCCATTGCTTATGAAAAGATCGTCTTTCAAGAGACGGACTCATAATAAAATATAGTTAAAAGAAACAATTCAGCGATGGGTTGATCTTTACCTTTCGTGATTACAATTTACACAGAATTAACGTTTGAAATTCAGAACCTTTAAAACTGCGTCATGTGAACAGCGTTTGGAACGTGTTGAATTTACGGACTACTTTACCAGTCAAAAACAAACATTGCAGCTTTTGAAATGCTAAAATAATAAAATTAATATCGGCACCAACAGACAAAAACGACGACAAATCGCGGTACTATGGCAGTTTTTCTACATGCTGATTACTAGATGCTTATCTTTTTTGACCATTCAGTAACGCTTTTACATGAATTCCCTTTCTTTTGTATGTTAATCGATAGAGAGACCGTTTGGTTCAAGAGGGAGAGGAAAAATAATCAGGAAAGAGAAATGGAAAAAGACAAAGTATTGGGAAAGACGATTTTCATATGCTTATGGAAAGATTGAATTTAATTAAAATAATAAAAGATAAAATGTGTTGGTTGCAATATTAAAATTTTATTATCCAACGTGTAGTAGTTATAAAGTTATAACTCGATTCATGCAATTCAAAAATTTTATCTCCATTTCTTCTATTTTACACTTTAAACATTGATTTTTCCATTGCTTATGAAAAGATCATCTTTCAAGAGACGGACTCATAATAAAATATAGTTAAAAGAAACAATTCAGCGATGGGTTGATCTTTACCTTTCGTGATTACAATTTACACAGAATTAACGTTTGAAATTCAGAACCTTTAAAACTGCGTCATGTGAACAGCGTTTGGAACGTGTTGAATTTACGGACTACTTTACCAGTCAAAAACAAACATTGTAGCTTTTGAAATGCTAAAATAATAAAATTAATATCGGCACCAACAGACAAAAACGACGACAAATCGCGGTACTATGGCAGTTTTTCTACATGCTGATTACTAGATGCTTATCTTTTTTGACCATTCAGTAACGCTTTTACATGAATTCCCTTTCTTTTGTATGTTAATCGATAGAGAGACCGTTTGGTTCAAGAGGGAGAGGAAAAATAATCAGGAAAGAGAAATGGAAAAAGACAAAGTATTGGGAAAGACGATTTTCATATGCTTATGGAAAGATTGAATTTAATTAAAATAATAAAAGATAAAATGTGTTGGTTGCAATATTAAAATTTTATTATCCAACGTGTAGTAGTTATAAAGTTATAACTCGATTCATGCAATTCAAAAATTTTATCTCCATTTCTTCTATTTTACACTTTAAACATTGATTTTTCCATGACTTATGGAAAGATCGTCTTTCAAGATACGGACTCAAGGGAAAAAAGAAATGAATAACCCTATTTATAATAATATGTTTGGTTCGGGAAAGAAAATCAAATTCTTTCTCATTACTCTTGTTATTGTTTGGTTCACACTTGGGAAATAAATATTAATTTCTAGCATTATTTATAAAATTACAAATATAAGTATAAATTATTTATCATTATCAAATATGCTAAAAAAATATAAATGTATTTCATCAATTATTGTCATATTGAGTTCATATAAAAAAATATTTAATATGAAATACGTAGTTTATCATAATTAATTCATTAATATGCTGTATGTGATTTTAAAAAAAATGTAACTCTAGTATAATTTTTGGTTAATATATAAATAGCAACATTATTATGTGGGATATTGTTAGATTTATTTAACATTTATTTTTTAAATATTAAAATTTAGGCAAAATCTTAGGATAGACCATCTTTCCATATGCCTATGGAAAGATGGGGTTGAATTATAATTATAGAAAAGTAAAAGATTTTAGTTACAATATTAAAAATTTATCATGCAATATGAAGTAGTTATAAGTTTATGACCCGATTAATGCAACTCAAAAATTTTATCTTAATTTTTTTTAATTTACAATTTAAACCATGTTGTTTCCATCATTTATGGAAAGACCATCTTTCAATAGACATACTCTAAAATTTATACATGAAAATGTGACTTGAAAATTTTGATTAAAAATAGAAAGTCTTTTTTGTGACGGAGGAAGCATATGTTACGCAACTCAAAAAGCATAAAATTGAGAAAATGAGTCAACTTTACGTTTTTGGCGGGTTTTGGCGGCAATCTAATGAGAAGTTGGTGGGTTTTGGCGGCAGCCAGAATTGACTAGTAATATTTCAAAATTAAAATTCTGGAACATTCTTAATAGTAACTTTACGTAAATGAAAGTAAAACCAATTGAAAGAGAGATTTTTCGATTTTGATATTACTGAATGAAATATATAGAATACAAGGAATAAATTATAATTAAAATAATTTTAGTTTAGTCATCAAAATAAATATAAATCTAACCAAATCTAATCATTACATTGATTTATTCTAACACCCATTCATCCCTTCCATCTCTTTCTCTTCCTTTCTTGCCGGTAACGGCTCTTTCCCGTCGTTAATGGCTACTATCCTGCCGTTAACATTTAACGAGAGACACGGCCATTGCTTTGCCGGCCGCTATGGCGGAAAGCAACGCCAACCAAGCCACACCAAAATCCTTCATGGCTACTCTCCAGACCAAATCCCCCCTACTAATGAAATCCCTGCCTAACAACCCAGAGCTAACCCTTAAATCTGAACATTTAGGTGACCCGGCTTGTCTCTACTCCGATGATCAAATTGCTAAACTCTCGGCACACTATGCTAATGCCTTGGTCGGAAAATTCACAAAAGGGAGACTGTCGATGGAGCAACTAGAGCTAGCCTTCAGGACGGTAGGTTTTGCCGGTAACTATCAGTTAGGTTCGTTAGACTATAAACATGTTTTGATTAGGTTCGATCAAGTCAACGATTACCAAAGATGCTGGATCAAAGGAGTTTGGAATTTCAATGGAATCCTGCTGAAGATGTTCAAATGGTCTCCGAATTTCTCGAATCACAGAGAATCCCCAATTGTGCCCATCTGGTGTACGATCAGGGAAGTCCCTCTGTACTATTATAATTCTGCATCTATTGAGGCCATTGGAAATAGCATATGAAGTTTTATTAAGAATGATTTAGCTACTGAAATGCTCACAAGGCCTTCTGCAATTAAATTGTGTGTGGAAATTGATTTACAGAAACCTTTGTGTAATTTCATTAGATTGGGATCAGTTACTAATAACAAAAAATACCCAATTGAGTTTGAAGATGTCCCACTTTACTGTGATCATTGTGCTAAGTTAGGACATTCTTTAAATCAATGTAGAGCTATCCCACAAATCATTAATGGTAAATCATTGGAAAACCCCACATCACAAAGCCAGAATCATACACAGTGGCAGGCTACTGGGAATAAGTTTAGTAAGGCACCTCTGATCTCCTTAGGAAATTAGACTGTCTCTCCCCCTCCCAATAATGACAAAGTAGTTCACCAGAGAGCTATAACAAGCCCCTCCCTAAACCCTTCCTCCTACTCGCTTCCAGGTGTTGATAGAGTGCTTGATAACGATACCTTGCAACACCAACAATAACACCTGTTCAATCACCCAGAATCCCACCCCAAGAAAATTCTCTCTCAAAACTGTTAAATGCTACAGCATTGTCCAAACCTACTCCGATTGCCCATGCAAAAGATTATATACAAATTGGCTCACTCAGGTTAACCCTGAACCAATCCTCCCCAACTAACCCCCTACTTTCTCTACAAGGAAAGATGGAAAATAGGTTTTCTGTTCTGCAGGATTTAGACAATCTCCCCCAAGCACAGGACCTTATGGAACTGGAAGTGCAAGATTTAGAAGAAGAGGCTGCTAACAGTCACTTGGACCTCACAACACCACAATCTATGAAGCTTAAAGGTACCATTAATCAGCAAGGTAAGTCTAAGAATAAAATAATAATTATTTTAGTCAGCTGAATAAGATGATGCTTAGATCAGCTACAAAAAGTCATAAATCATGTGAACAATAACACACACTTTAACTGTTAATTGTTTAGTATGGAATCTTAGAGGTATGGAATCTTCTATGCTAAGACTAATCCAATTAGTTAAGCTGAAGAAAATTCAACTCCTTTGTATAATTGAACCAATGCATGATAACACTCAGTGTCAATCTTATATGGATAAGCTCAATTTCTCACATAATCTGCCACTCCAAAATGGTAAAATATGGCTTATGTGGAACAACCCTGTAACAGTCTCACTCATCTCTCATCATGAACAGTTTTTGTATGGCCCACCTTACTTTAGACATAGACATGGAAGCAGTTTTTGTTTATGCTCTTAGGAATAAAGAGAGTGACCTGAGTGTCATACCTAAAAGTGAAACTATTTTCATAGGAGACTTTAATACCATCACTTCACTTTCAAAATATAGAGGTCCTAGCTCCCCTTCTCTAGGAAGTATTAGAGATTTCAATAACTGGATTAGCTCCTCTGGAATTCAAGAAATTAATACAGTAGGGAACCTATTCACTTGGTCCAATTCAAGACTTAGGAATCCTACCTCAAAGAGATTAGATAGAGGACTTTGTACTATTAAATGGAATTCTAAATTTCTTTCATCTTCTATCCAAATTTTGAATAGGCAATCCTCATATCACTCTCCTCTACTCCTTCAGGTGTCAACTCTGGCTATTTCTCACCCTAAACCCTTTAGATTTATAAATACTTGGTTTAATAGACCAGAATTTATAGACCTAATTAGGGAAAATTGGTCAAATCCACTCTCTCAGTCTGGAATGCTAGGCTTCTATCCAAAATTGATTAGACTGAAGAAAGTGATAAAAACTTTGAATAGAGACTGCTTTGGAAACATCAATGCTAATGTAATCACTGCAGAAGAGGCTCTAAGATTACAGGAACTTGTCTTTGACTCGACCCCCTTAGATTCTGAATTAAGGCACTTTTGATTCTAAAAATTTTGGAAGCAGAAAGCTAGATCAACATGGCATAAGCTAGGAGATAATAACACCCAATTTTTTCATAAGACAGTGCAGGAAAAAAACTGTAAATTACATATCACTAAAATTAAAAATAGGCAGGGTCAGTGGCTTAACTCACATTTAAATATTCAAAAAGAAGTTGTTGCCTATTTTTCTGATCTGTTAACTGAACCTAACCGTAGGGCTAATAATACCTATTACCCTCATTTTCTTAGCCAAATCCCATCGATCATCACTGAACAGGATAACCAAGCTTTATCTAGACCAATCTCAGAGGATGAACTTAAATCTGTGATTAATTGCTTATATAAAAGCAGTAGTCCAAGTCCAGATGGCTTTTCTAGTAAATTCTATATTAAGTGCTGGGCTATCATTAAGGAAGATTTAACTGATGCTGTTAATGAATTAATTTTAGGTTTACATATGCCAAGGGGTATTTCCAGTACCTGGATAACTCTAATTCCAAAAAAAGCAACACCACCATCTTTTGATGACTTCAGACCAATTAGTCTCTCTAATGTTATCAACAAAATCTGCTCTAAGGTTTTAATGGAAAGATTGAAACCTCACATGGAGAACCTAATCTCTCCCAATCAAACTGCCTTTATGAAGAATAGAGACATTTATGATAACATACTCTATTTACAGGAAATGTTAAGATTCTTAGATAAAAAAAGTATAGTGCCTAACTGCATTCTCAAATTGGACCTTAGGAAAGCTTTTGACAGGGTCAATTGGGATTTTCTTAGGAACATATTAGGTAGATTTGGTTTTAATGGGAATTTCTTAAATGCTGTTATGAATAATTTATCACAAGCTCATTTCTCAGTTCTTATCAATGGCAATCCAGTGGGTTTTTTTAAAGCCACTAGAGGTATCAAACAAGGTGATCCCCTTTCTCCCTTCCTCTTTAATATTTTCTCAGAGGCTTTCTGTAGGAGCCTTTCCTTTATATTTTGGAATAATAGTCTCTCATACTATCAGTTACCTGCCTCAATCACACCAGCTTCTCAATTAATGTATGCTGATGATACCATTATTTTCATGCAAACCTCTAAATCCAACCTGATTAAGATTAAATCATTTTTAGAGATCTTTGAATCTACCTCGGGACAAAAGTTCAATTTTGAGAAATCTGATTTCTATATAAGCAAAAGGGCTACAACAGCCAAATTAAATCAGGTTAGGATGATTTTAAAAATGAAAAAAAGGCTAGTTTCCTTTTAAATACCTAGGTTGCAAAAATTTTAAAGGTAGAACCTTGAATAGATACTTCCAACCTTTGATGGAAAATCTGGACAAAAAACTGATGAACTGGAAAAATAAATGGCTGAGTTCAGGGGGTAAATTGACCTTAATCCAATCCTGTTTATACTCTTTACCTCAACATCTATGGACTGTTACTAAACCCCTTAATCATATAGTTAGAACATTTGAAAAAAAAATGTCCAGATTTTTCTGGGGAGAGTCAGATGGCAAAAAGAACAAAGTTTGGAAAAGGTGGTCTGATTTAGCTGTACCAAGTCTCAAAATGGTCTAGGTTTTAGATCAATTCAGGCCATAATTGACTCCTACTCTCTTAAACTCTGGTGGAAGAGTCGGTTAGGAACTACCATGTGGGCTAAAATGATATGGTCCTTACCACATACACATAGAAAATCCATGACCTAGAAGAGAATCTGTTCAGTTAACTCCTCTGTTGAGAATAACACCCTGATCATTCATGGTAAAGGTAGCTGTAATTTCTGGTCTGCTAGCTGGTGCCCTAATGGGCCACTGATGAACTGTATCCCCAGCTCCACCTTTTCCCCATTATTATATTGCTCTGTGGCTGATTTTATCAGTAACAAAGCATCTATTCTACCTCAGATCTCCTCCTTCCTGGAACATGATACTCTCTCTTTTCTTCAGGATGCAGAAATTACCCAAGATAGAGAAGATAGGTTGATCTCGAAACCAGAAGTGACAGGTGTTTTCTCCTTCAAATCTGTATACAAGGAACTCACTCTCTCCTTAGGTAATTTCCCTGCTACCAAACTTATATGGAATCCTAAACTACAAAAAAAGGTTTCTATTTTTACATGGAAAATGTTGCACTCTTTCCTACCTTTTGATGATGAGCTAATCAAATGTGGTTTTAGTCTTGCTTCAAAATGCCCAGCATGTTGTCATTTGGACTCTATTCAACATTTTTTTTATATCCTGCCCCCTTGCTCAAACTATATGGAATAAGATGGCATCTTTTTTGGATTTTCATCTTAATGATCAAGATTTAATTAATGAAAGATTTTTCCTGTTTTGGAATAGTCATGGCCTTCCTAAGTGGCACCAACTGTTATGCAAAATTCTCCCACCTTTGATCAGTTGGTGCCTCTGGAAGGCAAGGAAAAGTTTCTTATTTGACAACAAACATTTTTCTTCAGAGCTTATATGCAAGGAAGTTTGTGATCATATTTATCTATCTCTCTATGCTAAACCTCACCACCACAGTTCCCTCTTAACTATTCCATCCAGCTTTTTGCATCTGATCCCTCATCTTAGACCACCTCTGAAGCCTACTATATCTATTGTTTTCTGGGAAAGGCCAAAGTCAGATTGCATATAGATCAATGTAGATGCATCCTGGTATTCTAATAATGCAACAGTTGGCTTGATTGCAAGGGACAGTTATGGAACCCCATTCCTTATCAAATCAACAGCTATTACTGATGCTTCTTCACTTCAAGCAGAGATTTCAGCTATTTTATTTGCCTTCCAAACTTTTCCAGAACTAGATAACACTTTCACAATTGAATCAGATTCATTGTTGGCAGTGAAAATGATCAAAGATCCCTATACTGCTCATTGGCCTTTGTTTGGTCTAACCTCTAAAGTACAGTCCCTGTTAAGGAATACTGATCTTAAACATGTTTTTAGGGAATGTAACTATGTGGCAGATGCTATTGCTAAACATCATTCAATCTATAATCTGAGCCTAAGCCTTTCTAATGTACCCACGCACATCAAAGGCCTCATTTCTTTGGATAGGGAGCATACTCCCTATATCAGACTGTATAAGAATGGCTCCTGATAGAATTGATATTGCTAAGAATTTGCCGTTTGATTTTTTTCAGGTTCTATGAAGGGATTTCAAACATCTGAAGCTCAGCTACACTTATATGGATACCCATCTCAATTGGGTATCTTACTGTGGTTATGTGAAGGAATGCCCCGTTATCAGATTTTGACTACTCAGAAATCCAACTTTAGGCTTTGGATTTTAACATTAATATCTGTAGTTTCTAGATTGAAGTTGCTTGGCCAAAGGAAAGAATTAACACAAGGGGTGGAGATTCTTTCTTTTGGAATCGCAACTTCAATAACTATCCTCTTTTACTATGTATAGTTAAAACAATCTATTACTAGATAGGTATTTCTTTTGGAGGCAACTATGTTGCCTTAGATCTCCTCATGAACAAAACAAGTCTTTGTATATTTCAGTTGCCTCAACTAAGGCCTGGGGAACCTTATATATAATCCCCCACCCTCGGGTGTTTTCATTTAAAAAAAGATTTATTCAAACACCCCCCTCAAGAAAAACGTCGGATACTGGCCAACGCAAAGCTTAGATTTGAAGAACTCGAATAGCGGACGAGAGAGCCTTTTGGTGAAGATATCCACAATCTGGAGAGAAGTAGGATCATGAGCAACTCGCAGCTTGCCAGAAGTAACTAGCTCTCGAACAAAGTGATAGTCGATGTCGATATGCTTTGCCCGCTTGTGAACAACTGGATTCTGCACCAAGAAGATTGCACTGCTATTGTTACATAACAACACTGGAGAACCAGGCAAAATAACTCGAAGATCTCAGAGAAAAGGAGTAAGCCAAACATTTGAGGCACTGTTGGCAAGAGCACGATACTCAGATTCAGTGCTGGAATGAGAAACGGTGGGCTGTTTCTTGGCACTCCAAGAAACAAGGTTCCCACCAAGAAAAACAACATATATGTAGGTAGATCGGCGAGTCTCCAAACATCGAGCCCAATCAACATCAGAGTACCCTAACACCTCTGGAGAACTATCAAAATGAATAATAATACCAAAATGCAGAGCACCCCAAACATACCGTAGTATCTGAGTAACAATAGCAAAATGATCGTCTCTAGGATCCTGAAGGTATTGGCTGACAATATTGACCGAAAAATCCAAATCAAGGCGAGTGATGGTCAAGTACTGAAGAGCCTCAACAAAAGAACGATACAAATTTGGATTCCAAAATGGTGGACTGGTCAAACCGTGCAACTGAGAACTAGGCACAAATGGCGTAGAGACTGGTGCAACATCAGACATCCCTGCACGAATGAAAATGTCCCGAGCATACTTTGCTTGACCAAGAATTAAACATGATGAAGTTGGTGAAACTTCCAAGCCAAGAAAGTAATGAAGAGCGCTAAGGTCCTTAATCACAAACTTTTGATGTGTCCGATCAATGAACTTCCAAAGGAGAGTCGAATCGTTCCCTGTAAGAATGATGTCATCATCATACACAAAGAGATATAGTAACGATGATCCTCATGAAAGAACAAACAAAGAGATGTAGGTTGAGCTACACTATAAACCAAGGTGAGTCAAATAAATGCTAAAACACTGAAAATCGCCCGAGGAACTTGCTTAAGTCTATAAATGGTCTTCCACAAGCAATATACATAATCTGGATAAAAGGTCATTATATCCAACATGTTGCTTTATTGAAACTGGAGTATCAAGGACGCCATCAAAAAAGGCGTTCTTGATATCCAGCTGATGAAACAGCCAGGAACGCATCGTGGCAATGACAAGAATTGTCCGAACGGTGAAAGCTTTGACCACAGGACTGAAGGTGTGGTCAAAGTCAAAACCCATAATATGTGAGAAACCATGTGCCACAAGTCTAGCTTTATGATGCTCAATGGTGCCATTTGGTCTATACTTTTATCGATAAACCCATTTGGAGCCAATAGTGTTAGCATCCGAAGTGCGAGGCACCAAATCCCCGATGCGCTGACCACGAAGAGCTACCATATCGTCATCCATAGCAGAAACCTAAGCCGGAACCTGAAGGGGAGTGCGATAATCCGTAGGCTTAGACTGAGAAAATAAGGCAACAATAAGAACATGAGCGACAACATCTGAATAATCCTTGCGTTGTATGGCCCCACTAGCCGACCTAGTAACCATACGATGTGTACGAGGTCGAGGAGGAGAGGCTGATGGAGTGGAATCTGTCAACAAAGCCAAGCTAATAGGTGAAGATAGAGCCGAGGTGACCTGTGAGTGGACAGCCGAGGACGTTGCAGGTGAGGCAGGCAGTGCTAGCTGATGAACTGGAGCTGGATCTGCATAACAAATGGAGCAAGGGGCCAAAGAAGATGTAGTCAGCGGTGGAGAAACGGTAGGCAAAAGAGGTGCTGAATCAGAATCAGGATCAAGAAAGGCGCAAGCATCTAACATTTAAGGTGAACAATCGATCGCCGAAGAAATGGATGGGGCAAATGGAAAGTACATCTCGTCAAAATAAGCATGTCGGGTGACATGGATTCTTCCAGTAGTGCGATCGAGGCTCCGAAAACCTTTATACTGCGAGTTGTAGCCAATAAATAAACACGGAATACTGCAAGGAGACAGCTTGTGGTCGACAAATGGGCGAACGAATGGGAAGACCCGACAACCAAAAGCATAAAAATTGGTGTATATGGGAATCCAACCATTAATAACCTCATATGGTGATCGTCCACCAAGAAGAGGGAGTGGGCAACCAATTTATGGTATAAGTGGCTACAACAAAGGCATCAGGCTAGTGGGAGAGAGGAACGCGAGAGTGATACAACATAGACAAACCCATCTCAGCAATATGGCGGTGCTTGAGCTCAGCCCGGCCGTTCTGCTCCGGAGTATATGGGCAAGAAATCTGATGATGAATGCCCTTTGTCTGAAATTTAGAGTGCAAGCGACCATTTATGAACTCAGTCTCTCCATCACTCTGAAACACCTTAATGGTGGAAGAGAATTGGTCCCCCACAAAAGTCTCAAACTGGCGATAAACATCCTAAAAATCAGATTTGCGGGATAGTGGGTAAAACCACGAGAGTCGGGAATGATCATCAAGGGAAATGGCATAGTAGGAGAAACCATTAGCACATAAAATGGGAGAGGGCCCCCATAAATCACAATGAATCAGATCAAGTACCCTAACAGCACGTTTATCATTTGTATGAAGAGACAAACGTTTCCCTTTAGCCTTTTCACACGCATCACAAAGGGCGGGCTTAGGCAAAACTGATGAGACAGATAAGAATCCAGAAGCACTCAAACTAGAAATAATAGAATGCGGAACATGACCAAGTCTAGCAAGCCACATTTCAAAAGATGCACGCAACTTATTTGACTCCATAATAGACAACAAAGCAGATGCACCGTAGTCTAAAACATAAAGTCTATCTTCAATATGACCGTGACCCAAGGTGACCCTGGTGGTTTTATGTCAAATAATAAATTAACGATCATCAAAGCAGGCAACAACATTTAAATCCCGAGTTAATTTGCTAATTGAAAGCAAATTTTAGTGATATCAGGCACAATAAGCACATCATAGAGAGGCAAAGATTGAGAAATACGAGAATCACCAACATCAGTAATGGGGAGTTGAGAACCATTACAACATGGATGTGGGCAAAACTATATATGGTGTCACATGATCAACAACAGCGGAAGATGATGCCATGTGTTTTATGGCACCAAAATCTAAAGCTATGGTGTTTGAGCTCTGAGATACCACCAAAATACGATATAATGCATGGGAAAAAAGGGAATAAAAAAGGCGCAGACCTGCGTGGATATATGCGCTGGAACTCCTGCGAACGCGTGAGTGACACGTGTGGGGACACGTGCATGGATCTGACTCTGAAAACTCAATGCGTGCAAAAGCAATGAAGAATGGCCAGCACTGTAGTCTAAAAAATAAATCCTATCTTCAATATGATGGTGATCCAAGGTGGCCCTAGTGGTTTTATGCCAAATAATAAATGAACGATCATCAAAGCATGAAACAACATTTAAATCCCAAGTTAATTTGCTAATTGTATTAGACACAATAAGCACATCATAGAGAGGCTAAGACTTAGAAATTCGAGAATCACCAAAATGAGTAATGGGGAGTTGAGAACTATTACCAACATAGACGTGGGCAGAACCATTACATGGTGTCACATGATCAACAACAACGAGAGATAATGCCATGTGTTTTGTGGCGCCAGAATCCAAAATCCACTTGGATTTATGGTGCTTGAGCTTCTAGATACCACCAAAATAAGACATAATGCACGCAGAAACAAATTGGGGACAAAAAAGGCACAGACCTGCTGAGTGCGTGGATGTACACGTCGGAACAACAGTGGGCACGTGGATGCACGCGCAAAAACACCTGTAGCGCGTGGTTGGGATGCCCTGGAACTCCCGCAAGCGTGTGAGTGACACGAGTGGGGACACCTGTGTGGATCTGATGCTGAAAACTCAATGCATGCAGAAGCAATGAAGAATGGGCGACACTGTGCTTCTGAGTTCAATCCTCGCTGGCGCCGAATACCACTTTGTTAAGGAAATAGAAACCCTTTCCTTGTAGGAAATATTATAAATGGTAGTTACCTTATAGAATTAGTTTCTTTATGGAATTAGTTATAGATAGTAATTTTCTTATAGACTTAGAATCTTATTCCTGTCAGACTTTGGCTTGTTGTAGCCGTATATATTGTAATGCTCGTCATTGATGAGATGTGTCATTGATTAATATCAGTGCACCATAATAAAATCTTTTATATTTTATCATGGTATCAGAGCCTAAAATCCTGAACCTCTAAGAAAAAATATTCTGCTACCTTTTCGAGCCACTGCCGTCGACAGTTAAGCCGTGCATCGATCCACGTGCCATCGGACAGTCACCGTCATCTACTCCTTTCCGCCACTCGCAGATCGCCACCGCCACCGTCTGGCTGTGGTAATTTGTGCGTCGCCTCTCCTGATTAGATCGGTCTGTGCGTTAAGCCACACATGCCGATCTCAAAGCTCACGCACCGCCGTATTCCCATCAAGCGTCATTGCCGATCCAATCCGCCGCCGGTTGCTGTACCTGCTGCTGATCCGTACCTAATTTTGCACTTTGTCTGCCTCCGGATGTAATTCCGAAGAACAGGCCCGTACTGATGTTGGTTTTGAGGCTACTGCGCTTCCGAACATGAATGACAATGAGGTAACTGCTACTTTATTGAAACAGTTGCAGTTGCAATCTGGCCCTAAAAAACCTGTACTTTTTGGTCATTTTTTGACTGACCTCTACATCATTGGCTCTTCTGACGGACCTGGTTTGGTTATTGCACCCACCATCCTGAAGGGTAATGAGAATTACTTGAATGTTCTTTGAGTGTTCTCCTACAAATACTGCTGTTACTGAAGCTGAATACTACTCTACCACTACTACTACCGCTAATGAAGTTGAATACTGCTCTACTGTTGCTAATGTTGCTACTTCTACCGCTACTGTAGTTGAATCTCAATCTATGGTAATTTTTTTAAAAAATTATTAACAATTTCATATTTTCTTTGCAAGTTGGGCATTTTTGTCATCATGCTCCAACTTGAGGGAGGGTGTTAAGGAAATAGAAACCCTTTCCTTGTAGGAAACATTGTAAATGATAGTTACCTTATAGAATTAGTTTCCTTATGGAATTAGTTATAGATAGTAGTTTTCTTATAGACTTAGAATCTTATTCATGTCAGACTTTGGCTTGTTGTAGCCCTATATATTGTAACGCTCGCCATTGATGAGATGTGTCATTGATTAATATCAGTGCACCATAATAAAATCTTTTATATTTTATCACACTTGAAAAACAGAGTGAAGTTGAGAGCATCACTAGCACAGAAAAACACAGCGGGAAGAATGGATTATCAGAGAAGATAACGCCTGGGACTGGAGGATCCGTTTGAAGTCGACGGTGCCGGAGATGACGTCGGAGAACTACCACAATGAGGCGGCAACGACGATCTTGAAAATAAAACTAGAGAAATGCCCCCTGAAGCAAAGACGCCGGAGAAACTGCCGCCAGAGAAGAAGAAATACCACTGAAATAAGCCGGAATGGTGGTTGGAAGCCACCGGAAGTTGGTCGGATTTTTACTGGAGGTTGTTGGAACCGATGGTGATTTTGTTGCCGGAAAGGAGAGAGGGGGAGGCAGCAGAAAAAAATAAAATTAGGAATTAGGGTTTAGGATCAGAAGTTGCTCTAATACCATGAAAAAGTGATTTTCCGTGAATGATTCTGATATTATTGAATGAAATATATAGAGTACATGATATAGACTATGACTAAAATAACCCTAGGCTAGTCATCTAGATAAATAAAAATCTAATCTAATCTAATCATCACATTGATTTATTCTAATACCAACGTCATGGTAACCTAAACTAAAATTTTAATTTCAAAAATTATTATACTAGTCCAAGGTTCATTAAAAAGAAAAGTTTAGTAGTGATGCATACTTTGTGACAGGTAAGAAAATGTCACAATATTTGCTCACAACTTAATTTTGATTTTTTTTGTGTGTTGGTTATAGTTCCAAAATTAGATTGAGAAGCTTTACGTACAAAAATGGTTTAATTATTCATTACATGAATGAGTCTATCGCTTCAAAGATGATATTTTCATAAGTCATGAAAAAATTAATGTTTAAAGAGCAAATTAGAAAAAATGAAGATATAATTTTTGGGTTGCATGAATCGGATTATAAATTTTATAACTGCTACACGTTGCATAATAAAATTTTAATATTACAACTAACATCTTTTTACCTTTTATTATTCTAATTAAACCCATCTTTTCATAAACCTATGAAAAGACGGTGTTTTCCAAGATTTTGCATACATGAATTTCTTTGAAATAAGAAAATTATTAGTAGTAGATTTTCTCGTAATAGTTTGGAAAGATAATCAATAATTTGTGGCCTTGTAATTTAGCCAACCTAATTTGCACAACATACCTGAAAAAATATTTTAAAAACTTTATTACGGTCCATTGATAATATATCAATGACACATCTAATCAATCATGGGGATTAAACAATATATAGGGCTACACACTAAAGTCTAGCAATAATATGATTCTAATTCTATAAGGAAATTATTATCTATAATCTAATGTAACATAGAGTAAAACTAATTTTATAAGGTAACTACCATTTATAACTTTTCATACTCCCTGTGTTTCTCTAATAGTGGTACATCATTTTTTTCTGTTAGAATTTAGGAGATGCTAAATGAATTGATAAAATTGAATTGAAAGAAGTAAAAGTAAAATGAGTGAATTTAATAACCTTAAATTTGCCGTAAATAAAAGAGTCTGTCTCTTGAAAGGCGATTTTTCCATAAGTTATGGAAAGACCAATGTTTAAAGTGTAAATTTGAAGAAATGGAGATAAAATTTCAAGGTTGCATGAATCGAGTTATAAACTTTATTACTACTACATGTTGCATAATAAAATTTTAATATTGCAACTTAGACCTTTTACCTTTTATAATTCTAATTAAACCTCATCTTTCCATAACTTATGGAAACATCGTCTTTCCCAAGACTTTGCCTAAATAAAAAGTGCCAATATAAAAGAAACATCATAAATTAAAAAGTGTGTCAATATTAAAGAAAGGGGGAGAGGGCATGAAAAAGGGTTTCCATTCCTTATCAATGTCAGAACCATAGTCCAAAGTGGGAATGCAGCAGCTATTTACGTGAATATTAAATTTTCAGGTAATAACTAATGAAAGATTCGTGATTTATGATGAGAGCCTCAGAGCCCTTGGGGCTCGAATGGGCGACTCCGTATACTATGAGCATTGACACTTCGAATAAGGTGGGAACAAGAAGAGAAGATACAAGATAGAAATAATTTCAAAACTTTATTACCATCATTTAAATTATTTCTTATTTAGAGCCTTTTTGGAGATCTGACCATTTAACTATGTTAATACGAGGGGTGAAGATATGAAAAATGGAATCATCGCCAAAAATGCCCTAAATATACTTTTGCTCAGATATTCTGACAATCACAAGTTACCCTTTTGTACAAAGTCTTCAAAACTATTTTGAAGATAAACCTTTTGTAAATGATTTCTACCGTTTCAGGTTTACGTAATACATATCTCTTTTATTAATATGTGTTCATTAAAAAAAAGTGATTTATGATGAGAGGGACATTAAATTATTTCGACTTATTTTCATGTATTTTACTTATTTTGGCGTCAAATACATACAACGCGACTGGAAAATCCGGGAGCTGTTTCTTTTTTATTATTCCAGTCAGTTGAACTGTGAATAATCACTCCCCATACCACGCGTATTGGCCCCATTAGAACTTTTATGCCTCCTCTCTTTTCTTGGATTCAAGGGTGCAACTGGAAATTTTCTTTTTTGAATTGACCATTACTATAATAAATTATAGTAGATTATATTATTTAAAGGATAAAAAAGTAAACACTAAAGATAAAATAGTGCTAAAAAATATAAAATGGATATTTTTGAAATGTACGACCTTCTTGTTTTTATTAAGTTGTTCTCTCCTCTTTTTTATTATATAAAATGTATCGATGATCGAATCAATTTCACTTTCAACTACTTCAAATGGAGTAGTACGTTGCCTATCATATTCAACAATTTTATCCTTCCTTTGAGGTGTGAAGTAATTAGAAGTGATTTATTTTCTCTTTGACATATTTTGTGAATAGACCTAAACAAGGAACAATTATGAAGTAAAATTTAAAGTTTATATTTTTTTTGCAAACTATGTCACATCTATTTATACTATTTTGGTATTAAGAAAACAATCAAATCTTAATTGAAATCATTTTTCTAACATACTGCTTACAACTTTTATTTGGAATCAAAATCAATTTTTACCTCATACTATACTATTGCGTACAAGTTGTACAACTAGGATTAGAAAACTTTCTTTCTCCAGTTAATGCTATACGCAATACTTGTAATTGCCTAATTGGAATCACATTTAATTAATAATAGAGTGAGTCTCCTGACAGATGGCGTGCCAATAAGTTTATGGACATACTACATAAAAAATTTAGAATTTTTAAAAATATTTTTTCATATCGTATATTTTATATTTTCACCTTCAAATACATATTATTACTTGTTTTAAGTTATAAAATATAATATTTAAATTTTATTAAAAAAGTTACAACTTTAAGGTAAAAGCCTCTGTAGATTGTCCATAAGCTTATGGAAAAAACCAACTTTTCTTAAACTTTCTCTTAATTTTATACACATAAAACTTGGATTACGTAAAAACTAAAACCTTGCATATAATTAGATAAAAATTAAATATAACTTGGATAAATATTAAAGATAGTTTAGATAAATTTTTTTTTTATATTTCTTGTTGTACTCTAAACTTTTTGTAAACAATATTAATTTTCTTCCATATAATATCTTGCGGTTAGGAATTATTTTTGTTGTGCGGAATGGAGAAAGAACAGAAAATATGAACGAAAATAACAAGACACAAGATTTACGTGGTTCACCAATTTGGCTACATCCACGGGAGACGGATTCACTATTTCAGAATTAATGTTTACAGAGAGAAGAGAGACACTTTATATGCTGTCTCCACTAAACCCTAACAAACTAGGCCAAAAACACAATTCGGCCCAAATCAACAGCAGTCCAATAAAGAGACAAGCGAGACCCCCGTTTGTTTCCCGGGGGCGACTGCCGCCCCCCCCGGACCCCCAGGCCAGGGTCGCAGAAGCGGCTATTACAGTATTCAAGGCATACCAACAATTTTGATGGAGACCACAACCTTTTTTTACCATACACAAACTCAAAAAACACAAAAAAAAACACAAAATACTAATGATAAAAAAAATTTGACTGAAACCAGGCACCCACGGTTCCACCAATGTTCTACCACTGTTTGGATTCTTCTTCCTAACCCCGGAACTCCCAAATCGGCATTGTAAGTCACCTCAAATGCTCGCAAATGGTACCCACAACCTGCTTAGTTTACTGGTGCAGGATAGAGACATTAACGGTGATGGTGTTGGGTGTTGTAAATCGGTTTTGAACTGTCCTCTCTGGTACTGTCGTGCAATGTACCATTGATTCAATGTTGGTACACCCTTCGTCCCAAATTAAATGGTATGAGAGAAAATTTCACGCTCATTAAGAAACTTGTCTAATTGTTAATATGTTTAATTACGTATAATTATGGCATACAAAAAGTTACTTTTCAGAAACTACGTGTTATGACGAATCAAACCATATAACGTATGATAATATTATTTGAATTTTAGTTTTACCACTTTTTCTAGTAGTTACTAGTGTGTTCCAACATGACTAGTCTAACCAAGTGCATAATAACGTAAAATGTAAAGAACACATGACTTGGTTACGCAGTTCGGTGTAATCCACCTACATCTGCGGGGCCTGGCCCAGTTCAGAATGAATCCACTAATTAGAAAGATACAGTACAGAGTACAGTTTACAAAATACTTATCTTTACTAACTATAATGTGTGGACTCTGCTAGCTCCCCTAGCTAACGATCCGCCTTGATCAGACTCCCTCTGATCTCGAACTCCGTCGACGCAGGATCTCCTCCTCCCGAGGAATTAAGGTTTGTGATTCTAAACTTTGTGCGGCAGGTCAGGTGCGGTGGAACACAGTAGTCTGACTCTTTGCAATTCTCGAAAGTCTCAAAAATCTGTATGCAGATTTTTGCTCTGTAAAATCCGTAAGTATGCAGCCATGTTTGTCCCAATTTATATCCACGAACAGATTGGAATACTCCTTGATTATCTCCACAATATTCCTATTCCAAATCAGCTTCTTGAAGCACATCCAAATCACATAAATAAATTGATTTGCCTTATATCAATCTATCCCATATATTCGAATATATCATCTCCTTATAAGTAGGGATTTTCCATAAATCAATTATGCTTCACACGCCTGATAGACATAGCCAAATATACTACTTCCATATATTATAAAATATTCCAATATTTCGGCTTTGATTTCCATAAAACCTTGGCGTGAATATTCTGCATCAGCATGTTCCAACATGGAATGTATTCTTGTTCACAAAATTGCCAATCAAATATTCACTTGCAAATCCCTTGACTTTACAATCTCTCCCTTTGGCATTTTTGTGGACCCATAATATATTGAACATGTAATTCCAACGAAAACTTCCAGCACAGCATGAATATCATAAGCATGCATCAAAACAGCAGAATAATAATCGACATAATACCATAATTCTTGTAAGCATGAAAGCCGAAATCCAGAATTACAGCCATATTGAACAAATCATTCAAATTTAAAACCAATCATCCAAAATCAATCCAAAATCACTCCCCCTGGGACCACACATAAGGCCAACGCCAACTCAAAATCATCAAATACCAACATCAGCAATTAGTAATGCTCCCTCTGCATTAGTCATCAGAATCAACCTTCCAATCAGGACTTCTCAGCCTCCAAACTTGTTTTCTCCACCTCCAAAGCAGCCATTTGAATACCTATGGCACAAAGTCGGGCATTCAGAACCATCAGCCTAGCTTCCTTTTCTACTGCTGATGAAGAAGTTGATCCAGATGGTTTCCACGGAAGGTCCTTCACATGCCTTAGCCCAAACGTCTTCTTGTTGGGCCTCAGAAACTCTGTATCAATCACATCATCCGAGGCCTTCCCTTTTACTTTTGCACTCTCGGCTAGTGCAGAGACCAGAGCAGGGTAAATGATGGTATCATTGACTTTGGGAGCAGTAGCTTGTCTGACTAAATGCTGCTGAATAAGTAGTCCAAGGTTAATCTCCTTCTGTGTTCCAACACAGTACATCAGTTTAACCATTTCCCTTGTCAAGGTTGTGGTATTAGTTGAGGGCAACCAATAATGCACAGCCACCTGATACAAACCAAAAAATCTTGAAGACAAGCATGATGCTTGTGAATACCCAGTTGCTGGCCATTCAACCTTATAACCACCAGATATAACACCTAAATTTTCATTGTCAGACAATCCCAGATTTTCAGGAAAAACTCTCCCTGTTTCAGGTGTCTTTAGACACAGCAATGTGTTGATTCTAGAAGCAGAAACATCTATGATCTTCCCCCGTACATATACCCTACCATACCAAGGGGAACTTATTTCTAAATTACCAGTCATGAGGTTAGAATACACCTCAAGTACAACCTGCCTGTTGTACTGTAACTGGATAGTTGCTGCAGTAGTTATGCCAGTCAGCTTTAGAAAATCTGTGAAGACGCTCTCCTTATAGGCTTTTAAATCCAAAGGCCTTTCTGCTATGAACTTCTTCTCTGAGAAAAAATCTCCCATCTCTGCACCTTTTTCATCAAAATAAACAGCAGAGAATGCCTTACTAACAGAGGGTAGAGGTAAAACCTTCTTTTCCTTGCTATCATGTCTTCTCTTGCTCCTCTTCGCTTGAGCAGAATCCTTGACTTTGTCAGCCTTTCTCTTGCCTTTTGCCATCTGATAGTACTCATCCAGTACCTCATCACTTGAATATTCCAGATCAGGAATATCCTGTGTTGGAACACTCCCTGATCTTTCAGCATCCTTCTTAATTTCTTCCTCGCTCTCAGAACCATTTTTCTGGTTAGATAGGCTTCCTTCAGGTACTACATCCTTCTGACCTTCATGAACATCACCAACATCTGCACCTCCCAGATCATTATCAGAATCTAACTCCATATGGTCAGGTTCATCTCTCTGTGTTGGAACACTGTCATCACTGTCCGACAGAACAATGATGATAGGCTTCCTCAATTCTTCCATCCTCTTTGCTAAATTCATATCATAGAACCCCACCTGAAGTTTATCTTCGTTCCTAACCACTTCTAATCTTTCCACTTCACTTTCACTAATCTCTCTCAAAGAAACACAACTTGGTACTGGAATATAGCAATGCACGTAGAATTTATCTTTTTCCCTAAACTCGGCATATCTCCCCATCACAAATTTCACCGTATAATTCTCAATTCTCCTAATTTCACCTATGTTTCCAGTCACCAACTCCTTAACTTTAACCGTCAAATATTATCCTCTAATCCGCTTGATCTTTGTTAAGTCTACGACCACTCTATTAGCCTCAAGCCACTCAAAGATTTCATCCACATTCTTACATTCAATACCCATGAATTTTAAGGACGAGGGTCAGGACCAGTTACTATGGGTTTCTTCTTCTTGGTTCCAGAAGATTGTACTTGCGCATCAGATTCAACTTTGGCTGTCTTCTCAACCTCTGCATTCTCCATGCTTCCTTCGATCTGAACTTGATTTTCTTCTTCATCTCTAACAGCTTGATAGACATATTTTCTCTGCTCAACAACCAACACCAATTCCAAATCAGTTGAAACTCAATCTTCCTTCATGATTTCTGACGCCTCTGCTTCATGTGCGGGAGAATTTGGAGTTGACATTCTTTACCCAATATCACGAAGGAGGAGAGTTGTTGAAGCAAAAAAAAATTACTGCAGGGTTTTGGAGTACAAAATTTTGTGCCGAGAGTAGAGGAATGTGAGGGGATTTTTGGACAAGTTTGAATCCCACTTTAACTCTTCATGTATTCACCTCTTTTCCCGCGAAGCCACTTTTTAAATTTCCCAAACTTGTAATGATGACACTTTCCCTTTTTGTCAAATCAAGTTGTCATGCCAAAAATAACTTCTAACACACCATACTAACCATCTCCTATTTTTGTACACCTTTGCCTCCTTCCAATTTTTTTCATTTTTGCTAAAAAAAATAACCAAAATAAATATTTACAAGAGAGAATAACTATGGTAAAAATTACCTCAGATTTGACAAACACCTAAGTGTTGTCGAAGGCTCTCAAAAGAGGTAACATCCAACGGCTTTGTAAATATATCAGCAAATTACCCGTGTGTTGGAACATAGATTACTTCCACTTCCTTTCTTTCAACCAGATCTCTAATAAAATGATGCCGTATATCAATATGTTTAGTCCTCGAGTGTTGAACTGGATTCTTCAAAATATCAATAGCACTTGTGTTGTCACATAGAATCTTCAAGGGGCCTTGATGAATTCCATAATGTTTCAGCATTTGTTTCATCCATAATAATTGTGCACAACAACTCCCTGCTGCAAGATACTCTGCTTCTGCAGTAGATAGAGAGATCGAGTTCTGTTTCTTGCTATACCAGGACACCAAATTTGTTCCAATAAAGAAACATCCACCTGTGGTACTTTTTCGATGATCAGCATTACCAACCATATCATAATCACTATACCCAAATAGTTCAGAATCTTGACTCTTAGAATACCAAACACCATACTCAGAAGTTCCACTTATATATCGAATAACTCTTTTAACTGCAGTAAGATGAGATTCCTTAGGATCAGCTTGAAACCTCGCACATATCCCAACACTGAAACATATATCTGGTCTGCTTGCGGTTAAATGCAATAAGCTTCCAATCATGCTTCTATATAACTTCTGATCTACTGGAATTCCTTTTTCATCCTTTACCAGTTTATCAGAAACTCCCATAAGAGTTCAGACTGCTCGAACACTACTGAGTCCAAAATTTTTAATCAAATTCAAGGCATACTTACTTTGATTTATGAATAGACCATTCCGTCCTTGTTTGACTTGCAATCCCAGAAAGTAAGTCAACTCTCCAACCATGCTCATTTCAAATTCAGATTGCATAATGGTGACAAAATCCTGTACCATAGATGGTGAAGTAGAACCAAAAACTATGTCATCAACATAAATTTGAGCAATCAGAAACATTCAAGCCTTGTCAAGCACGAATAAAGTGCAGTCTACTCCCCCTCGACGATAACCTTTCTGAAGAAGGAAGGTAGTAAGTTGGTCATACCATGCCCTGGGTGCCTGCTTTAGTCCGTATAAAGCCTTCTTGAGACGATATACATGATGTGGATAATGAGGATCTTCAAAGCCTTTAGGTTGTTCCACATATACTTCTTCATTCACCACTCCATTTAAAAAGGCACTCTTGACATCCATTTGATACAAAGTAAAATTCAAAGAGCAGGCAATAGCTAGTAGAATTTGGATAGATTCTAATCTGGAAACTGGCGCAAAGGTTTCATCAAAATCAACACCTTCCACTTGTGTATATCCTTGAGCAACAAGTCTAGCTTTGTTTCGAGTGACTAAGCCGTCTGCATCTGACTTATTCTTGAAGATCCATTTCGTACCAATGACATTAATGCCTTTGGGGTGAGGAGTAAGATACCAAACATCATTCCTTGTAAACTGACCAAGTTCATCTTGCATTTCAGCAATCCAATACTCATCAAGTAAGGCTTCTTTATAGTTCTTGGGTTCAATTAGAGTTCTCGAATGTGCAGCAAACACACAAGGCTTAGGATTTGTAAGTAGCTCAAAAAGTCAGCACAATTTGACGAATGACGAGTTACAAGAGAAACAAGTTAAAGAAATTTAGTTTGAGGGCAATCGCCATTCATAAAAAGAAAAGTGCTCTGAAAATGACAAAGAGAAAAAGTATTATTTTGATGATACAAAGCCATTAGGGCTTCCAGACATATAGATATGGATGCAATAAGTATTTACATACAACTAGGAAAAGCTAATGCCTTGGCCTCCTCACTAAGTGATCCTTTTCATCTTCAGAAGGAAGAGGTCGACCTCAACTGACAATATAATTCCCTTGCGGTTCGATGACCCCCTCCTTCGACCAGAGGTGTTGGCTGGGTTGCTGGTTGGACAAACCCTAGGGGTTAAAGTTGCGGGAAGAAGGACTTCAGTAAACTCCAAAGCCACATCCCTCCTAGGAACGGTGCAAGAATTTTAAGCTCCACTCCTTATTCTCAATCTATCCAACCATCTTTGGGTTTCCTCATAGGCTTCACGATATTTGACATGTCTAGTTAGGTGTTTTTGCACTATGATGTTAATGGTGCTTAAAGGAACACTACAAAATTCTCAACAAATGTGGCTTCGACCGTCCCAAGTCAGAGGTCGTATGCCCGAAGGCTGTTGGCAGTCGCTTTGTACGTCTTGTATAATCCGGCGAGTTCTTTACTGGCTTTCTCATTGTCCCTATAGGCCACCCCAATGATGGCCTAATTTTCCTTGATGGTCCGCTCTAAGGAAGGAAGTAGATCCTGTCGATATTTTATGATCTCTTCTCTCCATTCCTCGAATTTGGTGGTGGCAGTCACCAAGGCCTCTCGAGCCACCTCCACATTTTCTTGAGCCACTCAAGCCTCGCGCATGTAGCCTTCGATGGTCTAGTTGGATTGAGAGAATGATGCCCTCACCCAATGGCTTTATAAACTTTGGCAGAGGTGATGCATTCATGCATCAAAGTGAACCCAGCTTTGGTAGTGATCATTTCGAGAACTTCATTATGACGAGCTTTGAAAGAACGGTAATCACCCAAAATTTTGTCCTTCGTTGCAACTAAGGAGTCTCTTTCTTCCCTCGAAAAAATTAAGGCGTCAAGGAGTTCTTTTGTCTTTCATGGAGCCGAGCTAAGTTTGTTGTGCACTGCTTGAAGCTCCTTTTCGAGCCGAGCAGATTTGTACCAGTGTCGAGAGACTTTGATTGGATTCTCCCACACCCATATCCGATGGTACCACTCTTTCATAACTTGAAAGAAAAAGTTGAAAGAAGTGCCCCTTTATAGATGAGGGGATGGTAGGACACCAGATCTAGGGTCTACGAATGGCAAAAAGAAATAAGAAAAACATAAGTATGGGAAAATAAAAAATTCATTAATACATGAAAATTAAAAAGTACATCCGGAGCCCCAGGGGCAAAATCTTTCATACTCTGTCTACCCTAGGAGTCACTTGAGAAGAACCCGGGGGATTAGGACGGCTTCGTTGCTTCAGAGATCTTCATCCACCTCCAGGCATTGGATTTCCTATGCTAAAAAGTAATTCCGGAGGCCTTTAAATGGTCAAGTAAGGGAAATTTGCTCCCCCATCCTGGATGGATTTCCACTAAAGGTGGTCCAGCTGCTGCAGTTCTGTGTTATTTTTATAAGCGTCCAACATGGTTACATATTCGGTGTGGAGGTACTTGCAAATAGCTTGAACCATGTTCCAGGTGAGTCTCACCAAAAGCGGGGAGAGGGACAAAAACAGACCCCGGAACCCTTTCGTCTTCACCAGCTTGTTAGTATAGGCCTTGAATGTCGAAGCCTATTGTGCATGGGAGCAAATCTCGGCCAATTTTGCATTTTCACTGGTCAGAGTCTTGTTGGCCATCTCTAACTCTTTTATACAGACTTCTTTCAAGTCCATCTCCCTCTTGTGTTCGAGGGCTATCCTCGTACGTTCGACCTCATAATCAGAGGCCACCATATTAAAGTCTTGTTTAAACTTGCAATTTGTCACGTTTAGTTTATCCTCCAACTTTTTCGATTTGGCCACAGCCGCCTGGCCTCCTTGGCCTTGGCCACAAAAAGCTGGAAGGAAGAATCTAGGGTGTCCAAAAAGTTGGGCACCTCTGGGATAGATGCCAATGAGAGGTCCATCAAACCCAGAGGGGTGAAAATACTTTTTCCTAAAAGATGGTTGAACCCGGAGTCAGCATTCCCAGAGCCACCAGCTTAAGCAGTGATGTGGGGGTCCGAAGAAGTCCTGTCCTTGTCAGTTCGTTGTCTTAGAGATGAAGGACGCTGGGGTAAAGCCTCATCCCGATGCCGCTTGTTTCTCGCAGAGTCGTTAAAGGCTTCTACCTGGGAATCTGAAACGTCCTCTATTCGGACAAGTTTTTTGAACGCAGGCCAAGATGAACCCCATGAGCAATTTCCTTGTAAACAACTTCAACATCCTCCTCGCCGCTAAGACCAAGCATGTCAAAGAAACTCACTTAAGAGTAAAGAACAAACGCATGTCAGGAAAAAAGAACAAAGTGAAGGGGGAGGGGTAAAATGAAGAAGAAAAGATAAAAAAAACAAGGACGCCGCAAACACCTTCAAGGAGTGGAGAGAAACTCCTTAAGCTAGCCCATTCGGTAGGATACACCTGCAGGGACTCCGAGGCAGCCTCGTAGCTGCTTCGGTGGGGATAGAAGTGTCAACTTTGATTTTCTTCTTCTGCTTCATTTCTTTCGAAGCCTCATCATTGGCATCCGAAGGAGTCTTTCTCTTAATCTCTTTGGGCTTGTCGCCTTTCACAACTTTCTTCTTTCCCTTATTCTTTCCCGAAGGGGCCTTCAAAGATTCTGCCAGAGGAGTTGGCCTTATCAAAACTGGCGGCTGGTCGTAGATCCAATCGTTGACCTTTTCCGGCCAAACATAGTTGGAGTTCTTCAAAATGTCATGGGGCTCTCCTAACAATCAATCCATGTTCACCACTACACTCTCTAGAGTGACATAAGCCAAAGCGCTCAGATACTTAGGGCTCCGGTTCCACTTTGGAATAAAATACTCCTCTGACTCCTTTTCGAAGGTGATTATGGTGGATCGGTGCCATCCCTTGCAATTCGATCTGATCTGTATAGGATATTCTGAGAACCTATTGCTGAGGGTCACAATCCCTTCAAGTTTCGTGTCATGGCCATCGGCTGAGCGTACCACACAGATATGTAATATATGCTTCTTAAAAGTTCATACCTAGGGGTAACCCCAAGGGTATGGCATCGGCTTATGAACACCATAACTAAGAGTATAACGTTCGAATGAAGTTGGGCCAAACTGATTTGATGCTCCTCGAGAAGATAAGAGATGATTGAGTGTAAGGGAAAGCAGAGCCCAAATTGGAAGAGGCGCTCATAGACGGTGCACCAACTAGCCTAGCGTTCCTCTAATTTTCATCTTCTTGAAGGACCCCCAATTGAAAATCTTCCGAAACCTTAACCCAGACAGGCAGAGTAGACAAAAAAGCAGAGACCTCTGGAGCAATCAACTGGGGCTCTTCAAGCTCCACTTCCAAGATCATTTCGAAGTAGAATTTCATAACCTCCTTATTTGCCTAAACTCGGGTCTCCTTTCGAATCCTAGATCTCAAGGTAACCAATTTTTGACAGAAACTATTGGGCGGCGTGGAACAGTAAGAACTTCCTCTGGCCCCCAGATATTCGAAAGAAGAACCAGCGACCAAAGAAGGGATGGCGTCAGAATCTCCAAGGCGAGAGCTTTCTTTTCCTTCTCCGGAGGGCACGGCCAAAAAATAGGCCGAAATGGAGTTCTTCCCCGTTGTCGGTGTTTGCGACATTGAAAAACAGAAATGAAAGAACAAAGGAGATGAGACTTACTGGTTAACGGGCCGAAAAGTTACCCGAGCTTGCCGAAAAAGGTTGCCAGAGAATCGCTCTGACGAAGAAGAGGGTTTTTGAAATTTGAGAGTGATTTGGGGAAAAGAGTGATGAGGAAATGGTGAAAACCCTGATTATATAGAGTGCGTTAAAAGGTAATCATTACCTTGAGCAGCCTCACAAAAAGTGAGTGTATGGGTAAGTGGGCTGCGTGAGGGGAGAAACCTAAGGCATTCATGGGGAAAGCGGCGTGCGTGAAACCTAGCAGAAGTTTCACGCTCCTCAGAAGGAGAAAGTTAACACCACACTCGCAACTCTCCCGCTTCCTAACTTGAAGTCAAATTTTGAAAATCAACCCTGCACACATTTTCCTCTTCCCGCTTTAGACTCAAATTCTTCAAAATTCCAACACAGATCAGAGGGCTAAAGATCGAACCCCCCATCATATTTATAAGGAAATTCAAGCTCCAAGGATGCTAGCACATATTAGAACCCTGTAAACCCGGAGCCTCTTTGCTTAAACACACAGATTCAAGCTCCTAGAATGCTAGCAAAAATTAGAACCCTGAAAGCCCGAAGTTATTGCACTTAAATGCGTAAATGTGAACCGTTCAAGCTCTAACATAGACCAGATGATCAAAGGACGAATGCACTATACCAAGGAGGTGGATTCCCTGGATTTTTGCATAGTTTAGAAGGTGGGAATTCGAACCCTATACGACCAGAAGCTCTAATTTGAACGTACCAAACTTCTAGCACAAATTGGAAGGTCGACATCCGAATCTATTCTGGGCTCTAGGAATTCAAACGACCAGGGACTCTGACACAAAATTAGAAACCTGAAGGTCGTACTCCCTATAGATAAAAAAATTAAGACTTTTATAATCCCGGGCTCTAGCACAAATTAGAAGCTCTGGATTCTAAGGCCTCTTATCTTTTCTTACACAACAGAATTCGAGGGCCCTCGCCTTTTAACCCAGATTAGAAGGTAGGAAGCTGAACGTCGTGTTTCTGTCCCTGTGGTCTGAAGATCTGTTGGTTACTAACACGATTAGATAACCAAAGACCAAAACCCTTGTGAAGAATTATCAGGGGCCTGAAGGCTCATAGGGAAATAAAAGAGTCAGGATTTAGGCCCTTGGGCTCTAACACAGACTAGAAAGCCAAGGGTTAAACCCCTGACACACTAATAAGCTCGAACGGCAAGTTCGAAGCCTCAACCTGGGATGAACATTCAACGCACCATCAAGGGCACCAACATGGTACCCCTAGAAGTGTTAAAGGATTTCAGAGGGTAAGTCCTTGCACAAACATCAGTTCGAAACATTCCCGTCAAAAGGGAGTTGTGACGAACCCGCGGACTCAAGCACATATTCAAGCCCACGATCTAGGGATGAATTTGAAGGCCAAAACCTCAGCTTCCCAAGGGCTTCTTGATAATGAGTTAAATCGTATGGACCTAAACAGCCATGCATCCGACTGAAGGTCCATAGCTTTGCCCTTTGAGTAAAGCCTTTTGGGCTCGACCAAGGTGAAAGTACTTGCTCCACAAGCAAACAAAAAAGTTGCCTTACTTTCCTACCTATATAAAGGCCAAAGGTAACCCTACACAACTCAACCATTCATCCCTAATTACACTCTTGTAATGTGCTTGCTTACTTGGCCGTCAAGGCCACTTCCCCCCGAACACCTCTGGGGACTTTTTCTGTAGATTCCAACCTACGGACGGCGGCACAACGGTGGTGGAAAATTGGGGTGCATCAGCTTGGTTCTGTAATGTGTATTGTTCGGATCTGTTAATTTTCTGACCTGTTTCATCTGCGAGCTGCCGGAAACCCAGGTTTCTGGCAGCCTTTTTTTGGGACCTTAGAAATAGGTTCTGAATGAGGAACCTGTTCTAAGCTCGGAACACATTTAAAGGCGGTTCCTTCAGCTTGGCAAAGACACAAAATAATCGCCTTCCATTGTCCATTTTAAAGGCGGTTCTTAGAACTGTCTTTGATCATGGACAATCAAAGTAGAGAAGTCACTACCAAAGTGATTCTCTAGTCCTAATCACCCCCACCATCCCCTAGTGAATGCGGGTTAAAACAATTAAAATCTGGATCAAATTCGGGTTATAAGCAATTGGGTAAACTCACACGCCTATTTGAGTTTTGGTTAAAAACATTACATACTTGGAGTAAAACATATAATTTATATATTTTGTTCTAAATATGTAATATCTCTAATAAAAAACAATGGTTGCGTGGAAGGGTGAACATAATAAAGGTGGAATATTTTTTAGGGTTTCATAATTTAGTGCATTCTAGACACCAGTTTTGACGTCAGAATTGCCTTAAAAATGCACTTCCTAAGCTTGTGCCTCTTTAAGAAATGCTTCAGGACTGCCTCAAAATAGTACTTAGTGCATTTTTTTAAGGTTTTCTTAGACGGCAGTCAACCATAGTTTTCTTCTTTAGTGCACTCCAAACACATCTTTTGAAGTTGAAAGTGCCCTCATAAGTTCACTCAGACACATGTTCCTCCATTGAAAGTGCTATCAGAAGTGCCTTAGAATAATAGCTTTTAGTGCATATTTTTGTAGGGTTTCTTAGACAAAGGTTCAACTATTTTTTTTCTACTTTAGTGCATTCCAGACACTGCGATTGGCATCAGTGGTGTCGGTGGTGAGCAATAGTAGTGGCGCTCCAGTGAAAGCTTGGCGTCAATGGCGTCGGCTGCAAGTTCGTAGGAATGAGGAACAAGGAATATGAAAAATGGAGCATGGGAGATGAAGATGCAAATCGGAGAGGGCAAAATGGATTTAGGGTTCGAAGATTTGAGAGGGTTAACACGAAAATTTTACATTTATATTTTTAATTAGAAGGGTATTTCAGTCATTTTAAACAATTTCGGCAATGAGAATGGTATTTTGTGCATTCTCAACAATTTTGCACATTTCTCTTATCTATATTTTGAGATCTTTTTAATTTTTTTAAATCATGGGAACCTCATTGCAATAAATGAAAATATTTATCAATTTTATCAATATTAGAGATCACTCACGCAAAAACTTACAAAAGGTGATTAACCAATGCTAATGATGCCGTAGAGAAACAAATTATAAGATATTATATAATATTATTATATTATTAATGAAATTTTGAAATAGTATATATAGAAAATATGGGATTTTTTTATCACCTGAATAATTAGTGAGCAAGTGTAAAGTGAAATCATAAGATACACACATATATATGTGTATTCCATAAGAGATTGTGAACTAATTTATCAAAAACATTCTTTGAATGAGCCGGATTCACGTGAATGACTTGAAAATAGTTTATGAGTTACTTATTAAAAAATGAGTAGCAACCCTTTTTATGAACCCTTTTAGTTGAAACACATCATCTTAAGATAGTTGAATGTAGTTTATGAGTTAGTTTTTGAAATAAAGCTATAAAACTAGGGTAACTTGTATATGAAGAAGAATGAGAGAATTTTCATAAGAAAACTGAGAGGGAAAGAATTAGGTAGGGTCAGTTGTAATCAAAATTCATACAAAGATCTGTGCCATTACCTCTATTATATACTCAAGGTAGTGGTACTTAATAAAATTACATACCCAATCAAAGGAAGATAGTTGTAGAACTCTAACAAACTTCAGAAGAAAAAATAACATAAAAAAGGAAAGTGGTATTAACAATGAAACGATGTCGGAGGAATAAGGCCAAGCCTTCACTCAGACTTAAAACTTTGACAAGGTTGTTTACTTGCTCCTAACATCTTGCAAAGTCATAAATCTTGATTTCAAGAGCTGCTTGTGAATATTCCTTCAGTTCTTACATAAGATGGTATGGCAGATTCTTTCGATGTCAAAATCAACTTTCGTAAGCTTTTCCACGAGTGATGTCATGAATAGTGTAAAGAAGTAAATACCGATAAATACGGGGGCCTACTGAGGGTAAATTTGATAGATTGACTGATTAGATATGAAAATTTTATAAATGAAATGTTATTTATAGAACGGACTAAACAGAAAAGTAAAAGGTTTATTGTGTGATCAAGGGAGGAGTTTGCATTCTTTCGTGTATTGGTTTGTATGATTTATATAAACGCTAAGATACAAGTAAATAGCTTAATTAGCGTATTGATTAGTACGGTTAAGAGGCGTAGCTAGGCTTGTGCAAGGTAGGGCAATTGCCCCATTTTTTCTTATAGAAAAAAGATGTTTTTCTTATGTTTTGCTTAATTACTATACAATTTTTCATAGTGCTCCTGTTTATTTTTAATTTTAGACCTACTATAATTCTTTATACTTTAAAATTTCTCATAATTCTAGGCATATATATCAAATTAAATTGTAACCCACCAAATTTCTTTTTCTAGATCCATCCCTGGTACGATTCATATAAATTATAAGAATGAGATTAAAATGAAAGTCTACATCTATCAATATTATCATATCATATTTCAATCACCGATTTGATCACATCCTAACACTTGATCTGAAAATTAGAATTTTGAACAAAGTTACAATTAGGGTTTCACTTAAGTGAACCTTTTTATTTCCAATACTAATCAATGGATTTGAGTTGTGGCCTTCACACTACCAAGTCTCATCCGAATCCGCCTATGCAGATGGGACATAGTCACGTAGTGAGTAATAGTATAATACAGAGTGTTAGGAAATACCTTCTTTCTATATATTTAGGGAAATATGGAGTATAATTATAATAATAAAAAGTAGAAGGTCTTAGTTGCAATATTAAGATTTTATTCTGCAACGTGTAGTAATTATAAAGTTCATAACCTGATTCATGCAATTCAAAATCTCTCTTTCTTCTAATTTGTACTTTAAACATTAGTGTTTCCATTGCTTATGAAAAGATCGTCTCTCAAGAGACGGACTCATAATAAAATATAGTTAAAAGAAACAATTCAGCGATGGGTTGATCTTTACCTTTCGTGATTACAATTTACACAGAATTAACGTTTGAAATTCAGAACCTTTAAAACTGCGTCATGTGAACAGCGTTTGGAACGTGTTGAATTTACGGACTACTTTACCAGTCAAAAACAAACATCGTAGCTTTTGAAATGCTAAAATAATAAAATTAATATCGGCACCAACAGACAAAAACGACGACAAATCGCGGTACTATGGCAGTTTTTCTACATGCTGATTACTAGATGCTTATCTTTTTTGACCATTCAGTAACGCTTTTACATGAATTCCCTTTCTTTTGTATGTTAATCGATAGAGAGACCGTTTGGTTCAAGAGGGAGAGGAAAAATAATCAGGAAAGAGAAATGGAAAAAGACAAAGTATTGGGAAATACGATTTTCATATGCTTATGGAAAGATTGAATTTAATTAAAATAATAAAAGATAAAATGTGTTGGTTGCAATATTAAAATTTTATTATCCAACGTGTAGTAGTTATAAAGTTATAACTCGATTCATGCAATTCAAAAATTTTATCTCCATTTCTTCTATTTTACACTTTAAACATTGATTTTTCCATTGCTTATGAAAAGATCGTCTTTCAAGAGACGGACTCATAATAAAATATAGTTAAAAGAAACAATTCAGCGATGGGTTGATCTTTACCTTTCGTGATTACAATTTACACAGAATTAACGTTTGAAATTCAGAACCTTTAAAACTGCGTCATGTGAACAGCGTTTGGAACGTGTTGAATTTACGGACTACTTTACCAGTCAAAAACAAACATTGTAGCTTTTGAAATGCTAAAATAATAAAATTAATATCGGCACCAACAGACAAAAACGACGACAAATCGCGGTACTATCGCAGTTTTTCTACATGCTGATTACTAGATGCTTATCTTTTTTTACCATTCAGCAACGCTTTTACATGAATTCCCTTTCTTTTGTATGTTAATCGATAGAGAGACCGTTTGGTTCAAGAGGGAGAGGAAAAATAATCAGGAAAGAGAAATGGAAAAAGACAAAGTATTGGGAAAGACGATTTTCATATGCTTATGGAAAGATTGAATTTAATTAAAATAATAAAAGATAAAATGTGTTGGTTGCAATATTAAAATTTTATTATCCAACGTGTAGTAGTTATAAAGTTATAACTCGATTCATGCAATTCAAAAATTTTATCTCCATTTCTTCTATTTTACACTTTAAACATTGATTTTTCCATTGCTTATGAAAAGATCGTCTTTCAAGAGACGGACTCATAATAAAATATAGTTAAAAGAAACAATTCAGCGATGGGTTGATCTTTACCTTTCGTGATTACAATTTACACAGAATTAACGTTTGAAATTCAGAACCTTTAAAACTGCGTCATGTGAACAGCGTTTGGAACGTGTTGAATTTACGGACTACTTTACCAGTCAAAAACAAACATTGTAGCTTTTGAAATGCTAAAATAATAAAATTAATATCGGCACCAACTGACAAAAACGACGACAAATCGCGGTACTATGGCAGTTTTTCTACATGCTGATTACTAGATGCTTATCTTTTTTGACCATTCAGCAACGCTTTTACATGAATTCCCTTTCTTTTGTATGTTAATCGATAGAGAGACCGTTTGGTTCAAGAGGGAGAGGAAAAATAATCAGGAAAGAGAAATGGAAAAAGACAAAGTATTGGGAAAGACGATTTTCATATGCTTATGGAAAGATTGAATTTAATTAAAATAATAAAAGATAAAATGTGTTGGTTGCAATATTAAAATTTTATTATCCAACGTGTAGTAGTTATAAAGTTATAACTCGATTCATGCAATTCAAAAATTTTATCTCCATTTCTTCTATTTTACACTTTAAACATTGATTTTTCCATTGCTTATGAAAAGATCGTCTTTCAAGAGACGGACTCATAATAAAATATAGTTAAAAGAAACAATTCAGTGATGGGTTGATCTTTACCTTTCGTGATTACAATTTACACAGAATTAACGTTTGAAATTCAGAACCTTTAAAACTGCGTCATGTGAACAGCGTTTGGAACGTGTTGAATTTACGGACTACTTTACCAGTCAAAAAAAAACATTGTAGCTTTTGAAATGCTAAAATAATAAAATTAATATCGACACCAACAGACAAAAACGACGACAAATCGCGGTACTATCGCAGTTTTTCTACATGCTGATTACTAGATGCTTATCTTTTTTGACCATTCAGCAACGCTTTTACATGAATTCCCTTTCTTTTGTATGTTAATCGATAGAGAGACCGTTTGGTTCAAGAGGGAGAGGAAAAATAATCAGGAAAGAGAAATGGAAAAAGACAAAGTATTGGGAAAGACGATTTTCATATGCTTATGGAAAGATTGAATTTAATTAAAATAATAAAAGATAAAATGTGTTGGTTGCAATATTAAAATTTTATTATCCAACGTGTAGTAGTTATAAAGTTATAACTCGATTCATGCAATTCAAAAATTTTATCTCCATTTCTTCTATTTTACACTTTAAACATTGATTTTTCCATTGCTAATGAAAAGATCGTCTTTCAAGAGACGGACTCATAATAAAATATAGTTAAAAGAAACAATTCAGCGATGGGTTGATCTTTACCTTTCGTGATTACAATTTACACAGAATTAACGTTTGAAATTCAGAACCTTTAAAACTGCGTCATGTGAACAGCGTTTGGAACGTGTTGAATTTACGGACTACTTTACCAATCAAAAACAAACATCGTAGCTTTTGAAATGCTAAAATAATAAAATTAATATCGGCACCAACTGACAAAAACGACGACAAATCGCGGTACTATCGCAGTTTTTCTACATGCTGATTACTAGATGCTTATCTTTTTTGACCATTCAGTAACGCTTTTACATGAATTCCCTTTCTTTTGTATGTTAATCGATAGAGAGACCGTTTGGTTCAAGAGGGAGAGGAAAAATAATCAGGAAAGAGAAATGAAAAAAGACAAAGTATTGGGAAATACGATTTTCATATGCTTATGGAAAGATTGAATTTATTTAAAATAATAAAAGATAAAATGTGTTGGTTGCAATATTAAAATTTTATTATCCAACGTGTAGTAGTTATAAAGTTATAACTCGATTCATGCAATTCAAAAATTTTATCTCCATTTCTTCTATTTTACACTTTAAACATTGATTTTTCCATTGCTTATGAAAAGATCGTCTTTCAAGAGACGGACTCATAATAAAATATAGTTAAAAGAAACAATTCAGCGATGGGTTGATCATTACCTTTCGTGATTACATTTTACACAGAATTAACGTTTGAAATTCAGAACCTTTAAAACTGCGTCATGTGAACAGCGTTTGGAACGTGTTGAATTTACGGACTACTTTACCAGTCAAAAACAAACATCGTAGCTTTTGAAATGCTAAAATAATAAAATTAATATCGGCACCAACAGACAAAAACGACGACAAATCGCGGTACTATGGCAGTTTTTCTACATGCTGATTACTAGATGCTTATCTTTTTTGACCATTCAGCAACGCTTTTAAATGAATTCCCTTTCTTTTGTATGTTAATCGATAGAGAGACCGTTTGGTTCAAGAGGGAGAGGAAAAATAATCAGGAAAGAGAAATGGAAAAAGACAAAGTATTGGGAAAGACGATTTTCATATGCTTATGGAAAGATTGAATTCAATTAAAATAATAAAAGATAAAATGTGTTGGTTGCAATATTAAAATTTTATTATCCAACGTGTAGTAGTTATAAAGTTATAACTCGATTCATGCAATTCAAAAATTTTATCTCCATTTCTTCTATTTTACACTTTAAACATTGATTTTTCCATTGCTTATGAAAAGATCGTCTTTCAAGAGACGGACTCATAATAAAATATAGTTAAAAGAAACAATTCAGCGATGGGTTGATCTTTACCTTTCGTGATTACAATTTACACAGAATTAACGTTTGAAATTCAGAACCTTTAAAACTGCGTCATGTGAACAGCGTTTGGAACGTGTTGAATTTACGGACTACTTTACCAGTCAAAAACAAACATTGTAGCTTTTGAAATGCTAAAATAATAAAATTAATATCGGCACCAACAGACAAAAACGACGACAAATCGCGGTACTATGGCAGTTTTTCTACATGCTGATTACTAGATGCTTATCTTTTTTGACCATTCAGCAACGCTTTTAAATGAATTCCCTTTCTTTTGTATGTTAATCGATAGAGAGACCGTTTGGTTCAAGAGGGAGAGGAAAAATAATCAGGAAAGAGAAATGGAAAAAGACAAAGTATTGGGAAAGACGATTTTCATATGCTTATGGAAAGATTGAATTTAATTAAAATAATAAAAGATAAAATGTGTTGGTTGCAATATTAAAATTTTATTATCCAACGTGTAGTAGTTATAAAGTTATAACTCGATTCATGCAATTCAAAAATTTTATCTCCATTTCTTCTATTTTACACTTTAAACATTGATTTTTCCATTGCTTATGAAAAGATCGTCTTTCAAGAGACGGACTCATAATAAAATATAGTTAAAAGAAACAATTCAGCGATGGGTTGATCTTTACCTTTCGTGATTACAATTTACACAGAATTAACGTTTGAAATTCAGAACCTTTAAAACTGCGTCATGTGAACAGCGTTTGGAACGTGTTGAATTTACGGACTACTTTACCAGTCAAAAACAAACATTGTAGCTTTTGAAATGCTAAAATAATAAAATTAATATCGGCACCAACAGACAAAAACGACGACAAATCGCGGTACTATGGCAGTTTTTCTACATGCTGATTACTAGATGCTTATCTTTTTTGACCATTCAGTAACGCTTTTACATGAATTCCCTTTCTTTTGTATGTTAATCGATAGAGAGACCGTTTGGTTCAAGAGGGAGAGGAAAAATAATCAGGAAAGAGAAATGGAAAAAGACAAAGTATTGGGAAAGACGATTTTCATGTGCTTATGGAAAGATTGAATTTAATTAAAATAATAAAAGATAAAATGTGTTGGTTGCAATATTAAAATTTTATTATCCAACGTGTAGTAGTTATAAAGTTATAACTCGATTCATGCAATTCAAAAATTTTATCTCCATTTCTTCTATTTTACACTTTAAGCATTGATTTTTCCATTGCTTATGAAAAGATCGTCTTTCAAGAGACGGACTCATAATAAAATATAGTTAAAAGAAACAATTCAGCGATGGGTTGATCTTTACCTTTCGTGATTACAATTTACACAGAATTAACGTTTGAAATTCAGAACCTTTAAAACTGCGTCATGTGAACAGCGTTTGGAACGTGTTGAATTTACGGACTACTTTACCAGTCAAAAACAAACATTGTAGCTTTTGAAATGCTAAAATAATAAAATTAATATCGGCACCAACTGACAAAAACGACGACAAATCGCGGTACTATGGCAGTTTTTCTACATGCTGATTACTAGATGCTTATCTTTTTTGACCATTCAGCAACGCTTTTACATGAATTCCCTTTCTTTTGTATGTTAATCGATAGAGAGACCGTTTGGTTCAAGAGGGAGAGGAAAAATAATCAGGAAAGAGAAATGGAAAAAGACAAAGTATTGGGAAAGACGATTTTCATATGCTTATGGAAAGATTGAATTTAATTAAAATAATAAAAGATAAAATGTGTTGGTTGCAATATTAAAATTTTATTATCCAACGTGTAGTAGTTATAAAGTTATAACTCGATTCATGCAATTCAAAAATTTTATCTCCATTTCTTCTATTTTACACTTTAAACATTGATTTTTCCATTGCTTATGAAAAGATCGTCTTTCAAGAGACGGACTCATAATAAAATATAGTTAAAAGAAACAATTCAGTGATGGGTTGATCTTTACCTTTCGTGATTACAATTTACACAGAATTAACGTTTGAAATTCAGAACCTTTAAAACTGCGTCATGTGAACAGCGTTTGGAACGTGTTGAATTTACGGACTACTTTACCAGTCAAAAAAAAACATTGTAGCTTTTGAAATGCTAAAATAATAAAATTAATATCGACACCAACAGACAAAAACGACGACAAATCGCGGTACTATCGCAGTTTTTCTACATGCTGATTACTAGATGCTTATCTTTTTTGACCATTCAGCAACGCTTTTACATGAATTCCCTTTCTTTTGTATGTTAATCGATAGAGAGACCGTTTGGTTCAAGAGGGAGAGGAAAAATAATCAGGAAAGAGAAATGGAAAAAGACAAAGTATTGGGAAAGACGATTTTCATATGCTTATGGAAAGATTGAATTTAATTAAAATAATAAAAGATAAAATGTGTTGGTTGCAATATTAAAATTTTATTATCCAACGTGTAGTAGTTATAAAGTTATAACTCGATTCATGCAATTCAAAAATTTTATCTCCATTTCTTCTATTTTACACTTTAAACATTGATTTTTCCATTGCTAATGAAAAGATCGTCTTTCAAGAGACGGACTCATAATAAAATATAGTTAAAAGAAACAATTCAGCGATGGGTTGATCTTTACCTTTCGTGATTACAATTTACACAGAATTAACGTTTGAAATTCAGAACCTTTAAAACTGCGTCATGTGAACAGCGTTTGGAACGTGTTGAATTTACGGACTACTTTACCAATCAAAAACAAACATCGTAGCTTTTGAAATGCTAAAATAATAAAATTAATATCGGCACCAACTGACAAAAACGACGACAAATCGCGGTACTATCGCAGTTTTTCTACATGCTGATTACTAGATGCTTATCTTTTTTGACCATTCAGTAACGCTTTTACATGAATTCCCTTTCTTTTGTATGTTAATCGATAGAGAGACCGTTTGGTTCAAGAGGGAGAGGAAAAATAATCAGGAAAGAGAAATGAAAAAAGACAAAGTATTGGGAAATACGATTTTCATATGCTTATGGAAAGATTGAATTTATTTAAAATAATAAAAGATAAAATGTGTTGGTTGCAATATTAAAATTTTATTATCCAACGTGTAGTAGTTATAAAGTTATAACTCGATTCATGCAATTCAAAAATTTTATCTCCATTTCTTCTATTTTACACTTTAAACATTGATTTTTCCATTGCTTATGAAAAGATCGTCTTTCAAGAGACGGACTCATAATAAAATATAGTTAAAAGAAACAATTCAGCGATGGGTTGATCATTACCTTTCGTGATTACATTTTACACAGAATTAACGTTTGAAATTCAGAACCTTTAAAACTGCGTCATGTGAACAGCGTTTGGAACGTGTTGAATTTACGGACTACTTTACCAGTCAAAAACAAACATCGTAGCTTTTGAAATGCTAAAATAATAAAATTAATATCGGCACCAACAGACAAAAACGACGACAAATCGCGGTACTATGGCAGTTTTTCTACATGCTGATTACTAGATGCTTATCTTTTTTGACCATTCAGCAACGCTTTTAAATGAATTCCCTTTCTTTTGTATGTTAATCGATAGAGAGACCGTTTGGTTCAAGAGGGAGAGGAAAAATAATCAGGAAAGAGAAATGGAAAAAGACAAAGTATTGGGAAAGACGATTTTCATATGCTTATGGAAAGATTGAATTCAATTAAAATAATAAAAGATAAAATGTGTTGGTTGCAATATTAAAATTTTATTATCCAACGTGTAGTAGTTATAAAGTTATAACTCGATTCATGCAATTCAAAAATTTTATCTCCATTTCTTCTATTTTACACTTTAAACATTGATTTTTCCATTGCTTATGAAAAGATCGTCTTTCAAGAGACGGACTCATAATAAAATATAGTTAAAAGAAACAATTCAGCGATGGGTTGATCTTTACCTTTCGTGATTACAATTTACACAGAATTAACGTTTGAAATTCAGAACCTTTAAAACTGCGTCATGTGAACAGCGTTTGGAACGTGTTGAATTTACGGACTACTTTACCAGTCAAAAACAAACATTGTAGCTTTTGAAATGCTAAAATAATAAAATTAATATCGGCACCAACAGACAAAAACGACGACAAATCGCGGTACTATGGCAGTTTTTCTACATGCTGATTACTAGATGCTTATCTTTTTTGACCATTCAGCAACGCTTTTAAATGAATTCCCTTTCTTTTGTATGTTAATCGATAGAGAGACCGTTTGGTTCAAGAGGGAGAGGAAAAATAATCAGGAAAGAGAAATGGAAAAAGACAAAGTATTGGGAAAGACGATTTTCATATGCTTATGGAAAGATTGAATTTAATTAAAATAATAAAAGATAAAATGTGTTGGTTGCAATATTAAAATTTTATTATCCAACGTGTAGTAGTTATAAAGTTATAACTCGATTCATGCAATTCAAAAATTTTATCTCCATTTCTTCTATTTTACACTTTAAACATTGATTTTTCCATTGCTTATGAAAAGATCGTCTTTCAAGAGACGGACTCATAATAAAATATAGTTAAAAGAAACAATTCAGCGATGGGTTGATCTTTACCTTTCGTGATTACAATTTACACAGAATTAACGTTTGAAATTCAGAACCTTTAAAACTGCGTCATGTGAACAGCGTTTGGAACGTGTTGAATTTACGGACTACTTTACCAGTCAAAAACAAACATTGTAGCTTTTGAAATGCTAAAATAATAAAATTAATATCGGCACCAACAGACAAAAACGACGACAAATCGCGGTACTATGGCAGTTTTTCTACATGCTGATTACTAGATGCTTATCTTTTTTGACCATTCAGTAACGCTTTTACATGAATTCCCTTTCTTTTGTATGTTAATCGATAGAGAGACCGTTTGGTTCAAGAGGGAGAGGAAAAATAATCAGGAAAGAGAAATGGAAAAAGACAAAGTATTGGGAAAGACGATTTTCATGTGCTTATGGAAAGATTGAATTTAATTAAAATAATAAAAGATAAAATGTGTTGGTTGCAATATTAAAATTTTATTATCCAACGTGTAGTAGTTATAAAGTTATAACTCGATTCATGCAATTCAAAAATTTTATCTCCATTTCTTCTATTTTACACTTTAAGCATTGATTTTTCCATTGCTTATGAAAAGATCGTCTTTCAAGAGACGGACTCATAATAAAATATAGTTAAAAGAAACAATTCAGCGATGGGTTGATCTTTACCTTTCGTGATTACAATTTACACAGAATTAACGTTTGAAATTCAGAACCTTTAAAACTGCGTCATGTGAACAGCGTTTGGAACGTGTTGAATTTACGGACTACTTTACCAGTCAAAAACAAACATTGTAGCTTTTGAAATGCTAAAATAATAAAATTAATATCGGCACCAACAGACAAAAACGACGACAAATCGCGGTACTATGGCAGTTTTTCTACATGCTGATTACTAGATGCTTATCTTTTTTGACCATTCAGTAACGCTTTTACATGAATTCCCTTTCTTTTGTATGTTAATCGATAGAGAGACCGTTTGGTTCAAGAGGGAGAGGAAAAATAATCAGGAAAGAGAAATGGAAAAAGACAAAGTATTGGGAAAGACGATTTTCATATGCTTATGGAAAGATTGAATTTAATTAAAATAATAAAAGATAAAATGTGTTGGTTGCAATATTAAAATTTTATTATCCAACGTGTAGTAGTTATAAAGTTATAACTCGATTCATGCAATTCAAAAATTTTATCTCCATTTCTTCTATTTTACACTTTAAACATTGATTTTTCCATTGCTTATGAAAAGATCGTCTTTCAAGAGACGGACTCATAATAAAATATAGTTAAAAGAAACAATTCAGCGATGGGTTGATCTTTACCTTTCGTGATTACAATTTACACCGAATTAACGTTTGAAATTCAGAACCTTTAAAACTGCGTCATGTGAACAGCGTTTGGAACGTGTTGAATTTACGGACTACTTTACCAGTCAAAAACAAACATTGTAGCTTTTGAAATGCTAAAATAATAAAATTAATATCGGCACCAACAGACAAAAACGACGACAAATCGCGGTACTATGGCAGTTTTTCTACATGTTGATTACTAGATGCTTATCTTTTTTGACCATTCAGTAACGCTTTTACATGAATTCCCTTTCTTTTGTATGTTAATCGATAGAGAGACCGTTTGGTTCAAGAGGGAGAGGAAAAATAATCAGGAAAGAGAAATGGAAAAAGATAAAGTATTGGGAAAGACGATTTTCATATGCTTATGGAAAGATTGAATTTAATTAAAATAATAAAAGATAAAATGTGTTGGTTGCAATATTAAAATTTTATTATCCAACGTGTAGTAGTTATAAAGTTATAACTCGATTCATGCAATTCAAAAATTTTATCTCCATTTCTTCTATTTTACACTTTAAACATTGATTTTTCCATGACTTATGGAAAGATCGTCTTTCAAGAGACGGACTCAAGGGAAAAAAGAAATGAATAACCCTATTTATAATAATATGTTTGGTTCGGGAAAGAAAATCAAATTCTTTCTCATTACTCTTGTTACTGTTTGGTTCACACTTGGGAAATAAATATTAATTTCTAGCATTATTTATAAAATTACAAATATAAGTATAAATTATTTATCATTATCAAATATGCTAAAAAAATATAAATGTATTTCATCAATTATTGTCATATTGAGTTCATATAAAAAATATTTAATATGAAATACGTAGTTTATCATAATTAATTTATTAATATGCTGTATGTGATTTAAAAAAAATGTAAATCTAGTATAATTTTTGGTTAATATATAAATAGCAACATTATTATGTGGGATATTGTTAGATTTATTTAACATTTATTTTTTAAATATTAAAATTTAGGCAAAATCTTAGGATAGACCATCTTTCCATATGCCTATGGAAAGATGGGGTTGAATTATAATTATAGAAAAGTAAAAGATTTTAGTTACAATATTAAAAATTTATCATGCAATATGTAGTAGTTATAAGTTTATGACCCGATTAATGCAACCCAAAAATTTTATCTTAATTTTTTTTAATTTACAATTTAAACCATGTTGTTTCCATCATTTATGGAAAGACCATCTTTCAATAGACATACTCTAAAATTTATACATGAAAATGTGACTTGAAAATTTTGATTAAAAATAGAAAGTCTTTTTTGTGACGGAGGAAGCATATGTTACGCAACTCAAAAAGCATAAAATTGAGAAAATGAGTCAACTTTACGTTTTTGGCGGGTTTTGGCGGCAATCTAATGAGAAGTTGGTGGGTTTTGGCGGCAGCCAGAATTGACTAGTAATATTTCAAAATTAAAATTCTGGAACATTCTTAATAGTAACTTTACGTAAATGAAAGTAAAACCAATTGAAAGAGAGATTTTTCGATTTTGATATTACTGAATGAAATATATAGAATACAAGGGATAAATTATAATTAAAATAATTTTAGCTTAATCATCAAAATAAATATAAATCTAACCAAATCTAATCATTACATTGATTTATTCTAACACCCATTCATCCTTTCCATCTCTTTCTCTTCCTTTCTTGCCGGTAACGGCTCTTTCCCGTCGTTAATGGCTACTATCCTGCCGTTAACATTTAACGAGAGACACGGCCATTGCTTTGCCGGCCGCTATGGCGGAAAGCAACGCCAACCAAGCCACACCAAAATCCTTCATGGCTGCTCTCCAGACCAAATCCCCCCTACTAATGAAATCCCTGCCTAACAACCCAGAGCTAACCCTTAAATCTGAACATTTAGGTGACCCGGCTTGTCTCTACTCCGATGATCAAATTGCTAAACTCTCGGCACACTATGCTAATGCCTTGGTCGGAAAATTCACAAAAGGGAGACTGTCGATGGAGCAACTGGAGCTAGCCTTCAGGACGGTAGGTTTTGCCGGTAACTATCAGTTAGGTTCGTTAGACTATAAACATGTTTTGATTAGGTTCGATCAAGTCAACGATTACCAAAGATGCTGGATCAAAGGAGTTTGGAATTTCAATGGAATCCTGCTGAAGATGTTCAAATGGTCTCCGAATTTCTCGAATCACAGAGAATCCCCAATTGTGCCCATCTGGTGTACGATCAGGGAAGTCCCTCTGTACTATTATAATTCTGCATCTATTGAGGCCATTGGAAATAGCATATGAAGTTTTATTAAGAATGATTTAGCTACTGAAATGCTCACAAGGCCTTCTGCAATTAAATTGTGTGTGGAAATTGATTTACAGAAACCTTTGTGTAATTTCATTAGATTGGGATCAGTTACTAATAACAAAAAATACCCAATTGAGTTTGAAGATGTCCCACTTTACTGTGATCATTGTGCTAAGTTAGGACATTCTTTAAATCAATGTAGAGCTATCCCACAAATCATTAATGGTAAATCATTGGAAAACCCCACATCACAAAGCCAGAATCATACACAGTGGCAGGCTACTGGGAATAAGTTTAGTAAGGCACCTCTGATCTCCTTAGGAAATTAGACTGTCTCTCCCCCTCCCAATAATGACAAAGTAGTTCACCAGAGAGCTATAACAAGCCCCTCCCTAAACCCTTCCTCCTACTCGCTTCCAGGTGTTGATAGAGTGCTTGATAACGATACCTTGCAACACCAACAATAACACCTGTTCAATCACCCAGAATCCCACCCCAAGAAAATTCTCTCTCAAAACTGTTAAATGCTACAGCATTGTCCAAACCTACTCCGATTGCCCATGCAAAAGATTATATACAAATTGGCTCACTCAGGTTAACCCTGAACCAATCCTCCCCAACTAACCCCCTACTTTCTCTACAAGGAAAGATGGAAAATAGGTTTTCTGTTCTGCAGGATTTAGACAATCTCCCCTAAGCACAGGACCTTATGGAACTGGAAGTGCAAGATTTAGAAGAAGAGGCTGCTAACAGTCACCTGGACCTCACAACACCACATTCTATGAAGCTTAAAGGTACCATTAATCAGCAAGGTAAGTCTAAGAATAAAATAATAATTATTTTAGTCAGCTGAATAAGATGATGCTTAGATCAGCTACAAAAAGTCATAAATCATGTGAACAATAACACACACTTTAACTGTTAATTGTTTAGTATGGAATCTTAGAGGTATGGAATCTTCTATGCTAAGACTAATCCAATTAGTTAAGCTGAAGAAAATTCAACTCCTTTGTATAATTGAACCAATGCATGATAACACTCAGTGTCAATCTTATATGGATAAGCTCAATTTCTCACATAATCTGCCACTCCAAAATGGTAAAATATGGCTTATGTGGAACAACCCTGTAACAGTCTCACTCATCTCTCGTCATGAACAGTTTTTGTATGGCCCACCTTACTTTAGACATAGACATGGAAGCAGTTTTTGTTTATGCTCTTAGGAATAAAGAGAGTGACCTGAGTGTCATACCTAAAAGTGAAACTATTTTCATAGGAGACTTTAATACCATCACTTCACTTTCAAAATATAGAGGTCCTAGCTCCCCTTCTCTAGGAAGTATTAGAGATTTCAATAACTGGATTAGCTCCTCTGGAATTCAAGAAATTAATACAGTAGGGAACCTATTCACTTGGTCCAATTCAAGACTTAGGAATCCTACCTCAAAGAGATTAGATAGAGGACTTTGTACTATTAAATGGAATTCTAAATTTCCTTCATCTTCTATCCAAATTTTGAATAGGCAATCCTCATATCACTCTCCTCTACTCCTTCAGGTGTCAACTCTGGCTATTTCTCACCCTAAACCCTTTAGATTTATAAATACTTGGTTTAATAGACCAGAATTTATAGACCTAATTAGGGAAAATTGGTCAAATCCACTCTCTCAGTCTGGAATGCTAGGCTTCTATCCAAAATTGATTAGACTGAAGAAAGTGATAAAAACTTTGAATAGAGACTGCTTTGGAAACATCAATGCTAATGTAATCACTGCAGAAGAGGCTCTAAGATTACAGGAACTTGTCTTTGACTCGACCCCCTTAGATTCTGAATTAAGGCACTTTTGATTCTAAAAATTTTGGAAGCAGAAAGCTAGATCAACATGGCATAAGCTAGGAGATAATAACACCCAATTTTTTCATAAGACAGTGCAGGAAAAAAACTGTAAATTACATATCACTAAAATTAAAAATAGGCAGGGTCAGTGGCTTAACTCACATTTAAATATTCAAAAAGAAGTTGTTGCCTATTTTTCTGATCTGTTAACTGAACCTAACCGTAGGGCTAATAATACCTATTACCCTCATTTTCTTAGCCAAATCCCATCGATCATCACTGAACAGGATAACCAAGCTTTATCTAGACCAATCTCAGAGGATGAACTTAAATCTGTGATTAATTGCTTATATAAAAACAGTAGTCCAAGTCCAGATGGCTTTTCTAGTAAATTCTATATTAAGTGCTGGGCTATCATTAAGGAAGATTTAACTGATGCTGTTAATGAATTAATTTTAGGTTTACATATGCCAAGGGGTATTTCCAGTACCTGGATAACTCTAATTCCAAAAAAAGCAACACCACCATCTTTTGATGACTTCAGACCAATTAGTCTCTCTAATGTTATCAACAAAATCTGCTCTAAGGTTTTAATGGAAAGATTGAAACCTCACATGGAGAACCTAATCTCTCCCAATCAAACTGCCTTTATGAAGAATAGAGACATTTATGATAACATACTCTATTTACAGGAAATGTTAAGATTCTTAGATAAAAAAAGTATAGTGCCTAACTGCATTCTCAAATTGGACCTTAGGAAAGCTTTTGACAGGGTCAATTGGGATTTTCTTAGGAACATATTAGGTAGATTTGGTTTTAATGGGAATTTCTTAAATGCTGTTATGAATAATTTATCACAAGCTCATTTCTCAGTTCTTATCAATGGCAATCCAGTGGGCTTTTTTAAAGCCACTAGAGGTATCAAACAAGGTGATCCCCTTTCTCCCTTCCTCTTTAATATTTTCTCAGAGGCTTTCTCTAGGAGCCTTTCCTTTATATTTTGGAATAATAGTCTCTCATACTATCAGTTACCTGCCTCAATCACACCAGCTTCTCAATTAATGTATGCTGATGATACCATTATTTTCATGCAAACCTCTAAATCCAACCTGATTAAGATTAAATCATTTTTAGAGATCTTTGAATCTACCTCGGGACAAAAGTTCAATTTTGAGAAATCTGATTTCTATATAAGCAAAAGGGCTACAACAGCCAAATTAAATCAGGTTAGGATGATTTTAAAAATGAAAAAAAGGCTAGTTTCCTTTTAAATACCTAGGTTGCAAAAATTTTAAAGGTAGAACCTTGAATAGATACTTCCAACCTTTGATGGAAAATCTGGACAAAAAACTGATGAACTGGAAAAATAAATGGCTGAGTTCAGGGGGTAAATTGACCTTAATCCAATCCTGTTTATACTCTTTACCTCAACATCTATGGACTGTTACTAAACCCCTTAATCATATAGTTAAGACATTTGAAAAAAAAATGTCCAGATTTTTCTGGGGAGAGTCAGATGGCAAAAAGAACAAAGTTTGGAAAAGGTGGTCTGATTTAGCTGTACCAAGTCTCAAAATGGTCTAGGTTTTAGATCAATTCAGGCCATAATTGACTCCTACTCTCTTAAACTCTGGTGGAAGAGTCGGTTAGGAACTACCATGTGGGCTAAAATGATATGGTCCTTACCACATACACATAGAAAATCCATGACCTAGAAGAGAATCTGTTCAGTTAACTCCTCTGTTGAGAATAACACCCTGATCATTCATGGTAAAGGTAGCTGTAATTTCTGGTCTGCTAGCTGGTGCCCTAATGGGCCACTGATGAACTGTATCCCCAGCTCCACCTTTTCCCCATTATTATATTGCTCTGTGGCTGATTTTATCAGTAACAAAGCATCTATTCTACCTCAGATCTCCTCCTTCCTGGAACATGATACTCTCTTTTTTCTTCAGGATGCAGAAATTACCCAAGATAGAGAAGATAGGTTGATCTCGAAACCAGAAGTGACAGGTGTTTTCTCCTTCAAATCTGTATACAAGGAACTCACTCTCTCCTTAGGTAATTTCCCTGCTACCAAACTTATATGGAATCCTAAACTACAAAAAAAGGTTTCTATTTTTACATGGAAAATGTTGCACTCTTTCCTACCTTTTGATGATGAGCTAATCAAATGTGGTTTTAGTCTTGCTTCAAAATGCCCAGCATGTTGTCATTTGGACTCTATTCAACATTTTTTTATATCCTGCCCCCTTGCTCAAACTATATGGAATAAGATGGCATCTTTTTTGGATTTTCATCTTAATGATCAAGATTTAATTAATGAAAGATTTTTCCTGTTTTGGAATAGTCATGGCCTTCCTAAGTGGCACCAACTGTTATGCAAAATTCTCCCACCTTTGATCAGTTGGTGCCTCTGGAAGGCAAGGAAAAGTTTCTTATTTGACAACAAACATTTTTCTTCAGAACTTATATGCAAGGAAGTTTGTGATCATATTTATCTATCTCTCTATGCTAAACCTCACCACCACAGTTCCCTCTTAACTATTCCATCCAGCTTTTTGCATCTGATCCCTCATCTTAGACCACCTCTGAAGCCTACTATATCTATTGTTTTCTGGGAAAGGCCAAAGCCAGATTGCATATAGATCAATGTAGATGCATCCTGGTATTCTAATAATGCAACAGTTGGCCTGATTGCAAGGGACAGTTATGGAACCCCATTCCTTATCAAATCAACAGCTATTACTGATGCTTCTTCACTTCAAGCAGAGATTTCAGCTATTTTATTTGCCTTCCAAACTTTTCCAGAACTAGATAACACTTTCACAATTGAATCAGATTCATTGTTGGCAGTGAAAATGATCAAAGATCCCTATACTGCTCATTGGCCTTTGTTTGGTCTAACCTCTAAAGTACAGTCCCTGTTAAGGAATACTGATCTTAAACATGTTTTTAGGGAATGTAACTATGTGGCAGATGCTATTGCTAAACATCATTCAATCTATAATCTGAGCCTAAGCCTTTCTAATGTACCCACGCACATCAAAGGCCTCATTTCTTTGGATAGGGAGCATACTCCCTATATCAGACTGTATAAGAATGGCTCTTGATAGAATTGATATTGCTAAGAATTTGCCGTTTGATTTTTTTCAGGTTCTATGAAGGGATTTCAAACATCTGAAGCTCAGCTACACTTATATGGATACCCATCTCAATTGGGTATCTTACTGTGGTTATGTGAAGGAATGCCCCGTTATCAGATTTTGACTACTCAGAAATCCAACTTTAGGCTTTGGATTTTAACATTAATATCTGTAGTTTCTAGATTGAAGTTGCTTGGCCAAAGGAAAGAATTAACACAAGGGGTGGAGATTCTTTCTTTTGGAATCGCAACTTCAATAACTATCCTCTTTTACTATGGATAGTTAAAACAATCTATTACTAGATAGGTATTTCTTTTGGAGGCAACTATGTTGCCTTAGATCTCCTCATGAACAAAACAAGTCTTTGTATATTTCAGTTGCCTCAACTAAGGCCTGGGGAACCTTATATATAATCCCCCACCCTCGGGTGTTTTCATTTAAAAAAAGATTTATTCAAACACCCCCCTCAAGAAAAACGTCGGATACTGGCCAACGCAAAGCTTAGATTTGAAGAACTCGAATAGCGGACGAGAGAGCCTTTTGGTGAAGATATCCACAATCTGGAGAGAAGTAGGATCATGAGCAACTCGCAGCTTGCCAGAAGTAACTAGCTCTCGAACAAAGTGATAGTCGATGTCGATATGCTTTGCCCGCTTGTGAACAACTGGATTCTGCACCAAGAAGATTGCACTGCTATTGTTACATAACAACACTGGAGAACCAGGCAAAAGAACTCGAAGATCTCAGAGAAAAGGAGTAAGCCAAACATTTGAGGCACTGTTGGCAAGAGCACGATACTCAGATTCAGTGCTGGAATGAGAAACGGTGGGCTGTTTCTTGGCACTCCAAGAAACAAGGTTCCCACCAAGAAAAACAACATATATGTAGGTAGATCGGCGAGTCTCCAAACATCGAGCCCAATCAACATCAGAGTACCCTAACACCTCTGGAGAACTATCAAAATGAATAATAATACCAAAATGCAGAGCACCCCAAACATACCGTAGTATCTGAGTAACAATAGCAAAATGATCGTCTCTAGGATCCTGAAGGTATTGGCTGACAATATTGACCGAAAAATCCAAATCAAGGCGAGTGATGGTCAAGTACTGAAGAGCCTCAACAAAAGAACGATACAAATTTGGATTCCAAAATGGTGGACTGGTCAAACCGTGCAACTGAGAACTAGGCACAAATGGCGTAGAGACTGGTGCAACATCAGACATCCCTGCACGAATGAAAATGTCCCGAGCATACTTTGCTTGACCAAGAATTAAACATGATGAAGTTGGTGAAACTTCCAAGCCAAGAAAGTAATGAAGAGCGCTAAGGTCCTTAATCACAAACTTTTGATGTGTCCGATCAATGAACTTCCAAAGGAGAGTCGAATCGTTCCCTGTAAGAATGATGTCATCATCATACACAAAGAGATATAGTAACGATGATCCTCATGAAAGAACAAACAAAGAGATGTAGGTTGAGCTACACTATAAACCAAGGTGAGTCAAATAAATGCTAAAACACTGAAAATCGCCCGAGGAACTTGCTTAAGTCTATAAATGGTCTTCCACAAGCAATATACATAATCTGGATGAAAGGTCATTATATCCAACATGTTGCTTTATTGAAACTGGAGTATCAAGGACGCCATCAAAAAAGGCGTTCTTGATATCCAGCTGATGAAACAGCCAGGAACGCATCGTGGCAATGACAAGAATTGTCCGAACGGTGAAAGCTTTGACCACAGGACTGAAGGTGTGATCAAAGTCAAAACCCATAATATGTGAGAAACCATGTGCCACAAGTCTAGCTTTATGATGCTCAATGGTGCCATTTGGTCTATACTTTTGTCGATAAACCCATTTGGAGCCAATAGTGTTAGCATCCGAAGTGCGAGGCACCAAATCCCCGATGCGCTGACCACGAAGAGCTACCATCTCGTCATCCATAGCAGAAACCTAAGTCGGAACCTGAAGGGGAGTACGATAATCCGTAGGCTTAGACTGAGAAAATAAGGCAACAATAAGAACATGAGTGACAACATCTGAATAATCCTTGCGTTGTATGGCCCCACTAGCCGACCTAGTAACCATACGATGTGTACGAGGTCGAGGAGGAGAGGCTGATGGAGTGGAATCTGTCAACAAAGCCAAGCTAATAGGTGAAGATAGAGCCGAGGTGACCTGTGAGTGGACAGCCGAGGACGTTGCAGGTGAGGCAGGCAGTGCTAGCTGATGAACTGGAGCTGGATCTGCATAACAAATGGAGCAAGGGGCCAAAGAAGATGTAGTCAGCGGTGGAGAAACGGTAGGCAAAGGAGGTGCTGAATCAGAATCAGGATCAAGAAAGGCGCAAGCATCTAACATTTAAGGTGAACAATCGATCGCCGAAGAAATGGATGGGGTAAATGGAAAGTACATCTCGTCAAAATAAGCATGTCGGGTGACATGGATTCTTCCAGTAGTGCGATCGAGGCTCCGAAAACCTTTGTACTGCGAGTTGTAGCCAATAAATAAACACGGAATACTGCAAGGAGACAGCTTGTGGTCGACAAATGGGCGAACGAATGGGAAGACCCGACAACCAAAAGCATAAAAATTGGTGTATATGGGAATCCAACCATTAATAACCTCATATGGTGATCGTTCACCAAGAAGAGGGAGTGGGCAACCAATTTATGGTATAAGTGGCTACAACAAAGGCATCAGGCTATTGGGAGAGAGGAACGCGAGAGTGATACAACATAGACAAACCCATCTCAGCAATATGGCGGTGCTTGAGCTCAGCCCGGCCATTCTGCTCCGGAGTATATGGGCAAGAAATCTGATGATGAATGCCCTTTGTCTGAAATTTAGAGTGCAAGCGACCATTTATGAACTCAGTCTCTCCATCACTCTGAAACACCTTAATGGTGGAAGAGAATTGGTCCCCCACAAAAGTCTCAAACTGGCGATAAACATCCTAAAAATCAGATTTGCGGGATAGTGGGTAAAACCACGAGAGTCGGGAATGATCATCAAGGGAAATGGCATAGTAGGAGAAACCATTAGCACATAAAATGGGAGAGGGCCCCCATAAATCACAATGAATCAGATCAAGTACCCTAACAGCACATTTATCATTTGTATGAAGAGACAAACGTTTCCCTTTAGCCTTTTCACACGCATCACAAAGGGCGGGCTTAGGCAAAACTGATGAGACAGATAAGAATCCAGAAGCACTCAAACTAGAAATAATAGAATGCGGAACATGACCAAGTCTAGCAAGCCACATTTCAAAAGATGCACGCAACTTATTTGACTCCACAATAGACAACAAAGCAGATGCACCGTAGTCTAAAACATAAAGTCTATCTTCAATATGACCGTGACCCAAGGTGACCCTGGTGGTTTTATGTCAAATAATAAATTAACGATCATCAAAGCAGGCAACAACATTTAAATCCCGAGTTAATTTGCTAATTGAAAGCAAATTTTAGTGATATCAGGCACAATAAGCACATCATAGAGAGGCAAAGATTGAGAAATACGAGAATCACCAACATCAGTAATGGGGAGTTGAGAACCATTACAACATGGATGTGGGCAAAACTATATATGGTGTCACATGATCAACAACAGCGGAAGATGATGCCATGTGTTTTGTGGCACCAAAATCTAAAGCTATGGTGTTTGAGCTCTGAGATACCACCAAAATACGATATAATGCATGGGAAAAAAGGGAATAAAAAAGGCGCAGACCTGCGTGGATATATGCGCTGGAACTCCTGCGAACGCGTGAGTGACACGCGTGGGGACACGTGCATGGATCTGACTCTGAAAACTCAATGCGTGCAAAAGCAATGAAGAATGGCCAGCACTGTAGTCTAAAAAATAAATCCTATCTTCAATATGATGGTGATCCAAGGTGGCCCTAGTGGTTTTATGCCAAATAATAAATGAACGATCATCAAAGCATGAAACAACATTTAAATCCCAAGTTAATTTGCTAATTGTATTAGACACAATAAGCACATCATAGAGAGGCTAAGACTTAGAAATTCGAGAATCACCAAAATGAGTAATGGGGAGTTGAGAACTATTACCAACATAGACGTGGGCAGAACCATTACATGGTGTCACATGATCAACAACAACGAGAGATAATGCCATGTGTTTTGTGGCGCCAGAATCCAAAATCCACTTGGATTTATGGTGCTTGAGCTTCTAGATACCACCAAAATAAGACATAATGCACGCAGAAACAAATTGGGGACAAAAAAGGCACAGACCTGCTGAGTGCGTGGATGTACACGTCGGAACAACAGTGGGCACGTGGATGCACGCGCGAAAACACCTGTAGCGCGTGGTTGGGATGCCCTGGAACTCCCGCAAGCGTGTGAGTGACACGAGTGGGGACACCTGTGTGGATCTGATGCTGAAAACTCAATGCATGCAGAAGCAATGAAGAATGGGCGACACTGTGCTTCTGAGTTCAATCCTCGCTGGCGCCGAATACCACTTTGTTAAGGAAATAGAAACCCTTTCCTCGTAGGAAATATTATAAATGGTAGTTACCTTATAGAATTAGTTTCTTTATGGAATTAGTTATAGATAGTAATTTTCTTATAGACTTAGAATCTTATTCCTGTCAGACTTTGGCTTGTTGTAGCCGTATATATTGTAATGCTCGTCATTGATGAGATGTGTCATTGATTAATATCAGTGCACCATAATAAAATCTTTTATATTTTATCATGGTATCAGAGCCTAAAATCCTGAACCTCTAAGAAAAAAATATTCTGCTACCTTTTCGAGCCACCGCCGTCGACAGTTAAGCCGTGCATCGATCCACGTGCCATCGGACAGTCACCGTCATCTACTCCTTTCTGCCACTCGCAGATCGCCACCGCCACCGTCTGGCTGTGGTAATTTGTGCGTCGCCTCTCCTGATTAGATCGGTCTGTGCGTTAAGCCACACATGCCGATCTCAAAGCTCACGCACCGCCGTATTCCCATCAAGCGTCATTGCCGATCCGATCCGCCACCGGTTGCTGTACCTGCTGCTGATCCGTACCTAATTTTGCACTTTGTCTGCCTCCGGATGTAATTCCGAAGAACAGGCCCGTACTGATGTTGGTTTTGAGGCTACTGCGCTTCCGAACATGAATGACAATGAGGTAACTGCTACTTTATTGAAACAGTTGCAGTTGCAATCTGGCCCTAAAAAACCTGTACTTTTTGGTCATTTTTTGACTGACCTCTACATCATTGGCTCTTCTGACGGACCTGGTTTGGTTATTGCACCCACCATCCTGAAGGGTAATGAGAATTACTTGAATGTTCTTTGAGTGTTCTCCTACAAATACTGCTGTTACTGAAGCTGAATACTACTCTACCACTACTACTACCGCTAATGAAGTTGAATACTGCTCTACTGTTGCTAATGCTGCTACTTCTACCGCTACTGTAGTTGAATCTCAATCTATGGTAATTTTTTAAAAAAATTATTAACAATTTCATATTTTCTTTGCAAGTTGGGCATTTTTGTCATCATGCTCCAACTTGAGGGAGGGTGTTAAGGAAATAGAAACCCTTTCCTTGTAGGAAACATTGTAAATGATAGTTACCTTATAGAATTAGTTTCCTTATGGAATTAGTTATAGATAGTAGTTTTCTTATAGACTTAGAATCTTATTCATGTCAGACTTTGGCTTGTTGTAGCCCTATATATTGTAACGCTCGCCATTGATGAGATGTGTCATTGATTAATATCAGTGCACCATAATAAAATCTTTTATATTTTATCACACTTGAAAAACAGAGTGAAGTTGAGAGCATCACTAGCACAGAAAAACACAGCGGGAAGAATGGATTATCAGAGAAGATAACGCCTGGGACTGGAGGATCCGTTTGAAGTCGACGGTGCCGGAGATGACGTCGGAGAACTACCACAATGAGGCGGCAACGACGATCTTGAAAATAAAACTAGAGAAATGCCCCCTGAAGCAAAGACGCCGGAGAAACTGCCGCCAGAGAAGAAGAAATACCACTGAAATAAGCCGGAATGGTGGTTGGAAGCCACCGGAAGTTGGTCAGATTTTTACTGGAGGTTGTTGGAACCGATGGTGATTTTGTTGCCGGAAAGGAGAGAGGGGGAGGCAGCAGAAAAAAATAAAATTAGGAATTAGGGTTTAGGATCAGAAGTTGCTCTAATACCATGAAAGAGTGATTTTCCGTGAATGATTCTGATATTATTGAATGAAATATATAGAGTACATGATATAGACTATGACTAAAATAACCCTAGGCTAGTCATCTAGATAAATAAAAATCTAATCTAATCTAATCATCACATTGATTTATTCTAATACCAACATCATGGTAACCTAAACTAAAATTTTAATTTCAAAAATTATTATACTAGTCCAAGGTTCATTAAAAAGAAAAGTTTAGTAGTGATGCATACTTTGTGACAGGTAAGAAAATGTCACAATATTTGCTCACAACTTAATTTTGATTTTTTTTGTGTGTTGGTTATAGTTCCAAAATTAGATTGAGAAGCTTTACGTACAAAAATGGTTTAATTATTCATTACATGAATGAGTCTGTCTTTTCAAAGATGATATTTTCATAAGTCATGAAAAAATTAATGTTTAAAGAGCAAATTAGAAAAAATGAAGATATAATTTTTGGGTTGCATGAATCGGATTATAAATTTTATAACTGCTACACGTTGCATAATAAAATTTTAATATTACAACTAACATCTTTTTACCTTTTATTATTCTAATTAAACCCATCTTTTTATAAACCTATGAAAAGACGGTGTTTTCCAAGATTTTGCATACATGAATTTCTTTGAAATAAGAAAATTATTAGTAGTAGATTTTCTCGTAATAGTTTGGAAAGATAATCAATAATTTGTGGCCTTGTAATTTAGCCAACCTAATTTGCACAACATACCTGAAAAAATATTTTAAAAACTTTATTACGGTCCATTGATAATATATCAATGACACATCTAATCAATCATGGGGATTAAACAATATATAGGGCTACACACTAAAGTCTAGCAATAATATGATTCTAATTCTATAAGGAAATTATTATCTATAATCTAATGTAACATAGAGTAAAACTAATTTTATAAGGTAACTACCATTTATAACTTTTCATACTCCCTGTGTTTCTCTAATAGTGGTACATCATTTTTTTCTGTTAGAATTTAGGAGATGCTAAATGAGTTGATAAAATTGAATTGAAAGAAGTAAAAGTAAAATGAGTGAATTTAATAACCTTAAATTTGCCGTAAATAAAAGAGTCTGTCTCTTGAAAGACAATTTTTCCATAAGTTATGGAAAGACCAATGTTTAAAGTGTAAATTTGAAGAAATGGAGATAAAATTTCAAGGTTGCATGAATCGAGTTATAAACTTTATTACTACTACATGTTGCATAATAAAATTTTAATATTGCAACTTAGACCTTTTACCTTTTATAATTCTAATTAAACCTCATCTTTCCATAACTTATGGAAACATCGTCTTTCCCAAGACTTTGCCTAAATAAAAAGTGCCAATATAAAAGAAACATCATAAATTAAAAAGTGTGTCAATATTAAAAAAAGGGGGAGAGGACATGAAAAAGGGTTTCCATTCCTTATCAATATCAGAACCATAGTCCAAAGTGGGATTGCAGCAGCTATTTACGTGAATATTAAATTTTCAGGTAATAACTAATGAAAGATTCGTGATTTATGATGAGAGCCTCAGAGCCCTTGGGGCTCGAATGGGCGACTCCGTATACTATGAGCATTGACACTTCGAATAAGGTGGGGAACAAGAAGAGAAGATACAAGATAGAAATAATTTCAAAACTTTATTACCATCATTTAAATTATTTCTTATTTAGAGCCTTTTTGGAGATCTGACAATTTAACCATGTTAATACGAGGGGTGAAGATATGAAAAATGGAATCATCGCCAAAAATGCCCTAAATATACTTTTGCTCAGATATTCTGACAATCACAAGTTACTCTTTTGTACAAAGTCTTCAAAACTATTTTGAAGATAAACTTTTTGTAAATGATTTCTACCGTTTCAGGTTTGGGGGACGTAATACATATCTCTTTCATTAATATGTGTTCATTAAAAAAAAAGTGATTTATGATGAGAGGGACATTAAATTATTTCGACTTATTTTCAGGTATTTTACTTATTTTGGCGTCAAATACATACAACGCGACTGGAAAATCTGGGAGCTGTTTCTTTTTGATTATTCCAGTCAGTTGAACTGTGAATAATCACTCCCCATACCACGCGTATTGGCCCCTTCAGAACTTTTATGCCTCCTCTCTTTTCTTGGATTCAAGGGTGCAACTAGAAATTTTATATAGAAGGGCCTAAGTTATATAAATTTTCTTTTTTGAATTGACCATTACTATAATAAATTATAGTAGATTATATTATTTAAAGGATAAAAAAGTAAACACTAAAGATAAAATAGTGCTAAAAAATATAAAATGGATATTTTTGAAATGTACGACCTTCTTGTTTTTATTAAGTTGTTCTCTCCTCTTTTTTATTATATAAAATGTATCGATGATCGAATCAATTTCACTTTCAACTACTTCAAATGGAGTAGTACGTTGCCTATCATATTCAACAATTTTATCCTTCCTTTGAGGTGTGAAGTAATTAGAAGTGATTTATTTTCTCTTTGACATATTTTGTGAATAGACCTAAACAAGGAACAATTATGAAGTAAAATTTAAAGTTTATATTTTTTTTGCAAACTATGTCACATCTATTTATACTATTTTGGTATTAAGAAAACAATCAAATCTTAATTGAAATCATTTTTCTATCATACTGCGTACAACTTCTATTTGGAATCAAAATCAATTTTTACCTCATACTATACTATTGCGTACAAGTTGTACAACTAGGATTAGAAAACTTTCTTTCTCCAGTTAATGCTATACGCAATACTTGTAATTGCCTAATTGGAATCACATTTAATTAATAATAGAGTGAGTCTCCTGACAGATGGCGTGCCAATAAGTTTATGGACATACTACATAAAAAATTTAGAATTTTTAAAAATATTTTTTCATATCGTATATTTTATATTTTCACCTTCAAATACATATTATTACTTGTTTTAAGTTATAAAATATAATATTTAAATTTTATTTAAAAAGTTACAACTTTAAGGTAAAAGCCTCTGTAGATTGTCCATAAGCTTATGGAAAAAACCAACTTTTCTTAGACTTTCTCTTAATTTTATACACATAAAACTTGGATTACGTAAAAACTAAAACCTTGCATATAATTAGATAAAAATTAAATATAACTTGGATAAATATTAAAGATAGTTTAGATAAATTTTTTTTTATATTTCTTGTTGTACTCTAAACTTTTTGTAAACAATATTAATTTTCTTCCATATAATATCTTGCGGTTAGGAATTATTTTTGTTGTGCGGAATGGAGAAAGAACAGAAAATATGAACGAAAATAACAAGACACAAGATTTACGTGGTTCACCAATTTGGCTACATCCACGGGAGACGGATTCACTATTTCAGAATTAATGTTTACAGAGAGAAGAGAGACACTTTATATGCTGTCTCCACTAAACCCTAACAAACTAGGCCAAAAACACAATTCGGCCCAAATCAACAGCAGTCCAATAAAGAGACAAGCGAGACCCCCGTTTGTTTCCCGGGGGCGACTGCCGCCCCCCCCGGACCCCCAGGCCAGGGTCGCAGAAGCGGCTATTACAGTATTCAAGGCATACCAACAATTTTGATGGAGACCACAACCTTTTTTTACCATACACAAACTCAAAAAACACAAAAAAAACACAAAATACTAATGATAAAAAAAATTTGACTGAAACCAGGCACCCACGGTTCCACCAATGTTCTACCACTGTTTGGATTCTTCTTCCTAACCCCGGAACTCCCAAATCGGCATTGTAAGTCACCTCAAATGCTCGCAAATGGTACCCACAACCTGCTTAGTTACTGGTGCAGGATAGAGACATTAACGGTGATGGTGTTGGGTGTTGTAAATCGGTTTTGAACTGTCCTCTCTGGTACTGTCGTGCAATGTACCATTGATTCAATGTTGGTACACCCTCCGTCCCAAATTAAATGGTATGATAGAGAATTTCACGCTCATTAAGAAACTTGTCTAATTGTTAATATGTTTAATTACGTATAATTATGGCATACAAAAAGTTACTTTTCAGAAACTACGTGTTATGACGAATCAAACCATATAACGTATGATAATATTATTTGAATTTTAGTTTTACCACTTTTTCTAGTAGTTACTAGTGTGTTCCAACATGACTAGTCTAACCAAGTGCATAATAACGTAAAACGTAAAGAACACATGACTTGGTTACGCAGTTCGGTGTAATCCACCTACATCTGCGGGGCCTGGCCCAGTTCAGAATGAATCCACTAATTAGAAAGATACAGTACAGAGTACAGTTTACAAAATACTTATCTTTACTAACTATAATGTGTGGACTCTGCTAGCTCCCCTAGCTAACGATCCGCCTTGATCAGACTCCCTCTGATCTCGAACTCCGTCGACGCAGGATCTCCTCCTCCTGAGGAATTAAGGTTTGTGATTCTGAACTTTGTGCGGCAGGTCAGGTGCGGTGGAACACAGTAGTCTGACTCTTTGCAATTCTCGAAAGTCTCAAAAATCTGTATGCAGATTTTTGCTCTGTAAAATCCGTAAGTATGCAGCCATGTTTGTCCCAATTTATATCCACGAACAGATTGGAATACTCCTTGATTATCTCCACAATATTCCTATTCCAAATCAGCTTCTTGAAGCACATCCAAATCACATAAATAAATTGATTTGCCTTATATCAATCTATCCCATATATTCGAATATATCATCTCCTTATAAGTAGGGATTTTCCATAAATCAATTATGCTTCACACGCCTGATATACATAGCCAAATATACTACTTCCATATATTATAAAATATTCCAATATTTCGGCTTTGATTTCCATAAAACCTTGGCGTGAATATTCTGCATCAGCATGTTCCAACATGGAATGTATTCTTGTTCACAAAATTGCCAATCAAATATTCACTTGCAAATCCCTTGACTTTACAATCTCTCCCTTTGGCATTTTTGTGGACCCATAATATATTGAACATGTAATTCCAACGAAAACTTCCAGCACAGCATGAATATCATAAGCACGCATCAAAACAGCAGAATAATAATCGACATAATACCAGAATTCTTGTAAGCATGAAAGCCGAAATCCAGAATTACAACCATATTGAACAAATCATTCAAATTTAAAACCAATCATCCAAAATCAATCCAAAATCACTCCCCCTGGGACCACACATAAGGCCAACGCCAACTCAAAATCATCAAATACCAACATCAGCAATTAGAATACACCTCAAGTACAACCTGCCTGTTGTACTGTAACTGGATAGTTGCTGCAGTAGTTATGCCAGTCAGCTTTAGAAAATCTGTGAAGACGCTCTCCTTATAGGCTTTTAAATCCAAAGGCCTTTCTGCTATGAACTTCTTCTCTGAGAAAAAATCTCCCATCTCTGCACCTTTTTCATCAAAATAAACAGCAGAGAATGCCTTACTAACAGAGGGTAGAGGTAAAACCTTCTTTTCCTTGCTATCATGTCTTCTCTTGCTCCTCTTCGCTTGAGCAGAATCCTTGACTTTGTCAGCCTTTCTCTTGCCTTTTGCCATCTGATAGTACTCATCCAGTACCTCATCACTTGAATATTCCAGATCAGGAATATCCTGTGTTGGAACACTCCCTGATCTTTCAGCATCCTTCTTAATTTCTTCCTCGCTCTCAGAACCATTTTTCTGGTTAGATAGGCTTCCTTCAGGTACTACATCCTTCTGACCTTCATGAACATCACCAGCATCTGCACCTCCCAGATCATTATCAGAATCTAACTCCATATGGTCAGGTTCATCTCTCTGTGTTGGAACACTGTCATCACTGTCCGACAGAACAATGATGATAGGCTTCCTCAATTCTTCCATCCTCTTTGCTAAATTCATATCATAGAACCCCACCTGAAGTTTATCTTCGTTCCTAACCACTTCTAATCTTTCCACTTCACTTTCACTAATCTCTCTCAAAGAAACACAACTTGGTACTGGAATATAGCAATGCACGTAGAATTTATCTTTTTCCCTAAACTCGGCATATCTCCCCATCACAAATTTCACCGTATAATTCTCAATTCTCCTAATTTCACCTATGTTTCCAGTCACCAACTCCTTAACTTTAACCGTCAAATATTATCCTCTAATCCGCTTGATCTTTGTTAAGTCTACGACCACTCTATTAGCCTCAAGCCACTCAAAGATTTCATCCACATTCTTACATTCAATACCCATGAATTTTAATGGACGAGGGTCAGGACCAGTTACCATGGGTTTCTTCTTCTTGGTTCCAGAAGATTGTACTTGCGCATCAGATTCAACTTTGGCTGTCTTCTCAACCTCTGCATTCTCCATGCTTCCTTCGATCTGAACTTGATTTTCTTCTTCATCTCTAACAGTAGACATATTTTCTCTGCTCAACAACCAACACCAATTCCAAATCAGTTGAAACTCAATCTTCCTTCATGATTTCTGACGCCTCTGCTTCATGTGCGGGAGAATTTGGAGTTGACATTCTTTACCCAATATCACGAAGGAGGAGAGTTGTTGAAGCAAAAAAAAATTACTGCAGGGTTTTGGAGTACAAAATTTTGTGCCGAGAGTAGAGGAATGTGAGGGGATTTTTGGACAAGTTTGAATCCCACTTTAACTCTTCATGTATTCACCTCTTTTCCCGCGAAGCCACTTTTTAAATTTCCCAAACTTGTAATGATGACACTTTCCCTTTTTGTCAAATCAAGTTGTCATGCCAAAAATAACTTCTAACACACCATACTAACCATCTCCTATTTTTGTACACCTTTGCCTCCTTCCAATTTTTTTTCATTTTTGCTAAAAAAAATAACCAAAATAAATATTTACAAGAGAGAATAACTATGGTAAAAATTACCTCAGATTTGACAAACACCTAAGTGTTGTCGAAGGCTCTCAAAAGAGGTAACATCCAACGGCTTTGTAAATATATCAGCAAATTACCCGTGTGTTGGAACATAGATTACTTCCACTTCCTTTCTTTCAACCAGATCTCTAATAAAATGATGCCGTATATCAATATGTTTAGTCCTCGAGTGTTGAACTGGATTCTTCAAAATATCAATAGCACTTGTGTTGTCACATAGAATCTTCAAGGGGCCTTGATGAATTCCATAATGTTTCAGCATTTGTTTCATCCATAATAATTGTGCACAACAACTCCCTGCTGCAAGATACTCTGCTTCTGCAGTAGATAGAGAGATCGAGTTCTGTTTCTTGCTATACCAGGACACCAAATTTGTTCCAATAAAGAAACATCCACCTGTGGTACTTTTTCGATGATCAGCATTACTAACCATATCAGAATCACTATACCCAAATAGTTCAGAATCTTGACTCTTAGAATACCAAACACCATACTCAGAAGTTCCACTTATATATCGAATAACTCTTTTAACTGCAGTAAGATGAGATTCCTTAGGATCAGCTTGAAACCTCGCACATATCCCAACACTGAAACATATATCTGGTCTGCTTGCGGTTAAATGCAATAAGCTTCCAATCATGCTTCTATATAACTTCTGATCTACTGGAATTCCTTTTTCATCCTTTACCAGTTTATCAGAAACTCCCATAAGAGTTCAGACTGCTCGAACACTACTGAGTCCGAAATTTTTAATCAAATTCAAGGCATACTTACTTTGATTTATGAATAGACCATTCCGTCCTTGTTTGACTTGCAATCCCAGAAAGTAAGTCAACTCTCCAACCATGCTCATTTCAAATTCAGATTGCATAATGGTGACAAAATCCTGTACCATAGATGGTGAAGTAGAACCAAAAACTATGTCATCAACATAAATTTGAGCAATCAGAAACATTCAAGCCTTGTCAAGCACGAATAAAGTGCAGTCTACTCCCCCTCGACGATAACCTTTCTGAAGAAGGAAGGTAGTAAGTTGGTCATACCATGCCCTGGGTGCCTGCTTTAGTCCGTATAAAGCCTTCTTGAGACGATATACATGATGTGGATAATGAGGATCTTCAAAGCCTTTAGGTTGTTCCACATATACTTCTTCATTCACCACTCCATTTAAAAAGGCACTCTTTACATCCATTTGATACAAAGTAAAATTCAAAGAGCAGGCAATAGCTAGTAGAATTTGGATAGATTCTAATCTGGCAACTGGCGCAAAGGTTTCATCAATATCAACACCTTCCACTTGTGTATATCCTTGAGCAACAAGTCTAGCTTTGTTTCGAGTGACTAAGCCGTCTGCATCTGACTTATTCTTGAAGATCCATTTCGTACCAATGACATTAATGCCTTTGGGGTGAGGAGTAAGATACCAAACATCATTCCTTGTAAACTGACCAAGTTCATCTTGCATTTCAGCAATCCAATACTCATCAAGTAAGGCTTCTTTATAGTTCTTGGGTTCAATTAGAGTTCTCGAATGTGCAGCAAACACACAAGGCTTAGGATTTGTAAGTAGCTCAAAAAGTCAGCACAATTTGACGAATGACGAGTTACAAGAGAAACAAGTTAAAGAAATTTAGTTTGAGGGCAATCGCCATTCATAAAAAGAAAAGTGCTCTGAAAATGACAAAGAGAAAAAGTATTATTTTGATGATACAAAGCCATTAGGGCTTCCAGACATATAGATATGGATGCAATAAGTATTTACATACAACTAGGAAAAGCTACTGCCTTGGCCTCCTCACTAAGTGATCCCTTTCATCTTCAGAAGGAAGAGGTCGACCTCAACTGACAATATAAATCCCTTGCGGTTCGATGACCCCCTCCTTCGACCAGAGGTGTTGGCTGGGTTGCTGGTTGGACAAACCCTAGGGGTTAAAGTTGCGGGAAGAAGGACTTCAGTAAACTCCAAAGCCACATCCCTCCTAGGAACGGTGCAAGAATTTTAAGCTCCACTCCTTATTCTCAATCTATCCAACCATCTTTGGGTTTCCTCATAGGCTTCACGATATTTGACATGTCTAGTTAGGTGTTTTTGCACTATGATGTTAATGGTGCTTAAAGGAACACTACAAAATTCTCAACAAATGTGGCTTCGACCGTCCCAAGTCAGAGGTCGTATGCCCGAAGGCTGTTGGCAGTTGCTTTGTACGTCTTGTATAATCCGGCGAGTTCTTTACTGGCTTTCTCATTGTCCCTATAGGCCACCCCAATGATGGCCTAATTTTCCTTGATGGTCCGCTCTAAGGAAGGAAGTAGATCCTGTCGATATTTTATGATCTCTTCTCTCCATTCCTCGAATTTGGTGGTGGCAGTCACCAAGGCCTCTCGAGCCACCTCCACATTTTCTTGAGCCACTCAAGCCTCGCGCCTGTAGCCTTCGATGGTCTAGTTGGATTGAGAGAATGATGCCCTCACCCAATGGCTTTATAAACTTTGGCAGAGGTGATGCATTCATGCATCAAAGTGAACCCAGCTTTGGTAGTGATCTTTTCGAGAACTTCATTATGACGAGCTTTGAAAGAACGGTAATCACCCAAAATTTTGTCCTTCGTTGCAACTAAGGAGTCTCTTTCTTCCCTCGAAAAAATTAAGGCGTCAAGGAGTTCTTTTGTCTTTCATGGAGCCGAGCTAAGTTTGTTGTGCACTGCTTGAAGCTCCTTTTCGAGCCGAGCAGATTTGTACCAGTGTCGAGAGACTTTGATTGGATTCTCCCACACCCATATCCGATGGTACCACTCTTTCATAACTTGAAAGAAAAAGTTGAAAGAAGTGCCCCTTTATAGATGAGGGGATGGTAGGACACCAGATCTAGGGTCTACGAATGGCAAAAAGAAATAAGAAAAACATAAGTATGGGAAAATAAAAAATTCATTAATACATGAAAATTAAAAAGTACATCCGGAGCCCCAGGGGCAAAATCTTTCATACTCTGTCTACCCTAGGAGTCACTTGAGAAGAACCCGGGGGATTAGGACGGCTTCGTTGCTTCAGAGATCTTCATCCACCTCCAGGCATTGGATTTCCTATGCTAAAAAGTACTTCCCGGAGGCCTTTAAATGGTCAAGTAAGGGAAATTTGCTCCCCCATCCTGGATGGATTTCCACTAAAGGTGGTCCAGCTGCTGCAGTTCTGTGTTATTTTTATAAGCGTCCAACATGGTTACATATTCGGTGTGGAGGTACTTGCAAATAGCTTGAACCATGTTCCAGGTGAGTCTCACCAAAAGCGGGGAGAGGGACAAAAACAGACTCCGGAACCCTTTCGTCTTCACCAGCTTGTTAGTTTAGGCCTTGAATGTCGAAGCCTATTGTGCATGGGAGCAAATCTCGGCCAATTTTGCATTTTCACTGGTCAGAGTCTTGTTGGCCATCTCTAACTCTTTTATACAGACTTCTTTCAAGTCCATCTCCCTCTTGTGTTCGAGGGCTATCCTCGTACGTTCGACCTCATAATCAGAGGCCACCATATTCAAGTCTTGTTTAAACTTGCAATTTGTCACGTTTAGTTTATCCTCCAACTTTTTCGATTTGGCCACAGCCGCCTGGCCTCCTTGGCCTTGGCCACAAAAAGCTGGAAGGAAGAATCTAGGGTGTCCAAAAAGTTGGGCACCTCTGGGATAGATGCCAATGAGAGGTCCATCAAACCCAGAGGGGTGAAAATACTTTTTCCTAAAAGATGGTTGAACCCGGAGTCAGCATTCCCAGAGCCACCAGCTTGAGCAGTGATGTGGGGGTCCGAAGAAGTCCTGTCCTTGTCAGTTCGTTGTCTTAGAGATGAAGGACGCTGGGGTAAAGCCTCATCCCGATGCCGCTTGTTTCTCGCAGAGTCGTTAAAGGCTTCTACCTGGGAATCTGAAACGTCCTCTATTCGGACAAGTTTTTTGAACGCAGGCCAAGATGAACCCCATGAGCAATTTCCTTGTAAACAACTTCAACATCCTCCTCGCCGCTAAGACCAAGCATGTCAAAGAAACTCACTTAAGAGTAAAGAACAAACGCATGTCAGGAAAAAAGAACAAAGTGAAGGGGGAGGGGTAAAATGAAGAAGAAAAGATAAAAAAAAACAAGGACGCCGCAAACACCTTCAAGGAGTGGAGAGAAACTCCTTAAGCTGGCCCATTCGGTAGGATACACCTGCAGGGACTCCGAGGCAGCCTCGTAGCTGCTTCGGTGGGGATAGAAGTGTCAACTTTGATTTTCTTCTTCTTCTGCTTCATTTCTTTCGAAGCCTCATCATTGGCATCCGAAGGAGTCTTTCTCTTAATCTCTTTGGGCTTGTCGCCTTTCACAACTTTCTTCTTTCCCTTATTCTTTCCCGAAGGGGCCTTCAAAGATTCTGCCAGAGGAGTTGGCCTTATCAAAACTGGCGGCTGGTCGTAGATCCAATCGTTGACCTTTTCCGGCCAAACATAGTTGGAGTTCTTCAAAATGTCATGGGGCTCTCCTAACAATCAATCCATGTTCACCACTACACTCTCTAGAGTGACATAAGCCAAAGCGCTCAGATACTTAGGGCTCCGGTTCCACTTTGGAATAAAATACTCCTCTGACTCCTTTTCGAAGGTGATTATGGTGGATCGGTGCCATCCCTTGCAATTCGATCTGATCTGTATAGGATATTCTGAGAACCTATTGCTGAGGGTCACAATCCCTTCAAGTTTCGTGTCATGGCCATCGGCTGAGCGTACCACACAGATATGTAATATATGCTTCTTAAAAGTTCATACCTAGGGGTAACCCCAAGGGTATGGCATCGGCTTATGAACACCATAACTAAGAGTATAACGTTCGAATGAAGTTGGGCCAAACTGATTTGATGCTCCTCGAGAAGATAAGAGATGATTGAGTGTAAGGGAAAGCAGAGCCCAAATTGGAAGAGGCGCTCATAGACGGTGCACCAACTAGCCTAGCGTTCCTCTAATTTTCATCTTCTTGAAGGACCCCCAATTGAAAATCTTCCGAAACCTTAACCCAGACAGGCAGAGTAGACAAAAAAGCAGAGACCTCTGGAGCAATCAACTGGGGCTCTTCAAGCTCCACTTCCAAGATCATTTCGAAGTAGAATTTCATAACCTCCTTATTTGCCTAAACTCGGGTCTCCTTTCGAATCCTAGATCTCAAGGTAACCCATTTTTGACAGAAACCATTGGGCGGCGTGGAACAGTAAGAACTTCCTCTGGCCCCCAGATATTCGAAAGAAGAACCAGCGACCAAAGAAGGGATGGCGTCAGAATCTCCAAGGCGAGAGCTTTCTTTTCCTTCTCCGGAGGGCACGGCCAAAAAATAGGCCGAAATGGAGTTCTTCCCCGTTGTCGGTGTTTGCGACATTGAAAAACAGAAATGAAAGAACAAAGGAGATGAGACTTACTGGTTAACGGGCCGAAAAGTTACCCGAGCTTGCCGAAAAAGGTTGCCAGAGAATCGCTCTGACGAAGAAGAGGGTTTTTGAAAGTTGAGAGTGATTTGGGGAAAAGAGTGATGAGGAAATGGTGAAAACCCTGATTATATAGAGTGCGTTAAAAGGTAATCATTACCTTGAGCAGCCTCACAAAAAGTGAGTGTATGGGTAAGTGGGCTGCGTGAGGGGAGAAACCCAAGGCATTCATGGGGAAAGCAGCGTGCGTGAAACCTAGCAGAAGTTTCACGCTCCTCAGAAGGAGAAAGTTAACACCACGCTCGCAACTCTCCCGCTTCCTAACTTGAAGTCAAATTTTGAAAATCAACCCTGCACACATTTTCCTCTTCCCGCTTTAGACTCAAATTCTTCAAAATTCCAACACAGATCAGAGGGCTAAAGATCTAACCCCCCATCATATTTATAAGGAAATTCAAGCTCCAAGGATGCTAGCACATATTAGAACCCTGTAAACCCGGAGCCTCTTTGCTTAAACACACAGATTCAAGCTCCTAGAACGCTAGCAAAAATTAGAACCCTGAAAGCCTGAAGTTATTGCACTTAAATGCGTAAATGTGAACCGTTCAAGCTCTAACATAGACCAGATGATCAAAGGACGAATGCACTATACCAAGGAGGTGGATTCCCTGGATTTTTGCATAGTTCAGAAGGTGGGAATTCGAACCCTATACGACCAGAAGCTCTAATTTGAACGTACCAAACTTCTAGCACAAATTGGAAGGTCGACATCCGAATTTATTCTGGGCTCTAGGAATTCAAACGACCAGGGACTCTGACACAAAATTAGAAACCTGAAGGTCGTACTCCCTATAGATAAAAAAATTAAGACTTTTATAATCCCGGGCTCTAGCACAAATTAGAAGCTCTGGATTCTAAGGCCTCTTATCTTTTCTTACACAACAGAATTCGAGGGCCCTCGCCTTTTAACCCAGATTAGAAGGTAGGAAGCTGAACGTCGTGTTTCTGTCCCTGTGGTCTGAAGATCTGTTGGTTACTAACACGATTAGATAACCAAAGACCAAAACCCTTGTGAAGAATTATCAGGGGCCTGAAGGCTCATAGGGAAATAAAAGAGTCAGGATTTAGGCCCTTGGGCTCTAACACAGACTAGAAAGCCAAGGGTTAAACCCCTGACACACTAATAAGCTCGAACGGCAAGTTCGAAGCCTCAACCTGGGATGAACATTCAACGCACCATCAAGGGCACCAACATGGTACCCCTAGAAGTGTTAAAGGATTTCAGAGGGTAAGTCCTTGCACAAACATCAGTTCGAAACATTCCCGTCAAAAGGGAGTTGTGACGAACCTGCGGACTCAAGCACATATTCAAGCCCACGATCTAGGGATGAATTTGAAGGCCAAAACCTCAGCTTCCCAAGGGCTTCTTGATAATGAGTTAAATCGTATGGACCTAAACAGCCATGCGTCCGACTGAAGGTCCATAGCTTTGCCCTTTGAGTAAAGCCTTTTGGGCTCGACCAAGGTGAAAGTACTTGCTCCACAAGCAAACAAAAAAGTTGCCTTACTTTCCTACCTATATAAAGGCCAAAGGTAACCCTACACAACTCAACCATTCATCCCTAATTACACTCTTGTAATGTACTTGCTTACTTGGCCGTCAAGGCCTCTTCCCCCCGAACACCTATGGGGACTTTGTCTGTAGATTCCAACCTACGGACGGCGGCACAACGGTGGTGGAAAATTGGGGTGCATCAGCTTGGTTCTGTAATGTGTATTGTTCGGATCTGTTAATTTTCTGACCTGTTTCATCTGCGAGCTGCCGGAAACCCAGGTTTCTGGCAGCCTTTTTTTGGGACCTTAGAAATAGGTTCTGAATGAGGAACCTGTTCTAAGCTCGGAACACATTTAAAGGCGGTTCCTTCAGCTTGGCAAAGACACAAAATAATCGCCTTCCATTGTCCATTTTAAAGGCGGTTCTTAGAACTGTCTTTGATCATGGACAATCAAAGTAGAGAAGTCACTACCAAAGTGATTCTCTAGTCCTAATCACCCCCACCATCCCCTAGTGAATGCGGGTTAAAACAATTAAAATCTGGATCAAATTCGGGTTATAAGCAATTGGGTAAACTCACACACCTATTTGAGTTTTGGTTAAAAACATTACATACTTGGAGTAAAACATATAATTTATATATTTTGTTCTAAATATGTAATATCTCTAATAAAAAACAATGGTTGCGTGGAAGGGTGAACATAATAAAGGTGGAATATTTTTTAGGGTTTCATAATTTAGTGCATTCTAGACACCAGTTTTGACGTCAGAATTGCCTTAAAAATGCACTTCCTAAGCTTGTGCCTCTTTAAGAAATGCTTCAGGACTGCCTCAAAATAGTACTTAGTGCATTTTTTTAAGGTTTTCTTAGACGGCAGTCAACCATAGTTTTCTTCTTTAGTGCACTCCAAACACATCTTCTGAAGTTGAAAGTGCCCTCATAAGTTCACTCAGACACATGTTCCTCCATTGAAAGTGCTATCAGAAGTGCCTTAGAATAATAGCTTTTAGTGCATATTTTTGTAGGGTTTCTTAGACAAAGGTTCAACTATTTTTTTTCTACTTTAGTGCATTCCAGACACTGCGATTGGCATCAGTGGTGTCGGTGGTGAGCAATAGTAGTGGCGCTCCAGTGAAAGCTTGGCGTCAATGGCGTCGGCTGCAAGTTCGTAGGAATGAGGAACAAGGAATATGAAAAATGGAGCATGGGAGATGAAGATGCAAATCGGAGAGGGCAAAATGGATTTAGGGTTCGAAGATTTGAGAGGGTTAACACGAAAATTTTACATTTATATTTTTAATTAGAAGGGTATTTCAGTCATTTTAAACAATTTCGGCAATGAGAATGGTATTTTGTGCATTCTCAACAATTTTGCACATTTCTCTTATCTATATTTTGAGATCTTTTTAATTTTTTTAAATCATGGGAACCTCATTGCAATAAATGAAAATATTTATCAATTTTATCAATATTAGAGATCACTCACGCAAAAACTTACAAAAGGTGATTAACCAATGCTAATGATGCCGTAGAGAAACAAATTATAAGATATTATATAATATTATTATATTATTAATGAAATTTTGAAATAGTATATATAGAAAATATGGGATTTTTTTATCACCTGAATAATTAGTGAGCAAGTGTAAAGTGAAAACATAAGATACACATATATATGTGTATTCCATAAGAGATTGTGAACTAATTTATCAAAAACATTCTTTGAATGAGCCGGATTCACGTGAATGACTTGAAAATAGTTTATGAGTTACTTATTAAAAAATGAGTAGCAACCCTTTTTATGAACCCTTTTAGTTGAAACACATCATCTTAAGATAGTTGAATGTAGTTTATGAGTTAGTTTTTGAAATAAAGCTATAAAACTAGGGTAACTTGTATATGAAGAAGAATGAGAGAATTTTCATAAGAAAACTGAGAGGGAAAGAATTAGGTAGGGTCAATTGTAATCAAAATTCATACAAAGATCTGTGCCATTACCTCTATTATATACTCAAGGTAGTGGTACTTAATAAAATTACATACCCAATCAAAGGAAGATAGTTGTAGAACTCTAACAAACTTCAGAAGAAAAAATAACATAAAAAAGGAAAGTGGTATTAACAATGAAACGATGTCGGAGGAATAAGGCCAAGCCTTCACTCAGACTTAAAACTTTGACAAGGTTGTTTACTTGCTCCTAACATCTTGCAAAGTCATAAATCTTGATTTCAAGAGCTGCTTGTGAATATTCCTTCAGTTCTTACATAAGATGGTATGGCAGATTCTTTCGATGTCAAAATCAACTTTCGAAAGCTTTTCCACGAGTGATGTCATGAATAGTGTAAAGAAGTAAATACCGATAAATACGGGGGCCTACTGAGGGTAAATTTGATAGATTGACTGATTAGATATGAAAATTTTATAAATGAAATGTTATTTATAGAACGGACTAAACAGAAAAGTAAAAGGTTTATTGTGTGATCAAGGGAGGAGTTTGCATTCTTTCGTGTATTGGTTTGTATGATTTATATAAACGCTAAGATACAAGTAAATAGCTTAATTAGCGTATTGATTAGTACAGTTAAGAGGCGTAGCTAGGCTTGTGCAAGGTAGGGCAATTGCCCCATTTTTTCTTATAGAAAAAAGATGTTTTTCTTATGTTTTGCTTAATTACTATACAATTTTTCATAGTGCTCCTGTTTATTTTTAATTTTAGACCTACTATAATTCTTTATACTTTAAAATTTCTCATAATTCTAGGCATATATATCAAATTAAATTGTGACCCACCAAATTTCTTTTTCTAGATCCATCCCTGGTACGATTCATATAAATTATAAGAATGAGATTAAAATGAAAGTCTACATCTATCAATATTATCATATCATATTTCAATCACCGATTTGATCACATCCTAACACTTGATCTGAAAATTAGAATTTTGAACAAAGTTACAATTAGGGTTTCACTTAAGTGAACCTTTTTATTTCCAATACTAATCAATGGATTTGAGTTGTGGCCTTCACACTACCAAGTCTCATCCGAATCCGCCTATGCAGATGGGACATAGTCACGTAGTGAGTAATAGTATAATACAGAGTGTTAGGAAATACCTTTTTTTTTTTTTTTTTTTTTTTTTTTTTAAATCCACCTGTGATGGTGGGGGGTTTGGCAGACCCCTACCCGTTTATTAATTAAAATAAAATGGTACATAAAAGAGGGGGGCATAATAACCGTACCTCGATGATTCACTGTTGATCTTAATTCTAAACATAAATCCTGAATCTATCCTAAAGATCAACAGCCTCAATCAATTAGACAAAAGTGAATTACATTTAGGAGTAGCTATCTATCAAATGCAGGTTCTGAAATGGGGGAGTCCATCAGCATCCAACCTTACCTGTGCTGCTACAAAACTGGGCAATTCATTGGGACCATATAAATTGCTTACCTGTTCGCGGATGGCCATCTTTGCGAGCGTGTCGGCTGGGCCGTTTGTTTCTCTGAAGATGTGGCATATCGTGTAGTCCATACCTCGAAGCTCGGTCCATATCTCTCTGATTGTCCGCACCACGGTCCAGCATCCACGGTATCTTGTACTGCTGCTTGATCATGTGTATTAGCACTAGGGAATCCGTCTCAATTTCGATTTTGGTGATGCCTTTGTCGCGAGCGATCTGTAGTCCGAGTAGAAGAGCCGTAGTCTCAGCCTGCAAAACAGAATCTGCAAGAAACTTTGTGGAACTTGCTATAACTACTTTTCCCCTATGGTCTCTTATTATACAACCAGCCCCAGCCTTCCCCAGCTTAAAGGCACCATCAATGTTTAGTTTAAAATGTGCCGGTTGTGTCCATTTAAGAATTTTAATTTTCCTCCCTTTATCGGTTTTCTGACTTACTAGAATGGGTGTGGGAGCTAGAATCCATTTGAAGTCCATATTAAAAGCAAGTATGGTATCATTTAAGTGGATTACTATTTGCCTGAAGATCGTCATTATATTCGGTTTGGTATCTTCGAATATGTAGCTGCATCTCGCTCGCCATAGATACCAATGAACTACACTGGGTATGATACGGATTATCTTTGAGTAATATGCTTCTTTGGGTGAGAAGTTCCAGTAGAAATAAATTCTATCCCAAATTAATTGGAATTGGTGATTTGGGATGTTTAGCACCGTGTTGACTAACTCCCAGAGGTGATTGACCTTGGGGCAGGAGTTAAAGCAATGGTGAATTGTTTCCGAGTGGTTGATGCAAAAACAACATCTCGAAGGAAGGTGGAAATTAAGATCTTCTAGCACATCCGGGAAAGGCAGTAATCGGTTAAGGAGCTTCCAATTGAAAAGGCTGATCTTTTTTGGTAGTATGTTGGACCACAGGTGTGAGTATGATGGGATTTCCAGCTTCTTTTCCCTGACCAGCTCGTAAGCTGATCGAACAGTGAAAGCCCCTGACGTTGTGGGTTTCCATATGAGATTGTCCTCGTATTCCTTGAAAAGGGTGTAATCCATTTGTAATGCTTGGACAATGGAGCCTGGGATGAGATCTTTGAACTGGTTTAGAAAAGATGTTTTGTCACTTAGAAACTCTGCAACGGTTAATTCCTCGTATGGAAGGTGCGCGGGATTAGTAGAGTGATCTGCCAGAGGGCCTAGGGTCGTCCAATTGGAGTACCAGAAGGAGATGGATCCTGCGCCTAGAATTACCTTGGAGTTCTCAACTGCCAGGTCAGCTACCTCTATAATGCGCTTCCAGGTTTTGGATTTCTTTTGTGCGTCAGTCATGGACCACATTACCTTAGCCCATAGAGACTTCCTTGTTTGAAGCTTCCACCAGAGTTTAATCGAGAAAGCTTTAATTAGTGTGTTAAGGTTCTTAAAATTCAGGCCATTTTCAGAGGTAGGAAAGCACAGTTTCTGGAAAGATTTCCAGATTCTCCGGCTTTCAGATCCTTCCGAATTTCTATTCCAGAAATATCGGGCGAACGCTCTTTGAATTTGGTTGATTATGTGGATTGTTGGCCTCAGAACTGTTATTAGATGAATTTGCATGGAGGATAAGACGTGTCTGATCAGTGTGGCTCTGCCAGCTGGTGAGATGAGTTTGTTTTGCCACTGGTTGATCTTATTGTGGACAGACAGGAGCATTCCTTGGAAATGGGAGTTTTTGTTTCGTCCTGTGAAGATAGGGCATCCAAGGTATTTGAACGGGAGCGCACCCTCCATCATTGACGTCTCCCTTTTAATCATTGTTAGGATTCTATTTGAGGTGTGTTTAGATGTATAAAATGTTGATTTTTCGTAGTTAACTTTTTGGCCCGACGCCATCTCGTATGATTTCAAAAAGATCATTAAGTTTTGGATCCCTTTTTTAGAGTACCTCAGGAAGATCGCCGTATCATCTGCGTAGGATAGATGAGAAGCATGGATCATTCCCCGTGGGAGTTTATAAGGCTGGATATCCCCGTATCTAGAGAGGAAGTTGAGATTGTGTGTAAATGCTTCGGCCATGAGTATGAACAGCATAGGAGATAGGGGATCTCCCTGCTTTAAACCCCTAGATACAGGGAAGAAGCCGACTGGTTTGCCGTTGATCAGGACAGAGAAGTGTGCTGCTTTGATGTTCCGCATAATTAACCCGACAAGGGCTTCTGAGAAGCCCTGTTTGTGTAGCACATTTGTAAGAAATGACCACGAGACTCTGTCAAATGCTTTCATCATGTCTAATTTGATTATCATGTTGGGACTGTTTAATTTAGTGTGTAGATGATTTGTGTACTCCTGCATTAAAAGAACATTGTCTGCGATTTCTCTTCCGGTAACAAAAGCAGATTGTTCTTGACTTATTATGGTGTCCAGAAAAAGTTTTAGTCTTGATGAGATCACTTTCGATAGGATCTTGTTTGTGAAGTTACTTAAGCTTATTGGCCTGTAATCTTTGAAAGATGTGCTCACATCTTTTTTGGGTATCAAAACGATCTGGGTGGCGGAAATGGTTCTAGGGATCTCAGAGCCTGCTAGGAAATCCTCCACTGCCTCTAACACATCTTGTTTGATGATCTCCCAGCAGCTATGGAAGAAATATCCAGAGAAACCGTCAGGTCCTGGAGCTGAGTGTCCGTTCATGGTAAAAACTATCTTGGTTAGTTCCTCTAAGCTAATATTCCGTGTAAGGCTAGCATTCATTTCCGGGGTGACAACTCTTGGGACATTGTCTAGTAGCCAGGCAGAGTTGGCTCCCAGAGGGTCTGTGTTTTCAGCTGTTAAGAGATTTGAGATAAAGCATACCGCCTCTTCCTCTATATCCTTCATATTCGTAAGCCAAGTGCCACTGGTGGATTTTATTTGGGAGATGGTTTGTCTTTTATGCTTAGAAATGATCGATCGATGGAAGAGTTTCGAGTTCGCATCTCCTTCCTTTAGCCACTTTAGCCGAGACTTTTGTTTGAGGAATGTTTCTTGATTTGTTAAAGCCAATTTGAGCTTCGCCTTTGCTAGATTTAGGGCTTGAATATTTTCCGTTGTTTCATGCTGTTGAAGATCTTTTTCCGCATTGTTCAAAAGGTCTTCACACATTTGGACCGTGTCGAAGACGTTCCCGAAAGTCTCTTTGTTCCATATTTTAAGTGAGTACTTAACCCGTTTAAGTTTACATGTAAGTCTTTGAAGCCCTCTGAGGTTAGTGTGGCTTGTCCAGGCGTCCTCCACCAATTTCATGAATGCTTTGTGATTGACCCAGCATTCTTGAAATTTGAATGGTTTTGGTGAGGATGGATGTAGCTTTTCGGAAACTGAGAGGATGAGCGGGGTGTGATCCGATCCGTCTCTCGCTAAGGTTTTAATACTTGAGCTGGGAAAGGCAGTCCACCATAAGTTGTTGGATATGCCTCGATCGAGACGTTTCCAAACCCTTCCTTTGGTTCGAATACCTGTCCAGGTGAATAGACTGCCGGAAGTGGGGATTTCACTAAATTCCTGATTAGTAAGGAATTTGTTGAAATTGTGGATACAATTTTGATTAGGAGTGGATTGGCCAAGATATTCCTCGGTTTTGGATATGACATTAAAGTCGCCTATGAGACATAAAGGTTCCCTTTTCCGTTTTGCTATTGATTGCCACAGTTTATTCCTTTCTTGGATCGAGTGCTTAGCGTAGATAAATCCTATCTGACAATCAGTAGGTATTGTGGAATTTTTAATCTTCACTAGAACCATCTGTTCCTCCACTTGAACTATGTCAAGAGTGATATCTTCGTCCCACATCAACCATATTTTATTAATTGGGTTGGCATAGGCTTGTTTGAAGCCTAGAGTGTTAGAGATATTGTTTATCTGGACAGAATCCAGCATGGGTTCCATTAATGCGCAGACTTTGATTGAGTTTTTCCTTTTGATATGTCTTAAACGGATCTGAGTCGGTTTATTCCCGATTCCCCTAATGTTCCATGCGCATATACTGACACTAATCATGGATAAACCTTAGATAGAGACGATGAGGATCGGGTCAAAACCGTTTTAGGAGTTGAGGAGTAATCTTTCTTTGTATATTTCCTTTGAGTTTGTTTTGGTTCCGTTCGGTTACTATTCAGTATTTTGGTTAATCTTAAATGGTCTTTCTTTAGGATATCTTTTATTTCATTAAATTGAAGGGTATGTTGTTCCTTTAAGAGTTCTTTTTGCTGCATACTAGTTTCGGTGTTAATCCAATCTAAAAGGGGGGGAATTTTGGTTGAGGGTGAATGGGGAGAGAGGTGCGTATGGAAGACCTGATCAGATAATGGGGGAATCTCCACCGTGAGGTTATTTATAATTGCTGGAGTTATTAAATCGGCTTCCTTGGTTTTGGGTGATGCTTCGGGAAGTTGGGTATCGTTTGGTAGATTTCGGCCCAGTGATTTATTTACTGTTTCCACTTGTTGATTCTGATTCGGGAGGGGGGAGTTGAATTGGTTGCTATCATTTAATTTACTTTGGGCTGAGATAGTGTGAGCCCTCTTTTTTGTCCATTTATTACTGCTCATGCCCAGATTTTCAATCTTCTCTGACCCATTGTTAGAGCTAACCAAAGTTGCCGAATCCTTTCCAGATTTCACAAACGTCTTTTTCCCAGAAAGTAAAACATTAGAATCAGTTTGAAAATGCAGAGTCTTTTCCACAGATATAGAGTCTTTTCCATAGACAGAATCAGTATGAGAGTTATCAAGAGGGATAGGGGATACCTGGGATCCTCGTCCGAGGATCACTACTTCATTGCTTGTCTCCGAGTTTGAAGCTGCTGTCACGGTGTTAGGGGCACTGTCCGGAGACTCCTTCTGCTGTTGCGGTTTTGCTTTATAAACCATATGAGTCTTATTTCCGGCCGCCTCCAAAGTCATTGGGTCTTTACCATTACCTTTGAACCTTCCCTGTTCTCCTTTTAGCTTGAGTTCATTCCCTGCATTTAAATTTTTGCCCTGTGGCTTCCATGGAACAAATTTACTTGGGACATTTTCCATCCTGCAAACAGAGTCTGAGTGGCCTAATTTCAAACAGTTAGAGCAATAAAGGGGAACACCTTCATATTCCAAGTACTGCCAGAACCCCACATTCCTAAAACTGAGCCAAATCCTTTCCGGTCTAGCCTTTGTAACATCAATTTCTACGCAAATCCTAGCCACATGAGGTCTTGTCCGATTAATGGAAGCTCTATCTACCCTGATTGGGCTACCCACAAGGTTTCCGATCGACATAAGCACATTATACTCAAAGAACTGTTGTGGTAACCCAAACAGAGATATCCATATTGGGACTATAGGAGAATCAGCATTGGGGTTAAAATTGGGCTCCCATTTTGTGATTCTAATCGAATAAGGTCCAAAATCCCAAACTTTATGTAGCCAGCATCTATAATAGTCATCAGGAATCGAGAAAGAGATTAGAACCTGTTTGTTATCGAGCAAAGAAATATGGTTTTCTCCCTTGAAGCCCGCCGTGAGGAAGTCCTTCCGGAGCTTCTCCAACTGTGGCCGGCTGCGAGAAAACTTCCCTATTAGCGTCCATCTGAGAGGGGCCTCGAGCTTGAGACATTCTTCATCTGAGAAATGGAGCCCCGGTTCGCCCAGATGGTCGGTTCTTGGCTTAGGGATGAACGGAGTACTTTGGATCTCAGCGTTCGAGTTGGGGAGGTTCAAAGCTTCTCGTAATTCCTGACGCACCGCTTGAGCATATGAGAACTGAGATGAAGGCGGAGGCTCCGCCATGGTGGCGGTGCCGCGATGTGAGGAAGACGAAGGCGCCGCAATGAGTGAAGAGAGTTCGCACCTCCACTATGTGTAAATCGCCCACAGTAAACCCCTTACCACTCCTACTCGTTTGACACAAAGTGTTTTTTTCGAGTGTTAGGAAATACCTTCTTTCTATATATTTAGGGAAATATGGAGTTTAATTATAATAATAAAAAGTAGAAGGTCTTAGTTGCAATATTAAGATTTTATTCTGCAACGTGTAGTAGTTATAAAGTTCATAACCTGATTCATGCAATTCAAAATCTCTCTTTCTTCTAATTTGTACTTTAAACATTAGTGTTTCCATTGCTTATGAAAAGATCGTCTTTCAAGAGACGGACTCATAATAAAATATAGTTAAAAGAAACAATTCAGCGATGGGTTGATCTTTACCTTTCGTGATTACAATTTACACAGAATTAACGTTTGAAATTCATAACCTTTAAAACTGCGTCATGTGAACAGCGTTTGGAACGTGTTGAATTTACGGACTACTTTACCAGTCAAAAACAAACATCGTAGCTTTTGAAATGCTAAAATAATAAAATTAATATCGGCACCAACAGACAAAAACGATGACAAATCGCGGTACTATCGCAGTTTTTCTACATGCTGATTACTAGATGCTTATCTTTTTTGACCATTCAGTAACGCTTTTACATGAATTCCCTTTCTTTTGTATGTTAATCGATAGAGAGACCGTTTGGTTCAAGAGGGAGAGGAAAAATAATCAGGAAAGAGAAATGGAAAAAGACAAAGTATTGGGAAAGACGATTTTCATATGCTTATGGAAAGATTGAATTTAATTAAAATAATAAAAGATAAAATGTGTTGGTTGCAATATTAAAATTTTATTATCCAACGTGTAGTAGTTATAAAGTTATAACTCGATTCATGCAATTCAAAAATTTTATCTCCATTTCTTCTATTTTACACTTTAAACATTGATTTTTCCATTGCTTATGAAAAGATCGTCTTTCAAGAGACGGACTCATAATAAAATATAGTTAAAAGAAACAATTCAGCGATGGGTTGATCTTTACCTTTCGTGATTACAATTTACACAGAATTAACGTTTGAAATTCAGAACCTTTAAAACTGCGTCATGTGAACAGCGTTTGGAACGTGTTGAATTTACGGACTACTTTACCAGTCAAAAACAAACATTGTAGCTTTTGAAATGCTAAAATAATAAAATTAATATCGGCACCAACAGACAAAAACGACGACAAATCGCGGTACTATGGCAGTTTTTCTACATGCTGATTACTAGATGCTTATCTTTTTTTACCATTCAGCAACGCTTTTACATGAATTCCCTTTCTTTTGTATGTTAATCGATAGAGAGACCGTTTGGTTCAAGAGGGAGAGGAAAAATAATCAGGAAAGAGAAATGGAAAAAGACAAAGTATTGGGAAAGACGATTTTCATATGCTTATGGAAAGATTGAATTTAATTAAAATAATAAAAGATAAAATGTGTTGGTTGCAATATTAAAATTTTATTATCCAACGTGTAGTAGTTATAAAGTTATAACTCGATTCATGCAATTCAAAAATTTTATCTCCATTTCTTCTATTTTACACTTTAAACATTGATTTTTCCATTGCTTATGAAAAGATCGTCTTTCAAGAGACGGACTCATAATAAAATATAGTTAAAAGAAACAATTCAGCGATGGGTTGATCTTTACCTTTCGTGATTACAATTTACACAGAATTAACGTTTGAAATTCAGAACCTTTAAAACTGCGTCATGTGAACAGCGTTTGGAACGTGTTGAATTTACGGACTACTTTACCAGTCAAAAACAAACATCGTAGCTTTTGAAATGCTAAAATAATAAAATTAATATCGGCACCAACTGACAAAAACGACGACAAATCGCGGTACTATCGCAGTTTTTCTACATGCTGATTACTAGATGCTTATCTTTTTTGACCATTCAGCAACGCTTTTACATGAATTCCCTTTCTTTTGTATGTTAATCGATAGAGAGACCGTTTGGTTCAAGAGGGAGAGGAAAAATAATCAGGAAAGAGAAATGGAAAAAGACAAAGTATTGGGAAAGACGATTTTCATATGCTTATGGAAAGATTGAATTTAATTAAAATAATAAAAGATAAAATGTGTTGGTTGCAATATTAAAATTTTATTATCCAACGTGTAGTAGTTATAAAGTTATAACTCGATTCATGCAATTCAAAAATTTTATCTCCATTTCTTCTATTTTACACTTTAAACATTGATTTTTCCATTGCTTATGAAAAGATCGTCTTTCAAGAGACGGACTCATAATAAAATATAGTTAAAAGAAACAATTCAGCGATGGGTTGATCTTTACCTTTCGTGATTACAATTTACACAGAATTAACGTTTGAAATTCAGAACCTTTAAAACTGCGTCATGTGAACAGCGTTTGGAACGTGTTGAATTTACGGACTACTTTACCAGTCAAAAACAAACATTGTAGCTTTTGAAATGCTAAAATAATAAAATTAATATCGGCACCAACAGACAAAAACGACGACAAATCGCGGTACTATCGCAGTTTTTCTACATGCTGATTACTAGATGCTTATCTTTTTTGACCATTCAGCAACGCTTTTACATGAATTCCCTTTCTTTTGTATGTTAATCGATAGAGAGACCGTTTGGTTCAAGAGGGAGAGGAAAAATAATCAGGAAAGAGAAATGGAAAAAGACAAAGTATTGGGAAAGACGATTTTCATATGCTTATGGAAAGATTGAATTTAATTAAAATAATAAAAGATAAAATGTGTTGGTTGCAATATTAAAATTTTATTATCCAACGTGTAGTAGTTATAAAGTTATAACTCGATTCATGCAATTCAAAAATTTTATCTCCATTTCTTCTATTTTACACTTTAAACATTGATTTTTCCATTGCTTATGAAAAGATCGTCTTTCAAGAGACGGACTCATAATAAAATATAGTTAAAAGAAACAATTCAGCGATGGGTTGATCTTTACCTTTCGTGATTACAATTTACACAGAATTAACGTTTGAAATTCAGAACCTTTAAAACTGCGTCATGTGAACAGCGTTTGGAACGTGTTGAATTTACGGACTACTTTACCAGTCAAAAACAAACATTGTAGCTTTTGAAATGCTAAAATAATAAAATTAATATCGGCACCAACAGACAAAAACGACGACAAATCGCGGTACTATCGCAGTTTTTCTACATGCTGATTACTAGATGCTTATCTTTTTTGACCATTCAGCAACGCTTTTACATGAATTCCCTTTCTTTTGTATGTTAATCGATAGAGAGACCGTTTGGTTCAAGAGGGAGAGGAAAAATAATCAGGAAAGAGAAATGGAAAAAGACAAAGTATTGGGAAAGACGATTTTCATATGCTTATGGAAAGATTGAATTTAATTAAAATAATAAAAGATAAAATGTGTTGGTTGCAATATTAAAATTTTATTATCCAACGTGTAGTAGTTATAAAGTTATAACTCGATTCATGCAATTCAAAAATTTTATCTCCATTTCTTCTATTTTACACTTTAAACATTGATTTTTCCATTGCTTATGAAAAGATCGTCTTTCAAGAGACGGACTCATAATAAAATATAGTTAAAAGAAACAATTCAGCGATGGGTTGATCTTTACCTTTCGTGATTACAATTTACACAGAATTAACGTTTGAAATTCAGAACCTTTAAAACTGCGTCATGTGAACAGCGTTTGGAACGTGTTGAATTTACGGACTACTTTACCAGTCAAAAACAAACATTGTAGCTTTTGAAATGCTAAAATAATAAAATTAATATCGGCACCAACAGACAAAAACGACGACAAATCGCGGTACTATCGCAGTTTTTCTACATGCTGATTACTAGATGCTTATCTTTTTTGACCATTCAGCAACGCTTTTACATGAATTCCCTTTCTTTTGTATGTTAATCGATAGAGAGACCGTTTGGTTCAAGAGGGAGAGGAAAAATAATCAGGAAAGAGAAATGGAAAAAGACAAAGTATTGGGAAAGACGATTTTCATATGCTTATGGAAAGATTGAATTTAATTAAAATAATAAAAGATAAAATGTGTTGGTTGCAATATTAAAATTTTATTATCCAACGTGTAGTAGTTATAAAGTTATAACTCGATTCATGCAATTCAAAAATTTTATCTCCATTTCTTCTATTTTACACTTTAAACATTGATTTTTCCATTGCTTATGAAAAGATCGTCTTTCAAGAGACGGACTCATAATAAAATATAGTTAAAAGAAACAATTCAGCGATGGGTTGATCTTTACCTTTCGTGATTACAATTTACACAGAATTAACGTTTGAAATTCAGAACCTTTAAAACTGCGTCATGTGAACAGCGTTTGGAACGTGTTGAATTTACGGACTACTTTACCAGTCAAAAACAAACATCGTAGCTTTTGAAATGCTAAAATAATAAAATTAATATCGGCACCAACTGACAAAAACGACGACAAATCGCGGTACTATCGCAGTTTTTCTACATGCTGATTACTAGATGCTTATCTTTTTTGACCATTCAGCAACGCTTTTACATGAATTCCCTTTCTTTTGTATGTTAATCGATAGAGAGACCGTTTGGTTCAAGAGGGAGAGGAAAAATAATCAGGAAAGAGAAATGGAAAAAGACAAAGTATTGGGAAAGACGATTTTCATATGCTTATGGAAAGATTGAATTTAATTAAAATAATAAAAGATAAAATGTGTTGGTTGCAATATTAAAATTTTATTATCCAACGTGTAGTAGTTATAAAGTTATAACTCGATTCATGCAATTCAAAAATTTTATCTCCATTTCTTCTATTTTACACTTTAAACATTGATTTTTCCATTGCTTATGAAAAGATCGTCTTTCAAGAGACGGACTCATAATAAAATATAGTTAAAAGAAACAATTCAGCGATGGGTTGATCTTTACCTTTCGTGATTACAATTTACACAGAATTAACGTTTGAAATTCAGAACCTTTAAAACTGCGTCATGTGAACAGCGTTTGGAACGTGTTGAATTTACGGACTACTTTACCAGTCAAAAACAAACATCGTAGCTTTTGAAATGCTAAAATAATAAAATTAATATCGGCACCAACTGACAAAAACGACGACAAATCGCGGTACTATCGCAGTTTTTCTACATGCTGATTACTAGATGCTTATCTTTTTTGACCATTCAGCAACGCTTTTACATGAATTCCCTTTCTTTTGTATGTTAATCGATAGAGAGACCGTTTGGTTCAAGAGGGAGAGGAAAAATAATCAGGAAAGAGAAATGGAAAAAGACAAAGTATTGGGAAAGACGATTTTCATATGCTTATGGAAAGATTGAATTTAATTAAAATAATAAAAGATAAAATGTGTTGGTTGCAATATTAAAATTTTATTATCCAACGTGTAGTAGTTATAAAGTTATAACTCGATTCATGCAATTCAAAAATTTTATCTCCATTTCTTCTATTTTACACTTTAAACATTGATTTTTCCATTGCTTATGAAAAGATCGTCTTTCAAGAGACGGACTCATAATAAAATATAGTTAAAAGAAACAATTCAGCGATGGGTTGATCTTTACCTTTCGTGATTACAATTTACACAGAATTAACGTTTGAAATTCAGAACCTTTAAAACTGCGTCATGTGAACAGCGTTTGGAACGTGTTGAATTTACGGACTACTTTACCAGTCAAAAACAAACATTGTAGCTTTTGAAATGCTAAAATAATAAAATTAATATCGGCACCAACAGACAAAAACGACGACAAATCGCGGTACTATCGCAGTTTTTCTACATGCTGATTACTAGATGCTTATCTTTTTTGACCATTCAGCAACGCTTTTACATGAATTCCCTTTCTTTTGTATGTTAATCGATAGAGAGACCGTTTGGTTCAAGAGGGAGAGGAAAAATAATCAGGAAAGAGAAATGGAAAAAGACAAAGTATTGGGAAAGACGATTTTCATATGCTTATGGAAAGATTGAATTTAATTAAAATAATAAAAGATAAAATGTGTTGGTTGCAATATTAAAATTTTATTATCCAACGTGTAGTAGTTATAAAGTTATAACTCGATTCATGCAATTCAAAAATTTTATCTCCATTTCTTCTATTTTACACTTTAAACATTGATTTTTCCATTGCTTATGAAAAGATCGTCTTTCAAGAGACGGACTCATAATAAAATATAGTTAAAAGAAACAATTCAGCGATGGGTTGATCTTTACCTTTCGTGATTACAATTTACACAGAATTAACGTTTGAAATTCAGAACCTTTAAAACTGCGTCATGTGAACAGCGTTTGGAACGTGTTGAATTTACGGACTACTTTACCAGTCAAAAACAAACATTGTAGCTTTTGAAATGCTAAAATAATAAAATTAATATCGGCACCAACAGACAAAAACGACGACAAATCGCGGTACTATCGCAGTTTTTCTACATGCTGATTACTAGATGCTTATCTTTTTTGACCATTCAGCAACGCTTTTACATGAATTCCCTTTCTTTTGTATGTTAATCGATAGAGAGACCGTTTGGTTCAAGAGGGAGAGGAAAAATAATCAGGAAAGAGAAATGGAAAAAGACAAAGTATTGGGAAAGACGATTTTCATATGCTTATGGAAAGATTGAATTTAATTAAAATAATAAAAGATAAAATGTGTTGGTTGCAATATTAAAATTTTATTATCCAACGTGTAGTAGTTATAAAGTTATAACTCGATTCATGCAATTCAAAAATTTTATCTCCATTTCTTCTATTTTACACTTTAAACATTGATTTTTCCATTGCTTATGAAAAGATCGTCTTTCAAGAGACGGACTCATAATAAAATATAGTTAAAAGAAACAATTCAGCGATGGGTTGATCTTTACCTTTCGTGATTACAATTTACACAGAATTAACGTTTGAAATTCAGAACCTTTAAAACTGCGTCATGTGAACAGCGTTTGGAACGTGTTGAATTTACGGACTACTTTACCAGTCAAAAACAAACATTGTAGCTTTTGAAATGCTAAAATAATAAAATTAATATCGGCACCAACAGACAAAAACGACGACAAATCGCGGTACTATCGCAGTTTTTCTACATGCTGATTACTAGATGCTTATCTTTTTTGACCATTCAGCAACGCTTTTACATGAATTCCCTTTCTTTTGTATGTTAATCGATAGAGAGACCGTTTGGTTCAAGAGGGAGAGGAAAAATAATCAGGAAAGAGAAATGGAAAAAGACAAAGTATTGGGAAAGACGATTTTCATATGCTTATGGAAAGATTGAATTTAATTAAAATAATAAAAGATAAAATGTGTTGGTTGCAATATTAAAATTTTATTATCCAACGTGTAGTAGTTATAAAGTTATAACTCGATTCATGCAATTCAAAAATTTTATCTCCATTTCTTCTATTTTACACTTTAAACATTGATTTTTCCATTGCTTATGAAAAGATCGTCTTTCAAGAGACGGACTCATAATAAAATATAGTTAAAAGAAACAATTCAGCGATGGGTTGATCTTTACCTTTCGTGATTACAATTTACACAGAATTAACGTTTGAAATTCAGAACCTTTAAAACTGCGTCATGTGAACAGCGTTTGGAACGTGTTGAATTTACGGACTACTTTACCAGTCAAAAACAAACATTGTAGCTTTTGAAATGCTAAAATAATAAAATTAATATCGGCACCAACAGACAAAAACGACGACAAATCGTGGTACTATCGCAGTTTTTCTACATGCTGATTACTAGATGCTTATCTTTTTTGACCATTCAGCAACGCTTTTACATGAATTCCCTTTCTTTTGTATGTTAATCGATAGAGAGACCGTTTGGTTCAAGAGGGAGAGGAAAAATAATCAGGAAAGAGAAATGGAAAAAGACAAAGTATTGGGAAAGACGATTTTCATATGCTTATGGAAAGATTGAATTTAATTAAAATAATAAAAGATAAAATGTGTTGGTTGCAATATTAAAATTTTATTATCCAACGTGTAGTAGTTATAAAGTTATAACTCGATTCATGCAATTCAAAAATTTTATCTCCATTTCTTCTATTTTACACTTTAAACATTGATTTTTCCATTGCTTATGAAAAGATTGTCTTTCAAGAGACGGACTCATAATAAAATATAGTTAAAAGAAACAATTCAGCGATGGGTTGATCTTTACCTTTCGTGATTACAATTTACACAGAATTAACGTTTGAAATTCAGAACCTTTAAAACTGCGTCATGTGAACAGCGTTTGGAACGTGCTGAATTTACGGACTACTTTACCAGTCAAAAACAAACATTGTAGCTTTTGAAATGCTAAAATAATAAAATTAATATCGGCACCAACAGACAAAAACGACGACAAATCGCGGTACTATGGCAGTTTTTCTACATGCTGATTACTAGATGCTTATCTTTTTTGACCATTCAGTAACGCTTTTACATGAATTCCCTTTCTTTTGTATGTTAATCGATAGAGAGACCGTTTGGTTCAAGAGGGAGAGGAAAAATAATCAGGAAAGAGAAATGGAAAAAGACAAAGTATTGGGAAAGACGATTTTCATATGCTTATGGAAAGATTGAATTTAATTAAAATAATAAAAGATAAAATGTGTTGGTTGCAATATTAAAATTTTATTATCCAACGTGTAGTAGTTATAAAGTTATAACTCGATTCATGCAATTCAAAAATTTTATCTCCATTTCTTCTATTTTACACTTTAAACATTGATTTTTCCATTGCTTATGAAAAGATCGTCTTTCAAGAGACGGACTCATAATAAAATATAGTTAAAAGAAACAATTCAGCGATGGGTTGATCTTTACCTTTCGTGATTACAATTTACACAGAATTAACGTTTGAAATTCAGAACCTTTAAAACTGCGTCATGTGAACAGCGTTTGGAACGTGTTGAATTTACGGACTACTTTACCAGTCAAAAACAAACATCGTAGCTTTTGAAATGCTAAAATAATAAAATTAATATCGGCACCAACTGACAAAAACGACGACAAATCGCGGTACTATCGCAGTTTTTCTACATGCTGATTACTAGATGCTTATCTTTTTTGACCATTCAGCAACGCTTTTACATGAATTCCCTTTCTTTTGTATGTTAATCGATAGAGAGACCGTTTGGTTCAAGAGGGAGAGGAAAAATAATCAGGAAAGAGAAATGGAAAAAGACAAAGTATTGGGAAAGACGATTTTCATATGCTTATGGAAAGATTGAATTTAATTAAAATAATAAAAGATAAAATGTGTTGGTTGCAATATTAAAATTTTATTATCCAACGTGTAGTAGTTATAAAGTTATAACTCGATTCATGCAATTCAAAAATTTTATCTCCATTTCTTCTATTTTACACTTTAAACATTGATTTTTCCATTGCTTATGAAAAGATCGTCTTTCAAGAGACGGACTCATAATAAAATATAGTTAAAAGAAACAATTCAGCGATGGGTTGATCTTTACCTTTCGTGATTACAATTTACACAGAATTAACGTTTGAAATTCAGAACCTTTAAAACTGCGTCATGTGAACAGCGTTTGGAACGTGTTGAATTTACGGACTACTTTACCAGTCAAAAACAAACATTGTAGCTTTTGAAATGCTAAAATAATAAAATTAATATCGGCACCAACAGACAAAAACGACGACAAATCGCGGTACTATCGCAGTTTTTCTACATGCTGATTACTAGATGCTTATCTTTTTTGACCATTCAGCAACGCTTTTACATGAATTCCCTTTCTTTTGTATGTTAATCGATAGAGAGACCGTTTGGTTCAAGAGGGAGAGGAAAAATAATCAGGAAAGAGAAATGGAAAAAGACAAAGTATTGGGAAAGACGATTTTCATATGCTTATGGAAAGATTGAATTTAATTAAAATAATAAAAGATAAAATGTGTTGGTTGCAATATTAAAATTTTATTATCCAACGTGTAGTAGTTATAAAGTTATAACTCGATTCATGCAATTCAAAAATTTTATCTCCATTTCTTCTATTTTACACTTTAAACATTGATTTTTCCATTGCTTATGAAAAGATCGTCTTTCAAGAGACGGACTCATAATAAAATATAGTTAAAAGAAACAATTCAGCGATGGGTTGATCTTTACCTTTCGTGATTACAATTTACACAGAATTAACGTTTGAAATTCAGAACCTTTAAAACTGCGTCATGTGAACAGCGTTTGGAACGTGTTGAATTTACGGACTACTTTACCAGTCAAAAACAAACATTGTAGCTTTTGAAATGCTAAAATAATAAAATTAATATCGGCACCAACAGACAAAAACGACGACAAATCGCGGTACTATCGCAGTTTTTCTACATGCTGATTACTAGATGCTTATCTTTTTTGACCATTCAGCAACGCTTTTACATGAATTCCCTTTCTTTTGTATGTTAATCGATAGAGAGACCGTTTGGTTCAAGAGGGAGAGGAAAAATAATCAGGAAAGAGAAATGGAAAAAGACAAAGTATTGGGAAAGACGATTTTCATATGCTTATGGAAAGATTGAATTTAATTAAAATAATAAAAGATAAAATGTGTTGGTTGCAATATTAAAATTTTATTATCCAACGTGTAGTAGTTATAAAGTTATAACTCGATTCATGCAATTCAAAAATTTTATCTCCATTTCTTCTATTTTACACTTTAAACATTGATTTTTCCATTGCTTATGAAAAGATTGTCTTTCAAGAGACGGACTCATAATAAAATATAGTTAAAAGAAACAATTCAGCGATGGGTTGATCTTTACCTTTCGTGATTACAATTTACACAGAATTAACGTTTGAAATTCAGAACCTTTAAAACTGCGTCATGTGAACAGCGTTTGGAACGTGCTGAATTTACGGACTACTTTACCAGTCAAAAACAAACATTGTAGCTTTTGAAATGCTAAAATAATAAAATTAATATCGGCACCAACAGACAAAAACGACGACAAATCGCAGTACTATGGCAGTTTTTCTACATGGTGATTACTAGATGCTTATCTTTTTTGACCATTCAGTAACGCTTTTACATGAATTCCCTTTCTTTTGTATGTTAATCGATAGAGAGACCGTTTGGTTCAAGAGGGAGAGGAAAAATAATCAGGAAAGAGAAATGGAAAAAGACAAAGTATTGGGAAAGACGATTTTCATATGCTTATGGAAAGATTGAATTTAATTAAAATAATAAAAGATAAAATGTGTTGGTTGCAATATTAAAATTTTATTATCCAACGTGTAGTAGTTATAAAGTTATAACTCGATTCATGCAATTCAAAAATTTTATCTCCATTTCTTCTATTTTACACTTTAAACATTGATTTTTCCATTGCTTATGAAAAGATCGTCTTTCAAGAGACGGACTCATAATAAAATATAGTTAAAAGAAACAATTCAGCGATGGGTTGATCTTTACCTTTCGTGATTACAATTTACACAGAATTAACGTTTGAAATTCAGAACCTTTAAAACTGCGTCATGTGAACAGCGTTTGGAACGTGTTGAATTTACGGACTACTTTACCAGTCAAAAACAAACATTGTAGCTTTTGAAATGCTAAAATAATAAAATTAATATCGGCACCAACAGACAAAAACGACGACAAATCGCGGTACTATGGCAGTTTTTCTACATGCTGATTACTAGATGCTTATCTTTTTTGACCATTCAGTAACGCTTTTACATGAATTCCCTTTCTTTTGTATGTTAATCGATAGAGAGACCGTTTGGTTCAAGAGGGAGAGGAAAAATAATCAGGAAAGAGAAATGGAAAAAGACAAAGTATTGGGAAAGACGATTTTCATATGCTTATGGAAAGATTGAATTTAATTAAAATAATAAAAGATAAAATGTGTTGGTTGCAATATTAAAATTTTATTATCCAACGTGTAGTAGTTATAAAGTTATAACTCGATTCATGCAATTCAAAAATTTTATCTCCATTTCTTCTATTTTACACTTTAAACATTGATTTTTCCATTGCTTATGAAAAGATCGTCTTTCAAGAGACGGACTCATAATAAAATATAGTTAAAAGAAACAATTCAGCGATGGGTTGATCTTTACCTTTCGTGATTACAATTTACACAGAATTAACGTTTGAAATTCAGAACCTTTAAAACTGCGTCATGTGAACAGCGTTTGGAACGTGTTGAATTTACGGACTACTTTACCAGTCAAAAACAAACATCGTAGCTTTTGAAATGCTAAAATAATAAAATTAATATCGGCACCAACAGACAAAAACGACGACAAATCGCGGTACTATGGCAGTTTTTCTACATGCTGATTACTAGATGCTTATCTTTTTTGACCATTCAGTAACGCTTTTACATGAATTCCCTTTCTTTTGTATGTTAATCGATAGAGAGACCGTTTGGTTCAAGAGGGAGAGGAAAAATAATCAGGAAAGAGAAATGGAAAAAGACAAAGTATTGGGAAAGACGATTTTCATATGCTTATGGAAAGATTGAATTTAATTAAAATAATAAAAGATAAAATGTTTTGGTTGCAATATTAAAATTTTATTATCCAACGTGTAGTAGTTATAAAGTTATAACTCGATTCATGCAATTCAAAAATTTTATCTCCATTTCTTCTATTTTACACTTTAAACATTGATTTTTCCATTGCTTATGAAAAGATCGTCTTTCAAGAGACGGACTCATAATAAAATATAGTTAAAAGAAACAATTCAGCGATGGGTTGATCTTTACCTTTCGTGATTACAATTTACACAGAATTAACGTTTGAAATTCAGAACCTTTAAAACTGCGTCATGTGAACAGCGTTTGGAACGTGTTGAATTTACGGACTACTTTACCAGTCAAAAACAAACATTGTAGCTTTTGAAATGCTAAAATAATAAAATTAATATCGGCACCAACAGACAAAAACGACGACAAATCGCGGTACTATGGCAGTTTTTCTACATGCTGATTACTAGATGCTTATCTTTTTTGACCATTCAGTAACGCTTTTACATGAATTCCCTTTCTTTTGTATGTTAATCGATAGAGAGACCGTTTTGTTCAAGAGGGAGAGGAAAAATAATCAGGAAAGAGAAATGGAAAAAGACAAAGTATTGGGAAAGACGATTTTCATATGCTTATGGAAAGATTGAATTTAATTAAAATAATAAAAGATAAAATGTGTTGGTTGCAATATTAAAATTTTATTATCCAACGTGTAGTAGTTATAAAGTTATAACTCGATTCATGCAATTCAAAAATTTTATCTCCATTTCTTCTATTTTACACTTTAAACATTGATTTTTCCATGACTTATGGAAAAATCGTCTTTCAAGAGACGGACTCAAGGAAAAAAGAAATGAATAACCCTATTTATAATAATATGTTTGGTTCGGGAAAGAAAATCAAATTCTTTCTCATTACTCTTGTTACTGTTTGGTTCACACTTGGGAAATAAATATTAATTTCTAGCATTATTTATAAAATTACAAATATAAGTATAAATTATTTATCATTATCAAATATGCTAAAAAAATATAAATGTATTTCATCAATTATTGTCATATTGAGTTCATATAAAAAAATATTTAATATGAAATACGTAGTTTATCATAATTAATTTATTAATATGCTGTATGTGATTTTAAAAAAAATGTAAATCTAGTATAATTTTTGGTTAATATATAAATAGCAACATTATTATGTGGGATATTGTTAGATTTATTTAACATTTATTTTTTAAATATTAAAATTTAGGCAAAATCTTAGGATAGACCATCTTTCCATATGCCTATGGAAAGATGAGGTTGAATTATAATTATAGAAAAGTAAAAGATTTTAGTTACAATATTAAAAATTTATCATGCAATATGTAGTAGTTATAAGTTTATGACCCGATTAATGCAACCCAAAAATTTTATCTTAATTTTTTTTAATTTACAATTTAAACCATATTGTTTCCATCATTTATGGAAAGACCATCTTTCAATAGACATACTCTAAAATTTATACATGAAAATGTGACTTGAAAATTTTGATTAAAAATAGAAAGTCTTTTTTGTGACGGAGGAAGCATATGTTACGCAACTCAAAAAGCATAAAATTGAGAAAATGAGTCAACTTTACGTTTTTGGCGGGTTTTGGTGGCAATCTAATGAGAAGTTGGTGGGTTTTGGCGGCAGCCAGAATTGACTAGTAATATTTCAAAATTAAAATTCTGGAACATTCTTAATAGTAACTTTACGTAAATGAAAGTAAAACCAATTGAAAGAGAGATTTTTCGATTTTGATATTACTGAATGAAATATATAGAATACAAGGGATAAATTATAATTAAAATAATTTTAGTTTAGTCATCAAAATAAATATAAATCTAACCAAATCTAATCATTACATTGATTTATTCTAACACCCATTCATCCCTTCCATCTCTTTCTCTTCCTTTCTTGCCGGTAACGGCTCTTTCCCGTCGTTAATGGCTACTATCCTGCCGTTAACATTTAACGAGAGACACGGCCATTGCTTTGCCGGCCGCTATGGCGGAAAGCAACGCCAACCAAGCCACACCAAAATCCTTCATGGCTGCTCTCCAGACCAAATCCCCCCTACTAATGAAATCCCTGCCTAACAACCCAGAGCTAACCCTTAAATCTGAACATTTAGGTGACCCGGCTTGTCTCTACTCCGATGATCAAATTGCTAAACTCTCGGCACACTATGCTAATGCCTTGGTCGGAAAATTCACAAAAGGGAGACCGTCGATGGAGCAACTGGAGCTAGCCTTCAGGACGGTAGGTTTTGCCGGTAACTATCAGTTAGGTTCGTTAGACTATAAACATGTTTTGATTAGGTTCGATCAAGTCAACGATTACCAAAGATGCTGGATCAAAGGAGTTTGGAATTTCAATGGAATCCTGCTGAAGATGTTCAAATGGTCTCCGAATTTCTCGAATCACAGAGAATCCCCAATTGTGCCCATCTGGTGTACGATCAGGGAAGTCCCTCTGTACTATTATAATTCTGCATCTATTGAGGCCATTGGAAATAGCATATGAAGTTTTATTAAGAATGATTTAGCTACTGAAATGCTCACAAGGCCTTCTGCAATTAAATTGTGTGTGGAAATTGATTTACAGAAACCTTTGTGTAATTTCATTAGATTGGGATCAGTTACTAATAACAAAAAATACCCAATTGAGTTTGAAGATGTCCCACTTTACTGTGATCATTGTGCTAAGTTAGGACATTCTTTAAATCAATGTAGAGCTATCCCACAAATCATTAATGGTAAATCATTGGAAAACCCCACATCACAAAGCCAGAATCATACACAGTGGCAGGCTACTGGGAATAAGTTTAGTAAGGCACCTCTGATCTCCTTAGGAAATTAGACTGTCTCTCCCCCTCCCAATAATGACAAAGTAGTTCACCAGAGAGCTATAACAAGCCCCTTCCTAAACCCTTCCTCCTACTCGCTTCCAGGTGTTGATAGAGTGCTTGATAACGATACCTTGCAACACCAACAATAACACCTGTTCAATCACCCAGAATCCCACCCCAAGAAAATTCTCTCTCAAAACTGTTAAATGCTACAACATTGTCCAAACCTACTCCGATTGCCCATGCAAAAGATTATATACAAATTGGCTCACTCAGGTTAACCCTGAACCAATCCTCCCCAACTAACCCCCTACTTTCTCTACAAGGAAAGATGGAAAATAGGTTTTCTGTTCTGCAGGATTTAGACGATCTCCCCCAAGCACAGGACCTTATGGAACTGGAAGTGCAAGATTTAGAAGAAGAGGCTGCTAACAGTCACCTGGACCTCACAACACCACAATCTATGAAGCTTAAAGGTACCATTAATCAGCAAGGTAAGTCTAAGAATAAAATAATAATTATTTTAGTCAGCTGAATAAGATGATGCTTAGATCAGCTACAAAAAGTCATAAATCATGTGAACAATAACACACACTTTAACTGTTAATTGTTTAGTATGGAATCTTAGAGGTATGGAATCTTCTATGCTAAGACTAATCCAATTAGTTAAGCTGAAGAAAATTCAACTCCTTTGTATAATTGAACCAATGCATGATAACACTCAGTGTCAATCTTATATGGATAAGCTCAATTTCTCACATAATCTGCCACTCCAAAATGGTAAAATATGGCTTATGTGGAACAACCCTGTAACAGTCTCACTCATCTCTCGTCATGAACAGTTTTTGTATGGCCCACCTTACTTTAGACATAGACATGGAAGCAGCTTTTGTTTATGCTCTTAGGAATAAAGAGAGTGACCTGAGTGTCATACCTAAAAGTGAAACTATTTTCATAGGAGACTTTAATACCATCACTTCACTTTCAAAATATAGAGGTCCTAGCTCCCCTTCTCTAGGAAGTATTAGAGATTTCAATAACTGGATTAGCTCCTCTGGAATTCAAGAAATTAATACAGTAGGGAACCTATTCACTTGGTCCAATTCAAGACTTAGGAATCCTACCTCAAAGAGATTAGATAGAGGACTTTGTACTATTAAATGGAATTCTAAATTTCCTTCATCTTCTATCCAAATTTTGAATAGGCAATCCTCATATCACTCTCCTCTACTCCTTCAGGTGTCAACTCTGGCTATTTCTCACCCTAAACCCTTTAGATTTATAAATACTTGGTTTAATAGACCAGAATTTATAGACCTAATTAGGGAAAATTGGTCAAATCCACTCTCTCAGTCTGGAATGCTAGGCTTCTATCCAAAATTGATTAGACTGAAGAAAGTGATAAAAACTTTGAATAGAGACTGCTTTGGAAACATCAATGCTAATGTAATCACTGCAGAAGAGGCTCTAAGATTACAGGAACTTGTCTTTGACTCGACCCCCTTAGATTCTGAATTAAGGCACTTTTGATTCTAAAAATTTTGGAAGCAGAAAGCTAGATCAACATGGCATAAGCTAGGAGATAATAACACCCAATTTTTTCATAAGACAGTGCAGGAAAAAAACTGTAAATTACATATCACTAAAATTAAAAATAGGCAGGGTCAGTGGCTTAACTCACATTTAAATATTCAAAAAGAAGTTGTTGCCTATTTTTCTGATCTGTTAACTGAACCTAACCGTAGGGCTAATAATACCTATTACCCTCATTTTCTTAGCCAAATCCCATCGATCATCACTGAACAGGATAACCAAGCTTTATCTAGACCAATCTCAGAGGATGAACTTAAATCTGTGATTAATTGCTTATATAAAAACAGTAGTCCAAGTCCAGATGGCTTTTCTAGTAAATTCTATATTAAGTGCTGGGCTATCATTAAGGAAGATTTAACTAATGCTGTTAATGAATTAATTTTAGGTTTACATATGCCAAGGGGTATTTCCAGTACCTGGATAACTCTAATTCCAAAAAAAGCAACACCACCATCTTTTGATGACTTCAGACCAATTAGTCTCTCTAATGTTATCAACAAAATCTGCTCTAAGGTTTTAATGGAAAGATTGAAACCTCACATGGAGAACCTAATCTCTCCCAATCAAACTGCCTTTATGAAGAATAGAGACATTTATGATAACATACTCTATTTACAGGAAATGTTAAGATTCTTAGATAAAAAAAGTATAGTGCCTAACTGCATTCTCAAATTGGACCTTAGGAAAGCTTTTGACAGGGTCAATTGGGATTTTCTTAGGAACATATTAGGTAGATTTGGTTTTAATGGGAATTTCTTAAATGCTGTTATGAATAATTTATCACAAGCTCATTTCTCAGTTCTTATCAATGGCAATCCAGTGGGCTTTTTTAAAGCCACTAGAGGTATCAAACAAGGTGATCCCCTTTCTCCCTTCCTCTTTAATATTTTCTCAGAGGCTTTCTCTAGGAGCCTTTCCTTTATATTTTGGAATAATAGTCTCTCATACTATCAGTTACCTGCCTCAATCACACCAGCTTCTCAATTAATGTATGCTGATGATACCATTATTTTCATGCAAACCTCTAAATCCAACCTGATTAAGATTAAATCATTTTTAGAGATCTTTGAATCTACCTCGGGACAAAAGTTCAATTTTGAGAAATCTGATTTCTATATAAGCAAAAGGGCTACAACAGCCAAATTAAATCAGGTTAGGATGATTTTAAAAATGAAAAAAAGGCTAATTTCCTTTTAAATACCTAGGCTGCAAAAATTTTAAAGGTAGAACCTTGAATAGATACTTCCAACCTTTGATGGAAAATCTGGACAAAAAACTGATGAACTGGAAAAATAAATGGCTGAGTTCAGGGGGTAAATTGACCTTAATCCAATCCTGTTTATACTCTTTACCTCAACATCTATGGACTGTTACTAAACCCCTTAATCATATAGTTAAGACATTTGAAAAAAAAATGTCCAGATTTTTCTGGGGAGAGTCAGATGGCAAAAAGAACAAAGTTTGGAAAAGGTGGTCTGATTTAGCTGTACCAAGTCTCAAAATGGTCTAGGTTTTAGATCAATTCAGGCCATAATTGACTCCTACTCTCTTAAACTCTGGTGGAAGAGTCGGTTAGGAACTACCATGTGGGCTAAAATGATATGGTCCTTACCACATACACATAGAAAATCCATGACCTAGAAGAGAATCTGTTCAGTTAACTCCTCTGTTGAGAATAACACCCTGATCATTCATGGTAAAGGTAGCTGTAATTTCTGGTCTGCTAGCTGGTGCCCTAATGGGCCACTGATGAACTGTATCCCCAGCTCCACCTTTTCCCCATTATTATATTGCTCTGTGGCTGATTTTATCAGTAACAAAGCATCTATTCTACCTCAGATCTCCTCCTTCCTGGAACATGATACTCTCTCTTTTCTTCAGGATGCAGAAATTACCCAAGATAGAGAAGATAGGTTGATCTCGAAACCAGAAGTGACAGGTGTTTTCTCCTTCAAATCTGTATACAAGGAACTCACTCTCTCCTTAGGTAATTTCCCTGCTACCAAACTTATATGGAATCCTAAACTACAAAAAAAGGTTTCTATTTTTACATGGAAAATGTTGCACTCTTTCCTACCTTTTGATGATGAGCTAATCAAATGTGGTTTTAGTCTTGCTTCAAAATGCCCAGCATGTTGTCATTTGGACTCTATTCAACATTTTTTTATATCCTGCCCCCTTGCTCAAACTATATGGAATAAGATGGCATCTTTTTTGGATTTTCATCTTAATGATCAAGATTTAATTAATGAAAGATTTTTCCTGTTTTGGAATAGTCATGGCCTTCCTAAGTGGCACCAACTGTTATGCAAAATTCTCCCACCTTTGATCAGTTGGTGCCTCTGGAAGGCAAGGAAAAGTTTCTTATTTGACAACAAACATTTTTCTTCAGAACTTATATGCAAGGAAGTTTGTGATCATATTTATCTATCTCTCTATGCTAAACCTCACCACCACAGTTCCCTCTTAACTATTCCATCCAGCTTTTTGCATCTGATCCCTCATCTTAGACCACCTCTGAAGCCTACTATATCTATTGTTTTCTGGGAAAGGCCAAAGCCAGATTGCATATAGATCAATGTAGATGCATCCTGGTATTCTAATAATGCAACAGTTGGCCTGATTGCAAGGGACAGTTATGGAACCCCATTCCTTATCAAATCAACAGCTATTACTGATGCTTCTTCACTTCAAGCAGAGATTTCAGCTATTTTATTTGCCTTCCAAACTTTTCCAGAACTAGATAACACTTTCACAATTGAATCAGATTCATTGTTGGCAGTGAAAATGATCAAAGATCCCTATACTGCTCATTGGCCTTTGTTTGGTCTAACCTCTAAAGTACAGTCCCTGTTAAGGAATACTGATCTTAAACATGTTTTTAGGGAATGTAACTATGTGGCAGATGCTATTGCTAAACATCATTCAATCTATAATCTGAGCCTAAGCCTTTCTAATGTACCCACGCACATCAAAGGCCTCATTTCTTTGGATAGGGAGCATACTCCCTATATCAGACTGTATAAGAATGGCTCTTGATAGAATTGATATTGCTAAGAATTTGCCGTTTGATTTTTTTCAGGTTCTATGAAGGGATTTCAAACATCTGAAGCTCAGCTACACTTATATGGATACCCATCTCAATTGGGTATCTTACTGTGGTTATGTGAAGGAATGCCCCGTTATCAGATTTTGACTACTCAGAAATCCAACTTTAGGCTTTGGATTTTAACATTAATATCTGTAGTTTCTAGATTGAAGTTGCTTGGCCAAAGGAAAGAATTAACACAAGGGGTGGAGATTCTTTCTTTTGGAATCGCAACTTCAATAACTATCCTCTTTTACTATGGATAGTTAAAACAATCTATTACTAGATAGGTATTTCTTTTGGAGGCAACTATGTTGCCTTAGATCTCCTCATGAACAAAACAAGTCTTTGTATATTTCAGTTGCCTCAACTAAGGCCTGGGGAACCTTATATATAATCCCCCACCCTCGGGTGTTTTCATTTAAAAAAAGATTTATTCAAACACCCCCCTCAAGAAAAACGTCGGATACTGGCCAACGCAAAGCTTAGATTTGAAGAACTCGAATAGCGGACGAGAGAGCCTTTTGGTGAAGATATCCACAATCTGGAGAGAAGTAGGATCATGAGCAACTCGCAGCTTGCCAGAAGTAACTAGCTCTCGAACAAAGTGATAGTCGATGTCGATATGCTTTGCCCGCTTGTGAACAACTGGATTCTGCACCAAGAAGATTGCACTGCTATTGTTACATAACAACACTGGAGAACCAGGCAAAAGAACTCGAAGATCTCAGAGAAAAAGGAGTAAGCCAAACATTTGAGGCACTGTTGGCAAGAGCACGATACTCAGATTCAGTGCTGGAATGAGAAACGGTGGGCTGTTTCTTGGCACTCCAAGAAACAAGGTTCCCACCAAGAAAAACAACATATATGTAGGTAGATCGGCGAGTCTCCAAACATCGAGCCCAATCAACATCAGAGTACCCTAACACCTCTGGAGAACTATCAAAATGAATAATAATACCAAAATGCAGAGCACCCCAAACATACCGTAGTATCTGAGTAACAATAGCAAAATGATCGTCTCTAGGATCCTGAAGGTATTGGCTGACAATATTGACCGAAAAATCCAAATCAAGGCGAGTGATGGTCAAGTACTGAAGAGCCTCAACAAAAGAACGATACAAATTTGGATTCCAAAATGGTGGACTGGTCAAACCGTGCAACTGAGAACTAGGCACAAATGGCGTAGAGACTGGTGCAACATCAGACATCCCTGTACGAATGAAAATGTCCCGAGCATACTTTGCTTGACCAAGAATTAAACATGATGAAGTTGGTGAAACTTCCAAGCCAAGAAAGTAATGAAGAGCGCTAAGGTCCTTAATCACAAACTTTTGATGTGTCCGATCAATGAACTTCCAAAGGAGAGTCGAATCGTTCCCTGTAAGAATGATGTCATCATCATACACAAAGAGATATAGTAACGATGATCCTCATGAAAGAACAAACAAAGAGATGTAGGTTGAGCTACACTATAAACCAAGGTGAGTCAAATAAATGCTAAAACACTGAAAATCGCCCGAGGAACTTGCTTAAGTCTATAAATGGTCTTCCACAAGCAATATACATAATCTGGATGAAAGGTCATTATATCCAACATGTTGCTTTATTGAAACTGGAGTATCAAGGACGCCATCAAAAAAGGCGTTCTTGATATCCAGCTGATGAAACAGCCAGGAACGCATCGTGGCAATGACAAGAATTGTCCGAACGGTGAAAGCTTTGACCACAGGACTGAAAGTGTGATCAAAGTCAAAACCCATAATATGTGAGAAACCATGTGCCACAAGTCTAGCTTTATGATGCTCAATGGTGCCATTTGGTCTATACTTTTGTCGATAAACCCATTTGGAGCCAATAGTGTTAGCATCCGAAGTGCGAGGCACCAAATCCCCGATGCGCTGACCACGAAGAGCTACCATCTCGTCATCCATAGCAGAAACCTAAGCCGGAACCTGAAGGGGAGTGCGATAATCCGTAGGCTTAGACTGAGAAAATAAGGCAACAATAAGAACATGAGTGACAACATCTGAATAATCCTTGCGTTGTATGGCCCCACTAGCCGACCTAGTAACCATACGATGTGTACGAGGTCGAGGAGGAGAGGCTGATGGAGTGGAATCTGTCAACAAAGCCAAGCTAATAGGTGAAGATAGAGCCGAGGTGACCTGTGAGTGGACAGCCGAGGACGTTGCAGGTGAGGCAGGCAGTGCTAGCTGATGAACTGGAGCTGGATCTGCATAACAAATGGAGCAAGGGGCCAAAGAAGATGTAGTCAGCGGTGGAGAAACGGTAGGCAAAGGAGGTGCTGAATCAGAATCAGGATCAAGAAAGGCGCAAGCATCTAACATTTAAGGTGAACAATCGATCGCCGAAGAAATGGATGGGGCAAATGGAAAGTACATCTCGTCAAAATAAGCATGTCGGGTGACATGGATTCTTCCAGTAGTGCGATCGAGGCTCCGAAAACCTTTGTACTGCGAGTTGTAGCCAATAAATAAACACGGAATACTGCAAGGAGACAGCTTGTGGTCGACAAATGGGCGAACGAATGGGAAGACCCGACAACCAAAAGCATAAAAATTGGTGTATATGGGAATCCAACCATTAATAACCTCATATGGTGATCGTTCACCAAGAAGAGGGAGTGGGCAACCAATTTATGGTATAAGTGGCTACAACAAAGGCATCAGGCTATTGGGAGAGAGGAACGCGAGAGTGATACAACATAGACAAACCCATCTCAGCAATATAGCGGTGCTTGAGCTCAGCCCGGCCATTCTGCTCCGGAGTATATGGGCAAGAAATCTGATGATGAATGCCCTTTGTCTGAAATTTAGAGTGCAAGCGACCATTTATGAACTCAGTCTCTCCATCACTCTGAAACACCTTAATGGTGGAAGAGAATTGGTCCCCCACAAAAGTCTCAAACTGGCGATAAACATCCTAAAAATCAGATTTGCGGGATAGTGGGTAAAACCACGAGAGTCGGGAATGATCATCAAGGGAAATGGCATAGTAGGAGAAACCATTAGCACATAAAATGGGAGAGGGCCCCCATAAATCACAATGAATCAGATCAAGTACCCTAACAGCACATTTATCATTTGTATGAAGAGACAAACGTTTCCCTTTAGCCTTTTCACACGCATCACAAAGGGCGGGCTTAGGCAAAACTGATGAGACAGATAAGAATCCAGAAGCACTCAAACTAGAAATAATAGAATGCGGAACATGACCAAGTCTAGCAAGCCACATTTCAAAAGATGCACGCAACTTATTTGACTCCACAATAGACAACAAAGCAGATGCACCGTAGTCTAAAACATAAAGTCTATCTTCAATATGACCGTGACCCAAGGTGACCCTGGTGGTTTTATGTCAAATAATAAATTAACGATCATCAAAGCAGGCAACAACATTTAAATCCCGAGTTAATTTGCTAATTGAAAGCAAATTTTAGTGATATCAGGCACAATAAGCACATCATAGAGAGGCAAAGATTGAGAAATACGAGAATCACCAACATCAGTAATGGGGAGTTGAGAACCATTACAACATGGATGTGGGCAAAACTATATATGGTGTCACATGATCAACAACAGCGGAAGATGATGCCATGTGTTTTGTGGCACCAAAATCTAAAGCTATGGTGTTTGAGCTCTGAGATACCACCAAAATACGATATAATGCATGGGAAAAAAGGGAATAAAAAAGGCGCAGACCTGCGTGGATATATGCGCTGGAACTCCTGCGAACGCGTGAGTGACACGCGTGGGGACACGTGCATGGATCTGACTCTGAAAACTCAATGCGTGCAAAAGCAATGAAGAATGGCCAGCACTGTAGTCTAAAAAATAAATCCTATCTTCAATATGATGGTGATCCAAGGTGGCCCTAGTGGTTTTATGCCAAATAATAAATGAACGATCATCAAAGCATGAAACAACATTTAAATCCCAAGTTAATTTGCTAATTGTATTAGACACAATAAGCATATCATAGAGAGGCTAAGACTTAGAAATTCGAGAATCACCAAAATGAGTAATGGGGAGTTGAGAACTATTACCAACATAGACGTGGGCAGAACCATTACATGGTGTCACATGATCAACAACAACGAGAGATAATGCCATGTGTTTTGTGGCGCCAGAATCCAAAATCAACTTGGATTTATGGTGCTTGAGCTTCTAGATACCACCAAAATAAGACATAATGCACGCAGAAACAAATTGGGGACAAAAAAGGCACAGACCTGCTGAGTGCGTGGATGTACACGTCGGAACAACAGTGGGCACGTGGATGCACGCGCGAAAACACCTGTAGCGCGTGGTTGGGATGCCCTGGAACTCCCGCAAGCGTGTGAGTGACACGAGTGGGGACACCTGTGTGGATCTGATGCTGAAAACTCAATGCATGCAGAAGCAATGAAGAATGGGCGACACTGTGCTTCTGAGTTCAATCCTCGCTGGCGCCGAATACCACTTTGTTAAGGAAATAGAAACCCTTTCCTTGTAGGAAATATTATAAATGGTAGTTACCTTATAGAATTAGTTTCTTTATGGAATTAGTTATAGATAGTAATTTTCTTATAGACTTAGAATCTTATTCCTGTCAGACTTTGGCTTGTTGTAGCCGTATATATTGTAATGCTCGTCATTGATGAGATGTGTCATTGATTAATATCAGTGCACCATAATAAAATCTTTTATATTTTATCATGGTATCAGAGCCTAAAATCCTGAACCTCTAAGAAAAAAATATTCTGCTACCTTTTCGAGCCACCGCCGTCGACAGTTAAGCCGTACATCGATCCACGTGCCATCGGACAGTCACCGTCATCTACTCCTTTCCGCCACTCGCAGATCGCCACCGCCACCGTCTGGCTGTGGTAATTTGTGCGTCGCCTCTCCTGATTAGATCGGTCTGTGCGTTAAGCCACACATGCCGATCTCAAAGCTCACGCACCGCCGTATTCCCATCAAGCGTCATTGCCGATCCGATCCGCCGCCGGTTGCTGTACCTGCTGCTGATCCGTACCTAATTTTGCACTTTGTCTGCCTCCGGATGTAATTCCGAAGAACAGGCCCGTACTGATGTTGGTTTTGAGGCTACTGCGCTTCCGAACATGAATGACAATGAGGTAACTGCTACTTTATTGAAACAGTTGCAGTTGCAATCTGGCCCTAAAAAACCTGTACTTTTTGGTCATTTTTTGACTGACCTCTACATCATTGGCTCTTCTGACGGACCTGGTTTGGTTATTGCACCCACCATCCTGAAGGGTAATGAGAATTACTTGAATGTTCTTTGAGTGTTCTCCTACAAATACTGCTGTTACTGAAGCTGAATACTACTCTACCACTACTACTACCGCTAATGAAGTTGAATACTGCTCTACTGTTGCTAATGCTGCTACTTCTACCGCTACTGTAGTTGAATCTCAATCTATGGTAATTTTTTTTAAAAATTATTAACAATTTCATATTTTCTTTGCAAGTTGGGCATTTTTGTCATCATGCTCCAACTTGAGGGAGGGTGTTAAGGAAATAGAAACCCTTTCCTTGTAGGAAACATTGTAAATGATAGTTACCTTATAGAATTAGTTTCCTTATGGAATTAGTTATAGATAGTAGTTTTCTTATAGACTTAGAATCTTATTCATGTCAGACTTTGGCTTGTTGTAGCCCTATATATTGTAACGCTCGCCATTGATGAGATGTGTCATTGATTAATATCAGTGCACCATAATAAAATCTTTTATATTTTATCACACTTGAAAAACAGAGTGAAGTTGAGAGCATCACTAGCACAGAAAAACACAGCGGGAAGAATGGATTATCAGAGAAGATAACGCCTGGGACTGGAGGATCCGTTTGAAGTCGACGGTGCCGGAGATGACGTCGGAGAACTACCACAATGAGGCGGCAACGACGATCTTGAAAATAAAACTAGAGAAATGCCCCCTGAAGCAAAGACGCCGGAGAAACTGCCGCCAGAGAAGAAGAAATACCACTGAAATAAGCCGGAATGGTGGTTGGAAGCCACCGGAAGTTGGTCGGATTTTTACTGGAGGTTGTTGGAACCGATGGTGATTTTGTTGCCGGAAAGGAGAGAGGGGGAGGCAGCAGAAAAAAATAAAATTAGGAATTAGGGTTTAGGATCAGAAGTTGCTCTAATACCATGAAAGAGTGATTTTCCGTGAATGATTCTGATATTATTGAATGAAATATATAGAGTACATGATATAGACTATGACTAAAATAACCCTAGGCTAGTCATCTAGATAAATAAAAATCTAATCTAATCTAATCATCACATTGATTTATTCTAATACCAACGTCATGGTAACCTAAACTAAAATTTTAATTTCAAAAATTATTATACTAGTCCAAGGTTCATTAAAAAGAAAAGTTTAGTAGTGATGCATACTTTGTGACAGGTAAGAAAATGTCACAATATTTGCTCACAACTTAATTTTGATTTTTTTGTGTGTTGGTTATAGTTCCAAAATTAGATTGAGAAGCTTTACGTACAAAAATGGTTTAATTATTCATTACATGAATGAGTCTGTCTCTTCAAAGATGATATTTTCATAAGTCATGAAAAAATTAATGTTTAAAGAGCAAATTAGAAAAAATGAAGATATAATTTTTGGGTTGCATGAATCGGATTATAAATTTTATAACTGCTACACGTTGCATAATAAAATTTTAATATTACAACTAACATCTTTTTACCTTTTATTATTCTAATTAAACCCATCTTTTCATAAACCTATGAAAAGACGGTGTTTTCCAAGATTTTGCATACATGAATTTCTTTGAAATAAGAAAATTATTAGTAGTAGATTTTCTCGTAATAGTTTGGAAAGATAATCAATAATTTGTGGCCTTGTAATTTAGCCAACCTAATTTGCACAACATACCTGAAAAAATATTTTAAAAACTTTATTACGGTCCATTGATAATATATCAATGACACATCTAATCAATCATGGGGATTAAACAATATATAGGGCTACACACTAAAGTCTAGCAATAATATGATTCTAATTCTATAAGGAAATTATTATCTATAATCTAATGTAACATAGAGTAAAACTAATTTTATAAGGTAACTACCATTTATAACTTTTCATACTCCCTGTGTTTCTCTAATAGTGGTACATCATTTTTTTCTGTTAGAATTTAGGAGATGCTAAATGAGTTGATAAAATTGAATTGAAAGAAGTAAAAGTAAAATGAGTGAATTTAATAACCTTAAATTTGCCGTAAATAAAAGAGTCTGTCTCTTGAAAGGCGATTTTTCCATAAGTTATGGAAAGACCAATGTTTAAAGTGTAAATTTGAAGAAATGGAGATAAAATTTCAAGGTTGCATGAATCGAGTTATAAACTTTATTACTACTACATGTTGCATAATAAAATTTTAATATTGCAACTTAGACCTTTTACCTTTTATAATTCTAATTAAACCTCATCTTTCCATAACTTATGGAAACATCGTCTTTCCCAAAACTTTGCCTAAATAAAAAGTGTCAATATAAAAGAAACATCATAAATTAAAAAGTGTGTCAATATTAAAGAAATGGGGAGAGGACATGAAAAAGGGTTTCCATTCCTTATCAATATCAGAACCATAGTCCAAAGTGGGAATGCAGCAGCTATTTACGTGAATATTAAATTTTCAGGTAATAACTAATGAAAGATTCGTGATTTATGATGAGAGCCTCAGAGCCCTTGGGGCTCGAATGGGCGACTCCGTATACTATGAGCATTGACACTTCGAATAAGGTGGGGAACAAGAAGAGAAGATACAAGATAGAAATAATTTCAAAACTTTATTACCATCATTTAAATTATTTCTTATTTAGAGCTTTTTTGGAGATCTGACAATTTAACCATTTTAATACGAGGGGTGAAGATATGAAAAATGGAATCATCGCCAAAAATGCCCTAAATATACTTTTGCTCAGATATTCTGACAATCACAAGTTACTCTTTTGTACAAAGTCTTTAAAACTATTTTGAAGATAAACTTTTTATAAATGATTTCTACCGTTTCAGGTTTGGGGGACGTAATACATATCTCTTTTATTAATATGTGTTCATTAAAAAAAAAGTGATTTATGATGAGAGGGACATTAAATTATTTCGACTTATTTTCAGGTATTTTACTTATTTTGGCGTCAAATACATACAACGCGACTGGAAAATCTGGGAGCTGTTTCTTTTTGATTATTCCAGTCAGTTGAACTGTGAATAATCACTCCCCATACCACGCGTATTGGCCCCATCAGAACTTTTATGCCTCCTCTCTTTTCTTGGATTCAAGGGTGCAACTAGAAATTTTATATAGAAGGGCCTAAGTTATATAAATTTTCTTTTTTGAATTGACCATTACTATAATAAATTATAGTAGATTATATTATTTAAAGGATAAAAAAGTAAACACTAAAGATAAAATAGTGCTAAAAAATATAAAATGGATATTTTTGAAATGTACGACCTTCTTGTTTTTATTAAGTTGTTCTCTCCTCTTTTTTATTATATAAAATGTATCGATGATCGAATCAATTTCACTTTCAACTACTTCAAATGGAGTAGTACGTTGCCTATCATATTCAACAATTTTATCCTTCCTTTGAGGTGTGAAGTAATTAGAAGTGATTTATTTTCTCTTTGACATATTTTGTGAATAGACCTAAACAAGGAACAATTATGAAGTAAAATTTAAAGTTTATATTTTTTTTGCAAACTATGTCACATCTATTTATACTATTTTGGTATTAAGAAAACAATCAAATCTTAATTGAAATCATTTTTCTAACATACTGCGTACAACTTTTATTTGGAATCAAAATCAATTTTTACCTCATACTATACTATTGCGTACAAGTTGTACAACTAGGATTAGAAAACTTTCTTTCTCCAGTTAATGCTATACGCAATACTTGTAATTGCCTAATTGGAATCACATTTAATTAATAATAGAGTGAGTCTCCTGACAGATGGCGTGCCAATAAGTTTATGGACATACTACATAAAAAATTTAGAATTTTTAAAAATATTTTTTCATATCGTATATTTTATATTTTCACCTTCAAATACATATTATTACTTGTTTTAAGTTATAAAATATAATATTTAAATTTTATTAAAAAAGTTACAACTTTAAGGTAAAAGCCTCTGTAGATTGTCCATAAGCTTATGGAAAAAACCAACTTTTCTTAAACTTTCTCTTAATTTTATACACATAAAACTTGGATTACGTAAAAACTAAAACCTTGCATATAATTAGATAAAAATTAAATATAACTTGGATAAATATTAAAGATAGTTTAGATAAAATTTTTTTTTATATTTCTTGTTGTACTCTAAACTTTTTGTAAACAATATTAATTTTCTTCCATATAATATCTTGCGGTTAGGAATTATTTTTGTTGTGCGGAATGGAGAAAGAACAGAAAATATGAACGAAAATAACAAGACACAAGATTTACGTGGTTCACCAATTTGGCTACATCCACGGGAGACGGATTCACTATTTCAGAATTAATGTTTACAGAGAGAAGAGAGACACTTTATATGCTGTCTCCACTAAACCCTAACAAACTAGGCCAAAAACACAATTCGGCCCAAATCAACAGCAGTCCAATAAAGAGACAAGCGAGACCCCCGTTTGTTTCCCGGGGGCGACTGCCGCCCCCCCGGACCCCCAGGCCAGGGTCGCAGAAGCGGCTATTACAGTATTCAAGGCATACCAACAATTTTGATAGAGACCACAACCTTTTTTTACCATACACAAACTCAAAAAACACAAAATACTAATGATAAAAAAAATTTGACTGAAACCAGGCACCCACGGTTCCACCAATGTTCTACCACTGTTTGGATTCTTCTTCCTAACCCCGGAACTCCCAAATCGGCATTGTAAGTCACCTCAAATGCTCGCAAATGGTACCCACAACCTGCTTAGTTTACTGGTGCAGGATAGAGACATTAACGGTGATGGTGTTGGGTGTTGTAAATCGGTTTTGAACTGTCCTCTCTGGTACTGTCGTGCAATGTACCATTGATTCAATGTTGGTACACCCTCCGTCCCAAATTAAATGGTATGAGAGAGAATTTCACGCTCATTAAGAAACTTGTCTAATTGTTAATATGTTTAATTACGTATAATTATGGCATACAAAAAGTTACTTTTCAGAAACTACGTGTTATGACGAATCAAACCATATAACGTATGATAATATTATTTGAATTTTAGTTTTACCACTTTTTCTAGTAGTTACTAGTGTGTTCCAACATGACTAGTCTAACCAAGTGCATAATAACGTAAAACGTAAAGAACACATGACTTGGTTACGCAGTTCGGTGTAATCCACCTACATCTGCGGGGCCTGGCCCAGTTCAGAATGAATCCACTAATTAGAAAGATACAGTACAGAGTACAGTTTACAAAATACTTATCTTTACTAACTATAATGTGTGGACTCTGCTAGCTCCCCTAGCTAACGATCCGCCTTGATCAGACTCCCTCTGATCTCGAACTCCGTCGACGCAGGATCTCCTCCTCCCGAGGAATTAAGGTTTGTGATTCTGAACTTTGTGCGGCAGGTCAGGTGCGGTGGAACACAGTAGTCTGACTCTTTGCAATTCTCGAAAGTCTCAAAAATCTGTATGCAGATTTTTGCTCTGTAAAATCCGTAAGTATGCAGCCATGTTTGTCCCAATTTATATCCACGAACAGATTGGAATACTCCTTGATTATCTCCACAATATTCCTATTCCAAATCAGCTTCTTGAAGCACATCCAAATCACATAAATAAATTGATTTGCCTTATATCAATCTATCCCATATATTCGAATATATCATCTCCTTATAAGTAGGGATTTTCCATAAATCAATTATGCTTCACACGCCTGATATACATAGCCAAATATACTACTTCCATATATTATAAAATATTCCAATATTTCGGCTTTGATTTCCATAAAACCTTGGCGTGAATATTCTGCATCAGCATGTTCCAACATGGAATGTATTCTTGTTCACAAAATTGCCAATCAAATATTCACTTGCAAATCCCTTGACTTTACAATCTCTCCCTTTGGCATTTTTGTGGACCCATAATATATTGAACATGTAATTCCAACGAAAACTTCCAGCACAGCATGAATATCATAAGCATGCATCAAAACAGCAGAATAATAATCGACATAATACCAGAATTCTTGTAAGCATGAAAGCCGAAATCCAGAATTACAACCATATTGAACAAATCATTCAAATTTAAAACGAATCATCCAAAATCAATCCAAAATCACTCCCCCTGGGACCACACATAAGGCCAACGCCAACTCAAAATCATCAAATACCAACATCAACAATTAGTAATGCTCCCTCTGCATTAGTCATCAGAATCAACCTTCCAATCAGGACTTCTCAGCCTCCAAACTTGTTTTCTCCACCTCCAAAGCAGCCATTTGAATACCTATGGCACAAAGTCGGGCATTCAGAACCATCAGCCTAGCTTCCTTTTCTGCTGCTGATGAAGAAGTTGATCCAGATGGTTTCCACGGAAGGTCCTTCACATGCCTTAGCCCAAACGTCTTCTTGTTGGGCCTCAGAAACTCTGTATCAATCACATCATCCGAGGCCTTCCCTTTTACTTTTGCACTCTCGGCTAGTGCAGAGACCAGAGCAGGGTAAATGATGGTATCATTGACTTTGGGAGCAGTAGCTTGTCTGACTAAATGCTGCTGAATAAGTAGTCCAAGGTTAATCTCCTTCTGTGTTCCAACACAGTACATCAGTTTAACCATTTCCCTTGTCAAGGTTGTGGTATTAGTTGAGGGCAACCAATAATGCACAGCCACCTGATACAAACCAAAAAATCTTGAAGACAAGCATGATGCTTGTGAATACCCAGTTGCTGGCCATTCAACCTTATAACCACCAGATATAACACCTAAATTTTCATTGTCAGACAATCCCAGATTTTCAGGAAAGACTCCCCCTGTTTCAGGTGTCTTTAGACACAGCAATGTGTTGATTCTAGAAGCAGAAACATCTATGATCTTCCCCCGTACATATACCCTACCATACCAAGGGGAACTTATTTCTAAATTACCAGTCATGAGGTTAGAATACACCTCAAGTACAACCTGCCTGTTGTACTGTAACTGGATAGTTGCTGCAGTAGTTATGCCAGTCAGCTTTAGAAAATCTGTGAAGACGCTCTCCTTATAGGCTTTTAAATCCAAAGGCCTTTCTGCTATGAACTTCTTCTCTGAGAAAAAATCTCCCATCTCTGCACCTTTTTCATCAAAATAAACAGCAGAGAATGCCTTACTAACAGAGGGTAGAGGTAAAACCTTCTTTTCCTTGCTATCATGTCTTCTCTTGCTCCTCTTCGCTTGAGCAGAATCCTTGACTTTGTCAGCCTTTCTCTTGCCTTTTGCCATCTGATAGTACTCATCCAGTACCTCATCACTTGAATATTCCAGATCAGGAATATCCTGTGTTGGAACACTCCCTGATCTTTCAGCATCCTTCTTAATTTCTTCCTCGCTCTCAGAACCATTTTTCTGGTTAGATAGGCTTCCTTCAGGTACTACATCCTTCTGACGTTCATGAACATCACCAGCATCTGCACCTCCCAGATCATTATCAGAATCTAACTCCATATGGCAGGTTCATCTCTCTGTGTTAAACACTGTCATCACTGTCCGACAGAACAATGATGATAGGCTTCCTCAATTCTTCCATCCTCTTTGCTAAATTCATATCATAGAACCCCACCTGAAGTTTATCTTCGTTCCTAACCACTTCTAATCTTTCCACTTCACTTTCACTAATCTCTCTCAAAGAAACACAACTTGGTACTGGAATATAGCAATGCACGTAGAATTTATCTTTTTCCCTAAACTCGGCATATCTCCCCATCACAAATTTCACCGTATAATTCTCAATTCTCCTAATTTCACCTATGTTTCCAGTCACCAACTCCTTAACTTTAACCGTCAAATATTATCCTCTAATCCGCTTGATCTTTGTTAAGTCTACGACCACTCTATTAGCCTCAAGCCACTCAAAGATTTCATCCACATTCTTACATTCAATACCCATGAATTTTAATGGACGAGGGTCAGGACCAGTTACCATGGGTTTCTTCTTCTTGGTTCCAGAAGATTGTACTTGCGCATCAGATTCAACTTTGGCTGTCTTCTCAACCTCTGCATTCTCCATGCTTCCTTCGATCTGAACTTGATTTTCTTCTTCATCTCTAACAGCTTGATAGACATATTTTCTCTGCTCAACAACCAACACCAATTCCAAATCAGTTGAAACTCAATCTTCCTTCATGATTTCTGACGCCTCTGCTTCATGTGCGGGAGAATTTGGAGTTGACATTCTTTACCCAATATCACGAAGGAGGAGAGTTGTTGAAGCAAAAAAAAATTACTGCAGGGTTTTGGAGTACAAAATTTTGTGCCGAGAGTAGAGGAATGTGAGGGGATTTTTGGACAAGTTTGAATCCCACTTTAACTCTTCATGTATTCACCTCTTTTCCCGCGAAGCCACTTTTTAAATTTCCCAAACTTGTAATGATGACACTTTCCCTTTTTGTCAAATCAAGTTGTCATGCCAAAAATAACTTCTAACACACCATACTAACCATCTCCTATTTTTGTACACCTTTGCCTCCTTCCAATTTTTTTCATTTTTGCTAAAAAAAATAACCAAAATAAATATTTACAAGAGAGAATAACTATGGTAAAAATTACCTCAGATTTGACAAACACCTAAGTGTTGTCGAAGGCTCTCAAAAGAGGTAACATCCAACGGCTTTGTAAATATATCAGCAAATTACCCGTGTGTTGGAACATAGATTACTTCCACTTCCTTTCTTTCAACCAGATCTCTAATAAAATGATGTCGTATATCAATATGTTTAGTCCTCGAGTGTTGAACTGGATTCTTCAAAATATCAATAGCACTTGTGTTGTCACATAGAATCTTCAAGGGGCCTTGATGAATTCCATAATGTTTCAGCATTTGTTTCATCCATAATAATTGTGCACAACAACTCCCTGCTGCAAGATACTCTGCTTCTGCAGTAGATAGAGAGATCGAGTTCTGTTTCTTGCTATACCAGGACACCAAATTTGTTCCAATAAAGAAACATCCACCTGTGGTACTTTTTCGATGATCAGCATTACCAACCATATCAGAATCACTATACCCAAATAGTTTAGAATCTTGACTCTTAGAATACCAAACACCATACTCAGAAGTTCCACTTATATATCGAATAACTCTTTTAACTGCAGTAAGATGAGATTCCTTAGGATCAGCTTGAAACCTCGCACATATCCCAACACTGAAACATATATCTGGTCTGCTTGCGGTTAAATGCAATAAGCTTCCAATCATGCTTCTATATAACTTCTGATCTACTGGAATTCCTTTTTCATCCTTTACCAGTTTATCAGAAACTCCCATAAGAGTTCAGACTGCTCGAACACTACTGAGTCCGAAATTTTTAATCAAATTCAAGGCATACTTACTTTGATTTATGAATAGACCATTCCGTCCTTGTTTGACTTGCAATCCCAGAAAGTAAGTCAACTCTCCAACCATGCTCATTTCAAATTCAGATTGCATAATGGTGACAAAATCCTGTACCATAGATGGTGAAGTAGAACCAAAAACTATGTCATCAACATAAATTTGAGCAATCAGAAACATTCAAGCCTTGTCAAGCACGAATAAAGTGCAGTCTACTCCCCCTCAACGATAACCTTTCTGAAGAAGGAAGGTAGTAAGTTGGTCATACCATGCCCTGGGTGCCTGCTTTAGTTCGTATAAAGCCTTCTTGAGACGATATACATGATGTGGATAATGAGGATCTTCAAAGCCTTTAGGTTGTTCCACATATACTTCTTCATTCACCACTCCATTTAAAAAGGCACTCTTGACATCCATTTGATACAAAGTAAAATTCAAAGAGCAGGCAATAGCTAGTAGAATTTGGATAGATTCTAATCTGGCAACTGGCGCAAAGGTTTCATCAAAATCAACACCTTCCACTTGTGTATATCCTTGAGCAACAAGTCTAGCTTTGTTTCGAGTGACTAAGCCGTCTGCATCTGACTTATTCTTGAAGATCCATTTCGTACCAATGACATTAATGCCTTTGGGGTGAGGAGTAAGATACCAAACATCATTCCTTGTAAACTGACCAAGTTCATCTTGCATTTCAGCAATCCAATACTCATCAAGTAAGGCTTCTTTATAGTTCTTGGGTTCAATTAGAGTTCTCGAATGTGCAGCAAACACACAAGGCTTAGGATTTGTAAGTAGCTCAAAAAGTCAGCACAATTTGACGAATGACGAGTTACAAGAGAAACAAGTTAAAGAAATTTAGTTTGAGGGCAATCGCCATTCATAAAAAGAAAAGTGCTCTGAAAATGACAAAGAGAAAAAGTATTATTTTGATGATACAAAGCCATTAGGGCTTCCAGACATATAGATATGGATGCAATAAGTATTTACATACAACTAGGAAAAGCTAATGCCTTGGCCTCCTCACTAAGTGATCCCTTTCATCTTCAGAAGGAAGAGGTCGACCTCAACTGACAATATAATTCCCTTGCGGTTCGATGACCCCCTCCTTCGACCAGAGGTGTTGGCTGGGTTGCTGGTTGGACAAACCCTAGGGGTTAAAGTTGCGGGAAGAAGGACTTCAGTAAACTCCAAAGCCACATCCCTCCTAGGAACGGTGCAAGAATTTTAAGCTCCACTCCTTATTCTCAATCTATCCAACCATCTTTGGGTTTCCTCATAGGCTTCACGATATTTGACATGTCTAGTTAGGTGTTTTTGCACTATGATGTTAATGGTGCTTAAAGGAACACTACAAAATTCTCAACAAATGTGGCTTCGACCGTCCCAAGTCAGAGGTCGTATGCCCGAAGGCTGTTGGCAGTCGCTTTGTACGTCTTGTATAATCCGGCGAGTTCTTTACTGGCTTTCTCATTGTCCCTATAGGCCACCCCAATGATGGCCTAATTTTCCTTGATGGTCCGCTCTAAGGAAGGAAGTAGATCCTGTCGATATTTTATGATCTCTTCTCTCCATTCCTCGAATTTGGTGGTGGCAGTCACCAAGGCCTCTCGAGCCACCTCCACATTTTCTTGAGACACTCAAGCCTCGCGCCTGTAGCCTTCGATGGTCTAGTTGGATTGAGAGAATGATGCCCTCACCCAATGGCTTTATAAACTTTGGCAGAGGTGATGCATTCATGCATCAAAGTGAACCCAGCTTTGGTAGTGATCTTTTCGAGAACTTCATTATGACGAGCTTTGAAAGAACGGTAATCACCCAAAATTTTGTCCTTCGTTGCAACTAAGGAGTCTCTTTCTTCCCTCGAAAAAATTAAGGCGTCAAGGAGTTCTTTTGTCTTTCATGGAGCCGAGCTAAGTTTGTTGTGCACTGCTTGAAGCTCCTTTTCGAGCCGAGCAGATTTGTACCAGTGTCGAGAGACTTTGATTGGATTCTCCCACACCCATATCCGATGGTACCACTCTTTCATAACTTGAAAGAAAAAGTTGAAAGAAGTGCCCCTTTATAGATGAGGGGATGGTAGGACACCAGATCTAGGGTCTACGAATGGCAAAAAGAAATAAGAAAAACATAAGTATGGGAAAATAAAAAATTCATTAATACATGAAAATTAAAAAGTACATCCGGAGCCCCAGGGGCAAAATCTTTCATACTCTGTCTACCCTAGGAGTCACTTGAGAAGAACCCGGGGGATTAGGACGGCTTCGTTGCTTCAGAGATCTTCATCCACCTCCAGGCATTGGATTTCCTATGCTAAAAAGTACTTCCCGGAGGCCTTTAAATGGTCAAGTAAGGGAAATTTGCTCCCCCATCCTGGATGGATTTCCACTAAAGGTGGTCCAGCTGCTGCAGTTCTGTGTTATTTTTATAAGCGTCCAACATGGTTACATATTCGGTGTGGAGGTACTTGCAAATAGCTTGAACCATGTTCCAGGTGAGTCTCACCAAAAGCGGGGAGAGGGACAAAAACAGACCCCGGAACCCTTTCGTCTTCACCAGCTTGTTAGTATAGGCCTTGAATGTCGAAGCCTATTGTGCATGGGAGCAAATCTCGGCCAATTTTGCATTTTCACTGGTCAGAGTCTTGTTGGCCATCTCTAACTCTTTTATACAGACTTCTTTCAAGTCCATCTCCCTCTTGTGTTCGAGGGCTATCCTCGTACGTTCGACCTCATAATCAGAGGCCACCATATTCAAGTCTTGTTTAAACTTGCAATTTGTCACGTTTAGTTTATCCTCCAACTTTTTCGATTTGGCCACAGCCGCCTGGCCTCCTTGGCCTTGGCCACAAAAAGCTGGAAGGAAGAATCTAGGGTGTCCAAAAAGTTGGGCACCTCTGGGATAGATGCCAATGAGAGGTCCATCAAACCCAGAGGGGTGAAAATACTTTTTCCTAAAAGATGGTTGAACCCGGAGTCAGCATTCCCAGAGCCACCAGCTTGAGCAGTGATGTGGGGGTCCGAAGAAGTCCTGTCCTTGTCAGTTCGTTGTCTTAGAGATGAAGGACGCTGGGGTAAAGCCTCATCCCGATGCCGCTTGTTTCTCGCAGAGTCGTTAAAGGCTTCTACCTGGGAATCTGAAACGTCCTCTATTCGGACAAGTTTTTTGAACGCAGGCCAAGATGAACCCCATGAGCAATTTCCTTGTAAACAACTTCAACATCCTCCTCGCCGCTAAGACCAAGCATGTCAAAGAAACTCACTTAAGAGTAAAGAACAAACGCATGTCAGGAAAAAAGAACAAAGTGAAGGGGGAGGGGTAAAATGAAGAAGAAAAGATAAAAAAAACAAGGACGCCGCAAACACCTTCAAGGAGTGGAGAGAAACTCCTTAAGCTGGCCCATTCGGTAGGATACACCTGCAGGGACTCCGAGGCAGCCTCGTAGCTGCTTCGGTGGGGATAGAAGTGTCAACTTTGATTTTCTTCTTCTTCTGCTTCATTTCTTTCGAAGCCTCATCATTGGCATCCGAAGGAGTCTTTCTCTTAATCTCTTTGGGCTTGTCGCCTTTCACAACTTTCTTCTTTCCCTTATTCTTTCCCGAAGGGGCCTTCAAAGATTCTGCCAGAGGAGTTGGCCTTATCAAAACTGGCGGCTGGTCGTAGATCCAATCGTTGACCTTTTCCGGCCAAACATAGTTGGAGTTCTTCAAAATGTCAGGGGGCTCTCCTAACAATCAATCCATGTTCACCACTACACTCTCTAGAGTGACATAAGCCAAAACGCTCAGATACTTAGGGCTCCAGTTCCACTTTGGAATAAAATACTCCTCTGACTCCTTTTCGAAGGTGATTATGGTGGATCGGTGCCATCCCTTGCAATTCGATTTGATCTGTATAGGATATTCTGAGAACCTATTGCTGAGGGTCACAATCCCTTCAAGTTTCGTGTCATGGCCATCGGCTGAGCGTACCACACAGATATGTAATATATGCTTCTTAAAAGTTCATACCTAGGGGTAACCCCAAGGGTATGGCATCGGCTTATGAACACCATAACTAAGAGTATAACGTTCGAATGAAGTTGGGCCAAACTGATTTGATGCTCCTCGAGAAGATAAGAGATGATTGAGTGTAAGGGAAAGCAGAGCCCAAATTGGAAGAGGCGCTCATAGACGGTGCACCAACTAGCCTAGCGTTCCTCTAATTTTCATCTTCTTGAAGGACCCCCAATTGAAAATCTTCCGAAACCTTAACCCAGACAGGCAGAGTAGACAAAAAAGCAGAGACCTCTGGAGCAATCAACTGGGGCTCTTCAAGCTCCACTTCCAAGATCATTTCGAAGTAGAATTTCATAACCTCCTTATTTGCCTAAACTCGGGCCTCCTTTCGAATCCTAGATCTCAAGGTAACCCATTTTTGACAGAAACCATTGGGCGGCGTGGAACAGTAAGAACTTCCTCTGGCCCCCAGATATTCGAAAGAAGAACCAGCGACCAAAGAAGGGATGGCGTCAGAATCTCCAAGGCGAGAGCTTTCTTTTCCTTCTCCGGAGGGCACGGCCAAAAAATAGGCCGAAATGGAGTTCTTCCCCGTTGTCGGTGTTTGCGACATTGAAAAACAGAAATGAAAGAACAAAGGAGATGAGACTTACTGGTTAACGGGCCGAAAAGTTACCCGAGCTTGCCGAAAAAGGTTGCCAGAGAATCGCTCTGACGAAGAAGAGGGTTTTTGAAAGTTGAGAGTGATTTGGGGAAAAGAGTGATGAGGAAATGGTGAAAACCCTGATTATATAGAGTGCGTTAAAAGGTAATCATTACCTTGAGCAGCCTCACAAAAAGTGAGTGTATGGGTAAGTGGGCTGCGTGAGGGGAGAAACCCAAGGCATTCATGGGGAAAGCGGCGTGCGTGAAACCTAGCAAAAGTTTCACGCTCCTCAGAAGGAGAAAGTTAACACCACGCTCGCAACTCTCCCGCTTCCTAACTTGAAGTCAAATTTTGAAAATCAACCCTGCACACATTTTCCTCTTCCCGCTTTAGACTCAAATTCTTCAAAATTCCAACACAGATCAGAGGGCTAAAGATCGAACCCCCCATCATATTTATAAGGAAATTCAAGCTCCAAGGATGCTAGCACATATTAGAACCCTGTAAACCCGGAGCCTCTTTGCTTAAACACACAGATTCAAGCTCCTAGAACGCTAGCAAAAATTAGAACCCTGAAAGCCCGAAGTTATTGCACTTAAATGCGTAAATGTGAACCGTTCAAGCTCTAACATAGACCAGATGATCAAAGGACGAATGCACTATACCAAGGAGGTGGATTCCCTGGATTTTTGCATAGTTCAGAAGGTGGGAATTCGAACCCTATACGACCAGAAGCTCTAATTTGAACGTACCAAACTTCTAGCACAAATTGGAAGGTCGACATCCGAATTTATTCTGGGCTCTAGGAATTCAAACGACCAGGGACTCTGACACAAAATTAGAAACCTGAAGGTCGTACTCCCTATAGATAAAAAAATTAAGACTTTTATAATCCCGGGCTCTAGCACAAATTAGAAGCTCTGGATTCTAAGGCCTCTTATCTTTTCTTACACAACAGAATTCGAGGGCCCTCGCCTTTTAACCCAGATTAGAAGGTAGGAAGCTAAACGTCGTGTTTCTGTCCCTGTGGTCTGAAGATCTGTTGGTTACTAACACGATTAGATAACCAAAGACCAAAACCCTTGTGAAGAATTATCAGGGGCCTGAAGGCTCATAGGGAAATAAAAGAGTCAGGATTTAGGCCCTTGGGCTCTAACACAGACTAGAAAGCCAAGGGTTAAACCCCTGACACACTAATAAGCTCGAACGGCAAGTTCGAAGCCTCAACCTGGGATGAACATTCAACGCACCATCAAGGGCACCAACATGGTACCCCTAGAAGTGTTAAAGGATTTCAGAGGGTAAGTCCTTGCACAAACATCAGTTCGAAACATTCCCGTCAAAAGGGAGTTGTAACGAACCCGCGGACTCAAGCACATATTCAAGCCCACAATCTAGGGATGAATATGAAGGCCAAAACCTCAGCTTCCCAAGGGCTTCTTGATAATGAGTTAAATCGTATGGACCTAAACAGCCATGCGTCCGACTGAAGGTCCATAGCTTTGCCCTTTGAGTAAAGCCTTTTGGGCTCGACCAAGGTGAAAGTACTTGCTCCACAAGCAAACAAAAAAGTTGCCTTACTTTCCTACCTATATAAAGGCCAAAGGTAACCCTACACAACTCAACCATTCATCCCTAATTACACTCTTGTAATGTACTTGCTTACTTGGCCGTCAAGGCCTCTTCCCCCCGAACACCTCTGGGGACTTTGTCTGTAGATTCCAACCTACGGACGGCGGCACAACGGTGGTGGAAAATTGGGGTGCATCAGCTTGGTTCTGTAATGTGTATTGTTCGGATCTGTTAATTTTCTGACCTGTTTCATCTGCGAGCTGCCGGAAACCCAGGTTTCTGGCAGCCTTTTTTTGGGACCTTAGAAATAGGTTCTGAATGAGGAACCTGTTCTAAGCTCGGAACACATTTAAAGGCGGTTCCTTCAGCTTGGCAAAGACACAAAATAATCGCCTTCCATTGTCCATTTTAAAGGCGGTTCTTAGAACTGTCTTTGATCATGGACAATCAAAGTAGAGAAGTCACTACCAAAGTGATTCTCTAGTCCTAATCACCCCCACCATCCCCTAGTGAATGCAGGTTACAACAATTAAAATCTGGATCAAATTCGGGTTATAAGCAATTGGGTAAACTCACACACCTATTTGAGTTTTGGTTAAAAACATTACATACTTGGAGTAAAACATATAATTTATATATTTTGTTCTAAATATGTAATATCTCTAATAAAAAACAATGGTTGCGTGGAAGGGTGAACGTAATAAAGGTGGAATATTTTTTAGGGTTTCATAATTTAGTGCATTCTAGACACCAGTTTTGACGTCAGAATTGCCTTAAAAATGCACTTCCTAAGCTTGTGCCTCTTTAAGAAATGCTTCAGGACTGCCTCAAAATAGTACTTAGTGCATTTTTTTAAGGTTTTCTTAGACGGCAGTCAACCATAGTTTTCTTCTTTAGTGCACTCCAAACACATCTTCTGAAGTTGAAAGTGCCCTCATAAGTTCACTCAGACACATGTTCCTCCATTGAAAGTGCTATCAGAAGTGCCTTAGAATAATAGCTTTTAGTGCATATTTTTGTAGGGTTTCTTAGACAAAGGTTCAACTATTTTTTTTCTACTTTAGTGCATTCCAGACACTGCGATTGGCATCAGTGGTGTCGGTGGTGAGCAATAGTAGTGGCGCTCCAGTGAAAGCTTGGCGTCAATGGCGTCGGCTGCAAGTTCGTAGGAATGAGGAACAAGGAATATGAAAAATGGAGCATGGGAGATGAAGATGCAAATCGGAGAGGGCAAAATGGATTTAGGGTTCGAAGATTTGAGAGGGTTAACACGAAAATTTTACATTTATATTTTTAATTAGAAGGGTATTTCAGTCATTTTAAACAATTTCGGCAATGAGAATGGTATTTTGTGCATTCTCAACAATTTTGCACATTTCTCTTATCTATATTTTGAGATCTTTTTAATTTTTTAAATCATGGGAACCTCATTGCAATAAATGAAAATATTTATCAATTTTATCAATATTAGAGATCACTCACGCAAAAACTTACAAAAGGTGATTAACCAATGCCAATGATGCCGTAGAGAAACAAATTATAAGATATTATATAATATTATTATATTATTAATGAAATTTTGAAATAGTATATATAGAAAATATGGGATTTTTTTATCACCTGAATAATTAGTGAGCAAGTGTAAAGTGAAAACATAAGATACACACATATATATGTGTATTCCATAAGAGATTGTGAACTAATTTATCAAAAACATTCTTTGAATGAGCCGGATTCACGTGAATGACTTGAAAATAGTTTATGAGTTACTTATTAAAAAATGAGTAGCAACCCTTTTTATGAACCCTTTTAGTTGAAACACATCATCTTAAGATAGTTGAATGTAGTTTATGAGTTAGTTTTTGAAATAAAGCTATAAAACTAGGGTAACTTGTATATGAAGAAGAATGAGAGAATTTTCATAAGAAAACTGAGAGGGAAAGAATTAGGTAGGGTCAATTGTAATCAAAATTCATACAAAGATCTGTGCCATTACCTCTATTATATACTCAAGGTAGTGGTACTTAATAAAATTACATACCCAATCAAAGGAAGATAGTTGTAGAACTCTAACAAACTTCAGAAGAAAAAATAACATAAAAAAGGAAAGTGGTATTAACAATGAAACGATGTCGGAGGAATAAGGCCAAGCCTTCACTCAGACTTAAAACTTTGACAAGGTTGTTTACTTGCTCCTAACATCTTGCAAAGTCATAAATCTTGATTTCAAGAGCTGCTTGTGAATATTCCTTCAGTTCTTACATAAGATGGTATGGCAGATTCTTTCGATGTCAAAATCAACTTTCGTAAGCTTTTCCACGAGTGATGTCATGAATAGTGTAAAGAAGTAAATACCGATAAATACGGGGGCCTACTGAGGGTAAATTTGATAGATTGACTGATTAGATATGAAAATTTTATAAATGAAATGTTATTTATAGAACGGACTAAACAGAAAAGTAAAAAGTTTATTGTGTGATCAAGGGAGGAGTTTGCATTCTTTCGTGTATTGGTTTGTATGATTTATATAAACGCTAAGATACAAGTAAATAGCTTAATTAGCGTATTGATTAGTACGGTTAAGAGGCGTAGCTAGGCTTGTGCAAGGTAGGGCAATTGCCCCATTTTTTCTTATAGAAAAAAGGTGTTTTTCTTATGTTTTGCTTAATTACTATACAATTTTTCATAGTGCTCCTGTTTATTTTTAATTTTAGACCTACTATAATTCTTTATACTTTAAAATTTCTCATAATTCTAGGCATATATATCAAATTAAATTGTGACCCACCAAATTTCTTTTTCTAGATCCATCCCTGGTACGATTCATATAAATTATAAGAATGAGATTAAAATGAAAGTCTACATCTATCAATATTATCATATCATATTTCAATCACCGATTTGATCACATCCTAACACTTGATCTGAAAATTAGAATTTTGAACAAAGTTACAATTAGGGTTTCACTTAAGTGAACCTTTTTATTTCCAATACTAATCAATGGATTTGAGTTGTGGCCTTCACACTACCAAGTCTCATCCGAATCCGCCTATGCAGATGGGACATAGTCACGTAGTGAGTAATAGTATAATACAGAGTGTTAGGAAATACCTTCTTTCTATATATTTAGGGAAATATGGAGTTTAATTATAATAATAAAAAGTAGAAGGTCTTAGTTGCAATATTAAGATTTTATTCTGCAACGCGTAGTAATTATAAAGTTCATAACCTGATTCATGCAATTCAAAATCTCTCTTTCTTCTAATTTGTACTTTAAACATTAGTGTTTCCATTGCTTATGAAAAGATCGTCTTTCAAGAGACGGACTCATAATAAAATATAGTTAAAAGAAACAATTCAGCGATGGGTTGATCTTTACCTTTCGTGATTACAATTTACACAGAATTAACGTTTGAAATTCAGAACCTTTAAAACTGCGTCATGGGAACAGCGTTTGGAACGTGTTGAATTTACGGACTACTTTACCAGTCAAAAACAAACATCGTAGCTTTTGAAATGCTAAAATAATAAAATTAATATCGGCACCAACAGACAAAAACGACGACAAATCGCGGTACTATGGCAGTTTTTCTACATGCTGATTACTAGATGCTTATCTTTTTTGACCATTCAGTAACGCTTTTACATGAATTCCCTTTCTTTTGTATGTTAATCGATAGAGAGACCGTTTGGTTCAAGAGGGAGAGGAAAAATAATCAGGAAAGAGAAATGGAAAAAGACAAAGTATTGGGAAAGACGATTTTCATATGCTTATGGAAAGATTGAATTTAATTAAAATAATAAAAGATAAAATGTGTTGGTTGCAATATTAAAATTTTATTATCCAACGTGTAGTAGTTATAAAGTTATAACTCGATTCATGCAATTCAAAAATTTTATCTCCATTTCTTCTATTTTACACTTTAAACATTGATTTTTCCATTGCTTATGAAAAGATCGTCTTTCAAGAGACGGACTCATAATAAAATATAGTTAAAAGAAACAATTCAGCGATGGGTTGATCTTTACCTTTCGTGATTACAATTTACACAGAATTAACGTTTGAAATTCAGAACCTTTAAAACTGCGTCATGTGAACAGCGTTTGGAACGTGTTGAATTTACGGACTACTTTACCAGTCAAAAACAAACATTGTAGCTTTTGAAATGCTAAAATAATAAAATTAATATCGGCACCAACAGACAAAAACGACGACAAATCGCGGTACTATGGCAGTTTTTCTACATGCTGATTACTAGATGCTTATCTTTTTTTACCATTCAGCAACGCTTTTACATGAATTCCCTTTCTTTTGTATGTTAATCGATAGAGAGACCGTTTGGTTCAAGAGGGAGAGGAAAAATAATCAGGAAAGAGAAATGGAAAAAGACAAAGTATTGGGAAAGACGATTTTCATATGCTTATGGAAAGATTGAATTCAATTAAAATAATAAAAGATAAAATGTGTTGGTTGCAATATTAAAATTTTATTATCCAACGTGTAGTAGTTATAAAGTTATAACTCGATTCATGCAATTCAAAAATTTTATCTCCATTTCTTCTATTTTACACTTTAAACATTGATTTTTCCATTGCTTATGAAAAGATCGTCTTTCAAGAGACGGACTCATAATAAAATATAGTTAAAAGAAACAATTCAGCGATGGGTTGATCTTTACCTTTCGTGATTACAATTTACACAGAATTAACGTTTGAAATTCAGAACCTTTAAAACTGCGTCATGTGAACAGCGTTTGGAACGTGTTGAATTTACGGACTACTTTACCAGTCAAAAACAAACATTGTAGCTTTTGAAATGCTAAAATAATAAAATTAATATCGGCACCAACAGACAAAAACGACGACAAATCGCGGTACTATGGCAGTTTTTCTACATGCTGATTACTAGATGCTTATCTTTTTTGACCATTCAGTAACGCTTTTACATGAATTCCCTTTCTTTTGTATGTTAATCGATAGAGAGACCGTTTGGTTCAAGAGGGAGAGGAAAAATAATCAGGAAAGAGAAATGGAAAAAGACAAAGTATTGGGAAAGACGATTTTCATATGCTTATGGAAAGATTGAATTTAATTAAAATAATAAAAGATAAAATGTGTTGGTTGCAATATTAAAATTTTATTATCCAACGTGTAGTAGTTATAAAGTTATAACTCGATTCATGCAATTCAAAAATTTTATCTCCATTTCTTCTATTTTACACTTTAAACATTGATTTTTCCATTGCTTATGAAAAGATCGTCTTTCAAGAGACGGACTCATAATAAAATATAGTTAAAAGAAACAATTCAGCGATGGGTTGATCTTTACCTTTCGTGATTACAATTTACACAGAATTAACGTTTGAAATTCAGAACCTTTAAAACTGCGTCATGTGAACAGCGTTTGGAACGTGTTGAATTTACGGACTACTTTACCAGTCAAAAACAAACATCGTAGCTTTTGAAATGCTAAAATAATAAAATTAATATCGGCACCAACAGACAAAAACGACGACAAATCGCGGTACTATCGCAGTTTTTCTACATGCTGATTACTAGATGCTTATCTTTTTTGACCATTCAGTAACGCTTTTACATGAATTCCCTTTCTTTTGTATGTTAATCGATAGAGAGACCGTTTGGTTCAAGAGGGAGAGGAAAAATAATCAGGAAAGAGAAATGGAAAAAGACAAAGTATTGGGAAAGACGATATTCATATGCTTATGGAAAGATTGAATTTAATTAAAATAATAAAAGATAAAATGTGTTGGTTGCAATATTAAAATTTTATTATCCAACGTGTAGTAGTTATAAAGTTATAACTCGATTCATGCAATTCAAAAATTTTATCTCCATTTCTTCTATTTTACACTTTAAACATTGATTTTTCCATTGCTTATGAAAAGATCGTCTTTCAAGAGACGGACTCATAATAAAATATAGTTAAAAGAAACAATTCAGCGATGGGTTGATCTTTACCTTTCGTGATTACAATTTACACAGAATTAACGTTTGAAATTCAGAACCTTTAAAACTGCGTCATGTGAACAGCGTTTGGAACGTGTTGAATTTACGGACTACTTTACCAGTCAAAAACAAACATCGTAGCTTTTGAAATGCTAAAATAATAAAATTAATATCGGCACCAACAGACAAAAACGACGACAAATCGCGGTACTATGGCAGTTTTTCTACATGCTGATTACTAGATGCTTATCTTTTTTGACCATTCAATAACGCTTTTACATGAATTCCCTTTCTTTTGTATGTTAATCGATAGAGAGACCGTTTGGTTCAAGAGGGAGAGGAAAAATAATCAGGAAAGAGAAATGGAAAAAGACAAAGTATTGGGAAAGACGATTTTCATATGCTTATGGAAAGATTGAATTTAATTAAAATAATAAAAGATAAAATGTGTTGGTTGCAATATTAAAATTTTATTATCCAACGTGTAGTAGTTATAAAGTTATAACTCGATTCATGCAATTCAAAAATTTTATCTCCATTTCTTCTATTTTACACTTTAAACATTGATTTTTCCATTGCTTATGAAAAGATCGTCTTTCAAGAGACGGACTCATAATAAAATATAGTTAAAAGAAACAATTCAGCGATGGGTTGATCTTTACCTTTCGTGATTACAATTTACACAGAATTAACGTTTGAAATTCAGAACCTTTAAAACTGCGTCATGTGAACAGCGTTTGGAACGTGTTGAATTTACGGACTACTTTACCAGTCAAAAACAAACATCGTAGCTTTTGAAATGCTAAAATAATAAAATTAATATCGGCACCAACAGACAAAAACGACGACAAATCGCGGTACTATGGCAGTTTTTCTACATGCTGATTACTAGATGCTTATCTTTTTTGACCATTCAATAACGCTTTTACATGAATTCCCTTTCTTTTGTATGTTAATCGATAGAGAGACCGTTTGGTTCAAGAGGGAGAGGAAAAATAATCAGGAAAGAGAAATGGAAAAAGACAAAGTATTGGGAAAGACGATTTTCATATGCTTATGGAAAGATTGAATTTAATTAAAATAATAAAAGATAAAATGTGTTGGTTGCAATATTAAAATTTTATTATCCAACGTGTAGTAGTTATAAAGTTATAACTCGATTCATGCAATTCAAAAATTTTATCTCCATTTCTTCTATTTTACACTTTAAACATTGATTTTTCCATTGCTTATGAAAAGATCGTCTTTCAAGAGACGGACTCATAATAAAATATAGTTAAAAGAAACAATTCAGCGATGGGTTGATCTTTACCTTTCGTGATTACAATTTACACAGAATTAACGTTTGAAATTCAGAACCTTTAAAACTGCGTCATGTGAACAGCGTTTGGAACGTGTTGAATTTACGGACTACTTTACCAGTCAAAAACAAACATTGTAGCTTTTGAAATGCTAAAATAATAAAATTAATATCGGCACCAACAGACAAAAACGACGACAAATCGCGGTACTATGGCAGTTTTTCTACATGCTGATTACTAGATGCTTATCTTTTTTGACCATTCAGTAACGCTTTTACATGAATTCCCTTTCTTTTGTATGTTAATCGATAGAGAGACCGTTTGGTTCAAGAGGGAGAGGAAAAATAATCAGGAAAGAGAAATGGAAAAAGACAAAGTATTGGGAAAGACGATTTTCATATGCTTATGGAAAGATTGAATTTAATTAAAATAATAAATGATAAAATGTGTTGGTTGCAATATTAAAATTTTATTATCCAACGTGTAGTAGTTATAAAGTTATAACTCGATTCATGCAATTCAAAAATTTTATCTCCATTTCTTCTATTTTACACTTTAAACATTGATTTTTCCATGACTTATGGAAAGATCGTCTTTCAAGAGACGGACTCAAGGGAAAAAAGAAATGAATAACCCTATTTATAATAATATGTTTGGTTCGGGAAAGAAAATCAAATTCTTTCTCATTACTCTTGTTACTGTTTGGTTCACACTTGGGAAATAAATATTAATTTCTAGCATTATTTATAAAATTACAAATATAAGTATAAATTATTTATCATTATCAAATATGCTAAAAAAATATAAATGTATTTCATCAATTATTGTCATATTGAGTTCATATAAAAAAATATTTAATATGAAATACGTTGTTTATCATAATTAATTTATTAATATGCTGTATGTGATTTTAAAAAAAATGTAAATCTAGTATAATTTTTGGTTGATATATAAATAGCAACATTATTATGTGGGATATTGTTAGATTTATTTAATATTTATTTTTTAAATATTAAAATTTAGGCAAAATCTTAGGATAGACCATCTTTCCATATGCCTATGGAAAGATGGGGTTGAATTATAATTATAGAAAAGTAAAAGATTTTAGTTACAATATTAAAAATTTATCATGCAATATGTAGTAGTTATAAGTTTATGACCCGATTAATGCAACCCAAAAATTTTATCTTAATTTTTTTTAATTTACAATTTAAACCATGTTGTTTCCATCATTTATGGAAAGACCATCTTTCAATAGACATACTCTAAAATTTATACATGAAAATGTGACTTGAAAATTTTGATTAAAAATAGAAAGTCTTTTTTGTGACGGAGGAAGCATATGTTACGCAACTCAAAAAGCATAAAATTGAGAAAATGAGTCAACTTTACGTTTTTGGCGGGTTTTGGCGGCAATCTAATGAGAAGTTGGTGGGTTTTGGCGGCAGCCAGAATTGACTAGTAATATTTCAAAATTAAAATTCTGGAACATTCTTAATAGTAACTTTACGTAAATGAAAGTAAAACCAATTGAAAGAGAGATTTTTCGATTTTGATATTACTGAATGAAATATATAGAATACAAGGGATAAATTATAATTAAAATAATTTTAGTTTAGTCATCAAAATAAATATAAATCTAACCAAATCTAATCATTACATTGATTTATTCTAACACCCATTCATCCCTTCCATCTCTTTCTCTTCCTTTCTTGCCGGTAACGGCTCTTTCCCGTCGTTAATGGCTACTATCCTGCCGTTAACATTTAACGAGAGACACGGCCATTGCTTTGCCGGCCGCTATGGCGGAAAGCAACGCCAACCAAGCCACACCAAAATCCTTCATGGCTGCTCTCCAGACCAAATCCCCCCTACTAATGAAATCCCTGCCTAACAACCCAGAGCTAACCCTTAAATCTGAACATTTAGGTGACCCGGCTTGTCTCTACTCCGATGATCAAATTGCTAAACTCTCGGCACACTATGCTAATGCCTTGGTCGGAAAATTCACAAAAGGGAGACTGTCGATGGAGCAACTGGAGCTAGCCTTCAGGACGGTAGGTTTTGCCGGTAACTATCAGTTAGGTTCGTTAGACTATAAACATGTTTTGATTAGGTTCGATCAAGTCAACGATTACCAAAGATGCTGGATCAAAGGAGTTTGGAATTTCAATGGAATCCTGCTGAAGATGTTCAAATGGTCTCCGAATTTCTCGAATCACAGAGAATCCCCAATTGTGCCCATCTGGTGTACGATCAGGGAAGTCCCTCTGTACTATTATAATTCTGCATCTATTGAGGCCATTGGAAATAGCATATGAAGTTTTATTAAGAATGATTTAGCTACTGAAATGCTCACAAGGCCTTCTGCAATTAAATTGCGTGTGGAAATTGATTTACAGAAACCTTTGTGTAATTTCATTAGATTGGGATCAGTTACTGATAACAAAAAATACCCAATTGAGTTTGAAGATGTCCCACTTTACTGTGATCATTGTGCTAAGTTAGGACATTCTTTAAATCAATGTAGAGCTATCCCACAAATCATTAATGGTAAATCATTGGAAAACCCCACATCACAAAGCCAGAATCATACACAGTGGCAGGCTACTGGGAATAAGTTTAGTAAGGCACCTCTGATCTCCTTAGGAAATTAGACTGTCTCTCCCCCTCCCAATAATGACAAAGTAGTTCACCAGAGAGCTATAACAAGCCCCTCCCTAAACCCTTCCTCCTACTCGCTTCCAGGTGTTGATAGAGTGCTTGATAACGATACCTTGCAACACCAACAATAACACCTGTTTAATCACCCAGAATCCCACCCCAAGAAAATTCTCTCTCAAAACTGTTAAATGCTACAGCATTGTCCAAACCTACTCCGATTGCCCATGCAAAAGATTATATACAAATTGGCTCACTCAGGTTAACCCTGAACCAATCCTCCCCAACTAACCCCCTACTTTCTCTACAAGGAAAGATGGAAAATAGGTTTTCTGTTCTGCAGGATTTAGACAATCTCCCCCAAGCACAGGACCTTATGGAACTGGAAGTGCAAGATTTAGAAGAAGAGGCTGCTAACAGTCACCTGGACCTCACAACACCACAATCTATGAAGCTTAAAGGTACCATTAATCAGCAAGGTAAGTCTAAGAATAAAATAATAATTATTTTAGTCAGCTGAATAAGATGATGCTTAGATCAGCTACAAAAAGTCATAAATCATGTGAACAATAACACACACTTTAACTGTTAATTGTTTAGTATGGAATCTTCTATGCTAAGACTAATCCAATTAGTTAAGCTGAAGAAAATTCAACTCCTTTGTATAATTGAACCAATGCATGATAACACTCAGTGTCAATCTTATATGGATAAGCTCAATTTCTCACATAATCTGCCACTCCAAAATGGTAAAATATGGCTTATGTGGAACAACCCTGTAACAGTCTCACTCATCTCTCATCATGAACAGTTTTTGTATGGCCCACCTTACTTTAGACATAGACATGGAAGCAGTTTTTGTTTATGCTCTTAGGAATAAAGAGAGTGACCTGAGTGTCATACCTAAAAGTGAAACTATTTTCATAGGAGACTTTAATACCATCACTTTACTTTCAAAATATAGAGGTCCTAGCTCCCCTTCTCTAGGAAGTATTAGAGATTTCAATAACTGGATTAGCTCCTCTGGAATTCAAGAAATTAATACAGTAGGGAACCTATTCACTTGGTCCAACTCAAGACTTAGGAATCCTACCTCAAAGAGATTAGATAGAGGACTTTGTACTATTAAATGGAATTCTAAATTTCCTTCATCTTCTATCCAAATTTTGAATAGGCAATCCTCATATCACTCTCCTCTACTCCTTCAGGTGTCAACTCTGGCTATTTCTCACCCTAAACCCTTTAGATTTATAAATACTTGGTTTAATAGACCAGAATTTATAGACCTAATTAGGGAAAATTGGTCAAATCCACTCTCTCAGTCTGGAATGCTAGGCTTCTATCCAAAATTGATTAGACTGAAGAAAGTGATAAAAACTTTGAATAGAGACTGCTTTGGAAACATCAATGCTAATGTAATCACTGCAGAAGAGGCTCTAAGATTACAGGAACTTGTCTTTGACTCAACCCCCTTAGATTCTGAATTAAGGCACTTTTGATTCTAAAAATTTTGGAAGCAGAAAGCTAGATCAACATGGCATAAGCTAGGAGATAATAACACCCAATTTTTTCATAAGACAGTGCAGGAAAAAAACTGTAAATTACATATCACTAAAATTAAAAATAGGCAGGGTCAGTGTCTTAACTCACATTTAAATATTCAAAAAGAAGTTGTTGCCTATTTTTCTGATCTGTTAACTGAACCTAACCGTAGGGCTACGAATACCTATGACCCTCATTTTCTTAGCCAAATCCCATCGATCATCACTGAACAGGATAACCAAGCTTTATCTAGACCAATCTCAGAGGATGAACTTAAATCTGTGATTAATTGCTTATATAAAAACAGTAGTCCAAGTCCAGATGGCTTTTCTAGTAAATTCTATATTAAGTGCTGGGCTATCATTAAGGAAGATTTAACTGATGCTGTTAATGAATTAATTTTAGGTTTACATATGCCAAGGGGTATTTCCAGTACCTGGATAACTCTAATTCCAAAAAAAGCAACACCACCATCTTTTGATGACTTCAGACCAATTAGTCTCTCTAATGCTATCAACAAAATCTGCTCTAAGGTTTTAATGGAAAGATTGAAACCTCACATGGAGAACCTAATCTCTCCCAATCAAACTGCCTTTATGAAGAATAGAGACATTTATGATAACATACTCTATTTACAGGAAATGTTAAGATTCTTAGATAAAAAAAGTATAGTGCCTAACTGCATTCTCAAATTGGACCTTAGGAAAGCTTTTGACAGGGTCAATTGGGATTTTCTTAGGAACATATTAGGTAGATTTGGTTTTAATGGGAATTTCTTAAATGCTGTTATGAATAATTTATCACAAGCTCATTTCTCAGTTCTTATCAATGGCAATCCAGTGGGCTTTTTTAAAGCCACTAGAGGTATCAAACAAGGTGATCCCCTTTCTCCCTTCCTCTTTAATATTTTCTCAGAGGCTTTCTCTAGGAGCCTTTCCTTTATATTTTGGAATAATAGTCTCTCATACTATCAGTTACCTGCCTCAATCACACCAGCTTCTCAATTAATGTATGCTGATGATACCATTATTTTCATGCAAACCTCTAAATCCAACCTGATTAAGATTAAATCATTTTTAGAGATCTTTGAATCTACCTCGGGACAAAAGTTCAATTTTGAGAAATCTGATTTCTATATAAGCAAAAGGGGTACAACAGCCAAATTAAATCAGGTTAGGATGATTTTAAAAATGAAAAAAAGGCTAGTTTCCTTTTAAATACCTAGGTTGCAAAAATTTTAAAGGTAGAACCTTGAATAGATACTTCCAACCTTTGATGGAAAATCTGGACAAAAAACTGATGAACTGGAAAAATAAATGGCTGAGTTCAGGGGGTAAATTGACCTTAATCCAATCCTGTTTATACTCTTTACCTCAACATCTATGGACTGTTACTAAACCCCTTAATCATATAGTTAAGACATTTGAAAAAAAAATGTCCAGATTTTTCTGGGGAGAGTCAGATGGCAAAAAGAACAAAGTTTGGAAAAGGTGGTCTGATTTAGCTGTACCAAGTCTCAAAATGGTCTAGGTTTTAGATCAATTCAGGCCATAATTGACTCCTACTCTCTTAAACTCTGGTGGAAGAGTCGGTTAGGAACTACCATGTGGGCTAAAATGATATGGTCCTTACCACATACACATAGAAAATCCATGACCTAGAAGAGAATCTGTTCAGTTAACTCCTCTGTTGAGAATAACACCCTGATCATTCATGGTAAAGGTAGCTGTAATTTCTGGTCTGCTAGCTGGTGCCCTAATGGGCCACTGATGAACTGTATCCCCAGCTCCACCTTTTCCCCATTATTATATTGCTCTGTGGCTGATTTTATCAGTAATAAAGCATCTATTCTACCTCAGATCTCCTCCTTCCTGGAACATGATACTCTCTCTTTTCTTCAGGATGCAGAAATTACCCAAGATAGAGAAGATAGGTTGATCTCGAAACCAGAAGTGACAGGTGTTTTCTCCTTCAAATCTGTATACAAGGAACTCACTCTCTCCTTAGGTAATTTCCCTGCTACCAAACTTATATGGAATCCTAAACTACAAAAAAAGGTTTCTATTTTTACATGGAAAATGTTGCACTCTTTCCTACCTTTTGATGATGAGCTAATCAAATGTGGTTTTAGTCTTGCTTCAAAATGCCCAGCATGTTGTCATTTGGACTCTATTCAACATTTTTTTATATCCTGCCCCCTTGCTCAAACTATATGGAATAAGATTGCATCTTTTTTGGATTTTCATCTTAATGATCAAGATTTAATTAATGAAAGATTTTTCCTGTTTTGGAATAGTCATGGCCTTCCTAAGTGGCACCAACTGTTATGCAAAATTCTCCCACCTTTGATCAGTTGGTGCCTCTGGAAGGCAAGGAAAAGTTTCTTATTTGACAACAAACATTTTTCTTCAGAACTTATATGCAAGGAAGTTTGTGATCATATTTATCTATCTCTCTATGCTAAACCTCACCACCACAGTTCCCTCTTAACTATTCCATCCAGCTTTTTGCATCTGATCCCTCATCTTAGACCACCTCTGAAGCCTACTATATCTATTGTTTTCTGGGAAAGGCCAAAGCCAGATTGCATATAGATCAATGTAGATGCATCCTGGTATTCTAATAATGCAACAGTTGGCCTGATTGCAAGGGACAGTTATGGAACCCCATTCCTTATCAAATCAACAGCTATTACTGATGCTTCTTCACTTCAAGCAGAGATTTCAGCTATTTTATTTGCCTTCCAAACTTTTCCAGAACTAGATAACACTTTCACAATTGAATCAGATTCATTGTTGGCAGTGAAAATGATCAAAGATCCCTATACTGCTCATTGGCCTTTGTTTGGTCTAACCTCTAAAGTACAGTCCCTGTTAAGGAATACTGATCTTAAACATGTTTTTAGGGAATGTAACTATGTGGCAGATGCTATTGCTAAACATCATTCAATCTATAATCTGAGCCTAAGCCTTTGTAATGTACCCACGCACATCAAAGGCCTCATTTCTTTGGATAGGGAGCATACTCCCTATATCAGACTGTATAAGAATGGCTCCTGATAGAATTGATATTGCTAAGAATTTGCCGTTTGATTTTTTTCAGGTTCTATGAAGGGATTTCAAACATCTGAAGCTCAGCTACACTTATATGGATACCCATCTCAATTGGGTATCTTACTGTGGTTATGTGAAGGAATGCCCCGTTATCAGATTTTGACTACTCAGAAATCCAACTTTAGGCTTTGGATTTTAACATTAATATCTGTAGTTTCTAGATTGAAGTTGCTTGGCCAAAGGAAAGAATTAACACAAGGGGTGGAGATTCTTTCTTTTGGAATCGCAACTTCAATAACTATCCTCTTTTACTATGGATAGTTAAAACAATCTATTACTAGATAGGTATTTCTTTTGGAGGCAACTATGTTGCCTTAGATCTCCTCATGAACAAAACAAGTCTTTGTATATTTCAGTTGCCTCAACTAAGGCCTGGGGAACCTTATATATAATCCCCCACCCTCGGGTGTTTTCATTTAAAAAAAGATTTATTCAAACACCCCCCTCAAGAAAAACGTCGGATACTGGCCAACGCAAAGCTTAGATTTGAAGAACTCGAATAGCGGACGAGAGAGCCTTTTGGTGAAGATATCCACAATCTGGAGAGAAGTAGGATCATGAGCAACTCGCAGCTTGCCAGAAGTAACTAGCTCTCGAACAAAGTGATAGTCGATGTCGATATGCTTTGCCCGCTTGTGAACAACTGGATTCTGCACCAAGAAGATTGCACTGCTATTGTTACATAACAACACTGGAGAACCAGGCAAAAGAACTCGAAGATCTCAGAGAAAAGGAGTAAGCCAAACATTTGAGGCACTGTTGGCAAGAGCACGATACTCAGATTCAGTGCTGGAATGAGAAACGGTGGGCTGTTTCTTGGCACTCCAAGAAACAAGGTTCCCACCAAGAAAAACAACATATATGTAGGTAGATCGGCGAGTCTCCAAACATCGAGCCCAATCAACATCAGAGTACCCTAACACCTCTGGAGAACTATCAAAATGAATAATAATACCAAAATGCAGAGCACCCCAAACATACCGTAGTATCTGAGTAACAATAGCAAAATGATCGTCTCTAGGATCCTGAAGGTATTGGCTGACAATATTGACCGAAAAATCCAAATCAAGGCGAGTGATGGTCAAGTACTGAAGTGCCTCAACAAAAGAACGATACAAATTTGGATTCCAAAATGGTGGACTGGTCAAACCGTGCAACTGAGAACTAGGCACAAATGGCGTAGAGACTGGTGCAACATCAGACATCCCTGCACGAATGAAAATGTCCCGAGCATACTTTGCTTGACCAAGAATTAAACATGATGAAGTTGGTGAAACTTCCAAGCCAAGAAAGTAATGAAGAGCGCTAAGGTCCTTAATCACAAACTTTTGATGTGTCCGATCAATGAACTTCCAAAGGAGAGTCGAATCGTTCCCTGTAAGAATGATGTCATCATCATACACAAAGAGATATAGTAACGATGATCCTCATGAAAGAACAAACAAAGAGATGTAGGTTGAGCTACACTATAAACCAAGGTGAGTCAAATAAATGCTAAAACACTGAAAATCGCCCGAGGAACTTACTTAAGTCTATAAATGGTCTTCCACAAGCAATATACATAATCTGGATAAAAGGTCATTATATCCAACATGTTGCTTTATTGAAACTGGAGTATCAAGGACGCCATCAAAAAAGGCGTTCTTGATATCCAGCTGATGAAACAGCCAGGAACGCATCGTGGCAATGACAAGAATTGTCCGAACGGTGAAAGCTTTGACCACAGGACTGAAGGTGTGGTCAAAGTCAAAACCCATAATATGTGAGAAACCATGTGCCACAAGTCTAGCTTTATGATGCTCAATGGTGCCATTTGGTCTATACTTTTGTCGATAAACCCATTTGGAGCCAATAGTGTTAGCATCCGAAGTGCGAGGCACCAAATCCCCGATGCGCTGACCACGAAGAGCTACCATCTCGTCATCCATAGCAGAAACCTAAGCCGGAACCTGAAGGGGAGTGCGATAATCCGTAGGCTTAGACTGAGAAAATAAGGCAACAATAAGAACATGAGCGACAACATCTGAATAATCCTTGCGTTGTATGGCCCCACTAGCCGACCTAGTAACCATACGATGTGTACGAGGTCGAGGAGGAGAGGCTGATGGAGTGGAATCTGTCAACAAAGCCAAGCTAATAGGTGAAGATAGAGCCGAGGTGACCTGTGAGTGGACAGCCGAGGACGTTGCAGGTGAGGCAGGCAGTGCTAGCTGATGAACTGGAGCTGGATCTGCATAACAAATGGAGCAAGGGGCCAAAGAAGATGTAGTCAGCGGTGGAGAAACGGTAGGCAAAGGAGGTGCTGAATCAGAATCAGGATCAAGAAAGGCGCAAGCATCTAACATTTAAGGTGAACAATCGATCGCCGAAGAAATGGATGGGGCAAATGGAAAGTACATCTCGTCAAAATAAGCATGTCGGGTGACATGGATTCTTCCAGTAGTGCGATCGAGGCTCCGAAAACCTTTATACTGCGAGTTGTAGCCAATAAATAAACACGGAATACTGCAAGGAGACAGCTTGTGGTCGACAAATGGGCGAACGAATGGGAAGACCCGACAACCAAAAGCATAAAAATTGGTGTATATGGGAATCCAACCATTAATAACCTCATATGGTGATCGTCCACTAAGAAGAGGGAGTGGGCAACCAATTTATGGTATAAGTGGCTACAACAAAGGCATCAGGCTAGTGGGAGAGAGGAACGCGAGAGTGATACAACATAGACAAACCCATCTCAGCAATATGGTGGTGCTTGAGCTCAGCCCGGCCGTTCTGCTCCGGAGTATATGGGCAAGAAATCTGATGATGAATGCCCTTTGTCTGAAATTTAGGGTGCAAGCGACCATTTATGAACTCAGTCTCTCCATCACTCTGAAACACCTTAATGGTGGAAGAGAATTGGTCCCCCACAAAAGTCTCAAACTGGCGATAAACATCCTAAAAATCAGATTTGCGGGATAGTGGGTAAAACCACGAGAGTCGGGAATGATCATCAAGGGAAATGGCATAGTAGGAGAAACCATTAGCACATAAAATGGGAGAGGGCCCCCATAAATCACAATGAATCAGATCAAGTACCCTAACAGCACATTTATCATTTGTATGAAGAGACAAACGTTTCCCTTTAGCCTTTTCACACGCATCACAAAGGGCGGGCTTAGGCAAAACTGATGAGACAGATAAGAATCCAGAAGCACTCAAACTAGAAATAATAGAATGCGGAACATGACCAAGTCTAGCAAGCCACATTTCAAAAGATGCACGCAACTTATTTGACTCCACAATAGACAACAAAGCAGATGCACCGTAGTCTAAAACATAAAGTCTATCTTCAATATGACCGTGACCCAAGGTGACCCTGGTGGTTTTATGTCAAATAATAAATTAACGATCATCAAAGCAGGCAACAACATTTAAATCCCGAGTTAATTTGCTAATTGAAAGCAAATTTTAGTGATATCAGGCACAATAAGCACATCATAGAGAGGCAAAGATTGAGAAATACGAGAATCACCAACATCAGTAATGGGGAGTTGAGAACCATTACAACATGGATGTGGGCAAAACTATATATGGTGTCACATGATCAACAACAGCGGAAGATGATGCCATGTGTTTTGTGGCACCAAAATCTAAAGCTATGGTGTTTGAGCTCTGAGATACCACCAAAATACGATATAATGCATGGGAAAAAAGGGAATAAAAAAGGCGCAGACCTGCGTGGATATATGCGCTGGAACTCCTGCGAACGCGTGAGTGACACGCGTGGGGACACGTGTATGGATCTGACTCTGAAAACTCAATGCGTGCAAAAGCAATGAAGAATGGCCAGCACTGTAGTCTAAAAAATAAATCCTATCTTCAATATGATGGTGATCCAAGGTGGCCCTAGTGGTTTTATGCCAAATAATAAATGAACGATCATCAAAGCATGAAACAACATTTAAATCCCAAGTTAATTTGCTAATTGTATTAGACACAATAAGCATATCATAGAGAGGCTAAGACTTAGAAATTCGAGAATCACCAAAATGAGTAATGGGGAGTTGAGAACTTTACCAACATAGACGTGGGCAGAACCATTACATGGTATCACATGATCAACAACAACGAGAGATAATGCCATGTGTTTTGTGGCGCCAGAATCCAAAATCCACTTGGATTTATGGTGCTTGAGCTTCTAGATACCACCAAAATAAGACATAATGCACGCAGAAACAAATTGGGGACAAAAAAGGCACAGACCTGCTGAGTGCGTGGATGTACACGTCGGAACAACAGTTGGCACGTGGATGCACGCGCGAAAACACCTGTAGCGCGTGGTTGGGATGCCCTGTCAGACTTTGGCTTGTTGTAGCCGTATATATTGTAATGCTCGTCATTGATGAGATGTGTCATTGATTAATATCAGTGCACCATAATAAAATCTTTTATATTTTATCATGGTATCAGAGCCTAAAATCCTGAACCTCTAAGAAAAAAATATTCTGCTACCTTTTCGAGCCACCGCCGTCGACAGTTAAGCCTTGCATCGATCCACGTGCCATCGGACAGTCACCGTCATCTACTCCTTTCCGCCACTCGCAGATCGCCACCGCCACCGTCTGGCTGTGGTAATTTGTGCGTCGCCTCTCCTGATTAGATCGGTCTGTGCGTTAAGCCACACATGCCGATCTCAAAGCTCACGCACCGCCGTATTCCCATCAAGCGTCATTGCCGATCTGATCCGCCGCCGGTTGCTGTACCTGCTGCTGATCCGTACCTAATTTTGCACTTTGTCTGCCTCCGGATGTAATTCCGAAGAACAGGCCCGTACTGATGTTGGTTTTGAGGCTACTGCGCTTCCGAACATGAATGACAATGAGGTAACTGCTACTTTATTGAAACAGTTACAGTTGCAATCTGGCCCTAAAAAACCTGTACTTTTTGGTCATTTTTTGACTGACCTCTACATCATTGGCTCTTCTGACGGACCTGGTTTGGTTATTGCACCCACCATCCTGAAGGGTAATGAGAATTACTTGAATGTTCTTTGAGTGTTCTCCTACAAATACTGCTGTTACTGAAGCTGAATACTACTCTACCACTACTACTACCGCTAATGAAGTTGAATACTGCTCTACTGTTGCTAATGCTGCTACTTCTACCGCTACTGTAGTTGAATCTCAATCTATGGTAATTTTTTTTAAAAATTATTAACAATTTCATATTTTCTTTGCAAGTTGGGCATTTTTGTCATCATGCTCCAACTTGAGGGAGGGTGTTAAGGAAATAGAAACCCTTTCCTTGTAGGAAACATTGTAAATGATAGTTACCTTATAGAATTAGTTTCCTTATGGAATTAGTTATAGATAGTAGTTTTCTTATAGACTTAGAATCTTATTCATGTCAGACTTTGGCTTGTTGTAGCCCTATATATTGTAACGCTCGCCATTGATGAGATGTGTCATTGATTAATATTAGTGCACCATAATAAAATCTTTTATATTTTATCACACTTGAAAAACAGAGTGAAGTTGAGAGCATCACTAGCACAGAAAAACACAGCGGGAAGAATGGATTATCAGAGAAGATAACGCCTGGGACTGGAGGATCCGTTTGAAGTCGACGGTGCCGGAGATGACGTCGGAGAACTACCACAATGAGGCGGCAACGACGATCTTGAAAATAAAACTAGAGAAATGCCCCCTGAAGCAAAGACGCCGGAGAAACTGCCGCCAGAGAAGAAGAAATACCACTGAAATAAGCCGGAATGGTGGTTGGAAGCCACCGGAAGTTGGTCGGATTTTTACTGGAGGTTGTTGGAACCGATGGTGATTTTGTTGCCGGAAAGGAGAAAGGGGGAGGCAGCAGAAAAAAATAAAATTAGGAATTAGGGTTTAGGATCAGAAGTTGCTCTAATACCATGAAAGAGTGATTTTCCGTGAATGATTCTGATATTATTGAATGAAATATATAGAGTACATGATATAGACTATGACTAAAATAACCCTAGGCTAGTCATCTAGATAAATAAAAATCTAATCTAATCTAATCATCACATTGATTTATTCTAATACCAACGTCATGGTAACCTAAACTAAAATTTTAATTTCAAAAATTATTATACTAGTCCAAGGTTCATTAAAAAGAAAAGTTTAGTAGTGATGCATACTTTGTGACAGGTAAGAAAATGTCACAATATTTGCTCACAACTTAATTTTGATTTTTTTGTGTGTTGGTTATAGTTCCAAAATTAGATTGAGAAGCTTTACGTACAAAAATGGTTTAATTATTCATTACATGAATGAGTCTGTCTCTTCAAAGATGATATTTTCATAAGTCATGAAAAAATTAATGTTTAAAGAGCAAATTAGAAAAAATGAAGATATAATTTTTGGGTTGCATGAATCGGATTATAAATTTTATAACTGCTACACGTTGCATAATAAAATTTTAATATTACAACTAACATCTTTTTACCTTTTATTATTCTAATTAAACCCATCTTTTCATAAACCTATGAAAAGACGGTGTTTTCCAAGATTTTGCATACATGAATTTCTTTGAAATAAGAAAATTATTAGTAGTAGATTTTCTCGTAATAGTTTGGAAAGATAATCAATAATTTGTGGCCTTGTAATTTAGCCAACCTAATTTGCACAACATACCTGAAAAAATATTTTAAAAACTTTATTACGGTCCATTGATAATATATCAATGACACATCTAATCAATCATGGGGATTAAACAATATATAGGGCTACACACTAAAGTCTAGCAATAATATGATTCTAATTCTATAAGGAAATTATTATCTATAATCTAATGTAACATAGAGTAAAACTAATTTTATAAGGTAACTACCATTTATAACTTTTCATACTCCCTGTGTTTCTCTAATAGTGGTACATCATTTTTTTCTGTTAGAATTTAGGAGATGCTAAATGAGTTGATAAAATTGAATTGAAAGAAGTAAAAGTAAAATGAGTGAATTTAATAACCTTAAATTTGCCGTAAATAAAAGAGTCTGTCTCTTGAAAGGCGATTTTTCCATAAGTTATGGAAAGACCAATGTTTAAAGTGTAAATTTGAAGAAATGGAGATAAAATTTCAAGGTTGCATGAATCGAGTTATAAACTTTATTACTACTACATGTTGCATAATAAAATTTTAATATTGCAACTTAGACCTTTTACCTTTTATAATTCTAATTAAACCTCATCTTTCCATAACTTATGGAAACATCGTCTTTCCCAAAACTTTGCCTAAATAAAAAGTGCCAATATAAAAGAAACATCATAAATTAAAAAGTGTGTCAATATTAAAGAAAGGGGGAGAGGACATGAAAAAGGGTTTCCATTCCTTATCAATATCAGAACCATAGTCCAAAGTGGGAATGCAGCAGCTATTTACGTGAATATTAAATTTTCAGGTAATAACTAATGAAAGATTCGTGATTTATGATGAGAGCCTCAGAGCCCTTGGGGCTCGAATGGGCGACTCCGTATACTATGAGCATTGACACTTCGAATAAGGTGGGGAACAAGAAGAGAAGATACAAGATAGAAATAATTTCAAAACTTTATTACCATCATTTAAATTATTTCTTATTTAGAGCCTTTTTGGAGATCTGACAATTTAACCATTTTAATACGAGGGGTGAAGATATGAAAAATGGAATCATCGCCAAAAATGCCCTAAATATACTTTTGCTCAGATATTCTGACAATCACAAGTTACTCTTTTGTACAAAGTCTTTAAAACTATTTTGAAGATAAACTTTTTATAAATGATTTCTACCGTTTCAGGTTTGGGGGACGTAATACATATCTCTTTTATTAATATGTGTTCATTAAAAAAAAAGTGATTTATGATGAGAGGGACATTAAATTATTTCGACTTATTTTCAGGTATTTTACTTATTTTGGCGTCAAATACATACAACGCGACTGGAAAATCTGGGAGCTGTTTCTTTTTGATTATTCCAGTCAGTTGAACTGTGAATAATCACTCCCCATACCACGCGTATTGGCCCCATCAGAACTTTTATGCCTCCTCTCTTTTCTTGGATTCAAGGGTGCAACTAGAAATTTTATATAGAAGGGCCTAAGTTATATAAATTTTCTTTTTTGAATTGACCATTACTATAATAAATTATAGTAGATTATATTATTTAAAGGATAAAAAAGTAAACACTAAAGATAAAATAGTGCTAAAAAATATAAAATGGATATTTTTGAAATGTACGACCTTCTTGTTTTTATTAAGTTGTTCTCTCCTCTTTTTTATTATATAAAATGTATCGATGATCGAATCAATTTCACTTTCAACTACTTCAAATGGAGTAGTACGTTGCCTATCATATTCAACAATTTTATCCTTCCTTTGAGGTGTGAAGTAATTAGAAGTGATTTATTTTCTCTTTGACATATTTTGTGAATAGACCTAAACAAGGAACAATTATGAAGTAAAATTTAAAGTTTATATTTTTTTTGCAAACTATGTCACATCTATTTATACTATTTTGGTATTAAGAAAACAATCAAATCTTAATTGAAATCATTTTTCTAACATACTGCGTACAACTTTTATTTGGAATCAAAATCAATTTTTACCTCATACTATACTATTGCGTACAAGTTGTACAACTAGGATTAGAAAACTTTCTTTCTCCAGTTAATGCTATACGCAATACTTGTAATTGCCTAATTGGAATCACATTTAATTAATAATAGAGTGAGTCTCCTGACAGATGGCGTGCCAATAAGTTTATGGACATACTACATAAAAAATTTAGAATTTTTAAAATTATTTTTTCATATCGTATATTTTATATTTTCATCTTCAAATACATATTATTACTTGTTTTAAGTTATAAAATATAATATTTAAATTTTATTAAAAAAGTTACAACTTTAAGGTAAAAGCCTCTGTAGATTGTCCATAAGCTTATGGAAAAAACCAACTTTTCTTAAACTTTCTCTTAATTTTATACACATAAAACTTGGATTACGTAAAAACTAAAACCTTGCATATAATTAGATAAAAATTAAATATAACTTGGATAAATATTAAAGATAGTTTAGATAAATTTTTTTTTTATATTTCTTGTTGTACTCTAAACTTTTTGTAAACAATATTAATTTTCTTCCATATAATATCTTGCGGTTAGGAATTATTTTTGTTGTGCGGAATGGAGAAAGAACAGAAAATATGAACGAAAATAACAAGACACAAGATTTACGTGGTTCACCAATTTGGCTACATCCACGGGAGACGGATTCACTATTTCAGAATTAATGTTTACAGAGAGAAGAGAGACACTTTATATGCTGTCTCCACTAAACCCTAACAAACTAGGCCAAAAACACAATTCGGCCCAAATCAACAGCAGTCCAATAAAGAGACAAGCGAGACCCCCGTTTGTTTCCCGGGGGCGACTGCCGCCCCCCCCGGACCCCCAGGCCAGGGTCGCAGAAGCGGCTATTACAGTATTCAAGGCATACCAACAATTTTGATGGATACCACAACCTTTTTTTACCATACACAAACTCAAAAAACACAAAAAAAAACACAAAATACTAATGATAAAAAAAATTTGACTGAAACCAGGCACCCACGGTTCCACCAATGTTCTACCACTGTTTGGATTCTTCTTCCTAACCCCGGAACTCCCAAATCGGCATTGTAAGTCACCTCAAATGCTCGCAAATGGTACCCACAACCTGCTTAGTTTACTGGTGCAGGATAGAGACATTAACGGTGATGGTGTTGGGTGTTGTAAATCGGTTTTGAACTGTCCTCTCTGGTACTGTCGTGCAATGTACCATTGATTCAATGTTGGTACACCCTCCGTCCCAAATTAAATGGTATGAGAGAGAATTTCACGCTCATTAAGAAACTTGTCTAATTGTTAATATGTTTAATTACGTATAATTATGGCATACAAAAAGTTACTTTTCAGAAACTACGTGTTATGACGAATCAAACCATATAACGTATGATAATATTATTTGAATTTTAGTTTTACCACTTTTTCTAGTAGTTACTAGTGTGTTCCAACATGACCAGTCTAACCAAGTGCATAATAACGTAAAACGTAAAGAACACATGACTTGGTTACGCAGTTCGGTGTAATCCACCTACATCTGCGGGGCCTGGCCCAGTTCAGAATGAATCCACTAATTAGAAAGATACAGTACAGAGTACAGTTTACAAAATACTTATCTTTACTAACTATAATGTGTGGACTCTGCTAGCTCCCCTAGCTAACGATCCGCCTTGATCAGACTCCCTCTGATCTCGAACTCCGTCGACGCAGGATCTCCTCCTCCCGAGGAATTAAGGTTTGTGATTCTGAACTTTGTGCGGCAGGTCAGGTGCGGTGGAACACAGTAGTCTGACTCTTTGCAATTCTCGAAAGTCTCAAAAATCTGTATGCAGATTTTTGCTCTGTAAAATCCGTAAGTATGCAGCCATGTTTGTCCCAATTTATATCCACGAACAGATTGGAATACTCCTTGATTATCTCCACAATATTCCTATTCCAAATCAGCTTCTTGAAGCACATCCAAATCACATAAATAAATTGATTTGCCTTATATCAATCTATCCCATATATTCGAATATATCATCTCCTTATAAGTAGGGATTTTCCATAAATCAATTATGCTTCACACGCCTGATATACATAGCCAAATATACTACTTCCATATATTATAAAATATTCCAATATTTCGGCTTTGATTTCCATAAAACCTTGGCGTGAATATTCTGCATCAGCATGTTCCAACATGGAATGTATTCTTGTTCACAAAATTGCCAATCAAATATTCACTTGCAAATCCCTTGACTTTACAATCTCTCCCTTTGGCATTTTTGTGGACCCATAATATATTGAACATGTAATTCCAACGAAAACTTCCAGCACAGCATGAATATCATAAGCATGCATCAAAACAGCAGAATAATAATCGACATAATACCAGAATTCTTGTAAGCATGAAAGCCGAAATCCAGAATTACAACCATATTGAACAAATCATTCAAATTTAAAACGAATCATCCAAAATCAATCCAAAATCACTCCCCCTGGGACCACACATAAGGCCAACGCCAACTCAAAATCATCAAATACCAACATCAGCAATTAGTAATGCTCCCTCTGCATTAGTCATCAGAATCAACCTTCCAATCAGGACTTCTCAGCCTCCAAACTTGTTTTCTCCACCTCCAAAGCAGCCATTTGAATACCTATGGCACAAAGTCGGGCATTCAGAACCATCAGCCTAGCTTCCTTTTCTGCTGCTGATGAAGAAGTTGATCCAGATGGTTTCCACGGAAGGTCCTTCACATGCCTTAGCCCAAACGTCTTCTTGTTGGGCCTCAGAAACTCTGTATCAATCACATCATCCGAGGCCTTCCCTTTTACTTTTGCACTCTCGGCTAGTGCAGAGACCAGAGCAGGGTAAATGATGGTATCATTGACTTTGGGAGCAGTAGCTTGTCTGACTAAATGCTGCTGAATAAGTAGTCCAAGGTTAATCTCCTTCTGTGTTCCAACACAGTACATCAGTTTAACCATTTCCCTTGTCAAGGTTGTGGTATTAGTTGAGGGCAACCAATAATGCACAGCCACCTGATACAAACCAAAAAATCTTGAAGACAAGCATGATGCTTGTGAATACCCAGTTGCTGGCCATTCAACCTTATAACCACCAGATATAACACCTAAATTTTCATTGTCAGACAATCCCAGATTTTCAGGAAAGACTCCCCCTGTTTCAGGTGTCTTTAGACACAGCAATGTGTTGATTCTAGAAGCAGAAACATCTATGATCTTCCCCCGTACATATACCCTACCATACCAAGGGGAACTTATTTCTAAATTACCAGTCATGAGGTTAGAATACACCTCAAGTACAACCTGCCTGTTGTACTGTAACTGGATAGTTGCTGCAGTAGTTATGCCAGTCAGCTTTAGAAAATCTGTGAAGACGCTCTCCTTATAGGCTTTTAAATCCAAAGGCCTTTCTGCTATGAACTTCTTCTCTGAGAAAAAATCTCCCATCTCTGCACCTTTTTCATCAAAATAAACAGCAGAGAATGCCTTACTAACAGAGGGTAGAGGTAAAACCTTCTTTTCCTTGCTATCATGTCTTCTCTTGCTCCTCTTCGCTTGAGCAGAATCCTTGACTTTGTCAGCCTTTCTCTTGCCTTTTGCCATCTGATAGTACTCATCCAGTACCTCATCACTTGAATATTCCAGATCAGGAATATCCTGTGTTGGAACACTCCCTGATCTTTCAGCATCCTTCTTAATTTCTTCCTCGCTCTCAGAACCATTTTTCTGGTTAGATAGGCTTCCTTCAGGTACTACATCCTTCTGACCTTCATGAACATCACCAGCATCTGCACCTCCCAGATCATTATCAGAATCTAACTCCATATGGTCAGGTTCATCTCTCTGTGTTGGAACACTGTCATCACTGTCCGACAGAACAATGATGATAGGCTTCCTCAATTCTTCCATCCTCTTTGCTAAATTCATATCATAGAACCCCACCTGAAGTTTATCTTCGTTCCTAACCACTTCTAATCTTTCCACTTCACTTTCACTAATCTCTCTCAAAGAAACACAACTTAGTACTGGAATATAGCAATGCACGTAGAATTTATCTTTTTCCCTAAACTCGGCATATCTCCCCATCACAAATTTCACCGTATAATTCTCAATTCTCCTAATTTCACCTATGTTTCCAGTCACCAACTCCTTAACTTTAACCGTCAAATATTATCCTCTAATCCGCTTGATCTTTGTTAAGTCTACGACCACTCTATTAGCCTCAAGCCACTCAAAGATTTCATCCACATTCTTACATTCAATACCCATGAATTTTAATGGACGAGGGTCAGGACCAGTTACCATGGGTTTCTTCTTCTTGGTTCCAGAAGATTGTACTTGCGCATCAGATTCAACTTTGGCTGTCTTCTCAACCTCTGCATTCTCCATGCTTCCTTCGATCTGAACTTGATTTTCTTCTTCATCTCTAACAGCTTGATAGACATATTTTCTCTGCTCAACAACCAACACCAATTCCAAATCAGTTGAAACTCAATCTTCCTTCATGATTTCTGACGCCTCTGCTTCATGTGCGGGAGAATTTGGAGTTGACATTCTTTACCCAATATCACGAAGGAGGAGAGTTGTTGAAGCAAAAAAAAATTACTGCAGGGTTTTGGAGTACAAAATTTTGTGCCGAGAGTAGAGGAATGTGAGGGGATTTTTGGACAAGTTTGAATCCCACTTTAACTCTTCATGTATTCACCTCTTTTCCCGCGAAGCCACTTTTTAAATTTCCCAAACTTGTAATGATGACACTTTCCCTTTTTGTCAAATCAAGTTGTCATGCCAAAAATAACTTCTAACACACCATACTAACCATCTCCTATTTTTGTACACCTTTGCCTCCTTCCAATTTTTTTCATTTTTGCTAAAAAAAATAACCAAAATAAATATTTACAAGAGAGAATAACTATGGTAAAAATTACCTCAGATTTGACAAACACCTAAGTGTTGTCGAAGGCTCTCAAAAGAGGTAACATCCAACGGCTTTGTAAATACATCAGCAAATTACCCGTGTGTTGGAACATAGATTACTTCCACTTCCTTTCTTTCAACCAGATCTCTAATAAAATGATGCCGTATATCAATATGTTTAGTCCTCGAGTGTTGAACTGGATTCTTCAAAATATCAATAGCACTTGTGTTGTCACATAGAATCTTCAAGGGGCCTTGATGAATTCCATAATGTTTCAGCATTTGTTTCATCCATAATAATTGTGCACAACAACTCCCTGCTGCAAGATACTCTGCTTCTGCAGTAGATAGAGAGATCGAGTTCTGTTTCTTGCTATACCAGGACACCAAATTTGTTCCAATAAAGAAACATCCACCTGTGGTACTTTTTCGATGATCAGCATTACCAACCATATCAGAATCACTATACCCAAATAGTTCAGAATCTTGACTCTTAGAATACCAAACACCATACTCAGAAGTTCCACTTATATATCGAATAACTCTTTTAACTGCAGTAAGATGAGATTCCTTAGGATCAGCTTGAAACCTCGCACATATCCCAACACTGAAACATATATCTGGTCTGCTTGCGGTTAAATGCAATAAGCTTCCAATCATGCTTCTATATAACTTCTGATCTACTGGAATTCCTTTTTCATCCTTTACCAGTTTATCAGAAACTCCCATAAGAGTTCAGACTGCTCGAACACTAATGAGTCCGAAATTTTTAATCAAATTCAAGGCATACTTACTTTGATTTATGAATAGACCATTCCGTCCTTGTTTGACTTGCAATCCCAGAAAGTAAGTCAACTCTCCAACCATGCTCATTTCAAATTCAGATTGCATAATGGTGACAAAATCCTGTACTATAGATGGTGAAGTAGAACCAAAAACTATGTCATCAACATAAATTTGAGCAATCAGAAACATTCAAGCCTTGTCAAGCACGAATAAAGTGCAGTCTACTCCCCCTCGACGATAACCTTTCTGAAGAAGGAAGGTAGTAAGTTGGTCATACCATGCCCTGGGTGCCTGCTTTAGTCCGTATAAAGCCTTCTTGAGACGATATACATGATGTGGATAATGAGGATCTTCAAAGCCTTTAGGTTGTTCCACATATACTTCTTCATTCACCACTCCATTTAAAAAGGCACTCTTGACATCCATTTGATACAAAGTAAAATTCAAAGAGCAGGCAATAGCTAGTAGAATTTGGATAGATTCTAATCTGGCAACTGGCGCAAAGGTTTCATCAAAATCAACACCTTCCACTTGTGTATCTCCTTGAGCAACAAGTCTAGCTTTGTTTCGAGTGACTAAGCCGTCTGCATCTGACTTATTCTTGAAGATCCATTTCGTACCAATGACATTAATGCCTTTGGGGTGAGGAGTAAGATACCAAACATCATTCCTTGTAAACTGACCAAGTTCATCTTGCATTTCAGCAATCCAATACTCATCAAGTAAGGCTTCTTTATAGTTCTTGGGTTCAATTAGAGTTCTCGAATGTGCAGCAAACACACAAGGCTTAGGATTTGTAAGTAGCTCAAAAAGTCAGCACAATTTGACGAATGACGAGTTACAAGAGAAACAAGTTAAATAAATTTAGTTTGAGGGCAATCGCCATTCATAAAAAGAAAAGTGCTCTGAAAATGACAAAGAGAAAAAGTATTATTTTGATGATACAAAGCCATTAGGGCTTCCAGACATATAGATATGGATGCAATAAGTATTTACATACAACTAGGAAAAGCTAATGCCTTGGCCTCCTCACTAAGTGATCCCTTTCATCTTCAGAAGGAAGAGGTCGACCTCAACTGACAATATAATTCCCTTGCGGTTCGATGACCCCCTCCTTCGACCAGAGGTGTTGGCTGGGTTGCTGGTTGGACAAACCCTAGGGGTTAAAGTTGTGGGAAGAAGGACTTCAGTAAACTCCAAAGCCACATCCCTCCTAGGAACGGTGCAAGAATTTTAAGCTCCACTCCTTATTCTCAATCTATCTAACCATCTTTGGGTTTCCTCATAGGCTTCACGATATTTGACATGTCTAGTTAGGTGTTTTTGCACTATGATGTTAATGGTGCTTAAAGGAACACTACAAAATTCTCAACAAATGTGGCTTCGACCGTCCCAAGTCAGAGGTCGTATGCCCGAAGGCTGTTGGCAGTCGCTTTGTACGTCTTGTATAATCCGGCGAGTTCTTTACTGGCTTTCTCATTGTCCCTATAGGCCACCCCAATGATGGCCTAATTTTCCTTGATGGTCCGCTCTAAGGAAGGAAGTAGATCCTGTCGATATTTTATGATCTCTTCTCTCCATTCCTCGAATTTGGTGGTGGCAGTCACCAAGGCCTCTCGAGCCACCTCCACATTTTCTTGAGCCACTCAAGCCTCGCGCCTGTAGCCTTCGATGGTCTAGTTGGATTGAGAGAATGATGCCCTCACCCAATGGCTTTATAAACTTTGGCAGAGGTGATGCATTCATGCATCAAAGTGAACCCAGCTTTGGTAGTGATCTTTTCAAGAACTTCATTATGACGAGCTTTGAAAGAACGGTAATCACCCAAAATTTTGTCCTTCGTTGCAACTAAGGAGTCTCTTTCTTCCCTCGAAAAAATTAAGGCGTCAAGGAGTTCTTTTGTCTTTCATGGAGCCGAGCTAAGTTTGTTGTGCACTGCTTGAAGCTCCTTTTCGAGCCGAGCAGATTTGTACCAGTGTCGAGAGACTTTGATTGGATTCTCCCACACCCATATCCGATGGTACCACTCTTTCATAACTTGAAAGAAAAAGTTGAAAGAAGTGCCCCTTTATAGATGAGGGGATGGTAGGACACCAGATCTAGGGTCTACGAATGGCAAAAAGAAATAAGAAAAACATAAGTATGGGAAAATAAAAAATTCATTAATACATGAAAATTAAAAAGTACATCCGGAGCCCCAGGGGCAAAATCTTTCATACTCTGTCTACCCTAGGAGTCACTTGAGAAGAACCCGGGGGATTAGGACGGCTTCGTTGCTTCAGAGATCTTCATCCACCTCCAGGCATTGGATTTCCTATGCTAAAAAGTACTTCCCGGAGGCCTTTAAATGGTCAAGTAAGGGAAATTTGCTCCCCCATCCTGGATGGATTTCCACTAAAGGTGGTCCAGCTGCTGCAGTTCTGTGTTATTTGTATAAGCGTCCAACATGGTTACATATTCGGTGTGGAGGTACTTGCAAATAGCTTGAACCATGTTCCAGGTGAGTCTCACCAAAAGCGGGGAGAGGGACAAAAACAGACCCCGGAACCCTTTCGTCTTCACCAGCTTGTTAGTATAGGCCTTGAATGTCGAAGCCTATTGTGCATGGGAGCAAATCTCGGCCAATTTTGCATTTTCACTGGTCAGAGTCTTGTTGGCCATCTCTAACTCTTTTATACAGACTTCTTTCAAGTCCATCTCCCTCTTGTGTTCAAGGGCTATCCTCGTACGTTCGACCTCATAATCAGAGGCCACCATATTCAAGTCTTGTTTAAACTTGCAATTTGTCACGTTTAGTTTATCCTCCAACTTTTTCGATTTGGCCACAGCCGCCTGGCCTCCTTGGCCTTGGCCACAAAAAGCTGGAAGGAAGAATCTAGGGTGTCCAAAAAGTTGGGCACCTCTGGGATAGATGCCAATGAGAGGTCCATCAAACCCAGAGGGGTGAAAATACTTTTTCCTAAAAGATGGTTGAACCCGGAGTCAGCATTCCCAGAGCCACCAGCTTGAGCAGTGATGTGGGGGTCCGAAGAAGTCCTGTCCTTGTCAGTTCGTTGTCTTAGAGATGAAGGACGCTGGGGTAAAGCCTCATCCCGATGCCGCTTGTTTCTCGCAGAGTCGTTAAAGGCTTCTACCTGGGAATCTGAAACGTCCTCTATTCGGACAAGTTTTTTGAACGCAGGCCAAGATGAACCCCATGAGCAATTTCCTTGTAAACAACTTCAACATCCTCCTCGCCGCTAAGACCAAGCATGTCAAAGAAACTCACTTAAGAGTAAAGAACAAACGCATGTCAGGAAAAAAGAACAAAGTGAAGGGGGAGGGGTAAAATGAAGAAGAAAAGATAAAAAAAACAAGGACGCCGCAAACACCTTCAAGGAGTGGAGAGAAACTCCTTAAGCTGGCCCATTCGGTAGGATACACCTGCAGGGACTCCGAGGCAGCCTCGTAGCTGCTTCGGTGGGGATAGAAGTGTCAACTTTGATTTTCTTCTTCTTCTGCTTCATTTCTTTCGAAGCCTCATCATTGGCATCCGAAGGAGTCTTTCTCTTAATCTCTTTGGGCTTGTCGCCTTTCACAACTTTCTTCTTTCCCTTATTCTTTCCCGAAGGGGCCTTCAAAGATTCTGCCAGAGGAGTTGGCCTTATCAAAACTGGCGGCTGGTCGTAGATCCAATCGTTGACCTTTTCCGGCCAAACATAGTTGGAGTTCTTCAAAATGTCAGGGGGCTCTCCTAACAATCAATCCATGTTCACCACTACACTCTCTAGAGTGACATAAGCCAAAACGCTCAGATACTTAGGGCTCCAGTTCCACTTTGGAATAAAATACTCCTCTGACTCCTTTTCGAAGGTGATTATGGTGGATCGGTGCCATCCCTTGCAATTCGATCTGATCTGTATAGGATATTCTGAGAACCTATTGCTGAGGGTCACAATCCCTTCAAGTTTCGTGTCATGGCCATCGGCTGAGCGTACCACACAGATATGTAATATATGCTTCTTAAAAGTTCATACCTAGGGGTAACCCCAAGGGTATGGCATCGGCTTATGAACACCATAACTAAGAGTATAACGTTCGAATGAAGTTGGGCCAAACTGATTTGATGCTCCTCGAGAAGATAAGAGATGATTGAGTGTAAGGGAAAGCAGAGCCCAAATTGGAAGAGGCGCTCATAGACGGTGCACCAACTAGCCTAGCGTTCCTCTAATTTTCATCTTCTTGAAGGACCCCCAATTGAAAATCTTCCGAAACCTTAACCCAGACAGGCAGAGTAGACAAAAAAGCAGAGACCTCTGGAGCAATCAACTGGGGCTCTTCAAGCTCCACTTCCAAGATCATTTCGAAGTAGAATTTCATAACCTCCTTATTTGCCTAAACTCGGGCCTCCTTTCGAATCCTAGATCTCAAGGTAACCCATTTTTGACAGAAACCATTGGGCGGCATGGAACAGTAAGAACTTCCTCTGGCCCCCAGATATTCGAAAGAAGAACCAGCGACCAAAGAAGGGATGGCGTCAGAATCTCCAAGGCGAGAGCTTTCTTTTCCTTCTCCGGAGGGCACGGCCAAAAAATAGGCCGAAATGGAGTTCTTCCCCGTTGTCGGTGTTTGCGACATTGAAAAACAGAAATGAAAGAACAAAGGAGATGAGACTTACTGGTTAACGGGCCGAAAAGTTACCCGAGCTTGCCGAAAAAGGTTGCCAGAGAATCGCTCTGACGAAGAAGAGGGTTTTTGAAAGTTGAGAGTGATTTGGGGAAAAGAGTGATGAGGAAATGGTGAAAACCCTGATTATATAGAGTGCGTTAAAAGGTAATCATTACCTTGAGCAGCCTCACAAAAAGTGAGTGTATGGGTAAGTGGGCTGCGTGAGGGGAGAAACCCAAGGCATTCATGGGGAAAGCGGCGTGCGTGAAACCTAGCAAAAGTTTCACGCTCCTCAGAAGGAGAAAGTTAACACCACGCTCGCAACTCTCCCGCTTCCTAACTTGAAGTCAAATTTTGAAAATCAACCCTGCACACATTTTCCTCTTCCCGCTTTAGACTCAAATTCTTCAAAATTCCAACACAGATCAGACGGCTAAAGATCGAACCCCCCATCATATTTATAAGGAAATTCAAGCTCCAAGGATGCTAGCACATATTAGAACCCTGTAAACCCGGAGCCTCTTTGCTTAAACACACAGATTCAAGCTCCTAGAACGCTAGCAAAAATTAGAACCCTGAAAGCCCGAAGTTATTGCACTTAAATGCGTAAATGTGAACCGTTCAAGCTCTAACATAGACCAGATGATCAAAGGACGAATGCACTATACCAAGGAGGTGGATTCCCTGGATTTTTGCATAGTTCAGAAGGTGGGAATTCGAACCCTATACGACCAGAAGCTCTAATTTGAACGTACCAAACTTCTAGCACAAATTGGAAGGTCGACATTCGAATCTATTCTGGGCTCTAGGAATTCAAACGACCAGGGACTCTGACACAAAATTAGAAACCTGAAGGTCGTACTCCCTATAGATAAAAAAATTAAGACTTTTATAATCCCGGGCTCTAGCACAAATTAGAAGCTCTGGATTCTAAGGCCTCTTATCTTTTCTTACACAACAGAATTCGAGGGCCCTCGCCTTTTAACCCAGATTAGAAGGTAGGAAGCTGAACGTCGTGTTTCTGTCCCTGTGGTCTGAAGATCTGTTGGTTACTAACACGATTAGATAACCAAAGACCAAAACCCTTGTGAAGAATTATCAGGGGCCTGAAGGCTCATAGGGAAATAAAAGAGTCAGGATTTAGGCCCTTGGGCTCTAACACAGACTAGAAAGCCAAGGGTTAAACCCCTGACACACTAATAAGCTCGAACGGCAAGTTCGAAGCCTCAACCTGGGATGAACATTCAACGCACCATCAAGGGCACCAACATGGTACCCCTAGAAGTGTTAAAGGATTTCAGAGGGTAAGTCCTTGCACAAACATCAGTTCGAAACATTCCCGTCAAAAGGGAGTTGTGACGAACCCGCAGACTCAAGCACATATTCAAGCCCACGATCTAGGGATGAATTTGAAGGCCAAAACCTCAGCTTCCCAAGGGCTTCTTGATAATGAGTTAAATCGTATGGACCTAAACAGCCATGCGTCCGACTGAAGGTCCATAGCTTTGCCCTTTGAGTAAAGCCTTTTGGGCTCGACCAAGGTGAAAGTACTTGCTCCACAAGCAAACAAAAAAGTTGCCTTACTTTCCTACCTATATAAAGGCCAAAGGTAACCCTACACAACTCAACCATTCATCCCTAATTACACTCTTGTAATGTGCTTGCTTACTTGGCCGTCAAGGCCTCTTCCCCCCGAACACCTCTGGGGACTTTGTCTGTAGATTCCAACCTACGGATGGCGGCACAACGGTGGTGGAAAATTGGGGTGCATCAGCTTGGTTCTGTAATGTGTATTGTTCGGATCTGTTAATTTTCTGACCTGTTTCATCTGCGAGCTGCCGGAAACCCAGGTTTCTGGCAGCCTTTTTTTGGGACCTTAGAAATAGGTTCTGAATGAGGAACCTGTTCTAAGCTCGGAACACATTTAAAGGCGGTTCCTTCAGCTTGGCAAAGACACAAAATAATCGCCTTCCATTGTCCATTTTAAAGGCGGTTCTTAGAACTGTCTTTGATCATGGACAATCAAAGTAGAGAAGTCACTACCAAAGTGATTCTCTAGTCCTAATCACCCCCACCATCCCCTAGTGAATGCGGGTTAAAACAATTAAAATCTGGATCAAATTTGGGTTATAAGCAATTGGGTAAACTCACACGCCTATTTGAGTTTTGGTTAAAAACATTACATACTTGGAGTAAAACATATAATTTATATATTTTGTTCTAAATATGTAATATCTCTAATAAAAAACAATGGTTGCGTGGAAGGGTGAACATAATAAAGGTGGAATATTTTTTAGGGTTTCATAATTTAGTGCATTCTAGACACCAGTTTTGACGTCAGAATTGCCTTAAAAATGCACTTCCTAAGCTTGTGCCTCTTTAAGAAATGCTTCAGGACCCTTAAAATAGTACTTAGTGCATTTTTTTAAGGTTTTCTTAGACGGCAGTCAACCATAGTTTTCTTCTTTAGTGCACTCCAAACACATCTTCTGAAGTTGAAAGTGCCCTCATAAGTTCACTCAGACACATGTTCCTCCATTGAAAGTGCTATCAGAAGTGCCTTAGAATAATAGCTTTTAGTGCATATTTTTGTAGGGTTTCTTAGACAAAGGTTCAACTATTTTTTTTCTACTTTAGTGCATTCCAGACACTGCGATTGGCATCAGTGGTGTCGGTGGTGAGCAATAGTAGTGGCGCTCCAGTGAAAGCTTGGCGTCAATGGCGTCGGCTGCAAGTTCGTAGGAATGAGGAACAAGGAATATGAAAAATGGAGCATGGGAGATGAAGATGCAAATCGGAGAGGGCAAAATGGATTTAGGGTTCGAAGATTTGAGAGGGTTAACACGAAAATTTTACATTTATATTTTTAATTAGAAGGGTATTTCAGTCATTTTAAACAATTTCGGCAATGAGAATGGTATTTTGTGCATTCTCAACAATTTTGCACATTTCTCTTATCTATATTTTGAGATCTTTTTAATTTTTTTAAATCATGGGAACCTCATTGCAATAAATGAAAATATTTATCAATTTTATCAATATTAGAGATCACTCACGCAAAAACTTACAAAAGGTGATTAACCAATGCTAATGATGCCGTAGAGAAACAAATTATAAGATATTATATAATATTATTATATTATTAATGAAATTTTGAAATAGTATATATAGAAAATATGGGATTTTTTTATCACCTGAATAATTAGTGAGCAAGTGTAAAGTGAAAACATAAGATACACACATATATATGTGTATTCCATAAGAGATTGTGAACTAATTTATCAAAAACATTCTTTGAATGAGCCGGATTCACGTGAATGACTTGAAAATAGTTTATGAGTTACTTATTAAAAAATGAGTAGCAACCCTTTTTATGAACCCTTTTAGTTGAAACACATCATCTTAAGATAGTTGAATGTAGTTTATGAGTTAGTTTTTGAAATAAAGCTATAAAACTAGGGTAACTTGTATATGAAGAAGAATGAGAGAATTTTCATAAGAAAACTGAGAGGGAAAGAATTAGGTAGGGTCAATTGTAATCAAAATTCATACAAAGATCTGTGCCATTACCTCTATTATATACTCAAGGTAGTGGTACTTAATAAAATTACATACCCAATCAAAGGAAGATAGTTGTAGAACTCTAACAAACTTCAGAAGAAAAAATAACATAAAAAAGGAAAGTGGTATTAACAATGAAACGATGTCGGAGGAATAAGGCCAAGCCTTCACTCAGACTTAAAACTTTGACAAGGTTGTTTACTTGCTCCTAACATCTTGCAAAGTCATAAATCTTGATTTCAAGAGCTGCTTGTGAATATTCCTTCAGTTCTTACATAAGATGGTATGGCAGATTCTTTCGATGTCAAAATCAACTTTCGTAAGCTTTTCCACGAGTGATGTCATGAATAGTGTAAAGAAGTAAATACCGATAAAGACGGGGGCCTACTGAGGGTAAATTTGATAGATTGACTGATTAGATATGAAAATTTTATAAATGAAATGTTATTTATAGAACGGACTAAACAGAAAAGTAAAAAGTTTATTGTGTGATCAAGGGAGGAGTTTGCATTCTTTCGTGTATTGGTTTGTATGATTTATATAAACGCTAAGATACAAGTAAATAGCTTAATTAGCGTATTGATTAGTACGGTTAAGAGGCGTAGCTAGGCTTGTGCAAGGTAGGGCAATTGCCCCATTTTTTCTTATAGAAAAAAGATGTTTTTCTTATGTTTTGCTTAATTACTATACAATTTTTCATAGTGCTCCTGTTTATTTTTAATTTTAGACCTACTATAATTCTTTATACTTTAAAATTTCTCATAATTCTAGGCATATATATCAAATTAAATTGTGACCCACCAAATTTCTTTTTCTAGATCCATCCCTGGTACGATTCATATAAATTATAAGAATGAGATTAAAATGAAAGTCTACATCTATCAATATTATCATATCATATTTCAATCACCGATTTGATCACATCCTAACACTTGATCTGAAAATTAGAATTTTGAACAAAGTTACAATTAGGGTTTCACTTAAGTGAACCTTTTTATTTCCAATACTAATCAATGGATTTGAGTTGTGGCCTTCACACTACCAAGTCTCATCCGAATCCGCCTATGCAGATGGGACATAGTCACGTAGTGAGTAATAGTATAATACAGAGTGTTAGGAAATACCTTCTTTCTATATATTTAGGGAAATATGGAGTTTAATTATAATAATAAAAAGTAGAAGGTCTTAGTTGCAATATTAAGATTTTATTCTGCAACGCGTAGTAATTATAAAGTTCATAACCTGATTCATGCAATTCAAAATCTCTCTTTCTTCTAATTTGTACTTTAAACATTAGTGTTAACATTAGTGTTTCCATTGCTTATGAAAAGATCGTCTTTCAAGAGACGGACTCATAATAAAATATAGTTAAAAGAAACAATTCAGCGATGGGTTGATCTTTACCTTTCGTGATTACAATTTACACAGAATTAACGTTTGAAATTCAGAACCTTTAAAACTGCGTCATGGGAACAGCGTTTGGAACGTGTTGAATTTACGGACTACTTTACCAGTCAAAAACAAACATCGTAGCTTTTGAAATGCTAAAATAATAAAATTAATATCGGCACCAACAGACAAAAACGACGACAAATCGCGGTACTATGGCAGTTTTTCTACATGCTGATTACTAGATGCTTATCTTTTTTGACCATTCAGTAACGCTTTTACATGAATTCCCTTTCTTTTGTATGTTAATCGATAGAGAGACCGTTTGGTTCAAGAGGGAGAGGAAAAATAATCAGGAAAGAGAAATGGAAAAAGACAAAGTATTGGGAAAGACGATTTTCATATGCTTATGGAAAGATTGAATTTAATTAAAATAATAAAAGATAAAATGTGTTGGTTGCAATATTAAAATTTTATTATCCAACGTGTAGTAGTTATAAAGTTATAACTCGATTCATGCAATTCAAAAATTTTATCTCCATTTCTTCTATTTTACACTTTAAACATTGATTTTTCCATTGCTTATGAAAAGATCGTCTTTCAAGAGACGGACTCATAATAAAATATAGTTAAAAGAAACAATTCAGCGATGGGTTGATCTTTACCTTTCGTGATTACAATTTACACAGAATTAACGTTTGAAATTCAGAACCTTTAAAACTGCGTCATGTGAACAGCGTTTGGAACGTGTTGAATTTACGGACTACTTTACCAGTCAAAAACAAACATCGTAGCTTTTGAAATGCTAAAATAATAAAATTAATATCAGCACCAACAGACAAAAACGACGACAAATCGCGGTACTATGGCAGTTTTTCTACATGCTGATTACTAGATGCTTATCTTTTTTGACCATTCAGTAACGCTTTTACATGAATTCCCTTTCTTTTGTATGTTAATCGATAGAGAGACCGTTTGGTTCAAGAGGGAGAGGAAAAATAATCAGGAAAGAGAAATGGAAAAAGACAAAGTATTGGGAAAGACGATTTTCATATGCTTATGGAAAGATTGAATTTAATTAAAATAATAAAAGATAAAATGTGTTGGTTGCAATATTAAAATTTTATTATCCAACGTGTAGTAGTTATAAAGTTATAACTCGATTCATGCAATTCAAAAATTTTATCTCCATTTCTTCTATTTTACACTTTAAACATTGATTTTTCCATTGCTTATGAAAAGATCGTCTTTCAAGAGACGGACTCATAATAAAATATAGTTAAAAGAAACAATTCAGCGATGGGTTGATCTTTACCTTTCGTGATTACAATTTACACAGAATTAACGTTTGAAATTCAGAACCTTTAAAACTGCGTCATGTGAACAGCGTTTGGAACGTGTTGAATTTACGGACTACTTTACAAGTCAAAAACAAACATCGTAGCTTTTGAAATGCTAAAATAATAAAATTAATATCGGCACCAACAGACAAAAACGACGACAAATCGCGGTACTATGGCAGTTTTTCTACATGCTGATTACTAGATGCTTATCTTTTTTGACCATTCAGTAACGCTTTTACATGAATTCCCTTTCTTTTGTATGTTAATCGATAGAGAGACCGTTTGGTTCAAGAGGGAGAGGAAAAATAATCAGGAAAGAGAAATGGAAAAAGACAAAGTATTGGGAAAGACGATTTTCATATGCTTATGGAAAGATTGAATTTAATTAAAATAATAAAAGATAAAATGTGTTGGTTGCAATATTAAAATTTTATTATCCAACGTGTAGTAGTTATAAAGTTATAACTCGATTCATGCAATTCAAAAATTTTATCTCCATTTCTTCTATTTTACACTTTAAACATTGATTTTTCCATTGCTTATGAAAAGATCGTCTTTCAAGAGACGGACTCATAATAAAATATAGTTAAAAGAAACAATTCAGCGATGGGTTGATCTTTACCTTTCGTGATTACAATTTACACAGAATTAACGTTTGAAATTCAGAACCTTTAAAACTGCGTCATGTGAACAGCGTTTGGAACGTGTTGAATTTACGGACTACTTTACCAATCAAAAACAAACATCGTAGCTTTTGAAATGCTAAAATAATAAAATTAATATCGGCACCAACAGACAAAAACGACGACAAATCGCGGTACTATGGCAGTTTTTCTACATGCTGATTACTAGATGCTTATCTTTTTTGACCATTCAGTAACGCTTTTACATGAATTCCCTTTCTTTTGTATGTTAATCGATAGAGAGACCGTTTGGTTCAAGAGGGAGAGGAAAAATAATCAGGAAAGAGAAATGGAAAAAGGCAAAGTATTGGGAAAGACGATTTTCATATGCTTATGGAAAGATTGAATTTAATTAAAATAATAAAAGATAAAATGTGTTGGTTGCAATATTAAAATTTTATTATCCAACGTGTAGTAGTTATAAAGTTATAACTCGATTCATGCAATTCAAAAATTTTATCTCCATTTCTTCTATTTTACACTTTAAACATTGATTTTTCCATTGCTTATGAAAAGATCGTCTTTCAAGAGACGGACTCATAATAAAATATAGTTAAAAGAAACAATTCAGCGATGGGTTGATCTTTACCTTTCGTGATTACAATTTACACAGAATTAACGTTTGAAATTCAGAACCTTTAAAACTGCGTCATGTGAACAGCGTTTGGAACGTGTTGAATTTACGGACTACTTTACCAGTCAAAAACAAACATCGTAGCTTTTGAAATGCTAAAATAATAAAATTAATATCAGCACCAACAGACAAAAACGACGACAAATCGCGGTACTATGGCAGTTTTTCTACATGCTGATTACTAGATGCTTATCTTTTTTGACCATTCAGTAACGCTTTTACATGAATTCCCTTTCTTTTGTATGTTAATCGATAGAGAGACCGTTTGGTTCAAGAGGGAGAGGAAAAATAATCAGGAAAGAGAAATGGAAAAAGACAAAGTATTGGGAAAGACGATTTTCATATGCTTATGGAAAGATTGAATTTAATTAAAATAATAAAAGATAAAATGTGTTGGTTGCAATATTAAAATTTTATTATCCAACGTGTAGTAGTTATAAAGTTATAACTCGATTCATGCAATTCAAAAATTTTATCTCCATTTCTTCTATTTTACACTTTAAACATTGATTTTTCCATTGCTTATGAAAAGATCGTCTTTCAAGAGACGGACTCATAATAAAATATAGTTAAAAGAAACAATTCAGCGATGGGTTGATCTTTACCTTTCGTGATTACAATTTACACAGAATTAACGTTTGAAATTCAGAACCTTTAAAACTGCGTCATGTGAACAGCGTTTGGAACGTGTTGAATTTACGGACTACTTTACCAGTCAAAAACAAACATCGTAGCTTTTGAAATGCTAAAATAATAAAATTAATATCGGCACCAACAGACAAAAACGACGACAAATCGCGGTACTATGGCAGTTTTTCTACATGCTGATTACTAGATGCTTATCTTTTTTGACCATTCAGTAACGCTTTTACATGAATTCCCTTTCTTTTGTATGTTAATCGATAGAGAGACCGTTTGGTTCAAGAGGGAGAGGAAAAATAATCAGGAAAGAGAAATGGAAAAAGACAAAGTATTGGGAAAGACGATTTTCATATGCTTATGGAAAGATTGAATTTAATTAAAATAATAAAAGATAAAATGTGTTGGTTGCAATATTAAAATTTTATTATCCAACGTGTAGTAGTTATAAAGTTATAACTCGATTCATGCAATTCAAAAATTTTATCTCCATTTCTTCTATTTTACACTTTAAACATTGATTTTTCCATTGCTTATGAAAAGATCGTCTTTCAAGAGACGGACTCATAATAAAATATAGTTAAAAGAAACAATTCAGCGATGGGTTGATCTTTACCTTTCGTGATTACAATTTACACAGAATTAACGTTTGAAATTCAGAACCTTTAAAACTGCGTCATGTGAACAGCGTTTGGAACGTGTTGAATTTACGGACTACTTTACCAATCAAAAACAAACATCGTAGCTTTTGAAATGCTAAAATAATAAAATTAATATCGGCACCAACAGACAAAAACGACGACAAATCGCGGTACTATGGCAGTTTTTCTACATGCTGATTACTAGATGCTTATCTTTTTTGACCATTCAGTAACGCTTTTACATGAATTCCCTTTCTTTTGTATGTTAATCGATAGAGAGACCGTTTGGTTCAAGAGGGAGAGGAAAAATAATCAGGAAAGAGAAATGGAAAAAGGCAAAGTATTGGGAAAGACGATTTTCATATGCTTATGGAAAGATTGAATTTAATTAAAATAATAAAAGATAAAATGTGTTGGTTGCAATATTAAAATTTTATTATCCAACGTGTAGTAGTTATAAAGTTATAACTCGATTCATGCAATTCAAAAATTTTATCTCCATTTCTTCTATTTTACACTTTAAACATTGATTTTTCCATTGCTTATGAAAAGATCGTCTTTCAAGAGACGGACTCATAATAAAATATAGTTAAAAGAAACAATTCAGCGATGGGTTGATCTTTACCTTTCGTGATTACAATTTACACAGAATTAACGTTTGAAATTCAGAACCTTTAAAACTGCGTCATGTGAACAGCGTTTGGAACGTGTTGAATTTACGGACTACTTTACCAGTCAAAAACAAACATCGTAGCTTTTGAAATGCTAAAATAATAAAATTAATATCGGCACCAACAGACAAAAACGACGACAAATCGCGGTACTATGGCAGTTTTTCTACATGCTGATTACTAGATGCTTATCTTTTTTGACCATTCAGTAACGCTTTTACATGAATTCCCTTTCTTTTGTATGTTAATCGATAGAGAGACCGTTTGGTTCAAGAGGGAGAGGAAAAATAATCAGGAAAGAGAAATGGAAAAAGACAAAGTATTGGGAAAGACGATTTTCATATGCTTATGGAAAGATTGAATTTAATTAAAATAATAAAAGATAAAATGTGTTGGTTGCAATATTAAAATTTTATTATCCAATGTGTAGTAGTTATAAAGTTATAACTCGATTCATGCAATTCAAAAATTTTATCTCCATTTCTTCTATTTTACACTTTAAACATTGATTTTTCCATTGCTTATGAAAAGATCGTCTTTCAAAAGACGGACTCATAATAAAATATAGTTAAAAGAAACAATTCAGCGATGGGTTGATCTTTACCTTTCGTGATTACAATTTACACAGAATTAACGTTTGAAATTCAGAACCTTTAAAACTGCGTCATGTGAACAGCGTTTGGAACGTGTTGAATTTACGGACTACTTTACCAGTCAAAAACAAACATTGTAGCTTTTGAAATGCTAAAATAATAAAATTAATATCGGCACCAACAGACAAAAACGACGACAAATCGCGGTACTATGGCAGTTTTTCTACATGCTGATTACTAGATGCTTATCTTTTTTGACCATTCAGTAACGCTTTTACATGAATTCCCTTTCTTTTGTATGTTAATCGATAGAGAGACCGTTTAGTTCAAGAGGGAGAGGAAAAATAATCAGGAAAGAGAAATGGAAAAAGACAAAGTATTGGGAAAGACGATTTTCATATGCTTATGGAAAGATTGAATTTAATTAAAATAATAAAAGATAAAATGTGTTGGTTGCAATATTAAAATTTTATTATCCAACGTGTAGTAGTTATAAAGTTATAACTCGATTCATGCAATTCAAAAATTTTATCTCCATTTCTTCTATTTTACACTTTAAACATTGATTTTTCCATTGCTTATGAAAAGATCGTCTTTCAAGAGACGGACTCATAATAAAATATAGTTAAAAGAAACAATTCAGCGATGGGTTGATCTTTACCTTTCGTGATTACAATTTACACAGAATTAACGTTTGAAATTCAGAACCTTTAAAACTGCGTCATGTGAACAGCGTTTGGAACGTGTTGAATTTACGGACTACTTTACCAGTCAAAAACAAACATCGTAGCTTTTGAAATGCTAAAATAATAAAATTAATATCGGCACCAACAGACAAATACGACGACAAATCGCGGTACTATCGCAGTTTTTCTACATGCTGATTACTAGATGCTTATCTTTTTTGACCATTCAGTAACGCTTTTACATGAATTCCCTTTCTTTTGTATGTTAATCGATAGAGAGACCGTTTGGTTCAACAGGGAGAGGAAAAATAATCAGGAAAGAGAAATGGAAAAAGACAAAGTATTGGGAAAGACGATTTTCATATGCTTATGGAAAGATTGAATTTAATTAAAATAATAAAAGATAAAATGTGTTGGTTGCAATATTAAAATTTTATTATCCAACGTGTAGTAGTTATAAAGTTATAACTCGATTCATGCAATTCAAAAATTTTATCTCCATTTCTTCTATTTTACACTTTAAACATTGATTTTTCCATTGCTTATGAAAAGATCGTCTTTCAAGAGACGGACTCATAATAAAATATAGTTAAAAGAAACAATTCAGCGATGGGTTGATCTTTACCTTTCGTGATTACAATTTACACAGAATTAACGTTTGAAATTCAGAACCTTTAAAACTGCGTCATGTGAACAGCGTTTGGAACGTGTTGAATTTACGGACTACTTTACCAGTCAAAAACAAACATTGTAGCTTTTGAAATGCTAAAATAATAAAATTAATATCGGCACCAACAGACAAAAACGACGACAAATCGCGGTACTATGGCAGTTTTTCTACATGCTGATTACTAGATGCTTATCTTTTTTGACCATTCAGTAACGCTTTTACATGAATTCCCTTTCTTTTGTATGTTAATCGATAGAGAGACCGTTTGGTTCAAGAGGGAGAGGAAAAATAATCAGGAAAGAGAAATGGAAAAAGACAAAGTATTGGGAAAGACGATTTTCATATGCTTATGGAAAGATTGAATTTAATTAAAATAATAAAAGATAAAATGTGTTGGTTGCAATATTAAAATTTTATTATCCAACGTGTAGTAGTTATAAAGTTATAACTCGATTCATGCAATTCAAAAATTTTATCTCCATTTCTTCTATTTTACACTTTAAACATTGATTTTTCCATTGCTTATGAAAAGATCGTCTTTCAAGAGACGGACTCATAATAAAATATAGTTAAAAGAAACAATTCAGCGATGGGTTGATCTTTACCTTTCGTGATTACAATTTACACAGAATTAACGTTTGAAATTCAGAACCTTTAAAACTGCGTCATGTGAACAGCGTTTGGAACGTGTTGAATTTACGGACTACTTTACAAGTCAAAAACAAACATCGTAGCTTTTGAAATGCTAAAATAATAAAATTAATATCGGCACCAACAGACAAAAACGACGACAAATCGCGGTACTATGGCAGTTTTTCTACATGCTGATTACTAGATGCTTATCTTTTTTGACCATTCAGTAACGCTTTTACATGAATTCCCTTTCTTTTGTATGTTAATCGATAGAGAGACCGTTTGGTTCAAGAGGGAGAGGAAAAATAATCAGGAAAGAGAAATGGAAAGATTGAATTTAATTAAAATAATAAAAGATAAAATGTGTTGGTTGCAATATTAAAATTTTATTATCCAATGTGTAGTGGTTATAAAGTTATAACTCGATTCATGCAATTCAAAAATTTTATCTCCATTTCTTCTATTTTACACTTTAAACATTGATTTTTCCATTGCTTATGAAAAGATCGTCTTTCAAGAGACGGACTCATAATAAAATATAGTTAAAAGAAACAATTCAGCGATGGGTTGATCTTTACCTTTCGTGATTACAATTTACACAGAATTAACGTTTGAAATTCAGAACCTTTAAAACTGCGTCATGTGAACAGCGTTTGGAACGTGTTGAATTTACGGACTACTTTACCAGTCAAAAACAAACATTGTAGCTTTTGAAATGCTAAAATAATAAAATTAATATCGGCACCAACAGACAAAAACGACGACAAATCGCGGTACTATGGCAGTTTTTCTACATGCTGATTACTAGATGCTTATCTTTTTTGACCATTCAGTAACGCTTTTACATGAATTCCCTTTCTTTTGTATGTTAATCGATAGAGAGACCGTTTGGTTCAAGAGGGAGAGGAAAAATAATCAGGAAAGAGAAATGGAAAAAGACAAAGTATTGGGAAAGACGATTTTCATATGCTTATGGAAAGATTGAATTTAATTAAAATAATAAAAGATAAAATGTGTTGGTTGCAATATTAAAATTTTATTATCCAACGTGTAGTAGTTATAAAGTTATAACTCGATTCATGCAATTCAAAAATTTTATCTCCATTTCTTCTATTTTACACTTTAAACATTGATTTTTCCATTGCTTATGAAAAGATCGTCTTTCAAGAGACGGACTCATAATAAAATATAGTTAAAAGAAACAATTCAGCGATGGGTTGATCTTTACCTTTCGTGATTACAATTTACACAGAATTAACGTTTGAAATTCAGAACCTTTAAAACTGCGTCATGTGAACAGCGTTTGGAACGTGTTGAATTTACGGACTACTTTACCAGTCAAAAACAAACATTGTAGCTTTTGAAATGCTAAAATAATAAAATTAATATCGGCACCAACAGACAAAAACGACGACAAATCGCGGTACTATGGCAGTTTTTCTACATGCTGATTACTAGATGCTTATCTTTTTTGACCATTCAGTAACGCTTTTACATGAATTCCCTTTCTTTTGTATGTTAATCGATAGAGAGACCGTTTGGTTCAAGAGGGAGAGGAAAAATAATCAGGAAAGAGAAATGGAAAAAGACAAAGTATTGGGAAAGACGATTTTCATATGCTTATGGAAAGATTGAATTTAATTAAAATAATAAAAGATAAAATGTGTTGGTTGCAATATTAAAATTTTATTATCCAACGTGTAGTAGTTATAAAGTTATAACTCGATTCATGCAATTCAAAAATTTTATCTCCATTTCTTCTATTTTACACTTTAAACATTGATTTTTCCATTGCTTATGAAAAGATCGTCTTTCAAGAGACGGACTCATAATAAAATATAGTTAAAAGAAACAATTCAGCGATGGGTTGATCTTTACCTTTCGTGATTACAATTTACACAGAATTAACGTTTGAAATTCAGAACCTTTAAAACTGCGTCATGTGAACAGCGTTTGGAACGTGTTGAATTTACGGACTACTTTACAAGTCAAAAACAAACATCGTAGCTTTTGAAATGCTAAAATAATAAAATTAATATCGGCACCAACAGACAAAAACGACGACAAATCGCGGTACTATGGCAGTTTTTCTACATGCTGATTACTAGATGCTTATCTTTTTTGACCATTCAGTAACGCTTTTACATGAATTCCCTTTCTTTTGTATGTTAATCGATAGAGAGACCGTTTGGTTCAAGAGGGAGAGGAAAAATAATCAGGAAAGAGAAATGGAAAAAGACAAAGTATTGGGAAAGACGATTTTCATATGCTTATGGAAAGATTGAATTTAATTAAAATAATAAAAGATAAAATGTGTTGGTTGCAATATTAAAATTTTATTATCCAACGTGTAGTAGTTATAAAGTTATAACTCGATTCATGCAATTCAAAAATTTTATCTCCATTTCTTCTATTTTACACTTTAAACATTGATTTTTCCATTGCTTATGAAAAGATCGTCTTTCAAGAGACGGACTCATAATAAAATATAGTTAAAAGAAACAATTCAGCGATGGGTTGATCTTTACCTTTCGTGATTACAATTTACACAGAATTAACGTTTGAAATTCAGAACCTTTAAAACTGCGTCATGTGAACAGCGTTTGGAACGTGTTGAATTTACGGACTACTTTACAAGTCAAAAACAAACATCGTAGCTTTTGAAATGCTAAAATAATAAAATTAATATCGGCACCAACAGACAAAAACGACGACAAATCGCGGTACTATGGCAGTTTTTCTACATGCTGATTACTAGATGCTTATCTTTTTTGACCATTCAGTAACGCTTTTACATGAATTCCCTTTCTTTTGTATGTTAATCGATAGAGAGACCGTTTGGTTCAAGAGGGAGAGGAAAAATAATCAGGAAAGAGAAATGGAAAAAGACAAAGTATTGGGAAAGACGATTTTCATATGCTTATGGAAAGATTGAATTTAATTAAAATAATAAAAGATAAAATGTGTTGGTTGCAATATTAAAATTTTATTATCCAACGTGTAGTAGTTATAAAGTTATAACTCGATTCATGCAATTCAAAAATTTTATCTCCATTTCTTCTATTTTACACTTTAAACATTGATTTTTCCATTGCTTATGAAAAGATCGTCTTTCAAGAGACGGACTCATAATAAAATATAGTTAAAAGAAACAATTCAGCGATGGGTTGATCTTTACCTTTCGTGATTACAATTTACACAGAATTAACGTTTGAAATTCAGAACCTTTAAAACTGCGTCATGTGAACAGCGTTTGGAACGTGTTGAATTTACGGACTACTTTACCAGTCAAAAACAAACATTGTAGCTTTTGAAATGCTAAAATAATAAAATTAATATCGGCACCAACAGACAAAAACGACGACAAATCGCGGTACTATGGCAGTTTTTCTACATGCTGATTACTAGATGCTTATCTTTTTTGACCATTCAGTAACGCTTTTACATGAATTCCCTTTCTTTTGTATGTTAATCGATAGAGAGACCGTTTGGTTCAAGAGGGAGAGGAAAAATAATCAGGAAAGAGAAATGGAAAAAGACAAAGTATTGGGAAAGACGATTTTCATATGCTTATGGAAAGATTGAATTTAATTAAAATAATAAAAGATAAAATGTGTTGGTTGCAATATTAAAATTTTATTATCCAACGTGTAGTAGTTATAAAGTTATAACTCGATTCATGCAATTCAAAAATTTTATCTCCATTTCTTCTATTTTACACTTTAAACATTGATTTTTCCATTGCTTATGAAAAGATCGTCTTTCAAGAGACGGACTCATAATAAAATATAGTTAAAAGAAACAATTCAGCGATGGGTTGATCTTTACCTTTCGTGATTACAATTTACACAGAATTAACGTTTGAAATTCAGAACCTTTAAAACTGCGTCATGTGAACAGCGTTTGGAACGTGTTGAATTTACGGACTACTTTACAAGTCAAAAACAAACATCGTAGCTTTTGAAATGCTAAAATAATAAAATTAATATCGGCACCAACAGACAAAAACGACGACAAATCGCGGTACTATGGCAGTTTTTCTACATGCTGATTACTAGATGCTTATCTTTTTTGACCATTCAGTAACGCTTTTACATGAATTCCCTTTCTTTTGTATGTTAATCGATAGAGAGACCGTTTGGTTCAAGAGGGAGAGGAAAAATAATCAGGAAAGAGAAATGGAAAAAGACAAAGTATTGGGAAAGACGATTTTCATATGCTTATGGAAAGATTGAATTCAATTAAAATAATAAAAGATAAAATGTGTTGGTTGCAATATTAAAATTTTATTATCCAACGTGTAGTAGTTATAAAGTTATAACTCGATTCATGCAATTCAAAAATTTTATCTCCATTTCTTCTATTTTACACTTTAAACATTGATTTTTCCATTGCTTATGAAAAGATCGTCTTTCAAGAGACGGACTCATAATAAAATATAGTTAAAAGAAACAATTCAGCGATGGGTTGATCTTTACCTTTCGTGATTACAATTTACACAGAATTAACGTTTGAAATTCAGAACCTTTAAAACTGCGTCATGTGAACAGCGTTTGGAACGTGTTGAATTTACGGACTACTTTACCAGTCAAAAACAAACATTGTAGCTTTTGAAATGCTAAAATAATAAAATTAATATCGGCACCAACAGACAAAAACGACGACAAATCGCGGTACTATGGCAGTTTTTCTACATGCTGATTACTAGATGCTTATCTTTTTTGACCATTCAGTAACGTTTTTACATGAATTCCCTTTCTTTTGTATGTTAATCGATAGAGAGACCGTTTGGTTCAAGAGGGAGAGGAAAAATAATCAGGAAAGAGAAATGGAAAAAGACAAAGTATTGGGAAAGACGATTTTCATATGCTTATGGAAAGATTGAATTTAATTAAAATAATAAAAGATAAAATGTGTTGGTTGCAATATTAAAATTTTATTATCCAACGTGTAGTAGTTATAAAGTTATAACTCGATTCATGCAATTCAAAAATTTTATCTCCATTTCTTCTATTTTACACTTTAAACATTGATTTTTCCATTGCTTATGAAAAGATCGTCTTTCAAGAGACGGACTCATAATAAAATATAGTTAAAAGAAACAATTCAGCGATGGGTTGATCTTTACCTTTCGTGATTACAATTTACACAGAATTAACGTTTGAAATTCAGAACCTTTAAAACTGCGTCATGTGAACAGCGTTTGGAACGTGTTGAATTTACGGACTACTTTACCAGTCAAAAACAAACATTGTAGCTTTTGAAATGCTAGAATAATAAAATTAATATCGGCACCAACAGACAAAAACGACGACAAATCGCGGTACTATGGCAGTTTTTCTACATGCTGATTACTAGATGCTTATATTTTTTGACCATTCAGTAACGCTTTTACATGAATTCCCTTTCTTTTGTATGTTAATCGATAGAGAGACCGTTTGGTTCAACAGGGAGAGGAAAAATAATCAGGAAAGAGAAATGGAAAAAGACAAAGTATTGGGAAAGACGATTTTCATATGCTTATGGAAAGATTGAATTTAATTAAAATAATAAAAGATAAAATGTGTTGGTTGCAATATTAAAATTTTATTATCCAACGTGTAGTAGTTATAAAGTTATAACTCGATTCATGCAATTCAAAAATTTTATCTCCATTTCTTCTATTTTACACTTTAAACATTGATTTTTCCATTGCTTATGAAAAGATCGTCTTTCAAGAGACGGACTCATAATAAAATATAGTTAAAAGAAACAATTCAGCGATGGGTTGATCTTTACCTTTCGTGATTACAATTTACACAGAATTAACGTTTGAAATTCAGAACCTTTAAAACTGCGTCATGTGAACAGCGTTTGGAACGTGTTGAATTTACGGACTACTTTACCAGTCAAAAACAAAAATTGTAGCTTTTGAAATGCTAGAATAATAAAATTAATATCGGCACCAACAGACAAAAACGACGACAAATCGCGGTACTATGGCAGTTTTTCTACATGCTGATTACTAGATGCTTATCTTTTTTGACCATTCAGTAACGCTTTTACATGAATTCCCTTTCTTTTGTATGTTAATCGATAGAGAGACCGTTTGGTTCAAGAGGGAGAGGAAAAATAATCAGGAAAGAGAAATGGAAAAAGACAAAGTATTGGGAAAGACGATTTTCATATGCTTATGGAAAGATTGAATTTAATTAAAATAATAAAAGATAAAATGTGTTGGTTGCAATATTAAAATTTTATTATCCAACGTGTAGTAGTTATAAAGTTATAACTCGATTCATGCAATTCAAAAATTTTATCTCCATTTCTTCTATTTTACACTTTAAACATTGATTTTTTCCATTGCTTATGAAAAGATCGTCTTTCAAGAGACGGACTCATAATAAAATATAGTTAAAAGAAACAATTCAGCGATGGGTTGATCTTTACCTTTCGTGATTACAATTTACACAGAATTAACGTTTGAAATTCAGAACCTTTAAAACTGCGTCATGTGAACAGCGTTTGGAACGTGTTGAATTTACGGACTACTTTACCAGTCAAAAACAAACATTGTAGCTTTTGAAATGCTAAAATAATAAAATTAATATCGGCACCAACAGACAAAAACGACGACAAATCGCGGTACTATGGCAGTTTTTCTACATGCTGATTACTAGATGCTTATATTTTTTTACCATTCAGTAACGCTTTTACATGAATTCCCTTTCTTTTGTATGTTAATCGATAGAGAGACCGTTTGGTTCAAGGGGGAGAGGAAAAATAATCAGGAAAGAGAAATGTAAAATGACAAAGTATTGGGAAAGACGATTTTCATATGCTTATGGAAAGATTGAATTTAATTAAAATAATAAAAGATAAAATGTGTTGGTTGCAATATTAAAATTTTATTATCCAACGTGTAGTAGTTATAAAGTTATAACTCGATTCATGCAATTCAAAAATTTTATCTCCATTTCTTCTATTTTACACTTTAAACATTGATTTTTCCATTGCTTATGAAAAGATCGTCTTTCAAGAGACGGACTCATAATAAAATATAGTTAAAAGAAACAATTCAGCGATGGGTTGATCTTTACCTTTCGTGATTACAATTTACACAGAATTAACGTTTGAAATTCAGAACCTTTAAAACTGCGTCATGTGAACAGCGTTTGGAACGTGTTGAATTTACGGACTACTTTACCAGTCAAAAACAAACATCGTAGCTTTTGAAATGCTAAAATAATAAAATTAATATCGGCACCAACAGACAAAAACGACGACAAATCGCGGTACTATGGCAGTTTTTCTACATGCTGATTACTAGATGCTTATCTTTTTTGACCATTCAGTAACGCTTTTACATGAATTCCCTTTCTTTTGTATGTTAATCGATAGAGAGACCGTTTGGTTCAAGAGGGAGAGGAAAAATAATCAGGAAAGAGAAATGGAAAAAGACAAAGTATTGGGAAAGACGATTTTCATATGCTTATGGAAAGATTGAATTTAATTAAAATAATAAAAGATAAAATGTGTTGGTTGCAATATTAAAATTTTATTATCCAACGTGTAGTAGTTATAAAGTTATAACTCGATTCATGCAATTCAAAAATTTTATCTCCATTTCTTCTATTTTACACTTTAAACATTGATTTTTCCATTGCTTATGAAAAGATCGTCTTTCAAGAGACGGACTCATAATAAAATATAGTTAAAAGAAACAATTCAGCGATGGGTTGATCTTTACCTTTCGTGATTACAATTTACACAGAATTAACGTTTGAAATTCAGAACCTTTAAAACTGCGTCATGTGAACAGCGTTTGGAACGTGTTGAATTTACGGACTACTTTACCAGTCAAAAACAAACATCGTAGCTTTTGAAATGCTAAAATAATAAAATTAATATCGGCACCAACAGACAAAAACGACGACAAATCGCGGTACTATGGCAGTTTTTCTACATGCTGATTACTAGATGCTTATCTTTTTTGACCATTCAGTAACGCTTTTACATGAATTCCCTTTCTTTTGTATGTTAATCGATAGAGAGACCGTTTGGTTCAAGAGGGAGAGGAAAAATAATCAGGAAAGAGAAATGGAAAAAGACAAAGTATTGGGAAAGACGATTTTCATATGCTTATGGAAAGATTGAATTTAATTAAAATAATAAAAGATAAAATGTGTTGGTTGCAATATTAAAATTTTATTATCCAACGTGTAGTAGTTATAAAGTTATAACTCGATTCATGCAATTCAAAAATTTTATCTCCATTTCTTCTATTTTACACTTTAAACATTGATTTTTCCATTGCTTATGAAAAGATCGTCTTTCAAGAGACGGACTCATAATAAAATATAGTTAAAAGAAACAATTCAGCGATGGGTTGATCTTTACCTTTCGTGATTACAATTTACACAGAATTAACGTTTGAAATTCAGAACCTTTAAAACTGCGTCATGTGAACAGCGTTTGGAACGTGTTGAATTTACGGACTACTTTACCAGTCAAAAACAAACATTGTAGCTTTTGAAATGCTAAAATAATAAAATTAATATCGGCACCAACAGACAAAAACGACGACAAATCGCGGTACTATGGCAGTTTTTCTACATGCTGATTACTAGATGCTTATCTTTTTTGACCATTCAGTAACGCTTTTACATGAATTCCCTTTCTTTTGTATGTTAATCGATAGAGAGACCGTTTGGTTCAAGAGGGAGAGGAAAAATAATCAGGAAAGAGAAATGGAAAAAGACAAAGTATTGGGAAAGACGATTTTCATATGCTTATGGAAAGATTGAATTTAATTAAAATAATAAAAGATAAAATGTGTTGGTTGCAATATTAAAATTTTATTATCCAACGTGTAGTAGTTATAAAGTTATAACTCGATTCATGCAATTCAAAAATTTTATCTCCATTTCTTCTATTTTACACTTTAAACATTGATTTTTCCATGACTTATGGAAATATCGTCTTTCAAGAGACGGACTCAAGGAAAAAAGAAATGAATAACCCTATTTATAATAATATGTTTGGTTCGGGAAAGAAAATCAAATTCTTTCTCATTACTCTTGTTACTGTTTTGTTCACACTTGGGAAATAAATATTAATTTCTAGCATTATTTATAAAATTACAAATATAAGTATAAATTATTTATCATTATCAAATATGCTAAAAAAATATAAATGTATTTCATCAATTATTGTCATATTGAGTTCATATAAAAAAATATTTAATATGAAATACGTAGTTTATCATAATTAATTTATTAATATGCTGTATGTGATTTAAAAAAAAATGTAAATCTAGTATAATTTTTGGTTAATATATAAATAGCAACATTATTATGTGGGATATTGTTAGATTTATTTAACATTTATTTTTTAAATATTAAAATTTAGGCAAAATCTTAGGATAGACCATCTTTCCATATGCCTATGGAAAGATGAGGTTGAATTATAATTATAGAAAAGTAAAAGATTTTAGTTACAATATTAAAAATTTATCATGCAATATGTAGTAGTTATAAGTTTATGACCCGATTAATGCAACCCAAAAATTTTATCTTAATTTTTTTTAATTTACAATTTAAACCATATTGTTTCCATCATTTATGGAAAGACCATCTTTCAATAGACATACTCTAAAATTTATACATGAAAATGTGACTTGAAAATTTTGATTAAAAATAGAAAGTCTTTTTTGTGACGGAGGAAGCATATGTTACGCAACTCAAAAAGCATAAAATTGAGAAAATGAGTCAACTTTACGTTTTTGGCGGGTTTTGGCGGCAATCTAATGAGAAGTTGGTGGGTTTTGGCGGCAGCCAGAATTGACTAGTAATATTTCAAAATTAAAATTCTGGAACATTCTTAATAGTAACTTTACGTAAATGAAAGTAAAACCAATTGAAAGAGAGATTTTTCGATTTTGATATTACTGAATGAAATATATAGAATACAAGGGATAAATTATAATTAAAATAATTTTAGTTTAGTCATCAAAATAAATATAAATCTAACCAAATCTAATCATTACATTGATTTATTCTAACACCCATTCATCCCTTCCATCTCTTTCTCTTCCTTTCTTGCCGGTAACGGCTCTTTCCCGTCGTTAATGGCTACTATCCTGCCGTTAACATTTAACGAGAGACACGGCCATTGCTTTGCCGGCCGCTATGGCGGAAAGCAACGCCAACCAAGCCACACCAAAATCCTTCATGGCTGCTCTCCAGACCAAATCCCCCCTACTAATGAAATCCCTGCCTAACAACCCAGAGCTAACCCTTAAATCTAAACATTTAGGTGACCCGGCTTGTCTCTACTCCGATGATCAAATTGCTAAACTCTCGGCACACTATGCTAATGCCTTGGTCGGAAAATTCACAAAAGGGAGACTGTCGATGGAGCAACTGGAGCTAGCCTTCAGGACGGTAGGTTTTGCCGGTAACTATCAGTTAGGTTCGTTAGACTATAAACATGTTTTGATTAGGTTCGATCAAGTCAACGATTACCAAAGGTGCTGGATCAAAGGAGTTTGGAATTTCAATGGAATCCTGCTGAAGATGTTCAAATGGTCTCCGAATTTCTCGAATCACAGAGAATCCCCAATTGTGCCCATCTGGTGTACGATCAGGGAAGTCCCTCTGTACTATTATAATTCTGCATCTATTGAGGCCATTGGAAATAGCATATGAAGTTTTATTAAGAATGATTTAGCTACTGAAATGCTCACAAGGCCTTCTGCAATTAAATTGTGTGTGGAAATTGATTTACAGAAACCTTTGTGTAATTTCATTAGATTGGGATCAGTTACTGATAACAAAAAATACCCAATTGAGTTTGAAGATGTCCCACTTTACTGTGATCATTGTGCTAAGTTAGGACATTCTTTAAATCAATGTAGAGCTATCCCACAAATCATTAATGGTAAATCATTGGAAAACCCCACATCACAAAGCCAGAATCATACACAGTGGCAGGCTACTGGGAATAAGTTTAGTAAGGCACCTCTGATCTCCTTAGGAAATTAGACTGTCTCTCCCCCTCCCAATAATGACAAAGTAGTTCACCAGAGAGCTATAACAAGCCCCTCCCTAAACCCTTCCTCCTACTCGCTTCCAGGTGTTGATAGAGTGCTTGATAACGATACCTTGCAACACCAACAATAACACCTGTTTAATCACCCAGAATCCCACCCCAAGAAAATTCTCTCTCAAAACTGTTAAATGCTACAGCATTGTCCAAACCTACTCCGATTGCCCATGCAAAAGATTATATACAAATTGGCTCACTCAGGTTAACCCTGAACCAATCCTCCCCAACTAACCCCCTACTTTCTCTACAAGGAAAGATGGAAAATAGGTTTTCTGTTCTGCAGGATTTAGACAATCTCCCCCAAGCACAGGACCTTATGGAACTGGAAGTGCAAGATTTAGAAGAAGAGGCTGCTAACAGTCACCTGGACCTCACAACACCACAATCTATGAAGCTTAAAGGTACCATTAATCAGCAAGGTAAGTCTAAGAATAAAATAATAATTATTTTAGTCAGCTGAATAAGATGATGCTTAGATCAGCTACAAAAAGTCATAAATCATGTGAACAATAACACACACTTTAACTGTTAATTGTTTAGTATGGAATCTTAGAGGTATGGAATCTTCTATGCTAAGACTAATCCAATTAGTTAAGCTGAAGAAAATTCAACTCCTTTGTATAATTGAACCAATGCATGATAACACTCAGTGTCAATCTTATATGGATAAGCTCAATTTCTCACATAATCTGCCACTCCAAAATGGTAAAATATGGCTTATGTGGAACAACCCTGTAACAGTCTCACTCATCTCTCATCATGAACAGTTTTTGTATGGCCCACCTTACTTTAGACATAGACATGGAAGCAGTTTTTGTTTATGCTCTTAGGAATAAAGAGAGTGACCTGAGCGTCATACCTAAAAGTGAAACTATTTTCATAGGAGACTTTAATACCATCACTTCACTTTCAAAATATAGAGGTCCTAGCTCCCCTTCTCTAGGAAGTATTAGAGATTTCAATAACTGGATTAGCTCCTCTGGAATTCAAGAAATTAATACAGTAGGGAACCTATTCACTTGGTCCAATTCAAGACTTAGGAATCCTACCTCAAAGAGATTAGATAGAGGACTTTGTACTATTAAATGGAATTCTAAATTTCCTTCATCTTCTATCCAAATTTTGAATAGGCAATCCTCATATCACTCTCCTCTACTCCTTCAGGTGTCAACTCTGGCTATTTCTCACCCTAAACCCTTTAGATTTATAAATACTTGGTTTAATAGACCAGAATTTATAGACCTAATTAGGGAAAATTGGTCAAATCCACTCTCTCAGTCTGGAATGCTAGGCTTCTATCCAAAATTGATTAGACTGAAGAAAGTGATAAAAACTTTGAATAGAGACTGCTTTGGAAACATCAATGCTAATGTAATCACTGCAGAAGAGGCTCTAAGATTACAGGAACTTGTCTTTGACTCGACCCCCTTAGATTCTGAATTAAGGCACTTTTGATTCTAAAAATTTTGGAAGCAGAAAGCTAGATCAACATGGCATAAGCTAGGAGATAATAACACCCAATTTTTTCATAAGACAGTGCAGGAAAAAAACTGTAAATTACATATCACTAAAATTAAAAATAGGCAGGGTCAGTGGCTTAACTCACATTTAAATATTCAAAAAGAAGTTGTTGCCTATTTTTCTGATCTGTTAACTGAACCTAACCGTAGGGCTAATAATACCTATTACCCTCATTTTCTTAGCCAAATCCCATCGATCATCACTGAACAGGATAACCAAGCTTTATCTAGACCAATCTCAGAGGATGAACTTAAATCTGTGATTAATTGCTTATATAAAAACAGTAGTCCAAGTCCAGATGGCTTTTCTAGTAAATTCTATATTAAGTGCTGGGCTATCATTAAGGAAGATTTAACTGATGCTGTTAATGAATTAATTTTAGGTTTACATATGCCAAGGGGTATTTCCAGTACCTGGATAACTCTAATTCCAAAAAAAGCAACACCACCATCTTTTGATGACTTCAGACCAATTAGTCTCTCTAATGTTATCAACAAAATCTGCTCTAAGGTTTTAATGGAAAGATTGAAACCTCACATGGAGAACCTAATCTCTCCCAATCAAACTGCCTTTATGAAGAATAGAGACATTTATGATAACATACTCTATTTACAGGAAATGTTAAGATTCTTAGATAAAAAAAGTATAGTGCCTAACTGCATTCTCAAATTGGACCTTAGGAAAGCTTTTGACAGGGTCAATTGGGATTTTCTTAGGAACATATTAGGTAGATTTTGTTTTAATGGGAATTTCTTAAATGCTGTTATGAATAATTTATCACAAGCTCATTTCTCAGTTCTTATCAATGGCAATCCAGTGGGCTTTTTTAAAGCCACTAGAGGTATCAAACAAGGTGATCCCCTTTCTCCCTTCCTCTTTAATATTTTCTCAGAGGCTTTCTCTAGGAGCCTTTCCTTTATATTTTGGAATAATAGTCTCTCATACTATCAGTTACCTGCCTCAATCACACCAGCTTCTCAATTAATGTATGCTGATGATACCATTATTTTCATGCAAACCTCTAAATCCAACCTGATTAAGATTAAATCATTTTTAGAGATCTTTGAATCTACCTCGGGACAAAAGTTCAATTTTGAGAAATCTGATTTCTATATAAGCAAAAGGGCTACAACAGCCAAATTAAATCAGGTTAGGATGATTTTAAAAATGAAAAAAAGGCTAGTTTCCTTTTAAATACCTAGGTTGCAAAAATTTTAAAGGTAGAACCTTGAATAGATACTTCCAACCTTTGATGGAAAATCTGGACAAAAAACTGATGAACTGGAAAAATAAATGGCTGAGTTCAGGGGGTAAATTGGCCTTAATCCAATCCTGTTTATACTCTTTACCTCAACATCTATGGACTGTTACTAAACCCCTTAATCATATAGTTAAGACATTTGAAAAAAAAATGTCCAGATTTTTCTGGGGAGAGTCAGATGGCAAAAAGAACAAAGTTTGGAAAAGGTGGTCTGATTTAGCTGTACCAAGTCTCAAAATGGTCTAGGTTTTAGATCAATTCAGGCCATAATTGACTCCTACTCTCTTAAACTCTGGTGGAAGAGTCGGTTAGGAACTACCATGTGGGCTAAAATGATATGGTCCTTACCACATACACATAGAAAATCCATGACCTAGAAGAGAATCTGTTCAGTTAACTCCTCTGTTGAGAATAACACCCTGATCATTCATGGTAAAGGTAGCTGTAATTTCTGGTCTGCTAGCTGGTGCCCTAATGGGCCACTGATGAACTGTATCCCCAGCTCCACCTTTTCCCCATTATTATATTGCTCTGTGGCTGATTTTATCAGTAACAAAGCATCTATTCTACCTCAGATCTCCTCCTTCCTGGAACATGATACTCTCTCTTTTCTTCAGGATGCAGAAATTACCCAAGATAGAGAAGATAGGTTGATCTCGAAACCAGAAGTGACAGGTGTTTTCTCCTTCAAATCTGTATACAAGGAACTCACTCTCTCCTTAGGTAATTTCCCTGCTACCAAACTTATATGGAATCCTAAACTACAAAAAAAGGTTTCTATTTTTACATGGAAAATGTTGCACTCTTTCCTACCTTTTGATGATGAGCTAATCAAATGTGGTTTTAGTCTTGCTTCAAAATGCCCAGCATGTTGTCATTTGGACTCTATTCAACATTTTTTTATATCCTGCTCCCTTGCTCAAACTATATGGAATAAGATTGCATCTTTTTTGGATTTTCATCTTAATGATCAAGATTTAATTAATGAAAGATTTTTCCTGTTTTGGAATAGTCATGGCCTTCCTAAGTGGCACCAACTGTTATGCAAAATTCTCCCACCTTTGATCAGTTGGTGCCTCTGGAAGGCAAGGAAAAGTTTCTTATTTGACAACAAACATTTTTCTTCAGAACTTATATGCAAGGAAGTTTGTGATCATATTTATCTATCTCTCTATGCTAAACCTCACCACCACAGTTCCCTCTTAACTATTCCATCCAGCTTTTTGCATCTGATCCCTCATCTTAGACCACCTCTGAAGCCTACTATATCTATTGTTTTCTGGGAAAGGCCAAAGCCAGATTGCATATAGATCAATGTAGATGCATCCTGGTATTCTAATAATGCAACAGTTGGCCTGATTGCAAGGGACAGTTATGGAACCCCATTCCTTATCAAATCAACAGCTATTACTGATGCTTCTTCACTTCAAGCAGAGATTTCAGCTATTTTATTTGCCTTCCAAACTTTTCCAGAACTAGATAACACTTTCACAATTGAATCAGATTCATTGTTGGCAGTGAAAATGATCAAAGATCCCTATACTGCTCATTGGCCTTTGTTTGGTCTAACCTCTAAAGTACAGTCCCTGTTAAGGAATACTGATCTTAAACATGTTTTTAGGGAATGTAACTATGTGGCAGATGCTATTGCTAAACATCATTCAATCTATAATCTGAGCCTAAGCCTTTCTAATGTACCCACGCACATCAAAGGCCTCATTTCTTTGGATAGGGAGCATACTCCCTATATCAGACTGTATAAGAATGGCTCCTGATAGAATTGATATTGCTAAGAATTTGCCGTTTGATTTTTTTCAGGTTCTATGAAGGGATTTCAAACATCTGAAGCTCAGCTACACTTATATGGATACCCATCTCAATTGGGTATCTTACTGTGGTTATGTGAAGGAATGCCCCGTTATCAGATTTTGACTACTCAGAAATCCAACTTTAGGCTTTGGATTTTAACATTAATATCTGTAGTTTCTAGATTGAAGTTGCTTGGCCAAAGGAAAGAATTAACACAAGGGGTGGAGATTCTTTCTTTTGGAATCGCAACTTCAATAACTATCCTCTTTTACTATGGATAGTTAAAACAATCTATTACTAGATAGGTATTTCTTTTGGAGGCAACTATGTTGCCTTAGATCTCCTCATGAACAAAACAAGTCTTTGTATATTTCAGTTGCCTCAACTAAGGCCTGGGGAACCTTATATATAATCCCCCACCCTCGGGTGTTTTCATTTAAAAAAAGATTTATTCAAACACCCCCCCCCCAAGAAAAACGTCGGATACTGGCCAACGCAAAGCTTAGATTTGAAGAACTCGAATAGCGGACGAGAGAGCCTTTTGGTGAAGATATCCACAATCTGGAGAGAAGTAGGATCATGAGCAACTCGCAGCTTGCCAGAAGTAACTAGCTCTCGAACAAAGTGATAGTCGATGTCGATATGCTTTGCCCGCTTGTGAACAACTGGATTCTGCACCAAGAAGATTGCACTGCTATTGTTACATAACAACACTGGAGAACCAGGCAAAAGAACTCGAAGATCTCAGAGAAAAGGAGTAAGCCAAACATTTGAGGCACTGTTGGCAAGAGCACGATACTCAGATTCAGTGCTGGAATGAGAAACGGTGGGCTGTTTCTTGGCACTCCAAGAAACAAGGTTCCCACCAAGAAAAACAACATATATGTAGGTAGATCGGCGAGTCTCCAAACATCGAGCCCAATCAACATCAGAGTACCCTAACACCTCTGGAGAACTATCAAAATGAATAATAATACCAAAATGCAGAGCACCCCAAACATACCGTAGTATCTGAGTAACAATAGCAAAATGATCGTCTCTAGGATCCTGAAGGTATTGGCTGACAATATTGACCGAAAAATCCAAATAAAGGCGAGTGATGGTCAAGTACTGAAGAGCCTCAACAAAAGAACGATACAAATTTGGATAGAAGCCGAGAACTCATGTTGTATTCCAAGCTCATCGCAGAAGGAACTGAATTGTTCATTCTCAAATTCTCTACCATGATCACTTCGAATTCGAATTATCTTCCCTACTGGACTCCCTTTTTCAGTTTGTAACTTCACTACAAGGCTTCTAAATACTTCTATCGTATCAGATTTTTCTTTCAAAAAGGCTACCCATGTAAATCTGGAGAAGTCATCAACACATACAAAGATATATTTCTTTCCACCTATACTAGGTGTATTAACCGGACCCATCAAATCCATATGCAATAATTTTCCAGATTTCTAGATGTAGTAATATACTGAACTGAAGAGTGAGTAGATCAAATTTGTTTACCTTGTTGACATGGTCCACATACAACTCCATCCTTGCTGGTTAAGGTAGGCATTTCTCGTACAGCTTTCACATTTGCAATTTTCACCAATGTTTTATAATTGATGTGGCCGAGCTTCCTGTGCCAAAGAATTCCTTCATCTTGCTTTGAAATCATACACCTAACTCCTTGTTCTAGCAAATAGCAATTGTCTGATGATCTTATTCCTGAGAGAACCTTGTTTTCTCCATGCTTCACTATACATTTGTCCTTCTGGAACTCCACTACCATATTGTCGTCACACAGCTGGCTTATACTTAACAAGTTTGCCTTTAGATCTTCAATAAATAATACACTTGTGAATACTGGAAACCCTTCAATTTTCAATTCGCCCTTGCCAATTACTCTGCTTCTCTTTCCATCACCAAAGGTTACATATCCACCATCATATGGAGTAATGTTCGTGAGATATTCTGAAGTGCCAGTCATGTGGCGCGAACAACCGCTATCAAAGTACCACGAATCACTGGAATAAGCTGTTAGAGAAGTGTGTGCCACCAGACACATACTAGATTTCTTAACCATCCATACCTTTCTGATTGATTTTACTGTATGAATATTGCATGTGTTGGAACACAGCAGAAGTTGTCTTCCTGTCATTTGATATCTGATCAATCTCATGCACTGCTTTTCAGTATGTCCTTGATACGTACAGTATTTACATATGAGTGGCTTTCTCTGGTATGACATCCCATGCTTTCGCTTTACTTCTCGGATCTTATCCTTGAGGGTTACTGGTTTTTCATGTGATTCAGTCTTGGGTTCTTTCCCGTATCCAATCCCGTGTCGATCACCAAAGTTTCTTCCCATATCCAGAATATCATCAAGTTTTGCCTTTCCGGAATTTAATTTAACAATAGTTGCTTCAGACATCTCGGCCCTCTTTACTACTGCTATCAGTTTTTCATTCAGTTCTTCATTACTCTTTTCAAGTTTTGCAACTGTGAACCGTAATTCTCTTTCACTTTCCATTAACTTCCTTTTTTCTTCGTTCAGCTCTTTGTTTGCATCAGCTACTTGGACCCACATTGCATACATTTTTTCATAGGTGCTGTAGATTTCTTCATCACTTACAGACAAATCATCATCTTCATTGCTGTGTGAGTCATCCAGATCTATGTTGGAACATACAGCTTTAACTTTTGTTCAGTGTGTTGGAACATTGGTCCTCTGATGTATTATGAACCTTTGCTCCGAAAGCTACGTAGTTACTGGTGAATTCCTCTTCGTCATTCTCATCATCTTCATCTTCACTCCAAGAAGTGGCATATGATTTTCCTTGCTTCTTGCGAGTGTTAGCACTTTCAGCCTGAATATGACTGTATCCTTCACATTCTCTGCACTGAATTCTCCCAGCCTGTTTTGGTTCATTGTTCTGATTTTTCCCAAACTGGGGATTCTCTGGTTCAAATCTCATTCCACGATTATTACCTGAGTCTTGTTGTCTTTGTATATTTCCGCCAAATATTTCCTGAGATTTCTTGTTGACCACCTTCTTTAGCATTCTCGAGAAATTCTTAGTGATCAGTGCAAGTTTTTCAATCTCATCGTCGCTGTCAGACTCGTGATTATCCTTAGGTGGAGACACTTTGAACGCCAATTCCTTAAAGACTCTTTTTGTAGCTTGTTGGAATGTCATCTCATATGTCTATAATGAACCCATTAGTTAATCTAGGCTCATGGTGGCAACGTCTCCAGCTTCCTCTATTGCTGCTTCTTTCATTGCAAATCTTTTGGGAAGTGATCTCAGGGTCTTTTTCACTAGTTTTGTTTCTTTGTACACCTTTCCAAGTTGATAAGCCATGTTGGAGATGTCCCTAAGTTTTCCATTGAATGTAGCAATGGTGTCATCTTCATCCATTTTGAGTTCCTCAAACTTTGTAGCCAGTATCTGTAATTTGGATTCACGAACTCGACTGGTTCCTTCATGAACAGTCTGTAAAATGTCCCATGCTTTCTTTGTTTAGTGACATGTAGAGATAAGCTTGAATTGATTTTCATCGACTGCAGTGAAGATTGCATTAAGTGCCTTCGAAATTGCCAGAGATTCTTTGAGGTTATCTGGAGTCCATCTAGCCTTGTCTTTGGGTTTCTGCTTCCTTTGGCTTGACTCTCCTTCTACCGCCTTAGAACTTGCATCATCATCTTCTGTAGGATGATTCCATTCATTCTCAACATAAAACCATGCAAGTTCATCCAGTGAATTGATGAAAACCCTCATGCGTGCCTTCCAATAGTTGTAGTTGTTGCCTTCTAGCAGGGGTGGTCGAGATACTGAAGCTTCTTCTCTTGTCGTCATGGTAAAACTGGATCTCACTTTCCTTGAAACAACCAAGGGAATAATAAGTGACGAAGCTCGGATTCCAATTGAATTTCAGTTTTACCATTTTTTCCAGTAGTTACTAGTGTGTTCCAACATGACTAGTCTAACCAAGTGCATCATAACGTAAAACGTAAAGAACACATGACTTGGTTACGCAGTTCGGTGTAATCCACCTACATATGCAGAGCCTGGCCCAGTTCAGAATGAATCCACTAATTAGAAAGATACAGTACAGAGTACAGTTTACAAAATACTTATCTTTACTAACTATAACGTGTGGACTCTACTAGCTCCCCTAGCTACCGATCTGCCTTGATCAGACTCCCTCTGATCTCGAAATCCGTCGACGCAGGATCTCCTCCTCCTGAGGAATTAAGGTTTGTGATTCTGAAATTTGTGCGGCAAGTCAGGTGTGTTGGAACACAGTAGTCTGACTCTTTGCAATTCTCGAAAGTCTCAAAAATCTGTATGCAGATTTTTGCTCTGTAAAATCCGTAAGTATGCAGCCGTGTTTGTCCCAATTTATATCCACAAACAGATTGGAATACTCCTTGATTATCTCCACAATATTCCTATTCCAAATCTGCTTCTTGAAGCATATCCAAATCCCATAAATAAAGGGATTTACCTTATATCAATCTATCTCATATATTCGAATATATCATCTCCTTATAAGTAGGAATTTCCATAAATCAATTATGCTTCACACGCCTGATATACATAGCCAAATATACTACTTCCATATATTATAAAATACTCTAATATTTCGGGTTTGATTTCCATAAAACCTTGGCGTGAATATTCTGCATCAGCATGTTCCCACATGGAATGTATTCTTGTTCACAAAATTGTCAATCAAATTATTCACTTGCAAATCCCTTGACTTTACATTATTGTTTATATATCTATTGAAATATGTGGTCAAATTTGGACAGTGAATAATGACGTTTTATGAAGTGCGCAGTTTAATTTGGGACGGAGGGAGTGTAATATTTTCAAAATCACTTTCGATTTCGGAACTACCCTTACAAATTAATTTTTAAAAATCTTGGATTTTTGGTTCACTTGAAATCAGAAAACCCAAATCGATCACATCATCTCATTATTCATATGAATACATACAGATTTTCATCTCTAACACAACACAACCACCGTCAACCTCATCTTTTACACTCATTTTAAACTCATCTGTCAAACCCACTAAACATTCAAACAACAATCAACAATAAACCTTGAACAATAAGATACATCAAAATTTGTTGGTGGGTTTGCCAATAACGTATTCAAAATGAAGAAGATACTATAATGTGACAATAAGAGGTTTATCACCACACAGTGGTCAAATATGAAGTCGGAGCTGCGTAAGTTGAATTTAAAAGAAAATAGAGGAAGTGTAAGATTTAGATGCCCACTTTTATGCGAAATTACAAGTTTTGTTCCTCTTTTTGCATCATATTCCTAAACGGTTCTTAGATTATTGCAAAATATTCTCAATTTGTTCTTTTGTCGGACATAATACATTTTAATAAAGTTAACGGGCTCATCAACAACTACCGGAATTTTAAAAATTAAAGTTTAACAACTTATGTGATTAAATTAATTGCTTAAAATATTCTCTTATTCCATTTTTTTTCTCCATTGCCTCCTCCTCCATGTTCCACACCATCAATCCAACCACACTCATTGTCTCTTCTATTGTGCGTACTTTCCATGTTCCCTGCTTCTCAATGGCGACACTATCACCACTAGAAAGTTTGACTCAATATTGACTCACCTAAACTGACTAATAATATGTGGGAATAAAGTGAGAATATTTTTTTATAATCAGGAAACATTTTGGGAATAATTTGCAGAAAGATGAACGAAACATGTAATTTCAGTTAAAAGTGGATACCAAATTTATCTTTTTCTTTTTAAAAAAATTTGATACCTACGGGGAAAGAAGGAGAATAATAAAGGTGAAATATTTTCTAGAATTTCGGATAACTTAGTACATTCCATACACTTGTATCAATGTTGGAAGTGGACTTCCAAATAAGGTTTGCCTTCATTAGTGGACTTCCAAATAAGGTTTGCCTTCATTAGTGGACTTCCAAATAAGTTTTGCCTTCATTAGTGGACTTCCAAATAAGTTTGCGTTTTTCTTCCTTTACTAATTTTATTCTTTTTATAGCCTGCTGGATTAGATTAATAATTTGTCTGTTCGTCGTACTGTCCTTGACTAACATGATTATTTATAATTGAGGTGCTTTCCCGTTGGGCAAAATTTTGGGAAAGACGGTCTTTCCATAGGCTTATGGAAAGATGGGATATAATTAGAATAATAAAAGGTGAAAGGTGTTAGTTGCAATATTAAACTTTTAGTGTGCAACATGCAGTAGTTATAAAATTTATAACCCGGTTCATGCAACCCAAAAATTTTATCTTAATTTCTTCTAATTTACACTTTAAACCTTGATCTTTCCGTAACTTATGGAAAGACCGTCTTTCAAGAGACGAACTCTTCCCGTTGTTAGAAGTTTATACAGTTTTCATTAATTAAGATATTACAATTTTTTTTATTGAATCAACCTGATCTAATATAGCAACTATTTAGTGTCACTACGTTGACACTCACTTTATTTTTCTCTCTCCATATTCATCTTTCATAGATATTGAAAGAATCATTTCTTGTAATATATTCTAAATTATTGGAAAGAATAGAATAGAGTTACATACGAAATCTTAGTAGTGAAATAACTCTAATCTAATCATTAGTCCTATCCATAACTAATCATCCAATTGACAGATTCTAACACTCCCTCGAGAGTGATGCGTCGGATGTTCAGAGAAGCAAAACTTAGATCTGAAGAATTCAAATAATGGATGAGATAGATCCTTGGTGAAAATGTCCGCAATCTGAAGAGAGGTATGAAGATGAGCAACAAGCAACTTGCTAAATGCCACTGTTAATTGAAATTCACAGCTTAGTATATTATTTTTTGAATTTATCTTTTGAGGGTACTTACTTTTACCGTTATATTCAGTAAAAAGTTGGATAGCATTTAGAATGATATTTACTTTCCGTCCAAAAACACTTTTTTTAGAATATAAATATAAATTCGAATACCTTTTAAAATAAAAAAATACTATCAAACTTTAAATTTAAATGAAAAGTACCATCCAGAAGATTTGCTTTTTATATTTGACTAATGATGAAAAATGAACGCCGCCATCAATAACTAGCTCCGCACCCTCTCTCTATTCCCTATATATGCACCTACTACCATATATACTTGTCATTTACAAGTTGTTCAAAATCATCTGGCTTATATAACTTGCTAGTTAGTCCAAAATGTCGACCGTGAAAACACTAGCTCAGACCCAAGACCTCAAGTCCCTCCCGTCCGACTATTCCCATTTCAAGAACCAAGAAAAATCCTTCCAAGCTGGCCCTGAAGTCACCATTCCGGTCATCGACTTCTCCCTTCTCTCCTCCTCCGATCCAGAGTGTCGTGCCAAGGCCGTCCACGACCTTGGCAAGGCATGCGAGGAATGGGGCTTTTTTATGGTACGCACACGCATTCCTAGTAACGCATCGTGTGGAGCTGTGTTTATAAGTGAAACTTTTTTATTTTGAAAGTTGAAGGAGGCTGGCTTATGATTTTATAAAAAAAAGGCAGTTTTAAAGTTTAGGGGTTTGATTGTATTGTTGTTACAGTCTTTTACTGATATAGTAAATGTTATATTACTCCGTCCCAGCCGAATGTGCACACTTTTTGGTCAAGTTTCTCAGGTCATGTTTGACCAACGATAACTTTAGTTACGTATATTAATGGTGTATTAAAATTTGATATTTAGAAAATACAGCATGCAGAGAATCCAACAATATCTCACATGATGATATTAGTATCTATATACTAGTTGAAATTTATGGTCAAACGTGCTTTGAAAAAGTTGACCAAAAAATGTGCAGATTCGGCTGGGACGGAGGGAGTATATGTGTTGTGATATTATTTGTTTAGTGAGAATATTGTTTACACGTACAGGTGGTGAACCATGAGATCCCGGAAACGCTGACGAGCCCCTTGTTTGAAGTGTGTGATGAGTTTTTCGATCTGTCCGAGGAGGAGAAACAACAGTTTGAGAGCAAGCATCCCAGGTTCCCGGTGATGGTCCGGTCCACTGTCGGCGCTAATCCGGCCAACGAGAAGATGCTGTTTTGGAGGGATTATATGAGGTTCTTTGTCCACCCGGAGTTTTCATGTCCTCATAAACCCGAACAACTCAGGTCAGTTTTTTTTTTTTTTAAATAATGCAATAACATGATATTTGATCTTTGATTGAGATCATGTTCTCTATAGCTTATTTGAACTACTTCGAATGGAACTGAATTGAATTAAACAGAATTGAATTAAAATAAGTGTGTTGAAAAATAGTAATGTATGACAAAATTAATTAATTTTCACCAAATTCAATTTACGCTGAACTGAACTGGTCTGATTTGAATTGAACGGTAGATAAGTTACGGAGATCAGGACCTAAATAAAATTTAAAAAACATCCATTTCCTCTATTGTTTGAATATATAATATATCGTGACTGAAAATTATAATTAATCTCAGTGACCTAGTGTCGGAGTACGCCCAAAGGACTAGAGTTTTGGCAAAGAAATTAATTGGAGGGATTTCAGAGAGCCTAGGCCTAGAAGAAGATTACATAGAGAAAGCCATGGACATGGAGTCCATGACACAGATCTTTGCCGTGAACTACTACCCGCCATGCCCAGAGCCGGAATCCGCCATCGGAATACCGCCTCATACCGACCACGGTCTTCTCACCTTCCTACTGCAAAACGGAGTCGGGGGGCTTGAGATCCAACACGACGGAAAATGGTTCCATCTTGACGCCATTCCTGGCTCCATTTTCGTCAACACCGGCGACCAACTCGAGGTATTTACTCTCTCCGTCCATTCGTGCATGATTTAGTCTATTTTGATTGGGTCGGGCATTTTCCAATCTTGATTTACCATCCCGATTGATCTTGATTGATTTGCAATATAAAGATTGTATTATGGGTCTGTTTGGCAGAGTCTTTAAGTTGGCGTGTTTATGAACAAATTTTTTTTCCGGTGTCTTGTAAAGTGTTAAAAAACATATTATTTTATGAAATAGAACCTATTTTTAGAGAAAAAGTAGAAGCTGATCTTCCTTAATTTCAAAATAAATCAATTTTTTTTTATAAACACGGCTCTGCTAAACAGATCGAGACTCTACTCTATCACTTTTTAGATTACCGCGACTTACCTACTAACACAACACGTGGTGTTGGCTGGTGAATGCAAGTACAATATGAAAATTACACGAAATTTCTAATTTTAACTTTGATTTCCAAGACATAAATGAACTGTTTCAATATGGCAGAACGTATGAAGTAACTTAACACGTTAATTAGTAACACTATAAAACAAAATAAAAACGTATGATTAAATTTTTATATGTTTTATAACATTTCAATTTTTGAAATGATGAAACATGTTTCAGATTGTAAGTAATGGCAAGTACAAGAGCGTGTGGCACAGGGCCGTTGTGAATAACAGCAAGAAAAGAATTTCGTTGGTAGTGCCCAACGGTCCATCACCGGATGCCATGGTTGCTCCGGCGGCTCCGCTTATCAGCGACAATGCTCCGGCAAAGTATGCTCCGATGAGTTACATGGAATACATTGAGGTCCAGAGGTCTACTAGGCCTCCTCAGAAGCCAATCTTGGATAGACTGAAGTTGTACTAATCAGCTGCAACTGATAATGATAATCAGTTTTTTTTTTATACAGCGAAGTAGGTTTAAGGTTTGTTCTGGGAGTAATAACGTGTCGCATGTAATGTGGTCCGAGATTAGTCAATAAAAGTTGGTAGGATTTATTTATAAATCAATTTCCCACTTTCTGGCACTACAATAAAATAGGGCGTCTCTTGAAATATGATGTTTTCATAAGATATGCAAAGATCAAGGTTTAAAGTACAAATTAGAATAAATGAAGATAAAATTATCGAGTTGCATGAATTAAGTTATAAACTTTATAACTATTACACGTTGTATACTAAAATTTTGATATTGCAACTAAGACCTTTTATCTTTCTAAATAAACTCCACATTTCCATAAGCTTATGGAAAGACAGTCTTTCCCAACATTTTGCCACAATAAAATGCCTATTAAAACATTTATACAGGAAAAGAAGCGTTTTAATAAATGTATGTTAGGATGTTTCATTTATAAATTAAATGTTCTAATGTTTTTCGACACATATTAAAATCTTCCCAACATATATGTAATTATACATTACAAAGTGATAAAATATAAAATATATTTGAATATTTATAAGTGTCCTAATAGATGTATATTAGGACACTTATAAAGTAAATGTTCTAATACATATACAATTAGGACCTTAAAAAATAACATAATATAATAGGACAAGTATAAATGACCCTATATCTTATCTATAAAATTGCTTAATATATAGATCTAACGTATGTAGGGAATTGTAATAATGAAACGTTTCTTGGGACATTTTTTAATTTCCTAATAGAAATTTTGTGTAGTAGCGTGGCCTGGTCTTTTTTTCTTAGTATAATACTAGTAGACGTTAGATTTTTTTAAAAACTAGTGTATTCACTTAAATTACGAAATATAATACTTATTTAGTATTTTATTTTCAATAATTATTTATTTATTTGTTCTATAAAATTAAATTTATTTTGATAAATGATATTATAGTTGGAGTCCGTCTCTTGAAAGATGAGTTTTTCATAAATTATGGAAAGATTATAATTTAAGTTTCAAATTAAAAGAAATCAAAATAAAATTTGTAAGTTGAATCAACCGGGTGATAAACTCATAATTATTTCACGTTGTATAATAAAATTTTAGTGTTGCAACTAAAAACTTTTACTTTTCTATTATTTTAATTACATCATCTTTCCATAAACCAATGAAAAGACAGTCTTTCCTAAAACTTTGCCTTATAATTAACTAGATATACCCGTGTCGATGCATGAATTTGTGAAAGAAAATGATAAATATAATATAATTTATAAATTGAATAAGTGATAAAGAAATTATATCTATATAAAAATTACACACAATGCAATCAAAATAAATTAATATATTCATTAATATGATAATGTATTTTTTAAAAAAATTAACTCGATATTTATTGATATATAATAATGATTTATTTTACACTTAAACAAAAGAGTCCGTCTCCTACGAGACCGTCTTACCTTAAAATCAGGGAGTAACAGTAATTTAAAGTAAAAGACAAACAATTTTCAGGGGTCCTAGCGTAAATAATTTATTCTCAGTGCCAATTTAAAACGTGCAAAATAGTAGGGGGACTAAACTGGAAATACCATAAATAAGAGATGAAATCTGAGAAGAAACACACATTTGATGAAAACGTACAACGCAAAACACGCTTCCAAAACATTCTCACAGTTTCAACCAATCTCAACAACTCCAATCCATCGATCCAAAACCTTCAAAGATAAAATCCCCAACTTCTGCAATTAACAGTGAACAACGTCGATTAACAACAAATTAAGGCTGTGATTTGAAACTACATAATCAAATCAATTTGTTGAACAATATACAATCAGATTATATGAATTTCATTTATTTTGCAGATCGGAAGATTAATTGATGAGCGAAGAAGATGATAGCAAAACTGAATCTTCATCAACAAGCCTTTTGAACAATGAACGATAAATTACTGTGGTGAACGGGACAATCAATGATATCGAACAAAATTTTGTAAAAGGTGAGTATGAAAAATCGGAATCATCATATAAAATATGATTTAATATGCTTGCGAATGTTTCAGCTCCTATTACTTGTGAATATTTTGATGCATACTGATCTTTTAGCTCAAAAAGCTTGCGAGTATTTTGATGTTCAGAATTGATGCTTTGTACCAGTATGTGTAAATAATTTTGTAGATCTGTATCATAGTGTGACCTGAATAAATTGTTATGTGATGTTACTGATATATAGATTGGTGTGTTAATGAAAGTGACTGATACTTGTGTATCTGATGTCAATTGTTTTTGAATATTGGCTGCTAGAACTAGTGTATCATGCTATAAACAGAATGAGTGATTTGATTATGCTCATTGATAAAACTGGATGCTCAGTTATGGCTTGGGTAACAGATCTTGGAATTATAATTCAAAGACAGACATGCATATATTGCTATGTGATGTTTCTATTATATGGAAAGATGTTTTAATAAAAGTGTTTGATGCTTCTGTACCTAATTCAGAAATTGACCTGCATATACTGGTATGTGATGTTTCTATCATATATATTGATGTTTTAATAAAAATATTTGGTGTTTCTACACATGAAGTCAACTGTTACTAAAACTAATATAATTTATTTGCAATTTTATAATCAAACTAAATGATCTATGATTTTACTAGAAGATATGCTAGATGATTTTCCTAATCTATTGGAGATAGATGCAAGGGAGTGTTTACAATGAGTGAGGACAAGAACTTGGGAAGAGCTTGAAAAACTATATCAAGCATATGCAACCGAGCTTAGATTTTGTGTAAGGAAGTCAACAACAAGACAGTCAAACCAAGGAGTAATTAGGGAAAAATATTTTACATGCTCATGTGAAGGAAATTCAATTTCAAGAACTAAAAACACACATACTCTACAGCCGGAAAGAAAGAGAAAAAGAATAAAAAGAGTTTCCGGTGATAAGAACATGATGCAGAGCTCAGATCAGGATTAAGCTTATTGATGAAAAGTTCTACGAAATCAAGCACCACTTTGTTGAGCATAACCATGAGTGCACAAGATCAGAATGACAGTACCTGCAACTTAGTGAAAGCAGAATTGAAAATGAGAAAGCAAGAGCAATCAAAGCTATGGAAAAGGCAGGTCTCAAACTAGCAACAAGTTACAAATATTTAGCATGTGCTGCCCAAGGAGAAGAGAATGTTGGGCACATTATGAGAAATTGCATTAATTATGTGAACAGGTACCGAATGGACACTATAGAAGGGGGGATGCTTAAAATGTCATAGATGAGCTTTATCAGATTGCTGATGCCGAGGAAGACTGTTTTTTTATAGTCAAGCTGGATGATGAAGGAAAACTAACTGCACTTTTTTGGAGAGACTCGATGATGAAAGAAGATTACATGCTATATGGTGATGTTGGGATTTTTGACACCACTTATTGGACAAACAAATATAATCTCATTTGTGCTCCGATTGTCGGGATAAACAATTACTGGAACAATGCAATGTTTGGGTGTATTTTTAATGGAGACAAAAAGGCTGAAACTTTTGTATGGCTGCCGGAGGTATTTAAAAAATCATTGGGGGGAAAACAACCAGTGACTATATTCACTAACCAGGATTTGGCTATGGCAAATGCAATTAAAGAGGCATGTCTAAGCTCTGTCTGATGATTGATGTTTCAAGTTATGTGTTTAACCTTTTAAATATCAATGATAATGTTTTAAGTATTCCTTCAGTTGATGTTTTGAACCAGTGTCTTACTTGTTATATTATTCAGTTGATGTTTCATTAAAAAGGTGTAACCTGTTATGTTATTCAGTTGATGTTCTAAATATATTTTTTCAGAACATTGCTTCTCATTATCTGACTTGTGATGTCAATAATTTAATGTTTCAAATCATCAACATATACCCATCATGGGCATGTATACAATATCTCTTGGTTTTGACACTTCAACACGAGCATCCTACATTTATAATTGATAATCCATTAGTAGCATATGACCTTTTTAAGAAACAGATTGATGATCCATGTACTGAAACTGTTGTTTTGTAGGTATTCAAGGAAATAAAACACATACTCTATTTGTGGCACCTGAAACAGAATGCAAATAGTCACTATGGTAAAGTAAAAAGTGATGAAAAATTTGGAATGGCATTCGACCACTGTTTGAAAGGTTGTGCAAATGAAGAAAAATTTGAAAGATGTTGGAATTCCATGATAGAAACCTACCAGCTGCAAGAAAAAAATTGGTTCAAGTGCTTGTATGAACTCTGGGATAAATGGTGCACTACACTAAGCAAGGATTTTTTCTCAGCTGAAACTTTGTCATCACAACATTGTGAAAGTACCAACAAAGCAATCAGCTTCAATGCTTTAAAAACAACCAACCTGACACTGTTTTTTTGCAATATTTGGAAAAATTGTTAAAAGTTAGAGAAGCACAGAGATAAGCAGGGAGTATAGCGGATCAACAGGAAAACCAATAGCAGCTGTCGAAGGGCCCAGATTACTGAAGTAAGCTGGGGAGATATACACTCTTAAAATTTTCAAGGACTTTGAAACATAGTGGAAATTGGCGATGGCAAGTAAAGTGGAGAAAATCTTCAACATTGGCTATGAAGATGTATATGAAGTCAGCCGAACAGACAATGAAACAAAGGTAGAGAAGGTTTATTATAGACTCAATGATGGTAAAGTGGAGATCAAGTGTTCTTGTAAATACTTTGAAGAAGTTGGGTTGTTGTGTTTCCACAGCCTTCGTCCGCTCCACTTACACAGCATCACCACCAAATCTGAATATTATATACTCAAAAGATGGACAAATATGGCAAAGAAGGATATATGGAACCGAGTACTTGGAGGTGAATCAACACAAAACAGCGAGAACAACAGTGATATGAAAGGTAAGATACCATGGTGCCATGAAATGCTTAGAAAATATTACAATTTAGTGTTGAAATGTGAAGATGACAAAGAAACTCGTAGAATACTTGAGGATGTTTTGAACAGTGAAAGATCAAGACAAAATTGAACATTCATCAACAAACTATGTCAAAGATTCACCAACAAGAAGTGCTCCCGAAGTCCTAGATCCAAAAAGAGCAAAAACAAAGGGAAGAAGTAAGGGTTGAAAGGAGTGCTTGAAAGAAAGAAGCCACAAAAGAAGTAATTTGGGTCCAAGACTCCAAAAGCCCAAATTATCTGAATTAGGGAAGACCAAAGTTGATGAAGGATGAGTTCTGAACTTGTAGAACAAATTTGATGTTTCAGTACTTTCATTTGATGTTACATTTTGATACGAATATCAAATGCTTTGATGTGCTTTAAATGCTTTGGTGGATCAACTTTGTGATGAAGAATTGAAGAAGGAGTCAACATCGACATCTTGGATTCATTATTCAAGATTGTTGACGAACTGAAGACATCATGAAGAACACTATACTCTTTTTTTCCCATTAGGTTTTTAATGAGGTAGTGTGATCATTGTAAAATTATTTCATTTTCGGTTTATTGGACTGATAGCTTGGCCATGTGGTCTTTGAAGAGCTGAATTTCAAAAATACAGTCCATTACAGTGTAGTATATTCAGTTTTATTCTGATTAGAATTAGATTTGGTAAAATTAGATAAGGTAATATTCTTCAAGGTTACTTCTTGAAGAATTCAAATATATTACTTTAGATTACCATTTATTTTAGGTATTTTAGTTAGATTTGGTTATAACTTCTTAAAGCTGCCATAAGTCGATTCAGTTTCCATTTGTGATTAGGGTTTGAGGCAAGATTGTAACCCTATAAAAGGGGAGGCCTCATGGACAAAAATAACAACCTTTCATCAATGAAATATACAACCTTTTGAGTTCATACTCTTTGCTTGCGAGCTATTCCATTGTTGCTTAACCCCGAGGGCTAGTTAAGTATCAATAAACCTTGTAATTTGATCCTGAGGGCTAGTTAGAGAGCAAGTCGAAGTTATGCGCACCCCGAGGGCTAGACTCCTGAATTTCGTACGAGATAGTGCGGGTTTGCAGATCCCTTCACTAGATCAAAGATATTAATTCTGCAAATTGTGAGTTTTCGCAAGGAGATTCATATCAGGAGCACTAGATTGAGAATCGCTCGGGAGGTTGCAAGCGCTCTGGCATATCTCCACTCATCCATCTCCACTCCCATCTTTCACAAAGACATCAAGTCTCTGAATATCCTTATGGATGAGAAGTTCAGAGCAAAAGTTTATGATTTTGGAACTTCGAGATCTGTAGAAATCGACAAGACTTACTTGACTACCTGTGTACAAGGGACATTCGGGTACATTGATCCTGAATTCTTCAAGACCAACCAGTTCACTGACAAAAGCGATGTTTACAGCTTCGGGGTTGTTCTCATTGAGCTCTTGACAAGACGGAAGCCAATTTTAGCAAGAAAAGGAAGGGATGGTGACAGTGATTCGAGCCTAGTAAGAAGGTTCTTGGAATGTATGGAGAAGGGATGTCTTAATATGGTTCTTGATCCTGGAATCGTCGAGGAGAAGACTGAAGAAGAGGTTGTTATTGTTGCTAAACTAGCAGGGAAATGTGTCCACCTTCACGGGAGAAAGCGGCCATGCATGAAAGAGTTAGCCATGGAGTTGGAGAACATCAATAAATCAAAGCTGAATTCAGTACTTCAGCCGCAGTATTCTACAAGTTTAAACTATATCGAGGAAGATTATGGCTATGGGTCTACGTTTACGACTGAGAGTAATCAATCCGAATCATACACCTTCCCCTTATTGTATGATAAAGTATGATAAAACTCAATCCTTTTCTTTTAGTTACAATTGATTAAACTCGATCAATCTCAATGTATTAATAAGTTCTGATTCACCATGGGATGAGCGAGAAATGTTTAAAACTTTTTAAAGCCCTGGCCCTTTTAGGAAAGTTCGTCTTTCGAAAGATTCTTTCCATAAGACATGAAAAATTTAAGGTTAAAACTGTAAATTATAATAAATAAAGATAAAAGGGTAATATGCAAACACAATCCTATATGCATGTTAGAGAAATTGCAGATATAACTCTGAGTTATTTTTTAAACAACATTGACTATTGGATGAAAGTGCAAGTATAACCCTATGACCATATTTCTAATGTTGACTAAGAAATTCCGGCCATGAACCCACTTACAAAGACTAAGATACCCTTATACTGAAAGCTTTACATGAGATAGACAATTATGCCCTCTCTGCTGACCACCACCACCACCTCCACAGCCTGGTCACCACCACCACCGACCGAACAACCAGGTCATGGGCGTGCTCCGGCGCACCAACCTCCGAGGTAAATATATGAAGACGTTCTTATTCACCGTGAACTTACAGGTTCCGAGTAGGGACCACCACAGCGACGTGTTCTACTTCGCGATGAAGGGAGATGAAGGCCTCACGCTCGGCTCGCTGCTGTACCGGTTCGTCCATGGTGACAATGTGTTCCGCAATGTGCAGTTCAAGATTGTGAACTGGATCGTGAAGGGGCCGTGGATCGTGAAGGCGGCGGTTGGGAACTACGCAGCGTGCCTTTTGGGGAAGGCGTTGAAGTGTAACTACCACGTGGGGGACAACTATTTGGAAATCGATGTGGATATCGGGAGCTCCGTCATCGCCAGCGCAATTTTGCATCTGGCGTTGGGGTACTTGATGGCGGTTACAATCGACATGGGGTTCCTGTTGGAGGCGCAGTCGGAGGAGGCGCTATCGGAGAAGTTGTTCGGTGCCGTTAGGGTTTGTCAGATGGATATGTTGGCAGCGACATTTGTCGATAATATTGGTAACGGTTGTAACAATGGCAATACGGTGCCATGAGGTAGGCCCGTCAAATGGGTTAATTGGATAAATCCATTATCCAAACCTAATAGATCATTATCCAATGGGTCATTATCCAATTAACTCGTTTATTAAATGGGTCATAATGGGTTGGGTCAAATGGGTTGGGTCATAAATGGGTTGGGTCATAAATGGGTTGGGTCATTAAATGGATAACCCATTGAATAACCCATGAGATATTCATATGACCCAATGGGTTAAAATATATTATCCAATAAGTCATTATCCAATAAATCATTATATAATTAACCCAATAAGTTATCATTAAACATTTTCTATCGATTTGGGTTACAAGTTGTCATTATCCAATGGGATCAGGTATTAAATGCTCATTAGTTTTTGGGATTGAGCGGGATGAAAATAATTGTGTTAATGGAAATTTTGATCTCCACGGGTCTCATATTATGTTAATTCAATAAGAACTTAACAAATACCGAATAAATATCCAAAATTACCCAATTAAATGCATGTGTAATATTTAACATAAATATTCACTATAATTCACAAATTATACAAATTATAATTCACAAATTATTCAAGCTCAATCTCGTACAATATTCGAGTTCGTACAGTATTCGATCTCGTATAATATTCGAACTCAATCTCGTACAAAATTCGAGTTCGTACAAAATTCGCATTCAATCTCGTACAGTATTCGAGTTCGTACAATTTCTGTTGGACATATATTGATTATATCATACGGAAAAATCAAATAACAAAATTGAACGAGCAATTAATATATGCAAGAATAATAGACTTTTATTAATTATTCAAGCATACAATCGAAAAGCTTAAATTATAAATAATCAAAGCATAAATCATGTTTCAAGTAATGATGGAGTCACGAGTAACACTCGCTGCCCTTGAAACGAATGAGTCCCGTCGTGGACATCGTTCCCTAGGATAAAACCATCGAAGGTAACAATTAACACGTAAGAGTTACCTCGGATTCACGCAAGGCCCGAAGGACTATCACCTTGACAGAGCATCAACTGGAAACTTCGAGAAAGACAGACAGAAGACTCAAGTTTAGAATATGGAGGAACTTGAGAAATGGTGTGTATTTTCTGACTGACTTAGAGGCTCTATTTATACTACTCTAAGAGACCCTAATCATGGAAACATGATATTCTGATTTTCTGTAATTAGAGAAGAATATTCTCCAATCACCAACTCACCAAATCCGAGACATTCCATGAATACTCGAATCATATCTGCTGGAAAAGGAAGAAATATTTGTACAAATATTCTTCATCACATTAAACATGGTAAACCGCATATTTATTTAAGACAAGATATCTCACAAAATATGGAAGTATTTTGTTCTTATCTCTTAAGAATTACACACAAGTAATTCCATATATACTATGCGGTTGGGCCTTCATAAGACTTCCATGCGATCCATACACATTTTGGACAGTCCAGAGAAAATTACCTGGGCCAATTTTCGCCCATTTTTTTCCTCTTTCAAGAGTGAAATTAAAACATTCATATCTCATTCACCCTTGATCCGTTTTGAGAGTTTAAATAGTCGATTTTATAGTACTCGCGGAGGAGAACCCAAAAATGACATCCATTGACCCAAAATCCGTTCGGGTCTCACTCTAAACGAGCCCAAAAAGTTGACGGATTTCAACCTTTTAACCATCATTTTCCAACAATCCCCCACATGAATAGATATTGATGTAGGAATCAGAACAATCACGTCAGTCACAGAGTTTGACTTGGTGATAGATTCATTTCGACGGCATAGATGCTGCATAGGATAAGTAGGTGTCACCCTTTGAACTTTCCCTTGAGAGAGTACACTTAGCCCACTGGTTAGGAAGTAGACGCGATGTCCTTGAACTTCCCCTACCGCTTGTGTGAACGACAATGCACTTCCCACAGACATCTTTCCTAGCCCTTGCGCTTTCCTCGGTTGTGTCCATTAATCAGGCCATGGCACACGCCTAGTTCTGTAAGGTTTCTAAGGAATTGCGTCCCAACAATTCCCTTTCGAAGCGGCCACACTTCTCGCTTACATAGGTGATTCTTGGTGTAAGAGCAGTTCCGTAAACTATTGCGCTCTTTCGAGTACTACATACTCGATGCCTTGAATCATTAAAAGCAACCTAATGCTTAACCTCCATTCACATCACTGTTTCTTCATCATAGGAATGCGACAGGAGGTATGAAACCCCCCACAGTGATCGCGATGGGTCTTTGCAGTTTAGTTGTCCCTTTGAACCTAGATCTTGGGATCTCCAGTCACATAGGTTGGGTGTCCACGTACGTAACCCACCATTTATTAGACTTAGTCATATTCCTTTCGATGAGTTCTCAACTAACTCTCGATTCAATTTCTTCGTCAAGAAATCGATTGAATCCTTTCGTCAAAGAATAACAACTCTTATCAATTGACCTTACGTAGTCAACATCGATAATTCTCGTAGAGAGTAGTCGTCCAATGGTAAAGTGTCTATGTCGAGACACACCATCATCGATATGGCTTTAAGCTACAAGCTTTACGCTACACCAATACGCATAAAAGTGCTTTGGTCATCCGAGGGTATATCTTTCCCAATTTTGTCCAACACGATGGACTTAGATTCCTCTATGAATCTAGCAAGAGAGAACCATTTCTCTACACAACTCAAGCCATATCCACGAGTCTCACACACAGCTTGTTTCCAGTGATCTTTTTTAGATTACTCGTGTATCATCTTACTATCCATTGTAAGAATAGTCTAATGTGCACTTTAATAAGTACAACAGACTATCAATGACTCTTGAGTTATCTTCTTAAGAGACACCTCACCTTTACAAAAAGGTAACTCATAATGTTTAGAGTCATTCCATTGAATACGACATCTCCAAGAGACTCAATCATCGTATCAATTTTACTATCAATGAGAAAATCATAAATCAAAGACATAAATGACATGGTCATTTTTCGTGTCTCTTAGCGTATTTGCCTTCATCAAACTCATTGATTTAATATCACTGGCTAGAAAAATTAGTTTGGTCACATGATGGATCATTTAGGAGCATTGAGCTTTTCATTTTTGCTCTATTCAGATTTTAATATCTAAGTCTCCAAATAACCATTTAGGTCCATTAGATGTACTTCTAGCTTTCACAAAACCTTGATAACAAGTACCATCACCCTTGGACTCATTCTCACGTCTAGAGAACACCCATCAAGTACACAAATATACTTACTAATTGTTCAAATCTACTAGTACTCTAGTGATTTGCACTCATGGTAGATCAATCTCTCTATTGATCACCACTTTCCACAAAAATTATTTCATGGAATCTCGTTTCCTTCGTTGGTTTATCTCTGATCCTTAATGATTTCATCTATTGACTCTTAAGTCCATTTAAGATAAATCAAGATCTTTAACAGAAACTTCCACAAAATACACTTTCCATCAAGATATATTTCTAGTTTCTGCATAATATTTCTTGTGAATTTCAAGAAATTGATAGCACTTCAACATTGTGCATATCTAGTAAAGATACTGTTTAAGTATTACTTTTACTACATTCGCAATATGCCAACCCACACATTCGAAAGAACTTTTAGGATGGCTCTATGAGGAGCTTTATTTTTCTCCTTCTTGGGGTATCTTATTTAAAAGATCACCAGCCAACTTAAAGGCTCCCCCACAACGCTTGATCATTTCTAGCAATTTCCTTCAATCACCAAATGACCTTGCAAATGTCTACATTGTGAATCACATTCCCCATAGGATTCTATGTATTCACATCATGGTCACAGATAACCTCATATGTTTTCTATGCATCACGTAAGTGGTTTTGTTAATATACAAACCCAACTTACTAACAGTCCGTGTGTTCAATAATGAATCGAACACTAGATTCTTACCCATAAATTTCTTTTAGGGCTTGATCCTTTCAACAATCAAAACACCTTCATGTATTGATCTTTTATCGTGAAAGTCTCTCTTATTCCTTCAACTCCCTTGGAATTAGAGATAACTAAACTTTCCGATCTCAATTAATCATTCTTCCTCGCATGACCAATACCACAACCGATGTAGTATCAATCAATCGAGGATTCGATTAACTCTCACTAGGGCGCAGTGTGAGTTTACCAACTCCACACAATTTCATGCCCATTTTAAAGCCAAGCTTCAGTACAACTGTACTTTACTTTCAGACTACTCAAATCAAACTTGAGTGTCTTTATGCTCGAAACACATTCAAGTCCATTGCTCAACTCAAGTTTGAGTGCACTGCTCGACTTGATTTCGAGTTTACCCTTTTGGTTCGAGTTAAAGTCCTCCCGACTTGATCAACTTGATTCAAATCTCTCGTGGTTACTTTTCCACTTCAAGTACCTATCAAAATTCATATCGTCGTTGAATTTTTAGGTTTTCGTCTACCCCCCACATTGGGCTGGTTTATACACATGTTAAGTTTCTCAAAAAACTCGTGCCTTGGGGTTCCTAGACCAAATGTCTTAGGATTACTCATCTCAGAATTCTAAGGCTTTCCAACCAAAAATCTAGAGAATTGACCAAATGTCTTGGGATTCCATATCTCATGATTCTTAGATTTTTCAACCATAAATCAAGAGATTTGACCAAAAGTCTCGGGATTCCCATTCTCAGGATTCTTAGTTTTCTCAACCAAATTCTTGAGATTTTCCCCTCAATTCTTTGATTACAAATAATCAAAGGTTTTTAGCATAGTCATGATAACTCATGCTTTAGGGTTTATACCATGGTTCACAGGAACCAATACCCTAGACATAGTTGTAAACTAATGTCTTCACGTTCACATTTATCAGGTCATACAAAATAACCAGAATATGTCGAACTTCGAGCTCATATGCTCTATCTGTGCAATCTAACAATTGTCACTCGTGAGCCATATGCTCATAAGCGATCAATCAAGATAGCCAATTATCGGGACAAGCCTTGTCAAACCTTTCATTGCATCAAAAGGGCACTTTCCCAAACAATTAATATAATTATAGCATATAAAGCATAACACAATTTTAGACACAACATAGATCTAAAATTTTTGTATATGCAGCTAAATCAAGTCCCTAAATGAACGAGAACACATCATGGATCAAATAACCCAATGCCACATACTTCATTCATGCACGAATATATTTCACTCTTGCCGAGAGATGTCATGTTTAAGTGCAAATGAAGTTTACCAATTTTTCGCATGCGATTCTCAGACCAAGTATATAAAAGGCAAGAATCACTAGCAGCACATTCTCACACAAATATGGTTTAAAATCTTTAACCAACATGAGCAGCCCACACAACCAAATTATTATACCATGCAATCGGTATTTCTAAATTTGACCAAGTATTAAAGCAAATACTCTAACATTTCAAGGGCTAAGGAAATTTAACATGTCTCATAATTTCCAAACATATGTACTGCTTTCATGTAATTGAATAATAATGTCTGATCCCATATTCTAAACTCATGGCATTTTTCCCCGTAAATTTAATTCAATCTTTCATGCAAAGAATCAAATATGATTTCTTACCATATCAACATTTAATCTCATAAGCATGAATATCACGGAATTAGCATATTTCCATAATTATGCCATACATGCTCAACTCATTTTCCCACATAATTAAGGGATTAATATAACCAAATCCATTTACTATCAAATTCGATAGCCTTAGTGTACTGGACATATATGTGCACATATTATTCACACAACTCTCTTTGTAACAAAATCATGTTCACGTCCAGATTCACGCAAATGGTTATCAAATATAATTCAAGCAATATATGTATATATAGCATATGCCATGATTCACTTTAATTAACGTGTATACGTACCATAGTTTGCAAAACCGTGGTTACACTCTTGATTCTTTCATGTTGCCAAGCAAATCCTGCCGTATCTCCATGCCTAGTTTCCCTTCCATAAGAGATATACAACCGTGTATACTCGGATTCACCAATGCGTACCTACAAAAGATTTCCATCGTTAAATATATGTACAAATCTCAAATATCGTAGTATAATATTTTAAATAATTATACATAACAAATTGCTCAATATGATTTTGTTGTAAATAACCAAAACCATTATCATGCATAATTTTGCAAACATACAATTTCCATAAAGCATGCAATCCCATGTGATTTGCGCAGAATTACAAATCATATGCATATTTTCGATAAATATGGCATGCAGATGGTATGCCGATTAATGAATATATCAGGCAAGTCGAGCAAGTAATATATGCATTATTACCTTACATAAATATTCTGCAAGTAATATATGCATACCATATTTATGCAAGCATTATTACCGCATGATTATTTTGACTACATCATGATTCTTCACGCATGCATCTTTTGACCAAATCAATATAAATCAACAAATATCATTCGTTTCAAGACTGTTGGACATATATTGATTATATCATACGGAAAAATCAAATAACAAAATTGAACGAGCAATTAATATATGCAAGAATAATAGACTTTTATTAATTATTCAAGCATACAATCGAAAAGCTTAAATTATAAATAATCAAAGCATAAATCATGTTTCAAGTAATGATGGAGTCACGAGTAACACTCGCTGCCCTTGAAACGAATGAGTCCCGTCGTGGACATCGTTCCCTAGGATAAAACCATCGAAGGTAACAATTAACACGTAAGAGTTACCTCGGATTCACGCAAGGCCCGAAGGACTATCACCTTGACAGAGCATCAACTGGAAACTTCGAGAAAGACAGACAGAAGACTCAAGTTTAGAATATGGAGGAACTTGAGAAATGGTGTGTATTTTCTGACTGACTTAGAGGCTCTATTTATACTACTCTAAGAGACCCTAATCATGGAAACATGATATTCTGATTTTCTGTAATTAGAGAAGAATATTCTCCAATCACCAACTCACCAAATCCGAGACATTCCATGAATACTCGAATCATATCTGCTGGAAAAGGAAGAAATATTTGTACAAATATTCTTCATCACATTAAACATGGTAAGCCGCATATTTATTTAAGACAAGATATCTCACAAAATATGGAAGTATTTTGTTCTTATCTCTTAAGAATTACACACAAGTAATTCCATATATACTATGCGGTTGGGCCTTCATAAGACTTCCATGCGATCCATACACATTTTGGACAGTCCAGAGAAAATTACCTGGGCCAATTTTCGCCCATTTTTTTCCTCTTTCAAGAGTGAAATTAAAACATTCATATCTCATTCACCCTTGATCCGTTTTGAGAGTTTAAATAGTCGATTTTATAGTACTCGCGGAGGAGAACCCAAAAATGACATCCATTGACCCAAAATCCGTTCGGGTCTCACTCTAAACGAAGCCCAAAAAGTTGACGGATTTCAACCTTTTAACCATCATTTTCCAACAATCCCCCACATGAATAGATATTGATGTAGGAATCAGAACAATCACGTCAGTCACAGAGTTTGACTTGGTGATAGATTCATTTCGACGGCATAGATGCTGCATAGGATAAGTAGGTGTCACCCTTTGAACTTTCCCTTGAGAGAGTACACTTAGCCCACTGGTTAGGAAGTAGACGCGATGTCCTTGAACTTCCCCTACCGCTTGTGTGAACGACAATGCACTTCCCACAGACATCTTTCCTAGCCCTTGCGCTTTCCTCGGTTGTGTCCATTAATCAGGCCATGGCACACGCCTAGTTCTGTAAGGTTTCTAAGGAATTGCGTCCCAACAATTCCCTTTCGAAGCGGCCACACTTCTCGCTTACATAGGTGATTCTTGGTGTAAGAGCAGTTCCGTAAACTATTGCGCTCTTTCGAGTACTACATACTCGATGCCTTGAATCATTAAAAGCAACCTAATGCTTAACCTCCATTCACATCACTGTTTCTTCATCATAGGAATGCGACAGGAGGTATGAAACCCCCCACAGTGATCGCGATGGGTCTTTGCAGTTTAGTTGTCCCTTTGAACCTAGATCTTGGGATCTCCAGTCACATAGGTTGGGTGTCCACGTACGTAACCCACCATTTATTAGACTTAGTCATATTCCTTTCGATGAGTTCTCAACTAACTCTCGATTCAATTTCTTCGTCAAGAAATCGATTGAATCCTTTCGTCAAAGAATAACAACTCTTATCAATTGACCTTACGTAGTCAACATCGATAATTCTCGTAGAGAGTAGTCGTCCAATGGTAAAGTGTCTATGTCGAGACACACCATCATCGATATGGCTTTAAGCTACAAGCTTTACGCTACACCAATACGCATAAAAGTGCTTTGGTCATCCGAGGGTATATCTTTCCCAATTTTGTCCAACACGATGGACTTAGATTCCTCTATGAATCTAGCAAGAGAGAACCATTTCTCTACACAACTCAAGCCATATCCACGAGTCTCACACACAGCTTGTTTCCAGTGATCTTTTTTAGATTACTCGTGTATCATCTTACTATCCATTGTAAGAATAGTCTAATGTGCACTTTAATAAGTACAACAGACTATCAATGACTCTTGAGTTATCTTCTTAAGAGACACCTCACCTTTACAAAAAGGTAACTCATAATGTTTAGAGTCATTCCATTGAATACGACATCTCCAAGAGACTCAATCATCGTATCAATTTTACTATCAATGAGAAAATCATAAATCAAAGACATAAATGACATGGTCATTTTTCGTGTCTCTTAGCGTATTTGCCTTCATCAAACTCATTGATTTAATATCACTGGCTAGAAAAATTAGTTTGGTCACATGATGGATCATTTAGGAGCATTGAGCTTTTCATTTTTGCTCTATTCAGATTTTAATATCTAAGTCTCCAAATAACCATTTAGGTCCATTAGATGTACTTCTAGCTTTCACAAAACCTTGATAACAAGTACCATCACCCTTGGACTCATTCTCACGTCTAGAGAACACCCATCAAGTACACAAATATACTTACTAATTGTTCAAATCTACTAGTACTCTAGTGATTTGCACTCATGGTAGATCAATCTCTCTATTGATCACCACTTTCCACAAAAATTATTTCATGGAATCTCGTTTCCTTCGTTGGTTTATCTCTGATCCTTAATGATTTCATCTATTGACTCTTAAGTCCATTTAAGATAAATCAAGATCTTTAACAGAAACTTCCACAAAATACACTTTCCATCAAGATATATTTCTAGTTTCTGCATAATATTTCTTGTGAATTTCAAGAAATTGATAGCACTTCAACATTGTGCATATCTAGTAAAGATACTGTTTAAGTATTACTTTTACTACATTCGCAATATGCCAACCCACACATTCGAAAGAACTTTTAGGATGGCTCTATGAGGAGCTTTATTTTTCTCCTTCTTGGGGTATCTTATTTAAAAGATCACCAGCCAACTTAAAGGCTCCCCCACAACGCTTGATCATTTCTAGCAATTTCCTTCAATCACCAAATGACCTTGCAAATGTCTACATTGTGAATCACATTCCCCATAGGATTCTATGTATTCACATCATGGTCACAGATAACCTCATATGTTTTCTATGCATCACGTAAGTGGTTTTGTTAATATACAAACCCAACTTACTAACAGTCCGTGTGTTCAATAATGAATCGAACACTAGATTCTTACCCATAAATTTCTTTTAGGGCTTGATCCTTTCAACAATCAAAACACCTTCATGTATTGATCTTTTATCGTGAAAGTCTCTCTTATTCCTTCAACTCCCTTGGAATTAGAGATAACTAAACTTTCCGATCTCAATTAATCATTCTTCCTCGCATGACCAATACCACAACCGATGAGGGGATGAAGCAGGGCAAAACGTGGAGAAAGAAGAGGAGGGAGCAGGCGAGGAGAGAAGAAGAAATGAGGAGGGAAGAAGAAAGAAATGGGGAGGGAAGAAGATCAAGGGGTAAAATAGTCTTCTTCCCTTGTTACTCTTTTTTTGTTTTTTGAAGGCAGGGGTAAAATAGTCTTTTCATCATATTCTGGTCTCAACCTGGCAAAAAAATTTATATTTGTACAAAACCTAAATATTTAGGGTTATATTTACACTTTCAACTATCGCATAGTTATATCTACACTTTCGTCAAGTATATAGGGTTATATATGCATTTTACTCAAGATAAAACTTTTAGGTTATATTAATTGAGTCTTAAAACTTATAAAAACTGCACGTTGCATAATAAAATTTTAATATTACAACTAAAATATTTTACCTTCTTATTATACTAATTAAACCCAGATCTTTTCATAGGATTATGAAAAGACGGCCTTTCCCTATACTTTTCCCTTTTAAGAAGCAAAAACACACAAACTAATTATTGATTACACAAATTAAAGCCAGTAGTGACACAATAAAGGTGACAACTAATAAATTTTCATAATATGTTCTGCATATATATTCTATGTTTTTCTATTAGCAGCACACTTATTTTATTGGGATTTTTTTAAATGATACACTTTCTATTTTTAGCTATATTCCTTTAATTTCATTCACTAGTTATACTTTTTACTTTCTGCATTCAATTTCATCTGCTCGTTTTTTTCACCTAAATCCAAGTAGTTTGGTGTCAATAATAGAGAAACAGAGGAATTCATGTGTCACCATAATTTTGCTGCGTCTATGTATGTCTCTAATTCATGTCCGGATATTAACTCATTACTCCCTCCGTCCCAAATTAAATGCCCCAAATATCATTTGATTAATATTTCCAAACATTTGTAAATTTAAAAAAGGTATGAGAATATCATTTGGTAATAATTTTTCTAGCTATTACTAATAATTTTTTCTTTGATTAATATTTCCCCTACACTAACCAACTGATGTTTCACCTAATTAATCATGTCCTAATACATTAATAATTTCCCAGAAACAATGGATTTTGACGTCTACTTACATGCACTACATATTATATTTGGAGTGCGTCTCTTGAAAGACGATTTTTCTATAAGTCATAGCTGGAATTTAATTTGGGCCGTTATGCTCAGTACCAAATGATCTGGGTGTACTTGACATGATTTACTTCATGGGCGAGGTCTCCGGTTCAAGTCCAGGATGGCCCAGGAATTACAAAAAAAGGTTATTTCGTATACTCATAATTATTATTGGCACTTCTTTTATTTTCATCCTTGCTGCGATTCCGTGAACAGGAGAGTTGCGGCCTGCAATCCGAACTGAGGACGGGTTTTTGGGGTTAGCTCACCCTCGCGGGATCGCGACCTATGAAATGAGAAGACTTAATCCATTTTCCTTTCTTTTTTTGACTCAAGAATTTGTCGATATTTCCGCTTAAATTTTCTTAGCTAGCCTGATGGAACCCATTGATTTGTGTATTCAAGTAGAAATTGAGAGAAATCGAGGATATCTTAAAAATACGCCAAATTAATTACATAGTGTTTACTTTATTTCTCTTCGATTTTTCCATCTACGTCAGGGTCCATTGATGAGAAGGGGATGGGGAAAGCTTGAGCCAATTCCTACAGTGATGAATATGAGCGCAATTAAAACTCCTGGCGGGGTTATACATTTGTGTCTTGATAAGACCATTCACTATTTCTTGAAGCTCGATCTCTCCCTCCGGATGAACCATAAACGGTATTATTGAACCAGACAAAACAACAAGCAATATGAAACCATCAAAATATGAATTTTTGTTCAAGAATGAAATCTTATTGGAACTGGAAAATATCAAGAAAACATGGCCATCGATCATCAAATTAGGTCACAACATTCTGAACCCAGCTCTCGTAACACCATCTCTCCTATATAATGATTATGACCCAAAAATGGAATAAATTACAAGTCATTCAGATGGAGCGCGCCCCTGATAATTGCGTCGTTGTGCCTGGGCTGTGAGGGCTCTTAGCCACATGGATAGTTCAATGTGCTCATCGGCGCCTGACCCTGAGATGTGGAAAAATATGGGTACGGATATTTCCAGATAAACCAGTTACAGTAAGACCTGCCGAAACGCGTATGGGCTCGGGAAAAGGATCCCCCGAATATTGGGTAGCTATTGTTAAACCAGGTCGAATACTTTATGAAATGACCGGAGTAAGATCAAGATTTGCTTCTCTGGAGTACTAAAAGAAAGCATGACATCATTATGAACATAAAGTCCCAAAGTATCAAAAAATCGTCGAGATTGAATAACTAAATACAGTATACTATATATTTTTTCAGAAAAATTTTACATTACTGAATAAAAATCCTAAGAAAGTAGATTATGAAATTGCAAAACAAAATTTTTGAATTGGATTATAGTATTTATTAATACTTGCATAACTAGTGCAGGCTTTTCAAAACAAATACTTCAAGAGAAATCGGCTAAACAAAAAGGGGATTCATGCTTTCCTCTTAAAGTAGGGGTTGGACCAAGAAGATAGGTCACTGATAACGGATTCCTCCATCGGAATCGAATGGAATTCAAAAAAAAAATTCATTTTACCATTAGATAGGAACAAATTTGATAAATATTGATAACTCTCGGATAGAGTATTAGAACGGAAATATCCATTAGATAATAAACTATTCACTCTAAGCCATCTCTGCCGATTAATCAACAATTCAAAGTGCTTTTCTTGGCTAATATTTGTTTTCGGTTGGTAATAAAATAATGGAAGAACTTTGTTCGTAGGAACAAAGCTAAGCAGATTACACATACAATCATACTCAATTCGATGTAATTGTTCGATCACGCGAGACTCAAAATCTTGTGCTAAAGAGCGTGGAGGTTCGAGTCCTCTTCAGAAGGCCCTTTCAAGGCGGACAGACCGATAAGAGGCGTATTTTGGGAGCTAGGAATCCAATGCCAATAAAAAGTAACCCATCCGATAGTATTTAGCATCCAAAAAATGGCTAATGGTCAAGTGAAATCCAATCCACGAAACAATTTGATCTATGGGCAGCATCGCGAAGAAAAACCTTCTCCTTCAATATATTGAAGAAATTGCCGCCTTGTTATCAAAAAGGGAGTTGGGTAAAGCAAACTCCCTCCTTGGAAGAGCACAGGATTAGTCAAGTAGAAATGGGTTCTTTTTTTGCAATTTTTTGAACCGTGAATTTCCTCTTCTCAGTATTCCTTTCGAACTACAAAGATGTGAAGCTTTATATTTTTGCTCATCCTTCGCTGTAATAATATCTCGGGGTTTGCAGCGATAACTTGGGATATCCCAGCATCTCCGTCTCATCCAGTTCGAGTAGAAAAAAAGTCTAAACAAGCAAAATTTATAAATCTGAAAGTCTAGAAATTCATTTCAACCAAGGAATTAAATTGTTCTATTCCTCTATAGGGGCGTATTGTCCAAATCATCGGCCCAGTACTACATTTGTTCCAACCCTCAATCCTCTTTTCTAAATTCATGATATTGAATCAATCGAACAAACTTCTAATACATGTTCCACCTTTGGGAAAGGAGGATCAGGGAAATCCTATTGATTGCAGCTTTCTCCGGACCCCGGGAAAAGTATGAAACAAAATGGCTCGACTGCTGGTTTGGCCGTAGAGCTTGCTTCTATAGGACCGGGGGTTGGTTAAGGAACTGCTGCAAGTCACCACATTACAATAAAAAAAATATTAACCAAATTTTCCCGACGTAGACGCAGTGATTTCAAATCCAGAGGTTAATCGTACTCTGGCAACTTGGGCGGATGTAGCCAAGTGGATCAAGGCAGTGGATTGTGGATTGCTGTTGCATATTCAGCTCCTGTTGCAGTTGCTACCACAGTTTTCTTGATCTATCCAATTGGTCAAGGAAGGTTTCCGATGGTAAACTCAGCCGTAGAGTGTCACCTTGACGTGGTGGAAGTCATCAGTTCGAGCCTGATTTCCCTAAACCCAATGTGATTTTTCTATTTGGCCTTACACCCCCCCGGACCCCCGTCGTGATTCAATGAGAATGGATGGGTACGAATGTTTTTTATCGCTGGGTAGAAATGAATACTTTACGATAGCGGCGGGAAATTCTTTGGCTTTAAATGGGGATTTTCAGGAAGAGCAGGTTGTTCCAGCTCGATACCGTCAAGACCTTTTAATGGAAAAGGGGGGTAGATGTGAGAATCAGTTGGGAGTAAGAGGGGGGTTGATTATTCCTTGAACAGTTCTTTAAAAAGATATTCATCTACCTAATTGTGAATTCAATTGAATGATAACAATCAAATGGGTTTTTACCTCTCATGTCTTATTGAATTTACTTGAATTAATCGATCGACTCGCTACGAAGCCCATGGGCTTATTATCCTAGGTCGGAACAAAACAAGTTGATAGGATCCCCGTTTTTATCTCCCCCCGTGTGGCGACATGGGGGCGAAAAAGGGAAAGAGAGGGATAGGGTTTCTCTAAAAGAATCGAATTTTGAGATTCATCGGTTATTTCATTATTTTACTATTTTCAAAATCATTTTGGAAAATTTGAATTTATTAATATTAGAACTCATTTTGTTAGCAAACTATTAATTAAAAAAAATTTAAAACCTTTTATGCAACATATATATCAATACGTATTTAGTAGACCTATTTTTGCCAAAAATGGGAATGGGCTAATTAATATTCCCATTCTTTTGATTTCATTTTAGAAAAGTAGGATGTCCGTGACGTGTACGTGTCAGATGAACTAAATCCTTAATAAATGGAAGAGAGAAAAAAAATCAATGATATAGAATGATAAACAAATGAAACGTTTTCTCAAGATTCTTACGAGAATCAATAAATTCAAAACTGCATTTCTCGCAAAATTTTGGGTTGTCATTTTCCTCTCCGATTACGCGATAATTTACAGTAGCTTGTTGAAAACCTAGAGTTTTTACTTGATCCAGGATGTGCAATGTATATGCCATTCCAAAGTTCTCTATTAATCGACTAATAAGTCGTTTCATGGCAGTTCCATCGATTGCTTTATTGTGAAAGACCAGATTGGCCCGTTCTGCCATAAAGTACCTCCATATTCAGCTGAGTAGGATTCTACAATGGGTTACGGTCAGTGATTGAAAAATTTCCTTTTTTCAATTTTGATTCGGATAGAAATTGTAATTCCGGAACTCTAATCTCAGTTGAACCGCCAAAATTGAGGTATCCACGGTATCATACCGAGTACTACTCTTTCTTATATGATGCTATTTCTGTCCCATTCCTCAAGGCAAAGGAAGGTTCATTTTTTGTTGTTCGTATAAACCCAATGCTTGTCAAACTCATTAGAGGAAGTTTTATCTAGTGTGGACAGAGATAGTGCGAGTTTTCAAGAAACTTCTTGAGTTTTAGCAAAAGCTGCTCTTCAGGGGCTATCGATTGGTTAAAAGGTCTAAAAGAAACCATTTTTTTGGGAGGAATGATACCCGTCGGAACTGGAGTGAAAGGATTAGTACATCCTTCAAAACAACATAGTGCACTTTTTCTCGGATACAACCACATTACAATAATAAAAAATTAACCAAATTTTCCCGACGTTATTCGAGGAATTTTTTATACAAGTATTCAATTAGTCCGTACTTGTTTAGTATTGAATTGGGATAAAGAAAAAAAATTTCCAGCAAAGAAATCCGTGTGGTTTACGACGAAACCTAGAAATCGATCACTGATCCAATTTGAGTACCTCTACAGGATAGACCTCAACAGAAAACTGAAGAGTAACGGCAGCAAGTGATTTAGTTCATTAGTTTGACTCTACTTGTTTGGATGGGTGTTCACTCCAAAGTATTCCCGGAAGGCGTAAAACCTAAAAATTTTTGACAAACAAGATGTTGCAGAGACAGAATTTGACCTCAAGGGAATTCATCAAGTAAATGTGTCTTTGTTCCAACCGCCGCGTAAGCCCCACCGCATAAATGGTTGAGAGTTCACATTTTCATCATCTTTGGTAAAATCAAGTCCACCACGAAGACATTCATAAACCGCTCTACCATAGTTTTTAGCATATAAACCTAATTTCGGTTTAATAGTACATCCCAACAGGGGACGACCATACTTGTTCAAGGGATATCTTATTATTTTAGTTCTAACCAATTTCAATTTCATGACTTACTCCACTTACTCGTAAAGGGTCTAGTGCTAGCTTCGCATGAATTGATAAGGATCCAATAAGTCCAACATTTATTCCTTCAGATGTATCAATTGGACAAATACTCCCTCTGTATTTGCATTTTATCTCATCGTATCACATTTTGTGAGATTTTTAAATCACCGTCAATAACTTAGCCAATTTAATTCGTTGAAGAGATAAACCAGTGACCCTTTCGATTGTGCACAATTCTTTTTAACAAAAATGATAAAAGGAAAGAAGTTCATGACCTGTAGGTCTTCTACCTCCACGCGACATTGCTCCGTTAGGCTTTCGCCATCCTCCCCAAAAAGTAAGAAAGTCTGCATATTTTGACCAATTCAAGGTAAAAAAAATGGAGTTGCCCCTTTGGCAAAACTCGGATAAAGTTGAGCAAAAAGATCCCGATTCAAGATAAATTCGTTAGGATCTACTCCAACGTTTAGAAATTGGTTAATCGGTAAAGAAACATGTACTTGATGTCCCGCCCAAGAGAAAGATCCAATTCATAGTAGCCCCGATAAATGGTGATTCAACATAGATTCTACATCTTGAAACCAAGACAATTTTGGAGCTTCTTTATGATAATGAAACCAACCAGCAAAAAGCATTAACGCTGCAAAGATCAACGTACCAATTGCAGTACAATAGAGTTGTAATTCACTAGATATTCCATCAATCAAAAGGGGACATTTTCAATTTTTGTTATAGCTATTGCAACCGCTGAAGCAGCTATTGGACTGGCTATTGTTTCATTAATTTATCGTAACCGAAAATCCACTCGTAACCATCAGAATTTCCCCCAAGGATTTATAATTGCCTGAACAAAAAGAAAGACCGTGATACCAAAAAAAGAATTAATTAACTTAAAAAAATTTCTTTTGGCCTAATTATTGACCAGTGCTCGAAAATAATTTTCTAAAGCTTTCGTATGTTCTCCATTACTTGTGTGAATAAGGCCTATATTATAGAGTATAGCCCTTCCTATTTGATAGAAAAGAATCCCATGATCCTGAACCGATCTTACCTGGGATTGCAAATCCCAAGTTTGTCTATAAAGAGCGGATCTAATTGTATCAGTGTCTAGCCAGCAATGAGAAAAATGAATGCAATAGTTAAATGATGATGAACAATATCAGTCAGCTAGTACTATTTCTGCATCCCCTTGACCAAATCCACCCACATTCGGATTACTCGTTAATGGTTGATCCAATTTGATGGATTCAGTTAAATTAATTTTTTTTATTATTTAAGTAAAGTATTTTATTTATAAGTAAAAGAATCCCGGGGAGCCGGCGACCGAAGCCCCGGTGAACGGCAGCCGTAGCTATAACGGTCCTAAGGTAGCGAAATTCCTTGTTGGGTATTGCAGATCTGTCGAGATGCTTCCTAGAACTTATTAGATACTTATTAGATAATGAGTATCTAATAAGTTTTTGAACCACCCTATTTTTAGTTTATTGATTTTTCATTTTTGAATTTCTTTTAGCTGCAGCAAAATAGGGCTAACCCATTACCTTCTGGGTGGAATTGCCACAACATGGGCATTCTTCTTAGAAAGAATTATTGCAGTAGGATAATGGCTAGGACCACCGCTTGTGCGGCCCCCGCTAATTCCTTTGAGTTTCATTCTTGCAAACGTACTCCTCAGGCGTGATACTTAACGCGTTAGCTACAGCACTGCACAGGTCGATATGCACATCGCCTAGTATCCATCATTTACGGCTAGGACTACTGGGTATGTAATCCCATTCACTCCCCTAGCTTTTGTCTCTCAGTGTCAGAATTGGCCCGTAGCAATAAAAAATGGGTATCCATTTTTCACGATCGAACCATTTCTTCTGACTCTTTTTCAAATTCGATAAATGTTGGTTGATCCTTGGTTAATTCTATTTCGCCAGTTTTCTGATATAATTTAGACCACCTAATTGCAGATAAATCATTTTGAATACTTGAAGTTCGATTCTTTTTTTTTGTCGTCTTAATTTAACTTAAATTGAATGATACCATGATCCGTTAAATAATATTTTACCTTTTTGTACAAAAGGACATTTTCGCTCCGATCGCTTCTAAGAGAATAGCATCAATGCCTATGGCTGAGCAGCATGTATTTCCATGGTGCTCGTTTTTTCCAATTATGAAGCATGGCTAAGTGATCCAACTCACATTGGTCCTAGTGCATAGGTGGTTTGGCCGGTCGTGGGCCAAGAAATATTGAATGGTGATATGGGTGGAGGTTTTCGAAAAAAAGGATCTAATTGATAGAAGAAGCACCGTAAAGATCAATTCCTGCAACAGCTCCTGGTGCAACAGCAAGCACCAGTTTAATGTGGGGAGGCGGTGATTTAGTAGCAGTGGGTGGCAAAGTGGCTTTGTTACCTATTCCAATTGAAATGAAATCTTTAGGATAAATTAATGCAATTTAGGAGGAATCAATGAAAGGACATCAATTCAGTTTGCCTCAATTTGGTACCGCTCTCGCGGCCCGCACCGAAACAGTGCTTCCTTAAAATAGATGTGAAATTTGCGTTCGCAGTTTTTTAAGTGATTTTTGTAGTGGAATCCATGGTGCAGAGTGAAAAAAGGATTCAGACCGAATAATATTGGAGACTCATAGAATGGTAGAGGCAAATAGAGCTTTTGCATGTATGATCATTACGCTTCAACCGGGTTATTCTAGCAAAACTTTTTAGTATTTTTTATCTCCGTATCGAGGATCCCCTATTGATTGCAGCTTTCTTCAGACCCCCGGGAATGATCAATTCGATCAGGCACTCGCCATCTATTTTCATTGCTCATTGTTCAAATCCTTGGCCTTTTCTTCCTCTGTCTATACAAGACAGAATTCGTGAAATAAAGACAGAGTATCCTTTGACTAATTTGAATTCGGAAATTGGAAACTAATATTCGAAAGAAATGATTTGCAATTGCCGGAAAAACTAGGCCTACTAAAGGCACAAAAATAGAAGGAAAGCTGAAAGTTGTCATAAAATGGATTCAATTTATTATTTGTACCTATTATTGTTTCTTTATAAATAAAATATATATTATTATAGTTCAGAATTTGTGAATTTGAATTCAATTTTAAATTCTTAGTATAGAGCCAACTGCTAATTATGAAGGCCGAACCTAAACCTGTGCTCGAGAGATAGCTGTTCAGATAAAAATCCTATTTCCTTTTAGTCTGAAACCCTGGCACAGATCTAAACTGCTATTGTCTGATAAATATTTAAAGAATCGGAAAATGACTTGTAAACTTTATTATGACCGTCCTTCGTTGGTTGACCACGGCGAATCCCATATTTTTCTTTAGAATTCGGTTATTTGATCGACCCACTTACTTCTATCTATTGATTTTTTTTATTAAAAGCAAATTGCAAGGATGAATTCAAAATCATTTTTTCATATTTTCAGAAAATCTCGTCTAAGAACTAACTAATAAAAGGACAATATACGGCTCTATTTACGATATTTCTATCTATTATTTGGAAATTTATAATTCTTCCATTTTATTGGATGGATTTTTAATGAATTAAATCTATAAGAACATGTAAGGCCTAACTTGTGATTACAAAATGAATCCTAATTATTTAGAGCTCATATTTTGAGCACATTGTATTTTGGGAGTTCGATCGCGAAATTTCTTTGTTTTTTTTCCACAGGAGGATAGATGGGGGCAATTTGGGTGAGATCCACGAGGTAATCAACGAAGAAGAGAAGACGAAACTCCGATATACATTTGTTGGCCTATCGTTGATCCTATTCATGGAGATTCCGTAAATATTCGCGTAATCGGACCTATTTTTAGGCATCTCTCCTGGATGAAGAAAAATCGTTTCAACATCAAAAACAACAAAAAATAAAGCAAACTATAATAACGGATACGAAATTGTAACCAAGCATGGAAACCCGACGCTTTGATATAGTAAAATATTTTTACTGGAATGATTTTGAATATTGGTTTATTAGTAAAACAAAAACCTCTCAAGCCTTTGAGTTATCTACAATAATGATGCATTTGGCAAATCATATGGTCTAAGAATTAAACATTCTGATTAGTTGATAATTTTAGTATTGGTTGGGAATCTTGTGAAATATCAGCCCAAGTATTAATTAAACGGCCTTGACTATCAACTACAGATGTGTTGAAATTAAATCCAAGTAATATCAGTAGTTGGAGCGAGGGACCAGCGCTCTCGTCGGTAACGAGCAGAGTTAAGGGAATGGTTATTCCTGAGTTGGTTAATTCATTTCCCTGTTGTTGTTGTTGAATGAATCAATCTGGACTTTAGTACTTTAAGTGTTAAGCATTTTTATTATCTGAATAAATCTATTGATAAATTTAATTATTTAAACATAAACATAAAGTTAAAGTAAAGTTCATTTTTTGATTTCATTTTATATACTTGTTGCTTTCTCGCTTTCTTTTTTCGTTGTGAGTTTCGGGAATATCCCCATTCATAGGTCCAAGATCTATATCTATGAATTGAAAGGTCCGCGAATGATGCATACTTTTTTTTCGTATTGGAGGAGTAGCTGCCGATCTTCCTTATGGATGGATAGATAAATGTTTGGATTTTTGCGATTACTTTTTAAGAGCAGTTACTGAATATCAAAAGCTTATTATCCGGTTCATCCTTCGGAACCATATCACATCCCGGATCTGATGAAATAGGATGAATCGAGACGGTATTTTGTGGGCGTTCTAGTGCGTTGTAGATTCTTATCCGAGACTTGTATCCTTTGATGATGCCATGTGAATCGCTAGAAACATGTGAAGTCACAAATCTATTTTACTGTATAGACTCTTGTGACCTCCCCCTCTATGCCCTGCGGTAATGATTCCTCGAGCATTACGACCTTTACCACAACGATGTACTCTACGGATAGAGGAATACATAGAGTTGAACATAGTAAAATAAGAAATTGAAAGATTTCGTTGAAATTGTTCATTTGGAAATTTCCCGAAAAGCTAATCATAGGTTCTTCTCTCCATCGCAACAATAGAGCCGTTATGCTCATTATTAAACTTGTTGAGAGCAGCTGTCAAAGGCGGAATGATTATATCATTAATATTTAATTCGGGCAAAACAAGATTTTTAGTTTTACTGGAAATATTAATCAAATGATATTTGGGACATTTAATTTGGGACTAAATAAAGAATTCCAAGGATTTTTAATTTTACCAAATGATATTCTCATACCTTTTAATTTAGTCATAGCTGGAAATTCTAATAAAATTTCTATACAATCGCCGAGGTATTTTACCAAATGATATTCTCATACCTTGGGAAATATTAGTCATAGCTGGAAATATTAATCATAATTTTGCTGCGTCTTGGGCCGTTCACATGAAAGAAAAAATTATCCTTTCTTCTCTTATTTATCTTTCTTGAGGGGAGGCAATACAGGGTTTTTCTCGCGCCTATTTAAATGAGCATTATCAATATGATTTATCCGCAATTAGGTGGTCTAAATTGATATCAGTAAACTGGCAAAATAGAATTAAATTAGACGAGGGAATTAAACCATTGAACTAACAAATCAAAAGAAAAATTTTATATATGGATTTAGAATTACAAAAAACCAACCAAATCAAACACAACATAGGTCATCGAAAGGATCTTGGAGACCCACGAAAGAATGAAAGCCAGGTACCAGTTAAAACAAACTATTTTGCAGATATTTTAAAAAATATTTGATGGAATAAAAAGTCGGGAAAAAAATAACATCTCTATATTCTTTTTTTTACTACCTGCCCAGTGTCGGAAGGTCAAGGGAGTTGGTGACACGCAATGGAACCATAGACATTCAAGTGAAATCCAATCCACGAAACAATTTGTTCTAGCTCCCGAGGTATTATAAATCGAGATCATGTATAGTTGAAGTATTTTAAAGAATGGCCTAGCTGCGCTAGGGAAAATAATAGAAGAAGCACCTGACTACTTCATGCATGCTCCACTCGGCTCGGGGGATATAGCTCAGTTGGTAGAGCTCCGCTCTTGCAATTGGGTCGTTGCGATTACGAGTTGGATGTCGAATTGTCCAGGCGGTAATAATAGTATCTTGCGCCTGAACCGGTGGCTCACTTTTTCTAGAATAGCTCTACGAACGAATGGATTGGATCGGCTTAGAAAATGGAAAGATTTGTACAAGTTATAAGTTTCGTCACCACTTTGTGGAAAATTATTTGGTATGAATATGTTAGAACAAACAAAATTAGAAATCAAACAAAACAATTACAAAAGCGAAAACAAAAAAAATCCGCAAATCTATATTAGACCTAACAAAATGAGTTCTAATATTAAGAAATTCAAATTTTCCAAAATGATTTTGAAAATAGTAAAAAAATGAAATGACCGATCAATCTCGAAATTCGATTCTTTGGCCAATGAAATTTTAAAAAAAAAGAATAGCCTATTCTTTCGTATCTCATATGGGTTTCATAATTATAGGCATTGGATCGATAACCGATACAGGACTCAATGGAGCCCGAGAAAATGTCTCGAGCCAATGTTTGAGTACCATAAAAAAAGGAGTCACTTCTTTTTTCCTGCTACGGTCAATAAAGTCATGAAATATTTCAATTTATATTTTTTTGTAAATGAATATATCTGGACCAATACATGATTTTCTTTAAACGGCTCGTCTCACCGTGATCTTCTCTTGAATTCTCAAAACTTCTGTCGCTCCATCTCCTCAGGGGCAGAGAACCCGTCGCTGTCTCGGCTGTTCCTCTAATTCCTTCTAAAAGATATTTAGTCGATTCGAATAGAAGTTAGAAGAACTTTATACTGGAGCTATTTTTTTTATTATTTCTTTCTGCCAGAGAATACAGAAATGCAGTACATTTTTCCATTAAAAAAAGTATATAATTTAGCCCTAATTTATATCATATTTTTTTTAGTATCTACATACTTACCCAGTTTGTCAACTTTTTGGGAAATGACGACAGAAAAGGGGATTGATCAAATTCTATTGAGTCTTACTCATAGTGATCATTGATCAATAAAAGAGAGATTCAACAACTAAAAGAAAGATCGATTCTTTGGGATCCTTCCTTTCTTCAAATGGAACGATTTCATATTCAAATAAACCTCGTAATCATGTGGATTGGTAGATTTCTCATCGTTGGTGCTGCTGCGAAAGCAGACTCCCTATTCATTAGATAGGGAGGATCACCAAGATTTCGTGATCTACTGCCGAACTTATTCCAATTCCAAGAGCTCGGATCGAATCGGTATTGAGGTTAGATTCATCATCAGTCTTGAAAGGAAGGATGGGAATTGATATTTTGAGTTATTGAGCTAGCCTAGTAGCTGGAGATGCATTTCCCATAGCATAGTGCCAGTGGGGGTCTAGGCGGACTTATTCTATTTAGAAGGCAGCGAAATGCGAGTCAAGCTTTCTATTACTTCAAAGTAGCTGCTTCAGCTTCAGCCACTCAAATTTTTGATATTTCTTTTTATTTCTCATCAAACAACTTGAATGGGGTATTCAACTCCAGGGATGAATCGAAAAAGATATCTTTATTGGTTCTACCTCCTATTTTTTATGAAGAGGATAAATCTTTTTCTCGAAGGATCAGGAAAAAAGGGTCTAAATGGCTCATCTCGCCGTGACCTTCTTGGGTTGACGTCATATATTCCACCCCCAAAAACCATATTTTGATTGGACTTCAACTATATCAACTGTAGAAATCAAATAAAAAATTACAAAAGCGAAAACAAAAAAAATCCGTGAATCTATATTAGTCCTAACAAAATGAGTTCTAATATTAAGAAATTCAAATTTTCCAAAATGATTTTGAAAATAGTAAAAAAATGAAATGACCCCAGGATTCTAATTGATGTCCTTTCATTGATTCCTCCTAAATTGCGCGAAGATATAGATTTCTTATACAACTTCAACCCATTCATGAACATGAAAACGAATTAATATCCACTTTCGGTATCTCGATTGAAATTCCCATCCACTTCAAATTCCCTGTTTCTTTATTGAAACAATTAAATTCAATTCAATTGAATGATAAAAATCAAACGGGTTGTTTCCTCTCAGTAAAAGAAAAATTGGGCTAGGATCCTATTAGACATCCAACCCGTAATCGCAACGACCCAATTGCATTAGCCTTCGGTTCAGATTTCGTCGACCAATTCTTCCTAATTCACATCTTTGTTGAAAGAATTTTTTTTTGTAATTCTTTTTAGCGAAAGGTTACAGCTAGGGGTAGGGGTTCTTTTGATTTATACCAACTGTCTTTATTAAATTTTCTATTGAATTTTTAGAGGGTAAAAACATTTCTTTGATTTTTCCGCGATAGGCCCCCTTCAGGAGGGGATCATACATTTTTGGCAAATATTTACTCTTAGGAGCAATGTCACTCGATCACTATCAAACTGACTGCAAGAAGATTTACGGAATGTAAAACAAAAAAATAGGATGATGGCGATGGGGCATACTATGTGTAATGATTGCACCGTTCACAAAATCAAAAGTCTCTATTGATGGGAGGTGAGGGGACTCATATACGGATTAACAACTCATGCATTCTTGCTCAAGGAAGGGAACCATTTCCCAAGATCTCGTACATTGGAACCCCTGGTTATGGACCCGAATCCGTTAGTATGGAACATTTTTGTTTCCATTCTGGTTCTATATTTGTTCGAATAAAATGCTTTGTCAGTTCCATATGCCGAACCAAAGAATCCTTTCTTCTTCCAACTTTTCAATCTTCCCAAAGTCATATCATATTTATTGAAGTATAGTGGTGAAGTATTGACATCAATTTATACAAAACAATAAAGACTTTTTTCAATAGGCAAACTCCTTGCTAATTTTATTAGTTACTAATGAGTTCTAGTGATTGAGTTTCTCCGGACGTTTTCGGGATGCCGCTAGTAACCAACAAATGGCAAGTGCTTTTCCTCCAAAAATGGAAGTTCAACACAATTATTTTTTTTGGAAATTGGATGCAGTTACTAATTCATGATCTGGTGCAATAGTACCTAGAATTACTACTAGAAAAATATATAAAAGAGCATTGGGCCATGCGGACTCGCCGTAATAATTATGACCCATACCCTTAACCAATTTAGCTCTTAATACTAAAAAAAACTATAAATATAAACATGACCTTTTGGCATATCAGAAGTTCTGGTCCTGGGGGAATAATAACAACCACCTGATGTCCGCCTGTATCTGTTATGGTTACATATTTACTTCCTTGAACATAATTTCTTTCCAAAAGATAGGAAAAAATAGTTAATTCTAACACATATATCTATTTAATTGAATTTAGTTGGGATATTATTATTTGGACTAAAAAATCAAACCAGATTCTAGAGCAATATTTGATAACTAATAATCAACAAATTGGGGTTCATTTATCAACAGATTTTTTTCTTCCATTTGAACTTGTTTCAATAATTCTTTTAGTTGCTTTAATAGGTGCGATTGTTGTAGCCCGTCTAGCACAAGACTTTACTACTCAAGCTGCATTATATACCCATCACCAATATATTGCAGGATTCGTCATGACAGGAGCTTTTGCTCATGGAGTTATATTTTTCATTGAAAAACCCGCTGTCAAACTTGATTAATCATCCTTTTCTGTTCAAACTGATTAGTTTCATTTTTTTAATTTTTTAATTGTTCCAAAATCTTACGAGAAGAGGCACACTGTTTGCTGCTCAAGCTGCAACAGCAAATGTTGTTAATCGAACCTGCTCAAACTGCTCGAAAGCTCGACCCATTCGTTCGGCTCGTAACAATCCAATAAGTTCTCCAGGTGAAAAAAAAATTAGACATTCTATCTTCCAAAATCAACACCTTTGATGTTAAGGAAGTTTCTAAACCTAGCGATGTTAGGCTCTTTGACGATGTGGTACGTGAGCTGGGTTCAGAACATCGTGAGATAGTTCGGTCCATATCCGGTGTGGGCATTAGAACATTGAGAGGACCTTTCCCTAGTATGAGAGGACCGGGAAGGATGAAAATAGCGGGACCAAAACCCGTTGCCTTACCACTTGGATAGAAAATTATACAACTACCTCATGGGGAGTTAACTGCACCCACGAATGATATAAATATTAAAGTGGTGGCATCTCCCCTTTAATATTCTTTTGAAATCTAAAGAATATTAAAGTGGTGGCATCTCCCCTTTCCAAAAGCCATCCTCTTTTTATAATGGTAAACGGCTCGTTTTGCCGTGACCTTCTCTTGAATTCTCAAAACTTCTGTCGCTCCATCCCCACAGGGGCAGAGAACCCATCGATGTCTCGGCTGTGCTACCGAACGCTCGGGGAAGTCGGAAAAGAAATAGGGAATTTTAAGTGGATGGGTAAGAATCTTTATAAAGCCTTTCATTTGTTTGTCATTCATAGAAAATCCCACCTAAAGGATCTTCCAATCAATCCAGAGACCATTTGGATTCTAAGAACTTGCATCAGTATTGCAATTTCAAGTCAAACATGGGTTTGATTCACGCTCCATGTTCTGAGAAATATTTACCTTCCGAAAAGAGGAAAAAATAGAGTCCAATGCACGAAAGATGCCCGTACGGTTATTTAATTCTATCTTTGTTCTAATTTTTTGGTTTGGCGTATAGAACTGACAAAGCAGTTTATTTGAACAAATATGGAACCAGAATGGATGGTTTTGTGTCTATTACCAGTTCTTCCTCCTGAATTGAGACCCATCATTAAGATAGATGGGGGTATCAGAAGTTGTTTCTATTTCTACATCCATTTCTTATTCACTTTCCACCCCAGTGACATGGGGGCGAAATAGGGAAAGAGAGGGATGGGGTTTCTCTCTTGGCAGCTGTTCCACTATAAGCTTGCTCTTACTGCTCGAGTACTCGTAGCAAAACCCTTTTTGCTCTGCTTAGCCTTGTCCCCCTCTAGGAGTATTTTAGTGATCGGCTCTATCTAAAAAAAATTGGACAATGAATTACTATTTAACGGCATAAAACTTAACGGCGTACTCGATGCGGGCAGGGAAAGGGATATAACTCAGCGGTAGAGTGTCACCTTAACGTGGTGGAAGTCATCAGTTCGAGCCTGATTATCTAAGAATAACAAGTTCTTGGTTACCCAAAACAAAATAACCACTTGGAATAAAAAAATAGATTATATTTGTTGATAAGTTCAAAATCATATGGATCCTACAAAATCGATGAAACGGAAGAAATCCGAGTGAAGGGAAAGGAAAAAACAAAGGATAAATTCCATTTTCAGTTTACAGAGACATGCTATAACAATAACCCATTTTATGATCATGAGGATTCTTATATTAATATTAATAATATATAATATAATAATAATAAAGCACTTTGAATTGATGATTATTCGTCAGAGAGATCTCTCAGTTCGAGAAATGAAAATAAGAGGATCGAACCATTTCTTCTGGCTCTTTTTCAAATTCAATAAATGTTGGTTGATCCTAAGAAAAGGAATTGGTCCATTTTTTGGGGCTTTAAAAAGGTGTGGGATTTTAAGGAACTTCAAAATAAGAAATTGAAAGATTTCGTTGAAATTGTTCGTTTGGAAATTTCCTGAAAAGATGGTAATCCTTTTAATATACAAATTGGATCTGAAGCGTTCTATATTATTTATTTTTATTATTATATATAATAATAATATAATAATATATAAATAATTATATTATATATAATTATGTAATTATTATATATTTATATATTTATTATTATATTTATAAATAGAAGGAGTTTGAATGCCAGTGTGGGCTAGATAAATCAATGAGTCTCAATAAGAATGCTAGTTCTTACTGTTCATATATTATGGTATGAATGTACCACATCAATTCATTATAATAGGTCCCATTCTTCTACCCTTTCCCGGAAGTCGGTGACTATTCATAGCTATTACCTTGACCCCAAAGAAGAGTTCGACCCGCAAATCTCAGTTTCAATAGAATAAGAAGGAGGGACTCTGCAGAAGATTGGTCTGAAAAACTAACAGATTGCTCTATATCGATAAAATGTCTAAAATAAAAAGAAATAGTAAAAAATAATAATAATGAATAGAAAAGAATAATGTAATGACTTAGGTTGTCTATCTACAGACGATCTACGGTAGGGCCGAAGGTTCCATCGGAACAATTTTATATTTCAGTTTCAGGGTTGCTCGTCTCTTTTTTTCAAAAAGGGGGGGGGGGTGAATGCTACCTTTTTCTTCCTGGTCCAATATTTGTTCTTGATCTTACTATTCTTCTTTATTAAATTTTGATTTAATTAACTTAATTCTTAAAATAAAAGGTGGTTCTAAGTGACTCTTTTGGGAAATTTTTTTAAATGCCTTGTGTGATAATGGTGCACAAATGCCTTTCTTCTATACTTTTCGAGAAAGAGAATTGATATATGACCTATTTGAAGCTGCTGCCAGAAATCTAAATAAATAAATGAATAGATACAATCAGAATGAAAATTAACTTAACAAAGAAGAAGGGGGAACAAGCACACTTGGAGAGCGCAGTACATTCTGATTTTACTAAAAAATGGGGACTGTGTCCTCATATTCATCACTGTAAGATTGTAAATATGCAGTTACAAATAATCTAGCCAAGGTAATAGGAATTAGACCTAACACGATTCCAATTTAATATTGTGTAAATTGATATTGATTTTCTATTTGCACAATTTTCTTCTGATTTGGATAAAACTACTCATCATCAAATGGCAAGAGGGCAACGATTGCGTGAACTGCTTAAGCAATCCCAATCAGCGCCTCCTTGCTATCCCAAACAAAAACTCAAAATGGAAAAGGCAAGGATAGAGAATCCGTTTAGTTATGTTTGTCAATTAAATCATTAATTTAATAAAAATAGATTTTTTGAATTCTATCTCTTGATAAGAAACACTTCTGATACTGGAGTTGATGCCCTATCGAGCATGTTTTCCCATTTTTAAATTAGTTTATTCTGCAGCAGCTATGAGCTTCCGGAATACAATGGGATCTTCGTAAAGTTGATGATTATGAGTGTTATTACCAATTGGATTGGGAAGTTCAATGGAAAAAAGAGGGTGATTCCTTAGCTCGTTATTTAGTAAGAATCGGTGAATATAGAATAACACTGCAAAAAAATACATCACTGAAGCCATTTACTTTCCTCCCGATTCTCATTGATGTCTTTCCTCCGAAAACTGTTGGGTGGGGCTTTACCCCTCTTAACGTTTTTTATGCAAGAACTTATTGAATCCATTGTTTGGGCTCATAATAAATTAAAAGTTGCTCCTACTACTCAGCCTAACATCCATATCATGAATAACACTACCCGAGTTACCAAAAAAATTCGTCGTAAAAAACAAAAGAATTCTGGGGACTCCAAAATTTTTTGAATGATATTCAAGAAAGGGAAATTCTAGAAAAATTCATAAAATTAGAGGAACTCCTCGTCTTGGAGGAAATAATTGAAGAATACTCGGAAACACATCTACAAAAATTGCGTATAGGAATCCATCATGCTTGCATATCCATCATTTGTGTCTCCAACAATATTCCAATAATTACATATCCGATTTGACCTATGGACAAATATAATACCTTGGGAGCTAATGAAACTATTTTAGTAAAATTTAATTGTCTTAATTCCCGGGCGATCGCTCCAAAAATTCGCGTTCCTTTTGGATTTCCTTCTTGATCACTAGTTAGAGGCTAGAAGCTTTTTGTTTTGTGATCCAAAATTTACAAAATTTTGAATATAGACTAGAATAAAAGAAATAAACAAAAATAGTTTTTCGAGATAGGAATCTGATATCTAATGAATTCATGGGAAAACTTCATATGGGTTCGAGGTACTTTTATCTTCAACGAGTGGACCGGCATTCCTCCGCAAGGTTCATCCAAGGAGGGTGAGTCAGGGCCTAAGATCAGGCCGAAAGGCATAGTCGATGGACAACAGGTGAATATTCCTTTGAAACCTGATTATTTGAATGGTACCAAACTTAGTTAAGATTAAGTGGCCAATTTTTTTATAGAATTGTTTTAAAAATTCATTTCAATTTGTATATGTTCCAAATTTTAATTAACGTAGAAACTTATTTTTTTCTTCATTCATACGTATTTCATACATAAGGGAATGGTGAAAAGAACCCCCATCGGGGAGTGAAATAGAACATGAAACCGTGAGGATTCTTATCTGACTATGAATGGGAATCAACAAAATCCAAAATTAAAAGATAAAAAAACTGTTGAAATGGAGCAGGGCTTCTTTATTGAAAAAAGGGAGCGAGGTCCCCTCACTTTATTGATGGATTAACGAAAATGTGCAAAAGCTCTATTTGCCTCTGTCATTCTATGAGTCTCTTCCTTTTTGCGTATGGCATCGCCACCCCCCCCCCAAGTAACGGAGGTGTGCAAAGGTTTCCACGGGCCGGACGGAGATTGGCCCTCGAGTGCAAAGGCAGAAGGGAGCTTGACTACAAGACCCACCCGTCGAGCAGGGACGTGTGGATGCAGGGCGGATGGTTTTAAAGCAGACTCATTTTTTTATGGTTTTTTTGCTTTTGACAGTAGCATTTCCTATTGATTTGTCCCCCGAACGGATAATAAATATACTTTTTTTTTTCGAATGAATTAATTGATCCTTTTCAGCGAAATTAAATTTGTAATTTTGATTTTGAACTTCAACTATTTCATTTTACCAAGTTCAATGTTAGCCGGGAACAAGCACACTTGGAGAGTGCAGTACAACGGAGAGTTGTATGCTGCGTTCGGGAAGGATGAATCGCTCCCGAAAAGGAATCTATTGATTCGCTCCCACTTGTAGCAAGAAGGGCATAATTCGAATTGATTAGCCGTATTACATTAGTTCTTTTTAATAGAAATACCCACTAATATCCTAAACACACTCGAACACACCTTCTCGGTAAAATAGCTCAAACTTTTAATTATCAAAATGATCTGAATTGTTTCAAAGACCCAACATGCATTTTTTTTTGCATTGGGCGCTTTCATTAACTGATGAAAATATCAGCTAGTCTGCCATATTTTTTCTTTTGATAGAAAAAGAAAATAGCTCCACGTGCTCTAAAAATTTATTTGAATGCTATTTCTTTTTTGTTTTTTCGGAGTTTATCCAATTTTCATCAAATATGTAAGGGGATAAAGGAACTGTGTGTTGATTCTTCTCTAAATGTGAGTTTTCTTCTTCTAAAAGATCTACCGGTCATCTAACTATTATAATGAAAGATATATACTCCAGCGTTTAGAAATTGGTTAATCGGTAAAGAAACATGTACTTGATGTCCCTCCCAAGAGAGAGATCCAAGTCCTAGAAAATTCATTAGTAGAATGGAAAGAATTAGGTACTCATATTTGCTTTTCAATCGTTTCAATCAGAATTACAATTTGGCTAATAAGTTTTTTTTAGAAGATGAAATCGAACAATTATATGATTCATCCGAAAAGGGGATGATAGTTACTTTTTTTGTCTAACAAGATTATTAGTTACTCGTTGGATTTATTCGGGACACTTTCCACTAAGCGATTTATCAGACAATAGGAATAAGACTCGATATTATTAGAAATACAAAAAAAATATCATCTCATTTAAGTTAGGCCAGCTTATTTCTGGGATTCTATACCTTGGGAACTCATCTTCCTTCTTTTTTGATTACCCACCTCGCGTATGTATAAGACCGAATCCATTCGATATCTAAATTTCTAAAAAGGATTACTAATCCTTAACTTTTCGAAGACGCACTACCTTTAGGAATCAACAACACGAAAACTTTGTTAGAAATTACCAAACAAAGACTATAGCAGGTGTTGGATTCAAAGCTGGTGTTAAAGAGTACAAATTGACTTATTATACTCCTGAATACGAAACCAAAGATACTAATATTTTGGCAGCATTCCGAGTAACTCCTCAACTCGGAGTTCTGCCAGAAGAAGCGGGGGCCGCGGTAGCTGTCGAGTCTTCTACCGATACATGGAGAACTGTATAGATAGATGGACTTACCAGCCTTGATCGTTACAAAGGGAGATGCTACCACATTGAGCCAGTTCCTTGAGAAGAAAAGCAATTTATTTCTTTTGTAGTTACCCCTTAGACCTTTTTGAAGAAGGTTCTGTTACTAACATGTTTACTTCCATTGTAGGTAATGTATTTGGGTTCAAATCCCTACGCGCCCTACGTTTGGAAGATTTGCGAATTCCCGTTGCTTAATTTTAAAAATTGTATTTTTTATATATTTAAAGTAGACCTAGTTTAATCATATTTTGGGCCAGATCAATGAACCTATTTGAAGTGGCTCATTTCAAAGATTCGGCTTTTTTAGTTAGTATATCCTTTTTTAGGAATATTTTTAGCATCCTTGTTACATAAATCTTCCTATTCTTCTTTATTAAATTTTGATTTAATTAACTTAATTCTTAAAATAAAAGGTGGTTCAATGGTTAGTTATCTATTAAAACCAGATACACAATAGGGACAGCCAGTCCGTGAACAGCCAACCACCGTACTGTAAAAATTGGATAGGTTCGATCTAGAGTCATTAGGTCCTCCTAAAAAGATCTACTAAATTCATCAGGAATTAGACCTAACACGATTCCAAATAAAAAAAATTTCAATTTGTTTGGAAAAAAAGAAGAATATATATCCTTTCCAAGTGTGATTTTTATGTTATGTATGGTCGTGCCTAAGGGCATACCGGTTGCAGTAGATTCTTATTTTTAATCAATCAAAACCCTTCCCAAACTGTATGGAAAAATATCAATTCATACAGAAGAAAAGGTTCTCTATTGATTCAAACACCATACCACTAATGTCGTGGCGAAGGAGGCCTACAATACGTATACTGGATTAGTAAGTGATGAAAATCTAATAAATTTCAGCAAATTATAGGATCTATCCGACTAGTTCCAGGTTTGAATCCCGAGCAACCCTGAAGAAATTAACAATCCTTCTTTATCTTTTGAATTATTCTGCCGGATCGGTCACTCAAGATCTTTGGTCTCTACATTGACCCGATGAAAAAAATGGAATCACTTCTTTTATTTATCTAGTATACATAATATACATAATTCATAATTACTAGTTGGTGAGACTGAGAGTTAGGGTGCAAGCCAAGGGATGTGGCTAGTCTTTGACTAAGGTTGATTCCAGTTTCTCTGGTTCTTGATTGAGTATTTGTCTTTCAGGAGCGACTCCTTAATACGAAACCAAAGATACTGATATTTTGGTAGCATTCTGAGTAACTCCTCAACCCGGAGTTCCACCAGAAGAAGTGGGGGCTGCAGACCAATTTCTTCTTGTCGTTCGGATATAATGAAAAATAAATCTCGAATAAATTATAGTTGACTTGGTTGGACTAAAAAATGAAGTATCCAGGCTCTGTTTAGAAAAAAACTATTACCAAATAAAAATGAGACTCCCCTTATTTTTATTTTTATTCTGGTTAATATAGAACGCAACCCACTTCTTGGTCTTCGACCCCCTCAGTCACTATGAATGCCCCCGATACTAAACAAAAAAGTTTTTTACGAGGTACAAAGAGAAATAGGAATTTATGAGACAAAGAGAGGCTATCAAGAACGTAGAGGAGGTAGAATGGGCAGTTGGTCAGATCTAGTATGGATCGTAGAATCAGAACAAGTGATTGCTGAGATTCGGGTTGGGATACCCACTTTGAATTTTAAGGAGAAAGTTCGAAAACATATTTATTCTGACTTAGATGGCGAAATGCACTAGAGTACCGACGTGTATCATGCTCCGGAATTTACGTAAATGAAAACCAGTTTGATTTACTATATATAGTTATATAGTTGTTTCAATTGGATTTAAGTTGATGATTAGGAGTGTTATTACCAATTGGATTGGGAAGTTCAATGGCAAAAAGAGGGTGTTCATAATTTAAACAACATGATTTATCATAAGGGATTTTCCTTTTCTACTGATTCCTACGGATTGGATAAAAAAAAAATTCTTGAAGTTAATTTCGTTAGGAAATATACAATTACACCATAGACTATAGGAATTACAAAAAAAAGGTTCTTTCGTATTCTCATAATTATTATTGGCACTTCTTTTATTTTCATCCTTGTTGCGATTCCCGCTAGTTAATACATAGAGCCCCATAAGCATAAAAAAGGGGAGGGAGTAGTAACTTGTTTCAGGCGTGGATGAGTTTCATAAAAGATTCCCAACATATCATAGGATTCTCTTTCTTGAAAATCCATAATAGACCTCTCACAAGAATAAGATCCTGTGCAAGAAAAGAATTGTACCGTATGAAGTAACATACAAATATATCTTAATTAGACGTTTTTAGATTCATGTCTTTCAACTTTTTGTAGAGTCATTTGCAGTTCGTTGATTCCTTGCAGTCGATTATTGAGTAATGACTTTGGGAATCCCAAGGGATGAACCCAATCCAGAATATGAACCATAAAAGAAAACACCGCGAAAAGAAAGCTTGGCTCCAAGTTGTTCAAGACTACTGGCGTCATTTTTGTGAACGGAGGCTCTACTTAGGTCGACTCCAATTATTTATTATATTGATTTATTCTTTTATCGTTCAAGAAGTCTAACCCCCTGGATTTTCCTTCCTTTTCTTTTGCCGCATTTCAATCAATTGGTTGAGATAAAGATCCATGGGCTTTCGCTTTCAGTCATTCAGCATCCTGGTCGATTTGAAAACAACTAGAATTCATTTACTCAGACTCATATATATATAATTTATATTTATGTTATATTTATGTTTTATTATTTATATTTTATTTATATTTTATTTAGTATTTTTTTATTTGTAACTAATCGAAGTTCAGTTGGTAGAGCGCCTCGTTTACACGTGCACCAATGTTTTTCAAGGGGAACCCATCATAAAACGATTGAAAAGCAAATATGAGTTAATATATGTTCTAAGGTTGCAAATATCATAGTTGAGACTCCAGACCCTGCTTGAACAAAATGGAATATATTGTCGATAAATAGAAGTACGTATTGTTCATTAACATCTCGAAAATATTCCGCCATAGTTAGGGCAGTCAAACCAACTCTCATACGAGCTCCTGGTGGTTCCTTCATCTGACCATAAATGAGAGCCGCTTTGGATTTCCAATGAAGGACGGTCATAATAAATTTTACAAGTCATTTTTCGATGAAGCAGTGTCAAACCAAAATATCCAACAAGCATTAGCTCTCCCTGAAAAGGATGTGATCCAGCCGCACCTTCCAATACGGCTAGGGCCATATTCTTCTCCAATTTGGGTTTTACTGATGTCATGAATAAATTCAAGAATATATTCGAAAAAATTCTGATCCCCAGTCGGAATGGTTGGTTAGAGCTCTTATGTGTCTTGAACTTATATTAAATGCAGTTAATATAAATTTTGTAACATTTTCTAATTTTTTTTGATGATCGTCAATTAAGAGTAGGTAATCCGTTCCATGTATTTGCACTTATCTCATTGTATCACATTCTGCGGGATTTTTAAATCACCGCCATTACCTCGGTGTAGGTCCGCCTTTGTTCCATAGCCCCGACGTGCTGTAGGAGTAACCCATTACCTTCTGGGTGGAATTGCCACAACATGGACATTCTTCTTATCCCATCTTGAAGGGGGCCTATCGCGGAAGAATTGTAACCATTCGGGCTGACAAAATTAGTAATATTATTCGGGAACACAACATTTGTAGCACGATCATCAATTGGATATATCTTTTTTGAAGGAAAAAATAGGAACGTTGCTTATTAGTAATTAAAACAAACTTACACTTTTATTTTTGTTAATTATTTTAGAAACTTCCTTACCCCAGGTTCAATCCATGTTCGATCGAAAGAGCCCATCGACCCTATATAATCTAGTAGGACATTGCCTCCTAGAGGGGCTAGGAGTTCAAAGATTAGAGTCCTAGTAGCTCCGCGGTGCTCCATCTGCAACATCATGACATAAGGTTCATTAAACAACTCTTATTTTCTGTTGAGTAATAGTTCGAGTAAGTCACGCCATCTGATTTCAACGTAGCACGATCTAGTTCAAAAATTTCCCCCAATTGAGCGTGTCTAGCATATATATTTTTTTAAAAATTAAATAGGAAAAGAGACAATTCAAACGGCCTGGTAAGGATCAACATAAAGATGACTGAGCCATCATAGATCCGCACCTGCCTTTATACAGTTAGATACAAAATCATCCATTTTTGAAACCAGAATTAAAGTAGTAGATCTTTTAGCCCCTTATCGTCGTGGCGGAAAAATAGGACCGTTTGGGGGCTAGGGTGGGTAAAACAGTACTCATCATAGAATTGATTAACAATATTGCCAAAGCGTATGTGGACGTATCCGTATTTGGCGGAGTGGGTGAACGTACTCGTGAAGGAAACGATCTTTGACGATATGATTATTTGAAAAATAAACGTATTTGTTCTATAGCGGATCTTTTACAAGATCATTTGGGTTGGCTCCGGTTCGTTTAGAAAATCCAGTTCACGGAACACGTTTAACTCAGATGTAGCTCCTTCTTTTTGGGTGTGAAGCAGTGTCAAACCAATTGTAGTTATTTATCATTCAATGAATGACTGACCAACTCATACTTGATCCAATTAAATTTAGCAAAAGGTTAAATTAGTTGGTTGAGAGACTCTAAAGTCGAATATCTAAAATAGACAGGAGATACAAATAACTAGAATTCAATACTCCTTCAGTTCTTTGGATCATATTTCATATTCAATTTCTTCATTTCTCTTACATAACTTTCTAAAACTGTTTCCAAGTTTTTAAAATTTTTGTTCCTTCAATTACTTGAAATGCATTTGGATAACATCCTTTTTCGACTTTTGATAAAAAAAATGAGCAGTTCTCGTAAGATTTGTAGGGACTGCTTCACGTATACGGATAAGATAAAGATATGTTCATCAGTGGATCCTGCCATAGATCTTTCTATTAAGAAAAAAAGAAGTTTCTACATTAATTAAAATTTGGAACGGATACAAATTGAAAGGAATTTTTAATACAATTCTAGAAAAAAATGACCACTTGATCTTAATTAAGATGCAGACTACCTGCACCTGGACAGAAAGACCCTATGAAGCTTCACTGTTCCCAGAACTTCAAGAGGTTCTCGAAAAAATATAGCAAAAAAATGATCCCTAGAGTATCGTCGTGGCAAAAAAATAGGACTGTTTGGGGGGGGGGGGCTGGGGTGAGTAAACAGTACTCATCAAAGATAATAATCTTCTCCTTTGAGAAGAATAAAAAATTATTTAAACGTAAAGTTAAAGTAAAGTTTATTTTTTATACTTGTTACTTTCTCTTTCTTGGGGAAATTCCTTAGAAGTACATTTTGTGCTACAGACCTTCCTATTTGATAGAAAAGGATCCGATGATCCTCAACCGATCTTACCTGGGATCACAAATCCCTGGAATTTGGTTATTCACCATGCACGAGGATCCATGCTAAGCATCCATGGATGAATGGTTAAAGCGCCAATTCATAATTGGCAAATTCGTAGGTTCGATTCCTGTTGGATGCATGCCAATGAGACCCTCCAATAAGTCTAATGATAAACGGCTCGTCTCACCATGACCTTCTCATGCAGTTACAAATAATCCAGCCAAGGTAATAGGAATTGGACCTAACATGATTCCAAATAGAAAATTTTCAATCATTTCAATTTGTTTAAAAAAAGAATATCTATACCTAAATATTAATACAAATGGATATAAATCTCAATGATCGCCAATTACAGGCACGCGGTTCAAGCCCCGGGCTCCTCCCACTGCTTGGGGGATCAAATAGGAATAGTGAAGGATACTCTTCACGTCTCCTTGATGTCCCTTCATTGATTCCTCCTAAATTACACGAAGAAAAGAGACAAGTTATCCAATATTGTTTTGCCTCGATTAGTTGATACTTCAGAGGGTTTTACCTCTAATGATCGAACAAAACAAAAAAAATATTAATAGATTAAATTACGGAATCGCCTCCTGGATCCACTGGGACTGACGGGGCTCGAACCCGCAGCTTCTGCCTTGTAATGATAAATGGCTTCTATCGCCGTGACCTTCTCTTAAATTCTCAAAACTTCTGTCACTCCATCCCCGCAGGGGCAGAGAACCCATTGCTATCTCGGCTGTGCTACCGAAGGCTCGGGGGAAGTTGGAATAGGAGAGCACTCATCTTGGGGTGGGCTTACCACTTCTACAAGACGTTCTTTTTTCCATAAAAATAGAGGCGTTCAAGAAAGAATACAAAAGATGTTGATCGTAAGCGATCATTTAGGGGCCTTAACTGGTGATCTAGGCTGTTTCCCTCTTAACGATGAAACTTCTTCGATGGAAGTTTGATTTTCCCATAGTGTATCCTAATTTTTTGCCTAATTCTTCTTCTGATGATCGATTCAACCTTGGATAAAAAAGATATACCTTGGTTATATTTCATCTCTTGAGTATTGTCCAACAAATTGTTTATCGATGACGGAAGAATGTGAACTTTCACAAAAAGTAGGAAAAATTTTGTTTTCATATCTATTAAATTGATCAAACAACTACCCTATTTTCATTTAGATGATCTTCAGTGCTAGTTATCCAGTTGCAGACACGACCCCATAGGCTTTCGCTAGCATGTTTTTTTGGAAAACTCTATTTATTCTGGTGTGGATGGCAGGCAGGCGCAAAGTGAGCCATTGAAGAAGACTTTATTCCAGAGAGCAAGTCGTTTTATGTGCTGGTACTGTTCTTTTTTATGGTTGAAAAGGGTGAGGCTGGTGTTGCAGATTTACTAAGTCCTAAAACAGGATTCCTTCCTTTTATTGAGTGTGGTCATTCGATTTAATAATTAATAAAAATTAAAAAGAAATAGTAATAAATAATACTAATGACTAGAAAAGAATAATGTAATGGCTTAAAAAAAGAAAAAAAAAGGATAGGATTTTGTCATGGAGTCATTAGTCTACAACATGGATTCTGGCAATCCAATATAGTTCGAATCTCATGTCGATCCAAATGTGTAGAAAATAAGGGTAATAATGTGTGTTTTTAATTCATGAATTCATGATACATTATATAGTAGTACAGGATACCTATACAAGCTAGGAAAAGGTAATAGAATACAATTACATCTATAATTAAGGTAAGAATACAATTCTAATTCTAATTCCTTAACACTCCTCAAGTTGGAGCATGGGGATCGGAAATGGCCAACTTGCCAATTAAAGAATGAAACTGGTTACGTCCGAGAGCGTTAGTAAACAAATCCGCGGGTTGATCTGTAGTACCGATATGTTGAGTAATGAGTGCACCAAATTGAACAAGATCCCGGACAAAGTGACAATCAACTTCAATGTGCTTGGTGCATTCATGAAAAACTGGATTGAATGCAATGTGAAGAGCAGATTGACTATCACAAAACAATTGCATATGAGAGGAGTGCGACACCCCCAAGTTCTTCAGTAAGTACTTAAGCCATAACAACTCACAGCAGGTAACCGCCATAGCACGATACTCCGCTTCAGCAGAAGACCGAGAAACAGTAGGTTGCTTTTTGGTCTTCCAGGAAACTGGAGAATCACCGACCATAACAAAGTAACCAGATAGAGAGCGCCTAGTAATTGGACAGGCAGCCCAATCTGAATCACAAAAAGTAGTCAATTGTAAAGTACTACGTGAAGAGAGAAATAAACCTTGACTAGGATGACTCTTCAGGTAATACAACACACGAACCGCAGCTTGCCAGTGAGGAACACAAGGAGACTTCATGAATTGAGCAAGAGTATGTACCGAATAACTAAGTTCTGGACAAGTGATAGTCAAGTATATCAGATGCCCAACCAAGCGGCGATACTGCTCAGGGCCATGGTAGGCTGAACCTTCAACACGTGCCAAATCATGCTATTTCTCCATTGGAAAATCAATTGGTTTAGAAGCAGTTAAGCCTGTATCTGATAAGATGTCCAAAGCATATTTCCTTTGCGAGAGAAACATCCCTTCCGATCTTCTAGCAATCTCTATGCCCAAAAAATACTTAAGCAAACCAAGGTTCTTCATGTGAAAACAAGAACCCAAGTATTTCTTGAACTCAGAGATGATAGAAGAAGAGCTACCAGCAATAACCAAATCATCCACATAAACCAGAACATGTAAAGAAACTGATCCACGGGAATATACAAATAAAGAGTAATCGGCCTTACTCTGAACAAAACCAAATGCCCATAAATCCTGAGACAGTTTAGCAAACCAATTTCTAGGAGTTTGACGAAGACCATAAAGAGATTTTTGAAGGCGACAAACTTGGCCAGGAGGAACAGTGTAGCCAGGCGGAGGACGCATGAACATTTCTTCATGCAAATCACCATGCAAGAAGGCATTATGAAAATCCATCTGATGTAGTTCCCAACCATGGATAATGGCAACAGATAGAAAACAATCAAACAAAACTCATCTTTACAACCGGAGCAAAAGTCTCTGTGTAATCAATTCCTTCAACCGGGAGATTACCAAGGACCACGAGGCGCGCCTTATGACATTCAATAGTACCATTTGAATGAAACTTTGTCCAGTATACCCATTTTCACCCAATAGCCTTCTTATGTGCAGGCAGAGGAGACAAAGTCCTTGTCTGATTTTGCTCCAGCGCAGTAATTTCTTCAGCCATAGCATCCCGCCAATGAGAATGAGGGGAAGCCTTGGAATAAGTAGTGGGATCTACACTAGAAGTTACAGCACCCAAAAATCTAGAATGTATACTAGAAAAATTATCACAATTTACATAATCAGTAAGAGGATAGAGAACACCTGAGGAAAGTGACGACGCATGAGGGAACGCAGTCGAAGGGGGGGGTCTTATGTAGTAAGGGTAGAAGCATGATCATTACAGTCGTAATCTGCCAAGTACGCTGGAGGACAACGAGATCGAACACTCTATCTTGCAGGTGGCAACTCAGTAGCGGAACCATGCAGTACCAGAGAAGCTGGTAAAGTAGAGACCAAGCATGTAGCATCGCCGGAAACTGGCGGAGAAGGACCGGCAGCGGACGGCAAAGGTAGGCTGGCTACGGTCGGCATGGATGTACCAGCATCGGGCGGCGGATGACTCACCGGCGTTGGTCTACTGGTGGCCACCGGCATTGATTGACTGGCGTTGATTAGTATTGATTGGTGTTGACCGGCAGGTGACGACCGGCGTTGACTGGCCGGCTACGACCGGCGTTGACTGGCCGGCTACGATCGGCGGTGATCGGCTGGCGGTGATTGGCGAGATAGCAGATGGCAGCAGCTGGCCATCGACGGAAGGTGGAAGACCAACGACAACCGACGAAGGTGGATCGGCCACGGAAGGCAGAACCAACACTCTGTGCGGCTCCGGAGTGGAGGAGAAGGAATCCGGTAGTTGTGTGGCGGCGCCACCAGGTTCATCGAATAAAGTAGATGCCAAAGTTGCAGAGTACGGGAACTGGTCTTTAAAGAAATCAACATCCCGCTGGTAAAGATCACTCGGGACTCCAGGTCAAAAAGACGATAGCCTTTCTTTTCGGCAGGGTAACCAAGGAACAGACACCGCCGACTTTGTGGTGCAAACTTGTCATGATATCTGGGAACATGAGCAGCAAAACACAAGCATCCAAAAACCTTTAAGGATGAATAATTTGGAGCTTGCCCATAAAGCAACTCAAAGGGAGTACGACCGTTGAGATACTGAGTCAGTGTTCGGTTGATTAGGTAAGCAGCAGTAAGAACACATTCTCCCCAAAATTCAATAGGAAGATTGGCTTGGAACCGTAAATCACGCGCCACATTGAGTAAATGATGATGCTTTCTTTCAACTCGACCATTCTGTTGTGGAGTATCAAACATAGATATCTAAAAAAATGATCCCAGAGGCAAACACTCAGTGCCGTTATCAGCCCAAACTCATTGATTGTTCTTCCCCACTGGTTCTTCACTAAGGCACTAAATTCTAAAAATCTTGAAGCTACTTCATATTTAGCTACTAACAAATAAACCCAAACAGCTCAGGAATAATCATCTACTATAGTTAAAAAATAAAATGCACCACTAGAAGATGGTGTTCTATAAGGTCCTCTAACATCACAATGAATCAATTGAAATAATGATGTAGCATTTGTAGAACTTAATTGAAAACTATGTCTAGTTCATTTTACTCTGTAACATATAGAGCAGGGTACAATATGTTTATTAATGCCAGAAGAAATAGAAGACAACACCGTGGAGGATGGATGACCAAAATGTTGATGCCATAAATCGGAAGAGGATACTAAAGCAATCGTAGGAAGAGACTGCAGGACAGGACGGTGAACACGAGCATCCAGCAGACGAAGCCAAAACACCCCCCTTTTTTGTTCACCCATGCCAATCACTCTCCTCCCACCGATTGTCTGTAAAATGCAATAATTTTCAGTAAACAAAGCTAGACATTTCAGGGTAGATAACAATCTAGAGCATGGCAGTAAGTTGCATCGCAATGTAGGTATATATAAAACATGCGGCAGAATAAAACCACCAAAACAAAGAGATCCATATTGTGAAGTTGATAAGACCGAGACATCAGGCAGACAACATTCACAGAATCAATAGTAGTAGTAAGATCAGTAAGAGAACCTTTGTCACCAGTCATGTGATATGAGGCTCCTGAATCAAGTATCCATGGTAAAGTAGGCTTACCAGACTCATCGCCAGTAAGAGAATTAAATTGATTAAACAGGTTTAGGGTAGAGCTCTATTGGTCATTAGAAAGAGCAGGGCTCGGAGCGAGCAGATACACCACCGGAAGAAGTTCCACCACCAGAGTAGTCGGCGATGTGGCAGCTTTGGCGAACGGCGGCAGGAGCGGGAGATCGGTGGCACCTCCGGGACCGACAGCGGTGGCTGACGGCCGGGAAGGTGGCACCAATTTCTTTCTTTTCTTGAACCAATCTGGGACACCATGTATCTGGAAATAGGTGTCTTTATTATGACCCTTGCGACGACAATGGGTACAAACAAGATTCTTGCGGTCGGCAGCAGAAAGAACAACTGGCGAAGAACTTGCAGGTGGTGAACATTGTGCAGCATATGCCATGGAGTTAGAAGAAGCCTCATGAGCTCGAATGATAGCTCTATGATTCTCCTCCTGAGCAACAAGGGCATACACTTTCATGACAGAGGGCATTGGATCAATGCTCATGATGTGTGATCGCAAGGTGTGAAAACCTTCGTTGAGGCAATAGATGAATTGGTAAATCAAATCCTTCTCTCTCTCTTGGAAGACTTTCACAGCAAGATTGCACTGGCATAATGCCTTGCAATCTTCACAGGTACAAACCAGGGGAGGTCGCATGCAGTGATAATTTGCAAACAACTTCTTTAGTTTGGCAAAGTAGATGTCGATGGGCTGACCATTTTGCCTGCAACCTTGAATGGCTTCTTACGTCTGCAACAGCTTCATACTATCGGTGAGAATAAATCGTGCCTTCAGATCGTCACAAAAATCCTTGACCGTGGCAAACGAGCTTGTAGAAGATCTCAACACCGGATCCAGGGTTCGCAAGATCCAGCAGACAAGAGTAGCATTAACCCCAGGCTAAACAGCAGCATCAATCCCAAGCCAAACAGCAGCATCAGGATGATCATCCTGGAGTTTGGTAATGGAACCATCAATGAACCCAATCTTGTGTTTGGCCAGGAATGCACGAAAAATCGCATCGGACCATTAAATATAATTTTCTTGTCCTTTCAGCATGATCGATATAAGTTGTAAACCTGGACCATTTCCAGGACCGATGAAGTAAGGATCAGTCGACACACGACCAATCGGTAAAGTAGTACGAGGGCTAGATTGCAACTGCAGCTGCTGAAGTAAAGCTGTAATCACATCATAACCACTCATGTCCTGAAGCTTCGAACCCTCAGGAGCATCAAAATGGGTATGTTCTTCAGAGCCAGACATGTTGTAAAATCAGGTATAGATAAGGAGCAGGTACAATAACCAGCGATAGATCGGATCAACATAACACACCGTCACAAGACAAGCAGCGGCGCATGAAGGGCCATGCGGTGGACGATGAAGTAAAGGCGAGCAACGGACGGCAACTGATCTGCGGTGGTGCAACCAGCGGATGGCTCATGAACGGCGGAAGCTGTGGCAAACGGCGGTTGCGTGTGGAGGTGCACCGCCGCGTGGGAATCGTCGACAACAGCTCGAAAAGTTTAGAGCAGCAGAAAATTTTCTATTTCAGGTTTCAAAATTTTAGGCTCTGATACCATGTAGAAAATAAGTGTAATAATGTGTGTTTGTATTCATGAATTCAGGATACATTATATAGTAGTACATGATACCTATACAAGCTAGGAAAAGGTAATAGAATACAATTACATCTATAATTAAGGTAAGAATACAATTCTAATTCTAATTCCTGAACAAAATGAATCATCCTTTCCACAGAGGTAAATCTTTGCCTCCATGGAAAGAGGGTAGCAAGTTACAAATTCTGTCTCGGTAGGACATGTATTTCTATTACTATGAAATTCATAAATAAAGTAATTACTGGTGGGATAACCATTATCCTTTTTGGAGTGACGAATCTTGTATGTGTTCCTAAGAAAAGGAATTGGTCCATTTTTCGGGGCATGGAAACACATAAGAACTCTTGAATGGACGTGGAAAAGAAATGTAACTCCAGTTCCTTCAGAATTGGTAGTCAATCCTATTTTCTATAGGGGCAGTTGAAAATTAAATCCAATTTTGACCTTTATTTTCATATCCTATCCGTAATAGTGCGAAAAGAAGGCCCGACTCCAAGTTGTTCAAGACTAGTGGCGTTGAGTTTCTCGACCCTTTGACTTAGGATTAGTCAGTTCTATATTATCGATGCGACCAGGGAAAGGGATGAATCATGTACTGTGCCATGCCAGGAACCAGATTTGAACTGGTGACATGAGGATTTTCAATCCTCTGCTCTACCAGCTGAGCTATACTCGGCAAAATAGCCCCGTAACTTTGGGAGAAGGGGTGCCTCGTCACAAAGGGGGTCGCAGTGACCAGGCTCGGGTGACTAACAATATGGCTATGATATGTCATTATGTGCGGATATCTCTAATACTATTACTTCAATTCCTTGAACCTAAAGTTTTTAGTTATTTCAACTGGACAAATTCTAGCACTAGTTTGAGTACAGTTTTGTCTGGTCCAAGCATATCTTGTATTTACTAATCGAAAAAAGACTTGGAATACTTAGTATATTGCTACCTATAATTGTACGAGATTCCATTGATACAGAGCCAATTCTAATAAACTTATTGGAGGGTCCCATTGGCGTACATCCAGTAGGAATTGAGAGAATCATTTTCTCCATTTTAGTTTTGTATTAGATATACTAATAACTCGCTCCATCCATCTAGAAATTATGGTTCAAACCCTTCGTTATTCGGTAAAAGATGCCTCCACCCTGCACTTATTATGATTATTTTTCCACGAGTATTGGAGTTGGAACATTGATCAATAAAAGAGAGATTCAACAACTAAAAGAAAGATCGATTCTTTGGGACCTTCCTTTCTTCAAACGGAACGAATAGTTTGCTTTACTTGTTGCACGGTTTCATAATGTTCCTCACTAAGCTATGGGTATGATTTCTTCAGAAATAGTCTTTTTTTTGCCGAGCTAAACTGAGCTTTAGGTCCTGGGGGTTTATTTGTACAGTCTCTGCTCCTTGGAAATAAAAGCCCTTTTTTTCAATGAAGAAGCCTCGCTCTACCCCCTAAGGATAAGAAGGAAACGAAAGAATCTCAATTTTATGCAATTGGGTCATTGCGATTACGGGTTGGATGTCTAATTGTCCAGGCGGAAATGATAGTATCTTGTGCTTGAACCGGTGGCTCACTCACCTAGCAAAAAGGGGTTTTTTATTTTGGTTTGACCTGTTGTCATACCTCGAGAAATAGCAATAGAAATTTTCCAGACATTTGTAATTCATGGTCTAATTGGACAACGTTTTGCTTCTAACATAGGAGTTGCTAAGAAAAAAAGTTGGGAAGGCAGCAGTGGGGAATTTTCCGCAAACTCAATCTAATCTAATAATAATATCTAATAAGCTAGGTAGAGAAAATTTCAAATACAAAGTTGACGAATTAAATCTTTCGATTGCTATCTTGGAGTCACGATCAATATCGTCATTAGCATCAATATCTTCACTATCATCGATATTGATATCATCAATAAGAAATCCCTCATGATTCAACATTCAACCATCTCTTTGCCTACTTGCATTGGATATTTTTTAATACCAACTAAGATTTTGAATACTAACTAATCATAAAATGTCCCCAGTTATTTTTATCTCTTTTTGAAATTCATAAATCACAAGAGGGTTTATAAATGGAAGAGTTCCCTTGTTTCAGCAGTTTTTTTTATCTTTTAATTTCGAATTTTCTTGATTCTGAGAACCAACTTTATCAAGAAAGATTACTTTTTTTAGGCCAAGCGGTTGATAGCGAGATCTCAAATCAACTTATTGGCTTATGTACATCTATCTCTCGAGCACATGTTAAGGTTTGGCCTCAATAGGAAAAATGGAGCACCAGTTTAATGTGGGAAAGCGGTGATTTAGTAGCAGTGGGTGGCAAAGTGGCTTTGTTACTTATTCCATTAGGAACCGCAGATTTTTTGGTCCATCAACCCATAGCTGATGATAGAACTAGAATAGATATTTTTTGTTTCCTACTTACACTAGCCCAGATCCTTATGAAATTGAAATATAAGAGTAAATATTCGCCCATGAAAACATTCTTCTTTTTTTTGAATTACTAAATTTTAACAATAAAATAAAAAAATGATAAAAAAGAATTCTATTGAGCGACGGCCCTTCCACTCGGCACCGTCGGATCACTAAGGGTGACTTTCCCTGCTCGATGGGTGGTCTTGCAGTCAAGCACCCTTCTGCCTTTGCACTCGAGGGCCAATCTCCGTCTGGCCCGAGAAAACCTTTGCACGCCTCCGTTACCTTAGAAATATATTAAATTTTAAAACGAATCAGTAGACACGGTCTACAAATTTATTCCAACTCTCAACTAATTCCTCGAATTTTAGGCGGGATGGGGATAGTAATTATTTCTACCAAAGTGGCTGAGTGACTCATTCCATAGAAATAATTGCAGGAAATCCTTTGATAACACGGATACCTATTTATCAATGATATTTCATGATCAAGATAATTGGCTGAATCCCTTGACCTTGATACAGAGCTGGAGTTGCTAACTCTGATGAATGCTCTAACTATGGATATGATGCCAGAAATAGACCAATTTTATATCACACTTTAATTTGAATTAGCCAAAGCAATGTCTCCTTGTGTAAGATCAGCTCAGGATCATGGGATCCTTTTCTATCAACAAATAGCCAATAGCGAGTTGATTGATTAATTCAAGTGAAATATTTACCATCCAAAAAGAGGAAAAAATGGATGTCCACCAAATTGTTTATCGATGACTGAAGAATATAAACTTTCTACTTATGATCGTTATGAGTTGACGACCCATTTGCGAGGTTAATCTTATCTTATATTATTCCACTAAATATTATTCCATTTAAATTATTCCCTATGTTGTTCTATATCTCCATGAATCTAGGAACTTTTGCTTTTTTTCTGGTTTATGTTTTTTGGCAGCTATCTGGCATTGTGTATATTGGGATCTAGAAATATTTTGCAATGAACGCATAGGAAAACCTTCTTTGGATTTGCCCAAGATTTTTGGAATTCATTTATTTCTTTCAGGAGTGGCTTGTTTTCGTTTTGGTGCATTTTATCCAGCAACAAGAAGAAGGAAAAGGGTTAAATAGAGGAACTCCCGAACATTTGGCAATCTCAGATGTGTGGAATTTCAATCGAGATACCGAAAGTGGATATTAGTTCTTTTTTGCGTTCGTGAATCAGTTGATACCAAATAAATGACTACCTGAATCGGGGAAGAAATATATTTATGGATGGAATCAAATATGCAATATTTACAGGCTCTCAGAGGGGGAATTCTGCCTATCTCAATGAAGTCTATGATTGGTTCAAAGAGCGTCTCGAGATTCAGGCGATTACAGATGATATAACTAGTAAATATGTCCCGCCGTACGTTAATATATTTTATTGTTTACATGAGGTCTAAAGAATAAATAAGTTAGACTATATTAGTAACAAGTAAACCATTTATGGAGTCCCAACTATTTTGGGACTAAATACCAATCGTAAGGTCTGAGACAACCCAGAAATCACTTGATCGTACGATACAAAAAAAATTCAGCTAGCGCTGCTTCTGTATAAGGAGCCAGATATTGTAACCCAACACCTTACGGCACGAGATGACGACAGCCAATTTGATATTTTTAGATAATTTTTCAGACCTATTGCCAATACTAAGTAGCAATCAAAAATGGGTATCCATTTTCACCATTATTATTTTAATCATTTTAACGATCAACTTCCCCAAAGAAATGAAAAATCAAAGGGTCGTCTTATTCGAAACCCCAATTATGACATCCCCTCTCTCCCATTTCACACCTCGAACGCATGCTTCAGCCACAATAATAAAAAGATAAGGTCTCTCTCCTTCAGGCGTATGGATGGTATGAACTCCCAAAGAAAGAACTCTTGAATAGCGAACAAGCAGTTCAGATATTCACAACCAAGAAGTACTAGATTCTCTTCTCTTTCGGATAGGCCCTGAAAGGAGTTGTCTATGTACCGGTAGAAGACTTGGCAGCTACCGCGGCCCCTAAGAACTTGCATCAGTATCGCAATTTCAATTCAAACATGGGTTTCATTCACACTCCATGTCATGAGAAATACTTACCATTCGAAAAGAGGAAAAACAGATTCTTTGTCTAAAGAAATGTGTACTACCCAAAATTTAATGCTTAATCTTAGCATTCAATGTGTATTCTTGAATAATCTCATTTTTCAATTATTCAACTATTTCATTTTACCAAGTTCAATGTTAGCCAGATTAGTGAACATTTCGTCGTATGTGGTTCTTTCAGAGTGTTTTATTGTTAAGTATAGTCATGCTTTTTGCAATCAATCTATCTATTCAAGAAATAAATAGAAATTCTATCTCTAATTCATATTTATGAAATGATAAAATATGCCAAAAGCTATACCCTGACTTGGTTCACATAAGAACGTACGAATTAAGAGTACTCGGAGAATACCAAAAGGAGGTATTCATGTTCAAGCAAGCTTCCATAATAGCATTGTCACTGTTACAGATGTACGGGGACACGTATTTTCTTGGTCCTCTGCCAGGACTTGTGGATTCAAGGGTACGAGAAGAGGCACACCGTTTGCTGCTCAAACTGCAACAGCAAATGTTGTTCGTATAGCAGTGGATCAAGGTAAGAATCGATCTTTCTTTTAGTTGTTAAATCTCTCTTTTATTGATCAATGTATCATTTCTTCTAAATTGATGCTCCAATATCTTCTTCTTTATAGATGGGGAATAAGCCAATTTTTGTTTTATTTTCCTTCTATCTAGAAAGCTAAACCTATTAGGTTTTTCTCAAAACTAACCATTCTAATATTAATTCTAGTTCCCGGTAAAATCTTAACCCTTCCCCCTCTTACTAAGACTACATAATGTTCTTGTAAATTATGGCCAATACAGGGTATATAAGCAGTGATTTCTATTACTATGAAATTCATAAATAAAGTAATTACTGGTGGGATTACCATAAATGAAGTATGTGTTCCTAAGAAAAGGAATTGGTCCATTTGCCACCAAAATGATATTAAATTATAGAAATATGAAATATATCACAAATTATCTCTTTTTCATTTTCAAGAACGAAGAAGAAAAAAGGATTACTTAATTTTGGCATTATGATCCAAGAGCACTACCAAAATCTTTCAAAGGTACTGTTTTCTTGACATATCCTTTCCTTTGCCCAGCTGTTTTGGGTAAAGAAGATGTGAAAGCGCGTTTATCTCTAGCGGCAGAGGGGGTTCGATTCCCATTATACACGATGTGGCAAAAAAACTGATTTATCCATGGTTTGTTTTTGTTTATTCCGTATCTCGAAAATCCTATTTCTTAATTCTAATTCATTTTAAAATGAAAACTACTCTAATTAAAATTCAATTTAGTTATTTTATATTCCCTTCAGTGAAAGAGTACCATACAGATTAATTTCCTATTTTATTTAATATGAGATTAAGAATATCTTATTTTAACACTGAATGAACGGAAGACTAAAAGAGAAAGAAATAAAACTTAATCCCACCCTACAAAACTAAACGAGTTTTGTATTTTTTGTAAACGCGCAGCAAGATGTTTTTTCGTTTTAAGATTTTCAATAAATTCAACACCGCAATTCTCGCAAAATTTTGGTTCATCGTTTTCCTCTCCGATTACGCTATCATTTCCACAAGCACAAATTCCACTTTTAATAGGTCCAAAAATTCTTCACAAAACAATCCACCCTTTTCCGGTTTATTGGTTTTGTAATGAAAAGTGGCAAGGGTTACTTCAGCACCGTAGCGCCTGGTACTCGAACATTGGCCCGGGCCATATTTTGACTTTTCTAGGTAGAATACCCAACAAACGTTTCCGACCATGAATACGAGCAATACCATCACCTACTTGAAGCACGGTACCAGTATTTACAAATACTTAAAAAATCTCTGCAAATATCATAAAAAATCTTTAACTAAAAAAGAAAAGAAGAGTATCTTAAATTGAAATTGGGAGTTGAATTTATTATACGATCTTTTTCTCTTTTTTAGAAGATGGCATGCCACCACTCGGACTCGAACCGAGATGCTCTAGCACTGCTTCCTATAGTATAGAATAGTATAGAAAAACTATTCTAGAAAAAAGGAACCCTTTCCTGATATAATCTAAGGTCTTAGAACTTAAAAAGAGGATGAATTTTGGAAAGGGGAGATGCCACCCCTTTAATATTCTTTAGATTTCAAAAGGCGCATTCTCAATTACGTCAAATTTTGAATAAATAGGAAAAGCCAGCTATCGAAATTGAACCGATGACCATCGCATTACAAATGCGATGCTCTAACCTCTGAGCTAAGCGGGCTCATATAATATCCATTTTAGAGCTAGAGGAATAAAAGAGATTCTTGGAAATTTCCCGAAAAGCTAATCATAGGTTCTTCTCTTGGGTTATATTTCAAGTGTGCGACTAAATCCGGTAATGTTACGTGGTCAAATGCTAGAAAATTCATTTCTACTCAATAATGCTATTAAGAAATTAGGGGTAAAGCACTATTTTGGTGCAGGCAGCGAGAGCGGTACCAAATCGAGGCAAACTCTGAATACTAGATATGGCCTCAAAATAACAGGGGTCAAGGTCGACCAGTGAGACGATGGGGGATAAGCTTCATCGTCAAGAGGGAAATAGCCCGGATCACCAACTATTATTACCTCCTATATTTATTAATTCAATATTAATCAATCCGGTTTTAAATGAAATTTAATTCGATATGGGAATACAGAAATGCAGTACATTTTTCCATTCAAAAAAGTATATAATTTAGCCCTAATTTATATCATATTGTTTTTAGTATCTATATTTGAATGGGATGTATCTAGCACTACGGAGTGAAATGGGGTAAAATGGCCGATACTACTGGAAGAATTCCTCTTTGGATAATAGGTACTGTAGCTGGTATTCTTGTGATCGGTTTACTAGGTGTTTTCAAGGATTTTCAGTCCTCTGCTCTACCAGTTGAGCTATCCTGACCCGTCCCAATATAGCATCCCGATTTTACTCAAAAATGGGGACTGTGTCAATTACAACATGTATTGGACCTGAATACGCTGGCCCTTTAGGAATTCTTCAAACTCTAGTGAATGGTGTAAAATTACTTTTCAAAGAAAATCTTCTTCCATCTCGGGGATATGGCAGTTTATTTAGTATATAAAGGATCCAATATGAGCAAAATTTCCAGGAACCAATAAAGATAGGAGTAAATCTTGGATCTGCCGATTTTGTTATGGCCATAGTCCTACTCATGGCGACCTGGTAACCGCATCTTTTGGTGTAACTGGTTATTCCTTACCTCGGGACCAAATTGGTTATTGGGCAGTGAAAATTGTGAGTTTCAAAATTGAATTGAAGCTCTAGACAAGGAATTTCTTTTTCTAAATATACCTGGCAGAATATAAAGAGTTCCTTGGGCAATGGACTTCTTTTTTTGGAAGCTAGGGCTCAGTGCCTGACCCTGAGATGTGGATCATCCAAGGTACATTAGCATGACGTACTACTCCTGTTCCAACCGGGGTATGAAACCAAACTTCTCCACGGGAGGATAGATGGGGCAATTCGGGTGATATCCAATGTAGATCCAACTTTCGATTCACTCGTAGGTTCTAGGCGGTCCAGGCGGACCACCGCAACTCCCATCTTCTCGAGAATCCATACATGCCTTATCTGTGTATAGACAGCTATCTCTCGAGCACAGGTTTATGTTCGGCCTCAATAGGAAAAATGAAGCAGCTATGCGGTTCGTTCGAGAAATTCCTACCTCTCTATCGATCTCTGAGATATTTGGATTTTTCAAAACTCTGGGTGACCTCAAGATATGTTTTCAGATACCGCTATCAAATTACAACCCATTTTTTATCAATGGATACAACATTCCCACATTTTAGCACCTGGTGCAACAGCAAGCACTAGTTTAACGTGAGGAAGCGGTGATTTAGTAGCAGTGGGTGGAAAAGTGGCTTTCTTACCTACTCCAAATGAATTTTGTATTGGGTCCTGAATCTAAATTGGGGTTTGGTACGGATAAAAAAACCCCTACATGGGTCCTGGTTACAAATTTTCCCATTTTCATCCATTGAATAATATTTAGGGTATTCATATTACAAATCTTACGAGAACTGCTTGTTTTATATCAGAAGCTTGTGATTTGCTTTTTGAGGCAGCAAGCCAAAGAAAACAATTCTTAATTGTCGTCACCGCAGTAGAGTTTAACCACCAAGTTCGGGATGGGTTGGTGTGGTTCCTCTACGCCTATATCTTTTTTTGAAAAAATATAGGAACGTTGCTTATTAGTTATTAAGAAAAATAAGTTTCTACTTCACCCCAAAAAGAATTATTGTTGTCAATCTCAAAAAATTTATTTTCAATATCAAAATATATGGAATAACTTTCTCCATACAACTAGCCAATTAAGAATTCTCAGATGTACTAGCATCTTTGATGCAGTCATCGATTCTCCCAAGGGGTCACAATTGCCTCGAGATATTAATGAAGAGGAAGGCTTTTTTGTTATGCTACTAAGACTTGTAGAGTGGCAGTAAGGGTGGCTTATCTGTAGTTGTATCAATACGTATTTAGTAGACCTATTCTACCAAAAATGGGAATGGGTTAATTAATATTCCCATTCTTTTGATTTCATTTTAGAAAAGCAGGATGTCCGTGTCATGTGTCGGATGAACTAAATCCTTAATAAACGGAAGGATGAGAGAAAGAGAGAAAAAAAATCAATGATATAGAATGATAAACAAGCACACTTGGAGAGCGCAGTACAACGGAGAGTGCAGTATATCCAGTTCGGGGGACAAATCAATAGGAAATGCTACTTGCTTTTTAAGAATAAGAATTTACTTCTAGAGAGATAGGCTCATAATCAAAACTGTGCAGAATACATTCAAAGGGATGCCTAGTTCAAGATGCTGAACAACAAAGTTTGATTTTTGAAAAACACCACCATTCTGGGAATTAAGCGGGACTAGGCAGGTTGCCGCCAGAAGCAGAATCCCGTATACCTCCGGTGCTGGTAAGGTCGGGACTGTGGTCATCTATCTCTGGTTTGCTGGCCGCTTGGGAGTCCCTGATGATTAAATAATTAAATAAACCAAGAATTTACCATGATTGTAATTTTAGAGAGACGCGGGGACTGGAGCAGGCTACCATGAGACAAAAAATCTTATGCAAGCATGATAACTTATATGCTGTTCTTGACGTTGATTTAAAAATCTCGCAGAATGTGATACGATGAGATAAATGCGATGCTCTAACCTCTGAGCTTAGCGGGCTCATAAAAAACGAATTGATCTGATCCAGGTCATCATTCTTTGAAGAATACGCCTTAATGATGAATGGTTAACAATGGCTCTGATGGGTGGTTTTGCTAAATTTCCAGAATCCATGTTGTATATTTGAATGGGGAACCTTCTTTAAAACCGTCCACCCTGCACCCACCCCCGAGAGGAAGAGGAAAAACTGAAGATTTTACATTTTACATAGTACTTTTAATCGAAAAATCAATCTGATTTATTTCGTACCTTTTGTTCAATGAGAAATGGGTCAATTTCTACAGGATAGTAAATAGTAAACTAATAGATACTTGGATCATTTTTGTGAACGGAGGCTCTACCGCCAACATGAATACAAATTTAATCTTTAATTGCGTATAGAAACAAAACGAACCACTTATATTCTCGGAGCTTATCTCAAAAATCCTATTTCTTAATTCTAATTCATTTTAAAATGAAAACTACTCTAATTAAAATTTAATTTTGTTATTTTATATTCCCTTCAGTGAAAGAGTTGATCAATAAAAGAGATATTCAACAACTAAAAGAAAGATCGATTCTTTGGGATCCTTCCTTTCTTCAAACGGAATGAACAGAGATAGAACCAGACCAATTTCTGAAATGCCTTTCTGGCAATTCCTCAATGTCCGCATCGGATATTTTTGAATACCAACTAAGATTTTGAATACTAACTAATCATAAAATATCCCCAGTTATTTTTATCTCTTTGAAATTTAGAAATCATAACCGATTATATAAATAGCACAAATCTATGTGGTTTAAGTTATTTATTTTATTATTATATACATAATAAATTACACATAATTTTTCACAGATAGTCAAGCGGGTTCAATAATGAATACTCCCCTTTTGATTAATCCTGCAAGACTTAAATTCTTATGAATTAGCATTATATTCAAACTCATTTCTCTTCTTTGAATCGAAGGGGCTATATATGTTTTAATCATTTTTGCTGTGATGTTCATGAACAGTTCAAAATATTTGAAAGAGGAAAATCTTTGGAATATTGGCGATGCAAGAACGTTGGTTTTAAGAATGAGTGATTGCCCTTCTCCGACCCTTACTGCCCTACGTTTGGAAGATTTGCGAATTCATGTTGCTTATGTTAAAACCTTCCAAGGACCGCCTCATGGGATTCAAGTCGAGAGAGATAAACTGAGAAAATCCGCTGAATTAATTCATTTTTTTGATCGACGAATAGTTGATGGAATTATACTAAAATTTTAAAATTGAATTCAAATTCACAAATTCTAAATTATAATAATATAAAATATTTTATTTATAAATAAACAATAACAGGTACAAATAATAAATTGAGACACCCATTTTATGACAACTGTCAGCTTTCCTTCTATTTTTGTGCATTTAGTTCTATTCTTTGTTATTTTTCTTGACTTCATCACCATCCTGCAAGATCATATTTTCAAACCTTTTCTTTTCTATTTAGAGTTAGGTAAGTTAGTTATTTAGAAAATCCCTCTCTTGCATATCTATTTTTGATTTTATTAAAAATGAAATTTTCTATAATTATCTATTACTCTTTAGATTCTAAGTGGGATGAACCCAATCCAGAATATGAACCATAAGAGAAAGCACTTCGAAGAGAAGCAAATGAAAGGCTTTCATAAAATTCTCGTAGAATCGAGAATGAAGCTTTCATTCTAAGAATAATGAATTACTATTTTCATTAATAGCATTTAACCAACCAGGTAACCAAATACTTCGACCCGCATTGAATGCTGGTCCACTCGTTGAAGATAAAAGTACATCGACTCCCAAGTAGGATTCGAACCTACGACCAATCGGTGACCCAAGATTCCAGGCTTTTATTAAATGAGAGAGAAAGGTACCAGGATAAAAATACTAGAAATAGAAGCTACTAAGTCTTATCTTGTTTTTCTATTTTTATTTGCCCACTACCTCTTATACTTATATTAACTCATAATAAATTCTTATTTCATAATAAATTTATCGCATAATAAATCGAAATTTTTTAAAATTTTGCCAGTTTGTTGATATCAATTTAGACCCAGTGAATATCGCCTATTCTGGTGTTTAAAATTTAGTAATTAAAAAAAAAAGAGACAAGATCTAGTGAATCGCAAACTATTAATTAAAAAAAATTAAAAAAGACCTTGGGGTCAATACAGACTGAGAAAGTTGACTCGAGAACAAATTTCATTATGAGCTCCATTGTAAAATTATAACCTAATCATTAAGTAAAAAGTTGTTTTGCACCTCTATCTTTCAAAGGGAAAAAATATATTTGAGGGTTGGTTCCTGAATCTGAGAGGACCTACTAAAATATTAATCTAACTAAATCATTAAAAATCAGCTTTAATTAGCGTTGAATAAAAATCTAAATGGGGTGTGACTAATTTCTTTCCAAAAGATAGGAAAAAGTAGTTAATTCTACAAAACAAAAAAGTCTTTTTTTACGAGGTACAAAGAGAAATAGGAATTTATATTTAGATTAGATTAAACAAAAAGTAAGAAATATTTCTTTCTTAACTCTATAAGAAGAGTGCGTTCGATGTGTGAAGTGGGAGAGAGGGGATGTCATAATTGGGGTTTTGAATAAGACGACCCTTTGATTTTTCATTTTTTGTTTTCATATATTGAAAAAGTACGGAGAGCTCTAGGAATTCTGAATAGTTGTTTGAACAATGACGTATTTGGAAAAGTGTGGATTTTCAAGAACGAGAATCCTATGATATGTTGGGAATCTCATGGGTCTTTCCAATGCCAAATTAAAAGTTAAAATGGGGCGAATCCGTGGGTATTTGAAGTCAAATATCCGGGAAAAAGCAGAATATTTGATGGAAGAGGCCGAATCCACTTTGAATTTGATAAATGCATTGCTTGTGAGTGCAAGCCTCCCACTGGGGCCCGCTATGCCAAGAGAAAAACCCCATCCCTCTCTTTCCCTTTTTCGCCCCCATGTCACCACACGGGGGAACGTATGTTTAGAAAGCACTTACCTAAGTTTGAATATTTGCAAATATAGAAGGATACTCAACTAGCATCTGAAAGTTTGCTATTCACCTAATAAATTGATCCCAAAATAGCAAATCCAAATTAAAGTTCATAGGACGAAAAGAGATTGTTTGAGCTCCTTAAATACTCATTAGGCCTAGCATTGACTAGACTAAATATTCATCTTATCACCATAAAGGGACCAAGCCATAATAAATGGGAAGCTATCTGACTTAACTCCAACATAATGACTCGAATATTCATTTATCAAATGATTCACTCCACAGTCTGATAGATCTTTTTGGAGATAAGCGGACTCGACCCGCTAACATCTGTCGTAGGGTAAACCACCGCCTTTCAGGTCCCCCAAAGTAGAGAAAAAAAATATGTGGATAAATGGAAGGATGAGAGAAAGAGAGAAAAAAAATCAATGATATAGACTTCTAGAAGGGAGGTAGACTACTCAAATTTTTTTCACTTTTTAATTTATTCAATCGTAATTGACGTCCCCCCGTGTGGCGACATGGGGGTGAAAAGGGGAAAGAGAGGGATGGGGTTTCTCTCTTGGCATAGCGGGCCCCAGTGGGAGGCTCGCACGACGGGCTACTAGCTCAGTGGTAGAGCGCGCCCCTGATAATTGCATCGTTGTACCTGGGCTATGATGGCTCTCAGCCACATGGATAGTTCAATGTGCTCATCGGCGCCTAACTCTGAGATGTGGATCATCTGATAGGAACCCTTCCCCCCCCACCCTTTTATTATTATTCTGAATCCTCTAAAACGTATCTAAATCTAATTGAACTTCCCGGTGCAAATTTCTAATGATTCACCGAATCTTTCTTGGGAGAAATGGGGGATATCTCGATCGGGGGAGAAAACGGGAAAAAAATCCCATATGACCAAATATGTCTGACAAGCTGCACTATACGTCAACCCAAGATGCATCATCCTCTCTATCCCCAAATAGACTAGTTGACTCCCCCAATTATCTATTTACCTATCTCCTTTTTTTTTATCCATTCAAAATGCTTTAGGCATTGACGCTATTCTCTTAGAAGCAATTGGGGCAAAAATGTATGATGGTAGAAGAAATTATTTCTGGGAACTGGGGTATATTAGTTTTGAGAGATAAACGTGCTTTCACATCTTCTTAACCCGAAACAGCTGGGCAGAGGAAAGGATCCTTTTTTTAGGGTACTCCCAAGAACAAATCCAGCCTAGATCTCGAACAAATGCAAATTTTATTGATCAAACCTTTTAAATTGTAGCAAATATTTTATTACGAATAATTCCGACAACTTCAGGAGAAAAAGAGGCATGGAAGGTGCGGCTAGATCACCTCCTTTTCAGGGAGAGCTAATGCCTGTTGGCCATTTTGGTTTGACACTGCTTTACACCCAAAAAGAAGGGAGCTATTGATGGTAGAGGTGAAATTTCATCTTCTGAATATCGATTAATTGAATCTCCTGCTCCAGGTATTATTTCCCGGCGTTCCGTATATGAGCCTCTAGAAATGATATATTTTTGGAATCTGCGTGCTTCCTGGTTAGAACCTCTAAGGGGTCCAAATGGGTTGGACTTGAGTAGGTTGAAAAAGGACTTTAAAAAAAAATTCTTTTTTTTATAAAAAAAAAAAACTTGAGCAATACAGGATGTCCCTGCATAACTTGCTGAAGTATTTCCCATACAATGCTTTCTTTTTCCCTAATTTTATTCTTAGCAACTCCTATGTTAGTTCCATAACTTTTAACTTTTGGTCCGCTATCCCCAGAAAGAGAAAAAAAAAGTGGATTCAACATCTGCAAGGCTCGATCTCAAGTTCGAATTCTCGAACAGGACGCTTACCTAGCCAACGCTTAGATCCGGCTCTACCCAAACTTTTCTGGTTCACCCCAACATTCCCTACTTGTCCGACTGTTGCTGAGCAGTCTTTGGATATCAAACGGACCTCCCCTAACTAGAAAACAGATAGAAAAAGTATACCCATATTTTTATTATTCTATATTATAACTGTGTTAAAACCCTCACTCACTGGTATCTGAGCAATTCGTCCATCGCTCCTCTTTCCTGGAAATTGGTTAAGTGGATTTGGCCTCTGAAACGCTCAGGTGTAATCAGTTTTTCATAGGGATATTGAATTTGTGCATATTGAATAAAAAAAAATGGCAATCCAATGTAGTTCGACTCTTATGTCGATCCGAATGAATCATCCTACACCCTAGGTCTTCCCGTTCCGTCATTTGGTTTATGTTCTTCTAGGTCCGAGATATACATCTATAAATTGAAAGGTTCGAATGATCAACTCTGCCGCCGAGCTGAGCTTCGCTTTAGGTAGGTAATACTACTTTTAAAAGTGTAGCTTTCGGGATGCTTCACCTAGCAGCACGACGCTTGTATTGCTCTCCCACAACCCCATTTTCACGGTTTAGGCTGCTCCTATTTCGCTCGGTTCATAATGAGAATATTTTAATATTTTTTGGATGCGGTAGTTGACTTAGTTATAGCCCATTCAATTGCATATACCTACCCTTTCCTAACCAACCGATTTGTTCTGAATTCTACTTTTTTGAAAATTATTTCCTCTAGAAAGATTCATCAATATTAAGAAATTAATCGGAGGTAACTCAAAAATTCAGAAAATAGAAGTATTAAGTGAAGGATAAACGTATATACTATCCATACGTAGTGAATAGTAGTAAATGAGAAATGACATCCCCAATGAATCTATATTTTTTCATAGAAAAAATATAGAATTGTAATTGTTGTTAAAAGATTGCACGTTTACTCTTTATCCTTTTTTTTATAACGAAAAAGTGTTCTGGCATAGCATATCATGCCTCATTTTAGAGCTCAAAGTGGCTCTATTTCCCCATATCCCAATTACATTCATTTAATAATACTAAGGTGTAGAGAATTTTGGGGTGATTCGTCACTGGGGACTGATTTATTCTAATCACCACTCAGTGCTCTATATTCCATCTATAACTATATCTATATTATATACATTATATACATTATATTATAGTATTTAGTCTAATATAAAAAATAAAAAACAAAAATAATAATAAAGGATAGGATTTTGTCAGTAAGCAACGTTCCTAATTTTTTTCAAAAAAGAAGCTCATGATGCTTTTGGCTACTGGACTTTCACCATATTTTTAATTTAAAAATTTTTTGATACAGAAGTTCATTGATATCTTCGTTTTATAAAGCAAATCTACTTCGATTCTTGAATAATCCACACCACTTTTGCTTCTATTGTAAGACAAGATTCCCCTTTTCTTTGAAAAAGGACGGATCAACAATTATGATTTTACGTATGGACAATTCCTCAACATCTTGTTCATTCACAACAATATTTTTTTTCTAAGAATCAACTTGATCAAATCCCCTATTTTGGAGCAGAGTCACCGTCTACACCAATCACAAGGGGGGTTCGATGTACTTTTATCTTCAATGAGTGGACCGGCATTCAATGCGGGTCGAAGTATTTGGTTACTTGGTTGGTTAAATGCTATTAATGAAAATAGTAATTCATTATTCTTAACAATGAGAATCATAGAAATTCAATCATTTTTTTGTTTGATATTCTCTCCAAAATTCTAGAGAGGGGGTAGAGCTTTTGATTTTTTCATGTTGTCAAGGATTTGAACAATGAGCAACGAAAATAGATGGCGAGTGCCTGATCGAATTGATCAGGTCATGTAGGAGAACGTTTTATAAAGCTTTTTGACCCCCGAATTTGGAGTATCCTACTTTTAAGCAACATATGTTAGATACCTGTGACTCGATTGGTGAAATAGTGGTGAATAACTAAATTCCAATTGAAATGAAATCTTTAGGATAAATCAATGCAATTTAGGAGGAATCAACGAAAGGACATCAATTCAAATCCTGGATTTTCGAATTGAGAGAGATATTGAAAGAGATCAAGAATTCTCACTATTTCTTAGATTCATGGACCCAATTCAATTCGGTGGGATCTTTCATTCACATTTTTTTCCACCTACCGGGGTTTGCAACGATAACTTGGGATATCCACTATATGACCATTAACTAAAATATGTCTATGGTTAACTGATTGGCGGGCAGTAGGAGCCGTTTCGACTCCTGCTAATAGTTTAGCACATTCTTTGTTGTTACTATGGGTCCCTGAGGCGATTAAGGTGAGAAGGCGGCCGAGCATGAAAGAATTAGCCACAGAGTTGGAAAAATATGCAGATAAAATTGGAAAAATATGCAGATAAAAATTTTGCGCTAATCAAAAGTGAAAATATAACCCTATCTATTCATGTTATGTGCAAATATAACATTTTCAGCTAGTTAGAGGCTGGAATATACTGAAATGACTATTTTGCCCCTCTGTAAAAAATATTTAAAAAATATGGTTATATTTTTTATTTTCTGTACCAACAATTCTATGTACCAATGATTAAAAAACATTGTATGTACCTACGATTCATCTTTATCTCATTCTCCATCTTCATCTCCGATCCATTCCCCACCGAAGCTCGCTCGATGGTTCAGAAACTCCGACGCTTGGCTGATCGGCGCTAGGGTGTTTAATTGGTGGGGACAACTAGGGTTTTTGTTGGTGGAGGAGGGGTATGGGTTTCGTTGTTCAATCGGCGGTGAGGAGGGGATAAGGTTTTCGTCGGTGGAGGAGGGCAGCGGTGAGGAGGGGATGGAATTTTCGTTGGTGGCGAGGAGGCCGAGCGATGGTGGCGAGGTGGTGAGGTGGCGAGCTTGGTGGCGAGGCGGGTGAGCAAGGCGGTCGAGCGATGGTAGCGTGGCGGGAGAGCGTGGTGGCAAGCTTGACTTTACACTATCTTTCCAACCATAGTCGCCTTGCCGGGCACTAAATTGGTACCCAGGCCGAACTTAGCTCGCCAAATCACGAAAAGATTCCTGTTTGATGGAACATCGATTTCAAATGTTGCACATAGATCTGGTTTGAGCTCAAGAGTGGTTGTGGTACTAGCACTGATCTGGAAAGCTCTTAATGCCGTGTCCATGGCCAAACACAAGCAATCCCGGGATTCAGTTTTGGCTCTTCCAGTGAGCTTGAGAGGCAGATGTAAGACTGATCTTCCCGTTTCAGAGCTTAGTTGCGGGAACTTTTGGATTCCGGTCCTGGTTCGAGCGCAGAGGAAAGAGAAGAACGAGATGGAGAAGCTAATGATCTTGGTTCGAGATACCATACGATCTACCGTGGAAAAGATTGCGCTGTCTAGTGCTGAGGAGATTTCGAGTCTGCTGGTGAATTCGAAGAGAGCTATGTTGGAAGAAATCTGTAGCGACAGAGTGGATGTTTTCATATGTACGAGTCACATCATGAATGGTTCTTGTTCAGGCGTTGGATGTTGCCAGACGCCTGTAGCTTGTGACCTGCCGTGGATGCTTAACACGACGTTGAATAGCTTCAACAATCACAGCCGTGTCAAGGACTTCAATCCTTGCAGCTATGCTTTTGTGGTGGAGGAATCAGCTTTTCGGTTTTCTACAGATCTTAGCAGCATGGGCAAGAACTCAAGTGTTCCTGCGGTGGTGGATTGGGTTGGTGCATTTAACTTAACGTGTGAAATGTTGCAACGGAACAACATGACTTACGCTTGCAAAAATGTGCCGAATAGTGAATGTTATGACGAAGAAGGGGCTAATGGCTACCGATGTAAGTGTAAGGATGGCTTTGAAGGAAACCCTTACCTCCCGGTTCATGGTTGCCAAGGTACCTTATTCATCCTCTTCATCCATCACTACAGTTTATAAGCTGAATGCATTTTTGAGGGGGAAATCAGAAGTTGGTTTTGCTTATAAACAAGCTCCACCAAACACAGTCTTATGCTAAGTAGTATTTTGCTAGGTAGAAATGTTTAAAGAGTTTAATGGCCTACATTGATATCTTAGTGATACTATGCAGATGTTGATGAGTGTGCAAGTATTTTGACCAACAAATGTAGCGGCATCTGTATTAATACCTTGGGAAGTTATAGGTGCAGTTGCATTCGAGGGTACCACTTGAAAACAATAAGTGGTCCAAATGGTACAGAATCATTTTGTCAGCCACCTGATAAGAAAAGTTACTGGCCTGTTATTGCAGGTAAGTTCATCCTAATTGATTTTTCGACTGTTGCTACTGTTTCTTGGCTTGAAAGTTTTACTAGCTATATTGGCTGGTGCAGGTGTAGCCTCAGTGGTTGGGGTGTTGTTTTTCGCGGCAGCGATTTTCACCATCTTCAGAGTGATAAAGAAGTGGCAAAAGAAGAAGGAGAAGGAGAAGTTCTTCAAGCGAAATGGGGGTCTTTTACTACAAGGACAGTTATCGAACAACGAGAAACTTGTTCACAAAACCAAAATATTCCGTGCTAAGGAGTTGAACAAAGCCAGTGATGGGTTCAACCCCAATAGAGTTCTCGGCGAAGGAGGGCAGGGGACGGTGTACAAAGGAATGCTAACTGATGGAACCATTGTAGCCATCAAGAAATCAAAGAGGGTGGATGAACATCAACTGCAACAGTTCATAAATGAGGTAGTCATTCTCTCACAAATCATACATAAGAATGTGGTAAACCTGTTGGGATGCTGTCTGGAGACAGAAGTGCCGCTTCTGGTTTACGAGTTTGTCGCGAATGGAACCCTTTATAGCCTCATTCACAATGGCGATGGTGATGATGTAGTTGAGCCTTTGACATGGAACACTAGATTGAGAATCGCTCGGGAGGTAGCAAGCGCGCTGGCATATCTCCACTCATCCATCTCGACTCCCATCTTTCACAAAGACATCAAGTCTCTAAATATCCTTATGGACGAGAAGTTTAGAGCTAAAGTTTCTGATTTTGGAACTTCGAGATCTGTTGAAATCGACAAGGCTCATTTGACTACCCGGGTACAAGGGACGTTCGGGTACATTGATCCTGAATTCTTCCAGACCAACCAGTTCACTGATAAAAGCGATGTTTACAGCTTCGGGGTGGTTCTCATGGAACTCTTGACTAGACAGAAGCCGGTTTCAGCAAGAAAGGGAGAGGATGACAGTGACTTGAGTCTAGTAAGAAGGTTCTTGGAATGCATGGAGAATGGTTGTCTTAAAATGGTTCTTGATCCTGAAATCATTGAGGAGAGGACTGAAGAAGAGGTGGTTGCTGTTGCAGGCCTCGCGGGGCGATGTGTCCACCTGAACGGAAGAAGGCGGCCGAGCATGAAAGAATTAGCCACAGAGTTGGAAAACATCAAGAAATCGAAGCTGGATTCAGAACTTCAGCCGCGGTATACTCCAAGTTTAAGCAGTGTTGAGGAAGATTATGGCGACATATCCACATTCACAGGTGGGAGCACTCAATCTGAATCACACACCTCCCCCTTAATGTATGACACAGTCTGATAAAACTCAATCTGAAAGTGAATGCATTGCACCAATTAAGTTGGCGACCAACTTAATTGGTGCAATGCATTCACTTTCAGATTGAGTTTTATCAGACTGTGTCATACATTAAGGGGGAGGTGTGTGATTCAGATTGAGTGCTCCCACCTGTGAATGTGGATATGTCGCCATAATCTTCCTCAACACTGCTTAAACTTGGAGTATACCGCGGCTGAAGTTCTGAATCCAGCTTCGATTTCTTGATGTTTTCCAACTCTGTGGCTAATTCTTTCATGCTCGGCCGCCTTCTTCCGTTCAGGTGGACACATCGCCCCGCGAGGCCTGCAACAGCAACCACCTCTTCTTCAGTCCTCTCCTCAATGATTTCAGGATCAAGAACCATTTTAAGACAACCATTCTCCATGCATTCCAAGAACCTTCTTACTAGACTCAAGTCACTGTCATCCTCTCCCTTTCTTGCTGAAACCGGCTTCTGTCTAGTCAAGAGTTCCATGAGAACCACCCCGAAGCTGTAAACATCGCTTTTATCAGTGAACTGGTTGGTCTGGAAGAATTCAGGATCAATGTACCCGAACGTCCCTTGTACCCGGGTAGTCAAATGAGTCTTGTCGATTTCAACAGATCTCGAAGTTCCAAAATCAGAAACTTTAGCTCTAAACTTCTCGTCCATAAGGATATTTAGAGACTTGATGTCTTTGTGAAAGATGGGAGTCGAGATGGATGAGTGGAGATATGCCAGCGCGCTTGCTACCTCCCGAGCGATTCTCAATCTAGTGTTCCATGTCAAAGGCTCAACTACATCATCACCATCGCCATTGTGAATGAGGCTATAAAGGGTTCCATTCGCGACAAACTCGTAAACCAGAAGCGGCACTTCTGTCTCCAGACAGCATCCCAACAGGTTTACCACATTCTTATGTATGATTTGTGAGAGAATGACTACCTCATTTATGAACTGTTGCAGTTGATGTTCATCCACCCTCTTTGATTTCTTGATGGCTACAATGGTTCCATCAGTTAGCATTCCTTTGTACACCGTCCCCTGCCCTCCTTCGCCGAGAACTCTATTGGGGTTGAACCCATCACTGGCTTTGTTCAACTCCTTAGCACTGAATATTTTGGTTTTGTGAACAAGTTTCTCGTTGTTCGATAACTGTCCTTGTAGTAAAAGACCCCCATTTCGCTTGAAGAACTTCTCCTTCTCCTTCTTCTTTTGCCACTTCTTTATCACTCTGAAGATGGTGAAAATCGCTGCCGCGAAAAACAACACCCCAACCACTGAGGCTACACCTGCACCAGCCAATATAGCTAGTAAAACTTTCAAGCCAAGAAACAGTAGCAACAGTCGAAAAATCAATTAGGATGAACTTACCTGCAATAACAGGCCAGTAACTTTTCTTCTCAGGTGGCTGACAAAATGATTCTGTACCATTTGGACCACTTATTGTTTTCAAGTGGTACCCTCGAATGCAACTGCACCTATAACTTCCCAAGGTATTAATACAGATGCTGCTACATTTGTTGGTCAAAATACTTGCACACTCATCAACATCTGCATAGTATCACTAAGATATCAATGTAGGCCATTAAACTCTTTAAACATTTCTACCTAGCAAAATACTACTTAGCATAAGACTGTGTTTGGTGGAGCTTGTTTATAAGCAAAACCAACTTCTGATTTCCCCCTCAAAAATGCATTCAGCTTATAAACTGTAGTGATGGATGAAGAGGATGAATAAGGTACCTTGGCAACCATGAACCGGGAGGTAAGGGTTTCCTTCAAAGCCATCCTTACACTTACATCGGTAGCCATTAGCCCCTTCTTCGTCATAACATTCACTATTCGGCACATTTTTGCAAGCGTAAGTCATGTTGTTCCGTTGCAACATTTCACACGTTAAGTTAAATGCACCAACCCAATCCACCACCGCAGGAACACTTGAGTTCTTGCCCATGCTGCTAAGAAGATCTGTAGAAAACCGAAAAGCTGATTCCTCCACCACAAAAGCATAGCTGCAAGGATTGAAGTCCTTGACACGGCTGTGATTGTTGAAGCTATTCAACGTCGTGTTAAGCATCCACGGCAGGTCACAAGCTACAGGCGTCTGGCAACATCCAACGCCTGAACAAGAACCATTCATGATGTCCAGTGGCGGAACTAGGAAAAATATTGAGGGTAGGCTGAAATTAGCCTGTACTTAAAAAAAATTTGTACAACTCAAAAACAAATGATCGATTAACATAATATAATAAGATAAGTACAATACAATAAGTCATACAAATTTACTACTAAAAAGACTACATTCTAATGCTAGAAGCAGATTTAGGAAGTGGAGGCAATTTAATCCTACGAGGCTCCGAAATTTGAAAACGTTGCATGATTGCTTCATTCTCAATCTTAACGAAAACCTCTTTCTCAACATAAACCCTCATAATATCATTCATTCATTATGCATCACAAGTAATCTTACATGTCAACTTCATTGAATGTTGTCAGCATTGCATAAGTATTTTGTGAATCTTTCAGCCGAACAAGAACTCTCTTTCTTAGTCTTGTCATGGGAACCTGAAGAATGCATAACAAATGCATTAGTGATATAAAAAAACAATGATGAAAACATCATATAAGATCACAATTTTAAAGAAGTTAAAAAGGAGACCATGTATCAGGCCTGAAAGCTTACTCGTGATTCTCTTTCTTTTGGAGGAAGCTGAGGCTCTGTTGCAGTTGTTTTAGGAGGTGGTGCGGCAACATCAGCTTTCGGCTTTGGCTTCTCCTCTTTCTTTAATCCAGCAGCAGGAGATTCATCTTTAACTTTTACTTCTTCCACGGGAACTTTTTCATCAGTTTTCTCTGATGGAGTAGCACTGGAAGCACCTTCCGCAGATTTTGAAATGATCGTTATCTTAGTGCCAGGTTCCACAGTGTCCCCTTCCTTGGCTATGAGCTAATGAATTATGCCGTCAAAACTAGAGCATGCAAACTGGATCCTACGGTGACAGAAAATATAAATTTGTAGGTGTGTGCCATAACTACTTGAAATTTCAATTTGAAGGATCGAAAGAAGTGCTAGAATTTACAGTGCTGAGACAATATCAAAGTCATAGTTAATCATGATGGTAGAGCTTTGACAGACAAACCTCCATAAGTAGCTTATTCATAGTCTTTCCACCACAATTAATGAAGTCCACATCCCCTGGAGGCAAACCACATGCATGGAGAAGTCTAAGCATTTGATCCATAACAATTGAAACCTGGGTGTTACCAGAAACAACAATGAATAAGAGCAATATATGTTGAACAAATAAAACCATGCATCATGAGTATGAATGTGTTTAATGAGTTGATATCACGGAGAAGGGATTTGATAAAGATGATCATTTTACTGAAAACAAAAGGATTTGATATTTTGACATTTAGTGAGAAGACTACTTAGCTTGGAAATTTACCTTGCTATCAACTTTAAGGACGGGTTTATTTCCCATATAGAGCGCACCCATCAACTGAAGAACTGGAATCTCCAGAGGGAAGTTGAATGGTGTAACTATTGCTACCTACAGAAGTTATAAAACATCAGCATCCATGGAAAATATAAGTTGTTATTTTGCATAAATGAGATTATTCTGTATCAGATCTGAAAACTGATGTACTGCATTGACATGCTAGTCTTGATGCATAAGCAGTTGTTTTCAAAAAAGATCATTCAGCTTCATTAAAGCAGTCATTTTCAAAGTAATTTAGTAAGTATGAGGCATTAACACTCAGTTGCTTTATTCTGTATACTCGGTTCCATTCTAACAATTGACAAGGTGACAACTAATTTCTTCAAAGAAAGGTGCCTTACTGGTCCATAAGGCCAACGAAAACCATGGCTCTGCTGCCCAAGATGATTCCCGGGTACCGCAAAAGACCTAGCCAGGAAGCGAACCTGTAAAAGAAAACAAACCAGAATTCACAATCACAGAACTAAAAATTTCTCCAAGTACAAACCTGAGAAACTAAAAATTTAGTCTTCACTTCACTGATATCAGGGAATGTATGCAAAGAGCACAGAGGGATAGATAAAGAGGAATGCAAGCACATACATATACACACTCCAATAGATTGTATGACATCACAAAATTTATTCAATTAGGGCCTAATCAGAAACAACTTTTAGTTTGATAAGCCCTAACCACTAAATTAAAGAAGCTAAAGCCGATTAGAGTCTCCATCAGGTAAAAGTAGACCAAAAGTTTCAGTAGTACCAGTACCTGATCACCACTGAAATTCTCCAGAAACTTTTGAGTGACATAAACCTCAGCAAAAGCTTGTTGGTAACTCTTTGGAGACACCCTTTGTATTAACTTGGTAAAGAAAATAGAAACCTGAGTAAAAAACACAAGTTAACACTTGAAAGGAGAAATAAGATTGAGAAGGGTAAACAAAATCCAGTTTGTTGTATAACGTATAACCTCACGCTGGGAAAGTAAGTGAGCTGCCCTTGTAGATACATTTCCAAGCATAAGATACCTGAAATGGCAATTTTAGAATGAGGCATGGCTCTAACATCTAAACTATTCTGCGGATAAACTACGTCACCATCATATACATAAAGGACTAAACTTTAAACGAAGGATGTTATGCATCTCTTCATAGTAGCAACCAAAAGACATTCACAACAATAAGACACTATATTCTTCACTAAACTAGCAACTAAAAAACTGTTTACTAATACATTCAAAGAAAGAAAAAAGGTCAGAAGGTCCAGCGGAAATATAAACTTAAAGAAACTTTTACCTCTCTGGGGATTTAAATGGATTATGCAGACCATGTTTAGGGCACTGGCGCAAGCTATCCACAAATGGCTTCAAAAGAACATAACAACAAAGAACACTAGTTAAAATATGACACTTTCAGTAACTAGTTAATTCAAAGGGAGTGGTGCAGTCAAGAGGGGAACATTGTTCTTGAACTTAACACAGATAACGAAAACCTAAGCAACGAACTATTTTCAACAGACAGCAGAAAGACTTCATAGTATTATTACTAAAGCTTTGCACACCTGAACCCCTTTCTCATCTACTTCAGAAATTTTAATAAATGGCTCTCCATTCAAAGGATCCAGTAGTGTGTTCCAAGTAGAACCTAAGATCCATTTCCCCTGCACTACAAAGTAAAGAAACCTCCGGTTAGAATCAATACATTATTATATTCACAAATAACCCCCATAGCAGACTAAGCTCTGAAGAAAACCAAAGCAGGAGGAAAATAGACAAGTGAAACTTCATAGAGTAATATAAACTTCAATACTTCTACCATAGCAAGCATGGATGACAAATAATCATAAAACAAAGACCGGTAAATAACAATAAAAAAAAATCAAGTCTTGATCCCATCCCACTATGTGGGTGTTAGCTAAATGGATAATATAGCATCAAGGTGTTCAGTCAAGGCACGTCTTACTGTTTATATATGAATATAGACTGATCATATAACCATAGACAACCAAAAGTTAGTAAAGATGAAGCACCTACATAGGTTGTGTACTTCAGCTGGTTTTGCGCCTGATAATTCGTCAACTGCCAAAGTGTTGGCAAAAGGTAAAGAATGAAAGGATCTGCAAAGACACAAATGAGTCAAAAGCCACCACAGAAACCACAATGTTGTTCTCTATTGAAGAGAGAGCAGTACAAGAACAATGCGCCAAAACTAAGTAATCATATCTTATGATTAAGACCCTAACCGGATAGGTCCACCGAGCACAAACTAAACTAAACACTGCAAAAGAATCTTGATTTTTTACTTCACACATTGAAACAGAAATTTGCATGATCACTATTTCTGTTCTCCAAAACAATTATTCCAAATATTCTGATTCCCTTAGAAGTGGAGATTCAGAAAGATGCCAAGTCACTGGACAGTGTAAACTAAAGCTCTAAGCTTTCCAATCAATACAAATCCGTGACCAACAAAATCTTCACCACAACCAAAACCCAAACACAAAAAAAAAAACCTCATCTTTCCGAATAATTTCATGGGATTCCGCAAAATCAACAAAATATCAAGAACCCAGAACAGAAAACCCCTCGCTTGATCCAATAACACAACAAAGTAATATACTCATTGAATTCATCAAAATCACAAATAATAAAAAGAAACCTCGATTTGAACCAGCTAGAGGCAATTTGTGGCGCTATTCTGCTCAAGTCTCTACAACCCTACAGTCTATACATCATTTCTTTAAAAAGCCTTCACTTTTCACACCAAAGATTGATAAAAGATGGCGACCCTTTTAAGCAAACACTAATTTAACAAACAGAACTTCAACTAACCTTAAAATCCTGGCATCCATGGTCCGCGCCTACGCCGCCGTAGGCGAAAACCCCCTTCCGTCGGCCGGGAGCAGTAATTCCCGCCTGGCCGACGGATCTCAGGGCAGGCGTGCGCCTGCCCCGGCCTATACGTGGTTCCGCCACTGGCCACATGTCTTCTTCATCTTCATCATAGGAGTCCATCCCAAAACTGTCGTATTCCAGTTCTTCCAACGTCGGCCCCACATCCTTCGATTCTCTCGGTTTCTTACTTGATTTCTGCTGCACAATAGAATCAGATCTCCTCTTCCCCATCTTGGCGATTTCGCACCCTAGGTTTAGGAAATTGGGTGGGGATTGAAGGCCGGATCTTTAGGAAATTAGGAGTAGACGAAGGTCGGATCTTCGCCTCCGGACTGACGGCGATTTCGCACCCTAGATTTAGGAAATTAAGCGTGGAGATTTCGTGATCTTTAGCAAATTTTGAAGACGGCTGTTTTTGATTCACAAAATCAATGGAATGATTTTGATGATTTCTGATGCGTAACAAATGAGGGAGATCTGCTGCGTATTTATAGAGGAAAGATTTAGAGTTTAGGAAACCGAATACAGGTGGGAAAAGGACAAGGACAACGAGGGGAAATAGGGGAAAGGAAATTGGGCCTCGGACAACAAAATCGGCCCATTAAGAGAGATGACTGGGAACCATCCGAAAAAAACCCAATACATATCGCTCAAGTTTGTCTTTGATCGCTTCATCAAATTAAAAAAAAATCCCATTTTTTTAAAAAAATACAGTGTTCCCATTACTTTGGTAAATTGAGTTACAAAAAGGGCGTTAAACACTAATCTAGCTAGCGCGCTTGATCTCAGTGAAAGCGCGCCTTGATAATATATTTTATTATTGATATTTTTAATTTCACATAATAATAGATTATAATATATTACTTTTTTAGAAAATACACAAAAAATTTAAAAACATCCAAAAAGGTTTCTGAGAAATTTTGACTAGATAAATAGTTAAATTACAACTTGAAATGAGACAATAGAGCACTATTTTATTTTGATGTTTATTCTACAATTTTTATTTGATGTTCATAATTTGATTTTGTTATTGTTTTAATTTGACGTTTTATTATTTATAGTTCAGTTTTAAAAGAAAAAAATTGAATAAATGACCAGGCCCAAGTCTTCAGCCCAAATCTAGCTGCCTAGTTGGGTCAAATTAATGGGGAAAAATAAAATTACTGTTCCCAAAAAAGCCCGATATTTAGGAAATTTGGAGCAAAAGGTGGGGATTTCGAGACCATCTTAAAAAGTTACAATTTTTTTCAAAAACAAAAATGTTTTTGTTAGGAATAATGAATTGATCATTAGCAATAAATTAGATTTGTGATATAACTATTTATTTACCAAAGGTGAATATTATGTCATTACCCCAAATTCTACTATAAATACCATCTTAGAGGATGAAGAAAAATGCATATCTCATTCTCTCATTTCTCACTTCTTCTCATCTTATCTTCTTCTCATCTTATCTTCTTCTCATCTTATCTTCTTCTCCATCTTATCTTCTTCTCCATTATCTCATTCTTACTTTTCATATCAAATCCTTTGCTAATTTCTCAATAAATTAGTGTAAAATTAGTAAAAATTACAACACGTTATCAGCACGATCACTCTCCATCTTCATTGAGTAAGTCATTTCCTAAAAGTTGTAAGAATTTTGTGATAATGAATCAAAGTAGTTGGTATTAAGGATATTAGGCCAAACTTTTTTGTTAATTTGTAGATGTCTAGAACCTCATGTGTTAAAACTTGATTGTATTTGGCTTGCATTCCTTTTAAACTAGACTGCACAGATCAACTTCACATAAGTGTCCAGCAACTATGGTCTAAAGTTTTTTCCTCATCCCGGACACTCTTAATCAGGACCCTTTTGATTGGCTCAATTTTCAAATAAATCTCAACATACTAGAATGTCTAATAATAATAATAATCTGGCACAATAAAAATGATGTGATTTATAAAAATTAACTTTCTAACTTCATAACATCATTAACATTATAACTACATAACACTACTAACTTTCCAACTACATAACACGATATTACTATACACGGGAGGCTTTTCTGCATTATGGTAATGTGATGTGATTTATTAACTTTGCAAATGCATAACACAATATTCTATACACAGGAGGCTCTGCCACCTTATAGTAAAATGGTGTGATTTACATCTAACTAATCTTTAACTTCTCTATTTTAATATTTCTATGATTAATTATGTCTCTAATGTATTTGTCTATTGATCTGATGATGTTACATTGCTAATCTACTCTTAACTTTTTAACTACAATTAATTAATATGACGGTTATAAATGGCTATATTTCCAGCGGTAATATAATGGATATAAATGGCTATAAATGACTATATTTTACACTATAAATACAAAACATCAAATGATACAAAACCACATCCTCTCTTCTACCTCATATTTTTGCTAAAATTTTCCAATAAAATGTTTAGACTAATATTTGTCTTTGTTGCTGTAATTATTTTAGTATTACATGTTACTATTCTCACTGTAGAAGTTTCACCGGAAGATTTTTCATTTTTCTTCATTGATGATTGGAATCATGTATTACTCTTTATTTTTTGCAATCATTATAAACTTATGTATTTTGAATTAAATCTAATGAACTTTTTTACTTTCCCTATTAGTTATCATCATGTCAAACCTAGTGAAGCTTGAATTCAGTCTACTCGACATCAATGGAAACAACTATATGTCGTGGATGATAGAAGTTGAGATGCACTTGAAATCAATGAGCCTCCTTGAGACAATCCAAGAGGGAAACAACACATCAAGGATGGACAAGGAAAGATCTTTAATCTTCCTTCGTCGACACCTTGATGGGAGTCTCAAAAATGAATATCTCACTATGAAAGATCCACTTGAGCTGTGGAAAAATTTGAAAGAAATATACGATCACACAAGAGATGTAATGCTCCCCATATACCGCGATGACTGGAACAATCTATGGGTCCAAGACTATAAGAAAGTCTGCGATTATAATTCTGCAATGTACACAGTAGTAACCCACTTAACATACTGTGGGGTTACAATAACTAACAATGAAATGCTAAAAATGACTCTTTCTACTTTCCACGCATCAAATGTGACCTTGCAACAACAATATCGTGTGCGGGATTTTAAAAGATATTCTGAACTAATTGCTTGTCTCCTCATTGCGGAAAAAAATAATGAGTTGCTGATGAAGAATCATCAATCTCGCCCGACTGGCTCAAGAGTGTTTCCTGAAGCAAACGTTGTTAACTCCAATGAACCTGAACGCAAAAATTATTTTCAAGGTCGAGATAAAGGTTGAGGTCATGGTTGTGGTTATGGTCGTGGTCGAGGTGGTTACAATTTGTCCAATAAGTCTGGTAACTACTACCACAAGAAGCATCAATATGAGAGGAACCATGAAAATACCCATGAAAGGGGAAAATACGCTAATTCATCAAAGGGATCTGGAACCCTCTTGTTTCAGATGTGGTGGAAAAGGACATTGGTCAAGAGTCTGCAAAGTCTCGAAGCACTTATGTGAACTCTACCAAGAGTCCATAAAAGGAAAGGAGAAGGATGAAACTTCAATGAATCCACTCATCTCGAAACTTCTGATTTCAATGATGATTTCATGGACATAGTTGGTGATTTCACTGAGAAACCAAGTGGTGAAAACTAAAAGAAGGACAACTGTATAACTAATATTGTGAATGAAGCTAGATGGTCCGATGTCTGTTGTATCTCTTATATATATGTGTGGTTTTATTTAAAGCCTGCTACTTTCAAATTTATTATCTTTATTTTTTATTTTTAATTAAAGAGGTGAAATGGATAAAGCTAATCGTGAAGCCAACAAAAGGATTAAAAGTGAAGAAATTTGCAACACCATTGTGGAACAACGCACACTACAATTAAATGATAAAATGTTTTTCTCAAAGTTAAAACCAACACAGACCATTGTGAATACAATATCAGGTCCTGTAGATCTGATTGAAGGAGTTGGCGAGACAAACTTTACATTGCCAAATGGCACAATGTTTACAATAAATAATGCCTTATTTTTGCCAAAGTCCAAAAGGAACTTATTAAGTTTCAATGATATATATTCTCATGGATTTTATACTCAGTCTGTAACTGAAGATATCATGAAATATATGCCTCTCATTGTGTATAAATCTGGAAGGAAAAGCATACTTGAGAAACTACCAATGCTCCATATTGGATTGCAATACACGCATATAAATGCAGTAGAATCAAATACGATTTTTCAATAACCGAATTGAATAAACCAAATTTTGAATATGGTTTTTGGTTTGGTTTTGAATATTGAAACTTAAACCAAAATCCGACCCAAATATTGAATTGTAAATGAATTATTATTATATATTAATATATATTAATATAATGCTAATAAATTTGAGTAGAAACTCTTAATTACAAAAACTTGGGCCATTTGAATAAGTGTAATTCTTAACTTATTAGGCCTTTATTAAACCCAAACAAAACCCTAATGAATTAACTATATAAAGGCTAATCAATTCCATCATTCCATTTTCATACAAGCCACAGCCTTGTTTGATATTTCTACAAAACCCTAACACTGTCTGCTGCCCATCCTTTTTCCCCCATCACCTCTACGCATATTTTTCCCCATCATTTTTCTTCACCCACCACCGCCTCCCACCACAACTGATGGCTCTGAGGTCGCTTCTTTCTTTCTTCTTCGCTCGCGGGTTCTCTACTGGCGCCACTGACTTCAACACCATTGTCGTCCACGGCAAGCCCTCCAAACTTGGTCCCAAGAGTAAGCCATGTTCATGGATGCACTGAATGTGGTTTTGATATTTTCTGGATTTCTGTTATTTTCTAAAAATGGAATTCGGTTTTTCATAATTTTTGGCAGGAAAACATGAACCACATGGAGCTTCGGATTTTTATGGAAATTTTGAGCTTAAAAATGTTGATTTGGTCAATAAGAAAAGATTGAAAGATTTTAGTGAAGGTATTTTTCTTTTATGCATACTATAATCTCTTATGAGGAGAGTTGTGTTAGGTTGCCATACATTGTGGTTCTATTGAAAATTTTGTTATAAGTTTGATATGATTTATAAATCGGTTGTTAGATCTAAATTGGATGTCAATGGAATTTCCTGGAATGTAACATGTGTTAGCATGGGAAATCCTCACAATGTCACATTTGGCACAGATTTGAGTGAGGTACAGTCTATATATTGTTTTAACAATAGTAAGTTTCATGATACTACCTCACTATATTGGTTAAAATTTATAGACATTTCTTCTGATTGTGGTTTCATAGCCTAGGGAGTAAAAATATAATTTTTATCAGTGACTTGGAAATATAAAGTTGTAATGACTAGTGACTGCATTCAGGAAGTTGTTAACTCTTCGATTCTGGTTAATTATCAACTGAAGTGCTTCAACATTGATACCAATTTCCTCTGTTCTTATGTGCTACTCTCATTCATTTAATGAACAGAATGTGGTAATTGATGAATTGAACTTGGCAGAAATCGGTCCAAAATTTGAAAACCACATAATGTTCCCTGCTCGAACAAATACAGATAGTATCATATCTAAATCCCATATGTGGCAATTTCTATTTGATGTCTCACTGATGATTTTTGGAATAATATGTTTTTGAAGAGTTTGTGCAAATGTTTTCTCCGACACACCTGAAAATGCGTGTTTGGGAACGCGGGGCTGGCTTGTCTTTGCTCCCACTTAAAGCATGAATGTTGAGAGAGTTGTACAACTTGTTTTGTTATACATATATGTGAAAAGTTTGCTAGACTTATTTCATTAGATATGCTTCTGTTTATTCTTTTCCTTTTGATGTTGTATTGACCTGATCCAAAGCATTGATTACAAGAGTGCTTCTTTCTATGACATGTATCTTATGGATGATAGTTTGATTGTTGATTGTGAAATATTCGTTGTAGGGTAACTTGACAAACTTTGTGATATGTAGCCACGACGATCACCTTTTTTATAAGTATGAATGAAATATTCATTATTTTGACCGTTGTATGATTAAAGATATGAGTGTTCTTTATATCCTGATTTTTATTTTTGGGTTTTGGTAACTCAAATTGGAACTATGGGAACAATATTGCAGGCCAAGTATTCATAGTGAATATAAAACAACTGTTTCTTTCGGATAATTGGTCAATGTTGAATATAGTATTGGGTATTAGTGTCCATCCTTAGGTTTGTCAAAATTGTATCATGCTGCACCTTGTCAAGGGAAATCTGATGTGTTGAAGTTTACCACAAAAATAAGGTTTGGAAAACTCTTGTGTATATTTAGATATGTGTGATTGGAGCATTATCTATATGTTTGGTACTGGCATAAAAAATAAGGGCTGTAAAGAGCCTTTTGTCCTGAATTTACCTAGTCTTGTATTATCTATGTGATTCTTATAAGTTGATGCTATGAATTTGCCTAAGCATTATTTGTGTGATTCTTATAAGTTGATGCGATCATATTTTGTCTTTAGAGTGTAATGATTTTGAGGATGTGTCTTGTTGCAAGCTTTAGTTATTCAATATGAGGATTAATTTAATGAGTAACAGATTGAGTACCAGATTAAATGAGTTTGATATTTGTATTTAGCATTTCATTTACATATCAACAGTATTCTTACTTGACCTTGAATGAGTTTTGATATATGTATGAAATGTATACTTCTGATGCATTCAGACGTGAATTGATGTTTTAATCTTCTCAATTCTTTGTATTTCCAGGGTGAATGTGAAGTGTATCAAGTCTTAAAGAAATGTGAAGATTTTGAAAATAATTTTAAACAAACTATTGATCCTTAATATAAAGTGTAATCTTAAAATTTTTATGGATGAATGTGTATTATATTTGATAGAATGATTTTTCGTAAATAATTGTATCATTGAAAACTGAATATATAGAGAGTACAATAGAGGTGAAATAAGGAAAGAACTTTAATCATAATAAACCATAATCTAATCAGGAATCTGATTTATTCTAACAACCCCCTTCAAGCAAAGCGCCGGATGCTCACCGATGTACAACTTGGACCCGAAGAACTCGAACAGCGACGAGAGAACCCCTTGGTGAAGATGTTCGCAATTTGAAGAGAAGCCGGAACATGAGCAACGCGCAACTTTCCAGATGTCACCAGCTCATGAACAAAATGGTAGTCAATGTCGATGTGCTTCGCCCGCTTGTGCGCCACCGGATTCTGAGCCAAAAGATAGCACTGCTATTGTCGCATAACAGCAGTGGAGAACTAGAAAGCGGAACCTGAAGGTAATAAAGCAAATGAGTGAGTCATACCAATTCTGAAGCAGTGTTGGCGAGAGCACGCTATTCAGACTCAGTACTAGAGCGAGAAACGGTGGGTTATTTCTTGGCACTCTAAGAAACCAGATTCCCACCAAGATAAACTGCATAAAAATAAGTAGACTGGCGAGTTTCCAGACAACGGGCCCAGTTAGCATCAGAGTACCCTAACACCTCAGGAGTACTAGCAGAACGAAACTTAAGACCAAAATGAAGAGTACCACGAACATACCGCAAAATTTGTGTCACTGCAGCGAAATGATCATCTCTGGAATTCTGAAGGTACTGACTCACCGTGTTGAATGAGAATGTCAAGTCTGGGCGAGAAATGGTGAGATACTGGAGAGAACCAACAAGAGAATGATAAAGTGTATGATCCCAGAACGGAAGACTGGTAGACCTGTGAAGCTAAGAACCAGCGACAAATGGGGTAGAAAAAGGTGTCGCGTCAAACATACTGGCCCGATTCAAAATATCACGAGCATACTTTGCTTGGCCAAACAGTAACCCTGAGGAGGTAGGCGAAACTTCAAGACCAAGAAAGTAATAAAGAGAACCAAGATCCTTGATCGTAAACTCTCTGTGTGTCTGATCGATGAACTGGCAAAGAAGAGTTGAGTCGTTGCCTTTAAGAATGATATTGTCCACATACACAAGTAGGTATAGTAACAACGACCCTCTCGAGAGGACAAATAAAGAAGTATCGGCTGAGCTGCACTGAAAACCAAGCCGCGTCAGATAACTGGTGAAACGTTGGAACCAAGCCCAAGGAGCCTGCTTAAGACCATAAATGGCCTTTTGCAAGCGACAAACATAGTCTGGATGAGCAGAATCCTGATAACCAATGGGCTTCTTCATGTAGACTGGAACATTAAGAACACCATTAAGGAAAGTGTTTTTGACATCCAACTGATGAAATGACCAGGAACACATGGTGGCTATGGCGAGGATCGTCCGAACAGTTGAGGCTTTGACCACAGAACTGAAAGTGTGGTCAAAATTAAAACCCGGAATCTGCGAGAAACCCTGTGCCACAAGTCTATCTTTGTGACACTTAATAGTGCCATCTGGTCGATACTTGGGCCTATAGACCCATTTGAGCCAACAATGTTGACATCTGAAGGTCGAGGCACCAAGTCCCAAGTGTGCTGACCACGAAGCACGGCCATCTCATCATCCATGGCTGAAACCCAGGCTGGATCCTAAAGGGAAGAACGATAATCAGTGGGCTCTGTCTGAGAAATAATTATAACAGTGAGACCATGAGCAATAATATCTTAATGATCCTGGCGCTGAATGGCACAAGTAAAAAACCGAGTAGCCATCCGATAGGTACGAGGCTATGGTGATGAAGCTGGAGGAATCGAACCAGCTGATGATGCCAAAGAAGACTGAGCAGAGCTGACCGAAGTGTAGCCTTTGGAAGACCCATAGAAATGATAGCCGAGACTGGTAGAGGCGTGGTGGCTAACGGCTGAGGTGTGATGGCCGGCGGCTGAGGTGTGATGGCCGGCGGCTGAGGTGTGATGGCCGGCGGCTGAGGTGTGATGGCCGGCGGCTGAGGTGTGATGGCCGGTGGCTGAGGTGTGATGGCCGGCAGCTAAGGTGTAATGGCCGGCGGCTGAGGTGTGATGGCCGGCGGCTGAGGAGTCGGGTCCAAGTCGACTATCCAGACAGAGCATGGTGGTGAAGGAGGGGTGGCTGGAACTGGCACAGGTGTGGTGGCCTCAATTGATGAAGTACAGCTCCATAAAAAATGATGAAATCTCCATATCCAAAATAGAACGACTGTCTGCGGAAGATGAGACGTACGGGAATAAAGTTTCATGAAAAAGAATGTGGCGAGAGACATAGATGCGCCTAGAAGTCGGGTCAAGACACTAGAAGCCCTTGTAACGAGGGTTTTAGCAAATAAAAACACATAGAATAGATCACGGTGCAAACTTATCAGCAGCAAAGGCATGCAAACATGGAAATGCACGGCAACCAAACGGGTGAAAGAGGGTATAGTCAGGCACATGACCAAAAACAACCTCAAAGGGTGATTTTCCACCAAGAACTGAACTAGGCAGATTGTTAATGATGTAAACAGCGGAGGAGAAAGCTTCCACCTAATAATAGTGCGACACAGAAGAGTGAAAAAGCATGGCAGGACCAGTCTCTGTGATGTGACGATGCTTCCGCTCAGCTCGGCCATTCTGAGCAGGTGTATAGGGCGAGGACATCTGATGATGAATGCCACATGATGTGAAGTGAGCCTGAAGTCGGTGATTAGTAAACTCCGTGCCACCATCGGTCTGAAAACTTTTAACCCTAGCAGAAAACTGGGTCTCAACAAAATTTTGAAACTGGATAAATATGTCATAGAAATCTGACTTAAGTCGCATCAGGAGAAACCATGTGAATCACAAAAAATCATCGATGAAAATGGCATAATAATAGAAACCACCTGCGAATAAAACAGGGGCCGGTCCTCACAAATCACAATGCACCTCATCCAATAAATCAGTAGCGCACTTGTCATTAGTGAAAAAAGGCAAACAGCTACTCTTAGCCATTTGACAAGGAGGGCAACTAACAGATGCAAACATAGAGAAGTGACAGAAATAAGGCCTCGTCGACTCAACAACTGAACAGTATCATGAGACACATGACCGAGAAGAGAGTGCCACTGCTCAAAAGAAGCATGAAGCTTTGTAGAGCGTAATTCACCTAAAAACTAGAATCACTAGTCTCAAGAAAATAAAGACCTAAACTATGACGGCCTTTACCCATTATCTTCCATGTATGCTTGTTCTCAATGGAAAATGAATCGGCATCAAATATAACACATAAAGGTAAATCTCGAGTAAGATTACTGATGGACAATAAGTTTCTAGTAATTTTAGGTACCATAAGAACATCATTAACAGAGAAACCAGAGAAATGACACTGACCGATGTGAGAAATAGATAATGATTCACCATTTCCAACAAGAATAGCATCAGAACCACCATAATATTATACCTTATCAAGATGAGTAGTACTAGCAGTGATATGAGATGTAGCACCAAAATCAATGATCCACTGGTTCGGCGAGTGATGACGATTGGAAACATCCAAACTGGCCTGAAACAAAACTCTGTCCGCAATCCAATTAGTGGAACAATCTTCCCGAGATAAAGGCGTCAAGTAAACCTTAATTGTAGTGAATATTGTGCAAAATGGCAATGGATTATGATAAATTGATAATAGAGGTGCGTGCAAGATGCTGGGTTGAAATGAAAGCGCGTGGGCGTACATCAAAGACGCGCTGGGAAGGCCTCAGGTGCATGAGCAGACGCACTGACACCTGTGTGTGCGTGAGGAGACGTGCAAGAGAGAGATGATGCGCGCACGTGGAGACACACGTGTTGACTTTTGATGGAGAGTGAATCTGACACGCTGAGGACTCGCCGGTGTTGCCGTGCTCGGAGAAGATGAATGTCGCTAGAGATGAATACGCAGATGTGGTGTGTGCGGATGAAAGCCGCCACCGATGGAAGCAGAGGTCACCGGGAATAATGCAGGATATCGACGAAGTTCTTTGTCGCCGCTAGAATTGGATGACGCCGGAGAAATTAAACCCGGATGCCATAGAACGAAGATGACGCTGGGAATGCCTTGAAATCCAGAAAAACCACCAGAGATAATGTCGGAGATGACGTCGAGAACACTGTGGTACCTGGGAAGCCGATGGATTTTATTTTCTTTTTTGTCAGAAAACTTGAACGAAATAATGCCGAAATCCGATGATGATTTGGTGGGCCGGAAAAGAGAGGGAGGGAGGGAGCCAGAAAATTTTAAGGGTTTAGGAATGAGAACTTGCTCTGATACCATGATAGAATGATTTGTCGTAAGGAATTGTATTATTGATAACTGAATATATAGAGAGTACAATAGAGGTTAAATAAGGAAAGAACTATAATCATAATAAATCATAATCTAATCAGGAACCTGATTTATTCTAACAATATTTGTGTTATTTTAATTTTGAAGAATTGATTTTGGCGATGTAAAATTTAAATTACATATTCAATATTTTTCTTGAATTTTGAATTAATTTATGTATTTTTAATTTTCTTTAAAATATTCAGCTCCAATTCGATTTATTCTGATTAGATCCAAATTCAAACCGAAACCGAATTCCAAATTTGAGTCAGTTTATTCGGGTTGTTTGGGTTATTTGGGTTGGATTCGGTTTTGGCCTTTTTAGAGGCAAAACTGAATAACTCAAACCGAATAACCCAAAAACTAAATAACCCGACTCGACGCCCACCCCTAATCCTGGTTCTACTATGATGCGAAGAATTACATGTGCATCCATTGAATGACCAGAAGATCCCTCATGGAAAATCCTTTCAATGTAAGGTTTGTTCCCTTGGCAAGCTAATCATAAGGCCTTCACTGAAAAATGTTGAAATAGAATCACCATCATTTCTTGAACGTATTCAAGGTGATATATGTGGACATATCCATCCACCATGTGGACCATTTCATTACTTCATGGTATTGATAGATGCTTCCAGCAAATGGTCACAAGTATGCTTGTTATCAACTCGAAATATGTCATTTGCTAAATTACTCCTTGAGATAATCAAATTGCGAGCTCAATTTCCTGATCATACAATCAAGAAAATCAGACTTGATAATTCCGATGAATTGACATCCTAGACTTTTGATGATTATTATATGTCAGTTGGGGTTGTTGTTGAGCATCTTTTTGCTCATGTGCACACACAAATGGTCTAGCTGAATCACTGATCAAGCGTCTCCAACTCATTGCTAGACCATTAATAATGAGAACAATGTTCCCTACTTCAGTATGGGGTTATGCTATATTACATGTTGCAACATTGATTCGCATTATGCCAAGTGCATATCATAAATATTCCCCACTACAACTTGCATCAGGCCAAGAACCAAATATATCTCATCTAATGATTTTTGGTTACACTGTTTATGTGCCTATTGCATCACCGCAAAGAACAAAAATGAGACCACAGAGAAGAATTGCCATTTATGTTGGCTTTGAAAGCCCATTTATTGTTGGATACATTGAACCCCTAACTGGGAATAGTTGTACAGCTCGTTTTGCTTATTGCCATTTGATGAAGAAAATTTTCCAGCATTAGGGGGAGAAAGAAAACAGCTGGAAAGGAAAATTACCTAGTATGTACAAATATTATTGCATCTTGATCCTTATACAAAAGAGTGATAGAAAAGTCCAAAGGATTTTGTATATGCAAGATATAGTTAATCAACTTCCTGATGCATTTACAGACACAAAGAGAGTGACTATTTCACATCTCAGCTGAGAATGCTCATGCTCAAATAGAAATCCTGAAAGGGCAAATTGAAAACAAATTCACTCATGAAATCACAACATGCCTAAAGCGTGGAAGACCACTCGGTTCCAAAGATAAAAATCCTCGTAAAATAAAAGGATCAGAGAAACAAGATGACCTCAAAATAGAGGAACGTATTCTTGTAGAAATACAAAGCAAGGAAAATCAAGAAATTTCAATTAATTATGCCAATACAGGTATACGGTGGAACCGAAATGAGGAAATCGATGATGCATTCTCTTACAATTTGGCATGCGATGTTATGGACGAAAATAATGGAGATCCCGAACCACAGTCTGTTACCGAGTGTAAAATATAGACAATTGGACTGAATTGAAAAAGCCCATTGAAGTTGAATTAGACTCGCTTAACCGGCGCAAAGTTTTTGGGCCTATAGTACTCACCCTTGAAGATGTGAGACCCATTGGATACAAATTGGTATTTGTGCAAAAAAGAAACGAGAAAAATGAGATTGTGAGATACAAGGCTAGACTCGTTGCACAAGATTTTTCTCAAAGGCCCAAAATTGATTTTGAGGAAACATATTCCCCCATCATGGATGGAATTAAATTCAGATTCCTTATCAGTCTAGCAATTCATGAGAAACTTAATATGCACCTTATGGATGTTGTTACCGCATACTTATACAGATTGCTTGATGCTGCAATTTACATGAGAATCCCTGAAGGATGTTACCGCATACTTGGCTCCCAACTTGGATTTCTTATTTGCCTTGGGCTTCTTCGACTTGGAGCTCCCACCAACCTCCACAAGATTGGCCATTGCCACAGGCACAGATCCATTCATCCTCTTTTCAGAGATGCGGTTATCCTCCTCAATACGAAGCTTTTGGATCAGATCTCTTATGGTCATCTTGTGTTTCAGATAACTCTTGAAGTCCTTCCAACTTGGAGGTAGCTTCTCGATGATGCAATAGACTTGGAGAGTCTCACATATTGTCATCTTCTCGGCTATCAGCTCATTGATCATCATTTGAAGCTCTTGAGCTTGACTGACCACAGACTTGGCATCAACCATCTTGTAGTCGAGGAACTTGCCGACGACCCACTTCTTGGATCTAACTTCCTCACCCCTGTACTCTTGGTCAAGAGTTTCCCACAACACCTTAAAAGGCTCATTCACCTGATGCACATTCCAAATGGCATCGTGAAGGCTATTCAAAATGAGGTTGCGGCAGATATACTCCTTAGAGTTCCACTTCATTGCAGCATCTTGAACTTCCTTAGCGCTTTTCTGATCCACAACAGGACGATCTTCGTGAACGTAACATTCCAAACACATAGTGGACAAGTAGAAGAGCATCTTCTGTTGCCACATCTTGAAGTTCATACCATTATTGAACTTCTTGGGTTTCTTAGCATGAGGAACAGCCACAAGAGGCGTCGCCCCAGGGGTAGTCTTCGCAGCGTCATTGCTCGACATAGTTCTGGGATTCACCAATGTGTATATACAAAAATTATTCATCATTAAATATAAGTACACATCAAATATCGTAGTATAATATTTTAAATAATTATACATAAAAAATTGCTCAATATGATTTTGTTGTAAATAACCAAAACCATTAGCATACATAATTTACAATTATTTAATTTATGCATGCAAGAATGACACTGCCAAATTAAGCATACATATTAACGCAAGAGTATTTCGTAAATAACTGAAGCCAATTCACATGCATATTAACCATTAGCATGCGTGTAACCATATGCATATTATTAACCAAACATGCAATCATAGATATATATATTTCCGCATGCATATTACTAACCATATGCATATTATTAACCTTCCGCATGCATAAAAAACCATTCGCATGCATATCAAAATTTACGCAGACTTGCAAAAACCAAGTCAATATAAATAAATCAACAAATTTCATTCGTTTCAAAACTGTTGGACATATATTAATTATATCATGCAAAAAATTAAATAACAAAAATTGAAAAAGCAATTAACATATGCAAGAATAATAAACTTTTATTAATTATTCAAGCATATGTTAACAATCTCAGTTAACAATTTCTATGTCAAGGACCTTAACCACTAGACTAAACAAACTTTTGTTAACAATCTCAGTCAAAAAATAATAAACCTCAGCATGTCATAGAAAAAGGTAAAACACAATATTAAACCCCATCTCATGAAGTAGAATCTTAGTTCACCACCGGCTGATGTCGTCTTTCGACCCGCACACAGACATGCATCCGGTACTGGTGTACCGGAGTTCCGAGCTGCTAGCTTCGATCCAGGCGTATGTATCGCAGCCGATCGCTGTGAACTTATTCGCTGTATGGTTTAGGACCATGACATTGGTCAGATAGTTCCTCGGACTGAAGTAATCGGTACGGAGATTGGTCGCGGGATCGTAGCATTTAAATGCAACCTCGTACGAAATGCGCAGCTGACCCTCCAGGGATATGCTTCTTATGTCCGTACCACTGATCGACAGTTTGTTTGTGACGTTATCGCATTCGACAAAGAAATCTCCGTCCATGAAGCAACCCTCCTTCGTGCCGAACGGATAAGGGATGCTTACGTTACCGCAACGGTCCGGGCACCCGAGCTTTGCAATAGGAAAGGCTGAAGAAGATATCTGTATCACTATCAGAATGAAGAGAAACGAGAGGAAAGTTGGGATTTGGAAATCCATTTGTAAGGCTTGTGTTTTGTTGGCGAGTAAAACTGGTACTGATTAAGGCTTTGTATGGCTTTGAAGGAAAGCCATTTGTCAGGTTTGTGTTTTGTTGGCAAGTCTGAATTTCAGTTGCACCTAAATTCTAAAAGTTTATACCAAGTCGTTTAGCAGTTTGGTGTTGAAACACCAAGTTCAATTTGATGTTAAAATGCAAAACGAAATACGCAGTGCACACACAACTTGGTTACGCAGTTCGGTGCAAATACACCTATGTCTGCGGGGCCTTGCCCAGATCAGAAACCATCCACTAGAAAGCAGTCTTTAGTACAACAAGCTTAACTTAAATACTAATCCATTGCTAACCTATTGAGTGGATGTTGTGAGATCCCCTCACTGCCGATCCTACGCCGTTGAACCCCCACGATCAACACGTCTCTCTGGATCTCCTCCTCCCGATGAATTAAGACTTCCTTGTTTCTGATCTTTACGAACTTGGTCGGTTGATTTGACGAACCTCCAAAAACAGAGACGAACAGCTCCAACAACGTATCTCACGTAGAGATGAAGACTTGGTTCCTTCATCCCCGTTTGCGTTGTACCTCTTCGCTTTTATCACCTACGCACTCCTTGCTTGTGCGTAACTCTTTCCTTGTCTAACTCTACCAAGAATAGACTTCTAGACTAAGGAGAGATCTAATCCTAATATGGTTTTTAAATGGACAATCCTCTATTAACAGGACTTGTACCATAAATCAACTACTTAATTAATTCCTAACTATTACAAGAAATATTTGTTTACCAGAAATAGGTTGCCACGAAATCACACATTGATCTCCACAATATTCTATTCTGATCGCATGATTTTCCTCCATAATTTGCTCCATAAATCGTGGCTAAATACTTGCTGTCCAGAAACCTGTATTTGAATGGTGTTAGAACACCACTTCACTAGTTCACACAATATGCCACAACTGAGTCCAACGCTCCTGGACTTTACAATCTCCCCCTTGGCATATTTGTGAAGTCAACAGCACTGGATTTTGACCTACCAACTCCCCCTGAATTCAACTCCACGAAAACAACCAAGAATTCAGCAATAACACAGGTCATACAGGTTTACTTAATAAAATTCAGCAAGTAAAACAATAAATCCATCCAGTTTTCAGTTTTCTCCCCCTGAATTCATTAATGTGCCAAAAAAATAAATGTTATCTACTCCTCAGCAGGTTGCATCACTATCATCATCATCACCATCATCTGAAGTATCATCATCAGCATCATGTGCTTCTGAACCATCCTGAGTTGCTTCAACCAACAAGACTCCACGCTCAGCATCCAAAGCAGCTAAATCCCCCTGAAGCTTTGCTACAATAGCCTGATGACGTTCAATCAGTTCCTGACATACTCTAGCTCGAGCCTTAATAGCACTCAACCGCGCCTTCCCAGCATCCGAGCAAACCTGTTCCAGAGGTGTCCAAGGCAAGTCCTTGATAATTTGACCACTCAATGTCCTGAGTGTCGGTTTTAAAACTTGAACAGGAATCCACTCATCAGAATCCCTTATAGCTGCTCCCCCTTTTTGCGGCACCGTGGTGATTATACACGGATGTAACAGAGCTTCCTTCCTTGTCTTGCGAGCACAGTCAATGATATCATTGAAAACCAATCTCCCCATATTGATCTTATGGCGTGCTCCCAAACTGTATAGGAGTGTAGCCATCTCCTTGGTGACACTCGTGTTATTTACTGAGGGAATCCAATTATGCACGGCGACCATATACAAACAGTAATACCTGGATGTGAGATTAGATGCAGTTATCTGCTGTCGACCAGTCACAGGCCATGTGCTCTCCACTCCACCAGTAAGCTCTACAGCCACCTCATCATAATTTTCTGGCATCTGGTGTTGGAACACCGGTTTGCCATCCCTTGACGAGCTACGCTTCAGACACTTGTTCACCGCCTCTGGCGAAAACTCAACAATCTCTCCACGCACATAAACCCTATGAAACCAGGGTGATTCTACATCTTCACATTCAGCTTTCAGATTCGAATAGAACTCCAGCACAAGTTGCTTGTTATAGTCACCGAAACATGTAGCAGCCTTAAACACCTTGAGATGGTGCAAATAGTCTGTGAATCCACAGTCCCTATATTTCTCAGCATCAGCTGGCCTTTCCGCCAGTATCTTTCTGCCACAGATAAATTCCCACTTTTCTTGACTTTCATCATCAAAGAATTCAGGACTAATGGCTTCACTAGCTTCAGGTGCAGGTTGTGTACGACACTCAATTGTCTCAGCTTGTCTCTGCTGTCTGTCAGCACGTAACCTCTTCAGCTTCATCCCAATCGGCTCATCACTGTCCTCACCTGAGTCCATAGGCTTGTCCCTGCATCGCTTAGATTTTCTAACACCTTGGAAGATGAGGCCACACTGCCCCTGGCCTTCTTTGAAATCTGAGTAACAGGAGTTCTCCCAGACTCTGGTGGTGTTTCAACACCCACCTCCATGCATTTTCTTTTTTACCCACGTGTCTGTCTGGTCTCGAGTGGTATTTCAACACCAACACCAGTACCCTCTACTGTGTCTTCACCACTGGCTATCTCAGTCAGCTCTTCCAAGTTTTCATGGTCATATCCCTCAGGATTCGATTCCCTATCAGCAAAGTCCACATCATGTGCTTGATTCTCAGTTACCTGATCATCAACATTGGAGACCACTTCTGGTGTTTGAATACCAGAAACATCCACTTTATCACACTCTGGGTTTTCTAAAGCTCTATCTGCATCTTCTCCAGTTTCAGCTACTGGATCCATCAACTCTGACACAGTCTCAGCTTCAACAGCTCCCCCGGCATACACTGTCTCCTCATCACTGTCACTGATTTCCACCACCGGAATGGGCAATTGTCTGAGATATTCTTGAAGCACGAACAGAGAACCATTAAAGCGCTCCAACTCCATGCCTTTTTCTTTGGTAAAATCAGTGGACTTAACCACTTTGACCCAGGGATCCACCACAGCATCATCCCTCATACTCCTAATGACTGGCCTGTGCAATGAGGCTATCCTCGTATATATTGTAAAATAACTGTCTACTTCTTCCTCCACTCTGTATTTTTCACCGTAATCAACCCCAACCAAGGTAACATGAAAATCACTGATCTTATCAATTTCCCCAATGCTACCAGTTAATAGTGTCTCTAAATCAAACCCATTAACTTTTCCATGAAAACTCTTAAACTTCCTAAGATCAACATAATCTTGGTTCTGGACCTTCCATTCATGAAACTCAAGAACCGAGCAAAAATAAACTCCATCAACAACAAAGGAATGATCAAACCTGACCTTCGGTCGTCGATGATTCACTCCGTCCCACTTTGTCAACCTCTGTTCTCGAGCTCCGCCGCACTCATTCAAGTCCACATCTGATTCAAGTTCTTCAAATCGCGAATTTTCTGGAACGCTCACACTTGAGAACCCTCCAAACCACTTCTTGAAGGTGAAGTTCATCATTGTCGATGAGTTCTGTGTGGGCTATGTAAATTTGTGGGGTTTTGTAGATTTCAGGTCGCCGGAAACACTGTTGTGCGAGCTCTGTTCTAGGAAGATGAACAGTTGTGAAGAAATTGAATTTGTGTGGGAATCAAACACTTGTCACTTTCACGGTCTTTTTAGCAAACCAAACACCCCACATCTTCTTCATACTGGGCTCTGACCAATCACGCGCACAGCTAAGCCCAACATCACAAATTTCTGGCCCATGTTCACCACTTCTGGTCTACTTCCGCATTAAGTCATAGGTCCAGTAACTTTTTCCCATAGTGTTTAAACACCATCACTTTATCCCGTGGTGTTTAAATACCACTTCACCAAAATTTTGGTATTTTTTTGTTTTTCTAATTTTTTTATTTATATTCGACTGTATTTAAAGGAGAACAATAAATAATATATCAGCGTAGACAGATCTGGGTACCTTACATTCGACACACTCCCAAGTGCTGTCTGAGGCCTTCAAAAGTCTCACCATCCAGTGGCTTCGTAAAGATATCAGCAAGTTGTTCTGACGTTGGAACATGATGAACTGTGACTTCTCCTTTTTCGACCAAATCCCTAATAAAATGATGTCGGATATCGATATGCTTTGTCCTAGAGTGTTGCACAGGATTCTTGGAGATATCAATGGCGCTTTTATTATCACATAAGACTGTCAAACTCACATCATTGAATCCATAGTCTCTCATCATCTGCTTCATCCATAGTAACTACGCACAACAACTCCCTTCAGCTAAATATTCTGCCTCAGCCGTAGACAATGATATAAAATTCTGCTTTTTACTGTACCAACTGACCAGATTTGAACCAGCAAAGAAGCATCCACCAGTGGTACTCTTACGGTCATCAGCATTCCCGGCCCAGTCAGAGTCACTGAAACCTACCAACTGCGAATCCTTTTTCCTGGAAAACCACACTCCATACTCCACTGTTCCACTTATATATCGAATAATTCTCTTCACAGCTGACATATGTGATTCCTTTGGATTGGCCTGGTAGCGGGCACAAATACCAACACTCAAACAAATGTCTGGTCTACTTGCAGTTAAATATAACAGGCTGCCAATCATTCTCCTGTATAGTCTTTGGTCAACACTTTGACCCAGATCATCTTTTGTGAGTTTATCGGTGATAGCCATTGGAGTGCGCACTGCCTTTGCACTTGCAAGTCCAAATCTCTTGATCAAGTTCTCAGCATATTTCTGTTGGCTAATGAAAAGACCATTATTCTCCTGAGTAACCTGCAACCCTAGAAAATACGAAAATTTTCCTACCATACTCATTTTGAACTCCTTAGTCATTAAGTCAACAAACTCCTTCACCAATGCTGAAGAGGTGGAGCCAAAGACAATATCATCAACGTAAATCTGTGCGATTAGAAGATTTGTCCCCTTATGCAGCACGAACAGTGTACGATCCACTCCCCCTCGACGATATCCCTTCTGAATCAGAAAGGTTGTCAGTCGCTCATACCATGCACGAGGTGCCTGCTTGAGTCCATACAATGCTTTATTCAACCGATAGACATAGTCAAGAAAATGTGGGTCTTCAAACCCCTTAGGCTGCTCCACGTAAACTTCCTCCTTTACTAGACCATTCAGAAATGCACTCTTGACATCCATCTGATAAAGGGTAAAATCCAGAATGCATGATACTGCCAACATCTGCCTAATCGACTCCAATCTGGCCACGGGTGTAAAAGTTTCATCGAAATCAACCCCTTCTACTTGGGTGTACCCTTGAGCCACGAGTCGTGCTTTATTTCTTGTGATGTTACCATCTGCATCCGATTTGTTTTTAAAAATCCACTTAGTTCCGATTACATTAACATCAGCAGGCCGCGGGGTGAGATACCAAACATTGTTTCTTTCAAATTGCTGCAACTCTTCTTGCATCGCCAAAATCCAATATTCATCAAGCAGAGCTTCTTTGTAGTTTTTGGGCTCAGTGAGGGAGATAAAGCATGATAATCCTGCCAATTCTCTGTAATTTACCCGTGGCTTATCTCGTAACTGCATGTATTTGGCTGGACTTTGTTCAGAGTCATGTGTTACTGTTTTCGATGCTTCAACACCGGTGGACTGTGCTGGTGTTTCAACCCCAGTAGGATTTACTGTGTCGAGGATATCGCTTTCACCCATAGTATACTCCTCTGAATCATCAACAATCACATTAATAAACTCCATGACTGCTCCAGAGCGTTGGTTTAGAACTCTGTACGCTCGACTAGTAGGAGAATAGCCCAAGAATATACCGATATCACTTCTAGATTTGAATTTAGCCAAAGGCTCTCGGTCCTTCAGAATATAGCACTTACTTCCAAAGACATGAAAATATGATACATTTGGTTTCTTCCCTTTCCAGATTTCATATGGTGTCTTCTTAGTAAACGGACGCAAGTATACTCTGTTGATAGTGTAGCATGTTGTGTGTACCGCCTCAGCCCAATATCTAGAATGAATGTTTCTCTCGGCTAGCATTGTTCGTGCCATTTCCTGCAGCGTCCTGTTCTTTCTCTCTACTATACCATTTTGTTGAGGCATTATGGGGGCAGAGAACTCATGGTGTATTCCAAGTGTCTCACAAATATCTTGAAACTTAGAATTTTCGAATTCTTTTCCATGATCACTCCTGATCCGTGCAATTCTTCCTTGGGTAGTTCCCTTTTCTACATGTAGCCTGTGCGCCAAGGTCTTGAAAACTTCAGCGGCCTCTGACTTTTCTTTGAGAAATGATACCCACGTATACCTCGAGAAGTCGTCTACACATACGAAAATATACTTCTTCCCTGCCACACTGGGGGTGTTGACCGGCCCCATTAGGTCCATATGCAGGAGTTCCAAAAGTCTTGACGTTGAAACACCGCATGGTGTGGTATCCAGATTTGCTTTCCTTCTTTACATGACAGGCAAACAGCCTCCTTGTTGTCACTGATATCAGGAATTCCTGTAACTGCATTCAGTCTGGAAATGCGTGCTAAGGATTTATAATTTATGTGCCCCAATTTTCTGTGCCACAGAGTACTGACTTCCCTTTTCGAGCTAAAACATGTGACATCTTGATCTAGCAAATAACTGTTATCCATTGATTGAGATCCAGTGAATACCCCAGTTCCATGGTTTACTACACATTTCTCCTTGTCGAAAAACACTGTCATCTCATTGTCACATATATGGCTAATGCTTAACAAGTTTGCTTTCAAACCTTCCACCAGTAACACATCTTGGAATATCGGAAGCCCTTTGATGGCTAACTCACCCTTGCCGATTATTCTACTGCGTTTCCCATCACCAAATCTAACATATCCACCAAATCTAGGTTTGAATTTTCGCAGAAATTCAGGGACTCCAGTCATATGCCTTGAGCAAGCACTATCGAAATACCAGGAATTTCGTGTATGTGCACCAAAACATACGAAACTTGAAAAACAAACATCTTGAGATTTTCGAATCCATACCTTACTTTGAGGTCGAGTGATGTTATGCGACCTTGGATTGACACGTGTGTTCAGAATTCTGGTTTTGTAGCTTCCAGTGTTGAAACAACGCCCCGTATCATACCCTGGCACGGTGTTGAAACATCGATCTGCTGGGTTAAACGACAGTGTCCTAAGCAGCTTAAAGCACCTATTTCTCACATGACCTTGAGCTCCACAGTATCCGCATCGTCTGATCCTTTTGGTGGGGTAACTTCTCTCGATTATTTTTGGAGCTGGTGCACCTTGATCTACCTTGTTGCTCCATGAATTCACCGGTGAAGATTCTTCATAGCCAATTCCGTACTTGGTCGTCTGTCCCATTCTTAGACAATCTTCGAGCTTAGCTTTCCCTGTATTGAGACGTCTAATAGCTTGTTCTGCTGCCTCTGCTCGTTGCACCATTCCAGAAAATTCCTTCTTGATTCTTTCAAGTTCGCTGATTGCCTTTTCTTTTTCAAGTTCCTTTATTTTAGCATTTTCACTCAATTTTTTGTTCTCGAACTTGAGCTCTTTGTTTTCATCCGCCACTTTTAACCACATCTTGTACATTTCCATGCTTTCCTTGCGAATGTCATCATCACTAATGCTCTTGGTCTCCTCATCTGAGCTACCATTCTCACTTTCATTCAACACACTGACTCCTTCCTCGAAAGAATCTTCTAACTCCACCACTGTCTTGCCAAAAGCAACATGATTGGTATACTCCTCTCCATCCTTGCCATCATCTCCTCCGTCATCATCACTCCAGGTTGTGGTATACGATTTTTCTTGTCTTTTAAGCGTATTGGCACACTCAGGTTGTATGTGCCCGAAACCTTCACATTCTCTACACTGGATTTTCCTGTTCAGGTTCAGTTTTGCTGATTTGAACTTTGGTGTTTCAACACCAATTGCTTGGCCAAATCTTGGAGTGGAGTTTGCGTTTGGATTCTTGCTTGCACTTGACTTCTCTTGTGGCTTCCTGCCCATCTTCTTCATAAATCTGGAGAAGTTCCTGGTTATGTTTGCAATTTCATCGGACTCTTCGTTATCTGTATGATCTTCTGAATTTCCAGCGGTTATGCTTGAGAAAGTCATCTCTTTCTTACCTGCTTTTGTTTGCAGCATTTCCATCTCATAAGATTCCAGTGAACCCATAAGTTCATCAAGCGTCATTGTTCCTATCCTTCCATTTTCATTAATCGTTGTGACCTTCATGTTGAAACGTGGTGGCAGTGCTCTCAAAACCTTTCTTACAAGCTTGTGATCTTTGTACTTTTTGCCAAACTGAAAAGCTTTGTTGGCAATATCTCGGACTCGTCCATTGAACTCAGAAATAGTCTCATCTTCGCGCATCTTTAGATCTTCGAATTTTGCCGTGTAATACTGCAACTTTGATTCTCTGACGGAGCTTGTCCCCTCATGATAAGTTTGTAACACATCCCATGCCTCTTTAGCAGTCTCACAATTAGAAATCATCTTAAACTGATCTTCATCCACTGCAGTAAAAATGGCATTTAATGCCTTTGAGTTGGACACGTGTGCTTTGTGCTCCTCGGTAGAATATTCAGAGAATGGTTTAGCCGTCAATGAGCTTGATCCCGCAGATTCGGCTACTGTAGGTGGAGTGTACTGATTTATGACATTGTTCCAAGCTTGATCATCTAATGCTCCAATGAACACCTTCATGCGTGCCTTCCAATAGGCATAATTTCCTTGTTCCAACAACGGTGGTCGCGTGACCGAAGCCCCCTCCTTTGGTACCATGGTGAAACCTGATCTCACTCTCCCTGTTTAGGGGTTAGCAAGTGCCGTGCTCTGATACCAATTGAATTTCAGTTTCACCTAAATTCTAAAAGTTTATACAAAGTCGTTTAGCAGTTTGGTGCTGAAACACCAAGTTCAGTTTGATGTTAAAATGCAAAACGAAATACGCAGTGCATACACAACTTGGTTACGCAGTTCGGTGCAAATACACCTACGTCTGCGGGGCCTTGCCCAGATCAGAAACCATCGACTAGAAAGCAGTCTTTAGTACAACAAGCTTAACTTAAATACTAATCCATTGCTAACCTATTGAGTGGATGTTGTGAGATCCCCTCACTACCGATCCTACGCCGTTGAACCCTCACGATCAAAACGTCTCTCTGGATCTCCTCCTCCCGATGAATTAAGACTTCCTTGTTTCTGATCTTTACGAACTTGGTCGGTTGATTTGACGAACCTCCAAAAACAGAGACGAACAGCTCCAACAACGTATCTCACGTAGAGATGAATACCCGGTTCCTTCATCCCCATTTGCATTGTACCTCTTCGCTTTTATCACCTACGCACTCCTTCCTTGTGCGTAACTCTTTCCTTGTCTAACTCTACCAAGAATAGACTTCTAGACTAAGGAGAGATCTAATCCTAATCTGGTTTTTAAATGGACAATCCTCTATTAACAGGACTTGTACCATAAATCAACTACTTAATTAATTCCTAACTATTACAAGAAATATTTGTTTACCAGATTTAGGTTGCCACGAAATCACACATTGATCTCCACAATATTCTATTCTGATCGCATGATTTTCCTCCATAATTTGCTCCATAAATCGTGGCTAAATACTTGCTGTCCAGAAACCTGTATTTGAATGGTGTTAGAACACCACTTCCCTAGTTCACACAATATGCCACAAATTCAACCAATTTATTGCAAGGAGACTACATCAGATGATCGAGTCCAGGAAACGCCAGTTGAAGAGTGGGTCACGACATGTCCGTATGCACATTCCACTCTCTTTTATACTTTATGCACTGCATTAATTAAATTATATATAAAGTCTTAAATTATAAAAATAATTTTTATATTATATTTTCACATTTAATACACACTATTAATTTTTAAAAAAATATATAATATCTAAATTTTATAAAATATTGACATATCCACAATTTTCTCTAGGTTGAAAGGTGATATAAAACCCCTTTCTTCCAGAAAGGTTGGTACGTCATGTGATACTAGTCTTCCTTGACTGGAAAGAACGAATTCTATCTCAAAAATATTGTCCAGATCAATCGTTCTCTTTCTTGCAAGTTGCAACCTTCACTCTTTTCTTTAATCGATTATTCACTTTGCACACAAAAGCTTTGATAATGCTTTTGATTTTTCTTGTTTTAGTTCATGTGGAATGTTTGAAAGAATTGAGTTTTATCAATTATAATATCCGAGTCTAGTCGATGCATGGATATATAAATAAAACTAAAAATAAAAAATATATAATATAATATATGATGTTTTAGTTCCAATAATTATATATATATATATATACAATAAAATGTTATCGATGGGCGATCTTTTTAGACATATATGTATTTTATGTATAAAAAATTAACTCTTATATAAAAACACTTTAATTTATAAAAAATATACATAGTGATAACAAAATGAAAAATCACTTATTTTAATGAATTAAATAATTTCATCAGAGTTATAAAAATCACGCCTCCTTTAAAAGTACATTAATTAAGGAAGGTAAATAAGAGAATGAATACTGAATACAGCATTAAATAAGGTGCATTTTATGAGTGACACATGTCTAGCTAATGTGGCTAATTCTGAGGGTGATATAAGGCGAATGTGACACAGCTAAATGTAGGGGTTACATGTGCCCAAGAGTTTTTCTTTTAGTAAGATGTATAGTCGTACACTCAAAATGTTACTCCACTCGTTTCATCCCAATCTGCACATTTTTTAATCAACCCTCTCAGACCATATTTGACCACCAATAACATAACTTTAGTGACATATATTATCAGTATACTGAAATTTGGTATTTTGAAAATAAGTGATGCAAGGAATCTAACAATATCTCACATGCTAATATTGAGATCTATATACTTATGAAAATACAGTCAAACATGTTTTGAGAAAATTGACAAAAAAATGTGCAAATTCTGCTTGAACGGATGGAGTACCTTCTTCTCTCAAGTAGCTTCTTGCTGATTTTGTAGTAAAGTATATGTAACAGTACTAATAAGCTGCTTCCTTGAGAGTTCAGTGGACTTATAATGAACATTCTATTGAAATCACTCATTTCTCTATAGTTTAATTAATATGGGACTAGTGTGGCTACACCGCGTGTTGCGCGGTGAGTTTGATAATAAATTATAAAAATTGTACAAGAATGTTGAAAGAGTTGTAATTGAAGCTATAAATGTACCAATTATACATGTAATTGAAGCGTAGAGATGGTGAGAGGTGAAGGTTTAGGTGGAGAGGGTTAAAGTGGAGTGGTTCGAGAGGTACTGATTCGAGATGTGAAGGTTCTCCAACTGGAAGTTCACATCTCGAATGGGTACCTCTCGAATAGGTACCTCTCAAACCCATCCAATGGAACCCCTCCACCTGAAAGTTCACTTCTCGAATGCGTACCTCTTGAATTGGTACCAATGGAACCCATCCAATCGAATTTGTCCATCTCGAATGGCCTCCAATCGAAGCCATCCAGTGGAACCCCTTAACCTGAACGTTCACATCTCGAACGGCCACCTCTCGAAACCTTCCAGTCGCACCCCATCCAGAAGCACAACCCCTCGAGGCTAGAAGACTTCATCCCTTCGAGGGCCTAGAACTCGACCCCTTCAAGGACATAAGCCTTCATCCCTTCGGGGGCCTAGAGCTCGACTCCTTCGAGTACAGAAGACCCCATCCCTTCAAGGGCTGAGATCTCGACTCCTTCGAGTACAGAAGCCTCCATCCATTCAAGGACCCAGAACTCAACCCCTTTGAGGACAGAAGACCCCATCCCTTTGAGGGCTGAGATCTCAACTACTTCGAGGACAGAAGCCTCCATCCCTTCGAGGGCTGAGAGCTCAACCCCTTCGAGGATAGAAGATTCCATCCCTTCGAGGCCAAGAACCACCCCTTCGAGGATCCCTCATCTACCCCTCGAGACTTCGACCTGCTGAGCCATTGGCACACGCGCGCTAAGTATCCATCACTCGAATCCTGAATGTCTCGAACCCCTCCACCTGGAAGTTCACTTCTCGAGTGGGTACCTCTCGAACCTATCCAATCGAACCCCTCCATCTGAAACTTAACTTCTCGAATAGGTACCTCTCGAATCGGTACATCTCGAATAGGTACCTCTCGAATTGATCGAATGGAACCCCTCCACCTTAAACATCACCTCTCGGATGGGTACCTCTCGAACATGTCCAATGGAACCCCTCCCTTTGAGGACAGAAGACTCCATCCCTTTGAGGATCGAGACCTCGACCCCTTCGAGGACATAAGCCTCAATCCCATCGAGAGCTTAGAACTTGACCCCTTCGAGGACAGAAGCCTCTATCCCTTCGAGGGCCTAGAACTCGACCCTTTCGAGAACAGAAGATTCAATCCCTTCGAGGCCGAGAACCACCCCTTCGAGGATCCCCCATCTACCCCTCGAGACTTCGACCTGTCAAGCCATTGGTAAATGCACACTAAGTATCCATCACTCGAATCCTGAATGTCTCGAACCCTTCAACCTGGAAGTTTACATCTCAAATGGGTACCTCTCGAACCCATCCAATCGAACCTCTACATCTGAAACTTAACTTTTCGAATGGGTTCCTGATGAATCGGTACGTCTCGAATAGGTACCTCTCGAATGGATCGAATGGAACCCCTCCACCTCAAACATCACCTCTGGAATGGGTACCTCTCGAACATGTCCAATGGACCCCTCATTTCGAGGACAGAAGACTCCATCTCTTCAAGGGCCAGAAGAATTCATCCCTTCGAGGGCCGAGAACTCAACCCCTTGAGCCCAGAAGACTACATCCCTTCGAAGGCAGAGAGCTCATCTCCTTCGAGGATAGAAGCCTCCATCCCTTCGAGGGCTGAGATCTCGACTCCTTCGAGGACAGAAGCCTTCATCCATTCGAGGGCCTAGAACTCGACCCATTCGAGGACAGAAGACTTCATACCTTCGAGGGCTGAGATCTTGACTCCTTCAAGGACAAAAGCCTCCATCCCTTCGAGGACTGAGAGCTCGACCCCTTCGAGGATAGAAGATTTCATCCCTTTGAAGCCTCCCCTTCGAGGATCCCCCATCTACCCCTTGAAACTTCAACCTATTGAGCCATTGGCACACACACGCTAAGTATCCATCACTCGAATGCTAAATGTCTTGACCCTCCACCTGGAAGTTCACATCTTGATTGTGTACCTCTCAAACCCATCCAATCGAAACCCTCCATCTGAAACTTAACTTCTCGAATTAGTACGTCTCGAATAGATACCTCTCGAGGATCGAATGGAACCCCTTCACCTCAAACATCACCTCTCAAATGGGTACCTCTCGAACATGTCCAATGGAACCCCTCCCTACGAGGACAGAAGAATTCATCCCTTCGAGGGCTGAGACCTCGGCCCTTTCAAGGATGAAAGAGTTCATCCCTTCGAGGGCTGAGAACTCAACCCTTTCGAGGATGAAAGAGTCCATCCCTTCGAGGGTCGAGAACTCAACCCCTTCGAGGACAGAAAACTCCATCCCTTCGAGGGCCGAGAACTCAACCCCTTAAGGCTAGAAGATTCCATCCCTTCGAAGGCAAATAGCTCGAATCCTTCAAGGACAAAAGGCTCCATCTATTCGAGGGCCTAGAACTCGACCCCGTCGAGGACAGAAGACGTTATCCCTTTGAGGGTTGTAATCTCAACTCCTTCGAGGACAGAAGCCTCCATCCCTTCGAGGGTTGAGAGCTCAACCCCTTCGAGGATAGAAGATTAAATCCCTTCGAGGCCAAGAACAACCCCTTCGAGGATCCCCCATCTACCCCTTGAGACTTCGACCTGTAGAGCCATTGGCACACGCACGCTAAGTATCCATCACTCGAATTCTGAATGTCTCGAACCGCTCCACCTGGAAGTTCACATCTCGAATGGGTACCTCTCGAACCTATTCAATCGAACCCCTTCATCTGAAACTTAACTTCTCGAATGGGTTCCTCTCGAATCGGTACGTCTCGAATAGGTACCTCTCGAAGGGATCGAATGGAACCCCTCCACCTCAAATATCACCTCTCGAATAGGTACCTCTCAAACATGTCCAATGGAACCTATCCCTTCGAGAACAGAAGACTCCATCCCTTCGAGGGTCGAGACCACGACCCCTTCGAGGACAAAAGCCTCTATCCTTTCGAGGTTAAATTTACCAAAAAAGTGTTCCCATAAATTCACAGATTAGGACTGGAATGGAGGGCCAGTCGTGGAACTGGCCAGCTGATAGGGCAAAAAATAGACATGATTTTCTTTCCAAACTCAGAACCATAACAGGTTCCGAGCTCGTAACTGTCACCACAAGCTAGAATAATTTGACCGGCTTCCGAGCTCAGAAACCAGTAAAGTCGGTTCAACTAGGCATTTAAAGGTGGTTATTAACCGCCTTTAACGGGGGTTCCAAGTTTGGAACAACCCCCAGAACCGAAGGAACCCAGCCTTCTTCTGAGTTTGGAACTCATTAAAGGCGGTTTAAAACCACCTTTAATTGGCGGTTCGTGGAATCGCTTTTAATTGGCGACGATTAAAAGCACGACCAGAGAAGACACTCTGTTCGATAAAACCGCCTTTAATGACCCCTCCCTTCACTAATGAATTAAATTTTATATATTTACTCCATCCCAGATGAATCACATTTTAACTTTTGGAAATCAAATAAAACCATATTCACCCTCCTTTAATGACTCCTCCCTCCACTAGTAAATTAAATTACTCCTTCCATCCCAAATTAAATGGTATGAGAGATAATTTCACGCTCATCAAGAAACTTGTCTAATCGTTAATATGTTTAATTACGTATAATTATGACATACAAAAAGTTACTTTTCAGAAACTACGTGTTACGATGAATCCAACCATATAACATATGATAATATTACTGTTTATATATCTATTCAAATATGTGGTCAAAGTTGGACAGTGAATAGTAACGTTTTATGAAGTGTGCAGTTTAATTTGGGACAGAGGGAGTATATATATTTTTTCCATTGTTAAGGAATTGGAATTGGATTTGTATTCTTACCATAATTGTAGATGTAATTGTATTCTATTACCTTTTCCTAGCTTCTATAGGTATCATGTACTACTATATAATGTACCCTGAATTCATGAATAAAGACAAGCAATTATTACCCCTATTTTCTACATGGTATCAGAGCCTAAAATCCTGAAACCTAAGACCTTAAAATACCGTCCTAAATGTTCTGCCGTCGTCCGTGCGTGACTTCCACGCGCCGTCGATCCGGACTACCTTTCTGCCAAAAAAAATCTTCCTCTTCAGTTTCTGCTCCACCGCCGTCGTCGATCCGCCTTGCTCACCACCGATGCCGTCCGACCGACTCCATCCCAGTCTGCTCTGCTCTAGCTTTCTCCCGCTCTGGCTCCATCTTGATCTGCTCAGCTCCGGCTCCGTCTCGGTCTGCTCCCGCACGGCTCGTTCCGGCCCATCCCGGTCAGTCCCATCTCTTGCTTTGTTCCGGCATGGCTCCGTTCGGCACTCCCACTCCGACTCCGTCCCGGCCCGCTCCCGCTCCAACCGGTCTCCGTCTGCTGTCTACCCCATCCGGTCGCGTTAGCTTCCGCCAGAAAGAAGCGTGCATGAGATTCACGTGCGCGGCCTTCCAGAAGTGCATGAAGTCCACGCACGGGTGCACCAGACGCGCGTTTCTCTTTTCAGAGCGCGTGTCTTTCATGCGCCAATAGTAGCCGCACGTCCTTGGAGCCTTTTGGCTTTGATTCAGTGTTATTTTTCTTCTCTTACTTTAATTGTGCTTGACATTTGTGTTATGGCTCTTTTCGCCAGCACAGTGATGTCGCCGCAAGGATTTGCAGTGGCTGCTTCCTTTGGCTTACTTACACGATCTGATTTTGGTCCTGCTCTGTCTGATGACCAATGGAGTACAGCCATACATTTATTTAATCAGTTTGATTTGTTATCTGACCATGGGTCAGGTAAGTCTACTTTACCTTGGATTCTTGATTCGGGAGCCTCTATCACATGACTGGTGACAAAGGTTCTCTTACCGATATTACTACTGCTACCAATACTGTGAAGGTTATACTGCCTGATGGATCTGTGTCGTCTGCTACACAATATGGGTCTATTTGTTTTGGTGATGTCACCCTTACTCATGTGCTCTACATACCTACTTTGCGATGCAATTTATTATCATGCTCTAGATTGTTATCTGCCTTAAAATGTCTAGCTTTGTTTACTGAAAATTATTGTATTTTACAGAAAATCAGTACGGGGATTGTGATTTGCGTGGGTGAACAGAAAGGGGGGGGGGGTTTATTGGCTTCGTCTATTGAATACTCGCATTCTTCCTCATATCCTGCCGTCTATTCCGACAGTTGCTTCAATTTCTTCATCTGATTTATGGCATCAACGTTTTGGTCATCCATCATCTACGGTGTTGTCTTCTATACCAACTCTTGATTTTAGCACAAATAATACTACTATACCTTGCTCTGTATGTTATAGAGCAAAACAGACTAGACATAGTTTTCCATTGAGTTCTACAAATGCTACTACATTATTTGAATTAGTACATTGTGATGTTTGGGGACCTTATAGAACTCCATCCTCTAGTGGTGCATTTTATTTTTTGACGATAGTCGATGATTATTTCCGAGCTGTTTGGGTTTATTTATTAGTCGCTAAGTCTGAAGTAGCCTCTAAATTTTTAGAATTTAGTGCCTTAGTGAAAAACTAGTGAGGCCGAACCATAAAACGTGTTTGGGCTGATAATGGGACTGAATTTCTGCCTTTGCGATCTCATTTTGTTGCATCTAGGATCATCTTTGAGACATCTATGGTTGACACACCACAACAAAATGGTTGGGTTGAAAGAAAGCATCGCCATTTACTCAATGTGGCGCGTGCTTTACGGTTCCAAGCTAGTCTTCCTATTGAATTTTGGGGAGAATGTGTTCTTACTGCTGCCTATCTGATCAACCGAACACCGACTCGGCATCTCAACTGTTGTACTCCTTTTGAGTTGCTTTATGGGCAAGCTCCAAATTATTCATCCTTAAGGGTTTTTGGATGCTTGTGTTTTGCTGCTCATGTTCCCAGATATCGTGACAAGTTTGCACCACGAAGTCGGCGGTGTCTGTTTCTTTATTACCTTGCCGGAAAGAAAGGCTATCGCCTTTTTGACTTGGAATCCCGAGTGATATTTAACAGTCGGGATGCTAATTTCTTTGAAAACCAGTTCCCGTAATCTGCAACTCCGGCACCTGCTTTATCCGATGAACCTGGCGGCACCACCACACCAATGCCGGATTCCTTCTCCTTCTCGCCAAAGCTGCATGGAATTTTGGTTCCGCCTTCCGCTGCCAATCCACCGCCGCCGGTCGCTGTTGGCCTTCCGCCATCCGCCGGTGGCCATCTGCTGCCGTCGGCTGTCTCGCCGGTCACCATCCCACATGAATCACATTTTAACTTTTGAAAATCAAATAAATAATATTCAACCAGTAATATTTTTATTTATTGCTCTTTCAACAGCAGATTTTTAACTTCCATTAGCTAGTATTCCTCTGTACATTGCTCCTTGCTCTCTTTCACGAAGACCTGTAATGGAACTGTAGCCATTACCCACCTTATTCAATTCCTTAACTCATCGCTGCATTAACTGGTAAGTAGTTGCATTTTTTTTTTGGGTTTTGTTTTTTTTTTGGGATCAAGTTGCATGTTAAGGAGTTGCATGTTGCTATTACCTTTCTAAAAATTCACCAGACCCTGGATGTAACATCCCCACTTGCGCATGAACTAATAAGCAAATGGAAGGTGTAGTAATGGGTGATTCGTTGAGAGTTATAAATATGGTGCGAGGGGACGACGATACATCACAGATTTATGCCTAGATTATAAACTCCATTTAAGAACGGATGTAAAGAACTTGGGTTAGAGGTTTTCTTTGGGTACTTAGACAGAGACAATTCGTACTTGCAAATTTTAAAAAATCGATTCCGTCTCTAACAAATGCATATGAGTGTCTCTTTCGATTTTTTTTGTCAAACGATGCTGGACAAGTGGACATTATTCAGAACCTTCAATGAATTACGTACTTTTTCCCAAAAAAATAAAATAAAGACTGACATATAAGATCTTGAATAACCTTATTTGAGATGGAAATTCAAAATATCTTAACACCACTAAAAATTTGCAATTTTAAATGATGAGGGCCGATCTAGAATTTAGAATTTAAGCACTTTACCAGTGAATAATATAATTAACTATATGCTATAAAATTAAAATTAGAAGAGATTAAACAACAATGTGTTATAAAATATTTACTTATCACAACTTGTAAATGAAATATAGGCAGAGCAAGTCTCACGAAAGGCGGTTTGTTCATAAGCTTATGCTGTAATTTTTACCTTAAATGTTGTAATTTTTTTTATAATTTTTAAGTATTGTATTTTAAAAGATAAAACAATTAATGACGTATATTTGAATATGAAAATATATAATATATAATATTAAAAAATATTTTTAAAAATTTCTTAATTTAGTATGTAATTTTAAAAATTCAGTGTATAGGGTAAAAAAATATGTGGACAGTCCATAACCCTATAGACAGGCCGCCTGTCAGGAGACCCACTCTAGGTATCATATTTGTGATATGTAATGAAATTATTATAAATTATAAATAAAGTGTTGTTGGACTAGTGTTACGATAGCGCTAATAATTTATAGTAGTGTTTAGGTAACACTTTTTAGAGGTTTAAGTAACACTTTAGAAGTTATTGTAACATTTAATAAGTATTACTAGAAAAGTGTTACGATAACCCTAATTTACAATCACACTCATGGTCGACCCAAAGATAGCTTATATGAATCTCCTTGCGAAAACTCTGGACTGTGGAATTTAAGTCTTTGACCGAATTAAGTCAAGCCCTAATCTGGTCGCACAAATTGAAGAATAACTAGCCCTCGGGATTACTCTCAACTCAAGTATTTGCTTGCTAACTAGCCTGCATGATTAGCTTACAAATAAAGGGTTCCTTGTTCACTAACTAGCCTGCATGATTAGTTCATAAAGGGTATTGATACTTAATTAACCCACGAGATTAAGCAACAATGAAGAATGCTTGCAAGTAAAGAGTATGAACTTGAAAATCTAAATATATTGTGTATAAAATGTGTCTAAAAATATTGGCCAAGCCCCCTATTTATAGGGTTGGATTTTGGCCTAAACCCTAATCACAAATAGAAACTAAATCGACTTATGGAAGCTTTAAAAATCTAAAACCATATCTAACTAGAATTCCTAAAATACATGAAGATATACCCGAATTCATCAAGATGTGCTCTTGAATTAATATTGCCTTATCTAATCTTACCAAATCTAATTCTAGTTAGAAAAAATCTGAATATTATTAAACCCTAATGGACTGATTTTTGAAATTAAATCCTTTAAAGCCCACAAGGCCGAATTTAATTCCGAAATTCAAAATGAAATAATTTTACAATAGTGTACAACGATCACACTAACTCATTAAAAAACCCAGTGGAAAAAAGAATATAGAGTTATCCTTCTAAAACCCTAATGTAATAAAAAAATTAATAAAACTATAAAAAATGATATTTTTTAGATCGTATCAATAGCAGTATAAGAATTATTGGAGAACAAGTGGGTCAAAAGTTTTACTATCTGCTAGAGATGTTCAAATCACCTGACCCAATGCGTTCTGATTCGGCCTATTTGGGCCGGGTCGAGTCCATGTTTCATTTGGTTCAAGTGGGTCAATTCAATTTGGGTCGGGTGGTTTGGGTCGGATTTTTACCCAAATTGACCTGTTTTGACCCATTTGCATTTGTGCCCTCTTTTCTTGAGAAAAATCATTCTATAAAAAAATAAAAAATAATTAGTTTAATTCAGCATATCCATCATTAATTTATTTCATAAAAAAGTTTAACATTCTTAAAAATATATTTATAAAGATAAAAATAATTTAGTAAAACCACTACTATTAATTATAAATAATATATTGATCAATATATGAAGCATATATTCAAAATTATATGAATATATTTTAGTAAAATTATATAATTTTAATTGAATTATTAAAAGTATTATAACTAAGTAGAATGAAAATCATTATATTTTTCTTTATAAAGTGAATAATAATATAATATTCTTATTTTAAATTATATGAAAATCCATAGTAATTTTATTTATTATTTAAATATGAATACATTTAAAAAATATTCATTTTATTTGAATAAATTATTTAAAATTTACTATTTTCTTATAAGATTTAGGTCGATTTGAATCATTTTGTGACCCAATCCGACCCGACCCAAAACTACCCGACCCGATTCATTTGATCTAAAATTTTGGATCGATTTAGACCGAGACAGCAGATCACCCTAATCTGCGGATCAACATGACCAGCTCTATTGTCAGCATGCAATAAGCATCTTAAAAATTTTCATACTTCAATCTATTTTAGGACAAGTATCACAATATGAATTTTGACAATAGACCTAGAAAATGTCGGATTTTTTTAAATTAAATAACCCACCAAGGTGAGAGGGGGTTATTTATAAGACCCCAAACCTAGATCAAAAGAATATGAGTTTTACATGTAGAAATGCTCAAGCGTAACTTGAATTTCCTAGCGAACGAGAGATTTAAATATGGGTGTTGATATATCACGCCCTGTATCTTACTAGTTTATGCCCTAATACGTATATACATGTATAATACTAATATTAAAATTTCAAAATAAATCAAAAATCAAAAACAAAAAAAACAACCACCGCCGTCGCTGACGCAGTGCGCCACCACCACTGCCGCCGGTCTCCGCCGCTGCCATGCGCCAGCGCTACCGCCATCGCCGCCATGTGCCACCACCTTCTTCTCTTCTTCTTCGTCTTCTCTGGCGGTCTCCGCCGTGCGCTACCACCACTACCACCAACGTGCCTCCTTCTTCCTCAGCTCCACCAGAAATTCTCATCTTCCCCAGCTCCTCCCGCCGCCGTCCCTCCTTCTCCTTCGCCCCGTCGAGCAAAACCCTAGCCCCACTGTCCCCCCTCATTCATCCCCGTTGAGCGAAACCCTAGCCCTGCCAAGAGGAGAAAGGCTGAGAAGCGGGAGAAGAGAAAGACTCTTGAAGCGGCGGTAGAGAAGCTGGAAGTGGTGGAGCGTAGACCGGGTCAGGGGGAGAACCGGGTCAGTGAATTGGGGCAGGGAACCGGATGAGGAAAATGGGAGGAGAAGGAGGAGGAGAGCGGGAGGAGAAGGAAAGCAGGAGGAGAAGGAGAAGGAGAGTGGGAGGAGGAGAACGGGAGGAGAAGGAGAATGAGAATGATAAGGAGAGGGGGAGGAGGAGAACGGGAGGAGAAGGAGAAGGAGAAGGAGAAGGAGAAGGAGAAGGAGAGTGGGAGGAGGAGAACGGAAGGAGAAGGAGAGGGAGAAAGAGAAGGAGAGCGGGAGAGGAGAAGGAGAAGGAGTCGCCGGAGAAGAAGAAGAAGAGGGAAACAGAGAAGAAGAAGAAGAAGAGGGAAACAGAGAAGAAGAAGAAGAGAAGGGGAGGAGGTGGTTCACGGCCAGAGAAGACGAAGAAGAAGGTGGCGCAAGAAGGCGGAGGCGGAGCAGCGGCGGCGGCGGAGCAGCGGCGGCGGTATTAATTAAATAAATATTAAATTTATTTAATTTAAATTATTTAAATTAAATTTAAAATACATATTGTATATTAAATAGTATAAATACATGGCGTAATCAAGTAAAATACAGGGCGTGATATAGCAATTCACTTAAATATTCCTAGTTTTGGTTTTGAAATTTTTTTAGTAAGTAGTATTTCCAATATAGATATCTCCACCCCATGTGTTTACATCTTGATATCGGTCGGACTACTTAAAAACCTTTCAAAACCTCTATCAAAAAATGAGACGAGCCTGAATTGGAGGTTGCTCACATCACTACCACAGAGACCCCCCTGTAGCACCAATGTTTTAATTTTAACACCGGTTTTTAAAATCGGTGTTAAGTTTTTTTTTTATTTTAATACCGGTTTTAAAAAATCGGTGCTAAATTTTACAATAGCACCGGTTTTGGAAAACTTTAGCACCGATTTTTAAAAATCAGTGCTAAAAATTTGAAAATTTCATTTTTCCTGCCAATGAATGTTCAAAAATTTAAAATAGCATAGGTTTTGGAAATATTAGCACCAATTTTTAAAAACCGGTGCTAAAAATAAAAAAATAACATCAATTTTGGAAGAAAATAGCACCGGTTTAAACCGGTGCTAAAAAAATTTAAAACTTTCCCCCCAAGGAAATCGCCAAAAATATTTTCCTACCAAAGAAATTGTCAAAAATTTTAAAATTCAATCTTCCCGCCAAAAAATTCTAAATATTCGTCGAAATTTTTTAAACTTCAATTTTTCCGCCAAAGAATTCAAAAAATTTGCCAAAAATTTCAAATAATATTCCTCGAAATTTCATGAGCTGGGAGCAGCTACACAGTCGCAATAAGCTGTTTTTTTTAACTTTCAAAATCGTTCACTTCTTTTGTTGACTTTAACTAATAACTAAGTTAAGTTAAATTAATCAACGATCAACATTTACTGACCTAATATATACAAATAAGAATAAAATTTGTTTACATTAATTAATTAACGTTCAACCCTTAATTGATTTCGTATACATAAATACAAGACTAAATTATTTTTTTAGTCCCCTACAAAGTCTCTTATACTATGTTTTGGTCCACATTTGGAAATCAACCTTTAGACCTCCTGCTTCCTGCCTCGAGCCTCGATCCCAAATGTGGGACTTTTCAAACACTTCATGCTCGAGCCCTCGAACCTTAAGCCTCGAGCCTCGAACCCTTGAACCTCCTGCCTCAAGCTCTCGAGCCCTCAAACCTCGAGTCTCGAGCCCTTGAGCCCTCGAACCTCCTGCCTCGAGCCTCGATCCCGAATGTGGGGATTTTCAACCACTCGAGCCCTCGAGCCCTCGAACCTCCTTCCTCGAGCCCTCAAACCTCCTACCTCGAGCCCTCGAACCCTCGAACCTCCTCCCTCGAACCCTCGAACTCCTTATTTGACTCTATACATAAATACTAGTAACTAAGCTGATTTTAACTAATCAACGGTCAAATTTTACTCGACTTTTAATATATAAACACTAATAACTAGATTGACTTTGTCTAATCAACGGTCAAACTTTACTTGACTTTCAATAAATAAAAACTAATAAAAAAGTTGACTTTAACTAAGTAACGGTCAAACTTATTTAAGTTAGTATATAATAAATACTAATAAATATGTTTGACTTTGTCTAATCAACGGTTAAACCTTACTTGACTTTCTGTATATAAATACTAGTGACTAAGTTGACTTTAACTAATCAACGGTCAAACTTTACTTGACCATCACTATATAGAAACACTAGTGACTAGGCTAACTTTAACAAAACAACGGTCAAACTTTACTTGACTCTCTCTCTATATAGAAACACTAGTGACTAGGCTGACTTTAACTAATCAACAGTCAATTTTTACTCGACTTTCAATATATAAACACTAATAACTAGGTTAACTTTTTCTAATCAACGGTCAAACTTTACTTGACTTTCAATAAATAAACACTAATAACAAAGTTGACTTTCACTAATTAACAGTCAAACTTTATTTGAATTAGTACATAATAAATACTAATAAAAATGTTTGACTTTGTCGCGGGATCGTAGCATTTAAATGCAACCTCGTACGAAATGCGCAGCTGACCCTCCAGGGATATGCTTCTTATGTCCGTACCACTGATCGACAGTTTGTTTGTGACGTTATCGCATTCGACAAAGAAATCTCCGTCCATGAAGCAACCCTCCTTCGTGCCGAACGGATAAGGGATGCTTACGTTACCGCAACGGTCCGGGCACCCGAGCTTTGCAATAGGAAAGGCTGAAGAAGATATCTGTATCACTATCAGAATGAAGAGAAACGAGAGGAAAGTTGGGATTTGGAAATCCATTTGTAAGGCTTGTGTTTTGTTGGCGAGTAAAACTGGTACTGATTAAGGCTTTGTATGGCTTTGAAGGAAAGCCATTTGTCAGGTTTGTGTTTTGTTGGCAAGTCTGAATTTCAGTTGCACCTAAATTCTAAAAGTTTATACCAAGTCGTTTAGCAGTTTGGTGTTGAAACACCAAGTTCAATTTGATGTTAAAATGCAAAACGAAATACGCAGTGCACACACAACTTGGTTACGCAGTTCGGTGCAAATACACCTATGTCTGCGGGGCCTTGCCCAGATCAGAAACCATCCACTAGAAAGCAGTCTTTAGTACAACAAGCTTAACTTAAATACTAATCCATTGCTAACCTATTGAGTGGATGTTGTGAGATCCCCTCACTGCCGATCCTACGCCGTTGAACCCCCACGATCAACACGTCTCTCTGGATCTCCTCCTCCCGATGAATTAAGACTTCCTTGTTTCTGATCTTTACGAACTTGGTCGGTTGATTTGACGAACCTCCAAAAACAGAGACGAACAGCTCCAACAACGTATCTCACGTAGAGATGAAGACTTGGTTCCTTCATCCCCGTTTGCGTTGTACCTCTTCGCTTTTATCACCTACGCACTCCTTGCTTGTGCGTAACTCTTTCCTTGTCTAACTCTACCAAGAATAGACTTCTAGACTAATGAGAGATCTAATCCTAATATGGTTTTTAAATGGACAATCCTCTATTAACAGGACTTGTACCATAAATCAACTACTTAATTAATTCCTAACTATTACAAGAAATATTTGTTTACCAGAAATAGGTTGCCACGAAATCACACATTGATATCCACAATATTCTATTCTGATCGCATGATTTTCCTCCATAATTTTCTCCATAAATCGTGGCTAAATACTTGCTGTCCAGAAACCTGTATTTGAATGGTGTTAGAACACCACTTCACTAGTTCACACAATATGCCACAACTGAGTCCAACGCTCCTGGACTTTACAATCTCCCCCTTGGCATATTTGTGAATTCAACAGCACTGGATTTTGACCTACCAACTCCCCCTGAATTCAACTCCACGAAAACAACCAAGAATTCAGCAATAACACAGGTCATACAGGTTTACTTAATAAAATTCAGCAAGTAAAACAATAAATCCATCAAGTTTTCAGTTTTCTCACCCTGAATTCATTAATGTGGCAAAAAAAAATAAATGTTGTCTACTCCTCAGCAGGTTGCATCACTATCACCATCATCACCATCATCTGAAGTATCATCATCAGCATCATGTGCTTCTGAACCATCCTGAGTTGCTTCAACCAACAAGACTCCACGCTCAGCATCCAAAGCAGCCAACTCCCCCTGAAGCTTTGCTACAATAGCCTGATGACGTTCAATCAGTTCCTGACATACTCTAGCTCGAGCCTCAATAGCACTCAACCGCGCCTTCCCAGCATCCAAGCAAACCTATTCCAGAGGTGTCCAAGGCAAGTCCTTGATAATTCGACCACTCAATGTCCTGAGTGTCGGTTTTAAAACTTGAACAGGAATCCACTCATCAGAATCCCTTATAGCTGCTCCCCCTTTTTGCAGCACCGTGGTGATTATACACGGATGTAACAGAGCTTCCTTCCTTGTCTTGCGAGCACAGTTAATGATATCATTGAAAACCAATCTCCCCATATTGATCTTATGGCGTGCTCCCAAACTGTATAGGAGTGTAGCCATCTCCTTGGTGACACTCGTGTTATTTACTGAGGGAATCCAATTATGCACGGCGACCATATACAAACAGTAATACCTGGATGTGAGATTAGATGCAGTTATCTACTGTCGACCAGTCACAGGCCATGTGCTCTCCACTCCACCAGTAAGCTCTACAGCCACCTCATCATAATTTTCTGGCATCTGGTGTTGGAACACCGGTTTTCCATCCCTTGACGAGCTACGCTTCAGACACTTGTTCACCGCCTCTGGCGAAAACTCAACAATCTCTCCACGCACATAAACCCTATGAAACCAGGGTGATTCTACATCTTCACATTCAGCTTTCAGATTCGAATAGAACTCCAGCACAAGTTTCTTGTTATAGTCACCGAAACATGTAGCAGCCTTAAACACCTTGTGATGGTGCAAATAGTCTGTGAATCCACAGTCTCTATATTTCTCAGCATCAGCTGGCCTTTCCGCCAGTATCTTTCTGCCACAGATAAATTCCCACTTTTCTTGACTTTCATCATCAAAGAATTCAGGACTAATGGCTTCACTACCTTCAGGTGCAGGTTGTGCACGACACTCAATTGTCTCAGCTTGTCTCTGCTGTCTGTCAGCACGTAACCTCTTCAGCTTCATCCCAATCGGCTCATCACTGTCCTCACCTGAGTCCATAGGCTTGTCCCTGCATCGCTTAGATTTTCTAACACCCTTGGAAGATGAGGCCACACTGCCCTTGGCCTTCTTTAAACTCTGAGTAACAGGAGTTCTCCCAGACTCTGGTGGTGTTTCAACACCCACCTCCATGCATTTTCTTTTTGACCCACGTGTCTGTCTGGTCTCGAGTGGTATTTCAACACCAACACCAGTATCCTCTACTGTGTCTTCACCACTGGCTATCTCAGTCAGCTCTTCCAAGTTTTCATGGTCATATCCCTCAGGCTTCGATTCCCTATCAGCAAAGTCCACATCATGTGCTTGATTCTCAGCTACCTGATCATCAACATTGGAGATCACTTCTGGTGTTTGAATACCAAAAACAGCCACTTTATCACACTCTGGGTTTTCCAAAGCTCTATCTGCATCTTCTCCAGTTTCAGCTACTGGATCCATCAACTCTGACACAGTCTCAGCTTCAACAGCTCCCCCGGCATACACTGTCTCCTCATCACTGTCACTGATTTCCACCACCGGAATGGGCAATTGTCTGAGATATTCTTTAAGCACAAACAGAGAACCATTAAAGCGCTCCAACTCCATGCCTTTTACTTTGGTAAAATCAGTGGACTTAACCACTTTGACCCAGGGATCCACCACAGCATCATCCCTCATACTCCTAATGACTGGCCTATGCAATGAGGCTATCCTCGTATATATTGTAAAATAACCGTCTACTTCTTCCTCCACTCTGTATTTTTCACCGTAATCAACCCCAACCAAGGTAGCATGAAAATCACTGATCTTATCAATTTGCCCAATGCTACCAGTTAATAGTGTCTCTAAATCAAACCCATTAACTTTTCCATGCAAACTCTTAAACTTCCTAAGATCAACATAATCTTGGTTCTGGACCTTCCATTCAAGAAACTCAAGAACCGAGCAAAAATAAACTCCATCAACAACAAAGGAATGATCAAACCTGACCTTCGGTCGTCGATGATTAACTCCGCCCCACTTTGTCAACCTCTGTTCTCGAGCTCCGCCGCACTCATTCAAGTCCACATCTGAGTCAAGTTCTTCAAATCGCGAATTTTCTGGAACGCTCACACTTGAGAACCCTCCAAACCACTTCTTGAAGGTGAAGTTCACCATTGTCGATGGGTTCTGTGTGGGCTATGTAAATTTGTGGGGTTTTGTAGATTTCAGGTCGCCGGAAACACTGTTGTGCGAGCTCTGTTCTAGGAAGATGAACAATTGTGAAGAAATTGAATTTGTGTGGGAATCAAACACTTGTCACTTTCACGGTCTTTTTAGCAAACCAAACACCCCACATCTTCTTCATACTGGGCTCTGACCAATCACGCGCACAGCTAAGCCCAACATCACAAATTTCTGGCCCATGTTCAGCACTTCTGGTCTACTTCCGCATTAAGTCATAGGTCCAGTAACTTTTTCCCATAGTGTTTAAACACCATCACTTTATCCCGTGGTGTTGAAATACCACTTCACCAAATTTTTGGTATTTTTTTGTTTTTCTAATTTTTTTATTTATATTCGACTGTATTTAAAGGAGAACAATAAATAATACATCAGCGTAGACAGATCTGGGTACCTTACATTCGACACACTCCCAAGTGCTGTGTGAGGCCTTCAAAAGTCTCACCATCTAGTGGTTTCGTAAAGATATCAGCAAGTTGTTCTGACGTTGGAACATGATGAACTGTGACTTCTCCTTTTTCGACCAAATCCCTAATAAAATTATGTCGGATATCGATATGCTTTGTCCTAGAGTGTTGCACAGGATTCTTGGAGATATCAATGGCACTTTTATTATCACATAAGACTGTCAAACTCACATCATTGAATCCATAGTCTCTCATTATCTACTTCATCCATAGTAACTACGTACAAAAACTCCCTTCAGCTAAATATTCTGCCTCAACCGTAGACAATGATATAGAATTCTGCTTTTTACTGTACCAACTGACCAGATTTGAACCAGCAAAGAAGCATCCACCAGTGGTACTCTTACGGTCATCAGCATTCCCGGCCCAGTCAGAGTCACTGAAACCTACCAACTGCGAATCCTTTTTCCTGGAAAACCACACTCCATACTCCACTGTTCCACTTATATATCGAATAATTCTCTTCACAGCTGACATATGTGATTCCTTTGGATTGGCCTGGTAGCGGGCACAAATACCAACACTCAAACAAATGTCTGGTCTACTTGCAGTTAAATATAACAGGCTGCCAATCATACTCCTGTATAGTGTTTGGTCAACACTTTGACCCAGATCATCTTTTGTGAGTTTATCGGTGGTAGCCATTGGAGTGCGCACTGCCTTTGCACTTGCAAGTCCAAATCTCTTGATCAAGTTCTCAGCATATTTCTGTTGGCTAATGAAAAGACCATTCTTCTCCTGAGTAACCTGCAACCCTAGAAAATACGACAATTTTCCTACCATACTTATTTCGAACTCCTTAGTCATTAAGTCAACAAACTCCTTCACCAATGCTGAAGAGGTGGAGCCAAAGACAATATCATCAACGTAAATCTGTGCGATTAGAAGATTTGTCCCCTTATGCAGCACAGACAGTGTACGATCCACTCCCCCTCGACGATATCCCTTCTGAATCAGAAAGGTTATCAGTCGCTCATACCATGCACGGGGTGCCTGCTTGAGTCCATACAATGCTTTATTCAACCGATAGACATGGTCAAGAAAATGTGGGTCTTCAAACCCCTTAGGCTGCTCCACGTAAACTTCCCCCTTTACTAGACCATTCAGAAATGCACTCTTGACATCCATCTGATAAAGGGTAAAATCCAGAATGCATGATACTGCCAACATCCGCCTAATCGACTCCAATCTGGCCACGGGTGCAAAAGTTTCATCGAAATCAACCCCTTCTACTTGGGTGTACCCTTGAGCCACGAGTCGTGCTTTATTTCTTGTGATGTTACCATCTGCATCCGATTTGTTTTTAAAAATCCACTTAGTTCCGATTACATTAACATCAGCAGGCCGCGGGGTGAGATACCAAACTTTGTTTCTTTCAAATTGCTGCAACTCTTCGTGCATCGCCAAAATCCAATATTCATCAAGCAGAGCTTCTTTGTAGTTTTTGGGCTCAGTGAGGGAGATAAAACATGATAATCCTGCCAATTCTCTGTAATTTACCCGTGGCTTATCTCGTAACTGCATGTATTTGGCTGGACTTTGTTCAGAGTCATGTGTTACTGTTTTCGATGCTTTAACACTGGTGGATTGTGCTGGTGTTTCAACACCAGAAGGATTTACTGTGTCGAGGATATCGCTTTCACCCATAGTATACTCCTATGAATCATCAACAATCACATTAATTAACTCCATGACTGCTCCAGAGCGTTGGTTTAGAACTCTGTACGCTCGACTAGTAGGAGAATAGCCCAAGAATATGCCGATATCACTTCTAGATTTGAATTTAGCCAAAGGCTCTCGGTCCTTCAAAATATAGCACTTACTTCCAAAGATATGAAAATACGATACATTTGGTTTCCTCCCTTTCCAGATTTCATATGGTGTCTTCTTAGTAAACGGACGCAAGTATACTCTGTTGATAGTGTAGCATGCTGTGTGTACCGCCTCAGCCCAATATCTAGAATGAATGTTTCTCTCGGCTAGCATTGTTCGTGCCATTTCCTGCAGCGTCCTATTCTTTCTCTCTACTATACCATTTTGTTGAGGCATTATGGGGGCAGAGAACTCATGGTGTATTCCAAGTGTCTCTCAAATATCTTAAAACTTAGAATTTTTGAATTCTTTTCCGTGATCACTCCTGATCCGTGCAATTCTTCCTTGGGTAGTTCCCTTTTCTACATGTAGCCTGTGCGCCAAGGTCTTGAAAACTTCAGCGGCCTCTGACTTTTCTTTGAGAAATGATACCCACGTATACCTCGAGAAGTCGTCTACACATACGAAAATATACTTCTTCCCTGCCACACTGGGGGTGTTGACCGGCCCCATTAGGTCCATATGAAGGAGTTCCAAAAGTCTTGACGTTGAAACATCGTGTACCGCATGGTGTGGTATCCGGATTTGCTTTCCTTCTTTACATGACCGGCAAACAGCCTCCTTGTTGTCACTGATATCAGGAATTCCTGTAACTGCATTCAGTCTGGAAATGCGTGCTAAGGATTTATAATTTATGTGCCCCAATTTTCTGTGCCACAGAGTACTGACTTCCCTTTTCGAGCTAAAACAGGTGACATCTTGATCTAGCAAATAACAGTTATCCATTGATCGAGATCCAGTGAATACCCCAGTTCCATGGTTTACTACACATTTCTCCTTGTCGAAAAACACCATCATCTCATTGTCACATATATGGCTAATGCTTAACAAGTTTGCTTTCAAACCTTCCACCAGTAACACATCTTGGAATACCGGAAGCCCTTTGATGGCTAACTCACCCTTGCCGATTATTCTACTGCGTTTCCCATCACCAAATCTAACATATCCACCAAATCTAGGTTTGAATTTTCGCAGAAATTCAGGGACTCCAGTCATATGCCTTGAGCAAGCACTATCAAAATACCAGGAATTTCCTGTATGTGCACCAAAACATACGAAACTTGAAAAACAAACATCTTGAGATTTTCGAATCCATACCTTACTTTGAGGTTGAGTGATGTTATGCGACCTTGGATTGACACGTGTGTTCAGAATTCTGGTTCTGTAGCTTCCAGTGTTGAAACAACGCCCCGTATCATACCCTGGCATGGTGTTGAAACATCGATCTGCTGGGTTAAACGACAGTGTCCTAAGCAGCTTAAAGCACCTATTTCTCACATGACCTTGAGCTCCACAGTATCTGCATCGTCTGATCCTTTTGGTGGGGTAACTTCTCTCGATTATTTTTGGAGCTGGTGCACCTTGATCTACCTTGTTGCTCCATGAATTCACCGGTGAAGATTCTTCATAGCCAATTCCGTACTTGGTCGTCTGTCCCATTCTTAGACAATCTTCGAGCTTAGCTTTTCCTGTATTGAGACGTCTAATGGCTTGTTCTACTGCCTCTGCTCGTTGCACCATTCCAGAAAATTCCTTCTTGATTCTTTCAAGTTCGCTGATTGCCTTTTCTTTTTCAAGTTCCTTTATTTTAGCATTTTCACTCAATTTTTTGTTCTCGAACTTGAGCTCTTTGTTTTCATCCGCCACTTTTAACCACATCTTGTACATTTCCATGCTTTCCTTGTGAATGTCATCATCACTAATGCTCTTGGTCTCCTCATTTGAGCTACCATTCTCACTTTCATTCAACACACTGACTCCTTCCTCGAAAGAATCTTCTAACTCCACCACTGTCTTGCCAAAAGCAACATGATTGGTATACTCCTCTCCATCCTTGCCATCATCTCCTCCGTCATCATCACTCCAGGTTGCAGTATACAATTTTTCTTGTCTTTTAAGCGTATTGGCACACTCAGCTTGTATGGGCCCGAAACCTTCACATTCTCTACACTGGATTTTCCTGTTCAGGTTCGGTTTTGCTGATTTGAACTTTGGTGTTTCAACACCAATTGCTTGGCCAAATCTTGGAGTGGAGTTTGCGTTTGGATTCTTGCTTCCACTTGACTTCTCTTGTGGCTTCCTGCCCATCTTCTTCATAAATCTGGAGAAGTTCCTGGTTATGTTTGCAATTTCATCGGACTCTTCAATATCTGTATGATCTTCTGAATTTCCAGCGGTTATGCTTGAGAAAGTCATCTCTTTCTTACCTGCTTTCGTTTGCAACATTTCCATCTCATAAGATTCCAGTGAACCCATAAGTTCATCAAGCGTCATTGTTCCTATCCTTCCATTTTCATTAATCGCTGTGACCTTCATGTTGAAACGTGGTGGCAGTGCTCTCAAAACCTTTCTTACAAGCTTGTGATCTTTGTACTTTTTGCCAAACTGAAAAGCTTTGTTGGCAATATCTCGGACTCGTCCATTGAACTCAGAAATAGTCTCATCTTCGCGCATCTTTAGATCTTCGAATTTTGCCGTGTAATACTGCAACTTTGATTCTCTGACGGAGCTTGTCCCCTCATGATAAGTTTGTAACACATCCCATGCCTCTTTAGCAGTCTCACAATTAGAAATCATCTTAAACTGATCTTCATCCACTGCCGTAAAAATGGCATTTAATGCCTTTGAGTTGGACACGTGTGCTTTGTGCTCCTCGGTAGAATATTCAGAGAATGGTTTAGCCGTCAATGAGCTTGATCCCGCAGATTCGGCTACTGTAGGTGGAGTGTACTGATTTATGACATTGTTCCAAGCTTGATCATCTAATGCTCCAATGAACACCTTCATGTGTGCCTTCCAATAGGCATAATTTCCTTATTCCAGCAACGGTGGTCGCGTGACCGAAGCCCCCTCCTTTGGTACCATGGTGAAACCTGATCTCACTCTCCCTGTTTAGGGGTCAGCAAGTGCCGTGCTCTGATACCAATTGAATTTCAGTTTCACCTAAATTCTAAAAGTTTATACCAAGTCGTTTAGCAGTTTGGTGCTGAAACACCAAGTTCAGTTTGATGTTAAAACGCAAAATGAAATACGCAGTGCACACACAACTTGGTTACGCAGTTCGGTGCAAATACACCTACGTCTGCGGGGCCTTGCCCAGATCAGAAACCATCGACTAGAAAGCAGTCTTTAGTACAAGAAGCTTAACTTAAATACTAATCCATTGCTAACCTATTGAGTGGATGTTGTGAGATCCCCTCACTGCCGATCCTACGCCGTTGAACCCCCACGATCAATACGTCTCTCTAGATCTCCTCCTCCCGATGAATTAAGACTTCCTTGTTTCTGATCTTTACGAACTTGGTCGGTTGATTTGACGAACCTCCAAAAACAGAGACGAACAGCTCCAACAACGTATCTCACGTAGAGATGAAGACCCGGTTCCTTCATCCCCATTTGCATTGTACCTCTTCGTTTTTATCACCTGTGACTCCTTCCTTGTGCGTAACTCTTTCCTTGTCTAACTCTACCATGAATAGACTTCTAGACTAAGGAGAGATCTAATCCTAATCTGGTTTTTAAATGGACAATCCTCTATTAACAGGACTTGTACCATAAATCAACTACTTAATTAATTCCTAACTATTACAAGAAATATTTGTTTACCAGAAATAGGTTGCCACGAAATCACACATTGATATCCACAATATTCTATTCTGATCGCATGATTTTCCTCCATAATTTGCTCCATAAATCGTGACTAAATACTTGCTGTCCAGAAACCTGTATTTGAATGGTGTTAGAACACCACTTCCCTAGTTCACACAATATGCCACAACTGAGTCTAACGCTCCTGGACTTTACAAAGTCAACCAATTTATTGCAAGGAGACTACATCAGATGATCGAGTCCGGGAAACGCCAGTTGAAGAGTGGGTCACGGCATGTCCGTATGCACATTCCACTCTCTTTTATACTTTATGCACTGCATTAATTAAATTATATATAAAGTCTTAAATTATAAAAATAATTTTTATATTATATTTTCACATTTAATACACACTATTAATTTTTTTTAAAAATATAATATCTAAATTTTATAAAATATTGACATATCCACAATTTTCTCTAGGTTGAAAGGTGATATAAAACCCATTTCTTCCAGAAAGGTTGGTACGTCATGTGATACTAGTCTTCCTTGACTGGAAAGAATGAATTCTATCTCAAAAATATTGTCCAGATCAATCGTTCTCTTTCTTGGAAGTTGCAACCTTCACTCTTTTCTTTAATCGATTATTCACTTTGCACACAAAAGCTTTGATAATGCTTTTGATTTTTCTTGCTTTAGTTCATGTGGAATGTTTGAAAGAATTGAGTTTTATCAATTATAATATCCGAGTCTAGTCGATGCATGGATATATAAATAAAACTAAAAATAAAAAATATATAATATAATATATGATGTTTTAGTTCCAATAAATATATATATATATATATATGTACAATAAAATGTTATCGATGGGCGATCTTTTTAGACATATATGTATTTTATGTATAAAAAATTAACTCTTATATAAAGACACTTTAATTTATAAAAAATATACATAGTGATAACAAAATGAAAAATCACTTAATGAATTAAATAATTTCATCAGAGTTATAAAAATCACGCCTCCTTTAAAAGTACATTAATTAAGGAAGGTAAATAAGAGAATGAATACTGAATACAACATTAAATAAGGTGCATTTTATGAGTGACACATGTCTAGCTAATGTGGCTAATTCTGAGGGTGATATAAGGCGAAGGTGACACAGCTAAATGTCGGGGTTACATGTGCCCAAGAGTTTTTCTTTTAGTAAGATGTATAGTCGTACACTCAAAATGTTACTCCACTCGTTTCATCCCAATCTGCACATTTTTTAATCAACCCTCTCAGACCATATTTGACCACCAATAACATAACTTTAGTGACATATATTATCAGTATACTGAAATTTGGTATTTTGAAAATGAGTGATGCAAGGAATCTAACAATATCTCACATGATAATATTGAGATCTATATACTTATGAAAATACAGTCAAACATGTTTTGAGAAAATTGACAAAAAAATGTGCAAATTCTGCTTGAACGGATGGAGTACCTTCTTCTCTCAAGTAGCTTCTTGCTGATTTTGTAGTGAAGTATATGTAACAGTACTAATAAGCTGCTTCCTTGAGAGTTCAGTGGACTTATAATGAACATTCTATTGAAATCACTCATTTCTCTATAGTTTAATTAATATGGGACTAGTGTGGCTACATCGCATGTTGCGCGGTGAGTTTGATAATAAATTATTGAAATTGTATAAGAATGTTGAAAGAGATGTAATTGAAGCTATAAATGTACCAATTATACATGTAATTGAAGCTTAGAGATGGTGAGAGGTGAAGGTTTAGGTGGAGAGGGTTAAACTGGAGGGGTTCGAGAGGTACTAATTCGAGATGTGAAGATTCTCCAACTGGAAGTTCACATCTCGAATGGGTACCTCTCGAATAGGTACCTCTCAAACCCATCCAATGGAACCCCTCCACCTGAAAGTTCACTTCTCGAATGCGTACCTCTCGAATTGGTACCAATGGAACTCATCCAATCGAATTTGTCCATCTCGAATGGCCTCCAATCGAAGCCATCCAGTGGAACCCCTTAACTTGAACGTTCACATCTCGAACGTCTACCTCTCGAAACCTTCCAGTCGCACCCCATCCAGAAGCACAACCCCTCGAGGCTAGAAGACTTCATCCCTTCGAGGGCCTAGAACTCGACCCCTTCAAGGACATAAGCCTTCATCCCTTCGGGGGCCTAGAGCTCGACTCCTTCGAGTACAGAAGACTCCATCCCTTCAAGGGCTGAGATCTCGACTCCTTCGAGTACAGAAGCCTCCATCCATTCAAGGACCCAGAACTCGACCCCTTTGAGGACAGAAGACCCCATCCCTTTGAGGGCTGAGATCTCAACTACTTCGAGGACAGAAGCCTCCATCCCTTCGAGGGCTGAGAGCTCGACCCCTTCGAGGATAGAAGATTCCATCCCTTCGAGGCCAAGAACCACCCCTTCGAGGATCCCTCATCTACCCCTCGAGACTTCGACCTGCTGAGCCATTGGCACACGCGCGCTAAGTATCCATCACTCGAATCCTGAATGTCTCGAACCCCTCCACCTGGAAGTTCACTTCTCGAGTGGGTACCTCTCGAACCTATCCAATCGAACCCCTCCATCTGAAACTTAACTTCTCGAATAGGTACCTCTCGAATCGGTACATCTCGAATAGGTACCTCTCGAATTGATCGAATGGAACCCCTCCACCTTAAACATCACCTCTCGGATGGGTACCTCTCGAACATGTCCAATGGAACCCCTCCCTTTGAGGACAGAAGACTCCATCCCTTTGAGGGCCGAGACCTCGACCCCTTTGAGGACATAAGCCTCAATCCCATCGAGAGCTTAGAACTCGACCCCTTCGAGGAAAGAAGCCTCTATCCCTTCGAGGGCCTAGAACTCGACCCTTTCGAGAACGGAAGATTCAATCCCTTTGAGGCTGAGAACCACCCCTTCGAGGATCCCCCATCTACCCCTCGAGACTTCGACCTGTCAAGCCATTGGTAAATGCACGCTAAGTATCCATCACTCGAATCCTGAATGTCTCGAACCCCTCAACCTGGAAGTTTACATCTCAAATGGGTACCTCTCGAACCCATCCAATCGAACCTCTACATCTAAAACTTAACTTTTCGAATGGGTTCCTGATGAATCGGTACGTCTCAAATAGGTACCTCTCGAATGGATCGAATGGAACCCCTCCACCTCAAACATCACCTCTGGAATGGGTACCTCTCGAACATGTCCAATAGACCCCTCATTTCTAGGACAGAAGACTCCATCTCTTCAAGGGCAAGAAGAATTCATCCCTTCGAGGGCCGAGAACTCAACCCCTTGAGCCCAGAAGACTACATCCCTTCGAAGGCAGAGAGCTCGTCTCCTTCGAGGATAGAAGCCTCCATCCCTTCGAGGGCCTAGAACACGACCTCTTCGAGGACAGAAGACTACATCCCTTCGAGGGCTGAGATCTCGACTCCTTCGAGGACCGAAGCCTTCATCCATTCGAGGGCTTAGAACTCGACCCATTCGAGGACAGAAGACTTCATACCTTCGAGGGCTGAGATCTTGACTCCTTCAAGGACAAAAGCCTCCATCCCTTCGAGGAATGAGAGCTCGACCCCTTCGAGGATAGAAGATTTCATCCCTTTGAAGCCACCCCTTCGAGGATCCCCCATCTACCCCTTGAAACTTCAACCTATTGAGCCATTGGCACACACACGCTAAGATCCATCACTCGAATGCTGAATGTCTCGACCCTCCACCTGGAAGTTCACATCTTGATTGTGTACCTCTCAAACCCATCCAATTGAAACCCTCCATCTGAAACTTAACTTCTCGAATCAGTACGTCTCGAATAGATACCTCTCAAGGATCGAATGGAACCCCTTCACCTCAAACATCACCTCGCAAATGGGTACCTCTCGAACATGTCCAATGGAACCCCTCCCTACGAGGACAGAAGAATTCATCCCTTCGAGGGCTGAGACCTCGACCCCTTCAAGGATGAAAAAGTTCATCCCTTCGAGGGCTGAGAACTCAACCCTTTCGAGGATGAAAGAGTCCATCCCTTCTAGGGTCGAGAACTCAACCCCTTCGAGGAAAGAAAACTCCATCCCTTCGAGGGCCGAGAACTCAACCCCTTAAGGCTAGAAGATTCCATCCCTTTGAAGGAAAATAGCTCGAATCCTTCAAGGACAGAAGGCTCCATCTATTCGAGGGCCTAGAACTCGACCCCGTCGAGGACAGAAGACTTTTTCCCTCTGAGGGTTGTAATCTCGACTCCTTCGAGGACAGAAGCCTCCATCCCTTCGAGGGTTGAGAGCTCGACCCCTTCGAGGATAGAAGATTTCATCCCTTCGAGGCCAAGAACAACCCCTTCGAGGATCCCCCATCTACCCCTTGAGACTTCGACCTGTAGAGCCATTGGCACACGCACGCTAAGTATCCATCACTCGAATTCTGAATGTCTCGAACCCCTCCACCTGGAAGTTCACATCTCGAATGGGTACCTCTCGAACCTATTCAATCGAACCCCTTCATCTGAAACTTAACTTCTCGAATGGGTTCCTCTCGAATCGGTACGTCTCGAATAGGTACCTCTCGAAGGGATCGAATGGAACCCCTCCACCTCAAATATCACCTCTCGAATAGGTACCTCTCAAACATGTCCAATGGAACCCATCCCTTCGAGAACAGAAGACTCCATCCCTTCGAGGGTCGAGACCTCGACCCCTTCGAGGACAGAAGCCTCCATCCCTTTGAGGTTAAATTTACCAAAAAAAGTGTTCCCATAAATTCACAGATTAGGACCGGAATGGAGGGCCAGTCGTGGAACTGGCCAGCTGATAGGGCAGAAAATAGACACGATTTTCTTTCTAAACTCAGAACCATAACAGGTTCCGAGCTCGTAACCGTCACCATAAGCCAGAATAATTTGACCGGCTTCCGAGCACGGAAACCAGTAAAGTCGGTTCAACCAGGCATTTAAAGGCGGTTATTAACCGCCTTTAACGGGGGTTCCAAGTTTGGAACAACCCCCAGAACCGAAGGAACCCAGCCTTCTTCTGAGTTTGGAACTCATTAAAGGCGGTTTAAAACCACCTTTAATTGGCGGTTCGTGGAATCACTTTTAATTGGCGATGATTAAAGGCACGACCAGAGAAGACACTCTGTTCGATAAAACCGCCTTTAATGACCCCTCCCTTCACTAATGAATTAAATTTTATATATTTACTCCATCCCAGATGAATCACATTTTAACTTTTGGAAATCAAATAAAACCATATTCACCCTCCTTTAATGACTCCTCCCTCCACTAGTAAATTAAATTACTCCTTCCATCCCAAATTAAATGGTATGAGAGAGAATTTTACGCTCATCAAGAAACTTGTCTAATCGTTAATATGTTTAATTACGTATAATTATGACATACAAAAAGTTACTTTTCAGAAACTACGTGTTACGATGAATCCAACCATATAACATATGATAATATTATTGTTTATATATCTATTCAAATATGTGGTCAAAGTTGGACAGTGAATAGTGACGTTTTATGAAGTGTGCAGTTTAATTTGGGACAGAGGGAGTATATATATTTTTTCCATTGTTAAGGAATTGGAATTGGATTTGTATTCTTACCATAATTGTAGATGTAATTGTATTCTATTACCTTTTCCTAACTTCTATAGGTATCATATACTACTATATAATGTACCCTGAATTCATGAATAAAGACAAGCAATTATTACCCCTATTTTCTACATGGTATCAGAGCCTAAAATCCTAAAACCTAAGACCTTAAAATACCGTCCTAAATTTTCCGCCGTCGTCCGTGCATGACTTCCACGCGCCGTCGATCCGGACTACCTTTCTGCCAAAAAAATCTTCCTCTTCAGTTTCTGCTCCACCGCCGCCGTCGATCTGTCTTGCTCACCACCGATGCTGTCCGACCGACTCCATCCCAGTCTGCTCTGCTCCAGCTTTCTCCCGCTCTGGCTCCATCCCGGTCTGCTCAGCTCCGGCTCCGTCCCGGTCTGCTCCCACACGGCTCGTTCCGGCCCATCCCGGTCAGTCCCATCTCTTGCTTTGTTCCGGCATGGCTCCATTCGGCACTCCCACTCCGACTCAGTCCCGGCCCGCTCCCGCTCCAACCGGTCTCTGTCTGCAGTGGCTGCCTCCTTTGGCTTACTTACACGATCTGATTTTGGTCCTGCTCTGTCTAATGACCAATGCAGTACGGCCATACATTTATTTAATCAGTTTGATTTGTTATCTGACCATGGGTCAGGTATGTCTACTTTACCTTGGATTCTTGATTCGGGAGCCTCTATCACATGACTGGTGACAAAGGTTCTCTTACTGATATTACTACTGCTACCAATACTGTGAAGGTTATACTGCCTGATGGATCTGTGTCGTCTGCTACACAATATGGGTCTATTTGTTTTGGTGATGTCACCCTTGCTCATGTGCTCTACATACCTACTTTGCGATGCAATTTATTATCATGCTTTAGATTGTTATCTGCCTTAAAATGTCTAGCTTTGTTTACTGAAAATTATTGCATTTTACAGAAAATCAGTACGGGGATTGTGATTTGCGTGGGTGAACAGAAAAGGGGGGTTTATTGGCTTCGTCTATTGGATACTCGCATTCTTCCTCATATCCTGCAGTCTATTCCGACAGTTGCTTCAATTTCTTCATCTGATTTATGGCATCAACGTTTTGGTCATCCATCATATACGGTGTTGTCTTCTATACCAACTCTTGATTTTAGCACAAATAATACTACTATACCTTGCTCTGTATGTTATAGAGCAAAACAGACTAGACATAGTTTTCCATTGAGTTCTACAAATGCTACTACATTATTTGAATTAGTACATTGTGATGTTTGGGGACCTTATAGAACTCCATCCTCTAGTGGTGCATTTTATTTTTTGACGATAGTCGATGATTATTTCCGAGCTGTTTGGGTTTATTTATTAGTCGCTAAGTCTGAAGTAGCCTCTAAATTTTTAGAATTTAGTGCCTTAGTGAAAAACTAGTGAGGCCGAACCATAAAACGTGTTCGGGCTGATAATGGGACTGAATTTCTGCCTTTGCGATCTCATTTTGTTGCATCTAGGATCATCTTTGAGACATCTATGGTTGACACACCACAACAGAATGGTTGGGTTGAAAGAAAGCATCGCCATTTACTCAATGTGGCGCGTGCTTTACGGTTCCAAGCTAGTCTTCCTATTGAATTTTGGGGAGAATGTGTTCTAACTGCTGCCTATCTGATCAACCGAACACCGACTCGGCATCTCAACAGTTGTACTCCTTTTGAGTTGCTTTATGGGCAAGCTCCAAATTATTCATCCTTAAGGGTTTTTGGATGCTTGTGTTTTGCTGCTCATGTTCCCAGATATCGTGACAAGTTTGCACCACGAAGTCGGCGGTGTCTGTTTCTTTATTACCCTGCCGGAAAGAAAGGCTATCGCCTTTTTGACTTGGAATCCCGAGTGATATTTAACAGTCGGGATGCTAATTTATTTGAAAACCAGTTCCCGTAATCTGCAACTCCGGCACCTGCTTTATCCGATGAACCTGGCGGCACCACCACACCACTGCCGGATTCCTTCTCCTTCTCGCCAAAGCTGCATGGGATTTTGGTTCCGCCTTCCGCTGCCGATCCACCGCCGCCGGTCGCCGTTGGCCTTCCGCCATCCGTCGGTGGCCATCTGCTACCGTCGGCTGTCTCGCCGGTCACCATCCCACATGAATCACATTTTAACTTTTGAAAATCAAATAAACAATATTCAACCAGTAATATTTTTATTTATTGCTCTTTCAACAGCACATTTTAAACTTCCATTAGCTAGTATTCCTCTGTACATTGCTCCTTGCTCCTTGCTCTCTTTCACGAAGACCTGTAATGGAACTGTAGCCATTACCCACCTTATTCAATTCCTTAACTCATCGCTGCATTAACTGGTAAGTAGTTGCATTTTTTTTTTGGGTTTTGTTTTTTTTTTGGGATCAAGTTGCATGTTAAAGACTCATAATATCTCAGGCGTGGTAAGGAGTTGCATGTTGCTATTACCATTCTAAAAATTCACCAGACCCTGGATGTAACATCCCCACTTGCGCATGAACTAATAAGCAAATGGAAGGTGTAGTAATGGGTGATTCGTTGAGAGTTATAAATATGGTGCGAGGGGACGACGATACATCACAGATTTATGCCTAGATTATAAACTCCATTTAAGAACGGATGTAAAGAACTTGGGTTAGAGGTTTTCTTTGGGTACTTAGACAGAGACAATTCGTACTTGCAAATTTTAAAAAATCGATTCCGTCTGTAACAAATGCATATGAGTGTCTCTTTCGATTTTTTTTGTCAGACGATGCTGCACGTTATTCAGAACCTTCAATGAATTACGTACTTTTTCCCAAAAAAACAAAATAAAGACTGACATATAAGATCTTGAATAATCTTATTTGAGATGGAAATTCAAAATATCTTAACACCACTAAAAATTTGCAATTTTAAATGATGAGGGCCGATCTAGAATTTAGAATTTAAGCACTTTACCAGTGAATAATATAATTAACTATATGCTATAAAATTAAAATTAGAAGAGATTAAACAACAATGTGTTATAAAATATTTACTTATCACAACTTGTAAATGAAATATAGGCAGAGCAAGTCTCACGAAAGGCGGTTTGTTCATAAGCTTATGCTGTAATTTTTACCTTAAATATTGTAAATTTTTAATAATTTTTAAGTATTGTATTTTAAAAGATAAAACAATTAATGACGTATATTTGAATATGAAAATATATAATATATAATATTAAAAAATATTTTTAAAAATTTCTTAATTTAGTATGTAATTTAAAAAATTCAGTGTATAGGGTAAAAAAATATGTGGACAGTCCATAAGCCTATAGACAGGCAGCCTGTCAGGAGACCCACTCTAGGTATCATATTTGTGATATGTAATGAAATTATTATAAATTATAAATAAAGTGTTGCTGGACTAGTGTTACGATAGCGCTAATAATTTATAGTAGTGTTTAGGTAACACTTTTTAGAGGTTTAAGTAACACTTTAGAAGTTATTGTAACATTTAATAAGTATTACTAGAAAAGTGTTACGATAACCCTAATTTACAATCACACTCATGGTCGACCCAAAGATAGCTTATATGAATCTCCTTGCGAAAACTCTGGACTGTGGAATTTAAGTCTTTGACCGAATTAAGTCAAGCCCTAATCTGGTCGCACAAATTGAAGAATAACTAGCCCTCGGGATTACTCTCAACTCAAGTATTTGCTTGCTAACTAGCCTGCATGATTAGCTTACAAATAAAGGGTTCCTTGTTCACTAACTAGCCTGCATGATTAGTTCATAAAGGGTATTGATACTTAATTAACCCACGAGATTAAGCAACAATGAAGAATGCTTGCAAGTAAAGAGTATGAACTTGAAAATCTAAATATATTGTGTATAAAATGTGTCTAAAAATATTGGCCAAGCCCCCTATTTATAGGGTTGGATTTTGGCCTAAACCCTAATCACAAATAGAAACTAAATCGACTTATGGAAGCTTTAAAAATCTAAAACCATATCTAACTAGAATTCCTAAAATACATGAAGATATGCCCGAATTCATCAAGATGTGCTCTTGAATTAATATTGCCTTATCTAATCTTACCAAATCTAATTCTAATTAGAAAAAATCTGAATATTATTAAACCCTAATGGACTGATTTTTGAAATTAAATCCTTCAAAGCCCACAAGGCCGAATTTAATTCCGAAATTCAAAATGAAATAATTTTACAATAGTGTACAACGATCACACTAACTCATTAAAAAACCCAGTGGAAAAAAGAATATAGAGTTATCCTTCTAAAACCCTAATGTAATAAAAAATTAATAAAACTATAAAAAATGATATTTTTGAGATCGTATCAATAGCAGTATAAGAATTATTGGAGAACAAGTGGGTCAAAAGTTTTACTATCTGCTAGAGGTGTTCAAATCACCCGACCCAATGCGTTCTGATTCGGCCTATTTGGGCCGGGTCGAGTCCATGTTTCATTTGGTTCAAGTGGGTCAATTCAATTTGGGTCGGGTGGTTTGGGTCGGATTTTTACCCAAATTGACCCGTTTTGACCCATTTGCATTTGTGCCCTCTTTTCTTGAGAAAAATCATTCTATAAAAAAAATAAAAAATAATTAGTTTAATTAAGCATATCCACCATTAATTTATTTCATAAAAAAGTTTAACATTCTTAAAAATATATTTATAAAGATAAAAATAATTTAGTAAAACCACTAATATTAATTATAAATAATATATTGATCAATATATGAAGCATATATTCAAAATTATATGAATATATTTTAGTAAAATTATATAATTTTAATTGAATTATTAAAAGTATTCTAACTAAGTAGAATGAAAATCATTATATTTTTCTTTATAAAGTGAATAATAATATAATATAATATTCTTATTTTAAATTATATGAAAATCCATAGTAATTTTATTTATTATTTAAATATGAATACATTTAAAAAATATTCATTTTATTTGAATAAATTATTTAAAATTTACTATTTTCTTATAAGATTTAGGTCGATTTGAATCATTTTGTGACCCAATCCGACCCGACCCAAAACTACCCGACCCGATTCATTTGATCTAAAATTTTGGATCGATTTAGACCGAGACAGCAGATCACCCTAATCTGCGGATCAACATGACCAGCTCTATTGTCAGCATGCAATAAGCATCTTAAAAATTTTCATACTTCAATCTATTTTAGGACAAGTATCACAATATAAATTTTGATAATAGACCTAGAAAATGTTAGATTTTTTAAAATTAAATAACCCACCAAGGTGAGAGGGGGCTATTTATAAGACCCCAAACCTAGATCAAAAGAATATGAGTTTTACATGTAGAAATGCTCAAGCGTAACTTGAATTTCCTAGCGAACGAGAGATTTAAATATGGGTGTTGATATATCACGCCCTGTATCTTACTAGTTTATGCCCTAATACGTATATACATGTATAATACTAATATTAAAATTTCAAAATAAATCAAAAATCAAAAACAAAAAAAACAACCACCGCCGTCGCTGACGCAGTGCGCCACCACCACTGCCGCCGGTTTCCGCCGCTGCCATGCGCCAGCGCTACCGCCGTCACCGCCATGTGCCACCACCTTCTTCTCTTCTTCTTTATCTTCTCTGGCGGTCTCCACCGTGCGCTACCGCCACCACCACCACCGTGCCTCCTTCTTCCTCAGCTCCACCAGACATTCTCATCTTCCCCAGCTCCTGCCGCCGCCGTACCTCCTTCTCCTTTGCCCCGTCGAGCAAAACCCTAGCCCCACTGTCCCTCCTCATTCATCCCCATCGAGCGAAACCCTAGCCCTGCCGAGAGGAGAAAGGTGGAGAAGCGGGAGAAGAGAAAGGCTCTTGAAGCGGCGGAGAAGCGGCGGTAGAGAAGCTGGAAGTGGTGGAGCGAAGACCGGGTCAGGGGGAGAACCGGGTCAGTGAATTGGGGCAGGGAACTGGATGATGAAAATGGGAGGAGAAGGAGGAGGAGAGCGGGAGGAGAAGGAAAGCGGGAGGAGAAGGAGAAGGAGAGTGGGAGGAGGAGAACGGGAGGAGAAGGAGAATGAGAATGATAAGGAGAGGGGGAGGAGGAGAACGGGAGGAGAAGGAGAAGGAGAAGGAGAAGGAGAAGGAGAAGGAGAGTGGGAGGAGGAGAACGGAAGGAGAAGGAGAGGGAGAAAGAGAAGGAGAGCGGGAGAGGAGAAGGAGAAGGAGTCGCCAGAGAAGAAGAAGAAGAGGGAAACAGAGAAGAAGAAGAAGAGAAGGGGAGGAGGTGGTTCACGGCCAGAGAAGACGAAGAAGAAGGTGGCGCAAGAAGGCGGAGGCGGAGCGGCGGCGGCGGAGCAGCGGCGGTGGTATTAATTAAATAAATATTAAATTTATTTAATATTATTTAATTTAAATTATTTAAATTAAATTTAAAATACATATTGTATATTAAATAGTATAAATACAAGGCGTAATCAAGTAAAATACAGGGCGTGATATAGCAATTCACTTAAATATTCCTGGTTTTAGTTTTGAAATTTTTTTAGTAAGTAGTATTTCCAATATAGATATCTCCACCCCATGTGTTTACATCTTGATATCGGCCGGACTACTTAAAAACCTTTCAAAACCTCTATCAAAAAATGAGACGAGCCTGAATTGGAGGTTGCTCACATCACTACCACAGAGATCCCCCTGTAGCACCAATGTTTTAATTTTAACACCGGTTTTTAAAATCGGTGTTAAGTTTTTTTTTAAATTTTAACACCGGTTTTAAAAAATCGGTGCTAAATTTTACAATAGCACCGGTTTTGGAAAACATTAGCACCGATTTTTAAAAATCGGTGATAAAAATTTGAAAATTTCATTTTTCCTGCCAATGAATATTCAAAAATTTAAAATAGCACAGGTTTTGGAAATATTAGCACAAATTTTTAAAAACTGCTGCTAAAAATAAAAAAATAACATCAATTTTGGAAGAAAATAGCACCGGTTTAAACCAGTGCTAAAAAATTTTAAAACTTTCCCCCCAAGGAAATCGCCAAAAATATTTTCCTACCAAAGAAATTGTCAAAAATTTTAAAATTCAATCTTCCCGCCAAAAAATTCTAAATATTCGTCAAAATTTTTTAAACTTCAATTTTCCCGCCAAAGAATTCAAAAAAATTGCCAAAAATTTCAAATAATATTCCTCGAAATTTCATGAGCTGGGAGCAGCTACGTAGTCGCAATAAGCTGTTTTTTTTAACTTACAAAATCGTTCACTTCTTTTGTTGACTTTAACTAATAACTAAGTTAAGTTAAATTAATCAACGACCAACCTTTACTGACCTAATATATACAAATAAGAATAAAATTTGTTTAGATTAATTAATTAACGTTCAACCCTTAATTGATTTCGTATACATAAATACAAGACTAAATTATTTTTTTAGTCCCCTACAAAGTCTCTTATACTATGTTTTGGTCCACATTTGGAAATCAACCTTTAGACCTCCTGCATCCTGCCTCGAGCCTCAATCCCAAATGTGGGACTTTTCAAGCACTTCATGCTCGAGCCCTCGAACCTTAAGCCTCGAGCCTCGAACCCTTGAACCTCCTGCCTCAAGCTCTCGAGCCCTCAAACCTCGAGTCTCGAGCCCTTGAGCCCTCGAACCTCCTGCCTCGAGCCTCGATCCCGAATGTGGGGATTTTCAACCACTCGAGCCCTCGAACCTCCTTCCTCGAGCCCTCAAACCTCCTACCTCGAGCCCTCGAACCCTCGAACCTCCTACCTCGAGGACTCGAACTCCTTATTTGACTCTATACATAAATACTAGTAAATAAGCTGATTTTAACTAATCAACGGTCAAATTTTATTCGACTTTTAATATATAAACACTAATAACTAGATTGACTTTGTCTAATCAACGGTCAAACTTTACTTGACTTTCAATAAATAAACACTAATAAAAAAGTTGACTTTAACTAAGTAACGGTCAAACTTATTTAAATTAGTATATAATAAATACTAATAAATATGTTTGACTTTGTCTAATCAACGGTTAAACCTTACTTGACTTTCTATATATAAATACTAGTGACTAAGTTGACTTTAACTAATCAACGGTCAAACTTTACTTGACCATCACTATATAGAAACACTAGTGACTAGGCTAACTTTAACAAAACAACGGTCAAACTTTACTTGACTCTCTCTCTATATAGAAACACTAGTGACTAGGCTGACTTTAACTAATCAACAGTCAATTTTTACTCGACTTTCAGTATATAAACACTAATAACTAGGTTAACTTTTTCTAATCAACGGTCAAACTTTACTTGACATTCAATAAATAAACACTAATAACAAAGTTGACTTTCACTAATTAACAATCAAACTTTATTTGAATTAGTACATAATAAATACTAATAAAAATGTTTGACTTTGTCTAATCAATGGTCAAACTTTACTTGACTCTCTCTATATAGAAACACTAGTGACTAAGCTGACTTTAACTAATCAACGGTCAAACTTTACTCGACCTTCAATATATAAACACTAATAACTAGGTTAACTTTGTCTAAACAACATTCAAACTTTACTTGAATCTCTCTCTATATAGAAACACTAGTAACTAACATAGCGCTTAAACTCTCTCTCTCTAAACAACAGTCAAACTTTACTCTCTCTAAACAACGATCAAACTTTACTCGACTAGTGACTCTCTCACTATATTGAAAAGAAGGGTGCAACCCTTACACTGTTCATCATGGTCACTTTTCTTCGAGTTTCTCCTCTACTGCTCTTCTCCTCCGGCGAGGAATCTGACATTAATGTTGGGTTCCTGGCCGGGCATCTTTTAATGTATGGTTTGCTTCTGCTTTTGAAGTTATGAATTCTAGATCTAGGTTTCCTTTTGAAGTTTTCAAGTTCATATCTTGGAGAAATATCTGACTTTCGATCTTGGATTTCGAAAAACCATAGCTTCTTTATAGGTTTTCTGGGAAGAAGACTTGTTTTTTGGTCTTGAAGATTGGGACTTTTTGGTTCTTGAAGTTCGAATCTTGAACTTTTGGGACTTGGATTTTGAAGACCCATAGCTCCAATATGGGTTTTCTTGGAAGAAGACCTGCTCATCGGTCTTGAAGATTGGAGCTTTTTGGCGGAACACTCGCGCGCATCACAGAGGACGCTTCAAACTTGAATCCCACGGAGGAAGATCTACCCTTACCCAAGTAAGTCTTCATCTTTAGTGGGTAGATCTAACCTGGGTTTGTGGATTTAAGTGCGGATCTGTATCAATTTTTGAGCAAATTGGTGCAGATTTGTGTGGATTTTGGCACGGATTATGTATGGATTTGTGTGGTAGAATATCTGTCTATGTGCGGGTTTGTATGAAAAATATGTTGTTGATGATGGATAGTGAAAAATCGGTGGGGAAATTTTTTTGTTCTTGGTGGACAGTTATGGTGATGTTCATGTGGGGATGGGAGCAGTGATAAGTGGAGACGTAAAATTTTAGCATTTGGGGGAGTTCATTGCGGAATTTATGAGAGGGAAAACTTGTGTTCAAATTCCGGGAAATCCTTCAGCCTAGCTTGTGTTCAGATCCCGGGCACCGGCCTTGCTAGTGTTTAGATCCCAGAAAAACCACTAGCCTTGCTTTTGCTTGTGTACAGAAAAACCACCGGCCTTGCTAGTGTTTAGATCCTAGAAAAACCACTAGCCTTGCTTGTGTTTAGATCCCGGTTACCATTCCGGCCTTGCTTGTGTTCAGATCCCGGTCACTCCCCGGCCTTGTTTACTTGTTTTAAACTGGAAACTTAGATCCAATTGATATGTTTTATGCCAAAATTCAGAACCACTTCTTCTCCAATGAACACTCATATAGATTTCTTAATTTCGGGTAATTGAATGTTATTGTTGGATGGGGTACATATATTGGGATTAGTCGGATTCAAAATGGATGTTATGAGAGGCTTTGTTGTTAGTTGGTTGAGGTGTGGTGGCTGACCATAGTGATTGGATTTAATCGGAATCATTATGCCTAATGTACTGTCCTCGTTTTTCAATTCCAAGATAAAGCCCAGATTAAGATGAAAGGTGGGAGCAAATTTTTCATAACGGGCAATTTATTTGGAGGATGTTGGCTTGAATTTTCCCAGAACCCAGTCACTCGACGGCACCAAAAAAATGCGCCCAGAATCTGGGGCCAAAAAAATGCATCCTAAGTGTTAAATCATATCTGGAAACGAGACCCAAACCCTAGCAGCTTGTCACCTCGAAGGGTGGCTCGAAAGGTAGGTGGAATGATGGAAGGAAATGTGGTTCGAGTACTCAAAGGGAAGCAGCCCTCGAAGGGATGCAGGCCTCGAAGGGATGAAGCCATTGAAGAGATGCAGGCCTCGAAGGGGCCCAGGCCACGAAGGGGTCCAGCCCTCGAAGGGATCCAGTCCTCGAAGGGGTCCAGTCCTCGAAGGGGTCCAGTCCTCGAAGGGGTCAGTCCTTGGAAGGGTCCAGTTCTCGAAGGGGTTGTCTTCTCGAAGGGCTGCAGTCCTCGAACGAGGTTGTGTTCTCGAAGGGATGCAGTCCTCGAAGGGAGTGTCCTCGAAGGTGTGTTCCTCGAAAGGGTCGTGCTCTCAAAGGGATACAGTCCTCAAAGGGATAAAAAAGTAATTTTTATAACTCCCGCGTACAGTCTGGACCAAAATGTCTCCATCGAGGGATGAAGGATTATTAGTTGGGGCCTCACTTTCAGCCCCACGAGTATGGAAAAGAAGCCTATCTCCTTTTGGTTGTGAAATCAGGGATCACCAGCCTTTCTTCATTTGGTTGCACGGCCACTTAGGTCAGGTAAGGGGTTAGTTAATTTTTGTACGCTTTTTAAATAACCCCTTGCTAGGTATTACTTGGAATTTATGGTTGCGTTATTTGCCTACGCAGCACTGAAAAGTGTAAAATGGCATGAGGTTGTCCATTTGCCAAAAATGGAAAGAACAATTACAAAACTGTTACGTAAGGCGTGAACGGTAGAAGTCATGCATGGTCTCTAATCACTAGGAGGTCTATCCACGGGGAACACTTGGGAGCACAATAGACTACGGTCAATCTGCTCCTAACCCCAAAGAAAAAACCTCGTCTCTCATGTAGAGACCGTTATCGAAGGCCAATAACACCTCTTTATCTTCATCTTAGAGGTGTACATGGTAGAAGAGATGTGCCAACTCTTCATGGAGGAGATGACATACTACTTCATTTGAAGGCCGAGACCACTCTCAGTTTGGAAGACACACGTGGGGAACAAACCACGTCTGAAGAGCCGGTTCACACAACCGGTTGTATGGAAGTTGCATGGAGTGAGAGGCTGGTGAGTTTGTTATCATGCCCCTCGGTTACTTTTCATGGATGGTTTCTACAGGCCCCTGTCATCACGAAGGGGTTAGCATTTTTCTCTCATGGATTGTTTCTACAGGCCCTCCTGTCACTATGAAGGGGTTAGCATTTTTTTTCCACCTGGTTGTATCATCTAGATCAGGGTAGTATATTAGGTATCATGTATTAAGGGAGTGGGCCAATGTTCCCACTCCCGTACACTCCCACGGTTCCTTTCTATTTACCTTTACCTTCGACTAGTGACTAAGCTGATTGTAACTAATCAACGGTCAAACTTTACTCGACTTTCAATATATAAACACTAACAACTAGGTTGACTTTGTCTAATTAACGGTCAATTTTTACATGACTTTCAATAAATAAACACTAATAACAAATTTAACTTTAACTGATTAACGGTCAAACTTTATTTGAATTAGTATATATTAAATACTAATAATAATGTTTAACTTTGTCTAATTGACGGTCAAACCTTACTTGACATTCTATATATAAATACTAGTGACTAAGTTGACTTTAACTAATCAATGATTAAACTTTACTTGACTCTCTCTCTCTCTCTCTGTATACAAACACTAGTGACTAAGCTGAGGAGAAGGAGGACGCAGTCCTCTCCAGCATGTCGGAGTATTCTTCTTCTCGTCCCTCACTCACGGATCTCCATTTCTGGCGAGGAATCCAATACTTTTGTTGGATTCCTCGCTGGGAGTCTCCCAATGGATGGTTTGTAGCAGGTCTCAGAGTTGAGAAATCTGAATCTGGGTCTTTTTCTTTTGGAGTTTTGAAGTTCGATTCTTGAACTTTTGGAGGAAGTTTGGACTTTCGGTCTTGGATTTTTAAAACCCAATGCTTCGTTATGGGTTTTCTTGGTAGAAGACCTGCTTTCTAGTCTTGAAGATTTGAGCTTTTGGAACTTGGATTTCGAAGACCCATAGCTCCAATATGGGTTTTCTTTGAAGAAGACCTGCTTTTTGGTCTTGAAGATTAGAGCTTTTTGGTGGAACACTCGCACTCATCACCAGTGATGGCCTCAAATTTGAATCCCACGGAGAAATATCTACCCCTACCCAAGTAAGTCTTCATCTATCATGGGTAGATCTAACCTGGGTTTGCGGATTTATGTGAGGATATGTGCGGATTTATGTGCGGTTTTGTGTCAATTTTTGTGTGGATTTTGGTATGGATTATGTGCAGATTTGTATCCCTCTATGTATAGATTTGTGTGGTAGAATATCTATGTATATGCAAATTTGTATGAAAAAATATGCTTTGTATGATGGATAGTGAAAAATATGGGCAGAACTCTGATGTTCTTGGTGGACAGTTATGGTGATGTTCATGTAGGGATATGAGTAGTGATAAATTGAGGCATCAAATTTTAAATTTGGGAGAGTTCATTACGGAATTTAGGAGAGGGAAAACTTGTGTTCAAATCCTAGGAAACTTCCGTCCTAGCTTGTGTTCAAACCCCGGTCACCTACCGGCCTTGCTTGTGTTCAAACCCCAGGCTACCTATGGCCTAGCTTGTGTTCAGACACTGGGCACCGGCCTTGCTAGTGTTTAGATCCCGAAAAAATAGCCGGCCTTGCTTTTGCTTGTGTCCAGAACCCGGCCAACCCCTCGACCTTGCTTGTGTTTAGAACTCGGTCACCATTCCGGCCTTGCTTGTGTTCAAATCACGGTCACTCCTCGGCCTTGTTTGCTGGTTTTAAAGTTGAAACTCCGACCAAATTGATATGTTTTATGCCAAAATTCAGAACTATTTATTCCCTCATGAACATTCATATGGAACTCTTGATTTTGGGTGCTTCAATGTCATTGTTGGATGGGGAACATACATTGGGATTAGTCAGATTCAAAATTGATGTTAAGAGAGGCGTTGTTGTGTGTTGGTTGAGGTGTGGCGGCCGACCATGGTGATTGGACTTAATCGGAATCGTTATGATGATATGCCCAATGTACTGTCCGAGTTTCTCAATTCCAAGATAAAGCCTAGATTAAGATGAAATGTGGGAGCATATTTTTCATAACGGGCGGTTTTTTTGAGGATGTTGGCTTGAAGAGGTCCAGCCCTCGAAAGGGTTTAGCCCTCGAAGGGGTCCAGCCCTCAAAGGGGTTCAGCCCTCGAAGGGGTTCAGCCTTCGAAGGGTTCCATCCCTCAAAAGGGTTCAGCCCTCGAAGGGGTTCAGCCCTCGGAAGGGTCCACTTCTCAAAGAGGTTATGTTCTCGAAGGGATGCAGTCCTCCAAAGGGTCTAGACCTCGAAGGAGTCCAGCCCTCGAAGGGGTCCAGCCCTTGAAGGGGTCCAGCCCTTGAAGGGGTCCAGCCCTTGAAGGGGTCCATCCCTCGAAGGGTTCCAACCCTCGAAGGGTTCCCGGCCTCAAAGGTGTCTAGGCCACGAAGGGGTCCAGTTCTCGAAGGGGTCCAGTCCTCGAAGTAGTCCAGTCCACGAAGGGGTCCAGTCCACAATGGGATCTAGTCCTCGAAGGGGTCCAGTCCTCGAAGGGGTCAAGGTCCTCGAAGAGGTCCAGTCCTCGGAGGGGTTGGGTTCTTGAAGGGATGCAGTTCTCGAAGAGGTTAGGTTCTCGAAGGGATACAATCCTCAAAGGGGTTGTGTTCTCATAGGGATCCAGTCCTCAATGGGGTTGTGTTCTTAAAGAGATGCAGTCCTCGAAGGGGTTGGGTTCTCGAAGAGATGCAGTCCTCAAAGGGGTCGTGTTCTCGAAGGGGTACAGGGCTCGAAAAAAATATTTTTGCCAAATCCCGCGTACAATCTGGTCCAAACTGTCTCCATCAATGGATGAAGGATTATTAGTTAGGACCTCACTTTCAGCCCCACGAGTATGGAAAAGCAGCCCATCTCCTTTTGGTTGCGAAATCAGGGATCATCAGCCTCTCTTCATTTGGCTGCACGGCCACTTAGGTTGGGTAAGGTGTCAGTTAATTCTCCATACGCTATTCAAATTAACCCCTTACTAGGTATTACTTGTAATTGATGGTTGCAATATTTTCCCGTGCTGCACTGAAAAGTGTAAAATGGCATCAGGCTGACCATTTGCCAAAAATAGAAGGAACGATTACAAAACTGTTACGCGGGGCGTGCGCTGTAGAAGTCATGTCCGGTCTCTTATCACTAGGGGGTCTATCTGCAGGGAACACTTGGGGGCAACACAGACTACGGTCAACCTGCTCCCAACCCCAAAGAGAAAACCTCGGCACTCATCCAGAGATCGTTATCGAAGGCCAACAACACTTCTTTATCTTCATCTTAGAGGTGTACATGGTAGAAGCGGTGTGCCAGCTCTTCCCGGAGGAGACGATATACTACTTCATTTGAAGGTCGAGACCACTCTCGGTTTGAAAGATACCAATGGGGAACAAACCCCGGCAGAAGAGCCGGTTCACACAACCGGTTGTATGGAAGTTGCACAGAGTGAGGGGCTACATATTTCTCATGCCCCTCGGTATTTCCTTGGATGGTTTCTACAGGCCCCTGTCATCATGAAGGGATTACCATTTTTCTCTCATGGATGGTTTCTACAGGCCCTGTCACTATGAAGGGGTTAACATCTTTTTGTCAAATGGTTGTATCACCTAGATCAGGGGTTATTTGTTAGGTATCATGTATTAAGGGAGTGGGCCAATGTTCCCACTCCCGTACAGTCTCACGGTTCTTTTTTATTTACCTTTACCTTTGACTGGTGACTATGCTGACTTTAACTAATCAAAGGTAAAACTTTACTCAATTTTCAATATGTAAACACTAATAACTAAGTTGACTTTAACTAATCCACGGTCAAACTTCATTTGAATTAGTATATAAATACAAATAAAAAATGGCTAGAAATAATTGAAATGACTATTATACCCATGTGAAAAAAATCAAAAAGGAAATTCTGCCCTAATTTCTTCATTTTCTTTCTTCCTGAAATTCATCCTTCGCATTTTCCTTGGCGCTGCTTCACTAATCGATGATTGACGGTGGTTTGATTGGTGTGGGTACAGTGGTTTGATTGAAGATGAGTCAGCGGCGGCGCAAAGGTGGTTTGATTGGAGCAGTTGTGGAGCAGCGGCCGAAAAGCGGTGCGGTGTGGCGGGGGATAGAGTTTCTAGCAGAGCTAGGAGGTGGAGGAGCTAGGGCAAAGGTAGGGGGTGGCAAAGCTAGGGCAACGGTGGCGGAGCTAGGTTTCATCTGTTGGCTGGTGGTGTATGTTTCTGGCAGAGCTAGGGCAGAGGTAGAGGCACGGTTCTTTCTGGTGACTGGTGGCGTGAGTTTCCTTTGATTTTCCAAAATATATATATGTATATATATAATAATAACACTACTAACAACAATAAATAAATAAATAAGTAAGAGAACTTACCAAGAAGAAAATATACATAATTATACATACATATATGTATAGTATATGACAATAGTAATAATAAGCAAATAAATGAGCAAAGGAATAATTAAATGCAAGAAAATTACCATGAAGAAAAGCTGGCAATGGATGTGAAAAATTATCCAAAGTAATTTTTTGGAGCAAGTGGTATTACCGAGAAGGGAATGAACGGCGAACGTGAAGGAGTTTGTCCAAAGTAATTTTGGGCAAGTAGGCTTGAGGTTTACATGATAAAATTTTAGGGTGGGTAGGTGTCAGAACCCTATATTTTACTTAGTATAAATCTCCCCAAAACTCACAGCCTTAAAACACTTTGAGTACCAAAATTCAGAAGGTTAAGCAGTGAAGTAGAAGCGGCAGTTGTCAAGCCAAGTTTAACTAAGGTGAGTGTTGCATCGCCCTAGCACGAATTGAGTTTAAATCAAAGTTTATGTTTACATATATAAATATATAATGCTATCAAGAACCTGACTCTCTCGAACTGAACCCTCCACCTCTCGAACCCCGGCTAAAATTTCACCTCTTGAACCCCTGTTGAAGCTCTACCTCTCGAACCCCTGCTGAAACTTCACCTTTTGACAGTTGAAACTCTACCTCTCGAACCCCTGCCAAAACTCTACCTCTCGAACTCCTACCACAACTCTACAACTCGAACCCCTTCCACAATTCTACCTCTCAAACCCCTACTGAAAATCCCACCTCTCGAACCCATATTGAAACCTTTACCTCTCGAATATGTGTCCCTGAAACCTTTATCCCTCAAACTAGTTCATGTAACCTTTACCCCCTAGAGCATTTGTCCCTAAAACCTTTACCCCACGAATTAGTACCCTGAAACCTTTACCCCTTCAACTAGTACCCTGAAACCTTTACCCCTCGAGCTAGTTCCCTGTAACCTTTACCCCTCGAGATAGTGTCCCTGAAACCTTTACCCCTCGAACATGTGTACATAAAACCTTAACCATCGAACTTGTTCCCTGAAACCTTTACCCTTGAACTAGTTCCCTGAAACCTTTACCCCTCGAACTAGTACCCTGAAACCTTTACCTTCGAACTAGTACCCTGAAACCTTACCCCTCAAAACCTTCTCCCGAACCTTTACCTCTCAAACTATACCTCCTGAACCATACCCATGAAACTGTATCCCTTGAACTATACCACCCGAACTGTCCCTCCTGAACTCACCTCTCAAACCATACCTCTCGAACTGTATTATTGAAACCTTTACCTCTCGAATTGTACCCCTCAAACCTTACCCCTTGAACTAATACTACTGAAACATTTACCTCTCAAACTAGTACCACTACCCATAGAACTAGTACTACGGAAACCTTTACCTCTCGAACTAGTGCCACTAGAACCTTACCTCTTAAATCTCACCAACTGAACTTGTACATTTAGAATCTCTCCAACTGAACCTCACCACTCGAACCAGTATCACCTGATACCTATATCACTTGAACCTTCTCCACTCGAATTCTTTACTCGAATCTCCTACCCAACTACTCGAATTGTAAGTACGCAAACCTCTGTACTCATCTGCTCGAACCCTGGTACTTAAAACCTGATACTCAAACCTTTCCACTCAATACTCAAGCCATGAGAGAGAGATATGACGGTTACACTCAAATGATGGTATTTACTGACTATTAAATTAAGTGTGTATTTCATCTACTATACTAGATTATCGTGAAACTGAACTCCTGAATTGCTCTGATAATTTCTGTAAAAGACCGGCTTGTACATTATCTTGTCATGTCAACTTGAAACATATACTGCTCTGATGACCGGCTTGTACTTGATCTTGCCGTGTCAAACTTGAATTACCTGCTACCTGATTACCTGTCGGTGAATTTTGGGAGCCTCGATGCAATTGTAGTTTGGTCAAACTCGGCGGGGAACGGTACTAACCAGACCATTCAATTTGACCGGCTAGAAGTGGAGTTTGGTATGCTAGCATAACCACCTGACTGATACGAGCTCGTAACTGAACACCAGCGTGAATGGGGAAAGTGAATTCTGAACTGATAGCCTTCGGGCATCACTGACTGGGTTATGTCGTGTATGTTAGTCATAGTTTCCATATAGGTACTTGGAGGCAACTCGACATTAACCACCCGTATCATTTTTACTGTGTGCTAGGACACACATGGCTAGTTGTTAATTGTTAATTGTTATTCTGTGATCACTAAAACTCAACTGGGTAAATACTGGCGATGGAACCTCACTGAGCAAGGAGCTTACCCTAGTTAAACAGCCCTTTTTCAGGTGAAGAAGAACAGTAAGAGAAAAGTGCTTGATGTCTTTACTCCTTTTGGGAAAGATCCAGACTATCTGAATTTTAATGTGAACTTTGATACTGTAGCAGTTAGGAGAAATTTTTGTTTGACATTTGTAATAAATCATTTTCACTGTGATAGTAAATTAGGTTTTTAAGTTACTTAAAATGCTTCCGCGTAAACTTTAATTGCTCATTAATACTGGCCATTTCGGTAGCACGCTCAAACCTGACGGGATACTTGTGTTGGGGTTTGGGGGTGTTACAGATGTGGTATCAGAGCAATTCTCAAACCAAGTAAAGGAAAATTCATACTTACCTTAATAAAAGATTCTAGATGAAACTTAATGAACTGTGAATAATGTAAGGGGGGCTAGTTGGGTATAAACTGTCAAGCTAATAAGTTTTGTTATGTCAATAGATGGACAATAACGTAGAGATTGTGAGTAATGCCTTTCAATAAATTATTGAGGTGAAAAGATATTACGGAGCATTCCTAGAGACGTTTCTTCCTTGGACAGAAATAATAAATTATGCTCAATAGGTAGAAACTCACGCTTAGCCCAATTGGATTGTGCATGCTTTAATCATGGAATGGGCAGAATTAATGGGCAGGGTCCTTAGCCTCGAGACCCAAGAACAATTAACGAGAGATGCAATGTGGGAACAATATCTGTGTGCTAACGCAGAAGAGACAAGGGCAAATACGGCAGTCATAAAAAACAACCGACTGAGGAATCAAAGAAGTAGGGAGCTTAGACAATGAGATGCAAAGCGACAAGAAGTCTTTTGACAAGTAGACTTAGCCCTGGTAAATGCTTAAGAACTATAGAGAAGTCTGATCGCCTATCATCGACAACCAATCGAATCACGTTGGAGGCATATAAGAGAGACTCGAGGCATGATGGAGCAAGCTCTTGCCACATTGTGGGATGATTTAATGGACCAAGCGTACCCTGGAGCTGAGCAAGGAGAAGGAGGTGACTCCACCAAGGATTTGGGAGTCGATTAGATTTGGAAGCGGACTTTTGGGGGAAAAATTACAGCTAAGATACTAACTGTTTGTAGAATAACTATTAGAATAAGAAGCGAGTCCCAATTTTTGGCATCAAAAGACAACGATAGAGGACTATAAAACTTATCGCAAATAAGAAGCTACAACTACTGGAAAATTTTTGTGATGATATAAAAATATTTTGTGAATTATATTATTTTGGTTAGGTAACTAAATGAGGATTGGTTCAATCCATGAAACTAACTTATTGATTATAGGACAATGGAAAGGGAACAAGGAGAAAGTTCAAACTCACCCGCGGGACAGAACCCCCAACCGCTGGGATGGAATTATTTGCATGATAGAGAAAGATAATCGAGGTCAATCTCCAGTCAGGGATTGAAGTCATAGAATAGAGGCGTAGGACGTGGCCTTGGAACGATTCCAGAAGTTTCATCCACCCAGGTTCAACGGCAGCCCAGATGATGAAGTCCCCAAAAATTAGATAGAAATAATGGATCTAACCTTCCAAGCCTTGGGATATGCGGATGGACGGAAGGTGAATTTTGCTATATTCCAATTAGAAGGTGCCCCACTAGAGTGGTGGAATATAATACAAAGGAAGTGGAACATGGAGGAAACTCCTAAGACCTGGAAGAGTTTCAAAAAGGAGTTTAAGAAGAAGTTCATCCACCTCTAGTTATCGAAAGAAAAGAAGTGGAGTTCATAAACTTGAATCAATGACTGATGAGTGTAACAAAGTATGAGGAAAAGTTTTCTTGACTCTCTAAATTTGCAGAAAAGATGGTCTCGACTGACGAAGAACGAAAGAGGAGATTTACCCAAGGATTAAGGCTGGAATTGAAAGATGCCCTAGCCCCGACCTATCAGAACAGTTATGCCACAGCCATCAAATTTGCTTGTAGAGTAAAGGAAACCAAGAATGCCTTACGAGCCATGCACCAGTCGAGAAGGACATATATGAAGTCCCAATCCCTACACATTCCCGACCCATAGGGAGTAAACTTTGAGCAAAATAAAGTCCCTAGAGGAGACACATACCGACCCTCAACCACTTCAAGAAGCCTAAGCATTGCCTCGAGAGGGACAACTCATGTACGTTGCACGTACTGTGGAAAGAGAGGCCATGATGAGAAGGATTGCTGGAAGAGGGCAAACAAGTGTCTACGGTGTGGAAGTACTGAACATGAAATATTTGAATGCTCACAAGCTCAGCCGAGTTGCTTGTCTCAACCCATAGGATCCTAGGCATCAGTCGCTAAACCTGCTCAGAATGGAGGAGCAAGTAGGGGCAGTCAACCAAAGGTACAAGCTCATGTATACGCGATGGAAGATAGTGAAGCCCAAGTTTTGACCGAGGTCATTGAAGGTGCCCTTCCTATCCTGGGTAAAATAGCTAAAGTGTTGATTGATTATGGTGCTTCTCATTATTTTGCTAGTTACTCCTTTCTTGAGAATATGGAAGAGAAAATAGAGGACTTACCCTATAAATTGGAAGTTAGCACTCCCATAAATGATATTAAAATCCTAACTGTACATGTATGTAGAAACTGTGAGGTGAATGTGGGACATTGGGAATTGCCCATAGACTTAATTGCTTTACCTTTAAAGGGATATGAGGTGATACTTGGCATGGATTGGCTTGCTAAAAATCACACCCAATTAAATTATCATACGAAGGAAGTTAAGCTGTGTCGACCCGGAGAACTTCTGATTAAAGTAGATATGGGAAGGAAGAGATCCTCCTCATTGCTTGTGGCGGGAGTCAAAGCTGGACGAATGATTTGTAAGGGAGCAACTGGAATATTGGCTTATATCTTGAATAAGCCAGTGGACCAGTTAAAGGGAGAAGATATAACTGTGGTCCAAGACTTTCCTGAGGTATTTCCAGAGAAACTAGTAAGTTTACCTCCTGAAAGGGAGACTGAATTTACTATTGATCTAGTACCAGGAGCCGCATCTATTTCTCAAACCCCTTATCGTATGGTGCCGCTAGAGCTACAAGAGTTGAAGCTACAACTCGGAGACTTAATAGCTCGAGGATTCGTTCAACCAAGTACCTCTTATTGGGAAACCCTGGTATTGTTTGTTAAGAAGAAGGATGGCTCTCTTCAGATGTGTATCGATTATCGAGGCTCAAACAATGTGACAATTAAGAATAAATACCCTCTTCCCATTATTGAGTAGTTGTTTGATCAACTCCAAGAGGCAGTCGTATTTTCCAAGCTGGATTTGCGACAAGGGTAATATCAGTTATGAGTAAAGAGGAAGGACATATCCAAGACATCTTTCAATACTCGATATGGTCATTACGAATTCCTAGTAATGCCATTTGGGGTAACCAATGCACCAGCGGCATTCATGGACCTCATACATCGAGTATTTCAGCCATACCAAGATGAGTGTGTTGTCATCTTCATTGATGACATCCTGGTCTATTCCAAATCTTAGTAGGAGTATGGGGGGCATCTAAGGAAGGTATTACAACTGCTTGAAGAGCACAAGTAGTATGCCAAAATTAGCAAATGTGAATTCTGGCTAGACCAAGTGAACTTTTTGGGACACATGATTAGTAAGGAAGGAATATCCATGGATCCCTCTAAAGTTGAAACAATTCTAAACTGGAGGGTGCCAAACAATAGTACATAAGTGCGGAGCTTTCTTGGACTAGCAGGATATTATTGACGTTTTGTTAAAGACTTCTCTAAGGTAGCATCCCCTTTATTATTCTTAACTCAGAAGGGAGTTAAGTACAAATGGAATGAGAAGACTGAATCCAGTTTCAAGAATTGAAGAAACGTCTGACCATTGCCCTAATCCTTGCCCTACCTGAGGGAAATTATGGATTCATAGTATATACTGATGCTTCATGAGATGGTCTAGGGTGCATATTGAAGCAAAAGGGCCACGTGGTTGCTTATGCATCTCGAAAGTTGAAAATTTATGAAAAGAATTACCCCACCCATGATCTAGAGCTAGATGCAGTGGTGTTTTCTTTAAAGAAGTGGTGTCATTACTTATATCGAGTCACGTTTGAAGTAATGTCAGATCATAAGAACCTGAAGTACCCATTTTCCCAAAAAATACCTGAATATGCGCCAACGTTAGTGGATGGAGTTTTTGGGGGATTATGACTGTGTAATCAATTATCATCCTGGCAAGCCGAACGTGGTGGCAAACGCACTAAGCCGGATGGTGAATTTGGCGCATATCTGGATAAAAGAGACAAAGATGTTATCACAGGTAGAGAATTGGGAATGCAAGACTAAACCTGGCCGACTTGTATTCTTCAATCTAAGGGTACGAAAGGTTATACCCACAGAGATTAAGGAGGCTCAAGAGTCGGATGAATCATTGGTGAAGAAGAAAAAACTTATCGCTGAAGGGAAGTTGCTAGACTTTGAAGTGAACAGTGAAGGAATACTGACCTATAGAGGAAGGCTTTGTCCACTCCAAAATGCAGCAATCACCTAGAGAGTGTTGGAAGAAGCCCACGATCCAAGTATACGGTACACCCAGGGGGGACCAAAATGTACCAAGACCTGAAACAACGTTACTGCTGGGATAATATGAGGAGAGACATAGCATAATACGTAGCACATTTTTTAGTGTGCCAGTAGGTCAAGGTCGAGCATCAAAAGCCATCGGGGTTGCTACAACCATTGGAGATTCCCGAATGGAAGTGGGATCACATCACAGTGGACTTTGTGACAGGATTACCCCACATACCGAAGAATTTTGACGCAATATGGGGGGTGGTTGATAGGTTAACCAAGTCGGCTCATTTCCTACCGATCAACGTTAAATACTCCTTGGAAAGATTGACTACCCTATACATCCGGGAAATCGTAAGATTGCATGGGGTGCCGATAACTATCGTATCTGATAGGGACCCGAGATTCACTTCCCATTTTTGGAGGCAACTGCAAGCAACTTTGGGAACCAAATTGAACTTTAGTACAAGTGCCCATCCACAAACAGACGGGCAGTCGGAGAGGACAATTCAAACCTTGGAGGACATGCTTCGAAGCTGTGTTATGGATTTCGAGGGAAGTTAGGACACTCATTTACCTTTGGTAGAATTCTCTTATAACAATAGTTATCATTTGTCCATTGGTATGGCCCCATGTGAAATACTCTATGAAAGGAAGTGTCGGACACCCCTCTTTTGGGACGAAGTGGGAGAGAAAAATATTTTTCCAGTGGCCAGTGTACCCTGGATTGAGGAATCTGTGAATAAGGTCAAATTGATAAAGCAACGCTTACAGATGGCTCAAAGTAGACAAAAGAGTTACGCGGACCATCGAAGGGGGGATTTGGAGTTTGGAGTAGGTGACCAAGTGTTTTTGAAGGTAACCCCTAACAAGGGTCTAGTCCAGCATGGCAAGAAAGGAAAACTGAGTCCTAGGTACATTGGCCCTTTTGAGATCATACAGCGAGTCGGGCCAGTTGCATATCGACATAACCTACCTAGTCAGTTAGGGAAATTACACAATGTTTTTCATGTGTCACTTCTGAAAAAGCACCACCCTGACCCCGGACACGTGTTAAATCATGAAGACTTAGCAGTGAATGAAAAGCTAATGTACGAGGAAAATCCCGTGAAGATATTGGATCAAAAAATCAAAACCTTGCAAACTAGGGAGATTCCTATAGTCCTGGTATTATGGAGAAATCAAAAGGTCGAGGAAGCAACTTGGGAGTTGGAAGCTGAAATGAAGGATAATTATGTGTGTATATATAAATAAATAATATATATATTATAATAATAATAATACTAACAACAATAAATAAATAATTAAGTAAGTAAGAGAAATTACCAAGAAGAAAATATACATAATTATACATACATATATGTATAGTATAGGACAATAGTAATAATAAGCAAAGGAATGATCAATGGAATAACCAAATGCAAGAAAATTACCATGAAGAAAAGCTGGTATCGGATGTGAAAAATTGTTCAAAGTAATTTTTTGGAGCAAGTGGTATTACCGGGAAGGGAATGAACGGCGGACGTGAAGGAGTTTGTCCAAAGTAATTTTGGGCAAGTAGGCTTGAGGTTTACAGGATAAAATTTTAGGTTGGGTAGGTGGCAGAACCCTATATTTTAGTTAGTATAAATATCAGTGATATCCTCCCCAGAACTCATGGCCTTAAGACACTTTGAGTACCAAAATTCAGAAGGTTAAGCAGTGAATTAGAAGTGGCGGTTGTCAAGCCAAGTTTAACTAAGGTGAGTGTTGCATCGCCCTAGCACAAATTGAGATAAAATCCAGGTTTATGTTTAAATATATTTATATATATAATGCCATCAGAAACCTGACTCTCTCGAACTGAACCCTCCACCTCTTGAACCCCTGCTAAAATTTCACCTCTCGAACCCCTATTGAAGTTCTACCTCTCGAACCCCTGCTGAAACTTCACCTCTCAAATCTCTGTTGAAACTCTACCTCGAACTAGTTCCCTGAAACCTTTACCCCTCGAACTAGTTCCCTGAAACCTTTACCCTCGAACTAGTTCCCTGAAACCTTTACCCCTCGAACTAGTACCCTGAAACCTTTACCCTCGAACTAGTACCCTGAAACCTTTACCCTCAAACTAGTACCATGAAACCTTACCCCTCAAAACCTTCTCCCAAACCATTACCTCTCAAACTATACCTCCCGAACCGTACCCTCGAAATTGTATCCCTCAAACTGTACCACCCGAACTGTCCCCCCTGAACTCACCTCTCGAACCGTACCTCTCAAACTAATATCACCAAAACCATTACCTCTCAAACTGTACCCCTCGAACCTTACCCCTCGAACTATTACTAATGAAACCCTTACCTCTCAAACTAGTGCCACTAGAACCGTTACCTCTCGAATTGTACCCCTCAAACCTTACCCCTTGAACTAGTACTACTGAAACCTTTACCTCTCAAACTAGGGCCACTAGTACCACTTACCACTCGAACCAGTACCACCTGATACCCATGCCACTTGAACCTTCTCCATTTGAATTCTTTGCTCGAACCTCCTACCCAACTACTCGAACTGTAAGTACTCGAACCCCTGTACTCATCTGCTTGAACCCCAGTACTTGAAACCTGATACTCGAACCTTTCTACTCAATACTCAAGCCATGAGAGAGAGATATGACGGTTACACTCAAATGATTGTATTTACTGACTATTGAATTAAGTGTGTATTTTATCATACTATACTAGATTATCGTGAAACTGAACTCCTAAACTGCTCTAATAATTTATGTGAAAGACCAGCTTGTAATTTATCTTGCCGTGTCAACTTGAAACATACTGCTCTGATGACAAGCTTGTACTTTATCTTGCTGTGTTAAACATGAACTACCTGCTACCTGATTACCTGTCTGTGAATTTTGGGGGCCCCGGTGTGATTGTAGTTTGGTCAAACTCAACGGGGAACGGTACTGACCAGACCGTTTGATTAGACCGGCTACACGTGGATTTTGGTATGCTGGGATAACCACCTGACTGATACTAGCTCGTAACTAAACACCGGCGTGAATGGGAAAAGTGAATTCTAAACTAATAGCCTTTGGGCATCACTGACTGGGTTATGTTGTGTATGTTTGTCACAGTTGTCATATAGGCACTTGGAGGCAACTCAGCACTAACCACCCGTATCCTTTTTACTATGTGCTAGGACATACGTGGCTAGTTGTTAATTGTTAATTGTTATTCTGTGACCACTAAAACCCAACTGGGTAAATACTGGCGATGGAACCTCACTAAGCAAGGATCTTACCCTAGTTAAACAACCCTTTTTTTAGGTGAAGAAGAACAGTAAGAGAAAAGTGCTTATGTCTTTACTCCTTTTGGGAAAGATCCAGACTATTTGAATTTTAATGTGAACTTTGATACTGTAACAGTTAGGAGAAATTTTTGTTTGACATTTGTAATAAATTATTTTCACTGTAATAGTAAATTAGGTTTTTAAATTACTTAAAATGCTTCCGCATAAACTTTAATTACTCGTTAATACTGGCCCTTTCGGTAGCACGCTCAAACTTGGCCCGATACTTGTATTAGGGTTTGCGGGTGTTACAGCGGAGCTATGGTGGAGGCATCAATAATGCCTTGAAACAAGCTTAAGAAGAATGTCATTTTACATTGTGACTACAAGCGCCGATGAATCCCTTCATGCCCGGTAAGTTCACCCCGCCGCTGTGGGCTCCAGTTCCACTGCCTTCATTTTCCCCGTCGTTGAGCACCTTCTGGAACACTAGCAACATCCGTGAGACCCTAAAAACTTGCACGAAACCTTCAGCCTCACTAAAGCACTGTATGAAACTGCTAAAAGTAGAAATTTAGCACCAATTTTTTTCCAACCGGTGAAACCTATTCGTCGGTTACTTAGGCACCGATTTTTTTTTACGAAAAAAATAGTGCTAGAACAAAAAAAAAATAGTGCTATAGGGGAGTCTATGTGGTAGTGCATACATAATAATCATGTGCAAAAAAAGGTGATCTCGGGGAGATGAGGAAAAACAAAAAATAAAAATTAGGATTTAAGATCAGAACTTTGCTCTGATACCATGATAGAATGATTTGCCATAAGAAATTGTATTATTGATGACTGAATATATAGAGAGTATAATAGAGGTGTAATAAGGAAAAAACCCAATCGTAATCTAATTAGTAATTTGATTTATCCTAACACTTGAGTTGGCTATATGCAAATGAACAACATATCAGTAGCATCCATTCACCGTTTCTCTATGGATTGAAGGTACACCGTACTTCTCTAAATATATTAGACCTTAGATTTTCCGATCTAAATCATTAAACGCAAGATTGAGCCAGCAGAGAGATTTTGTAAAGCCATTTTTGACAGATAATCTGCTACTAAATTTCCTTGTCTATGTATGAGTAAAAGCAAATGAGTCCATTTCACATTTCAACATTTAATTCAGAAACCCGATGAAATAGTGGCCACGAAGCTTTCAATGATCATAAATGCAACCCACAACTACCTTACAGTCATATTCTAAATTTCCGGAGATGTTCAGTTTTTTTATCAATTTCAAACCAGACCTCAGAGCCATAATCTGGCTAGATGTAGTGTGTTGCCACTTAATGTAAACCTTTTATAAACGAACCCACGGAGTTTCTGATTACAATGCAAATTCCAGCCATCCCATTACTTTAGACCAAGCTGCATCTACATTAATCTTGTATTTATCTGTTGGTTTCAACAACTTCATAATTTTGAGTTTAGGCTTAGGTGGTGGTCTAAGTTTAGGTGTCAAATCTAGCTGAAACCAGATTATGTCCTCCCTATTTTTATTATAAATTTTGTGAGTGAAGAAGGCTAGAAAATTTTCTTGTTTGATTGCCTGAATCATCACTGAAAGTTGTGGATTCGGGTTTTCAAACAGAGCTTTATCTTTTGCCTTCCATAAATGCCAACATATAAATGATGGTATTAACCTGTTAAGTTTGTGTGTATTTGAAACACCAGATGAAGTCCAGTAATAGGTTAATCTATCCCAGATAGTATCAAATGGGAAGTGACTATGCTCAAAATTTCATTGAAAACTGACCATAACTATGTTGCTAGATTACAGTCATTAAAAAAGTGAATGAGAGAGTTACAATTGCAACAAAAGATGCATTTAGATGCAATTCTAATCTCAAAATACACAGTTATGTCATCAAAGGTAATATAGCATTAACTAATTTCCACATAAAGATGCATATTTTCTTTGCGAGTTTCTAGTGCCAAATCTGAGATGGATTTCTGAGCGCATTCCTCTTCCTGGATACAACTTCATATGCAGACTTAAAAGAGAATTGACCATTGTTCCCAGGTATTCAAATAAGTCTATCATCCCTGTGAGGTAGACTTTAGCAAGCTGCAAGAAGTTTAGAATGTTGGGGGGCGAAAAACTGAGTTGTGGAATACGAGTGTGTTTTATATTTACAAACTCAACAATAGAGATGTCAGTGATAGTGTTCATGTTCTGATTTTGACAAAGATCCTGCAAGATTCCAATGCCTGTCCAATTTGAGGTAAAAACATTTTCTCTGCCAATCCCATGAATAATCCTAGTGTGAGATTCACCTAACCTATTAACCTGGACTATTCTTTTCCAATTGATAGATTTCCTATGATTTTTGAATGGTGACCAAAGAAACTGAGACTATGGTACAATTCCTTTCTGGAATTTCCACCAAAGTTTTAGGGAGAAAGCCTTAATGATACTAATAAAATCTCTAAGTCCCAAACCATTTTGATTGATTGGAAAGATCAAGTTTTTCCAATTTTCTAACCCTTTTTGTAACCTGCCTCAGATTCCCCCTAGAATTAAACTGAAAGTTTCCTTTTTAGAGCCTTTAGAACAATATTTGGTGGTTTTAAAACTGCCCATAGGTTTTGCGGAATAGAGAACATAACTGATTTGTTTAGAACAAGTTACCTGTCTCGCTAAGCCAATGACTTTTCTAGTTTTTCAACTTTCTGTCTTATATTTCAAAAAGTAGCTGAAAATAAACTAATCTTAATCTACCAATAAAAATAGGGCAGCCCGAGTAAGTGAAATAAAATTACCTTCATTCATGCAATGTTGATTCTTAACAAGCTGAATCTGGGATCTAGTAGCATGCTTACTGATATATAAACTACTTTTACCATAGTTTATCATATGACCAGGAGTATTTTCAAACACAGCAAGAAAAACTTTAAGTCTAATGATGGAAGTTTGTTATCTCGGATAAAAAAGTACAATGCCATTCGCATAACTTAAATGAGAAATAGAACATGTAGGATGTTTAAAATAAGAAAGCTTTCCATTTTGGAAAATAAACTTCAGGCTTTTAGTGAAAGCTTCAGAAAAAATGTTAAATAAACAAGGAGATAGTGGATCTCCTTGTTTAATACCTCTTGATGCTTGAAAGAAGCTAGAGAGTTTTCCATTTATGATTATAGAAAACCAAGCTCAAGAGAGGTTATTTATTATGACATTAGTAAACTGAGTTTTGAAACCAAAATTTTGTAGAACTGCAGTTAGGAAGCTCCAATTCACCTGTTAAAAGCTTTGGCCAAATCTAACTTAATGATACAATTTCGGATTTTTTTTCGAGAAATTTGGCCATCTCCTATTAGTAAATAACATTATCAGCGATGTCCCTACCCTAAATACAAGTTGTTTAGTTATCTGAAATGATTTTAGGCATTAGTTTAAGCATCCAGGTCTGAAATGATTTTAGGCATTAGTTTAAGCATCCAGGTCTGAAATGATTTAGGTATTTGGCTGAGGAAATGGGATCTAATTGGAGGGAATTGGAGTCTTAATCATTAGTTAATAACCTAGAGAAAAACTAGATGGCCTCATTTTCTATCTCAGTCCCGTTTTTTAACCAAGTCCCATCAATAGTTTTAATCTTTGTTACAATCTGCCTAGTCCTTCATTCTTTTACTTACGCATGAAAGTACTTCGTATTTTCATCACCATTTTGTTTCCATTTAAGCTTTGCTTTCTATTTTCAAAATAGGTTTTCCTCATGCAAAGCTTTGAAAAGTAATGCCTTTTCATTTTCATATCAAACATATCAGCCTCAGAATTAGTTTGTAAATGAGATAAACCTCCATACACATGAGGTGTGAGTTTGTTAGACATTTATAGGCAATACAATGCTTAATTAATACAACTTGGGCTTACAGCCCATTACTGAACTCCTATACCCCCCTCAAGTGAAGCGTCGGGTTGACCGAAACGCAGAGCTTGGAACGAAAAAATTCAAAAAACGGCTTTGGTGGCCCCTTGGTGAAGATATCCGCAAGCTGCAAGGAAGTAGGCACATGACTGACACGAAGCTTGCCAGAAGCCACCAGCTCCCGAACAAAATGATAATCGATGTCGATGTACTTCGCCCGTTTATGAGCAACGGGATTCTGAGCCAAGAAGATCATACTGTTGTTATCACACAGCAACAAAGGCGAACCATCCAAGGGAAAACGCAACTCCCGTAGTAGATGAGAAAGCCAAACCACTTCAGCTGATGTGTTTGCGAGAGCACGATACTCCGACTCTGAGCTCGCGCGCAAGACAGTGGGTTTCTTCCTGGCACTCCAGGATACCAAATTACCACCCAAGAAAATCGCATAGTCATAGGTCGAACGACGCGTCTCCAAACAATGGGCCCAGTCAGCATCCGAGTAAGCACAAACATCATAGGAACCACCCGAGTGGAAAGTAAGACCCAGATGAGGTGTGCCAGCCACATATCGAAGAATCCTGGTGACAGCTGCAAAATGATCCTCCCGGGGATCCTGAAGAAACTGACTAACCGAGTTAACGGCAAAAGCCAAATCCGGACGGGTGATAGTCAGATACTGAAGAGCACCAACAAGCGAGCGATAAAGAGTCGGATTACCGAAAGAAGCACTGGAGCTACGGGAAATCTGAGAAAGCGGTACAAACGGAGTGGTGACTGGAGAAGTCTTAGTCATGCTAGCTCGAGAAAGAATATCACGAGCATACTTGGCCTGGCCAAGGAAGATACTCGAAGGAGAAGAGGATACCTCAAGACCAAGAAAATAGTTCAAAGAACCTAAGTCCTTGATCGAGAATTCCTTATCAGTTCTGGTTATAAACTGATGAATCGCACCCGCATCATTACCAGTAAGGATGATGTCATCAACATAGACCAGAAGGTAAAGCAGCGTAGAACCCCTAGAGAAAACAAACAGGGATGTATCCGAAGAACTACAAAGAAAACCAAGCTGGCGTAGATAAGAACTGAATCTATCAAACCAGGCACGAGGAGCCTGTTTAAGGCCATAAATAGCCTTCTGAAGACGACAAACATAATTAGGACGAGCAGGGTCCTCATACCCGACAGGCTGAGCTATATAAACTGGAGTATCAAGAACACCATTAAGGAAGGCGTTCTTGACATCAAGCTGATGCAACGGCCACTTCCGAAGCGTAGCTATAGCAAGAACAGTCTGAATTGTAGCAGCCTTGACCACCGGGCTGAAGGTGTGATCAAAATCGAAACCAGGAACATGCGAAAAACCCTGAGCAACCAGACGGGCCTTGTAACAATCAATAGTCCCATCGGATCTGTATTTCAGACGAAACACCCACTTTGAACCCACAACATTGGCATCCGAAGGCCGAGGCACCAACTCCCAAGTGTTCTGTCGACGAAGCGCATTCATCTCTTCATCCATTGCACTGACCCATTTTGGATCTAAGAGCTGTACAAAAATCTTGAGGCTCAAAATGAACCAAAACTGCAGCTAGAAGACCAGTGGGAACAAAAACAGGATAAGATGTAGGACGACGAGTACCATCCTGATTTCTGGTGGTCATATGATGAACCCTCTGCGGCGGAGCATTAGAATCTGAAGAGGACCCAGAGGAAGCGGAGGAACTCAAATATGGAGAAGTTGGCGTCGATGGTGAAGTGATCAATGGAGTAACCGGGACCTCCGGAATGGGCACGGGAGGCGGTAGGCAAGTCGAGGATGGAGACTGATCACAAAGAGTACAAGGACCAGAAACTGCCGAGGAGGAAAAGACCGGCTCAGAAGTAGACTGCTCAGGATTCAAAAAAGTAAGAACATCCAAGGATGAAAAATCCTGCTCAGTGCTCCCATTAGCTAAGGGAAAGCACATCTCGTCAAAACGAGCATGGCGAGTGATATAAATTCGACCAGTGACACTATCCAGACAGCGAAACCCCTTATACTGAGAACTGTAACCAATAAAGATACAAGGAATGCTACGAGGAGAGAGCTTATGATCAGCATAAGGTCGGACAAAGGGATAAACCCGACAGCCAAAAGGCCGAAAGTTCGAGTAGTCTGGAGTTTGACCAAACAAGAGATTGTAAAGGGAAGCACCATCAAGAACAGGAGTGGGCAACCTATTTATGGTGTAGACAGCAGCTGCAAAAGTATTGTCCCAGTGTGACAAGGGCAAGTGAGAATGGAACAATATAGTCAACCCCATCTCTGCCAGAAAGGCAACAGGGGCTGCTCCAGGACCCCCAAAATTCTGCAAATTCTTCAAAAAAGCCTCTTGATTCTCCGCCTCAGCAACAGCATCAACATATTGCGGAGTCGGAGAATGAGACAGCAACGGGGCACTAAAATCACTATAATCAGCCCCAGGAGCATGCAAAAACCATAACACCATATCATCATTTGTAGCAGGAGCATCCATGGCAGCAAGTTTATCAAATAAAACCTTAAACTGGAGATGTAAATCATGCACAGAACCAGTTTTGCGAAGATTCATGATTTGCACACGCAAGCTTAACACAGAAGACTTACTACGATTCTAAAAAATAGTAGAAAGAGTCTCCCAAATTTGAGCAGCAGTCTCACATGCAGAGATTTCGGGCATTACCTCAATAGAGACCGAAGAGAGAAGGAGACAACACAACTTTTCGTCATCAGCGATCCATTGATCATAGGAAGCCTTCAACCGGTCATAATCCTCACGCTTGGGGGTAGAACCCGAGGAAGAGGCGGCCGTGAGGAACGTTAGTGGCGTCTGCAATTGAGGGCACGGAGCGGAACCATCAAGATGCCCCAACAACTTCAGAGATCTAAAGTGAAGCTGCACCTGCTTCCTCCACATCATGTAATTGGAGGAATCAAGCTTGATCGTCATCAGATGAATCATATTGCTGTAAGAACGCTTGTCTTTTGCCATGATTGAAAGAAGAGAAAAAATAAATTCGATGAAGGAGGGAGGGAGAGAGACGAGGGGCGGATGAGGAGGGGAAGGAAGAGAGACGCAAGGCGTCAGTTATGGAAGAGAGAAAGCTAAAAGGCACCGCTCTGATACCATGTAAATGAGAGAAACCTCCATACACATGAGGTGTGAGTTTATTAGACATTTATAGGTAATACAATGCTTAATTAATACAACTTGGGCTTACATCCCATTACTCAACTCCTATATAGTTGATTCATAGATTAGCTCTTCTAAGTTTTTTCTCAGCCTTTCTAATTATTCATTAATATCCTCAAAGTTATCTTTATTCCATGCTTTCAGGACCACTTTTAATCTCTTCAATTTAAGAAATAGTTTGGTCGTACCACTTTCATGAATTGGTTGGTCCCAACTATTTTTTATCATGTATCCAAATCAGGTCTGGTTAGCCAAAAGTCAAGGAATCTGAACGGCTTTGGGTATGTTATGGCTCAATATCTTCTGTTACACTTTTTTGTATCACTATGTGTTACACCAATAGGATTTTGCCATGTGTCTCTTCTAAACTAGTTAAAATTTAGGAGGGACACGTGGCAGAATCTAACCGGTGTAACATGATACACAAAAGTGTAACAGAAAATCCTGAGCTGTATGTTATGATGTTACTACCAACTGTTAGTAACAATGGACATTGATCCGAAGTATGTTTATTTAAGGTGTGCACTGAACCATTAGGAAAATTCTACAACTAGGAGTCACCTGCTAGGGCTCTATCTAATCTCTCTATTGTAGGGGGCTTTCTATTGTTTGTCCATATGTTAGTATTTCGTATATTAAAGATATTGAGTTGATTAAGGTTAATAAAATCTGAGAAGTTCCCAATGCTACTTATGTTAGGTGTGTTAGGGTCCTTGTTTTCAGTTAATGAGCACATAGCATTGAAATCACCAATTAGGAGATTATGTAGATTATGAACTGGTTTGAGACTCTGCCACATATTTCTTCTAATACCAATAGAGGTAGAGGCATGGAGAAAATTCTATGTTTGTGGCTACAGTAGCCACAAACGGAAGTGAATACGGAGGACGCATTTAGAAAATGCGTCATCTCCATGTGTAATTTTTTTTAAAATTTTTTTAAATAGAGGACGCATTTACGAAATGCATCCTCTGGTTTTTTTATTTTTTTTTAAAAAAATCCTGGTCAAAAAAATCAGGCGGCGAAGGGGGAGCTGCCAAGTGGCGAGGACGCATTTACTAAATGCGTCCTCTATTTTTTTTTTAAATCCTGGTCCAAATTTATTTTTTTAAATATATTTATATATATACATAAATATAAATATATACATATATATAAATATAAATAAATACACATATGTATATATATAAATATAAATAAATATATATATAAAAATATAAATAAATAAATATATATATATATATATATATATATAAATATATACATATGTATATACAAATATAAATGTATAGATATATATATAATATATATGTGTATATATAAATATAAATATGTATATGTATATATAAATATATACATAAATATAAAAAAAATATATATATATATATATAAATCAATATATATATATAAATATATATATATATATATAAATACACACATGTATATATAAATAAAAAATATATATATGCAAATATAAATATATACATATATATAAATATAAATATATACATATATATATATAATATATGTGTATTTATATATATAAATATAAAGGCAAAGTCTTAGGAAAGACGGTCTTTCCATAAGCTTATGGAAAGACGGGGTTTGATTATAATAATAAAAGGTAAAAGGTCTTAGTTGCAATATTAAAGTTTTAGTATGAAACATGTAAATGTGTGGATATACATACATGTACACGTGTGGATATACATACATGTGGATATACATACATGTAAATGTGTGGATATACATGCATGTAAATGTATTCTTCTAATTTTATCTTAATTTCTTCTAATTTACACTTTAAACCTTGGTCTTTCCATAACTTATGGAAAGACCGTCTTTCAAGAGACGGACTCTATATATATATATATATGTACATACATATTTATATTTGAGTCCGTCTCTTGAAAGACGGTCTTTCCATAAGTTATGGAAAGACCGTCTTTCCTAAGACTTTGCCTATATATATATATAAATATATGTATATATATTTATTTATGTTTATATATATCTTTATTTATATTTATATGTGTATGTATATCCACACATTTACATGTATGTATATCCACACATTTACATGTATGTATATCCACATGTATGTATATCCACACGTGTACATGTATGTATATCCACACATTTACATGTATATATTTATATACATACGTATATATTTATATACATATATATATATTCATATATTTATTTATTTATTTATTTATATTTATGTATATAAATATATATTTATTTATATTTATGTATATATATATATATATCCGTATATATATATTTTTTATATATTTATCCGTATATGTATATATTTATATATATATATATATATCCGTATATATATATATATATTTTTTATATATTTATCCGTATATGTATATATTTTTATTTATATATTTTATTTATATTTCTATTTTATATTTATATTTATATTTTATATTTTATATTTATATTTATATATATAATTATATATATATTTATTTATATTTATATTTATATATATCTTTATTTATATTTATATTTATATTTATATTTATATATATCTTTATTTATATTTATATATATATCTTTATTTATATTTGTATATATCTTTATTTATATTTGTATATATCTTTCTTTATATTTATATATATCTTTATTTATAGTAAATGTATGTATATCCACACATTTACATGTATATATATCCACACATTTACATGGAGGCTTGGAGGACGCATGTTGTTTATGCGTCCTGTCGGTTAGCCGTGGCAGAGCTCGCACTGGGCATGCATGTGGCTTGGAGGAGAGTGCAGCATGTGGTTTGGAGGACGCATGTTGTTTAGAGAAATTTCTATGTTTGTGGCTACAGTAGCCACAAACAGCGCATATTATGGAGGACGCATTTACATAAATATATACATAAATATAAATATATATACATACATCTATATATATATACATAATATATATATATATATTTATATATACATATATAATATATATATATATATGTATATATAAATATAAATATAAATATGTGTATATATATATATTAATATATATATATATATATAAATATGTATATACAAATATAAATGTATGGATGTATATATAAATATAAATATTTATACACACACATATATACATAAATATAAATATAAATATATATATATAAATATATATACATAAATATATAAAAATATAAATATAAATAAATACATATATAAATAAATTTTCCAAATGCGTCTTCCATTATTTAAAGCTACAAAAAATACTATTATATTACCGATTTTTTTATACTTCCATTAAAATGCGTGGCTTATATATATATTAGAGTTTATATATATCTTTATTTATATTTATATTTATATTTATTTTTATTTTTATTTTTATATTTATATGTATGTATATTTTTATATTTATATATATTTTTTATATTTATATATATATATATGTATATCTTCATTTATATTTATATATATGTTTATATATATATATATCTTTATTTATATTTATATGTGTATTTATTTATATTTATATATGTGTATATATTTATATTTATATTTATGTATATATTTATACACATTTACGTGTGTGTACATCCACACATTGACGTGTGTACATCCACACATTGACGTGTGTACATCCACACATTGACGTGTGTACATCCACACATTGACGTGTGTGTACATCCACACATTTACGTGTGTGCATATTTATATATCTTTATTTTTATTTTTATATGTATGTATATTTTTATATTTATATATATTTTTTATATTTATATATATTTATATATATATATGTATATCTTCATTTATGTTTATATATATGTTTATATATATATATATATATATCTTTATTTATATTTATATATGTGTATATATTTATATTTATATTTATGTATATATTTATACACATTTACGTGTGTGTACATCCACACATTGACGTGTGTGTACATCTACATCCACACATTGATCGGCTCTGTCTAAAATAAAACCTGTCCGAAAACGGGAAAAAAAATAATATCCAAGAGGACGCATTTTGTAAATGCGTCCTCTAATTATTCTGCCAAGTCTAAAATTTAACCTGTCAGAAAAACGAAAAAAATTAGTTTCCAAGAGGACGCATTTTGTAAATGCGTCCTCTATTTATTCTACCAATCAGTCAAAAATAAAAATTGTCAGAAAAATGAAAAAAAATTATTTTCCAAGAGGACGCATTTTGTAAATGCGTCCTCTAATTATTCTGCCAAAAAAAAATTCAACCAGCTCAAATCGGAAAAAAAAAATCATTTCCGAGAGGACGCATTTTGTAAATGCGTCCTCTATATTGTTGGCCAATTTCACAAACCACGGTATTTGATGCCAACTTTCAAATTTTTGCTATACTAAAATCAAGAACTCTAGAGGCATGTATGAAGAAGACCTGCATCTCTTTTTGAAAAGCATAGATGGGTATTTTGATAGATATATACTGATCAGTATCAGTTATAACATCCACTTTACAAGTAGAATTACAGAGTAACCAAATATTGCATATGCTAGAAAAATATCCAAACTGGAAATTTAATCTGGTTTTATATGTATCGGCTTGGTTAGTGTCATGCTTGGGTTCAATAATACACAGTAGTTGAATAGCATGCATCTTGATCAATTTACTCGAATCTTTCAAAAGAAGTATCTACACTTCTTAGATTTCATGCAAGATACTTAAAATTACAGGTTTTATCAATCATTTAAAACCATTGATTTGCTTTTTGATGTTGTTTTCCTAAGATTCATGTGATTAAGTTTATTGAAAAGAGCCCATTTTCTTGTTTTTTATGGATTCAGCTAGAAACTACTTGATGGTTTATGTTTACTTACCTGATCCGACTGTAGCACTTGAGAAATTCTATTCGGTGAGAGTTCGGGTCCTAGATCATCTGTATCCCTAAGGATTGTAAACCTACTTCCTAACATTGGACCTGAGACACTGTGTAAAAAGTCTGTTAGTTTCATTATCCTCCGGTGAGAAGTTTAGAAGGATACCCGAGTCGTCCACAGCAAAGTGAGAGGGTGATTTTGTCAAAGGAGCATCCATGGATTGAATGATTGCTCTATGTATTGAGGGGTTAACAGGTTTATCCTTCAAATGTGAGGTAACTGTATGAACTGGATTGTTTTGGTGGGCATCCAGTTGATGATTTTTATTATCCTGTAAGTTGAGTAGTTGTAGGTCATTGTTGGTGTTGATCGAAACTCTTGCAGGCTGAGCTTGGTTTTTTTGTTGTGTTCATAGATGGTGTTAAAATATACTCAACCAACAGATCCTTTGACTGTGAATCCACTTCTTTTTGCTTTTGAGATATTGACAGATCTGAGGAGGTATTAGACGGGTTTGTAGCCTTCCATAAGCCTACTGCCTGGTTTTCTTTTGTGTTGGCTTTGGGTTTAAGAAGTGGTTTGGGAATGAGGTTAGGATTTAGCATCCTACGTTTTGCCTTATCATGCGCGATCTTTTTGCAATGTGCATAGTAAGTTGGCAGGTTATCATACTCCAGAGAGAATTTTTCACTATCAATGGTAGAGCCTAACCTTATTGCGGCTAGAATTTGAGCATGGAGATCTAAACCTTAATAGCTGAGGGCCGCGTGAGCTTTTCGGTTACCGAATCCATTTTGATGAAGCTACCGATCTGGTTTCCAATGGATTCGATCGATTCTAGGTTATTATAGTACAGAGGAGCATTTTTAATCATAACCCAAACAGGGACGATTGAAGATTCAGTGCTCGGATTGAGTTCCAATGTCCACCGGAGAACTCTCATCATTGTGCCGTTGAAGGACCATACACCTTTAATCCAACATCTTTGAAAACCATTTTTGCTTTGGAATCAGAGTAGAATATTCTTGAAATCGATCGCACTGATCTGATACTCGCCAACAAAACCTATGGTTTTAATATCTGCTTCGGTTTTCTCCATGGGTGACCTGCATTTTGGATAATTTCCGATCAGAGCATTTTTATAGGGAAGTGATAGCTGTTCTATTTGCTCTGGTGAGTAGAGGCAGGAAGGTTCTCCCTTGTGGTGAGTTATTGGAATAAGATTGGGGATTGATGGCATGGTGGGACAGATGGATGGAGTATATTTACATCTTATCCACTACTGGATGCATGTCTCTCCACGACAACTTAATTGATTAATACATTTCCCATCCACAAAAAGGCATGAAAATTCATGTACACTCCGAACCTGAAAACTAAATGGATTTCCGAACTCCGACTTTCCTCGTGTCAATCTTCATCCTGATACACATATCTTCTTCATCCTTCCCCATAGCGAAGCCCGGTTGCCCGGACCGCTGCGGTAGTGTGCGCATCCCGTATCCATGGGGCATCGGCAGCGGTTGCTACATGGACGCACAGTTCAGCATCAACTGCGACAACGTCACGAAGAAGCCCTCATACGACTACACCGAAATTCGAAGCATGTCCTTAAAAGGTCAGATGCGCATTTCGTACAAGGTTTCCTACGACTGCTACAACCCAGCAACGAACACGAGTTCTGGACACGACAGCCCGCGAATGGTGATGTCCAAGGTCATGGTCCTAAACCGCACCGCAAACAAGTTCACAGCAATCGGCTGCGATACGAACGCGTTGATCGAAGGTTACAACGGTAATGGCCAACGTAAGTACACTACTGGATGCATGTCTGTATGCGACGAGAAAAAAGATGTGGTGACTCTTGGCGACGGCTCTTGTACCTGTTGGAAAATGATTGTAAAACAAGTTGAATTTCGTCAATTTTTGGGCTTCGTTTTAATTTGGGCTTGAACTGAATTAGAGTCAGTGGGCATCGTTTTTGGATTCTCCTCTGCGAGTACTATAAAATCGACTGTTTAAACTTTCAAAACGGATAAAGAGTGAATGATATATGGATGCTTGAAAAGTCACTCTTAGAATGGAAACTTAGGTTGAAATTCATTCGCACGTACTAAGTTTTCTGTAATTTTTTACTGTCTAAAATGTGTTTGGATCGTGTGGAAGTCTCTAAAAAGCCCAAACCGCATAACAAATATTCTAAAAATAACGTATGGAATATATGAGATTTGATACGCGGTTAATCATGATAAGGAATACGATATTCTTATCTTTCCAGAATCTATTCAAATATTTGTAAAATATTTGGTGGTTAGAGAATATTTTCTCTGATTACGGGAATCAGATCTTCCACGTATCTTCCCATAGGGTTTTTTAGACATCTATAAATAGAGCATCTATGTCAGACAGAAATCTCGCACCGTTCTCAATTTTCTCCCTACTTCTAAACTTGAGTCTTATCTTCTTTCTCTGTCTTTGTTGGTGATAGTCCTTCGGGCTTTGTGTGACTCCGAGGTAATTTTTACTTGTTAAAATTACTTTCGATGGTCTTATCCTAGGGAACGATGTCCACGATGGGACTCATTCGTTTCAAGGGCAGTGAGTGTTACTCGTGACTCCATCAATTTGTGATTACTTGAAACATGATTTATGCTTTGATTATTTGTAATTTAAGCTTTTCGATTGTATGCTTGAATAATTAATAAAATTTTATTATTCTTGCATATACTAATTGCTCGTTCAATTTTGTTATTTGATTTTCCATATGATATAATCAATATATGTCCAACAGTCTTGAAACGAATGATCTTTGTTGATCTATATTAATGCGGAAATTGTATGTGATATAGATTGCATGCTTACGTGAATATCAGAATATATGATCCAGCATTATCTATATTAATGCTTACGTAAATTGAAATAAATTGTATGATCCGGCATTATCTACATTAATGCTTACGGAAATTGAAATAAATTGCATGATTTAGAATTTGTAAATTTCCATGCGATCCAAACTTTCCATATGATTAATTGCATGATTAATCTGCATATGGTAACCAAATTTTGCATACCATATTTATTTGTAATTGGATTTCGATGCCATCTATATTGTGCATTCCACTTTATGGATATTGTGTGTAATGGTTTTGGTTATTTACAACAAAATCATATTGAGCAATTTGTTATGTATAATTATTTAAAATATTATACTACAATATTTGATGCGTTCTTATATTTAATGATGAATAATTTTTTGCATGTACACATCGTGAATCTGAGAACCATGTCAAGCAATGATGCTGCGAAGACTACCCCTGGGGCGATGCCTCTTGTGGCTGTGCCTCATGCTGAGAAACCCGAGAAGTTCAATAATGGTATGAACTTCAAGATGTGGCAACAGAAGATGCTCTTCTACTTGTCCACTACGGGTTTGGAACGTTACGTTCACGAAGATCGTCCCGTTATGGATGAGAAAAGCGCTAAGGAAGTTTAAGATGTTGCGGTGGAGTGGAACTCTATGGAGTATGTCTGCCGCAACCTCATTTTGAATGGCCTTCATGATGCCATTTGGAATGTGTATCAGGTGAAGGAGCCTTCTAAGGTGTTGTGGGAAACTATTGACCAAGAGTACAGGGGTGAGGAAGTTGGATCCAAGAAGTGGGTTGTCGGCAAGTTCCTCGACTACAAGATGGTTGATGCCAAGTTTGTGGTCAGTCAAGCTCAAGAGCTTCAAATGATGATCAATGGGCTGATAGCCGAGAAGATGACAATGTGCGAGACTCTCCAGGTCTATTGCATCATCGAGAAGCTACCTCCAAGTTGGAAGGACTTCAAGAGTTATCTGAAACACAAGCGAAAGGTGATGACCATGAGGGATCTAATGCAAAAGCTTCGTGTTGAGGAGGATAACCGCATCTCTGAAAAGAGGATGAATGGATATGTGCCTGTGGCTAGGGCCAATCTCGTGGAGGTTGGTGGGAGCTCAAGTCAAAGAAGCCCAAGGCAAAGAAGGGACCCAAGGTGGGAGCTAAGGGTGGAGTTTTGAAGAAGTTGAAGTTCACTGGCAAGTGCTACAACTGCAACCTCGTTGGCCACAAGTCTTCCGAGTGTAAGAAGCCAAAGAATGCCAAGAATGAGGCAAACATGGTCGAAAATCTTGCACAAGATGTGAACAACATCGATCTATGTGCTGTGATTTCTGAAGTCAACATGGTGGACTCTAATCCAAAGGAATGGTGGATTCTAATCCAAAGGAATGGTGGATTGACACTGGTGCTACTAAGCACATATGATCTGTCAAGGAAGTGTTCTCAAACTTCAAGGCAATTGAAGATGGAGAGACCATCTACATGGGCAACTCTGTAACTTCCATGGTGAAAGGCCGTGGCACTGTGGTGCTGAAGATGGCATCTGAGAAGGAGTTGACTTTGAAGAATGTTTTGTATGTGCCAGACATTCGCAAGAACCTTGTGTCTAGTTTTGTGTTGATCAAGCATGGCTTTAAGCTAGTGTTTGAGTCTGATAAGTTAGTCTTGTCAAAGCAAGGTATGCTTGTGGGCAAAGGTTATGAGCTAGATGGTATGTTCAAGTTGAACACCATGGTTGTACCTCCTAAGAAAGATGAAATGAATGCTTCTTCTTCTGCCTACATGATTGAGTCTTCCAATTTGTGGCATGGTAGACTAGGACACGTTAATTATGATTCGATAAGAAGATTAATTAACATGAAGAAACATACCTAACATGAAAATTGATACAAATCATAAATGTGAAACTTGGGTTGAAGCCAAGATGACTCGAACATCTTTCAAACAAGCCAAACGAAACACGAAAACTCTTGAGTTGATACATACCGATATTTGTGATCTCAAGTTCGTCCAAACAAGAGGAGGTAACAAGTATTTCATCACCTTCATAGATGATTGCACGAAATACTACTACGTGTACTTGTTGAAAAGAAAAGATGAGGCAATTGAGAAATTCGTACTCTACAAAACGGAAGTTGAAAATCAACTTGATAAGAAGATCAAGGTGATTAAGAGTGACCGTGGAGGTAAATATGTAGAGCCATTTAAGGACTATTGTTCTGAACAGGGTATCATTCACGAGGTCACTGCCCCCTACTCGCCACAATCAAATGGTGTGGCTGAACGTAAATATTGCACTCTTAAGGAGATGATGAATGCAATGTTGATAAGTTCTGGGCTACCACAAAGCATGTGGGGGGCCATTTTGACGACCAACTATCTTTTAAATAAGATACCACGTAAGGATGAGAAGGTAACTCCCCGTGAGTTGTGGAAAGGCACAAAGCCGTCATTTACGTACTTGCAAATGTGGGGGTGCCTTGCAAAGGTGTTGATACCAACCCCTAAGAAGCTAAAGATAGGACCTAAAACGGTTGATTGTATCTTTATAGGGTATGCACATGAAAGTAGTGTTTATCGCTTTCTTGTACACGAATCTGATCATCCCAAGATTCACAAGAACACAATCATGGAATCAAGAAATGCAAACTTCTTTGAAGATGTGTTCCCTGCGAAGGAAAGGGTTGGATCGTCGAAAAGGACCATTGAGTCTGTAGACGAAGATGTAGGAATTCCTGATGATCTCGAGGATCAAGAGGAAGGGGATAAACCTAGAAGAAGCAAACAGATTAGGACTGAGAAGTCATTTGGTCCTGATTATCTAACGTATATGCTTGAAAGTGAGCCACAAAGCTGTAAAGAAGCTGTGAATTCGTCTGAGGGTCCTATGTGGAAAGAAGCGATTAAGAGTGAAATCGAATCGATTTTACAAAATCATACTTGGGAGCTAGTGGACTTACCACCTAGGTGTAAACCACTAGGCTACAAGTGGATCTTCAAAAGGAAGATAAGAGCCGATGGTTCGATTGACAAGTACAAAGCAGGCTTGTAATCAAAGGTTATAGACAAAAGGAAGGTCTTAACTACTTTGATACTTATTCTCCTGTCACGAGAATAAGCTACATTAGAATGATACTAGCTATCGCCGCGTTACGTAAGCTTTAGGTTCATCAAATGGATGTGAAGACTGCCTTCTTAAATGGTGATTTAGAGGAAGAAATCTACATGGAGCAACATGAGGAATTTAGCTCTCCAGGTCAAGGAGGGAAGGTTCTTAAGTTGGTGAAATCATTGTATGGTCTCAAACAAGCTCCAAAGCAATGCATGAGAAGTTTGACCATGCCGTTCTAGCCAATGGTTTCAAAATAAATGAGTGTGATAAGTGCGTCTACGTGAAAGACACGGAAAATGGATATGTAATCTTATGTGTATATGTAGATGACTTGCTCATTGTGGGTAGCAATGGAAAAATGATCAAATCTACCAAGGACATGTTGAATTCTCATTTTGACATGAAGGATATGGGACAGGCATATGTGATCTTAGGGATAAAGATCATCTGAAGCTCTGATGGTATCACTTTAACCCAGTCTCATTATGTAGACAAAATCCTTGAGAAATTCAACAAGAATGACTCAGAGGTGGCGATGACTCCAATCGATCCCAATTTGCATCTACGAAAGAATAAATTGGAAGCTATTAATCAGGTGGAGTACTCGAGAGTCATTGGAAGTTTAATGTACCTAATGAGTTGTACTAGACCAGACATTGCTTACACTGTAAGTAGGTTGGGTAGATACACGAGTAACCTCAGTATGACTCACTGGAAGGCTATAACTAGAGTATGGAGATATCTACGTTTTACTCGTGATTATGGTCTACATTATGCGAGTTATCCAGCTGTAATTGAAGGATACAGTGATGCAAACTGGATACACAATATAAAGGATCTGAAATCCACTAGTGGGTATGTATTTACACTAGGTGGAGGAGCAATCTCATGGAAATCCTCTAAACAAACTATTATTACTCGGTCCACGATGGAATCCGAGTTTGTTTCCTTAGACAAAGCGGGTGAGGAGGCCGAATGGCTCATCCAATTTGTAGAGGACATTCCTAGATAGCCAAAGCCTGTGCCAGCCATATGTATACATTGCGATAATGTGTCGGCTATTGGCAAGGCTAAGAATATGCTATATAATGGGAAGTCTCATCATATTTGACGAAGACATAGTTCCATTAGACAACTTCTCTCAACTGGAGTGATCACAATTGACTATGTAAGGTTGAAAGACAACATAGCTGATCCCTTGACAAAAGGGTTGAATCGAGAGATAGTTGAAACATCATCAAGAGAAATGGGACTAAAGTCCACTAAATGATGGGTTACGTACGTGGACACCCAACCTATGTGAGTGGAGATCCCAAGATCTAGGTTCAAAGGGACAACTAAACTGCAAAGACCTATCGCAATCACTCTCCTATCTTATTTCCTATGATGAAGAAACAGTGAAGTGAGTGGAGGTTAAGCATTAAATTGCTTTTAATGATTCACGGCATCGAGTGTATGATACTTGAAAGAGCGCATAGTTTACGAAACTGCTCTTACGCTAAGAATCACCTATGTAAGCGAGAAGTGTAGCCTCTTTGAAAGGGAATTGTTGGGACGCAATTCCTTAGAAACCTTACATAACTAGGGGGTGTGCCATGGCCTGATTAATAGACACAACCGAGGAAAGCACAAAGGCTAGGAAAGATGTCTGTGGGAAGTGCATTGTCGTTCACACAAGTGGTCGGGGAAGTTCAAGGACATCGCGTCTACTTCCTAACCAGTGGGCTAAGTGTACTCTCTCTAGGGAAAGTTCAAAGAGTGACACCTACTTATCCTATGCAGCATCTATATCGTCGAAATGAATCTATCACCAAGTCAAACTCCATGTCTGGCGTGATTGTTCTGATTCCACATCAATATCTATTCATGTGGGGGATTGTTGGAAAATGATTGTAAAACAAGTTGAATTTTGTCAACTTTTGGGCTTCGTTTTAAGTTGGGCTCGAACTGAGTTAGAGTCAGTGGGCATCATTTTAGGATTCTCCTCTGCGAGTACTATAAAATTGACCGTTTAAACTCTCAAAACGGATAAAGGGTGAATGAGATATGGATGCTCGAAGAGTCACTCTGAGAATGGAAACTTAGGCGGACATTCATTCGCACGTACTAAGTTTTATGTAATTTTTTTACTGTCCAAAATGCATTTGGATCGTGTGGAAGTCTCTAGAAAGCCCAAACCGCGTAAAAAATATTCTAAAAATCACATGTGAAATATATGAGATTTGATTTTCTCTGATTACGGGAATCAGATCTTCTCTTATCTTCCTATAGGGTTTCTTAGACATCTATAAATACAGTCTCTATGTCAGATAGAAACCTCGCATCATTCTCAAGTGCCTTCCTACTTCTAAACTTGAGTCTTATCTTCTTTCTCTGTCTTTTTTGGTGATAGTCCTTCGGGTTTTGTGTGACTCCGAGGTAATTTTTACTTGTTAAAATTACCTTCGATGGTTTTATCCTAGGGAACGATGTCCACGATGGGACTCATTCGTTTCAAGGGCAGCGAGTGTTACTCGTGACTCCATCAATTTGTGATTACTTGAAACATGATTTATTCTTTGATTATTTGTAATTTAAGCTTTTCGATTGTATGCTTGAATAATTAATAAAAGTTTATTATTCTTGCATATATTAATTGCTCGTTCAATTTTGTTATTTGATTTTCCGTATGATATAATCAATATATGTCCAACAGTTCCGGCATCGGGTGTTGCCAGACGTCCATAGCCGGTGGACCTTTGGTGGTGAATACGACGCTGAGAAGCTTCAACAATCACAGCGATGTCTCGAGCTTCAATCCTTGCAGCTATGCTTTTGTGGTGGAAGAATCAGATTTTGAGTTTTCTGTACACCATCTCACCGGTATTAACCAAAACTCGAGTTTTCCGGCGGTGGTGGATTGGTTGGCGGGGTGGGACGTCTCGTGTCGAGAGGTGCAGAATGAGAATAAAACTTACTCAGGTTACGCTTGCAAAAATGTGCCGAATAGTGAATGCTACGATGAAGATGGGGCTAATGGTTACCGATGTAAGTGTAAGCATGGGTTTGAGGGAAACCCATACCTCTCAGTTCATGGTTGCCGAGGTATTTTCATATATTTCAAGTAAAACTGACTTATTTTAAAATAAAGAGAATGCGACTTTTGGCAAATAATTGTGCTATGATTATTTGCAGATATTCATGAGTGTGTAAGGGATTCGACTAACGATTGTGGTCCTTGTGGAAGCAACAGCATCTGTGTTAATATACCCATGTCTGATCTAGGGTTATTAATTCAGCAACATCTGGTTCGACAAGCCACAACTCCTAAGGTGAATGATGCTGTAATATACCCATGTCTGATCTCAGCGTTAGCCAAAAGTGCAAAGGTGAAGGGGAAGGCCTCTGATGTGATCATTGATACGGAGTTCTTGCGGCCTAACAAGAAGACATTCGGACTCCGTCATGTGCATGATCTTCCATGGATAGCTTCTGGGTCAACCTCCTCATCAGCAACAGCAGACAAGAAGACTCGATTGATGGCTATTAATGCTAGACTTGGAGCTGTAGGGATTCAGATTACTTCGTTACAAGCAGAGCAAGCACGGTTGGAGGAAGAGAAGTCAAATCTGGAAGGTTGATTAATTCAGGGGGAGTTTTAAAGACTGAATTTCAGTTTTCATCATTTTGTGTTGAAGTCCCTTTGGCCTATGTGTGGTCCCAGGGGGAGTAATTTTGGATATTTGGTTAATTTTTGGATATTTGGTTTCAATTTGGTTGTAATTTCTGGAATTCTGGATTTTGGTTTTCGGCTTTCATTATGTGAATTCTGGTATTCTGCGCTCAGTGTATGACTTTGATTCTGTGCTGCAAGTCCAAAATATTATGGGTCCACAAAAATGCCAAAGGGGGAGATTGTAAAGTCAAGGAATTTATTTTATTGGCAATTGTGTGTGAATTGTTTTTGAACTGATAAACAGACCATGTTGGAACATGGTGCTGCAGCAGAATTCACGCCATGGAGTTTAATGGAATTCAAGCCGAAATATTGACGTGTTTTAGAATTTATGGTATCTGTATATTTGGCTATATATTGGGCGTGAGAAGCATATCTGATTTATGGAAAAATCCCTACTTATAAGGAGAAGATTCATTCGAATATATGGGAGAGTTTGAGATAAGGTAAATCACTTTATTTATGGGATTTGGATATGCTTCAACAATCAGATTTGGAATAGGAATATTATGGAGATAATCAAGAATATTCAGATCTGATTCGTCGATATATATATGGGATAAACACGGCTGCATAACTAACGATTTGATAGTGCAAAATCTGCATCCAGATTTTGAGATCTTACGAAACTTGCAAGAGTAATAAACTGTGTTCCAACACTGTCCTGCCGCACTAAGTTCATAATCGTATACCTTAATTCCTCAGGAGAAGGAGATCTTGTATCGACGGAGTTCGAGGTCAGAGGGAGTCTGATCAAGGCAGATCGGTAGCTAGGGGAGCTAGCAGAGTCCACACATCATAGTTAGTAAAGATAAGTATTTTGTAAACTGTACTCTGTACTGTATCTTTCTAATTAGTGGATTCATTCTGAACTGGGCCAGGCCCCGCACATGTAGGTGGTTTACACCGAACTGCGTAACCAAGTTGTGTGTCTTTTACGTTTTACGTTATTTTACACTTGGTTAAACTAAGCATGTTGGAACACACTAGTAGGTACTAGAAAAAGTGGTAAAACCAAATTTCAATTGGTATCAGAGCCTGATAAAGCTGAAGAGGAAAAGGAAGAGGAAGAGGCTTCTGTCAAGAAACAGAGTGAAGATTCTGATGCCCAAGAAGAAGCGTCTGGAGGCAAGAAATAGAAAAAACCTAAGGTAACTGGTCCTGACCCTCGACCATTGAAATTCTTGGGTTTTGAAAGTAAAAGTGTGGATGATATTTTCGAATGGTTACAAGCAAATAGATATTCCGTGGATCTAAGCAAAATCAGGAGTATACGAAAGGATTTAGAAGTTTTGCATGTCAAAATTAAGGAGATTGTTTCTGGGCACTTTCCTGATGTGTGGGATATTGAATATAAGACTGTGAAGTATCTGAGAGGGATGTACGGTTAGCTGAATGGTAAATGGAAAGACAAATTTCATGTTTTCTGTCGTATGACTGCTCATAGTTATGTGTGGATAAGAGAAATTAATGAGGAACAAGCTGTTGGGATGAAGATAGTAAGGTATGGAGACAAGCTATAGGTTGGATTTTTTTATGTGGAGAATGCAAAGAGGATGGAGAAATTGAGAGAACCTGCGATTATTGAACTATCTGATGAGGATAACAGTGTTCCAACACAGGAGGAAGAATCTGTGTATATGGAGGAAGAATCTGATGCTGATCTGGGGGGTACACAGGGTGATGTAGTTCCAGAAGATTTGAATGATGAAGCCCCTGATCAGTCTGATGATGAAGGGAATCAGAAGATGGAAGTAGCTGATGAAGATCTGCCAGGTCAGGGTGTTGATTCAGAATAAGAAAGAGCTGACAGTGTTCCAACATAGGATGCCCCAGACCTGACATACTCCAGTGACGAGGTCCTGGATGAATTTTTCCAGAAGGCAAAAGGAAAAAGGAAGGCTAGCTCTGCCATGAATACTGAGGCAGCAAAAAGAAGTAAGAAGAGACTGGATAGCAAGCCAAGGAAGGCTCTGTCACCCCCATCTGTCACTCAGGCTTTTTCTGCAGTTTATTTTGACAAGAAGGGAGCTGAGATGGAAGATTTCTTCTCTGAGAAGAAGTTTATTGCTGAGAGACCCTTGGACTTGAAGGCTTATCAGGAGAGTGGGTTCACAACTTTCCTAAAGGCAATGGAGATGATGAAGGCGGCCACAATTCAAAGGCAATTCAATCGACAGGTGGTTCTTGAGGTATATGCTAATCTCATGCCTGAGAATCTAAATATTACTTCTCCGTGGTTCGGTAGAGTATATGTTCGGGGAAAGATTGTAGAACTGTCTGCTACTAGAATCAATATGTTATTTGGGCTGAAAACTCCAGAGATAGGGGGAGTGTTTCTGGACGATTTGGAGATGACTGATGATGAAATTTTGGCTGTGATTTCTGGAGAATATAAGAAGAAGTGACCGGCAGTAGGATACTCGTAAGCATCATGCTTGACCTCCAGATTCTTCGGGCTGTATCAGATAGTTGTTCACTGCTGGTTACCATCAAGCAATACTACTGCATTGACCAGGGAAATGGCCAAACTGCTCTACTGTGTTGGAACACAGCAGGAAATAAATCTAGGGTTATTAATTCAGCAACATCTGGTTCGACAAGCCACAGCTCCTAAGGTGAATGTTGCTGTAATATACCCATGTCTGATCTCAGCGTTAGCCAAAAGTGCAAAGGTGAAGGGGAAGGCCTCTGATGTGATCATTGATACGGAGTTCTTGCGGCCTAACAAGAAGACATTCGGACTCCGTCATGTGCATGATCTTCCATGGACAGCTTCTGGGTCAACCTCCTCATCAGCAACAGCAGACAAGAAGACTCGATTGATGGCTATTAATGCTAGACTTGGAGCTGTAGGGATTCAGATTGCTTCGTTACAAGCAGAGCAAGCACGGTTGGAGGAAGAGAAGTCAAATCTGGAAGGTTGATTAATTCAGGGGGAGTTTTAAAGACTGAGTTTCATTTTTCATCATTTTGTGTTGAAGTCCCTTTGGCCTATGTGTGGTCCCAGGGGGAGTAATTTCGGATATTTGGTTAATTTTCTTTTTCTTTTTTTTTAAATTTTTGACGTAAATAACAGAAACAAAAATTATTTACACAAAAAACTAATCAAAGGTAAAGGTTACCTCAGATTTGACAAACACCTAAGTGTTGTCGAAGGCTCCCGAAAGTGGTAGCATCAAGTGGCTTTGTAAATATATCAGCAAACTACTCGTGTGTTGGAACATAGACCACTTCCACTTCTTTTCGTTCCACCAAATCTCGAATAAAATGATGCCTTATGTCAATATGTTTGGTTCTTGAGTGTTGATCTGGATTCTTTGAAATATCAATGGCACTTGTATTGTCACATAAAATCTTCAAGGGTTCTTGATGAATTCCATAATCCTTCAACATTTGTTTCATCCATAGCAGTTGTGCACAACAGCTCCCTGCTGCAAGATACTCTGCTTCCGCAGTAGATAGGGAGATTGAATTCTGTTTCTTGCTATACCAAGACATCAAATTTGTTCCAATAAAGAAACATCCACCTGTAGTACTTTTTCGATCATCAGCATTACCAGCCCAATCAGAATCACTGTACCCAATCAACTCTAAATCTTGATTCTTAGAATACCAGACACCATATTCTGAAGTTCCACTGACATATCGAATAACCCGTTTCACTGCAGTAAGATGAGATTCCTTAGGATCAGCTTGAAACCTCGCACATATTCCAACACTGAAACATATATCTGGTATGCTTGCAGTTAAGTACAATAAGCTTCCAATCATGCCTCTATATAACTTCTGATCGACTGAAACTCCTTTTTCATCTTTCACTAGTTTATCAGAAACTCCCATAGGAGTTTGAACTACACGAGCAATACTGAGTCCGAATTTCTTAATCAAGTTCAAAGCATACTTACTTTGATTGATGAATAGACCATTCCGTCCTTGTTTGACTTGTAATCCCAGAAAGTAGGTCAATTCTCCAACCATGCTCATTTCAAATTTAGATTTCATTGTGGTGACAAACTCTTGTACCATAGATGGTGAAGTGGAGCCAAATACTATGTCATCAACATATATTTGAGCAATTAGAATCTTTGAGGACTTGTCAAGCACAAATAAAGTGCGATCTACTCCCCCTCGACGATAACCTTTCTGAAGTAGAAAGGTAGTAAGTCGTTCATACCATGCTCGAGGTGCCTGCTTTTATCCGTATAAGGCCTTCTTGAGACGATATACATGATGCGGATAATGGGGATCTTCAAAACCTTTAGGTTGTTCCACATAAACTTCCTCATTCACGACTCCATTTAAAAACGCACTTTTAACATCCATTTGATACAAAGTAAAGTTTAAAGAGCAGGAAATAGCTAGTAGAATACGAATAGATTCTAACCTGGCAACAGGTGCAAAGGTTTCATCAAAATCAACACCTTCCACTTGAGTATATCCTTGAGCAACAAGTCTGGCTTTGTTTCTGGTGACTAGGCCATCTGCATCGGACTTGTTCTTGAAGATCCATTTCGTACCAATGACATTAATGCCTTTGGGGAGGGGAGTGAGATACCAAACATCATTCCTGGTAAACTGGCCGAGTTCATCTTGCATCGCAGCAATCCAGTATTCATCAAGTAAGGCTTCTTTATAGTTCTTGGGCTTAAGCAGAGAAACAAAACAGTGTAGACCAGCCAGTCGTCGATAATCAACTCGAGGAACTGATCGAGTACTTCTCATGGTGGATCCAGATTGATCGAGTGTTGGAACATGGTCTTCAGTAGGAGGTGACTGTGTTGGAACATGGTCGTGTGCTGGAACATGGCCATCTTCAGTAGAGTTGGGGTTCTGGTGATCATTTGGTTTAGTAGAATCTGCTGAAGACTTTGCTTTGTCTGAACATTGAGACTGTGTTGGAACATGAGTGTTGGCAGATTCTTCCTCTACAACTTCTGGAGGTTGTTCCTTTTCTGAATCATCCACAATAACATTTATGGATTCCATGAGAGTGTTGGTTCGATGATTAAAAACTCTGTAGGCACGGCTGTTGATGGAATACCCGAGAAATATCCCTGGATCACTTCGATTATCGAATTTTGCCAACTGTTCTCTATCTCTGAGAATATAGCATGTACTTCCGAACACATGAAAATACGAGACATTTGGTTTCCTGCCCTTCCAAATCTCATAGGCTGTCTTGTCAGTGAATGGTCGAAGATACACTCGGTTGATTGTATAACACGTGGTATTGATAGCCTCTGCCCACCATTTCTTATGAACATCCTTTTCTGCCAACATAACTCGAGCCATCTCCTGTAGAGTTCTGTTCTTTCTTTCAACAATGCCATTCTGTTGAGGAGTGATAGGAGCCAAAAACTCATGTTGGATTCCTAGCTCATTGCAGAAGGAACTGAATTGTTCATTTTCAAATTCTCTGCCATGGTCACTTCGAATTCGGATTATCTTTCCTACAGGACTTCCCTTTTCAGTTTGTAACTTTACTACAAGGCTTCGAAATACCTCAATCGTATTAGATTTTTCTTTCAAGAAGGCTACCCAAGTAAATCTGGAGAAGTCATCAACACACACAAAAATATATTTCTTTCCTCCTATGCTAGGTGTATTAACTGGCCCCATTAAGTCCATATGTAGCAATTCCAGATTTCTAGAAGTAGTAATAAACTGAACTAAAGAATGAGGAGAACGAGTTTGTTTACCTTGCTGACATGGTCCGCACACAATTTCATCCTTGCTGGTCAAGATTGGCATTCCTCGTACAGCTTTTATATTAGCAATTTTCACCAGTGTTTTATAGTTGATGTGTCCAAGCTTCCTATGCCAGAGAATTCCTTCATCCTGCTTTGAAAGCATGCATCGAACTTCTTGTTCCAACAAGTAACAATTGTCTGAAGATCGTATTCCAGAAAGAACCTTGTTTTCACCATGCTTCACTACACACTTGTCCTTCTGAAATTCCACTATCATGTTGTCGTCACACAGCTGGCTTATACTAAGCAAGTTTTCTTTTAGATCTTCAACAAATAGTACACTTGTGAGTACTGGAAACCCTTCAATATTTAATTCGCCTTTGCCAATTACTCTGCTTCTTTTTCCATCACCAAAAGTTACATATCCGCCATCATATGGAGTAATGTTTGTAAGGTATTTTGGAGTCCCAGTCATGTGGCGAGAACAACCACTGTCAAAGTACCAAGAATCACTGGAATAGGCTGATAAAGAAGTGTGTGCCACCAGACACTTACTGGACCTTTTAATAACCCATACCTTCCTGATTTTTATATGAGTATCGACTGTGTTGGAACACAGTTGTCTTCCAGTCATTTGATCTCTGATCAGTTTTTTACACTGATGTTCAGTATGACCTTGTATGTACAGTATCCGCAGATTAGAGGCCTTCTTTGATATGGATTTCCATACTTCCGTTTTACTTCTCGAATCCTAGCTTTGAGAGTAACTGGTTTTTTGAGGACTTCAGTCTTTATTTCTTCCCTGTATCCAATCCCGTGTCTATCACCAACGGTTCTTCCCATATCCAGAATGTCATCAAGCTTTGCTTTCCCAGAATTTAATTTAGAGATAGTTGCTTCAGACATCTCGGCTCTCTTGACTACTGCTATCAATTTCTGACTCATTTCTTCATTTTGCTTTTCAAGTTCTATAACAGTGGATCGTAGCTCCTTTTCACTTTCAATTAGCTTTCCTTTTTCTTCATTCAACTCTTTGTTCTTGTCAGCTACTTGAACCCACATAGCATACATTTGTTCGTATGTGCTATAGATCTCTTCATTACTAACAGATAGATCATCTTCATCACTACGAGCATCGTCCAGATTCTTGTTGGAACATACAACCTTTCCTTTGTTCAATGTGTTGGAACACTGACCTTCTGATGTATCATGTACCTTTGCTCCAAAAGCTACGTAATTACTCGTAAGTTCTTCTTCATCCTTTTCATTATCTTCATCATCACTCCAGGAGGTGACATATGATCTTCCTTGTTTCTTGCGGGTGTTAGCACATTCAGCCTGAATATGACCAAATCCTTCACATTCTCTGCATTGAATTCGTCCAGGCTGTTTTGGTTCGTTGTTCTGATTCCTCCCAAACTGCATATTTCCTTGTTCAAACCTCATTCCGCGATTATTGTTCGAATCTAGTGGCTTTTGTCTGTTTCCACCAAACCTCTCCTGAGATTTCTTGTTAACCACCTTCTTCAGCATCTTTGAGAAATTCTTTGTAATAAGTGCCAGTTTTTCAAACTCATCATCGCTATCAGACTCATGACTTGCCTTGACCGGAGAAACTTTGAACGCTAAATCCTTGGAGATTCTTTTCGTAGATTGCTGGAATGTCATCTCATAAGTTTGTAACGAACCCATCAGTTCATCTAGGTTCATGGTGGCTACGTCTCTTGCTTCCTCTATTGCTGCTACTTTCATTGCAAATCTTTCGGGAAGAGATCGCAATGTCTTTTTCACTAGCTTAGTTTCCTTGTAAACCTTTCCCAGTTGATAAGCCATGTTGGATATATCTCTGAGCTTTCCATTGAATGTAGCAATGGTATCATCATTCTCCATTTTTAGTTCTTCAAACTTGGTAGCCAGCATCTGTAGTTTAGATTCCCGCACCCGACTGGTTCCTTCATAAACAGTTTGTAATATATCCCATGCTTTCTTTTCCTGGTGACATGTAGATATAAGCTTGAACTGATTTTCATCAACAGCAGTAAAGATTGCATTCAGGGCCTTCGAATTTGCTAGTGATTCTTTAAGATCATCTGGAGTCCACTTAGCTTTGTCTTTGGGTTTTTGACTCGACTCCCCTTCCACAGCCTTAGAACTTGTGTCAGCATCTTCTGTAGGACGATTCCATTCATTCTCAACATAAAACCACGCCAGTTCATCCAGTGAATTGATAAAGACCCTCATACGTGCCTTCCAATAGTTGTAGTTGTTTCCTTCCAACAGTGGTGGTCGAGAGACTGAAGCTCCTTCTCTTGTCGTCATGGTAAAACCGGATCTCTCTTTCCTTGAAACAACCAAGGGAACAATAAGTGACTCAGCTTTGATACCAATTAAAATTTAGTTTTACCACTTTTTCTAGTACCTACTAGTGTGTTCCAACATGCTTAGTTTAACCAAGTGTAAAATAACGTAAAACGTAAAAGACACACAACTTGGTTACGCAGTTCGGTGTAAACCACCTACATCTGCGGGGCCTGGCCCAGTTCAGAATGAATCCACTAATTAGAAAGATACAGTACAGAGCACAGTTTACAAAATACTTATCTTTACTAACTATGATGTGTGGACTCTGCTAGCTCCCCTAGCTACCAATCTGCCTTGATCAGACTCCCTCTGACCTCGAACTCCGTCGATGCAAGATCTCCTCCTCCCGAGGAATTAAGGTATACGATTCTGAACTTAGTGCGGCAGGACAGTGTTGGAACACAGTTTATTGCTCTTGCAAGTTTCGTAAGATCTCAAAATCTGGATGCAGATTTTGCTCTATCAAATCGTTAGTTATGCAGCCGTGTTTGTCCCATATATATATCGACGAATCAGATCTGAATATTCTTGATTATCTCCATAATATTCCTATTCCAAATCTGATTGTTGAAGCATATCCAAATCTCATAAATAAAGTGATTTACCTTATCTCAAACTCTCCCATATATTCGAATGAATTCTCTCCTTATAAGTAGGGATTTTTCCATAAATCAGATATGCTTCTCACGCCCAATATATAGCCAAATATACAGATACCATAAATTCTAAAACACGTCAATATTTCGGCTTGAATTCCATTAAACTCCATGGCGTGAATTCTGCTGCAGCACCATGTTCCAACATGGTCTGTTTATCAGTTCAAAAACAATTCACACACAGTTGCCAATAAAATAAATTCCTTGACTTTACAAATATCTTGGGAAAATATAGGTGCATTTACAAACCAGGGACTTACATATATACTGGTGATGGAAACGATACTACTTCTTCGCATATTGTTGCAGGTTAGTTTATCCTTGGACTTGGTCATTGTCTTTCTCGAATGCAGTGTTTATTTTATTTTAAGATGAAGTTCATTGGGAAACTATTAAAACACCTGAACATATACTCCGTTCGTGCCACTTTAAATTGATTATTTATTTTTTTTTAGTGTCAAATTTTGTAAATTTTGATCATAAATATAAATTAATATATAAATAATAAATATATTATGCGATATATTGTTAAATTTGTCTTACCAACTATTTTTTAAATATCAATTTTTTATGCAGCATTATAATAAATAACTAAAGATATTTACAATCATTAAAAACTAAAATAAATAAGCAATTTAGAGGTAGAGGAGGAAGTATTAGTAGTCAATTAATACTTAAAACTATTTTGACACCTGCAAATTGGGTGAGGGATTAACTACTCTTCCTCAGTCTCATCTCAATTTGTACATTTTGACTTTTGGCGATTGACTCAAAATATGTTTGATCCTTAATATCTTTTATTAAAGATAATTAAAATTTATTAAAAAAGTAATATTTTAAAAATTCATGTTATAATGAATCCAATGTATCATACAATAGTATATATAATTACACATGAATTCAATTTTGTGATCAAAGTTTACAGATTTTAATCAAATAAAAAATTAAATTGCAGGTTGAAATGAGACATAGGGATTAATTAAAAGCATTTATTTTAGTGTTGTGTCGATAGAATTGAAGTAAAATCACTTTTACAATCCCTGTTGCTTTGAAATTTAATGACTTTTTCGGTTGGTTTGAAACTTTTGTTTCATTTTTTACTTTAAAATTACATTTTAATTAATTAGGTTTAAGATCGAAGTAACATATGTAAGGTTTATATTTACTCTTGGACTTGGACTTGGTCTTAGGAAAATCATGCCATAAACTATGAAATAACCATAATATTTTTACTTTAAAGGATTTTCTGTGAGATATACTAAACTTTAGGCAGAGGTCGCGGCAATTCATTCTCCATTCTTGTCCACATTTCTTCAAAGATTGAGGAAACATCCCTGTAAGATATGGGGAGAAGAATAAGAAAGAATTTCATAAAGGTCTCTGCTAAAGTTTCGGTTGTCTACAACAAAACTATATGATACATTATATGATTTAAGTTAAACACATCTTAAGTTCAATTTTGCAATATTATCTAAGGTAATACCCTTAAAAGTGTTGCAAAAGTTCCGACTTAATATATTAGTACCTAAAGAGACACTTTAAAGTGTTACATTAGCCTTAGTTTTTTATGGCTGTCAATATCATGTCTTGCCTTTTAACTTTACGAGATATGTTGATTTGCGTAGGTGTAGCTTCAATGGTTGGGGTGTTATTTCTCGTGGCAGCAGTTTTCACCTCCTGTAGAGTGATAAAGAAGTGGCAAAAGAAGAAGCAAAAAGAGAAGTTCTTCAAGCGAAATGGCGGTCTTTTGCTATAAGGGGAGTTGTCAAGCAACGAGAAACTTGTTTACAAAACCAAAATTTTCAGTGCTAAGGAGTTGAACCAAGTCAGTGACGGGTTCAATCCCAATAGAGTTCTCAGTGAAGGAGGGCAGGGGACTGTGGACAAAGGAATGCTAACTGATGGAACCATCGTAGCTATCAAGAAATCAAAGAGCGCCGATGAAGATCAACTGCAATAGTTCATAAACGAGGTAATCATCCCCTCGCAAGTCATACATAAGAATGTGGTAAAGCTGCTGGGATGCTGTCTGGAGACAGAAATGCCGCTTTTAGTTTACGAGTTTGTCCCAAACGGAACCCTTTATAGCCTCATTCACAACAATGATGATGAAGTTGAGCTCTTCACATAGAGCTGATATGAATCTCCTTGCGAAGACTCACGATTTGCAGAATTAATATCTTTGATCTAGTGAAGGGACCTGCAAACCCGCACTATCTCGCACGAAATTCAGGAGTCTAGCCCTCGGGGTACGCCTAACTTTGACTTGCTCTCTAACTAGCCCTCAGGATCAGATTACAAGGTTTATTGATACTTAACTAGCCCTCGGGGTTAAGCAACAATGGAATAGCTCGCAAGCAAAGAGTATGAACTCAAAAGGTTGTATATTTGATTGATGAAAGGTTGTTATTTTCGTCCATAAGGCCTCCCTTTTTATAGGGTTACAATCTTGCCTCAAACCCTAATTACAAATGGAAACTGAATCGACTTATGGCAGTTTTAAGAAGCTAAAACCAAATCTAACTAAAATACCTAAAATAAATGGTAATCTAAGGTAATATATTTGAATTCTTAAAGAAGTAACCTTGAAGAATATTACCTTATCTAATTTTACCAATTCTAAATCTAATCAGAATAAAACTAAATATACTACACTATAACGGACTCTATTTTCAAAATTCAGATTTTCAAAGCCCACATGGCCAAGCTATCAGTCCAATAAACCCAAAATGAAATAATTTTACAATGATCACACTACCTCATTAAAAACCCAGTGGGAAAAAAAGAGTATAGTGTTCTTCATGATGTCTTCAGTTCGTCGACAATCTTGAATAATGAATCCAAGATGTCGATGGTGACTCCTTCTTCAATTCTTCATCATAAAGCTGCTCCATCAAAGCATTTGATATTCGTATCATTCATCGCCCTCTTTCTCAGATTCCTCTTGAGCCTCTCCATCTTCCTCAACATCATCTAGCTTCACACCTTCACTGTCAGAACTATCATCAGATTCTGAGCCATCAACATCTTCAGACCCCTCATCACTTGTCTCTTTTTTATGATCATCACCACCAGCCAGATCATCATGACCAGTTTCATCAATGATAGCATCACGTTTTGAGATTGAGAAGGGGAAGTACTGAAGATCTCCTCTGCAAACAAAAACTATAAATACACAGTCAAATAATAGGGCAACACAAAAATATAAAGAGAATTGGAAATTTAAAACAGCAAGGTTAAAACAAATAATTACTAGATAGAATATCAGTAACTCTAGCATCAGTCAACATATTTTTGTAATGAAGCTTTGACTAGAGAATCGTTGAAGCTGGAGAAACATTTTTTGCAACAACACCTATAGATATATTAAAACAAAAAATGAGAAACAATAAGATTACAAAACAAGTAACATCAAATCAAAAGAAGAATGTATAAAAAGAGGGGGAAAATACAACTTGGTTTGGAAGATTTCTCAATTTGAACAGAAAATTTTTCATCATCGTCAACTTCATTTAAAGAAACATCAAAGCATATTAAAAACCAGGAGGCAAAAAATAATAAAACATCAAATCACAGAACTAAGTATTCCAAAATATATCAAAAAATTACTGTTACCTTTTTGGGCAGATTTCCCAATCTGTAAAGCTGGAACTGGGCTAATCACCTTATCTGAATGAAATAAAAAATCAAGATCAAATTACTGAACAAGAAGAAGCAAAAAATAAGACATTAAAAATCATAAAAGAAGTTTTAAAAGGGAAAACTATTTCTACCCTTTATAGCAGATTTTACAGGCTGAGCAGAATCTTGACGTACATCATCACCTAAATTATATGAAACATCAAACCATAATGGTAAAAGGTAAAAAGTAATAAATCAAAAATCAATAATAAAAAAAAATAATTATTAGAAAGAAAAACTATGTTTACCTTTTTAGCAGATTTTTCCAGGCAGATCAGAAGTTGAAACATCAAAACATAGTGGTAAATGGTAAAGAATAATAAATAACAAATTTTAAAAAAAGAAGTATTGAAAAGAATAACTAATTTTACCTTTTTTAGCAGATTTGTTTTCAGGCAGAACAGAAGCTTGACTGACACATTCGCCTGAATAATTTAACACATCAAACAATATTGGTAAATAGTAAGGAGTAATAAATAAATATAAAAAATCAGAATAAGAAGTATTAAAAAGGAACATTATTTTTACCATTTTTAGAAGATTTTTTACCGGGCTCAGAAGAAACTTGGCTGACCACCTCACCTGAATAATATGAACATCAAACCATAGTGGTAAATGGTAAAGAGGAAATAGTTAAAAAATTAAAAATATATATATATAAAAGAAATATAAAAAAGGAAAACTATTTTTACCCTTTTTAGTAGATTTTTTTTCAGGCTCAGATAAAGAAACTTGGCTGACAACCTCACCTGAATAATATGAAACATCATGCCATGGTGGTAAATGGTAAAGAGTAGTTAATAAAAAAAATCAGAAATAACAAAAACAAGTATTTGAAAGGAAAACTATCTTTACCCTTTTAGCATATTTTGTTTCAACCAGAGTAGAAGCTTGATTGACACCATCACCTGAATTACATAAAATATCAAACCATAGTGGTAAAAGGTAAAGAGTAATAAGTAAAAAATCATAAATCATAAAAGAAGTATTAGGAAAGAAAACTATTTTTACCCTTTTTACCAGATTTTTTTCAGTCTCAGAAGAAGAAATTTGACTGACACCCTCACCTAAATTATATCAAACATCAAACTATATTGGTAAATGGTAGAGAGTAAAAAAAATAAAAGATCAGAAAAAGAAGTATTTAAAAGGAAAAGTATATTTACCTTTTTTAGTAAATTTTTTTCCAGCTAGAGCAGAAGCTTGACTGAAACCATCACCTGAATTACATAAAACGTCAAACCATAGTGGTAAAAGGTAACGAGTAACAAATAAAAAAACATAAATCATAAAAAGAAGTATTAGAAAGGAAAACTGTGTTTACCTTTTTTAGCAGATTTTTTTTCCAATCTCAACATTAGTTTGGCAGAGACCTTCACCTGAATTATATCAAACATCAAACCATATTGATAAATGGTAGAGATTAATTCATAAAGCATAAACTGAAAAATAAATCAAAATTATAAATATTACTCGTTGCATTCTCAGCTGAAGAAGAATCAAGTTGGCTGGAATGAAAATTACTGGCACCCTCCTCTAAAAAACATAAAACATCATCAAAGATTTAAAATAAGTAGTATCAAATTGATAGATAATTAGATAATGAAACACAATATTAAAATTTGAATAATACCTTCGCCATCAGAATCGCTCTCACGCTCAACAAGAACTTTACCCTTATCACTCATCGCTTTGACTCGTTTAACAGCAACTTGTTTTACACCCCTCTTCCAGATATTTTCTTTAGGGACAGAAGAATCAGGGTCTGGAGATGCTGGGATAGACACCTCAGCCACTTTCTTCTTTTTCGCATTTCTTGGACTCGGAGCTGAAGGAAAACCAAAACATTAATAAAAATTTTAAAAACATACAACAAAATTATACAAATAAACAAATACCTGTAGTAAATGTAGGAGTCGTCATACCACGAATCCAATCAGATTTTCTTACAGGAACACCACAATCTAAAACAAAAGAAAACATTATTTACAGCATAAATAATAGCACAACCCATACATGTATATAAATATCCACAGAAAGTCAAAAACATTGACTCACAGTCCGTAGATTTCACACTTGCTTCCCCATTTTCTCTCTTGTCTCTCCTCTAACGCCATCATACATCCACCGTAATGGTAATATCGCCACCACCTGCAATCCATCATCATCTACACTATACTCACCTTGATATGATATAGATCCATTACATCGCAGCGATAACGGCTAATCGGAGCTTCGCTCAGGCGTTGCAATCAAAAAGCCCCCTAATCACCAAAACCCTACCTGTAAAACCAAACCTCAACCATACTATTCAATTCAAGGGGAAATCATCAGTACTCTTCTCACTGGATGAAATCCAGCAACTCTAAAGCCACTACTCAAACTCTCTAATTGGGAATTTCCCTAGAGGAAGGTCATCCAAGGAAAAAATTGAGGCCAATTTCAAAATGGTGGGATTCGCTAGGCGGTATCAATTAGGAGTAATCAATTTCAAGAACATCTTGATACGTTTTAAAGATGAAGAAGATTTACAACGTTGTTGGACCAAGGGCGTCTGGGCTTTCAATGGAATTTCAATGAGGGTGTTATGCTGGACACCAGATTTTAAGCCAAACAACGAGTCTTCAATTGTCCCAGCCTGGCTCACTATCAGAAACATGCCCCTTTACTACAACAACATCCCAGCAATTCAAGCTATTGGCAACCAGATTGGAAAATACAATCAAGATGGATCAGGCAAATAAGAAGCTTACAAGACCATCAGCTCTGAAAATATGCGTAGGTAGACTTCTAAACCCCGCTCCACATGCATATCAGGTTAGGCTCTAAAATTGAGAATGAAAAATATACTATAGAGTATGATAATCTCCCCCCATATTGCCCCTATTGTAAGAAGATAGGCCACTCCATTGAGAAATGTTGAATCAAACATCCTGAGTTAGCTTCTAAACACTTTGATGAGCGTAACGTCCTAACCAAAAACCTAACAATCTAAAAGAATGCTGATAGAAATGGTCAAGGCTTGGGTCCACAGAAGAGAAACAAAAGGAATTTGATGCTAAACCTGAGATAACCATAGTTGGAAACCTTCCCAACCCCATATGGAACAAATCCCAATTGTACTCCAACTGTTTCTCAGAAAAAAACACATAAAAAACATCCCCTAGATAAGCTTCACGACCCGGCGGTCTTCGTCACAGCTATTGCCCCAATAACAAAATTATTCTTGTAATAGGACCCATGTCCGGTCAGAAATATAGTGAAATCACCTTTCCTATACTTTCCCCTGACCATAACTAGCAAAGAAAGGCATAGCTCTCAAAAAAGGACCAAACAAACTGTTTTGAGCATGCTAAGGATGATATAACAGGTATCTCTCTAAACTTCCCTGGCTCAGATCATGAAAATAACAATCTGTTCATTCATTCATGCATGTCCAACCCTCAAAACTCAAACAGATTCAAACTTTTAAGCAATATGGAAGAATAAGACATTGGGGACAGCTGTGAATCAAGTACTAGAGAGCTACAACTGGAGCAGGTAAGTAAACATATTCCCAATTTTCTAACTCTGGAGCCAAGCAAAACCAGGAAAAGAACATTGTTTAATAAACTCAATAATATGAATATGAGATCCACTTCAAAAAGCAAGTCTAGTCAGTTATCATGATTGATAAGACCATTAGTAATAAAATGCTTGTCTGGAATCTTAGGGGCCTTGACACATCCATTGATAGACTCAAAATAATGTTAAGTATACATAAATTCCAGGTTTTATGTGTTCTTGAACCAAAACATAACCAGGATCTGTGCTTAAGTTACAAAATGAGACTTAAATTTGATTTTCACCATAGCTTTGTAAATAATAACATATGGCTAATGTGGAACTCTAGTTTCAAAATACAAATTTTATCATAAACTAGCCAGTACACTAAGACTTGTATCTCTAAATCTTCCTTTCAATCTAACATGTGCACATATTTTATACATGCCTCCACAGATAGGAAAACTAGGAGTTTACTATGGACGGAACTGTTAGCACATCAAGATACTAACAAGTTACTGATAGGGGACTTTAATGCTATGAAATCTATACAGGAATTCAAAAAAATAGCATTAGAGACTTCAATAAATTCATCAGTAAAAGTCAGCTCACACACATTTCAACTCATGGTCATACATGAGAAAACCACCTACTGTAGAGAGACTTGACATCGCTCTAGCTGATACTACATGGATGGATAACTATCCTAACTGTAATGTTCATGTCGTGAACAGAAACACTTCTGACCAATGCCCTCTTATACTGACCATAGGCAGTAGACTTCCCTCAACCCCAAAGCCTTTCAGATTTCTAGATGTATGGTTAACTAGACCTGACCTCAAACAATTAATTCAGTCCAACAGGTAACTACAAATCAGAGAAAGAGGAATGAACAGGTTCTTCCTCAAATTAAAAGGACTGAAAATTGAAATTACAAACTGGAATAGAGAAAAGCTTTGGAGATATTAATGCTAACATTAAAAAAGCTGAAGAAGCTGTCAAACTGCAAGAAATTGCGCATAACTCTTCCAATTCCCAAACTGATCTAATTGATTAAAACCACAAGAATGTACAGCTTCTGAAAACCCTAAATGAAGAAAAACTTTTTTGGAAACAAAAATCTAACCTTAGGTGGCTAAATGAGGAGGATGAAAACACTAAATTTTTCCATGCCTAAGTCAAACAAAAAAAGAGTAAGGCAGAACATAGCAAAAATAAAGAAATCAGATGGTTCTTGGACTGAAGATCCATTACAGATACAATCTGAAGCTATTAATTTTTACCATACACTCCTAACAGATGAGGGAAACTCACAGTTTGAATGTTTTCTCCCACACTTCATGAGGCAGATACCTAGTATCATTACTAATCTAGATAACCAAAAGCTAACCAAGCCACCCACCCTGGAAGAACTCAAGTCCATTGTCTTCTCACTAAACCATAGTGGATCCCCAGGTCCATATGGTTACACTTCTACTCTCTTCAGGGAAAACTTAGGACCTATAGGTCCTGACTTTTAGAAGCAACACTTGACTTCATGAAAGGCAACACTATCCCACCTGGAATATCAAGCACTTCAATTTGCTTAATTCCTAAGAAAAACACACCAGTTTCTTTTTCATAATATAGGCCAATCTCACTTTCAAACATCACAAACAAGATATTCTCTAAACTATTAGTTCAGAGAATATATGAGTTTATGCCTGCCCTGATTTCAAAAAATCAATCAGCTTTCTTACAAGGTAAAGAAATGACAGACAATGTCATTTACCTTTAAGAGATGACAAGATTTTTAAACAATAAATCTGGGGATCCAAACTGCATTCTTAAATTAGACTTAGCAAAGGCTTTTGACAGGGTCAAATGGTCTTTTAAAGTAATGTTCTAAACAGATTTGGCTTCTCGGAGCACTTTATCAGTCTGATTATTACAAATCTATCCTCAGCCTTCTTCTCTGTGATTATTAATGCCAAACCTACAGGATTTTTCAAAGCCACCAGAGGAATCAAACAGGGAGACTCTCTTTCCCTTATTATTTTTAACTTATTCTCACAATGTTTTTCCAGAAGTCTCCATTTCTGTTTTGCAAACAACAAGATGAGATATTTCAAACTACCTGCAAATGCTTTAAACATATCTCAACTTAGTTATGCAGATGACACAATTTTTTTTTCAGGCCACTAGAAGAATTGTACAAATACTTAATTGAAGTGCTTTGTTAGAACTTTATAACAGGAAACTTAAATCATGGAAAAACAAATGGCTAAGTGTTGCTGGTAGATTAACACTCATTAAACAGTAATGTTCTCAATCCAAAAACATCTCTGGGATGTAATGAAGCCTCTTAACTTAGTAATCACTAAGCTAAAAAGAAAGTTGAACACTTTCTTTAGGGGTCAATCAGAAAATAAGGATAAAAAAGTGTGGAAGATCCTCCCAAAAATGTGTTTCCCGCTAGATAAGAATGGAATGGGTCTTAGGTATTTTAAGGATTTCATTAAGGCCTTTTCACTCAAACTCTCGTGGAAGTTTCAGTTAGGACTAGCCCCTTGGACACAATTCCTCTAGTCTATCCCTCCTAACCTAAGAAAATCTCAAAATTGGAAAAGAATCATTGAGGTTAATCGCATTGTGAAATCAAACACAAGAGTGATTCATGAAAATGAATCTGCAAAATTTTTAACATAAAACTGGACAGGCTTTGGACCTATCCAAGATCACTGGATCCCACCAGATAACTTTCCTTCTGATATGGCCATTGCTATTTTTTTATCTCTAAAAAAGCTAACTTCATAAATGCCATGTAGAACCTGCCTAACAACATGCTCTCTTTCCTACAGACTGCTCAGATTCATCCACACAGACAAAATAGGCTAATTTGGAAACCTGGCATGAAGGGAAACTTCGGTTTCAGATATGCTCATGACTTGGTAAGCCACAAAAACCCTAAGATCAGAATTCTAAATAAAGTGTGGTTACCAAAGAAGATCTCTGTGTTTATGTGGAAACTGGAAAATGCTATGTTACCTTTTGATGACCTTTCATTTTCTCTAACATCAGTCTTGCCTCTAAATGTCATGGTTGCCTCAACTCTAATTCTCTATCTCACTGGTTTAATTCATGCAATCTAGCTATCCAAATATGGAATTTTTTTTGATACTGTGCTTGGGATTAGGTCCCAGAATTTTGATACTATCTTTGACAGACTCACCCATTACTGGTCCCAAACTGGTAAAACCAAGATCCACAGGGCACTGGTCATCTTAATACCATCTTTCACCTGTTGGAATCTTTGGAAAGCAAGAAATGGACTCAGTTTTGATGATATTAAACCACTGAGTAACAAAATTAGTCTGAATATCAAAAAGGATATTTTCTTGACCTTCCTTGCTAAACCTATTTTCTTAAAAAGCCTAGGAGACCAAACATGGGTTAACATGGGACTGGTAAACACTCTAGGACCTTCACCAAAACTACTCTAAAATGCATTCACTGGATTAAATCGGTTAATGGGTTTAAAGTTAATGTGGATCCTGCCTGGCACAAAAAAGTAGCAAGTGTGGTATTGGTATCATAATCAGTGACTCTGATGGATCATTTGTAGCAGCTCTTAGAACTAGCTCATGTACTTCTAGTTTCTATGCGGAACTATTAGCTATGCAACAAGGTCTCATTTATGCATCATATTTACATATGGGAATCATAACTATAGAATTTGATTGCATTAATGTCATTCAAGCTGTAAATGAGCCCTCAAAAGCTCCCTGCAAATCCTTTCCACTTGCTTCTGATCTTGCTCTTGATCTAACAAATATACCAGTCATGGACAAACTTAGAGAGGAAAACTTAGTTGCGGACAGATTGAGAAAACTTGCCATCAAATCCCAACCAAAGAACCTCAACTTTGATCAGTTAGACCAGAAAACCAAGGGTCTGATCCGCCTGGATAAGATCTAACTCCCAGCCATCAGACTTGCTTGAATAGATGCTACTAATATTTTAAATTTTTTTATAGGTACTGAACTCAGAACATGAGCCTACTGCAAAATTCCCAAAAAAAGGAAAGCAAACTTAGGTAAACAAGATACAGTACGAGAGTGGACATATTTCTGTTGTAGCAAACGAAAAACAAATCACATGTTTAGGAACATTGTAGTCATTAAACATCCAGCATGCAATGTTTTTCCTTTCTTTCTACTTATGGCCATTTTGGAGATCTGGCCATCTTTCCATGTTAACATGAGGGGTGGAGACATGGGGGATAGAATCATCTCCAAAAGCGCCCTACCTAGACTTTTGCTCAAGCAATTTTGTTTCCTTCTCTTATCTTTTTGTACAAAGTCTTCAAAATCACTTTTGAAGCATAACTTTATAAAATTTTCTTTTTGTCTTCAAGTTTGGGGAACCTAATATATATATCTCTCCCATTAACATGGGTTTAATTTTTAAAAAATCGAAAGTTGAAAACATCAATTAGAAAGAAAGTTTAGAACTATAATTTAGGAAATCAAATAAAAAAAATAGATGATCATCAAAGAAATATAAAAACATCAATAAATAACCTAACAACATCCTTTTGAAATAAAAGAACAAAAAATATGAACATTCAAAAAAGTGTGAAACCATCACACATAAAACATCATATAGAAATAATTGATACAAACTAGTAAACACTGGCACCATCATCACACATAAAACCACACATCATAAAGGAAAATCAGTACAAGAAGAGTAAAGTCAATTGGAATACTTGTGTCATCAAATCAAAACTATAAATCATCAGATGAAAATATATTATATGAAAAACATCAACTGAGATACTTAAATCATCACTCTTACTGAAATTACAATAGAATCACTGTAATTTAAAAATCAAGCAATAATAACAATAATAAATACATATAATAAGAACTGCATACATAACATAGTTCTAAAAGAAACATTAATTACAACATCTCATAAACAGGAAATAAATTCAAATGAAAACCTTGAAACATCAAATTCAAACAGTAAAACATTATGTAAAACCCTAGACGACAAAAAATGAACAAATATAGAAGTAAATTTAAATATTCCCGCCAAAATTTTTAAAAAAAAACAACAAACCTTGAGAAGAAGTCTTCCTCTTAAGATTTATAGCAACCTTCGAAGAAATGGAAGACTTGGAGTAAGATTTTGCAATTTTCAACACCGAATCTTCTAAATAACCAGAATCAACAGGATCTCCTTTCTTTGACATCTACAAAATGATAAAAATGAAAAATAATACAATTAAAAACAATCGAAATCAATGAAAACCTAATAAACAACATGCATGTGACAACCTTCAGCTTCGAAATTACCTGATGAAATACGATAACAACCTCAAATCGAAAAGAGTAAGAACTGCAAAAGAAAAACATGCAGAAAGCTCAGAGTTCACCAACTAAAATACTTATTAAACAATAAAATGGCTAAAAGCAAAGATTATCAGTGGAAGCACAAATCTAGGTTGTTGCAATTACATGATGAAGAAACAAACTGATTATTAAGCAAACATGGAGGAAACTCCAAAAATCATACCAGAACCACTGATTACACTCGCATAAAACACAATCGAATGCATATTGAGCAACGAGAATGGATGAAAGTATAGAAATCGCGGCCGGTATAGCAATCCTAGGTCGCCAGAAAGGGGGGAAAGAGAGAAAATGCGGCAATTTTTTTGAGAAAGAAACGAAATGTTTTTGAAAGAGAAAGAAAAAGATAAGAATGAAGGGAAGACGAAGAGATACTGAATAGTAAGAGTATGGTCAGATTTAATTCAATTATGATTCAGTCCTCAAAGAATTAAAAATTATAATTAATACCCTATCCCAAATTAAGTATGTATTATTTATAAATCAATCTCTGGGCTCGCTACGAGACCGTCTCGCACAAGACTTTGTCTAAACAAAAAGAGTTCATGTCTTTAAAGACGGTCTTTCTATAAGCCATGGAAAGACCAAAGTCTAAAGTGCAAATTAGAAGAAATGAAGATAAAATTGTTGGGTTGCTACCACAAGTAAAATCGTGCTATAGACTTAATAGCTACCACACGTTGCATAATATATTTTTAATATTACAACTAAGACCTTTTACCTTTTATTATTCTAATCAAATCTTGTCTTTCCATAAGTCTACGGAAAGACGGTTTTCACACAGTTTTTTATATAGAAAAATTTTAACAGTTGTATAGAAATACTTTACTTTATTTAAAATTTAGTATTAAGAATATGATCTATTGATAATGAGTTAATAATCACTTAATTAAAGTTATAAATTTATGTGTCTTTTATAGGTAAATAGCAAAAGTATTCTTAGTTATAAATATAAATATAAAATAACATATGACATATTACAAAGTCTTACTTTAGGCTGCCTAAACTTTAGGCAGACCCTATTATGCAATTAATATAAATATGAAATTTGGGGTGGGATTTTTTTAAAAATTAGGTAAAAATGTGGAAGACTTTTATTGTAAATATAAGAAGTTTTTACTGTGTATATATACCAAAATTATATATGTTTATTTAATTTTCTTTTTTGCCAAAAACCGCTATTACAAACCACCACTGGCCACCAGTAACCACCATGGCTGCCAGATTGTCACCGGATTTTTTTCCTATTTCCGTTTCTCCTCTGTTTTCATCAGCGATCTCCATTTTTTGACTGCGGCGCCGATTCTGTGAAGAAGATGTTGCCACTAGATCTCCGGCTCTGCGGTGTACGGGCTCACAGCAGAGATTGATGAGAACACAATGGAGATCAATGAGAACACGACAAAGATCGAGGAGCTCACGCTGGAGATCTCCTGTACTGCAATCGATGAGCTCACTGGTCGAGTCAGGACGAGTCCATGGTGGAGCTAGGAATTGTAGAGGTCGCGATGGAGATCTCTGGTGTAGCGTTTGATGAGCTCATCGGTCGAGTCTTGATGAGTCCACAATGGAGCTAGGGATTACAAAGGTCGTGGTGGAGCTAGGGATTTCAGTCACGGTGGAGCAAGGAGGTAATGTTGATTGCAATCGCGGCCAACCTAGGGTTGCATATCGATCGCACGTGTGATTCACAAACAGAAGATGGGGATGATGCGTGTAATTCATGCGCAACGACAACGATGAGCAGCGTGATGACAGATGGTGGCGGTGGCGGAGCTAAGCTTCAACGTTGGAGAGGTGGGGTTTTAATTTTGTGTTTTTTTAAAGCTTTGTTAAGGTTTATTTGTTACTTGACTGAGCCTAATGTCAGCAAATAATGATTGGTCTAGTGGCTTGTGCTCTTCCTATTGAGGTTAGAGGTCTCGGGTTCGAGTCTCACTATGACTTTTATTTTGAAGAATTTATGATCTTGATGTACATGTTGAGGTTTAATATTATATGACTGAGTCTTTATGTTCAATATGATTCTTTGGTGTAGTGGTAATTGCCCTAGGCTTTGATGTTAGATACCTAGGTTCAAATCTCTCTAGGTTCATTTATTTGATTTTTTTTATTCTTGAGGTACTGTAGCTTTTTGTTGATGTTTGTGGCTTTTTTTCCCTCTTATGTTGATGTTTTTCATTATTCAGATGAGATTTAATTGATATGATTTGAGGTTTTGCAGTTTTGTTTGGTAATATGGATTGATATTTATTGTTTTTATTTTTTCATGTTGATTTTTTTTCATTTTTTGGCTAAGGTTTTGGTAATAGAAGTATGTTTGTAGTTTCTTTTTTCTTATGTTAATGTTTTTCATTTTTCGGATGAGGTTCAGGTGTTAGGAGTTGATGTTTGTAGTTTTTTAATTAAAAAAAATCGTTGATGTTGGATGATTTTCAGAGTAAATAATTTACATTGTTGAGGTACAATAGCTTTTTTGTTTTTTTATTTTTGTTTCTCTCATGTTGATGATTTTCATTTTCTAGATGAGTTTTAAGGGATATGGGTTGATGTTTGTAGCTTTTTTGATGATATGATTGATTTTTTTAGTATTTTTTCCTTACGTTGACGTTTTTCATTTTTTGTTAATGCATCAAATGTAGGTTGTAGGTGCTTATGTTATAACTCAATGTGCTATGAAAACAAATTGGTGCTTAGAGTACAACTTGTAAGTGCTTCAATCGTTGCTTGTAAGTGCTTCATCGTTGATTGTTAGGAGTTTATGTTTGTAGCTTTTTTGATGACATGGTTGATTTTTTTGTAGTTTTTCCCCTTATGTTGACATTTTTTTATTTTTTTTAATGCTTCAAATGTAGGTTGTATGCGCTTAATTTATAACTTGTGAGTGCTTCAATGGTTGCTTGTTAGGAGTTGGTGTTTGTAGTTTTTTTTAAATGATAATTTAGCTTTGTTGAGGTTTTTATGATTTTCAATTGATTTTTCGTTAGTCGTAGTCGACGTTTGTTTCAATTTTTTGTTGATTTTTATTTGATTATTATATATTTTTTGTTGTTTTATTTAATTTTTTAATATATTTTTTTCTACAAATTTTATTTGATGTTTATGATGTTTTTATGAGGTTCTGCTATTTTTCGCTGATGTTTCTGGAATTTTTTATTATTTTTTACATTTTATAATATTTTCATTTTTTTTTGCAGACTATAGGTGGCAGGAAAATGGTGGGTAAAAGTTGGATGAAAAACCTCTTGGAAAGTTATTAGCATAGGTCCCTATAAAATAATTAGAGATAGACCCATGTATAATTATTAGAGATAGGTCTATGGAGCTAGCTATTGTTAGAATTGTAGAAAGACCCCTGACTAAAGTTTAGGCTACCTCACATTGAGACCATCCCGTGACATATTAATAAAAACTAAATCTAATTTTAAAAATATATTAACTAACTTTAAAAGTTTCATATATAATTAAAGTAATACAACTTATAAGTGAAAATATATGGTGGGTAGTTCATAACTTACAGAGAGGTCATATGTCAGGAGACATTATCAGAGAAGAATAAATTATAATTTTATAAATTATTTAAACTATACTATAAAATTTTTTATTAAAATAAATTATTATTTATTTACTAATTGATATATGTGAATTTATAAATGCTTAATTAATATTTTTGAATTTAAATCTATATTGTAAATTAAAATAATAACTCTATTAGATTATGTTGTCAATAAATGTACGCAGAGAATATATAAAGAATGGACGGGTTTTAAAAAGGAAAAGTCAAAATGACTGTTAGATGTCAATGTGTGAATCTGAATAGAACTGTACCTAGGGGAATATGAGATAAAATAGATTATATCCATCGTAATCTTTCAGTCACTACTACATTAGAGTAGGTCTTCTCACAGGCGGCATGTCCATAAGCTTATGGACAAGCTACTCATTTTTTGCCTTATAAGCTGCATTAGTTGCAAAATTTAGAATTTTTGAAAATATTTTTTATGTCATATATTTTTATATTTTCACCTTCAAATACATATGATACGAACATCAAATGCTTTGATGTTTCTTTAAATGCTTTGATTGATCGACTTTATGATGAAGAATTGAAGAATGAGTCATCATCGACATCTTGGATTTATTGTTCAAAACTGTCGAAGAACACTGTACTCTTTTCTCCCATTGGATTTTTAATGAGGTAGTGTGATCACTATAAAATATTGTAAAATTATTTCATTTTGTGTTTATTGAACTGAAAGCTCGGCCACGTGGGCTTTGAAGAGCTTAATTTCAAAAATACAGTCCATTAGGGCTTAGCATATTCTATTTTATTCTGATTAGAATTAGTTTTGGTAAGATTAGATAAGGCAATATTCATCCAAGGTGTGATATGGATGAATTCGTCCATATTCAGCTTTTTTTTTATTTTAGTTAGATATGGTTTTAGCTTCTTAAATATTTCATAATTCTATTCAGTTTCTGACTGAAATTACCAAATCCCGTCTTGATTGGGCTTAGGATTTGGCCGATTTCATCCCTATAAATATGGGCTGTATTTTTTAGTTTTAAACACACTTTTATCCATCAAATATACAACCTTTTGAGTTCATACTCTTTTCTTGAGAGCTAATTCTATTGTTGCTTAACCTCGAGGGCTAGTTGAGTACCATTAACCTTGTGATTTGATCCTGAGGGCCAGTTAGAGAACAAGTTGAAAGTAGGCGTACCCCGACCGCTGGACTCCTGAATTTCGTGCGGCACACTAGGGTTTACAAGATCCCTTGTTTTGCCAAAGATCTAAAATTCCATGATTTAGAGTTTTTGCAAGGAGATTCATATCAGTTTTTATCAGAGTAAAGCGAAAAATCCTTGGTGGCCGAAAAATTTCAACAGGGGTTTCAAGTTTTGTTGAATTTATTTTTGATTTTTTTAAAATTTATAAACTCTTTCGTGTCATATTTTAACTTTGTTTGGTTGATCTTTCTTATTAGGAGGATTGAATCTAGAGTCAAAGGACGTCGAAGGTTCTGAGAGTTAGAATACTTCGGCATTACTATCTGCCTTCAAATTCATCAATCGAATCAGGAGGACGTCGAAGGGTCTGTTTGTTAATAAGTATTATGCGTCTTCACCTCCCGGTCAGTTTCATAGTTTTTAGGTAGCTTATACAGTTTATGTGTGTGTGATATTTTTCGCCCACTTGATACGAATATCAAATGCTTTGATGTACAGAATGCTGATAAAGCTAATCAAATCCGCAAGTTGATGAGGTTCAGCGTGGGAGATTATGTTTGGGTTCATCTGCGGAAAGAGAGGTTTCCAAATGCTCGGAAATCTAAGTTGAGTCCACGTGGAGATGGTCCTTTTATAGTGTTGGATCGTGTGAACGACAATGCTTACAAGATTGAGTTACCAGATCATTATGGTGTTAGTGCGACCTTCAATGTTGCTGATTTATCTTCATTTACATTTGAAGACGATTCAGTTTCGAGGGCGAAACCTTTCGACCACGGAGGGAATGATGGAGATGCCAAGACGACTACGACCATAAATGAAGACATTCCACGACTTGATCAAACATTTAAAGGATATGTTCGAGATCCTCTAAGTGACATGGCAGGACCTATCCTCTAAGTGATCGCCTTTATGATGAAGAATTGAAGAAAGAGTCACCATCGACATCTTGGATTCATTATTCAAGATTGTCGACGAACTGAAGACATCATGAAGAACACTATACTCTTTTTTCTCACTGGGTTTTTAATGAGGTAGTGTGATCACTATAAAATAATGTCATTTTGGGTTTATTGGACTGATAGCTTGGCCATGTGGGCTTTGAAGAGCTGAATTTCGAAAATACAGTCCATTAAGGTTTAGTATATTCGGTTTTATTCTGATTAGAATTATATTTGGTAAGATTAGATAAGGTAATATTCTTCAAGGTTACTTCTTGAAGAATTCAACCTGATTACCTTAGATTACCATTTATTTTAGGTATTTTAGTTAGATATAGTTTTAGCTTCTTAAAGCTGCCATAAGTTTATTCAGTTTCCATTTGTGATTAGGGTTTGAGGCAAGATTGTAACCCTATAAAAAGGGAGGCCTTATGGACGAAAATAACAACCTTTGATCAATCAAATATACAACCTTTTGAGTTCATACTCTTTGCTTGCGAGCTATTCCATTGTTGCTTAACCCCGAGGGCTAGTTAAGTATCAATAAACCTTGTAATCTGATCCCGAGGGCTAGTTAGAGAGCAAGTCGAAGTTAGGCGTACCCCGAGGGTTAGAATCCTGAATTTCGTGCGAGATAGTGCGGGTTTGTAGATCCCTTCACTAGATCAAAGATATAATTCCACAAATCGTGAGTCTTCGCAAGGAGATTCATATCACCACTCTTCTGAAAATTATTGCATGCTCATAATCCTGTTTGAATTCTTTATCGTTCTTTGATTCTGTGATCTTGAATTGTTCTTTGATTTTTTATTACACCTTATTAAAAATAAACAGAATCTAGGGTTGTTTTCTAGATATAGTGTCATATTCTTAATCCTTACGATCTTGAATACCTCAAAGTTCATTTGAATCGAGAGGAAGTTATCTCAGTTTTCTTATTCCAAGTTTCGTATGGGTGAATTTATTCCAATTTTTTTTTTGAAAAAAAAACAGTAGCAGATTTTGGGTTTTAAAATCTGAATTTAGGGTTTTGAAACCGGAAATTTGGGGCCAATTTGTAATTTTTTGAAAGTTTGGGAGCAAATTTGCAATTTCCAAAACAAATTGGGAATTGTACTCAAAATTTTTGTTCGGGAATAAGATTCTAATTTTGAATGTTTTATAGTGTGGAAAAAAAGAATTTGTGGCTGAAAAAGAAAGAAAGAAAATAGAAATCTGATTTGAAAAAGGAAATGAAAAGTTAAAATCCTAATCGGAAGATGAAGAGGGAAAAAAAAGAGGAGCCAATTGAGAGGATATTTGATCTGAATTTTTGACTTAGGGGGAAATTAAGTCATCAAAATCCATTACCACAAGGGATTTGGATTTGAGTTCCTTATCCAAATTGTTTTCAGAAAAGTTACTTGAATTTTCGGAACCTATTTGTCGCATATATAAAGCATCACAGCTCTGATTCATGCCATTGAAATTGAATTTTGTTCCTTATTCTTTTTTAGAATTTGAAATTCCATATTGTAGAGCCCAATTTTGAGTATATATATTTTAAATTTTGAAATATGTTTTGCAGTACTCATCTCCAAATTTTTGCTTTGAATTTCGGTGAATTGATCAATTACCCTTGCTTTAGCCTTCTCCTTGTGAGTTGTGAGTGTAATACACTTGGTGAGCGACCTTACTAAACAAAGGGAAGGGGGATGATTTTATACTAACTGTTTATTTTTCTTAGCAGTTTAGCGGATATGGAGGACGAATATCCATTCGTCCCGCCTTTGGCTAGAGATACTAACAACTTGCCATTGATGCACACATCTGATGGCAGGCGTGGTGAACATCCACGAGGAGAGGCTCCAGATAATTGGGAGCAACATCAAATTAAACCTAATGAAGCCAATGATCCAGATCGGTATTCTATCGCAATAAATGCACTTATGAGTGAGGTGCAAAGATTGGAGAGAAAAGTTGATAGCATGGCACCAGATACACCTACATCATCAGCCAAGAGGGAAGAATCCCATAAATATGTCCGCCAATTCAATGGTTCTGATAGTTCGGATGACTATTATGATGATGGTTCAGAAAGACGATCACACCGAGTGTCTTCTAGAAGGCATCGCTACAGTAAACATCATTCTCAAAGGAGAGTGAAGAGAAACTCGGGATCTAGTTCAGATTCTGCTTGAGACATCAAGGGATTGAAGTATGACATTCCTCAATTTGATGGTCAACACAATCTGGTGAAGTATATTAATTGGGAGCGACAGATTGAGAATCTATTTGATCTCAACAATTATCGGGAGAAAGAAAAAATCAAGGTGGCACAGTATTCCTTCACTCACTATGCGGCTAAATGGTGGGAAAATATAAAAGAGTCGCGATATCTTGCCGGAAAGAAACCTATTTCCACCTGGGAGAGTTTGAGATCCGACCTTCGCCAATATCATGTTTCACATACTTACTTGATGAAACAACATTCTTATATGTCCAACATGAAGCAAGGAAATCGTACAGTTGATGAACACAGGCAAGATCTTAAGTTGACCATGAGAAGGGTTGGGATGAAAGAAGCAACGCGTTCACCAAAAAATTATTCATTGAAGGCTTGCGTGAAAACCTTCAAACGCCAGTCAAGCTTCAACATCACATATCTATGAGCAATTTATTGGTGAAAGCAAGGTTGGATGATAGTACCTTGCAACAAAGGAGGCCACAACCCAGTTTTTCCAGTCAATGACCAGGGTTTGACTCCGAAAACCTTAGTTATAGCCGAAGTAGGGGAACGGTCATGGAAGGACGTGGTTCGATGCATTCCTATTCATATCCGACTTATGATCCAAGTGAAAGAAAAACAACACCACTACCCCAACAATCTTAAAAAATCCTAGGTAAAACCACTACTTCGTCGTCAAATTCGGATTCTGTTAATACTTCTACTTGTTTCCATTGCAAAGAAAGAGGACATGTCCATAGTAACTTCCTTCATGCTCGAGTGTTAACAACCATTGAGGAAGGCAATGAAGAAGATGAATATGCGGATATGCCACCATTGTATGAAAGTGGTGAAGAATAGGTAGATGAGTTGGCAAATCCTATTCCACCTTGTTCTACAAGACAAGTTGAATCTACGAGTGACATCAAAGGTTTCATGTATGATATTCCTAGATTTGATGGTTGACCCAATCCTGTAAAATACTTGGATTAGGAGAGACAGATCGAGAACTTATTTGATCTTTAAAACTACCATGAGGAAGAGAAGATCAAGATTGCACAATATTCTTTCACACATTATGCCACAGAATGGTGGAAGAATTTGAAAGAGTCAAGAGAACTTGTTGGTAAAAGACTAATCTCCACCGGGGAGAGATTGATGACCAGGCTTCGATTATATCATGTTCCACGAACATATTTGATGGAGCAACATTCGTATCTTAACAATATGAAGCAAGGAAACCGTAATGTATATGAATACTGACAAGATCTTGAATTAGCTATGAGAAGAGTTGGCACGAGAGAAGATGATACGTATATAAAGAATCAGTTTGTTGAAGGTTTAAGAGAAAATTTGCAAGTTTGGGTTAAGCTCCAGCATTATGTTTCCATGCAAGATTTGTTGTTCAAGGCCAGGTTGGTTGAGTCGACATTAAGGCCTGGGGAAGCTCTAGTTTTGGCTATGATAATCAAAGGGAAGTCTCTGATTTCAAAAGCCCAAATTTGACCAGGGGTGGTTGCAATTCGATCATGGGTGGTCGAGGAAACCCTAATTCGACCAAAACCTACTCAAATCCACCATTTGAACCCACTGATCGAAGAATAATTGCAACCAATCAGCCTCCTGGCCAAAATACAGGTAAATCAATTTCTACTTTGTCAAATATAGTTTCTTCTAACACTCCTACATGTTTTCATTGTAATGAACGAAGACATGTTCACAATAACTGTCCCCATGAACAAATTATAACAACAATGGAGGAGGAAGAAGATGATGATATGTCTGCACGGTATGACAGTGAAGAAGAATAGGTAGATGATGAAATCATCATTGATAATAGAGAAGAGCAAACACCTGAAACAAAAGAATTTTTTGAGGCCCAGAATCACATGAAAAATAACAAAGAACAATTTTGAGTTGAGCCTTCTTCCACAGAAGTTGCCAAAATTACTAACATGCAAGGAGAACGTAATTTTGATAAAAAGAATGTCAATTCTGACAAAAAGACAGTGAATGTTGCCATAGACAAGTTCCAGGCTGATCCTAAGGCGGGTAAGACAGGTAAGGTAAGTTTCTGAATGATTATGAAATGTCGCATAAAGTCCTGTCTTCACATCTTAGTTCTTTACTTTCTATTTATATGATGAGGCATGAAATTTATATTGACTCTGGTAAATCTTTTTATGCTTCAATAAAATATGTGAATCGAGCTTTGACTAATCATTCTTTTTTTATTACATTGTCCTTTAAAGAAAATTATTATGCCAAAGAAGATATTGTAAATTTTCTTTCATGGTTTGTTAAGTTGTTGCAGGAATTTGAGGATGTCTTGATAGGTATATGATTCCCGTTTCAAGGATGAAACTTTTCAATCTGAGAGGGAATGATACAAATATCAAATGCTTTGATGCTACTTTAAATGCTTTGATTGATCGACATTATGATGAAGAATTGAAGAAGTAGTCATCATCGACATCTTGGATTTATTGTCCAAGACTGTCGAAGAACACTGTACTCTTTTTTCCATTGGATTTTTAATGAGGTAGTGTGATCACTGTAAAATATTGTAAAATAATTTCATTTTGGGTTTATTGGACTGATTGCTAGGCCATGTGGGCTTTGAAGAGCTGAATTTTGAAAATACACTCCATTAGGGTTTAGCATATTCAGATTTATTCAGATTAGAATTAGTTTTGGTAAGATTAGATAAGACAATATTCATCCAAGGTGTGATATGGATGAATTCGGCCATATTCAACTTATTTAAGGTATTTTAGTTAGATATGATTTTAGCTTCTTAAAGCTGTCATAATTCTATTCAGTTTTTGACAGAAATTACCAAATCTCGAACTGATTGGGATTACGGTTTGGCCAATTTCAGCCCTATAAATAGGGGTTGTATTTTCGAGTTTTAAACACACTTTTATCAATCAAATATATAACTTTTGAGTTCATACTCTATGCTTGCGAGCTAATTCCATTGTTGCTTAACCTCGAGGGCTAGTTGAGTACCAATAACCTTGTGATCTGATCTTGAGGGCTAGTTTGAGAACAAGTCAAAACTAGGCGTACCCCGAGGGCTAGACTTCTGAATTTTGCACAGCACACTAGGGTTTGCGAGATCCCTCGTTTTGCTAAAGATTTAAAATTCCGCGATCCAGAATCTTCGCAAGGAGGTTCATATCAACATATTATTACTTTTTTTTAACTTATAAATGACAATACTAAAATTTTATAAAAAATTATAACATTTAAGGTAAGAGCCCATGTGGACTGTCTATAAGCTTATGGAAATACCGCCTTTCCTGAGACTTTCTCTTTGATCTAATAGTTCATTCTATATTTTTTGCTAAAACTTCTTCTGGAGAATATTTATTTAAAAGCAATATTCTTTCGTATTCTTTATAAATGTGATTTTTATTATTTTTCAATAATTTACAATATTGTAAAATTATCAGGATTGTATGTTTACTTCAGATTATTTTATTTAGTCTCAAAATAAAATAATAATAAATCTACATTAGAAGTTACAACATGTATACATCTGGTAAAATAACATAATTAAATAAAATTAATTAAACCATATCATAGTTCGAAAAACCAAGAAATATGAACAATCGTGTGCCTTTTAAAGTTTATATCACATGATTTTTTATTAATCATTATGGATTAATTATGATTATTAGTTTTTTAAAAATTACTTTATTTTTTAAAAGAATACAACCAAAAGAATATTTTTTAAAAAAATTTCCAAAACCACCCGAGAAAGGGTGGGAAATTGGCACCCCATACAACAAATAAAATAGCTATTAAGAGCACATATAAAATAGCTTTATGCATGGAAGTGATTGGAAAAATGTTGCATTATGCAAGATTTGATACTTGTTGCTTTATGCAGGATCTGGATTGTGAATGAATACGATCAAGTACATTTACAAATATCAAGTACATTTACAAATGTCAAATATAATGGTAATTGAAAAATTGTTACTTGGATTACGAGCACATTTACAAATGTCAAATACAAATCACTAGATAGCAAAACAAATAATGTGCATAAAGCTAGGAAATATAGCAACCCACATGCATGCATCATACATTCAGAGCAACATTATTTGTGTAAGAATTCTCTAGAAAGGAGAGGAGAAAATGAAAGAAAAGGAAGAAGAGGGAAACGATCCACATTAATTGCATCATATTAAAAGCAGCAAATCAGTTGGAAAAGCTAGACCATTCTAATAAAGAGATATACATCAAATATGAGTAAATCAAGGAAATGATATATTAATTGATGCACTAAGTTTTTTAGAATCTCAATTCGGCATAAATATTGCTTTATAGTGAAGATTTGAATTAAATTGGGAAATAATATTTTTGGCTAGTTGATATGTCAACGTTTGGAGATGTTACTTGTCAAAATTGTGATGGCTTATGTGGATAGTTCATGTGTCAAATTTTTGGGGATGCCACTTGTCAAAAGAGTTGCTCATTTAGTATGTAGTATAAATGTGATATAGAAAGAGTAAATTGAGATACTCCCTCCCTTTTTTTTATGACACCATGGGTTTATGTGCTTGAATTTAGATGAAGAAAATGAGTTGATGAAATTGAATTTAGAAAATAAAAAGTAGAATTCGTGGATGAAATTGAAGGAATCTTGTCAAAAATGGAAAGAGTGTCAAATAAAAGAAAGCATTTATTTATAGTAAATGTGTCATAAATAAGAACACATGGGGAGTATTATTCAGGGCGAATGGTAGCAAAAATTGAAGAAGCGATGGATTGCCGCAAAGGTCTAATACGATTTTGAGCATAACTTTTGCGTCCGGACTCGGAATCAGGCGATTCTGGTGGCATTGGAACTGTCTCGACAAGCACTACAAGAATCACTGCTACGCTATGTATTGTGGTTTTTTTGGCCATTTGAGGTCGTTTAAGGCCTCAAAATGAAAATTTACTGTTTTTTAATGTTTTCCTATTTTCATTTTATTTCAGAATTTATTCCAAATTTTCTTTTTCTTTATTTCTAAGCTCATTATAGTATTTAATGATCTCTTGTATATTTCAAAGACTCATCTTTTTTTATAATAATATTTTTTAAAATTATTCTCTCTCTGATAAATTTCAGCATCAAAGCTTAGAATTCGTACTTGTGAATTCTTTTTTATTATTCCGACTGCGTCAGAGTATAAAATTTGTTTGACTCATAGCAGTAACGTACCAACTACAAACGCATATTTTGTTTGACTGGTAATCACATTAGTTCAACGATGGATTATATCTATGAGGATTATTTGGTCTTCTTGATGTGCTATTACAATAGCGTGGATGATTTGATTTCCTAATTTTTTAAAAATAAATTTGGCAAACTATTGGGAATGATCGTTTTCTCATAAACTTATAGAAATATGGGTTTAATTAGAATAATAGTAATGTAAAAGATTTTAGTTGCAATATTAAAATTTTATTATGCAACGTACAGTAATTATATGTTTATAACCCGATTAATGCAACCCAAAAGTTTTATCTTCATTTCTTCTAATTTGCAGTTCAAACATTGGTGTTTCCATAAATATTGGAAATACCGTCTTTCAAAAGACATATACTCTTACTTAAATTAAAAATAAGTGTAATATAAATAATGATAAGAAAGTCTCATGTTAGATCAACTAATAGTTAGACCAATCATGAAAACCCTCGTTTTAATAACTTTTAGAGTCAAATTATAATTATTTGTACATGTCGATACATTTTAAAAGTTTTTCAAAATTATAGGAAGCTCGTTACAATAAATAAATAAATATATATATATATATATATAAATAAATAAATATATATATATCAAATCACCCCACTAATAACATCAATTATAAATTGACATCATTTAACGGTTAGTCGACCTAAAATTAGACTTTGTAAATAATAATTATAATCAGATCAAATTAACTAAGTTTCATCAAACAAAAATTTACTGAAAATGTAATGAACTGAATTGAATTTAAGTGTAGTTAAATTGAAAAGAATTAAAATTGTAAATACATTTGCGTTTCCCCTCTTATTATTGAATATTCGATGATTAATCAATTTCTATTAGACAAAGATTTAAGTGTGGGTGAGGAGCTTCAAGGAGAGTGAATCCGCCACCTCATGAGATTTGACAGAATTTGACATGTTTTGATGTTTATTTGGGTGAACAAGAAGAAGAAGATGCTTTGGTTTCCTCCTCTCTCCTTTTTTTTATAAAAACAATTTTGCTGAAACGACGTAGTTTTATTCTGGTATATAATTCATAATTCTTGTTGTTTTATATGGCAAGTTTAACGGGTTCTCTAAAAGTTTCTCTAAAATGGAGAATGAAAATTCACATTCTCTATATTTTTTTTTTGTTAAACTCCAACAGATTATCTATTTTGCATAACTTTGTGTTTAATAAAACAATAATAATTTTTTTGAATAACACAATAATAAATACTTTGACCACTACAAAATGAGAAAATTTTTTATTAAACAGACTAACGGTTATACAATTATCTTATTTCAATAACTTTTATAGTCAAATTATAACTATTTTTATATAATCTCGTTGCATTAAATAAAAATAAACACTAAATCACCTCATTAGTTACGTCAATTATAAAATGACAATGTCTAATAGTTAATCGATCTAAAACAAGACATTCTGCGATAGAATACACCATAAATAAATAAATATATTCATTTTAAAGAAATTTAGATAACGAATATTTTTTAAAATGAATGAATCTACATTATTAACTGAAACAAGTTCCCCACAACTTGCCACGTCAGCCTACCACATCATCTTCCGGAATAAAAAAAAATTGAAAAAGTTAATTTCTAAATTTATTCTACTGTATTTAATTGTTATTTCCAAAATGGTTTTTCTAACGAGTGCCCAATGGACAATCGTTAACAACTTCAGATTCCATCGAAAACTATGTTATTAAATGCAAATAGAGTTAATGATTAATGACATCCCTAAAAAACTTACACTTCCTATGTACTATTACACCGTTTTCGATGAATTTGTATTTAATAACACAGTTTTCAATGGAATCTGAAGTTGTTAACGACTGTCCATGGACACTCGTTAGAAAAACCGTTTCCAAAATAGTCTACACTTTAATCGAGGAGTCTGTGGGTCGCTCTCTATTTTCTTCCTCTCATTTTTTCCGCTCTTCTCGACATATGTTAATAATGCCTTTGAAGAAAGCACAGGTTATGCGGCTGGCAATATAATGGTTTCCTAGAAAGAAAGGCTTAAGTTGGAGAAAGATGAAGCCTTGAGGATGCGACTTAAGCAGATGAAGAACACTAAGGTGAAAGTTTTGATCCAGCCAATTTTCAAAGTTCCTATAAGGGTTTCTTTAGGTTTTGTTTATGGTGTATTAGAGTCGTGCTCTTACTCATTGCGTTTTACCTTAAATTGAGGAATAGTAATTAAGATGTAGACTTGTAGTCTTGTACAGCTGTAGCAATGTAGGCGCCATTAGTCAGTTTGTATTCTTATTTGTTTGTTCACACAATCTTGTTTTACGTTGATAGACGTGGTTATTTTATAAATGATCTAGCTAATGAGGCGATTTAATGTTTATTTTTATTGACTGCCATGAGTTTTCTATAAATTTGAAAAACTTTTAAAATATATAACTAATAGAATACAAGAGTTTATGTTGTAATATAACTCAATAGTTTACTGGTTACCATAGTTACATCTTGTAGATTTGGGTATAAATAACACATAATTCTGTCAATATCAATCAGATCATTATTCCCAAATTATATCCCTTTCTTCCTCGTTTACATGGTATCAAAACCTAATCTCTGAAACTGAAAATTTCCAACAAAACCCTAACCATCGCTGCTGTGTGACTCCACAGCCGCCAACTCATCATGAGCAACTCGGAAAGCACGGTCATCCCTCCCCGTCAGCCTCTCACCAGTGACGGCATACCTCCACAGCAGCAGCCGCTGCCGACGCCTCATCTGCTACCGATCAATGACGGTCTTGGTCCACAGCCTCTCCTGCATCCTCTTGATCACTCGTCTCCATTCTACATTCATCCTTCAGATCACCCAGACTTGTCTCTTTGTCTGGTTGTTCTTAAGGGTGATAACTATCAGGAGTGGAATACTTCGATGAAGAACGCACTCAAGGCTAAACGTAAATTGGGCTTTATCGATGATCGTATTTCTCAGGTCGATACTGCCTCTGTTGATTTGTATGATTGGTATAGTGTTAACTCCACATTGATCTGATGGGTTTTCAATCCATAGACCCATCGTTGCGATCATCTATCACCTATCCAGAAACTATTTTTGAGCTCTGGAAGGAGTTGCATCATCATTTTTCTGTCGGTAATGGCCATCGTTTTCTCTAGCTTCGTGCATATTTGGCAAAATGTTGCCAAGGTGAAAAATTCGTTGCCTCGTATTATGGTGCTTTCAAGAAGATTTGGGATGAAGTCACAACCTACTTTCCCCTTCAGGCCCGTCTATGCAGTAATTGCTCTTGTAACATCACAGCCAAGCTTCAAACCGAACGTGATATCGAGCATCTCCATCAATTTCTTCTGGGTCTCTACGACACGTCTGGCACTCTTCATTCCAACATAATGGCGCAGGAACCATTGCCCTCTCTCAACAGGGTTTATGAACATCACAAGACCCTAATGCACGAACGCGACACCAAGTTTAATGGTATGGCATTCGTTGCTCAGACTAAGCCTATTTTTCCACAGTGCCAGTCAACTCCATCGGCGTCGAAAAAGTCTGCCATCAACCGCACCCCATGCACTCACCACGGGAAGCTTGGCCACGACATTTCTCACTGCTTGAAGATCCACAGCGTCCCTGAAGGCTTCGTTCACCGCTCAACCAGGCATGGGACTGGTTGCGGCCGTGGAACTTTTGTGTCGCACTCTTGGCCCAGCAACAACATCCGCCTGCACTGTCTGATGTCACCTCTATTCCAGAGTCTGCAGCTCGCGGGCCTCACCTCAGTCATGATCAATGGCAAGCTTTTTTACTAATGTACAATTCCATGAACACTCTTTCAATTAATGCTACTGGTAAGTATTCTTTATGTATTCTCGACACTGGTGCCTCGTTTCATATGACATGTAATCTAGACTTGCTTCATAATGTGATTGATATTACACATGTTCCCATTAAGCTTCCAAACAATCGTGTTGTTATAGGTGTTCAGAAAGGTTCTATGGTATTCTCTCAGGCTACCAAAATTGATCATGTTCTTTAGTTTTTGACTTTTGAGTGCAATATTCTATCCTTTGCTATGTTGCTTCTACGTGCTCGGTGTTACGCTTTCTTAATTGATCGGTTATGTGTACTTCAAGAAAGCAGTTTGAAGACATTGATTGGTGTGGGTGAGCAACGAAGTGGAGTTTACTGGTTGCAGCACTTCTCAGCTGCCGTACACGTATGAAATGTGTCCAAACCCGAGAAGAAACACTCAGTAAAATTGTGGCATAAGAGGCTGGGTCACCCTTCCAATGCAGTTTTATCATCTTTGTTTGTTCCAATTGATTCATTTTCTAGTATTGTACCTTGCGATGTTTGTTTCAGTTGCAAGAAAATACGAGCTATTTTTCCCTTAAGTTCTAATAAATCCACACATTTATTTGAACTTGTGCACTGTGGCATTTAGGGTCTTTATCGTACTTCTACTTCTTGTGGTGCTACTTATTTTGCTACAATTGCCGATGATTATTCTCATGCCACTTGGATCTATTTACTGAAATCCAAGTCGAAAAATCCGCATCTAATAATGAATTTCCGTGCTTTGACTATTAGTCAATTCAAATCATCAGTTCACCATTTTCGATCAAACAATGGTACAAAGTTTCTAGGACTGAGGGATTATTTTGCTAATCACGGCATTTTTCATGAGACTTCGTATGTTTACACGCCCTAGCAAAATGGCAGAGTGGAATGCAAGCATCGCCACCTCCTAAATGTGGCCCGTGCTCTGCATTTTCATGCCTCTTTTCCCATTAAGTTCTCTGGTGAATGTGTACTGACCGCTTGTTTTTTAATCAATCGCACTCCTACACCGTTTCTCCAAAAAAAAAACTCCATTTATGATCAATCGCACTCCTACACCCGACGCATAATCTCGGTAAGGCTACTGGTCCAGATTATGATCATCCCGACCAATATAGTCGTCTGATTGGCAAGATGGTCTATCTGACTATCACTCAACCCAAATCATAGTTCATACTCTATCTCAGTGTATGCAACAGCCAAAGCTGGCGCATTGGACTGCAGCTCTTCATGTTTTTCACTTCGTCAAAGGTAGCCTAGGTCAAGGTCTGTTTCTTTCACATGATAGTAGTTTAGCTCTGACAGCTTATTGTGACTCTGACTGGGCGACCTGTCCTATCACTCGTCGCTCCATCACTGGTTACTTTGTCACTCTGGCTATATCACCGATCTCTTAGAAAACCAAGAAGCAGTGCACGGTATCACGTTCTTCTACAGAGGCTGAATACAGAGCTATGGCAAATGCTTGCTGTGAATTCTTTGGCTTCGCTCGCTTCTCCGCCCGCTTGGTATTCGCCATTCAGATTCGGTTCTCCTGTGCTATCATAATTAGGCTGCTCTCCACATCACCACCAATCCTGTATTTCATGACCGAACTAAGCATACAAGGTCGACTTTTATCTTGTTCGTGATCTAGTGTCTTCGCGTATCATTTCTACTCATCATATCCTCATTTCTGAGCAACCAACGGACATGTTTACCAAGGAACTAGGACGAACGGCATTTCTACATCTCAGTTCAAAGTTGGGCATTCTCAATCTTCATGCGCCAACTTGAGGGGGGAGTAATAGAATACAAGAGTTTGTGTTCTAATATAACTCAATAGTTTACTAGTTACCATAGTCACATCTTGAAAATTTGTATATAATTTTTTTAAAAATCAATCATTCATTCCAAGATACTGACATCCAATCTAACTAGCCTCTAGCAATAACAAACATATTGCAAGGATATCTAAATTAAATGTCAACCATACTGATCGTCTGTACTGTTACAGATTAGAGATCCAATAAAAAAAATTTAACATCACCCTCGGGGATATTAACTTGGTTCATGCAAAAATCATGACCACTTGGCAGAGAGTAGCGTATCACACATCAATATCACTGCGTCAAACAGGGATCTCTTACAAACGTAACACCACTTGATCCAACCATGATCTATGTTGTTCAAACTGTAAACACCTTGAAAAACACAGACATGATGAATCCAAATCAATGAAAATCCAAAAATAAAACCACAAACAAAAGTACGAACACATGATCTGAACAAGTAGATCGAGAATAATACATCAACGTGAACAACTAAATTGACTATCATCATGAACACAACGATCTAATCGATCACACTTATTCAATGACAAAAACATGAATTAAAATAAACTGTTTTTCCCCATCTCCCCCTCCCTTGTCACAACCCATCTTCTTCAAATTTTTCCCCGTCTCCCCTAATGGGAAGATGGGGAAAATTTTGAAGAAGAGTTGTGACAAGGGAGGTTACGGCAAGGGAAGAGAGGGTTTTGGCAAAAGGTACATATGGGTATAAATAACCCATCATTATATCAATATCAATCAGACCATTATTCTAAAATTATCTCTCTTCCTTCCTCATTTTCAATTACACTGTATATATAATTATAAACTAACCATGTTTTTATACGAAAGTGTCAAAATAATGCTGTAAAATTTGAAAGTGTCAAAATAACCCTAAGTTGTTGACGAAAGTGCTGAAATAACCCTGCCGACGTTGAATGTGAAAATCGGCGTTGACCATTCCAAAAATGACCAAAATAGCCCATAAACCCATAAATATATAAATTTAGATTGGTAGTTTCTATAAAAAAAATATACACCTCCTGTCCCTATTCAAATTAACTTCACACATCACTTTTTGACACTATTCATCATCCAACTTTGACCATATATTTAAATAAAAACATAAATAGTGATATTATCATATGTGTTATTGTTGGATTCATCGTAAATGTGACTTCTAAATATTAACTTTTTATGTGCCGCTATTATACGTAATTAAACATTGGTCAAACATACTTATTGATAACCATGAAAAAATATTCTATGAAATTTGACCTGGGATTGATGGAGTAATGTTAGATCAATGCATTTAAAGTAAAACATAAGGCTATATCAGTACATTTTTATAAAACTCGACGTTTCTTCTTCACTCCCCCCTTCTTCTTGCTCCCTTGCTTCTTCCCCTCTCCCCGATTGTTCGAACCCATAAATTATTTTATCTTACACGGAAAGAACTCGATGCTTGGATCATCTTTGACTCGCTGATTAGAAGAGCAAACCTCGGTGGTTGATAGCGACGGATTTCCAATGTCGGATAACAGCCCCAACTAAATAGTATACTGACATTTATTAATGAAGGTAAATGATGCTGACCGTGAACTTCTCCTGCACAAATTAGGTGTTTTATTTTTGCCATAATTTCAATACTTCTCACCAACTTCCCCCTGATTTCTCTTAAGCCCAAAAATTGTGATCTGTGACAAATAAAACACCTAAAGTGCACATTAATCCCGTAAAATCACAGTTAATTCCAATAAAGTAAACAATATAATTAACACACATCATTTGTGTTCAAAAATTTAGTCATTTCCTGAAGGTAAATAACAGTATCTGCTAACTCTATGTCTTTCATAAATGCAGACTGATTTTTAGAGATCATTTTTGGCATGAGTGTCAATAGTCTTTTATTTATCAGTTTGGAAAACACTTCATTCATGAAGTTTGATAAACTAATTGGTCTGTAATCACCAAAAGAGATAGGTATTTTTTTTGGGGATTAAGACAATCCAGGTACTAGAGATACCACGTGTCATTCTTTTTCCCATCATAAAGTCTATGACAACATCTAATAAATCAAGTCCAATAATAGACCAGTTATTTCTAAAAAAAAATTACTTGTATACCCATCTGGTCCTGGAGATCCATTTATGTTTAATGAGAAAACAATGTTTTTTATTTCTTCCAAATTAAGTGTTTGCATCAGCATATGATTATCCTCATTTGTTATCACCTTTGGAATGTGGTTTTAAAAATGGTTTTTAAAAAGCAACGAAGAAGAGTCTGAGTCATCCCTTAACAGGTTAGAAAATAAGCCAACAGCTTCATTTTCAATGTCGTTAGGGTTATCAAGCCAAATTCCATTCGAAGATTTAATCTTCTTAATTTTTTGCTTTGTTCTTCTTTCTCTAACAGAGGCATGGAAGAATTTTGTGTTTTCATTACCATTTTAGCCATTTTAAATTTACTTTTTGTTTCCAAAACAGATTTTCCTCATAAAGGGCTTTAGAAAGCAAAGCTTTCCTTTTGTTTAGTTCAATTAAATCTGTGGAGGAGTTGGATGTTTCATAAGTCAATTCCTGAGTCCTTACATCCCCTCAACCCTTTTTATATTACCATTTATGCCACCAAACACTTGTCTATTCCATGTTTTGAGAGCTAATTTAAATCTCTTTAACTTAAGGAATAATCTAATCATGCATGTTTCAGTTAGTGGTCTTTCCCAGTTCTGTTTAATTACCTTAGTTAATTCAGGTCTTGTTAGCCAGACATTAAGAAACCTAAAAGGTTTGGGGTAAGATTCTATATGGCTTCCTATGGTGAGTAATAAGGGGATATAGTATGAGGTGTGCTTGTTAAGGGTGAGGATAGAACTGTGTGGGAAATTTGTAAGCCAATTGTTACAGTAGAGACCTCAATCTAATCTTTGTAAAGTAGGTTTCCTCCTAAGGTTTGTCCATGTGAAAGTATTCCCTACAGTAAAATTTTCATTAAGCTGGTTCCTATTGATGAAGTTAGAAAAATGTGTAATGTTATTACTGTTAGGAGAGTGAGGCCCTTTATATTCAGTAGCAGAGGCCATAACATTAAAATCTTCCATATATGTCACTATAATTTACATCAGGAGACATGTTTTTCCACAGTTGTTTTCTTTCAGCTATAGAAGTTGATGCATGTATAAAGATAACTTGCACTTCCTTTTGAAAACATGAGATCTTAATTTTTGTGTGAATTAGGTGCTCATATTCATAAATAATGTTCAGATCTATGTCAGAATTCCAAAAAATCCAAATGTTAGTGACTACGGAGCAGTGGTAGAATTGGAAGTTTAGTTTCAATCTATAATTTTCACCTTGTCCAGCATCTTGTTTAGGCTCAATTGTGCAAAGAAGATAAATGACATGCATTTTGATTAATTCATGAAGTCTAAGCATGGATGTGTCAAGACCCCTTACATTCCAAATAAGCCACTTTAGATTTTGGGTCTTATTAGACATCAGAAATATTATTTTTTGCTTTTTCCTGGTGATTTTAAATTCATGGAGTTCACTTTATTAAAAAGTGTTCTCTTCCTAGATGGTACCGTGTTAATATTTTTCAGAGGCTTCAGAACACTTACCTGGTCAGAACTTACTTGAGGTTGTAGCATTTAAGTGTCATCCATCAAATTGCTTTCAATTTTAAGTTCACCCAGTGCTGCGAATCTGTTTTCAGCAATAGGGCTACTCATGAGGGATAGATTATGTGGATTATCTTTTTCATTAGTGTCTGCATGTATGTCCATGGTTCCAGTTAGTTCATCTTTGGATTGGCTAACTGTTTGCCTATCATCATTGATTAAGTCAATTAGGATTTTTCCATGCGTTACTGTATCCAAAGTGATGGAATCTGTCTTGTGGTGATCCATTATGGCATCTGAAGCATCAGGAAGCATAATAACCCAGTTATCAGAAACAAGATCTATTGTTATTTCATATTCAGAAATAGAAAAAATATTATCAGAAGTAGATTTTTCCTGGGTGGTATTCTTAGGATGATCATTTTGAATTACAGCAAGATTGGTTAGAGTAGTTCTATCATACATTTCATTTATTTCCAGGCAAGCTTGTTGTTTCATTGCATCTTTTTGTTTCTGATGTATGGAAATCCCTGAAGAGGAATTAGTTGGTTTCCATGCAGTGGGCAATGTTTTGGCATTAGATAGGATGGAGTGATTAGAGGTCTTAGCCAGGGATTTGGGTGCATTAGAAGCCTTAGCTATAGGTTTGGGGACAGTAGTATTCTTTGCTACAGGTAAGCTCAGAGGCTTGGGATGAAGGATTCTACAAGTTTCATAGGCATGACCAATTATCCTGTAATGAGCCCAGTCTGATGGATGGTGGAATAGGTGCTAGAAGGTCAAGTTCTACACATATTTTCAGGGATGAAGGTCTGGTCAGTTTTTTAGTAGCAAGGTTCATTTTCATGAAAACTCCAACCTGATTACCAATGGCTTGAATAGATTCAGTATTATAGTAATACAGGGGTACATTCCGAATAGTGACCAAAACAGGTACTACAGGTGATTCAAAATTAGGTTTAAAATCTGGAGTCCATCTCAGAATTCTCATAGTGTTTCCATTAAAATACTAAACTCCTTTAATCCAACATCTTTGGAAATCTTCAATATTTTGAAAGTGAATTAAGATGTTCTTGAAATTAAGAGCCCCTACCTGAAACTTACCTGAGAAGCCGATAATTCTGAAATTGGCTTCGATCTTATCCATGTTCGGTCTGCCTCTTGGGAAGTTGCCAATCAGGTCATTCTTATATGGATTGGAGAGCTTGTCAATCTGTTCATCAGAATAAAGGCATGAGATTTTTCCTTTATGATTTGTAATAGGAGTAAGGTTAGGAATTGATGGAAGTGAGGAAGCGATTAGTGGAGATCTGAGGGAAACGGTTTGGGCGAAAGTGGGAGGAGTGGATGTGTTCATGTGCAGAGTGGACGTTGTGTTTGTGTTCAGATTTGTGGTGGGCGTAGTGCTGCCATTGTGACTGGCTTGACTCCGTCACCATTAGTGGAAGATTGATTTTGATTGATCGGAAAAGCTTGGTAATTAGTCGTTATCAGAATACAGACGATGTCAGAGTAGTTAGAGAGAAGGCGGAGAGAAGGGAGAGTTTATTTTTCACCAGTGCTACAATCCCCATGAGGCTAAAGCATCAACGATTTCTTAAGGGCATTTAAACGAAAATAATATACATTTATTTTATATAGAAAATTATTAACTATTGTATAGAAATGATTTACACAATAAAAAATATAATAATAATAATATTTAATATATGCTGATAATGAATCTAGAATTATTTATAAAGTTATCTATTTTTCTTAGTTATTAAGAAGGATTTTAATTAATAATTTTAATTATTTATTTTAAATCATGCATCGCAGAGTTAATCTAGATACGGGTATTAGTTGCACGTAAATGATTTATTTTCACTCACATTTTACTAGGAACAATTCTGTTCATATATAAAGAAGACTTTCTGACAACAATGTTTGATCGTTTTGACGTTTCTTTTTAAAAAGTTCATCCATTTTTCATCTATTTCCTATGTACTAAAAATATGTCCATTTTATAATCTAATACATTTATTACTTTAATCAATAATATAATAAATATTTAAACTTTTTCTGTTTTTCTTTTAAAAAACACATAATTTTGTAAATTTAATTACTATATTTCATATTTTTATCAATTTATTTTTTTATAACGTAAAATATTTTTATACAACAGTTAATATTTTTACATTAATTTTTTTATTTCGGCTAAATATAAAATAATAAACTATATTATATCAATTAAGACTGAGTTAATTTTTTATTTCTAAAATGAATACTCCCTCTGCTTTATTTTTATTGGCACCATAGGTTTATGTGTTTGGATTTATGTGAATAAAATGAGTGAATGAAATTAAATGTAGAAAGTAAAAAGTAGGATGAGTGAATGAATTTGAAAGAATGTTGCCAAAAATAGAAAGAGTGTCAAATAAAAGCAAACATCCATTTATAATAAGTGTGACATAAATAACAAAATAGATGGAGTATATTATAATATTAATAAATATTTTATTTTATTTTAAATACTGCATTAATTGTAATTCTCATATAGATATGACAATAACTCATTACTTATTTAAATTATAAGTTATATTACATCTTAAATTTTTGTTCATAATTTGTGCATCGACACGGATGCTATCTAGTATATACCTATTTAGAATTTTTGTAAGTAATGACTAATTTTAATGAATGTCATCAGTCAACATTTGTTCCTACGCATGAAAGTTACGATAGTCACGAAAGTTACAATAGTGGAAAATGCTTGATTAAAGGCATCATTAGAAGGTGGTTCCAATAATTTTTTTAGGAACAACCTTTGATTGAGCACCGGATGAGGTTCCAAATTTGGAACTACTTTTGGATCCAATTAAAAGAGATTCAACATTGATCAAAGACGGTTCTTGAGAAACCGTGTTTAATGTGCATTAATCAAAGGCAGTTCTACTGTAAAACCGCTTTTAATTGGGTGACTTTTTGACTCAATATATAAGAAATTTTAGGGTTTTTAACCCTTAACCATTTTCCCATTTTCCATATGATGTTATCAGTTCCAAATTCCTTTTCTCCACAGTCACTTTGCTCCTTTTGCTTATCCCCGCCCTCCTCCACAATCAAACCCCTCTGTCACCCCACGCCACCACTCATTCGCCACCTTTCAATCACTCATCTGTGCCATCCCCTCTCCAGCGCCACCCCCACTTACACTATCCCCTCTCCAACGCCACTGCGCTATCATCTCTCCAGCTAGGGCCACCCGCTAGAAAATGTCGCTTAGCCCCAATGCTCGCTCCAGCGCTGCCACACGCTTCATCTTTCCTTCTCCTCTGACCCTTCTGCTCCGCCACGCGAGCCCTGACGTCTCAATCGCATCTCCTCCACCGCATCGTCTCAGCCGCGTGGGCCATGTTGCCACCGCCACTACGCCCTCTGCTCCTCAAGCCGGAAAAGTCAATTTCCATTTCTCTGTGAATAGATCTGGATCTAGTTTATATTGCTATTGATTAATGCTCTTTTGGTTGCAATAGGTTGTGTAATGTTGTTTATTAAGCCTTGAACTATTTGCCTTTTTTGCCAGATCTGTTTCTGACGCTCGCTGTCGGAAACACAACCTTTTTTTCGGACTCCAGATATTTGTTCTGAATTTAGAACCTATTTTGGATTGGATAGAAGGCGGTTTTCGGAATCACCTTTGATTGAATTGATCAATGGGTGCCTTTGATTAATTCGATCAAAGGCAGGACCCGATAAAGCACTTGAAAAGTGGCTTCTCTGGTCCGATAAAACTGCCTTTAATAGGCCCCTTTTTCACTAGTGTTAGATATAGAAAATATTTTCTTCCCGTTCCGTCATCTGGCTTATGTTCTTCATGTAGCATTCAGACCGAATTACTCCATCAGTTCGATTTCACTTGATGAGTCCGTCCAAAGCGAATTACAGAGTTCAAGGGGTGGGGAGAGAGAATCAGAATGGAGACACCCAAGCGCATAACAATAAGGAAGTCTCTTTAAAGGTGATTGACATTAATAGCATTAAATTTTTAATTTTCCAAATATTTCATTCGCTCTCTATATAAAAGAAACATTATATTTCCTCTAATTCTCCATTTTAAAGAATTATACTCCCTCCGTTTCTTTAATAGTGGCACACTTTCTAATTTGAGGTGTTTATTTTATATTGACACTTTCTATTTATGGAAAGTTTAAGGTTATTACATCCACTCATTTTACTTTTTCTTCTTTCAATTCAATTTCATCCACTCATTTATCATCTCATAAATTCTAACACAAAAAATGATGTGTCATTATTAGAGAAACAGAGGGAGTATGAAGTAACTGTTGGATATAAAAATTGATCAAAATTTCCAAATACAACTAAAATTTCCATTTTGCATAATCCGTGTACGTTTTACCTTAAAATGAGGAATAGTAATTAAGATGTAGACTTGTAGACTTGTAGACTTGTAGACTTGTAATCTTGTACAGTTGTAGCAATGTAGGCGCCATTAGTCAGTTTGTACTCTTTTCGCATTGTAGGCGCCATTAGTCAGTTTGTACTCTTTTCGCATTGTAGGCGCCATTAGTCAGTTTGTACTCTTTTCGCATTGTAGGCGCCATTAGTCAGTTTGTATTCTTTTTCATTAGGATTATTTGTTTGTTCACACAATCTTGTTTCACATCGATTAATTGATAGACGTTGTTATTTTATAAATGATCTAACTAATGAGGTGATTTGATATTTATTTTTATTGATTGCCATGGGTTTTCTATAAATTTGAAATTTTTTTAAAATATATAAATAATAGAATACAAAAGTTTATGTTGTAATATAACTCAATAGTTTACTGGTTACCATAGTCACATCTTGTAGATTTGGGTATAAATAACACATAATTCTGTCAATATCAATCAGATCATTATTCCCAAATTATCTCTCTTTCTTCCTCGTTTTCATGGTATCAGAGCCTAATCTCTGAAACTGAAAATTTCCAACAAAACCCTAACCACCGCCGCTGTGTGACTCCACAACCGCCAACTCATCATGAGCAACTCGAAAAGCATGGTCATCCCTCCCCGTCAGCCTCTCACCGGCGACGGCATACCTCCATAGCAGCAGCCGCCGCCGCCGCCGCTTCATCCGCTACCGATCAACGACGGTCTTGGTTCCCAGCCTTTCCCGCGTCCTCTTGATCGCTCATCTCCATTCTACATTCATCTTTCAGATCACCCAGACTTGTCTCTTTGTCTGGTTGTTCTTAAGGGTGATAACTATCAGGAGTGGAATACTTCGATGAAGAACGCACTCAAGGCTAAACGTAAATTGGGCTTTATTGATGATCGTATTTCTCAGGTCAATACTGCCTCTGTTGATTTGTATGATTGGTATAGTGTTAACTCCACATTGATCTGATGGGTTTTTCAATCCATAAACCCATCGTTGCGATCATCTATCACCTATCCAGAAACTATTTTTTTAGCTCTGGAAGGAGTTGCGCCATCATTTTTCTGTCGGCAATGGCCATCGTCTTCTCTAGCTTCGTGCATATTTGGCAAAATGTCACTAAGGTGTAAAATTCGTCGCCTCGTATTATGGTGCTCTCAAGAAGATTTGGGACGAAGTCACAACCTACTTTCCCCTCCAGGCCCGTCTATGCAGTAATTGCTCTTGTAACATCACAACCAAGCTTCAAACCGAACGTGATATCGAGCATCTCTATCAATTTCTTCTGGGTCTCGACGACACGTTTGGCACTCTTCATTCCAGTATAACGGCGCAGGAACCATTGCCCCCTCTCAACATGGTTTATGAACATCACAAAACCCTAATGCACGAACGCTACACTAAGTTTAATGGTACGGCATTCACTGCTCTGACTAAGCCTGTTTTTCCACAGCGCTAGTCAACTCCATCGGTGCTGAAAAAGTCTGCCATCAGCCACCCCCATGCACTCACCACGGGAAGCTTGGTCACGACGTTTCTCACTGCTGGAAGATCCACAACGTCCCTGAAGGCTTCGTTCACCGCTCAACCGGGCATGGGGCTGGTTGCGGCCGTTGAACTTTGGTGTCGTACTCTTGGCCCAGCAGCAACATCCTCCTGCGCTGTCTGATGTCACCTCTATTCCAGAGTCTGCAGCTCGCGGGCCTCACCTCAGTCATGATCACTGGCAAGCTGTTTTACAAATGTACAATTCCATGAACACTCTTTCAATTGATGCTACTGGTAAGTATTCTTTATGTATTCTCGACACTGGTGCCTCATTTCATATGACAGTAATCTAGACTTGCTTCATAATGTGATTGATATTGCACATGTTCCCATTAAGCTTCCAGACAATTATGTTGTTATAGGTGTTCATAAAGGTTCTATGGTATTCTCTCAGTCTGCCAAAATTGATCATGTTCTTTATTTGCTGACTTTTGAGTGAAATATTCTATCCTTTGCTATGTTGCTTCTACGTGCTCGGTGTTACGCTTTCTTAATCGATCAGTTATGTGTACTTCAAGAAAGCAGTTCGAAGACATTGATTGGTGTGGGTGAGCAACGAAGTGGAGTTTACTGGTTGTGGCACTTCTCAGCTGCCGTACACGCATGCAATGTGTCCAAACCCGAGAAGAAACACTCAGTAAAATTGTGGCATAAGAGGCTGGGTCACCCTTCCGATGCAGTTTTATCATCTTTGTTTGTTCCAATTAATTTAGTTTCTAGTATTGTAACTTGTGATGTTTGTTTCAGTTCCAAGCAAATACGAGCTATTTTTCCCTTAAGTTCTAATAAATCCACACATTAATTTGAACTTGTGCACTGTGACATTTAGGGTCCTTATCGTACTTCTACTTCTTGTGGTGCTACTTATTTTGCTACAATTGTCGATGATTATTCTCGTGCCACTTGGATCTATTTAGTGAAATCCAAGTCAAAAAATCTGCATCTAATAATGAATTTCTGTGCTTTGACTATTAGTCAATTCAAATCATCAGTTCACCATTTTCGATTAGACAATGGTACGGAGTTTCTAGGACTGAGGGATTATTTTTCTATACACGGCATTGTTCATGAGACTTCGTATGTTTACACGTCCCAGCAAAATGGCAGAGTGGAATGCAAGCATCGCCACCTCCTAAATGTGGCCCGTGCTCTGCGTTTTCATGCCTCTTTTCCCATTAAGTTGGTGAATGTGTACTGACCACTTGTTTTTTAATCAATCACACTCCTACACCGTTTCTCCAAAACAAGACTCCATTTCATCTGCTATTTCAGCGTGAACCCAAGTATTCTAATTTGCATGTCTTTGGGTGTCTGTGCTTCGCTCCGGTTCTTCCTTGACCAACCGATTAGTTCGCTGCTTGCGATCGCAAATGTGTTTTCATAGGATATCCAAGTGGTAAACAAGGTTGGCGGATGTATGATCACAAATTTGGCCAGTTCTTCTTCTCTCATGATGTGGTGTTTTTCAAGAACAACTTTCCATTTCGAGCTCTATCCTCTTCCTAGCTACCGTCTCCTCAGGTTCATCCGCCTCATCCTAATGTCTATGATCTTCTGGAGCTTACTGCCTCCCCAGTAAGAGGGAGCTCTTTTGCGTAACCCATAGCACACGGTCAAGAGGAGTCCGAGCAGTTGCTAGAGTCGGGCTCGTCCTCTTCGATCGAGCTCCATGAGGGTTCGTATAAGGCAGTTACCATGGTGCCTCATCTAGATGTTAGTCTCACAACCATTGATCGAAAGCATAGCATCTTGCTCAAAAATTTTGTATGCAGCTCCATTCTCACAGGCGTTTCCCAGTCCAGCTCGGTTGCCTTGTCAACTTCTTATCCTATCAACCATTTTTTTTCTTCTCAAAGGTTCGCTCATGTACACGCCCACTTTCTTGCGGCTTTCAACATCCTAGAACAAACTGGTTCATTTTTCTGAGGATGTACAATAGCCATGTAGGCAACAGGCTGTGCAGGCCGAGCTCGACGCTCCTAAGAGAAATAACACATGCTCTCACATCACTTATTCATGGCAAGAAACCTATTGGTTGCAAATGGGTCTACCGCATCAAGTATAAGGCGAACGGAGACATCAAATGCTACAAGGCTCGCCTAGTTGTGATCTGTAATTGCCAAGTTAAAGGAATTGGTTACAATGAAACATCGCTCCATTCGCCAAGATGGTCAAAGTTTGCATGTTCTTATCCGTTACTGCAGTTCACAATTGAGAACTCCCTCAAATGGACGTTCACAATGCATTCCTTCACGGCGATCGGGATGAGCTGGTTTTCATGTCCCTGCCACTTGGTTACTCCAAAGCGTTACCTGATCAAGTTTTTCATCTCCACAAGTCACTTTATGGTCTCCGACAGGCTCCTCGCAATTGGTTCTCCAAGCTCGCACAGGACCTTCGTCAGTATGGTTTTTGGCAAAGCTATGTAGACTATTCTTTGTTCAACCTCAACCGAGCTGGTCACAATCTTCATGTCTTGGTGTACATCGATGACATAATTATTGCAAGTGATAACCCTACTTCCATCTCTACTTTCAAGTAGTACTTATCTTCCTGCTTTCATATGAAGAACCTTGGCATTCTCAAGTATTTCTTGGGCATCAAAGTTGTGCAAAGCCCCTATGGTATTTTCATTTCTCAGCGCAAGTATACCCTGGAGGTGGTCACCGAAGCTGGTCTTCTTGGTGCAAAGCCAATCGCTTTTCCAGTGGACCTGACGCATAATCTCGATGAGGCTACTGGTCCAGATTATGATCATCCTGACCAATATAGTCGTCTGATTGGCAAGCTGGTCTAACTATCACTCAGATTAAAATTATCCTCGTAGTTCATACTCTATCTCAGTGTACGCAGCATCCAAAATTGGCGCATTGGACTACAGCTCTTCATGTTTTTCACTTCGTCAAAGGTAGCCTGGGTCAAGGTCTGTTTCTTTCACATGATAGTAGTTTAGCTCTGACAGCTTATGGTGACTATGACTGGGCGACCTGGCCAATCACTCGTCACTCCATCACTGGTTACTTTGTCACTCTGGCTATATCGCCGATCTCTTAGAAAACCAAGAAGCAGTGCACGGTGTCACGGTCTTCTACAGAGGCTGAATACAGAGCTATGGCAAATGCTTGCTGTGAATTCTTTGGCTTCGCTCGCTTCTCCGCCCACTTGGTATTCGCCATTCGGATCTGGTTCTCTTGTACTATAATAATTAGGCTGCTCTCCACATCGCTGCCAATCCTGTATTTCATGAGCAAACTAAGCATACAAGGTTGACTTTCATCTTGTTCAAGATCTAGTGTCTTCGCGTATCATTTCTACTCATCATATCGTCACTTCGCAGCAACTAACGGACATGTTTACCAAGGCACTAGGACGAACGACATTTCTACATCTCAGTTTCAAGTTGGGCATTCTCGATCTTCATGCGCCAACTTGAGGGGGAGTAATAAAATACAAGAGTTTGTGTTCTAATATAACTCAATAGTTTACTAGTCACCATAGTCACATCTTGTACATTTGTATATAAATTTTTTTAAAATTAATCATTCATTCCAAGATGCTGGGAAAACATCCAACAACGATTACAATGAGTAGAATATACATCCAATCTAACCTCTAGCAATAACAAACATATTGCAAGGATATCTAAATTAAATGTCAACTAGACTAATCGTCTGTACTGTTACAGATTAGAGATCCAATAAAAAAATTTAACATCACCCTCGGGGATATTAACTTGGTTCATGCAAAAATCATGATCACTTGGCAGAGAGTAGCGTATCACGCATCAATATCACTGCGTCAAATGGGGATTTCCTACAAACGTAACACCACTTGATCCAACCATGATCTATGTTGTTCAAACTGTAAACACCTTGAAAAAAACAGATATGATGAATCCAAATCAATGAAAATCCAAAAATAAAACCACAAACAAAAGTACGAACACACGATCTGAACAAGTAGATCGAGAACAATACATCAACGTGAACAACTAAATTGACTTATCATCATGAACACAACGATCTAATCGATCACACTTATTCAATGACAAAAACACGAATTAAAATAAACTGTTTTCCCCCATCTCCCCCTCCCTTGTCACAACCCTTCTTCTTCAAAATTTTCCTCGTCTCCCCTAATGGGAAGATGGGGAAAATTTTGAAGAAGAAGAGTTGTGACAAGGGAGGTTGCGGCAAGGGAAGAGAGGGTTTTGGAAAAAGGTACATATGGGTATAAATAACCCATCATTATATCAATATCAATCAGATCATTATTCTAAAATTATCTCTCTTCCTTCCTCGTTTTCAATTACACTGTATATATAATTATAAACCAATCCTGTTTTTATACGAAAATGTCAAAATAACGCTGTAAAATTTGGAAGTGTCAAAATAACCCTAAGTTGTTGACGAAAGTGCTAAAATAACCCTGCCGACGTTGAATGTGAAAAAACTGGCGTTAACCATTCCAAAAATGACCAAAATAGCCCATAAACCCATAAATATATAAATTTAGATTGGTAGTTTCTAGAAAAACATACACCCCCTGTCCCTATTCAAATTAACTTCACACATCACTTTTTGACACTATTCATCATCCAACTTTGACCATATATTTGAATAAATATATAAATAGTGATATTATCATATGTGTTATTGTTGGATTCATCGTAAATGTGGTTTCTAAATGTTAACTTTTTATGTGCCGTACGTAATTAAACATTGGTCAAACATACTTATTGATAACCGTGAAAAATATTCTATGAAATTTGACCTGGGATTGATGGAGTAATGTTAGATCAATACATTAAAAAAACATAAGGCTATATCAGTACATTTTTATAAAACTCGACGTTTCTTCTTCGCTCCCCCTTTTTCCTGCTCCCTTGCTTCTTCCCCTCTCCCCGATTGTTCGAACCCATAAATTATTTTATCTTACACATCAAGAACTCGATGCTTGGATCGTCTTCGACTTGCTGATTAGAAGAGCAAACCCCGGTGGTTGATAGCGACGAATTTCCAATGTCGGATAACAGCCCCGACTAAATAGTATACTGGCATTTATTAACGAAGGTAAATGATGCTGACCATGAACTTCTCCTACACAAATTAGGGGGAGGGGAATGAGCCCAGTTTTCTTTCTATAAATACATAGAAAATGACACTTAATTTTTGTTCTTTGAATTCAACAACCAGTTAATGTCATGATCTAGTGAATGATGAGTAAATAGGGATGTGTCGTAACTATGAAATGTGAGAATCTAGTGCGTGATTATGTGTTACAGGATCTAGGAAATGTCATGTTTGTGCTTTCTATTCTTTTTAAAATACACAAATTGTGATTGAACATATAAAAATTGGATATTAACGAATTTACGTTAATTTATCAGTCATTTTCAATTTGGTTTGTTCTAATATATCTGAACTTAAACCAAAATTAAAAAACCAAATTTAAATAAACCAAATTTAGTTTTTCCAATTATGATTCAGTTCTCAATATTTAATTTTTTAAAAGTCAAAACAGTTAAACCAAATCAAATGGGTGTTGCTATTTGCACCACCCTTTGATGGAATGTGAGTGAAAAGAACCTTGGAAAAGTAAAAATGTGAAATGTTTAATAGATGTATAAGTGGTGCAAATAGAAAGACTAATGTTATTTACACTCACTTGATCAAAAGTGAATTATGCAATTTCGTGTATCAATTTTATATATTGCACATTCATCTATGGGTGCTGCTATTTGCACCACCTTTAGTGGAATGTGGGTGAAAAGAATCTTGAAAATGTAAAAAGGTGAAATGTTTAATAGATGCATAAGTGGTGTAAATAGAAAGACTATTGCTTTTTACACCCACTTAGTCAGAAGTGAATTATGAGATTATGTGTACCAATTTTATATGTTGCTCATTTATCTAGAAACATTTGACAAATTGACACTTTATGTAGTTTTTTACTCAAAAGCACTCAAATTTAGTAATAACGTTATACGTTAATCAACGCTAATATAAATTAAAAGATTAAAATGTACCATTACATAATTTTTAATTAAATTTTACTACATTTTTTTGCTAAATGTAATACTAGTTTTCTAACTATTACGATATATTCTAGTGCTACAATAATCATTCCAATTTAAATTTGAGCCAGTCTAATTTTTCGTGATTAAATTTGTTAATCAAGAATAATCATTCTAATTTTAATGTGAGTCAGTCTAATTTTTTGACGTGATAAACTTTTTTAGTCAATCTTGTAATTTGTGGGATTAAACTATTAGTAATTTGAACGTCTACGATAAAATTGGGGAAAATACTATAAAAAAGAAGACTACACTCTATATATGATAGACTCGTTCCATCGTTCGTGTGATTCTATATATATATATACACGTGTGTTATTAAAATATAAATAATATTAGAATAATAAATATAGAATTAATTTTATTATTAAACGTTATTAATCGTTAGATTCTACACAAAATTATTATATATAATAGATAAGAACGTTATATATAAATCATAATTTGAAATAAAAACAAAAAAATTAATTAATTAAAGTTAAACACATTCCGTAAAATTAAATAAAAGATAAGCAAACAAATAATATAAACAAAAAGTAATTAAAATGTGCTCACCTAGATATTAACACTTAACCAACTTTAATGGAGATGATGTAAATAACAACTTATTCTATGTACACCACCTACAAACCTATCTACCTATTAAAGATGATGTAAATAGCAACAAGGTAGTGCAAATATTATCTTCCAATCACATTACTATAATTAAACATTAAAAAATTAAACCAATTCCCACACTTTCCATTGACGGTTCGAATGACCGGCCGTTACGATTAAAATTACTAAATTCAAACGTTTTGATGGCCGACCACCACGATTAAGGTTCCCTTATATTCTTATTCTACCTACTTCCTCTGGACCTTTAATTGCCTCTTTTTTTTTGACATTTTCCTAAAGTATGATTGACAGTTGATAACAATGAATCATAAAATTTTATATTTTAGAAATCAAGTGTTACGAAGAATTTAAAAATATCTCACATAATATTAAAATTATCGATGATCAAATATGTTATAAAAAATTACAATAAAAAGGAACCATTATTAAAGGACCCAAGGGAGTATTGGAAATAAAACGCTATTACGGCTAGCCCTGGGCCGCCCCGACCACCCGACACCATAGATCCGGTCAGGGGGGGTAAGTCACGGTAGCCCAACGCCAGGACCATTGGGCCGTCCACACTCGGTGCTCCCCAGGAGGCCCCTCCACCACAAGGCTCAAGAGCCTTGCTTTGAATTGGTCACTCATATTCCCTATATATATGCTTGTCATTTCCAAGTTGTCCAAAATCATCTCAGTTTTATGCGTTGCTAGTTAATCAGTCCACAATGTCGAGTGTCAAAACACTAGCTCAGTCCCAAGACCTCAAGTCCCTCCCTTCCGACTATTCCCATTTCAAGAACCAAGAAAAATCCTTCCAAGCTGGCCCTGACGTCACCATTCCGGTCATCGACTTTTCCCTTCTCTCCTCATCTGACCCAGAACACCGTGCCAAGGCTGTTCATGACCTCGGCAAGGCATGCGAGGAATGGGGCTTCTTCATGGTACGCACATGCATCCCCTAAAAAGTAATTATATTGTGTTTGATGAAATTATGTTTATTATATTTATAGCGTAAAACTGTTTTATTTTAAAAGTTAAATGATCAGGGATGTCTATCACCATGTCCAATAGATTTTTTATAAAAGGCTCCAAAATTTTATTTTACTTTTAAATTTATAAGAAATATTTTTTTAACTGTACTTTCTCTTTTGCTGTGGATTCTCGGTCTTTCCATCTCCTCTAAATCTTAATTCTTTTTCAAAAATATATTTTAATTTTCTTAATAAATACTCCTAAAATATTATATTTATCTTGAATTTCGGCAGCAATAATTTGAGAAGGATGAATCTATTTAAGTAAAGTTAATATTTTTTTATTTCATTACTCCCTCAGTCTCAGCCATCTCTGCACACTTTTTGGTCAACTTTCTCATGCCATGTTTGACCACTGATAACTTTAGTTACATATACTAATGGTGTATTAAAGTTTAATATTTAGAAAATTCATTATGTAGAGAATATAATGATATCTCACATGAAAATATTGACGTCTATATACTAGTTGAAATTTAGGGTCAAACGTGTCTGGGTAAAATTGGACAAAAAATGTGCAGATATGGCTTTGACAGAGGGAGTAATATATTTTGTATGCATAAAAAATTAATTAGTATTAGTATTATTATTTTATTTTTAATATCTATATCTTGTTTAGAAAAATTTTAATTTAATAGTAATAAATTTTTATTTGACAATTATACTATTTTTCAGAGGCCTTCTTTTTTTACTTAACATAATGCCTCTAAATTATCGGAAACGGCCCTGAAATGAGACTGACTTTTCTTTTAAAAATGTCTTCTGCTTTTATAATCAGTTTTAGGGTTTATAAGGGGTTTAATTGGATTGTTGTTACAAAGTCTTCTACTGTAGAAAATAAGGGTAATAATTGTGTGTTTGTATTCATGAATTCAGGATATATTATATAGTAGTACATGATACATATACAAGCTAGGAAAAGGTAATTGAATACAATTACATTTACAAGTAATATTGTAGGAATATTCTAATTCCTTAACACTCCTCAAGTTGGAGCATGGGGATCGAAAATGCCCAACTTGCCAAGTAGGGAATTAAACTGATTACGCCTGAGAGCCTTAGTGAACAAATCTGCATGTTTGTCTCTCGTACGGATATGTTGAGTAACAATGGTGCCAGATTGAACAAGATCTCAAACAAAATGACAATCAACTTCAATGTGCTTTGTACGTTCATGAAAAACTGGGTTTGGCGCAATATGAAGAGCAGATTGACTGTCACAAAACAATCCCATAGGAGAGGAGTGCAAAACCCCTAAGTCCTTCAGTAAAGACCTAAGCCATAACAACTCACAGCAGGTAACCGCCATAGCACGATACTCCGCTTCAGCAGAAGACCGAGAAACAGTAGGTTGCTTCTTAGTTTTCCAAGAAACCGGAGAATCACCAATCATTACAAAATAACTAGAAAGAGAAAGCCAAGTAATCGAGCATGCAGGCCAATCCAAATCACAGTAAGAAGTCAATTGTAACGTACTACGAGAAGAGAGAAATAAACCTTGACTAGGATGACTCTTCAGGTAGTGCAACACACGAACAACAGCTTGCTAGTGAGGAACACAATGAGACTTCATAAATTGTGCAAGAGTATGGACTGAATAACTAAGTTTAGGATGAGTAATAGTCAGGTACATGCGCCCAACCAGGCATCGATACTGCTCCGGGTCATGGTAGGTTGGACCTTCAACACGTGCCAAATCATGATGTTACTCCATGGGAAAGTCGGGATGTAGATAAACCGGTATCTGATAAAATGTCCAAAACATATTTCCTTTGCGAAAGAAACATCCCTTCCGATCTTCTAGCAATCTCTATGCCCAAGAAATACTTAAGCAGACCAAGGTCTTTTATATGAAAACATGAACCTAAATATTTCTTGAACTCAGAGATGAGTGAAGAAGAACTTCCAGCAATAACCAAATCATCCATGTAAACCAGAACATGTAAAGAAACTGATCCACGAGAAAAGACAAACAAAGAGTAATCAGCCTTACTCTGAACAAATCCAAATGCTCGTAAAGCCTGAGCCAATTTAGTAAACCAATTCCTAGGAGCCTGATGAAGACCATAAAGAGATTTCTGAAGGCGACATACCTGTCTATGCGACATAGCATAGCCAGGTGGGAGTCGTATAAACACCTCCTCATGCAAATCACCATGCAAGAAAGCATTGTGGACATCCATCTGATACAGTTCCCAACCACGAATAACTGCAAATGACAGGAATAAACGAACATAACTCATCTTCACAACTGGACCAAAGGTCTCAGTGTAATCAATTCCTTCCACCTGGTGATATGAATCTCCTTGCGAAGACTCACGATTTGCGGAATTATATCTTTGATCTAGTGAAGGGATCTGCAAACCCGCACTATCTCGCACGAAATTCAGGAGTCTAGCCCTCGGGGTACGCCTAACTTCGACTTGCTCTCTAACTAGCCCTCAGGATTAGATTACAAGGTTTATTGATACTTAACTAGCCCTCGGGGTTAAGCAACAATGGAATAGCTCGCAAGCAAAGAGTATGAACTCAAAAGGTTGTATATTTGATTGATGAAAGGTTGTAAGGTAAAAATAATGTTGAATACCACCCCTATTTATAGTACATAGGTATGGTCTTCAAAAATTACAAATAAGAAAATGAAAAGGATTATGGCAGCTTTAAGAAGCTAAAACCATATTTAACTGAACTACCTAAAATAAATGGCTATATTCTTCAAGATAAATCCTGAATGAATATTGGCTTATCTAATCTTACCAAATCTAATTCTAATCAAATCATAACTAAATATTCTAAACACTAAAATAAATGCATGACCGAAACATTAATTCTTCAAAGGCCAACATGGCAGAATTAATGGGCCTTATTCTAAAATAAAATAAATGATCGCACTACCTCATTAAAAAAAACCCAATGGGAAAAAGAGTATATTGTTATCTTCTAAAAATCCTAATAAATAAAAATAAATAAATAAACCTAATTCGTATCACCTGGCGATTCCCAAGAACCACCAGGAGCGCCTTATGACGTTCAATAGTACCATCTGACCGGAACTTCATCCAGTAGACCCATTTGTACCCAATAGCCTTTTTATTTAAAGGCAAAGAAGCCAAAGTCCATGTCTGATTGCACTCTAGCGCAGTAAGTTCTTCCATCATAGCGTCTCGCCAATGAGCATGCTAGAAGCCTCAGAATAAGTAGTGGGATCTACACTAGACGTTACTACACCCAAAAATCTAGAATGCATATTAGAAAAATTATCACAGTTTACATAATCCGTAAGAGGATAGAGAACACCTAAGAAAACTGACGACGCATGAGGGAACGTAGTCGGAAGGGGGGGTCTTTAGTAGTAAGAGCACATGCATCACAATCATAATCTGCCAAGTAAGATGGCGGTCAGTGAGGTTGAATACTCTGTCTGGTAGGTGCCAACTCGACAGCGGAACCATCCAGAGCCGGAGAAGCCGGTAAAGTAGATGTCGATGAAGTAGAAGCCACCGAAGACTGACCGGCGGTGGCCAACCGAGGATGACCGGTGACGACCGGCGGCGGCCAGTGAAGGATAACCGGCGGTGACCGACGGTGATTGACCAATGGCGGTGACTAGTCGGCGGTGGACGATGGCGGCAGATGGCGACGACTGACCGGCAGCTGGCAGCAGACGACGACATCTGACCGGCGGTGGACGGCAGTGGAAGACAGGTGGCAGCCAGCAAAAACTAGCCGCCGGTGGACGGCGGTGAGTTGGCAGCATCCGGCGGTGAAGGATTGGTGGCGGCCGACAATCACTGGCCGACGATGGGTGGCAGAATAAAAATTCTGTGCGACTCCGGCAGCAGGGAGGAGAAAGTCGGCGGTGATGTGATAGCGCCACCGGGTTTTTCGGAAGAGGCAGAAGTCGGAGTCGCTGAATACGGGAATTGGTCTTCAAAAAAATTAGCATCCCGACTGGTAAAGATCACACGGGATTCCAAGTCAAAAAAGGCGATAGCGTTTCTTTCCAGCAGGATAACCAAGAAACATACACTTCCAACTTCTTGGTGCAAACTTGTCACGATACCTGGAACATGAGTAGTAAAACACAAGCATCCAAAAACTCTTAATGATGAGTAATTTGGAGCTTGCCCATAGAGCAACTCAAAGGGAGTGCGACCATTGAGATGTAGTGTTGGTGTTTGGTTAATTAGGTAAGCAACAGTAAGAACACATTCTCCCCAAAATTCAATAGGAAGACTGGCTTGGAACCGTAAAGCACGTGCCACATTGAGTAAATGGCGATGTTTTCTTTTAAGTCGACCATTCTACTGTGGTGCGTCGACCATAGATGTCTCAAAGATGATCCCAGATGCAGAAAAGTGAGATCTCAAAGGCAAAAATCCAGTGTTGTTATTAGCCCAAACTCGTTGTATTGTTCGGCCCCACTGATTCTTCACGAGGGCATTAAATTCTAAAAATCTAGAGGTTATTTCAAACTTAGCGACTAATAAATAAACCCAAACAGCTCAGGAATAATCATCGACTATAGTCAAAAAATAAAATGTACCACTAGAGGATGGTGTCCGATAAGGTCCCCAAACATCACAATGTACTAATTCAAACAATGCAGTAGCATTTGTAGAACTCAATGGAAAACTATGTCTAGTCTGTTTTGCTCTATAACATATAGAGCAAGGTATAGTAGTATTATTTGTGCTAAAATCAAGAGTAGGAATAGAAGACAACACCGTAGATGATGGATGACCAAAACGTTGATGCCGTAGAGTAGGAATAGAAGAAACCAAAGCAACTTTCAGAATAGACTGCAGGACATGAGGACGAATTCGAGTATCCAACAGATGAAGCCAATAAACCCCCCATTTCTGTTCACCACGCCAATCACAATCCCCGTACTGATTTTATGTAAAATGTAATAATTTTCGGTAACAAGGCTAGACATTTTAAGGCAGATAACAATCCAGAGCATGATAGTAAATTGTATCGCAAAGTAGGTATGTAGAGCACATGAGTAAGGGTACATCACCAAAATAAATAGACCCATATTGTGTAGCAGACGACACAAATCAATCAAGCAGTATAACATTCACAGTATCAGTAAGAGAACCTTTGTCACCAGTCATGTGATATGTGGCTCCCTGAATCAAGAATCCAGGGTAAAGTAGACTTGCCTGACCCATGGTCAGATAACGAATAAAATTGATTAAATAAATGTATGGTCGTACTCCATTGGTTGTCAGAAAGAGCCGGACAAAAATTAGATCGTATAGGTAAGCCAGAGGAGGCGGTCGCCGCAAACCCTTGCGGCGACGTCACTACACGGGCGAAAAGAGCCATAACACAAATGGCAAGTACAATTAATGTAAGGGAAGAGAAATATTTTGCTGAACCAAGGCCAAATGGAACAAGAGATGCACATCTATGTGCAGCGCGTGAAAACACGCGCCTGAAGGGACAAAGGCGCGTGAACACGCGCTTCTGGAAGGTCATGCGCATGAATCTCACACGCGCCTCTTTTGGTCGCCGGGCGTTGCAGATTGAAGCCGGACGTTGCAGGAGCAGGCCAGACGGAACAGGAGCAGGCCAGACAGAATGGGAGCAGGCCGAACAGAGCGGGAGAAGACCGGAAATATTTCACGTCGGGTTCACCACAAGCCGGACGGAGTGGGAGTGGGCCGAACTGAGCTGGAGTGAGAGCAGGTGCAGTCCGGTGGAGCGGGAGCAGAACATATGGCAGTGTAAGGACGACGGTGTGCTGAGTAAAGCCGGTGGTGAGCAGTACCGGTGGCGGGCTGAAAAAGAAGATTTAATTTTTTTTAAAAGGGTAGAAAGGTAGTCCAGATCGGCAGTGCGTGGAAGTCACGCACAGACGGCGGCGGAAAATTTAGGACGGTATTTTAAGGTTTTAGGTTTCAAGATTTTAGGCTCTGATACCATGTAGAAAATAAGGGTAATAATTGTGTGTTTGTATTCACGAATTCATGATACCTATACACGCTAGAAAAAGGTAATTGAATACAATTACATTTACAAGTAATATTGTAGGAATATTTTAATTCCTTAACAATTGGCACAATTATTGTTTTATATGTTGTGATAATATTTGTTTAGTGAAAAATATAATTTACATATTCAGGTAGTGAACCATGGGATTCCGGAAACGCTGACGATCCCATTGTTTGAAGTGTGTGATGAGTTTTTCGATCTATCTGAGGAGGAGAAACAACAGTTTGAGATCAAGAATCCCAGGTTTCCGGTGATGGTCCGGTCCACTGTCGGCGCAAATCCGGCCAACGAAAAGATGATGTTGTTTTGGAGGGATTATATGAGGTTCTATGTGCACCCGGAATTTTCTTGTCCTCATAAACCCGAACACCTCAGGTCAGTTCAAAAAAAAAAAGCAAGTAAATTAGGACAAAAATCAAGCATGCATCATGCAGTAACATACTGTTAATATTTTTATTTTTTTATCGAACGCTTATCAAATTAGATACTAGTACCCATTTCCTCTATTATTTATAAATATAGAAAATAACACATCTTGATTGGAATATTATAATCTCATCAGTGACCTAGTGTTGGAGTACGCCCAAAGGACTAGGGTTTTGGCAAAGAAATTAATAGGTGGGATTTCAGAGAGCTTAGGCCTCGAAGAAGATTATATAGAGAAAACCATGGATATGGACTCCATGACACAAATCTTTGCTGCAAACTACTACCCGCCATGCCCGGATCCGGAATCCGCCATTGGAATACCGCCTCATACCGACCCCGGTCTTCTCACCTTTCTACTACAAAATGGAGTTGCAGGGCTTGAGATCCAACACGACGGAAAATGGTTCCATCTCAACGCCATTCCCGGCTCCATTTTCGTCAACACCAGCGACCAACTCGAGGTATTCACTCCCTCCCTCCATTCATGAATTGAAGGCAATCAGTGCCGAACTATCGGACTGGCGGATCTATTCAAGTGCAAGGTAGGGCAATTGCCCTACCATTTTTTTCAAAAAAAAACATTTTTTAGTTAATTAATATAAGGTTTTTAATTAGTGCCCTAGTTTAATTTTAATTTTAGACCCATTTTATTCATCTAAATTTAAATTTTTCTCAAAATTTTAACAATACATTCAAAGACAGAGTCGTCAAATTAAATTGTGACCCATCAATTTTTTTTTTCTAGTTCTGCCCTGAACTATCGTAACTTACCTACTTCCACAACATATAGCGTTGTAAGTGGGATGTGTTATGCAGATGACGTAACATCATCTTTTGATACCACGAATATAATATTGTAATATGAAAACATAATGAAAATTAATATCTAATTTTAACTTTGATTTTCAAGACAAATGACATTTTGGACCCAACAAGAAAACCCATGGAAGTAACTTAAAACATGTATTTTCTAACAGTTTATAATTAGAAACATTATCAAACAAAATCATATGTATAATTTTTTATATTTTGTTTTATAACATTTCAAATTTTTAAATGATGAAACATATTTCAGATTATAAGTAATGGGAAGTACAAGAGTGCGTGGCACAGGGCCGTTGTGAATAACAAGAAGAAAAGAATTTCTCTGGTGGTGGCCAACGGTCCATCGCCGGATACCATGGTCGAACCGGCGTCACTACTGATCGGCGACAATGCTCCGGCTAAGTATGCTCCTATGAGTTACATGGAATACGTTGAGGTCCAAAGATCTACCAGGCCTCCTCAGAAGCTAATCTTGGACAGACTAAAGCTGTATTAACAATTTATTCAGCACAAAACCATGTTTCATACTGCCTAATTATCCGTTGTGATCATTTTATAATTAATGTAACTTTTGATTTGGGGTGATTTGATGTTTGTTTCATTTGCAATGTGGTTCCTGTAATTTTAAATAGAGTTAATTGCTCATATGATCCTATGTTTTGGTCGAAAGTGCCAATATGGTCTTATAAAGTTCGAAAGTGCAATTATAACTCTATTATTTGCTTGAAAGTGCTAATCTAACCCTGATAACTTAAATTTGGCTTGAAATCAATAAAATAACCATTATACCCCTGATTAAAAAAATAAAATGACAATTTAGCCTTTTATATTAACTTACCCAATTTCACGATTATTTTACTGACCCAATTTTTGTTGATTTGTCCAACTTTTCATTGACCGAGTCGAAAAAAAAGGTGAATAATTATGTTGACTCCGGCGAATAAGGTGAATGCTATTCACTTTCTTAGTTTCAACGGTTTTCCCTTCTTCATGCGATTATTGTCGGACTTTTGGATCAGAAATCGTCACCGCGATATTAATTTTACATCAGAAATGACATTAGAATCGCCACGATGATTCTGCCACCGGAACCCCGCCTTCCTCCACTAGCCTCCAACCTGAAATCCGCCATCAGCTTGTGTCAGACTCGTCCGGATCTTCTTCTTCTCGAGCTTCTTCGAGGAGGCGTCGAGCTTCAGCGGGGTGACGTCGAGAAGAGTAGAGCTTCTGTGTGGTTCTGTCGGGGTGGAGTCGATCTTTAACCGAGTGGAGTGGTGGTGGTACTGGCTTGGATGGGTGATTGTGGGTGGGTGGCGCCACTAGTGGTGCTAAGGTTTAGGGTGCGACGGGCGGTGGCAGGCGGAGCTGCAATGGTGTGGAAATCGATGGTGGTGGTGGGGGTGGACAAGGGACCAAACGATATTTCAGGGTGGTGATCTGGCAGGCAGACCAAACGGGGGACTATCTAAAATTGGTCCGTGAGGTGAAGGAGCAGCGACGGCAGCGGAGTTGAGGTGGAGGAGCAGCGGCCGGTGGTGGCGAAGGTAACTTTCCCGAATCAGTTGATGGGGTTGATTTTACCATATATTTTGGGTTGATTATTGAGTTGAATGGTTAATTAAATGCTTGGATATTTATGTTATTCGTATTGTTCTTGCAGTTTAAAGATTTAGATGTTGAATTGGCAAGTTGTTGCAGTTATGGTCATTTGTGCTGGGAGATGGAAGAGGAAATAATAATGGAGATATTTGGTGCTGAATTATGACAATTACAAATGTAGTTGGAGAAGAATTAGGATTGATTTGAAGACTCCTAAATGTTATGAGAGAATATTGTGTTTATATTTTTGAGTTCTAATTAGATAAGGAAAGACATATTTTATTCCTTATCGGTTGTATTAATTTTTTGGAGACTATTTATATTTATTTCGTGTGCATAAACGGAAGCAGAGAAGACAGAACATAATTACGTACGCACAGTCCATCTGCGCAGAACAGTATTTTACGATTTGAGGTTTTCAGTATTTTATTCAGACAATTTTCATCATTTATTTTTATGCTTTTGATTGTTAATTTAATTATGTATTCTAGCTAAATTCTTCTTTTCCGGTAAAGATCAAGGAAATACTGGCATCGATTCTCGTGAAATCTAATTAGTTTTAATACTTTGATTGCATACTTGCATCTGCTGTTCTTGATTATAATGATTATAATTGCTTTCATGTTATTGAGTAGTGGCCAATATTTGATAGCATGTTAGTTAATTTAATGACAATTGAATCAATCAGTGGTAGGGAACAACGGTCTTAATTTAACAATCCGACGTCCAAGTTGTTGGTTATGAATTGGGTCTTTCTCATTCTTAATGCTGCTAGCATATTAAATCTATAGAGCGTCTCTTAGGTTATATGCTAGTTAGAGAAATAGTTGGTGAGGCGTCCTCCCGATTATCGTCAAGGTAAGGAAAGATTGGTTGCTTGCAACTATAACCAATTTGTGTGCATACATTTAAAGTCATCTTTGCATCAAGGATCGAGATAGAAAGCCAGTATGGAATTGATCGAAACCGGAATCTTCTCATCATAGTTGAATTGTTTTGCAATCTGTAACAATTTCTCATTCTTGTTTTTACTCGATTTTTAGTTTCTCTTATTCACTACCCTCTTCTGGTTCTTTTGGTTACAAATTCGTAGATTAAAGATTAAAGAAAAGGTTTCGCCAATCTCTTCGGAACGAACCTGCTCGTAGCTATACTGGCCGGTATGCCCATACCGACTGCAGAATCCTGAACTGAAAATTCAGCTTAGAGTTTTATTTATTTTGGTGAAAAACAACACACCATTAGTTTTTCAATCGAAAAACTTTTCCCATTTTCCGATTCTACTTCTACTTTGTTTCAGGGTTTAGTAAAAAGGGAATTTTTCACATATTCTGAATCAGTGTTGCAATCGAAAAACTTTGTTAGTTTTCGGAGGAATTCTCAACATGCTACGATGAATTTGTGGTGACACTGGGCTAGGAATTATTTTTTGGTGAAATCTGAATCTGGGAATCGATTCGTTCTTAAACTTCTGTGCATAATTTTTTTTTCGTTTGTGGGAAATGCAGAGGTTGAAGTTTGACTCTATAAGGTCAGATGTGCTAAATGCTGCCTGTGTGTCCATCGTGAAACTCCTGACAAGTAAAAATCCAGATTACGGTGGTGGCAGGCGGCGAAGCTGCAGAGGTGGTGGCTGTGGTTATAGAGATGATGAAGAAGAAGAATCTAGGGGTATTTTTGTCATTATATTATTAGGTTTAACACTAGGGATATTTTAGTGATTTTATATTTGGTCAATGCCGAAAAACACTCAATCAACACTGGAATAGTGCCAAAAGGTTATATAAGCACTTCTGATGTAAAGGATAGGGCTATAATCACACTTTCTGACTTCACAGAGTCACATTAACACTTTCGACCAAAACATATGATCATGTGCCCTTTTAATTTTTTAAAAAAATATATCTTAAATTATAAATATTTACCCCCTCTCCGTCCTTGCATAAGGTCCCTATTTCATTAGTTGGAGTAAAATTTAACAAAGCTCATTTTATTCCTTCATCTCCCTCAAGCATCAATATATATATATATATATATATATATATATATAAATGTCCGTGTAGAAAAGAAATATGAATCTTACTCTAAGATAACGGAGGAAGTATAATTTAACTCTAAAATTTATTAAAATAAATTTTTTATAATTAATTTAATCATTAGGCGGCCAATCCAAAAACTATCTCGTGTTCAAAATACTTACCTGGAGAAGGGTATGCTCATGTTTTATCATTGCAGGAGTGCATAAATCTTACAGAGGAGTTATAGTTACTAGTGTTGTTTCTTAGAGCCGGTCCAAAAGCAACGATTCAACATTCAGCTTTGTGCGAATTTTCCTGTAGCTTTGTGCGAATTTCAGTGCGATTTCACCAAAACGAATTACAATCTGTCGTTTTAACTTTCCTCCCCTTCTTCCTCTTCATTCTTCCTGTAATGGTCACTGATAACGGTCACTCACCACCGCCGCTATGGCGGCTCCTCCGTCCGGTCGTGGAGGAGGTAAATCCTTCCTCCAGGCTTTAGCAAACCGGCCTCCTCCTCTCTGCGATTCCCTCCCTTCGAACCCAGAGATTGTTCCCAAAACACAATATAAGGGAGACATAGCCTGCTTGGTTAACCGCAAAGACGCAGACATCCTCGCATCTCATTACCGTAATGCTCTGGTGGGCAAGTTCGCCAGGGGCAAACCAACAATGGCACAGCTAAATGACTCTTTTAACTCAGTGGGCTTCAAGGGCAAATTCCAGATTGGCTCAATCGATTTCCGTCACGTGCTAATCCGCTTCCAAGAGAAAGACGATTACCAGAGATTTTGACTGAAGGGACAATGGAGTTTCAATAACGCACAAATGAAGGTTTTCAAATGAACGTCTGACTTCTCCCCCGAGGCAGAATCTTCTATTGTCCCGGTATGGGTCTCTATTCCTCATGTTCCTGTTTATTTCTACAACTCTGCTATGCTATAAATAATGGGTAACCAAATTGGTAATTTTATCAAAGTAGATGCTGCAACTGCGGCTCTATCAAGGCCCTCGTGTGTTAAAATGTGCATAGAAATTGACCTGAAAAAAAAACTTCCGTTATTCATCAGAGTTGGAATAGAGGAAGATGGAAATGAATATAATGTGGTTAAACTCCCGTTGGAGTTTGAGGATATCCCTCCCTACTGCTATCACTGTAAATGTATAGGCCATGAGGATATCTCCTGTATTTATTTGCACCCGGAGCTTAAGAGAAACCGGGCCCAGAGGCTCGAAAAGGTGCCTCATAACCTCAATAACCTTCAGGATCCAATTGAAGATCAACAATTAAGATATGAAGGTCATGGTGGAAGGAACTTAAATCCTAATCAGGAAGGAAACACAAAAGCTTGTAGTTCAGGAGTTTCAGTGTTAGAAAAACAAAAATCTTTTCATGCTCAGAAATTTAAATATGTTCCTAAGCAACAGTTAGTGTCAAACCCAGTTAATGAACAAGGATCCAGTAAGGATATTTTAACTGATAAGGCCCTACTAAGGCCAGTGACCTCTGTGGCTACCTGTGATAAAGAGGTAATAACTGAGGCTGAGGTTCCTATATCCTGTGCTATTCAGGAAACTGTTATTCAGAGTGTTTCTGAACCCCATCCTATGGTTAGTCAAATAGAAGGTGATGTACTCCTCCATTCCCAGTCACCTGAATCTAGTAAAGTCCTGATCAGTTCTACCATCCCAAAAAAACCTTCATCTGATCCCAGTTCAGTAATACAGCTACCTAAGCACTCACTCTCTGCTCCTCCAAACCTTAGAACTGTATTTGCTAAGGATGATTTGCCTAGCAAACGTGGCAGGTCTTTCTCACCTTTCAACTCTATCATTGCTGCAAAAAACTTTATCTTCTCTCAGCAGAAGCATAAGGAAAACAGGTTCCTACCTCTTGCTGATGAGGATTTATCAAGTGAAGAGGCTTCCCATGGTGATACAATCAATGCAGATTTCCCTGCTTCACTGGACACCTTAGCAGCTCCATATGGTGATGATGCTGATCAGGTAAGTTTGGTTAGCTCTCCAGTCTCTAATTCGGCTAGGCAGAAAAAAGAAAAGTCATTGAGGAAATCTAATAAACTGAAAAATGAGTCTTTCTTCTCACAGAAAAACACTATCATGACTAGATCAAAAAGCTCTAGTAATGTTTCTCTATGACTAATACAACTGCAAAGATAAAAATGCTGGTCTGGAACATTAGAGGAATGGACACATCTATGTTAAGACTTCTTAATCTGATCAATAGGCACAAATTTGAACTCATATGCTTAATTGAGCCTAAACATGATAACATGCAATGTGATGTGTATAGACAACTGTTGAATTATGATAATTGCATCCCTGCTAATAATGGTCAGATTTGGATTTTTTGGAAATCAAGCCTAATCTTAACTGTGAAAGGTGACAATTTACAGTTCCTTGCAGTTAATCTGAATTGCACTGACCTCCACAAGACTATGGATGTATTTTTCATTTATGGACTTAGAACTAGATCTGGTAGGAAATCTCTTTGGTCTGATCTTATGTCCTACACTCACTCTGAATCCCTATTTATTGGTGACTTTAATACAATTACATCTATAAATGAGTATAAGGGTCCTTCTTCTCCCAAACTTGGGAGCATGAAGGATTTCAATGATTTTATAAATGCTATTGCATTGGAGGAAATCAGCACTGTAGGTAATTTGTTTACTTGGACCAATAATAGACTGAGGAGTCCTACAATTAAAAGATTAGACAGGGGTTTATGTACTTCCTCTTGGTCTCAATCCTTTCCTGCATCTTCGGTTCAGATTTTGAATAGGGTTAGTTCTGATCACAACCCGATGTTGTTAACTGTTGGTTCTGACTCTCCATCCAATCCTAGGCCATTTAGATTTCTGAACACATGGTATAAAAGAAAGGATTTCACTGAGGTAATTAAACAGAATTGGGAGATTCCCATTCCTAAATCAGGAATGCTTTCTTTCTACCTGAAGCTTGTCAGACTTAAAAAGGTACTAAAAACCTGGAACAAAGAAAAATTTGGCAATATTCATGACAATGTAGTGCATGCTGAATTGGCCTTACAGGCCCAGGAACTTATATCTGATCAGAATGATTCTGAAGTTGAAAGGGTAAAACTAAGGGAGGCTAGGGCTAAGGTAGTTAGGGCTTTGGCTGAACAAAAATTTTTTTGGAAACACAAAGCAAAAATGAAATGGCTAAGTGAAGGGGATAATAATACAAGTTTCTTTCATAACTCTGTTAAGGAGAGAAATAATAGGCTGAAGATCAATAAAGTTAAGAGCAGAAATGGCCAGTGGTTAGATAATATACATGACATTGAGATGGAGGCAATACATTTTTACCAGGACCTTCTGACTGAGGATAGCTCCCCTGATAGTTCACTCTTTCAATCTCATTTTCTGAATCACATCCCTAAACTGATTGATCATTTGGATAATGAACAACTTCTGAAACCTGTTTCACTATCTGAGCTAAAAGGGATTGTTTTCAGTCTTAATAAATCGAGTAGCCCTGGTCATGATGGCTTCACAGCTAAGTTCTACATAAAATCATGGGATATTATTGCAAATGATCTACTCTTGGCTGTTCAGGATTTTCTTACTGCTAATAATATGCCTAGGGGTATTGGTAGTACATGGATCACAATAATCCCCCAAAAAAAGACCCCCATCTCTTTTGAGGATTATAGACCAATAAGTCTCTCTAATGTCATAAATAAGATATGTTCTAAACTACTCATGGAGACACTTAAGTCCCTAATGCCTAAGATTATCTCTCCCAATCAGACAGCCTTCCTCTATGGGAGAGACATATCTGATAATGTAATATATTTACAGGAGATGGTTAGATTTCTGAATCGGAAAAGAAGGGATCCAAATTGTATTGTTAAATTAGACCTTAAAAAGGCTTTTGATAGAGTGAGATGGTTTTTTTTATATAATGTCTTAGCTAAATTTGGTTTTCATGCTAAGTTCATTTTTTCCATCATGAAAAATTTGTCCCAGGCCTGGTTTTCTGTTCTAATTAATGGTAAGGCTGTGGGATTTTTTCAATCCACTAGGGGAATTAAGCAGGGTGATCCTTTATCTCCTTTCCTGTTTAACATTTTCTCTGAGGCTTTTTCTAGGAGTTTGGCATTCGTTTTCAACAGTGGTAAGTTGTCATACTTTGACCTTCCAGGTAATCCTCCCAGAACCTCACATCTCTCATACGCAGATGATACTGTTGTATTCTTTCAAGCAACTAACCTTACTCTAATTAGATTGAAAGCTTTCCTGTCTACCTTTAAAGAGGTCACTGGTCAAAAAATTAATTATAATAAGAGTGATATCTTCATAGGGAGACATGCATCTGTACATAAGGTTCACTATATTAAAAGGATCCTGGGAATGAAAATTGGGGCTCTCCCAGTTTCATACCTGGGAGTTCCTATTTTTACTGGGAGAGCAAAAAGAATACATTTCCAACCCCTTCTTGAGCAGATTGATAGTAAGATTGGTAATTGGAAAAATAAATGGATTTCTACAGGGGGTAAGATTACACTTATTGAATCTTGCATTTACTCTTTACCTCAACACATTTGGTCGGTTATAAATCCTAACAAAATGATCATTAAACTCATTGAGAAAAAACTGAGCAACTTTTTTTGGGGGGATAATGAGTTGAAACCTAAAAGAGCTTGGAGAAAATGGACTGCACTTTGCTTACCAACTAATCAAAATGGTATAGGTTTCGGATCAATATCCACCATTATTAAAACTTGCTCGGTTAAGCTTTGGTGGAAATACCAAAAAGCAGATGCTCTGTGGACTCACTTAGTGGCTGCACTTCCTCCCTCTTATAGGTCCTCTTCTAATTGGAAAAGGATATGATCTGTTAACATATGGGCAGAAGCTAACTCTAGAGTTATTATAGGGAAGGGGTATTGTAACTTCTGGACATCTAATTGGCTAGATATTGGTCCACTTATTGACCATTGTGACCAGAATTTGATTGACATTGCAGAGGATTGTACTGTGTCTGTTTTTATATCTAATAAAACCAATTACATCACCAAAATTAATCCTTTCCTATCACCTGAAGTTACTTCTCTTCTGCAGGATGCAAAGCTATCTACACATAGGGAAGATAGGCTAATATGGAAACCTAGTATCAACGGTGATTTCTCGTTTAAAGCTACATACCTCAAGCTCAGCAACAACTCAGGTTTTTCTCCCTCTCTCCAACACTTTTGGAATCATAGAATTGAGAAAAAAATCTCAGTTTTTATGTGGAAAATGACAAACTCATTTCTACCTTTTGACAACATCCTCAGGAATCTGAGATTTAGTTTACCTTCCAAATGTTGTATGTGTAATGTGCATGAAGACTCCTTAGAGCATTTTTTTAATACCTGTAACTTTGCTGTGAATGTCTGGAAAACTGTTCATCGGTTCATGGGAATTAGGGATAGAATTTTCACATCCATTTGGGAGAGATTATCCTGTTACATTACTTTTCCCACCCTAAGTTCATTACAATCCACTATGGTCTGAATTGCAGCTGTTACTACATGTTGGAACTTATGGAAGATGAGGAATAAATTCTTATATGATTCTATAAAGCCTTCCACAGTTCTAATACTTCATCATATCAGGGATAAGATTTTTTACTCATTCTGTTCTAAACCGGTTTTCATTAGATCTACTATTGATTTGAGTATTGCTCAACACTCTTTCTTGCCTCTGATCAAACGGCCTCCAAAGCTAAAAATTTTTAAAATTGCATGGGAGAGGCCTTGCTCAGGTTTTAAGATTAATGTAGATGCTTCATGGTGCTGCCATACTAATCTGTGTGGGATTGGAATGATAATTAGGGATAGTAGAGGTTGTTTCGGAGGGGCCTTCACTGTATATGATAGTGCTTCTTCTCCTCCGGAAGCAGAACTGAAGGCAATTAAGTTTGCTATTCAGGAATTTTCTCATTACACCCCACCTGTTATTATAGAAACTGATTGCCTCAATGCTGTACATTTTGTTAGTGATCCGAGTAGGGCTCATTGGAATTTGTTCACCTTAGCCGATGAGATTCACCAATCTCTTGGTGCTTTTAATTTACTTCACATTTACAGACAGGCAAATCTGGTTGCACATACCCTTGCAAAATATTGTTTAGCAACTAAGTCAAACTCTTCTTTTCTCAGATTCTCTGAGCTTTGTAACTCTACCCAGGGGCTTATTAGACTTGATCAAATGGGTACTCCGTCCTTAAGGATGGTGATCTAGTCCGGATGCTACTGATTTTATTCTCTCTATGCAGGTTCACATAATTAGGATGGAGACTCTAGGTTGGGTTTCCTCATCAATTAGATGCCTAAACTGATACTGACAGGAATGAATACATATGGATCGATTGCATGGGTAGCTGCTACTGTGGCTCAAGATTATGCTGGCTAAGGGCAACTTGTGATGAAGTATCACACTCTCTGTTCGGTGTACAGTGGTGCATACTTGGTGTACTGTGGTGCATAACTAGTGTACTCAACTGGTGCAAGCTGATGCAAGCTTTCTGAATTCCTGGATGAGATGTTTGGTGTCTCAGCTTGGAAGGGACTCACACCAAAGAGTCTCCTGCTCTCATTCTTGGAAGGATTACATCATATTTGGTGTACTAACTGCATTCTTTGTTAGTTGAGGATATGCTTTAGTCTATGTGAAGTGATTTGGACTGCCTTGTGTTTCGTTAATTCGACTCACTAATAAGTTCAATGACCTCTACTATAGACTAAATGCTTTTGTAATCCTCTAACTATCTTATGGTTAACTCACATTCTTTTGGAAGCAACAAATGTTTCTTTACGAGCCTACTGCTCACATCTGTATATTTCAACTAAGCTACGGCTTCAATTATGTTTATGTTTATTTAATGGCTTGGGAATGTCAAATATAATTTCCCCCATCCATGGATGGTTTTTAATTAAAAAAAAAGAGCCGGTCCAACATATTGGGTAAAATGGAGATTTTAGTTCATTTGGAGATTTTGATCATTTTTCAGCTCCAACAGATGTTGCATATGGTTCTCTAAAATGGAGAATTAGAGGAAAGAGAAGATTTCATTCTCTATATCGGTAGAGAGAGAATGAAATATTTGGAGAATTAAAAATATAAAGTTATTGATGTCAGTCACCTTTAAGCCAAAATCTTGATAAAAATTATCTTTTCATACACTTTTGAAAATGCGAAGTTTAATTAAAATAATAAAAGGTAAAAGGTTTTAGTTGCAATATTAAAATTTTATTATGCAACATGTAGTAGTTATAAAGTTTATAACCAAATTCATGCAACCTGAAAATTTTATCTTCATTTCTTCTAATTTGACTTTTAAACCTTGGTCTTTCCATGACTTATGGAAAGACCGTCTTTCACGAGACGAACTCTTAATTTAAAGGTGATTTCCTTATTTATGTAAATAATTTCTATATCATAGCTTTCATGCGTAGGAACAAATGTTAATTGACGACATTCCTTAAAAATTACTCCCTCCGTCCTGGAATAATTGGCATACTTTCTATTTTCGTTTGTCCCACATAAAATTGCACACTTTAATTCTTATCAAAAATGGTAAAGAATATGTTATAAAATTCCTGCAATATCCGCTTTGACTTCAACAACTTTATGATTGGGTCCACAGTTTTTCCAATATATCCATATTTTTTCACAATTATTCATTGTCACATCACCTTGCATAAAATACCGAGTTGAATTTCAATGTGCCATTTATTTTGGGACAGAGGGAGTAGTAGTTACTTACAAATTTCTTTAAATAGGTGTATATTCATTAACTTTTAAAAAATAAATTTCTTTAAAATAAATATACATATTTATTCAAATTGTATTTTTTAAAACAAAGTCTTATTTTAGACCGATTACCCGTTAGACATGGTCATTTTAAAGTTGACGTAACTAATGAGGTGATTTAGTGTTCGTTTTTATTTATTGCAGCGAGATTACTATAACTTTTTAAAAAAATTTACACGTATCGTAATGTATGAATAATCATGACCATAAAAGTTATTGAAACAAAGTTTTTCATGATTGGTCTAACCGTTAGTCGATCTAATATTAGATTTTATTATTTTTTAGTGGTTAAAATATTTAATATTGTGTTATTAAAAGATCATTATTATTTTATTAAACATAAAGTTATGCAAAATAGAGAATCTGTTGGAGTTGAACAAAAATATTATAAATAATCTGTCTCCATTTTAAAGAAACTTTTAGAGAGTCTTTTTAACTTGCTCTTGCCTCCTATAAAAGAGGAGATATATTATTTAAAAATCAGATATATCATCCAATCAATTTTATTAATGTCTAAAAAAACTGTCACAAATTCACAATGATGGGTTTAAAGGGTGCAATTCTTGTACGAAACCCCTATTGTATTATAATTGTGCATTATATATAGAATGTGTATTTCATTAGTATTAGTTGTGTATACAATATTATTAAATTGATTAAATCGATATGCTATCATGAACATAACGATTTAATTGATCAAATCGAAGAATAAAATTAATTTATAAAGATAAATTTCATAGTTATTTAATAACAAAAACATGGATAAAAATAAATTATTACTTTCCATCTCTACCAATGAGAAAATGGGGAAAAAAAATGAAGAAAAAGGGTTGTGGCAAGGGAGGACTATGGCTAGAGAAGGTTTTGCTGCAAGAGAGTTCACTTGTAATTCACAACTTGTCTTCATGTTGTTTCAAGTACTGCACTTGTGTAAGGCAAAGTGACATCCATTATTTTTTTTGAGCTAATTGCATAAATAATCCTACATAATTTATGAAATTGCACATATAATCCTATAATAATTGAAAGTAAAAATGTAACCCTAGATAATTAGTTTATGTGCAAATATAACTTTTTCTGACAGTTTGAGGCCGGATTATGTTAAAATGACAAATGTATCCCTCTATAAAAAATTAAAAAATACAAAAATACGGAAATGACATTCATACGCCTAAAACTCTAACTCCATCTTCAACTTCCACCTGCAGCCTTTGAGAGATCAATATTGTTTCCCAATTCCAGTCTGCCAAATTGAGAGATCAATATTGTTTCCAACAGTATTTCCCAAAGCCTTTGAATTCAAATCGCCAATCAGCCTTGGCGGAGGAGATTTGGAGTGGCGGGCTAGGGTGGAGGAATCAGGCCTAAAACTTCCCGCCAGAGAAAGATACGAGCTGGCGGATGACGGTCAATTGCCGGACAAGGCTGAACCTTCCCGTGTTAGAAAACTACGTCAGGAACTGCATCTCCGCCACCGCTGGCGATCTGCTATCCCGAATGGGCGGCGTGGAAGTTGCATGGGGCGGAGCGCGGCTACAACGACAGAGCGATCCGAGAATGGGTAAATTTGTGGATGGAGTCGAGGTTTGTGTACCAGATGAGCTTCTTCGATCCGAGCAGCGTTATGATGGGGAGTTCTCCGAGGTTTGATATGTACGTCAACGAGTTTGGTCTCGGGAAGGCTTTGGCTCTATATCTGGGATTTGAAGGCGTCGGGAGTATGGATCTGACGCGGGTGCTCCTTCGGTGCCTGGTTGCTCGACTTAGCTCGCCGGTAGGAGTGGTGTGGTGGGGTTGACAGTGGTGGCACAACAGTAGCAGGCAAAGGACATTTTTATCTTTCAAATTTTTGCATTAGGCTGAAATGGTATTTTGATCATATTCTGTTAGTCAATGACCGAAAATGGTCAGTCAATGCTGGAAGATAGTATTTAGGGTCATATTTGCACTTATGTAAAGTAGTTAGGGATGTTTTTGCACTAAAAATTATCTTGGGATTATATCTGCATTTCTCAATTATATAAGGTTATACGGCAAAATACTGGTATGGCCCTATGTTGTGGTGGTTTGTGGTAATATGACCCTTTGGAGTTGGAAAGTGCTATTGTAACCCTGTCTTTTGCATCAGAAGTGCCGATATAACCTTTTGGCAATATTTTGACATTGACTTTGTATTTTTTGGCATTGACCAAATACAAAAAGACTAAAATACTCCTAACATTTAAATAACAAATCTATTGACTAAAATACCCTAGGTTCTTCTTCTTCTCCATAACCATAGCCACTGCCGCTCTGCCACCTCTGCTGCCGCTCCGCTACCCTACCACCGCTTTGCCACCGGCGGTGGTCGAAATATGGAAACGAGCCACCACCGCCAGCGCCAGAAACGAGTCCACAGCCAACAATGACTTCACGCTAGAAACGAGACCACAACCAACAACGACTTCAACGCCACCACCAAAATCTGGAAATGAGACCAAGACCAACAACGACTTCACATCACGCCAAAAATGAGCCACCAACACCATCGCAAAAAATGAGCCACCGCCACCATCCCAACATCACTGCCACCATCTCGACTTCATGCCACCGTAGGAGCTAGTTGACACCACCCTGATGCCACTGCCACCATCGAATCTACCAGCACCACCACCACCATCAAATCCTTCAAAGCCACCACCACCATCGAATCCATCAACGCCACTGCCACCATCGAATCCACTCGTCGCCACCTCATCACCTGACCCACGCCATCGCCCCACGCCACCTGTCCCAAGCCATTGCCCACCATTTTTCAATCTCGAAAGAGCTCTCAATAAAGAGCTCTCAATAAAAATTCTCTCTCTAGCTCTGGGGCGAAAAAAGGAGAAAAAAGGCGCAGCCTTTCTTCCATCTTTTTGGAGGCCGATTTCTTCAATTTCAATCACTTTTCACCGATGAATTATGGTTTAACGGATTCTCCTTTGAATTCCGCACAAGGTCATATGAAATTTGTGGAGGATTTTTTATCTTATTCGGCCTTGGAGTAGGGTTTGATACGAAAAGTTTGGGCTCTTTTGCGGATTGTGATTTCGTGTGGATTTCTTGGATACGGACTTGGATCTGGACTTGGATTGGAAATCGCAATTGTTTTCCCGCTTTGATTCCTTGTTCAAGTTGGAGATTTGGCAAAAAAATCCAATCTTTTTTGGGTTTTGGTTGCGGCAAAGAGTTTAAAAGGGTTTGATTAAAATTTCCAGCACACTTTTTAATCAAATTCCTAGCATCAACACCGGATTTGCATGAGGAGTTAGCGGATCTGAATTGGAGCAATCGGAGGACTCAAAATCTTTTGATTGTATTGCTTGGTGGCCACGGTTTCCAGGTTTTCTCGCTTCAATTCATTGTGGTTTGATTGTTTTTCCATTCGATGCACTGTGTTCAAATTGTATTGTTTCCGATCTAATCATTGGAGCAATTTGGTTTTGTTTATGCATTGTGATTTGATTATTACTTGCTTGGTGATCTTCGAATTGGTGTTGGTGCATCTGATTTGTATCTAGGGTTTTGTTTAATTGTTTGGTTGAATCCGATCTGTTTTATCGAAATTCCTACTTTGGGGTTTGATTTAGCTTGATTGTAATGGTGGGTAATGGTGATCCTTCTTCTGGCAACATGATGAAGAACAATCTTCAAAAGCAAGGTACGGCCGAGGGTAATAGCAAGGTGCGGAAAACTCAACAAATTCATCCAAGGGAATGGAATGATCCGAAGCTTGAAAGAAGAAGGTTATGGGATGATCCGGACATTCTCATGAACAGGTTGACTATTGAAATTGCTGAAAACAATGGAGATGGTGTTGACTTTGTTCTCATGGAGGAAGAGGTACACAAAGACCTCTATAAACCCTTCTACGGATTCTTGGGTGTTTTTCCAGGCTTTTTTCCTGGTATGTATGCTATTCGAACCCTTTTGGTGGCAAAGTGGAAGGTACCGTGTACTATTCAGAGTAAGCTTAATGGCTATGTCATGTTCAAATTCAATTGTGCTGAAGACAGAGATCTGGTGATGAATGGTCCTGACCATTATCTCCATGGGAAGAAATTGTTCATGTTGTTAGTTGATGAATCTGGGTAGTATGACTCAAACATCCAAGCTACTAAACCAGTTTGGATAAGGATGGAGCACTTGCCAAAGACTTACTGGCATAAGAATGCATTGGAGAAAATTGCCACTTCGATAGGAGATCCGATCCTTATGGATAATGGTACTCTTGAGCCGAGGGGCTACTATGCACATCTTTTGGTATGGATTGACACATCGAAAGTACTCAAGGAGGAGGTGAGCTTTTGTGTTCCAACTGGTGAAGTGCTTAAGCAAAAAATCATCTATGATTATTTCCGTCCTTGGTGTTTGAATTGTGGGGAAAATACTCATCTTATGGAGGTGTGTAATGATTTCTGGAAAGCCAAGGATGAGGAGCTGAAAAATAATACGGAATTGAAGAGTAAAAATGCTACAAAGGAGAAGGGAAAGAAAAATTGGAGATCTCGGAATAATGACCAAGTTTGGGTAAAGAAGATGCACACGGGAAATATTGGAGATAGTCCAAGTGATAACTCGGTTGGAGTTGGAGAAATAAAATCATCGAGGATGCATCCTCGGATAATGAGGAAGTGGAGAGGCTTAGTTAAGATAAGGGAAAATTTTTTGAAGGCATAGTTAAAGGCATCGAGAAAGCTGGAGTTGTTAACCGAGGGCCTAGCATAGTTATTGAAGTTTCGCAAGTAGAGGTTAATCAGGCGGTTGTTGCGCTGCCGGCAGGACCGCATGCATCGCCAGCGCCTGGTGCTGCAAACTGTGGCGCTGGAGACCATGCTGTGGACTCCAGGAGTGCCCAAGCAGTGCAGCGCGGCAGGAGTACTGAAAGCTCGAAATCCATCAAAAATCGTGCCACTAAACCTGTGAATCCAGCGCCTAGTGCACCCGATGGGCAGCATCCAACTTTTGGTGATGATGATCATCCGATTGCTGGACCTGGAAAATTGCCCCAACAAATGATCCACCCTGAAATTCGTGGTTCAAAAATTCCGAGGTTGCATAGGAGCAAGAGTAAGAGCAGGCCTCTTCCTACTTCAGGGGCTTTGACTAGGGCCCGGAGCAAGAGCAAAACTCGAACAAATGAAAATGGGAAGGCTATCCAGAGGCCTTTCCAATGCTTGCTATCGGCCGCAAGGAGCAATTCAGATAGTTCTGGAAGCAAATCACTTGAAAGCAGCGGTCCGAAGCCAAAAGGGACATCGGTTTCCCAATGAATGTCGCATCAATGAATGTCAGGGGTCTTTTGGCCCTGTAAGGAGGAGGTGGGTTAAAAACATCATCTCCACGAATCAGGTAGGATTATGTGGCTTGTTGGAAACTAAGTTGGAGGATAAGGCTTTTGATATTTTCTTGAAGTGTTTTAAGGGGTGGAAGTTTACGCATAATTTTGAGCTGTGGAAGAATTCCAGAATTCTCATCATATGGAATCCGAAGGGTTTCTCAGTTGATGTTCTTGGAAAATCTCCGCAATGTATTCATCTTAAGGTGCACAATCTTTCTACTGGTGTTGAATTCCTATGTTCATTCGTGTATGGTCATAGTGAAGGTAGATCGGCTTATTTGCCTCTTTGGGCTGACTTGAAGTCTTTTGGTGAAAATACAAACTCTCCATGGATGGTTCTTGGGGATTTTAATGCTATACTTAGTGTGGATGATCACTAAGGTGCCTCGGTTCCAAGCTTGTATGCAATGAGGGAATTTCAAGATGTTTGTATTAAATGTGGGTTGTGTGATGCTCCTTCCATAGGGGATCATTTAACATGGCGCAGTCCGAATTGGAAAATATGGAGGAAGTTGGACCGTGTGCTACTAAATCACAGATGGGATTCGGATGCATGTCGCACAACTTTTCTACCCATTTCGGCTCAGACGGATCATACTCCTATGGTTGTTTCTATGTCACAGGAAATTGATGGAAAAAGTAGACCTTTTCGATTTCAAAATATGTTACTTAGTCATCCAAACTGTAAGCAGATTGTGGATGATTATTGGAGACCATCGGTGGAGGGTTCAGCTCAATACTCAGTTTGTAGAAAGTTGCTAAGGCTTAAGAAGCCGTTGAAGGAATTGGGTTTTCTGGATCTTAGCCATATCTCGGAAAGGGCAAAAGTGGCGGATAAGGAGTATAGTGCATCATTTGACAGTTTTAACGCCATGAGTGCTTCGGACCAGGATATTGAGGCATTCAGGGCGTTGAAAAACAAGGCCATGCTCCATTATCTTACGGAGTCATCCTTTCTATCCCAAAAAGGAAGGATTAACCATATCACACTGGAGGATAGGGGATCAAAGTACTTTCATACAATGATCTCGGAGAGGAAAGGTGGTGGCATTCCGGCCATTATTGATCGAGATAATCGAATTGTTACTTCAAATATTCGTAAAGAAGAGCTCTTTGTGGATTTCTACAAAGGCCTATTTGGAACTTCTAGGGATAGGGTCTCCATTGATAATGATGTGCTCACTTCGGGAAACATTCTTTCGGATTTGGATAGGGCATTCTTGGATCAAGACATTGCTAGTAATGAAGTCAAGCTGGAATTATTTGCAATGACGGATGACAAATCTCCGGGTCCGGATGGATACACTGCTAGCTTCTTCAAGAAACAGTGGGATATTGTAGTGGCGGATCTTACAGGTGCGGTGTTAGAATTATTTCGAACTGGTGATCTATTAGCCCAATTGAATCATACCTCGGTTGCCCTTATACCCAAGAAGCCAGATAATCTTAAGGTGAGTGATTTTAGACCAATAGCGTGCTGCAATGTGGTTTATAAAATCACTACCAAGATTATTGCCAATAGACCGGAAGGAATTTCGCCCGAAATTATTGATCCTTGCCATGGGGCATTCGTAAAGGGCAGAAGCATTTCGGATAATGTTATGTTAGCACAGGAAATTGTCCATGGATATGGGAGGACGAGAACTTCTCCTAGATGCATGATCATGGTGGATTTACAAAAGGCGTTTGATACAGTCTCCTGGGATTTTCTGGAAGAAGTTTTACTTGGACTGGGTTTTCCAGGAAGACTTAAAGATAGAATCATGATGTGCGTCAAAACATCTTCATTCTCGATTGCAGTTAATGGGAAGCTGTGCGATCACTTCAAGGGCGAAAGAGGTATTCGACAAGGTGACCCCTTGTCTCCTCTCCTTTTTGTGATTTGCATGGAATATTTTTCGAGATTGTTAAAGAGGAGGACTGAATCACGGCACTTTACCTATCACCCGAGGTGTGAAGTGCTTAAGATCACTCACCTAGCTTTTGCGGATGATCTCATGCTTTTCTCCAAGGCAAATACAGGATCGGTTCACATTCTAATGAGTGCTCTTAATAAATTTGAGGGTACTTCGGGTTTAGCCATCAATGCGGCAAAATCCAAATTCTTTGGAGTTGGTTTGAAAGAGGATTTAAGTTTCACAGGTATTCCATGGGCTACTTTTCCGGTACGGTATCTAGGGGTGCTACTCGACTCCAGCAAGTTGAAGGCCTCTCAGTTTGGTACACTGCTTGGAAAGGTTGATTCAGAGATAGCCAGATGGAAAGGTCACACGCTCTCTTATGCAGGAAAGTTAGAACTTATTCGCTCCATTATAGGAGGTATTGCTGGATTCTGGATTCAGAATTTTGTCATACAATCTACGGTCATGGATGCTCTTGAACAAAAATGCAAACGCTTCTTGTGGGGAGGCAAGCATAAGGCTAAGGTTGCATGGAAGAAACTTTGCGCACCTATATCCTTTGGTGGGCTTGGTTTGAGGGACTTCATCACGTGGAATCGTGCATCAATGGCCAAGAGGATATGGGATATTCACATGAAGAAGGATAGCCTGTGGGTCAAATGGATTCACTCATTTTATCTTCAAGGAGAAGACTTTTGGAGTATAAATCCAGGGATTTCGAATGGTAGAATGTGGGAGAGATTTTCGAGCTACTTTGGTGATCTTTGTAAGCTCAGGGATGAATTGGGTACCATGTTTCATGGTGATATGCAAGAGTTAATAGGTCATCTTGGTTCTTGGTCTAGCTCGGGGAAATTTACTATTGTGGCTTATTTCTCTATGCATCGACACAAGTACCCGGGTGTGTATGATATTGGCCGATCGGATGAAAAGGTTTTCAATAGTATTTGGCGTGGTTTTGTTCCGCCCAAGTTATTATTCATTGCATGGTTGGCGGCTATTCAGAAACTACACACTAAGGACAAACATCGATTGGAGGAAGGAGATAGCATGGAGAAAGTATGTTCTTTATGTCATCTTGAAGAAGAGACGAATGAACACTTGTTTTTCAAGTGTGAATTTTCGGAGGTTGTATGGGGGCGTATTCGGACTTGGATTGGGTTAAGGAGACGAACAAACTCAATTGCAAGCTCCATGGCTTGGGTTAAGAAGCAAGTAAAGGGTTCAAAAATTTGAAAACAGTTTGGAATTCTAGCCTTGATTACCACGGTCTATCGCCTTTGGAGGGAAAGGAACAATGTTGTTATGAATGGTGCTCAACCAAGTGCTGATCGAGTGGGAAAAATCATCATGAAGGATTGCTACATGGTGATCAATCGCTTGTTTCCGGATGACCACATGTTTTAGTCATATGATCATAGTGCTTGGCTGCATGGTTCGCCGCTAGCACATGGGCGCTGGCCTAGGGGTGATGGGCGCTGCCGCTCGGGTGCTGGGCGTTGGATGCTGGGTACGGTTTTGATGGAGAGCTACTGGGAGATGGTGCCTGGCGCTATGCACTGGGCGCCAGATGCAGCACTGGGTGCTGCTTTCCCAGCGTTGGAGTTCATGAAGTTGAGGTTAATTAACCGGGCGCTGGATCTGGGCATCATGACCAGGCGCTGCTGGGCGCTGGAATTTGTAGTTTTCATACCAAATGGTGCCAAATCCCGTGCCAAGAGGGAGTTGCTGTAGCTCGATGGACTCAAGGATTTCTCAAGGTTTTCCGGCAATTGCAACTCGGAATCAAGGTGAGGCAATAGGTTTAAGAGTAAGGACTTCCCTCCGATGCTCTTTCTCGTAAGCCTAGTTTTTTACTTATGATTTAACGGTTATTTATGCGATCTATGCCCGCACTACACTCTGTGTTAAATTGGCATACAGCTGTCCATTTGCTCAAAATGGAGTGGGCGATTACACAATTGCCACGCCTGATGCACGCGGTATAAGTGTATCCATTCTCACATCTTTAGGAGGTTGATTCGGTTGGGATTTACAAAGGTAAGAGGCACGGCCTCATCATATCTTTGCCCAATTAATCACTCTCGGCGCCATCAAGAGAATGTTTGAACGCCAATAACATCCCTCTATCTTCACCTTAGGGATGTACATGGTAGAAGCAGATTTTCACTCGTACCGATATGGTGCAACTAGGATCATCAGCTTCAATCTTTTAGCTATATCCAAGACCCGAGGTAATCTCGGCTGCATTAGGAGTTTCAAACTATTTGTTTTTGGATCTTTGTACCTTCATCAACATTTTGGCTACGACATTAGTTCAAGACCCGAGACACACAACTCTCGGCTGCATTATGGAATCCAAATGAAGATGGCCCCATTTGTTAGGGGTGGTAGAAGCGGATTATTTGTTTATGGGTAGTGAGTTTGTTCTCACCCCATTTGTCTAGTGTTTCATAGCCTGTGTTTTTCCAGGTTGTTTTGTACTCCCTTTGCTTAATCATTGTTCTTAGGGTTGGTAGTTATTTTACTTGGGAAAAAGGGGTGGGGAGTGGGGGAGTGTTATCCTTTCGGTTTACACTCTCACATCCCCCTCCCTCTCTCGGATTTGCTCCTTAGGTTCACCACGTAACCTAAGGTTGGATTCCTTTTGTATTTGGTAGGGCTCTTTTAGAGCTCTACCGTGGGTTTCACCGTCTATACTATTTACCTATTTACTCGCCCCACCATTTTTCAGCACCGCTCAGCCAAGCGCCGGAAAGGGCTAATGTGCTCGGTCTAATTACACATGCCCCGCCGTGCCCAACCCGTTTGTCACCGGGAAATTGTGATGATGGCTCAATGCAAATTCCCTTTACCCCTTTACTGTGATTTTTGAACCTGATGAACCCAACGCCTTATTCTTTAGCTTCTCCGGGCCACCCGCCGCCCTCTGCAACGACTCCCGCCAATGCCGTTGTGAACGTTTCTGACTTGGTCATCCTCTGCTCCTGCTGCTGCAGGGCGGAAGTTTTGAAGTTTTTGTGCCCGCTGCTACGATGAGGCAGACGTTTTGAAGTATTTTTATTAGGGTTTACAAGGGCAAGAGGGCAATATAGTCTTTTAAGCATTTTTGAATTTTTATTTTTTAAAAAATAGTGGTATAATAGTCAATTCACAAAATTGCAGCTAATTTCAGGCCTCCAGGGTTATATTAGCACATTCAAGCAAACCATAGGGTTACAATAGCACTTTCCAACTTCACATGGTCATATTAGCACGAACCACCAAAACATAGGGTCATATGAGCACATTACTCAAGATTATATTTGTATATTTCCCTTTTTTAAGCTGAGCATGTCTATATCTATGGCAGTTAAATGGGTGATTTGGATAAACCCAATATCTAACCCAATTAACTAATTGTGCAATGGGTTATCATCTAATTAACCCATTTTTTTATGGTTTTTAAAATGCAATTTTACTGAAAACCATTCCACCATATCTCCTTCTCCCCCTCTCTCTCGAAAAAAATCCTACTTTCTCTTCAATTTTCTTTTCCTCATCTTCTCATCATGAGGAGATGGGGAAACGGTAATTTTTCAATTGATATTCTTTGAGTTTATGTAATTAAATAAGTATGGATCTGTCTTCATACATTAGTATTGTTCTTCGACATTATAGATTAGATTGTTGTGTTTGTGATGATCACTCTATTTAGTTGTTCGCGTAAAAGTTTTTTTCTCGATCAGGTAGTACAAATCGTGTTTTAATTTTTTTTTGTGTTTTTGGTTAGGTTTTCCATTAATTTGGATGCTTTAGATCTGTGTTTTTCAAAGTGTTTAAAGTTTGAACAACATAGATATGTTTTGGGTCAAGTGATGTTGCAGTTCTTGAAGATCCCTGTTTGGCGAAGAGATTGATGTGTGATACGCTCCTCTCTGCCAAGTGGTCGTGGTTTTCGCGGGAAGCGAGTTAATACCCCGAAGGGGATATTACAGTTTTTATTGGATCTTTAATTTGTAATAGTATAGATGATCAGTATGGTTGACATGTAATTTAGATATCTTTGTCATATATTAGTTATTGCTAGAGGGTAATTGAATTGGATGTCAGTTCCACTTGTTGTAATCGATGTTGGGCATTTTCCTAGCAACTATGAATGATTATTTTCAACAACAAAAAAAACTCATTTATTAATGGATCCTAATAGGTTGGTTCATAATTAGGTTGAGTTATTAAATGGGTAATTCATGAGTAGCTCATGAAATAATTCATATGACCAAATGAGTTAAATTAACTTTAACATGTGACCAGATATAACATGTGACCCATTGAATAATTTTGGATCGAATCAAGTTGAGTTAAGTAATAGGTGAGCCGTAGTAATATAAAGAGTGCATTTAAAAAATCATGTTAACAAGAGAAAAAAACCACACAAAAGGTAAGAACGAGAGATAAGATTTTAATATGGAAATGAAAGCATAATATGTGGTCGATTTTGATTAAAAAGTTGCATTCAATTGTCCTCTGTATAAATCGGCGTAATGATTTTTTTTATAAGGGCGGCAAGCTTGACACCCCGAATTACGTTATAATTTGTTATAGTTTCTACAGTGTAATTAGGCAACTAACAGTTAACCGACAATTGAGTATGCATTAAACAATAATTATTATTATTCCTTGTCTTACATCATAAAATGTAACGTTTAAAAAAAAAAAAAATCTCTAAGGAGCAATTCTTATAGAGAGATATTCGCACATCACTTATTTTCTCATATTGGAATGATAATTAGGTATATCTCCTACTTAATTAATTAATTTTACTTCTGGGATGTGAGATTTAGTTTTTTACCTTTTGAAATATAGATGCAGTTTTTACTTAATTTATATTTAATTGAACTTAACTAAAAATATGTATAATAAAAATAATTATTATAATCAAACCAAATTAAGTACAATTTTTCAAATAAAAATTTACAAAATTGAAATGAGCCAAATTTAAGTATAGTTAAACTGAAAAGAACTTGACTCATACATTTGCAATCACTACTACAAATTAAAGTTAACTTAACAATTTTATAGCAACACTTACTAAAATATTATAATAGTTTATAAAATACTGATTAAATCCAGGTAAACTGTTGCCTAAATCTTGAAAATGTGTGTTGCTTTAAATTTAATATTGTAGCATCACCTAAGGTAAAATTTATAAAAAATATTGCAACGGGTCCAATTTTAAGATTTGAAGCAACACTTTTAACGTGTTACATTATCCTTTGTTTGTCGTGGTGAATATTTTTTCTTCCATTATCATTAATAATTGATGGTTAAACAATTTCTAATTTACCTCTTACAATGATTTTTGAACTTTATTAATAGTTAACTTTTATGTATCAATGGTCGGTTAACCGACCACAGCCAAATAGGGATCAAACAACATGTGATAAATCATTCTGATTTACCGTTCTTTAATGACCCATTAATTGCAAGAAGCTTCATTTTCACTACAAATAGCTTCAACCTTCTGGTCCTTTTCACCACACAAAACTCCCTCTCATTTCAAAATACTCCCATAGCTCCAGATACAGCAATGTCAGGCGTCGATCAAGCAACCGTTCCGGGAAGTCCTGACGTCACCATTCCGGTCGTCAATGAAGAATCCCTCCCGGAAAACCCTGAAGCCACCGTTCCGGTCGTCAATGAAGAATCCTTCCCCGTTAAACCTGAAACCACCATTCCGGTCGCCAATGAAGAATCCTTCCCGGTAAAACCTGAAACCACCATTCCGGTCGCCAATGAAGAATCCTTGGCGGAAAAACCTGAACTCACCATTCCGGTCGTCAATGAAGAATCCTTCCCAAGAAATCCTGAAGTCACCATTCCGGTCGTCGATGAAGAATCCTTCCCGGAAAATCCTGAATTCAACATTCCGGTCATCGATGCTTCTCTCATCTCCTCATCCAATCCAGACGATCGTGCCAAGGCGGTCCGAGACCTCGGCAAGGCCTGCGAGGAATGGGGCTTCTTCATGGTACGTATCAAACTAAAAATGACTCAAAAAACATCTGTACAACTATTTAATTGATTCATTTGCATGGATGTATGTGCAGTTGGTGAACCATGGGATCCCGGAAACTGTGATGGATCCGCTGATCGTCGCCTGCGATGAGTTTTCCGATCTGCCCGAGGAGGAGAAACGTCAGCTGTCTGAGACCAAGAACCCCAAGTTTCCCATGAAGGTCATGTCCGCCGCCGGCACCAATCCGGCAACCGGGAAAACGTTGTACTGGAGGAATTACATCATGTTCTTTGCGCATCCCGAGTTATGCTGCCCTGAAAAACCTAAACAACTCAGGCGAGTTAAAAATAAAGATAAATTAAGATTTTTCATTACATGCATGACTAACGAATCAAATATAAATAACCTCGTTTCAATAAGGTCAAATTATAATTGTTTATACATTTCATTAGATTTTTCATTTTTTTTAAAGTTATAGAAACCTCATTACAAAAAATAAAATAAATATCAAATCACCATATTGGTTACATCAAATATAATAAGAGTTCATCTAACGGTTAGTCGGTCGGTTTAAAACAAGACTCTTTGATTCTATCATTGTCTGATTAATTATTAATGTCAGTGGCTTGGCTTTGGAGTACGGCCAGAGAATTAGGGTTTTGACGAGAGAATTGTTGGGAGGAATATCAGAGAGTTTAGGGCTGGAGGAAGATTACATTGAGAAAGCTATGGACATGGACTCCGCAGCACAAATGTTTGTCGTAAACTCCTACCCGCCATGCCCCGACCCGGATCCGGAATCCGCCATCGGAATACCGCCCCATACGGACCACGGTCTTCTCACCTTCGTTGTTCAAAACGGAGTTCGGGGGCTTGACATTCTCCACGGCGAAAAATGGTTCCATATCAACCCGATTCCAGGTTCCATTTTGGTCAACGTTGGGGACCAGCTCGAGGTAAGTTTTATAATGTCATACTATAATTTTGGAATGAGATGGTCTCGTGTGAGAAACTTCTTCTGTTCCATTTCAAGCTGCAATTTAATTATATATTTAGTTAAAACTTTTTAACTTTGACCCTAAAATTGAATTAGTATATAAATTCAAATGGTAATATTGTGTGATACATTACTAGATTCGTTATAACATCCATTTTCAAAATATCAAGTTTTCACAAGTTTTAATTATTCTTAATGAAAGATATGAAGAATTAAATATTTTTCAAGTCAATTATTAAAAGTCAAAAGGTGAAATGAGACGGATGAAGTATCTTGAACTTTGGACAAAAACTTTTCTAGCAAAAATCAACATAAAAGTTCGTAAAAAAGAATCTCGCCCCAATTGAAATGTTTAATAATTGCATAATAATCTCTGTCTAAAATTCAGGTGGTGACTAATGGGAAGTGCAAGAGTGTGTGGCACAGGGCCCTTGTGAATAACACCAAGAAAAGGATTTCGCTGGCGGTGGTCAACGGTCCTTCGCCGGACATTGATGTTGCACCGGCTCTGGCGCTGCTTAGTGATGATGCTCCGGCAAAGTATGCTCCGATGAATTACCTGGAGTACATTAAGGTGCAGAAGTCTACTAGGCCGGACATGAGTGCTACTTGGCCACGTTTTGGACCTTCTGTCATTTGCGGGTTGATCAGCACTGAGGCTCAAGCTGTTTAGGTTAAGAAGTTTGGGTGTAGAATAAGGACTTTGTCACCTAAGAGTGAGTTTGGCCTCTTAAATGTAAGTCCATCTTTAGAAAATAAACTGAAGTTACAATTTGAAGCCATGTGTTTCCTTGTTTATTTGGATATGAGTTGACTTGAATTGAAATTGAATTGAAATTGAATTGAAATGAGTTGTTCAATTTCATATATTTATATTTATTTTAGTTTAATTTATTTCGGTATCTTTAATTGTTGAAAATTATTTACTCTCTTCATTTTATTTTATTTTTTGGTATTTGACACTATATGTATGGGTGCTTGGATTTATAGTAAATGAAGTGAGTGGTGTAATTGTATTTAGGAGCCGTTTGGATCACGTGGGAATTAAATTCCTACATTTATATTTCATGGAAAGTTATTTCCATAATTAAAATCTCAAGATATATACAAAACGTGTTTGGTTACACGTGTAGGAATTTGTATTTCCTATAATTTATTTTCCGAGATGTTGTTTGGTTGACAGAGGTAGATGAAGGAAATGAAAAAACTACGCGCGTTAAGGAGGAAAATGAAAAAATTTACTCGCCATTTGTGGGTTAAAAATGTAAATGCATATTAAAAAGTAGAGGATTTGTAATCTACCGAGAGGGTCCTCGGTAAGATACTTCTCACGTTGTGTGAGAAGTTTAATTTACTCCAAATTTCAAATTCCCACGATTTTACTATTTTTCATCGACCAAACAACCCTGCCCATCCTAAAATCCAATGAATTTGTAATTACCGCATCTCTTACTGCATACCAAATGACTCCTTAGAAACAAAAAAAAAGAATGAGCAAATGAAATTGAATGAATCTTTTAAAAAATATAGCATGCGTGTAAACATAAAAGAAACAATTAAAATAGAAAAATATCTCAAATATACAGTGAAACAGAGAGAATGCTAATTGAGAACATAATAGGTACTTTTGGTTTTCATTAAAATTTATTGCAAAGCACCATATAATATGGATTGTTTGCTATTGATATCAACCGAGGATATTTCAGTAAATTTCTTGACTCCTTAATTTGAAAAAATGACACCGTTCTGCCAAGAATTTCCTATAATCCTGATTGAGTGGATCTCCTGACATGCGACATGTCCATATGCTTATGGACAGGATAGGGACCAATTTGCAATTAACACAAATATAACAAAATTCGCGTTCATAAGGTTTCAGCAGGGTAAATTATCATCTGCCTCTTTTTTATCCTTAAGTCGCCATCGCTGCCGGAGTTGATTCCTCCTCTTTCGGTGCCAACTCCATGGTCAACACTACCCGGAGCGTCAAGATTATACTTCAGCTTGTTCTTAATTTTTCTTGCTTTAATGCGCTTTCATTGCTGGAAGAACCCCAGATCAGAATGTGTTACCCATGCATGCATTTGAGGGACTCAAAGTTGGGACAGAGCGTTCACGCGTGTGTGATCAGGCTCGGCCTGGATATCAATCTTTTCACTGTGAATGCGCTCTTGAACATGTATGTTAACGACGGTCAAATCTTCCACACAAGACCGGGAGATGACTTTAGTTGCAATGGGAACATCAATTTCAGGAAAAAAAATAAAAACCAAAAACGACCAAAGAACGAAACGGAGAGCAAAAAAAATTAACTAACAAAATTGGAACGAGATCCGGCGACAAGAATGCCGGAAACGGAGAGCGGGGAGGAGTCGTCTGAGGATTACGACAGCGGCGACGTGAGAGGATTTCGGCTAAGTCAACTTTGGAGTCCACGGCGGTGGGTTACGGAGGAAACAAGTGTGAAAACCAGAAGAGGATTACTGGGTCACTGGGCTGTTACATGAAGAATTGGAGGACGTTCTCATTGACGTGGCAGCACAGAAATCAGAAGAGGATTGGAGGACGCATTCAATGAATGCGTCCTCATTGATGTGGCAGCACGGAAATCAGCGGCAGATTGGAGGACGTATTCAATGAATGTGTCCTCATTAACACGGAATTTCAAAAAAAAAAACAGGACTATCGAGGACGCATTTGGGGAATGCGTCCTCTTCAATCAGGGACAAAAAATAAGAAAATTAAAAGGGATGCATTTGGCAAATGCATCATCATAATTTCAGTAAAAAAAATCAAAAACAGGGAGAACGCATTTGGCAAATGCATTCTCCACAACTGCATCTACTGTGTGCTCATGTAGCCACAGTTCCAGAATTTTTTCGCCTTCAGCTGTGGAGAAACAAGAAGATATCAGCGGGATTTTTTGCTGGTGCTATGGTTGTTTGGGAATGGCTCAATTACCATTTCCTCTCCTTGATATGCTTTGGCCTGATTGCTTAGTTTGTGTTGAAAGATATATCCCACATCGGTTTCTTACAAAGTTAATGACTTATATATAAGGTCTTGGGTCACCTCCACTTAGCACCAATTGGTTTTAAGATGGAAGTCCAAGATACCTTGAAATTTAACATGGTATCAGATCATCGAAATATCATGGCTTCCGAAACCAATCAGATCACTCCTACCGCAAGCAATCAAATTCTCTGCAGGAGGCACCGCAGCAACACTGCAATTTTCGAAGACGCCCGCACCGCCGCAAACTCTTCGGGAGGGTACCACCGACGCTCGACCAAACCCAGCCTATACAACGTGGAGACGCAAGGACAAGCTGGTGCTGCTATGGCTGCGTTCTACCCTCACTGCTCCGTTGTTGGGCCACGTAGCTCGTGCTGTGTCCACTTCTGAAGTGTGGATCATGCTGTCACAAATGTTTACATCGCAAACTCGAGCCAAAGAGATGCATCTCAAACAACAGTTGCAACTCCTCACCAAAGGCTCTCTGACGATCATGGAGTACGTCGAGAAGAAGCGCAGCATTTCCGATGCCCTAGCTGAGTGCATGACCACGGTCTCCGATGAGGATTTTGTTGCGTTTATCCTCTTCGGCCTTGGTTCTGAATATGGAGGTTTCAAGACTGCCTTGAGCATGAGAACTGATCCCGTCTCGTCCAACGAACTACTTGGCTTGCTACTTCAAGAGGAGCAGCGGATTCTTGATTCATGCACTGATTCAACGGTGTCGGCGGCTCATCTGGCATATCGCAAAGGCAATTCTCAGCGGTCCACAGGAGCTGATTCATCCTCCAATGGTGAGTCTCCACGCACCATTTGCCAAATCTGTGGAAAGCCATATCACAGTGCTCGCAATTGCCATCAGCGACTCAATGTGATTAACTTTCCAGCCACCAACCGTCGTTCCGCCGACAAGCAACGTCAGTCTCATGCAACCAGCGGTGGCAAGCAAGCACACATGGTGTACACCAGTCCATCAGCATTGTCTGATCCATGGGTGGTTGACTCAGGCGCAACCAATCATGTCACAGCGGATCTTGGAGCACTCAATCTTCAGTCGGAGTACACTGGCACTGACAATCTGAAGGTTGGCAATGGTGAGTCCCTTCCCATTACTCATGTTGGCTCTCATACTTTACCTGCTTTGCATGCTGCTAATAATCCTCTCACCTAAAAGATGTTTTAGTTGTTCCAAAAATTTCAAAGAACTTGATTAGTGTGTCTCAATTATGCAAGGATAATAATGTTTTTGTCGAGTTACATGCTAATCATTGTTTTGTTAAGAGTCTTCAGGGTCAGAAAATTCTCAGGGGAGTGGTTGAAAATGGTCTCTATCAGCTTCCCATCCGTTCGTGCTCCAATGGTCCTAGTGTTTTTGTTGGTGAACGCGCGTCTGTGGCTTGCTGGCATCATCGGCTTGCTCATCCCAATGAGTCTGTTTTGCGTCGTCAATTAGTTGATTTCAATTTACCTGTTTCTACAAATAAGTCTTTGTCTCTTTGCAGTGCCTGTCAATTACGCAAAAGTCATAGATTTCATTTACCAACTTCACATGTTTCCTCTACTCGTCCCTTTGATTTGGTTTATTCTGATGTTTGGGGTCCATCCTATGTACCATCATTGAATGGAAACCGATACTTTGTTCTATTTATTGATGATTGCACGAAGTTTATTTGGATTTATTTCTTGCCCACTAAATCTCAAACTTTCAATGCTTTTACTCTTTTCCAAAGAATGGTTGAAACCCAATTTTCCACAAAAATAAAAGCTTTGCAGTCTGATTGGGGCGGTGAGTACCGAAACATTTCAACTTATCTTCAAAATCAAGGAATTTTACATCGTGTTTCTTGCCCCCATACTCCCGAACAAAACGGTGCGTCTGAAAGACGAAATCGAATTGTGGTGGAAAAGGGCTTGGCTTTGTTAGCTCATTCCCATCTTCCTATCGAATTTTGGGAACAGGCTTTTCACACAGCCATTTATCTTAATAGCCGAACCATAACTCCTGTTCTTCAAAATGAATCACCTTATGCTTGTCTCTACAATCGGCAACCTGATTACCAATTTTTAAAATCTTTTGGTTGACTATGTTTTCCCTACTTCCGCCCGTATAATAGTAACAAGCTTGAATTTTGGTCTGTTGCTTGTATTTTTCTCGGGTACAGTGCCAAGCATAAAGGCTATCTATGTCATCATGTACCTTCAGCTCGCACTTACATTGCACGCCATGTTGTCTTTGATGAATCTCAATTTCCCTTCCCTGAACATCACTCTAAATCTCAGTCATCAGAATCTCCAATTTATGACCTAACATTACTTGCACCCCAAGACTTCACTTCTGTCCTCTCTCGGGTCACTTCACCTCCACCCAATTCTGTTCCCTCCTCCAGTCCTCCGTCTAGTCCGACATCATCCATGCCATCTTCACCCGACTCTGTTGGTCTCAGTCCGTCACCATCTCCCTCGTCTTCTCTGTGCACCCATTCGTCGCCATCTCACACCAATTCCACCTCTGCCCAGTCCACTACATCATCTGCCATTATTCCACATACACAAGGTCCTTCCTACTTTCGGCCTTCATCCACCTCCCGACACAGCATGGTCACTCGTGCTTCAACAAACTCCCTCAAGCCAAAATCCTTTCTAGCTACCAAATATACCATCACACATCCATCCTTGCACCCTGAACCTAAAACTTTTCATCAAGCCAACAAAAACCCTCATTGGCAGCACGCCATGCAATTAGAGTATGAAGCTTTATTGAATAATGGGACTTGGGACTTAGTTCCTAAGCCCTCTACTTCTAATATTGTTGGCTGCAAGTGGATTTTCAGGCTCAAACAGAAGGCGGATGGCTCCATTGATCGCTACAAAGCTCGGTTAGTGGCAAAGGGATTTAATCAAGAAGAGGGAGTGGATTACTTTGATACATTCAGCCCCGTTATTAAACCAACCACCATTCGCCTTGTACTCAGCATTGCCATCACTCAACAATGGTCTCTTCGGCAAGTTGATATTAACAATGCATTCCTCAACGGTGATCTGGCCGAGACTGTGTATATGCAACAACCGCCTGGTTTTGTCTCCTCTTCTCATCCCTCGTATGTGTGCAAGTTGAAGAAAGTGCTCTATGGTCTTAAACAAGCTCCCCGAGCTTGGTTTCAGAAACTCAGTCAAGCACTTATTTGCCATGGCTTCAAGCAGTGCATCTCGGATACCTCGCTTTACATCAAACGTCATGGACGTGATGTCATTTATGTTCTCGTCTACATCGATGATCTTATTATCACAGGCTCTCACACCAAGTTTGTTGATGACTTTGTTACCTATTTGAACTCGGTGTTCTCGCTCAAAGACTTGGGTTGGCTTCATTTCTTTCTTGGTGTTGAAGTTAACCATCTTCCTAGAGGGCTGCTTCTCTCCCAGAAAAAGTACATACTGGAACTCCTCGATCGTAGTGGCATGGCTGGTGCAAAACCAATTTCATCTCCGGCTCTCCCTGGCTCCCGTCTCCTTGCTACAGGTGATCCTTTCCGTGACCAGCACCTCTATCGGAGTGTCGTCGGAGCCCTCTAGTATGCAACCATCACTCGGCCGAAGATTACTTACGCTGTAAACCGCGTCTGCCAATTCATGCATCGTCCCACTGAAGCCCACTGGTCGGCGGTTAAAAGAATCCTTCGGTACTTAAAGGGGACCATCGGAGCTGGTCTCTATTTCCAGCCTTCCCAAGACTCACGTTTGTTGTGTTACACCGACGCCGGATGGATTTCTGACCCCGACGATTGCAGGTCGCAGTACGGCTTCTCTATTTATTTTGGCAACAACCTGATTAGCTGGTCCTCCAAGAAGCAAAGTGCAGTAGCTCGCTCGAGCACAGAGGCCAAATACCGCGCTATTGCATTCGCTGCTACTGAAATAATGTGGTTACAACAGCTGTTAAAAGAGATGAATATCTCTACTGACGGGCCGCCGACTGTATTCTGTGATAACTTAAGTGCGACCTATCTCACAGTAAATCCAGTTCTTCATCACCGCTCCAAGCACATCAAGCTCGATTTTCACTTCGTTCGGGAACAAGTTCAAGATGGTACTCTGGTGGTCCGGCACGTGAACTCAGAAAATCAGGTAGCCGACATCTTTACGAAAGCGGTTGGGACTTCCAGGTTCAAAGATTTGCGTTCCAAGCTTCTTGTTCGAAACCGAACATGAGCTTGCGGGAGGGTATCAGACAGTAAAATTAGTCTTTACTAATTTTAGAGTTTCCCTTATTCTGTTGCTGACTTATTCCTTCTTGTTGTAACAAAATATTCTCTAACCTAGTCTACAGGAATTGAACTTACGTAGAGTTAGAATAGGGAATTAGTTAGCAGACTCATTGTATAAATAGAAGTCTATACATGAATGCAAGATCAACCTTCGCAGTCTACTTTCTGCGTTTTTTCATTTTAAACTAGATTGTCAAGTTCATCAATGATCTAGCTAATTGTGTGTCAGCACCTTTGATATGAATGATTGCCTAGACTAATAGTGTTACATTTCATATTGCAGAAGATTAACAAATCACCTAATACCTGTATTCAAGGTATTGTTAGCGCGCACACACTACCGGTGCTTTACGAAAGGTACGATGATCAAGTTGATGGATTTGTTTTCAATGTCCTGGGACAGTTTCAAGGCCATTACAGAAAGCTTGAAAGGGGCTTACTTAGAAAAATACCAACTCGAAGGTTCATGAGGAGGAAGAATGATTAGAATGCAGTTACCAAGAAATATGTACAATATGGCAAGATGAACAGAACAATTTGGGAATCAGATTGATTCCTCGGTTGTATGATTGAAGAGTAATGCTCAATCACACTATGCATTGTTACATTCGACTGAGACATGGGGATTTGAGAGTTTGTTTTACTGATGTGGGATTATTTTTCTCTCTTGTTCTTGCTAAATCATGCTTATGTTTTTATCCGTTAATTTATATAATTGCTTATGATTTAAGGACTTGAAGATCTTTAATGCAACAATGTTAGGGAAGGAGATTGAAAGTGAAGCTGTTAATCCAACAGAAAAGGTCAATGCTTCAAATAACAAAGATAAAAAATTAGGCAGGTCAATGAACTTCTAACCCATCAGAGATTGAAAGTGAAGCTACACCCGCGGGTATACCCCATTGGTTGGGAGTTGGGTTCTCTTGGAGGAATCCACGGTTCGAGGCTCGGCAGCCACCGTGTGGGATGTCCTGCCTAAAGCTTGGTCTTCGGGCCAAGTGGCAGTGTTGGCTCCTGGTGGGCACCGAGTACGGGCTGGCCCAATGGTCCTGGTGCTGGGCTACCGTGACTTACCTCCCATATGATGGCTGTGGCGTCGGCTGGTATGGGCTGCTGAGGGCGAGCAGTGATCGCCTTTTGAAAGTGAAGCTGTTACTCACTTTCAATCACTCCTAACTGATGATCAAGAAGTCACATCTGGAAACTATTTTAAGAGTTTCTTAAGCCAAATTCTGAGATTAATAACTGAAGAAGAGAATGCTACCCTTATTAAGGTGGCTGATTTAGAAGAAATCAGAAATGCAGTCTTCAGTTTAAATACTAACAGCTTTCCTGGTCCAGATGGTTTCTCCCCCAAGTTCTTTACAGAAATGTGGGACACAATAAAATATGACTTATTAGAAGCCTCAAACGAATTCCTTGCTGGTGGACAGATCCCTAAAGGTATATCCAGCACATGGATTACCCTGATCCCAAAAAAAAACCACAACAACAACTTTTAGTGACTTGACTTATTAGTTAGTTTTGTCTAAGGTCCTGTGGAGAGAATTAGACCACTTATGTCTAAAATCATCTCTCCACAACATACGACATTCATGGAAAATAGAGAAATTGCTGATAATGTGATATATCTACAAGAAATGATAAGATTCCTTCATAGCAAGACTAAGAAGCCAAACTGTATACTTAAGTTGGACATGGCAAAAGCATTTGATAAGGTCAGTTGGTCATTCCTCAATAGTATAATCCTGAAGTTTGGTTTTCATGGACTCTTTGTTAGGAACATCATCTCTAACATATCACAAGCCTGGTTCTCTATCTTAGTGAATGGGAAACCATCAGGTTTCTTTAGAGCTTCAAGAGGAGTTAAACAAGGTTACCCTATGTCACCCTTCCTCTACAACATCTTCTCAGAAGCATTCACTAGGAGTCTAATTTTCATTTTCCAAATTGGTAAATTAGATTATTACCAAGTTCCAGCTTCAGCCATTCATATCTCCTATCTTAGCTATGATGATACCATTATTTTCTTAAAAGCTACAGAACTGAACCTAATAAGAATGAAAGCTTTTCTTGAAAATTTCGAATTGGCCACCGATTAGAAGATAAATTCCTCTAAGAGTAATTACTTCTTATCGAAACATGCTGGCCTTGATACTCACACCCGGATCAGAAAAATCCTTAGCATGTCCCATGGCCAATTTCCATGCAGATACCTAGGGGTGCCAATCTATACAGACAAAGCCAAGAACCATAACTTCCAAACCCTTTTCGAAACATTTGATTCAAAACTTTTAAACTGGAAGAATCAGTGACTTTCAATGGTTGGAATGCTTACCCTAATTAAGACCTGTATGTTCTCTATTCCGCAACATTTATGGGCCGTAATTAAGCCTCCTAAGTCAGTCACAAAGAAGCTGCCACAAAAAATCTCAAGATTTTTCTGGGGGGAGAATGAAATGAAAGCCAAAAAAGCATGGAAATCAATGAAAAACATCAGTTTTCCTACTGATGAAAATGGAGTAGGACTTAGAGACATTGACACTATTATTACCTCCTTTTTCATCAAGCTTTGGTGGAAATTTCAGTTAGGCTCTACTTTGTGGTCCTAGTTTATCTGGTCTTTACCACTCAGCCTTAGAAAATATCCTAACTACAAAAGGATTATGGATGTTAATACTTTAGCAATCAGTAATACCTTAGTAATCCATGGAATTGGGAACTCCAACTTTTGGGAATCAAATTGGACACATTTTGGCCCTCTTATAGACCTATTCCCCACACTACTAGATTCAATTCCAAGGAACCTAACATTTGCTTAATTCATAACAAACAAACATCTATACTTTCCATTTGTAAATAACTGTTTGCCACCACAGGTTAGCTCTTTTTTGCAGGCAGCTCAGATTGGACGACATGAAGATAGATTGATGTGGATCTATGATCCAAAAGGAAATTTTACTTTCAAGTCTGCTTACAACATCATAAGGAGAAAAAGATCCACAATTAGACCTCTTTCATGGGTATGGAATCGAAAATTACCAAAAATATTTGCTGTGTTTATGTGGAAAATGATAAATGATATTCTCCCTTTTGATGGTAGATTAGCTATAATAAAAATTAGTGCAGTTTTTAAATGCTATACTTGTTTCCATTGTGCTGACTCTCTTAATCATTTCTTCAATGAATGTGAACTGTCCACCAAAATCTGGGTACAGTTTCACAATTGGTTAGCTATCCCCAGTACTCATTTTTCATCAATTTGGGATAGATTAACCTATTACTGGACATGCTCAGGTTTAACACATTTATATACAGTTTTAACTCGAATGATCCCTTCATTTATATGTTGGGAACTTTGGAAAGCTAGAAATTCCTTAATTTATGAGAACAAAAATCCAAATGTTACTGTTATAGTCAAGAAAATTAAGGATCACGCTTTCTATGCAGTTTTGTTAAATCCTAATTTTTCCAAGAATTCATTAGACAAAGATTTGGTGAATCTTGGCTTGATCCCAACCATAAATCCCCAACTAAAGCCAATCATTAGATCAGTTAAATGGCAACCTCCAGTTCAAGGATTTGTTTTAAATGTTGATGCCTCTTAGGATTAATCTAATCTAAAGTGTGGTTTAGGCATCATATTGAGAGACAATAAGGGTTGTTTTATTTCAGCCAAAATCATTTCATCTATTGCCTCTTCAGCCTTTTATGCAGAGTTGCTTGAAATACAGTTTGGTATCACTTTTGGTTTAGAAAAAGACTAAATTATTTTTTTAGTCCCCTACAAAGTATCTTATACCATCTTTTGGTCCCCATTCGCAAACTAACCCTTAGACAGTACCCAAAAAATTCAAAACAATTTGTTTGGTCCCCAAAGGTGGTTTTCAGAGAAAGTCAATGGTAAAATTGGTCAAAATATGTAAAAAGACCATTATACCCCTGAGTTTAAAAAAACTCTCTGTCTTTTTTGCCGGCGCCACCATTGTTTGAATCTGGAACTCATCAAAGCTTACCGTTGTTTGAATCTGGAACGATTTCTTCTTCCTCCTCCTTCTCGTCGGAGCTCGCCAGCGACTAATCATTACCCTGGCCCCCAGTTACTGATTTCTTCTTCGAACAATTTCTTCTTCCTCCTCCTCTTCGTCGGAGCTTGCCGATGACGAATCACTACCCTGGCCGCCGGGTACCGATTTCTTCCTCGAACGATTTCTTCTTCCTCCTCCTCCTTTGTCTTCTTTGTGTCTCCTTCCGCCGCCAGTTTCCTCGTGCTCGAGGAATCAAGGGCTCATGATAAAGTTGTCAAAAATCCCCACATTTGGGCTTGAGGGCTCGAGGTTTGAGGGCTTGAGGGCTTGAGGTTTGAGGGCTCGAGGCTCGAGGGCTCGAGACAGGAGGGTTCGAGGGCTCGAGGCAGGAGGGTTCGAGGGCTTGAGGCAGGAGGTTCAAGGATCAAGGACTCGAGGGCCCAGGATGAAGTTGTCGAAAATCTGAACAATTTTAATTTTGGATTTTTTAATTGAAAATATTTTTAATTAGTAAAATTACCATTATACCCCTAGTTGTACCGGAAAACCATGCAGTCTTACCTGAAAACCACCTTTGGAGACCAAACAAAATGTTTTGAATTTGTTGGGTGCCGTCTAAGGGTTGTTTTGCAAATAGGGACCAAAAGATGGTATAAGATACTTTGTAGGGGACCAAAAAAATAATTTAGTCTTAGAAAAAACTGATCAGCATTTCTATCTGCAATCTGATTGTCTTAATGCTATAAATTCTTGCTTAAAACCATTAAATGCTCCATGGAGATCTTATAGTTTGGCATGTGAAATTAATTAGATAGTATCCTCATGTAAGTTGGTACATATACTCAGACAAGCTAATTTACCAACTGATAAGTTAACTAAAATGGCTCTGAAACAAAACATGAGTGATACCACCTTAAGTTGGAACTCCTTGAATGATGAGATAAGGGGTCTTTTGCTACTGGATTCAAGGGGATTTCCCTCCATACCTATCCAATAGAAAAGAATGGAATCTACTAGTTGTGTTTGTCTCCCACGCAAGTACAGTTGCTGGATCAAGTGCACAGAGAGCAGCTGTTATGCACCAATGCACCAGTGCTGCTGCTTTGGTTGGAAACTCACTATGCTTGGGGATGTTGCTGCATTTCTTGGAAACTTATTGTGCTTGGAGATGCTACGCCAGAGTCATCAAAAACTCAAGTCAGAGATGTTGTGTCACATGCATTCTGCTACAATGCTTGGAATGGAGACCATCTCAATATTGTGAACTTAACTTCTCAATATTGTGAACTCAACTTCTCAGGTCTTTTGATGACAAATGACCCTTTTGTAAGGGTTATACTACATATCATAGTTTAAAACTCTTAACAATTTTTTAACAAGATATTCTCTGATTTTATTGGATGTCTGGCCTATTTTCGTTAACGCTGGGGTGGAGACGAAACACAGGAAACACATAAAAAAGGACCTCTTTCTCTACAAATTCAAACATTACTTATCTTCCTTGTAATTCTATAACTATTGGTTTTGAGGGTGTGGAGAACCCAATAAACAACTCCTATCCACCTTGGTGGATGTTTTGGTAAAAAAGAGAGGTTAACATGCATAAAAAAGATGCAGTTGGAAGACTTCATATTAAGTCTTGATGATAATTAGGTGTGCTAATTTTGCATAGTTTTTCAATTGAAATGTTTATGGCATGACAAGTAAAACCTATGATTGGTTCGGTACAAAGTCAGTGAAGCTGGATTTTGAAGCTGTACAAAGTCACTAAAACTACAATGAGCTTTAGTGACTTTGTAATGGAACTTTCACCTCATGAACCCTCCAATGGAACTTTCACCTCTCGAACCCTCCAATGGAACCTTCATCTCTTGAACCATTACCTCTCGAACCAGTACCACTTGAACCTCCACTCAAACTCTCACCTCTCGAACCCTCCACTTGAACCTCCACTCAAACTCTCACCTCTAGAACCCTCCACTTGAACCTTCACCTCTCGAACCGCCCAATGGGACCTTCACCTCTCAAACACTCCACTGGAACCTTAACCTCTCGAACCCTCAAATGGAACCTTCACCTCTCGAATCCGTACCTCTCAAACCAGTACCACTCGAACCCTCCACTCGAACTCTCACCCCTCGAACCCTTTAATGGAACATTCTCCTCTCGAACCGCCAATGGAACATTCACCTCTCGAACCCTCCAATGGAACTTTCATCTCTCGAACCATTACCTCTCAAACCAGTACCACTCGAACCTCCACTCGAACTCTCACCTCTCGAACCCTCCAGTTGAACCTTCACCTCTCGAACCGTCCAATGGGACATTCACCTCTCGAACCCTCCACTTGAACTTGACCTCTCGAACTCTCCACTTGAACCTTCACCTCTCAGACCCTCCACTTGAACCTTCACCTCTCGAACTCTCCACTCGAACCCACTACCTCTCGAACCCTCCACTGGAACCTTAACCTCTCGAACCCTCCAATGGAACCTTCACCTCTCGAACCCGTACCTCTCGAACTAGTACCACTCGAACCCTCCACTCGAACTCTCACTTCATGAACCCTCCACTGAAACCTTCACCTATCGAATCTGTACCTCTCGTACCAGTACCACTCGAACCCTCCCACTCAAATCCACTACCTCTCGAACCCTCTAATGGAACCTTCCCCTCTCAAATTCGTACCTCTCGAACTAGTACCACTCGAACCCTCCACTCGAACTCTCACCACTTGAACCTTCCACCGGAACCTTCACCGCTCGAACCCTCCAATGGAACCTTCACCTGTCGAGAGGTATCTCTCAAACCAGTACCACTCGAACCTCCACTTGAACTCTCACCTCTCGAACCTCAACTGGAACCTTCAACTCTCGAACCGTCCAATGAGACCTTCACCTCTCGAACACTCACCACTCGAACCTCCAATGGAGCCTTCACCTCTCGAACCTCCAATGGAACTTTCACGTCTCGAACCCTCCAATGGAACCTTCATCTCTTGAACCATTACCTCTCGAACCAGTACCACTCGAACCTCCACTCGACTATCACCTCTTGAACCCTCACTTGAACCTTCCCCTCTCGAACTCTCCACTCGAATGGGATCTTCACCTCTCGAACCCTCCACTTGAACCTCACCTCTCGAACCCTCCACTTGAACCTTCCCCTCTCGAACTCTCCACTCGAACCCACTACCTCCCGAACCCTCTACTAGAACCTTAACATCTTGAACCCTCCAATGGAACCTTTACCTCTCGAATCCGTACCTTTCGAACCAATACCTCTTGAACCCTCCAATGAACCTTCACCTCTCGAATCCGTACCTTTCGAACCAGTACAACTCGAACCCTCCACTCAAACTCTCACCTCTTAAACCCTCCACTGGAACATTCTCCTCTCGAATCTCCAATGGAATCTTCACCTCTCAAACCCTCCAATGGAATCTTCACCTCTCGAACCCTCCAATGGAATCTTCACCTCTCGAACCCTCCAAATGAACCTTCACCTCTCGAACCATTACCTCTCGAACTCTCACCGCTCGAACCTCCACTCGAACTCTCACCTCTCAAACCCTCCACTTGAACCTTAATCTCTCAAACCTCCACTTGAACCTTCACGTCTCGAACCCTCTACTTGAACCCACTACCTCTCAAACTCTCCACTGGAACCTTAACCTCTCGAACCCTCCAATGGAACCTTCACCTCTTGAATCTGTACCACTCGAACCAGTACCACTCGAATTCTCACCTCTCAAATTTTCAATGGAGCCTTCACCTCTCGAACCTCTAATGGAACTTTCACCCCTCGAACCCTCCAATGGAACATTCACCTCTCGAACTAGTACCACTCGAACCCTCCACTCAAACTCTCACCTCTCGAACCCTCCACTGGAACCTTCACCACTCGAACCCTCCACTGGAACCTTCACCTCTCGAACAAGTGCCACTCGAACCTCCACTTGAACTCTCACCTCTCGAACCTCAACTGGAACCTTCACCTCTCGAACCGTCCAATGTGACCTTCACATCTCGAATTTGTACCTCTCAAACCAGTACCACTCGAACCCTCCACTAGAACCTTAACTCCTCCAATGGAATCTTCACCTCTCGAATCCATACCTCTCAAACCAGTACCACTCAAACTCTCACCTCACGAACCCTCCTCTGGAACCTTCACCCATCGAACTCCAATGGAACCTTCACATCCGTACCTCTTGAACCAGTACCACTTTAACCCTCCACTCAAACTCTCACCTCTCAAACTCTCCACTGAAACCTTCACCTCTCGAATCGGTACCACTCTAACTATCACCTCCCGAACCTCCAATGGAACCTTCACCTCTCGAACCGTCCAATGGAACCTTTACTTCTCGAATCCATACCTCTCAAACCAGTACAACTCGAACCCTCCACTAGAACCTTCACCTATCGAACCTTCACCTATCGAACCCTTCAATAGAACCTTCGCCTCTCGTATCCGTACCTCTTGAGCAATTACCACTCGAGCAATTACCACTCAAACAATTACCACTCGAACCCTCCACTCGAACTCTCACCTCACGAACCATCCACTGGAACCTTCACCTATCGAACCCTCCAATGGAACCTTCACCTCTCGTATCCGTACATCTCGAACCAGTACCACCTCCAGTCAAACTCTCAACTCTCAAACCCTCCACTGGAACCTTCACCTCTCGAACTGTGTTAACCTCTCGAACCAGTACCACTCAAACTCTCACTGTTTAAACCTCTAATGGAACTTTCACCTCTCAAACCGTCCAATGAAACCTTCACCTCTCGAATCCATACCTCGCGAACTAGTACCACTTGAACCCTCCACTCAAACTCTCACCTCTCGAACCTCCAATGGAACCTTCATCTCTCGAACCGTCCAATAGAACCTTCACCTCTCGAACCAGTACCACTCGAACCCTTCACACGAACTCTCACCTATCGAATCCTCCACTGGAACCTTTACCTCGCGAACCTCCAATGGAACCTTCACATCTCGAGAGGTACCTCTCGAACCAGTACCACTCTAAACCTCCACTCGAACCCACTACCTCTCGAACCCTCCACTGGAACTTCACCTCTCAAACCGTCCAATGGTATTTTTTTAAAATGCCCAAAACAACATCGTTTTGGGTAGCCACTTAACAGCGCCTGTAGACGCACATGGTTAGACAGCCATGTGCTTCTTTTTTTAAATGCAGTCGTTTCGGGCACCCACTTGACAGCATATGTAGATGCACATGGTTAGACAGCCATGTGCGTCTGCAAAATTACCCTTCTACCCCTGATGACCATTTGTGTCAACCATGGGGTTGTGAGGATTTCTTTTATATAATACCCTGAGATGAGTTTACTAAATAGTTTATTAACAGTTTTTAAAAACAATTTCACTTGTTGCAAAAGTTCTATCTTGTAATAGAATTATATATTTAATTTATATATTGTAATTGTGTTTATTAATATGTATATGTGGGCATATTTTAATGTGACTTATTTGTTGAATTGTCACACAAATAAGTGTGTTTTTAGCTTGATGGAACATTCTAATAATGTTTTAAAATTTGTCTAATATAACGTAAATTACTGTACATTTTAAGTTATAGTATGACAGTTCCAAGCGTGATTTTCTTTTTGGGCGTGACACACGTAATTGTGTTTACCTGATCGGATATATTGAGACATCAAATTATTATGTAAATATTTTCCAAATAAAACACAAATCAGATTGGTATTACCTCATCTATCCCTACACCGTCACGTGTGAAAGAACATACCTATCCCCACATTTATAATATAATATAAATACAGAATAATATGTGACAATATTATATCTATCCTTATGCAATTATGCATTTTTTCAATAATAATAAATTCCAGATACAAAATTACCTATTATAACACTTTAGACCTATCATAACATCGACAATAATCACACATTAACAAAGTGTTAAGATACTAAGGCCCTGTCAAGTTGGGTTTAATTTCAACACCAATAAACTAAATTCAGCACTAATAAACTAAATTCAGAATCAATAAATTAAATTCAACACAAATAAATTAAATTTAGTACCAATAAACTCGTCGCTGAAAGAAAAAAATTTAATTGGGTTCTCGACCATCACTGGTTGAGTAATAAGTCTAAAAATAGAATATGTTACGAGTACAACATCAATTTGGGAGTCATTCTTTTCATTTTTAGAAAACATAAACTACCAAAAAATTTAATTCAGCACCAATAAACTCAATTCAGCACAAATAAATTAAATTCAGCGTTAATAAACTATATTCGGCACCAATAAACTAAATAACCCCCCCCCCCCCCCCCCACACACACACACATATATATATAATTTCACAACATTTTTTAGTCAATGTAATACATTTTTGTAGTAGTGTATATTTAATTATTTTACAAAAATATGAAATTTAAATGTAAATAAATACCAAATCATTTTATTAATTTGATTAATTATAAAATCATCATGTCTAACAAGATTATGCATTATAAAACAAGATTTTGTATTTTTAAAAATTTCTCTTACAAAATTATAAAATTTGTCAGTGCTAATATAATAAAAAATATTCTAATTCTTAAGTATGATCTAATACTGCTCCTGCTAGATTGACTAATTACAATTAGACCAATCATACATAATCTTATTTTTATAATTTTTAATGTATGATTATAATTATTTATAAATTGAGATTCATTTTAAAATATTTTTATTGATTATAGTACCTCTTTGTAAGTAAAAATAAATATCAAACTACCCTATTGGTCATACTATTATAAAATGATTGTCTAATAATTAGTCGATCTGAAACAAAATTTTGTGCAAATATAATAATTTAAAAAGTACATTAAAAAAATATCGTATTAACAAAAAATAAATAGCACAAAAGGTGAGAATCGGAGATAAAATTTCAATTAAGGGAATAAAAGCATGAAATGTTGTCGGTGTATAAACAAAACGGTTGCATTCAACTATAATCTACATGTGTGTAATTATTTTCTATTTTAATCTAAAGAATACGGCAAGTTTTGTATCTTGAAGTTATGTTATATATTGTCCTAGTTGTCAGTCAAAGACTATTATACCGATTAACCGACCATTAAGTACGTATTAATTACAAGGAGAAAGTTTCAGTAAAGACAGTCTTATCATAAGTGTGTGGACGGTCTATAGTAACTTTTACATTAAATGTGATAATTTTTTTAAAATATAATATAATATTTTAAAAGTTAAAGTATATAATAATATGTATTTAAATGTGATAATATAAAAATATACTCCCTACGTTCCACACTAAAATACTTATTTATTTTTTTTGAGTCAAAGTTTATAAACTTTGACCCTAAATATAACTTAATGTATAAATAATAAATATATTATGTGAGATATTGTTAGATTTGTTTTAACATCTAGTTTCTAAATAATAATTTATTATGCGACATTATTATATGTAACTAGAGATACTCATGGTCAAACATATTCATTGAATACCGTGAAAAAGTATATAAGCAATTTAGAGTGGGACGGAGGAAGTATAATATAAAAAACATTTTCAAAATTTGTCAATTTTAATATGTAATTTAACAAATTGAGCGTATAAGATAAAAAAAATAAGTGTTATGGATAGACCGCCTGTCATGGATCCCAATCAATTATAAATACTAAAATTTCTTTGTCACACATCATAAAAGTAATACGTTTTTAAATTTTTTTTCAAAAAAAATAATGACGTTTTTAAAATTCTGTGAAGCAATTCTTATAGAGATGTTTTGCACTTAACTTATTTTATCTTTTATTTTTGGAAAAATGGAAAACTCTCATTACCCGAAAAATCGTTTCAAGAACAATCAACCATTCACTTCCTTGAGTGTCTTTTCTATGTTTACCCCTCCTCTTCTACTATCAATCTACCACACTCACTACTGGAAAACAGATACATATGCCCCGATACAAATATATCAGTATTAAAATACCGGTGCTAAAAATATTATAGACACCGATATGTCAGTGATACTGGTGCTAAAAAACTAAAATTCAGCACCGTTACACAAAAAAATAGTGCCTATCCAATGATTACCGGTGCAACAAAACCAAAATTCAGCACCGGTACACAAAAAATCGGAGCCTATAAATAAATTCAGCATCTGTGCACAAAAAATCGGTGCCTAAGCACTGAATACTGGTACACTTAAAACTGGTACACTGAAAACTGGTGCCTATAAATAAATTCAGCACTGGTACACAAAAAACCGGTGCCTGTGAATAAATTCAATACCGGTAACACAATTTTGGGCTGCATGTAATTTTTCAAGAATTTATAGAAGTAATAATCTTGACTTTCGCGACCTTTCCGTTCACCCATACATTCCCAAATTGCAGAGTTATGATTGCATATTATTGAATTGCATTTTAGTTCCGCCAATTTTGTGACTCGACGACTCTAACTTTCTTGGAGGGAGCTAAGTGCAAAAAGTAAAAACTTTACTCGTAACTCCAAACTGAAATCTGCTCGAACGTGATCCTACCCTATACACCCCATTGTATTTTCCATGCATGTAAGGAAATATTTATAAAAAAATTAAGCACAAGAACATATCTATAACCCTTTCCGATTTCACTTTGTAACTTCCAAGTAATCAACCATAAGTTACTCGAGAACATATACTAGCGCTTTTCAATAATTCACCAAAAATATCATTTATTTAACATATTTATATTTAGGCAATAATAACAAAATTCATATATTTTGGAGCAATGGGTAATGGGATAACACAAATTTGGGCCACGGTGTAATTTTCCTAGAGTGTATAGAAGTAATTAATGTTGATTTTCGAGACCCTTTTGTTCACCCACACATACCCAAATTGTAGAGTTGCGATCATATATTATTTAATTACATTTTAGTTCCGCCAATTTTGTGATTCGTCGACTCCAACTTTCTTGGAGGGACCTAAGTGCAAAAAGTATAAACTTTACTCGTAACACCAAATTGAAATCCACTCGAACTTGATGCTACCCTATACACCCTCATTGTATTTTTCAATTTCATAACGAAATATTTATCAACAATCGGGCACAAGAACATATCCATAATCCTTTCTGATTTCCCTTTCTATATTCTAAGTAATCAACTCTAGATTACTATAGAACATGTAGTAAGGTTTTTCAAAATTTCATCAACACCTCTGTTTTTCAAAATTTCATCAACTCTATCTCCCCGACTCCTTCATTTTGACACCGCTTCGATGCCTCCCAACTCCATCTCCCGGACCAGCTCCGACTCCATCTCCCCGCGGCGCTCTGGTTGTTGGTCGGAGTTGCGAGCTCCACCAAAATTTATGGTTCAGCTCATATCCGATCTCACTTTTGGTTCTTTGATTGTGTGTATGGAGATGTGTTATGTATTTTCAATTATAGGTAATGAAGTTTTGGGTTGTGGTATGAAATTTTCAATTTTTTACACGAGGTTCAGTTTTTTTGTGTTTTGTTTGTTCTGGGTTTAATATTCAGGCCGGTGAGTTTATTCTCAGTGGCCAGATTTTTTTAAAACGATCGCCTATTTACTAGCACCGGTATTTCATGCATAGGCACCGATAAATGGTACCGGTGCTAGAATAGATTCTAGCAACGATACGACTTACCGGTGCCTATGACACTACACCTTTTGCACCGGGTCACTTAGGTACCGGCATGAAAATTTTTAAAATACTGGTGCCTATGGGGTGAAAATACCGATGCCTGTGTGGGTTTCTCTCAGTAGTGATTTCTCCCTTAGTTTGGGTTTAACCCAAGCTCTATGTACAATGGCTTCAACTATCCTTTCTATCAATCCATCAGTTCTGCACTATTTCCCAAAGCACAAATCATTCCTCAGCCCCCAGATGCTATACAAAGTCTTTGCTATTGCTATTTTCTTCAAGTCTGATCTCTTGCCTTTCCCTTTACAATTTATGATGCACCACTGCCTTTCTTTCTCCCATTCTCCTGAGACTTTATCTATCTCCATCTTCCTTAACACTCCATCCCATATCTATTTTGTTTTAACACAAGCAAAAACATATGTTGCGTGGATTCATCCTTTTCACGGAAACAACTGTCACTCCCTTTGTCAATCCAAAACTTCTTCAACCTATCCTTTGTAGAGAGCCTGCTTTGACAGGCCATTCATAGTGTGAAGAGAGCCCTCGGTCTTGCCTGGTTATTAGAAAACAGATTGCTCCACTCCATCTTTCCCTAATCTCCCCCCAGCTCTCTATACAATTTCTGCATTTTGAACTTTTCTCATGTCTCCAGTTTCCTCCAGCAGTCCATATTTGTCACCTTCTCCCTTGTATTCATAATTTTCTTCAGGATCCATGAGCTGTTAGCTGGTAGCTCCACTTCCATAATACACATACTTTTTATATAATAAGCATTCACCCACAGAACCAACAATCTATCAGCCTTTCTACTCACGTTCAATAAAAGTTTAGCCAAACATACCTGATTCCAATCAATCACTGCTATAATATTCCATTCGCCTATTTTTTGGGTTTGCATATCTGCTCCCAAAAAACTGGAGCTTTCCTCATGATTTCCTTAGCCCCTGACCATAGGAAAGATCTACCGAGGGCCTCAATGTGCTCTAATACTTTCTTATGCAAGGGGAAACATTGCATCTAGTAATTGGTTATAGCAAAGAGCACACTCTTGATTAATTGTATTCTTCCTGCATAACTCAATAGTTTTGAACTCCAGTGCTTTATCCTAGCTACCATTTTATCAACTAATGGCTGTCACGTATGAACTGAAAGTCTTTTTCTATCTAAAGGCACACCAAGGTACCTGAAAGGAAGCAGACCTTCTTCAAATCCAGTGAGCTACAAGATTCTCTCCTTCTGCTCAAGCTCATTTTCCATCCCTCCAAAGTATACGTTGTACTTTCTTGGATTGACATTCATTCCTATTGATCTGGTGAATTTGTTGAAGGTTTTCATTATAACTTCCACTGAACCTGCACTGCCTTTAGAAAATAACAGAATGTCATATGCAAAACTGAGGCACACAATGTTCAGTTTCTCACCTCTCGAACCCTCCACTTGAACCTTCATCCCCTCATATGCAAAACCGAGGCACACAATGGTTGCTTAGTCCCTTCTTAGCTATTAGCAATTTGGATAGCTCTCCACTGATGATGCATCTGTAAGAGACTGATTTTATATATATCATTATCCATCTCACAAACTTCTGTGGGAATCCCAGTTCTTTCAAAATATTCTCCAAAGCAATCCACTCCACCATGTCATATGCCTTTTGTAGATCCATTTGCACCATACACCTCTGTCCACCTTCTTTTCTAGAGTAACCCTTCCCCAATTCATAAGCTAAGAGGATATAATCATGAATATCCCTCCATTTGCACCATACACCTATGTCCACCTCTTTTTCTAGAGTAGCCCTCCACCAGTTCATAAGCAAAGAGAATATGATCATGAATAACCCTTCTCTGGTCCGGGTAGTTTGGATTTTGGCTGTCACTTTATATATGGTTGTACAACAAGAGATAGGCTTGTTTATAGCTTTGTATAATTTCTCCTTCTCAAAAAACTCCAGTACTGCACTAACAGTGTCTTTCCCTACTGTATCCCAATTCAGTTTGAAGAATTTAGAGTTATATCCATCAACTCCTGAGGCTTTGTTCTTTCCTATACTCTTCAGGGCTCCCTAGATTTCCAGCTATGTCACTCTCCTTGTTAATCTTTCACATCCTCCCTGACTGATTCTTCTACATTTTCTGATGACATTCAAATCAATGCCTTCTACTCTCTCAGCTGCAACCCCCACTAGTTGTTCATAAAACTTTAGAATCCTATATGCAATCCATACATGGTCTATAACCTTTTCCCCATTATCAAGCTCCAGACATCTGATCCCAGTCTGCTTATTTTTTGCCTTTACAGTGGCATGAAAATGAGCATTGTCACCGTCTCCCAATCTAAGCTAGTCAGCTTTGGCTTTCTTTCTAGCCAGCCTTTCATCCATTTCATCCCATTTCATTAGCTCCAGTGCACAATTAAACACCTTTTGCACCTTCTCTGCATTCATTTTGTCCTGAATCATTTCTCTCTGAGCTTCTGACAACTCCACCCTTACTGTTTCTATATTTCTTTTGATCCATGTGACTTGTTTCATACACTTCATGAGTATAGGTTGCAATCTCATAAGTTTTCTCCATAGTTTGTACATAGCAGATCCCTCCACTTCTCCTCTCAAATTCTCCTTAACTATCTGCTTCACCTCCTTTTTTCCATCACACAATTCACACATTTAAACTGCTTTCTCCTTTTTTTAATCAATATCTACTCCAGTAATATCTTAATAAGTGCATGGTCTGAAACCCCTGGTTCTTCATTCTGCACTTTCACATTTTGGTAAGCCTGGAACCAATTAACATTTGCTATTACTCTGTCAATTCTGAAGTATATTATACATCCACTTACTTATTTGACCAAGTGAAATAGTCCCCTCCTGAATCACATTCATATAATCCTGTTTTCTCCATCATTTCCTCCAAGTCAGCATACTCACTATATTGCACTGCATTTCTTCTAATCATGTCCCTTACAGTTAGCACATTCTTATAATCCCCAACTAGCATCTATGCTCCTTGGATAGTTCCTCCAATCATCTCTAACTCCTTCCACAACTTTCTCCTGTTCAAAATCCGATTAGGAGCATAGATTGATGTCATGTGATACAACAATATGCCTTTCATATCAAGACTTTACAATGGATATATTGCTCCGAGCTTCTGATTTTTTGAACACGTATTTTATTGGGATCCCACATAAGCCAGATTCTCCCATTAGCATGCTCCATATGGTTATCCTCATAACTCCATTTACTTCGGAACCTTCTTCTCACTGCCTCTGCTTTCTCTTTTTTTACCCTAGTTTCTATTAGTACATCAATTTCCAAATCCATGCTCTGGAGACGGGTACAGATCTCCCTTTTCTTTGCTATTTTATTAATGCTCCTCACATTCCATGATATGATCATGGACCAGGGTCATTGGTCACTGGGAGATCAATCCAAATCCCCTATTGACATCCTGCTCATATTTCCTACTACTCAGAACCTGCCCTGTAGTTAATTTCTCCTCCACCACAATCTATTTACCCTTTTCCCTGGCTTCCTGACTATCCACTCCATTATCTGCCTCCTTTACGGTAGCCCCTTCAACTATTTCAGTTTATTTCTTCTGATCCCCCTCACTTTCATCCTATTCTTCTCTATCTTCTTTCACTCTCCATTGCTTCACCATTCTTTGTACATGCTTCTCTTTACATTTATGACCCCCAACTTGACAACCCCGCCAAATTCACATCAGAAAAAGCCAACATGAATACAAATTTAATCTTTAATAACGTATAGAAACAAAATGAAATTCACGGAAACTAGGCTTCCATTCATAGTCAATCTTCTATTGTATCTCACCTCTATCAATATCTCTTATAATTACATTTTATGGCATACTTTGAGTGTTGTCTACTTCAACTAGTAGCCTTGTATAGGAGTCTCTTAGCTCGCTGCATGTATACTCGTCGGTTACCAAAGTTCTCCCAATAGCACTCCCTATCTTGCTCAGACGCGTTTCACCCAAAGATGCAAAGGTAGACCTGGTAATTTCACCCATATTGGCAGCTTTATCACCATGTCTTTCTTCAAATCAAACTTAGCTCTCCATTTCTACAAAAACATCGTCATGTTGTATATAGAATACGGCCCCTTGCTCGGTACCATCTCCATATCACCTTTGAATTTAAACTTCAGGATGAAGTATCCATCCTCATTTTAGAACATATCAGGTAAGCTCACAAATGACCAGGCTCTCATCATATAAGTTCTTACTACGTTCATTGTTAGATCACCTCCTACCGCATACATAATCAGGGCATTTTCCCAGAAAACCATCTCAGACCTAACATCCCCTTCTTCAATTTCGATTTCAATTTCCCCATTAACTATAGTTGGTGCTCGAAACTCAATTTTCATACCATGTGACTCAATTCGATTCCCTTTTGTGACATCAACCCACAGTCTATCAGTTCTCTTCTCCTCACAAATTTCAAGCACGGTATTGAAACTTACTTTCTCCGGTTGAGCTACCTCCAACTCTGTTTCCAGATCTTCTTTATCCTCCGATTCCAGATCTTCATTGTTCAGCTCCGCTTGACTGCTCATGCTTGTACCTAGCTCCCGTACAGCACTCCTAAGCCTCACCAGTGGTGTTGCCACCTTCTTCTTAGGCCTGCCTCTCCCCTGTTTCATTGCCGCAAAAGTACACCTTTAGTGTGTGTAAATTCGCCCACATCCACTAGGGCTCCGATATTAAGTAAGCGAGGTAACTTTATTTTGTCATATTGGAACAGTTAGCCATACCGTCTATTTTATTTTTACTTCTAAACTGTATGTGCTGTAGTTATTACTCCTTTTTTTAATCATAGTAATTACTCTTTTAAACGTAGACATTTGCTATTCATATAGATTCATTAGTCATTGAATAAACATCAATCAATCGTTCTAAGTTAATTCTTACCAGATAGCGGATCTTGTTAAACTGTTAAATGGTTGAATTAATCATAACACTGCTCAGTCCTATAACTTTTTAAATTAAATAATAATTAATTTTATTTTTTTAAAAAAATAAAAAAATAAAAAAATAGAAAGTTCACTGTAATAAATGAAAATAAATATCAAAGCGTCATAATAATTACAAAATATCTTATCTAACGGTTGGAGAGTTCAAACATGTTCTTATAATAATTTGGAATTCTAGATATTTCTATCCTGAGTTAGCAAGAGTCACTAAGAGAGCTACAGTCACTAAGAAAATTCAGATCAGGTCTATTCTAGGGATGAAGACAGGAACTCTACCTTTTAAGTACCTAGGTTGTCCCATTTTCGAAGGAAGAACCTTATCTAGATATTTCTATCCTTTCCTTGAAACTATGGACAAAAGATTAAAAAACTGGAAGAATAGATGGCTAAGTGCAGGGGGGGAAATGACACTGATCCAATCATGTATATACTCTCTCCCTCATCATATTTGGACGGTTTGTAAACCTCCTTCTTCTATTGTTAAATCTACGGAAGAAAGAATGGCCAGATTCTTTTGGGGAGAAAGTGATGAAAGAAAAAATAAGGTTTGGAAAAAGTGGACTGATATTGCTATCCCTAAATCTCATTATGGTTTGGGTTTTAGGTCTGTTAAGTTAATTATTGATGCTTGTTCACTTAAATTATGGTGGAAGAGCCACTTAGGGAACGCTTTGTGGGCAAAATTACTGTGGTCCTTTCCCCAGTCCCACAAAAAATCCAAAACATGGAAGAGAATTTGTGAGATAAATCATATTGCAGAACAGAACACTCTAATTATTCATGGCCAAGGTGTATGTGATTTCTGGGCTGCTAACTGGTGCCCGAATGGCCCATTGATAAACTGTATCCCATCCCACATCATTTCCATGTTTTGCCCCTGTTTAGTAGCTGATTTTATAAATAACAAAGCATCAATTTTACCTAGGATTGCTCCTTTTCTGGAAAATGATACTCTTATATTTTTGCAGGGTGCAGAAATTGTATATGACAGAGAGGATAAGATGATTTGGAAACCTGAAGAGACTGGTAGATTCTCTTTCAAGTCAGCTTATAAAACTTAACATATATACCAGGTAATTTCCCAGTTACTATGCTCATATGGAGCTCTAGGTTACCTAAGAAGATTTCCATATTTACATGGAAATTGCTCAATTCATTCTTACCTTTTGATGATATCCCCATTAAAATTGGTTTTAGCTTGGCTTCAAAATGTCCTATGTGCAATCATTCTGACTCTTTGGAACATTTTTTCATTAACTGCCACCTTGCTAAATCTGTTTGGATTCAGAGTGCGCTTCTGGTTAATTTCAACCTGAAAAATGTTCAAAGCATTGTGGATACTTTCTTCATTTTTTGGAACTGTAATGATCTTTCTGGGATTCAGAGAATAATATGTAGATTGTTGCCTCCTTTGATCTGCCGGGCACTATGGAAGGCTAGAAATGCATACTTTCTTGATGACAAACCCTTTTCCTTCACCCATATAAGCAAGGAGGTTATAGATATTCTTAATCTTTCCATTTCAGCCTCTCCATGCCTCCCCAACGGACATCATATTTCATGCAACCAATTACATTCCCTGATATCCCCCCCTAGACCACCACCAAAGCCAATCATCTCCACTGTATATTGGGAATTTCCAGGCCCCAATGTCATCAAGGTTAATGTGAATGCCTCATGGTCCACTACATCTGCTTCTATTGGATTCATTGGTCGTGACAACTATGGCTTCCCACTACTAATCAAGTCAGAGTCCATATCAGCCATTTCACCATTGGAAGCTGAAATAAAGGCAGTCCTCTGGGCAGGTCAAATCTGTATCCCTAGATATCCAAATTTAATTGTCGAATCTGACTCTCTACAGGCCGTCCGTATGGTCAATGACCCATCATGCTCCAAATGGTCTCTATACCCATTGGTGTTCCAAGTTCACACACTTCTAACTCAGGTTGCTCTTAAGCATACATACAGAGAATGTAATTCAGTGGCTGATGTTATTGTTAAATACCATTCAAATTCCCGGATGGTATCTTCACTTCATTTGAGTAACATTACGGCGCATATTAAAGGGCTCATTATTATGGATAGAATTCATACGCCTTATATTAGAATCCATAGGCGAGCCTTCAAAGATGATTGATACTGCTGATTTTTCCTTTTTCAATGTTTCCAGAAGAGAGCTCAGAACTACTTCTACTATACTCATTGGTTGGATTGAGGGGTCACCGGCGTGATCGAAGGGACATCTGGGTGCTCGAAGGGACGTTCGTGTGCTTGACGGGACGTTCGAGTGCTCGATTTTGTGTGCTCAACGGAACGTTTCGTATTCTCGAAGGGACATCCGTCTAATCGAGAGGACATCAGTGTGCTCGAGGGGACATCCGTGTACTCGAAAATACATTCGTGTGCTCGAGGGTGACATCAGGGTGATCGAGGGGACATTCAGGGTACTCAAAGGGACATCCGTGTGCTCGAGGGGATATCCGTGTACTCAAAGGGACACCCGTGTACTTGAAGGGACATCTGTGTACTCGAAGGGACACCCGTGTACTCGAATGGACATCCGTGTGCACGAAGGGACATCCGTGTGCACGAAGGGACATCCGTGTGCTCGAAGGGACATCAGTGTACTCGAAGGGACATCCGTGTGCACGAAGGGACATCCGTGTGCTCGAAGGGACATCAGTGTGCTCGAAGGGACATCAGTGTACTCGAAGGGACATCCGTGTGATCGAAGGGACAACTGTGTGCTCGAAGGTACATCCGTGTGCTCGAAGGTACATCCGTGTACTCGAAGGGACATCAGCGTGCTCGAAGGTACATCCGTGTACTCGAAGGGACAGCCGTGTGCTCGAAGATACATTCGTGTGCTCGAAGGTTCATCCGTGTACTCGAAGGGACATCCGTGTGATCGAAGGGACGTCCGTGTACTCAAAGGGACATCAGTGTACTCGAAGGGACATCCGTGTGATCGAAGGGACAGCTGTGTGCTCGAAGGTACATCCGTGTGCTCGAAGGTACATCCGTGTGCACGAGGGGATACCCGTGTACTCGAAGGGACATCCGTGTGCTCGAGGGGACTCCCGTGCACTCGAGACGTGCTTTGTGTGCTCGAAGGGGACCTCGTGTGCTCGGGGGGACCTCGTGTGCACGAAGGCGACTGAACTGGGATCGAGGTCGAGTGCTCCAGATACGTGCGCTCGAACACCTCATGCTCGACTCAGCAATAACCTCATGGACTTCCAACTCTTTTCTCTGCAAATAATTACTCGGCGACTGATAAGGAGATCACTCAAGTTTTTTTACTCCGACAGAGACTACTCAGAAACCTATCTCTACGTTCTGAGATCTTCAGATTAATCTTCGTAATTTTGGATTGAAGTTGCCTGGCAAAAGGGAAGAATTAACACAAGGGGTGTAGATTCTTCCTTTTGGAATCGCAACTTCAATAACTATCCTCTACCGGTTTGGATAGTTGTTACTCATCCTATTTCGTAGATAGATAGTGCTTTTGGAGGCAACTATGTTGCCTCAATGATCCTTTATGTCCAAACTAAACTTCATGTAAAAGAAAAAAATAATAATAATAATTTGGAATTTTATTAACAGTTAACCAAATGAATAAAAATTCCATTTTTTGTGTGTGTTAATGGTCGGTTAACCGACCACAATCAAAGAATTAAACAAAGTGTAATAAATCAATCAGATTTATCGTTACTTAAAGCCTTTTCACTATAAATAACTTCATATCTTTAGGTCCAAAATTCAGTCTCATTTCCAAACACTCCCAAATACATAGCTCCAGATACAACAATGTCAGGCGTCGATCAAGCACCCGTTCCGGCAAGCCCTGACGTCACCACTCCGGTCGTCAATGCAGTCACCATTTCGGTCGTCAATGAAGTACCCCTCCCAGAAAGCCCTGAAGTCACCATTCCGGTCGTCAATGAAGTCACCGTTCCGGTCGTCAATGAAGTCACCGTTCCGGTAGTCAATAAAGTCACCATTCCGGTCGTCAATGAAGTCACCATTCCGGTCGTCAATGAAGTCGCCATTTCGGTCGTCAATGAAGTACCCCTCCCAGAAAGCCCTGAAGTCACCATCCCGGTCGTCAATGAAGTTACCGTTCCGGTCGTCAATGAAGTCACCATTCCGGTCATCGACGTTTCTCTTCTCTCCTCAGCCAATCCAGACGACCGTGCCAAGGCGGTTCGCGACCTCGGAAAGGCCTGTGAGGAACTGGGTTTCTTCGTGGTACATATCTAAGATCATGCAAATTCATTCATGATTCATTTGACTGAGATATGTAAGATTGATTGTTTGATTCGCATGTGCAGTTGGTGAACCATGGCATACCGGAAACCTTAATCAAGCCGTTGCTTGCCGCCTGTGACGAGTTCTATAATCTGCCCGACGAGGAGAAACTGAAGTTTGAAACCGTGGACACCAAGTTTCCGGTAACGGTGAGTTTCAACGCCGGAGAGAAATCGAAAAACGATAAAACTGCGTACTGGAGGGACTATCTCAGGTTTTTCGCGCACCCCGAGTTCCATTGCCCTGATAAGCCCGAACAATTCAGGTCAGCTGATAAAATAAAGTGTTAGCTTAACCCTAATTTTAGGACAAAATGTACCATTATAACCTTTTGTCACTATTCCAATTTTGACTCGTCATTTCGGTGTTGACCAGGCCTGAAATGACGAAAATAACTCTGCCCCCACAATAAGCTTATTTTCATTTTTACCCCTTTTAATCTAGGGGTAAAATTGTCATTTCCTTAAATTCGTGCCAAATCTTTCGTTGACAACTGAAGTCAATCGCGCATAGGGTTAGATTGACATATACATCATAAATTTAGAATTATTTTATCACTTTCTCACTTTGCAGGGTTAGGATTATATTGACACTTCCAGTTTAAAGTTAAGGTCATTTTCGCACTAGATTCAAAAAAATTCTCCCTCCATTCCACTCTTTATAACATTGTTTTTTACTATTACAAACACGACCGTTCAAGTGTAACGATTTTTTATGATAATTTTCAGTGGCCTAGTGTCCCAGTACGCTGAGAAAATCGGGGCTTTGCTGAGGAATGTTCTCGGAGCAATATCGGAGAGCTTGGGCCTGGAAAAAGACTACATTGAGAAAAACATGAACCTGGACGCCGCCACTCAACTGTTTGTTGTGAACTACTACCCTCCATGCCCGGAGACAGACCCGAAATCCGCTATCGGCATACCGGCTCACACAGACCACGGTCTTCTCACCTTCGTCGTTCAGAATGGCGTTGGGGGCCTCGAGATCCAGCACGACGGGAAATGGCGCCTGGTGCACGGGATCCCGGATGCCATCTTCGTCAACACCAGCGACCAGCTAGAGGTATACATATAAGTTTCATGATTTCTGTCTTGTGACCGGATTCGTTTTCAAAGTTGCAAATAAATCTGAGGAAGATGAAGTTTTGTGCTGATTTTTGCAAAAAAATCTCTACCTAAAGTTTAGATTGATTCACGGGAGACTGTCTCTCTTTTGTTAGGTTAAATAATTATAAATTGTAAATTTATAGCTCGAGTTTTTTTTTTCCTTTGAAGATTTTGAGCAACGGGAAGTACAAGAGCGTGTTGCACAGGGCAGTTGTGAACAACAGCAAGAAAAGGATTTCTCTGGCGGTGCCCAACGGCCCATCGCCGGACACTATTGTTGCACCGGCGGAGCCTCTGATCAGTGAGGTTTCTCCGGCGAAGTATGAGGCGATGCGTTACACGGACTACATTAAGGTGCAGAGGGCTACTAGGCCGGATACTACTGCAGCTTGGCCGTATTACGAGCCTTCCCTTATTACTGCAATGCGCAATAAACTCATTGGAGACAACAAGGCTGAAGTTGCTGAAGCTTGAAAGCTTTTTTTAGGGTTTTTCCATGGAATAAATCACTCATGCTTCTAGTTCATGAGAGAATAGGAAGATTAGTTAAAGTTAATTTGCTTTTGAATTTAAACCACCTGGTGAAGAATAGGAGTATTTTACTCACGTTTCGAACCAGTTTAATAGTGGTTAATTTGTTTTGAGTTTAAATCACTTGGTGAAGAAGCGGAGTATTTTACTCACATTTCGAACCAGTTTAATTGTGGTTAATTTGTTTTGAGTTTAAACCACTTGGTGAAGAAACAGGGTATTTTACTTACGTTGCGAACCAGTTTAATAGTGTGTGATGTAAGAGTTGGGACTCTTTCGTGGGAATATATGAAGTTGTTAATTTCGTAATTTACACCACTTGGTGAAGAAATAAGTGTTATACTGGTTAACTAAAATATATGAATGGTTAACCAATTATTTCGCAATTAACCATAATAGTATTTTATAAAAATATGTATAGTTTAGAAAATGTGCTTTTATATCCGTAATTTATGTTAAATGGTACTACCTCAAATACATTTTTTTCGAAAGTATAAACAATGAGTCCGTCTCTTGAAAGACGGTCTTTCCATAAGTTATGGAAAGACCAAGGTTTAAAGTGTAAATTAGAAGAAATTAAGATAAAATTTTCGGGTTGCATGAACCGGGTTATAAATTTTATAACTACTACATGTTTCATACTAAAACTTTAATATTGCAACTAAGACCTTTTACCTTTTATTATTCTAATCAAACCCCGTCTTTCCATAAGCATATGGAAAGACCGTCTTTCCCAAGACTTTGCCATAAACAATGACCAAATTAATATGAGGTGCTAAATAAATCATAATTCCCCATGTGAGTTTTCAATTAGCGGGATCATGTAGCACTTAAATAAGAACTAATAGATTACTAGAAAGTTATAGAAAATGTGGTATGTCCATAAATTTGTTGACAGTCTACTGTATTTTTTTGCTTTAAATGTTGTCATTTTTAATAAAATTTAAATATTGTAGTTTAAAAGTTAAAATAAGTAATAATGTGTATTTGTAGTAGAGTTTGTATTGTAATATACTAAGTACTTTATTTAGTTAGCTTAGTTAACTCATGTATATTTGGGTATAAATCCCTTTCATTCTATGATTATCAAATCAGAAAACTCTTTCCCAAAATCCCTTGTTTCATGGTATCAGAGTCAACCCTTTGAAACCCTTTTTCCCTTCGTCGTCCAAATCTTACCGCCGCCCAACCATGAGCGACGCGGACAACGTTGTCAACACTCCACCAGTAGCCGGTGAAACTCCACCCGTTTCACCCCCCGGTGGAACTCCACCGCATCGGCTGCCTCCGAGCTCTCATGACGATAATGGTCCTCAGCCACTACAACAACTTCTTGATCACTCTTCGCCCTTCTGCCTTCACCCTTCGGATCATCCGGGCTTGTCTCTCTGTCCGGTTATTCTTAAGGGTGATAAATATCAGGAGTGGACTACCTCGATGAAGAACGCACTCAAGGATAAATGTACACTAGGTTTTGTTGATGGACGTATCTCTCAGAATGATGTTGCCCTGGTTGATCTTGATGAATGATACAGTGTTAATTCCATGTTTATCAAATGGATTGTTCAATCTATTGATCTGTCTTACAATCTTCCATCACTTATCCAAAAACTATTTTTGAGCTCTGGGAGGAACTGCATCATCGATTCTCTGTCGGTAACGGGTCGCGCCTTCTTCAGCTTCGTGCAAACTTGGCCAACTGTCGCCAGGGTGGGAAAATTGTCGCATCATATTATGGTGCTCTCAAGAAGATTTGGGATGAAGTCCTGACCTATGTTCCCCTTCAAGCATGTCTCTGCGCAAATTGTTCTTGTAATATCATGACCAAACTTCGTGCTGAGCATGATGCCGAGCGTCTTCATCAGTTTCATCTTGGGCTTGATGACTCCTTTGGAACTCTTCACTCTAGCATTATGGCGCAAGAGCCACTTCCATCCCTCAACCGTGTTTATGCCTGGTCGTGCAAGAAGAATGCCACAAGACCCTTATGCATGAACGAGATACTAAATCCGATGGCATGGCTTTTGCGGCTCATGCCAAGTCGGCCCTACCGGCGTGCTCTCAGCCTCTCTCAGCGTCAGAAAGGTCAGCCCTATCGTCCGGACGTCCCTCTTGCTCCCAATGTGGCAAGCCGGGGCATGACATCTCCAAATGTTGGAAGCTTCACGGTGTTCCTAAGGGTTTTGTGCACCGATCAGCTATGTGTAACCCAGGCGTCGGTCGTGGGTGGCAATCCGGCAGCTGCCATTGCTCTCTCAACACAGCAGCAAGCCCCAACTCAGGTGCCCGACATTATGTCCCTCCTGGAGTTCACCACTCGAGGCTCAAATCTTAGCCCCGATCAATGGCAGGCCGTGTTGTAGATGTATAACACCATGGTCACTCCCTCTTCTGATGCTACTGGTAAGCACTCTCTCTATACTCTCAACATGGGTGCTTCTTTTCATATAACTAGAAATCTTGCCATCCTACATGATGTTGTTGATATTACTCCTATGCATATTAAGCTTCCAGACAACCGTATTGTTTTAGCAGTTAAGGAAGGTTCTTTGGTTTTCTCTCAGCCCGCCAGAATTGACCATGTTTTGTATCTTGCGACATTGGAATGCAATCTAATGTCCTTTGCTAGGTTGCTTCTAAATGCTCGTTGTTTTTCTTTCTTGACAGAAAAGCTGTGTATACTTCAGGAAATCGATACGAAGATAGTGACTGGTTTAGGTGAGCAGAGACAAGAAGTTTACTGGTTGCGGAATTTCTCGGCAGCCGCACATGCTTGTTAAGCGACCAAGTCCGAGAAGGTAACCTCGGTAAAGTTGTGGCATCGGGGGCTAGGGCATCCCTCCTTTACAGTTTTAACATGTTTCCTGTAATTTTGTACGGAGTATTACTCCTTGTGACATTTGTTTTCATTCAAAACAAACAAGAGCTTTTTTCAGCTGAATTCTAATAAAGCCACAAACCTGTTTTATTTTTTTCTTTGCGACATTTGGGGTCCATACAGAATTCCTGCTTCTTGTGGTTCTACTTATTTTGTTACTATTGTTGATGATTACTCTTGTGCTACCTAGGTTTATTTAATCAAGTCCAAGTCAGAGATTTCGAGACTGGTTATGAATTTTCACGTATTAAATGTCACTCAGTTTCAGACATCAGTTCACCATTTTAGATCAGACAGTGGCATTGAAGTTTTTGGTCTTAAGGATTATTTTGCTTCCCACAGTATTGTCCATCAGACTTTGAGCGCTTACACACCTCACCAGAATGGCAGAGTAAAATGAAAGCACTGTCATCTCTTAAATGTGACGTGTGCTTTACGGTTACAAGCTGCTCTTCCGATCAAGTTTTGGGGTGAATGTATCCTTACAGCATGTTATTAGATCAACCGAACTCCTACGCCACTTCTTCATAGTTAGACTCCTTTTCGTTTTCTTTTCTAGAAAGATTCGAAGTACTCAGATATTCGGGTATTTGTCTGTCTATGCTTCACCTCCACTCTTCCTCGGCCTACGGACAAGTTTGTTGCTCGTAGTCGTAAATGCGTCTTTACGGGTTATCATAGTTAAATCTCACCCGGCTGTCTTTGATCACCCTGATGCTTCACCCTCTGCAGAAAGAGAGAGTTCTTCACCACTTCTTTCCTCTTTCACAGTCAGGGGGAGCACCTCTACGGACCTCGGTAGCTCGTTCATGGTTGTTTCACCTACGCAGCCTGTGTCCGTAGCCGAGCTTGCGTCCACCGGTGATTGCTCATTGCCACACTTTGGCTATCCCGCTGCAGTCAGTTCTTTAGCCGAGGAGGCTATTTTAGCCATTTGGCGCAGCTCGCGCCAGCATCAACCCAGTGTTTTCTAAAGGACTATGTTTGTAGTTTCATGCCTCATAATGATTCTTAGTCAATTGTTTCTTCCATCTCCAGCTTTGTCGTCTCAGCAAAATTTGCTCATGCTCATGCTCACTTCTTAGCAGCAGCCACCTCAGGCTATGAACCAGTTTGCTTCTCAAAGGCCGTACATTAAGCTTGTTGCGTGATTCCATGCACGCCGAACTTGAGGCACTCGAGAGAAATGGTATTTGGTCTCTCACAACCCTTCCTCCTGGCAAGAAACCATTTGGTTGCAAGTGGGTATATCGCATCAAGTACAAGCCTAATGGCGATATTGAACGTTATAAGGCTCATCTTGTTATGTTAGGGTATCGCCAGGTTGAAGGCATTGAAATCAATGAGACATTTGCTCCAGTTGCCAAGATGGTCACAGTTTGTACGTTTCTTTGCGTTGCTACTGTACGAGATTGGGAACTGCACCAAATGGATGTCCACAACGCTTTCCAATATGGCAACTTGGACGAACTTGTATTTATGACTCCACCACCGAGCTACTCTAAGGCACTTCTTAGCCAGGTATGTCGCCTACACAAGTCCATTTATAGTCTCAGACAAGCTCCGCAAAATTGGTTTTCTAAGCTTGCACAGGCTCTTCGACAGTATGGGTTTCGGCAGAGCTATGCAAATTACTCATTGTTCAGTCTTACCCATTCTGGTCACACTCTTCATATCTTGGTGTATGTCGATGACCTTTTTTTTAAACATTACATACAAGCAACCAAATTACATATTAACATCCTAATCTAGGACCTAACTAGGAGACACCGCCATTGAATGTATTGAAGCTCAGTGGAGTCTGAAATTCCATCTATTTGAATAACTAGAGACGCCCTCCTAAGAACACCCAGACACTGCACCACCAACGAACCGCCGCCACCAAAACTGAAACTACCACAATCTCACCATCATCGACCACCTGCAAGTTGGGAAACCACAGTGGGTACCACCGACACGATCCCATGACGCTGGGTAATCCCCATCAAGAAATTGCTCTAATATTCACAATTCTTGATTGTGTTTTGAACCCTGGACCTCTGAGTTATAAAGAGTGTAGTTTACCACTAAACCAGAGTCAATTTATTGTATGTCAATGACCTAGTTATTGTTGGATATAGTTCTGTTGCTATATCTACTTTTAAACAGTATTTGTTGTCTCGCTTTCATATGAAGGACCTCGGGATTCTTAAGCATTTTTTGGGACTGGAAGTTGCGCGAAATCCATCAGGCATATTTGTCTCCCAGCGCAAGTACGCACTGGAGGTGGTGGCCGAAACTGGTCTGCTCGGCTGCAAGCCCACTGCTTCGCTTATGGATCCAACGCAGACCCTTGCCAAAGCTTCTGGTCCAGATTATGATCTCCCTTAGCAGTATCATCGCCTTATTGGAAAGTTGGTTTATCTTACTATCACCAGGCATGAGCTCAATTTTGCAGTTCATACTCTTTCACAGTTCATGCAGCAGCCAAAGGTGAATCATTGGTCTGCAGTATTGAGGGTTCTATACTATGTTAAAAGCAGTCCATGCCAGGTTCTATTTCTTTCTCGTGATAGTAGCTTGGCTCTGACTGCCTACTGCGACTCAGACTGGGCAACTTGTCTAATCACTCGACGTTCTGTAACAGGTTATTTTGTCACCTTGAGCATCTTGCAGGTTTCTTGGAAAACTAAGTAACACACTATTTTGCGTTCTTCAGTAGAGGCCGAGTATCGAGCTATGGCTAATGCTTGCTGCGAAATCCTTTGGCTACGTTCTCTTCTTCGCTCCCTAGGTGTTTCACACTCTTCTCTGGTTCGACTCTTTTGTTATAGTCAGGCTGCCCTTCACATTGCAGCAAATCCAGTATTTCATGAGCGGACCAAGCACATGGAGATTGATTGTCATCTTGTTTGTGATCTAGTGCCTTAGCGTATCATGTCTACTCATCGTACTTCCGCTTTGAATCAGCCGACATACATTTTCACAAAGGCACTAGGATGGGTAGTTTTCATTCATCTTAGTTCCAAGTTGGGCATTCTCAATCCTCATGCTCCAACTTGAGGGGGAGTAATAGAGTTTGCATTGTAATAAACTATGTACTTTACTTAGTTAGCTTAGTCAACTCATGTACATTTGGGTATAAATCTCTTTCATTTTGTGAATATCAAATTAGAAAACTCTTTCCTAAAATCTCTAGTTTCAATTTGAATGTGAAATATAACATTCAAAGTCTTGGGAAAGACAGTCTAATTATAAGTTTATGACCCGAATAATGCAACTCAAAATTTTAATCTTAATTTCTTCTAATTTGCAGCTTAAACATTGGTCTTTTCATTATTTATGAAAAGACCGTCTTTTATGAGACGGACTCAATATAAAAATATATGATATAAAAAAATATTTTTTAAATTTTAAATTTAGTACCCCTCCATGTCAGGCGAATGTGTACACTTTTTGATCAACTTTCTAAAATCATGTTTGACCAGCGATAACTTTAGTTGTATACACTAATAGTGTGCTAAAATTTGATATTTAAAATGTACATCATGTATGGAATCCAGCAGCATTCCATATGATGATATTGGTGTATATATACTGGTTGAAATTTATGTTCAAATGTGTTATGAGAAAGTTGATAAAAAAGTGTGCAAATTCGTATGGGACAGAGAAAGTATGTAATTTAACAAATACAGTTATAAGTAAAAAAAAAATAAATACAATAAGCTATCGATTATGGACATACCACGAAGACCCACTCATAGATCAAATAGTACAACTAGTATGCTTTTGAAAAATACAAATTTATAAGTAGTACAAAATCAAGAATTCGGAAGCATGAGTGTCTCTTACTCCATTTTGAAATTACACTACTGCAATATTCCTGCCACTTGCAATATTTTACAATTCTTAATATTTAGCTATAGCTCCGGTTATAAAAGGTAAATTCTTGGGAAAGACTATTTTTTCATAGGCTTATGGAAAGATGAGTTTAATTGAAATAATAAAAGGTAAAATGTCTTAATTGCAATATTAAAAATTTATTATGCAACGTGTAGTAATTATAAAGTTTATAACCCGGTTCATGTAATCCAAAAATGTTATCTTCATTTATTTTAATTTTCACTTTAAACCTTGTTATTTCCATGGCTTATGAAAATACCGTCTTTCAAGAGATAGACTCGTTAAAAAAAGAGCTTCACTTATAAAAAAAACAAAATTTTATCATTTTCTCAAAACCTCAATTTTCATATACACGTACTTCCCTAATGTAAAACAAATCGATCAAAATAATACAAAAACATAAACTAATAAAATGTCATTCCAATCACAGCAACAAAATACTTCAAGTTCTCTAACAAGTTCCGAGAAACGAATTCGTAAGCACAAATACATATTCCAGAAACAAAAAAAAAATCACAGTTCTTAAAACAAAAGCAAAAGAAATTAGAAAAGGTATTCTTAAAACTAGGAATGATAGATATGTCTAATAAACTGTGACTGTCTAAACTGCATACATCCTTATGAGTCGGATCCAGTCGGAGGCACAGAGACAACCTCCTCCACATTGACGACCAAATTGGAATCGCCATTTGAGTTAGGTTTGTAGATGTTAGGGTAAAAGATGTAATAATGCATTCCAATGGAATGACAAAAATCACGCTTGGATGATTGTGGTGAAATTTTTCTTGGATATCAATGTGAGTCGCGTTACGTACGTTTTCCTTAAAGAGTAATTCGACCCAGTTACTGTCTTGGGTTACACGAATTCTCCTCGCGGATAAAACAATCGAAAATCCCCTCTTGATCTAGGTTTGAAACAAGAGAAAGGCTTTGAGTGCAGTATTTTGGCTATTGAGTAAATCTGAAAATTCTAAAATTTTCACTTGTTTTTCTATGAATGCATACACATGTATATATAGGAGATGTTCCGAAAAGATACTACTTATTAGGGGTGGGCAAAAAAACCGAAAACTGAACCAAAAACTGAATTATCCGAATCCGAATAACCCGAACCGAATTTAAAATACGGTTTTTGGATAACCGAATTGAATAAACCGAATTTTGAATATGGTTTTTGGTTTGGTTTTGGATATTGAAACTCAAACCGAAAACCGACCCGAATACCGAATTGTAAATAAATAAATAAATTAAATATATATAATAATAAATAAAATTTAAAAATACAAAACTAAATTTATAAGTAAATATAAGTGGGAGGACTAATCTATAAATTTTAAAAAATTACCCCAAACATCTTAACATGAAAATGTGAAATGGATCAAATAGACAATGGACTGATATTCAAGTGTTTTACAATCCATATTCAATATAAAAAAAATTTAATAAATTAGTTCGTTTAAATTTCTTATAAATTTAAAAACAAGTATATATATATATTCTTTTAAATTTTTATTGGAATGAACGTAAACGGAAAGTATTAACTGTAATCAATAAATATCCATATCTAAACTATAGTGATCTTATTAATCACAGTGATAAGGTGCACGAATAATTAATTCTTCAACAGTAATCTTTCACTAGACTAAAGCGTTCCTCAAACAATGGACATTTTCCTCTGCTCTAAAAAATTAACAAACTACAATGGACTCATAAGAGATTACTTGGTGAAGAGATGAAAACAGTGATTAGCCAACCGAGAAGCATAAACAAGTGAGGATGTGGATCGCTGTGTAATGGTTATGCTTCTGGTAGCATGAAAATGAGCCTATTTCAATCTGATTCGTAATCTCCAGTCTCCACTTCCCATATTCACTAAAACAGAAGAAGAAAATATGGCAGTTCAAAGTCAAAACCAACGTTTAAATCTACTCGTAGTCGTATATAACCTAAAGCAACTAGCCTGGTACAACCTTTATTTAACCGCAGACAGTGGCAGAACCAGAACTGATTTTAAGGAGGGGCGGGATGATAATAGTAGAAAAATAATTTAACATAATACACGATCTAGAATGTATAAAATATCATTTTTACATAAACATAAAGATGTAAGAGATAAAATTAATGATAATTTAGATTTTATATTTGAACTAAATAACATTTTAATACATTAACTCTTAGTTTTAAAAAAATATAATTCCTAATAATTTTGATGAATACATCTACTAAAATATGTAATTTTAAACTTTAAAAAAACTTAAAAACTGTAATATATAAATATCATAGTTAATTTAGGAGAAAGTCTCCTATTAGACCATCTAAATGTTAGACTAATCATGAAAAATCTCGTTTCAATAACTATTATGGTCAAATTATAATTATTTATAAATTACTGTACATTTTAAAAGTTATAAGAAATTTGTTGCAATAAATAAAAATAAATATCAAATCAACTTATTAGTTATATCAGTTATAAAATAACCTCGTATAATGATTTGTCAGTCTAAAACAAGACGTTGTGTTAATTTAATAGTGGAATTTTTGTTTCACCATCTAAATGTATTTAAATTACTTATATAAATAGAAGAGAAAGAAATCATAAAATATATTATAAACACATTCATCATGTATGGAAAAGGTAAAAACATAAGTCAAATTAATAGGGTAATAATAATAAAAAGGATTTGAGATCAAACGGTATTAAATAAGGCAAAGTCTTGGGAAAGACGGTCTTTCCATAGGCTTATGGAAAGACGGGGTTTGATTAGAATATTAAAAGGTTAAAGGTCTTAGTTGCAATATTAAAATTTTAGTATGTAACATGTAGTAGTTATAAAATTTATAACCCGGTTCATGCAACCCGAAAATTTTATCTTAATTTCTTCTAATTTACACTTTAAACCTTGGTCTTTCCATAACTTATGGAAAGACCGTCTTTCAAGAGACGGACTCATTAAATAATCCTCAGTCACAAAATACTCCTCAAATTACATAATGTAATAATAAATTTAAAAAATTCTTGGAAAATACCCATTCTGTAGGCTTATGGAAAGACAGAGTTTAATTATAATAATACAAAGTAAAAGGTCTTAGTTGCAATATTAAAATTTTATTATTCAACGTGTAGTAGTTATAAAGTTTATAACCCGATTCATTCAACCCATAAATTTAATCTTCATTTCTTCTAATTTACATTTTAAACTATAATATTTCCATGACTTATGGAAAGACCGTCTTTCAAGAGACAGACTAATTATAAATTCAACAAAAAAAATAATGGCAGAAAAGGTGAAAAATGAGAAAATGGAACATGAATGAAATTGAAAGTTGAAACAGCAGAGAAGCAGCAAAGGCAGCCTTACTATACTACTTAGTCCCACATCGGAAGAGAGGAGATTTACTCTTCAAATTTCAACTATAAATATTAGGGCATTCCTCCATTCCCTCAAGGCAAAACATAAGATGCAAATGGGCCTCTATTGTTAAATTACTTGGCCTTTATTTTTGGGCTGTAATTATTTATTTGGAGTTAAAATTTTGGTATGTTTATGGACCGTTTGGTATAGTTTAGAACTGATTTAATTTAATTCAATTTGATAAAGATTGGAATGAATTCGGTTTATTTGAATGAATTCGGTTTCAAATTGAATTTGAATTTTAAATTTGGTTCGGATAATTCGGATTATTTAAATGGTTTGGGTTGGATTTGGTTTTTGATTTTTTAGAAAAAAAAATTGAATAATCCGAATCGAATAGACTGAAATTCGAATAAACAGAATCGATGTCCACCCCTACTAATTATCGTGAAATGTGTAGGTTATATAGGTCATGTTTCTGATGCACCACTCTGCTACAATTGTAATACAATGCATCTTTCCACAAATAATTTATATTTTCCACATACAATGTATCTCAGTTGTCAGAAATGAATTCTAAAACAACACATCTTTTCACGTAAATGATTACATTTTCCACAGACATCTTTTCACGTAAATGATTACATTTTCCACATCCTGTGTACGGTAGTTATCAGAATTTTAATAAACTCTGAATTGTGTATTTTTCCACATGACGATGCACTAAGTTGAGCATGCCGCCAACACTGCATCCCGTACACATCCTTAGTTCATCCTCATCTTTTCAATCAAGGAGTCAAACACTATACACCACCATCATTATAAGTATGTATAAATACGGATGTAGATAGAATGATGTATCTTTCCACATAAAGGATAATACATGTTAGACTTACCAACACAGTTTTAATACTTGTCCAAAAAATGTAACCTCGTAGATAGTTTTTACAAGTGTGCACTCCGCACTATCAAACTTGTTTTAACATCGCGAGTTCACAACTACTCGAATTCAATTATACTTAAATATCATCGTGTTTCATAAAACACCAACAGTAGATATGCCCCATTTTAGCACGTTTAGTTTCCAGATATCTCTTGTTCTCTACAGTAGATATGCCCCATTTTAGCACGTTTAGTTTCCAGATATCTCTTGTTCTCTTTCGTCACGAATGTCTGGAGCGACACGCGGCCGGAAACTTCCAAACCGTATTCCTTGAGCCCGGCGCACTTGGAGGGGTTGTTTGTTAGAAGCTTCACACTCTTAACTCCTATATCCTGTAGCATCTGCATAAAACAACAGGCATCAACAACGAGAATAACTAGTTAGCACAGTTTTAGTCACGACATAAGAGATTTATGTCACAGTTTTCAAATGTGACTAAGAAGATAATGTTATGACCTACAGTCATAGTGTATCGAAAACACCTATAAGTGTCACTAAAGCTCCTGTAATATCATTAGTGTCGTACTAAAACCGCTGTAATGTCATAAGTGTCACTAAAACTCCTGTTATATCATAAGTGTCACTAAAACTCCTGTAATATTATTAGTGTCACCAAAATTCATGTGTAATATCATTAGTGTCACTAAAACTACTATTATATCATAAGTGTCACAAAAAATCATGAAATATCATTAGTGTCACTAAAACTTCAGGTATATCATAAGTGACACTAAAACTCATGTAAAATCATTAGTGTCACTAAATCTCCCATACTAAAACTCATATAATATCATTAGTGTCACTAAAGCTCCATTAATATCATAAGTGTCACTAAAGCTCCATTAATATCATAAGTATCACTAAGGCTCTTGTACTAAAACTCCTGTAATCTCGCAAGTGTCAACAAAACCCTTGTAATATCTTAATATAATATCATTAGTGTCACTAAAGTTCTTGTTATATCATAAATGTCTCTAAGTATCTTGTACTAAAACTCCAGTAATATCATAAGTGTCAACAAAACTCTTGTAATATCTTAATATAATATCATTAATGTCACTAAAGCTCCTGTAATATCATAAGTGTCAACAAAACTCTTGTAATATCTTAATATAATATCATTAATGTCACTAAAGCTCCTGTTATATCATAAGTGTCTCTAAGGCTCTTGAACTAAAACTCCCGTAATATCATAAGTGTCACCAAAACTCTTGTAATATCTTAAGTGTCACTAAATCTCCCATAATATCATAAGTGTCGCTAAAACTCCGGTTATATCTTTAGTGTCACTCAAACTCCATTTATATTTTTAGTGTCACTAAAACTCCTGTAATATCATTAGTGTCACTAAAACTTGTGTGACTAAAGAGTTTACGTTTTGTATTGGAAATACCTGAACACCAACTCCATAATCCCTCGAGTCCACTGGCAAACCAAGCTCTTCATTAGCTTCCACAGTGTCGCGCCCCGCATCCTGCAGATTATAAGCTCGAAGCTTGTGCCCTAACCCGATCCCTCTTCCCTCGTGTCCACGGAGATACGCGAGGACGCCCCGCCCTTCTTCCGCGATCTGCTCCATGGCACGTGCCAGCTGGTTTCCACAGTCGCATCTAGCGGAGCCAAAAATGTCTCCTGTAAGGCATTCTGAGTGAACCCTAACCAGAACATCGAGTCCATCGCCGATATCGCCCTTCACCATAGCTACATTTTCAATTCCATCCAACACAGACGTGTAGCAGTGGGCAGTAAAGGGGCCCCAAAGGGTAGGTATTTTTGCTGCAGATGCAAACTCCACTAGTTTCTCCGTTTTCAACCTGTACCTGCATATTTTAACCAATTTCACAGCATTTAAAGAATGATACATTAAAATCTATAATCAGTAGAGAATGAAATCAGAACAAAAGGGTGTCTACTTGATTAAATCAGCAATTGACACAATCTTGATGTTCTCCTCCTCGACGAATTCTTGGAGCTTAGAGAGTGTGTCGAATGATCCATTGTCGGAAGCAAGCTTGGATAAAACTCCGACGGGTTCCAAACCGGCGAGCAAAGCTAGATCAATGGCGGCTTCTGTATGGCCGGCTTTCTTTAGGACACCTCCTTCCCTATATTTCAAGGGGAAAACATGGCCGGGGCGAATGAAATCCTCAGCCTTTGATTCTTTGGATGCAAGGGCCAGAATAGTTGTTGCCCTATCACCAGAAGAGACATCCTGCAAATGTAATTTTCAATTCTAAATCTCCACATTTATATTTTTTCTCTTAACTATCAGATTAATATACAAGTAAATGCATATTTTCATTAAACAATCATCAAAATTGTCATTTAATGGAAAAGTAATATGTTAGATCAACTAACAGCTAGATCAATTAGTTACGTCAACCATAAAATGACCATGTCTTACTGATAGTAAGCGTAAAACAAGACTTTGTGTTACCAAATTTGAAGAAAAATGAAAATATCAATAGTAGGACTATATTAAGATAAATTTCATCAAATTAAAGTTGGAATCAGAACGGGACCTTAAGCGCTTTTGGAAAAACAATCACTTACCACTGAAATCGCGTATGCGGTTGATAGCTTCTCCTCACTGTTTTCCAGCACAGGGATGCTCAATCGTTCCAAGCCCTCTTCCTTCAAGCTCACTCGGATGAAACCATCGCCGTGCTTCAAAATGAATGCCACGGCCTCGGCCGTGATCTTTGAGGCGGCCGTTGTTAAATATCCGACGTTTTCACCATCTACCACCAATACAATCTACAGCGGACAAAAAAGCCGATGGTAAAGCAAACTAAAGCTTGTCCGAACTTATTAGCAGTGTAAATTCAGTGAACTGTTATTCACATCCTTATTTTTGATAATGAGGGTCCTTTTCATGATAGAAAATTAATGAGGGTCCTAAACGGTCAAAATTCTCTATTTTACCCTTTTTAATTCATTTTAAAATTAAATGTTTGTAGTCTCCTAAAATATAGTTTAAAATGACCGATAAATATTTAATTACATAAAAAATAAATCCAATATATAAGAGTTAAGTTTTAAAATAAAATTATTTTAAAAAAACAAACTATTGCAAGACACTAAATTAACTTTGGGCAGATAAGGTAGAGCTTACATCATGTATAAAAGAAAGTTTGTTTCAAATGGTCACCACATTTATTTTCTTATTATTTTTAAAACTAGATTTATTTTTCAGCAGTATATATTTTGTGATGATTATAATTTTGTAAATCAATATTTTCATTTTCACATTTCCAACTAAAAGTAAAATGAGTTTTAAAAAATAAAAGTAATCTTGGATTATCAAAACACGAGGCTATAATTCATGATCCTTACCTTTCCATTCCGAACATCCCCAATGGCGTCTTTGACGGAGGAGAAGACTTCAGTTGGCTTAGCAACCGGAGCATCACCGCCATTGACAGGCGGCGGCAGCGGTTCAGTAGTCAAACCACCGTTGACCATCGGCGGCAGCTGTTCAGCATGGGAGGATGCTTCATTGACTCCAGCCATTCTTGTCCGAACTGAGGAATAGGTAGAAATTTATTTTGAGTGTTTTGAAATGTGTGTTTAGTGTAGGAATAAGGGAATGTGTAGTGCTTTATATAATGGTGATACTCTTGGTTTTTTAATTTTAGTAACGTTTTTATGTCAAAAGATTTTTACTTTGATTGGTGTTGAACAAATCATTTCATTAATTAGTGCCAAGAATTATATGTGATGATTTAATTGGATGTATTTGTACAAGTATCGAGAAGAAAAACGTTTTTACGCAAGGAGATCTTCACATGAAAGATGTTTAGAATTACAATAAAAATAGGAACTTTATTTCTTAGAATTTTTTTAAAAAAATTCTAAGTTTGACTTGCCTTAATCATTTAATCCATTCAAACTAATGGTCCATTCAATAGAAAACAATTTAAAATAACTTTACATATTAGCCTTTAATCCATCCAAGTTAATAGCACAAAAAGAGAGAGAGGAAGATTTGATAGGAAACAAATGATCAACCTCATTTAACTCCATTCCGAAATTAGAACCCTCCCTATATTTTCTTTTCTTTTCATTATATTAAAATGCCATTGAATTCTTTTTTCAGTATCACACAGAATCTCAATATTATTTATATTTTTGATAAAATTATAAAATTTTAGCTATTTCACAAATACTTTAAATATGAGTCCGTCTCTTGAAAGACGGTTTTTCCATAAATCATGGAAAGACAAAGGTTTAAAGTACAAAATAGAAGAAATGAAGATAAAAATTTTGGATTGCATGAATCGGATTATAAACTGTATATCTACTATACGTTGCATAACAAATATTTAATATTGCAACTAAGACATATTACCTTTTATTATTCTAATTAATCCTATTTTTTCATAAGCCTATGAAAAGACGGACTTTTCCAAAAATTTTTCTATTATGAATTATAGAATAATATTTTGTTAAGCATTGAAAGAGATAATTCTGCAAATCAACTTCTCATCTTGACTCGGGAATGAATGTGCTCAAGAAAATCTTTAATAGTAATGATAACAGCAGCCGTGTAGAATTTAAAAATGGAAGTTATTAAAACTTAATAAATGCTATTTTTCCAAATCCCCGACCATTAGCGATAAAATCACGTATTCCCCTCCATAGTGGTGCTCTTAACAAATTCTCTGAATGTAATTATCCATATTTTTGAAATGCAACTATCCATATTTTTTAATGGCAAAGTCTTGGGAAAGACGGTCTTTCCATAAACTTATGGAAAGACGGTCTTTCCATAAACTTATGGAAAGACGGTCTTTCCATAAACTTATGGAAAGACGGGGTTTAATTCGAATAATAAAAGGTAAAATGTCTTAGTTGCAACATTAAAATTTTAGTATGCAACATGTAGTAGTAATAAAATTTATAACCCGGTTCATGCAACCGAAAAATTTTATCTTCATTTTTTTTAATTTACACTTTAAACCTTGGTCTTTCCATGACTTATGGAAAGACCGTCTTTCAAGAGACGCACTCTTTTTTAATTACAGCTCAACAGAGTTTATAGATTTTAACATTTATTACAAATTAATAATTATTTTTATAATAAAAAATAATCTATATTTACTCTAAATCAAAATATATTTACCTAAACAAAATTTTTAAAAAATAATTAGTTTTATTGATTCGTGTGTAATGGGTAATTAAATATCTTACAACCATTTTATCTAAATCGATCCCATAGATGCCTCCCTACGGAGTCAGAGCCCGAGTGCGAGGGCAAAAATGGAAAATCCAAAAATGATAACATTTCTAAAGCTGGCGGGCGCGAAAGGGGGGAGGCATTCATCGTTTGAAATTGCCACTTGGTGCAAGACACGTGGCACAGGCACAAATGTGATGCTTACAAAAGAAAACAATCTGGTCCAGTGGCATTTGAAAGTCACGAAATCCAAATGGTTTGGGCAAAGAATTGTACTACTTGGGTTGCATATTGCAATTATACACGCATCAAATTTGTTGCTACAAATGGATCACAACCAGGGGCGGAACTAGGGGGGCGAGGGGGTGCGCCAGCCTCCCCTAGGAATCGTCGACCAAAGAATTTCCGGTGTTACTGTAGAAGGTTTATGTTGAAATTAGTCTTTCCGCCACCCCTAATATCTTGATTCTTGGGTGCCGAGAATTCTGATAGAAATTGTTGCTTTATTGTTAAGTTCAGCAAAGAAAATTTATGTAGGTAAAGAAGTTGCAGATGAATCTTTTGCAGAAGGTTTCCGGTGAGGCCGGAGAAGATGATGGCTTTGCCTTTCTTCCCCTTAAACAAACGACACCGTTTATCCCTTTATGTTAACCAATCATTCCTAAATTATCCTACGTGTCATTTCTCAATTCTTCCTAAATGGTCATGTGGGTCATTAATCAACATTTCCTTCTTCAAGCGCGCCCCATATATTATGCTGATCTCCATTTGTTATGGATAGTTTTTTATTTATTTTTAAAATTTAATACACTCTCTTTTAGTTTATCTTTTAAAATTGATAAACTTTATTTTTAATATAAAAAGACCCATATTCTCTAGAGTTTATTTGAATTAATTTGATTTGATCTGATTTAAATTGAACTAAACTAAAAATAAGTGTATTGAAAAATTGTAATTTATGATGAAATTAAGTTAAAATTTTTCAAACTAAATTTACACTAATCTGAATTGAACTAAAATAAGTGTATAGAAAAATAGTAATGTATAATTAAATTAAGTTAAAATTTCATCAAACTAAATTTACACTAATCTGAACTGAACTGAACTAAAATAAGTGTATTGAAAATAGTAATGTATGATTAAATTAAGTTAAAATTTCACCAAACTAAATTTACACTAAACTGATCTAAATTCAAATAAACCAAAATGAAATGCATATAAGCTCTAGAAAATAGGGTCTCAGTGACTCAATTTTATTTATTCATTTTTGTTTTTAATATTTGCAATTCAATATTTTCCACAATTTAATAGTATTCTAATATTAAAAATTTTAGACCTAATACTTTACGATACAATTTTTTTTTACCATTACAAGCCACCCCCACCCCACCCTACATTCAATTCTGGTTCCGCCACTGATCACAACATCAGTAAAGATGTGTTTTGGTGCACAATATACATAGCATTGGTACCATATGATCATATGCATCAGTATCACATACCCAGGGGCAGAACTAGAGGGGGTGAGGGGGTGCTTCAGCCTCCCCTATGATTTGCCGGCCAAGAAATTGAGGTGTTGTATCGAAAAATTTGTCTAAACATTAGTTAGTTCTGCCACCCCTAATTCATCGGATCTTGTAAGTGTTGGTAAATATGATAGAAGACGGTGGCCGAATCTTCAAATTAGGCAAGAAATATATGCAAACAGAGAAATTTGCAGTCTGCACTGATTTGGAACGAGTGGTTAGAAGCACTGATTGCACCGAATGATGATTAAATATGTATCCTACGTGGACAAATTAAGATCCGGGTTTCAAGTTCTCCATTATTTAACTACTATTCGTGTATTCCACCTATTCCCTCAACTCTGATACACTTCTAATGTAGTCATTTTCTCAAATATTTTTTTTAAGTTAACCCATATTAATGGGAGGGATATGTATTAGGTTCCCCAAGCCTGAAAAGATAGTAAACATTTACAAAAGTTTATCTTCAAAATAATTTTTGAAGACTTTGTACAAAAAGCTACAACTTCTTGGTTATCAGAATATCGGAGCAAAAAATTCTACTTAGGCCGTTTTTGGTGATGATTCCATTTTTCATGTCTCCACCCCTCGTGTTAACATGGTTAAATGACCAGATCTCCAAAAAAGGCTCTAAGTAGGGCTGTTATGAATGCTCGAGTGCTCAAGTGTTGAAGTGCTCGATGTCCTAGCTCGAGGGCTCGAGAGCCTGAGTGTTCGAGGTATCCAGTCCTCGAGGGCTCCAAGGCTCGATGGTTCGAGGGCTCTAGTGTTTGAATGCTCGAGGGCTCCAAGGCTCGAAGGTTCGAGGGCTTGAGTGCTCGAAGGCTCGAGGGCTCCAGTGCTCGAGGGCTCCAAGGTATCCAGTGTTCGAGGCTCCAGTGCTCGAGGGCTCCAATGCTCGAGGGCTCTAAGGTATCCAGTGTTCGAGGCTCGATGGTTTGAGGGCTCGAGTGCTTGAGTGCTCGAAGGTTCGAGGGCTCGAGTGCTCGATGGTTCGAGGGCTCCAGTGCTCGAGGGCTCCAAGGTTCGATGCTCCAAGGTTCGAGGGCTCCAGTGCTCCAGGGCTCCAGTGCTCCAGGGCTCCAAGGTATCCAGTGTTCGAGGCTCCAGTGCTCCAGGGCTCCAGGGCTCCAGGGCTCCAAGGTATCCAGTGTCCGAGGCTCGATGGTTCGGGGGCTCGAGTGCTTGAGTGCTCGATGGTTTGAGTGCCTGATGGCTCAAAGGCGGCAGGGCTCGAGAGGCTCGATGGTTTAAGGGCTCGAGTGCTTAAGTGCTCGAGGGCTCGAGGGCTCCAAGGTATCTAGTGTTCGAGGCTCGATGGTTCGAGGGCTCGAGTGCTTGAGTGCTCGATGGTTCGAGTGCCTGATGGCTCAAGGGCGGCAGGGCTTGAGAGCTCGAGAGCTCGAGGGATCCAGGGCTCGAGGCCTCCTAGGCTCGAGGGCTCGAGAGCTTGAGTGCTCGAGGGATCCAGGGCTCGAGGCCTCATAGGCTCGAGGGCTGGAGAGCTTGAGTGTTCGAGGTATCCAGTGCTCGAGGGCTCCAAGGCTCGAGGGCTCCAAGGCTTGAGTGCTCGAGGACTCCAGGGCTCGAAGGCTCTAGGCTCGAGTGCTCGATGGTATTAACGCATCGAATGGGAAAACTTGAAACGATTCCAAAGATCAGTAGCCAAAACTGGACTTATGCTTCCACTAGGTAGAAACTGGGAATCCGCCATGTGGAAGTGCAAATGAGACTGTGAAAAATGGTAGCCAACGCGGAAGGGCAGAAAAAGAACAAAAATCCAAAGCCATGAAGGGAAGTAGTCCATAACCTGAAACAGAAGAGAGGAAAGATCAGCAGTATCAATCTTATTTAAAGGCTTGCCTATGGATTCTAATATAAGGTGTATGAATACTATCCATATAGATTAAGCCTTTAATATGTGTCGGAATGTTGGTCACATGCAAAGGAGAAACCATCGCAGAGGATGCTTGATATTTCGCAATGGCATCCACTACTGAGTTACATTCTCTATGTGTGTGCTTGAGGGTAGCATAGGATAAAAGAGTGTGAACTCGGAAAACTAGAGGGTATAGGGTCTATTTGGAAACTGAAGGATCATTAATCATATTTACTGCCAGTAGCGAGTCAGATTCAATAATGAGGTTGGGATATCTGTCCAGACAGATCTGACATGCCATAAGAATTGCCTTAACTTCAGCTTCCAGTGGAGATGTGGCTGTTATGGTCTCTGATCTAATAAGGATTGGTAAACCTTGGTAATTGCGAGCAATTAAGCCAATTGAAATAGAGGAATTAGACCAAGATGCATCCACGTTAACCTTGATGAAACTGTGATCTGGAGATTCCTAGTAAACAGTGGAAATAGTTGGCTTTGGTGGTGGTCTGGGGGGAAACATCAGAGAAGGGAGCTGAAAACTTAGGTTAGGAAATATAGTTGGGAAGCAGGGAGATGAGGTAATGGAAAGGTAGAGAGTATCTGTAACTTCCTTGCTAATATGGGAGATAGAAAAAGGTGTGTCATCAAAAAAATAAGCATTCCTAGCCTTCCATAAAGCCCAATAGATCATAGAAGGAATCAGATGACATAGCATTCTCTGCACTCCAGTAAGGTCACTACAGTTCCAGAAAATGGAAAAAGTATCCACTATATTATGCACATTTTGCAAACTGAAATTCACTATAGCAGCAATCTGAATCCAAATGGATTTAGCAAGATGAAAATTTATAAAGAAATGTTCCATGGAGTCAGATTGATTGCACAGAGGACATTTAGAGGCTAAGCTATAACCACATTTTATGAGGATATCATCAAATGGTAAGAAAGAGTTAAGCTGTTTCCAGATAAAGATAGAAATCTTCTTAGGTAACCTTGGATTCCATATGAGCTTATTAACTGGGAAATTACCTGATTTATATGTTAGCATTTTGTAAGCATATTTGAAAGAGAATCTACCAGTCATTTCCGGTTTCCAAATCAGTTTATCCTCTCTACCATGCTCAATTTCAGCATCCTGCAAGAAAATAAAAGTATCATTTTCCAAGAAGGGAGCTATCCGAGATAGAATTGATACTTTGTTGTTTATAAATTTAGCAACTGAGCAGGGGTAGAACATAGAAATGATGTAAGATGGAGTACAATTAATCAGAGGACCATTTGGACACCAGTTAGCAGACCAGAAATCACACATACCCTGTCCATGAATAATTAGAGAATTCCTTTCAGCAGTAAGGTTAATATTACAGATTCTCTTCTATGTTTTTGAATTCTTGTGAGATTGGGGAAGGGACCATAGTAATTTGGCCCACATAGTGTTACCTAATTGGCTTTTCCACCATAATTTAAGTGAACAGGCTTCAACAATTGACTGGATGGATCTAAAACCTAAACCATAATGGGATTTAGGAATAGCAATGGCAGCCCATTTTCTCCAGACCTTGTGCTTTCTATCCTCAGTTTCTCCCCAAAAGAATCTAGACATTCTTTTTTCCATGGACTGAACAATAGAATTAGGGGGTTTGAGAACAGTCCAAATGTGTTGAGGGATAGAATATAGACATGATTGGACCAGTATCATTTTCTCTCCAGGGCTTAACCATCTGTTCTTCCAATTTTTTAATCTTTTATCCATGATTTCAAGGATGGGGTGGAAGTATCTAGATAGAGTTCTACATTTAAAAATAGGGCAGCCCAGGTATTTGAAGGGGAAAGTGCCCTTTTTCATACCTAGGATAGCTCTAATCTGATGTTTCTTTGTAACTGTAGCCCTCTTACTGATGTAGAACTCAGATTTTTCATAACTAATTTTCTGGCCTGATGTTAACTCAAAAAAATGCAGAAAAGCTTTAATCCTAATCAGACCAGGTTTAGAAGCTTGCATGAAAATAATGGTATCATCCGCATAGCTTAAGTGAGTGACTGGGGTAATATTAGAGGGCAATGAGAAATATGGAAAACTTTTATTTTGAAAAATGAATGAAAGGCTCCTAGAAAAAAAATCAGTGAAGATATTAAAAAGGAAGGGAGAGAGTGGATCGCCTTGTTTGATTCCTCTGCTTGATTTAAAAAAAACCAACAGGATTACCATTAATAAGCACTGAGAAATAAGCCTGTGCAAGGTTGTTCATGACAGCCTTGAGGAATTTACCTGAGAAACCAAATTTACATAGTATATTTTGCAGAAAACCCCAGGTAACCCTATTGAAGGCTTTTTTTAAGTCCAATTTAAGCATACAATTAGGGGTTCTATTTTTTTTGTCTAGGAATCTAACCATCTCCTGCAGGTATAGGATATTGTCAGAGATATCTCTGTTCTTCATAAAGGTTGTTTGATTATTTGAAATTAGTTTCTCCATATGAGGTTTCAATCTTTCTATCAGGACCTTAGAGCAGATTTTGTTAGCTACATTAGAAAGACTAATAGGTCTGAAATCATCAAAACAAGATGGAGTAGGTTTTTTGGGAATCAGAGTTATCCAAGTGCTAGTAATACCTCTTGGCATGCTAGATCCAGAAAGGAAATCATTTACTGCAATAATGAGGTCATCTTTTATGAAATCCCAGCATTTAATTTCAAATTTGCTTGAAAAACCATCAGGTCCTGGGCTGCTATTCTTATTTAGACTCACAACCACAAGTTTGAGCTCAGTTTTAGTTACAGGCTGGGATAGTCTAAGATTATCTTGTTCAGTAATGGTGGCAGGAATTTGACTGATGAAATGTGGGTAGTAAGTAAAATCCACTGAATTCCTGGGCTCGGTCAGCAGGTCAGAGAAGTAGGAAACAGCTTCCTTTTGGATGTCTACAGGGTTATCAAGCCATTGCCCAAGAGAATTTTTGATCTTGGATATATGCAATTTACAATTTTTCTCCTGAACGGTCTTGTGAAAAAATAGGGTGTTGTTATCTCCACACTTGAACCAGTTCAACCTAGATTTATGTTTCCAGAAATTTTCTTTCTCTTTTAAATCTCTAAGAAGTAATGCCTTTTTTTCATTAAGGTTGATACAATCAGTGTCTGAGTGCGTTAAATCATAAACAGCTTCTTGTCTCCTCAGATTTTCTTCAGCATTAATTACATTGGCATCTATGTCACCAAAACTTTCTTTATTCCAGATCTTAATCACTTTCTTAACTCTAATAAGCTTGAGGTATAGTCCCATCATTCCTGTTTGGGGCACATGAATGATCCAATTATGTTTGATCAAGTCTAGGAATTCTGGTCTATTAAACCAGCAGTTGAGAAACCTAAATGGTTTAGGGTGTGATGGGATCTGGGATGAAATTTATAAGAGGGGGGGTGAATGGTCTGATGATTGCCTATTAAGGATCTGAATAGAAGAGGCTGAGAATTTATTACTCCATTGAACAGTACACAAACCTCTATCTAACCTTTTAGAAGTAGGATTTCTAAGCCTAGAATTAATCCATGTAAACAAATTCCCTACTGTATTAATCTCCTGAAGTCCCTGGTTATTAATCCAATTATGAAAATCCCTAATACTGCCTAGATTAGGAAAACTAGGGCCTCTATATTCATCAGGTGTGATAATTGTAGTGAAATCCCCTATGAAAACAGTTTCATTTGGTGGGAGAAGGCTTAGGTCATGCCATAGTTTCTTCCTACCTTCTCTATTCCTAAGTGCATATACAAAGACCATTTCCATTTGAAAGTTAGATCCTAAATGGGTGATTTTTACATTTAAGAATTGCTCATGGTGGCATACTAGATTAACAGTCATTGAGTCATTCCACATAAGCCAAATTTTGCCATTATGAAGAGGGAGATTATGTGAGTAATGCAGCTTCTCCATATATGTTTGGCATTGAGAATTATCATGCATAGGTTCTATAATACAGAGAAGCTGTATTTTCTTATGAACAGTCAAATGTTCCAGCCTTAGCATTGAGGTATCAATTCCTCTCAGATTCCATATCAGGAAATTAAACTTGAGACTGTGCATCATTGTTCACCCGATTTATGGCTTTTAGTGGTAGATCTGAGCATCATCTTATTTAATTGACTAATGTAATAGTTTTTTTAAATCTTAGCCTTACCTTGGCCATTAGTCTTACCTGATAGTTTGCTTGAACCTTCCTGAGGATCAGGCAGTGGGTGAGAGTCCTCAGCAGGATCTTTACTAACATCAAAAGGATCCTGGGGGTCCTGAGCCACACATTCGTCAGTGCTAGAATGATAATCCATTTCCTACAAAATAGAAAATGTATTTTCCATCTTTCCTTGGTGTGAAAGTGAGGGGTTAGTAGGAGAGAGTTGGAGGAGTGTCAAACTATGGGAACCAATCACAATATCATCCTTAGCATAAAATCTAGGGGCTCTAATAGGAGTAGTGACCTCAGTTTGATTTATTAGTTCCCTAAGAGATGATTGGGACTTATCTAATACTTGTATTACAGGGGTTTGGTGTGGGGAGGAGGGGTGAGGTAACTGAGATATGCTGATCTTAGGGCCATATGAAAGGGGATCAGAGCCAGGATTAGTATTAGCTAACTGATGGGGAATGGTTACTAAGTTGGGCATCTTAGAGGGAGGCTGATTGTTAGCAAACCACACAGGAGCTCTATCAAACTTAAGCCCTGTAGCATACCATTTTGGCATTAGATCAGCATTGTTATGAGGGATAGCTTTACATTGACTAAGCGAATGTCCCAGTTTGGCACAGTGGTCACAGTACATGGGAACATCTTCATATTCAAAATTATACTTCATGTTGTTACTTTCTGATCCTAATCTAATAGAGGTGTGAAGTGGTTTCTGTAAGTCTACTTTAGCACACAATTTGATGGCAGAAGGCCTGGTTAACATCTCAGTAGCCAAATCTTTTTTGATGAAATTACCTATACTATTACCAATGGCCTCAGTAGATGAAGTATTATAATAGTACAGGGGAACTTCCCTGATCGTGCACCAGATAGGAACGATTGGGGATTCCTTGTGCATTGAGAAATCTGGCGACCATTTCAGGATTTTCATCAGGACACCATTGAAGCTCCAGCTCCCTTTGATCCAACATCGCTGATAGTCGTTAATGTGGTCGAACCTGATGAGGACATGCTTGAAGTCCAGAGATCCCAATTGATATTTTTCGGCAACCCCACTGTTTTGAAAGATGACTCCAGCTATTCCATTGTGAGTTTGCCTTTGGTAAATTTGCCTACGAGAGCGTTGGCGTAGTGAGCTGAGAGTTTTGTGATTTCATCCTCAGAGTATAAGCATGCGGGTTCACCAAGGTGCTCCGATTTTGGGATCAATTCAGGGTTGTCCGAGAGCGATTGGCGAAGGGGTGGTGATTTTGATTGAAGGGCAGAGAAGAAGGATTTATGGTTGTGGATGGTGTTGCTATTCTCTGCCATGGTGGTCGGCCGCAGGGAAACCGAAGCCAGCGACGTCGCTTGTCAGCCAAGAGGGAGCCGTTAGCGGCGGAAGAAGCCATTACCGGTGTGGAAAAACACCGTTGGATTCAGAATCGGAGGAGAGAGAAGAGAGTAAATAGATACACTACTTGGGAAGGCCATATTTATGATAAAAAAGAATAATTCTCATTCATTGATTTATTTATTTTACCCTCGACGATTAATTTTCTCCGTTCAGATTTTTTGGAAAGGCCATATTTCCATAGGCACAAGATTAAATTTAAATTATAGAAAAGTAAAAGGTGTTAGCTGTAATATTAAAAATTTATTATGCAACGTGTAGTAGTTTTAAGTTTATGACCTATTTAATGCAACACAAAAAAATTATCTTTTTTCTTCTAATTTGAGATTCAAACATTGGTTTTTCTATAACTTTTGGAAAAACCGTCTTTCAAGAGACGACTCTTAAAATATTTAGCATCAAAATTAATATTACATGTTATGTATTATTTTACAAAATCAATTAATTATGAATTGTTGATAGTATTTCTAATTCAAAATTTATAAATCTAAAATCCTACACAATGATAAAAATTGTGAAGCCCTCCCCCCCCCCCCCCAATTTGGTCCTGGTTCCGCCACTGCACATATACCGGTGCTAAAATCACTTAAGCACCGGTATTGATTACCAGTACTAGAAATCTATATTCCAGCATCGCCATACTTAGGCAAGGTATTCAAAGGGGTCATAATACCGGTGTCTATGTGGAAAAATACCACATATATATATATATATATATATATATATATATATATATATATATATTCCTGTCCTGCTACAATAGTGAAAGGACATTTTTAATGCATTTAAAAATATTACTCCCCCCGTCCCGGCTATTTTTGCACTTATCATTATTCATTAAGTCAAACTTTGTTACTTAGAATAGTAAATTTCAAGTAATGCATAAAATAATATATCATCATATGTGATATCATTAGAATCGTGTTATCATGTATTTTTATAATATTATTTTTCATCATTTTCAAATATTTATAATTAAAGATATTAATGGTCAAAATTAGTTCTAGTCAATCTGAAAAAAAATAAAAAAAATTGCCAGACGGAGGGAGTATCATATTTATGTTATAATATTTAATTTCAGTAATTATGAAAGAATTTGAATATTCAGAAAAATTTGATGATAAAAATTTGAAAAAAGTGCCTTTATAACCCTACATACTTCACGTAAGTTCCAATATAACCTTTCAGTGTTTGAAAATGCCAATATAACCCTACCTAGTTGACATAAATGCAAAACTACCCATTCCGATCAATTTTAGCCGGAATTCAGTGAAAAAAAGTTTAGCCAGATCTATTTTAACCCTTTGAAAAAAATTGAAAAAAAATGAAATTACATTTATGCCCTATTTTCTCCTTTTTTTCTCCTCTATTCTTCTCTTTCTTCCCTGACTTTACCTCTGCCCTTCTTCTCCTCTTTCTCACCGATGCCGTTTGGTGGTCATTCAATCGTGTCGCACCGTCCGTTCAATCACTTGAAGGAGAGGGCGTGATGGTGCTGGTGATGGTGGCTTGAGGGAGAGGGATTGGTGGTGGTGGTGGCGGGGGTTGGGTTTAAATCTAGGGTTTCAAGGCGGTGGTGAGGGTTTCACGGTGAGGCTAGGGGTGGGTTAAGGGATTGGGTTTCACGGCGGGAGGAAGAGGTGGTGGTGGCAGGGCTAGGGATGGTGACGATATTGGCCGAAGAGGAGGTGGCAACGGGGCTGTTAGCAGGGCTTTAACGACGGGGCTAAGATGGTGGCAACAGGGCTGGTGATGAGGGCATAACAACAGGGCTATGATGGTGGCGGTATTGGCTGGAGAGGAAGTAGCGACAGGACTGGGCAGTTTCAAGGCAGGGATAAGGCTGGTGGCAGGGATATGGTTCGTGTCTCACGGTCGGAGGAAGAGGTGGTGACAACAAGTTTAACAGCGGGGCTAGGTGGTGGTGGTGGTTTGCTGGAGGAGGTGGTGGTGGTGGTGGTGGTAGGGGCTGGCTGGTGGTTGTGGTAGTGGTGGTCAGGCAGGAGGTGTTGGTGATGGTTGGCTAGCGGTATTGGTAGAGGCATGGTGGGAAATGGGTGGTGGTGGTGATAGGGGTCGCCTGGTGGTAGTGGTTCCCTGGGGGTGGAAGTGGTGGTGGCTGACTGGTGGTGGGGCCCAACGGTGGAAGTGGTGGTGGTGGTTTGCTGGAGAGGGTGGTAATGGTGGTCGCGGTGGCCAGGGGGGAGGTGGTGGTGGTAGCCTGACGGTGGAGGTGGAGGTGGTGACCTTAGGTCAAAAATGTCCAAACACTTATAGGGTTTAAGTTAAAGGGCATTTTAGTCATATTATATGTGGTCAGCATCGATCAACACCGAAAATAGATTATTAGGGTTATATTGACACTTATGTCAACTAGTTAGAGTTATATTTGCACCAAAAATTAACTAAGGGCTTTATTGGCACTTACTCAAGTAGATAGAGTTATATTGGCACTTACCCCTAAAAAAATTAAGTTTATATTGTTTCATTCACGTATAAACTTTGGTTGTTGCCACTACTGGAGGCATAGTTTGTTGTATGCTTGTCGATGCCGCAATCACCTTCTCGGTGGTCCTTCTTTCACGGCAGCAGTGTGTGGCTCATTTTGATCTTAGTTGGGGCCTGGGGTAACGAGAAGGGGTGTATTAAGTATTTCACATTAACCACTTGGGATAGCCCAGTGGCCAGGGTAGTGTGCCCCTCAGGTGCAACCAAGGTTCGACTCCCCCCTCCCCCCTGGAGTTGTATTATTATGGGGTTTAAGTCTCCGTATACACCGTGTTAGCTATAGGAGCCTCACTTCGTGTGAGTCGTGTGGGAGTCTCACCTCACATTTGTGTTAGACACATTTTTGTGAGGCACCTTGGACTTGAATAAAGTGTGGAACATCTTCCAAAAAAAAGTATTTCACATTTTACTTATGTTTATTTTTAAAATTATGAGGGCAAATTTGTCTTTTCCTTCATTTCCAGCCAAAATCATCCGTTGACAAAAAAACTCAGATGGATCCAAGTTTTTCTTCCCACTTTGAATAAATCAAATAGAAAATTAGATAAGATTTTATTCTTTTTTACTTGACTAGAGTTATATTTAGACTAGTCTACTTTGTACTATATTTATACTCTTCCTCATATCTGAATCATAACGGGAAATTACTTTACTATGGTATCAAAGCAAACCTGGTCCAAAACTTTCCAAATCCCTTAGACACTTTTTTTTCATTGATCGACCACCCCTCCCTCTCTTTATCATGTCTAAAGACAAACTATCTTATAATACCTTGCTCCATATGATGACGATCAAATTATCGTCATAAAACTCTCTCTTGTGGAAGCGTCAGATTGGTTATGTCCTCAAGCCATAGAAGTTGATCGGTTTTCTTGATAGGTCCAAGCCCGATCCAACTCTCCCTCCACATCCCCAGGCCAGCGCTCCTCCCCCAATTATGCTCAGGCTGCCAGGGGCTTAACTTTCGGTCGCGGTGGTACGAAAGTTGATCCTATGGAAGCCTATTTGAAGACCAAGGCTAAGCATGATCTCTGGGTGGATGAAGATCAACGTGTGTGCAGTCTTCTCTTCTCTTCTCTCACTCCGGAAGCCTTGCTGGAGATCCATGATTGTGCGACATCAAAGGACATCTGGGACAGTATTTCGGCAACTTTCCATGATAGCAGTGCCTCTACCATCCTTCGTCTTTGTGTTGATGCTAATGGTATACGTAAGACTGGTACAACTAATTAACTTCATCTTAAATTTAAAGATTTTTTTTAGAAGCTGTTTATGATGGGTTCATGTGTATCAAATGATGATATTATCTGGTTTCTGACTACTCTTCGCACCGAGTTTAAGGATTTTTTTTGCACCTTTGATTGATTCAGCACCCACTCCTTTATATGCCGATGTGTTATCCCGTGGAAAAAACTACGAAGCCTTGTTGAGAAATTTACAGGGCATATCGGCACCAGTAGCAGGGCCTGCCACGTTCGCAGCAAATAAAACCCCTCAGTCGGCCACTCGTGGGATCAAGCGTCGGCGAGGAGCAGTGGCGCGTTTGGTTCACGCGCCGCCAAAGGGCACTCTGGCCTACTCCGTTTGTCGGTGGTTCTGGTCCTGGCCGTGGCCGGCTGCACTGCACCTGGTGTGGTCATCCTGGTTATTAAACCACTACCTGTTACAAGATGTTGGCACAGACTGGTTCTCAGGTTAATGGTCATCATACAGATTCCACCCATATGGCTAAAAATTTTCACTCTACCCTGCAGTTAGAGCCCACTCCACGCTCTTCTGATTGGTATATCGACTCTAGCACCACCAGTCATATGGCATCCTCAGCTTATGGTTTGGTGTCTGAATCTCCATATTCTTGTAATTCTTGTGTCTCTGTTGTTAATGGCGCTTCTATTCAATTTTTTCATGTTGGCGACATTAAGATTTCTGATGATTTATGCATGTCAGATGTGCTAGTTGTTCCTGATATTACTAAGAACCTGGTGTCTATTAGTAAACTGGCCAGAGATTTGAATGTTTTTGTCACTTTTGATTATCGGAACTTTGTCATTCAGAATAAAGTTTCCAAGGCAGTCGTGGGCAGGGCCCACAGTGAGGGTGGTCTCTATAGTTTAAATAGAGGTGAGGCAACACTTTTTCCCATTTACAATAGAATAAAGGATGGCATCTTACGAGCTTTGGCACACTCGCTTGGGACACGCTCCAACAATAGTTATTTCCAGTTTGCAGAAGTCTGGTTTAGTTTTAGTATCTTCCTTGCTGCCTAAACCAGTAACCTGCGCCACTTGTGTTATGGAAAAAGGTCAACAATTTGGTTTTGTTGAGAACCATAAATGTGACGTTCACGTGCTTGATTTGATTCACTGTGACTTGTGGGGACCTTCCCATGTTTTAACGTCGAATGATTTTTTGTACTATGCCTTATTTTTGGATGATTTTTCTCATCGCCTTATTGGAAAGTTGGTTTATCTTACTATCACCAGGCATGAGCTCAATTTTGCAGTTCATACTCTTTCACAGTTCATGCAGCAGCCAAAGGTGAATCATTGGTCTGCAGTATTGAGGGTTCTATACTATGTTAAAAGCAGTCCATGCCAGGTTCTATTTCTTTCTCGTGATAGTAGCTTGGCTCTGACTGCCTACTGCGACTCAGACTGGGCAACTTGTCTAATCACTCGACGTTCTGTAACAGGTTATTTTGTCACCTTGAGCATCTTGCAGGTTTCTTGGAAAACTAAGTAACACACTATTTTGCGTTCTTCAGTAGAGGCCGAGTATCGAGCTATGGCTAATGCTTGCTGCGAAATCCTTTGGCTACGTTCTCTTCTTCGCTCCCTAGGTGTTTCACACTCTTCTCTGGTTCGACTCTTTTGTTATAGTCAGGCTGCCCTTCACATTGCAGCAAATCCAGTATTTCATGAGCGGACCAAGCACATGGAGATTGATTGTCATCTTGTTTGTGATCTAGTGCCTTAGCGTATCATGTCTACTCATCGTACTTCCGCTTTGAATCAGCCGACATACATTTTCACAAAGGCACTAGGATGGGTAGTTTTCATTCATCTTAGTTCCAAGTTGGGCATTCTCAATCCTCATGCTCCAACTTGAGGGGGAGTAATAGAGTTTGCATTGTAATAAACTATGTACTTTACTTAGTTAGCTTAGTCAACTCATGTACATTTGGGTATAAATCTCTTTCATTTTGTGAATATCAAATTAGAAAACTCTTTCCTAAAATCTCTAGTTTCAATTTGAATGTGAAATATAACATTCAAAGTCTTGGGAAAGACAGTCTAATTATAAGTTTATGACCCGAATAATGCAACTCAAAATTTTAATCTTAATTTCTTCTAATTTGCAGCTTAAACATTGGTCTTTTCATTATTTATGAAAAGACCGTCTTTTATGAGACGGACTCAATATAAAAATATATGATATAAAAAAATATTTTTTAAATTTTAAATTTAGTACCCCTCCATGTCAGGCGAATGTGTACACTTTTTGATCAACTTTCTAAAATCATGTTTGACCAGCGGTAACTTTAGTTGTATACACTAATAGTGTGCTAAAATTTGATATTTAAAATGTACATCATGTATGGAATCCAGCAGCATTCCATATGATGATATTGGTGTATATATACTGGTTGAAATTTATGTTCAAATGTGTTATGAGAAAGTTGATAAAAAAGTGTGCAAATTCGTATGGGACAGAGAAAGTATGTAATTTAACAAATACAGTTATAAGTAAAAAAAAAATAAATACAATAAGCTATCGATTATGGACATACCACGAAGACCCACTCATAGATCAAATAGTACAACTAGTATGCTTTTGAAAAATACAAATTTATAAGTAGTACAAAATCAAGAATTCGGAAGCATGAGTGTCTCTTACTCCATTTTGAAATTACACTACTGCAATATTCCTGCCACTTGCAATATTTTACAATTCTTAATATTTAGCTATAGCTCCGGTTATAAAAGGTAAATTCTTGGGAAAGACTATTTTTTTATAGGCTTATGGAAAGATGAGTTTAATTGAAATAATAAAAGGTAAAATGTCTTAATTGCAATATTAAAAATTTATTATGCAACGTGTAGTAATTATAAAGTTTATAACCCGGTTCATGTAATCCAAAAATGTTATCTTCATTTATTTTAATTTTCACTTTAAACCTTGTTATTTCCATGGCTTATGAAAATACCGTCTTTCAAGAGATAGACTCGTTAAAAAAAGAGCTTCACTTATAAAAAAAACAAAATTTTATCATTTTCTCAAAACCTCAATTTTCATATACACGTACTTCCCTAATGTAAAACAAATCGATCAAAATAATACAAAAACATAAACTAATAAAATGTCATTCCAATCACAGCAACAAAATACTTCAAGTTCTCTAACAAGTTCCGAGAAACGAATTCGTAAGCACAAATACATATTCCAGAAACAAAAAAAAAATCACAGTTCTTAAAACAAAAGCAAAAGAAATTAGAAAAGGTATTCTTAAAACTAGGAATGATAGATATGTCTAATAAACTGTGACTGTCTAAACTGCATACATCCTTATGAGTCGGATCCAGTCGGAGGCACAGAGACAACCTCCTCCACATTGACGACCAAATTGGAATCGCCATTTGAGTTAGGTTTGTAGATGTTAGGGTAAAAGATGTAATAATGCATTCCAATGGAATGACAAAAATCACGCTTGGATGATTGTGGTGAAATTTTTCTTGGATATCAATGTGAGTCGCGTTACGTACGTTTTCCTTAAAGAGTAATTCGACCCAGTTACTGTCTTGGGTTACACGAATTCTCCTCGCGGATAAAACAATCGAAAATCCCCTCTTGATCTAGGTTTGAAACAAGAGAAAGGCTTTGAGTGCAGTATTTTGGCTATTGAGTAAATCTGAAAATTCTAAAATTTTCACTTGTTTTTCTATGAATGCATACACATGTATATATAGGAGATGTTCCGAAAAGATACTACTTATTAGGGGTGGGCAAAAAAACCGAAAACTGAACCAAAAACTGAATTATCCGAATCCGAATAACCCGAACCGAATTTAAAATACGGTTTTTGGATAACCGAATTGAATAAACCGAATTTTGAATATGGTTTTTGGTTTGGTTTTGGATATTGAAACTCAAACCGAAAACCGACCCGAATACCGAATTGTAAATAAATAAATAAATTAAATATATATAATAATAAATAAAATTTAAAAATACAAAACTAAATTTATAAGTAAATATAAGTGGGAGGACTAATCTATAAATTTTAAAAAATTACCCCAAACATCTTAACATGAAAATGTGAAATGGATCAAATAGACAATGGACTGATATTCAAGTGTTTTACAATCCATATTCAATATAAAAAAAATTTAATAAATTAGTTCGTTTAAATTTCTTATAAATTTAAAAACAAGTATATATATATATTCTTTTAAATTTTTATTGGAATGAACGTAAACGGAAAGTATTAACTGTAATCAATAAATATCCATATCTAAACTATAGTGATCTTATTAATCACAGTGATAAGGTGCACGAATAATTAATTCTTCAATAGTAATCTTTCACTAGACTAAAGCGTTCCTCAAACAATGGACATTTTCCTCTGCTCTAAAAAATTAACAAACTACAATGGACTCATAAGAGATTACTTGGTGAAGAGATGAAAACAGTGATTAGCCAACCGAGAAGCATAAACAAGTGAGGATGTGGATCGCTGTGTAATGGTTATGCTTCTGGTAGCATGAAAATGAGCCTATTTCAATCTGATTCGTAATCTCCAGTCTCCACTTCCCATATTCACTAAAACAGAAGAAGAAAATATGGCAGTTCAAAGTCAAAACCAACGTTTAAATCTACTCGTAGTCGTATATAACCTAAAGCAACTAGCCTGGTACAACCTTTATTTAACCGCAGACAGTGGCAGAACCAGAACTGATTTTAAGGAGGGGCGGGATGATAATAGTAGAAAAATAATTTAACATAATACACGATCTAGAATGTATAAAATATCATTTTTACATAAACATAAAGATGTAAGAGATAAAATTAATGATAATTTAGATTTTATATTTGAACTAAATAACATTTTAATACATTAACTCTTAGTTTTAAAAAAATATAATTCCTAATAATTTTGATGAATACATCTACTAAAATATGTAATTTTAAACTTTAAAAAAACTTAAAAACTGTAATATATAAATATCATAGTTAATTTAGGAGAAAGTCTCCTATTAGACCATCTAAATGTTAGACTAATCATGAAAAATCTCGTTTCAATAACTATTATGGTCAAATTATAATTATTTATAAATTACTGTACATTTTAAAAGTTATAAGAAATTTGTTGCAATAAATAAAAATAAATATCAAATCAACTTATTAGTTATATCAGTTATAAAATAACCTCGTATAATGATTTGTCAGTCTAAAACAAGACGTTGTGTTAATTTAATAGTGGAATTTTTGTTTCACCATCTAAATGTATTTAAATTACTTATATAAATAGAAGAGAAAGAAATCATAAAATATATTATAAACACATTCATCATGTATGGAAAAGGTAAAAACATAAGTCAAATTAATAGGGTAATAATAATAAAAAGGATTTGAGATCAAACGGTATTAAATAAGGCAAAGTCTTGGGAAAGACGGTCTTTCCATAGGCTTATGGAAAGACGGGGTTTGATTAGAATATTAAAAGGTTAAAGGTCTTAGTTGCAATATTAAAATTTTAGTATGTAACATGTAGTAGTTATAAAATTTATAACCCGGTTCATGCAACCCGAAAATTTTATCTTAATTTCTTCTAATTTACACTTTAAACCTTGGTCTTTCCATAACTTATGGAAAGACCGTCTTTCAAGAGACGGACTCATTAAATAATCCTCAGTCACAAAATACTCCTCAAATTACATAATGTAATAATAAATTTAAAAAATTCTTGGAAAATACCCATTCTGTAGGCTTATGGAAAGACAGAGTTTAATTATAATAATACAAAGTAAAAGGTCTTAGTTGCAATATTAAAATTTTATTATTCAACGTGTAGTAGTTATAAAGTTTATAACCCGATTCATTCAACCCATAAATTTAATCTTCATTTCTTCTAATTTACATTTTAAACTATAATATTTCCATGACTTATGGAAAGACCGTCTTTCAAGAGACAGACTAATTATAAATTCAACAAAAAAAATAATGGCAGAAAAGGTGAAAAATGAGAAAATGGAACATGAATGAAATTGAAAGTTGAAACAGCAGAGAAGCAGCAAAGGCAGCCTTACTATACTACTTAGTCCCACATCGGAAGAGAGGAGATTTACTCTTCAAATTTCAACTATAAATATTAGGGCATTCCTCCATTCCCTCAAGGCAAAACATAAGATGCAAATGGGCCTCTATTGTTAAATTACTTGGCCTTTATTTTTGGGCTGTAATTATTTATTTGGAGTTAAAATTTTGGTATGTTTATGGACCGTTTGGTATAGTTTAGAACTGATTTAATTTAATTCAATTTGATAAAGATTGGAATGAATTCGGTTTATTTGAATGAATTCGGTTTCAAATTGAATTTGAATTTTAAATTTGGTTCGGATAATTCGGATTATTTAAATGGTTTGGGTTGGATTTGGTTTTTGATTTTTTAGAAAAAAAAATTGAATAATCCGAATCGAATAGACTGAAATTCGAATAAACAGAATCGATGTCCACCCCTACTAATTATCGTGAAATGTGTAGGTTATATAGGTCATGTTTCTGATGCACCACTCTGCTACAATTGTAATACAATGCATCTTTCCACAAATAATTTATATTTTCCACATACAATGTATCTCAGTTGTCAGAAATGAATTCTAAAACAACACATCTTTTCACGTAAATGATTACATTTTCCACAGACATCTTTTCACGTAAATGATTACATTTTCCACATCCTGTGTACGGTAGTTATCAGAATTTTAATAAACTCTGAATTGTGTATTTTTCCACATGACGATGCACTAAGTTGAGCATGCCGCCAACACTGCATCCCGTACACATCCTTAGTTCATCCTCATCTTTTCAATCAAGGAGTCAAACACTATACACCACCATCATTATAAGTATGTATAAATACGGATGTAGATAGAATGATGTATCTTTCCACATAAAGGATAATACATGTTAGACTTACCAACACAGTTTTAATACTTGTCCAAAAAATGTAACCTCGTAGATAGTTTTTACAAGTGTGCACTCCGCACTATCAAACTTGTTTTAACATCGCGAGTTCACAACTACTCGAATTCAATTATACTTAAATATCATCGTGTTTCATAAAACACCAACAGTAGATATGCCCCATTTTAGCACGTTTAGTTTCCAGATATCTCTTGTTCTCTACAGTAGATATGCCCCATTTTAGCACGTTTAGTTTCCAGATATCTCTTGTTCTCTTTCGTCACGAATGTCTGGAGCGACACGCGGCCGGAAACTTCCAAACCGTATTCCTTGAGCCCGGCGCACTTGGAGGGGTTGTTTGTTAGAAGCTTCACACTCTTAACTCCTATATCCTGTAGCATCTGCATAAAACAACAGGCATCAACAACGAGAATAACTAGTTAGCACAGTTTTAGTCACGACATAAGAGATTTATGTCACAGTTTTCAAATGTGACTAAGAAGATAATGTTATGACCTACAGTCATAGTGTATCGAAAACACCTATAAGTGTCACTAAAGCTCCTGTAATATCATTAGTGTCGTACTAAAACCGCTGTAATGTCATAAGTGTCACTAAAACTCCTGTTATATCATAAGTGTCACTAAAACTCCTGTAATATTATTAGTGTCACCAAAATTCATGTGTAATATCATTAGTGTCACTAAAACTACTATTATATCATAAGTGTCACAAAAAATCATGAAATATCATTAGTGTCACTAAAACTTCAGGTATATCATAAGTGACACTAAAACTCATGTAAAATCATTAGTGTCACTAAATCTCCCATACTAAAACTCATATAATATCATTAGTGTCACTAAAGCTCCATTAATATCATAAGTGTCACTAAAGCTCCATTAATATCATAAGTATCACTAAGGCTCTTGTACTAAAACTCCTGTAATCTCGCAAGTGTCAACAAAACCCTTGTAATATCTTAATATAATATCATTAGTGTCACTAAAGTTCTTGTTATATCATAAATGTCTCTAAGTATCTTGTACTAAAACTCCAGTAATATCATAAGTGTCAACAAAACTCTTGTAATATCTTAATATAATATCATTAATGTCACTAAAGCTCCTGTAATATCATAAGTGTCAACAAAACTCTTGTAATATCTTAATATAATATCATTAATGTCACTAAAGCTCCTGTTATATCATAAGTGTCTCTAAGGCTCTTGAACTAAAACTCCCGTAATATCATAAGTGTCACCAAAACTCTTGTAATATCTTAAGTGTCACTAAATCTCCCATAATATCATAAGTGTCGCTAAAACTCCGGTTATATCTTTAGTGTCACTCAAACTCCATTTATATTTTTAGTGTCACTAAAACTCCTGTAATATCATTAGTGTCACTAAAACTTGTGTGACTAAAGAGTTTACGTTTTGTATTGGAAATACCTGAACACCAACTCCATAATCCCTCGAGTCCACTGGCAAACCAAGCTCTTCATTAGCTTCCACAGTGTCGCGCCCCGCATCCTGCAGATTATAAGCTCGAAGCTTGTGCCCTAACCCGATCCCTCTTCCCTCGTGTCCACGGAGATACGCGAGGACGCCCCGCCCTTCTTCCGCGATCTGCTCCATGGCACGTGCCAGCTGGTTTCCACAGTCGCATCTAGCGGAGCCAAAAATGTCTCCTGTAAGGCATTCTGAGTGAACCCTAACCAGAACATCGAGTCCATCGCCGATATCGCCCTTCACCATAGCTACATTTTCAATTCCATCCAACACAGACGTGTAGCAGTGGGCAGTAAAGGGGCCCCAAAGGGTAGGTATTTTTGCTGCAGATGCAAACTCCACTAGTTTCTCCGTTTTCAACCTGTACCTGCATATTTTAACCAATTTCACAGCATTTAAAGAATGATACATTAAAATCTATAATCAGTAGAGAATGAAATCAGAACAAAAGGGTGTCTACTTGATTAAATCAGCAATTGACACAATCTTGATGTTCTCCTCCTCGACGAATTCTTGGAGCTTAGAGAGTGTGTCGAATGATCCATTGTCGGAAGCAAGCTTGGATAAAACTCCGACGGGTTCCAAACCGGCGAGCAAAGCTAGATCAATGGCGGCTTCTGTATGGCCGGCTTTCTTTAGGACACCTCCTTCCCTATATTTCAAGGGGAAAACATGGCCGGGGCGAATGAAATCCTCAGCCTTTGATTCTTTGGATGCAAGGGCCAGAATAGTTGTTGCCCTATCACCAGAAGAGACATCCTGCAAATGTAATTTTCAATTCTAAATCTCCACATTTATATTTTTTCTCTTAACTATCAGATTAATATACAAGTAAATGCATATTTTCATTAAACAATCATCAAAATTGTCATTTAATGGAAAAGTAATATGTTAGATCAACTAACAGCTAGATCAATTAGTTACGTCAACCATAAAATGACCATGTCTTACTGATAGTAAGCGTAAAACAAGACTTTGTGTTACCAAATTTGAAGAAAAATGAAAATATCAATAGTAGGACTATATTAAGATAAATTTCATCAAATTAAAGTTGGAATCAGAACGGGACCTTAAGCGCTTTTGGAAAAACAATCACTTACCACTGAAATCGCGTATGCGGTTGATAGCTTCTCCTCACTGTTTTCCAGCACAGGGATGCTCAATCGTTCCAAGCCCTCTTCCTTCAAGCTCACTCGGATGAAACCATCGCCGTGCTTCAAAATGAATGCCACGGCCTCGGCCGTGATCTTTGAGGCGGCCGTTGTTAAATATCCGACGTTTTCACCATCTACCACCAATACAATCTACAGCGGACAAAAAAGCCGATGGTAAAGCAAACTAAAGCTTGTCCGAACTTATTAGCAGTGTAAATTCAGTGAACTGTTATTCACATCCTTATTTTTGATAATGAGGGTCCTTTTCATGATAGAAAATTAATGAGGGTCCTAAACGGTCAAAATTCTCTATTTTACCCTTTTTAATTCATTTTAAAATTAAATGTTTGTAGTCTCCTAAAATATAGTTTAAAATGACCGATAAATATTTAATTACATAAAAAATAAATCCAATATATAAGAGTTAAGTTTTAAAATAAAATTATTTTAAAAAAACAAACTATTGCAAGACACTAAATTAACTTTGGGCAGATAAGGTAGAGCTTACATCATGTATAAAAGAAAGTTTGTTTCAAATGGTCACCACATTTATTTTCTTATTATTTTTAAAACTAGATTTATTTTTCAGCAGTATATATTTTGTGATGATTATAATTTTGTAAATCAATATTTTCATTTTCACATTTCCAACTAAAAGTAAAATGAGTTTTAAAAAATAAAAGTAATCTTGGATTATCAAAACACGAGGCTATAATTCATGATCCTTACCTTTCCATTCCGAACATCCCCAATGGCGTCTTTGACGGAGGAGAAGACTTCAGTTGGCTTAGCAACCGGAGCATCACCGCCATTGACAGGCGGCGGCAGCGGTTCAGTAGTCAAACCACCGTTGACCATCGGCGGCAGCTGTTCAGCATGGGAGGATGCTTCATTGACTCCAGCCATTCTTGTCCGAACTGAGGAATAGGTAGAAATTTATTTTGAGTGTTTTGAAATGTGTGTTTAGTGTAGGAATAAGGGAATGTGTAGTGCTTTATATAATGGTGATACTCTTGGTTTTTTAATTTTAGTAACGTTTTTATGTCAAAAGATTTTTACTTTGATTGGTGTTGAACAAATCATTTCATTAATTAGTGCCAAGAATTATATGTGATGATTTAATTGGATGTATTTGTACAAGTATCGAGAAGAAAAACGTTTTTACGCAAGGAGATCTTCACATGAAAGATGTTTAGAATTACAATAAAAATAGGAACTTTATTTCTTAGAATTTTTTTTAAAAAATTCTAAGTTTGACTTGCCTTAATCATTTAATCCATTCAAACTAATGGTCCATTCAATAGAAAACAATTGAAAATAACTTTACATCTTAGCCTTTAATCCATCCAAGTTAATAGCACAAAAAAAGAGAGAGGAAGATTTGATAGGAAACAAATGATCGACCTCAAATTAGAACCCTCCCTATATTTTCTTTTCTTTTCATTATATTAAAATGCCGTTGAATTCTTTTTTCAGTATCACACAGAATCTCAATATTATTTATATTTTTGATAAAATTATCACAATACTTTAAATATGAGTCCGTCTCTTGAAAGACGGTCTTTCCATGAATCATGGAAAGACAAAGGTTTAAAGCGCAAAATAGAAGAAATGAAGATAAAATTTCAGATTGCATGAATCGGATTATAAACTGTATATCTACTATACGTTGCATAACAAATATTTAATATTACAACTAAGACATATTACCTTTTATTATTCTAATTAATCCTCATTTTTTCATAAGCCTATGAAAAGACGGTGTTTTCCAAGATTTTTTCTATTATGAATTATAGAATAATATTTTGTTAAGCATTGAAAGAGATAATTCTGCAAATCAACTTCTCATCTTGACTCGGGAATGAATGTGCTCAAGAAAATCTTTAATAGTAATGATAACAGTAGCCGTGTAGAATTTAAAAATGGAAGTTATTAAAACTTAATAAATGCTATTTTTCCAAATCCCCGACCATTAGCGATAAAATCACAAAGTATTCCCCTCCACAGTGGTGCTCTTAACAAATTCTCTGAATGTAATTATCCATATTTTTGAAATGCAACTATCCATATTTTTTAATTACAGCTCAACAGAGTTTATAGATTTTAACATTTATTACAAATTAATAATTATTTTTATAATTAAAAATAATCTATATTTACTCTAAATCAAAATATATTTACCTAAACAAAAATTTTAAAAAATATTTAGTTTTATTGATTCGTGTGTAATGGGTAATTAAATATCTTACAACCATTTTATCTAAATCGATCCCATAGATGCCTCCCTACGGAGTCAGAGCCCGAATGCGAGGGCAAAAATGGAAAATCCAAAAATGATAACATTTCTAAAGCTGGCGGGCGCGAAAGGGGGGAGGCATTCATCGTTTGAAATTGCCACTTGGTGCAAGACACGTGGCACAGGCACAAATGTGATGCTTACAAAAGAAAACAATCTGGTCCAGTGGCATTTGAAAGTCACGAAATCCAAATGGTTTGGGCAAAGAATTGTACTACTTGGGTTGCATATTGCAATTATACACACATCAAATTTGTTGCTACAAATGGATCACAACCAGGGGCGGAACTAGGGGGGCGAGGGGGTGCGCCAGCCTCCCCTAGGAATCGTCGACCAAAGAATTTCCGGTGTTACTGTAGAAGGATTATGTTGAAATTAGTCTTTCCGCCACCCCTAATATTTTGATTATTGGGTGCCGAGAATTCTGATAGAAACTGTTGCTTTATTGTTAAGTTCAGCAAAGAAAATTTATGTAGGTAAAGAAGTTGCAGATGAATCTTTTGCAGAAGGTTTCCGGTGAGGCCGGAGAAGATGATGGCTTTGCCTTTCTTCCCCTTAAACAAACGACACCGTTTATCCCTTTATGTTAACCAATCATTCCTAAATTATCCTACGTGTCATTTCTCAATTCTTCCTAAATGGTCATGTGGGTCATTAATCAACATTTCCTTCTTCAAGCGCGTCCCATATATTATGCTGATCTCCATTTGTTATGGATAGTTTTTTATTTATTTTTAAAATTTAATACACTCTCTTTTAGTTTATCTTTTAAAATTGATAAACTTTATTTTTAATATAAAAAGACCCATATTCTCTAGAGTTTATTTGAATTAATTTGATTTGATCTGATTTAAATTGAACTAAACTAAAAATAAGTGTATTGAAAAATTGTAATTTATGATTAAATTAAGTTAAAATTTTTCAAACTAAATTTACACTAATCTGAATTGAACTAAAATAAGTGTATAGAAAAATAGTAATGTATAATTAAATTAAGTTAAAATTTCATCAAACTAAATTTACACTAATCTGAACTGAACTGAACTAAAATAAGTGTATTGAAAATAGTAATGTATGATTAAATTAAGTTAAAATTTCACCAAACTAAATTTACACTAAACTGATCTAAATTCAAATAAACCAAAATGAAATGCATATAAGCTCTAGAAAATAGGGTCCGAGTGACTCATTTTTATTTATTCATTTTTGTTTTTAATATTTGCAATTCAATATTTTCCACAATTTAATAGTATTCTAATATTAAAAAATTTAGACCTAATACTTTACGATACAATTTTTTTTACCATTACAAGCCAGGCCCCCCCCCCCCCCCCCCCCCCCCCCCCCGATTCTGGTTCCACCACTGATCACAACACCGGTAAAGATGTGTTTTGGTGCACAATATACGTAGCATTGGTACCATATGATCATATGCATCAGTATCACATACCCAGGGGCGGAACTAGAGGGGGTGAGGGGGTGCTTCAGCCTCCCCTATGATTTGCCGGCCAAGAAATTAAGGTGTTGTATCGGAAAATTTATCTAAACATTAGTTAGTTCTGCCACCCCTAATTCATCGGATCTTGTAAGCGTTGGTAAATATGATAGAAGACGATGGCCGAATCTTCAAATTAGGCAAGAAATATATGCAAACAGAGAAATTTGCAGTTTGCACTGATTTGGAACGAGTGGTTAGAAGCACTGATTGCACCGAATGATGATTAAATATGTATCCTATGTGGACAAATTAAGATCCGGGTTTCAAGTTCTCCATTATTTAACTACTATTCGTGTATTCCACTTATTCTCTCAACTCTGATACACTTCTAATGTAGTCATTTTCTCAAATATTTTTTTTAAGTTAACCCATATTAATGGGAGGAATATGTATTAGGTTCCCCAATCCTGAAAAGATAGTAAACATTTACAAAAGTTTATCTTCAAAATAATTTTGAAGACTTTGTACAAAAAGCTACAACTTCTTGGTTATCAGAATATCGGAGCAAAAAATTCTACTTAGGCCGTTTTTGGTGATGATTCCATTTTCCATGTCTCCACCCCTCGTGTTAACATGGTTAAATAACCAGATCTCCAAAAAGGCTCTAAGTGGGGCTGTTATGAATGCTCGAGTGCTCAAGTGTTGAAGTGCTCGATGTCCTAGCTCGAGGGCTCGAGAGCCTGAGTGTTCGAGGTATCCAGTCCTCGAGGGCTCCAAGGCTCGATGGTTCGAGGGCTCTAGTGTTTGAATGCTCGAGGGCTCCAGCGCTCGAGGGCTCCAAGGCTCGAAGGTTCGAGGGCTCGAGTGCTCGAAGGCTCGAGGGCTCCAGTGCTCGAGGGCTCCAAGGTATCCAGTGTTCGAGGCTCCAGTGCTCGAGGGCTCCAATGCTCGAGGGCTCTAAGGTATCCAGTGTTCGAGGCTCGATGGTTTGAGGGCTCGAGTGCTTGAGTGCTCGAAGGTTCGAGGGCTCGAGTGCTCGATGGTTCGAGGGCTCCAGTGCTCGAGGGCTCCAAGGTTCGATGCTCCAAGGTTCGAGGGCTCCAGTGCTCCAGGGCTCCAAGGTATCCAGTGTTCGAGGCTCCAGTGCTCCAGGGCTCCAGTGCTCCAGGGCTCCAAGGTATCCAGTGTCCGAGGCTCGATGGTTCGGGGGCTCGAGTGCTTGAGTGCTCGATGGTTTGAGTGCCTGATGGCTCAAAGGCGGCAGGGCTCGAGAGGCTCGATGGTTTGAGGGCTCGAGTGCTTAAGTGCTCGAGGGCTCGAGGGCTCCAAGGTATCTAGTGTTCGAGGCTCGATGGTTCGAGGGCTCGAGTGCTTGAGTGCTCGATGGTTCGAGTGCCTGATGGCTCGAGGGCGACAGGGCTTGAGAGCTCGAGAGCTCGAGGGATCCAGGGCTCGAGGCCTCCTAGGCTCGAGGGCTCGAGAGCTTGAGTGCTCGAGGGATCCAGGGCTCGAGGCCTCCTAGGCTCGAGGGCTGGAGAGCTTGAGTGTTCGAGGTATCCAGTGCTCGAGGGCTCCAAGGCTCGAGGGCTCCAAGGCTTGAGTGCTCGAGGACTCCAGGGCTCGAAGGCTCTAGGCTCGAGTGCTTGATGGTATCAACGCATCGAATGGGAAAACTTGAAACGATTCCAAAGATCAGTAGCCAAAACTGGACTTATGCTTCCACTAGGTAGAAACTGGGAATCCGCCATGTGGAAGTGCAAATGAGACTGTGAAAAATGGTAGCCAACGCGGAAGGGCAGAAAAAGAACAAAAATCCAAAGCCATGAAGGGAAGTAGTCCATAACCTGAAACAGAAGAGAGGAAAGATCAGCAGTATCAATCTTATTTAAAGGCTTGCCTATGGATTCTAATATAAGGTGTATGAATACTATCCATATAGATTAAGCCTTTAATATGTGTCGGAATGTTGGTCACATGCAAAGGAGAAACCATCGCAGAGGATGCTTGATATTTCGCAATGGCATCCACTACTGAGTTACATTCTCTATGTGTGTGCTTGAGGGTAGCATGGGATAAAAGAGTGTGAACTCGGAAAACTAGAGGGTATAGGGTCTATTTGGAAACTGAAGGATCATTAATCATATTTACTGCCAGTAGCGAGTCAGATTCAATAATGAGGTTGGGATATCTGTCCAGACAGATCTGACATGCCATAAGAATTGCCTTAACTTCAGCTTCCAGTGGAGATGTGGTTGTTATGGTCTCTGATCTAATAAGGATTGGTAAACCTTGGTAATTGCGAGCAATTAAGCCAATTGAAATAGAGGAATTAGACCAAGATGCATCCACGTTAACCTTGATGAAACTGTGATCTGGAGATTCCTAGTAAACAGTGGAAATAGTTGGCTTTGGTGGTGGTCTGGGGGGAAACATCAGAGAAGGGAGCTGAAAACTTAGGTTAGGAAATATAGTTGGGAAGCAGGGAGAGGAGGTAATGGAAAGGTAGAGAGTATCTGTAACTTCCTTGCTAATATGGGAGATAGAAAAAGGTGTGTCATCAAAAAAATAAGCATTCCTAGCCTTCCATAAAGCCCAATAGATCAGAGAAGGAATCAGATGACATAGCATTCTCTGCACTCCAGTAAGGTCACTACAGTTCCAGAAAATGAAAAAAGTATCCACTATATTATGCACATTTTGCAAACTTAAATTCACTATAGCAGCAATCTGAATCCAAATGGATTTAGCAAGATGAAAATTTATAAAGAAATGTTCCATGGAGTCAGATTGATTGCACAGAGGACATTTAGAGGCTAAGCTATAACCACATTTTATGAGGATATCATCAAATGGTAAGAAGGAGTTAAGCAGTTTCCAGATAAAGATAGAAATCTTCTTAGGTAACCTTGGATTCCATATGAGCTTATTAACTGGGAAATTACCTGATTTATATGTTAGCATTTTGTAAGCATATTTGAAAGAGAATCTACCAGTCATTTCCGGTTTCCAAATCAGTTTATCCTCTCTACCATGCTCAATTTCAGCATCCTGCAAGAAAATAAAAATATCATTTTCCAAGAAGGGAGCTATCCGAGATAGAATTGATACTTTGTTGTTTATAAATTTAGCAACTGAGCAGGGGTAGAACATAGAAATGATGTAAGATGGAGTACAATTAATCAGAGGACCATTTGGACACCAGTTAGCAGACCAGAAATCACACATACCCTGTCCATGAATAATTAGAGAATTCCTTTCAGCAGTAAGGTTAATATTACAGATTCTCTTCTATGTTTTTGAATTTTTGTGAGATTGGGGAAGGGACCATAGTAATTTGGCCCACATAGTGTTACCTAATTGGCTTTTCCACCATAATTTAAGTGAACAGGCTTCAACAATTGACTGGATGGATCTAAAACCTAAACCATAATGGGATTTAGGAATAGCAATGGCAGGCCATTTTCTCCAGACCTTGTGCTTTCTATCCTCAGTTTCTCCCCAAAAGAATCTAGACATTCTTTTTTCCATGGACTGAATAATAGAATTAGGGGGTTTGAGAACAGTCCAAATGTGTTGAGGGATAGAATATAGACATGATTGGACCAGTATCATTTTCTCTCCAGGGCTTAACCATCTGTTCTTCCAATTTTTTAATCTTTTATCCATGATTTCAAGGATGGGGTGGAAGTATCTAGATAGAGTTCTACATTTAAAAATATGGCAGCCCAGGTATTTGAAGGGGAAAGTGCCCTTTTTCATGCCTAGGATAGCTCTAATCTGATGATTCTTTGTAACTGTAGCCCTCTTACTGATGTAGAACTCAGATTTTTCATAACTAATTTTCTGGCCTGATGTTAACTCAAAAAAATGCAGAAAAGCTTTAATCCTAATCAGACCAGGTTTAGAAGCTTGCATGAAAATAATGGTATCATCCGCATAGCTTAAGTGAGTGACTGGGGTAATATTAGAGGGCAGTGAGAAATATGGAAAACTTTTATTTTGAAAAATGAATGAAAGGCTCCTAGAAAAAAATTCAGTGAAGATATTAAAAAGGAAGGGAGAGAGTGGATCGCCTTGTTTGATTCCTCTGCTTGATTTAAAAAACACCAACAGGATTACCATTAATAAGCACTGAGAAATAAGCCTGTGCAAGGTTGTTCATGACAGCCTTGAGGAATTTACCTGAGAAACCAAATTTACATAGTATATTTTGCAGAAAACCCCAGGTAACCCTATTGAAGGCTTTTTTTAAGTCCAATTTAAGCATACAATTAGGGGTTATGTTTTTTTGTCTAGGAATCTAACTATCTCCTGCAGGTATAGGATATTGTCAGAGATATCTCTGTTCTTCATAAAGGTTGTTTGATTGTTTGAAATTAGTTTCTCCATATGAGGTTTCAATCTTTCTATCAGGACCTTAGAGCAGATTTTGTTAGCTACATTAGAAAGACTAATAGGTCTGAAATCATCAAAAGAAGATGGAGTAGGTTTTTTGGGAATCAGAGTTATCCAAGTGCTAGTAATACCTCTTGGCATGCTAGATCCAGAAAGGAAATCATTTACTGCAATAATGAGGTCATCTTTTATGAAATCCCAGCATTTAATTTAAAATTTGCTTGAAAAACCATCAGGTCCTAGGCTGCTATTCTTATTTAGACTCACAACCACAAGTTTGAGCTCAGTTTTAGTTACAGGCTGGGATAGTCTAAGATTATCTTGTTCAGTAATGGTGGCAGGAATTTGACTGATGAAATGTGGGTAGTAAGTAAAATCCACTGAATTCCTGGGCTCGGTCAGCAGGTCAGAGAAGTAGGAAACAGCTTCCTTTTGGATGTCTACAGGGTTATCAAGCCATTGCCCAAGAGAATTTTTTATCTTGGATATATGCAATTTACAATTTTTCTCCTGAACGGTCTTGTGAAAAAATAGGGTGTTGTTATCTCCACACTTGAACCAGTTCAACCTAGATTTATGTTTCCAGAAATTTTCTTTCTCTTTTAAATCTCTAAGAAGTAATGCCTTTTTTTCATTAAGGTTGATACAATCAGTGTCTGAGTGCGTTAAATCATAAACAGCTTCTTGTCTCCTCAGATTTTCTTCAGCATTAATTACATTGGCATCTATGTCACCAAAACTTTCTTTATTCCAGATCTTAATCACTTTCTTAACTCTAATAAGCTTGAGGTATAGTCCCATCATTCCTGTTTGGGGCACATGAATGATCCAATTATGTTTGATCAAGTCTAGGAATTCTGGTCTATTAAACCAGCAGTTGAGAAACCTAAATGGTTTAGGGTGTGATGGGATCTGGGATGAAATTTATAAGAGGGGGGGTGAATGGTCTGATGATTGCCTATTAAGGATCTGAATAGAAGAGGCTGAGAATTTATTACTCCATTGAACAGTACACAAACCTCTATCTAACCTTTTAGAAGTAGGATTTCTAAGCCTAGAATTAATCCATGTAAACAAATTCCCTACTGTATTAATCTCCTGAAGTCCCTGGTTATTAATCCAATTATGAAAATCCCTAATACTGCCTAGATTAGGAAAACTAGGGCCTCTATATTCATCAGGTGTGATAATTGTATTGAAATCCCCTATGAAAACAGTTTCATTTGGTGGGAGAAGGCTTAGGTCATGCCATAGTTTCTTCCTACCTTCTCTATTCCTAAGTGCATATACAAAGACCATTTCCATTTGAAAGTTAGATCCTAAATGGGTGATTTTTACATTTAAGAATTGCTCATGGTGGCATACTAGATTAACAGTCATTGAGTCATTCCACATAAGCCAAATTTTGCCATTATGAAGAGGGAGATTATGTGAGTAATGCAGCTTCTCCATATATGTTTGGCATTGAGAATTATCATGCATAGGTTCTATAATACAGAGAAGCTGTATTTTCTTATGAACAGTCAAATGTTTCAGCCTTAGCATTGAGGTATCAATTCCTCTCAGATTCCATATCAGGAAATTAAACTTTAGACTGTGCATCATTGTTCACCCGATTTATGGCTTTTAGTGGTAGATCTGAGCATCATCTTATTTAATTGACTAATATAATAATTTTTTTAAATCTTAGCCTTACCTTGGCCATTAGTCTTACCTGATAGTTTGCTTGAACCTTCCTGAGGATCAGGCAGTGGGTGAGAGTCCTCAGCAGGATCTTTACTAACGTCAAAAGGATCCTAGGGGTCCTGAGCCACACATTCGTCAGTGCTAGAATGATAATCCATTTCCTACAAAATAGAAAATGTATTTTCCATCTTTCCTTGGTGTGAAAGTGAGGGGTTAGTAGGAGAGAGTTGGAGGAGTGTCAAACTATGGGAACCAATCACAATATCATCCTTAGCATAAAATCTAGGGGCTCTAATAGGAGTAGTGACCTCAGTTTGATTTATTAGTTCCCTAAGAGATGATTGGGACTTATCTAATACTTGTATTACAGGGGTTTGGTGTGGGGAGGAGGGGTGAGGTAACTGAGATATGCTGATGTTAGGGATTGCTTCTGTTATCTTAGGGCCATATGAAAGGGGATCAGAGCCAGGATTAGTATTAGCTAACTGATGGGGAATGGTTACTAAGTTGGGCATCTTAGAGGGAGGCTGATTGTTAGCAAACCACACAGGAGCTCTATCAAACTTAAGCCCTGTAGCATACCATTTTGGCATTAGATCAGCATTGTTATGAGGGATAGCTTTACATTGACTAAGCGAATGTCCCAGTTTGGCACAGTGGTCACAGTACATGGGAACATCTTCATATTCAAAATTATACTTCATGTTGTTACTTTCTGATCCTAATCTAATAGAGGTGTGAAGTGGTTTCTGTAAGTCTACTTCAACACACAATTTGATGGCAGAAGGCCTGGTTAACATCTCAGTAGCCAAATCTTTTTTGATGAAATTACCTATACTATTACCAATGGCCTCAGTAGATGAAGTATTATAATAGTACAGGGGAACTTCCCTGATCGTGCACCAGACAGGAACGATTGGGGATTCCTTGTGCATTGAGAAATCTGGCGACCATTTCAGGATTTTCATCAGGACACCATTGAAGCTCCAGCTCCCTTTGATCCAACATCGCTGATAGTCGTTAATGTGGTCGAACCTGATGAGGACATGCTTGAAGTCCAGAGATCCCAATTGATATTTTTCGGCAACCCCACTGTTTTGAAAGATGACTCCAGCTATTCCATTGTGAGTTTGCCTTTGGTAAATTTGCCTACGAGAGCGTTGGCGTAGTGAGCTGAGAGTTTTGTGATTTCATCCTCAGAGTATAAGCATGCGGGTTCACCAAGGTGCTCCGATTTTGGGATCAATTCAGGGTTGTCCGAGAGCGATTGGCGAAGGGGTGGTGATTTTGATTGAAGGGCAGAGAAGAAGGATTTATGGTTGTGGATGGTGTTGCTATTCTCTGCCATGGTGGCCGGCCGCAGGGAAACCGAAGCCAGCGACGTCGCTTGTCGGCCAAGAGGGAGCCGTAAGCGGCGGAAGAAGCCATTACCGGTGTGGAAAAACACCGTTGGATTCAGAATCGGAGGAGAGAGAAGAGAGTAAATAGATACACTACTTGGGAAGGCCATATTTATGATAAAAAAGAATAATTCTCATTCATTGATTTATTTATTTTACCCTCGACGATTAATTTTCTCCATTCAGATTTTTTGGAAAGGCCATATTTCCATAGGCACAAGATTAAATTTAAATTATAGAAAAGTAAAAGGTGTTAGCTGTAATATTAAAAATTTATTATGCAACGTGTAGTAGTTTTAAGTTTATGACCTATTTAATGCAACACAAAAAAATTATCTTTTTTCTTCTAATTTGAGATTCAAACATTGGTTTTTCTATAACTTCTGGAAAAACCGTCTTTCAAGAGACGACTCTTAAAATATTTAGCATCAAAATTAATATTACATGTTATGTATTATTTTACAAAATCAATTAATTATGAATTGTTGATAGTATTTCTAATTCAAAATTTATAAATCTAAAATCCTACACAATGATAAAAATTGTGAAGCCCTCCCCCCCCAATTTGGTCCTGGTTCCGCCACTGCACATATACCGGTGCTAAAATCACTTAAGCACCGGTATTGATTACCAGTACTAGAAATCTATATTCCAGCATCGCCATACTTAGGCAAGGTATTCAAAGGGGTCATAATACCGGTGTCTATGTGGAAAAATACCACATATATATATATATATATATATATATATATATATATATATATATATATATTCCTGTCCTGCTACAATAGTGAAAGGACATTTTTAATGCATTTAAAAATATTACTCCCCCCGTCCCGGCTATTTTTGCACTTATCACTATTCATTAAGTCAAACTTTGTTACTTAGAATAGTAAATTTCAAGTAATGCATAAAATAATATATCATCATATGTGATATCATTAGAATCGTGTTATCATTTATTTTTATAATATTATTTTTCATCATTTTCAAATATTTATAATTAAAGATATTAATGGTCAAAATTAGTTCTAGTCAATCTGAAAAAAAAATAAAAAATTTCCAGACGGAGGGAGTATCATATTTATGTTATAATATTTAATTTCAGTAATTATGAAAGAATTTGAATATTCAGAAAAATTTGATGATAAAAATTTGAAAAAAGTGCCTTTATAACCCTACATACTTCACGTAAGTTCCAATATAACCTTTCAGTGTTTGAAAATGCCAATATAACCCTACCTAGTTGACATAAATGCAAAACTACCCATTCCGATCAATTTTAGCCAGAATTCAGTGAAAAAAAGTTTAGCCAGATCTATTTTAACCCTTTGAAAAAAATTGAAAAAAATGAAATTACATTTATGCCTTATTTTCTCCTTTTTTCTCCTCTATTCTTCTCTTTCTTCCCTGACTTTACCTCTGCCCTTCTTCTCCTCTTTCTCACCGATGCCGTTTGGTGGTCATTCAATCGTGTCGCACCGTCCGTTCAATCACTTGAAGGAGAGGGCGTGATGGTGCTGGTGATGGTGGCTTGAGGGAGAGGGATTGGTGGTGGTGGTGGCGGGGGTTGGGTTTAAATCTAGGGTTTCAAGGCGGTGGTGAGGGTTTCACGGTGAGGCTAGGGGTGGGTTAAGGGATTGGGTTTCACGGCGGGAGGAAGAGGTGGTGGTGGCAGGGCTAGGGATGGTGACGATATTGGCCAAAGAGGAGGTGGCAACGGGGCTGGTGGCAGGGCTTTAACGACGGGGCTAAGATGGTGGCAACAGGGCTGGTGATGAGGGCATAACAACAGGGCTATGATGGTGGCGGTATTGGCTGGAGAGGAAGTAGCGACAGGACTGGGCAGTTTCAAGGCAGGGATAAGGCTGGTGGCAGGGATATGGTTCGTGTCTCACGGTCGGAGGAAGAGGTGGTGACAACAGGTTTAACAGCGGGGCTAGGTGGTGGTGGTGGTTTGCTGGAGAAGGTGGTGGTGGTGGTGGTGGTAGGGGCTGGCTGGTGGTTGTGGTAGTGGTGGTCAGGCAGGAGGTGTTGGTGATGGTTGGCTAGCGGTATTGGTAGAGGCATGGTGGGAAATGGGTGGTGGTGGTGATAGGGGTCGCCTGGTGGTAGTGGTTCCCTGGGGGTGGAAGTGGTGGTGGCTGACTGGTGGTGGGGCCCAACGGTGGAAGTGGTGGTGGTGGTTTGCTGGAGAGGGTGGTAGTGGTGGTCGCGGTGGCCAGGCGGGAGGTGGTGGTGGTAGCCTGACGGTGGAGATGGAGGTGGTGACCTTAGGTCAAAAATGTCCAAACACTTATAGGGTTTAAGTTAAAGGGTATTTTAGTCATATTATATGTGGTCAGCATCGATCAACACCGAAAATAGATTATTAGGGTTATATTGACACTTATGTCAACTAGTTAGAGTTATATTTGCACCAAAAATTATCTAAGGGCTTTATTGGCACTTACTCAAGTAGATAGAGTTATATTGGCACTTATCCCTAAAAAAATTAAGTTTATATTGTTTCATTCACGTATAAACTTTGGTTGTTGCCACTACTGGAGGCATAGTTTGTTGTATGCTTGTCGATGCCACAATCACCTTCTCGGTGGTCCTTCTTTCACGGCAGCAGTGTGTGGCTCATTTTGATCTTAGTTGGGGCCTGGGGTAACGAGAAGGGGTGTATTAAGTATTTCACATTAACCACTTGGGATAGCCCAGTGGCCAGGGTAGTGTGCCCCTCAGGTACAACCAAGGTTCGACTCCCCCCTCCCTCCTGGAGTTGTATTATTATGGGGTTTAAGTCTCCGTATACACCGTGTTAGCTATAAGAGCCTCACTTCGTGTGAGTCGTGTGGGAGTCTCACCTCACATTTGTGTTAGACACATTTTTATGAGGCACCTTGGACTTGAATAAAGTGTGGAACATCTTCCAAAAAAAGTATTTCACATTTTACTTATGTTTATTTTTAAAATTATGAGGGCAAATTTGTCTTTTCCTTCATTTCCAGCCAAAATCATCCGTTGACAAAAAAACTCAGATGGATCCAAGTTTTTCTTCCCACTTTGAATAAATCAAATAGAAAATTAGATAAGATTTTATTCTTTTTTACTTGACTAGAGTTATATTTAGACTAGTCTACTTTGTACTATATTTATACTCTTCCTCATATCTGAATCATAACGGGAAATTACTTTACCATGGTATCAAAGCAAACCTGGTCCAAAACTTTCCAAATCCCTTAGACACTTTTTTTTCATTGATCGACCACCCCTCCCTCTCTTTATCATGTCTAAAGACAAACTATCTTATAATACCTTGCTCCATATGATGACGATCAAATTATCGTCATAAAACTCTCTCTTGTGGAAGCGTCAGTTGGTTATGTCCTCAAGCCATAGAAGTTGATCGGTTTTCTTGATAGGTCCAAGCCCGATCCAACTCTCCCTCCACATCCCCAGGCCAGCGCTCCTCCCCCAATTATGCTCAGGCTGCCAGGGGCTTAACTTTCGGTCGCGGTGGTACGAAAGTTGATCCTATGGAAGCCTATTTGAAGACCAAGGCTAAGCATGATCTCTGGGTGGATGAAGATCAACGTGTGTGCAGTCTTCTCTTCTCTTCTCTCACTCCGGAAGCCTTGCTGGAGATCCATGATTGTGCGACATCAAAGGACATCTGGGACAGTATTTCGGCAACTTTCCATGATAGCAGTGCCTCTACCATCCTTCGTCTTTGTGTTGATGCTAATGGTATACGTAAGACTGGTACAACTAATTAACTTCATCTTAAATTTAAAGATTTTTTTTAGAAGCTGTTTATGATGGGTTCATGTGTATCAAATGATGATAAAATTATCTGGTTTCTGACTACTCTTCGCACCGAGTTTAAGGATTTTTTCTGCACCTTTGATTGATTCAGCACCCACTCCTTTATATGCCGATGTGTTATCCCGTGGAAAAAACTACGAAGCCTTGTTGAGAAATGTACATGCCATATCGGCACCAGTAGCAGGGCCTGCCACGTTCGCAGCAAATAAAACCCCTCAGTCGGCCACTCGTGGGATCAAGCGTCGACGAGGAGCAGTGACGCGTTTGGTTCACGCGCCGCCAGAGGGCACTCTGGCCTACTCCGTTTGTCGGTGGTTCTGGTCCTGCCCGTGGCCGGCTGCACTGCACCTGGTGTGGTCATCCTGGTTATTACACCACTACCTGTTACAAGATGTTGGCACAGACTGGTTCTCAGGTTAATGGTCATCGTACAGATTCCACCCATATGGCTAAAAATTTTCACTCTACCCTGCAGTTAGAACCCACTCCACGCTCTTCTGATTGGTATATCGACTCTAGCACCACCAGTCATATGGTATCCTCAGCTTATGGTTTGGTGTCTGAATCTCCATATTCTTGTAATTCTTGTGTCTCTGTTGTTAATGGCGCTTCTATTCAATTTTTTCATGTTGGCGACATTAAGATTTCTGATGATTTATGCATGTCAGATGTGCTAGTTGTTCCTGATATTACTAAGAACCTGGTGTTTATTAGTAAACTGACTAGAGATTTGAATGTTTTTGTCACTTTTGATTATCGGAACTTTGTCATTCAGAATAAAGTTTCCAAGGCAGTCGTGGGCAGGGCCCACAATGAGGGTGGTCTCTATGGTTTAGATAGAGGTGAGGCAACACTTTTTCCCATTTACAATAGAATAAAGGATGGCATCTTACGAGCTTTGGCACACTCGCTTGGGACACGCTCCAACAATAGTTATTTCCAGTTTGCAGAAGTCTGGTTTAGTTTTAGTATCTTCCTTGCTGCCTAAACCAGTAACCTGCGCCACTTGTGTTATGGAAAAAGGTCAACAATTTGGTTTTGTTGAGAACCATAAATGTGACGTGCACGTGCTTGATTTGATTCACTGTGACTTGTGGGGACCTTCCCATGTTTTAACGTCGAATGATTTTTTGTACTATGCCTTATTTTTGGATGATTTTTCTCATTTCACTTGGCTTTATCCACTTCGTTGCAAGTCGGATTTTATTGATGCATATTTACAGCTTGAGGCATTCGTAGAAAATCAATTTTCATCCCAAATTAAGGTTTTTCAGAGTGAAGGTGGTACGGAGTTTCTGAACAGTCGCCTGAGGACCCATTTCGCCACTAAGGGCATCCACCATCAGATATCATGTCCTTACACTCCGGAGTAGAATGGACGTGCAGAGCACAAAATAGACATGTCGCCAAAATGGGCCTCACAGTGCTCTTCCATTTGCATTTGCCTATTTCTTGTTGGGATGATGTTTTTGTCACGACTGCCTACACGATCAACCGATTACCTACTCATATACTTCATGGTTCTTCTCCTTATGGGCTTCTCTATTGTCGCAACCCTATTTACTCAAATTACCATCCATTTAGGTGCAAGGTATTTCCATTTGTCGACCATATGCAGATCACAAGTTATCTCCCCGCAGTATTCCCTGTGTCTTCATTGGCTATAGCTTACAGCACAAAGGTTTCCGGTGCCTTGATTCATCGACATGCAAAGTCTGTATCACTCATCATGCTTGTTTTGACGAGACGCATTTTCCATTTACCTCTGCTTCGATTTTGGGTCTCCTGCATCCGCCCTTGATATCTCAGCAATTATTGACCCTTATGACAACTCTGCTGCTCTTGTGCCCGTTCCGGTCGAGCCTCCATCCCCACCATGCACCATCTGTACAACCGAACTGGATCTGGTCTCTCACTTTTCGGTTACGGCACAGCTAGCCTCGGTTGTTCCCTCTCCAGCCTCCATCACCGGTCACTCTGTGGTCAGCATGGCTTGGTCTTCTCCGGGATCGTCAGCTGTCTCTACTCCTCCAGCTTCACCACCTCAGCCTCGTACTCATCACATGGTAACTCGGTCGGCCACTGGTGCTATCCAGTGCAGGGATTATTTTGATATTATTGCGCATGGTCTTACTGTTGCACTTCTTTCTCAGATGGAGCCCACTAATTATCGCTCTGTCCTTCAGGATCCAGCCTAGGTTTTGGCCATGGACGATGAGATGGCCGCTCTTCATGGTCAGCACACTTGGGACTTGGTGTCTCGGCCTTCGGATGCCAACATTGTTGGTTCCAAATGGGTCTATAGGCTCAAGTACTGACTGGATGGCACTATTGAGCATCACAAAGCCAGACTTGTGGCGCGGGATTTTTCACAAATTTTGGGGTTTGACTTTGACCACACTTTCAATCCTATGGTCAAAGCCTCCACTATTTGGACAGTTCTCACCATTGCCACCATGCCTTCCTGGTTGCTTCATCAGCTGGACGTCAAGAACGCTTTCCTTAGTGATGTTCTCAATGCTCCAGTCTATATGAAATATCCTATTGGTTATCAGGATTCTGCACGTCCAGACTAAGTTTTTCGCTTGCGGAAGGCCATTATGGTCTTAAGCAGGCTTCTTGGGCTTGGTTCTAGCACTTCATCAGTTATCTGACATAGCTTAGTTGTCAGTGCAGCTCAGCCGATACTTCCTTATTTATTCTCTCGAGAGGGTTGTTGTTACTGTATCTCCTTGTGTATGTGGACGTTATCATTCTCACGGGAATTGACTCGACTCTTCTTCATCAGTTCATTGATTAGACACACAGAGAGTTTGCGATCAAGGATCTAGGTGCTCTTCATTACTTTCTTGGCCTTGAAGTTTTGCCTACCTCCTCAGGGTTACTTCTTGGTCAAGCTAAATATGCTCGGGATATTCTGACTTGAGGCGGTATGTCTGATGCTACACCAGTTTGAACGCCACTTGTTGTTGGGTCTCAGCTTCACACTTCGACCAGTCCTCTGTTCTGAAATACTACACTATATCGTTATCTTGTTGGGGCACTCTAGTATCTCACCATCACTCATCTGGATTTTGCCTTCTTGGTCAACACGGTTAGTCAATATCTTCAGGATCCCAGATATGATCATTTGGCTGCAGTGACACGGATTTGCATTATGTTCGAGGCACCCTTCATTTTGGTCTTAGCTTTCGTTCTACCAGTTCTCCTGAGGCGTTAGGGTATTTTGATGCTGGCTGGACTTGCTGTCTGGAGACTCGTCGGTCCACTTATGGTTATGCGGTTTTCCTTGGTGGGAATCTGGTTTTTTGGAGTGCCAAGAAACAGCCCACCATTTCTCGCTCCAGCACCGAATCTGAGTATCATGCTCTTGCCAACACTGCTTTGGCGGTGGTTTGGCTCACTCATTTGCTTTGTGATCTTAGGGTTTTACTTTCTGATTCACCATTGCTATTATGCGATAACAGCAGTGCTATATTTTTAGCTTAGAATCCTGTGGCACACAACTGAGTGAAGCATATTGACATCGACTACCATTTTGTTCGCGAGGTGGTAACTTTTAGCAAGCTGCGCATTGAACATGTCCCAATTTCTCTTCAGATTGCGGACATCTTCACCGAGGGGCTCTCTTGTCCGCTGTTTGAGTTCTTCAGGTCCAAGCTGTGCATCAATGAGCATCCGAAGCTTCGCTTGAGAGTGGGTGCTAGAATAAATCAAGTAGAAGATTAGATAAAATTTTATTCTTGTTGACTAGGCTAGAGTTATATTTAGGCTAGTTTACTTTGTACTCTATTTATACTCTTCCTCATTAATCAGAATCATTACACGAAATTACTTTATCATATTATTTTAACACTTTCAAACGAAAACATGGATTATTTTAGCATTTTACTCTAAGTTTTATTATTCAAACTGATAGGATAAGATGAGATATGATTGGGATATGATTGAGATTTGATAGGGATCTTATGCCTAGATACATTATATGTCTGGACCTAGTATCTCTATATGTATTCCATTATTCACAAACATTAATGCATGGATAATTACCTTATTCACATGGCATCAAACTAATTTCGATCCAAACCTTTTCCACCCGCAACCTTGTCTGCGTTTTTCTCCTCCCTCAATTCTTATCCATCTTCTAAAAACTCATCAGCACCTTCTTGTTCTTTCTCTAAAAATTCCAAGATTCCCTCCCTAAATAATTAGTCATTTCCTTTTACTCCCACTCAGCTCACCTTCATTTTCCTCTGTTGCAAAGTTTCGGCAACAACTTCATTCTGTACTTGGTTCAAAACCCGCTGCCCACTCTTACCTCCTCCTCAAGCACATTTTTTTCTCCTCTCATCATGGTTGAATCATGCAAGTTTCTGTACAATAATTTTCTGCATATGTTCACCCTCAAGCTGTGTTCAATAAACTACTTGCTATGGAAACGACAGGTTGTTCATATTCTCAAACCACAGGGACTGTACGATTTTCTTGATGGAACCAAGCCATGTATGTTTCTTCCTTCGCCACCATCGGATTCCACATTGTCATCTCCCTCCTATGCAATGGTCACTAGCTCCTTTTCTGGTTCCACGAAAAGCCTTGGTTGCACGTAAAGCATAGCTTAACGAGGATCAGTGAGTCTGTAGCATTTTGTTCTCATTCTTATCTCCAAAAGCCCTGGCTGAGCTTGGCGATTATAATACTTTGCAACAAATGTGGGAGAACATTACTGCTGCTCATCATAACCAAAGTAAGTCGACCATTCTACGCCTTCGTTCCATTGCCTTTACTATCAGTAAGAATGGTTCGGTGCATGAGTTACATCTTCAATTTAAGACTGTGTTCCATCAACCTACTAGTTTGGGTGCTCCTGCATCAAATGATGGTTAACTTCTTTGGTTTTTGACTGCTTTGGGTTCTGAATTTAAGGATTTTTCTTCCCCGTTTATCACTGCTTCTTTGGATCCTTTGTATGCCGAGATAGTTAATCATGCAAAGGACCACGAAGCATTTTTAAACAATTTGTAGGGACAATATGTTTCTGGTGGTACTGCAGTTAGGTCAGTCGCATCCGCAGCGTCACAATCCAACTTCGGCGGCCGCGCATGGTCTCACACACCGGTGGGTGCAGCGCGTGACGGTGGAAAGCATAGCACACGGGTCAGACATTCTGGCCGGTTCTAAAGCCACAGACGTGGTAGGTTTTTGGGGCAGTCCTCAGGTGGTTGACGCTATGGTCTCCAATGCTAGTGGTGTCGCAAAATGGGGCATGATGATGTTCACAGTTATCGTATGGTTCAGCGTCCATCTGAGACTTCTAATCTTGCTCAGCAATTTCAATCCTCCCTTCAGTTTGAGTCAGTGGCTGTCACCTCTGATTGGTACCTTGATTCTGGAACTTATGCTCATATGAGTTCGTCTTTTGAACCTTGAGAGTGTCACACCCTACAATGGTAAATCCTTTGTTTCGATTGGAAATGGTACTAATATATGTACTTCTGATATTGGTGATTCTCAACTTACGCCTTCATTGCGACTGTCTGATGTTTTAGTTGATCTGGATATAACCAAAAACTTATTATCTATAAGCAAGCTTACCTGGAATCTTGGTGTGCCGATCACTTTTGATGATCATTCTTTTGTGATTCAGCACAAAGTCATCAGGGAATTCATGGGCAGAGGCCACAGTGAGGATGGCTTATATGTGTTGGATCGTGGTGAAGAAGCTTTACTTTCCTTTATTAAGCAAAATAAATCCTGGACCTCTTTTGAACTGTGGCATGCCCATTTGGGACATGTGTCCCCTAGTACCATTTCTTTGTTAGCTAAAAATAGTGAACTATTTGTTTCCTCTTTATTGCCTAAACCTAATGCATGTGCCTCCCGTGGGATGGAAAAAGGCCATAAACTGTCATTTGTTGAAAACTCTAAACGAGCTATACATGTCTTGGATTTGATTCATTGTGATTTCTGGGGACCATCTCCTATTTTATCTGGTCATGGATTTGTTTACTATGCTCTTTTTGTAGATGATTTCTCGAGATTTACATAGCTTTACCCTCTTCATCGTAAATCTGAGTTTGTTGATGTATATATGACATTTGAGGCATTTGTGGAAAATCAATTTTCCTCTCAGATTAAAGTGTTTCAGAGTGATGGGGGCATAGAGCTTCTGAACACACATCTCCAAACTCATTTTGAGACAAAAGGAATCCTTCATCAGGTTTCCTGTCCATACACACCCGAGCAGAATGGGCGTGCAGAACGAAAACACCGTCATATGGCAGAAATAGGGCTTACTATGCTTTTCCATTCATATTTGCCACTGTCTTTTTGGGATAATGCATTTACAACAGCTGTATTTGTCATTAATCATCTTCCCACCTCGGTGCTTGATGGCGCTTCTCCTTATGGTATTCTGTTTGATCGGGCACCAACATACTCTAAATTCCATCCTTTTGGTTGTAGAGTATATCCATTTGTTCGTCCCTATGCTGAGCTGAAGCTGTCACCTTGAAGTATTCCTTGTGTGTTTGTCGGGTATAGTTCTCAATACAAGGGATTTCGCTGTCTGGATCCCACTTCTGGTCGAGTTTACATCACCCGTCGTGCCCGGTTTGATGAAAATTGCTATCCTTTTGTCGCAACGTCTTTGAGTTCTTTAGCTTTCTCTTCTCTTGGTGTATCTTCATTTATTAATCCATCCCTTCTAGACACTATGTCACCATCACCATCGCCTTCTCCTTTGGCTCCTTACTCGTTGTGTTCAGCTGACTCACCTATTTTGCCAGACCCTCCGTCTGCCACTCCTGATCAAATCCCTGGTTCTCCAGTGCGTCCTGAGTCTACTGCATATGACTCTTCAGACAATTCTCCTAGTCCACCATCATCTCGACCTCATCACATGGTCACCCGACCCAGTACCATTCTGCGTCGACCTCGACATCTTGATGATTATGTTGTCACTGGTCTTACTGCAGCCGTACTTGACCACTCTGAACCCCAGGATTATCAAGCTGCTTTTCATGATCCTCAGTGGGTTGCTACCATGGATGAAGAGATGCATGCTCTTCGAAAGCAACTCACTTGGGATTTAGTTCCCCGACCATCTAATGTAAATGTTGTTGGCTCTAAATGGGTCTTCCGAGTCAAATATATGCCCAACGACACGGTTGACCGTTACAAAGCCTGACTTGTAGCTCAAGGGTTTTTGCAGCAACTGAGATTTGACTTTGACCACACTTTCAGTCATGTGGTCAAAGCATCCACTATTCGTACGGTTCTTTCCATTACTACCATTCGAAAATGGCCCTTGCACTAGTTAAATGTGAAGAATGCATTCCTAAATGGTGCTCTCAATGCCCTAGTATACATGGCTCAACCTGTTGGCTTCAAGGATCCTACTCACCCTAATCAAGTTTGTTGTCTGCGGAAAGCTATTTATGGGCTTAAGTAGGCTCCGAGGGCTTGGTTCGATCGGTTCAATTCATTTCTTCGCCAGCTTGGTTTTGTCTGCAGTTCTGCTGACACATCTCTATTTGTGTTTTCTCGAGCCATTGTTCTGCTATATCAGTTGGTATATGTGGATGATATCATCCTTACTAGCAATGACTCTGCTGCCATTCGTCAGTTCATTTCTCGCACCCATCAGGAGTTCGCCATCAAGGATGTTGGCTCCCTTAGCTACTTTCTTGGTCTCGAGGTCTTTTCCACTGCCTCTGGTCTCTTCTTGGGTCAGGATAGGTATACTAGGGATATCCTTCTTCGAGTTGGTATGGCTGATGCTGAACCGGTTTCCACCCCCTTGTACCTTCTTCTCAACTTCTCAGTAGTTCGAGTGAACCTTTCAGCATTCCCACTTTGTAACGGTCTTTGGTTGGTGCTCTGCAGTACCTCACCATTACTCGACCAGACTTGGCCTTTGCTGTGAACTCTGTTAGTCAGTTTCTCCAGGATCCTCGTGATGATCACTTTGTGGCAGTCGCCCGGATTCTTCACTATGTCAGTGGCTCTCTTCATTTCGGATTATCCTTTCGTTCTTCCACTTCCACGGATGTGTTAGGATACTCTGATGCTAATTGGGCTCGCTGCCTAGAGACTCGACACTCGACTTGTAGCTATGCGGTTTTTCTTGGGGGTAATCTCATTTCTTGGAGTGCTAAGAAACAGCCTACTGTGTCCCGCTCCAATTCAAAGTCTGAGTATCGTGCCTTGGCCAACACTGCCGCAGAGGTTGTCTGGCTTTCTCACTTGCTTCGTGATCTTTGCTTTCCGCTTTTTGCTACTTCCATCCTGTTGTGTGACAACAACGCCATTTTTATTGCTCAAAATTCGGTGGATCACAAGCGTGCCAAGCATATTGATATCGACTATCACTTCGTTCGGGAGCTGGTTGCCTCAGGGGAGCTGTGTGTTCGTCATGTGCCAACATCTCTCCAAGTTGCTGAAATATTCACCAAGGCCCTTTCTCACTCTTTGTTTGAATTATTCAAGTCCAAACTTTGCGTCTCAGTCAACCCGACGCTTTGCTTGAGGGGAGGGGGGTGTTAGGATAAGATGAGATATGATTGAGATTTTATATGGATCTTATGTCTAGATACATTGTATGTCTGAGACTAATATCTGTATGTATACCATTATTCACAAACACTAATGCATGGAGAATTACGTTATTCACACAAACGGATCAAACTGATTATGAATTTTTTTTTGGTCGAAAGTGTTCTCCTTTCCCGTTAATGAATTCGAGACAAACTTGGTCCCATACCCAAGAATTCACTCCATGCTTTCCTCATACGCCCATTTTCCTAATACGCACATCTGTGCCTAAGGACGTGGTGCCCTGCCGCCTGCCGGGTTCAAGTAAAGATAAGAAAGGGACAAGCTAAAGATAGGAAAGGGACAAGCTAGAGATAGGAAAGGGACATACGAATCCACCACCTCAATAATTCAAGGTAGTATTCAAGATCAATTTGAACTGCAATCCCACAAACTTGCTCACCGGACGCCATGGCTTCTCCTCACGTTGAACCATTAAACCTACAAAGTGTCAAAACCCTTACTGAATCATTTGGCCCGATCAACTCCATCCCTCCTCAATACGCCTACAGTCACACTGCCACCGACTCCGTCGCTTCCAACAACAGCCCCGGAGCTTCCATCCCTATCATAGACTTCTCCCTCCTCAGCTCCGGAGACCCCGACAAGCGGCACAGTATCATCCACAACCTCGGCAACGTGTGCCGAGATTGGGGCTTCTTCATTGTGAGTAACTCGCAAACAGTCCGTTTCATTTACACCCCTGGTCTTGCATATAAGCAAAGACTCAAAAATGGGGGCCGAACTAGCCGGAGGCAGGAGGGGGTTTCAGGCCCGGATGGATGAAATACGGGACTCGGGAGCACATTTTTTTAATATATATATTCATCTGCCCCTTCTTATATGAAAAATGATTAGGAAAATATTATTTTTTAACTTATCTGCCTCGCCACACATGTTTTCTGCCTCCGCCCCTGACTTTGAGAGACTGTTTCCGTGAAAACCGTGTTTACTTGTGCATGCAGGTGGTGAATCACGGCGTGCCGGAGAGTGTGTTGAAGGGGATTATGGAAGTGACTGACGAGTTCTTCGAGTTGCCGGAGGGGGAGAAGATGGAATACAGGACGAAGTATGTGTTGGATCCTATAAGATATGGAACCAGCTTTAATGCTTCGAAAGACCAGTGTTTGCTGTGGAGGGATTACCTTAAGGTTTTGGTTCATCCTCGATTTTACTCTCCCCATAATCCCAAACATTTCAGGTACTTCCTACATTATTCTGTAACGGTAACACATGATTATATTAATGTTTATTGGAACGGTAACACAAACCGACCTTAGCTCAGTTGGTAGAGCGGAGGACTGTAGTATGCAGCTGTAATCCTTAGGTCACTGGTTCGAATCCGGTAGGTCGGATTTTTTAGTTTTATTTCCGTATTTTTTTGGTATTGTTTTGGCAATTTTTTTTATACACTGCAATTATTAAATTACATACTCCTATATTCAAAATTTTAAAAATATACCTTTAAATTATATATTTATATTTTCACATTCAAATACGCATTATTACTTGTTTTAATTTTTAAAATAGAATATTTAAATTTTATAATAAAATTACAATATTTAATGTATAAATACAGTGAACTGTCTAAAAAATTATGGACAAGTCGCTTTTACTAATAATTTCTCTTTAAAGAAAACCCAAAAGGAGGAAATTTTGGTTTTGGACAGAAAGAGCAAAATAATCAAGTTGATCACTCCGGATGCAGATCTTCTGTGAACTTAACTAACAAAAAAATACTTAAAAACATTTACATCAACCAATGCGATTTTTAAATTATTCAAAAAATATACTAAAAAATAGGATAATTCGACACAATTTCCATGTACAAATATAAAAAAATTTAAATACAAATACATTGTAATAGCCAAATTACTAAAATGTCCTTAACCTAAAACAAGGCCTTTAGGCAAATGGACCGTGCTAATTTTAAAAACAATAAGCTAAATTAAAGCAAGACTGCGAAAATGGTCATATTTATAATTTGCCCTCTTGTCTTCCTTGATCCTACAAGTTAATCTTTTTTTTAAAAATAAAGCTAAGAACATAGAGTTTAAAAAATTTGTCTGTCTCTTGAAACACGGTCTTTCCATAAGTTATGGAAATGCCAATGTTTAAATTGTAAATTTTAAGACCGTCTTAATTATTCAGTCAAAATTGTTGAGTCAAAAGTTCAGTCAAAATTCTTGAACTTTGACCACATTTGAATACATATATAAACAATAATAATTCTATCGTAAGAGATATTATTAGATTCGACGTGTTATGTAGTATATAAATGTCAATTTTTTATGTATATATATATATATATATATATATAATCAAACTTGTTTAATGGAGACTGTCAAAAAGATTTATGCAAGTTTGGTTGGGAAATATGGAATCCTACTACTCCCTCCGTCCCACCCTATTCTGCACAGAATTTTTTTTGGGTTAAAGATACCAAACTTTGACCACATATTTGATTATGTATATGAACAATAATTTTATCGTATGAGATATAATTAGATTCGTCGTAACATGTAGTTTCTAAATATCAAAAAAAATTTGTCATTATTGTCCGTAGTTACACATATTTATAGTCAAACATGTATATTGGCGACAGTGAAAATTTTTTGTACAGGATAGGTTGGGACAGAGGGAGTATGGAAATATTAAATACGTAATGAATAGTTATATAAGCGGGGAGAATGTATATAATTTTTACTTAAAGAATTGAAAAACTTTATGATTGACTGGAAACTATATATATCTTTGCATTTCTGTTGTAGTGAAATTTTACAGGATTACTGTGAAAGAACCCAAGAAGTAGCAAGCAAATTACTTGGAGGAATCTCAGAGAGCCTAGGTTTAGAACAAGATTGCATTCACAAAACCCTAGAATTGGACTCTGCTCTACGAATCTTCATTGCAAACTACTACCCGCCGTGCCCACAGCCGGACCTAGCCATGGGCATGCCGCCGCACTCCGATCACGGCCTCCTCACCCTCCTCCTCCAAAACGGCGTCGGAGGGCTGCAAATTCAGCACCAAGGAAAATGGGTGAATGTCAACGCGCCTCCTCCCAATTCCTTCTTGGTCAACACCGGTGATCATTTGGAGGTAATGTTTATTTGGAATTTTAAATTACTATTACCTCTGTCCGAATAAAAATGATACATTTTAACTTTTAGAAGTTAAACTGATCCAACTTCAACCATTAAATGAATACTCGTGTTATGCCATCAATATGTTATGTATCTTGTCAATTGAATAATTGTTAAGAAAAATAGATCTTATATATCGTCAACTATCAATAATTTGAATGTATATAATTTATAAGGTTTGATAATTTGAATTCATATTCAATTTCATTGGGTCTTGCACGCATCCTCAATTGATTTAACATCTTCATTTTTTACACTAAATAAAATATACATTAACCTACATATATAAGTCCAGTTTTATATGTACTGGGACTAAATTTTGCAGAAAGAGACTTCAATCCATCCTAAAAAATAATCATAACAAAAATCAATATATGAGAGTTTATATGTTGAGTTGAGAATAAAAAGTACAAATAATTTAGGATGAGAAAAAGTATATTATATATATTAGAGACTTATACGAGTTCACGAGTGTAGGTATGGTCTAAATATTTTAAATCCAGACAAATACTCATCTTTTTATCATTTAGATCCAGGTGTGATCTAAACCAATAAATCTTTAAAATAAAACTTAAACCCAATTTAATGAATCTAAATTTTGCGGATTCTAAACTCATATTTATCCCTAACTACAACTATTATATTATATGAGGATGTATCATAAAGTAATCCACAAAAGTGTGATCCTAAATCATATTTATTGATTTCATTCATTTTCCGCCTATATATATTAGTGTTGGAGTAATTATATTTTTAAACTGGACTGAACTTGATCAGATATTTAGCAACGGAAGATACAGAAGTGTGGTGCATAGAGCCGTGGTGAACAATACAGTGAAAAGGATATCGTTGGCCGTGCCGACAGGTCCAAATCCCGACGCCATGGTCGGGCCGTTCCCGGGGCTTCTGTTGGAAGAGGAGCCGGAAAAGTATAGCTCAATCAAGTACAAGGAGTATGTGGAGTTTCAACAAGGCAACAAACTTGATGCCAAATCTTGCTTGGATCGAGTCAGGCGGGATTGATGAATCCTAAAATCAGAGTTTTATTATGTACGTGTCCAATTTCATAATAAATTAGATAGGAGTATCTTTCTTTCTTTTTTATTAAGTACTATTTATGCTTGGAGTTCTAAGGGTTATTTATGCCTTTGTAAGGTTGTACGAATACATGTTTGTATGAAAAATTAACAAAATCATGTGAAGTAGAATTAGCTCATCACTTTCTTTTTTGAGGGATCAGGAGCCAGATAGATTGAAAATTGTACAACTTTATAGGACTATGTTTTCAAGATAAAATAACAAGAAATGAAAGCAAAGTAATTAATAATTGATCGATATTTAAAAAGGATAAATGTAACAATTGAAATAGAATTCCATTTTATCAAACTTCATACTCACCTCTGTAATTTCTTGACCCTAACTTTAGGGTGAAAAGGCCAATATAACTCTGCAATTTTAGAAAACGACAATATATTCCTTGACTCCACTGAATTTTTAATCAACCATTTGATGACCGAATTTTGTTGAAAAGACCAATTTTCCCTTGTAAAAAAAATGAAAAATTCACTCCTAACTATCTTCCTCCATTTCGCCGCTGCCTTGAATTCTTCTGTTTCATGAACCCTTAACTTTCTTCCTAACTTCCTTCCTCCGGGGGGTGCGACCAATGGGTGGCGAGCGGGGTTTAGGGGGTGGGGGCTAGGGTTTCCGATTTCTTCCTCCGAGGGCGCGAGCGATGGGTGGTGAGCGGGGTTTAGGGAGTGGGGCTAGGGTTTCCGGTGGGGTGGCGGGATGGCGGGATGGCGGTGTGTTTGTCTGGGTTGAGAGGGATTTGGAGCTGCGGCTGCGGGGCTAAGGCGGATGCGAGGCTGGGTGGAAGAGATCGGGATGAGTGGCAGGGGGAGGAGGAAATCAGGAGGGGTGGTGGCAGCGGGAGGAGGAAATCGGGAGGGGTGGGGGCAGCGGGAGGAGGAAATCGAGAGGGGTGAGAGAGGGGTGGTGAAGTTTCTGGCAACAGCGGAGGAGGTTTCTAGTGGGGACGGCGGAGACTTCTGGCGGCAGAGGAGGTTTTCGGTGGCAGAGCAGCAACAGTGAAGAAGAAGAAGATCAAGGATATTTTAGGCATCATTTTTAGCTTCTCAGTCAAGCCGTAAAAGGTATTTCCGTTTGGAATTTCATGAGTCAACGCCAAAATTAGGGAGTTTGGTTATATTGGCACAAATCTTTTGAAAGTTAGGGTTAAATCAATACATAAAATAATTAGTTAGAATTAAATTGATAGTTTTTCAGACTGCAATGATATATTTGCACTTTTATCCTAGAATTAGGGTTATAAATATATTTTTATTCCCTAATTTCTTCACCTACTTCCCAGAACATCCATCCCTAAAAAAGGATAGTGTAGATTTCCCAACAAGGGTTTACAACTTTTCTAAAGCACTTACTTCTGCGTTCTTTTTTAATTTATTTGTATTTTAATTTAATTTAATTTAGGGCAAAGTTTTGGGAAAGATCGTCTTTCCATAAGTGAAAAGATGAGATTTAATTAGAATAATAAAAGGTAAAATGTCTTAATTGCAATATTAAAATTTTATTATGCAACAATGTAGTAGTTATAAAGTTTATAATCCGATTTATGCAACCAAAAAATTTTAACTTTTTTCTTCTAATTTACATTTTAAACCTAAGTCTTTACATGGCTTATGGAAAGACCGTCTTTCAAGAGACAGACTCTTGATTTAGTTCAATAAAACCTTAAATTAAAACTAAAAAACCTGAATTTAGTTTCATCTTAAAAAGAATAATATTAGAATAAATTAAACAAAATTTAAATACACAGCATGGGTGTAGGAAATTTAAGTTTGTGTTCTGGGCATTTGGTCAGGCTATCGAAGCTTTTCGCCACTGCAGGGCGGTGATTAGTGTGGATGAGACTCATTTGAGAGGCGCATACAAGGCCACAATGCTAGTTGTTGTGACACACGATGCGAATGATTACATATTGTCCATTGCTTGTGCAATAGTTGATGCTGAGACTAATGAGAGCTGGAACTGGTTCATGCTCAAACTGCGACTCCATGTGGTAGGTGGTGATACTAGGCCATTTTGTATTATATCGGATCATCATGATGTGATTTTGAATGTAATGAGACATATGGATGAATGGATGGAGCCAGCAGGATACCATCGGTTTTGCTTGAGGCATTTTCAGTCCAACTTCCTTAGTGCGAAGCGTGGGAAGTTAAAAAATGCACATCTGAAGAGTCTAGTTGGGCTGCTTGGTCGTGCCAAACAAGAAAGTAGGTGGGGGAGTACAAGGAAAAATTTGAGAGTCTCGAACCATCTGTTTGGGATTGGCTGAAATGTCATGATAGCAGTAAGTGGTGCCTTACTTTTGATGAGGGAGATCGTCCTTGGGGAATTTTTAAAACTAATTTGTCAGAGAGTTACAATAATTTTTTAAGGTGTGCACAACATCTTCCGACAATAGTAAGTGTCAAATCAACTTTTGAACGAACAGTTGAAATGTTTGCATGAAGGCTAATGGACGCCACAAATTGGAGGTACTTTTTTGATACATTATATTTCATTATGTGCTCGTGGATTAGGTGATGTATTCTAAATTGATGTAGAATTGTGTAGGTCTGAGTTCCCAAGATGGATTTGGAAAAAGTTTCAGAAGTAAGACACTTGGGGACAAGGACATACTGTGACCATGTATTGTCAAGCATCACAGACTTATAAGGTTGTGACAAGGACCATTGATGACAGCATTTGTGAGAGCCAATACACTATGAAATACCGGGCAAAGGAGTGTAGTTGTCGCGAATGACAAATTTTATGTTCCATAGCTCCCATGCATTGGTTGTTTGTAGGTATAGGTATGACGATTCGTCTACTCTCTGTGACAAGGTATATCACACAACCACCTATGTGCAATAATATAGTGAGGGTTTTGTGCCTCTCTGAGATCCATCACTATGGCAACATGCCAACTGGAGGTTGATTCCCGATATTGAAAAGTTTCGTAACAGGAGGCGTGGTCAGTTTGCAGAGAGAATGAAGGAATCAAATGAATGAGAGGCTGCCGGGTAATTGTAGAGGCATCCGTGGGTGAGGGCGTGCTTAGGGTCGTGTTTGTAATATGGAGTTTCTAGAGATCCTTATGTTTTGTTTAGATCGCTATGTATTACATCATATTATGTAGCTATGCAGCTTGTTATGTTAAATTCACTTATTAAAGGAGTGTAATTGATTGTGTGGATTTGTATTATTGCATTTGTTTAAATTAAAGCTAATGTTTGATTTGGTTTGAATATGTATTACATGTAATAGTATTCATTTTCATGGAAATATAGACTGATCATTTCTCCATGTGATTCTGATTTTCACTTGGGATACACCATGTATCATCCGGGACCTATTGATGAGGAATTACTTTACCTTCACTGGGAGCATTGTGCACGTGCTCTATACAACGTTCAATTGTAGGATGAGGCATCGCAGGCGAGGCTGTGCGATGAGGCTTGTTGGATTGGTGGGATGCCTGATCAAGTGATGTGTTGTGTGCGTGAGGCTTCTAGGGATTATTAGATTTTGCACTAATTCACATCGACCATTTGCTCATCATTGCATTAGTCGAGTGCTGGAGACTAGAGATGCACACATTTCACCTGCCGGTGAGGGAGACTAATGTCACGTTATAGGATGTGGCCATCCTATGGGGTCTACCGATCGATGGCATGGAAATCACTGATGTTGACACAAGCAGGCGCACAAATGACTGGCAGAGATTATGCACTGACTACCTGGGGGCTACACCAGACACGGGTGAAATGGACGCACATATTTCACCCGGTTGGGAAACTTGTTGTGCAGTCCATTTCCTCTTAATGATACTGAGGTAGATTGTCAGCAGGGGGAAAGGTTTTTCATTCTACTATTGGTCAGAGGATTGCTCATGTCTGACACATCCGGGAACCTGATCCCTCTGCTCTATTTATCGGTACTCATGGACTTAGATGTAGCACATCAGTACAGTTGGGGGAGTGCAATTTTGGCACACTTGTACAGGAGCTTATGTGACGCTACAATTCCACAAGTTAAATCCATATCTGGGCCACTAGTCCTACTACAGGTAACTTTGTTGGTTAAACTTGTTAGTTGGATACGTGTCCATAATGACCTCTTACATTATATTATCTATTTTTTATTTACTGTCAATTGTGGGCATGGGAGCGAATGCCAACCATCCATCCTGCCGGACGACTTCCAGTGACCATCACCATGAGTGCTCTTAGGTCCAAGTTCGTATTCAAATAGTAAGGATACAAATTTTAAACCTTTTCAATTAATAGGAATAACTAATATTACTCATTCTGTTCCTCACAGGTGGAGAGCCCGATACGATTTATCATAATCACCCATGCATGTAATAAAAGTGTACCGCTATCAGCTGACATCTCTCCATGACAGTCTGGTATAATGTAATTTGGATTTCCTTTTTTTAATAAAAGGAAAAAATGTGTTTCTTCTCTAACAACAACACTTGTATGTTTTGTCAGTTTATTTGGAAGTTATACACTGAGGATGTTATGCAACATCTCCCACAATACTATACAACTGGTAGCAGCAACTGGCTATTATGTGTTGACCTCATTTGTTGGCACATCATGGAGTATCATCATGTTCATCGTGTTCTCAGGAAATTTGGCCTTATCCAAACAATACCCACACAATTGGTCACTAAGGATGAACAAAAACTGCTTCATACTAGAGACCGTTGGGGGAGGTCAGGCATGGATTGGCATGTTGAAGTGAGAAGATATCTTGATGTGTGGGAACATCGAGAAAAGCAACAAATTAATGCTCTTGGGTCAGCGGATCCATATACACCTGATTGAGAATACATGGAGTGGTATTTTTGCAAGACAGTGGCCCTGATTGACTAGCCAGGACATTGCCAAACGGTTATGGAGGGGTTTCATGGAGACGGAGCTACTATGGAGTATATGGTATTTACTAAATTTCTAACAGTATCAACAAATAATACTTTAGATTACCTCATTTTTTAATATCTAACATATTTATCTCATTCATGTAGTTGCAGGCAATGTCTGAGATGCGTCTTATGTTAGATATTAATTTGGAAGAATGTTCCCCACATTTCGCAAACGTTATTAGGGGGTACATGGTGTTGCCACACGTACTCTAGAATATGTGCATGAGCCCTCCACACTGTAGTATTATCAGCCACATGTGCACATTGAGGAACCTCCCCCCTGGTGTGAGATACAATGAAATCAGAAGCCCCCGTACAACTCCTCCTGGTCGACAGGGTGGTCGCGACTGTATGCTCGTGGACCTACTGCACACATTCGTTCACCCCAAGCCGGACCCTCACATGCGAGTCCAACCCACGATGGACCATCACATGGTGGACCCTCACACTCCAACACTACTCCAGCTGATTCTACTGCATACCTTACTCCCACTGCTAGTCATGTGTATATGTCGTCTACTGCTCCATTTGATTCAGGTAGTGTTCCCCATATCCAATATGATTTGAATGAGGATGCAGGAGACGATATGGAGAAGGATTTTATAGAGGGGGTTCCGCATGACGACGTACATGTTTCTACTCAGATGGCTGTTCCACGACGCACATCCTGCACCATACGTCCACCCCCATGTGGAACATGTGGAAAGCTTTGTAGAGGGCGTCATTAGTACATTACATATCGTTGGGCCTTTCTTTCATTACGTTTCTACCTATCTATTTGACACGTGTTCTTCGAATATTGTATCATTGAATCAATTCATGTTTATTCTGTTTTCATTTGCATCTCTAATTTTATAAACATTAAATGCGTCTACTCATATATTTTTGTTTATTTAAATTAGTTAATAGTGGTAAATGTGGAAAATTTAAATATTTTGCATACATCTCTAATTTATTTAAACTAAAAAAATCTAAAATTTTACAATTACAATTCTAATACAGTAGTAACTTCCAAATTTTTTTATAATTCATTCATTTTCTATATTTTGAAATATTTAAAAATTTGAAAACCGACGATCAAATTTTTCCATTATCTTTAATCAGGTAAGTAGGATGTTCAAGTTTTATTATCATAAATTTCAAAGCGGACTTTCAAATTATTCTGATGCATTTATCATTATGGAAAATTTTTAAAAAATATAAAATAATTAGATGTCTATTGATGCCCTATTTAGGAAAAACAAAAATATATATAAAAAAAAGGAAAATCAGTTAGAGCATTTAGAGAATGCGTCCTCTTCGTGCACTAATGAAAAAAAATAAATAGATGCACCCTCTTCAAGCAGTAAAAATAAAAAGGAAAATACAGAGAGGACCCATTCAGAGAATGCGTCCTCTGCATTCGGTTAAAAAAGGATATTCAATAGAGGCAGTAAAAAAATACATAGAGGATGCATTCACCAACTGTCACGGGTCACCCACTAAGAGTGCTAACCATGCGGCCTAGCCGTATATCACCTTGTCACGACTACCGCCTAATTGCCCACGTGTGTTGTACTCAACTTAGTTGATCGCACCACACCAAGCCTTTAGAAGGACGTGATCGAGTATGTAGCAGAAATACACACACGAGTTTAGAATATGAGTATGACTTCACACACTCAAGCTAACGTTGCAATATAAAGCCCAACAACAGGGGAGCGAACGCTCATTTTCAATATATTACAAAATGGTAACCGTCCACATATGTGTCCGATTTTGAAAATCTGCATAGTTGCAGCCGGATCTCAGTCAACATGCACACTCAAAGAATGCACTATGGGTTCTCCTGCATCCGCCTTTGATGTTTCAGTATTTATTGACCCTGATGACCACTTTGCTGCTCTTGTGCTTGTTCCAACCATGCCTCCATCCCCAACATGCACTATATATATGGCCGAACCAGATTCGGTCCCTCACCCGCCGGTCTCAGCATCCCAGCTAGCCTCGGTCGTCCCCTCCCCAGCCTCTTCCGCAATTAGCTCGACTTGGTCTTCTCCGGCATCGTTAGCTATCACCACTCCTCCAGCTTCACCACCCCGGCCTCATACTCATCGGATGGTAACTCGATCGGCCACTAGTGCTATCCAGCGCAGGGATTATTCTAATATTATTGAGCATAGTCTTACTGCTGCACTTCTTTCTCAGACAGAGCCCAATTATTATCGCTATGCCCTTAAGGATCTAGCCTGAGTTTTGGCCATGGACAATGAGATAGCTGCTCTTCATGGTTAGCACACTTGGGACTTGGCGCCTCAGCCTTTGGATGCCAACATTGTTGGTTCCAAATGGGTCTATAGGCTCAAGTACCGACCAGATGGCACTATAGAGCATCAAAAAGCCAGACTTATAGCACAGGGTTTTTCACAGATCCCGGGGTTTGACTTTGACCACACTTTCAGTCCTGTGGTCAAAGCCGCCACTGTTTGGATAGTTCTTGCCATTGCCACCATATGTTCCTGGTTGCTTCATTAGCTGGACATCAAGAACACTTTCCTTAATGGTGTTCTCGATGCTCCGGTCTATATGAAGCAGCCCATTGGTTATCACGATTATGCCTATCCAAACTATGTTTGCTGCTTGCGGAAGGCCATTATGGTCTTAAGCAGGCTCATCGGGTTTGGTTTCAGCGCTTCAGCAGTTATCTGACATAGCTTGGTTTTTAGTGCAGCTCAGCCGATACTTCCTTATTTGTTCTCTCGAGAGGGTCATCGTTACTGTATCTCCTTGTGTATGTGGACGACATCATTCTCACAGGGAACGACTTGACTCTTCTTCGTCAATTCATTGATCAGACACACATAGAGTTTGCAATCAAGGATCTTGGTGTTCTTCATTACTTTCTTGGCCTTTTAGTTTCGCCTACCTCCTTATGGTCAAGCAAAGTATGTTCGGGATATTTTTACTCGGGCTGATATATCTGATGCTGCACCAGTCTCTATGCCATTTATCGCTGGTTCTCAGCTGCACAGTTCATCCAGTCTTTCGTTCCGGAATCCTACACTATATCGTTCTCTTGTTGGGGCGCTCTAGTATCTCACCATCACTCGTCCGGATTTGGCCTTCTCGGTCAAAATGGTTACTCAGTATCTTCAAGATCTCAGAGATGATCATTTCACTGTAGTGACACGGATTTTGCGTTATATTCAAGGCACCCTTCATTTTGGTCTTATCTTTCATTCTTCAAGTTCTCCTGAGGTATTAGGGTATTCTGATGGTGACTGGGCTCGCTGTATGGAGACTCGTCGGTTCAGTTATTGTTATGCGGTTTTCCTTGGTGGGAATCTGGTCTCTTGGAGTGCCAAGAAACAGCCCACCGTTTCTCGCTCCAGGACCGAGTCTGAGTACCGTGCTCTTGCCAACACTGCTTCAAATGTGGTTTGGCTCACTCATTTGCTTCATGATCTTAGGGTTCCACTTTCTGGTTCACCATTGCTGTTATGCGATAACAACAGTGCTATCTTTTTGCCTCAGAATCCAGTGGCGCACAAGCGGGCGAAGCATATTGACATTGACTACCATTTTTTTCGTGAGTTGGTGACTTCTGTCAAGCTGTGCATTGAACATGTCCCGATTTCTCTTCAGATTGCGAACATCTTCACCAAGGGGCTCTCTCGTCCGTTATTCGAGTTCTTCAGGTCCAAGTTGTGCATCGACGAGTATCTGACGCTTCGCTTGAGGGGGGTGTTAGAATAAATCAAGTAGAAGGTTAGATAAAATTTTATTCTTGTTGACTAGGCTAGAGTTATATTTATACTAATTTACTTTGTACTATATTTATACTCTTCCTTATTAATCGGAATCATTACGGAAAATTACTTTATCAGATTATTTTAAGACTTTTAAAAGAAAACATGGATTATTTTAGCATTGTAGTCTAAATTTATTATTCAAACGGATCAAACTGATTATGAAAAAAAAAATTTGGTCGAAAGTGTTCTCATTCTCGATAATGAATGGTAGACCAACTTGGTCCCATACCCAAGAATTCACTCCATGCCTAAAGATAAGAAAGGGACATACGAATCCACCACCTCAATAATTCAAGGTAGTATTCAAGATCAATTTGAACTGCAATCCCACAAACTTGCTCACCGGACGCCATGGCTTCTCCTCACGTTGAACCATTAAACCTACAAAGTGTCAAAACCCTTACTGAATCGTTTGGCCCGATCAACTCCATCCCTCCTCAATACGCCTACAGTCACACTGCCACCGACTCCGTCGCTTCCAACAACAGCCCCGGAGCTTCCATCCCTATCATAGACTTCTCCCTCCTCAGCTCCGGAGACCCCGACAAGCGGCACAGTATCATCCACAACCTCGGCAACGTGTGCCGAGATTGGGGCTTCTTCATTGTGAGTAACTCGCAAACAGTCCGTTTCATTTACACCCCTGGTCTTGCATATAAGCAAAGACTCAAAAATGGGGGCCGAACTAGCCGGAGGCAGGAGGGGGTTTCAGGCCCGGATGGATGAAATACGGGACTCGGGAGCACATTTTTTTAATATATATATTCATCTGCCCCTTCTTATATGAAAAATGATTAGGAAAATATTATTTTTTAACTTATCTGCCTCGCCACACATGTTTTCTGCCTCCGCCCCTGACTTTGAGAGACTGTTTCCGTGAAAACCGTGTTTACTTGTGCATGCAGGTGGTGAATCACGGCGTGCCGGAGAGTGTGTTGAAGGGGATTATGGAAGTGACTGACGAGTTCTTCGAGTTGCCGGAGGGGGAGAAGATGGAATACAGGACGAAGTATGTGTTGGATCCTATAAGATATGGAACCAGCTTTAATGCTTCGAAAGACCAGTGTTTGCTGTGGAGGGATTACCTTAAGGTTTTGGTTCATCCTCGATTTTACTCTCCCCATAATCCCAAACATTTCAGGTACTTCCTACATTATTCTGTAACGGTAACACATGATTATATTAATGTTTATTGGAACGGTAACACAAACCGACCTTAGCTCAGTTGGTAGAGCGGAGGACTGTAGTATGCAGCTGTAATCCTTAGGTCACTGGTTCGAATCCGGTAGGTCGGATTTTTTAGTTTTATTTCCGTATTTTTTTGGTATTGTTTTGGCAATTTTTTTTATACATTGCAATTATTAAATTACATACTCCTATATTCAAAATTTTAAAAATATACCTTTAAATTATATATTTATATTTTCACATTCAAATACGCATTATTACTTGTTTTAATTTTTAAAATAGAATATTTAAATTTTATAATAAAATTACAACATTTAATGTATAAATACAGTGAACTATCCAAAAAATTATGGACATGTCGCTTTTACTAATAATTTCTCTTTAAAGAAAACCCAAAAGGAGGAAATTTTGGTTTTGGACAGAAAGAACAAAATAATCAAGTTGATCACTCCGGATGCAGATCTTCTGTGAACTTAACTAACAACAAATACTTAAAAACATTTACATCAACCAATGCGATTTTTAAATTATTCAAAAATATATACTAAAATATAGGATAATTCAACACAATTTCCATGTACAAATATAAAAAAACTTAAATACAAATACTTTGCAATTGCTAAATTACTAAAATGTCCTTAACCTAAATCAAGGCCTTTAGGCAAATGGAACGTGCTAATTTTAAAAACAATAAGCTAAATCAAAGCAAGACTGCGAAAATGGTCATATTTATAATTTGCCCACTTTTCTTCCTTGATCCTACAAGTTAATCTTATTTTAAAATAAAGCTAAAAACATAGAGTTTAAAAAATATAAACAAGGAATAAGTGTCAATATAACCCTATCTACTTGAGTATGTGCCAATATAACTCTAGGATAATTTTTAGTGCAAATATAACCCTAACCAGTCAATGAAAGTGCTAATATAACCCTCAGACCCCATTTTTGGCATTGACCTCAATTTTCCGGCATTGATTCTATGTAAATTGATCAAAATACCCTTTGGGCTAACTCTGAAATTAGGTGGACAATTTTACCCTCATAGTTCGTCGGACCGCCACTGGAACAGGTAGGGTTATATCAGCACATTATGCAATCTTATTGGGTTATATCAACACATTATGCAATCTTATTGGGTTATATCAGCACATTATGCAATTTTATTGAGTTATATCAACACATTATGCAATCTTATTGGGTTATATCAGCACATTATGCAATCTTATTGGGTTATATCAGCACATTATGCAATCTTATTGGATTATATCAGCACATTTCTAATGTTTGTAGGGATATATCAGCACATCCTTAAAACTTATAGGGTTATATTGGCACTTTCACTAACTATATATGATTATATTGGCACTTTCACTAACTAGATAGGGTTATATTGGCACTTTCACTAACTAGATAGGGTTATATTAGCACTTTCGAATATTGAAAGGTTATATTGGCACTTATGCCAACTAGGTAGGGTCATAAAAACATTTTTTTCTATAAACAATCTCCAATTTGTGTGTTAGTATTAATATATGAGTTGAAACTTGTAAATGATTTTTACCGTAATTTGAATAATTTTTTATCTTCTGAGTGGCCAAATTTCAATCTGATTCACAATTGACTCAACTCGTTAATTTACAATTTGTCATAAAACATGTTAAAATTAAATATTGCTCCTTTTTCTTAATTACTCATAATAGTCTTACATATACTATTTAACCTGTATTTCAAATATCTCTATAGCTTAAAGGCGGCGATTCAGGGAATGAACCGTGTCTTTTCGTCGTTGCTAATTCATTTTCTTTTCCTTTTTTTTATTTCTCCTTCCCATCTCTACTAATATGTGTCATGATGTCTCTCTCTGTGCTTCTTCTCTTTTTCCACGGTCGTACGAGTCCTGCATTTCTGTGGGCTGTGATTAATAATGTTGATGTTCCTCTTTTGTTGATGTGGTCAGTAAAGCATCATCATCTCATCTTTAATTTTTTTTCCTTTCTTCCGGTGAATTTTGATCTTTCTTAATTTTCTCCTGCGTCTAATTGATCTATTCCTCGATCTGCAACAGTGGCTCTGAGGATGACGGCTCCTCCACCACCTCTATTTCCTTTCAAGGTTTGTACAATCTAAAATTTGCTTCTTTTTTTGTCGTTCTTGTTCATTTTGCTTCATTACCATGACGATGGCGCTGGTTGTTCTAGATTTATAGGGTTTCAGATTTGGTGATGATGTTATGGAACTGGTTGAGTTCGTAAAGAATCAGGGGCTGAGGGTGAAGCTCAAGTGTTCGACGAAATGACCCTTACAGAGGTTTTCGTCATCTATGTTGGCTTATCGCCAAGGAGATCATCCAGAAGCGGCAGAAGTATCCCAATCTCACCATCTTCCATTTGTACAAGTAGAGGAACATCAACATTCGAGTAGAGGTTAGAGTGGTAATGGGTTTGAGTGGTACTAGTTCGAGTGGAGAGGGTTCGAGTAGAGAGGTTCGAGTGGAAAGGGTTCGAGTCGTACTGGTTCGAGTGGTAGTGGTTCGAGTGGAGAGGGTTCGACTCGTACTGGTTCGAGTGGTAGTGGTTCGAGTGGGGAGGGGTCGAGTGGAGAGGGTTTGAATAGAGGTTCGAGTTGAGAGGGTTCGAGTGGTACTAGGTTCGAGTGGTTCTGGGTTCGTGTGGTGAGGGTTCGAGGGGAGAGATTCGAGTAGAGGGGGTTCAAGGGTTCGAGAACAGGATTCGAGTGGAGAGATTTGAGTAGAGGGGGTTCAAGGGTTAGAGAATAGGATTCAAGTGGAGATGTTCCGAGTACAGGGTTCGAGTGGTGAGGGTGGAGTGGAAAGAGTTTGAGTGGTACTAGTTAGAGTGGTGAGGGTTCGAGTGGAAATATTTCGAGTAAAGGTTCAGGTGGAGAGGTTCGAGTGGTACTGGGTTCAAGTAGAGGATTCGAGTAGAGAGGTTCGATTGGTACTGGGTTCGAATGGAGAGGATTCGAGTGATACTGGGTTCAAGTGGAGAGAGTTCGAGTAGTGAGGGTTCGAGTAGTGAGAGTTTGAGTGGTGAGGGTCGAGTGGAGAGGGTTCGAATTGAGGTTTGAATGGAAAGGGTTCGAGTGGTACTGGTTCGAGTACTGAGGGTTTGAGTGGAGAGGTTTGATCGGAGTTTTTCGAGTGGTTCTGGGTTCGAATAGAGGGTTTGAGTAGAGAGGTTCGAGTGGTACTGGGTTCGAGTGGAGAGGTTCAAGTGGTACAGGGTTCGAGTGTAGACGGTTCGAGTGATACTAGGTTCGAGTGGTTCTGGGTTCGTGTGATGAGGGTTCGAGTGGCGAGGTTCGAGTTGGGGGGGTTCGAAGGTTCAAGAAGAGGGTTTGAAGGTTCAAGAAGAGGGTTCGAGTGGAAAGGGTTCGAGTGGAGAGGGTTCGAGTGGAGAGGGATCAAGTGGAGAGATTCGAGTAGTAAAAGTTCGAGTGGTGAGAATTCGAGTGGTAATCCGTTGTCAACCCCGTTATCGACAGCCCGCGCGAAGACCCTTAGTAGCACCTAAAAAATACCTTCAAAGCAACAAAACCAGACCGGACAAGGACCACACACATTGGTGTAGCTGCCGATGGTAGTGTGAGCCATTGAACACCAGTAACGTCAATTTCACGAACATGGATTGTGTTTGGTTTGTGTCTATTTTCTTGCCAGTAAATTGTGACACTTGTACTCCGTTTCTTTGATTTCACGCACTTTCTTTTATTAACTATTTTTATAGATTTCAAATGTTTTTTTTCGACAAAATTCATTTAATTTCATACATTCATTCTACTTTTTACTTTTTAAATTCAATTTAATCTACTAATTTTATTCATCTAAATTCAAACATCAAAGTCTATGATGCCAAACCTAAAGAAGCGGAGGAATTATTAAAATTTACTGTAAACATAAATGACACCATTCGTCCCAACCGAATTTGTACAAAATCTTTTATTCAGACAAATTTTGTTGAACTTTGACCACATATTTGAATACATATATGAATAATTATAATTCTATCGTATGAGATATTGTTAGATTCGACGTGTTATGTAGTATACAAATATCAATTTTTTATGTGTCGTTATTATCTGTGCATGTACATATATAAAATCAAACTTGTTTGCTGGAGACCGTCAAAAAGATTTTGTGCAAGTTTTGCTGAGACATACGGAATCCTACTACTCATTCCGTCCCAGCCTATTCTGCACAGAATTATTTTTTGGTCAAAAATACCAAACTTTGACCATATATTTGAATAGGTATATGAACAATAATTTTATTGTATGAGATATAGTTAGATTCATCGTAAAATGTTGTTTCTAAATATTAAAATTTTGAGTGTTATTATTGTCCGTAGCTATACATATTTACAGTCAAACATATTTATTGGAGACAATGAAAAGATTATGTGCAAAATAGGGTGGGACAGAGGGAGTATGTAAATATTAAATACGTATTGAATAGTTATATAAGCGGGGAGAATGTATATAATTTTTACTTAAAGAATTGAAAAACTTCGTGATTGACTGGAAACTATATATCTTTGCATTTCTGTTGTAGTGAAATTTTACAGGATTACTGTGAAAGAACCCAAGAAGTAGCAAGCAAATTACTTGGAGGAATATCAGAAAGCCTAGGTTTAGAACAAGATTGCATTCACAAAACCCTAGAATTGGACTCTGCTCTACGAATCTTCACTGCAAACTACTACCCGCCGTGTCCACAGCCGGACCTAGCCATGGGCATGCCACCGCACTCCGATCACGGCCTCCTCACCCTCCTCCTCCAAAACGGCGTCGGAGGGCTGCAGATTCAGCACCAAGGAAAATGGGTGAATGTCAACGCGCCTCCTCCCAATTCCTTCTTGGTCAACACCGGTGATCATTTGGAGGTAATGTTTATTTGGCATTTTAAATTATTAGTACCTCTGTCTGAATAAAAATGACATATTTTAATTTTTAAAAGTTAAACTGAGCCAACTGAAGAAAATAATGGTAATTATCTGTCTTTATTCATGACCTCAGGATATATTATATAATAGTACAAAATACCTATACAAGCTAGAAAAATGAAATATAATCTAATTATAATTACAAGTAATATTTATATTCCTTAACACCCCCCTCAAGTTGGAGCATGTGGATCAGAAATGCCCAACTTGCCAAGTAATAAATGAAACTGGTGACGTCCGAGAGCTTTGGTAAACAAGTCTGCAGGTTGATCTGTAGTGCGGATATGATAAGTAACTATAGTACCAGACTGCACAAGATCCCGGACAAAATGAAAATCAACTTCAATATGCTTCGTACGTTCGTGGAACACTGAATTTACTGTAATATGAAGAGCGGATTGACTGTCACAAAACAAACGCATATGATCAGTATGCGCGGCCCCTAAGTCTTTTAGTAAAGACCTAAGCCATAGCAACTCACAACAGGTAACAGTCATAGCACGATACTCCGCTTCAGTAGAAGACCGAGAAACTGTAGGTTGCTTCTTGGTCTTCCAAGAAACCGAAGAATCACCAATCATCACAAAGTAACCGGAAAGAGAACGCCGAGTAATAGGGCAAGCAGCCCAATCAGAATCACGGTAAGCAGTCAATTGTAACGCACTATGGGAAGAGAGAAATAAACCCTGGCTCGGATGGCTCTTCAAGTAGTGCAACACACGAATTGCAGCTTGTCAGTGAGGAACACGGGGAGACTTCATGAATTGAGCAAGTGTGTGAACCGAATAGCTAAGCTCAGGACGTGTAATGGTAAGGTATATCAGGCGCCGAACCAGTCACCTGTACTGCTCAGGATCATGGTAAAGCGAGCCATCAACACGCACCAAATCGTGTTGCTGCTCCATCGGAAAGTCAGTCGGTTTAGAGGCAGATAAACCTGTATCAGATAAAATGTCCAAGACATATTTCCTTTGCAAAAGAAACATCCCCTCCGGTCTTCTAGGAATCTCTATGCCTAAGAAATACTTAAGTAAACCAAGATCTTTCATATGGAAACAGGAACTCAAGTATTTCTTGAACTCAGAGATAAGCGCAGAAGAGCTTCCAGCAATGACCAAATCATCCACATAAACCAGAACATGCAGAGAAACTGATCCATGGGAAAAGACGAACAAAAAGTAATCTGCCTTACTCTGAACAAAACCAAATGCTTGTAAAGCCTGACCCAATTTGGCAAACAAATTTCTAGGAGCCTGGTGAAGACTGTAAAGAGATTTCTGAAGGCGACATACCTGACCATGGGGCGCTGCATAGCCTGGTGGGGGTCGCATAAAAACCTCTTCATGTAAATCACCATGTGGGAAAGCATCATGGGCATCCATCTGATGCAGTTCCCAACCACAAATAACCGCAATAGATAAGAATATGCAAACTAAACTCATCTTCGCAACATGAGCAAATGTTTCAGTATAATCAATACCTTCAACCTGGCAATTTCCGAGAACCACTAGACGCGTCTTATGACATTCAATAGTACCATCTGACTTGAAACCCATTTGCAACCAATGGCCTTCTTATCCAGGGGCAGGGGGGACAAAGTCCAAGTCTGATTGCGCTTAAGCGCAGTAAGCTCTTTAGTCATCGCATCTTTCCAATGAGCATGTTGTGATGCCTCAAAAATAAGTGGTGGGATCTGCACTAGACGTTACTGCACCCAAAATCTAGAATGCATACTAGAAAAATTGTCACAATTTACATAATCAGTAAGAGGATAGAGAACACCTGAGGATTGTGACGGCGCATGAGTGAACGTAGCAGTAGGAGAGAGGTCTTCAGTAGTAAGAGCACATGCATAATCGTCACAATCATAATCTTTCAAATAAAGAGGAGGTCAGCAAGCGCGAACACTCTGTCTGATAGGAGGAAACTCAGTGGTGGGAGGAGACGTCGGAACAATCTGCAAAATAGGTGACGAAGCTGACAGAAGCAAACGACGAGAAGAATTAGTCGGGGCTAGAGACACCACATTGGGCGGTGGAGCACAAGGAGTCATCGGAGCTGGCGGCGCGGTAGGCGCATGATCGTCGGTCACTGGTGGTGTCCCGGGCGGTGCATCAGCAGGCCGGACTGTCAAGGGTTACCGGTGATCTGGGTTGGTCACTGGAACTGGAGAAGTGGCCGGTGGTATAGGCGCGACGACATCCGACGATAAGGGTGCGATGACGGCCGACGGGACAGGAGCTGCGGTGATCAGCGGCATAGGTTTGGCAGCGGTCAGCGGGACCAGTGGTACCGCGATCTGGGCATGTGACTTTGGAGGTGGTGGATGTGATGCCAGCGGTGAGGTGGTGGTGCCGCCGGGATCGATAGAAGAGGCTGATGTCGAAGTTGCTGCATATGGGAACTGGTCTTCAAAAAAAATGGCATCTCGACTGTTAAAGATGATGCGGGATTCCAGGTCAAAAGGGCGATAGCATCTCTTTCCAGTAGGATAACCAAGAAACAAACATCGCCGACTTCCTAGAGCAAACTTGTCGCGGTATCTGGGAATGTGAGCAGCAAAACACAAGCATCCAAATACCTTTAAAGATGAGTAATTTGGAGCTTGCCTATATAGTATCTCAAAGGGAGTGCTACCATTGAGATGTTTTGTCGGTATCCGGTTAATCAGATAAGAAGCAGTAAGAACACATTCTCCCCAAAACTCAATTGGGAGACTGGCTTGAAACCGTAAGGCATGTGCCACGTTGAGTAAATGACGATGCTTTCGTTCAACTCTACCATTCTGATGTAGTGTATCAACCATAGATGTCTCAAAAAATGATCACAGATGCAGCAAAATGAGATCTCAAAGGTAAAAATTCAGTCCCGTTGTCAGCCCGGACACACAGTATAGTTCGGCCCCATTGATTCTTGACCAGAGCACAGAAGTCCAAAAATTTGGAAGCTACTTCTGACTTAGCCACTAATAAATAAACCCAAACAGCTCAGAATAATCATTAACTATTGTAAAAAAAAATGCACCACTAGAAGATGGAGTTCTATAAGGACCCCAAACATCACAATGTACTAATTCAAATAATGCAGTAGCATTTGTAGAAGTCAATGGAAAACTATGTCTAGTCTGTTTTGCTCTATAACATACAGAGCAAGGTATAGTAGTATTATTTGTGCTAAACTCAAGAGTAGGAATAGAAGACAACACCATAGATGATGGATGACCAAAACGTTGGTGCCATAAATCAGATGAAGAAACCGAAGCAACTATCGGAATAGACTGCAGGATATGAGGACGAACGCGAGTATCCAACAGACGAAGCCAATAACCCCCCCCCCCCCTTCTGTTCACCCACGCCAATCACAATCCCTGTACTGATTTTTTGTAAAATGCAATAATTTTCAGTAAACATGGCAAGACATTATAAGGCAGATAACAGTCTAGAGCATGATAATAAATTGCATCGCAAAGTAGGTATGTAGAGCACATGAGTAAGGGTGACATCACCAAAAAAATAGACCCATATTGTGTAGCAGACGACACAGATCCATCAGGCAGTATAACATTCACAGTATTGGTAGCAGTAGTAATATCAGTAAGAGAACCCTTGTCACCAGTCATGTGATATGAGGCTCCCAAATCAAGAATCCAAGGTAAAGTAGACTTACCTGACCCATAGTCAGATAACGAATAAAACTGACTAAACAAATGTATGGTCGTACTCCATTGATTGTCAGACAGAGCAGGACCAAAATCTGATTGTGTAGGTAAGCCAGAGGAGGCAGCCACCGCAAACCCTTGCGGCGACGTCACTATGCCGGCAAAAAGAGCCATAACATAAATGGCAACCAAGGGTAGATGTATAATTAAAATAAATAAATTCTTTGTAGGCAATAATGCTGGAGAAAGAGGCAACCAATCGACACTGATCCGCGTGGAGGCACAGGCGCATGGAGACACGCGCGCTGAAGGGGAGAGCACGTCTGGTGACACAGGCGCGTGGAGACACGCGCGCAAAAGGGGAGAGCCCGTCTAGTGACACAGGCGCGTGGGTTCACGCACTGCTAGTGTGGCGAGCGCGTGCGTGAATCTCACGTGCGCCTAAACTGTCATCAGACAGAGTGCAGATTGAGACTGGCGTCGGTGTCGGCACAACCGTGCGAGCAGAAAGACAGACCAGCGGTTGGACGGAGAGCAAACTTGGATCGGCGTACCGGCGGCAACAAATTGGCAACGAGTAAGAGAAATTGTCCAGCGGTGGACAGAGGTTAAGGCAGCGGACGTTGAGTCTCATCGAGCAAAATTGGACCGCCGAGCAAGCTTGGATCTCCGGCGGCAACAAATTGGACCGGCGTACCGGCGACAACAAACTAGCAACGAGAAAGAGCAATTGTCCGGCGGCGGACGGAGGTTGAGGCAGCGGGCATCGAGTCTTGTCGGGCAGAGGTTTTTTTTTTGTTTTTTTAGCAGAAAGGTAGTTCGGATCAGCGGCGCATGGAGAACACGCACAAACGACTGTGAAAAATTTACAACGGAAAGGTTTTAAGTTTAGGCTCTGATACCATGAAGAAAATAATGGTAATGATCTGTCTTTATTCATGATCTCAGGGTACATTATATAGTAGTACAAAATACTTGTACAAGCTAGGAAAAAAAATCTAATTATAATTACAAGTAATATTTATATTCCTTAACAACTTCGACCATTAAATGAATACTCGTGTTATGCCATTAATATGTTATGTATCTTGTCAATTGAATAATTTATAAGAAAAATAAATCTTCTATATTGTCAACTATCGATTTAAAGAAATATACTTAGATCCGAGAGATCCAAATTTATAAGGTTTGATAATTTGAATTCATATTCAATTTCAATGGGTTTTTCACGCATCCTCAATTGATTTAACATCTTCATTTTATACACTAAATAAAATATACATTAACCTACATATATAAGTCCAGTTTTATATGTACTGGTACTAAATTTTGCAGAAAGAGACTTCAATCCATCCTAAAAAATTAATCATGACAAAATCAATTTATGAGAGTTTATATGTTGAGTTGAGAATAAAAAATACAAATAATTTAGGATGAGAAAAAATATATTATATATAGAGACTTATACGAGCTTCACGAGTCTAGGTATAGTCTAAATATTTTAAATCCAGGCACATACTCATCTTTTTTATCATTTAGATCCATGTGTGATCTAAACCCAATAAATCTTAAAAATAAAACTTATACCCAATTTAATGAATCTAAATTTTGCGGATTCTACTCATAATTATCCCTAACTACAACTATTATATTATATGAGGATGTATCATAAAGTAATCCACCAAAGTGTGATCCTAAATCATATTTATTGTTTTCATTCATTTTCTGCCTATATATTAGTGTTGGAGTAATTATATTTCTGAACTGGACTGAACTTGACCAGATATTTAGCAACGGGAGATACAGGAGTGTGGTGCACAGAGCCGTGGTGAACAATACAGTGAAAAGGATATCGTTGGCCGTGCCAACAGGTCCAAATCCCGACGTCGTGGTCGGGCCGTTCCCGGGGCTTCTGTTGGAAGAGGAGCCGGAAAAGTATAGCTCAATCAAGTACAAGGAGTATGTGGAGTTTCAACAAGGCAACAAACTTGATGCCAAATCTTGCTTGGATCGAGTCAGGCGGGATTGATGAATCCTAAAATCAGAGTCTTATTATGTACGTGTCTAATTTCATAATAAATTAGATAGGAGTATCTTTCTTTCCTTTTTATTAAGTTCTATTTATGCACGGAGTTCTAAGTGTTATTTATGCCTTTGTAAGGTTGTACGAATACATGTTTGTACTCCCTCCCGTTCTCTAATTATGGCCCCCCTTTGACTTCAATGATATGTTTGACAATCGATAATTTTTGTTGTATATAATAGTAAACATCATGTGAGATATCTTTGGATTCTCCGTATCATATAGTTTTTAAAAAATAAAATTTTATAGTCTATTATTGTAAGCAACCACAGTTATCGATGGTCAAACATGCCTTATAAAAATGTTAGAAAAAAGGAGACCATTATTAGAGGACGGGAGGGAGTATGAAAAATTAACACAATCATGTGAAGTAGAATTAGCTCATCACTTTCTTTTTTGAGGGATCAAGAGCCAGGCCCAATCATTATTAAAGATTGAAAATTGTACAACTTTATAGGAGTATGTTTTCAAGATAAATAACAAGAAATGAAAGCAAAGTAATTAATATTTGATCGATTTTAGTCAACCATTTGATGACCGAATTTTGTTGAAAAGATCAATTTTTCCTTATCAAAAAATGAAAAATTCACTCCTATCTTCCTCTGTTTCATGAACCCTTAACTTTCTTCCTAACTTTCTTCCTCCGGGGGTGCGAGCGATGGGTGTCGAGCAGGGTTTAGGGGGTGGGGGGCTAGGAGTTCATGTTTCTTCCTCCGAGGGTGCGAGCGACGGGTGGTGAGTGGGGTTTAGGGGGTGGGGCTAGGATTTCCAGTGGGGGTGGTGGGACAGCGGTGTGTTTGTCTGGGTTGAGAGGGATTTGGAGCTGCGGCAGTGGGGCTAAGGCAGAGGCGAGGATGGGCGGAAGAGATCGGGATGGGTGGCAGAGAGAGGAGGAAATCAGGAGGGGTGGTGGCAGTGGGAGGAGGAAATCAAGAGGGTTAGGGGCAGCGGTTGTAGGAAATTGGGTGGGGGCGGGAGAGGGGTGGTGAAGTTTCTGGTAGCAGCGGAGGAGGTTTCTGGCGGGGGCGGCAGAGACTTCCGGCGGCGGAGGAGGTTTTCGGCACCGAAGCAGCAACAGTGAAGAAGAATAAGATCAAATGTATTTTAGGTATCATTTTTTAGCTTCTCAGTCAAGCCATCAAAGGTATTTTCGTTTGGAATTTCATGAGTTAACACCGGAATTAGGAAGTTTGGTTATATCGACACAAATCTTTTTAAAGTTAGGATTAGATTGACACATAAAATAATTAGTTAGGATTAAATTGACAGTTTTTCAGACTGCAATTTACACTTTTATCCTAAAATTAAGGATATAAATATATTTTTATTTCCTAATTTCTTCACCTACTGCCCGGAACATCCATCCCTAAAAAAGGATAGTGGAGATTCCCAATAAGGGTGTACAACTTTTCTAAAGCACTTACTCTGCGTTCTTTTTTAATTTACTTGTATTTTAATTCAATTTGATTTAGTTCAACAAAACCTTAAATTAAAACTATAAAACCTGAATTTAGTTTCATCTTAATGCAAAGTCTTGGGAAAAACGATCTTTCCATGGGCTTATGAAAAAATGGGGTTCGATTAGAATAATAAAAGGTAAAAGGTCTTAGTTGCAATATTAAAGTTTTAGTATGAAACATGTATAGTTATAAAATTTATAACCCGATTCATGCAATCCGAAAATTTTATCTTAATTTCTTCTAATTTACACTTTAAACCTTGGTCTTTCCATAACTTATGAAAAGACCGTCTTTCAAGAGACAGACTCTCATCTTAAAAAGGAGAATATTAGACTAAATTAAATAAAATTCAAATATAGTTAATCAATTCAGTAAAAAATCAGTTGGAGATAATAAGCCTAATTCCATCTTACCTAAAACTTTGAAAACTTTTGGTGAAGTAAACTAGTTTATTGGTGTGGCACTAATGCTCCATTCATCCTCACACAACTTGATTTTCACCTTTCAATCAAGTTCTTCGTTTCAATCAAGTTCTTCGGTGACAAAACAAGCTAAAAGAGAAGACTACTTTTTAATTAAATTATAATATGTGAAACCATTATCTTACTGCAATAATTCCAATATATGGGGCCTCAATGTGCAAAATCCTCTATATATTCCAAGGGAGCCCCAAATGCATGTCCTGTTCTGCCATGGCGTAAATTGCAGACTTCTTCACTTTCTACTCTCTAGCATTCGCCAGAATCGCCACTCTGAATATTCACCGGGTTCGATTCTTTCTCTTATGTTCAATCGTTGCACTTCTTCTTCTTTTCCCGTCCTTTTATTTTTGAAAATATTTATTTACTGTGGACGTTTTTTGTTTTTTGCTTTCCGTTTTTGCTCTACTGCATGCAAAGAGATTGAGCTTCTTGAAATGGTTGTCGACTTGCTTGCATATTTTCCTGATTTATGATTTTGGTTTAGGATTGAAGGAATTCTCTTTCTAAAGCTTGATTAGGAAATTCCCATTTACACAATTATAGAAGAAGATAGAGTGTAAATAAATAAATAAACAGGATTTTTCTTTGCAGTAAGGCGAGAATAGAGGGGTAAAGTTCTTTTCAGCTTTACTCATTTCATTTCATTTCAATTCAGTCAAGTTTAGTGCAATTAAATTTAATTAATCTTAGTCCAGCTCAATTTAATGAAATTTAGCTTAATTTAGCTCTGTTGTTGCTATCTTCAGTATGCTTAATTTTAGCTCAAATCACGAGAAAGTAACATGGCTTTAGTTGCATTTGTTATGATTTTCCACGAAATTATTTGATTTAGAAATGAAAGAGGAAGTAGAATATGAATTCGAAGGATTTTATCAAATTTTCAGTAAAAAAGTTAGTTTAGCATGGGACAAAAGCCAGACTGTGACTGTTTATGCAGAATAGAGAGAGTACTCGATTACTTTTGAATGCTTGATGTATTTTCCTGATATTTCATATTTGGCACATTTCTCAAAGTGTACATGAATTTCTGCAGTTTTGGAAAGAAGAATGGAGGCTAATCATATAAGCAATCATGTTCCTTTACAACAACATCAACCAGAAATGAGCAGAACAACAAAGAGAACTCTCCTAGTTATAAACTGTCTGATGTTAGGACTTGGAAACTGCGGCGGTCCCTTAGTTCAACGCCTGTACTTTGTCAAAGGTGGCAAGAGAGTATGGCTATCCTGCTGGTTACTTACAGCAGGTTGGCCATTCCTTATAGTTCCACTGTTGGCTTCTTACGTGTATCGTAGGAGCAAAAAGAGAGCGAATTCTGATGATTGCGTAAAGCTATGGTCCATGGAGCTGAGAATGTTCCTGTCTTGTGCTGTGATCGGTATTGTAGAAGTGAATTACCCTTGAGTTAGGGTTTTAGATTAATGACAGCGTGTAAAAGTAAATATTTAAACCATGTTCTGATCACTAGAATCTTCTATTCTAACAGGTATCTTGACAGGATTAGATGATTATCTAGCTGCTTATGGCGTTTCACGCCTTCCCGTGACTACATCTGCTCTAGTTATCGCCACGCAGCTGGGATTCACTGCTGCATTCGCATTCCTCCTTGTGAGGCAGAAGTTCACACACTTCACTGTCAATTCTGTGTTTTTGCTGTCTGTTGGATCTGTGGTTCTTGCATTCCATTCTAGTACCGATCGTCCGGCTCATGAATCCACTCTGCAGTACTACATAGGATTTTTCATGACACTAGGTGCTTCTGCATTGTATGGATTTGTTCTGCCTCTGATGGAGCTGACTTGTAGGAAAGCCAAGCAAGTCATGACTTATTCTCTTGTTATGGAGATGCAGGTGGTCATATCTTTATTCGCTACCGTGTTCTGCACCATCGGGATGCTCATCAATCATGATTTTCAGGTCATTTCTCTTATCTCCCTATGTTACCGGCTATGAACAGTTTTATCCACGTTCATCCAAGTGAATCTTGCATTGGACATGCTTTTAGACTAATTATTAACGGTAACAAGTCAAACATTAGACACCAATAAATTTTTTTTTATCAAAGTAGTGAGCATATTGTCCAATGTAGCATACTAGGGTTAAAAAACATTGATCAGGGATGCTTCTGGTTGATGATATTGTTGCAGGCAATTTCGCGAGAGGCGAGAGCATATGAGCTAGGAGAAGGGGCATACTATGAAACACTTGTTTTCTGCGCCCTCTTATGGCAACTTTTCTTCTTGGGAGCCATTGGAGTGACCTTTCTTTCTTCAGCATTGCTCTCAGGGATTGTGATTGCTACTTTGCTCCCGGTAACCGAGTCCTTGGCGGTGCTTTTTTTCCATGAGAGATTTCGATCCGAGAAGGGGATTTCTCTGGTTCTGTCTCTCTGGGGCTTTGTTTCTTACTTCTATGGTGAGATTTCAGTGAACAGGAGGAAAAGTAGGCCGGAATCAAACTCATCTGTTTGAAGGGAGTGTAGATGTGATGATCATGATTATGATGATTGGAAATGAGAAATAATGGTGAGATTGTAAATGAGATGTGTAAAAATGATTGTTGTTGCCATTGTGGTTTATTTGTTGGATTTTAGATGCATATCTAATGCATATTTATGCTGGGATGATAGGGGTCCGAGAATGATAGATTTCGCCACTCCAGTGGAATAGAAATTAGACCAGAATAATATGAAGCCACTTGAAGAAAACAGAGGTACAAAACTATGGACTCAATTGGAAACTTTAACAAAACACAAGAGCCAAACCAACAATTTAAATGGTCACTGGTCCCATGCTATGGACTCATTTTGTTTTTTTACGTAAAATGGGTAAAAAAAATTGTATTGGGATAGGATAAAGCAAATTTAGTGGATAAAAATAATATATAATTTATGAAATAGAAAGATGCTAAGATATAAATAACATCAAAATATAAAAATGATGCTAATATAAAAAAAAATAAAATCGGAGGGAGTATTTCCATGGTAAAATCACAAATCTTCGCGCAGTCCATTTTCCAAATCGAAACGACAGCTGCAATGGCGGGGCGAGGCTCCATCTTCCTCACTCTCTTGCGGTACTCATATCGCATCTCATCGAATTTCTATACTTTCTTTTCCGGCAGAATGTTAAACTAATAGTATTTACTCGCAGAAATGGGAGGACGAGAATCTCGCGATCGTTCTCGTCCGGCGCCCAAGTAGCGAACTACCAGTACGAGGAAACGGATAGCTCAGCTGGTGATGATTTGAGGAGTAGGATTTTGAGGGTGAGACTCCCCAAACGAAGCGCCACCAACGTTCTCCTCCGATGGGCTAGCGAAGGGAACGCCGTCACCGTTTCGGAGCTCCGTCAAATCTCCAGAGAGCTCCGGAAGTCTCACAGATACAAGCACGCACTTGAGGTCCCACTCAATTTTTATTTTATTTTTTGCTTCTCGATTTTGAAATTCGATCTTTTGAGTTTTGGGTGCTTAGATTGCGCATTTGTTGTCGTTTATGTCTGCCAGTTTTAGTCCCCTGTGTAGACTTTCTAAGTGCTGTGAGTCTGTGACTAAGATTCAGTTGGTAAAATTAAGCGGGGAAGATGAAGATTAAATCTGGTACTCCGGGGAGCATCCGTCCCAATTGAAGTTTGTACTTAGAATTTTTAAAGTAAAAAATGTGTCTCTTTAACTAAAAAAGGTTCATTTTTATGTAAATTAGAACAGCAGTACCACGTGACTCGAGAGATCTACTTAGAATCCGCCAAATGTGCATTTCTAAATATTTTAGTCGTATAACTTTTAATCATACATATTTAAAGATATTAGCCGGGAAATATACGAGTCTATGGCTTTTTAAAGTCAGAGTGGAACTCTAAGAGTTTAGTGGAATGATGATGTTAAGTTTATGTTGCTACTAGATCCTTTACACATTTGTATAAGTATATTCCTAGTTAAGACTGAACACAGTGACATCCATATAGCCAACTCCATGATTTTGGAATGATACGAAAGAGATTAGCATGGCCCCCGATCAAGGATGACACGCAGAAATCGAGAAATGGTCCGTGTAGCCAACTCGATGAAGTGAAATAAAAGATTGGCTGTTTTTGTTGACATTCTGCTATTATTAGATCCAAACACACATTTAATGGTTAGCTGAGAACCTCTTGTGTGTACTATTATCAGTTGGCGATTGTATGTGCCTTGTGTTTTGTATTATGTTTAACTTCAACAGTAAAAGTTTGTCTTAAGTAGTTCCAGCATGAATTCATCAATTGATTGTGGCCTGTTGTAGGAAAGATAATTTTCAGCCACATCGTCCTCCAGTTTAAGCACTTCTATTGAGTTTCTTCTTATACGAGTTGCTATTTCTTAGAGTTTGTTAAAGGCTTTCCTGGCACTTTCTTTGTGGCTTAACTTAGCTGGTCTTGTGGAGTTCTGATTCTTTATCATTCATCACGTGAAAATTAGAAAGAAAGAGCAGAAGTGTTCATACCTTTCCCAGTGTTTATTTGGTTGTTTATTTTGAAGTGTGACGGTATAAGTTTAAATTGATGTTGCAGATATCGGAATGGATGGTCTCTCAAGAAAATTTTACATTAGTCGATTCTGACTATGCTGTGCGGATTGACTTGATGAACAAAGTCTTTGGCATTGATGCAGCTGAAAGATACTTTGAGGGTCTCCAGGAGAGTGCAAAAACTTCTGAAACATATACTGCTCTTCTACATTCGTACGCTGCGTGTAAACTGGTTGACAGGGCTGAAGGCCTGTTTGAAAGGATAAAGGAAGCAAACCTTCCTCTGAGTGCAATCACATACAACGAGTTGATGACTTTATACACATCCGTTGGCCAACTGGAGAAAATACCCCTCATAATCGAAGAAATGGAACACCAAGAAGTTGCACCAGATCTGTTCACATACAACCTACTCTTGAGTTCACGTGCTGCGTCGCTCGACATTGATGAGGTACACAAGATTCTCCACAAAATGAGTGATCAGCCTGCATTCGACGAGACATGGTTGAGATATGCCAACCTTGTAAAGGTATATGTCAGTGCATGCCAACTTGTGAACTCTGATTGCAACTTGGTGGTTGAAACCGAGCAGCGTGTTACCCAGAGGGAATGGATCACTTATGACTTCCTTGTCATCCTGTATGGAGGGATGGGAAACAAAGACAAACTTGATCAGATATGGAAATCTTTGATATCGACCAAGCAGAAGATGATCGGGCGGAACTATGCTTGTGTAGTTGCCTCATATCTGATGTTAGGCCACTCAAAAGAGGTCAGAGAGATTCTCCGGCAATGGAAGGAATCCACAACTACAGAGTTTGATGGCTCTGTTTGCAATCGACTTCTCAATGCATTCAGAGAAGTTGGGTTAAGCGAAGAAGCCAATGCTCTCCATACGCTACTTGAAGAAAAAATTGTGACAGACTAATACATGCTTATTAGATGATACCCCATGTAAAACAGTAATAACTTTTGGTTGGGTAGAGTGATTTGCATAGCTGAAGTGAAGCTTACGTTTTTTTTGGGGTTCCCGTGCATTGCATTTTTACAAGAATAAAACTCCCCATTGAACCTGAAGCCACATGGCATAAAGCAAGGCATTTTTTTTCTGAAACTTTGTTTAGAGGTAAGATGTGCCATTTCTTGATAAACTAACTCCCGATCTGCCTTTTCTTTTAGTTCGTTTCAAAATCTGCAGAATTGATGGTTTTCAAACCATGGCTAAGCAGGGACTAACCTCACAGCATTCAAGAAATGGTAGAACTTCATCACCCAAGCTCTTTGTTTACCTTCTCATCTTGTTCGGCTTAGTCTTCATCATCTTCCAGATCCAGTCCTTGCAGTTTGCACCTCTGTCTCCATCATCATCCCCTCCCAACACATGGTACTTCATGCAGAGGCTGCAAGGTGCCATCCAAGTGAACACGACACTCGAGACAGCTGAGAGATGCTGCCAGGAACTGAACTCCATCTCCTCCAAGCTCAGGGACGCAGTGACTTTCCTGCCATTGAAGGACCTGAGGTTCGCCAACACGGCGCAGCAGGGCCACACATGGTTCATGAGTTCATTGTATGATACACAAGAAGCAGGTGAAGTGCAGTACCAGCAGTTCCCTTCAGAGGCATCAAAAGGGAGGCTTTTGTGCCTTAAAGGTCGAGACACTCATGACGGGTCATGGAATTCATATGCCCTGGCCTGGCCTGAGGCATTGCCCGAAAACGCCACCCTCATGAAAGGCCTCACCTTTGTTTCGTACAATCATTATAACTATGACAACATCTGGCATGGCTTGTCAGCCATGGTGCCATTTGTGGCCTGGCACATCAAGAACAACTGTGAATTGCCAACCCGATGGGTTCTGTACCACTGGGGCGAGCTCAGGTCAGTCATAGGAAAAAATTCAGTTCAGTTAAGTCGAGAAGAGCATGGTCTAATTCAGTAGAATTCACCCTAGTTTTTCTGTTCTGGCTTGTTCAGGTTGAAGATGGGGCCGTGGCTGAGGACTCTGGTGGAGGCCACGTATGGCGGGCCGCTTCATCTGGAAGGGTTCGATCGCGATGACAGCCCGAGTTGTTTTGAAAATGCAGTGGTGATGAGGCACAACGAAGGCGGGATGTCAAGGCAGAGGAGGATCGAGGTGTATGATCTGCTCAGATGCAAGGCGAGGATCTCGTGCAACGTGAGCATCGAGGGAAGGCTGGCCGACGTTGATAAAAAGGGCGTCCTGGTGATTGGGATGACCATGTTCATGAGAACCGGAGCAAGGTCGTTTAGGAATGATTCGGTAGTGATCAGCATTTTTGAGCAGGAGTGCAACAAGGTGAAGGCCTGCCAGTTCAGAGTTGCTTATTCCAACAATCTCACTTTCTGCGAACAGGTTATTCTCTCATTACACTCAATTTGACATGCATGCCCGATTCTGTGATTTCAATCCAGAACTAAATTGTTTATTTGCGAATTTCAAGTGAAATGAAATCATGTAGTTTAAGCAAGTTTCTTGCTTAGCTTTTACTCAGCTTTGAAGACTTTACTACATTTGCTCTGCACTTGCTCTGCACTTCCCAAAGCTGAGATAATACAATCAACAGTGATCAGCATTCCTTAAACGTTACGGTGCATGGTAGTTGACTTTGGGTCTGTTCTTTGGATCTAGTTTTTTTACTAAATTGAACTGAACTAAAATTGAATACAGGGAAAAATAGAAGCAATAATTAAAATAATATCAGTTTGAAACCTTATCGGGTTGAACTAAATTGAGCTGAACTAGGAAAAAACAGGGTCCTTTTTGCATGTTTGATTTGTGTATTTTTACTGTGTTACAAATAAATACTCAACTCTATAATTTTAGGAGTGTCAGTATGCGAACACGTCTCTTGATTAAAGCTCGTATGTTATATTTTTAAAAAATTATTTATCAAATTGTGAATTTCGATTAAAAGCTGGTACCAGTTAAGCTATTTGTTCTTTGGAAAACACAAATTGAGTGCATATTTGTGTAACATCTGATATTGCAGGTGAAGCTGATGAGTTTGACGGACGTGCTAATCTCTCCACACGGGGCACAGCTAACCAACATGTTCTTCATGGACAGAAACAGCAGTGTCCTAGAGTTCTTCCCAAAGGGATGGCTGAAGAACGCCGGAGTCGGGCAGTACGTGTACCATTGGATCGCCAGCTGGTCCGGCATGAAGCACCAGGGCGCGTGGCGCGATCCAGACGGCGAGAAATGCCCCTTCCCGGAAGATGACCGGCGCTGCATGTCCCTCTACAAAGGCGGCACCATTGGCTACAACCGGACACATTTTTCCGAGTGGTCGAGGAGTGTTCTCAACGAGGTGAGGTTGAGGAAGGAGGAAGAAGCTTTGATGCTGAAGAACAATACGTTCTCTCTTGGTAGCACTTGCGGATGCAATTAGGGTTTGTTTTTGGGGCTAGGGAAATCAAGAAATGCATGCTTTGTGATGTATAATTACTTCACAGCTTCACTAATTACAATGTTCAATACATAGTTTAATTATTACTTCATGTATCTTGAAAATTTAAAGTTGAATGAATTGCTTGTTCGTGAAGAAGAGTAGAGCTTAAGGTTAGGGCGTTGAATTTTGGAAATGTGCATTTTTACTTAAAATTATTAGTGTTCTTCACTTAATGAATATAGTTTCAATATATTAAAAATTGATAAGGTAAAGGGCATTTTTAACCCTATGTTTTGGTTGAAAATGTCGATACAACCTTGTAATTTTGAAAGTGCAATTCTAACTTTGACAACTAAATTGTGGCTGTAATTCTTTAAAATGATCATTTTATTCTTTAATTTTTCTTTTCCAAAAACAGGAAAAAAATGATATCACCCTTCTCAAAAAGTGTTGAAACCCCTTGATCTCTGTTCCGCTGCCGATCAACCATCGGCCGTTCGTGGCCAGGTTAGCTCAGCACTTTTATTAAAAAAGACAAGGCTAGATTAACATTTTAGTAAAAAATACAGGGTAAAATCAGCACTTATGTAACAAAGGTAGGGCCAAATCAAAACTATCATAAAATTCAATACTAAACAATCTTATTATACTCCATACTAAACAACATCAATAAACATGAAAAAAATAAAAATAACTATTTTACCCTTTAAATTGACGTTTTGGCTGAACTTGATGCTTTGACCGGAGGGGAGGGCCACGGTTCTGCAGTTCTATTAATTGAGGGGCCAAAAGTGTTTTAAAAAGAATAAGGGACCAAAAATAAACGACGAAGGAAATTCAGGGATCTTCCAAGTCGTGCGCTCATAATTAAATGATCTAAAACAAAACTTTATAAATTGATAAATATTATAGAACCATTCATAAATTAGTCAACTTCAATATAAACTTGTTCGCTCACTAATCAGCTCTAGGTGTGCATGTGTCAGAATGGAACTAAAATAGAAATCGGTGTGGGCGCAAAAGTACAAGAAACAAGGGGGAGGTAAGCACGTTAAAAAGATCCAAATGTGGACCTCCTCTGCCTTTCATGCATGGATCATCATACTTGATCCGCCTGCTTTCTTCCGTCCTTATATTTTGGTCAATAAATACTCTCTAATTACGTGAATGACTATAATGAGAGGATAGTGTTTAGAGTCCGTCTCATGAAAGATGATCTTTTCATAAGTTATGGAAAGACCAAGATTTAAAGTGTAAATTAAAAGAATTTAAGATAAAATTTTTTTGGGTTGTATGAATTGGGTTATAAATTTTATACCTACTACACGTTGTATAATAAAACTTTAATATTGTAACTAAGACCTTTTACCTTTTATTATTCTAGTTAAACTCCATTTTCCCATAAGCTTATGGAAAGACGATTTTTTCCAAGACTTTGCCTAATATTTATACATACACAAATAAAATAATTTTTAACATGTAATAACACAGGTCATGTAATTTAATTATATTACATATTTAATTACTCGCGGGTGGGGCGACTGTACAGGACCCAATATTTAAAACGGTCCAAAAATATTATATTTACCTATTATATGCGTGTAATTTTTTTTTATTTGATGAACGGCGGCCCAATTATTTTTATCTGTAGAGATTGTATGATTTGGCCTGTTTTATTTACATATAGGCCAATTTTTATTTTCTTCTTTTACTTTCTTTTAAAATTTTCAGAAAATAATTCCTTTTCAATTAATTATATTTGGGTCTTTTCTTGCCTTTTTTGCCCTTTTAATCAAAATGTATGGTTGATGAACCACATTTAAAGTATCAATTCGTTCCTGATTTGGCTTATATCTAAACCAATCAAAATCAAAATTTAATGTCACATATCAATTCTCTCGTTACCTCCTTTCTCTGTTTTTCCTTTTGCGCCAGAATCGTAATCGCAGATTACCTGCCGTTTGCTCCACTTTCTCAATTTTGCTCCACTACTCCACTGCGGGATTGATTTTCAAGGCGTGCTTCACTGCAGCACTTCTCCTTCTGCGATTCTTTATGTTTTGCGCTTTCTTTAAATTTAATTTGGTAAGAACAAATAACACTAATTTCTTGAATTCTAAATTTTGAGGGTTTAAATTGTTAATATGGTAGCATGTGATCAATGTTTTTGAATTATAGCGATAGAGGATGATTCAAACAATGTAATTTTTTAGGGTATTGGTTTATGTCCCCCTATTTTTACTTTTATTTTAAAATTTTAATAAAGATAAAAAAGGTGTGGGGTGAGCCTCCTAGCATTACATTTGGCTAGGTTTCAAACCCCAACAAATACTAGTTTTATGTTGGATTGTTACCAATTTTTTTATAAGGGTCCCAAAATAAAATTTTCACACTGGGCCTCTAAATCCGGTTAGACCGGCCTTGCCTCTAGGACTATCCCATGAATAAAGATTGAAGCCTCACCCATCAACACCACTGATTGCTTTAATTCCCTGGCTGTAACCTAACTCATGATGAATTTCTTGCTGCAACATCAGTCTCACCCTTTTCAACCATAAAAAAGAACAGTACCAGCACATAAAACAACTTGCTCTCTGGAATAAAGTCTTCTTCAATGGCTACATGATGATTTCTTCTCGATGTTTTTCTTTGAGAAAGTCAGATTAAAGCGACTAGTCTTTCTTATCTGAAGGCAAGCAAGAGAACAAAGGGGTTTGGTTTTGGGCATATTTCATGCCTTCACCCCCTACTATAAACTATAATCATTAATGGACATTTTTCGATGAGCATATAATAATTGGAAGAGTTACTCTCTTGAAAGACGGTATTTCCATAAGCAATGGAAAGACCAAGGTTTAAAGTGAAAACTAAAAGAAATGAAGCTAAAAATTCTGGGTTGCATGAACCGAGTTATAAACTTTATAACTACTACACGTTGTATAATAAAATTTTAATATTGCAACTAAGACCTTTTACCTTTCTAATTATTCCAATAAACCAAGTATTTCTATAAGCATATGGAAATAATGTCTTTCCCAAGACTTTGCCTAATTGGAATTTCAAGAAAATATGGAATTTAATTGAAAATGCACAGAAAATCTCCTCTCTTTTTTCTTTTAAAATAAAATACAAGATCTACTGTGGTCTGTGGTTGGATATCTTGGTATTCCAAATCATAATTATTCCAAAGGTTGTTTCATTAGTGAAGTTTGAATTAAACTGAATTGAATAATTAAAATAATATAAATATATTAATTAATTAATAATAATAAACTTTATAAGTTAAAAGTAAGTTTTATCAAATTAAAATTGATTGAATGAAACTGATCTAAACATATCTTAAGTTTAACTTACACTATGTATATCATGGGCTAATAACAAAAATAAATTATCGATTGAAAAGAATAATGCATTGATAAAATATTTGTCTTACTATCAGAATCATCCACGGTTTTAAAAGGGGCTTCCATAATTTCTTGATTCATCATCATCGAATCCAAAATACATATAAGCCTAAAATAAGGATTTTGGTTTAGTCCAAAAGAGACAACTCATGTGATGAAGAGTATTTGTTTGGAAAGGTCACTTCAATTTATTTTCCAAACTTCCAAAAACAGCTATCCCATCAAATATTGAAGAGTAATTTGCTTCAATCTGCCATTGATGGCAGTCAAGTTGCAACATGGTATCAAGAAGAAGAAGAAGTTTTAGTAGGAGAGACAAAACGACAGCGTTCCATTTAGTGTTTTTCTCTCTCATTTTCCTTTTGTTTTTTGTTTCTTTTATGTTTTTCTTATCCCACGTGTTGATACACGATTGGGCTTTACAGTGTAGTGCCTTTGGTCTCAGAGCAGTATATATGCTCAGAACTAACTCTCTGTTTTTGCAGTAGAATATACCATCTGATTTTCTTCTTCAATATGAAACCATATTTACCTAAACCCTAAATTGTTCATGGTATCAGAGCGGGAGATCGCTCATATTTTTGGATTCTTAATCTTTTTTTTTGTGTCACTTAAGGATTTGGTACTGTAAAGAATGGCTTCGAATTCAGCTGGAGAGGGAGCTAGCTCAGCTGTGCAAAATCGCGGTCGAAGCAATCAGACCGATGATGAGATGAATTGCTATGGGTCAACAGATCCCCTTATCTTACATAATTCCGATCATTCGGCTTTGGTGCTAGTTACTGAATTGCTGGATGGGACGAATTACATAACCTGGAGCAGAAGCATGATAATTGCCTTAGACACCATGGACAAGCTGGGTTTTATCAATGGAGAAATCAAGGCTCCAGGTCTGATTGATCCAACCTATAAACAGTGGAGGGAGGTAAATTCTATGCGCATATCTTGGATGTTGAATTCAATGTCGAAGAAGATAGCTAGAGGCTTTATGTTTGTAACAAATGCTTTGAGTTTGTGGGATGATTTGAAGGAATGGTTTGGTGAAAGTAATGGACCGATTCTAAATCAATTGAAAAGATAATTAATGAATATTAGGCAAGGATCTAATTCAGTAGCTGATTATTTTACTGAATTGAAAGGGCTTTGGGATGAATATGCATGTTTTAGGCCCAAGAAATTTTGTGCTTGTTGTAACTGTGGCGTAGTTAACCAAATTCTGGAACAAGAAGATGAGGATAAACTGCATCTATTTGTGATTGGCTTAAGCTCTGAATATGCATCTGTCCGCAACCAAATTCTTGTCATGGATCCGCTGCCATCTGTTTCTAAAGCATACTCAATGATTGCTAAAGTTGAAAAACAGAACAGTGTTCATCATAAACACCAGGATGTTCAGAGAAATTCTACTTTGGTTGTTAAAAGTTTTAAACCAGCGAGAGGGAAAGACCATCTGTTTTTGGTTGTTCAGCACAGGGTCATATCTGCACTTTCGTCAATTATATAGGGTTATATCTACACTTTTCTCTAGTTTTTTTCATTTTTTAGTGCTTCAAATGTAGGTGGTAGGTGCTTATTTTATAACTTGTAAGTACTTCAATTGTTGCTTGTTAGGATTTGATGTTTGTAGTTTTTTTAATGATAATTTAGCTTTGTTGACGTTTTTATGATTTTCATCTGATTTTTTGTTAGTCGTAGTCGACGGTTTTTTTTAATTTAAAAAAACATTTGCTGTTTGATTTGAATTTTTTATATATTTTTTTGGCTACAGTATTTTAGTTGATGTTTTATGATTTTTTGTTGATGTTTTGTTATTTTCTATTGAGGTTTCTGTAGTTTTTTGTTGCGGTTTTTATTTTTTGCATTTTTTAAAAAAAATTGAATTTTTTTTTTTGCAAATTGCAGGTGGTGAGAAAATGATGGGAAAAAGTTGGATGAAAAAGCCCCTGAAAAGCTATTAGCATAGGTCCCTATAAAATAATTAAAGATAGGCCCATGTAAAATTATTAGAGATAGGTCCCTTGAGCTAGAATATTGTTAGAATTGTAGAAAGACCCCTGCCTAAAGTTTAAACTGGCTCATAAGAGACCATCCTTTTTTCTTGAAAATTAAACGCAAAAGTCAAATAATTAATTTGTGTTTAATGTTCACTACTCTAAAAGTGAAATATATAATCCATTTGTCCCAATTCAAGCTGCACACTTTGACTTTTGACAGTTGACTTGAAAAATATTTTATCCTTAATATCTTTCATTAAGTATAATTAAAACTTATAAAAAATTGATATTTTGAAAATATATGTTACAACAAATCTAACAAGGTATAACACAATTGTATTTATACGTGTATACTAATTCAATTTTATGGTCAAAGTTAAAAAAATTAGCTAAATGAATAATTAAATTGCAACTTGAAATGGGACAGGGGGAGTACTATATTTCAATAATTTTTAGCATCAAATTATAACTGTTTATATATCAAAATATTGTGAAGAAAATTATGGTCTTCGCCCATAAAAATTCACCTCTTTGGAAGATATCAAAGCAGCATTAAATTGCAATACTATTCTCTCCCATGCTTAGCAAGTTAAAGCATTATTTCTTTGACTATTGGGGTTCAACTATCATGGTTTTTTTGGCAAGAATCATTTGGAAGCAATGTTCACAACCCATGCTGGAAGCAAGAAGGAGCATTTCTTAGGATATTGGGACAAGTTTTGTTTGAGAGCTCTTTGCCATTGGTGAACTTGGAGTAGTATAAATAGGGGATGAACTTAGTAGTTCAAACACAACTCAAGCATAAGCATTCCTTTGCTACTTGGTTTATTCTCCCTTTAGCTCTCATTTGTAGTTGTAGAAGCCAAAACCTTCTTCTTTATATTTTGCCACATAATTCCTCTATAGGTGGTAGGCAAAGCCTTGTAATACTTTCTCCACATATAGTGAAACTTTCAGTCTCCTCCGACTGTTGATGCGGGTCAATTTGACTGAACCAGGTAACTCCCTGTGTTCATTATTTCATTTCTTTTCTTTACGTTGTCTTTGTTATCCATCTTTTTGGGTTAATGGATACCTTGTGAGATTCGTATTCTTAACAAATGGTATCAGTGTCATATCTCATTATTTATCTATTAGCCACCATGCGCTAACGAGAACTTCTATTGAAAAGTTTGACCGGAGTGTAAACTTCGGCAGATGGCAACTCAAGATGAAAGCCATCCTAATCCAGGATGGATGCGAGCTAGCCATTGAAGGAATGGAGGAAAGGCCAGCGGACATGTTGCCGGTTTATTTTGGTGATGTAGACAAGAAGGCTAGATCAGCCATTATTTTAAATCTCTCTAACGAGGTTTTGCAAGAAGTTGTTAGTGAGAGAACTACTAAAGGTATGTGGGATCAGTTGAATTTACATACATGAAGAAGACAATGGAGAATCACCTCTATTTGAAACAAAAGTTGTACATGTTGAAAATGGCGGAATGTACATCTATACTCTCACATCTTGATAAATTTGATTCCATAATTTTGGATTTACGTAGATGCTAAAGTTGATGAAGAAGATCAAGCCATTTTATTTTTATGTTCCCTTCCCTTGTCCTTTAAGTATTTTCGAGATACCATGATTTATGGGAAAGAGTCGGTCTCATACAGTAGTATAAAATCTGCTTTAAAATCTAAAGAGCAGATTGATAGGGACATTACGGGGGAATCAAGTGGAACTCATGCTGAGGGTTTGTTTGTGAGGGGTGAAAATAGAGATTCTGAAGGTGGTAGATCCAAAGGAAGGTCAAAGTCTAGATACAGAAATAAAATTTGCAATTATTGCAAGAAAATGGGCACATTAAGGCTGGCTGTTTTAAATTGAAAAATAAAGAAAAATATAAAAATGAATGATGGTGAAGCTAGTGTGCCAGAAGATGAGAGTGATGGAATCATATTTGTGGCCGTGGATAATAAATCAAGGTCTTCTAGTGAGTGGCTCTTAGATTCGGGTTGTTCTTACCACATGAGTTATGATAGGGGGTGTTTTTCCACTTATGAAGAATGGGATGGTGGAATTGTTTTGATGGGTAATAATTCTCCTTGTAAGGTTGTTAGTAGAGGAACAATTCAAATCAAAATGTAAGATGGTATTATTAGGGCACTCACTAATGTTAGACATGTTCCTGACTTAAAGGAAAATCCCATCTCTCTTGGCACTCTTGATGCTCTCGGGTATAGATATTTAGGTGATGGTGGAATTATGAAAATATGTAAAGGTGCCCTTGTACTAATGAAGGCTTGCAGAGTTGGCACTTTGTATGTTTTACAGGGATCTACCGTTACTGGGGAAGTGGCCGTCTCAACTTCCTCAGATGAGGACATCACCAAATTGTGGCATATGTGGTTGGGACATATGGGCAAGAAAGCCTTAACATTGTTAAGCAAAAGAGGTATACATTGTGGTCAAAGTACTAATAATTTGGACTCTTGTGAACACTGTATTTTTGGAAAGCATAAAAGAGTTAATTTTCGTTCAAACAAAAGGTACTTTGTATTACATTCATTCTAATCTTTCGGGGCCCTCTCGTGTTCCTTCTAAAGGTGGTGCAAGATATATACTTACTTTTATTGATGATTATTCAAAAAAAAATTGGGTATATTTTTTTAAGCTTAAAAGTGATGTTTCCTGACATTTAAACAATGGAAGACTTTGACTGTAAAATAGACAGGAAAACAAACTAAGTGACTGGGGATAGGTAATAGGTTGGAATTTTGTGGAAATGAATTCAATGAGTTCTGCAATAATGAAGGAATAGCTCGACACTGCACTGTTAGAATGATGCCTCAACAAAAACGGCGTGGCAGAAAGGATGAAGCATACTCTTTTAGAAAGAGCTCGGTGCATGATCTTAAATGCCAAGTTGACATTAGACTTTTGGCCAGAAGCCATCTCTACGGCTTGTCACCTCATCAACCGTTCTCCACATGTACCTCTTGATTTCAAGACTCCAAAGGAAGCTTGGTCAGGTACTCCTGCTGATTACTCTAATTTAAGAATATTTGGGTGTCCAGCATATATGCATGTTAATGAGGGAAAGCTAGAGCCTAGGGCTAAGAAATGCATTTTCCTCGGTTATACTTCAGGGGTGAAAGGATATAGATTGTGGTATCCTGATCCCAAATCACCCAAAATTGTAATTAGTAGAGATGTTACATTTGAAGAATCTTATATGTTACATCCTAGAAAAGAGTCTTGTAATCCTTGTGATTCAAAGAAAGAGGATAGTGCACAAAAGCAGGTGGATTAGAGATCAAAAGTACTTCCGGGAGAAACCCAACCCAAGAAGAGGTTGTAGAATCAGATCATGAACATGTTGAAGATCAACTTAGAGATGATATTCCATTTTCAGAGATAGACCGAGACGGGACATTCGATCATCATTGAGGTTATGCAAATTTGGTTGAATATGTTTTATCAGTGGCCCAAGAAACATATGGAGACGAGGAACCTTCCACATATTCAGAGGCAGTTTCAAGTGCTAATTCAGACAAATGGTTGGTGGCTATTAATGAAGAGATTGAATCTCTACACAAGAATGGAACATGGAATCTTGTGATGCCACTAAAAGGAAAGAAAATCGTTGTTTGCAAATGGGTTTTCAAGAGAAAGAAAGATATTTCAGGTGTTGATAATGCAAGGTACAAAGCACGATTGGTCGCAAAGGGATAAAGTCAGGTACATGGTGTTGATTTCAATGATGTTTTCTCACCTGTTGTGAAATATAGCTCTATTTGTGTATTGCTTGTTTTGGTTGCCATGTATTATTTGGAGTTAGAACAACTGGATGTCAAGACAGCTTTCTAGCATGGTGAGTTAGATGAGAATATCTATATGAGCCAACCTGAAGGTTTTCAAGTTCAAGGTAAGGTAGGTCGGGTTTGCATGTTGAAGAAATCCTTGTATGGAATAAAGTAGTCTCCAAGACAATGGTATAAGAGGTTTGATTCATTTATGTCGAGTCATGGTTTCTCCAGGAGCATGTATGATAGTTGTGTTTACTTCGGGAAGTTACAAGATAACTCATTCATTTATTTGCTATTATATGTTGATGACATGCTCATTGCAGCTACGAATCTTGCGGAAATTCATGAGTTGCAGGCCTTGTTGAATAGTGATTTTGAGATGAAAGATTTGGGTGCAGCTAAGAAGATTCTTGGTATGGAGATAAGAATAGATCAAGGAGTTGGAAAGTTGTACCTGACCCATGAGAGTTACCTTAAGAAAGTTTTGGAGTGATTTGACATGCATGATGCCAAACCAGTTAGTACTCCTTTTGGTAGCCATTTCAGGCTATCTGCTGCCCAATCACGAAAAACAGAGGAAGAAGACGATTATATGGCTAGAGTTCCTTATTCAAATGCAGTTGGGAGTATTATATATGCAATGGTTTGTACCCATCCTGATATCTCACAAGTTGTTAGTGTTGTTAGCAGGTATATGGCCAATCTGGGAAAAACACATTGGCAGACCGTGAAATGGATTCTCATATACCTAAAGGGTACTCCGATGATGTGTTTGGAGTTTGGTAGAACCAATAACACTCTGATTGGTTTTGTAGATTCATACTTTTCCAGCGATTTTGATAAGCGCAGGTCTCTTACAGGTTATGTATTTTGCATTGGAGGTTGTGCAATTAGCTGGAAAGCTACTCTACAGCATGTAGTTGCTTTATCTACTACTGAGGCAGAATATATGGTGGTCACAGAAGCTATCAAAGAAGCTTTATGGTTAGGAGATCTCTTCGGAAAATTAACTCTATAACAAAGGGTTACTATCATTCACTGTGACAGTCAAAGGGCAATTTAGTTGGCTAAAGATCAGATGTATCATGAGCGGACAAAGCATATTGATATTAAGTATCACTTCATTTGTGATATCATTGCACAGAAGAAGGTCCTCATTCATAAAATAAATACAAAGGATAATCCTGCCGATATGTTCACGAAAGTTCTTCCCTATTTCAAGTTCAAGCAATGCTTAGACTTGATTGGTGTTCATTGTTGGTGATTCGGCCCATTAGGGCCATACCGAAGGAGGTTGAGTAAGCTATTGCTTGTGGGGTTCAGACCAAGGGGGAGATTTGTGAAGAAAACTATAATATTCACCCATGAACATTCACCTCTTTTGAAGATAGCAAAGTATTAAATTGCAACATTATTCTCATCTCATGCTTAGCAAGTTGAAGCATTATTTCTTTGACTATTGGAGTTTAACTATCATGATTTTTTTGGCAAGAATCATTTGGAAGCAATGTTCACAACCCATGCTTGAAGCAAGAAGGAGGATTTCTTGGGATATTGGGATAAATTTTGTTTGAGAGTTATATGTCATTGGTGAACTTGGAATAGTATAAATAGGGGGATGAACTTAGTAGTTCAAACATACCTCATGCATAAGCATTCCTTTGCTACTTGTTTTCTTCTCCCTTTAGCTCTCATTTGTAGTTGTAGAAGTCAAAGCCATCTTCTTTTATACTTTTACCACATATAGTGAAGCTTCCGGTCTCCTCTAGTCATGGATGTAGGTCAATTTGACCGAACCATGTAAATCCTTGTGTTCATTATTTCCTTTACGTTGTCTTTGTTATACATCTTTTTTGACTAACAGATACCTTGTGAGATTCGTATTCTTAACAAATATATTTTGATTTTCTTAAAGTTATGAAAACTTCGTTACAATAACTAAAAACAAATATCAAATAATCTCACTGATCATCAATTATAAAATAACTGCATCTAATGATTATTTAGTTTAAAACAAGATTGTATAAAAGGTAAATTCACATAGTCGATATTTTATAAACTCTCTCACTAATGTATCCACCAAAATGACCAGATTAACACGTAATATCATATGTTGACCCGTCGATCTTTAATGCTTTTGAAATGACAGCATTATTCTTGTAGAGGGACGTTTTAATAAAACTGGCGGAACAATTATTCCTTAATGTTGCTAGAAAGGGGATGTTATTCCTTAACAGTCTATGCACAAAATTGCAGACTTGTAACGATCAGTTAAGCTGGTAAGCTGGCGCAATCTAAACATTATAAATAATAGAAGACCTGGCATCCGAATTCTTATTTAATTTTAAGTTTTGAAGATGTGTTTTTCACTTAAAAGTGAATATTATTTTGATCCTATTTCAATTTAGAATGAGTATTAGTTTTTGGCAAAGTCTTGGGAAAGACGATCTTTCCATATGCTTATGGAAAAACGGGGTTTGATTAGAATAATAAAAGATAAAAGGTGTTAGTTGCAATATTAAAGTTTTAGTATGAAACATGTAGTAGTTATAAAATTTATAACCCGCTTCATGCAAGCCGAAAATTTTATCTTAATTTCTTCTAATTTACACTTTAAACCTTGGTCTTTCCATAACTTATGGAAAGACCGTCTTTCAAGAAACGGACTCTTAGTTTTTTATTCAAAAACACGTTTCCATGATATAAATTTAAAAATTGAATATCTTTGAGAGGTAATTTAAAAGTTAAACTGTAAAGTTGGATTAAAATTGATTATCATTTGACAATTCTTATATCGGATTTCTGGTGCAGTATGTATGTGCTTTGTTTATAGTTAGTATATTAAATGTGTCTTTTAATATTATCATTAGTGCATTACACTATTTACATATTTTCTCAAACCTAGTAAATGTGGTATAATTTTCTTTCTTGTCAATCCTAGTAAAAATGGTATAATTTTGTTTCTTGTCAATCCTAGTAAAATTGATATAATTTGAAAATTATTCAAAATTGCAAAAAAAAAAAAACGTTGTTAATTTTTCATAATATTCTCCTTAATTTCAACAATTTTCAATTTGGGCATATCGTTTTCTCAAAATATCTCTGTTTTTCACACTCATCCCTTGACACAGCAGCTCGTATGAAAGAGTGAGTCAAAACAGTTCCTCTATGTTTAGCATATGCAAAGAGAGAAGTTATTACAATCAAATTTTAATAGTGTACATAACACATAAAAAGAATTCTCTTTCATATAATATAGAATAAATAAAATATTCCCAAGGATACATTGCTATTGATATTCTACAGAAACAATATAATTTATCATCAATGAACTATTAAACCATATTTGCTTCAGTTTAATTCAATTCGATTCAACAAAATTTGAAATTAATACTTTTTAATTTAATTCTACTCCATTATTTTTCACTACATTTAGGCTCTGTTATTTGGAGTTTACCTGTATTTCATTTCAGTTTAATTCAGGTCAATTCAAATCAGTTCAATGTGAATTTAGTTTTGTGACACATAACTTAGTTCATTTATCAATTACTATTTTTTAACACACTTATTTTTAGTTTAATCAGTTCGAATTATATCAGTTCAAATTAGATCAGATCAGATAAACTGCGGATAATTTTAGTTCGATTCAGCTAATAATGAGACCAGGAGAACATCACTTTACTCAAAGTTGAAGTGGTGATCAGTGGTAAGCAGAGGAGATAAAAAGGAGGGATGATTGTGGAACAATAATTGAGAAGACAGGGGGGGAAAGGAGGAAGACAAGATTTAGACTGTACATTTATTGATTTTGAACTTTGAAGGGGAGTTTGTGACTGCAGAAGGCCACACGAGATGAGATGCAAATTGAGGGACCCCATTTACCAAATTTTTATTCAGTTATAAATTGATGAGAAGCCTCGATGTGGTGGTAGTCTCTGGAGTCCGGTGGTGTGGACAATGAACTCCCAATTATCTCCACACCAGCTTGCTGCTATTCAATTATTAGCCATCTGGCCATCCTCATGACTCAATCTCCTCTCTTCATCATTGGTTCCCACATATACTTTCCTAAAAGGCGATAATAAATAAATCAGTAAAGGAATAAACAAATAAAGGAAATTACTTGAAGGAGGAAGTAGACGGACGGCGGACGTAAAATTTCATCCAAAAGTGAATTTGGCAAATGGGCGTAGGGACTTAACCAAATATAGGGTTAAATGGATAAAATTTTAGGTATCAGAACCTATATTTATCTAGTATAAATACCAGTGACTTCCTTCTCAAAATCAGAAAAATTCTTACCAAAGAACAGTGGTTAAGCGGTGAAGTAGAAGCGGCGGTTGTCAAGCCAAGTTTAACTAAGGTGAGTGTTGCATCGCCCTAGCATGAATTGAGTTAAAATCTGAGTTTATGTTTACATATATATATATATATAATGCCATCAGACCTAACTCTCTCGAACTGAACCCTCCACCTCTCGAACCCCTGCCAAAACACTACCTCTCGAACCCCTGCCAAAACACTACCTCTCGAACCCCTGCCAAAACACTACCTCTCGAACCCCTGCCAAAACACTACCTCTCGAACCCCTGCCAAAACTCAACCTCTTGAACCCCTGCCAAAACTCAACCTCTTGAACCCCTGCCAAAACACTACCTCTCGAACCCCTGTCAAAACACTACCTCGCAAACCCCTGCCAAAACTCTACCTCTCGAACCCCTACCAAAACACTATCTCTCGAACCCCTGCCAAAACACTACCTCTCGAACCCCTGCCAAAACACTACCTCTCGAACCCCTGCCAAAACACTACCTCTCGAACCCCTGCCAAAACTCTACCTCTCGAACCCCTGCCACAACTCTACCTCTCGAACCCTTGCTAAACCTTTATCTCTTGAACCTTACTGAAATCTTTACCTCTCGAACCTACTAAAAACTTCACCCCTCAAACCTACTAAGACTTCACCTCTCGAACCTACTGAAATCTTCACCTCTCGAACCTTAACCCTCGAATTAGCACTATTGAAACCGTTACCCCTCAAACTATTACCACTGGAACCTTATCCCTTGAACTAATACCACTGATACCTTTACCTCTCGAACAATATATCTCGAACCTATCCCTCAAACTAGTAACCCGATATCTTCACCTCTAGAAACCTTTTCACTGGAACCCTCACTACTAGAACCTTTACTTCTCGACCTCACCTCTCGAACTTGTGCCACTGAAACCTTTACCTTTAGAACCTTACCTCTCGAACTAGTACTACTAAAACCTTTACCTCTCAAACTTACCTCTCAAACCTTACCACATGAACTCATACCACTGAAACCACTACCTCTCGAACTTACCTCTCAAACCTTGCCTCTCGAACTTTGCCTCTCGAACCTTGCCTCTCGAACCTTGCCTCTCGAACTAGTACTACTGAATCCTTTACCTCTCGAACTTACGTCTCGAACTAGTGCCACTAGAACCTTACCTCTCGAACCTTATCTCTCGAACTAGTACCTATAGAACCCTACCCTCGAATCTTATCTCTCGAACTAGTGCCACTAGAACCTTACCTCTCAAACTTTACCTCTCAAACTAGTGCCAGTAGAACCTTACCTCTCAAATCTTACCTCTCAAACTTGTGCCACTAGAACCTTACCTCCCGAACCTTACCTCTCGAACTAATGCCACTAGAACCGTACCTCTCAAACCTTACCTCTCGAACTAGTGCCACTAGAACCTTACCTCTCGAATGTTACCTCTCGAACTTGCGCCACTAGAACCAAACCTCCCGAACCTCACCTCTCGAGCTAGTGCCACTAGAACCTCACCACTCGAACCTCACCACTCGAACTGGTACCACTTACCATTCGAACTGGTACCACCTGATACCCATACCACTTGAACCTTCTCCACTCGAATTCTGTACTCGAACCTCCTGTACTCGAACCCATGTACTCGAACTTATCTGCTCGAACCGCGGTAATTGAAACCTGATACTCGAACCTTTCTACTCGATACTCGAACCATGAGAAAGAGATATGACAGTTACACTTAAATGATGGTATTTACTGATTATTGAATTAAGTGTGTATTTTATCATACTGTACTGGATTTTCGTGAAACTGAACTCCTGAACTGCTCTGATATTTTCTGTGAATAACCGACTTGTACTTTATCTTGTTGTGTCAAACTTGAATCATATACTGCTCTGATGACCGGCTTGTACTTTATCTTGCCGTGTCCAACTTGAATTACCCACTACTTGATTACCTGTCTGTGATTTTGGGGGCCCCGACGCGATTGTAGTTTGGTCAAAGTCGACGGGGAACGGTACTGACCGGACTGTCTGATTAGACCGGCTACACGTGGAGTTTGGCATGCTAGCATAACCACCTGACTGATACGAGCTCGTAACTGAACACCCGCGTGAATGGGAAAGTGAATTTTGAACTGATAGCCTTCGGGCATCACTGACTGGGTTATGTCATGTATGTTAGTCACAGTTGCCATATAGGCACTTGGCAGCAACTCGGCATTAACCACCTGCATCCTTTTATTGTGTGCTAGGACATACGTGGCTAGTTGTTAATTGTTATTCTATGATCACTAAAACTCAACTGGGTAAATACTGACGATGGAACCTCACTAAGCAAGGAGCTTACCTAGTTAAACAACCCTTTTTCAGGTGAAGAAGAATAGTAAGAGAAAAGTGCTTGATGTCTCTACTTATTTTGAGAAAGATCCTGGGTGAACTATTAGGATTTTAAATTGAACTATGAATCTGTAACAATTAGTTGAAACTTTCGTTTAACATTTTTGTTTGACATTTGTAATAAATCTTTTTCACTGTAATAGTAATTTAGGCCTTTGAATTTATCTAAATCGCTTCCGCATAAAATTTATCTGCTCGTTACTATTAGCACTTTCAGTAGCATGCCCAGATCCGACCCGATACTTGCGGTTGGGTAAGGGGGTGTTACAGTAGTGGCGGGAGGTGTTTAGGGTTAACAGAATTCGGCGACAGGGAGATAGGATAGTGCTGGGGTGATGGCATGGTTGTGGCTGGAGATCTTTGGGGTAATAGAAATCGACGATGGAGTCCATTAATCCTGGCGTTGGTTGATGGCAGAAATCACCGCCGGAGTATTTGGTGGGTGAGACTTAATCTATGGCTTTTGTGTTTATTAAAATTTGAATTGAAAAATTGCGATGGAAGTGGTCAATGACGGCGGCGGTGGTTAACAGCGGCAACGACGATGGTCAACGGTGGCAGCGGTGGTGGTCAACGGCCTCGGCAGCAGTGGTGGTCAACGGCGACTGCGGTGGTGGTCAAGGTGTTGAGGATGAAGCCTAGGGGGTAGCTGAAGAAGAAAAAGTGAGGGTAAAATAGTCTTTAGGTTTTTCTATTTTAAACTTAGGGGTATTTGTGTCTTTTATTATTAGTCAATGCCAGACTTAAATCAGTCAATGTCGAAAATTGGCTAAATGGGTAAAACTGCACATTTTGACTAACATATAGGGTTACTTTTGAACTTTCAGATTTTAAAAAGTCATTCCTGCACTTTCTCCGTCTTATAGGGTCATTTTTGCACTTTTCCCAAACTATTAGAATCATTCTTAGTCACTCGATATATAGATTTTGAATATGCAGAAGTGAAGGCTGAAAGTCCATTCAATACATTTGAATAGTTGGAGAAGTTCAAAAAACATCATGACTTTAATATATAGATTTCACTAATCCATTTGAATAGTTGGCGATGCCCGGATAACACAATGACTTTAATACATAGATTTGTACATGCAGTAGTGAAGGTTGAAATTCCATTCACTCCTCCATTAAATCTGGGGATGCTCGACTGAACTCTATTCAATCCATTTGAATAATTATGAACACCCAATTGAAACTCCATCATGTCCATTTGAATAATTATATATGCCTAAATAACACACAGTGTTGCACCACCAATGAACCACCACTACCTAGGCCCGTCAAATGGGTCGGGTGACCCGTTGGATAACCGTTACCTATATACTATTTTCACTTATTGGATAAGACTTATTGGATAATGACCCATTGGGCTAATGAATATAATTGGGTTTTAGTTATTGGGTTTAGTTGGGTTGGATAATGGATTATCCGTTGGATAATTTTGGGTGGGTAGAGTTGGGTTGGGTAACGGGTGACTCGTGGGTAATTTTATATCATAAGATAACAAAATTTTCACAAGTTTGATTACGAATGATTTAATTTTTCCCTAACACATATAATCATTTTAGAAACGATCAAATTCTCGATTCATCATATTTATCGATTTCGGTTCATGTCTTAATCAATTTTAATTTGAACCAATTAAAAATTGATAAAAGATCTCGACGAAAGAAGTAGAAGTAGTATTTAAGAAACTTTTACTAAATTTGAAAAATCTTCTCCATGAAATATGAAGATTTTTAAAAATATTTTCTTTTATTGAACATAAGAAAATAATAAATGAAGTCCCCACATTTAGCCACTCGAATAAATATTTTCTCTTTTGTAGTTATGTACACGATTCAGCCTATATCAAAAAATGATTAGAGTTAATCGTAATTTTTCACTTCAAGTAAAATGTTATTTAAATGGTTGAAAACACCAATTATCAATTAAGTATATACTGAATTATCCATTGGGTATATACTAATTATCCATTGGGTCTATACTAATTATCCATTGGGTCGAACTAAATGACCCATTGGGTATAGGTCATTTATTTGGGTGAAACGTGAAATACCCATCAAGTCCGTGTTCTTTCTCAGTTCTCAATTCTCACTTCTCACTTCCCAGTCTGCGTTTTGTTCATCAATCGATCTGCGATTTGTTCATCAATCGGTCTACGTTTTGTTCATATTCGATTCCATAATATTATATTATGTAATATAATATTATGTACATTATATTATATTATATTTAATAAAAATAAAAATATATATAATATGTTGGCTTTGTAAACTCGACGAAACTAACGAACAATATTACTTGGGATCGAGCTCGAGCTCAAATACTGTACGAACTCGAATATTGTACGAACTTGAATAATGTACGAGATTGAGCTCGAATAATGTACAAACTCAAATAATGTACGAGATTGAACTCGAATACTGTACGAGATTGAACTCGAATATTGTACGAAGTTGAATACTGTACGAGATTGAGCTCGAATATTGTACGAACTTGAATACTATACGAGATTGAACTCGAATATTGTACGAACTCAAATACTGTGCGAGAGCTCGAATATTGTACGAACTCGAATGTTGTACGAGATTGAGCTCGAATATTGTACGAACTCGAATATTGTACGAGATTGAACTCGAATAATTTGTGAATTATAATTTGTATAATTTGTGAATTATGGTGAATATTTATGTTAAATATTACACATACATTTAATTGGGTAATTTTTTTATATTTATTGGGTATTTGTTATGTTCCCATTGAGTTAACATAATATGGGACCCATTGAGATCAAAATTTCCCATTAATATAATTATTCTCATCACAAATCCTAAAAAATAATGAGCATTTAATACCCGATCTCATTGGATAATGACAACTTGTAACCCAAATCGATAGAAAATGTTTAATGATAACTTATTGAGTTAATTATATAATGATTTATTAGAGAATGACTTATTGGATAATATATTTTAACCCATTGGGTCATATGAATATCTCATGGGTTATCCATTTAATGACCCAACTCATTTATAACTCAACTCATTATGACTCATTTAATAAACGGGTTAATTGAATAATGACCCATTAAATAATGATCAATTGAGTTTGAATAATGGGTTTATCCAATTAACTCATTTGACGAACCTACCACTACCTAATAACTATTAAGAAATTGCTATAAAATTCACAATCTTTAATAGATGTGTGATTTGAATCGGGTGAATTATACAACCAAGGTGGCAAGGCCCAGTTCATAGATTATAATTTTAAGTTTTTGTACTTCTTTTATCCCAACTTTAATTATCCATGTATTTTATATTCTTTATCAAAGTTTAATCGCATATTTAAATAGATATATGAGACATAATATTATTGTATGTGATATTATTGAATTTGTCGTAACAAGTAGTTTTTAGGAAGAAACTTTTTACTTTTCGTTATTTTACGTAGATAAACATATTAATGATTAAATATATTTCTTGAACGATATGTAATAATTAAATTGTAATTTAATTTGGGATGAAGGGGAGTATTAGAATTAATTCATGTCACATACATGGTTGCATTACACATGATACGGCTTAATTTCGAAGAGTACGAGCTTTTCACAAGTCATAGACTTCTCTAAGCAAACATTTTTCATGGATATATACCAATATAATTTTATCTATTTAAATAAATATTAATATTTTTTATGGATATATACCAATATAGTTTTATCTATTTGAATAAATATTAACAGAGTGCGTCTCTTGAAAGGCGGTCTTTCCATAAGTCATGGAAAGACCAAGGTTTAAAGTGTAAATTAGAAGAAATGAAGATAAAATTTTCGGGTTGCATGAACCGGGTTATAAATTTTTTAACTACTACATGTTGCATACTAAAATATTAATGTTGCAACTAAGATCTTTTACCTTTTATTATTCGAATTAAACCCCGTCTTTCCATACCGTCTTTCTCAAGACTTTGTCATATTAATATAACTCTCAAATAATTTTTAATACAAAAACAATCCTGAGTAATTAACGTAAATGCTAATATAATCCTCGAATTCTATTTTTTGTGTTGGCTGACATTGATCACACATAAAATAATTAAAATGCCCTCAGACCTAAAACCTATAAATGTTAAAACATTTTTGCCCTCGGACCTACACCTCCGCCACCAGGCCACCACCTACTCCTCCCACCTCCACCCTGCCACCACCACCAGCCCCACCGCGCCACCACCTTATCCAACCGGCCACCACCGAACCCAGCACTGGAGCCTCATCCCACAGCCCACCTGCGTCGCAGCATCATCCCGCACCGGAGCTCCTAGCCGCTGCGCAGGACTCCTCTGAAGACGAAAACCCTTGCCGGAACGCAGAATCCCAACCACCGGGAAAATAAGTGCTAGTTTCTCATGGACTCACGCTAAGGTTTTTCTTGATGAGGTGGTATAAGTGGACCGTAAGGCAATTTGAAGGGCTGGGAAAATGAGTTTCATGAAAAGGGGATGCAAATGGCATGGGGTTTCTTCATTGCTTTTCCTAGGAATTGGTAATGCCAGAGAAAAGAAGAAAACGACTGCGGCGGCGGAAGAAAGGAGGTGGAAGAAGAAGGGAGGAAAAAAGAAGAAGAATAGGGTTTTGGGTTATAATTGTAATTTCTTTGTTTTTATTTTAAAATTTCTTTTAGTGAGGTAAAATAATTTTTAAATTAAATTCAGCATTAAAATAATGGAATGGGTAAAATTACACTTTCATCAACTATATAAAATTATATTTACACTTTCAATTATTACTTATGTGAAATAGATTGGATTATAAAAACACTTTTCTCATGTTTCTATCTTCCTTGAGCTAAAAGTGAATCAAAGAGTTGTCACTACTTAATTCCTATTTTGCGACAGTTATCCTTATCCTGACAACAAAATAAAAGTAAAGACACTCAGTATAAATAACACAAGCATAAAAATAAGATTTGTCGGTCTAAAAACTCTTAATTAGAGTTGGAAGATATTTCAGAGAAATTAATGCAGATGGATATTATTCCATCGTCCATGAAAGTGGTCCTCTCATTTGAATATATCCAATTAATTAAGCTGAACGCCCCATCCTCACCATACACACACTGTTATAATATCATTTCTGCTGCAATGATCAGCAGAATATTGTGATGTTTGCCTGACAAAACTGCCAGGCTGAGGAAGAACTCTTACCAAGAATTAGGTTAAAGCATAAGGCCAAGAATCTCTCAGTTTTTTAACCACTTAGGGAAAGAAATCATAGTCCCGGAAATCAAATCAGGAAAAAGTAGTGCTCCAAAAACAGTAATAGTGTGCCCATTACAGCCCAGGCTGGAGGACTCCTTAAACAATCCGACAACTGGAGAAAGTTCCAAGCCCTCCCCATGTGGCCCTTTTGTTGCTTCATCCATTTCCCTTCAACTTGAGCCTTCTTTGTTCACTTTCATTCCAAGCTCTACGGTTTGTTCATTCAACCTGAAGTTCTCAGAAGCTCTTGAGCAAAGCATGTGGGACTCGGAAAGCGATCCCGGTACTGGCAGGGACTATGGCAATGGCCTCATGAGCAGCACCAGCAAGCCCGGTCTGAAAACCGATGGTTTCGAGCTAAGAGGGCAATCATGGTATGGTGTTGAATGTTTGTTTTAGCATTGTATGATCCATATTGAATTAATGCTGTGGTAATGGTATGTTTTCTTGCTAATAGGTATGTTGCAAGTGATATTCCAAGTGACTTCTTGGTTCAAATTGGAGATGTTAGTTTCCTTTTACATAAGGTAGATGGTCATGTTCATATTCATATGACTTTGTCAATGACATAAAACAGTGGAACACTGTTAGTTTAGTAACCTTTATTTGTTGTTTTTGTAGTATCCTTTGCTTTCTAGAAGTGGAAAACTTAGCAGGCTCATATATGAGGCTAGGGAAGACCTGAAAAAGATTGTGTTGGATGATCTTCCTGGAGGGCCAGAGGCCTTTGAGCTTGCAGCAAAGTTCTGCTATGGAATCGCTGTTGATCTAACAGCTACAAACATCTCTGGTTTGAGATGTGCAGCAGAATACCTAGAAATGACAGAAGATTTGGAAGAAGGCAATCTGATCTTCAAGACTGAAGCCTTTCTGAGCTATGTTGTTCTGTCATCTTGGAGGGACTCCATTTTAGTGCTCAAGAGCAGCGAAAAGCTCTCGCCATGGGCGGAGAATCTCCAGATTGTGAGGAGATGCAGTGAGTCCATAGCTTGGAAAGCGTGCGCGAACCCCAAGGGAATAAGATGGCAGTATACAGGGAGGCCTCATAAGGTTTCGAGCCCGAGTTGGAATGAAATCAAGGATTCCAGCCCTAGTAGGAACCAGCAGGTACCCCCAGACTGGTGGTTCGAAGATGTTACCATCCTCAGGATCGATCACTTTGTTCGCGTTATTACAGCGATTAAGGTAAAAGGGATGAGGTATGAGCTGATTGGAGCTGCTGTGATGCATTACGCCGCGAAATGGCTCCCGGGGCTGATCAAGGAGGGATCACCAGGGCATGATCATGATGGGAGCATATATAGCAGCGCCGATATAGGCGTCGCAAACAGTAACTGGAAAGGCGGGCTTCATATGATCGTTGCAGGCACGAAAGAAGATACGATACCATCTGTTCAGGCCAAAGATCAGAGAATGATTGTTGAGAGCCTGATCAGCATAATCCCTCCTCAGAAAGACAGTGTTTCTTGCAGCTTTCTTCTTCGGCTTCTGAGGATGGCAAACCTGTTGAAAGTGGCGAATGCACTCATCACTGAACTGGAGAAAAGGGTTGGGATGCAGTTTGAACAGGCTACATTGGCAGATCTTCTCATCCCTTCTTACAACAAGATCGATACCCAATATGATGTCGATCTTGTTCAGAGATTGCTGGAGCATTTCTTGGTTCAGGAACAGACAGAAGGCTCTAGTCCTAGCAGACAATCGTTCGCGGATATGCACCAGAGAGGTGGTGCTAACCCGAATGCAAAGATGAGAGTGGCAAGGCTTGTTGACAGTTATCTGACCGAAGTTGCCAGAGACAGAAATCTGTCACTCACTAAATTCCAAGTCCTTGCTGAGGCACTGCCTGATTCTGCAAGAACCTGTGATGATGGACTGTATCGAGCCGTCGATTCCTATCTTAAGGTACCTATTGGTTCTTTTGAATCTTCATGTTTGTGATTTTAATTGCATCCATCAATCTTGTAAGAGGCTTTAGTGTTAAACCAGAACAGGAAGTAAGATTCAAGAATAGACGTATTCTAAAACCATGTTCTTTTTTAACTTATCTGCACCGGTCTGTATCTGTCTCAATGCTCGAATTCTGTATCTTAGGCCCATCCCACACTGTCAGAGCATGAAAGGAAGAGGCTGTGCAGAGTGATGGACTGTCAGAAGCTCTCCATCGACGCGTGTATGCATGCAGCTCAGAACGAGCGCCTTCCTCTGAGAGTAGTGGTGCAGGTTCTCTTCTCAGAACAGGTGAAGATAAGCAATGCCATGGCCAACAACTCCCTGAAAGATGCGGGAGAATCCCAGTACCACCCCATGGTCCCCAGCCGGAAGACACTGCTCGAAGGGACCCCTCAGTCATTTCAAGAAGGGTGGGCGACGGCCAAGAAGGACATCAACACGCTCAAGTTTGAGCTCGAGACTGTGAAAACCAAGTACGTCGAACTCCAGAACGAGATGGAGTCATTGCAGAGACAGTTCGACAAAATGGTGAAGACAAAGCAGCAGGGAACGTCGTCTGCTTGGACCACCGGGTGGAAGAAACTGGGGAAACTCACCAAGATGACGCATTTAGATCACCATGATGAAGGAGGAGGGCATAATCCACATGCAGAACAGCCTAAGAAAGCCCCTAGGAGATGGAGAAACTCTATTTCTTGAGGCAAAGTTAGGAGTCAGAAAATTTGGATTCTTTTGGGTTTTGAACATTCCAAAGGCTTTTGTTTCTATGTTACTATACTTGTCTGTTTAAGTAGTAACTTTCCTTTCTTTGTCAAAGATGTTGTACCTTGGACTTTCATTGTTTCGGTAATCAGAGTTGTACCTTCAAGCTCTGAGCATTTTCTTAGATGAGAAAATATTCCAGATGTCAGTGGCATGAACAGAACTATCAAAACTCCGGCCAACCCATACTTACGTGAATTAAAACAGGTATTTTCATAAGATCACTCTTGAAAATCAAAGGACAAGCAGTACATCCTATAGAAAGATAACCAAATAAGTAGGAAGAGAATGGCAATATTATTTGATGAAATCCATAGATCTTGAACAACTCGATCCTAATGGGGGGCACACTAAACTATGAAATTGTTTGTCACAAACAACTTATTGAATCATAGTACATAAACCCATAGTGATAGAACCAGCGCTGCTAGGTAGAACCAAGCTACCGGGCGCTCAACACTTCAATCTCGAACACCAAGACAGAGTTTGGCAGGATGCCCCATGCAGGAAATCCGCCAGGACCATAAGCATAATCTGGGGAGCACTGCAAGAATGTAACCATTCGAGATCAGATCATAGCAAGGCCGGCATGGATTATATTGCACGTCCATATGTATAAAACAGTGATTATATATTGGGTCAAAGGTGATGGGTGTGAGGACTTAGGCAAAGATACTAGGTTCTAGGAGACGAGTTACGTAGATTGAAAAACATTCAAGTTTGACCTACTAAACAAGTACTTATATCTTACCCGCAAGCGAGCAACTTCTCCCAGTTGCATCCCAAGCACACCCTCATCCCATCCTGCAGGGAAACGAAAAATGCACAAACCAATTGAGAAACAATGACAGCTATTCCACATAGCGATATTCAATCAGTACAAGCACAACCATAGCAGCAAATTGCAACACCGCTTAAATCCAAATTGCGATAAACTCAGCATTTCCATGTTTATCAACTCAAATGACCCGTCCATTGTCAAAGTACACATAGATCAAGTCAATCTAACCCAGTATCCATCAAACACCAACAAGTTACATGACTACTTAATAAAACATCAAAGCTCAAAACATGTGAAATCAATCTCAAACCAACAGTTCAAGTGGAAATCATAATGTGTGAATAAAACACCAGCAAATAGCAAAAACAATACCTTTAATAACTTTTCCCTGTCCAATCTGAAAAGAAAATGGCTTCTGCCCAGGATCCTTGGTGCTGTAATAAATTCAAGAAATTAATATATATTACCAAAAAATAAATTTAAAAAGTACCATACAAATATATTGAAAACCAGCAAGACATGATATTTTTACCTCCAGAATTTCTGGGAAAGATCACCATCCTTCCCTGCAATTTCATCATCCATATCAGTACTGCATTAAACTTAATCTAGAAAAATTAACGAATAGATAGGAGGTTTAGCGATAATCACCAAAACCAGTGCAGTTGACAGTCACTGTCTGACCCGGGACTGGTTTGGGTCCGGTTCCGGCCCTCAGAAGTTCCTTCTCGATTCCCATTTTCGCCTTTGCTAAAATCCGATCGTTCTGATTTTGGGTGATTTGGGGATTAGGGTTTAGCAGTGGATCGGATATATTTTTATTCACACTAAACCCGTCCGCATTTGGACATCACGTGCCTTTATATGCCAAAATATTATTTGAGAATTAGAATCCAATATAGAGCTTCCAACTCCACAACTGGATAAGAGTTTTCATTCTCCGTCCCAATATTATTGGTCTATTTATTTTTTTTTAAGTCAAACTTTATAAATTTTGACCTTAAATATAAATTAATATATGCATAATAAAATAAGAGTTCGTCTCATGAAAGACAGTGTTTCCATAAGTCATGAAAAGACAAAGGTTTAAAGTGTAAATTAGAATAAATGAAGATAAAAATTTTGGGTTGCATAAATCGGGTTATAAACTTTATTACTACCACACGTTGCATAATAAATTTTTATTATTGCAACTTAGACATTTTACCTTTTATTATTCTAGTTAAATCTCGTCTTTCCATAAGCCTATGGAAAATCTATTTTTCCCAAGACTTTGCCATAAAATAATCATGTGAGATATTGTTATATTCATCTTAACATCTATTTTCTAAAGGCAAAGTCTTGGGAAAGACGGTCTTTCCATATGCTTATGGAAAGACGGGGTTTGATTAGAATATTAAAAGGTAAAAGGTCTTAGTTGCAATATTAAAATTTTAGTATGCAGCATGTAGTGGTTATAAAATTTATAACCCGATTCATGCAACCCGAAAATTTTATCTTAATTTCTTCTAATTTATACTTTAAACCTTGGTCTTTCCATAACTTATGGAAAGACCGTCTTTCAAGAGACGGACTCTTTTCTAAATATCAATTTTTTATGTGAAAATATTATACGTAACTAGAGATATTAAAGGTCAAACACAATCATTGAAAACCGTGAAAAAATAAATAGGCCAATAATTATGGGATAGAGGAAGTATATTTTAAGCTCCATTTTCAAATATTATTTCTCATTTAGTGGTAAAAGTATTTAAATATGCACATCTATAAAAAATATATAAATATATATGAGCAAAGTGTATATATAAACTTACATAATTCACGAAAGTGCACGTATAACCTTGTGATAATTAAAAGTGTAAATATAACCCTAGATAGTTAGTTTATGTGCAAATATAGCATTTTTTGGCAATTTGAAGTATGAATTAGGTAAAATGTCAATTTTACCCTTCTGACAAAAAATTGGATAGAAAAGAATTTACTATTTGACCCCAAAACTATGTAACCCTAATTGCTTCCTCTCCTCCCGCCGTTCTCTTTCCTCTCTAGCCAATTCTGGGTTCTTCCAATCCTATAATGCAAGTTTATCTTCCCAAATCGCCGGGGTGGCTAAGGATTTCGATCACCGATCGATAATTCATCTTAGGATTAATCGTCGGACAGCTCAGAGAGGACACTTTGTGCACGTGGAGAGCCGCATGTGTGCTGTGATTCTCTCTCGATAACAGCAGAGTCACACTCGACTCGTCGGTAATTATCTGGTCGCCGGGACCAGCGGCTGTGAAAGAAAGGTCCTTGGTGAAAGCAATCAGGAACGGAATCCATAGATAATTGAAGTTAAACATGTCGGAAGGCGATGATGCGGCGGAGGAAGAGTTGATCGGAGGGAGAATAGGAGGAGTGGAAACCGTGGAGGTGGATGAAGAAGAATTAGTGGCGGCAGAGAGCTGTGGTGGCGGTGGCGGAAACATTCCAATTTTTATCAAAAATGGCATTGCTTTCTGGAAAAACTAGTGGCTCCCGGCCGCCATCTTCTGCGTGTTTCTATTAAGGAATTAGAATATTAGTTGTAATTGTAATTATATTCTATTACATTTTCCTAGCTTGTATAAGTATCATGTATCACTATATAATGTATCCTGAGTTCATGAATAAACACAGATCATTACACCTATTTTCTACATGGTATCAGAGCCTAAAATCCTGAAACCTTAAAGAAAAAATTTCTGTCATTACCGAGCTCCAGCGATGCCACTTCAGCCGCACGTCATCCTCACGCACCGCTGTCTCAGCTGCCCATCAGCTCTTTTTCCGTTGCTTGCTGATTGCTACCATCATCGTCTGGTAGCAGTGATCCATCAGCAGTCTGATCCGATCGACCGTCGCTTGACACGCGACGATCTCACGCCTCACGCATCGTCGCTATCAACTCCATGCGCCGCCGCATCTTGTTCATTTGATCTGTCGTTGGTTATTGTGCCAGCTACTGATCTATACCTGATTTTACACTATGTCTGACTCTGGAAGAAATTCGGAAGAACAGGCCCGTCTTGATGCTACTCCTGATGTTCCGAAGCTTCAGGATATGAGTGGTTATGATGTGATTGTGACTTTACTGAAGCAGTTGCAATTGCAATATAGCCCTCAGAGTATTGTACCTATTGGTCGTATGTCGACTTATCCTCACTTTATTGGCTCTGGCGATGGTCCAGGTTTACAACATATACCGAACATGCTAAAAGGTCAAGAAAATTACATTGAATTGTCTAACGGGATGTGCCGCGCATTCCTTTCCAAGAACAAGATTGGGTTCATTGATAGATCCATTACCAAACCCCATGATGGTCATCCTGGTGCTGCTAATTGGCATGGGGTTAATGCTACTCTTGAATACTAGATCTTGCAACCCTGGATCCGGTGTTGAGATCTTCTACAAGCTCGTTTGCCACAGTTAAGGAACTGTGGGATGACCTGAAGGCACGATTTGTTCTTGGCGATGGTATGAAAGCTTTGTAAATGCAAGAGGCTATCCAAAGTTGTAGGCAGAACAATCGGCCCGTCGACATTTACTTTGGCAAACTTAAGAAGTTGTTTGCAGATTATCACTGCATGCGGCCTCCCCTACTTTGTGGATATGAAGAAAGCAAGGCACTGTGCTATTGCAATATTTCTACGAGAGTCTTCCGAGAGAGAGAGAGAAGGATTTGATCTACCAATTCATCTCTGGCCTCAATGAAGGCTTTCACACCTTGTGATCACATATCATGAGTATTGATCCAATGCCACCTGTCATGAAAGTGTATGCCCTTGTTGCCCAGGAGGAGAATCATAGAGCTGTCATTCGAGCTCGTGAGCCTTCTTCTAACTCCATGGCATATATTGAACGATGCCCACCACCTACAATTTCTTTGCCAATTGTTCTTTCTGTATCTGACTGCAGGAATCTTGTTTGTACACATTATCATCGCAAGGGTCACGATAAGGATTCATGCTTCCAAATCTTTGGTGTATCAGAATGGTTCAAGGAGTTGAAGGAGAAAGCCAGTGCCACCAAGAAGACGGCGCCAGCCTCTCGGCCAACCGCCACCACTGTAACCGGAGGTTCCGCCAATGCACCTCCTCTCTCGCCGCCGTTCACCGGCGCCGCCATGTTGTTGCCTGGTCTAGTGGCGGCAGCTTCCTCTGGCCACGTCCCTACCCGATCCTACTTTGGGCCTGCTTTGTCTCATGACCACTAGAGCACGATCATGCATTTATTTAATCAGTTTAATTCTCTTACTGACAATGAGTCTGGTAAGTCTACTTTACCATGGATACTTGATTCGGGAGCCTCGTATCACATGACTGGTGACAAAGGTTCTCTTACTGATCTTACTACTGCTATTGATAATGTGAATGTTGTTCTGCCTGATGGCTCTGTGTCATCCACCACCCAATATGGTTCTATTTGCTTTGGTGTTGTCACCCTAACTCGTGTGCTATATATACCTACTTTGCGGTGCAACTTATTATCATGTTCTAGATTGTTATCTGCCTTGAAATATCTAGTTTTGTTTACTAAAAATTATTGCATTTTAAGAAGAAAGTGATTGGCGTGGGTGAAAGGAAATGGGGGTGTTTTGGCTTCGTCTGCTGGATACTCATGATCATCCTCCTATCTCCTGGTCTCTTCCGACAGTTGCTTCCGTGTCTTCTTCTGATTTATGGCATCATCGTCTTGGACATCCTTCCTCTATGGCGTTGTCTTCTATTTCTTCTCTTGATTTTAGCACTAATAAGACTTATGCTCCTTGCTCTATATGTTATAGAGCAAAACATACTAGACATAATTTTCCATTGAGTTCTACAAATGTCACTGCACTATATTAATTAATTCATTGTGATGTTTGGGGTCCTTATAGGACACCATCTTCTAGTGGTGCTTTTTTTTTACTATAGTTGATAATTATTCCGAGCTGTTTGGGTTTATTTATTAGTGGCTAAATCAGAATTAGCTTCTAGATTTTCATAATTTAGTGCCTTAGTGAAGAGCCAGTGGGGCCGAACCATACAACGTGTTCAGGATGATAACGGAACTGAATTTTTGCCTTTGAGATCTCATCTTGCTGCATATGTGATCATTTTTTAGGCATCTGTGATCATTTTTTAGACATCTATGGTTGACACACCGCAGCAGAATGGTCAAGTTGAAAGAAAGCATCGTCATTTACTCAATGTGGCGCGTGCTTTACGGTTTCAAGTCAGTCTTCCTGTTGATTTTTGGGGAGAATGTGTTCTTACTGCTGCTTATCTGATTAATCGGACACCGACAAAGCATGTTAATGGTCGTACTCCCTTTGAGTTGCTCTATGGGCAAGCTCTTAATTACTCATCATTAAGAGTTTTTTGGTGATTGTGTTTTGCTGCTCTTGTTCCTAGATATCGTGACAAGTTTGCACCAAGAAGTCGGCGTGGTTTGTTTCTTGGTTATCCCGTCGGAAAGAAAGGCTATCGCATTTTTACTTAGAATCCCGTGTGATCTTTACCAGTCGGGATGCTAATTTTTTTAAGACCAGTTCTCGTATTCTGCAACTCTGACATTATCCTCTTTAGAAGAACCCGGCGGTGCCACCACCTCACCGCCGGAGTCGCACGACCTACTGCCATTGGCCGCCGCTGGTTCTTTACCACCGCTCTCCTCATACCGCCATCCGCTGTCAGCCTGTCACCGTCGTCCACCGCCAACCCATCACTGCCGGCCGCCGATCCATTACCGCCAGTCACCATCGATCCATTGTCGTCGGTAGCTGCCGGTCTATCGCCACCAGCCACCGTCGATCTACCTCTGTTGGTCGTCCACGGTCCTTCACCGCCGACCGCCATCAGAATTCTACCATCGGTTACCGTCGGACACTCGTCGCCAGCTTCTGCCCGTTCTCTGACCCCAAATGTTATCGGCTCTGACCACCCGACACCGTCTCCTTCTACAGTATCTCCAGCTCCAGATGGTTCTGCTGCCAAGTTGCCACCTATCAAACAGAGTATTCGTGCTCGCCAACCATCTCCTTACTTAGAAAATTATGATCGGGATGATTATGCATGTGCTCTTACTACTAAAGACCCCCCGTCATTACATCTATGTTTACTCATGCGTCGTCACTATCCTCAGGTGTTCTATATCCTCTTACTAATTATGTAAATTGTGATAATTTTTCTAGTATGCATTTTAGATTTTTGAGTGCAGTAACATCTAGTACAGACCCCACCACTTATTCTGAGGCTTCACAGTATACTCATTGACTGAAGAGCTATGACTGAAGAGCTTACTGCGCTTAAGCGCAATCAGACTTGGACTTTAGCTCATCTGCCTCTGGATAAGAAGGAGATTTGTTGTAAATGGGTTTACAAGACAAAGTTTAGTTGGATGGTACTATTGAACGTCTGATAGGATAATTATATGTTGTTCTTTCATTAGGGAATTACATTAAATTGTTGATGTTGGACGTGTATAATGGAGGTTTTATGGCCAATTTATGCAGTTAATATGGAGAAGAAACAGAGGAAGAAAGAAGCTGTAATTAGCATCGAATTGGGAGCTTGAAGGGAAGAAATTAGCAAGCAAAATGGAAGCAAAGAAGTTGGGCTAAATTCATATTCTTAAGCCCACTAGTTAGTTTGTAATAACTACTCTTCCTAGTCCAAGATGGATTAGTTAGTTATTTTGGTTGGTAGGGTTTATATTATTTTACTCATTTTTTGAGCTCTATATAAATAGAAAGAGCCAAGTGATGAGAAGAACTTTTTGGATCACTTTTGGAGGAGGGTTTGGACGAAATTCTTCTTCTTCTTCCTTGGGAGCTTGGCCGAGAGCTCTCTCTTGGAAGAAAATAGTAGGTTTTATTTTTCTTGTCTTGGTTTCTTGTAAATTCTTGTACTTTTCTTAGTTCTTAGTTAATGAAATCCTTTCCTTATCTTGTGTTCTTTGTGCATATTATGAGTAGCTAAATTTCTTAGTTGGCTTGGATTGATTTAAGGTTGATTCATAAAGTTGTGAGGATTGATATGCTTAAAAGTGTTCTTGCAAGTTCTTGGTTGATTATTGTATAAACTTAGGCTTTGTGGGTTGAGTTTGATCACCTCAATTCATGCTAAGCTAGAGCTAATTAAAGTAGCACTTTCTTGTGAAAAACAGATAACTGATACAGACTGTAATAGCAGGAAAATAATCAACCGGGTAGGTAGCTGTCTTTAGCAAATACTTGGATGTCTACCTAAATTAGGTCCTCTTTGTATTAATTTAACAATCTAGTAAGTTCAGCAAATACTTGCTTGCTAGTGGGTAATAAGAGAGGATTTTAGGAGTTCAGCAAATACTTGCTCTTATATAACTAATTGATTTGCAGGAATAACTAATTTGTAGCCAAGGATCAACTGAAGAATCAACGAGTTAATCTAAGCCAACTATCCTTCCTCTTATTCTAGATTCCTTCTACTTTATTTTAGTGCTTTCAGAATCTGTGAGTTTATGTGTGTTTATGTCTTTGTGTTTTTAGTTTCTTTTGTTTAGTAGTTTTTAGTTAAACAAATCTCAAGTTTAGGCGTGGTTGCTAAACCGAATCAATCTTTAGACCAATCAATAGAATCACATTGTTCCCTGTGGATCGACCCTGCTTACCCTGTACTAGTTTCATTATTATTGGAGTATTGCAGGTTTTATTTGTGTGAGGTAAACGACGCTCACCAAATTGGCGCCGTTGCCGGGGACGGTGAACCCATCTCGGAAGGATTGGAGCAAAAGATTAGATGATGCTCTTTGGGCTTATCGAACCGCTTTCAAAACTCCTATTGGAATGTCCCCTTATAGGCTTGTTTTTGGGAAAATGTGCCATTTGCCAGTGGAGATTGAGCATAAGGCTTATTGGGCTGTGAAGGAGATGAATATGCAACCTCTCAAGTGTGAGGAGGAACGGAAGTACCAACTTCAAGAGTTGGAGGAACTCCGTTTGGAAGCTTTTGATCAAGCTATGTGGTATAAGGACAGAACCAAAATGTGGCATGATAAGAATCTGAGGTCCAAGGAGTTCAAGGTTGGCCAGAAAGTACTACTCTTTCAGTCAAGGCTTCGGTTGATGCCCGGGAAACTCAAATCAAAATGGGCTGGCCCCTTTGAGGTGGTCTCTGTTTGGGCAAATGGAGCTGTTGAAATCAGAAGCATGGATACAGAGAAGTCTTTTCTGGTTAACGGTCATCGTCTCAAGCCATTTTACGATGCATCTCAAGTGGCAGTAGTGGAAGAAATTTCCCTATGCCATACCTTCGATACTTGACCGATTGACAAAGTCTAGCCACAGACTGTAAACGAAGGCGCTTATTGGGAGGCAACCCAATTTTTAATTTCATGTTCTTTCTTTTATTAGATTTTAGTTTTTGGTAATTTACTTTTATGAAGTTAAACTTCTGTTTGGTTTTATTTTATGTGCAATATAATTAATGCTAATTTTGTTTTTATGCTTTCCATTTTATTGTGCAGGGATGTGCTTGAAAAGGAATTACTTTGGGATTAGATTTCTGGGGTTTAATTGAAAAAGACAAGAAGCTGAAGGGCTAAATTGCAATTTTCAGAATTGATAGGGTAAAACCCTTCTTCTTCCCCTTCACATCGCAAAACCAGCTTCCCCTTCAATTCGCAAAACCGTACCGAAATCCTTCACTCAACCACCGCAATTCCACCGCCACGCTGGGAAATTTACCGGCGAAGCCTGAGTGTCAAGAAGAGCCCATCGGGATGACACCAAGAATGCCCAAGAAGGTTGCAGGAAGGAAATCCAAGCGACAACCACCACAACCTCCTGTAATCGTCGCCACGGCACTACCACCTCCACATTCCCCTTCTCCATCTCCACCACCATATTCTCCACCTCCTAGCTCATCACCGCCGATTCAACCATCACCGCCATCAACTCCCCCAGAATCTACACCACAATTGCAGCACATTGCAGCAGTACCTTCTCGACTTCGCCAGAAGAAAGTGGCCGTGCAACCTTCATCGAAAAAAGCCCTAGTTCCGGCGGGGAAGAATCCTTCTCAGACGGGGAGCAAGCCCGACGCTACAGAGAAGGCGTCGCGGAAGTCCAAGGGTCGAGCTAGTGCGAAACGCAGCAGGGGAGAAGAAGGGGATGTTGCTGGTAGCTCTTCCGCCGCGCCACCGCCTCAGCCGAAACGGGCAAAGACCTCAAGGAAGGCCGCACTACCACCTTCCACAGAAGCCACCCCTGTTCAGACCACCGGCGCTCTTCCAATTCCACCTGAGATTATTGTCGAATCAGGGGAAGCACTGCTTCAATTCGAGGACCCTGAGGTGCAAGCTCGAGCTCTTAAACGAACCAAGAAACGCTGTTCTTCGGGTTTACAATTGCAGGTATCTTCCCTTACTTCTTTAGGGGTTTATGACAGGTTTATGGAGTATTTTGATGCCATAGGTTGGAAAGCATTGTTGTCTTTGCATTCCGTAAACTTGTATGTGAAATTGTGTGAGGAATTTGTGGTTAGTTTCCGGTTGAATAAAAGGGCTGCTTTGAATGTGTCTGAGTCTTGCATTTCGTTTCGGTTGGGATTGCGGAACGTGTCTATGAGCCTTAATGAATGGAATTTAGCCCTAGGCTTGATTTCTTCTGCTGATTTAATTTCTGATTCATATCAATCCGGTTTTATTGGCAATTATGTGGATTTTCCTGGTTTTAATCCTGTGACTGCATGGAAACTGTTAGCCCCTACTTGTCCTGATCTCTATGATTCTGCTAAGTCCAATCTGCATTGGTTGGCTGACCCTGTTTTGCGATTATGCTGTATGTTTATTCTTCGCAATGTGTTTGGTCGTTCCACCACTTTTACTAAAGTGAGCCAACCTACCTTGTTTATTCTCTGGTGCATGCATTGTAAGCATAAGTTAAACCCTGGGTATTTGTTAGCTGATACACTGAACAGTATAGCACATGATTCTGGTCGCCACATGACTTTATGTGTGCTTGTTGGTGTTTTGCTTGATAAGAATGTGCAGTTGACTGTTCCTGTTTCGTTTGAAAAATTAACTCATTCCCAAGTGTTTGATTTAGACTACATGAGAAGGAGCAATTTGATTTATGATGCTGACAATGTTGTTAAGTTTCCTCAGCCGGGCCCTCCAAACCCGAGCTTATCTTCTTCCACTGCAGGCAATAGCACTTTTCTTGATGTATTGCATTCCCTTCGGGCAGATGTGCAATCTTTGCACATGAAACTGGATGCTGTAGCTACTCAAAATGGGTATATTCAAGCTACCTTAAGTGCCTTGTGCAGCACTTGGTTTGCCAGGAATTCACAGCCGCATCAACCTCAATCTTGAGTTCCCTAATTCCCCTCTCTGTTAATTTCGTTATTATTTGTTTGTTTTTGTTTGTTTTGTTTTGTTTTATTGTTAGTTATCTGTTGGCTCTTCTCTGTTCCACTAAACTTGCTTGAGGGCAAGCAAGCTTTAAGTGTGAGGAGAGTGGGTTAATGGTTTAGGTGTATGTTATTATTGGAATGTTTAGGTGTCTTTTATTATTTGTGTGTTTTGTGTGTTGTAGTGTTTGTGTTTTGTGCATTTCTTTTGTTCCCTTTTTGGTCAAAAATATTCAGCATGATAGGAGTACTGGAATTGGCTTTGAAATGGAATAACTGTGCATGTTGAGAGAATTTGAGTAGTAAATATTATTGCTTGATATCCCCTTGAGAATTTGAGATGATTAACCCCTGAAATCAGTTGAACTTGAATGAACTTGTGATAAATTAGATGAGTTTGAACAAAGCCTAGCAGATAGTAAGGATTGAGCCTAAAGTAGAGCACTCTCTACATCCAACTTGTTTTTGAGAGTTGTGGCAGCTAGGTTAATGCATGATGAGGTGATAAAAGGCAAATTAGGACTAACCCCACATCGTATATATAGCCATCCTTTATATCCCTTAGTGAACCCCTTTGAGCCTACTTTTTTCTTTGCTTTAACCCCTTAAATAAAAAAATAAAAGATTGTATAGTCCGAGCCTTGTTGATATCCTTTTCTTGACCCTATTGTGCATACTCTTGAAGGCTTACGTATTGAATTCATCCATGGTGTAATATTGCATATAAGGCATTCCACAAGTAGGGGTATGGATCTGAATTGTTGTTCTGTAATTATGTTGTGTTTCCCTGGGATTAATAGTGAAAACAGTGCTCCTTAAAAAAAAAAAAAAAAAAAAAAAAAAAAAAAAAAAAAAACGAAAAAAAAAAAAAAAAAAAGAAAGAGAAAAACAGAGCACTCAGATGTGATATGGGAATTGCCTAGTTGAGATGGATGGTAAATATGTGATGGAGTATGCATAAGATGTTATGAATGAACTTAGAGCCCGTAGGATCTTACCATGTTCATACACCCTTAACCCCATTACAACCTAAATAAAAGTCCTTTTTGATCTTCATGTTTTGATTGATGCTGCCACGGTATATATTGAGTGAAATAACCCTTACTTTTGAGTGGATTGAGTGACAACCGTGAGGAAGTTCATCTTGTCTATTTTGATCGGGTTGAAAACAAGTTTGACTGATGTAGGGGGGATTGATTTGATAGTTTAAAGGGGGATGATACCAATTCTGTTTATGAAAGGAGACTTGATATCATGCATAGTGAACTTTGTTGATGAGCCAATGAAAGGAAATTTGAAGTGCTGAATATTTGACCAAGGTTTTGTATATAATCTTTTCTCTTTTCTGTTTTCTGTTTTCTGTTTTTTTTGTTTTCTGTTTTTTCTGTTTTAAAGTATGTTTCGGTTTGCTTTTAGAGTGTATTAGGAGATTGGGAATTGTGACTGAACAGCATGCTTTATTAACATACTTGAGGGCAAGTATGACTCAAGTGTGAGGATTTGATAGGATAATTATATGTTGTTCTTTCATTAGGGAATTACATTAAATTGTTGATGTTGGACGTGTATAATGGAGGTTTTATGGCCAATTTATGCAGTTAATATGGAGAAGAAACAGAGGAAGAAAGAAGCTGTAATTAGCATCGAATTGGGAGCTTGAAGGGAAGAAATTAGCAAGCAAAATGGAAGCAAAGAAGTTGGGCTAAATTCATATTCTTAAGCCCACTAGTTAGTTTGTAATAACTACTCTTCCTAGTCCAAGATGGATTAGTTAGTTATTTTGGTTGGTAGGGTTTATATTATTTTACTCATTTTTTGAGCTCTATATAAATAGAAAGAGCCAAGTGATGAGAAGAACTTTTTGGATCACTTTTGGAGGAGGGTTTGGACGAAATTCTTCTTCTTCTTCCTTGGGAGCTTGGCCGAGAGCTCTCTCTTGGAAGAAAATAGTAGGTTTTATTTTTCTTGTCTTGGTTTCTTGTAAATTCTTGTACTTTTCTTAGTTCTTAGTTAATGAAATCCTTTCCTTATCTTGTGTTCTTTGTGCATATTATGAGTAGCTAAATTTCTTAGTTGGCTTGGATTGATTTAAGGTTGATTCATAAAGTTGTGAGGATTGATATGCTTAAAAGTGTTCTTGCAAGTTCTTGGTTGATTATTGTATAAACTTAGGCTTTGTGGGTTGAGTTTGATCACCTCAATTCATGCTAAGCTAGAGCTAATTAAAGTAGCACTTTCTTGTGAAAAACAGATAACTGATACAGACTGTAATAGCAGGAAAATAATCAACCGGGTAGGTAGCTGTCTTTAGCAAATACTTGGATGTCTACCTAAATTAGGTCCTCTTTGTATTAATTTAACAATCTAGTAAGTTCAGCAAATACTTGCTTGCTAGTGGGTAATAAGAGAGGATTTTAGGAGTTCAGCAAATACTTGCTCTTATATAACTAATTGATTTGCAGGAATAACTAATTTGTAGCCAAGGATCAACTGAAGAATCAACGAGTTAATCTAAGCCAACTATCCTTCCTCTTATTCTAGATTCCTTCTACTTTATTTTAGTGCTTTCAGAATCTGTGAGTTTATGTGTGTTTATGTCTTTGTGTTTTTAGTTTCTTTTGTTTAGTAGTTTTTAGTTAAACAAATCTCAAGTTTAGGCGTGGTTGCTAAACCGAATCAATCTTTAGACCAATCAATAGAATCACATTGTTCCCTGTGGATCGACCCTGCTTACCCTGTACTAGTTTCATTATTATTGGAGTATTGCAGGTTTTATTTGTGTGAGGTAAACGACGCTCACCAACGTCATAAGATGCGCCTAGTGGTTCTCAAGAATCGCCAGGTTAAAGGAATTGATTATACTGAGACATTTTCTATGGTTACAAAGATGAGTTATGTTCTCCTATTCTTATCTGTTGCATTCGTTCGTGGTTGGGAACTGCATCAGATGGATGTCTATAATGCCTTCTTTCATGGTGATTTGCATGAAGAGGTTTTTATGCAACCCCACCAGGCTATATCATGCCTCCTAGTCAGGTATGTCGCCTTCAGAAATCTCTTTACGGTCTTTGCTAGGCTCTTAGAAATTGGTTTGCCAAATTGGCTCAGGCTTTACGAGCATTTGGTTTTGTTCAGAGTAAGGCAGATTACTCTTTGTTTGTCTTTACTTATGGATCAGTTTCTTTGCATGTTCTGGTTTATGTGGATGATTTGGTCATTGCTGATAGTTCTTCTGCGCTCATCTCTGTGTTCAAGAAATAGTTGAGTTCTTGTTTCCATATCAAAGACCTTGGTCTGCTTAAGTATTTTTTAGACATAGAGATTGCTAGAAGACCGGATGGGATGTTTCTTTCGCAAAGGAAATATGTTTTGGACATTTTATCATATACAGGTTTTTCTGCCTCTAAACCGACTAACTTTCTGATGAAGCAACAACATGATTTGGCACGTGTTGAAGGCTCAGCCTACCATGACCCAAAGCAGTATAGATGTCTGGTTAGGCGCCTGATATATCTGACTATTATATCTGACCAAAGAAACAACATGCTTTGGTCCAGCCTACCATGCTTAAGTATTTTTTGGGCATAGAGATTGCTAGAAGACCAGATGGAATGTTTCTTTCACAAAGGAAATATGCTTTGGACATTTTATCAGATACATGTTTATCTACCTCTAAACCGATTGACTTTCCGATGGAGCAACAACATGATTTGGCACGTGTTGAAGGTCCAGCCTACCATGACCCAGAGCAATATAGAAGTCTGGTTAGGCGTATGATATATCTGACTATTACTCATCCTAAACTTAGTTATTCAGTTCATATCCTTGCACAATTCATGAAGTCTCCTTGTATTCCTCACTAGTAAGCCGTTGTTCGTGTGTTGCACTACATGAACAGTTATCCTTGTCAAGGTTTATTTCTCTCTTCTAGTAGTACGTTATAGTTGACTGCTTATTGTGGTTCGAATTGGGCTGCATGCCTGATTACTCGGCATTCTCTTTCTGGATATTTTGTGATGATTGGTAATTCTCCGGTTTCTTGGAAAACTAAGAAGAAACCTACAATTTCTCGGTCTTCTGCTGAAGTGGAGTATCATGCTATGGCTATTACAAGTTGTGAGTTGTTATGGTTTAAGTCTTTACTAAAAGACTTAGGGTTTATGCACTCTTCTCCTATGCGACTGTTTTGTGACAGTCAATCTGCTCTTCATATTGCGGCAAATCTAGTTTTCCATGAACGCACAAAGCACATTGAAGTTGATTGTCATTTTTTCCGGGATCTCGTTCAATCTGGCACTATTGTTACTCAGCATATCCGCACGTCAGACCAACATGTGGACTTGTTCACTAAGGCTATCAGACGTAACCAGTTTCATTCCTTGCTTGGCAAGTTGGGCTGATCCACATGCTCCAACTTGAGGAGGGTATTGAGGAATTAGAATATTACTTGTAATGTAATTATATTCTATTACATTTTCCTAGCTTGTATAGTTATCATGTACCATTATATAATGTATCCTGAGTCCATGAATAAACACAGATCATTACCCTTATTTTATATAGCTTCTGTTCAAATTTGGGTCATCCGGGTCACCGACAATCGAACGAAATCTACAATCTGAGCGGAGCCTACTGTTCCAATTTTTTATACCTTCTGCTGATACCTTCCGCGCTTGGTTTTTGAGATTTTAGCTTGGAGTGGTTGACTGGTTCTGAGCGGAGGTGGTTTGATGAGTGTCAGAGAGGCGACAAAGGTTGTGGAGCATTGGTGATGGTGGTAGTGGCAGAATCAGTAGCAGATAAGTGGTATTTTTTTTCTTTTAACCTTTTGTATTAGGCTGGAAGGGTATTTTAGTAATTTTTGGTTGTTCAGTGGCCAGTAATGGCCGGTCAATGCTAGAATATTGGTTTTAGGGTTATTTTTGCACTTATGTAAAAATAGTTAGGGTTATTTTTGCACTAAAAATTATTTCAGGGTTATATATTCACTTTTTCAATTATATAGGGTTATATTTGCATATTTCCCAAAATATATTCATCTAGCCAAGATTTATGATCACCAACAAATAATATTATTTCAATTTTGGGAGGTGCATAGTTCACCTAGAGTTGTTAGTCTCTGACCCGAACAGAGAACCCGACCTGGACAAACACGGCCGAATCCACCCAAAATTCGATCTGATCTGGGAAATATTAATCTAAACCCGACCTGACACCACCGCACTCAACCCAAACCCAATTTTAACCCGAGAAATATTGACCTGTATCCATACTCAACACGACTGAATTCAACCCAAAACCCAAATATAACCTGATAATCTGGACCCGAACCCGACCTGAATACAAACCCAAGATCAACCCGAACCCAATACAACCTAGATCCGATTTAACTCAAATCTAATTCAATCCGATAAATCAACTATATAACCTGGAGTGCGTGTAATCAACGTAAAACAAATGTAATTATAAAAAGTCAATTAACATTTAATATAACCAAGCCAACTTGGTTATGTATCAAACTAATAAATTCTTTAGACATACTTATTAGAATAAAGTGGGGCTTTTATTTATTATGAGTTTACAGATATGATTACTAGTACGTAAAGTCAACCCATAACAAATGTAAATACACAAGGTTAAGTTAAAAATGCAGACGACTAAATTAATAAATCTAATGAATAATAGTCGAAGAAAAAGAGATGTCTCATTAAAATTATAATTTTAAATTAGTAATCTTAGAGAGTCAACTATATATTAATTTCAAAAATAAGTTTGAAAAGTATTGTGATAATAATATTTAATAAATTATCAAAATTTCTTGTTATAGACTGAGTAACTGTTCGATGAGGGTATTTTATAATTAGTGGGACTAATAAGAATATTTGATATTTAATTTTATTTAGTGAGATATATACATATATATATATATATAATTATGATAACCTTTAGGACAAAGGCTTGGGGAAGACAATCTTTCCAAAGGCATATGGAAAGATGAGGTTGAATTAGAGTTATATAAATGTTAAAGGTTTTAGTTGCAATATTAAAAATTTATTATGCAACGTGCAGTAGTTATAAGTTAATGACCCGATTAATGTAACCCAAAATTTTTGTCTTGACTTCTTCTAATTAGCAATTTAAACCTTGGTTTTCCCATAACTTATGGAAAGACCGTCTTTCAAGAGACAGACTCAACCTTTAAAATGAGCTCAACATGCATATTTATTTTTAAAATAATTTGAATGAAATACAATAAAAATAATCATTTTTATTGTATTTAATATGTAACGATTTCTAACTAAACTAATTATTTCACTTCATTACTCATATAGTTTTCCTTAGTTAAGTAAACTTCAAAATTGTAAATAAAATTCTTTATTTTCAATTTAAATATAAGACACAAAAATACATAAAAGTAATCCTAATTTATAAATTAATAATACCACGCAATGCGCGGTGGGACTCTACGAGTTTTTTTATTAAAAATCAAAATATTTATTACAACACAAAAATGCACTAAACTATTTTAAAAAGTGAATTGAATTCAATGAATACTCAACACTGATATTCAACTAAGACAGTAGGCACAAAAGTGCCTCTAACGTATTTATGAAAAATTACGCTATAGCCCAAAAAATGTTACGACATTATCCTTCTCTTCAAATTACACAATTTTATTATTCTTGCATAAATATAGAAATAGAAAACAAATGTTTTTTTTGTGAAATTTTGAAAGCGCTAGTACATGTTCTAGAGTAACTTAAAGTTGATTACTTAGAAGTAAGAGAGAGAAATCGAAAAGTACTGTATTATGGATAGGTTCTTGTACCCAATCATTGATAAATATTCCATTACAGACTTGAAAAATACAATGGGGGTGCATATAGTATCATCATGTTCGAGCCCACTTTGATCAATTAGCCAAGATTTTGACCGTATTTTCAATTTGGAGTTACGAGTAAAATTTTTGCTTTTTGCAGTTAGGTTCCTCCAAGAAAGTTGAAATTGGCGAATCACGAAATTGGCGAAACCAAAATGCAATTCAACAATGGACTATTTCGACTTTGTGATTTGTGCATGTGTGAGTGAACATAAGGGCCTTGAAAGCCAACATTGAATACTTCTACACAGTTTTGAAAAATTACATTGTGGCCTAAAATTGTGTTACCCCATTATTCGTTGCTCCAAAATACATTATTTTTGTTATTATTGCCTAAATATAGAAATATTAAATAAATTGTTTTTTTGCTGAAACGTCAGAAAGCGGTAATACATGTTCTAGATTAATTTAAAGTTGATTACTTAGAAGTAAGAAAGGGAAATCGAAAATGATTACGGATATATTTTTATGCTCTATTATTGATAAATATTTTGTTACGTACTTGGAAAATACAATGGGCATGTACAAGGTATCATCACTTTCGAGCGAATTTTAATTTAGAGTTACGAGTCAAGTTTTTACATTTTGCAAGTTACAAGTTACAACGAAATAAAACCTGATAATTGTACCGTTGTAACAATAATATTATTGAAATATAAACTAAACCAACCAAAATTTAAACGGGTAACATAATAACCCATTCTAAAATGAACCAACCCAAAATATATCTAAAATCAATATGAAATATTATAAAAAAAACAACTGATATGATCAGACCCGAACAAAACTCCAGTATAAAAAATGACACGACAATAACTCAATCCAATCCAACCCAACAATATCCTGACCCGAACCAACATAACCCGAGTATAAAAATTACATGACAGTAATCCGACCCGATATTAACTCAACCCGACAAGACCCCACCTGAGGAAAAAAACTGACACATTTTCAACCTTACACGACAGTAACCCAACCCGACCCGAAAAATGAAATCAACACATTTCAACCCGACATATTTCAACCCGACACGTTTCCAACCTGATACGAACCTGATACGATACTATGAACTGACACCTCTAAGTTCAATAGTCGTTTTTATAGGATAGTCTTGTTAGTCTTAATTTTCTTTGTGGTTTTTTATAGTTGTGTTAGAGCATCTTCAGTACAAGTTCTTATATTTAGATCTGCCATGTCATCTTTTTAATCTGTGAGTTGGCAAGCTACAAACCCCTTCAATGTTTGAAAACATTTTTCTTCTTCCATCAACTTTTGTACAAAATCCGTGAATGAAAACGACGTGCTTGCATTACTCGTGCCCTCTCTGGGGAAAATTGAGTTTGGAAAATGTTGTTCTTGGGATGGAAGAAACATGGCAATTTCAATGGTTGGTAGCAGAAGAAATAGAATGTGTTTCTTTGCTAGTTGTTGCAGAGTTTTGCACTGGAAGAATTTTGGCCTTTTTGTCCGATTTCTTTAATATTTAACTTCTTCAAGCATTGGAATATTGGCGAGGCTTATGTGAGGTTTCGTCGTTGCCATTGATGACCCCTTACGTTGATTAGAACAAGCACATAAGTTCAAATTCAACATCGGAAGAGATAAAATCAGAAAAATCTATTCAACATCAAAAGGCCGAATTCGTCAAAAGCAAGGAAAAGAAATAACCTTGATGTTCCTCTACATTACACTCAACAACAATCGTGTCAAGTGTAGGAGTCTTGACGCGTGGATTTGGAAAAGATTAAACGTGGAATTCTGTAGAAAAGTGAAGAGTTTACTGTCCCAACTCAAACTGCACACTTCACTTTATGTCACTATTCACTGTTTAACTCTGACCACATATTCGAATAGATATATAAACAATAATATTATCATATGTTATATGGCCGGATTCATTGTAATAAGTAGTTTCTAAATATCAAATTTTTATTTACCGTTATAATACGTAGTTAAATATTTTAACGGTCAAATATGTTTCTTGATAATCGTGAAAAAAGATTCCTTGTAATTTGAGGTGGGACGAAGGGAGCATGAAGTGATACGTGTAAGTGAGATGGTAGCCTGAAGTGAGAAGTGACCTAAGGGATTGACGGGTGGATGTGGAAAAGAATAAAAAAAAAATACGACGAGGAAACACTGGATATCGTCGCTTTTAATATATAGAGATATTATAATAAGGGATAAACCTTAAAATGATCCTAAGTTTTTAAATAAACAAAATAATTCCAGTTCTTTGAAAGTGCTGAAATAAACTAAAATATTTGTTGAATGTACTGAAATAGCATACTCACTCTGTTTCTCTATTTGTGGTACCATATGTTTAGGTGAAGGAAATAAGTGGATGAAATTGAATGTAGAAAGTAAAAAATAGAATGAGTGGATGAAATTGAAGGAATCTTGCCAAAAATGGAAAATGTGTCAATATAAAAGAAAATCCAAAAAGGAAAGTGTGCCACAAATAGAGAAACAGAGGGAGTAAGTATTCGTTGAATGTTACCACTAAGTAAAACTGCAGAATCATTTTGGCGCTTTCATGAGTCCATGGTCATTTTGACACTTCCGAAGAATTCATGTTTGTTTTGACACTTTTTTTTAAAAAAAAATATAGGATTATTTTCGCACATTTTTCTATTAATAATGACTCTTTGGGTATTTCCAATGACAAATGAACTAATTCCTAAAACTGATTAACAAATATTTTAATCACATGAACTAAGTTATATATTGCTAACAATAAATTATACAAATATTTTCTAGAAATTTAAACTTTAAACAAAGTCATTAAAACAACCAATAATTTTTCTAAACAGATATACTAAATAATGTTGGGGATTTTGACTTGGAGCTTCACCTTGTCAAGATTAAAAATCCCTCATTTACTCCCAGGACAAGACACAATCAGTAATCAAAAAAATAAACACACGAATTTTAACGTGGAAACCCAAACCGGGAAAAATCACGGGAATTAAACGATTCCAATCCACTAGGAAATAGAAAGAGCATTACAAAATACGTTATTATCTCTCAACATACAATTCTCATAATCGCTCACTCTATCTCCTCTCTACCAAACTATCAAACAATCTCTAACTAATCCCCTTCTTGATACGAATATCAAACGTTATGATGATGCTTTAAATGCTTTGATTGATCAACTTTATGATGAAGAATTGAAGGAGTCACCATCGACATCTTGGATTTATTGTTCAAGACTATCGAAGAACTAAAAACATCATGAAGAACACTAAGCGCCGATATACCCAACTCGTGCACTAATGCAAATGGAGCTATTTTAAAATTTGGGTACATGGTTTGGATTTTTTTGTTTAGTGATCGATGTTAGATTTTCTTATAATGTGACAATCCCGTTTGGAATTTACTTATATCTTATTGTCTTAATTTGCTCTGTAATCTCATATATATTGTGTACTTTATTTAGCATTGATATCACTATATGATTAAGTTTTAGTTCTTTTATTGGTTGTTATACTTTTTATTCTTGTCAACAAATTAATCACAAATGATTTTGATCCGGAAATTTTACCAACGTGCATATGAAGTAGATTTCACATATTTTAAACTCGGTCACTAAATCCGATATGATGGAGGGAGTATAAATTCATATTTCTTTAGTAAAGAAAGCTGGATTGTAATTCTTCATTTAAATTTTTTAGGCCAACTACAATTTTGTTTGAAACATAAATTCCTACGAAGCCTATTTTCTTCCATGCATGCTAATTTCTATCACACGAATGCGGTTACTGTGGCCCCTCATGTGCGTTTATTGTGGTCCTGTGCGTTCACTATTTATACATATTTCTGCCCTATTGCACTACCATATCATGTGATCAGTTTTTTTTGCAGTTTAATCCTCGTGTTACCATAAGTCAAGATGAGTTGGTTGAACAGAAGTCTTATTAAAAAACTAATACAAAAGTGTGTAAATTAGCCAAAGGAAACATGTAACATCCAAAAATCAACAATTGATTACTAATAGAAGAAGTTGGTCAAACGAAATGGGTAACATCCAAAATTTAACAATTGATTATCAAAATCGACAATTGATCAAACTAGCCATACGAAATGGTGATATCCAAATCCAACAATTTAATATCAAGACAAACTGGTTGTCAAAATCAATCAAACGAAATAGGTATTGGTGATTACCAAATCGAGACAACTCAATAGGATAGAGGAAGTTTTAATTTAAATTTCTTTCATATAAAATCTAGATCTAATTCTTCATTTATTTTTATTTAGGCCTATTACAATTTTATTTATTTCATTTTAATTCGGTCTGTTAAGACGTTACCAAATCGAGGGTGTCAGAGTCACTAGTGATACTATTGGTTAAGGCTCTCGAGAAGGCGATGATTAACTCGAAGCATCCCTGCATTGATGATTTGTTGGTAACTTTCAAATTTCTTGATTTCAAATTTAATTGATTGTTGATGGTTCTTTAGACCTATCCTTGTATTGTTAGCTGGTTTCGGCCAGCTTCAAAGTTATTTTGTTGACTTTAAGTTTAGTTACTCATTTTTTATTTAAATGGTTTGTTGATTTTCAGCTTGATTGTTGATTTTGAATTTTTGAACTGCCTTATTTCGATGAGATTTCTAGTAGCTCATTATTTTAAAAAGATCATCACAACCAAAATTTAATACTGAAATTAATTTTAAAGGTGGTTTTCTACAATGTAAAACGGAGGCACCGTCTTACACTGTGCGTAACCGTCCATATACCCAAACTCGTGCACTAATGCAAATGGAGCTTTTTTAAAATTTGGGTACATGGTTTGGATTTTTTTTGTTTAGTGACCGATGTTAGATTTTCTGAAAATGTGACAATCACGTTTGGCATTTACTTATATCTTATGGTCTAAATTTGCTTAGTAATTTCTGATATATTGTATATTTTATTTAGCACTGATATCACTATATGAATAACTTTTAGTTCTTTTATTTGTTATTATACTTTTTTATTCCTGACAACAAATTAATCACAAATTATTTTGATCCAGAAATTTGACTGACATGCTTATGAAGTAGATTTCACATATTTTAAAATCGGTAACTAAATCTGAATGATGGAGGTAGTATAAATTCATATTTCTTTAGTAAAGAAAGATGGATTGTATTCTTCATTTAATTTTTTTAGGCCAACTACAATTTTGTTTGAAACATAAATTCCTAAGAAGCCTATTTTTTTCATGCATGCTAATTTCTATCGCGCGAGTGCGCTTACTTTGGCCCCCCGTGTGCACTATTTATTCACACATGTTTGTTTATTGTGGTCCCGTGTGCGCATTATTTATACATGTTGTCGCCCTACGCATGCACTATTATATCATGTGATCAATTTTATTTTTGCAGCTTAATCCTCATGTTACCATAAGTCAAGGTGAGGTGGTTGCACACAAGTCTTTTTAAACTACTAATACAAAAGTGTGTTAATTAGCCAAAGAAAACAGGTAACAACCAAAAACCAACAATTGATTACTAATAGAAGAAGTTGATCAAACCAGACAAACGAAACGGGTAACATCTAAAATTTAACAATTGATTATCAAAATCGACAATTGGTCAAACTATCCAAACAAATATCTTAAACCAACAATTTATTATTAAGACAGACAGGTTGTCAAACCAACCAAACGAAACAAGTATTGGTGATTACCAAATCGAGACAACTGAATAGGATGGAGGAAGTATTAACTTAGATTTCTTTCATATAAAACCAAGATCTTAATTCTTCATTTATTTTTTGTTAGGCCTATTACAATTTTTTTTATTTTATTTTAGTTCAGTTCATTTGATTGTACACAATACGTTGGTCTATTTCGAGTTCCTTTGGATCAAACGATTCTAGTCTACCTAGATCATGAGGATTGCATCTAAAGTACTTCACACTACACACGATAGGGTTAATACTAGGATATTCATCATTAAGCGGTCATTCCCCCCTATGACAAACATCATCTAAAGGCCCATCCTCCACTTGGGGGTAAAGATCTTCCGGACCCTTGCAGGGGCATTCAATTTTTTGATTCATAATCCATGGACTAATCTCAACATTAAACCCATTCACCCTAGTCAAATAACTACCCGAACCCTCCACATCATGCCAATTGGCATAAAATTGACATATCTCATCAAAGTAACTGGGTTCAACCAAACTAAGAAGTTTAAGCAAATGTTGATCGTCAAAAAACTTAACGGGGTCGGTTAACCCTATGCTCTTGTACACATTCAAATCTAGAATATATGAATCTAATCATTTTCCATCTTCCCTTAAATCATTAGACCTAGTTTGGGCTTCATGAGAAACAAACCTAGCTTCGTAGCCAGATGACCCTTTGATTTTTCATTTTTTTCGTTTTCATATATTGAAAAAGCAATAAGAATGAGAGGTCTTAAGCTTTTTATCATCCGGGGTCTTCGGCCATATTCCTCTCATGGATTTTGACTAACGCCTGATAACCAGAGCATTAGGATTTGAAGACGACATGATGATATGTTTCCTGGGTGTGTGTGGATTTGAATTTGGGTGAGTGATATAGTTCCACTGTCGGAAATGGCTTTAGGGTTTTTAGGTTGAATCCCAATTTGGGGGTTGTATAGCCAATGCAGTTCTGAGTGCAGAACCAATTTGTGGGTATGTGACAAAGGACTGATTTTTGGTTCCTAACTTGGATCTAATTTCAGAGCTTTTTTTAACACTAATCTAATTTTCAGTTCCGAGTCTGGAATAATTTCTTTAGATTTTTCCTTCGAATAGAAGTTGTAAAATCTTTTGGGCAGATTGGTTCCTGAAATGACATCTGAGCTCAGAACATTTGTTCCGAGTTCGTAACTTCCAAACTCGTTTTTCAAATTATTTATCAGATTATGTTCCAAGCTCGTAAAAGAGTATCCCAAAATAAATTTGAAAATCAACCTTCGTTTTCATAGACCAGTTTGGTTCTTGAAATTATATCAGAGCTCGGAATTGGAGTTCCGGGCTCATAAAAACCATTTTCTGTCTAATGTTTTGTCATAGGAAATTGATTCCGAGCTCTGAACATTTTCTGGGAACATATTTGTAAACAAATGACAAGGTTCCTCTATTGGAACTAATTCGTCAAGTATGGTTTTTTTGTTAGCCACAGTCATTTAGTTCCAGACCATTCATAGGCCATTCATTAGTAATGGAGAATCACTTGTTTTGGCATTAATGAAATAGAATAGGAGAGACATAAAACTTTCTGATAAACCAAATTCCAAAACCAATATAATGTATTACTAATTATAATCCAACCTTCAAAATTATCCAAAACATATTATGTTCTAATTCTCAACTATTACAACACCAACCAATCCTCGTCAAGTGATCAACCTAACATTTCATCAATCTTTGAGTTGGTCTTGTCAGGGTCCACATCTCCGCCTTCACCATTTTTGCCATTGGTCTCATCATCAACCAATCTTTTGTGCTTGAAGTTTGGCATATGATCATCGTCACTGAGAATGATCTGGAGTCTGGTGGATTCGATGAATTTCTCGTGCCTAGCTTCAGCCGCAGCTAGCTCTGCATTAGCGGCACCAACTTCAGTCTAAAGACATGACATGTACCTTTTCAAGGTAATCAACGAACCTTGGCTACCTGCAAAATATCACCGGTGGTCATGAAAAACATATTAGAGAAAGGTAATAAAAAATTATACTTTAAATTGATAAGCTTTGACAACTCACGAGCTGAAGATGTCTCTGCCATGCCCATCTTGGAGCCCCTCCCTCTCTTCGTCACCCTAGCGGATGCCCCGGGAATTGTGCTTTAGACATAAACATTCTCCTCATTTAAGACCAAGTGCTTGTGGTCGAACCAAGCCTCGTCATAGTATTATGTGTGCAATGGTTTGTCAATGAGAAAAGCCATCCACTTCTTGATCAGCATCGTGATCAAGCCACCACATGGAAGATCTTTCTTGTTACCCGTTGCGGCCTTCACATATACATTTGATTGTATATCTGAGGTTAAGCTTGACACCCTCCATCACGTTATATAAAATAATTAGATTTCCAATTGTAGGCTAGCATGTGTGGCCACCCGACAGAAGGACATTATGAAAAATTCACTTATACATTAACATATTATCCATGGACAACACTCCCGCATCATAGCTCTCAGTCGGCCCCGGTGCCGATCCCGACCTATTAATATATTTCTTAGCCATCGCTACCAGGCACAACAGGGTTACCTCTGTAACCCCGCACCAATTCCTATTGATGGAATATTTCAACAGGTCGACCCTCATCGACAGTTTTCAGTTTAGTCGGGTCAGTATATTCACAACATAGGGCATCATTGATTGAATACTTTGTGATGGGTATAGCCACACCGTTTACAACAGTCTCCTCCTTACTGTTACTACCTTGTCCTAAATTAGCGTAAAATTGTAGGACCTTGTCATAATGTTCTGGTTCATCTAATAGGAGTAATTTTTTTATACCCGAGCTTTTAAATTTATCAACCAAATGCCCTATTCCTAGAGGCACAATATCAAATGCACGAATAACCTTAGGATTACTGCCCTTCCTACGATTGAAGGCCACGTAACTATGTTCCGCAATTGCATTGTAGAATATTTCTGAAGCACCGCCCGTGCTCTCTTGAGTTTGTCGATGACTCCAACTAGAGGCATTCCCACATCCACTGTCGGCTTTACCACTACGTTTCTTAGGAGTCATTCTCTCGTTCAACAGGGGAAGTTGATATGAAGTTACGAGTTCGTAAAACATGGCAGTCGAACTTCGTGAATTAGGGTTCTGTGGTTTATGAAAATCCAGCCCCAATTTTGTTTATATACTGAGATTAGGTTCCGATACTGGAACCTAATATGTTCAATTTAACAAAGAAAAGATGTAGTCCCTAATTTGGAACTTTTTCGCCGACAGAGTTCTGAACATGAAACTAATTTCAGGCATTTAAAAAATATAGCATTAAAGGCGGTTTGCAAAAGGGTAGTTAATACCCATTTCATTTCAGCGAGAGTTCCCTCTCATTTTCACCTCCAAAAACCCTCCCCATACCTTTTCCCCCAAAATCTTCACAATTCTCTCCTGAAATTATCACTTCCATTGAGAAACCTTCCAAAACCCTAGAATTATTCATCTACGTCACATATTCTCTGAGGAATCAACACCATAGAGCTTGGATTTTGGTAAGGGTTTTTACATGGTCAAGAATAAGGTCTACCTAGATCATTTCTAGATCTAATCCCCATCTATTGTTAAAAAGTAAATATTAAAGTGTTGGTGATGTTGTGTTGAGGTGATAGGTTTATGAATAACATTTTTTTTGTTTTTAATGTTCTTCAAAAAGATGTGTACATGGTGTGTGCAATATTGTGAATCATTTAAGTTTTTTTATTAAATGACATACCCTCCTTTGTGAGCTAATAATTTGCAACTAGAATATATTGATTGTCCATATATCCAAAAAAATATCATGAAAAAGGAATAGAGAAGAACAAATGAGTACACTCGAAGGATATTCTGATACAATAGGCGATGAAGAAGATGAGGAAGAGGGGTTGTGGGAGGTTGTCATTGCTAGGACACATTGTAGATCTTTAAAATGTAGAATGGCAAGGAAAGAGTCAACTTTGCAAGTGGTCGAGTTGGATAGGGAAAAAGAGTAGGACAAGGGTAGACATCAAATTCGATAATTGGCACAAGGTCCCTAAAGAATACAAAGACGACCTTTGGACGGATTGCAAGGTGGCCACTAGTAGTTCTTACTTTGATTATGCATCTACCACATGCCTTCTCATTTGTAGTTTTTAATAAATTGAGGTGGATGCATTTGATCATGATTTGATATAATTTGTATAGAGGCCATCCGAGATTGATTGTCCAGATTTTGATGATTAGAAGAAGAAAGCAATGGTCATAATGTCCAAAAGTTGGAGAGAACACAAGTACACCGGGTGATCGACCTGCAAGTTAGAGATTACATATTCTCTAGTACAACCAACCGTCTAATGCATTCATTAAATTTTTGGGTGACTCTATCAAAGGTCCATGGAATAATGAATGAGGGTTTGGACCTAACAAAATTCAAGGTGTGATTGTCTATTCATATTGCAAAATTCTATTCATTCTCAATTATTTTAATTATATGATACTAATTTTAATTGTTTTTATTGGTACAAGAACAAGCAAATACATGGGAATGCATCTAATACGTAATGCTATATGCAGCGGAGTGTGTCCCAAATGTTCGTGAGGATAACCTGGAAATCTACGAGGTGAATATCATAATGATTCTTTAGAGATTATATTTAAGCAACGAAGCATGTCGGACTAATTTTTATTTTGTTACATTGATTGTTTCACGGATTTTTCCATTGGTTGATAAGCCGTATTCAAAAGATGATATCAACAGTGCAAGAAATTATGTGGCTAGATATCATGTGTACTTCCGCTCCTCTTCAATTAGGAATCCAAATGTGGTATTATAAGGAACAGGTATTTGATGACATTTTTGTGCGGAATAGATTTTTGATGATTTCTTTTCCTATCTATAGATTGTTGGTTTGTTAGCGTTGTCTATAGATTTTTGATATTTAGTGTCATCTTCTCTTGTATTTTTGACAATCTAGATTTGTTGTATGAGACTTTTGAAAAGCCGATTTAAAGTGAAATGGGCTGATTTTACCATCTTGTCTGATCGGAGTTCTGACTGAGGAACTACATCCTGTCGATATTTCATTTTTTTTCCATAGACCAAAAGCCATGTTCCTCTATCGGAACATACACATCAGAAATTGTTCCGTTCTTGGAACCGTATCCCTAGAAAAAGCATTCCCTGCATAAATAAACATGTGCATGTCCAAAATTAATCCCCGATGGAGGAACACATCCTCAAGCCCAGAAGACGTTCCGAGTTTATAACAACATTTAAACTGTTGTTGTCTGGCCCATAGTTCCACACTCAGAACTCAAAAAGCAGTTCCACAATTGGAACCATAAATACTATAAGACGGTCGAATAATCAGTTCCACACTCGGAACTACTCCTAAAGTTTGACTATCAAAGTAAAACATTCGATCTCGAAACTTATCAAAGGCGTTCCAGAAAAGAATCAAAGGTGGTTGATAACCGCCTTTGATTCTAGTCATTCAAATGCGGTTCTCGGAACCGCCTTTGATCGCAGAGGATCAAAGACACGACCAGAGAAGTCACTCCAAAAGTGACTTCTCTAGTCCAAAGGAACCGCCTTTAATAGGCCTAGTTTCCACTAGTGGTCAAACCAGTCAAACAAAACGGGTAACATCCAAAATCTAACAATTGATTATCAAAATTGACAATTGGTCAAACTAGCCAAACAAAATGGGTAATATCCAAAACCAAAAATTTATTATCTGGACAAACAGGTTGTCAAACCAACCAAGCGAAATAGGTATTGGTAATTACCAAATTGAGACAGCTCAATAGGATAGAGGAAGTATTAATTTAGATTTATTTCATATAAAACTTAGATCTTAATTCTTCATTTATTTTTATTTAGGCCTATTATTATTTTATTTATTTCATTTTAATTCGGTTCATTAAAGACGGTACCAAATCGAGGGTACCGACAGTGACGGTGGAGGCTTTTTAGGAAACCTTTGACGGCAGTGGTGGCTCTCGAGGAGACCTGTGGCGCTGGTGGTGGAGGCTCTCGAGAAGACGATGATTAACTCGAAGCATCCTTATGTTGATGATTTATTGGTAACTTTCAAATTCCTTGATTTCAAATTTAATTGATTGTTTATGTTGCTTTAGACATATCCTTGTGTTGTTGACTAGTTTTTTTTTTAATTAAATACCACCTTTGATGGTGGGGGGTTAGGCGGACCCCTACCTGTTTATTAAATAAAAGGTGAGTACACAGAAAAGAGGGGGGCTTAATACCGTACCTCCGATTACTATTTGAAACCGTTGTTCTTTGAAATCTATACATTGATCTAGTACAACCCTAAAGAAACCAGCGGTGTCAGCATGAGAAAAAGTACATTCTGGAAAAATACATTACGAGCATGCTACTTAATTCTGATGTGCGGAGTGCCGATGGCATCAAGACTTACCATACCTGCCACTGGTGCGGGCAGAACCGTGTTTGTATAAAACATGTTTACCTGTGTACGGCTTGCCATCTTAGCGAGCGCATCAGCGGCGCCATTTGCTTCTCTGTAAATGTGCTGCATAGAGTAGGACAGACCTTGCAGTAAGTTCCAGATATCTCTTATGATTGGGAGCAGTCTCCATGGGATCTTGTGCTGGCGACGAATGATTTCAAGTAGAACTTGTGAGTCAGTTTCGATCTCAATTTCCGCAATTCCTCTTTCTCTTAAAAGAACAATGCCGTGCCGTAGAGCAGAAGCTTCAGCCTGCAAGGAAGACAGTGCAGCAATAGATTTCGAAATAGCAAAAATTACCTTACCCGTATGGTCCCTTAGAATGCACCCGATTCCAGCTGCTCCGTGGAGAAAGGAGCCATCAGTATTTAATTTGAATTTAGGGGGTAGCGTCCACTTTATGATACTGATAGATCTTTGTTTCACTTGTCTTACGATCGTGAGTTTTGGGATATGGTGCAGGATCCAAGTAAAATCTAGTTTGAAAGCTAGCAAAATATCATTCAGATGTAATAATATGCGCTTGAAGATGGTCATTAAGTTCGGCTTTTTGCCCTCAAGGTTGAACGTGCATCTAGCACACCACAGGTGCCAGTTCACTATACAAGGTAGGATCCAGATGAGCTTTGTGAGCTGTGTATCAGAAGAGGAGTAAGTCCAGTAAAAGAAAAATCGATCCCACAGCAGTTGGAAAGGATTATTTGGTAAACCTAAGGAGCAGTTCAGGAGGTTCCAAATTTGTTGGACCTTGATACAAGAGTTGAAGACATGGTGGATTGTTTCAGAATCGTTGAAACAAAAACTGCATCTCGAAGGAAGATGGAAATGAAAATCTTCAAGCACATCCGGAAAAGCTATCAGCCTATTTAATAGTTTCCAATTGAAAAGGATGATCTTCCTTTGTAATAGGTTTGACCACAGGTGTGTGTAAGAAGGAATCCTCATTTTCCTTTCTCTGATCAGCTCATAAGCCGAGTGGACAGTGAACAGGCCATCCTGTGTCGGTTTCCATAACAGGGAGTCTTCATATTCGTGAAATAAAAGGAATTCCCGGTTCAGATTTTGGAAAATTTGATCCGGGAGGGAGGGTCTGATTTGGTCCAAGTAGTAGTCTTTATTATGGAGGAAGTTTGCCACCGTTAAATTAGGAAAAGGAGTTGTTGAGGGGTTGAGTTGGTGGTCAGATAACATTCCCATAGATGACCAGTTGAAGTCCCAGAATGACACTGTGCCTTTTCCAAGGTTAACTTGTGCGTGTTGTGAAGCTAATTTGTCCACTTCTTTGATTCTTTTCCAGGTTCTTGTTTTTTTGTGTGTGTCATTCATCGACCACATTACTGTGGCCCAGAGGGATTTTCCGGTTTGTAGTTTCCACCATAGTTTAATCGAGAAGGACTTTGTTAGAGTATGCAAATTAATAAAATTGAGTCCATTTTCGGAGGTGGGGAAACATAACTTGGCATAGGATCTCCATGTTCGGCGTTTCTGGGAGCTTTCTGAGCTGTTGTTCCAGAAAAACTTCGCAAGAGTTTCATGTATATGGTTTATGATGTGGGAGGTAGGTTTCAGGATAGTTAGAAGGTGAATTTGCATTGAAGATAAAACGTGTTTGATAAGTGTTGCTCTTCCAGCTGGCGAGATCAGTTTGTTATGCCAATGCTGTATTCTGTTTAGAACTGAGAGTAGCATGCCCTGAAATAGCGAGTTTTTGGCTCTTCCTGTGAAGATGGGGCATCCTAAGTATTTGAAAGGGATGGAACCTTCCTACTTTGAAATTATTTTTGTTGACTTTAAGTTTAGCTACTCGTTTTTGGTTCAAACGGTTTGTTGATTTTTAGTTTCATTGATATTTTGAATTTTTAAACTGCCCGCTTTCAATGAGATTTCAGGTAACTCATTATTTATAAAAAAAATCATCGCAACCAAAATTTAATACAGGAAATGATTTTGAAGGTGGTTTTCATACGATGTAAAACAGAGGCATCGTCTTACACTGTGTAATTGCCGATATACCCAACTCATGCACTAATGCAAATGGAGTTTTTTTAAAATTTGGATACTTGGTTTGGCTTTTATTGTTTAGTGACCGATGTTAGGTTTTCTGAAAATGTGACAATCCCGTTTGAAATTTACTTATATCTTATTGTCTCAATTTGCTCAGTAATCTACAATATATTGTATACTTTAATTAGCATTGATCTCACTACATGATTAACTTCTAATTTTGTTATTGGTTAGTATACTTTTTTATTCTTGTTAACAAATTAATCACGGATGATTTTGAGCCAGAAATATGACCAGTGTGCTTATAAAGTAGTTTTAAATCAGTACCTAAAAACCATTTATAAAAACTATTTTGTAAGGCAAAACTATTTTGATTCTATTAATTGTCATATAATACTATTTTTGTTGGTGCAGTCAACAAAAAATGTACTTATTTGATTCTTGATCCTCATGTAAATTCTTCGTCAGCAGCATCAAATACACAAATTCCGGCACTTACCAGCAAACGTGAAAATCAACACCACCATCATCAAGACAACCATCACCACCAAAGTCGTCACTGTGGATGAATGGATCAAAGAAATCTATGGCTTGTACAACGGATCAACGTTAGTCGGGTTGGATACCAAGTGGATCAAGAGCCCAAAGGACGGCATAAAAGTGATTCAATACAAGTTAGCCCTATTGCAACTTTGCATGGAAGATAAGTGTTTAATCTTTCAAATATGTTGGAAGGATTGTGTCCCATCGTCCCTGCAAGACTTTCTCATGAATTCCAATTTTACTTTTGTCGGGGTCTCGATGGCCGGAGACCTGAAAAAGCTTTGGGAGGAGTGTGACCTCCATTGTGCTAAAGTTGAGGAACTCGTGACGGTGGCGAAGAGAAAGTGGCCGGAGAAATGGAGGCAAATTCCTGGGTTGAAGACCCTTGCATGGGAAGTGACTGGAATTGAGATAATGAAGAATATGAGGATTACAGTGAGCAATTGGGGGGAAAGGAACCTCATGGAGAAGCAGATTAGATATGCTTCTTACAAGATTGGTATGGAACTACAAAGTGATTTATAGAAATCAACTCTATAGTAGTCTTCAATTTTTACATGTTTATATGGTTGCTTTCTCCATAATATGGTTGCTTCAATTTTTACATGTTCATATGACTTTGTTCTCCATAATGACATTAAAACTTTTACATGCCTATGAACATAGAGCTTGATTTCTGATTAGGGCAGAGGTGTTTTTGAAGAATGGTTTGATTGAATGCCAGTGCATTAGTTGGATGGATTTATGCTGAAACATACTCGGTTCTGCAAACTGGTAAAACTATACCCAAACATATGAAAAAAGTGTAAATGACTTAAAGAGGAGGATAGAGGAGGAAATTAAATTAGGTAGCCTTCAAATAAGAAATTTTAGAGGCTTTTCACAAGTGGAATTGTTAAAGATCAATGCAATGTGCACTAGCTCTTTCTTCATAGGAACATAAATATACATGTTTTTACAAGTTGGGGTTGGCAATCACACCCCAGTTGCTATGATAAACCCTTTGAGGAGAGGAGAAACATTAAAACAAAGCTCTCTAAAGGGGTTTTCTAAACCCTAAATTAGTCAATTAAAAAAAAAAATCTAATATGCCTACCCTAAGAATCATTCATGGTGAATACTAGTTTCAGCTTCTAACAAGCCATCACTGTTCTGATCCAACAAGAAGTCGCAAAGCTCTAGAAGCTGATCAGCAAGGGGAGGAATACCTGGGTTGCGCCCTTTGTTGTACATATGTGCATTATATGCAATCTGCCACACATCTTGTCGGAATTCTTCGCGGCCTTTGTACTCCATCTTCCTCGCCTTGTCTCTTATCGTGGACAGATCCATCGGCCGATGAATGATATGAAAGTAGTCGGGAGCTTCCTTCTTCGTGACTGGCTTTAAAAATAGGTAGGATATTTCAACCCTCTCCCTGAGAGTTTCCACAATATTTTCAAGGATGTTGGACAGAGCAACCTGAAACAGACTCAACATAAGATCTACATGCCAATCCAACCTAAAAGAAAGCATAGAGCTTGAAAGGCAATAAGAAAAACTTTCAACACTGTTAACGATTTAGGACTTGGGATTTTGATCCTAAACCTAAATCCTCAATATGATTTCAAACCTTAGCAAGGAGCATTCCACAACTGAAATGGCGAAGTAAGCAATTTTGAAGACGTGAAGTTTTTTCAACATGATGGTAAAAATTACCTCCCCTCCACGCCTGCGTTTGGTAGCTGGGCCAGAGCTAGCACTGAATCTCCCAATGTCCGGAGCTAGCCTCCTCTTTGTTTTTCTTTCTGGTATCCTCCTGTCATTCATTCTAGAAGAGTAATCATCGTGATAACTCTCTCGAATTTCAGGGTTTTTCTTCCTTTTCTTCTTGGCCCTGTGTAGTTCTTCTTCTGCTGCATCTAAGCGCATGGCTTCTTGGAATCTTCTGATCTCAGCTAATCTCTCCCGCTCTTCGAGATCCCTCGCCTGCTGCTCCTCAAATAACCTTCGCATTCTCTCCTCTCTTTCTCTTTCGATGATCTTTCTCCTCTCCTCCTCTTCCAACCATCTCCTCTCCTCTCTGTTCTTCTTGCTCATTGCCTGTTCCGTGAAATGTTTATACTCATGCTCTTTATGCACGTCGAGATTAGACAGCTCAATGATTTTCTTTGTTTTCCTGTACTCAAACCCCCCTGTACTTCCTTCCTGAATCGCATCATCCACATTAATAATCTCTTTGGGCTGCTTGATTATGATTTTCTTCCGCGGCTGCTCTTTATCAGGCTCTGATGGCGGTCTAAAGAACATGGTGGGCTTGTGAGAGTCTGCATCTTCTGATCTTGTTTTGTTCGAGAAGGTAATTTTATTTACTTTAACAGCTTTATTTCCTGTATCAGCATCCGATGTTACAGGTCTCTCGGAATTATTTGAAGTGGCAGGAGTGGGTTTCTCAGGATGTTTATCAGCTGTGCCGCATTTAACCTTCAAAATCTTTCCTTTTGGAGTGAACTTGTCATCATCCTCACGTGCTTCAACAACAGCAATTTTCAAAGCACCTTTTTGGATGAGCTTCTTTGTCGAAGTTTTCGGCTGGGGTTGATCCATTGGCTCGAATGAATTAAATTTTCCACCAGACTTATTGGGGCATAGTTTGTTTGTCCTCATATGATTAGGCTGGTACATAAAACATAAGGACAAAACCACAAATAAGAGCCAGAAAGTAATGTGGCAAACAAACACATGTTTCAATCACAAACCTGGCCACAAGCCCCACAGACAAAACTTTCCCGTGCTGATTTCTTTTCCTTCACATTCTGGTAAAAAGACAGAAGAATATAAACGTACAACTTTACTTTTATCCCACAATGTGAGGTCGGCTATATAGATTATATTTCATCATGTTAGGAACACATAGGTAAGACGAAAATACCTTTATTCCATCGCTCTTTATTTTGACCGTCTTGTTCATTAGTTCAACGTGTTCATAGTCATGTTTCTTCGGTTTAAGCTTGCCAGCTGGATTCCTCTTAGCAAAAAGATTATCTTCCTACAACATGCAAGATGAATTAACAAAATAATGGATCTTTTTGAGTACATAGATGAAGAAGAATATTCTATCTTCGGGAAGGATTTCAACTAAGTTTGGGAATTACGAGAGAGAATCTCACCTCTCTGTGATCTCCAGTAAAGTTCTCTCTCAAAGGTGGTCCATTAAATTTCATGTTCTGTCTAACAACATTTTTTGTTGTTTGTATCCGTTCAACATTGTCAGAACCAGGCTTTAATCTTGGTGCTGAAAGCATGTCAACTCGATCCCCACCAACTCGGATCTTCTTCTTCTTGTTTCTGTCAGCTTCTGGATCTACATAACTTTCACAATCAGATTAAACCAAATCGTGGTTTACATTCACATCATCAGATAAGTTAAGACTCCAAAACCAAGCAGATTCCCATTGTTCTCAAAGAGTCTAAAGTCTTAAATTTACAAACGTGGAAGCAGATCAGAAGCCACCAGTCATGTCATCAACTTTATGACCTTAAATTGCACCCAAAAATTGTTGAATCATCATCAGAAAGAAGAAAAAACCATCTGTTCTGTACAACAATCGATATGTTAAAGCACAGATGAGGAAGTGAGAGGAGCAGGCTTATGAATTTTGGAACACGTACTGAAGACCTTTAGAAGCCTCTGTATGTGTGGAGAAGATAAAAATAATTCAAATAAAAAGTTGAAAAAAAAAACTAATAGGAATTTGAAATAACTTATCACAGAGATATCATGCATATATTTCACAACAAATAATATATGAAGCAGAAAACAGTTGAAAATTGAAATACCATCCATAAGCATCTTGCACAACTCTGCTGCTTCGGCAGCTTCGTCTTCAATTTCCTCTTCAGCATGTGCTTGGAAAGGACGCCTTCTCATCTTAATTCCCTTGACTCCATCAACAGCATCATGCTTAGAAACGTTATTAACTGCATCCCCATCTTCACATTCTTCAGCATCCAGGAGATTTTCAAGATCGCCAGCAAAAGAATCCAGGTCACTATTGGCCTCGGAGTCACTTTCAATTTCTTCGCCATCAATGGCCGAAAGACTTTGCATTTGTCGGTCCCATATTTCTTGACATTTTTCACGAGTTTGCTGCTGCAGCTGCATAAAAGACATCCGCTGGCCACGAGCATACTTGTTGATAGTCGTTTGATCAACCTTGACTCCTGACGCAGCTTGCTCACTGGAAAGCTTGCGAATCATGGCAATGCGATGCCATCTCGTCTGCTTTTCAATTTGATCCTCTGGAACATTAAATTTGAGGAGCACCTAGATTTCACCATTTCAAAATTAAATCAAGTACCCCGTGCATGCTTTTGCACTTGATTTTTTACAATTAACGATGGAGAAAAACAAATACTTGTATGGAAAACACAGCAGAAGTAACAAATATTGAAACCGGTGTTTGCTGCAGAATCCTAACACAAGACAAATGTCAACACAAGCTGAAAATTCTAAATTTCCTAGTTCGAAGCAATGTATGCAAATTCCCAAACAAAATAAACATGAAATGCAGATGACTACTCATAAGGCAATTAATGAAACTGAAGACATCTTTTCAAATCATCCACACTATTCATACTGAGAATATCTGCAAATATCATTTGGCAGCAAATCAACGCACCTCTCGTGCTTCTATCATGTTCAACCTACGTAGATCAGCATCAGTTCCAGTTACAGTTGAACCTTTACCAACAACAGCTTTTTTCTTCACCGCAGCATTAGACAATGCTGGCTTAGGAGTGTTACGAACAAAGCTGAAACCAAGCCCACGCCCAGATGGATCACCAACGCCAGTGATTTCTAACCGCTCAATGTTTTCCCTATCCTGCATTAGAAAACAAACATAAAGAGAGCAGAAAAATGAGAAACAAAAGCATAACAATGAATCTAACAGCAAGGGAAAGGGGATAGGTTCAATGATATATTATCCAAAAGGTACGATACAAAATCCAATTAATGAATACGTGTATGGATCTCCTTACCTGACTAGTACAGGAAACAAAATTACTACTCAAGTTCCATGGTGTTATTTGCAGTTCCCTCTCAATATGAGAAGCAGCAGCTAAAGCAATCGCTTCATCTGGAAGCTGATTCATCGCTGATGAGAGGCCTGCAGGTGAAGTCAACCTGGCTATGCCCAATCTTTTAAGTCTGTATTGGCCAGCTAGCATGCTTTCAAAGGTACAGACCTGAATTTTCAAGGTGGAAACCATTAAAGTTTTAAAAAAATCATAGAACAAAATATAAACAAGAGATTGTGCAGACAATCTTGCATGACTTAATTGTATCGACAGTCTAACAACTTACACTTTCTGGTGTCACCATCCTCCGCAATTCCTCCTCCAAAGGAATGCGAAAATTGTGCCTCATCACCCATATAGGTTGTCCACCCGACCCTCTCTGCCAAATGGGAACTTGGAGCATGTTAGTATAAATAAATAAAGGAAACAAAATTATCTAACATAATAATTCATGAATAATATAAACATTTTCAGGTAGGAAAGCACTCTAGATAGAGAATGATCTAGTCACAAAATGCATGCATGTGTGTCAATATAAAAGAAGTGGAATGATGCCGAGGTACTGTGACTGCTGCCGATTCCAGAATGATGCAGTCAAAAAGACTGAGAGTTACATGGTATGTATAAAGTATGTGCCGGGGCGATATACACTAGCCATCATTAATGACAGAATACTGTGCACAGCTTTAGAAGAGTTAAGTAGCTTAGACTAGATGAAATAACTTCTTTTATTATGCCTACAACAATGGCTATCAGAAAAATATTGACTGGAAAAACAGCATATAAACCATCAGTCTGATAACTACAACCAGGCGAAAATTTAAGAAAAGAAATTCAGTAATCTGTCCATTAAGATCACCATACACTAAAAATTTAACGGCCTCCAATTTCCAGCAACCGGTGTTAATAAAGTAAAAATAAATAAATTGGGAAAAAAAAGTACAAAACAAGAACTGTCATCTCTGCCATCTAAGTAGTATGCAGTCATACCTGAAGATCAGCACAATGTTTTAGCCGTTTCCGAAGAAGTGCTTCTGTCAGGGTGGGAAACTGTGCAGCCAACTCATCTGCCCGAATAGAAGGCATCAAGCCTCGCTTCTTAACAGCGCAAAACTCACGATAGATATACACCAACAGCCTGTTCATAATGTATGTTTGATGATTTTTTGATCCAGGAGCCATTACCTCCATGTGGGGTTCCTACAAATTAACAATCAAAGAAATGGGAAAAAAATCATCTACCAAAGGTAAGAACTTCACCCAATCAAAGAATTAATTAAAAGGCCATTGGTACTTTGAGAACAAAGTATAGAGCTTAACAATAAGCCTAAGTGAACTGGTCCACATATTTCCATTTCAGACATATCTATCCTTATAAATTAAAAAGCTGAAATTAGATGGCTGAAATATTTCCATTTCAGACACATTTCCATTTCAGTCATAATGCATGCAATCATGCACAATATCCTACACTTAAAGAGCTCAGCATTAGGTGCCCCATACAACCAAAGAGTGTTTAGTAGGCCAAAAGAACGAACTTGTAGCACAAAACTGATCAGAGAATTACGAATTACATTTATTCCCAATAGTCCCACTAAAATGCATGAAATATTAGAAAAGTAAAGACTAACCATTCCAAGTACAAGGGATTAATGCAGGGGGAGACGAAGGGAACAAGACGGTAACATCTTTACTGCTATTTCTTCACAAAATAATAATCAACTCTTGATATAAAATTGCTTAAAGAGATGACGTGTGACAGTCATTACAGATGCAGCACACGACCGATATATACATTGGCTGCATGTTCAGAACAAGAGGATAAAAACACAACATGCTTTTTCAATACCAAGATCATGACAAGTAATAATCAGCAAGTAGGAATTATAAAAGACAAACCCTTCATATCAATACAATTAAAGGCAAAGATAGAAACTTTCACTCGTACCTGTTGCCCAACAACATTAACCCTGTCAATCCGTCTAATTGAAAGTTTGCCTTTTGCAGATCGGACCAATAGATAATCAGTCGATGTAACTTTATGCTGGTATATTGGTGCTCTATACATATTAGTTTCAAGAGATGTCTGACTGCAACCAGGTTTTATGTCCCCGAGGAAAGGAGATTTATCAGCAGGATCTAGGACTATAACATTCCCCAAGCCACTATTCCGCATTAAGTTTCCTGTTAAATCACTCGGATTTGACTTTTGGTAGTAAGTGCACAATCTAGCACCCATTCCTACATTTCCTAGGAGTAAAGGCCTTTCCTCACAATATCTGCAAATATACACAAAATAGAAAACTTATCATGGTCATGGCACTTAATGATGCCCCTGTAATGATAGATAATAAAGTGAGCTGGACATGACTGGAAGATATCATAAGTGTCACAATTATAGGAAAAGGAAGAAATGCACAACACAGAAAAAAGATTTTTTTAAGTCTGTACAACAATAAATAACCAGTTGAATCACAAAATGCTTTCAATACATGAACTTAAGCGTACGATAGACAAGACGGGGCAATGCCCAAAAGGATCAATATAGCAGACTGGTTACTTTTGTGCCATGTGTATTTTCCTTATATGTTACTGGACAACTAAGATGCACCAATCAGTAGTTACCAATCACTGCTGATCCACTTAAGCAGCTGCCTAAGGATCCATTTCACTGTCATGAGTTGCTTATCACAATAAAGATAAGAAATCTTTTAACCGGGAGTTTATATGGAAAAAGATACCCCGATCAATAACTTCACATTCAATACTAATCAAAAACCAGACCAATCTGACAAGTAGCAGTAGAATTAATCTCCAAGATGAGATCAATGATTAATGAAATGCTTTTCAGCTCATAAATGCTCAGTCTAGATTGTGACCCAGGAGATTGACTTACTCCATTAAAAAGACATGGCCATCCTTCACTGAAAGATCGGACTTCTTCTTAAATGCTCCAGGAGGACGCAAAGACTTATTCTCGCCAGGAAGCTTTTGTGCTCTAGACAATAAATGTAACTTTGTACGAACAAGATGCAACAGGGAATTTGGTCGGACAGCTTGCACAGAGAGAGTTTTTTGGTCTTCTAGTTCCTTACCCTTATAAAATATTTTCACAGGCTCTGACAGTTTAAAATCTGGAGGAAATGATAAAATCTTATCAGGCACTTCTCAATTGAAATGACATTAAATTTCTTGAACAACTGAGAAAGATTCAATTCACAGTAAGACCCAGAGGACCTAGCTTCTTTGAAGCTTTTGCTTTGACTGAGACCACCATTTCCTCGGCATCCACATGAAGTTTACATCCTTTGCCTCCCAAACTCTTTAAGATAATCTTCATAGGACCCAGAGCAGGCATCTTCTCTTGTTCCTTCAGCACTACCTCATTATCATGAGGATACCATAAAGCCTTTGGTCGATGAAAATTGGCAACATCTTTACTGCAGTAGAAAATTTCAAAATAAGTATCAACAAATCACACTTGAAGCCACCAAGGTGTACACAAACTAGAGTTGTGCAGCAAACAATACAGCCAATTAGATGAAGCAGCAAGAAAACCATCAAAAGCAAACAAAGTCCCACAAAGCACATGAAAACATTAGATTGAGTAAAAGCAAGGAAAAAGAACATCGCCAAAAAAGTCTTACTTGCTTAGCTTAGCCTTCATTGTTTGCAACTTGAGAGCGGGGATCGAGTGTAAAACTTTGAGCCCATGAGCTGTGCGTTTCTTCACATGCGATTTCAGCTGCTGGGAGGATTTGCGGTTTGAGTAGTATTTATCATTTGAAATGTTAAACCGTCCCCCAGAAGGACCTCCGAGGCCATGCAGCTCAAAGGAGTCTCCAGTGTTGGCTTTAACTGAGCGGGATATTATCATAGCACCAGCATGAACCATTAGGTGTTTATTCTCCTTGTTATCTTGAATTTCAAACAACATTTGTTCATCTTGAAAATCAAGTATCAGCCTTGGCTTTATAATAGGCTTATCTGGCTCCCAAACTATATTATCCACCCAAGATCCTTCCAGTAGATCTCTGTTCTGCAACATGAGCCTATTAAGATGCCTTATAGCATTATCACCACGTGTTTTATCTGAGTCACCGTCCTCGACATCAACATGGCTTGGATTATCTTGAATAAATCGAGACTCCAACCTCAAAAGTTGCGGATGAAATGCTCCTTCAGGGCCAGCCAACTCTGATAATTTAGAGGGACTTGAACCAAAAGGCTCCCTCCATATGGAAAAATCTAGCTGCATAGAATTTTGATTGAATTTGCTTTCAAAATTTGACATCTGAGATTTTGTCTCAGTCTGAAGATGACAGTTAGAACCCAACTTATCTGACTCAGATCCAGAGATCTCGGGACTCTCTGCAATACTGTGATCATGTGCTGGTGAAATATCCCAAACGATGTCCTCCTCCCAGTTCAATTGATCAAGAGGGTAAAGCTCTGAACAGGAAGGAATATTAAAATCTGCTGGAACAATTGGTGGCAAATTTTCTCGAAATGGTTCAGAACACTGAAAAGAATCACTTCCTTCCTTATAAACTGCCACAGTACCCTGAATTCCCCCAAACTCCCTTGAACCCGAATGATAATCAGTCGATGTTAAAGTATGGTCTTGAATCACTTGTGCTCCTCTGACCCCAAATATGTTTGTGGAAGATTCCCTCAAGAATGCCTCCTCATCTTCTTCAACTTCCGCTTCGATACTGGCAGTCTTAAATTTCTCTGATTTTATTTATGAGAACAAGTAAGCAACCATTTAAGTGTTATAAAGAGTGAATTTATTGTAGAAAAGTAAGAAATATATTAGAACATCATAGTCCCTAGAAAAGCTCTAACAATTGCCCACAGCTGAACAATAACACGAGAAGTTGATAAGAAGCAGAATAAGAAAGTCCATCACAGAAGCATACAAGAAAAACATATACATACTATCATATAGACATTCAAGTGCTACAAATGAACAAGAAAATTCAAATTTTAAAACAGGTTACCTTTAGGTAAAGGGTATTTCCGGTCCTTCTTTCCGACCTTCTTCAGAGGCTCGTACAGACCAAATATTTCGGAAAAACGTAGGATCACTGTTCCATCTTCCACACACAGAATTGGTAGCGGTGCTGAATTACTGGTTATAGAAGTCTGTCCATCATCATTTAGGGTCTCCTGATTGATTAGCATCAGTTCAGATTGCATGCATTAACAAGGAAAAAACAGATTACTGGAGAAATCAACTACTGCTTATCAGCAAGCAATGATAGGAAGTCACACACTCTCATTTTCTTATCAGGAACCAGCAGGCAGCATGCTACACACTAGAATAATTAAATCAATTTTAGAATGTGCAACAATGACCTAATTAACACACCAACTCCTAAATGAAGGCAAACTACAAACACTTGCCACACTTCAACTAGCCCCACATTCATCCCAACAATGAATGAGCACAGAAAGAACCAAACTCTCATAAAAGCAGGCCATGGTTAGTTTTTTCCTTACTTAGAGAAGCAAACGGGGGATGGTAAGATCATAAATGGAAGAGTTAGGAGTAGAATGCTAACCTCTTCAGAGTCTGAAGTATCAGCAGCCAACATTTCAGATTCAAGTTCATCTTCAAATGCAGTTTCTTCTAAAGCATCTTCGTCAATCTTTTCCCCTTGAACATGGTATCAAAATCATTATTCCAAAATCCCAGAAATAACGGCAATGACAACTAAAGCACTCATACTAAAATTTATATGTAGCCCTTTAGCCATGTCTTAAATACTGAAACTCAGGGATAAAATGCCCCCAATAGTGCAATGTAACTTCCAGATAACTAACTGATTAGCATCATCAAGCACCTAGAGTGACACTTGAAAATGAGATTCAGGACGGACCAGACAATCTTAGGAGCACTCTAGTATGACTAGAAGGAAATCAACAACATAAAATTCAAAAATCAAACTTGTGCAGACCGATTAATTCTGAAATGAAGGGCCATACAGGACAGCCCAGCAACAGGGTTGAACTTCGATTAACGAACATACAGAAATAAAATGTCCTTGTAACTATGATCACAATCTCAAGGACTCATCCTAATACTACCAATAATAAAATTGTAGTATGGAATGATAGAGGTAACATTGGTTATCGTATAAAATTAGCAAATGCTAACATAATTTCTGATGACATGCTCCAGATAATTATACAACACGGAACAAAATATCCAACAAATGTAAATGTATTGAAACTGCTTGTAGGATCCTCAGCTAGTAAATAGGAACAAATACATAAAGAAATACAAATTAACAAAAAAGAATGGATAATATCAGTTAAATGTCACAAACAAGCCTTCCATCCATAAATGTATCAAAAAAGCAACGGGTTCAATTAAAACCTGATGAGATAACAGGTTGCACTTCAGCACAGTCCTCTGAAACCTCATCCTTCCCTTCCTGATCATCATCCTCGTCATAATTATCATCATCATACACTGAATCAGTATTCCCAAATGCAGTGACTGTTATACCCTTAGAAAAATAATCCTTTTTCGGTAACAAAAAGTCCTCCTCGGTCGCCACTTGGACTTCTGGTCCTTCATACTGCTCATCAATATCTTCGTAATCAACAGCATCTTCCGCCTTCTCATCATAATCTAGTTACCGGTGAAAAAAGAAAAGGAAACAAAGAAATGTATATTTATGATATGTCGAACCCAGAAAATGAACGTTGAGATATTTGCTGCTATTTTCTAGCATATTATGACAATATTAAACATGCAAAGCTGTATAAAAACCAGCATCATTAATAATAATAAAGTGGGTCTCCTGATAGGCGGCATGTCCATAAGCTTATGGACAGTCCACGAATTTTTTATCTCATACACTGCATTTGTTAAACTAAATTTAAAATTTAAAAAAATTATATTACATATTTTTAGATTTACACATTCAAATGCATATTATCACTTATTTTAACTTTTACAACACTCCCCCCGGTCCTCTAATAATGGCTCACTTTCCTTTTTCGTATGGTTCTTTTATATTGGCTCCTTCCCCTTTTAGTAAATCCTAGATTGTTTTTATCCACACATTTTACTTTTTATACTTCTAATACAATCTCTACCATTCATTTATCTTTTTGAAAAAATTTGTGCCCAAAAGTTGGAGCCATAATAAAGGGACCAGAGGGAGTACAATATTTAAATTTTATTAAAAAAAATTACAACATTTAAGGTAAAAAGTACAGTGGACTGTCCATAAATTTACGGACAGGCCGCCTTTCCTGACACTCTCATAATAATAACAAATATTCCCCACTAGCGAGCAAAAGGCAGGAAGCAACGGTGACCATAAGGCAGCTGAACTATAATTCACCTATTGGAAGCTAGACACGCTGTATCAATGCATCAAACATGTGTCTTATATGAGCATACACACCCATGATTGTGATGAAGATTGTGTTAAAATGAATGTCTGTGTAACATGACACACCTTAAACTTAGACACTGATATTGATATGCTTCTTTTGCATCTAATAGATCTAGAGGCATCCTAAACACGATGACCCAAACGGGTAAGGGAATGGGAATGTAGTATCATATTAGGGAGAAAACATATCTTTCTTATGCATTTCTGGTACACTAAGATTGCTGGTAGAGTATAAGCTGTAAGCATATAAATGTATACAGAAACAAAAAATTTCCCCCAAATGAGTCCACCTGAAGCAGATAATCACCTTGTTCAGCAGCATCAGAAGGCACCTGGGGTGTTTTCACAGACAACTGAAATGCATAAAACATAAATGCCAAAATCATTAGGAAAATGCCTAGTGCACATACAATTTTTGGCTATTAAAACAGTAAGCCACAAGACATACATGAATGTCTCTGAATGATGTGCCGAGCTTATCTGCTACTGCAGCAAGATGCTCCTTTGCCTCCTATCAAGTTCGAATTATAAAATATAGGGTGAAACATCGAGTGGAACAGATACATGATATAAAAGCTAAAATCAACAAGGGAAGAGTCTTTGTAGTTAAAAAATTTCAGCGGAGGGAACATACACTCTTAGAACTTCTACAACTACAATGCACTGCAACTATTTTCCTGCTTGTCAAGCTTTACCACTAAACTTGCTTTCCTTCCGGGCTTCTTTTAGGCTTACAATCAAAAACACAATAAAAAACAAAAGAGTAGTAATGAGTAGGCAAATCACCTCATCAAGATAATCAGCATCAAGATCGCCAGAGTTGTCGACATTTCCAAACATGAAACCGAAGAGGCGGCTCGCCCCATCACCCTCCTCGTATTCATCATCATCTTCCTCTTCTGTCAAATCCATAAAGTAGAGCACAAATTTAAGCAAAAATCAATCTTTAGTCTTATTCCCAATTTTCCAACTACCTCCAATTTTCGCAGACCTTCCCAAGAAAACTTTGACTATAACAATAAATTTGATACAATCGTCACATCTTCAGAATTGAATATTCATACTGAGCTCCTCAAACTCTATATCCACATAATTCCATAAGAAAAAAACATAAATTACCTTCTTCCCGGTCATCAGGGTCCTCGTGTGAGGTGGCACCGACCTCGAATCCCATCCCAATTGCCCCAAATTCACTGACCTAGACAAGGGGTTCGAGAAGAACCTCCAGCTACAGACAAGTCCGGCCACAACCCGGCAAAAAGGGTCGGCCCGAAATCGACCCGGGAAACTAGTAGCCGATAAATAGCGGGAAATCGAACGGGTATTTTTGGGTGTGAGCTCGATGAAAAGGCGGTTGGAAGTAGAAGAAGAGGAAATTGAAGAACAAACGAGGGCAATATATATACATATATAGAGAGAGAGGTTCATCTCGTAAATTAGTAGTAAGATCAAGGGCAAAATTCCTTTCCTTTTCACTTCACCTTTTCATTTTTTTTTCCTTTTTGGAAATTCTCGTGCCGAGCAGCAGTACTTCCTGCGTCAAACTTGCACCTTTACTCTTTTTTTTATATTATTTTCTATCCAAGTTTGATCACATATTTTAATATATATATATATAAGGAGTTCGTCTCTTGAAAAATAGTCTTTCCATAACTATATAAATAAAAAAATTTTGTCTCTTGAAATACTGTCTTTTCATGAGTTATGGAAAGACCAAGGTTTAACGTGAAAATTAGAAAAAATAAAGATAAAATTTTTGGGTTGCATGAATCGAGTTATAACTTTATAACTACCACATATTGTATGATAATTTTTTTAATATTGCAACTAAAACCTATTACCTTTTATTATTCTAATAATTAAACCTCGTATTTCCATAGGCTTATGGAGAGACGGTTTTTCCCAAGACTTTACCAAATAAAAATATTATCATATATGATATTGTTGAATTCGCCGTAACAAACAGTTTTTAAATATCAATTTTTTATTTTTCGTTATCATACGTAGGTAAACAAATTAACGGTCAAACATATTTTTAACAACGTGATAATTATTATCGTGCAAGTTCAGATGGGATAGATGGAGTTTTTTTTTTTTGAAAAAAAATTGTTTTTATAACCCTACCTAGTTGACATAAGTGTCAATATAACCTTTTAATATTTGAAAGTGTCAATATAACTCTATCTAGTCAGTGAAGGTACCAATATAACCCTCTCCAGCAACTTTTAGCCTGAATTTTATAAATTACATGTTTGCCCTTCTAAAAAAAGTGATGTAAGCTTTTCATTTACTTGAAGATAAAAAAACATTACAAAGTTTAGACTTTCTATCCCATACAAAAAAAACTATTCCTTCTTTTGAGTTTCTATACATTTCTTATCCTATTCAATCAAAATTTACCATCCGCAATCTCTCCCATGAGACAGTTGTGAACCATTTCCTGCATCTGCTCCAGATTTCCTTGCACCTCTGAACTACTGCCTGGAAACACCATCTACAGAGTTCCAGCTCCAGATCTCCATATGTTCTCTACTTCTGTTCGCACCTGGAAACCTATCATTGTTGCCTTCATTTCCAGCTTCTTAACAATTTTTTTGTTCCTCTCTTGCCATACAAAGTACAAGGCAGTCACCATCAGCATCATTTTCTTCCTGTTTTTTTACCTGGTCAGCATCCACAACTGTTTCTTCAGCTGTCTCAAAGTCCTGACCTGCTGTAAACCAACTTCTTGCAATACTTCCACTGTATATTCACATAGCACCATCAGGTGCTGCAGAGTTTCCTGCAACCACATAATGCACACACATTTGTTCCAACCAGCACACCAAACTCCTGCAACTTGTCAGTAGTTGCCAGTTTTCCATTCAATAACAGCCAGAGAAAAAAATTGTGTTTTGGCAGAATCCATTTATGCCAAACCACTGAGCATTTAAATCTAGTCTCCTTACCTCCCATTATCAGATCATAAACATCTGCTACTTTCATCCTTCCTTTCTGATTTGCACATTTAGAATATAAGGATAAATCCCATCTCTTAGCTTCAGTAGCACTCTCCAAGGCCAACTATGTGTCTCAGAATATTTACAACTTTCTATTCCAGTCTCCTTCATATAATACTCCTGCACCCATTTTATCCATAATGTGTCTTTCTTCTGTGTAAGATCCCACAAGTGTTTACTTAGGGCTGCCTTGTTCCAGGGGGAGGGATCCTTAATCCCATTCCTCCTTTTTTTTCTACTTCTGCATAATGAAGACCATGTTGTAGTTGTGAACCCTCTTTGCCCCTCTTCTCTACCCCACAGAAAACTAGTGCAAATCTGCACAAGCTTTTTATGTATTGCTTCTGGTAGTTTCATCATTGCTACCCAATACCCTGATATACTCAATAGGACTCCATTGACCAGCTGCAACTTGCCAGCATATGATAGGTTTTTAGACTCCCATATTTTTATCTGCCTCCTGACCTTGCTCAGCAATTCTTCACAGTCTTTTTCCCCCACTTTACTGTTGATAAAGGCAGGCCTAAGTACTTTATAAGCATAGTCCCCTGTTGTATTTTAAGAATCCCAATTAGCATTATTTTTTCATCTTGTGTCATCTTGGAGAAGAAGATTCTTGATTTGTCCTCATTAATGGCCAGACCAGTCTCCCCTGTAAACTTCATTAAAGAATTTGCCACTCCTTCCAATGACTTCATGTTTGCATCACAAAATAACAAAAGGTCATCAGCAAAAAGCAAAGTATGAACTTCAGCTTTTTTACACCTTTGGTGGAAATCTATTTTCCCAACTCTGAAGTCCCTAATCATACTTATGGTCAGATACTCCATGCTGATTACAAAAACCAAGGGAGAAATGGGATCTCCCTGCTTAACTCCTCCTTTGGCTGTGAAACTCCTTTTGTAGTGACCATTAACATTTAAGCATATGTCAAACTCCATTGTGCTTGTTGTTATCCACTTCACCATTTGCCCTGGGAACTTCAACTCTTTCAACCAACTTATCAGGAACTGTCAACTTAAGCTGTCAAATGCCTTTGAGATGTCTATCTGCACTACACAGGTGGATTTCATTTTTCCCACCCCATACCTTTGGAGCAACTCCTGGGCTAGCATCATGTTGTGGGCTATGGACCTTTCCCTTACAAAATCACTCTGGTTGCAGCTGATTATGGCTAGGAGCACCTCCTTAAACCTGTTACTCAGCACTTTTGTTACAGTTTTATATATAACTGAACAACAGGCTATTGGCCTGTAATCTGCCAGATTCTGAGCTTGGTTGTGTTTAGGTATCAGTGTTAGGACTACATTTTTGAAAATATCTGGAATTTCCTCCCCCTAGAAGAAGGTTGTCACTGCGTTTATCACATCCTCCCCTATATAAGACCAGCAGTACTTAAAAAACTTACTGGAATATCCATCTAGTATTGGACTCTTCCCTGACTGAATGCTCCTTATAGCCTTAACAATCTCCTCTGTAGCTATAGGCTTTATCAACTTCGTTTGCTGATCAATGCTTAGTACTCCACCATATTTCACCACTCCTTTGTCTAGTCCTGACACCTTAGATACAACTCCCAGCTGCTTCTGAAAATGAGCTATCAGCTCAGTATCTATACCCTCCCGATCCAGTATTAGTGTCTCCCTTTTTTCTGAGTGCCACAATATTGTTTTGGTATTGCCTGCTTCTGATTGATGAGTAAAACAGTCTATTTGGTCTGTCTCCATCGTCCATCCACCTCAGCTATATTCTGTACTTTTCATAATTTCAGCTTTCTTCCTTGCCTGCAATTCCAGTTCCTGCAGTTTTTGTAATACTGGAATTCTGTTCAGATCTTCTTGTGTTGATCTCCATTCCTCTAGAGAAAGTTCCGCTTGCTCACCAATGTTGCTGAATTCCCTTCTGTTCAGCTTACTCAGTGGCCTCTCCAGGATCCTCAATATGTTCCCTAATTCCCTCATACTAGCAACTGTTGTCTGTTCCCATACCCCTTGTACCATTCTATGAAAAAATCCAGCCTTTGACCACATACTAAATATAGAAAAGGTCTCTTCCTCCTTTTGGCTTTCCTATCCAATTTGATTAATAAAGGAAGGTGGTCAGACATTACTTCATTATTGACTTCACACACTCCTTGTGTCATATTTTTCAGCCAATGATTATTTACCAAACCCCCCATCCAGTTTGCTCATCGCCCTATCCTTACCAGCCCTTTTGTTTGACCGGGTAAATTTTGCCCCCACGGTTTTGATTTCTTCAAGTTCCAATAGCCTAACAGCTTCTTGGAAATCAGTTAGTTCCTTCTCCTCCACTGGATTTCCCCCTATTATGTCATCAAATTCAAGTGGAGAGTTAAAATCACCACATATAAACCAAAGCTTATCTCTGTTCCCCTATTTCTGCAGATACTTCCACATCCCCTCTCTTTGTTCTATGGTATTATATCCATAGATTACTGTAAAGAAGAATGTCTTCTTCCCCTCCTTTATCTCACACTGTACATCCATCCACTGTGCTCCAACATCAATCACAATCACTTCATATAGATCCTCCCTCCAAGCCAGCCAAATTCTTCCTCTATTGACCACAACTCCATTTGTTAACAGTTTCCATCCTAATCCAATTCTCTCCCACACCCCATTTTCCTTCTCTTTTTGTATTTTTGTTTCAAGCATGGCCAAAAGTCCAGTTTGATTTATGAGACAGAATCCTGATCACCCCGTGCTTTTCACCTTTATTAATACCTCTCACATTCCACACTGTTAAATTATTATTCATCTGGGGGCTTATCCTTATGATATTCTAGGTTCCTCTGGCCTTGTGACCTCTCATTCAACCCCTGCACCCCTTGTTGAGTACTAATCAGCCATTCCTGATTCCTCTCATCTTTCCTCATTGGGTTCCCCAGTTCCTCTTTATGCTCATTCAGTTTCACATTTGGCTCAGTTTCCTGACCCTTCCCTTCATTCCTTATCCTCACATGCACACATATTTGTTTCTGATTAGCTGGTTTCACTTTCCTTCTACATTGTTTCTCCTCATGCCCATACATTTCACAATATCCACATTTCACAGGAGCCCACTCATAAATCAGTTTCTGTTGTTCAATTACTTTCCTCTCATTCATATAGTTAATCTTGTCAGGCACAGATTTAACTATTTCTACTTCCAACTTCACCCTAGCATAAGCTAGTATGTCTTTCTCTGTTGTTGCTATATCTAGACAAACGGGTTTCCCCACTGGACTTATTATCATACTAATTACCATAAGGTCCCAATAGACTAAAGGTAAATAAGGCAATCTAATCCATACTAGTATACAGTCAAGTTCCTCAAAATCAAAGTCCTTAGACCAAGCTTTAATAGCCAGGGGTTTACCATCAAACATTAGAAGACCATTATCTACCAGCTCATTTCTGTAAGAAACATATGAGAGTTTAGCCAAGAACATACCTCTTTGCATCTGCCATACTCTCACCAGGTTTGATCCCCATAGTCTTTTCAGAAAACCTTCCATCACCTTGTACGGGGGATTGCTACCAAGAATTTTACATATGACACAAGTCTCCCATTGCTTAGCACTCATTTCTACATCATGCTCTGTGATTTCTCCCATTTAAAGTCCTTATATGTTCACAGTCTGATACTGTCGAATCTCTGGCTGTGCAAACAAAGAGCTCCAGTTTATCTCATTCTCCACCTTATCACCCCACGATAGCTTCTTCCTCACTGTTTCAGAGATCTCCCCCGTAGCTTTACCTTTGACCTTCTGACTTGCTTCACCATTTTCCATCACCTTACTGCATTCTCTACGTTCGTCCCGGTTATCCCTATCTTTTTTTCCATAATTGATCCTCAAACACCTTTCCCCAATTTAATCACCTATTTTACTTCCTGTTTACCCGTTTGTTTCTCCCTTATCGCCTTTGCTACTGCTTTCCGCGTTGCTCTCTTCTTGCCTGACTTGCCCATGGTGGCGCCGCTCCTTGAGCTCACCAGATCTGGCCGAAAAAGTGCACGGGTTATTTACACATATTTAAGGTGTAATCACACACAGAAAGCGAGAGAGGTTAACTTCTAAACTATCCTTCTAAAAAAATTAAAATACTAAAAAAAATAAGAAATGACGTTATTACCCTTAGACTCGAACCGCCGCCGGATTAGGTAGGGTTATATCAGCACCTTATGAAAATTGGTAGGGTTAATCGGCACATTCCTAAAATGTATAGGGTTATATCAGCACAATAGTAAAAAAATGTAAGGTCATATCAACACATACTATAGAATATTGGGGTTTTATTGATACTTTATTTATTTTGTTGTGTTTTATCTGGATTGATTATTGGATGACCATTGTTGTTGTGTGTGATTGTTGTTTTACTGTGTTCTTCGACTTAGGGTTTTTAAAGTTGATAAGTTTTGAAATGAGGCTATGATATGTGCTAATGGTGTTTAATATTAATGATGGTGTCATAATGTCAAATTTTATGTTGTATAAGATATTGTTATGATGTTATAATGATGTATATGATGATGTGGTCGCCTTTAAGGCCAACCGAGTACCACACACTTAATATTTAGAATATGTGCTAATATAACCCTATAAGTTTTAAGAATCTGCTGATATAACCCTACAAATATTTGGTATGTGCTGATATAACTCTACAAACATTAGAAATGTGCTCATATAACCCAATAAGATTTCATAATGTTCTGATATAACCCTACCTATTACGGCGGCGGTCTGACGGTGGTCCAGCGGACTGCAGTCTAATGAACTATGACAGTAAAATTGTCCACCTAGTTTTAGAGTTAGCCCAAAGGGTATTTTGGTCATTTTTGATAGAGTCAACGCTACAAAATGGAGGTCAATACCGGGAATGGAGTCTGAGGGTTGTATTGGCACTTTCATTAACTAGTTAGGGTTATTTTTTCACTAAAAATTATCATAGGGTTATATTGGCACTTACTCAAGTAGGGTTATATTGACACTTATCCCTTATTTTTTTTCTCTTTCTCACTATTCAACATGCAGGTTATTTATTTGGACAAAGTCTTCGAGAATACCATATTTCCATGGTTTATACTCTGTAAGTGAAACATTTGAGTTTTGATTAAAAATATTACATAGTTAGAGTAAATATGTAATGTTTCTAATCAAAACTCAAATAGGCGTGTGAGCTTACCAAATAGCTTATAACCTAAAATTGATCTGGATTTAAATTGTTTTAACCCGCAAACTTTTCATCTTTTTGTGGTAAAATTACACTTGAGTCTATTGTCTTTCCATAACTTATTGAAAGATCGTCTTTCAAGAGATGTACATTATATTTAATATATCTGATTATTTACATTTAAAATTATGTATTAGGCCAAGAATGATTTTGTTATCTTCATATTAATAACTAGAGCAAAGTATTTTTTTAACCCTATGTTTTGGTCGAAAGTACCTAAATGACCTTGTAAAATCTGAAAGTGCAGAAATAACCCTGAATTTTGTTGATTGAAATGTCAACGGTCAAGTTGGCCGGAAATAATTTACATGGCCATTTTACCGTTCTATTAAAAATATTTGATATCCAAAAGAATACAGTTTTGCCCTTTCTTTTTTCCTTTCTTCATCATTTCTTCTTCCGCCACCGATGTGCCATTTCTTCTCCGAAACACCGATTGCTATTCCTTCACGACGCAACAAAATACAATTCAAACACTGATTTCTTCACCTCATCTATTCCTCTGCGACGCAACACCGATTCTTCTCCCCAACACCACCAATTATCTCCACCACACCACCAATTCCACCGCTCGCTGGGTAGAGTTACGATAAGGGTAGTGATATGAATCTCCTTGTGAAAACTCACGATTGTGGAATTAATATCTTTGATCTAGTGAAGGGATATGCAAACCCTCACTATCTCACACGAAATTCAGGTGTCTAGCCCTCGGAGTACGCCTAATCTCAAGTTTCTCTCTAAGCCCTCAGGATCAGATTACAAGGCTTATTGATACTTAACTAGCCATCGGGGTTTAGCAACAATGAAAGAAGCTCGCAAGCAACAAGAGTATGAATTCAAAGGATTGTGTATTTGATTGATAAGAATGGTTAGGTGAAAATAATGCTGAAAACCACCCATATTTATAGTACATATGTATGGTCTTCAAAAATACAAACAAGAAACTGAAAAAGATTATGACAGCTTTATGAAACTAAAATCATATTTAACTAGACTACTTAAAATAAATGACTATATTCTTCAAGATAAATCTTGAATGAATATTGTCTTATCTAACCTAATTATAATCATATCAAAACTAAATATTCTAAACCCTAAATGAAATATAGCCAAAACTCTTCTAATCCAACATGACAGAGTTAAAGGACCTTATTCTAAAATGAAATAAATTACAAATGATCACACTACCTCATTAAAAAAACTCAATGGGAAAAAGATTATAGTGAAAAATAAATACTAAACTAAGAAATTATAATAAATGGCATTTTTATATCGTGTTAGGTAGGGTTTAGGGTTGAGTGGTTGCGCAAAGTGGTGGAGCACGACATTGAGACGGTGGAGCAGAGGAGGCATTGAGACGAACTGAGGTTGCGTCACAGCGAAGCAGAGTAGGAGTGGCTAGGGTTGAGCAGTGGCTGGCGTAGGAGGTGCATCGAGGCGGTGAAGCATGACGGAGCGAAGGAGGTACGGCTAGGGTTGAGCGGTGGCAGATGGAGGGGGTGCGTCGAGGAGATTAAGTGCGGTGGAGCGGAGGAGGCGTGGTAGGCTTGGGTTGCTTCACGGAGGAGAGAAGGATGTGTAGCTAGGGTTGAGCGGTGGCGCACTGGGTAGAGTGGTGGTAGCGCTAGTGAGGTGGTGCTGGAGGCTAAGGGAGGCGGGGGTGGTGCACTAGCGGAGCGACGGTGGCGCTCTGGTGCTCAGCGGCAGTCGACGGTGGTGCTTAGGGCAATTTAGGGTTTTGAAGATGAATAAGAAATTGTTAGCTTGCTAGAGTGTTCATTGCTTTTTCTCAATTCTGGGTTCACTTGGCAAAACTCTGCTCAAATGATACATTATACTAATTAAATAGTTCTTTTGGCAGGATTTATAGAGCCAACCAGGATTCACTAGAATTTATTTTACTTGATGCCTAAGATAATGCATGAAAGGGTCTCTGTTCTAACTTCAAACGCATCTTGTCCAAACGGCTTCTACAATTTCACCGCTGGTAGTGTCGATCCGTCAAACGGCACCACCTTCTATGGCATGTTTCTCTATCGGGGCGATGGTGGTGTTGTGGCGGCAATTTAGGGTTTTGAAGAAGAAGAAGAAGCAAAGGATATAATGGTTAGATTTTTAGTTTTAAAGTTAAGGGTATTTTTATCTTTTCAGAATAGGTTAATGGCTGAATTCTTTTAGTCAATACCAGAATAATGCAATTTGGGTATAATTGCACTATTTTACTAAAACTTTCGCACTTTCAGATTTTACAAGATCATTTATGCACATTCGACCAAAACATAGGGTTAAAAAATATGTAGGGTTAAAAACATACTTTGCTCTAATAATTATATCTATTTAAATTACTTTTGGGGTAGTTTTTTTAGTAAAAGTTATAAAGTTCACAAAGGAACGTAAGAACGAAGTAGGAAAAAAATATTTAATTTAGTTTTATTAATAAAAGAGAAACTCTCCAATTATACCGAGTGAATTGCTATATCACGTCGTACATTTTACTAGATATGCATTGTATTTATACATTTTAAATACTAATTTTATATTAAGGAATAAATACTAATTTTATATTAAGGGAAAGTCTCAGGAAAGACGATCTTTCCATACGCTTATACACAGTCCTCAGGGAATTTAAGTTTAAATATTGCACCTTATATTAAAATTTAAATTAAAAAAGTTAGATGAAAACGGAAATAAAATTCTGAAAACGAATAGCAGTACTGCTGCAGCGGTTTTCCGGCGTGACAGGTTGTGGTTTTCGGTGACATTCCCGGCCGGTTAACCTAAAAATGTAAGGACAAAATCAGGGCCAATCGCCGGCTCGTTTTTCCATCCTGCGTGAAGCTTTTCCCGGTGTCTCTAAAAATGAATTTTTGGTGGGTCTCGAAGGCAGCGAATCTGCTGGGATGGTTGTTGTCACGTCGTCGGATCTCCTCTATTTGTGTCGCCACATCTCTGCCATGGTTCGGCTGTGGCGGTTCTTCACCGGTGGGATGCGAGTAGCTCAATTCAGCGGATCTCAACCCTGGTACGAGCTCGCCGGAAAGCCATGGTTCGAGCTCACCATGAAGTACCATGGTTCGAGGGCGACGTATCTTCACCGATGGCTCGCGTAGGCGGAAGTCGTCGTTGGCTCTCGTTACCAATTCTCGCATGAGGGGTCGCATCGGAGTATTTTGTCGCGGTTCGCTTCGGAGGCTCTCACCGATGGGTCATGTTTAATGCTCGCATTTGGGGCTCACGTCTGACGCAATACCTTGTGGCTCGCGTATGAGTAATGAGAACCGGCAACGAGAATCATAGGCAAGAGCCAGTGGCGAGGGGCTGAGGCTAGGAGATATTCGATCGCCGGAAAAACGAGCCGGCAGGGCTGGGCTAGGGTGGGGAGGGAGCAGTCGGAAAAACAAGCGGGCAGGGCTAGGTTTCGAAAAGTGGCAGCGAGAAGGTGGTGATGGAGGAGTGTGACGGAGGGCTGGTTTGATTTCTGGTGAGCAGCGGCGGCCGGCCAGCCTGGGGCAAGTAATAGGAGGGAGAAGGTTTGAAAATTTATTTATTTTATTTTTATAGTTTAAGTGAAATATTATACATATACAGTACGCATTAGGGCACGTTATGCAAGCCGTAATTTAGCAATACCCCAGGTCGATTAGCCCATTCATAGAAAATCTAGTTTAAGCAACCTTTAGCGTCAAATTATAATTATTTATATATTATGAAATTTGGTTTTACCGAATTAATTCAATTATCAAACCTATGTTCCAACATAACATATCGAGCAAAGTATGGAATAAAGTAAAACATAAAGACACAAGACTTGGTTACGCAGTTCGGTGAAATCCACCCACATCTGCCGGGGCTGGCCCAATTCAGAATTAATCCACTAATGAGAAAGATACAGTATAAATTGCACCATACAATTATACTTATCTTAACTAATTAAACGTGTGAATCCTGCAAGCTCTCATTGCTACCAATCAGACTTGATCAGATTCCCTCTGACCTTGAAACTCGTCGACACTGGATCTCCTCCTTCCGATGAATTAAGGTATGCGATTCTGAACTTTGAACAACAGGTTACGTATGTTGAAATATATGAATTATGGCTCTCGCAATACTTTCGAAGGATATAAAATATGTATGTAGATTTTTTCTATTAAGTCTGTGAGTTAACATGACCGTGATGTCCTCTTTATACAGTCTATTGATCAAATTGGAATTACCATGATTATCTCCATAATATTCCTATTCTTTATCTGCTTTTGAAGTATGTCAAAATCTCATAATAAAAGGATTTTCTTTATCTCAACTATCCCATAAATCAATTTTCATAATTATAGAGATTTTTCCATAAACTCAGTATGCTTCTACCACATGTCTAAACTACCATATTGTGAAATCTCCTTTCTTCCATAAATAAATATCACCGCAATATCCCGTCATCAGTTAAATCCTTTTAGGCTTCCGCTTTCGGTATGTTACAACATAGACAGTCTTCGTACGCATGAAGTGTATTCCATTTCAAATTCTGATATGCATGAAGTCATGTGCAAATATAATTCCTTCTCCACATAATATTTTGATTACAATCAAATCTATTAGAGATAGAAATTATCAAATCCACTCCCTTACATAACGAAATTAATATATTACATCCAAATCCTTTCCGCAAAGGATATTTATCAAATCAATTCCAATTTTCATAAATTCAATCTAATCCTATAAATATAGTAATTGATATATTTTGAACTTAAAACCATGGACGAAATATCTCATCGGATTTCTTCATGTCATTCCATAAAACTCCAAACATTCATTCTTTGATGTTTCAACACAACAATTCTATATTTGCATCACTTCCACAAATTGCCAATTAGATAGACCTAGACTTTACAATCTCTCCCTTTGGAATTTTGTGGACCAATCACCTTTTGGAATTTCATCACAAGAGCTTGTGCAAATACGAACATCAAGCTTTGTAAACCACTCTAGATGTTGGAACATAGAAATATAACATCTCCCCCTGAATTCCAGATTCTCTTAACATCCAGGAACAATAAGCATGTTGGAACATCAACCCAATGAAGTAGATAAAGTCATCCAAGAAATCCAAAATATCTCTCCCTTGGGCCATAAACATGTCATAGACACTGATAACCAACAAATGCAGCTCTCCTTGAAACAAATATTTGACCTATGTTGGAACATAGCCACAACTGAACCTTCAAACCACTTCAGGAGAAGCTATATGTGCCTCTAACCGTGTCTTCTCCTCATTAACATCAGAGGTTGTAGCCTTAGGATTCCATCATGCACAAGATAACTGTCCTCTTGTTTGGTCATTTCTCAAGTAAGAGTTGTAGTATTTCAAGAAAGAATCCAACTATTTACATCAATCTGGAATAAACATAAATACTTGATAGTCAAGCTAGATGCAGTAGCATTTCCTTGAGTGACCACTGAGACTGATATCCTCCAGTAATTTATGACAAAATCTGATTGTCTGTCACTGCAAAGTCCTCAACATAAACAGTCTCTAAATCCTTGAGGGTAGGTAGTCAAAGTTACTGATTAATCAGTCTTCCAGAAAATATCACTACCTTGCCTCTGATGTAAACTCTGTTTTACCACTCAGAATCTAGTTCAATGTTGCCTCTCATTAGTTTGAATAAAATTCTTCTACAATCTCTCGGTTGTACTCTTTGTATATTGAGGCAGCCGTCTTGAACCCCAAATAGTCCATGTAGGTTGTAAATCCATACTTCTCATATACACCCAGATCAATTGTTCTCTTGGATAAAATCCTTCTCTGGCATACAATAGCATATCTCTCATGGCTGCCCGCATCAAAGAATAAAGAATTGAGTGCATCCTTGATTGAGGGAGCTGCCCTTGAACGCTGTTTTCCTTCTAATTTAATCTTCTTCTTGGTGAATGTGCTTCTTTCACTGATTCTGCAGTCTGATTAGTAGTGTCTTCAATAATCCACTCACCTTGTGTTGGAACATCAGTCACAGATGTTGGAACATAGCAGCTCTCAGATTCACCAGTTTTCTCTGATGTTGGAACATCAGATCCTTTCATTGCTTCAAAATCAATACCATCGGTCTTGGTTTTAGAACACCACCATGCTCAGCTATTTCCATGTCCACATCTTCTCTACATGTCTACATACTTTGTGTTGGAACATGACCAACATCACTGTCTTCCAACTCCTCATCATCCTAAACTAGAATACCAAGAAGAGCAATCTCTCTGATATATTCGACCATCATCATTTCACCAATGAGTGATCACATCAATCACCATAATGTCTTAAACACAAACTTCCAACATGTCTCCACAACTTCTATTTTTTGTTTACTTTTTCTTCTTTATGATTTTTTAAAATTTTCTCTACAAAAAAAAATCTATAGCTAAATAAAAACAAAAAAGTACCTCAAATCTGACAAACACTTATGTGTTGTCCGATGAGCTCAAACGTGGCAGCATCCAACGACTTTGTGAAAATATCTGCATATTGCTCAGATGTTGGAACATAGTCAACTTCCACTTCTTTCCTCTCAGCCTGATCTCGAATAAAATGATGTCTTATATCAAATGTCCAAAAATGATGTCCTGGATTCTTTGAGATGTCAATTGCACTTTTTTGTCACATAACTTCTTTAGAAGGCCTTTTTAAATTCCATAATCACTAAACATTTGTTTCATCCATAATAATTGTGCACAACAAATTCTAGCTGCAAGATACTCTGCCTCAACAGCTGATAAAGAATTAAAATTACGCTTCTTGTTATACCACGACACCAGATTTGATCCAGTAGTGAAACATACACTAGTAATACCTTTACAATCATCCACATTTTCTGCCCAATCAGAATCACTATACCAATCAAGATAAGATTCTTGATTCTTAGAATTCCATATTCCATACTCAGAGGTCCCACTAACATATCGAACTATTCTTTTAACTGCAGTCAAGTGAGCTTCCTTAGGATCAGCCTGAAATCTTGCAAATACTCCCACCATAATCATCTCAGACTTGGTCTGCATCAAAGTCACACTATCTTGTACCAAGAATAGTGAAGTAGACCAGAAACCATATCCAAAACAAGCAAGGTGTGATCTACTCCCCCTCGACGATAAACTTTATGAATAGGAAATATAGTGAGTCACTCATACCCCACCCTTGGTGCTTGTTTTGATCTATACAAACCCATCTCAAGTCAATGATATACTTTTTTTTTATTAACCACACTATGTAGGGAAGCACTCTTGACAGCTTTTTGGTACATCGAAAAATTCATAGTGCAAGTCATAACAAGGAGAATGCGAATAGATTCTAACTTGGAAAACTAGTGCAAATGTCTCATAAAAAACAACTATTTCTTCCTGAGTGTAGTTTTGAGCAACTAACCTTGCTTTATTATCATTGTGTTCAAATTGCACAAGTTCTTCTTGCATTTCCGCAATACAATACACATCAAGTAGAGTCTCTATGTAATTCTTGGGTACAATGAGGGAGAGAAAATATTGTAGACCATCAAGTTCCCTGTAGTTAACCCAGGGGATCGATCGAGTCATTCTTCTACTCGATTCAACATGCATTGATGTTGGAACATAGGAGAATTATGGGGAGGAAAGTGCTCCAACATCTCTGAAGTTATAAGAGTCATCAACTTCATAAGATCTACCTCATCTGATGTTCCAACATCATTACGTCCCTGATCTGAGAAACATCCGATGTTGGAACATGGTCACACGTAAGATCTACCTCATCGTATTTGACACTCAAGCAGTTCACTTCTTGTTCCAAAAAGTAACATTTGTCTTATGACCGAATACTAATAAGCAATTTGTTGTTGCCATGTTTCGCTATGCACTTCTCCTTATAGAATTCCACGATCATATTATCATCACATAGTTGGCTTATACTTAGGAGATTAGCCTTTAGATATCCCACAACAAAACACTAGTGAATACCGAAAATCCTTCAACTTGCAATTCACATTTTCCAACCACTCAACTCTTCTTTCCATCGCCAAAATTAACAAAACCACTATCATATGGCTTGATGTTTGTCAGCAATTTCTGAGATCTAGTCATGTGGCGAGAGAAACCACTATCAAAGTACCACGAGTCACTAGAATGTGTAATAAGGGAAGTATGAGCAACAAGACAAGTACTGGTGCATTTCTGACCATCCTTGATCGATGGACTTTGTCTATGTTGGAGCATGTAGATAGTTGACGTCCAGTCACGATATTCCTGAGCAATTTCAGGCCTTGTTCCTCAGTATGGCCTTGATACATACAATAGCTACATATGAGAGGTTTACGTTGACAAGTCTTGATCACATTTCTCTTTATTTCTTGAATCCCCATCTTGAAATCAACTGTGCTACCCTGTGAGTTATCATACCCAATTTATTGTTAATCTCCAAAGTTTTTCCCCATGGTCAGAATATCAACAAGTTTTGCCTTACAAGTGTTCAACTTGGTAATTGTTATTTCGGCCATCTCAGCTCTCTTAGTTATTGAGCTTAGATTCAAATTTAACTCTTCAATCTTTTTTCTAAGTTCAACAACTAGAGCTCGCAACCCTTTTTCCTTCTCATCCAGATGAATTTTCTCTTCCTTCAACGATTTGTTTGTGTCAACAACTTTAAGCCACACGTTATACATTTTCTCATATGCAATGTAGATCTCTTCATTACTCACAACTTTTCTTTGTCATCACTGGAAGTATCATCGAAACCTGTGTTGGAACATACATCCTCATTTTTCTTTGGCATGTTGGAACATACATCCTCATCTGATCCACCGTGAGTTTTTTCTCCAAATGTCATATAATTGCTTGTAAGTTCGTCTTCTTCATCTTCTTCATCTTCTTCATCTTCTTCATCTTCTTCATCTTCTTCATCTTCTTCATCTTCACTCCATGAGGTGATGTATGATTTTCCTTGCTTCTTTAGGGTATTAGCACATTCAACCTGTATGTGGTCGTATCCTTCACATTCTCTACATTAAATTCTTCTATACTCCTTTGCTTTACCACTTTGATTTCTTGCAAATTGATGATTTTCTTGTTCCAATCGAGTTCCACGAATATTACCAAGGTCTTGTGCTCGAGGTATATTACCACCAAATATTTCTTGTGATTTCTTGTTTACCACATTCTTTAGCATTCTTGATAAATGTTTAGTGATAAGAGCAAGTTCTTAAGTTCCATCATCACTATCATATTCATGGATGACCCTTGATGAAGAGTTTTTGAAGGCCATCTCCTTCTGGACATTCTTTACAGGTTGTTGCATTGTCATCTCATAGGTCTGTAGTGATCTCATTAGTTTATCTAATGTTATGGTGGCTACATCTCTTGTTTCTTCTATTGCTGCTACTTTCATAGCAAATCTTTTAGAAAGAGATCTCAAAGTCTTTTTCACCAATTTTGTTTCCTTGTAAACTTTCCCAAGTTGATACGTCATATTAGAGATGTCTTTGAGCTTCCCATTTAATATAGCAATAGTATCATCCCTCTCCATCTTCAGAACCTCGAACTTTGTAGTCAACATCTGTAGTTTGGATTCACGTACATGACTTGTTCCTTCATGAATTATCTGCAAGATATCCCAAGCTTTCTTTGCCCGGTGGCATGTTGAGATGAGTTTAAACTAATTTTCATCCACCACTGTGAAGATATCATTTTAACGCCTTTTAATTTTCCAATGAAGCCTTCAGTTCATCTTGAGTCCATGTAGACTTGTCCTTGAGTTTCAGCTTCATTGCAATTGATTCTCATTCATTCTCCTTTGAACTAATTTCAGTATCTTCAGCGGGAGGACTCCATTCAGTCTCAATAAATTGCTAAGCTAGTTCATCAAGTGAATTTATGAACACTTGCGTGCGAGCCTTCCAGTAGTTGTAATTCATTCCTTCCAGTAGTGGTGACCGAGACACAGAAGCTGCTTCTCTTGTCACCATTAGTGAAACCGGATCACACTTTCCTTGTCATAACCAAGGTAAAATAAGTCACTTAGATCTGATACCAATTTAAATATGGTTTTACCTAATTAATTCAATTATCATTACCGTGTTCCAACATAACCTATCTAACCAAGTATGTAATAAAGTAAAGCATAAAGACACAAGACTTTGTTACGCAGTTTGGTGAAATGCACCTTCATCTACGGGGCCTGGCCCAGTTCAGAATGAATCCATTAATCAGAAAGATACAGTACACAGTACACCATACAATTATACTTATCTTAACTAATTAAACGTGTGAATCCCACAAGCTCCCCTTACTACCGATCCGCCTTCATCAGACTCTCTCTGACCTCGAAACTCGTCGATGTTGGATCTCCTCCTCCCGAGGAATTAAGGTATACGATTTTGAACTTTAAACAACATGTTATGTATGTTGAAACATATGAATTTTGGCTCTCGCGGAACTCTCGAAAGATATAAAATATGTATGCAGATTTTTTCTATTATGTCTGTGAGTTAATGCAGTCGTGGTGTCCATTTTATATAGTCCATTGAGCATATCAAAATTACCATAATTATCTCTATAGTATTCATATTTCTTATCTACTTCTAAAGCATATCTAAATATCATAAATAAAAGGATTTTCCTTATCTCAAATATCCCATAAATCATTTTTCATAACTATAGGGATTTTTCATAAACTCAACATACTACCACATGCCTAAAATACCATATTGTGGAATCTCCTTTCTTTCATAAATAAATTTCACCACAATATTCTGTCATCAGTTAAATCCTTTTAGTCTTCAGCTTTCTGTATATTACAACATAGACAGTCTTCGTACGCATGAAGTTTATTCCATCTTCAATTCTGATACGCATGAAATCATGTGCAAATATAATTCCCTCTCCACATAATATTCTGATTACAATCAAATCCCTTGGAGATATGAATTATTAAATATAATCCCTCAAAGAGTGTAATTAATATATTCCGTCCAAATCCCACAAATGATATTTATCAAATCAATTCCAATTTCATAAATCCAATCTAATTCCATAAATATAGGGATTGATATATTCTGAACTTAAAACCATGGACGAAATATCTCATCGGATTTCTTCATGTCATTCCACAAAACTCCAAACATTAATTCTTTGATGTTTCAACACAACAATTCCATATTTGTATAACTTTCACAAATTGCCAATTAGATAAACCTAAACTTTACATATTGCAATAAATTTATATAAAAAAAAGAATTTAAGTTGTATGAAATTGTTGCAATAAATAAAAACAAATATCGAAAAAAATTATTAGTTGTATTTATTATAAAATTATTTTGTCTAGCGGTTAGTTAGTTTTAAACAATACTCTGTGTAAATAGAATAGGTTAGTGTTTTCTTCTTCTTCTTCTTCTTCTTTTTTATTTAAAATAAGGTTGTATCATTAAAATAATTGGAAAAGTTTACAAAGGGTGGAGATGTATTCCATGATGACCTATCACTTGGACAAGTTTTTTGATATTGTGTCAATTGGTCCACAATTTAGTTTTCTTGTCTAGGAATCCATCTAACTACTGGGTCACCAAGACTAGGTATCAATTATTTTGCATTATTTAAACAGACCGAAAATCTTATCTATTCCCTCATTTTCTTTATTAGTGTCACACTTTCTTTTTTGAATTATTTTCATTTATATTGACACACTTTTTATTTTTGCAAGATTCATTCAATTCTATCAACTCATTCTACTTTTTACTTTCTACATTTAATTTTATCCACTCACTTCCTTTCTACATTCAATCTATGGTGTCACTATTAGTGGAACATGGGGAGTATCATTTTTTTGTGATTAGAGAGTTTGGATTACTCGTTGCAAATCACCCTCGATGATTGAAGAGAACAAGTGTTTTTTTATGCATCCTTTAACAATCTCTGTGAGTGTCATTGCTTCTACCATTAATGTTGGGTATTTATTCATTATGCGCTTAAATTCATCGTATCCCCATTTGTTATCATATGTTTGTACATGCCATCTAACCATATTCCATTAGCTGATGTACGTAGTTGCATAGTTCCAGTGATGGATACTCCTAAAAATAGTTGCCCTTGAACAAATTAACATGAAGTTCCAATATAAAACCAAGAATAATTCTCAGGAAATGCGGTCTGCCTATAAGTTTATGGACAGACCAAGGACTATTTTGTAAAGTGATTTTTTTGTAATTAATGAAAATTTAAATTTTTTATTGAATGAAGGACCTAATTCCCTCTCTTCTCCAGTTTATCTTCTTTTTCTTTCCAACTATTCTCTCTTCTCTCTCCAACCAGTTTCTCTCAAACCGGTTTCTTCAATGGGAATCCGCTATGACCAGCCTGCGGAATAGCACCGTGGAGACGGTGACACTGGATTTTGAGGGATTTTTGTTCAGAGAATTTCAATACTGTGGAGGAGCTGGAATTTTTTCCATTATAATGTGCGGAACAACTACTAAATCAGGTTTATTCGCTTCAATTTATTGGGTTCCTTTTACTGCTTCAAGATCAGATTTTCACGCTGCTACAGTGCTTTACATGATCAGTATCTAATCTTTTTTTGAATCGGCTCACTATTGCTTCGGTTTTGGAAAAATTAGTGTTGCTGTCGTACTTAGTTTCGGTTTGGTTTGTGATCTGATTTCTTGAGATTTGGACTACTGCTATAGTGCCTTTTCTGCTGCTTTAACACTGCTAGTGTGTTGCTTCGTGTTGAACAAATAAGCCTAAAGTGTTGTGTTCAAAATCTGGTTATCTCCAAGATTTATTTGTGAATTAGAACTGCTTCTGCTCTATACTACTGTAGACCAGATTGTATATAGGTTTTTTTACTCTGTAAATTCTTGGTTTTTAGTGATTAGATTTTGTGTTTGTTGGATGTTATTTCGCTGAAGCTTAATTGGGTCTTGATTTTGCAGCCATTATTATCCAACATGTACCTATTAGTTGTACTGTGAATGGCCTTTCTTTTCTTATGTTTTTTTATTGATTGTTCATTTTGAATTACGGGGTGCATTCGTTTATTTATATGTTGCAGCTGCTATTATCCAAAATGTATTTGTTAGTTTGACTGTGAATGTCCTTTTTTCTTATCTTTTTTTGCTGATCGTTCGTTATGAATTACGAGCTGCATCTGCTTACTTATATGTTGCATATGTTAGTGTTCGATGTGTACTTGTTGTACTGCATATGACTTTTTGTTTTCATTTGTTGTTAGTTGTACGTTTTGAATAACGAGTTGCATTTGTTTACTTATATGTTGCATCTGTTAGCATTTCGTGTGTACTTGTTAGTTGTGTTCTATATGACAATTTTTTAAAAAAATTAAAATTGCTGTTGGTTGTTCATTTTGAATTAAGACCTGCATATGTTTACTTATATATTGCATCTGTTAGAATCCAGTATGTACTTGTTAGTTTTATTGTGTTTGATTTATACTTTCATTGTTGATTATTGTTCGTTTTGAGTTAGAAATTGCACATGTTTGGTTATATGCTACAACTGTTAATATCCACTGTGTATGACTTTTTTCAGGAGTTGGATCGATAGATTTTGGTTTTAACTTTTAAGGATTCAGACAACACTGAACATTGGATTACACCGGACGTACCGACATGAGAAGGATTTAGACAAAGATAACACTGAACTTTAAGATTAAAAAATTAATAATTGATGATTCATTGTACTAGGGACTGTTAGTTATTTTAGATATCAGTACTGTTATATAGGAATACTGTTGTCTATGACCTTTTATGAATGACTTTTTTTCTTCTCTTTTTTTGTTGATCACTCGTTTTGAATTACGAGCTGCATCTGTTTACTTATGTGTTGCATGTGTTAGTATTTAATGTGTACTTGTTAGTTGTACTGTCTATAGACCTTCTGTGAATGACTTTTTTTTTCTTCTCTTTTTTTGATCGTCCATTTTGAATTACGAACTACATCTGTTTACTTATATGTTGCATTTGTTAGTGTTCAATGTGTACTTGTTAGTTGTACTGCTTATGACCCTTTGTTTTCATTTGTTGTTAGTTGTACGTTTTGAACAACGAGTTGCATTTGTTTACTTATATGTTGCATTTGTTAGTATCTCGTGTGTACTTGTTAGTTGTATAGTCTATAGACCTTTTGTGAATGACATTTTTTTCTTCTTTTTTTATATTGTTCATTTTGAATTCTGAGTTGCACCTGTTTACTTATATGTTGCACCTGTTAGTATTCAATGTGTACTTGTTAGTTGTACTACCTATAATCTTTTGGTTTCATTTGTTGTTAGTTGTACGTTTTGAATAGTGAGTTGCATCTGTTTACTTATATGTTGCATCTGTTAGTATCTCGTAGGATGTTAGCGCAGTGCGATGAAGCAGGCTCAAGGCCAAGGGAAATTGTTTTAGGAAAGCAAGTCTCGTACTTGTTAGATGTGTTGTGTATGACTATTTTTTAACAAAAAAGTTGTTCATTTGGAATTAAGAACGACATCTGTTTACTTATATATTCCATCTGTTAGAATCTAGCATGTACTTGTTAGTTTTATTGTGTTTGACTTTTACTTTCATTGTTGTTTATTGTCGTTTTGAATTAGAAATTGTACATGTTTGCTTATAGCTGCAACTGTTAATATCCAGAATGTACTTGTTAGTTTTATTGCGTTTGACTTTTACTTTCATTGTTGATTATTGTTCGTTTTGAATTATAAATTGTACTTGCTTCCTTATATGCTGCACATGTAAATATTCAATGTGTATGACTTTTTGCAGGAGTTGGATCTTAACTTTTAAGGAATCGAAAAACATTGAACATTGAACTCCACAAGATGTTCTGACACGAGGAGGATTCATATGAAGATGACCCTGGACTTTTAATGAATCATACGCGTGTTTTTATTTAAACAATACATGTTGTATAGTAATTAATGTAGAGTTAATATGACAATGTTAAATTGTCAAATTTTAGTCTCCACTGTCTATGTAAACTATAACATATGCTAGTTTTAGACTAACATATGCATGTTTTAACAAAACAAAAACGATTCATAACTTAACTTATACATGATCTCTTGGAAAAGTTTCATAAATCATATTTAGAGCTCTTAAAACAAGTGCATGTTTTAATACAAACGATACAATTTGAAAGGTAACATGTGCATAACTTAACTTATACATGATCTCTTGGAAAAGTTTCATAAATCATATTTAGAGCTCTTAAAACAAGTGCATGTTTTAATACAAACGATACAATTTGAAAGGTAACATGTGCATAGTATATACAAAAATTTCTAGCAACATTTATTTCATTTTTTGAATATTTGCCACATGTTTTTACATGTTCATAGCAGTAGAATTCATATTTTGATGAATCTCCGGCATCAAATAGCCTGAATAATCATGTCAATATCCTATTCTGATGGCCAGAAACTTTCTATTGTCACAAGAACAAAAATTCCATTTGTTCTATAGCTATACAACTCCAAAACAAACTTCTATTCGTCGCATATGGTGTTCCACCTTTCTTCTTCTTCTTTCCATAGAAGGAAGAACGCCAAACCATAACGATGAGAAGAGGGCTCCTATCAATGCACCCACAATGACCTGATTGAATGTATGAAGTTGTTGTGAAATGCGAAAATACGACTGCTGTACCAAAAATTAACTAACACAAATCTGCAATTTCTGGACTATAAAACAGGTATAGAACAACAAGAGCATGAGCAGAAAATTTACGACAAAAAATGCAGCAGCAAGTGATCATAAAATTAACACACAGACGCAAAATTGAAGAACAACAGCAGTACCAGATCGCAACCTGCGTCCAGAAACTGGCAGGGCCGCGTGAGTCGGCTTAAATCGCCGGAATTGTATCCAAATCCAAGATTCCTTCATATACACCATGACTTATTCAACAGACCCTAAAAAATACCAAGTCAACAAAGCTTCCACAATCTCATCTCTATTGAAAGTGAACAGAATATCAATTCCTTCACAATTAGTAGTACTGTTGCATTATTCTCTTAACGGTAACATATCAATGTAATCAAGCATACATACAGAAGCACAAAAGCCTCACAAATGCATACAACAAAACCAAGTTATCAATCTGAATAAGTTTTAATTAAATTGGGGGAAAATACAAAGGAGCTCAAAATTTTAACGCGATCTGAAATCAGTAGGACAATAAAAAATACAGAAATAAGAAGAGGCACTAATCACCTGAAAGGTCACGTGAGGAATCCTTAGTAAAGGTGATGATGCACGCAATTGATTAGATTAAAACAACCGAATTTAACTGAAGAAAATTGGGGGTGGTGATGATGACAACCTTTGGGGTGATGTGTTTGAGGTGAGGTAGCTGCCGGGAAGTGACGTCAGAGTCGGAGCCTCAATGGAGAGTGGAGCACGTAGGCACGTACCACCAAGTCACTCACGTGTTTGTGCCAGGCCACAAGTCAACCTGGCCCAACCCAAATTATTTCCCCTCCCCAATTTTTTAAATTGCTAATAGATCTCTGGCCAGTTCATAATCGTTTATGTCATAAGTTTATGGACAGACAGCCTGTCACGAGACCTGCTCTTAAACCAATTCTCGTATCATGATAATAAAATTAAAAAAAAGGATTTATTTAACATAATATAATGGCACCTCGAATTCATAACGAGAATTATAGTATAATTGTATGGAATACATAAACGATTAGGAAAATGAATATGAATAATGTAACTATTATTAAAATACTACAGCTTTATTTCAAAATACTTAACTAATGCAAAGTACGTGACTTAAACATGATGATCAAACAGCTGCTTGGACTATATACGATGATTTAGGTGTAATCACTCCAAGGCTGCCAGTAGCTAGGGTGCTGGTGCTGGTGCTGGTGCCGGAGGTTGGGGCATGGGAATCAGGTAATATGGGAAGTACGGCACAATTGGATTCCCTGGGGGAGAAGAAGTAGCAGGCGGCATCGGAGGAAATGCCGGCGACGTTTGAACTGCCGGTGGTGTCGGGAAATCAAGTTCCGGCGCCGTTGGTGTGGGGTCGGACGGCGGAAGCTCTAATTCCGGGATCTCCGGGGACTTGGGAGGGGGCCGTACTGGAGTCGGCAAATGTGGAACGGTTGGATTCCTAGGGACTGGAGTAAATGGTCGGATTGGAGCTGGCTTTGGTTTCCGGTGAAGCCACTTAAGTGGGTTCATCTTCGGAAAAGGGATCCGGAAGAGGAGGCGGCGGGAGGAGAAGGCCTCGCCTGTGCCGGAAAGCACGGCGAAAACTACGAGGATGGTGAGGACCATGAGCAACTTGGAAGAAGCCATGGTTGGAGGAAAATGTGCACTTGATTGTGCTAGGAGGATTTTTCTTTGGTGATGATGTGAAAAAACATTTGCTTTTGGTTGTGTTTTCATAGGCATTTTGAAGGAAATTGTTAGGAAAACATAGGACAGAAACGTAAACGAAAAGTCTTCCAATCGATTATGAGGTTCTAATTACTGTCCAATTTCTTCTACTAGTTCCTCCGTATCTCTATCACTGGCACCATATGTTTGACTGTTTACATTTACGCAAAATAAAATAAGGGAAAGAAATTAAATATAAAAAGTAAAAAGTAAAATTAGTGGATGGAATTGAAAAAAACTTGCCAAAAAATGAAAATGGTGTCATTTTTTATAAAATCCCAATTAAATAATTAAGTGTGTCATATATAGAGGAATTCAGGGAGTACTATTTTACACAGAGAAAAGATTGTATCATTATTATTTGAGAAAAATACATATATAACCCTATATAATTGATGAAAGTGCAGATATAACCCTGCAATAATGAAAGTGCAGATATAACCCTGCGATAATTGAAAGTGCAAATATAACCCTGGTCAGTCAATGCCGAAAATAATGACTTTAGGGTTATATTTGCACATATGTATAATAGTTAGGGTTATATTTGCACATATGTATAATAGTTATGGTTATATTTACACTAAAAAAATAACTCAGGGCTATATTTGCACTTTCTCCAACATATAGGGTTATATTTGCATATTACCCTTATTATTTTAATCCCATATAAAAAAAAGTTATGAAAGAGGTGAAAATTTAAATACTCCAATGAATATAACAGTATCACCAGTGGCGGAACCAGAATTTTTTTTCCAGGTGGGACTGAAGGAGGGATGGATCAGACGGTGGTGGGGCGGCGTCCGGAGTCTTTGACCGGTGGCGGGACGGTGGCGGCACCCGGAGCTGGAGGCTGGACCGCTGGAGCAGAGCTGAGGCAGATGAGATGCATTTTTGGCAAAATTTGGGTTTGGACCGTTTGCTGATTTGGGTTTGGACCGTTTTGGCAAAAATTGAGCTGAGGCTGGACTGTTTTTGGCCCAATACAAATACCCAAATTTTAAATTTTTTTTTCTTCTGTTCTAATCAAAACGATGTCGTTCGACTTGAGCCAAAACGACGTCGTTTTGATGAATTATGGGCAAAAAAAAAACTTCAGAGGCCTTCTTCTCCGATTGCTTCTCGCCGGTAAAACGGAAATCATTGCCGGAGAAGCGAAGCTCCCGCTGGGAAGCGGAATTAACCACTACTACCATGATGCTGGAATCTCAGGTAGGGCTGGAGCCCTACCATGCGCCATGGTAGTTCCGCCCATGAGTATCACACGCGATAATATATATATATATATATATATCAATTAAATTCTACATTCAATATTAATATATTTCAATTAAATATGCTATGTATGAAACGAGAAAGTCTCGTGTTATACCGACTAACGGTTAACCAATCATAAAAAGTCTCGTTTCAATAAGTTATATGGTCAAATTATAATTATTTATATATTAAAATACATTTTAAATATTTTTCAAAGTTATGGCACAATCCGGCAAACGAATGGAAACAAGCCAATAGGGAGTAAGGGAAGTTCGACTTAAAGTTCAAGACTGGCTTGCAATATGAAAAAACTTGTTGCAAAAAATAAAATAAACATCAAATCACCCCAATAATTACATCAATTATAAAATACTCCATCTAACGGTTATATGGTTGATCTAAAACAAAACTTTGTTTATAAGATATATTTAAATTAAATTTATGATTTAACCATCGTTAAAGGAGGGGGTGGTAAAAATAATATAAGTAGCAAAATAAAATATAGTATGACTTAAATACATACAATATACTCCATTTTGGTACTATAGTTTTAAATATTATTTTTTGTGCAAGTTGCAATGTATAAAGAAAATCGAGTGAAGAGAGTAAAAAAATTTAATGAGAAATTGAGAATAATTCTCAAATCTTCTCAAACATCATATAATACTATAATAGAAAATCAAAAACTTGGATGAGACGGTCTCACTCAATCTTATGGTGAGATGGAGAGTTTAAGTACAATTATTTGAATATGAGAGATGACATGTGGTACTTTTTACAATTTTATTTTATTATTTATCTCACCATAAATTATAGTGAGACGATCTCACATGAATTTTTTTCTAATAGAAATTATTTATTTTTTAATTTGATTGGATGGTATTGTCAAGGGGAATATTGAAATTATGGTAACCTAAACCCAAATTTGACATCTGCAGTGCTGCTCACTCCAACGAAATGTAAACTTTTTTTTTATCAAATAAAAGTATTTATGTAAAACAAAAATGGTGTCATATTAAGATGAATGCCGGTCCTTTCACTCAACCTTATGGCCCATTGCATTAACTAGAGGATGGAAAACATCCTTAATGTGAACTTATGGCCCATGGCATTGACTGGAGGATAGAAAACATCCTTAATGTGAACTAAATGTGAACTAGAGGCCATAAAACATGAACATATATTTTTCTTTTTTAATTTTTCTTTCATATCCCCGTTCCAAATTATAGTCCAATTATTACATACTATTCAAGAGACATGTTTGATTATTAATATGTTTAATTACGTGTAATAATGACAAATAAAAAATTACTTTTTAGACATTATTTGTTACGACATTCTCATAAATAAATTCAAGAGACTTGTTTCTTTGTTCCAGAAATTTGATCATTAATAGTTGTTTATGCTTAATTAGTCTTACACTTGTCAAAATAGCATATATATGCTTGAGTTTAGAAATAATTGAATTTAGAGTTAATTGACCATATGACTCTATATTTTGGTCGAAAGCGTTAATGTGACCCTGTAAAATTAGAAAATGTCCATATAACCCAATACTTTGCTCAAAAGTGCTAATCTAACCATGAAAGCCTCAATTTGGCCGAAATTATATGAATTGACCATTATACCTTTGTTAAAAAATAAAAAAATTCAAAAAATGTGAAAGGACAATTATGCCCTCACTATTTATTAACCCCAAACAATTTTCCGTATTTCTTTTCCTCCTCCTCCATACCGATTCCTTCTTCTTCTCTCCATTTTCTCCATTCTGATTTAGTGGTAATCCCCTGCCAGAGTCTCGATTCCCCACAAACCGATTCTCGATTCCCCACAACCCGATTCTCGATTCCCCACAACCCGATTCTCGATTACCCACAACCCGATTCTCGATTCCCCACAACCCGATTCTCGATTCCATTCACTGGCTTACTTGGTCTCGTTTTTGGGGAAGCATCCCTTCTCAATCACGAATCCTAATTTTGGTTCACAGGAGCGGCAGAGGAACGAGAATCGGCGCTGGGGTTGGGTGCATACATTTGAATTGGGTGAGGAGGGGGAGATGCTGGGGTTTCGAATCAGAGCTGGGGTTTGGGCGGGGAGAAGCGGGGTTGGGCGGAGCTGGGGTTCGAATCGATGCCGAGGTTGGGAATTAGAGTGGTGGAGGAGTGGGATCCAGTGGCGGAGAATTGGTGAGGGAGCGGAGGAGCAGGATCCAGTGGCGGAGAAGTGGTGAGGGGGTGGAGGAGCATGATTCAATGGCGGGCTGGGATGGGTGAGGAGGGGAAGACGGTGGTTGGCGGGTTCGGAGGAAGAGGGAGAGATGGTGGTGGGCGGCGGGGCTGGGTGAGGAGGAGGGGGAGAGAGAGTGGTGGTAATGCTTGGGTTTAGGGTTGATGTAATGTTCGGCCTCGCAGATCACGATGCTAGTGTTCGAAGTGGAGCACAACATCATGGAAGAAATTCAGCTCAAAGTGTGTAGTCCGAGATGTAGTCTCTTCGTTTGCTGTTTCTTCTAATGGAAACCTCTTAGCACTGTAAGAGCCATTCTGTTTTCACTTATTATCATGTTCCTAAAGACATTAGAATTGTTCTAGTCTAGAGTAGGGTAATTTGTATCTTGTTGAGTGTTGAGTGTTGAGTGTATACTGTCCTCTTGATGTAAGCTACTATGTAAATTTTTGATAACTTTAATCTTAAGGTTTAATCTGCCCAGAATTGCCCTACAAAAAATAACATAATCTTAAAGTCTAACAGAGTTTTTTGTTGTTTCTGGTAATGATTACACACACCAAGTTGCATCTAGAAATGTTTGTTTTCTTACTCCTGAAATGTATGGAGTGATTTTCAGAAAGACTGTTTATGATGATGTTTGTGCTTATCATTCTGCAATTTCTGATGCCCATCTGGTCAAGATTAACATAGCCTTCTCTCTATCCCAAAAAATTTGTTAAATTTGTAGAGGAACGATCCAAAAATTTGTTCAATCTGGAGCCCTGATATGCGGAGCGGAACAACAGTTGTGGCTTGGGATTCAGTGGTGGAGCAGTTGTGAAACTCCAGATCCCGGCGGTGGGGCGCTGCAGGAAAGGGCGGGCCAGCGGTGGTGCAGAGACGGGAAGTGGCAGCTTTGGTTTTTGGGACGGGCGGAAATCTAGATTCCGGCGGCGGTGGAGCGGTGGAGGAGCAGTGGTCGTGTTTATAGAGAAGAAGAAGAGAAGAACCCTAGGTAGTTATGTCATTAAAATTTTGTTATTGTACTAGGGGTAGTTTAGTCTTTTTGTATTTGGTCAATACTGGAAAATACCCAATCAACGTCAGAATAGTACCAAAAGGTTATATTGACACTTCTGATGCAAAATGTAGGGTTATAATAGCATTTTTTAACTTCATAGGGTCATATTGACACTTATGACTAAAATACAGGGTCATATATGTATTTTGCCCTTGAATTTATCTTGAAGTTTCGAGTAGATTGTTTTAACGTTGAAATTTATGAATATTGTGCCATATTTTTTTGTATATAAGATTGAATCGTGTGTAATTTACCACATATAAAAATTGCTAAACTGAATCTAAATATTCCCCCGTTCCAACGCAACAGCAGAAAGAGAAAGTCTTGATTTTAATTTGAGAAATGTGAAATGACCAAAATGCCCTTGTCCTCTCCACCTCTTTCTTCCCGCGTCTTCTTCTCCTCTTCATATCTGATTTCCCAGTTGCCTCCGTTTACGCCACCCAACACTAACCTCCATTACAAACCAAACTCAAGCTCCATTTACAAACCCCATTTAAAGCACAACAAAATTTCATTTACATAACCCATTTCACAGCACCACCAAATTACAAACCCCATTTCCAACACCACCACCCCGAAGACAGTGACCTTGAGAAGATGGAGACCCATTTACAGCACCACCACCCAGAAGACTTAGACCTTGAGAAGACGGAGACGGCGAAGACTGAGACCGCAAAGACTGAGACCGCGAAGATGGAGAAAGGAAGAGAGGTGAGGCGGAGGCGAGGAGGTGGAGAGAAGAGGTGGTGGGCGGTGGAGAAGGCGTCTGGGAAATCAGATCTGAAGGAGTAAATGAAGGAGTAATTGGTGGCGTAAATGGAAGGGAGTTAGAATTGATGATAAGTATTGATAGGTTTGAGGATTTGATAAGGAGTGATGTAATTGTCAAGATTAAATTTATCATTTAACATATTAAACTTTCTTTAAAAAAAATGTGCAGATTTGCGTGTGACAACAGTAAAAGGAAAGTGTTCAAAGTGTGCAGGAGGGAGTACATAAAAGTTATCTTTAAAATGATAAGTCTATCTCTTCTTAATATTATGATACTTTTACATTTTTATCAATAAAATTACATAGTTATAGCAATCAATTATAATTTGAATACTCAAATGCAATACTCCCCTTGTCTCATCTTAAATTACCTACTTAATTTATGACATTATTCTCTATCAAAATTTGATCGCATATTGAGATATATATATGATACATAATATTATTGTATATGATATTGTTCAATTCGTCGTAACAAGTAGTTTCTAGAAAGTAACTTTTTATTTGCCGTTATTATACGTAGCTAAACATATTGACGGTCAAACATGTCTCTCGAACATTGTGCAATAATTATGTTGTAACTGGGACGGAGGGAGTACTGATTTTAGAGAACAACATGAATCACGAAACAACTTAGCAAATTTCAAAAAATCAAGCCCTTCAAGCTAGACTTAATTATTGGAAAACACATAAATTAAACACGATCAAGCATTTGCATGGACTAAATATGTATGACCATTTAGGTCAAATTCATTCAAGGGCTCCCTGTAGTTGCTGCTGCCGGAGGCGGGAGCACCGGACTCGGGAATTACGGAACAATTGGGTTCCCAGGAAGTGAAGTAGCAGGTGGTGTCGGAGGAAATGTCGGTAACGTTGTTGGTGCCGGGTAAAACGGCGGGCAACCGATTTTTGGGATCTTGTGGATGGGGAGGAAGAGGAGGCGGCGGGAGGAGAAGGCCTCGCTTGAGCCGAAAAGCGCGGAGAACACTACGAGGATGGCCAGAGCCATGAGCAGCTTGGAAGAACCCATGGGAAGAACCCATGGTGGAGAAAAATGTGCACTTGATTGTGGTAGGAGTAATCTTGGTTTGATGATAAAAAACAATTGTTTTTTGTTGTGTTTTTATAGCCATTTTGGAGGTTTTGGTATGAAGGGAATCAATCAAAACATAGTAGGAGTCAAAAGTGTTCCAATCGATTTGGAGGTTCTAATTAAATGCCGTTCATGTGGTTGATTGCCCGAATGCTCAATTTCTGTCCAATTTCTACTACTTTACACAATTACTGAGAAAAGATTGTTTCACTATTTTTTTTAATTGCCCATAAATAAAAGTTATGAGAATAAAATTTAAAAGCAAAGTGTCAAAATAACAATGAATGACGGTCCTTTCCCACAACCTATTACATGGTCCATGTCTAAAAGTGACACTGAGAGGGTGGAAAACATGAAGTCGAATTTTCAGTGGAGCAGAACATTAATATAGCTATTGACTTAACTGAGGTGCTGAGTTTACTGAGTTAATGAAGTCGATATGGACATCAAACAACATAAGAAACAAGTTTGTTGAAGTTAAAGAGCACCGACCCTTCATCAATTAGCATAAATTGTTAGGCACCATGCAAAGTTAGCCTAGAATATTGATGCTTTTTTGCCTCTATAATCTTAGTGAATTTATGAATAATTTATGAAAAGGATGTTCAAAATGAAATCGAAGAGGATGGTCGAAGATGGGGCAAGGTCATTGAGAATACCGACCCATATGTGGATGAATTGAGATTGTGATTTAAACAAAATAAGGAGGGTGCAAAATTGAACTTGCGGAACAAGTGATTACTCCTTGGGCATTCTTTCCTCTTCAACCCATATTCTCATTGAGAAAGTGCATGAATAATCTTATAAAATGTGAAAATGCAGAAGTAACCTTATCGTTTAGTCAAAATGTACAGTTTTACCCATTTGATCGATTTTCGACATTGACCGATGTAAATTAGCATGGACTAATAATGAGAACATAGAAATACCCCTCTCTTAATAAAAACACTACAAATAGAATGAACAGTACACTTCATCCCTAAACCCTAAGCTGCTTCTCCAACTTCAAACACCCTATACCCGGCCGGCCGCCGCCACCGATCTAAAAAATTGGACTGACTAGAACCTTTACTTTGATTCCCGATCCAAAGATCTGCAAAATCGGAATGACCAGAGATAACACAATTTCATGGACATAAAACCAAGGCCACATCAGCGCCGCCACCGAGCGCCGCCTATCCACCGCCACTGTCTATGCTTTGCCACAGCCCCATCTGCTCCACCTCCAGTAAGCCTCCACCGCCCTAAACCCTTTCCAGTCGAGAAATCGTTTAGGGTTTAGCCAATCGAGAAACCCTCCCTTCTTTTCTTTCCCTTCCTCGCACCTAACTCTTTTCCCCATTCTCAAAACTTGAAACCCACTTGGTGGAAGCCATGGACTTGTCGGATACAACCAAGATGCAAGGCGTATCGCAGAACAAGCACGTGGTCCGCAAAGCCGCTAAGCTCCAATGCCTCGCCGACCTCCTGTTCGATTCCTCTACCATCGGCGTCGATCCGACTTAGGAACCCATTGAACTCGAAGGACAAATTGCGTGGCCGATTAACAGAAAGAGATGAGGGTGAGACGAAGAAAGAGATGAGCAGTGGTGGTGATGGGTTAGGGCAAGCGATGGGGAAATAGATGAAGAAGCGGTGGTATAATGGGGTTTCTCGATTGGAAAGGGAAAGAAAGAATGAGAAAATGGTAAAAGGAAGAAAGAGGGGAGGGTAAAACTATCTTTTACCATTTTTTATTTTACATATTTTTCATTAGAGTGGTAAATGGTCCTTTCAACAACTTCCATCCAATTTACAAGGTTATTTTTGCACTTTAAGATTTTACAAGGTCATTCCTGCACTTTCGACGAAAACATAGGGTTAGAAAAGCACTTTTATCATGTTTATTTTATTGAATAAGTATGATTTTTCCCCATACATTAGTATTGTTTTTCATCTTGATAGATTAGATTGATATGTCTTTGATGATCATTCAATCTAACTGTTCAGGTAGATGTGTTTTGTCCGATCTGGTTTTACAGATCGTGCATTCGTGATTTCCTTTGTGTTACTCTATTAGGAATCTCGATATGTGTTTTTCAACGTATTTATAATTTGGACAATATAAATCGTTTTTTGGGGATCAAGATCAAGTGGTGTTATAGCTGTTGTAAATCCCTATTTGGCGTAGTGATATTGATGCTGATACGCTCCTCTCACTAAGTGGTCACGAATTCTGTGGAAGCGAGTTAATATCCCTGAGGGCGATGTTACAGTTTTTATTGGATCTCTGATCTGTAATAGTACAGACAATCAGTATGGTTGACATGTAATTTGAATATCCTTCCAATGGATTGGTTATTGCTAAACGCTAGTTATGTTGGATGTCAGTTCCACTTATTGTAATCGCCGCCAGGTGTTTTTCCCGCTAACTTGGAATGGTTGATTTTTCAAAAAAAAAAACCCAATTTTCCCATTTAGATACACCAACAAAGTCTTGTATTAGACCGACTATCCGTTAGATGAGGTCATCTTATAATTGATTGAATTAATAGAGTGATTTGATGTTGTTTTTATTTATTGCAACGAGATTCCTATAATTTAATTTTTTTAACATAAAGTAATATATAAATAATTATAATTTGACCCAAAATGTTATTGAAATAAGATTTTTCATGATTGATATAACCATTGATCGATTTAACACGAGACTTTCTCTAAAATTAAAAAGAAATGGTCTAATTGAACCGAAATGAACATTTTTATTGAGTCAATTTCAAACAAAAACGCAACACATGTAGTACAACACATTACTTCTTGAAAGCAAGAACATCATAAACAGGAAAGAAATTACAGATGCAAAATAGTTGGACAGAAATCATCCTGCATGATACACATTAAAACACACACCAAATCAAATGTACTACAAACACAAACATCAATCCCCACTTCAATTCACTGTGGCATTACTAGTGAATCAATTAGTTCAGGGAAATTTAGGGAGTCCAGGAAATGTCGGAAAGATGGCAGACAAATCAGGAATATGCAACGCCGGCAAAGTCACCGTTGGCAGCGGCAGCTCCGGCAATGCCGGGAGAGTGACGGGGATTTCTGGCAGAATTGGCACGGCGCCTGTGTCCAAAAGATGGCGCGCCTCGGCCTGGAATGAAACCGTGTTGGTGGTCACCGCCATGGCAATGAGCAGGAACGAGAGAACGATCAAGGGGCTTGATTTGTTGAAGTGTTTCATGTTTTTTTTTTTATAAACGTTTTTGTTTTGATCTTTATTGGGATTGAAGGGGTGAAAATATGGGTTTTATAGATTGAGAATGTGAAAGAAGATGGAGGGTTTAATTAGTTGGTGAGCTGGTGAGAAGATTTATTTCCAGTTTGCTCAACCTCTTGATCATTTATGTTTGGCTATACAAGATACATATGAATTTGGTGAGACTTTATGGAAGATCCTCTGTTTCATGTGTTGCCCCATACCATCTTAATAGTTTATGATCATTTACTCTACGTTTTGTACAAGTGATGAATAACAAATTATAGAAATATTTTATTGCGAGATATGAGGGACACTCAGTTTTTTATTTTATTTAATTAGAAGTCGCTCATTGTAATGCGCGGAGTTATAAGAGTTATAAGTCACTCAAATTATTTATGGGTGTTTGTTTATCTTTCTTGTCCAAAATTCATTGTTAGAACGAACCTCGCAGGCTCAATTTGAGTGCAATTGTTGTATAATAAGTTATAATTCTCTCCCTATATATGTATATGTATACGTAAGGTCATGTCACCACTGCATAGGTTCAATTGGTTCTATGAAGATGCTTACCGATTCTAAAACACGAAACCCTAAGCAACTATTGGAAAATGATGAAACTATCCACAGTTATGTTTCTAAACCGTGTCAGAGGGAGTTGGTAGGAATTTTTAAAAAAAAATTACTCCCAGTAACTTTTTGTATTCTTTTTGGCGGGGTTGAAGCCCCTTGTAGTTCTGCCCCTGTCGTTAACAAAGATACCATCTCTGTCCCAACTCTATCTGCACGTGTTGACTTTTTAAAGTTTGACCAAATTTATTTTTGACAATAAATATCTTTAATTGCGTACATTTAAAAATAATAGAAAGTTCATATTATGAAAATAGACGTTACTATGATTCTAACAAGTATCCACATAATAATATATTATCTTACGTATTACTAAATTTTTGCTTTTCAATTTAACTAATTTTGACTAAACGAGTAGTGCTTGTGCAAATAAAGTTGAGACGGATGGAGTAGGAATGTTACTTATTAAGAAAAATACACTTATGCTCTTAGGAACATACAAAATTGAAATTTCGACAAACTGTTAAAACTTGCTGTTGATCACAAACAGCCTCCAAATCAATGCCCAGTATCCAAGTATAATCAAACGGCAGAATTTTTTCATCAAAATCTTCCAACCATACTTTTTTCTATCACTGAAACTCCACTTTCCAAACCTCATTTTGGTCATGAAATTGATGCAACTCACACAAATCATGAACAAGACAGCAGCTTTGAATTGTATATATATGTCTTTGTGTGTACTGGTTTGGTTGAAGACGTGTGCATGTACTTCAAATGTTTGTGCCTGCTAGCTCATCATTCATGATTCATGTATTAATGTGTCATGGTAAAAAATTCTTCAATTTAATCATACTCTCTTTTCAGTTACTTTTCATCAGTGGAACCAGTTTCTTTAAGTAGTTAGTTTATTGCCAATGAGTTCCTTGCTCTGAATGTGATCATTAGGACAAATTGTGAAGTGGGAACCAGTTATCTGATACTGATAAAATAAAAAATGTAACATTGATCACTGAAATAGTAAATGAATTACATAATTATGTGTAGAAACAAGAACAGAAGCATGACTCTGACACAAAACACTACATATGAAACACCAACAACCCTGAAAAAGAAATGCTCAAATCAAATGCAATACAAACATAGTCTAGCTAGGCTGCATAGACTTCTTGAATAAAGTGCGGCGCGCCCGAGACAAACAACGCTCATGGCTTGGGAACTTCAGGAACCGTGGGCTTGGGAATTGTCGGAATCTCAGGCTTTGGCAGAGTTGGCAGCTCAGGCTTTGGCAATGTAGGAATCTCAGGTTTCGGCAGTTCAGGCTTTGGGAATTTCGGGGTTTCAGGCTTTGGTAGAGTTGGAACCTCGGGTTTTGGTAATTCAGGGATTTCAGGCTTTGGGGGGATTTCTTTCTTTGGCAATGTGGGAATCTTAGGTTTTGGTAGAGTGGGAATTTCAGGCTTTGGTAGAGTTGGGATTTCGGGTTTTGGCAACTTGGGAAACTCAGGCTTTGGGATCTTGGGAATCTCAGGCTTGGGTAGTTCAGGGATTTTGGGTTCTGGCAAAGTGGGAAGTTTTTTCTTTGGCAAGGTAGGAATCTTAGGCTTTGGTGGTAGTTTTGGGATTTCAGGTTTTGGCAATGTGGGAATCTCAGGCTTTGGCAGAGTTGGGATTTCGGGTTTTGGCAGTGTCGGGAACTCGGGTTTTGGCAATGTGGGGAGCTCTGGCTTAGGAATTTTAGGAATCTCAGGCTTTGGTAGTTCAGGTTTCGGCAACGTGGGAAACTCCGGCTTTGGAAGTTTTGGAATCTCGGGTTTTGGCAGAGTTGGGAACTCAGGTTTTGGAAGCGTTGGAATCTCGGGTTTTGGTAGAGTAGGGATTTCAGGCTTTGGAATGGTTGGCACCTCTGGTTTTGGATCCTCGAGGAGGTTACGCGCTGCTGCTGCTCCATACGAGTTGATGCTTATCGCTGATCCGGCGATAAGAAGGCATAAGAGAAGAGAGGGAAGATGGGGGTTAGCCATTGTTGGAATGGAAGATGTTTGGAAGTTGTTTGTTTTGTGTTTCGAGTTCATGCTCTGCTGTGGTTTATATAGATTTGTGAAGGGGATTTAGCTTTAGTTGGTAGGGAAATTATGTTTGTTTGTTCAACCTCTCAACAATAATTTAATTTGTGCATTTGACAACACCTGTGTGGTGAGGTTTGCAGATAATCAGATAAGCAATATGCTAAAAAGTCTTGTTGATCTTTGATTAATTGTTTTATGGGAAGAAGTTCAACTCAGATGGGGTAAGTTTCTTTGGCCTTGTTCATTCAGTTAGGTGAACTGTCTGCTAATTTTCAGATGGAGATCGGAGGTTTTTGTTTTTTTGGTCATGGAATATTAATGACAGAGTTTACGTGAATACGCATATTGCGGGATCATTTTTCAGCAAGATCGCCTGAATCAAACAGATCACGAAGCCATAAATTTTATAAATACCTTAGCAAAAATCAAAGTATCTTGTCAAATTTACAGGTATCTTGTCTATGTCTAATTTGATGTTTTTGTAAGATTCGTTTATGTTGATTACGAAATTTGGGGGCCAATTGACAGCTGCAGCAAATTCATTGTGGTTTAAAACAAAACTCTGTATTAATTATTATATTTTGTATATATAATTGCAGAAGTCCTACAAGACGTTCTTAATTTAATTTTTTTAAAAGTTAATTGTTAATATTTGCATCTATATAAATTCAAAATATAAATATAAATTTCATCATTTAAGAATATTCATATGAATTTCAAAGTGAATTAATCATTTTAGCTAGATTTTATTAAAGAAAGAAAGAAAACAAATATATGTATATTATAGCCTTTTAAAAATCATATATAGTAAGGTTATAAAGAAAAATATAAAAGATACATTTAATTGGGAATTGAATGTTAGTCTAGCGGTTGAAATCTAGTGCTACTACCATGAGGTTATGGGTTCAATTCCCACCAGGGTAAGGGGAGGAGAGGGATTTTATTGGGGGCTCATTTGAGTTATTACCCAATTTTTTTTTAAAAAAAAATAAAAGATACATTTAACTCGTAGAAAATGAAACTTGTTCACGAACATACGAGTTATTTGCTCAAAAAAATAAATACATGTTCACTATTGAGGAAAACATATTCCCACAACTAACTAAAAAATTAACTGAAAACATATTCCCACAACTAACTAAAAAATTAACTGAAAACAAAATGAATTTGTGCAATAAATTTGCCTCCCTATATTGTTTAAGGTAATAAATACAAAAATAAAACGAAATATAAATCACCCAATCGATAATCAATAAATTATGAAACGTTTGTCATCATTCTTGCATTTTATTTCAATTGCTCTTTTTCTTCTTGACATCAAATTAAGTTCCACCTCTTAATTTCTTCTTCTCGAGTTTTTGACTTTGTAATAAAGACGCAAACTATTGGTTTGGAAAAATCAGTATTAAATGTTGGTTTAAGATTTTACCATTTGAATCTTCGTTATACTATAAACATGAATAATCAGAACTTCATCTTTTAAGCCCGACAAGTCATCATCATCATCTTCTTCTTAAATTTCAGTTGTTTTCCCAAAATATGCGATGGACTATTTCGCTGCAATTTCACCTTCTTTGACAACAATTTTAACTTGAACTATATGTTCGGTATTTGTAATTTTATTATCACGATTCTCAATACAACTCTATTAATAAATAAAATTATAAATACAGTTGGTAAGTAGATGTAGAAATATTACATATGTAATGTACAAAATTATGTCATTCATTTATCAAAACTTTGTAATTCCGTTCATAGCTTGTTCAACGGTGATACCAAGCTCATCAGAGGGTAGTGACTTAACCACCCATCAGAGGGTATTTATGTCATTTAAATCATCTCTCTGTCAAAAAGTTTTTGTGTCAATATCGGTCAATGCTTAGAGAGGATAAGTTATTCAAACAAATAATGATCAAGAATTATACATATTAAAATTCGTTATTATATTGACATATAAGCAAAAATTGGGATCATCCATGCATTTAATCCATCATTCTCCATGTTTCTCAAACATTATCACATTAATCTTTACACTATAATTTATACAACTGTAAATATATGAAAGAAAACAAATTAAATGATGAAAATGGGTTCATTATTTTTTTACTCAGAATGTATCACAATAATTTATAACATAATAAAATGAAAAGTGTGATATCATTGGCAAAATGGAAGGAGTGTGTTGTATGAGGCATAAACAATTTGAGATTACAAGGCATGTTCTCTAATCAATAGTATCATTAATAACACATGCAAACCCAATCCCTCATTCGTCTAATCTCCTCTGATTATATGGTTATGCAAACATGTACATGGCCTATCTAAACCAAATTCTACACTCAGTTCCACTGCAATTGACTTCATAATTATTGATTCAGTCTGGTTGCTAAGAGAATTGAGGAATTTTTTTTTTTAAAGTCACAATGTATCTTCTTTGTACGATAAAAGTATCAGAATGGTCATTTTCATTTATGCCAATTCCTCTTTTTTCAAAGGTGGCAAGTCCTGTTATTCTGCCGAGAAGAATTCATCATTTGGCATTTGGAGAAACAAAATACTCATTCCCCTATATTGTAATCAACCCGAGAAGTCACATCTATGCATTCGTTTTCTTTGCCTAAGGAAGATAAGGAGACATCTACAACACAAGCTCACAAATCAGGGTGCAAGTCATTAAGGTTTCTGTCTGAAAAAAAGGCACATGTAAAATTAGAGCGGAGTTGAAGCGTGTGACCTTGTATCATACTCCGTCATCACCACTCGCATCATCATCGTCATCATCACTCTCTTCATCGCCATCGTCATCACCACCCTCATCACCATCGTCATCACCCTTCAACTCAGTTTTCGTGAAAAGGTCAGCTTGAGCCAGAACTTCTTTCTACTGATGTGACAAAATAACATTTGCAATCGCTTTCTTTGCCGTTAATGCTTGATCATCATCCTTAGCCTCACCATTTTCAATGGCAAGTGTTTCAGGTCCTCCTTCGGACAACTCTTCTTCTAGCTTTGGAAGTGGGACGAAGAATGGTATTTTAGTCCTCTGCCAATCATGAAGAACCATTTTTGCAGCCGCCGTCAAGTCGGGTTCACCTCCCTGCATCGAAATAGTGATTACAGTCAAGGGTAATTGGGCAATTTGGATGTTTATCACAAAAAATATACTACAAATCATGCAACATCATTTAATTACAATCTCTTTTATACATAAAGGACTATTCTATATGATTGGATCTGAGGTTTATGGAAGTAAATAGAAGATCCATACAGTAATTCAGTACAACAAATACTATAATTTCAGATGGTACACTCACCCTTAGAAGTTTTTCGCTTGCCTTGCACAATTGAACAAGGAAGTCATCATCAACTTCCCTGGAAAGAAAGGGAAAAAAAGGGGCGTTCAGAAATTGTGTTGGGGTATTTGCAAAACCAACAGAAAAACATGATGATAGACAGCTGAGCACAAAGCCATAAGGAAGTGTTTAGGCATTAATTCTTCAATTTGTCAAAACCAAATTTCATGGAGGGAGCAAAAACGCTAAAATGCCACCTATTCGTTTAGAGTACGCACCAACTTTGTGTCTTGTATGCTCTCTAAAGGTGTACCTTCTTATCACGTTTCAAAACCTCACCAATGTGCTCAGAAGCATCGTGCAAATTTGTTACACGAACCGGCAAAGAAGTAAAAACAGTCAACAAATTATAGAGAGGTATAGATACATTTAAATGAAAAATACCGAACGAAGTAATCAACTGCTATTGCTAATGCAAGTTAAGAAAGAAAACCATATGAGTGATATTGGAATTCTGTCATTATACATTGTAAACCATAAGGGGCTATTAGAATTCAATCATTATACTTTGTAACATACATGGTAATCAGTAAACTGGGCATTTGAAAATGCAAAGAAACAATTTCAGAAGAGCCAAGGGAATGTCGTGCATACAACGCCCTTCAAGACGATATCAGTTTCAGTATCACTACTCTGATATACAACTCCAGGGAAATCAATCAAGAAGATCTTTGTTGGTGTAATATATTTCCACACTTTGGTCTCTTCGGGAATAGGAGCAACCCTACGTTGATTAGTGAACAAGAATCAAATTAAATTTACCGGGGAAGACCATATACATGTTTGTGCATAGCTTGGTACAGAGAATGCCACACAAAAATCTCAGATGCTTTTTTACGTGTACTCAATTTATTTGCTTCAAAGAAGTTAAAAAAAATACGTATAGAAGTATCACTGCATGGAATCTTGTTATATTCATAGCAACTTATATTTTCAAAATATCAACTTTTTAAAGTAAAAACTTTAAGCTTTAGCAGGGACAGATGGAGTTATCCACGAGATCATAACAGTGATCAGAATCAACACACACGTCCTCCTTTCTTGACTTAAATAAAATCCATCACAAAAAAGTTATTCTCTAAGAAATACATGGATTTAGAAACTGAAGCCTTAGGCGTACCTGCACTTCCAATGAAACTGGATACAAACTTGCATTGTTTATTTCTGGCGGATTCATATTCGCTCTGCCACAAATGAAGCAAGTCCATATACCCTGAGTTTGAGCAAGCATTTGCAGAATCCATTTTTGGTTTTGTTGCCTCAATGTTCTCCTCCTTCACCTGGCACATTGATGATCGCCCTCTCAACAGTTAAAGCATCTACAACTTTAGGTGCCTCGAAAGACTTCTCATTAGCCTACTTAGAGGGCACGATCATAACTTCCATTTGTCCCTTTATCAATAGCTTCAGAGTCCTTAAAACTGCTAATGTCTTCTCCTTTTCCTTAACCTCTGAAGCCTAGGCTTTGAAATACCTATTATAAAATTAAAAACTAATTCAACAACATAGACATATGCAAGTTTTCTTGTGTACCAAATCACCAATGAAATTAAACACCCTAACACCATGTACATTAAAGCACACGCATTTGTAACCGCTATTAAACTCATCCAGTTCACAGAAAGGCTGATTTGCAAGTAACTCAATATTCAAACACCATCAAATCACAATGCAGATATACATGTACTTGTATACAAACAATTTACTAAAGAAATAACAAATACCATTATGCTTTACATCTAAATTATGTTTCCAATCCCTTTCGACCCCTGAAGAGTTCATAGTACACTAGGAGTACTAAACTACAACAAGAGGACAAAAATCAACCACCTAATTCCCTCCAAAAAAGGTTCCATGAAATCTTGTATCAAACAAGAACTATACCATCCTGCAACATTCACCTAAACAGTTGAGAGCTTTCGTGAACAAATGCATACACAAAACTCATCGAAACACAAACTTTGAGCCTTGGATCTCAAGAAACCAAAAAAAAACTCCACATTTTAACAAGCTTCTCCGAATCATATGACAAAAGGAAATATGACGATGTTTCCCAGAAGAAGTATACAAGATAAATTCAGACCAATTAGGAACTTGTTGTACAACAAATTCAGTACATAAACACAACCTTATTAAGAGGCTTGTCGAAGTTACTATTGTTAATTCTGAACCTTCAGTCGCAATTCCTTTCCCTAAAATATGACATATACAATAAAATTAAATTCATAATAAACACTAACCAAACTTACAATGTCAATCAACCAAACCAAGAATTTCTCTTATAAAAATACTGAAATTAACAACAACTTACAGTGTAGCACACTGCCAGAGACTCATACAACATCAAATTGATTTGTTAAAAAAGATACAGTCAACAATATGTGATGCTAGCGGAATTGATTTCCAGAAGGCGATCGACGACAGATGAAATCTAACCGCCAATGCTATAAGGCAATCGACCACAACATGTTGGGGAATAGGCGATCGATAGCAGTTTGGGTGAGGAGGAGATAGTTGCAGAGAGGATTACCAGTTTGGGTGAGGAGGAGACAGTGGCTGAGACGTCGCTCAATAGATACGATATGGTGAGGAGGATACGATATGGTGAGGAGGATACGATTTGTAGCAAAATGGTACCATTTTAGGAAGTTAGAAAAGTCAAAATGATATAATTATCCCTGGTTGAAGAACCATCCAAAGCAAACAATTTCTATTATATGGTGTTTGGGATAATTAACAACCAATGAATAAAAAGTCTTATGTTTTTTAAAAAAAATCACTCATTCCAAGATGCTAGGAAAAATGCTCAGCGATGATTACAATAGGTGAAATTGACATCCAACTTAACTAACATCTAGTATTAACCAATCTATTGCAAGGATATTCAAATTACATGTCAACCATACTGATCGTCTGTACTATTATAGATCAGAGATCCAATAAAAAAATGGCAACATCGTCCTCGGTGATATTAACTGGCTTCCCGCAAAAATCATGGCCACTTGACAGAGATGAGCGTCTCACGCATCAATATCAATGCGCCAAACAGGGATTTTCTACCACTGTAACACCAATTGATCATCCATCAACGATCTATGTTGTCCAAACTGTAAACACCTTGAAATACACAGATCTGACGAACCCAAATTTATGAAACCCAAAAATAAAACCAAAAACAAAATTGCGAACACACGATCTGTACAAGCAGATCCAGAATAATACATCAACATGAACAATCAAATCGAGTTATCATCATGAATACAACAATCTAATCGATCAGGTCAAAGAACAAAACTAATTTGTAGAGACAAATCTCACACTTATTCAAAAACAAAAACATGAACTAAATTAAACTGTTATTCCCCATCTCCCTTAATGGGGGAGATGGGGAAAAAGTTTGAAGAAGATGGGTTGGGGCTTGGAGAGGCTTGGAGAGACTGCGGCTTGGAAGAAGGGTTTTGAATAGGAGAGCTAGCATTATTGACAGCCTAGAAAAAGTTTCATGTTAGATGGACTAACGGTTAGATCAATCATGAAAAATCTCATTTTAATAACTTTTAGAGTCAAATTACAGATATTTAAAGTTTTACAAAGGTTATCGGAACATGTCAAAATAAATAAAAACAAACATCAAATCACTCAATTAGTTACATCAATTATTAAATGACTCAATCTAACGGCTATATGGTCTAAAGCGAGACTGTTGTGATCAATGAATATTTATCAAACATAATATGCACCAGCCCCACTAACATAAAGAATTGATTAGATCATTCAAATAAAACACGAAACTAAGCTCTGTTTGGCAAAACACTTTTTAGTATTTGGTAAAGTGCTAAGAATAGTTTATTTTGAAAGTAGAATATATTTTTTAGAAAGAAAGCAGAATTTGGTCTCCATCTATTTTTTAAAATAAGACGAGTATACTTATAATCACAGCTTGTATTAGTAAACCAATTAAATGACATTTGACAAATATGTCCTTCATATATTCTTGAAATTGCATGCGAAATAAGAGAATTGCATGTTTCATAATGGACAAACTTCCAACAACTACTAGTAAGGCCGTAATGAATCGCCCTTTCAACTTTTTGTTGAACAAAATGACGGGAAGAACAGAACACGAAATTCTTGTGAAGTTAAACGTAAGGCAAAGTGGATCACACATATTAGAAGTTCTTTATCGCTTTTCAAATTGTTCGGAAGATGGAATTTAACGCTTCTTATTACCACCTCCTTTTTGGTGGGAGATGTGTTGATTATTGTCACGTTAGTTAACCATAGCTTTAACGTTTACAAAAAAATAACCAAAATTGCAACTATAATTCTTGGTAAAGTTTTGGAAAGGATCGTCTTTACATATGCTTATGGAAAGATGAACTTTAATTAGAATTATAAAATGTAAAAGGTCTTAATTGTAACATTATAAATTTATTGTACAGCGTGTAATAGTTATAAATTGTAACCCGATTCATACAACTCAAAAATTTTATCTTAATTTCTTCAAACCTTAGTCGGACTATTTTTCAAAAGAGGAACTCATAATTCTCTGCCCTAAATATGAAAAATGGTTAAAATTACATCTATTTAGCGGTGACTATTACATATAGTGGTACTTTTCTCTCTATTTTTTTTTTAAAAAACTATTACTCGTCTGTTCATTACTAAATATGCTCACTCTGTCGTAGCTATTTTCTATTTTTGCGTGGAGAAGAAAGGAGGAAGTATTTTTAAGACTTGAATTGTTTAATCAGTTGGCATGTGGGGCTCGGTTGGAGATTTTATTTTTTCTTTTCGTTTGCTGGTTGATTAGGGTCCTAAGGGCATGGGCAGTGGTGGTCTCTTAAAATTAAAAGACCGCTTAAGAGACCGAAAACCACCACAGTGGTGGTCTTTTAAACGGTCTCTTGTTAAGAGACCGCGGATCGAGCTCTTACTAAGAGCCCGGTCTCTTGCCTCATGCGTCTGACCAAGCACATGGGCTCGACCGCAATTGTTGATTCTTCAATGGGTGGGACACGTGTCGCCACCTGAGTGGGCCACGTGTCCCACTCAGCCACTTTTATTTTTTTTTAAAATTTTTGTTGCGGACACGTGTCACCCAGGGATTGGGCCACGTGTCCGCAACATTTTTTAATGGAAGACGGACGCTTAAAAAATTTTAATGGGACACGTGTCCCATTCTGGTGGCGACACGTGTCCCAAGCATATATTTTTAAAAAAAATCTAATTTTTTTTATTTTTTAAGTATTTCAATTTTAATATTATTTTTGATTTTTTAAGTATTCCACAATGATTTTTAAATTGTAATATTATTTAGTATTTAAAGTTATGTTCATAGTTGTTACAATTGGTTTCGCGCACTTTTTATGTTTTCCATATTATTTTATAGAAAAGATGAATTCTCATAGTATTCATTTATTTAATTTCGTTTCGATAGCTTCTTCAAAAAAATTAAAATTCATTTTATTTTTTACACTGAAGCATCGTATTGACAAGAACGAGAAAAACAAATTATTTAAAATATTTTCAAAAAACGAATTTAAATTTAAATATTTAAACATTATATTAAAATAATATGGAAACGAATTTAAATTCAAAAACGTTACAAAATTTAAATTTTAAAACGAATTTAAATTTTAAAACGAATTTAAATTTTAAAACGAATTTAAATTTAAAAACGAATTTAAATTTTGTAACGAATTTAAATTTTGTAACGAATTTAAATTTAAAAATGAATTTAAATTTAAATATTTAAACTTATTTTGGTGGACAAATTTATTTAAAATAATATGTAATGGTTAAATTAATGAGTAGGATAGAGAAAATCAAGTGGGTTCCATGAATAGTGTACAGTGATCTCTTAACCATTGTGGAGAAAAAAAGTGGTGTCTCTTAAGTGGTCTCTTAAGCTGAGGTGGAAGAGAGAGAGGAAAAAAAATAATATATTTAATTGGTAAGAGACCGGTAGCGGTCTCTACCACTGCCCATGGCCTAAATGTTTCTGTGGAGAGAGTAAATATAGCGGCGCCACCAGCGCCGTTAACGTCACTTTTCCGGCGCCACCACCGCCGTCATCCGCCGGAGAGAACGTATCAGATCTAGTTGAAGAGCCAGAATCCGAAACTAAACAACCTGGACAGCCACCAACAGATTTAAAAACACAACCCACCAATTTTTTAATCCGAAACCCTAGCTTTTAGTGAGAAATGGGGGAGGAAGATCAGGTCGAAGAGAAGCAGAGAGAGAGAGAGAGAGCGTATGGAGAGCAGGGTTGGAGTCATGGGAGAGTGTTATTTGGTCATGTAGCAATTAATTTCGTTTATGATTGATTTGGGTTTTTGATTGGACAACTTAGTGATTTAACAAGGCTGGAAATTATTGTGCGATTATTCGCAAACCCTCAGCCGCCCCAGAAATTATTGTGTGATTAATCGGCCCGCCTTCAGCCGCCTCAAAATTATTGTGTAAAGATTAATGATGTTGGGCCAGTCCAAATAAAAGATATTAAAACTTACTCAAATAAGAAATAAAGTGAAGAGTGCAAAAAGAGGTGGGATGAAGGGAGTACTAAGTTGTTACAATATTATATTTCATGTGACATGTCATGTTTCTTAATTTATTTTTATTATAGATAAAGAGTTGGCTAAATTATTTTTTTGGTCCCCCACATAACATCCCATACCATGTTTTGGTCTCCATTTGCAAATCAACCCTCGTACAATACCAAACAAATTTGAAACAATTTGTTCGGTCCCAAAAACCAGATTTAGGCCAGTTTCATGGTAAACCATCACACGTGCAAGACACGTGGTTATATTTTCTAGTAAGGTTAGGGGTAGTTTAGTGATTTTACAAAATAAAAATGGTTTCCATTTAATTACTTGAGCAAAGTGCATATATGATCCTATATAATTGACAAAAATGAAGATATAACCTTGCGATAATTGAAAGTGCAAATATAACCCTAGATATTGAGGTTATGTGTTAATATAACCTTCTCCGGCAGATTCAGATCGGAATTAGGTGAAATGACTATTTTGCCCTAAAAATTTGAAACATTATTTAAAATGTTTTGCCCATGCCCCTTTTCTTCTTCATTTATCTTTGTTTTCTTCGGTATGTGCCCATGTCCCATCTTAAAAGGAGAAGGTACAAAAAAATTGAATCGGTTATGCACTTTCGTCGATTTTTCGGCTCTTGGTTGAGCGGCACTGAAAATGGTGGCGGAGGTGGCGTGGGCATAGAGTTTCAGTGGTGGGCTGGTGGTGAACACAAATCGGCGGTGGCAAATCCCACGTCCTCGTCGGAGCGAGCCACAGCACGCGGTGGTCGGAGAAAAACACGAATAGGCGGTGGAGAAGAATGATAGCGGTGAGAGGGAGGGGTTGGGGTTGGGGAAGGCCGATTCGTGTGGCTAGGGTTTCAGGCGGTGGAGAAGAATGATAGCGGTGAGAGGGAGGGGTTGGGGAAGGCCAATTCGTGTGGCTAGGGTTTCAGGCGGTGGCGTGGAGAAGAATGACAGCGGTGGAGAAGAATGGTGCGGTGGTCGAAGAAGAACACGAATCGACAGTGGAGAAGAATGGCAACGACTATGAGAGGAATTGATTCGTGTGCTTAGGGTTTCAGGCGACGACAATGGAGAAGAATGACATCGATGATTAGAGAAGAACACAAATTGGCAAGGAGAATAACCGACTCGTGTGGCTAGGATTTTAGGCGGCGGCGGAGATTTGGATAGGGTTGCAGGCGGAAGGAGAAAATAAAATGGAGTTGTGGTTTTAGGAGATTGGGAGCTGAGAAGAAGGCGGCGGCGGGGTTTTTCGCTAGCGGTGGTGGCATTTTTCTGTTGCAGTGGTGGAATTTTCCGGTGGCGGTGGTTTCAAACGGCAAAGGGGGCGGTGATTTCATATGGCTGTAGGGGCATTTTTGTCTTTTAAAATTTTTTATTAGGTTAAAATGACATTTTTGTCATTTCTGGTCGGTCAATGACCGAAAATGGCCAGTCAATGCTGGAATAATGACTTTGCACTTATGTTTAATAGGTAGGGTTATATTTGCACTAAAAAAAACTCAGGGTTATATTTGCACTTTCTCCAACATGTATGGATATAATTGCATATTACCCTAATAACTTCCCAAATTTTGACGAAGGTGGTGCTTTTCTCGCCGGCGCCGGATAATTGGGACCACCACACCAGCCTCTCGTCGCTAGAGCGCAACTTACTTTTGAACACCATTTTCTTCGATTTATCATCCTTCATCCACGACGAAGAATCTGCCACTATTTCTTTCCCCAACCGTTTGTTTTTCTTCCTTTCCCGCCAATTGCTCCGCCATACTCGTGATTTGGTCAACCAGCGGCAGACTGTTCTCCAATTGCTCCAATCGCTCTCCCGATATGTGACTGTGCATCTCTAGAGGTGGCTTCTGCCTTATAGAGTCAGAGCTTGGCAGCGTGTGTCACCCCAATCCCAAAAATACCCCTCGAAAAATCTGCAAAAACCTTCGTCAGCGGCCATCGCGACCTCGTCGGTTCCACCGTGGTCCACCGCCTTCGCTCCCTCGGCTTCTCCAACCTCCTCCTCCGCTCCCACTCCTACCTCGACCTCGACCTCGACCTCACCTCCCAGCCTATTGTCGCCTCCTTCACCGTCGAAGCGCCGCGCTACGTCATCCTCTCCGCCGCGAAAGTCGGCAGCATCCACGCCAACACCACCTACCCCGCCGACTTCATCACCGTCAACCTCCAAACCCAGGCAAACGTTATCACCTCTTCGTACACACACGACATCGAGAAGCTCCTCTTCCTCGGATCCTCCTGCATCCACCCCAAGCTCGTAGCCAAGCCCATTCAGGAATCCGAGCTTCTTGCTGGTCCACTGGAGCCCACCAATGAGTGGTACACCATTGCCAACATCTCTGGGATCAAGATGTGTCAGGCATATAGATTACAGTTCGGTTTCGACGCAATTTCGGTGATGCCCACGAATCTCTACGGTCCAAACGACAACTTCCATCCAGAGAATTCCCATGTTTTGCCGGCTCTTCTGCATATAGAAGGAAGCCGTGGATTGGATTTGGGCGCAACTTAGCTACTTGGCGAACGACGCTCTGGCGGCCAGAGACTGGTGTGGTGGTTTCATTTTTCCGGCGCCGGTGAGAAGAGCACCACATCTGTCGAAATTTGGGAAATTATTAAATGGAAAACATTTTAATTTTATAAAATTACTAAACTACCCCTGCCCTTACCAAAAAATATAGTCACATGTCTTACACGTGCGCCGGTTTACCAGGAAACTAGCCTGAATCTAGTTTTGGGGATAGAACAAATTGTTTTGAATTTGCAAGCGGCGGCCAAAACATGATATAAGATGCTATGTAGAGGACAAAAAAAATAATTTAGTCTAAAGAGTTTTGTCTCAAGAAGTAGAGAACAAATAACTAATTGAAATTTAATTACTCTCCGTCCCAGATTAAACTTCACACTTTACTACTGTATTTGACATTATTCACTGTCAAACTTTGACTGCATATTTAAAAAGGTATATAAGCAATAATATTATCGTATGTGATATTGTTGGATTCGTCATAACGAGTAGTTAACTAGTAGTTTCCAAAAAGTAATTTTTTGTTTGCTGATATTATACATAGTTAAATATATTAACGGTCAAACATGTTTCTTGATAATTGTAAAAAAATTATGCAATTTAATCTGGGATGGGGAAGTATGATATTTATTAAATAAAAATAATAATTTTAATAATAATAATAATAATTAATAAGTTTAAAATGGTACAGAAATAAAATCGTTCACTCATTAAAATAATTAAAATTAAAGATTTTTTCATACATTTATAGAAATAAAAACACAGTAAAGAACTAAAAAAAATATTTTCTGAATTCCTAATTCATTATGTGATAACATGATCCCGATTTATTTGAAAGTGATCAAATGATTCAGGTTGGACAGAGCTTCAATATAGGTCGATACCAACCGCTGGTGAAGTGACTAAAAATCCTCGAATTTAATATGGTAGAAAGAGAAAATATGGTATTGTAACGCCTAATTCCTTCATATGTGACAATATGGCCATTAGTTCTTCAAAAGTGTTGAAACAATCCCAAGTTGGCCTAAACTCACAGTCGATGTCGGTCAAAGCCATCCAATGTTAAAATGACCTAAATACCCTTAAACTTAATCTGTAACAGAATTTTTTGAAAAGTGATCACCATTTCTCTTATGAATCATTTTGACGGGCACTCACCAATTGTCGTTTCCATATGATTGAGTTAAGAGTGTCCGTCTACTGAAAAAATCAAGAGAGAGAGCTCATCAAGGAATATGATATGCATTATGTGAAGTAGAATAGGAGTAGGATCAGACTCAACCGTCAAAATACGAACAAACATATTAGTTGTGAGGCATCAGAATCTCCACCCTCCACGTCATTTTCATTTGAGAACTTAACGTTGTCGTTGCACCATCTGGCAGGTATGATTTGCTGGTCCTAGTGACCCTTCGGATCAAAAGATTTCTCAACTCCGCGGCATGAGAAGCTAGCAAAGTACCATTTGCACAACGATTGTGTTGGCTGAAATCAGTGGATATTTCAAATAATGGTAATTTGGAGTGGTGGGAGTGCGAAGAAAGCTAAAACCTCGAGCGATGTTACGCGGGGTCGTTTTCAATATTAAAAAAATCGCTGCCCCTACACAAGAAATGTGAACCAAAAGAGAGAGCAATTCAAGCCATCCGCTTTCCTTTCTCAAATTACCAACAATTATGAAGCTCGGAACAAGATGTCATATAACATAATATTACAACAAACAACATATATAGATGATAGAAGACATCATCAACTATCTTGCTGCAAAATCACTCCAATGTAGGCTATTGCCCTAGTAACAAAAAAGCAATCATCAGCTATAGAAACTTGGTTCAGCACCAAAATTCGCGGTTTCTAATCGAAAATTCACCATCTACTTTTGAATCACTGCCCTTGACATCAAGGGTCCATTTCTCAAATGTACAGTCCACAAAATCATAGTAGCCCCCGTGAATCGAGAGCTTCTCCTTTGCCACCCTCTCTTCTATCCACGGGTAAGACAGAAGGTTCAGCAACGACTGGTTTACTGATACCTGGAGATAAGAGGCCCAAATGTTGCTCTCAAGTCTTCAGAATCCCAAGATAATACATCATATTTATCGCATTTATACTTAGGAGCTTCACCTTTTCACAATGCCGGCACTGTTGATCCAAGCTGAGGTCCGAAGCACTAGCCTTGGTTCGTAACTTGGCGTGCTTTCCAATACGGACCCAATTTGCTATGAAGCTACTGGAACGAAAAGGGATATGAAAGAGGAGCTTTCTACACTTCCGTGAAGTGAATATAAGAGATGTGATGAGATTTTACCTAGAACTTCTATCATCTTCCATGCTCATCAAGGCTCGAATACCACCACAGCAGCTATGACCGACAACTAGTATGTTCTCAACCTGCAGAATTTTCGCGAATGCCGTTGAAGAAAGGTCTTAGATCAGAACACGATTAACATGCCAAACAAAGTTCCTTCACAAATTGCAATCAACAGGGCAAAGGCTGAAATTGTGTCTCTCCTATGCTATGCACATATTATATTAGTCATGGAATCAACTAGCTAACAACACGAAGCACTTCCCGAAAACCCAAAAAAAATCAGCCAGGAGGAAAAAAGGAACGGAAAAGTAAAAAAGCATCATAAAGTTCGCCGTCAAAAGTAAAAGGAAAAGGAATATGTCCACATAGGCTTGGTTATTATTTACTTACTTCAAGAGCATTCACAGCAAACTCTAGAGCAGCATTGGTTTCGGTCGGCCCATTCTGCATGAAATGGTAACATTATTGTGAGAATCTAAGTTTTCAACATGTTACACAAGAAGGAAATGGCAAAACGCTTGCCCAACAACACGAGCAGTTGGCAGCATTACAGATACCTGATGTGGTGGAACCAGATTAGCCACATTTCGAATCACAAAAGCATCTCCGGGTTGAAATCCCAAGATGCTCGAGGGACAAACTCTTGAATCTGCACAAGCAATCACCATGAACTATTCCAAACTTCATCAGTACACAAGAATTACTCATTATCCCTGCAGTTATATAAAGTTTCCAATACATATCAAACTAAAGGAATCACAACCTTAGGTTTTTGACACTTGGCAAGACCGTCGAAATGTTCCAAGTTCTCCCTGTTGCACCAAATCAGAAGCAACTCATATCATCACATGATCAAAGACTTCAACTTGCTCAGCAAAATAAATCGTGTTGGTTTAGTGCTGCTTACAAGTACTTATTCTTTTTAAAACTCAGAAACCGATCCTTCATTTCATTAAAGACATCGCGTTCATCCTCCATCAAATGAATGCTCTTCTGCTTCTCCTTAACGAGCTCCATAGCCTGGTTCTGAGTAACCTTCACAGTCCTTCTCAATGAAGCTGCATTATCCCTGCATTAATGAAAGAGTACAAACGAGCATCTTTCATAACCAGTCCACCAAACCGCTGCCATTATTATCACCGATAATCCAACAGAAAATAAAGACTGGCTTATCTCGTGGGATCATGGTCGAATGTGGCATGTTTGGCTTTAAGCATAAACAGTGGGATCTTCCTATAAGCAAGCAAATAAATTAGAATGCTGGGACACAACAACTCGTTGAGTTAGATCTGATCACAGTCTTCACAAATTCAAGTTTTGATTTTTAGCATTCAAGAACATCCAAACAGCCAAATCATGAGCATCGAGAAACCATAATTCCTCTCTCCCACTATTTACCGTATCCACAGCGCATAATCATCAATATCTTTTGTTTCATACAATTAAAGTTAAATTGTGAGAACTAACAAATCTCACATGATGCCATTTACCTATACATCAGCAGATTTCATGATCCAGAAAAAAGTAAAGGGTGGCAATAACAGTGGGCTGGAGCGAGTATTCAAACTACAATTGATTGATTGATTTTAAAAAGAGAGCTTAGAAACAGTCTATAAATTCTGTGTTTCAAGAGGGCGCATTGAATCCAATGAAATAAACCCAATAAAACCGCATCAAACCCAAAAATCCCCAACCCAAAACTCCAAAACGAAACTTACTTGAAGGATTGCCGGAAATGGGTCGATTTAGAATCCAAGAATCTCAATTGGGAACCAAAAACCTGTGCCACAAACTCAGCAATCATGAAAACAGAGCACAAGAATCACGAATCAAATGCATGTAATGACAACTCACTCTGTGGAAGTCGGTGGAAGAGAAAGCAGAGGCCTGTGGGATGGAGGAAGCCATTCGGAGAGATCTAGATTATTACAGGGGAAGCTAAAGGTGTAGTGCTACTTCCATGGAGTATATGTAGAGACAGAAACAAGAGAGTTCGTTGGTGTTGTGGATCTATGTACAGCTGTCTTTCTCCCACAAAGGCGGAGCTTTCTATGTTTCTTTAATTCGACCAACATTGGTGCTAACTTTCCACTTTCGGATGGCCAACCACATTCGATCAACAAACTGATTTTTTTACATCATTGGATAACTTGTTGATATTACAAGGTAATTGTTGTTAGATTGAAACACTTTTCTTCCTTGTATTCAATTAATTGGCACACTTTTCTTTTAGAGATGTTTGAATTTTAATCAGTGACACATTTTTTGTTCAGTAATGTTTGTATTTGATTGAAATTTTTTTCTTTCAATGATCTTTACATTGAATTGATACATTTCAATCTTAGTGATATTTGTGCTTCATTTACACACTTTTCATTCAGTAATGTTTGTATTTGATTGACATGTTTTTCTTTCAATGATATTTACATTGCATTGATACATTTCAATAAAGTCGAATTCGATGTTAATGCCATCCACCAATTTACTCTCTTTTTTCCCACTGGCTACGGCAACACAAATGCAGCGAGTTTCAGAGGACAGCTTTCTTAAGGCGATAATTATTTATAGTGTTAAATTTCAAGGTATTTTGAGCTTCCATATTAAAATCAATTGATACTAAGTGGAGGTGACCCAAGACCTTATATGTAAGTCATTTAGTCTTTAAGAAACCGATGTGGAAAAGTCATTTCGTCTTTAAGAAACCGATGTCGGATATATCTTTCAATAGCTAGAGTAGATATGTGTTGTAGCATGACTTCCCTAAATGGTGGTAGGGCTTAGGTTATTCTGTTTTAGTTTGTTTTTACGTCTTTTTCTAGGTGTGCTGTTGGTTCTCTCGCGACTCCGGCGAGACATGGATGACATCCCGCAGCATTGCTTGGAGAAATCCAGTGACAACCTCCATAAAGGTTCACAAATCAAAACCACGGAGTTGTGGCAACCCGGTGTGAATAAATTCTGGCCAACACTAAATAAAGATGGAGGCATGCAATACCAGACTGCTTTAAAACAAAATGGACCTACCCTCAACACTCCTTCAACACACTCATCGATGATTGGAGAAATCCAGCTGCAGTCTCTTCAAACTATAGAGTTGTCGCAACCTGATGAAGACAGATTGGAGGCGCGACTCAAGGAGCAGATTGCCAATATAACACATGAACCTAATGGTAGGTCAAATTATGGGAGGCTCACCCCATAGTGTGTGAGCCCAGAGAGATTAGAATGTTTTAACATATTAGTTATAGTTATTAGATAGGGGTTGTGCGATCTAAACCCGGCATTAATGTGTAACGATCTTGCAGTTAATGACTTTATTTAAAAAAAAACCCTTATGACAAGGGTTTGCAAACCCAAATAAGATCCCAGAATAATGCCCTTATAAATTTTTTTGTACAAAATTTACTTCTACATAATTGCCTATTAAATTGTTTATCTACTTATATGAAGAAGAAGTCATGTAATAAGAGAGAGTAAATCAGTTAATTATAATTTTTAACAAGTTTGGTAAAACTGATAATTAGTTATCGATGCTTTTTACTCTTAAAGTAGTTGCTAGAAAGCTAAGCCCATAAGCTACTAAATTGGTGCTAAAAATTTAGTCTTGTTTCCACTACCAGAGATATAAAGAGGTCAAAAGCTTTAAAAAACACCATCTACCAAAATTATTGAGTACTGAATTGCAATACAGTTAGGTCGAGACTAAATTCTTTCACGGAAATGGCAGAACACGAACTAAGACGGATCAGAAGTACTTGGATAAATCACATTTCGAAATTGTAAGATTAGGAGGTGTACAAACATATGTCTTGATCTTCACACGTAAGAATTGTACGAGATTTAGAACGAATGGAAATGTCTGGGAGAAACAATATAGAAAATGGGGGGGAAAATAGAGTAAAGAAATAAAAAGTAGATGAGATCAACGAGAATGAATGAATGAAATGCTTCTAAATTTGGTATGAATTGATAGGAAAGCAGGAAGTTAACTTTTAGGTAACATGAGTCGCGCAAGAGGCAACTCAAGTGTTTGGATGAAAGTTGGGAACACGTGGATAATTGGCTTTTCAGGCATCCTGTGATTCTGTGCAATTGTCTTGAGTCCTGAAAAATCTAGGGATTAGTTTTCGATTCATTCCAAAACAGAATGAAACAAACCAGGATCGCCAGGATAACAATTCATACATTAACAGCAGACAATCATGCATACTTTGTTGTATCGTCCATTCGCCGGTGTTCTATAGCTGTCTTCCTTCATATCCAGAACACAAAACCTAATAATTGTCTTCAGCAACAACTAAGTAAAACATCTACTATCTTACACTCTTCCAACAACCTGGGAATTTGCTGCATCTAGTAACCAACATTCCAACCTGGGAACTTGCAAAAATTCAGCATCCGGTACCTTAGGTGATAACCAGAATGCATCAGAGGAGCCTATAGAGCAGACAGCCTACATCCATGTGTTTGAGATTCGGGGAAAGCTACAGAATCTGGAAAGCTATCCAGTATATACTGAACTCCCAAGATAGAAAGTAAACAACACAACAGACAGATGCCAATAAGATACCTTTCCAGAATGGGGGATTAGTATAAATGAACTGAATTGACACAACACCAAGACCTACTACAAGTACAAGCATCATTTACGAAGGAAAGGTTACCACATATGTAAACATGAAGTCAGCAGCAACTATGCGCTACTGATTCCATGTCAAAAATGTATTCTCAGTACCCAGAAGAGGAATAGTGACATTAACCACAACCTCTGTAAGAAATTCTAGGCATTATACAGTTGAGCTCACAAGACCGGGTTTCTGTTAGTTTCAGGACAAACAAAAGTGAACCATAATGTTGCAGAAGAGAAAGATAGGATTGGCCTACCAGATCCTGGGAAAAATTATACTTCAAATTCCTATGTGGTAATAAATTAAGACTGATGTAACAAGATAAGCCTTATCAAAATAGACGCCAACAAAAACATTGATCCACATAAAGAGTCCGGTTTCTATGCCTACTTTAGTTATATAAGCATGAAATGGAGGGAGTGGTTACCAAGGAAAACAGACAGAGAAATACCAGAGAAGGGAGAAGTGAGAACACAGATGAAGTTTATGTCAGGTTCACACATTCCACTTAGCTCAAAGCTACATGAGCAAGATTACAGTTTAGGGCCCAGAAATAAACAATTCTCTTGAAAAAATTGAAGTCTAAAAGGTACGGTTGAAACCGTCCTCTTGCTACATTAAAAATATAAACATGATCTTGGTTAGATGCAAGGATGGAAAATGTAGTATCAGCAGCTACAGAGCATATTCATACTTCATCCTACATAACAGTTGAAAACAGGTACTGCAAGGACTGAACGTAAATGGCCTTATCTTCAGCTAGTCTCATTAGATAAATCCCAACCCTTAGCCAAAAAACCATCTACTGAAAAACAATGCATTTCAAAATATCGGAACTAAAAGATGTAAACAGGTAAGGTGCTTACTCCAGTGAACAGCCACAGCTTCATTCTTGTGCCTCATAGAACATACTACTAAGAAAGCAGATAGATGTACATAACATTAGACAGCTAAAACAAAACAATTAAGAGATTCCCAGGGTTTTCTACATCGATCTGAACTACCAAAAAGCATCGAAGGAGGATACATAACAACGTCTAGAGGAACCAAAACAAAAACTACAGCGATGCAGAGACTGATACACTAGGGCTAGGCAGCCTTGATCTTATCATCCCCTACAGCATTAAGTATCGGAAGGGTGCTTAGGAATTCATCTAGGCCCTCAAAGAACCCACTTCCTTCAATGATATCATCCTCCCCACGTCCTGTTCCATGCGCTTGGTTCACCCGAGGGTCACCGCGTCCTGTTCCATTCGCTTGGCTCACCCGAGGGTCCCCACGTCCTGTTCCATTTGCTTGGCTCACCCGAGGGGCAGCAGGCTCTTCAACCTCATTATTAAACTCCACATTCAAGTCTAACTTTCCAAACTCCTTAGCAACTCTAGCAGAATGCCTCCTTACAACTGGCGCAGCACCTTTCTTATTCACCTCTACTGCTGGTGCAACAGAGTTTCCCAGTTCCGTACCCTCTTGATCGGCAAAGCCTTGAGGCATGCTATTCTCATTACCACTCACTTCAGCATTCATAACTTTCACCTTTCGTGGCCTGCCTCTTCCTCTTTTACCTGTTGTTGCACTTTTCTGGGTGAATACACCATTGGCTTTCTTAGCAGATTTCGCCTTTTTCTTTGTCTTTTGAGTCTTTTGAGATCTCCAATCACCATCATCCTCGGCCCCACTTGGATCCGAATACTCTAGAAAAACATCATCATCATCAACAAAAACCCTAGGGCCCGAGCTTTGGTTTTTGCCACCACCACCATACCCACTACCTCCCCCTCCTGGATTATAGTTTCCAAAATTCCCACTGCTTGGCCCGCCTGCGCTATTGTTCCATGCACCAAAGCCACCCCAATTCCCTGGATTACCACCTCCACTCCCCATCCCTTTTGAGCAACTAAACATAGGCGAAAACGGGGTCCAATTCCCACCATCCCCTTTATTCCTCTGCACAACATCCATCGAAACCCCCATTGGCATCATCCCCCAACAGCAAAAGTATGCCTCCTGCCCATCAACAATAGGCGGTGGTGAAGCAATCATCACCCCCTCAAACACTCTCTTGCAATTCTGACATTTGAGCGCACAGCCCTCATAAACACTAGGATACTCAAACATATAAAAGCAATATGGACACGCAGTCCAGAAATTCGAACCCCCATTTTCTGGTGACTCCTCCACTCCCCTCCCCTCCTCCTCCTCCGCTTGACCACCATTACCGACATTCTCCTGAACACCACCATCCTCCTCATTCCCATTCTCATTCTCATTTTCATTCTCATTCTCATTCTCATTATAATTATCATCAGCATTAGGCATGGCACTAGCATTGTCAGTATTGTCATTGTTACTATCACCAAACAAACCAGAAAAATTGTGAGTGACATTGTGAGTGACATTGTTACCCGACATCTCCTCACTCCCGTACTGCTGCTGCTGGGTCTGGTATGACGCCATAGGCTGAGTCTGAGGCAGCGGCTGAGGCTGCTGAACTTGCTGGTGCTGATTCACATTCTGCTGAAAGGTGTGCTGATTTATGGCCTCTGGAGTGAGATGCAGCTGAGGCACCATCATGCTAGGCGGGGGTTCGCGAAATCCACGCTGCTGCTGCTGGAACATTTGCTGTTCTCTGGTGTCCATAGGTGCATGCTGATGATGCTGCGGCGGCTGCGGTGGCGGCGGCGCAGCCTGCTGCGGCTGCGGCTGCATTACCTGGAAGTTAATCTCATACGGCTGGTAGTTGAAATGCTGCTGCTGATGGGGCTGTTGCTGCTGGTGCTGCGGCGGTTGTTGTTCCCGGATAATCCCGGGGCTGAACGGGTTAAACCCGGTCCCGACGGGGCTGGGGTTGGGGTTGGGGTTGACTCGGAAGTAGGAGACGAGTTCGTTGTCGTACATGAGTTTTTTCGAGGGATTTGAAAGGACCTGCCAAGCATTGACGATTAGGGCAAAAGCCTGATCGGCGAACGGGAGCTTGTTCTTCTGAGGGTTTAGGAGGAGCGCCAGCTTCCGGTACTGGTTCGACACCAGCTCATCCGTGAGCGACTGCTGCGGCGAAAGCTGGAGGACGGCGTACCAGTCGGGGGTATTGTTGATCCGCTTGTCGCCGGCGAGGAGCGTGTCGGCGACGGCGATGATTTGGTCCGCGTAGACCAGGGTCGGGTCGGACTCACGCGCCCGGGACGCGAACGATTTGCTGCCGACCAGGTCGCGACCGGCGAGTAGCTTTTCGCCTATGGCCAGCCACCGCAGCGCCTCCGACCTAGTTGCGGCGGCGTTGCTGCTGCCGGCGGCGGAGGTGGTGAAGAAGGGGAGCTCCATTTTCCGTTTTTGCCCCTTTTGCTTTCCGTTAATTTCACAAGCACCGGGGACTCGTACTATACTACTTCTACCTTAACCTCACTAAATATTTCTACTCTCTCAGCGCCTTTCCCCCAGACTATAATAAAGGTCCCATTTTTCGGTGGACGATAATGTACACGTGTTTACTCCTCAACTGACAAACTTTTGGAGGAGTTGATGAAGGGTGTTTTCGTCTTTTTCAATCCTCTCTTATTGGGGCATGGAAAATGTGTAGAATGAAAGCTGCATATTAGCATCAACTCATCTCGTTTACCCCTCCTACCAGCAGTAACACACGGGAACTCGTTTACTTTTAAGGTGATTTGAAATCGTTTTGTTTGAGAATTAAATTTAGAGAAAAATGATTTTATAACCCCACCTAATTGACATAAGTGTCAATAAACTTTTGATAATTGAAAGTATAAATATAACTCTATCTAGTTGATGTAAGTGCAAGTTTACCCAGTCCAGCAGTTAAAGGCCGAATTTGATTGAAAAGATGATTTTACCCCTTCAAAAAAATATTTTACAACAGTAAATTGCCAATTATGCCCCTAACCCTAGTGAAATTCTAGACACCCTCTTCTCTCCTCTTGTGTTGTTCCCGCCGTCAACAATTCTTCTCTTTCTCTTTTGCTGGCCATTCAATTCTCTCCTCTTTCGTTGCGCTAAACAATCACACCAAATGGTTCTTGCTCCCTCTCCTTGTTCTCACTTCTCAGCCACTGTCCGTTCTCAGCCACTGCCCGTTCATCGCCCAGCGGCCATTCCAGCAGCGGGCCCAAGACACCTCTCAGCTTACCAGTCTGCCGTCTACGATCCACTGGCGAACACTAGCAAACACCGCCATCATCTACAATTTGTGCTCCCCCTTCGCCGATCTAAGCACCACCAGTGAACACCAGCAAAATTTCTGAGATCTCAATGGGAGCATGCAGCGGTGAGGGTGCTGGTGGCGTTAGGGTGGCACTAGGGTTTTAATGGTGGGGGCTGGTGGCGGTGGGGTTTCGGTGGTGGATTTAGGGGATTCGGAGGTGATGGAATGGGTGGCAGATGAGCTCTAAGGGGGGATGGAATGGGTGGCAGAGGAGCTCCGGTGGTGATGGAAGGGGTGGCAGAGGAGCTCTAAGGGTGATAGAATGGGTGGTAGAGGAACTCTGGTGGTGGTGGTGGGGGGGAGGGCTAGGGTTTCACGGTGGTGGAGACGATGGAAGTTGGTAGCGGGAGGGTGAAGAGTATGAGAGGTTGTGCTAGGTGGTTCTGTGCCGGTGGCTGTGGTGGAGGCGGTGGTGATGGTGGTGGCTGGGGTGGTGGTGGTGGTGGTGGAGGCGGTGGAAGTGGTGGAAGTGGTGGTGAAGGCGGTGGCTGGGGTGGTGGTGGTGGAGGCAGTGGTGGCTAGTGGTGGGATAACGGTAAACTGGTGGTGGTGGTGGTGCCTTGAGAGTAAATTTGTCCACACACTTTTAGGTTTTAGGAATTTTAGTCATTTTACATGTAGTCAACGTCAGTCAATGTCAGAAATGATGTCTTAGGGTTATATTAGTATTTATTCAAGTAGATATGGTTACATTGACACTTATCCCTTAAATTTATGGAGAATAAAAAATCCTCGCAGTAATTAGATATGAGTGTTTGTTTGACGAAAATGTATGAATTAATATTTCTTTGATCGACAATTTAGCATATAGAAAATAAAAGACCATTCGGAGTAATTAGATATAAGTGTCTGTTTGACGAAAACGTATAAAATTAAGCATATAGAAAATAAAAAGTTATTCAGAGTAATTAGATATGAATGTTTGTTAGACGGAAACGTATGAATTAATATTCATTTGATCGACAATTTAGCATATAGAAAATAAAAAATCATTCGAAGTAATTAGAAATGAGTGCCTGTTTGACGAAAACGTATGAATTAATATTCATTTGATCGACAATTTAGCATATAGAAAATAAAAAATCATTCCGAGTAATTAGATATGAGTGTCTGTTTGACGAAAACGTATGAACTAATATTCATTTGATCGAAAATTTAGCATATAGAAAGTAAAAAATCATTCAAAATAATTAGATATAATTTTTAGGGATAAATACATTTATAACTCTAACATTTGATTGAAAATGTCAATATAACCCTGCAATATGAGAAAATGTCAATCTAACAATAACTTATTTCCAATTGTGCCAATCTAACCTTAACTCTTGGTTAAATTGTGCCAATATAGCCGAACTTTCTAATTTTGGCATTGACCCATGGAATTCAGGCATTGACCAACAGCTGAAATGACCAAAATACCCCTTAGACCAAAGCTAATAATTTAATACCCATTATGCCCCTATTTTCTTTCTTCTTCACAACTCACCCACCCCACCCTCTCCCGTCGCTAGCCACCACCGCCAACCATTACCACCCAAACTCCATCACCTTGTCCACAACCTCAGTTTTAGTTTTTTGGAGCTTGTGTTTTGTTAGAATAAATCATATTCCTGATTAGATGATGATTTATTATGATTAGAGTTCTTTCCTTATTTCACCTCTGTTGTACTCTATATATTCAGTCATCAATAATACAATTTCTTACGGCAAATAATTCTATCATGGTATCAGAGCAAGTCTGGTCTTTAACCTAAAAAAAATTCTTTTATTTTTTATTCTCCGACGACACTTCCGTCTGAGTTCTGGCAAAATTCTGGCGCTGAAACTGTCGTCCAACAATCATCTTCTCCGGCCAGTTCAACGACCATTTTCTCTGGTACAAGCATTGTTCTTCTCCCACCAAGCGACCTTCTTCTCCGGTTCCAGCAACATTCTCCGACAAGCCGCGGTTCAAATTCATCACTGTCATTCCACTTTCGGCATTAGTTGCAGAGGAGGCCAAGTCCAATTTTTGTTCATCTTCGACAAGAGGTGGTTCAAGTTCTCACCGCCGTTCCAGTTCGACGCACCTCTCCAGCGTATGAGATTCACGCTCTCCATGAAGGAGGAGCTCCAGTGCATGGAAACCACGCTCGTTCGACCTAGTTTCTTTGTTTAGCGCGTGAAGTCACATAAACGGTGTCTCCCATCGTGTACTTGCACACGCGGTCCAGTTCTATTCTTTGGCAGTACTTTACTCACGCATTGCACGTCTATTTATGGAATTTTATGCAATTTTGATAAGCTTCTTGGCACAAAAGAAAAAATATTTATCGAGGTTTCTTGGGCATATTTTTTCTCCTTCATTCGACACATTGAATCACGTGCATATTTTCTGGGCATATTCTTGTTATGGTTTATTTGGCATCTTTATCTTGGGAAGATTGCTCCACTAATTGGATTGCGGACAAAGTTTTATTTCATGCCAGTTTGAATGGTCTCAACCGTCACCCTTCGTCAAATCAGTGAATCGTGGATTCGGGTGCTACATTTCACATCACTGCTCGCACCAGTCATCTTGATAAGGTACAATGTTATCATGGTTCTGATTCTATTTTTGTTGGCAATGGTGAATCATTATCTATTTCTCACATCGGTCGGTGTCATTTCTATGGTTTCTCTGTTAATGATGTCCTTGTGGTTTCTAAGATTACTATAAGTTTATTATCCATTAGTAAGCTTACTCGTGATTTACCTGTCCGTGTTATATTTGATGTCAACGCATTTTCCATTGAGCACAAGCATACATGGAAGATAATTGGTAAAGGTCGTCATAGTTCAAGTCTTTATTTTCTTGAGACTGGTGATTCCATCTTTTTAGGCGAATTACGCTCTGGAAAGCTTCAGGCTAATTTTAAGCAGTGACACTCTTGCATCGGTCATGTGTTTCATGATACCATTCAGTTGTTGAGTTGATGGGGCCATATTTCTATCACTTCCACTATGTCTGCATCTGTTAGTTGCTCTCCTTGTCAGATGACCAAGAGCACCCATTTACCTTTTTCCACTGGTGACAAGCGCGATGCTGGTTTGTTGGATAAGGTGCATTGCGATTTGTGAGGACCAGTCCCTGTTTTATTGGGAGGTGGTTTTTCTTATTATGCCATTTTCATCAATGATTTTTCACGATTCACATGGTTTCTCCTGATGCGGTATAAGTCAGATTTCTATGACACATTTATCTAGTTTTAGAAATTCGTTGAGACCCAGTTTTCTGATAGGGTTAAAAAAATTTAGACTGATGGTGGCACATAGTTTACTAATCATCGACTTCATGCTCACTTCATATCATGTGGCATTCATAATCAGATGTTCTCGCCCTATACACCTGCTCAGAATGCCTGAGCTAAACGAAAGCATCGTCACATCACAGAGACAGGTCTTGCCATGTTTTTTCACTCTTCTGTGTCGTATTGTTATTGGGTGGAAGCTTTCTCCTCCGCGGTTTACATCATTAACTGTCTTCCTAGTTCAGTTCTTGGGGGCAAATCACCTTTTAAGGTTATTTTTGGTCATGCACCTGACTATACCCTCTTTCACCCATTTGGTTGTCATGCATTTCCTTATTTGTGTGTCATTGCTATCGATAAGTTTGCACTGCGATCCATTCTGTGTGTTTTTATTGGCTAAAACCCTCGTCACAAGGGCTTCCAGTGTCTCGACCCAACTTCTGGGCGCATCTATGTCTCTCGCCACATACGTTTTGATGAAACTTTATTCCCTTATGTCTCATCTTTCACGGACAGTCGTTCTATTTCGGACCTGGAGATTTTGTCATTTTTTTATGGAACTGTTACTTCATTGATTGGGGCCACCATGCCTGTACCCATTCCAGCTGCCTCTTCTTCACCGCCATGCTCCATTTGGACGGCTGACCCGGACCCAGCTCCTATACCGCCGGCTATCACACCTCAGCCGTCGGCCACCATGCCTCAGCCAGTCTCGGCCGTCCCTTCTCCAGCTTCTCTTGAAGGCCACTCTCCGGTCAGCTCTGCTTGGTCTTCTTCGACGTTGTCAGCTAGTTCGATCCCTCCAGCTTCGCCGCCACATCCTCGTACCCATTAGATGGCTACTCGGTCTTCTATTGGTGTCATTCAATGCCAGGATTATTCAGATATTATTGCTCACAGTCTCACTGCTGCACTCCTTTCTCAAACAGAGCTCACTAATTATTGCTCTGCCCTCAGGATCCAGCCTGGATTTCAGCCATGGATGATGAGATGACCACTCTTCGTGGTCAGCACACTTAAAAATTGGTGCCTCAACCTTCCAGATGTTAACATTGTTGGCTCCAAATGGGTCTATATGATCAAGTATCAACCAAGTGATAGAGGTGGGCATCAGATCGATTTATTCAAATTTCAATTTATTCAGTTTGATTTATTCAATTTTTTTCCTTAAAAGTTCAAAACCAAAACCAACCCAAACCATTTAAATAATCCAAATTACCCAAACCAAATTTAAAATTCAAATTCGGTTTAAAATCAAATTCAACCAAATAAACCAAATTAATTCCAATTTTATCAAATTAAATTCAATTTAATTAATTTTATACCATACCAAAAAGCCCATTAAACATACTAAAATTTTAACTTCAAATAAATAATTGCAACCCAAAAATTAAGGCCAAATAACTTGTCATTAAAGGCCCATTTGGCATTTGCATAATATGCTTACTTTGCCTTAAAGAGAATGGAGGAGTTGTTCCCTATTTATAGTTGAAATTGAAGCCAATTCTTCAACCACTTCCGATGCGGGAATCCGAAAATGTAGTAAGGCTAAGAGCCTTTGGCTTCAATTTCATTTCCATGCGTTTCATTTCCAGCCTCAGCAAACTTTTCATGAGGCTTCAATTTCATTCCATTTCCACCTTTTCTTCCATTATTTTTTTATTGAATTTATTATGAGTCTGTTTCTTGAAATACGGTCTTTCCATAAGTCATGAAAATATTATGGTTTAAAATGCAAATTAGAAAAAATGAAGATAAAGTTTATGGATTGAATGAATCGGGTTATAAACTGTATAACTACTACACGTTGCATAATAAAATTTTAATATTGCAACTAAGACCTTTTACTTTGTATTATTATAATTAAACTCTATCTTTTCATAAGCCTACGGAATAATGGAAACACGGTATTTTCAAAGATTTTTCCATTTATTATTACATTATTTAATTTGAGGAGTATTTTGTGACTGGGGATTATTTAATACCGTTTGATCTCAAATCTTTTTTTTTATTATTACCCTATTAATTTGACTTATGTTTTTACCTTTTCCATACATGATGAATGTGTTTATAATATATTCTGGCAATGTCTTGGAAAAGACGGTCTTTCTATAGGTTTATGGAAAGACGGGATTTAATTAGAATAATAAAAGATAAAAGGTCTTAGTTGCAATATTAAAATTTTAGTATGCAACATATAGTAGTTATAAATTTATAACCCTGTTCATGGAACCCAGAAATTTTATCTTCATTTTTTCTAATTTATAGTTTAAACCTTGGTCTTTCCATAACTTATGGAAAGACCATTTTTCAAGAGACAGACTCATATATTTTTATGATTTCTTTCTCTTCTATTTATATAAGTAATTTAAATACATTTAGAGGGTGATACAGAAATTCCACTATTAAATTAACACAACGTCTTGTTTTAGACTGACAAATCATTATACAATATTATTTTATAATTGATATAACTAATAAGCTGATTTGATATTTGTTTTTATTTATTGCAACAAATTTCTTATAACTTGTAAAATGTATGGTAATGTATAAATAATTATAATTTGACCCTAATAGTTATTGAAACGAGATTTTTCATGATTAGCCTAACATTTAGATGGTCTAATAGGAGACGTTCTCTTAAATTAACTATGATATTTATATATTACTGTCTTCATCTCTTCACCAAGTAATTTCACCGTATTCATCTCTTCACCAAATAATCTCTTCTGAGTCCATTGTAGTTTGTTAATTTTTTTAGAGCAGAGGAAAATGTCCATTGTTTGAGGAATGCTTTAGTGTAGTGAAAGTTTACTGTTGAAGAATCAATTATTTGTGCACCTTATCACTGTGATTACTAAGAGTACTGTAGTTTAGATATGGATATTTATTGATTATAGTTAATGCTTTCCATTTACGTTCATGCCAATAAGAATATATATATATATATGTACATATATATATACTTGTTTTTAAATTTATAAGAAATTTAAGCGAACTAATTTATTAAAATTTTTTTATAATGAATATGGATTATAAAACACTTGAATATCAATCTATTGTCTGTTTGATCCATTTCACATTTTCATGTTAAGATGTTTGGGGTAATTTTTTAAAATGTATAGATTAGTCCTCCCACTTATATTTACTTATAAATTTAGTTTTGTATTTTTAAATTTTATTTATTATTATATATATTTTATTTATTATTTATTTACAATTCGGTTTTCGGGTCGGTTTTCGGTTTGAGTTTCAATATCCAAAACCAAACCAAAAACCATATTCAAAATTTGGTTTATTCAATTCGGTTATCCAAAAATCGTATTTTAAATTCGGTTCGGGTTATTCAGATTCGGATAATTCGGTTTTCATTTTTTTTGCCCACCCCTACCAGGTGGCACTATTGAGCACCACAAAGCTAGACTTGTAGCGCAGGGTTTCTCGTAGATTCCGGGTTTTGATTTTGATCACACTTTCAGTCTTGTGGTCAAAGGCTCCACTGTTTGGATGGTCCTTGCCATAGCCACCATGCATTCCTGGGCACTTTATCAGTTGGATGTCAAGAACGCTTTCCTTAATGGTGTTCTTGATGTTTTGGTCTACATGAAGCAACCTGTTTGTTATCAGGATTTTGCTCATCCAGACTATGTCTGCCGCTTGCAAAAGGCCATTTATGGTCTTAAGCAGGCTCCTCGGGCTTGGTTCCAACGTTTCAGCAGTTATTTGACACATCTTAGTTTTCAGTGCATCTCAGCCGATACTTCTTTATTTGTCCTCTCGAGAGGGTTATCGTTACTATACCTACTTGTGTATGTAGACGATATCATTCTTACAGGCAACCACTCGACTCTTCTTCGTCAATTCATTGATCGGACGCATAGAGAGTTTGCGATCAAGGATCTTGGTGTTCTTCATTACTTTCTTGGTCTTGAAGTTTCGCTTACCTCCTCAGGGTTACTGCTTGGTCAAGCAAAGTATGCTCGTGATATTTTGAATCGGGCCGGTACATCTGACACAACACCTGTTTATACCCCATTTGTCGCTGGTTCTCAGCTTCACAGCTCTACCAGTCCTCTGTTCTGGGATCATAGACTTTATCATTTTCTTGTTGGTGCTCTCCAGTATCTCACTATTTCTTACACGGATTTTGCATTCTCGATCAACACAGTGAGTCAGTATCTTCAGGATTACAGAGATGACCATTTCGCTGCAGTGACACGGATTTTGCGATATGTTTATGGCATTCTTCATTTTGGTCTTAGCTTTCGTTCTACTAGTACTTCTGAGGTGTTAGGGTACCCTGATGCTGACTGGGTCCGCTGTCTAGAGACCCGTCGATCCACTTATGGTTATGCAGTTTATCTTGGTGGGAATCTGGTTTCTTGGAGTGCTAAAAAACAACCCACTATTTCTCACTCTAGTACTGAGTCTAAATACCGTGCATGCGTCAATACTGCTTCAGAAGTGGTATGGCTCACTCATTTGCTTTGTGTTCTTCGGGTTCCTCTTTCTGGTTCTCCACTGCTGTTATGCGACAATATCCGTGCTATCTTTTTTGGCTCATAACCCGAAGGTGCACAAGCGGGCGAATCACAACGACGTTGACTACCATTTTGTTCGTGAGCTGGTGACATCTAGAAAGATGCGCATTGCTCATGTTCTGACTTCTCTTAAGATTGCGGACATCTTCACCAAAAGGCTTTCTCGTCCTCTATTAGAGTTCATCAGGTTCAAGTTGTGCGTCGGCGAGCATCCAACGCTTCACTTGAGGGGGGGTGTTAGAATAAATCATATTTATGATTAGATTATAATTTATTATCATTAGAGTTTTTTTTCCTTATTTCACCTCTATTGTACTTTCTATATATTCAGTCATCAATAATACAATTACTTACGGCTTCATGTGAATCTCGATGGTGGCAATGAATGTGTGTATCATGCTCTTTCTGGCGTCCTCACCGTCTCCCAAGCTCTATCAATGTCCCTCTGGTTGCACCTCGCCAGCCCACAAATCACTGGCATGTGAACGCCACCATCATCCTGATTCCCAACTTCTTTTGCAATCAATTGGACGGCTTCACCGGAGCTCAATGAGCACCAAAAGACTGTGCCTCTGTCATTAATATTGTGTGCGGCGGCCTTGAGACGGGGAGATGGTGATCTAGCAGCGGGGAGAAGAATACATAGGAGAAGGAGGTGGCGAATGGTTTGAGATACGGAGGAAGCGTTGTCTGAGGTACGGAAGAAGACGAGATGTTTGAGCGGAGAAGAAAGAGAGAATAAAGAAGAAAATAGAAGAAAAAAAGGTTAAGGGTTGTATCATCTTTTCATCTTTTTGTATTTTTTTCTTTTTTATGGGCAAGGGAAAATGGTTTTTTAAACAAAATTCGGCTATCAAATGGTTGACTAAAAAGTCAATGGAGTCAAAGGTTATATTTGACACTTTCAGTCTAAGTCAGGGTCATTTTAGGGCTTAACTCTAATTTTTAATTGGCGAAAATTTATAAATTAATATTTGTTTGATCGACTGTTGAATCAAAGAGAATGGAAAATTATTCAATTTAATTATATTGGATGATGAAAATGTATGAATTAATATTTGTTTGATCCATAACTGAATTTATAGAAATGGAAAATCATTCAAAGTAATCAGACATAATTATTTTGTTGACGAAAACGTATGAATTTATTTTTGGGTAAAGTGCATGAATAACCTTATTAAATTTCAAAAGTGAATATTTGACCATGTAAAACTTTAATGTGTGAAACTAACACTAAGTTTTTGTAAAATTGTGTAGTTATACCCATTTTGCTCAATTCCGACATTAACTCATTGAAATCAAGTGACCAAACTTAAAAGGATCAAATTATCCCCTGCCTAAAAATAGATATTTTTAGTACCAATATACCCCTATACGACTTTGTCTTTTTCACCGGCCACCATCACGCCGTCCAACGGCCCTGTCTACCACCTACCGCCCACCCATCGGTCAACAGTCGCCCCCCACCACCCGCCAGCCCACAGTAACACCTTCTCCCTCAATCCTATATCCCCGCCCTCAACAACACCACCTGCCCTCAACCCTAGCCATGCCATCGCATGACGCCACGCTCCACAACTGCCATCTCTGACCATCTCCGTCCAACAATACTATACCTCCCCCTCCGCCTAACCTACCGACCACCACCATCCCCCTCCTCCTCCGCCCGCCACCACTCAACACCCAGCCCCGAATGCCAGCCACCCCTAGCCTCGATGCCACCGCTCAACCCTAACCCTGCCCTCAACCCCCGCCCTAAATTTTAGTCAATTGACTTTTCATAATCAGATTTAACTGTTTTGTTAATGAAATTGTAATCAGTTGGAAACTTTTAGGCTGCTTCTTAATTGAGATTTAAACCTCCAAGCAATGTGAAAACATTATGTTACCTTGTCAATTGGAACTCTCCCCGGAGCGAGGATTTTACCGACCAATGCTCGGCGAACTGAGTCTACTTGGTTTTCCATGACCTTGAACCTTTGAATAAGGCCCATGAAGTTCTTCATTATGTTAGCAAGCAATTTGACAATGATTTTATACTCCTCTGTTTGGCACCATAGATTTTGGTGCTTGGATTTAAATGGAGAAAATGAGATGATAAAATTGAATGTATAATGTAAAAAGTAGAATGTACGGATGAAATTGAATGAAACTTACCAAAAATGAAAAAGTGTGTCATTTGAAGAAAAACTTCTCACGAACGCAAGTGTGTGACTAATAGAGAAACGGAGGGAGTATTGAATATTGCAAAGTCATATCGGTGTGAAATCTGAAGTCATATCACATTCTAATATCTCTTGTAAAACACAGTTGGCAGTACCATATTTTTTTCTGGAGTTTTCTATGAATTCATGTCCTTTTTTGCTTTTCCATGATTTCAAATTTGAAACGATTACTATCACTCATAAGCGACGAAAAATTCACACATATTTTACCGGAAGGCGAAAATTAAAACAATAATAATGAGGATTTAATTGAACATTTTTACTGTAGTGAAATAGTCCGACTCTTAAAAGACGGTTTTTTCATGAGTCATTAAAACACTAATATTTAAAGTGCAAATTAAAAGAAATGAATATAAAATTTGAGTCCGTATCTTGAAAGATGGTCTTTCCTTAAGTTATGGAAAGATCAAGGTTTAAAGTGCAAATTAGAAGAAATGAAGATAAAATTATCGGGTTGCATGAATCAGGTTATAAACTTTATAACTACTATACATTGCATACTAAATCTTTAATATTGCAACTAAAACCTTTTACCTTTTATTATTCTAAATAAATCTCGTCTTTCCATAAGCCTATGGAAAGACGGTCTTTCTCAAGACTTTGCCATAAAACTTTTAGCTTGCATAGATCGGATTATAAACCTTATAACTAATACACGTTCATAATAAATCTTAATATTGTAATTAAAATCTTTTACTTTTATTATTTTATATGAAATCCGTCATTCTATAAGGCTAAATGTTTCCCAAGAATTTGCCGCAGTGAAATTGAAAGATGTAAATATGCATTAATCCGTTTAAAAGCGAAAACGAAATTAAAAGACCATGCATTTCCACACTTACTTTGAAGTTTGAAACTCAAAGGTTCATGGACCAACTCCAGAAAGAAAAGAGTCATGGGCTAAAAACAGGATGCTGGGCCGTTGCAATCAAATGGGTCCATAGTTCCAAAAGAAAAAAGAGCCCATAAGTGATTTGAATATTAAGAAATTAGTATTAGATCCCCAAGAAATTATTATTTCTCAGGAACAAAATTGTTTCTTCCATCTCATCTCAAGATACTTAGAGTAAAGTGCCTATGTTTTGAAGGTTTGTGCTAATATGACCCCGTGAAGGTGAAAAGTGCTATCGTAACCCTGTGTTTTGCAAAAATGTGCTAATATAACCCTAGAGGCCTGAATTTGGCCAGAAATACATGAAATGACTATGATACCCCTGTTTAAAAAATGTAGAATGTAAAAAGACAATTATGCCCTCATTGTTTATTAACCACATAAAATTTCTTCTCTTTTCTTCTACTCTTTTCTTCTCTATTCCTCGTCTGAACCACATAAATTTTCTTCTTATCTTTTCTTCTCCGTTCTCGTCTGAACCTCGTTTTCACACTTTGCAAATCCCCTAGCTCCACTCTTCACACTCCGACGAAGATTCCATTTTTTCACACTCTGCAAATCTCCGTCAATTTTCAGAGGGTAGGGTTTGGTGGTCGAAGGAGGAGGTGGATGGTTGGTGGTCGTCTGGGGGCAGATGTTAGGGTTTGGTGGTCGGAGGCGAGGCTGGGGTTGATGGCGGTGTACGGCTGAGCGGTGACGGCGTACGACGGAGCAGCGATGGGGCTTAGGGCTAGGGGTAGCGGGGATGGCTTAGGGTCAGGGTTGGCAGGGGTTAAGGCGGTGGCGCACGACGGAGCAGAGGCGGCACACGGAAGCGGCCATGTGTGCTTCACCGGAGATGGCACTGGCCGATACGGAGCTCGTCGGAGGAAGGATTTTGCTGCGGTGGGATCCGACCCATTAGACGACATGGGTCATTCCCTTGTGTATGTTCGACCCGGCCCGGTTCAGCTCTCTTCATCCAAGGTTGAATGTGAGGTGAGATCTGGGAATTTGCAGTTCTGATAGATTTTTGTATTCAATGGTGAAGTTTTGTGGATTTGAAATCTGCCTTTTCCTTTCCTTCAATTTGGATGTATAAATTTGAGCTGACGATGGATTTTGTTGCTTGGTTTTGTGATATTAACTGATGTTATAATATAGGTTTTGCTTATCTGAAATGGAAAGGTGTAGGCATTATGTTTTCGATGTTTATGTTGAGATTTCTCTTGATCTTTGTCTCTTTATAGCTTGTTGATGGAGAAAGACATAACTTTCAGTACTGTTGCTGGAGAAATGCTTTGATTCTGTGTTTTTTTTAAAATCTCAGGTCTGTCAGTGAATTCCCAGATTCCGGCTGCCGTGCCGCCGGCGGGTGATGGTGGCGGTGGAAGTGGTGGACCAGCAGTGGTGGTGGTGGTGGCAGTGGAATGGCGGCGGCGGCAGTGGTGGTGGTGGTGGAGTGACTGTGGTGGTGGTAGAGCGGATGTGGTAGTGGTGGTAGAGCAGTTGTGGTGGTGGTGGTGGTGGAGCGGCGGTTGTGGTGGTGAAGTAGCGGTGGTGGTGGTGGTACTTCTGATGAATGCTAGGGTATTTGAGTCTATACATTTGTAATTTGAATGATAGGGATAGTTTAATCTTTTTAATTTTGGTCAATGCCGAAAATTACTAAGTCAATGCTGGAATAGTGCCACAAGGTTATATCGGCACTTCTGATGCAAAACACAGGGCTACAATAATACTTTTCAACTTCACAGAGTCATATTAGCACACACCTCCAAAACATAAGGTCATATCAATATTTTGCCCTACAATGTACCTATCTAGTTATTTAAATTGTTTAAAACTTAAATCCAAAATAAATTTAGAATGTGTGATTAAAATTTTCCTAATGTATATTCTTAAAATATTAAATGTTTGGTTATACATAATTAAATATATTAATAATTAAATATGTTTTTATGAAACTATTAAAATTTAAGGTGTGCTCATACTATAATCACCAAAATTTTGAAATTATACATCAACTGGTTTATCAATGCACACTCCTATTAAAAATTAGTCCAACATACTTGATTTATGATTGATACTATATTATTTATCTCTCTACAGTATATCTCACAATTATATTTACATACTTTTCTAATTTGGCAGGACAAAGTTAGACAATTTTTTTTATTTGATAAAAGCTAAAATTTTCAAAGAATTGTTAGAGCAATTCCAACAGTTTTCCTAAAATTTTCTCTATGATAGGAAATAAAAATCAATATTTCCCATATTTTTTAAACTCAACTCCAACAACTTTCTTATTTTGCATGATTTTGCATTTATTACACTAAAGTTACATTTTTATTTAGGTTTTGTTTATCGGTGGCCGCAACAATGCGGTCACCATTTTTGTGTAATAAAAAAATGGGAAACATGAACGTCCAACCACGCACAAGAAGGGGGTTAAAACCGACTCTAAAAAATGAGAGATGCCATACGTGGTTATTCATGTGTTTCAATTTAATTTACTGAAAATATACCAAATCACATCCAATCTAATTATTTTATCTCCTTATCTGCATATCTAATTTTATATTTATTTTCTATAATTTTTTTAAAAATAAAATAATTGCAAAAATTTATATTTTTCATTCTCTATAAATAGAGACCAATATTGTCATACTTCAATGCACAACTCAATATTTATCTTCTCCCTACTTTAAAAAAAAAACTCTCTCCATTTTTGTAATTAGTGCTAATCCTTTATCAATTTTTCTCTTGCTCTAGAAAATTCTTCTTTAAGTTTTTTATATGTAATTTTCTGTGTATTTTTTGTTTTTTTACAATGTACTCAAATCAAAATTTTGTTGTCATGTAATGTATTTTGATGTATCTTTAAATTTGATATTGAAGTGATGCAGATGAATTTTTTTTCATGATTTAGTTTATTATATTTGTAATTATTAAAATTTTATTTAATAGATTTGAAAATAATAATCAATATTTTTATTAATAAATAAAACAATAATAAATAAATGAAAATTTATTTATTAAATATTACAACATATAATTAATAATCAATAATTTAAAATATACTATTTATATTTGGTATTAAAATAATATTGAAAGAGTTGAACTTTTTGGTTAGGTTGGGGCATGGATAAGCCTTTAAAAAAAATTGGTTGGATGTAAGGTTGTGCAGGTGAATGAGAGAGACATAGTATTTAATTGGAAGGTTGAGCATGGTTGAATCATGGATAAACATAGTCTTAAAGCTAAGAGTTTATTTTTAATCACTTCAAAATATGTTATATATAAAAATTAAGTTAGTTTTTTAAAACTATCAATATAAAAATTTGAAGCTCAAATTTCGATGTTAATTAAAACTAGTTTTCTTTTCGTATTCTATTTATATATTCACCCGGTTTGAATAAAAGGTAACATCATCCAAAAAATTCAAAAAACTATAAACTATAAACTAGGGATGACAAATGGACGGACGGGTCATATGTGAATTGGGAAAAGTGGGTAATTAAAAATATGGGTATGATCCATTTCAACACATTTATGACGAGTCAAAAATGGGTCGGGTCAAAATGGGTCAGGTTGAAAACGAAAAATTATTTAACTCATTGGGCGAAAATGGATAAATCAGCGGGGTTTCAACCCATACAGGTAAACCTGCGATCAACCCACAAACCTAACTCGTCCAACCCATAAACCCAACTCATCCAACCCATATTTTTCAACTACCCATTTGACTCATTATCCATTTAGCCCATTATTCATTCTACCCATATCCATCCCAATTTAACAATAGACAACCCGCTTGACCCGCTAGTTACTGATCTATTTTGCCACCCCTACTATAAACCAAAGAGATTAATTTTAATCTTCTAAACAAATCATTATTGACGAAACCTTACAATATATTTATGTATACATATGTGTTATATATATGTGTGTATATATATATATATATATATATATATATATATATATATATATATTAGCATTTCACATGAGTTTGAAACCGTTGTAGTTTTCTTTTTTTAAAAATATTGGAAGTCAAGGTATTTTTAGTAGGAATGGAAGAATGAGAGAAATATGAGACTTAAATTTTTATTAGAATGATGAATTATGTGTTATGATTTGATGCATTCAACTGGGCATGCATTAAATTTTCATTCCTTACAATTTTCTTTTTTTACAAATATAGGGAAGCAAATACTCTCGCTAATCAAAATTCCTATTTTAGAAAATGAGATAGGAAAACTGTTGAAGTTAAAAAACTGTGCAAAATTCTCATAATCAATGAAAATTCTCATCATAGGAAAGTGGTTGGATTTGCTCTCAGCGATTGGTCCCTAAATTTTGACAAAATTTGTGAAGTATTGGGCCAATAAGTGGCCCATTAACAATCCAATTAAATATTCTACTTCATTATTGGGTGTGTTTGAACAAGAACTGAACAACGTTTATTAGTACGTATCAATCTCTCTCTCGAAATAATGGCATAGCTTAATTGGTTTTTGAATTAATCTGAATGATTGAAATCCTAAAGTTAGGCAGCTGCTTATTATATTTTGTTTTCTTTTCTCGTTTCTCGCTACAAGTTAACAACGCGATGATATTTATGTTGTGAATGTTTTGCTCTTTGCAACATTGATTCTCTAGTGCGGAAAATTTGTTCCTACTGATGATGTTTCTGTGGTCCTTATTTGCTGCTTCATAGTACTTCCTATTAATGATGCTTTCCAAAAGGCAATAACCCTCGCCCTCAGATCCCAACCGCAATGACACTATACCCATAATTAAGGAGGTAAATCACAACACTCCCAAAGATTAAGCATATGGTCCTCGAACGTTCTCGGTGGCCACAAGGAGTCTCCCCACTCAGTGGCGGAACCAGGATACAATTTCAGGGGGGCTGAATTGCACTACAAAATTTTTTTCGAACATTTAATTCGACAGTTAAATAAACATTTTTTTTCAAACACTTAGTTTTAAAAATTCCTAACACTTATTAATTCAATATATAATCATTCAAATTAAAATAATTTTATAATTACATATTATATCATGTTAATTAACACATTAAGAAGAATGTAAATTTAAAAGATTTTGTAAAACAAATCACCATATAATATGTATATATATATATATATATATATATATATATAAATTTGCAATCAAAACCACACACACATATATATAAATTTACAATCAATTTAAATTAACAACATAATTAAAATCAATATATACCTAATAACTCGACATAATAATTTGAGTTAAATATATATACCTAATTAAGAATTGATATTTTCTTAGATTTATTGCCTAATATATACTCAATTTATATGTAATGATATACATAATATATACTATATTTAATTTATTATTCATACATATGCAATTCAACTAAATTTCAACAATCATACAACCATATAACTTTAATTCGACATCCAATCTAAAAATCATGTTCACATAAATTTAAGTTTTGAAGCAAAAAATAAAAAAGAGAATAAACCCTAAAATTAATAAATCTTAGCATAAAGAGAAGTAGTCTACCAGTGGTTTGGAGAGGCGGCGTCCGGCGTGCGGAGGCCTGGTGGCGGACCTGGCGGCGGTGGCGGATGGCTCTCGGCTGAGGGACTGAGGGAGGATGCTCTGCTCCTGCTGCTCCGTTATAATATTTTGGTAAAGTAGATTATTGGATTGGGTTCAGTTTTGGCCCAATCCATTTCTCCATTTCGTCTTTATTTATTTTTTCTAATTACAAATGAAACGGCATCGTTTCACTAATGTGAAAACAACGTCATTTTATTACTTAGGCATAAAAAAAAGGCCACAACGCGGCCTTCTTCTCTGAAAAAAGGCATACCAATCGCCAGAGACGCGCCAAGCTCCATCGGAAGACGCGCTCGACGACTGGACCGACTCCTTCTACCTCCGGCCGGCGATCTAGGTAGGGCTGGAGCCCTACCTCGCGTACCATTGGTTCCACCCCTGTCCCCACTGGGAGAACCCCCATACTGCATCTGCCCAGATTCGAACCCTCCCTATGAAAAATTGAACCACATGTCCAACCACTTGGGCGATCGTATAGGTGTTTAATGATGCTTTCCAAATTTCTTCATCTGCTGTCCATATATATTTGCTGCTGCAAATTACTTATGTTCCCTCGGTCCAAATTCCACTTCTCCAAATTTTGATATGTGGCAGGTTTCAAGTGGAAGGAAAAGAGGAAGGGGAAAAAGGAAAAAGGAAAAAGGAAAAAGAAAATGAGAACCGTCATTTTTTTCCTTAAAATTAATATTGAAAACCTAATTTGATGGTTTGGCACGATGGAATAGCCACAATTCATCAGTTTGGTAAGTTGAGGGGTCAAAAAGGTTCAAAAATGATAAATGGTCAAAGGTGGACAATCGTAATAGTTAATGGGCCATCGAAGTCATTTACTATGGGTATAGATTTAACTTGAAAAGGAAAGGATTAAGAAACATACTTAACTTGGCAAACACTAAAGGGGTAGATGTAGCTTATTCAAAAGGAAAGGATTAAGAACTATATTTAGCTTGGCAAACACTAAAGGTATAGATTTAACTTATTCAAGAGGAAAGGATTAAGAACAACACTTTTAACTTATTCAAAGGGAAAGGAATATGAACGACACTTAGCTTGGAAAACACTACGAGCCTGTTTGGTTCAAGCAGGGAAGGCAAAGGAATCAGGAAAGAGAAAAGAAAAGAAAAGAAATAATAACCCTATTTTTTAAAGTATGTTTGGTTTAAGTGTGGAAAGGAAATCAAATTCGTTCACATTTCCTTTGTTACTATTTGGCTCACACTAGAGAAATAAATATTAATTTCGAACATTATTTATAAAATAAAATATATAAGTATAAATTATTTCACATTATCAAATTTACTAAAAAAATATATAAGTATTTCATGAATTATTAGCATATTAAGTTCATATAAAAAATATTTAATACAAAATAGGTAGTTCATCATCTTTAATTTATTAATATGCTATATGTGATTAACAAATATGTAAATCTATTTATAATTTGTGGTAAATATTTATTTACATATTATCATTGTTACATAGTTTTTTTGTTTCATATCACATGCGACACATTGATTTAAAATATGTAGTTCATTTAATATAAAAATGTGCTAATAATGACGTTAAAAAAAATCACATACGTAAATATTTTAATAATGGACATTCAAAGGATATTATTTATAAAACATAAAATCGATGCAAATCCAAAATATTACATAAGGTATTATATCCATCAATACATAAATATTTTTCTAATAAAATAATTAAATTTTATAAATCAAACATTGATTATTCAACATCGAGAACCATATTACACCTAAATATCACCACCTCCATCAAAAGCATCAAGACCAAGTTAAAAACTTCACATATTGCATTTTCATCTAGGTATGACAGCGGTAAGATATTGTTTTTTTTGAAAAAACAAATTACCCATAATGAGCAACTCAAGGGGGAAGGGGGGGGGGGATTGAACCCTGGTTGCACCTGGGTGGGCACAAAGCCCTGGCCACTTCAACAATTTATTTCGTTGACCTTTATAATATAATAACATTTATAAAATAATAATATTCTCTCTATTTTTCTATTCATGACACCATAAGTTTAGGTGCTCGGATTTACGTAAAGAAAATGAGTGAATGAATTGAATATATAAAGTAAAAAGTAGAATGAGTAGATGATATTAAAAGAATCTTGCCAAAAATGGAAAGAGTATCACATAAATGAAAACATTTATTTATAGTACGTGTGTCATAAATAACAAAACAGAGGGACTATTTTTTATGAAAATGATATAAATATTAATTTTATTAATATTCCACCCATAAACAACTCGAAAAGTATAATTATAAAATTATTTTTTACATATGAAATTATTTTTTTGTCTTAAATTTAATAAAGTTAAAGTATAACATTATTACTTATTATAATACTATTTATATTATATAGTTATAAATTAATAATATTTATATAAACATAATATATTTATCAGAAAATAATATAACTATCATTCATAGTATAAAGTTAAAAAATTATTTATTTATTTTTACTTAAAAAAATTTCATATGAAAATTATAGTTTCATTTAAATTCAACCTATATACAATATAAAAAATAATAATTGAAATCATAATCATAATTTTGTAATTTTTATTTTGACAATAAATATAAAGTATAATCTTATTTTATTCTGGAGTTGATAAAACAAAGAGGGAAATGGAAGATGAATGAAAGGGAATCTCAGTCCCAATGGAAGACCAGGAAATCACATTACACTCAATTGGAAGAATGATAAAACTAGAAATGGAGAAAGGGAATGGTAAAAAGGTCAAATCAAACACTAACTAAGGGAATCAAGATCTTGGATTCCCTTTCCCTTTCATGATTCACACTAACCAAACGTCCCCTGAAGGTATAGATGCAACTCATTCAAAAGTGATTAATAACAAGATAAAAACTCATGTGAGACCATCTCACCACAGCATGTGGTGAGACCAGAGACCAAATTGCAATAAATAGCAAGGGAGCTAAAAAGAGACCAAATTGCAAATACTAGAAAATATGGCTGAAAACTGGGTTAAAAATTGGGTTATAACAAAAATGGGTCAACCCAATTTTCTATCTCCTCTCAAATAAATGTCAGATCTCTTTCATCCCAAAAATCAAGATATTTAATTTCTCTTCAAACTCATCCCGAATTCATGCTACTATACATCGGATTCAAGCTCTGAAATCGCCGATCAAAGCTCTGCATATCTCCGGTTCAGTTTTACGATCAAATTCTGAATTTGAAATATGCAAAATTTTGAAAATCTGATGAAATCGAATTTTGCGATGGAAAGATTGAAGAACAGCAGATTTCAAAGGTTCTAAGATCTCCAAAGGTGAAATAATCGGTGTAATATGAAATTTACGTTTGAAAATCTTAGCTTTATGGTTGAAATCTCATTTATGTGAAATCTACGATCTAAGATCTTAGTTTTACGGTTTAAAGTCTTAGTTTTAACAGTTAAAATCTACGATATAAGGTGTTGATGTTATAAACTATGGAAAAAGAATCAATTAAAGGCAATGGAATTTTTTTTTGTATGAGAAAGAAGGCAATGAATATGTTCAACCTGAAAATTCACTACCACATAGACTCCCCTCTAGCACTGGTTTTTTAGCAGCGATTTTGAAAATCGGTGCCAAAAATGTAATAGCACCGATTATTTTTTTAAAATTTTAAATCCAGTTTTTAAAATCGATGTTAATTTAACACGGCAATGTTAAAATTTTAATTTTAACACTGGTTTTTTAAAATCGATGTCAAATTTTAAAATAGCATCGGTTTAGGAAAAAATAACACTGATTTTTAAAACCGGTCCTAAAATTTTTAAAAATTCTATCTTCCCGCCAAAAAATTACCAAATATTTTAAAATAGCACCAATTTTTAAAAATGGGTGCCCAAAATTTTAAAAATTTCATCTTCCCACCAAAAATTTAAAATAGCACCAGTTTTGGAAAAAAATAGAACTGATTTTTAAAAACCGATGCTAAAAATTTTAAAAATTCTATATTCCCACCAAAAAATTGCCAAAAATTTCAAAATAGCACTGGTTTTTAAAAACCGGTGCTAAAAATTTTAAAAATTCTATCTTCTCGCCCGAAAATTGCCAAAAATTTTAAAATGGCACCGATTTTGGAAAAAATAGCACCGGTTTTTAAAAACCAGTGCTAAAAATTTTAAAATTCTATCTTCCCGCCAAAAAATTGCCAATTTTTTTAATATAGCACTGGTTTTTGAAAAAAATAGTACCTGTTTTTAAAAACCGGTGCTAATAATTTAAAAATTCTATCTTTTCGCCAAACAAATTGCCATAAATGTTAAACTAGCACCGATTTGAAAATAAATGGTGCTAAAAATTTAAAAAATCAATTTTTCCGCCAAAGAAATTGCCAAAATTTTAATATTCTCGCCAACAATTTCAAAATATTTTTTGAATTTTTTTAAAGTCCAATCTTCCTGGCAAAGAATTAAAAAAATTTGCCAAAAAAATTAAGAAAATTTACCACAAATTTCAAATTATGTTGCCAGAAATATCATGGGCCGGGAGCTGCTGTGCGCAGCTGCTCTAGGCTAATTTTTTTTTAACTTTTAAAATTGTTCACTTCTTTTGTTGACTTTAACTAATAACTAAGTTAAGTTAAATTAATCAACAATCAACCTTTATTGGCCTAGTATATATAAATAAGAATAAAATTTGTTTACATTAACTAATTGACGTTCAACCCTTAATTGATTTAGTATATATAAGTACAACTTTAACTAGTCAACGGTTAATCCTTATTTGACTTTCAATTTATAAACACTAATAACTAGGCTGACTTTGACTAATCAATAGTTAAACTGTACTTGACTTTCAATATATAAACACTAATAACTAAGTTGGCCTTAACTAATTAACGTTCAACCCTTACTTTACTTTATATATATGAACACTAATAACTAGGTTAACTTTGACTAATCAACGGTCGAACTTTACTTGACTTTCAATTAAACACTAATAACTAAGATGACTTTAGCTAATTAACGGTCAAATTGTACTTAACTTTCTATATGTAAACACTAGTGACTAAGCTGACTTTAACTAATCAACGGTCAAACTTTACTCGACTTTCAATATATAAACGCTAATAATTAGGTTGACTTTGACTAATCAACGGTAAAACCTTACGTGACTTTCTATATATAAATACTAGTGACTAAGTTGACTTTAACTAATCAATGGTCAAACTTTACTTGACTCTCTCTATATAGAAACACTAGTGACTAAGCTGAAGCTAGGAGCTCTGAGGCAAAAATAGGGCGCAACCCTGCTACTGTTCATCGTAGTCAGTTTTCGCCGGGTTTCTCTTCCGCGGCTCTTCCTCTCCGACAAGGAGTCCGACATTAATGTTGGGCTCCTCGCCGGGAGTGTTTTCATGTATGGTTTGCTTCGGTTTTTGAAGTTTTGAATTCAGGATATGGGTTCCCCGTTTTGCAAAATAAAGTTCGATTCTTAAACTTTTGGAGGAAGATCCGCGTTCTGAACGTGGATTTTGAAAACCCATAGCCTCTTTATGGGTTTTCTGGGATGAAGACTTTCTTTTCAGTCTTCAAGCTAGGAGCTTTTGGGTTCTTGAAGTTCGAGTATCGAACTTTTCAAACTTGGATTTGAAGACCCATGGATCCACGATGGGGTTTCTTGGAGGAAGACCTGACCACCGGTCTTGATGAGTGAATTTTCTGGCGGAGGAGGAAGATGAATTTCTGGCGGAGGAGGAAGACCCAAACCCGACGCAAATAAGGAGAGCTTGGCGAACACCCATGTAAGTCTTGCTCTCTAAATTCAACTGGTGCGGATTGGTGTGAATGGTGTTCATCTGTATTATCGGATGAATTTCTTGTGCAGATTTTCTGCAGATTTGTTTTGCGAATTTGTGAGGAGGAACTTGTCGTGTGAGAGGCTGTCTTCGATTTCATTTAGTGCAATTTGTATAGAAATCTATTTTTGTGTTGCCTGCTGTGGAAAGAAGTAGTTCGTATGCTAAACCCGGGTGGATTGCTGTGGAACTCTGTTTTGAGTAGTTCAATATTATGTGGAATCGTTCGTTCGGCGTGCAGAACAGTGATGAAGCTTAGGCATAAAAACTCATAGCATTTGAGTGCTTTCATTCTAGTGAACTTGTGCTCTACCCTGGCCTTGTTTGCTGGTTTGATTGCAACCCTCGATCAAGTGCTATGCTTTTTATGCCGAATTTCTGACCTATTTTGTAGCCTCATAAACACCCATGTATGGATTCTTAGGGAGCTCCTTTGGGAAAAACTGGGCTGATTTGTGAGGGAATGTTTAAGGAGAATCTAGGTTGTTCCTTGATAATAGTGGATAGGTAGTATGAAAGTTCATTTGGGAATGGAATTAAAGATGGGTTTCATACATAGAGATTGTTACTACCCAACTGATTCGGGCAAGCTTGGGCTCGAACCCCGGGCACTTGACCGCCCTAGCCTATGTTCAGATCCCGGCCTACCTCTTCAGCCTAGCTAGTGCCCAAAACCCGGTCACCTTCCGGCCCTGCGTGCACTCGAAACCTGGGAAACTCTCACCCTTGCAAGCGCTCGGCAAACCACGGCCTTGTATGTGTTCAAACCCCAGCAAACTTCTAGCCTCGCTTGTGCTCAATTCCCGGAAACCTCCCGGCATGGCCTTACCTGAATTAGTTGGAGTTGAGACTGATTTGTTGTGCTCTATGCAATGGACACAGATTTCTTTTTATTCACTTTGAACATTCATATGTATGCCCGGAAAAAGACGAATGGAATAGCTGATTCTCGTAACTGGTGGATTCACTTATTTTGCCCAGTTTCTGGTGAGTCACCGGTGCTGGAATGTCGTGTTTGAGGTGAGGAAGCAAGTCTAGATGCGAGATTCATTTTACAGCTGGATCAGGACATTTTGAGTTCGGACCTCGAAGGGATTACACCCTCGAATGGGCTATGCCCTCGAAGGGGCTTTGCCCTCGAAAGGGCTCTGCCCTCGAAGGGGTTATACCCTCGAAGAGGCTCTGCCCTCGAAGGGGTTAATCCCTCAAAAGGGCTCTGACCTCGAAGGGGTTAATCTCTCGAAGGGGCTTTGACCTCCAGGGGGACTTTGCCCTCGAAGGGTCTCGGCCCTCGAAGGGGTTATACCCTCGAAGGAGCCTTGCCCTCGAAGGGGCTCTGCCCTTGAAGGGGTTTTGCCCTCGAAGGGGCTCTGCCCTCGAAGGGGTTATACCCTCAAAGGGGCTCTGCCCTTGAAGGGGATCTACCCTCGAGGGGGATCTACCCTCGAAAGGGTTATACCCTCGTGGGGGCTCTTCCCTCGAAGGAGTTATACCCTCTAATGAGCCCTGCCCTCGAAGGGGCGCTGCACTCAAAGGGGCACTGCACTCGAAGGGGCGCTGCACTCGAAGGGGTTATACCCTCGAGGGGGCTCTGCCCTTGAAGGAGTTGTACTCTCAAAGGGGCCCTGCCCTCGAAGGGGTTTTTCCCTCGAAGGGGTTTTTCCCTCGAAGGGGTCATACCCTCGACGGGGCTTTGCCCTCGAAGGGGTTATACCCTTGAAGGGGCTCTGCCCTCGAAGGGGTTACACCCTCGAAGGGGACCGATAAAAAAAACACAGCAACCTCTCTTCATCTGGCCAAAAGGATTTCCTATGTTAGTTGTAGGGCCGTGCAGGTCGGGTAGGGGGTTAATTAATTTGGCGTACACAAATAAATTAACCCCTTGCTAGGTATCACTTGGATTTGAAGGTTGCGTTATTTGCCTGCGCTGCACTGAAAAGTGCAAAATGGCATCAGGCTATCCATTTGCCTAAAATGGAGAGAACAGTTACAAAACTGTTACGCGGGGCGTGCGCGGTAGAAGTCATGCCCGGTTTCTTCATCATTAGGAGGTCTAACGGCGGGGAACACTAGGGAGCAACACAGACTACGGTCAATCTGCTCCCAACCCCACCGAGATAACCTCGGCACTCATCCAGAGATCGTTATCAAAGGCCAATAACACCTCTTTATCTTCATCTTAGAGATGTACATGGTAGAAGCGGTGTGCCAGCTCTTCCTAGAGAAGACGTCATACTACTTCACTTGAAGGCCGAGACCATTCTCGGTTTGGAAGACACCCATGGAGAACAACCACGGCTGAAGAGCTGGTTCACACAACCGATTGTATGGAAGTAGCATGGAGTGAGGGGCTAGTGAAGCTGTTCTAATTCCCCTCAGTATTTTCACAGATGACTTCTACAGGCCCCTGTCATCACGAAGGGGTAGCATCTTTTTGGGCCACCTGGCTGTATCATCTAGTCCAGGGGTAGCTTAGTAGGTATCAAGTATTCACGGAGTGGGACAAGGTTCCCATTCCCGTAGACTTTTCCGGTTCCTTCTGGGCCACCTGATTGTATCATCTAGATCAGGGGTAGTTTAGCAGGTTTCATTGTATCACGGGAGTGGGACAATGTTCCCACTCCCGTAGACTCTCACGGTTTCTTTTTATTTACCATTACCTTCGACTAGTGACCAAGCTGACTTTAACTAATCAACAGTCAAACTTTACTCGACTTTCAATAGATAAACACTAATAACTAGGTTGACTTTTTCTAATCAACGGTCAAATTTACTTGACTTTTAATATATAAACACTAGTAACTAAGTTGACTTTAACTAATCAATGATCAAATTTTACTTGATTTTCTATATGTAAATACTAGTAACTAAGCTGACTTTAACTAATCAACTGTCAAACTTTACTTGACTTTCCATATCTAAACACTAGTGATTAAGTTGACTTTAACTAATCAACGACCAAACTTTACTCGACCTTTAATATATAAACATTAATAACTAGGTTCACTTTGACTAATCAATGGTCAAACCTTACTTGACTTTCAATATATAATCATTAATAACTAAGTTGACTTTAACTAATCAACGATCAAACTTTACTCGACTTTCAATATATAAACATTAATAACTAGGTTGACTTTGACTAATCAACGGTCAAACCTTACTTGACTTTCAATTTTTAAACACTAATTATTAGGTTGACTTTGACTTTGACTAATCAACGACCAAACCTTACTTGACTTTCAATATATAAACACTAATAACAAATTGACTTTAACTAATTAACGGTCAAACTTTATTTGAATGGTATATATAAATACAAATAAAAATGTTTGACTTTGACTAATCAACGGTCAACCCTTACTTGACTTTCTATATACAAACACTAATAACAAAGTTAACTTTAACTAATCCACGATTAACCCTTACTTGGCTTTCTACATAAAAATACTAATAACAAAGTTGACTTTAACTAATTGACGGTCAACCCTTACTTTACTTTCTACACACAAACACTAATAACTAAGTTGACTTCAACTAATCCACGATCAACCCTTACTTGATTTTCATATACAAACACTAATAACTAAGTTTACTTTAACTAATCAACGGTCAACCCTTACTTGACTTTCTACATACAAATACTAATAACAAAGTTGACTTTAACTAATCCACGGTCAACCCTTACTTGGCTTTCTACATACAAATACTAATAACAAAGTTGACTTTAACTAATCGACGGTCAACCCTTACTTTGATTTCTATATACAAACACTAATAACTAGGTTGACTTTAATTAATCCATGATCAACCCTTAATTGACTTTCTATATACAAACACTAATAACTAGGTTGACTTTGACTAATCAACGGTCAAACCTTACTTGACTTTCAATATATAAACACTAATTACTAGGTTGACTTTAACTAATTAATTGTCAAACTTTATTTGATTTAGTATATATAAATACAAATAAAAATGATTGACTTTGACTAATCAACAGTCAACCCCTACTTGACTCTCTATATACAAACACCAATAACAAAGTTGACTTTGCTTTCTATATACAAACGGTAATAACTAGGTTAACTTTAACTAATCAATGGTCAAACCTTACTTGACTTTCAATATATAAACACTAATTACTAGGTTGACTTTGACTAATCAACGGTTAAACCTTACTTGACTTTCAATATATGAACACTGATAACTAAATTGAATTTCACTAATTAACGGTAAAAATTTATTTGAATTAGTATATATAAATACAAATAAAAATGTCTGACTTTGACTAATTAACGGTCAACGCTTACTTGAATTTCTATAAATAAAATCTAATAACAAAGTTGGCTTTAACTAATCCACGGTTAACCCTTACTTGGCTTTCTACATAAAAATAATAATAACAAAATTGACTTTAACTAATCGATGGTCAACCCTTGCTTTTCTTTCCATATACAAACAATAATAACTACGTTGACTTTGATTAATCCACAGTCAACCCTTACTTGACTTTCAAAATATAAACACTAATAACTAGGTTGACTTTGACTAAAAAATGGTCAAACCTTACTTGACTTTGTATTTATATATATGAATGAAAATATTTGACTTTTAAAATATTTATCCATCATATTTTAAAAAGGAATTGACATTAAAATAAGAGTTCGTCTCTTAAGAAGATGGTTTTTTCATAATTTTTTAATATTTCAATTAAAACCTTGAGTGAAGTGCGATTTGAACCCTATGTTTTGTGAGAAAGTGCAGAAATTACCTTGTAAAATCATAAAGTGCAAAATTAACCTTGTAAATTGTTGACCAAAACGTAAACTCTAAAAATGGCATGAAATAAGTGAAATGACTATTATACCCCTAAGTTTAAAAAATAAAAAAGGACACCCTCACCCTTATTTCTTCATTTTCTTTCTTCCCATATTTCTTTCTCATTTTCCTCGCTGTCTATCTTCCCCCATCACCACCACTCACGACGAGAGACACTACAATGGAGCAACGCTACTGCTCGACGTTGCACCCACCTGGTTGCGAAGGCAGATGTTGGGTGGAGGCGGGGAGCGACGGAGCTGGTTTTGGGCGATGGTGTTTTTAGGGTTTAGGCAGAAGTTGTGGGCAGAGGCAGATGAGGTCTGGGTATTTATTGGTTTGGGCGACGATGGTTCCACCCAGCGATGGAGTGGAGATGAGTCAGCGGCGGTGGCGTGATGCATCGGTGGAATGAAGGCGGACTGGAGTAGTTGTGAAGAAGCGACAGTGAAGGGGTTGTCAACGAGAGGCTATAGAACAACATCGTATTCGACATTAATCCTCTCTGCGTCATCGAATTCTCATTTTTGCTTCTCATCCTGCTTGTCATAGGGCTGATGAAACTAGATTTTGTTTTTATTTTTCCCTCAATTTTATTAATTTTTTTTAATCTAAATGTGATTTGTGTACGCAGAAGTTGCGATGACAACAACATGCTCGATTAGTGGATTGAACTTCTCTCCTGGGAGCCCCGAGTTTTTGTCTACCACAATTTTTTGGTGTTTTTTTTCTCTGATTTGTTCTATCTGCATTATCTGTGCATTTCTTTATATTTATTTGATAGATGAAAGAAGAAGAAAAATTCATATTCTGTTTCGAAGAGATGTGCAGATTATTATATTTTTTTGCTCTGTTGGATATAGATATTTCTGTTTCAATTTTTTAGTTTCATTACTTGCGAATTGCATCTAATTGGAGTTTCTTCTTTGTTGTTTACATGTGTAGTCTGATGAAGAATGTGAGTACTAGATCGAGCTTGTGAAGCCTAAAATGGTGAAGTTGACTGTGGTTGATAGTGATACTGGCAAAACTAAAGATAGAGTCTTTTAGTCATTTTGTATGTAGAGTCTTTTTGTGATTTTCTCATGTATGTAAAGTCTTAATCGCTGACTATTGGTTTGTTGTTGTGCCTGGGTGAGGGTGCCGAGTCAGTGGTGGTGAGATCGATTCCTCTCCAAGGTCTCCGCCACAATGGAAGTTTCAAGCTATAAGAAAATGGTATGTGAGTTTAGTTCTGGCAACATGTGGCAGCATTGTGAGTTTAGTTCTGTGATTGTTAATCAATATTTAACTAATATTTACAAGAGCAGCTCACTTACTTTCCCTACGTGAGGTTATATGTTATACAACAAACCAGATTTGTATATGCTACTAATTCTTATATCTCTTTTCAAGTGTTGACTTGTGTTTTATACTCAGGTTTATGATTTCTTTACCAAGTTAATACAAAGGGTGTCTCCAAAAAGTTAACGTACGTGTGGGTTTCCTTTTATTGTAATTGTAGTGCATTAGCCGTAGATGCTATTTTACTTGATTGCAACTCTCACTTGGCAATGATAGCTACAGTTTAGAGTATGTTGTTTATTGATGATGCTACTACAAAATTTTGTATGTTGTGTGTTGAGTACATGTATGTTGTGTGTTGAGCCATGTATGCTCTCACCGTAGTGTGATTTTGTGTTAGTCTGGAATCTGTATGGTGTGTGTTGTAGCTGAACTTAACATCGGATTTGTGAATGCAATATTTCAAAGACAACCCTGATGACAAGAATCCCCTTTACAACACTAAGAATGAAGTCTACACTCAAGGCTGGACATTGGACAATGTAGTGATATCTTGGGGGCATGATGAATACATGTATTTGGTACATTTTATTAATGAGTAATTATTTTGAATAATTAGTTCAGATCGGGTGAAAAGTTGAGTATTTAGTTTTTTAGCATATGGTATGGTAGGGTATATTTGAGCATTTCTAAAGGACATAGATTCATGATTAGTTGTGTGGCTTAACCTTGTGATTTGATATGTACACCCCACATGATTCAATTGCTAGTTCAAGGTAAAGTTATGTTTAGTCTCGTAGATAGTTATGTTTAGTCCCATAGATAATTTTGTATCATACATTTTTTGGTTTTATTTCTATATTATCGATTTTGTGAAGTTAATTTTATTATTAATTTAATGTCCTACTAAATTGTTAAAATTTGGGTCTTTTTCCCTTCCCTGGAAGCGGTTACACGTAGCCACTTTCAGAGGAAGGGATTTTTTTAATCGTTGTAACAATTATAGCACTAGTTTTTTTGAAAATCGGTGCCTTTAAAAACCGGTGCTAAAATTAACACAGGTTAAAAAAACTGGTGCTAAAATTAGCACTAATTTTCACCGTGCACTTAGGCACTGGTTTTATGGGTAAAAAACCGGTGCTAGAACAAGAAAAAACCAGTGCTAGGCTCAGAATTCGGTGGCGCACAAATGAGAAAAGCATATAGACATTGATTACCCTTTTTGTTCGTGAGCTGGTGACATCTAGCAAGCTGCACGTTGCTCGTGTTCTGACTTCTCTACAGATTGTAGACATCTACACCAATGGGCTATCTCGTGTGTTGTTCGAGTTTTTCAGATCCAAGATGTGCATCAGCAAGCATCCGACGCTTCGCTTGGGGGGTGTTAGAATAAAGCAAGTACAAGATTAGAAAATATTTCATTCTATGTTGACTAGGCCTAGAGTTATATTTAGACTAGTCTTCTTGTACTCTATATATACTCTTCATCATTAATCATAATCATTATGGGAAATTACTTTATCACTTTCCATGGAAGTAAAAGGTGAGTCTGTCTGCCCCAACAAATACCCCCAAAGTTTCAACATTTTTTTAAGGAACCTAGTTAGATTTTATGATTATAATTTATTCTTATGTTTATACTATTAGTTTGGCTATTTAATTCATTAGTTTATCTCTTTTGAAAATATAAATGGATAAGGGTGATGTTGTTGCTGAGAGCAGTGTAATTCAAACTGGTAATTTTTAGTATAATTTGTTCATCTTTTTGTATTATTAGTTTAGGTATTTCGCGTGTTTATTTGTTATATTATAGAGTTGTAGTTGTGTCTGTGATGATTAGTCCCTGTTTCAACATATGAAAAATATTATGGTTAGATTTTATAACTATAATTATTCTTATATTTATATTGTTATGTTGATATTTTGCTTAATGCACATGAACATGTGCTTGTTATGCGTAAACTGGGTCATTAGTCAGGTATTCGACTACTGAACAAAGAGAGTATGAAACAAATTTTCAAGATGAAAAGTGATATATTTCTTCTGTTTTCAAAAAAGCATTCCATAGAAAATTAAGTTTTAAGATTAACTATGTTTCAAGATTAATTTTTCTCAATATTGTCAAGTGTAGCATTGAAGTTGTTGTTGTTGATATGTATGATTGGTTGAAGAAGGTTAAGGGTGATGCACTGCTGAGGGATCGCGCAACTTGTAACCAAGTGAAGGTGTTACTGAACAAACCCAAATTAAGTCGGATGACTTCGAAGATTTACAAGAGTTTTGGAATGACAATGTTTGTGCTATGGTTGATGAATGTGTCAACAATTAGAGAAGGTCACAGAACCAAGTTATCCTGACTTTTAACTTGTTTACTGAAGGTTAATAGGATAGCCTAGAAGGAGCGTCCCTGACTGTACAACCCCCCAAATAAGGACTTCGAGATGTTAGCGAGAACTTGTAATTATAAAATAGAATGAGTTTGTAGTGTGATTTAAATATTTAGTTTTGTTGTATTTGAATGATGAATGATTTTATTTTTGTATGATTATGGATGTAATATGCTAGGTAGTTGAATTTGTTTTGTTGTAACTGGATTAAAACTTGTAATTTTTTTGCTAACTCATTTCTAAAGTTTATCTCTTTAGTTCCATTGTATTTATCTTTAGTTTGTTATTAAAGTTTAACAGTTTGTCTAGCAGTGATTTTTTGGGTGTTTAAATTTTGCTTAGCCAAATTTACTATTTTTTCTGATTGTTACTTCATGTATCATTCTTTTTATAACAATGTGTTCCTTAGGAATATGGTTTGGTTATTTAGGTGTTTTTGTTTGATTATTTAGTTATTTAGTTCAAACATTAGAAAACTTCTAGTCATGTGTTATGGTTTACTTTTTCATCCTCATATTTTAATTTACTTATTCTAACATCAGTTCATGTGTATTTTGATTTAGTTTATTCATTTGAGTCATTAGTTTCAAACACTAGTTGCTTGGTTTAAATTAGTTTGATCATAATTTTATTTAATTAAGTTGCATTAGTTAGTTCAGATGTTCAAAGCATATGAAGCACAATTTAAATGATTAGTTTCAGAATTTAAGTCAATGGTACAAAATAATAATATAAATTCAATGTCAAATTGAATTCCATAGGTCTAAACTTGTTGCTTTGGTGTCTTTGTTCCAAACTCCTTTATCTTTGGTTTCTTTTTTTACTTCCATCCTTTAATTCTCTTGCTTCTTCCTTTGTCTTTGTGGGAGATGGATCTTGGATTGTTGGCGGTTTAGTGATGGAAGATTTTGATAGACTGCTTGAATTTTCACGTTCCTTTGTAGTTTTTGAGACAAGAATATTGATAGGTCGCTCAAATTGGTGTCCAAATATGTATCCTTTCAGTAACTCATTACATCACCTATTTTTTTTATTAGTTCATGTAATTTACAATTTAGTTCGACCTTAGTCATTGATAAATATGTGCTAGAGTACAATACCAAAATATTTTGAAAAAAAATCCAACTAATCAGATTTCAAACCTTCATCATCACAATAAATCATGTATTTATTGAGTTAAACCGTGTATTTAACATATTACTTTTTTACTACAGTAAATATTAAAACATAAAAATATGTTTAACAAAATGCATGTAATTGAATTCTAGATATTGATAAATCATCTTACAAATTTTGATAATTTATTTTATGTGTTAATGTTGTTACATCATTTATTTAATATGTTACTTTATACGTTCTAAAAAAAATTAACAACACGTGAATTTTCCCAATAAAATGCATAAAGTTATTTTTATATAGCAATTTTTATACACTTTACTTATTTACTTCATGTGTTTATGAGGTAAGATCTTGTATCTAATATATTACTTTATACTTTTAAGAAAATTTTACAATGCCAAAATATGTTTTTAAAAAATCCAACTAATCATATATTTCAGGCCTCCAGCATCACAATACGTAAGATATTTATTGAGTTACATCGTGTATTTAACATATTACTTCTTGGGTTACAAACATCAAAATATTCTTAACAAAATGAATGCAATTGAATTCTAGATATTGACGAATCATCTAATAAAGTTTAATCAGTTTACTTCATGTGTTAATGTATATACATCATTTATTAAATATGTTACTTTATACATTCCAGAAAATTTTAAAACACTTAAATGTTCCCAACAAAATGCATATAGCCAAATTTCAGACCTTGGTGAATTATCCATCATAATAATATCACGTTATTTCATGTGTTCATGCAGTTACATCTAGTGCTCACCATATTACTTTATATGTTTCAGCAAATTAAAAATACCTAAATTTCCTCAGTAAATTGCATATGTCCAAATTTTAAACCTTGAGGAGTTATTCAGAAGAATAATATCATGTTACTTCGTGTGTTCATGCAGTTATATCCATTGTTCATCATATTACTTCATACATTTAAGCAAATTAAAAAACACCTAAATTTCCTCAAAATTTGCATTCAACCAATTTTCAGACCTTGGGAAATTATCCATCTTAATAATATCACATTATTTCATGTGTTCATGCAGTTACATCAAGTGTTCATCATATTACTTCATTCGTCTCAACAAATTAAAAAAACACCTAAATTTCCTCAAAGAATTACATATAACTAGATTTCAGACCTTGATGAATTATCTAGAAGAATAATATCACGTTACTTCATGTGTTCATGCAATTACATCCAGTGTTCATCATATTACTTCATATATTTTGGAAAATTAAAAAATACCTAAATTTCCTCAAAAAATTGCATATAGCCAAATTTCATACCTTAAGAAACTATCCATCATAATAATATCACGTTACTTTATGTGTTCGTGCAGTTACATCCAGTGTTCATCATATTACTTCATACATTTTAGTAAATTAAAAAACACATAAATTTCCTCAAAAAAATTTCATATAGCCAAATTTGAGACCTTGAGGAATTATCCTGAAGAATAATATCACACTACTTCACGTGTTCAGACAGTTACATACAACGTTCATTATATTACTTTATACGTTTCGGTAAAATTGGAAAACACCTAAAATTTCTCAAAAAAATCATATAGCCAAATTTCTGACCTTGAGGAATCATCTAGAAGAATAAAATCACGTTACTTCATGTGTTCATGCATTTACATCCAGTGTTCATCATATTACTTCATACGTTTCAGCAAATTAATAAAGACCTAAATTTCCTCAAAAAATTTCATGTAGCCAAATTTCAGACCTTGAGAAATATCTAGAAGAATAATATCGCGTTACTTCATGTGTTCATCATATTACTTCATACGTTTCAGCAACTTAAAAAATACCTCCATTTTCTTCACATCATGCATGTAAATGACTTCCAAATATGGCAAAAAAATGCACAATACAAAAAATGTTACTTCATGTGTTCATGCAATTTCTTTATGCGTTTAACTGTATATACAAAATCAAAACCAAACCTGGATTTAAATTTGTTGAATCACTCGCATAACAGCAAAGACGAACCAGAAAGCGAAACCTGAAGATCACGAAGCAAATGAGTGAGCCAAACAACCTCCAAAGTAGTGTTGGCAAGAGCATGGTACTTAGACTCGGTACTAGAACGAGAAATAGCTGGTTGTTTCTTGGCACTCCAAGAAACCAGATTTCCACCCAGATAAACCGCATAACCATAAGTGGACTGACGAGTGTCCAGACAACGGGCCCAGTCAGCATCATAATATCCTAACACTTCTGGAGTGGCGGCAGAATGAAAAATCAACCAAATAGAAGAGTGCCATGAACATAACGCAAAATCTGTGAAACTGCAGCAAAATGATCATCCCCAGGATCCTGAAGATACTGACTCACTGTGTCGACCGAGAAAGCCAAATCTAGACGAGTGATGTTGAGATATTGAAGTTCCCCAACAAGAGAGCGATAAAGGATAGGATCCCAGAATGGCGGACTAGTGGAACTGTGCAGCTGAGAATCGGTAACAAATGGTGTAGAAACTGGTGTAGCATCAGTCATACCAGCCCGAGTTAGAATATCCTGAGCATACTTCTCTTGGCCAAGAAGTAACCTTGAGGAGGTAGGAGAAACTTCAAGACCAAGAAAGTAATGAAGAGCACAAAGATCCTTGATCACAAACTCTCTGCGCGTCCGAGAAATTAACTGTCAAAGAAGAGTCGAGTCGTTCCCTGTAAGAATAATGTCGTCCACATACACAAGGAGATACAGTAATTATGACCTTCTTGACTGGACAAATAAGGAAGTATCAGATGAGCTGTACTGAAAACCAAGTTGTGTAAGATAGCTGCTAAAACACTGGAACCAAGCTCGAGGAGCTTGCTTAAGACCATAAATGACCTTCCACATGCGACAAAAAAATCCAGATGAGAAGAATCCTGATAACCAACGGGCTGCTTCATATAGATTGGAGTGTCCAGAACACCATTAATAAAGGCGTTCTTGACATCCAACTGATGAAGTGGCCAAGAACGCATGGTGGCAATCGTAATAACTGTCTGAATAGTATAGGCTTTGACCACAGGACTGAAAGTATTGCCAAAGTCAAAGCCCGGAATCTATGAAAAACCCTGCGCCACAAGTCTGCCTTTGTGGCACTCAATAGTATCATCTGGGCAATAATTGAGCCGATAGACCCATTTGGAGCCAACGATGTTGGCATCCGAAAACTGAGACACCAAGTACCAAGTGTGCTGACTACGAAGAGCAACCATCTCATCATCCATAGCTGAAACCCAAGCTGGATCTTAAAGAGCCGAGCGATAATTAGTGGGCTCTGTCTGAGAAAGAAGTGCAGCAATAAGACCATGCACAATAATGTTTGAATAATCTGGTCGTTGAATGACACCAGTGGCTGACCGAGTGGCCCTCCGAAGAGTATGAGGCGGAGGCGGCGAGGCAGGAGGAGTCGGACCAGCGGATGACGCCGAAGAAGACCCAACTGAGTTGGCCAAGTGGTGACCGACGGAGAAGGTCAGAGAAGTGGTGGCCGAGACTGGCCGAGGCACCGTGACCGAAGGCTAAGAAGGTAGGACGGGTGATGGAGAAGTCGGTTCTGGGTCCGTCGTGCAAATGGTGCATGGTGGCATGAGAGACGATGCTAGAACGGGCACAGGGGCTGTAGAGTCACCATCAGGATCAATAAAAGTAGACACATCAAGAGCGGATGCTGGAGAGCCCGAGGTCGAAGAAGTAGCAAATGGAAAGTATGTCTCATCAAATTGAACATGATGAGTGATGTAGACTCTGCTTGTAGAAGAATCTAGACACCGAAAACCTTTGTACTGTGAACTGTAACCAATGAAAACACAAGGAATGTTGCAGTGAGATAATTTGTGATCCGCATATGGTCGAACAAATTGAAAGTCCCGGTACCCGAAAGGATGAAAATTCGATTAACTAGGGTCATGACCATATAGAAGCCCATAAGGAGAAGAACTGTGCAGTACAAGAGTAGGTAGTCGGTTAATCATGTATGAAGTTGCAGAAAATGCATCATCCTAGTAACAAATAGGCAGGTGCAAATGAAAGAGCATAGTAAGACCCATATCGGCAACATGCCTATGCTTGCGCTCCGCACGACCATTCTGTTCCGGAGTGTAAGGACACGATATCTGATGGTGAATGCCCTTAGTGGCGAAATTGGCCCGTAGACGAGTGCTCAGAAACTCCGTACCACCATCACTTTGAAAAACCTTAATTTGGGATGAAAACTGATTCTCCACAAATGCGTCAAATTGTAAGTAAGCATAAAAAATCTTACTTGCGGCGAAGTGGATAAAGCCAGGTGAAACAAGAATAATCATCCAAAAATAAAGCATAGTACAAAAAACCATTCGATGATAAAACATGGGAAGGTCCCCGTGAGTCACAATGAATCAAATCAAGTACATGCGTAGCACGTTTATGGTTCTCAACAAAAGCCAACCGTTGACTTTTCGCCATGACACAGGGGGCGCAGGTAACAGGTTTGGGCAACAAAGAAGACAAAGAAACTAGACCAGACTTATGCAAACTAGAAATAACTACCGTCGGTGCATGACCCAAGCGAGCATGCCAAAGCTCGTAGGATGCCCGTCCTTTACTCTGCTGTAAATTCAAGAAAAATGCTGAATCGCCTCTATCCAAAACATAGAGACCACTCTCACTGTGGCCCCATGTGAAAACCCCTACCGAAATGGAAATTAGAGTACATGTAATAATTAAATTTTATCAAATATTCCAATTTTTCCTTTAAATTTCCGATTTTTTTTAAAAATATGTATATATATGTTTATAAATAAATAAAATACATTATATATAATAATAATAATAATACTAATAACAATAAGTAAATAAATAAATAAGTAAGGGAAATTACCAAGAAGAAATTATACATAATAATACATATAGATATATTATGTGATAATAGTAATAATAAGCAAAGGAATGAGCAAAGGAATAAATAAATGCAAGAAATTACCGTGAAGGAAAAACTGTCAGCGAATGTGAAAAATCATCTAAAGTAATTTTTTGGGCAAGTGGTATTACTGGGAAGGAATGAACGGCGGACGTGAGAAGTAATTTTGGGCAAGTGGTATTACTGGGAAGGAATGAACGGCGGACGTGAAAAGTAATTTTAGGCAATATGCTTGAGGTTACATGATAAAATTTTAGGTTGAGTAGGTGTCAGAACCTATGTTTTATCTAGTATAAATTTTAGATCCCCAACTCTTACCTTCTCACGCAGCAAACAAAATTCTTACCAAAGAACAATGGTGAATAGTGGTAAAGTAGGATACGGAAGTTGCCTAAGCACAAGTCTAACCAAGGTGAGTGTTGCATCGCCCTAGCACGAAGTTAGTAAAATCTGACTTTATGTTTAAACACACACACACACACATATATATAATGCCATCAGAACCTGACTCTCTCGAGCTAAACTCTCCACCTCTCGAACCCCTGCTGAAACTTTACCTCTCAAACCCCTGTTGAAGCCCTATCTCTCGAACCCCTGCCAAAATACTACCTCTCGAACCCCTACCAAAATACTACCTCTCGACCCCTCCCAAAATACTACCCCTTGAACCCCTGCCAAAACTCTACCACTCGAACCCCTGCCACAAGTCTACCTCTCGAACCCCTACTGAAACCTTTACCCCTCGAGCTAATTCCTTGAAACCTTAACCCCTCGAATATGTGTCCCTGAAACCTTTACCCCTCGAACTAGATCCCTGAAAACGTTACCCCTCGAATATGTGTCCCTGAAGCCTTTACCCCTTGAACTAGTTCCCTGAAACCTCTACCTGTCGAACCTTACCCCTCAAACTAGTACTGCTGAAACTTTTACCTCTCGAACCTGTACCTCCCGAACTAATATCACCAAAACTGTTACCTCTCGAACTGTACCCCTCAAACCTTACTCCTTGAACTAGTCCTACTGAAACCTTTACCTCTCGAACCTTACCCCTCGAAGTAGTACTACTGAAATCTTTACCTCTTGAACCTCACCTCTCGAACCTGTACCACTCGAACTAATATCACCGAAACGGTTACCTCTCGAACCTTACCCCTCGAACCTTACTCCTCGAACCTTACCTCTCGAACCTTACCTCTCGAACCTTACCCCTCGAACTAGTACTACTGAAACCTTTACCTCTCGAACCTTACCTCTCGAACCTTACCCCTCGAACTAGTACTATTGAAACCTTTACCTCTTGAACCTCACCTCTCGAACCTATACCTCTCGAACTAATATCACCGAAACCATTACCTCTTAAACTGTACCCCTCGAACCTTACCCCTCGAACTAGTACTACTGAAACCTTTACCTCTCGAACCTTACCTCTCGACCCTTACCCCTCGAACTAGTACTACTGAAACCTTTACCTCTCATACCTCACCTCTCGAACCTGTACCTCTCAAACTGTACCCCTTGAACCTTACCCCTCGAACTAGTACTACTGAAACATTTACCTCTCGAACCTTACCTCTCAAACTAGTGCCACTAGAACCTTACCTCTCGAACCTCACCAACTGAACCCGTACCTTTAAAATCATCTAGCTGAACCTCACCACTCGAACTGATACCATTTATGACTCGAACCAGTACCACCCGATACCCATACCACTAGAACCTTCTCCACTTGAGTTCTTTGCTTGAACATCCTACCTAACTACTCGAACTGTAAGTACGTGAACTCATGTACTCGAAACCTGATACTCGAACCTTTTTACTCGATACTCTAGCCATGAGAGAGAGATATGATGGTTACACTCAAATGATGGTATTTACTGACTATTGAATTAAGGGTGTATTTTATCATACTATACTAGATTATCGTGAAACTGAACTCTTGAACTGCTCTGATATTTTCTGTGAAAGACCGGCTTGTACTTTATCTTGCCGTGTCAAACTTGAATTACATGCTACCTGATTACCTGTCTGTGAATTTTGTGGGCCTCGAGCGATTATAGTTTGGTCGAAGTCGGTGGGGAACGGTATTGATCGGACCGTCTGATTAGACCGGCTACACGTGGAGTTTGGTATGCTAGCATAACCACCTGACTGTTGCGAGCTCGTAACTGTACACCGACGTGAATGGGAAAGTGAATTCTAAACTGATAGCCTTTGGGCATCACTGACTGGGTTATGTCATGTATGTTAGTCATAGTTGCCACATAGGCACTTCGCAACAACTCTGCATTAACCACCTGTATCCTTTTACTGTGTGCTAAGACATACGTGGCTAGTTGTTAATTATTAATTGTTATTTCTGTTGTGAAAACCCCAACCGTAATGGTTGAATCTTGTCTACAAAACTAACAATTTATGTTACTGTATAATTGGGAAATAAAATAATTTATTGTAATTAGAAATACAAAAATCTATGATGATTGTGAACAATAAAAGGTAATAAATGAATCCAATCATTACTGAAGAGTAAGGCGTAAGATCTCCAGTGAGAATACTAACATGCAATACCACAATAATTACTGCAACAAAGGCTGACATTAGTCTCGACATGTTATCAGCAAAACATTGAGAAGGATAAAAGATAGAAGAAGAAACGTGGTTTTGAAATGTTGGATAAATTCAGATATATTTATATATATATACTATAAAAGATAGCCATTTATAACTGTTATATTACCATTGGGAATATAGCCGGTATACTGTCACTATACCTATGTTGACTAATTATAATTAAATGCTAAGAGCTAGTGTTGTCAAAGAAGATATAAATAAATAAATATATACACATATATATACATATATATATATATTTGTGTGTATATATAGACAATAATAATAATAAATAAATAAGTAAGTAATAAATAAACAAGTAAGGAAAATTAAGGAGAAATGGACGGCGGACGTAAGGAAATTTATCGAAAGTAATTTTGGCAAGTGGAATAACTGGGAGAAAGAGACGGCGGACGCAAAGGTTTTATCCAAAGTAGTTTTGGGCAAATAGAATTACTGGGAAGAGGAAATGAACGGCGGACGTGAGGGAGAATTTTCCAAAGTAATTTTTTGGGCAAGTGGACATAGGTTACAGGATAAAATTTCAGGTTGGTAGGTGTCAGAACCTAGGTTTTTATCCAGTATAAATATTTGATCCCAGTTCTTACTTCTCACCAACCTTAAGAAAAATTTCTTCCCAAAAGAATAGTGGTGAGCAGTGATAAAGCATGAGACGGAAGTTGCCAAGCCCAAGTCTAGCCACAGTGAGTGTTTTCATTGCCTTAGCATGAATTGAAGTAAAAAATATATATTTATCTTGTATGGGTACAGGCTGCCCTCAAACCCCTGCTGTGCCCTTGAACCCCTACTCTGCCCTTGGACCCCTGCTTTTACCCTGGAACCCCTGCTCTGCCCTCGAACCCATGTCCTCGAATCCCTATTTAACCTCTGCCTTCAAATCCCTATCCTTGAATCCCTATTAAACCTTTTTCCTCGAACCCGTGCCCTCGAACCCGTGCTAAACAGTAGCCCTCGAATCCATGTCCTCAAATCCCTATTAAATCTTTGTCCTTGAACCCCTGTCCTCGAACCCTTGCCCTCAAACCCCTGCTAAAGAGTACCTCTCGAATCCCTATTAAACCTTGACCCCTCGAACCCCTGCTAAACAGTACCCCTCGAATCCCTGTTCTCGAACCCCTGCTAAACAGTACCCCTCGAATCCCTGTCCTTGAACCCCTGCTAAACAGCAACCTCTCGAACCCTTGCCCTCGAACCCCTGCTAAACAGTAGCCCTCGAATCCATGTCCTTGAATCCCTATTAAACTTTGTCCTTGAACCCTTTCCCTCGAACCCCTGCTAAACAGTACCCCTCGAATCCCTATTAAACCTTGACCCTTCGAACCCTTACTAAACAGTACCCCTCGAATCCCTGTCCTCGAACCCCTGCTAAACAGTACCCCTCGAATCCCTGTCCTCCAACCCCTGCTAAACAGTATCCTCTCGAACCCATGTCCTCGAACCCCTGCTAAACTGTACCCCTCGAATCCCTGTCCTCGAACCCCTACTAAACAGTACCCCTCGAATCCCTGTCCTCGAACCCCTGCTAAACAGTAACCTCTTAATCCCATGCCTCGAACCCCTGCTAAACAGTACCCCTCGAATCCCAATCCTCGAACCCCTGCTAAACAGTAACCTCTCGAACCCATGTCCTCGAATCCCTATTGAAAACTACATCTCAAACCCCTGTTAAACACTAATCTCTCGAAACCCTGTGCACGAACCTCTACTAAACAGTACCTCTTGAACCACTGAAAAAAATTCACCCCTCGAACTACTGAAAATTTTAGCCCTCAAACTAATGAAAGACTTCACCCCTCGAACCTTACCCCTCAAACCAGTACCACCCAATACCCGTTCCACTTGAACCTTCTCCACTAGAATTCTTTACTTGAACCCCTTGTGCTCGAACCCCTTGTACTCGAACCCCTTGTACTCGAACCCCATGTACTCGTACCCAACTACTCGAACCCCTTGTACCTGAACCCAACTACTCGAACCCCTTGTACTCGAACCCAACTACTCGAACCCCTATACTCGAAATACATACTCGAACCTATACTTGAACCCCTATACTCGAACCCCTTGTACTCGTACCCAACTACTCGAACCCCTTGTACCCGAACTCAACTACTCGAACCCCTTGTACTCGAACCCCTTGTACTCGAACCCAACTAATCAAACCCCTGTACTCAAAATACATACTCGAACCTGTACTTGAACTCCATTATAAAGGGACATACATGTCAAAAATAAATTGATAATATATACTGACTATTAAACTGAGTGTGTGTATTACTGTGTTCAATTATAGTGAAACTGAGTTATGAACTGCTCCGATATTTTTCTATGAATGACTGGCTTGTACTTTATCTTGCTGTGTCAAACTTGAATCATATACTGCTCTGATATGTTATGTGGATGACCGTCTTGTACTTTATCTTGTCGTGTCAAACTTGAAATATCTGCTACCTGATTACCTGCCTGTGATTTTTGGGGCCCCCGACGCCATTATAGTTCGGTCAAAGTCGACGGGGAACGGTATTGACTAGACCATCTGATTAGACCGGCTGCTCATGGAGTTTCTGGTATGCTAGCATTACCCACTGTACTGTACTGATACGAGCTCGTAACTAAACATCTATTTGAATGTGGTGGACGATACTGAATACTGGACTAACTGATGGCCTTCGGACACTACTGAAAGGTTGTGCCTTGTATGTTAGTCAGAGTTTCCACATAGGCACTTGGCAACAACTTGGAACTAACCACCCGTATCCTTTTACTATGTGCTCGGACATATGTGGCTATTTTTTATTTGATATTCTGTGATCACTAAAACTCAACTGGGTAAATACTGGCAATGAAACCTCACTAAGCAAGGAGCTTACCTAGTTAAACAACCCTTTTTTAGGTGAACAAGAACTGTAAGAGAAAAACCCGTTGATGCCTTTACTTACTTTGAGAGAGATCCTGGATGAACTTTAACATGAAATTTGAATCTGTAATAGTTAGGTGAAACTTTCATTTAACATTAACACTTTCACTGTAATAGTAAGTTAGGATTTGAATTATCTAAATCACTTCCGCATATAATCTATCTACTTGTTACTGTTATCATTTTCAGTAGCACGACCAAACCCGACCCGACATTGTACGTTGGGTTTGGGGTGTTACATCTGAGATCACTAAAACTCAACTGGGTAAATACTAGCGATGGAATATGTGCATTTGTTCATACAAGTTACTCCCTCCATCCCAATTATTTTTGTGGAGAGAGAAAATTTTTTAAGAGTTCATTATTATATGCTTTCTTTCATTTGGTAAAATGGTAAATAAAAAATACGGTGGAACATCCAAGGGGGCCCCCCATAAGAGTACATGCGATCCCACCAAATACAGAAAGTAATGCAAACCCTAAGCTAAATTATGAGAAGCCTAGTGAAAAACGAGATGGGGGGGGGGGGTGCCCGTTAAAATGCTAAACCTAAGCTAGATGGTGCTAGGCCTAGGGGAATAAATGCATGTCCAGATACAAGTGTGAATCTAGACCTATACATAGCAACCAGAAATGTGTATTGGCTCTTCATGTGATCTCCTAATTGTAACCGAGACTTGGGTCTCGGGTCTTGAAGAAAAGGTGATGAAGAAGCCGCCAGTGGTAGACATAAAGCAGCCGAGTGTAGTGTACTCGGGTCTTGAATGGTCGCCATGGTGTGTTAGTGGTGCTGAATTTGAGTGAAGCTGGGACCGCCAATGGAGGAGCAGCTTCTACCATATACACCCCTAAGATGAAGAAAAAAATGTGTTATTAGCCTTCAAACGGTCTCATGGTGTGAACCGAGGCTATTTTAGAGGGCAAGAGTATTCGTAGGCAGTGCCAATAACTCTTGTGGATCCCTCAAAAAATAACCTCCCTAATGATTGAGAGAACGGACATAGCTTATACGGCGTGTGTCAAGCCTAGCGATTCTATAATCGCCCACTCCATTTTAAGCAAATGGATAGCTATATGCTAACTTAACACAAAGTGTAGCGTGAGCATAGAGCGTGGTAACCGTCATTAATTAATTTCGCATACGCTAATTAATTAACCCACTACCCGACTCCTATGGTTGTGCAACCAAATGAAGAAAGACTGATCTCCCACCCTCATCGGCTATAGTGCACAAGTATTTCCAAGGGGAAATGTGTGATCAAAGCATGGAAAAAACTCATACATACGCCCAATACAATTTTAGCCCGAAGAGAAGGACAAAACCCAACAAAAAACCCCCAAATAGGGCAAAAAATGAAGCAAATTTAGCCAAAAAATAAGGGGGGAAACCCATTTAATTCATGCGGGCCAGCAGCTTTTTTTCAGCCCATTTATTCACCAAATTTGCGGGTCAATTAGGGGCAAACTCAGGTCGAATCCGGGTCAAACGAGAAGGCCATGTAGGCTGAAAATAATTCTGATTTAAATAGGCCCAACACTCCTTGAATTCAGCCCACCACTCAAGAGTACAACATCCACCATTCGAGAGAGTACACCATCTACCTCTCGAACCCATCCGCCCATCGAAAGAGTACACTATCCACCCCTCGAACCCGTAGTACACCATCCACCACTCGAAGCCATCTACCCCTCGAACCCGTAGTACACCATCCACCATTCGAGAGTACTTCTCGCCACTCGAACCCATTTTACGCGAACCACCAGTCGAGAGAACAACTACCATCACTCGAACCCATAGTACGCGAACCACCAGTCGAGAGTACACAAGATAGTACACCATCTACCAATTGAGAGGACAACATCCACCACTCGAACTCATAGTACACGAATGATGTGTGTTAATTTTGTTGTTTATTTTATTGGGATTAACTGTGATTTTACGAGATTAATGTGCACTTTAGGTGTTTTATTTGTAACAGATCACAGTTTTTGGGCTCAGAAGGAATTTGGAGGAGAGTTAGGAGCATTGGGCAATTTCGGCAAATGAAGCAATCAAATGGAAAGCAGAACCGTAACAGTTATTTTGGAGCTGATTTGAACTGATTTAAGAAGATATTGAGGGAGATATCCTTGGAGATAACTTTGGAGATTTGATTGAATTTTATTTCTTCAAATCAGAATTCAAATTTAGAAATATTCTATTGTATTTGGAAGAGTTCAATATGGACAAGATTTGTAATTGCTGCATGCATATATATACGCAGAATGCCGACATGCCGTGCGGAATTATTCATTCTTATTATCGGTTCCAGAACCAAAAACATCAGTTTTAGTTTAGTTCAGTATTTCAGAGAGCAGACCGGAATTTGCTTTCTTGTTGATTCAATTATTTGGAGTTTAGGATTATTGTGATCATTCTTTCTTGCACTGATTTCCGTGCGATTGAATTTATCAGTTCGCCTTCTTTCTTTCCTTCCATTGGTGCGCAAATAATCAAATTTTGTTCCTTGATAATTATTTGGTAGCCGCATTCATGCACGGTTTATTTATTGATTTCAAGCATTAATCACGTTAGTGTGCATGCATTAGGTTTTGCATATAATCTCCTATTTGTTTCAGTAATATCATCATTATTTTATAGGTAAATTATGTTTACATATCATATGAATTGTTGTTTACTTTAATCGAGTATCTAATCCATTTATCGGCAGAGAATAACAAATGTTAGTTTGTAAATCGTGAGGTCTAATTGCATTATAATTGATTCTTGCATGTTCTTGATTGTTCTTGGTTGAATTTTATTTCTAATATGTTTAAGTCTGATCAACTTAAATATTTTTGGAATACTGCTATCTAATTTCCGTCAATACGTAATTGTTGGATGGGATTAGTAAGTAGCACAGTCTTGTGAAAAACAGCTAGCTAACTAAGACTGTAATAGCAAGATAGGGAATAATTGAGCGTGCGTTACTATTTGCTTTTACTTTGGTAATTGCTATATCGGGTTCTTTTAATACTTAATGCTATCAAAATATGTTCTGGTTTAGCGAATACTTTATGGAAACATTTTGGTAAGGGAAACAGTTAATTAATCATAATTAGTTGTCTGTCGATAAAGTAAGAAAGAATTGGGGGGTTAAGCGTACCTACTTCCCTACTTCCCTATAACCAGTAGATGTGTAGGAATTGATTCATTATTGCGCCTATGATCGATATTAACTAGCATGAGTTATTCTTAGCCGATATCATTCATTTTTATATTTTTAAAGTCGTCATTTGCATTGTTTAGAAGTTAGTAAAATCATTCTATTTGAGGCGTGGTGGCATCACCGAAAGGGTTTTCAAAATTAGTGGAAAAAATAATAATTATTGATTATTGCTTTTGCTCCTCGTGGGATCGACCCTGCTTGTCATTGTACTAATCAGTATTAATCTGAATTTGCAGGTTATTTAGCGAGTTAAACGACGCTCACCAGAGAACCACTAGTCGAGAGTACACGAGATAGGACACCATCCACCCCTCGAGAGAGTACACCATCCGTGCCTCGAACCCATCCGCCCCTCGAAGTAGTACATCATCCACCACTCGAGAGTACTTCTCATCCACCCCGCGAACCCGTAGTACATCACCCACCACTCGAGAGTACATCTCGCCAGTCGAACCCATTGTACGCGAACCACCCGTCGAGAGGACAGCATCCGCCACTCAAACCCATAGTACGCGAACCCCCAATCAAGAGTACACAAGATAGTACATCTACCACTCGAGAGGGTACACCATCTACCACTTAAGAGTACAACATCCACCATTCGAGAGGGTACAACATCCACCATTCGAGAGGGTAAAACATCCACCATTTGAGAGGGTACAACATCCACCATTCGAGAGGGTACAACATCCACCATTCGAGAGGGTACAACATCCACCATTCGAGAGGGTACAACATCCACCATTCGAGAGGGTACAACATCCACCATTCGAGAGGGTACAACATCCATCACTCGAGAGGGTAAACCATCCACCACTCGAGAGTACAGCATCCACCACTCGAGAGTACAATATCCACCACACGAGATCTAAGCAGCTAGGGTTTAAAACCCTTGACCCGGCTGTAGTAGGAGGTCATATGACCCGCGTCGCCTTGAACTGGGTCAAAATCCTAGGGAGCCTCTGTGCCATTTTTTCATGCTCGGGTATAGTGACCTGGCGGCGCTCAAGAAACGGGTCAAGCGCCCAGATCTGTGTCCTCGCCGGATTCACGTCTTTCCGGTGAATTTGATTCAAAAACTCAAACCTTCATCCTCCAAATAATCCATCCTTTATGAAAAATCCACTCCTTCATTCATCTTGATCTATGCATTATCATGAAATTGAAAAATGTTGAGAAAACCTTGGGCAAATCGTCGTTGATGATTCCGATTAAACCAATTCACCATGGTCGGCCCTCGTACCTCGAATAGCAGCTTGTAAGACTCCGATCAAGCCTCGATTAACCGCATTCATTCAACCAACACATAGCAAATCATCTCCAAACATCTGTCTTGAATCCAACTAATCCTAAAACATCAACCCCATATAACAATAACATTCAAACACCCAAAATCTTGAATTCCATATGAGTGTTCATCGGACAGGAAAATAAATCTGAACTCTTGGCATAAAACATAGCAATCTGGTCAAAAATTCTGATTAAAACAAACAACCATGGTCGGGCGGGTACCGGGATCTGATCATATGTTTGCCCTCTCAACGAATCCATCATGAACTCTTCCAAATAGTAAAAAAATTTATGCCTCAAATTCATCTCTACTCCCAATCCAACATAAACATCACATACTATCCACCATAAACAAATAATCTTCCATACAAATCCACACAAATTCATCATAAATAAGCCCCTCATCCGTCATCCAAATTAGATCTATCAACGAAAGATTAAAACTTACTTGGAGTAATGATAGATCTTCATCTAATCCACTCCATCAACAAACAAGATTGAAGATCAAAATCTTCAACCATACTTCGAGTCCGGATCTGAATCCATCCTCCTCCATGGTGTGCACAAATCAACGGCGATGACCGACAAGGTAACCGTTGAAAAATTCAAGATCGAAAAAGCAGATCTTCATCCAAAAATCTAAGATTCAAAAATCAAATCTTCAAATTCTAGAACAAATCTTACATTGAAAGAAGCCCTACGAGGAATCCAACCTTAATGTTGGATTCCTCGCCGGAAACTGAGAATCGTAGAAGAGAAACTAGAAGAAAAATGACTCTGATGTTGAGGAGAAGGACTGCATCCTTTTTTTTTCTCCAGAGAGAACTTTCTCTTTCTACTTTTTTCCAAAAGGAGAGAGGGGTATAACACGAGGACTTCCCAGTGGGTCACCCATCCTAGTACTATTCTCGCTCGAGCACACTCAACTTTGGAGTACTAATGGTATCCAGTGCATTAGTGATGGTATGATGGTACCCATATGCTTTCTTGTCATATGCTGGTGGGGTATGTTCATTTTATTATTATTTTTATTTAATTTCATCTTTTTTTAAAATAAAAAACAAATAAAAATTAGGTAAAAGAGAAAATGAAGTAAAAAGTACAAACATAGGTACGACGTCTAAAAAAAACAATAATAGGTGGAACGGAAGATACCATGCTTCAGACAGTATACATCAAAAACTAGGGGAAAAGTGAAGCAGTAAAGAAGATACCAGCTTCAAACAGTGTACATGAAAAACTAGGGGAAAAGTGGATCATATGTCTGACACAAGAAAATAAAAATCTGAAAAGAAATGCATCAAGTGATGAACCCCTCACTACAAGACACGCAGCAACGTAATGGGGGATAACCGGACAAGGCATTATGATTGCTGCAGTACATTTCCTACCTTAGGAAGCAAGGAAAATGAGGCTTCCTTCAACCGCATGCCAACTCTATGAGGGTGATTTTTCATAATCCACACTTTCCTAAACCCAAATTCTCCGCAACAAGAATGTCGGATTACGCCGCCGTGAGCTGCCTGCTGGAGAGCCTGAGCCAGATTCTGAAGCACAAGCACCACCTCATAGCCGCCGACATCGTTGAGAACCTCTGCCGGGAGCTGACGGTCCTCCAGGGCGTCGTGAAGGACAGTGACGGCGGCCGCGAGGTGGTCGATGAAGCCGAGGATGCTGTGGATTCTTATCTGGTGCAGGCGGCCGTGCAGCGGTCCAAGCCGTGGATCAAGAGAAAGTTTCAGGTCTTGGATTACCCGAAGAAACTCCGGGAGATTGGGATGGAGATCCAAAAAGTGAGCGCTAAGATCAAGGCTGTGGTGCCCCAGTGTGAGGCCATTGTGCACCCCAAACAGGTAATCCCTGGGAAATTTCTATTAGTTAGGCTACCGTAGCTGTGCATGGCAACATTTGTGTCTCTATTTTCACAGTTTTTTTAAAAAATATTTCTTGAGGACGCATTCAGTGAATGCTTCATTTCCGTTTTTTCCCCCCGTTAATTTCTTGAATTTTCCTATAGGTATTTAAACGTTTATTATTTTTTTTCCTTTTTTTTCTCGGGTCCCTTCGAGGGTAAAACCCCTTCGAGGGCAGATCCCCTTCAGGGTAAACCCCCTTCGAGGGTATAACCCCTTCGAGGGCAGAGCCACGTCGAGGGCTTGACTCCCTCGAGGGCTGAGCCCCTTTGAGGGTATGACCCCTTCGGGGGCCGAATGGGCGGAGCCCCTTCGAGGGTATGGGTCGTTCGAGGACAGAGGCCCTTCGAGGGTATGGCCCCTTCGAGGGCAGAGCCCCTTCGAGGGTATGACACCTTCGAGTGTAGAGCCCTTCTAGGGTTTGACCCCTTCGACGGCAAAGGCCCCTCGAGGATGTAACCCCTTCGAGGGTATAAACCCTTCGAGGGCATAGCCCCCCTCGAAAACTCGAGCTCCTCCAGCACTCGAATGCTTCCCTGGAGCACACAGACTCCTCCAGCTCACGAAATACCCCTCCCGAGCACTCAAGCATCTCCATCTCTCGAATGCCCCTCCCGAGCATTCGAATCCCTCCTGCGGTCAAACCTCTACCACCAATTCCCCTTCGAGCAGTCGAGTAGCTCTGGAGGGCTTACATAACAGTCGCTCGAGCACTCGAGTACCCAGCACTCAATTACTCGAATACCTCCATCCCTCGAACTCCTTTCCTCACTCGAGTTAAAAAATCTGTGAAAATAGAGAATGCATTTCTTGAATTTTCCTATAGGTATTTACACGTGGATGAATGCGTCCTCCAATCCCTGTTAAAAATCAGAATTTTCCTCCCAGCCTCGTCATAATACTTTTATAATTGTACAGTATGCCCTGTATTTATTAGCAATTTAAAAAAAAAACTCCATCCCAATTTCGAATTTATAATAATAACAGAATAAACTCTTGCCTAAAATTTAGACTACCTAAAGTAAACTTTGTGTTAAGTATTTTGATTTAAAATGATATTACTAACAAGGCAAAGTCTTGGGAAAGACGGTCTTTCGAATAATAAAAGGTAAAAGGTCTTAGTTGCAACATTAAAAATTTAGTATGCAACATGTAGTAGTTATAAAATTTATAACCCGGTTCATGCAACCCGAAAATTTTATCTTAATTTCTTCTAATTTACACTTTAAACCTTGGTCTTTCCATGACTTATGGAAAGACCGTCTTTCAAGAGACGCACTCAACAAACAATATTCTCAATCATGATAATTAAATTTCATCTATTTTAGTTATTTTGATTTAAAGAATAATTAATAAATTGTATATTTTACTGATTAAAATTCCTTATTTTATATTGAGGTCTTAATTAATAAAATGTGGACTACAAAAAAATTATATGTATATATATATATATATGTGTGTGTTAAATTTAATACCCGTTTTCAAGAAATTATAGAATTCAAACAGTATTTTAAAAAAATATATCAATATAAATTAAGAAAAATTAAAAATAATAAAAAATATGAGGACGCATTCTACGAATGCGTCCTCTAAACGATCTGGTTTTAAAAAAAATAAAAAATTTGCATCCGAAAATCAGTGAGTCCTCCACCTTTGTGTCCATCACCCAGCACATGCATATATTGCATCCAAAAATTTACTATTCAGCACCAAATAATCAAGAATTCGGTAATCCCTCTATTTGCTCTTTCCTGTTTCATGATTTTTAGTGTTCTTATTTCAGATGTAGTGAACCATGTGAGTGAAGTGAAGTGTCTGGTTCCGCCATGTAACCAGATACCTGTGATTGTTGCTAATGGCCAAACTGAACACATTTCATTACTAATTAGTCTGAACTATATATGTGTTGTTTAATGTCACAGACTCCCAGTGTTGGGGGAGAAAACATGGAGGGTTTTGATTTGGCCGTCGAAGAAATTAGCAAACTTCTTACACAAGGACCACGCCAGTTTGCAGCAGTCTCTATTGTCGGAATGCAGGGGCTCGGAAAGACCACACTAGCTAAGAATGTGTTGAAGCGTCGGAATGTAGATTATCATTTCATCTATAAAGCGTTTGTTTGCGTTTCGAAAGAATACGAGAGAAGAGAAGTGTTTCTGGAGATTTTGAGCTCGTTTGGAGTAGGGATTTTCGAAATAAGTAACAAGTCAGAGCGGGAGTTAGAGGAGGCTGTGTATAGTGAGTTGGAGGGGGGGAAAAGCTATTTGATTGTGTTGGATGATGTGTTGGAGATTGAGGATTGGGATAAACTGAAGCGTGCATTTCCCATCAACAACAGCAGACGATGCAGAGTGCTGATAACCACCCGCAATGCAATGGTAGCGGAGCATGCAAATCCTAACAAGGAATTCCATTACACGCTGAAGCCGTTGCCACTTGAAAAGAGTCAGGAGTTACTGAGACGTAAGGTTTTCGAGGGCAACAACTGTCCCGAGGAGTTGCAGAAGTACGAGGCACAGATTCTGGAGAAATGTGATGGTTCTCCATTAGCAATAGCGGTTATTGTAGGCATCATTGGTGACAGAGTGGAGTGTTTGAAGCGTGTTGCGGATAGTGTGAAAGACTACGACATTGGTAGGATACAAGAGGAGGTGATTGAGCTGATGTATAAGCACTTGCCAAGCCATCTAAAGCCATGCTTTGTTTACCTCGGGGTCTTTCCAGATGGCACTGAGATCCCTGTGTGGAAGTTGATACGCCTTTGGATTGCCGAAGGGCTGATTCCACACCAAGGAGAAGGAGAATTGATGATGGAGGATTTGGCAGAGCAATGGTTGGAAGAGCTTGTTCATAGAAGCTTAGTGATGATTGTGAAGAGGAGATCCAACGACAAAATCAAGACTTGTCGGATGCACGGCGTCCTTCGTGACTTCTGCAACAACCGAGGGAAGGAAGAAAACATGTACCAAGTGATAAAAAGTGATAATTTACATGAGTTTCTTACTGAAGCAGCAAGTTTGGATGGGTATCGCCGCCTCTGCATAGACAATGCCAATGTTGAGAGCTACCTGGGGAGACCTTATGGCAAGCGCGTTCGCTCTTTCCTAGCTTTCGCAAAAGAAGAAACGATGGTTGAACTGAACCTGGTTTCTTCCATCCAAAAAGCCTTCAAGCTCCTTAAGGTGCTAGAGATTCCATCCATCACCATGCCTCGTTTTCCATCGGATCTCTGCAACCTTGTTCTTTTGAAATATGTGGCCATTTCTATCACCTTCTCAGGGCTTCCTCAAGCCATGACTTCCATGTGGAACTTGCAAACCCTCATAGTGAGCACAACATCTCCTCGGCTCGAGATGGAAGTAGGCATATTGAATATGCCTCATTTGAGGCATCTTCATACCAATGCACCCGCCATTCTATGTAGTTCTGAGCCCAGCAAACTCCAGGAAAGTAAAAATCTCCAAACACTGTCAACCATCTCAGCTGATAGTTGCAGTGAGGAGATCTTCCACCACATTCCCAATATCAGGAAACTATCCATTTCCGGTCCTTTAGAGAAGCTTTTTAAGGTTAGTGGTGAATCTTGCTTATTTGGCTGTCTTCGCAAACTAGAATCCCTCGAAAACCTGAAGCTACTGAATGATATAAAGTCTCCATTGTACAGCAGCCTGCCTTCAGAGAAACACTTCCCTAAACAGTTAACCAAGCTTACTCTCTCTCACACCTTACTAGAATGGAAAGAGATGTCGACACTGGGGAAGCTCCAGAAGCTGGAAGTTCTCAAGTTGAAAAACAGTGCATTTCAAGGAAGGTTGTGGCAGACCGAGAAGGACGGTTTTCTTGTGCTTAAACACTTGTACATTGGAAGATTAGACTTGGTTTCTTGGGAGGCTTCTGTGGACCATTTCCCTCAACTCAGGAGACTCGAAATCAATAACTGTGATAAGCTTAAGGCCTTTCCCCAAGGTTTGGCTGACATTCCTAGCCTCCAAATGGTGGTCCTTTGTTGCACCAGTTATGACGTGGCTTCCACCGCCATTCAAGCACAGGAGAAGGGCAACAAAAACACCAGCTTTAAGCTGTCAATTTATCCCCCCGATCTTGTAGATTGATGAGAGAAACCATGAACATTGCTTGGTGTTGTGTGTGTTTCTCTCAAATCATTTCTAACTTGTAAGGAATTAAGTTTGGAGGTTGTACTTGTGTTTTGTTCTGTATATAATGATGAAAACGTTGGCTGTTATTTTATGTACAATTCCAAACAGTTTGGAACCTCGTTGTACCTCTGTTCATGTAAAACTCTTGCGAGTACACAAAGCTCCTCAATATAGCCTGGAGCGCGGTGACTAACATTTGCTGAACTTTGCATAATTGTTAGAAAAATAAGGAGCGGTGTCTCTACTGTTTTCAAATTAAGCCCAAATAATGTTGGAGTATTTCATGACAGGTTCGATCATAGGATGTTTGTGTCTGACTGTGGCTGAGAGCTTGATCCAACTGTGCATGGTCGTGAATATAGTGCATTCGTAGACTCGTGTTTGTTTTACTCCCTCCGTCCCAAATTAAATGGTATGAGAGAGAATTTCATGTTCATCAAGAAATTTGTCTAATCGTTAATATGTTTAATTACGTATAATTTTGGCATACAAAAAGTTACTTTTCAGAAATTACGTGTTACGACGAATCAAACCATATTATATATGATAATATTATTGTTTATATATCTATTTAAATATGTGGTCAAAGTTGGACGGTGAATAGTGACATTTTATGAAGTATGCAGTTTAATTTAGGACGGAGGGAGTATATTATTCTAAAAATAACAGTGCGTCTTCATGCCAAGTCAAAAAAATCATGCGGTCAAAGACTATGCATGCCAGAGGTTTATGCATGCAAATTCTACAAAGTGAGTGATGAAAAAAAGTTGTCAGGATATTGCCAAGTCAAAATAATCAGGCGAAATTGTGCTATGCAGTAGTTTTTTGGATGCTGCCAAGTCAAAAATTGCCGGCGCATTCTTGGATTCTATGAAAAAATTCAGGGAGGACGCATTAACACAATGCGTCCTCTACTTTGTATGACGGAAAAAAATATTAATGCACTGAGGACGCATTTGCCAAATGAGTCCTCAGGCATTCAGAATAAAAAAAAATTAGAAAACATAGAGGACGCATTGTGCTAATGCGTCCTACACACTTGTATCCATGAGTAGATATTGTAGCCATAGATATAGAATTTTCCCGACTGTGGCTTCATGCAGGTTAGCTTGGTTCGCAGCGTTGCGAAGACAGTCTTCGCGGAGATGGAGACGGCGTTGAGAATGAGATACAAGGTTGGAACCATGATAGAGAGATTCCAAGGGCTGCCCTTGTTGTAGATTAGGTACTAATGCATAAACTTTTCGCCGCTTCATGATAGAATGTTTGTTTGGCATACTTGTGACATAAGAAATGCATGCTATCGTATTTGGTATTACAAAATTTGCAGATAGTATTTGGTGCAAAATAAGTCTGTTAGTACAAAATCTGTACAAAACTAATACTGAGTCGTTGCCTCATCATGCTCATACATGTAACTCCACAAGTTGATGGTGTAGCCACAGATATTGGGTCCAAACATAATATTGCAGAGGAAGATGAAAGAGCCTCCCCCTCTGAAATTGGGTACCCATTGACTTCATACATTTTGCTTTTATTTTGCAAGTCTTCACGTAGAAGCGATTCAAACTGATTTTTGTTCATGGGATCTCCTACCAGCATCAGCCTCTTTCCTCTTAATCTCACCAAAGAATCCGGTGCATTAAACCTGCACAAATCAGGCGGTGAGCTGTTTTCACTGAAATAGTTTCCTGGCACCTTGGTGCAAAAATCTTAATAAATGTGCCAGAGGAAAGAGCAAAGCTATATTGCTCCCATTTGAAAGGCATCTAGGCAGAGTGAAATGTTATTTATATAACTGCATTAGTCTTTCGTCCAAACAACTTAACACACTCATCTCCACTCCTACTAGTTTAACAACAGATCCCGGACAAAATGACAATTAACTTTAATATGCTTCGTACGTTCATGTAACATTGGATTTGCTACAATATGAAGAGCATATTGACTGTCACAAAACAAACGCATAGGAGCAGTATGCGCAACCCCTAAGTCTTTCCGTAAAGACCTAAGCAATAACAACTCACAACAGGTAACAGCCATAGCACGATACTCTGCTGCAGCAGAAGACCGAGAAACTGTAGGTTGCTTCTTGGTCTTCCAAGAAACCAGAGAATCGCCAATCATCACAAAGTAACCGGAAAGAGAACGCCGGGTAATAGGGCAAGCAGCCCAATCAGAATCATAGTTAGCAGTCAACTGTAACGCACTACGGGAAGAAAGAAATAAACCCTGACCAGGATGGCTCTTCAAGTAGTGCAACACACGAACTGCATAGGAACACAGTGGGACTTCATGAATTGAGCAACAGTGTGAATAGAATAACTAAGCTCAGGACGTGTAATGGTAAGGTATATCGGGCGCCCAACCAGTCGCCTGTACTACTCAGGATCATGGTAAAGTGGGACATCAACACGCGTCAGATCGTGTTGCTGCTCCATCGGAAAGTCAGTCAGTTTAGAGGCAGACATACCTGTATCAGATAAAATGTCCAAGGAATATTTCCTTTGTGAAAGAAACATCCCCTCCGGTCTTCTAGCAATCTATATGCCTAAGAAATACTTAAGTAAACCAAGATCTTTCATATGGAAACAAGAACTCAAGTATTTCTTGAACTCAGAGATGAGCGCAAAAGAGCTTCCAGCAATGACCAAATCATCCACATAAACCAGAACATGCAAAGAAACCGATCCACGAGAAAAGACAAACAAAGAGTAATATGTCTTACTCTGAACAAAACCAAATGCTCGTAAAGCCTGAGCCAATTTGGAAAACCAATTTCTAGTAGCCTGACGAAGACTATAAAGAGATTTCTGAAGGCGACATACCTGACCATGGGGCGCGGCATAGCCTAGTGGGGGTCGCATAAAAACCTCTTCATGCAAATCACCATGCAGGAAAACATTATGCACATCCATCTGATGCAGTTCCCCACCACGAATGACCGCAACAGATAAGAATAGACGAACATAACTCATCTTTGCAACCAGATCAAATATCTCATTATAATCAATACCCTCAACCTGGCAATTCCCAAGAACCACTAGGCACACCTTATGACGTTCAATAGAACCATCTGACTTGAACTTTGTCTGGTAAACCTATTTGCAACCAATCGCCTTCTTATTCAGAGGCAAAGGGGCCAAAGTCCAAGTCAGATTGCGCTCAAGCGCAGTAAGCTCTTCATTCATAGCATCTCGCTAATGACTGATATTTTACTATCGGGATTGTGACCATCTTATGAGATTGGACGACAGGGATTTGTCCCAGCACTCTCAGGCCGTAGCCCCCCCTCCCCCTCTTCCCCACGCCTATTTGTTCCCCGAACCAAAAAATCCTTTCTTCTTCCAACTTTTCAATCTTCCCATTTTTTACCAAACACAAGTCATTTATGGATATTATTGGGAGGTCCGTGCAGATCGAGTCTAGTCAGATATATAATGAAACCGCCGCGTCTGCTTTCACTTCGCCTTGTTCGCAGTTATGGACCGGGGTCTAATTCAACCCCCAATGTTAACCAGAACCGGGGGAGGGTGAGAGGAAAGGGGGATCATAATGCATTTATCTCTATTCCAGACAAATTGTATGAAGAAGTTCCCAAATGCGGGATGTGATGCCTCAGAATAAGTGGTGGGATCTGCACTAGACGTTACTGCACCCAAAAATCTAGAATGCATACTAGAAAAATTATCACAATTTACATAATTAGTAAGAGGATAGAGAACACCTGAGAATCGTAACGGTGCATGAGTGAATGTAGCAGTAGGGGGGTGTAAGAGCACAAGCGTAATCATCATAGTCATAATCTTCCAAATAAGGCGGAGGTTGGCGAGCGCGAACACTCTGTCGGATAAGAGGAAACTTAGCGGCGGGAGGAGACATTGGAACAACCAGCGAAAGAAGCGGCAGAGCTGACAGAAGCAAACGGTGAGCGGAACTAGTTGGGGCCGGAGAACCCACATTCGGTGGTTGAGCAGAATGAGTCACAAGAGCTGGAGGTGCATGATCACCGATCGCCAGTGGCATCCCGGGTGGTGCATCACCAGGCCAGACTGTCAAGGGTTACCGGTGATCTGGGTCGGTCGGCGGAATTGGAGAAACGGCCAGCTGTATAGGCACAGCAGCATCCGGCAGTAAGGGTACGACGATGGCCGGCGGGACACGGTGGCATAGGGTCAGCGGCGGTCGATCGGACCGGTGGTGCTGCAATCTGGGCATGTGACTTCGGCGGTGAGGTGGTGGTGCCGCTGGGATCTACGGAAGAGGCTGATGCCGGAGTTGCTACATAAGGAAACTGGTCTTCAATAAATTGGTATGCCGACTGTTAAAGATGACGCATGATTCCAAGTCAAAAAGGCGATAGCCTCTCTTTCCAGCAGGATAACCAAGAAAAAAACATCGCTGACTTCTTGGTGCAAACTTGTCGCGGTATATGGGAACGTGAGCAGTAAAACACAAGCATCCAAATACCTTTAAAGATGAGTAATTTGGAGCTTGTCCATATAGCATCTCAAAGGGAGTGCGACCATTGAGATGTTTCGTAGGTGTCCGGTTAATCAGATAAGCAGCAGTAAGAACACATTCTCCCCAAAACTCAATTGGAAGACTGGCTTAAAACCATAAGGTACGTGCCACGTTGAGTAAATGGCGATGCTTTCGTTCAAATCTACCATTCTGATGTGGTGTATCAACCATAGATGTCTCAAAAATGATCCCAGATGCAGCAAAATGATATCTCAAAGGCAAAAATCCAGTCCCGTTGTCAGCCCAGACATGCAGTATAGTTCGGCCCCATTGATTCTTGACCAAAGCACAAAATTCCAAAAATCTAGAAGCTACTTTTGACTTAGCCACTAATAAATAAACCCAAACAGCTCGGGAATAATCATCAGCTATTGTAAAAAAAATGCACCACTAGAAGATGGTGCTCTATAAGGACCCCAAACATCACAATGTAATAATTCAAATAATGCAGTAGCATTTGTAGAACTCAATGGAAAACTATGTCTAGTTTGTTTTGCTCTATAACATACAGAGCAAGGTATAGTAGTATTATTTGTGCTAAAATCAAGAGTAGGAATAGAAGACAACACCGTAGATGATGGATGACCAAAACGTTGATGCCATAAATCAAATGAAGAAACCGAAACAACTGTCGGAATACACTGCGGGATACGAGGATGAGCACGAGTATCCAAGAGACGAAGCCAATAAACCCCCCATGCTATTCACCCACGCCAATCACAGTCCTCGTACTGATTTTTTGTAAAATGCAATAATTTTTAGTAAACAAGGCTAGGTATTTTAAGGCAGATAACAATCTAGAGCATGATAATAAATTGAATCGCAAAGTCGGTATGTAGAGCACATGAGTAAGGGTGACATCACCAAAAAAATATACCCATATTGTGTAGCAAACGACACAGATCCATCAGACAGTATAACATTCACAGAATTGGTAGCAGTAGTAATATCAGTAAGAGAACCCTTGTCACTAGTCATGTGATATGAGGGTCCCGAATTAAGAATCCAGGGTAAAGTAGACTTACCTGACCAATGGTCAAATAACGAATGAAACTGATTAAATAAATGTATGGTCGTACTCCATTGGTCGTCAGATAGAGCATGACCGAAATCAGATCGTGTAGGTAAGCCAGAGGAGGTGGCCACTGCAAACCCTTACGACGACGTCACTACGCCGGCGAAAAGAGATATAACAATTTATTTTATGTAATAAATAAACAGCAACATATAAAAAAATAGCGGCAGAATAGTAACCAAATGGAGGGCAACTAACGGCAGAACAGTAACTAAAAGGAATCAGGCCCGTGATAACACGCGTGTCAGGAATGGTGGCGCTCTTTGTGTCAACAGCGCGTGATCACACGCACTTTGGGAGGAAGGTGTGATTAGCTTCCAATGCGCATGTGTGCAAGCACTTCGGAAGGTTGTTGGCGCGCGAGTGAATCTCACCCGCGTCTTCCTCCTCTGGAACCTGGCCGGCAAATATGAAACTTGGCTGGGAGATCTGGATCCTAGTCGGGCGCTTAGACCTGGCCGAAGAACGGAGAAGACGCGCGCGACGTTGAGATGCCAGAATACCACATGGAGAGGAAGAAGGCCGCCAAGGACAAGCGGCTATGACTTCGTCGGAAAACCGAGAACAAATGACAGCAGGAGGCGATGGATGGCGATCAGTGGCAGCGATGAATGGCGATCAGCGGCGGCAACAGACGACCGACGGACGATGGGTGATGGGCGCAACTGGTGTCGTCGTGATAGCTGAGCAACTTTTGTTTTAACCGGAAAGGCTGCTCAGATCGGCTGCATGTGAAGGTCACGCACAGACGATGGCAGCAGTGTTTACGGGAAAATTTAAGATGGAAAATTTAAGTTCTTAGGTTTCAGGATTATAGGCTCTGATACCATGTCGAAAATAAGGGTAATGATACGTCTTTTATTTATGACCTCATTGTCAATTACAATTACAATTACAGGAAAATGAAATATAATCTAATTACAATTACAGGTAATATTTATATTCCTTAACACCAGCTCCGATCTTCAACCAGAAAGGCACTCCAAATCAATCGGCATAATAACCTTCTAATTGCATAACCAACGGGGGTAGTAAAATGATTACCTTCAAAACGCTCCTCCAAGAAAACCTTGACGGAATAGGAACGAGAGAAAGTCGAGAGGAAGCTAGGGTTTGTGATTCTTCTCTGCGTGGGAGCCATAGTTGGGCCGAAAAAATGGGAACCTTCAGAACACAAGCTCATGCATCTCTCTCCTCCATTGGCCGTCACCTTCCTAACCTCTCCAACATCTCCGTCGGTAAGAATGCAGAATAGAATAACTTCGCCGACCTCTTCGTCGCACAAGATTCCCGGTCCCTCAACCGGATTGACCGTTTCTTCGAATTGGGGATCTCAGAACTCGAACTCAACCCCCAAAGTCCAGAATGAAATTAGAACAATTTGGGACTTGAGATTTAGGATTTGGTAGGGTAAAATGGTCATTATACATTTTAAGTTTTTTAAAAAAGGGTAAATCAGTCATTTCAATTGAATCCGATAAAGATCAAAGTTTAGATTAAATTTTCAGGTGAGACCGGATTAATATTTGCACTTTTAAATACCAAGAGTTAATTTGTGCGTATGAAAGAACTTGGGTGTTTAAAAACACATTTTTCAGGATAAATTTTAAAAATGCCCAAATATATTATGATAAATCACAAAAAAAATCCCAGTATATAATTATAAATCACAAAAAAAGACCTATTATAGTAAGTTTAGGATGTAAAAAAAGATTCAATATATAATTATAAATCACAAAAAAATGACCCAATTCGTTGAATTTAGCATGCAAAAAAGCAACCTGGTATATAATTATAAATCCCAACAAAAAGACTAAATGTGTTAATTTTAGGACGCAAAAGGGCGACCCAGCACATAAATCATAAATCACAAAAAAGTGATCCTATTTGTTAAGTTTGGGATGCAAAAAGCAACCCAACACACGATTATAGAGCACAAAAAAATGACCCAAAAGAATATAATAAGACGCATAAAAATAACTATATATCTAATCTATAAAGTTGCTTAATATAACGACCAAAGATCCATATGAACTCGCGATAATGTGACCTTTATGAGACATTTTTTATAATCTACCTATAAACGGGAGTGTCTCAATAAAGACTTACTAAAACATATTTTAGCGTCCTAAAAGAACTTTTGTATTGTAGTGTTATACAGTTATATTGTCTCTATTATTTTATGAGAACTTAAAGAATAAAGTACAGCCAAACCTGCAGAAGGAGAAAGTAGATGTTTTAATTTTTGGAAAGGTGAAAATACTAAAATGCCCTTCTTCTTCCTCTCCCACACTCCCCTGCCCCGCCTATCACCTCCACCACCACTACTTGTCACCCTCTCCTACCCGCCAATAACCACCACCACCACCACTGTCGTCGCGCCGCCTGTCTACCACCACATGATCATCCCTCATGGACCAGACATTATCCGCCAAAGTAACCCCAAAAAACTTAAACCTAGAAAATCAAAACCCAAAAAACCAAAACCCAAGAAAACAAATCGAGCGAATCTGGGCCAGACCCTCTCCACAATTGCTCGTGGACGAGGTCGTGCAGATCTGCCGTGTGAGGCTCGACCAGTGGTAACAAATCTAACCAAAAATTTCTCCACTGTGGTTGTACGGCTCCGGCATCTGGTCGAAGAAAAGGGACCGGGATGGAAGAACACGCCGATGGATCTTGAAAAAGGCGGAGGTAGCTCAAAAATCCTAAGCTTTCCACCTACTACAAGGCTCATGCTTCTCACCACGCCGTCGTCACAGGCGACTAGCTCGCGCAAGCTCAAGCCATTGTTGGTTCCATTGAAGGCGATTCCTCCCCCGCCGTCAATTCGATTCCATCGAAGGCGATTCCACCTCTGGTGGCGTCAATGGTGGTGGATCTGGTAGAAGGTTCGCCATGTGAGGGGGAGGCGGGGACAGAGTCGGAGGCAAGGAGGGGTTTGGAATCGAAGGTGGAGGTGGAAGGAGGGGTGGTGGCGGAGCGGGGGAGCTAAAATGTGGTGGTGGAGCCAAAAAGTGAAGGCGGAGACAAATTGAATGGAATATGAAGAATTTAGGGTTGATGAGAAGCTTTGTGGGCTTCTGTAAAAAAATTATTTGTAAGAGTAATCAGGTCATTTAAAATGTTAATTTTTTCTCAAAGAGGAAAGTGTGCAGATTTGCTTGGGACACCCATAAAAGGAAATTGTGCAGATTCCCATGGGATGTGCAAATCTGTGATGATATATTGAGAACTTGAAAATCCTAGTGTATATGTTTTCCCAAAGCGATCTTATTATTTTGTTGAGCGATTGCATATATAACCTTATATAATTTACGAAAGTGCACATATAATCATGTGATAATTGAAAGTACAAATATGACTCTAGATAGTTGTGCAAATATAACCTTTTTCGACAGTTTAATGCCGGAATTCAGAGAAAAAACTGTTTTACCTCTTTGTAAAAAAGTAAAAAAAAATACAAAAAAAACATGGAAATTACATTCATACCCCTAATATTCTTCTTCCACTAAAACAGAAAATTATTTCTCTTCTTCTGCTCCATTACATTTCTCTTCTTCCACTCTAGCTCAATTTTTCTCTACTTTCAGCGAGTTGAAGCTAGCGGTGGCGGCGGAGGTGTGGCGGAGGCGGGTTTCCGGTGGATGTCAACGCAAAGAAGATTGATGCCGTCGGTTAGTGGGCGTCTTTGTCCTCAGCCATGGGGTTCAGCTTGAAAAGATTTTCCTCCAAATCCCTGATCTCCCTCTTAAACCCCTCCCTCGATTCATTGGAGCTGCCGTCGTCGCTCCCTCCACCACCGTTCATGTGGCCGTGGTGGTAGTAGTTCAGAATCTCGAAAGAGCTCTCAATAAAAAGAGCTCTCAAAAAATAGTGAGAGAAAATTCTCTCTGGAGAGAAAACAGGGCGCAGCCCTTCTCCGGACAACCGGGGCCGATTTTCTTCCAGTTTCTCTCCTACGATTCAGAGTTTCCGGCGAGGAATCCAGAATTAATGTTGGATTCCTCGCCAGGCATCTTTCGAGGTATGATTTGTGCTTGAATTTTAAGATTTGATCTTTGGATCTGGAGGTTTTGGGTGAAGATCAGACTTTTCGATCTTGAAGTTGTGGATGGAGCGTATTTGATGAAGATCATCATTGTTCCAAGAAAGTTTTAATCTTTTGTTGATAGATCTAATCTGGATGATTGATGAGGGGTTTATTTTTGATGAATCTGTGGGGATTTGTATGGAAGATTATTTGTTTATGGTGGATAGTCAATGTGATGTTCATGTTGGATTGGGAGTAGAGATGAATTTGAAGCATGAATTTTTTTATAGTATTTGGAAGAGTTCATGATGGATCTGTTGAGAGGGCATTCATGTGATCAGATGGCACACTGTCCATGATTGTTTGCTTTAATTGGAACTTTGACCAGTTTGCTATGTTGCATGCACAGAATTTAAATTTATTTTCTTGACTGATGAGCACTCATGTGGGATTCAAGATTTTGGGTGTTTAAATGTTATTGTTCGATGGGGTTGATGGCTTGGGATTAGTCGGATTCAAGATAGATGTTTGGAGATAATCGGTTTAATCGGAATCATTAATGACCATAGGCCCAAGGTATTTTCCCCGTTGCTTCAATCTCATGATAATATTCAGATCTAGATGAATGGAGGAGCAGATTTTCTGTAAAAGATGGATTTTTTGGAAGATGATGGTTTGAATTTTCCGATCGGGTTCGCCGGAAAAAACACTTATTTCCGGTGAGTTATAATGCTTGTTATGCTTTGAAGGATTCGGTTCATTTTGTTATGCATTATCCGATCGAAAAAGTTGTTGGAAATTTTGGATTTGAAGTAAAATTGGAGGTTGGTTTTTCGGATTTTCCGATCGGAGGTCGCCGGAAAAACGATATTCCGGCAATGGAAAAGCATGAAATTGCCTTGGTTCTCTGGCCTTAGATTCAGATTTGTATTTGTTCATGTTTAGGATGCATCTTACGGCTGGAAAAGAGAATTAAGGAGTGTTGATTGTGTTGTTTTTGCTCGCCGGAAAAGAGCGTTTCCGGCAAGGAGAAAGGTGTTTGTTTTGCCGGATTGCACATGCTCGGTTTTGGATGTGGAAGCTCCTTGTTGTTGTTGCTAATTCCGGCCGAAATAGCACAAGGGAAGATGCCCAGATGTTGATAGAAATTTTTTTGCAAAATTGTTGCGGATTCTGGCAAAAATTTCTAGATTTCGGCGTTTCTCCGGCGCCGGAAAACCGTGAGTCCGTTGAGGAACCCGCTTGGGCGCCGTCGGGTCGTCATACCCGAGCAAAGAGAAATGGGTTGGAGGCTAACTAGGGTTTCGACCTGAGAAGTGGAGGCGCGGGTCACATGACCCGCTCAAGGTAAATTCGGATCAAGGGTTAAACCCTAGCTGTTGGGCCATAGCATATGGGCCGTTTTATTTTTCTACTGGTCCAAATAAGGAACTGAAGTTCAGGTCCTCTTATAACCCAGTTGAAAACCGGTTGAGGAAGGACCGGGTCACGCGGAAAGGGACATTGGTCAAGTTGGGCTGAAATAAACACGCTGCTGGGCCGAAACAAACTGATGCCAATGCTAGGCCAATGCGGATTAATGTGATAAAGAAACAGGCAGGGTTATAACCCGGTTTTAACCCGGCAAGAGCAGCGCTTAGGTGGCGGCTGTGGTCAAGTTGAAACCCTAGCGGTACTAGGCCAAGCTGCTGGGCTGAAATGAGAAGCTGCTGGGCCGAGTAAAAAACCAAGCGAGTGGTTTTCTGATTGGGCCGAATTATTTCTCTATTTTATTAGAGAATTTTCAGCCTACTTGGATTATTCTTGGGCTGAATTTGCTCCATTCTTTGGGCTCTAATTGGTGGTTTTTGTTGAGTTTTAGCCTTCTCTTTGGGCTAAAATTGTATTGGGTTGATATTTGCTTATTTTTCCTTGGAGGGCGGAGAGCTTCCTTTCTACATTTGGTTGCTCGATCATAGGAGTTGGGTAGTGGGTTAATTAATTAGCGTACGCGAAATTAATTAATCCACTGCTAGTTGGTACTTGGACTTGACGGTTATTACGCGCCCTATGCTTGCGCTACACTTTTTTGTGCTAAATTAGCATAAAGCTGTCCATTTGCTCAAAATGGAGTGGGCGATTACATAATCGCCGGGCTTGACACACGCCGTATAAGTTGTGTCCGTTCTCTCCATCCTTAGGAGGGCTATTTTTAGAGGGATTCACAAGAGCTATTGGCACGGCCTATGACACTCTTGCCCTCTAAATTAGTCTCGGTTCATACCACGAGAACGTTTGAAGGCCAATAACACCCCTCTATCTTCACCTTAGGGGTGTATATGGTAGAAGCTGCTCCTCCTTTGGCGGTCCTAGCTTCATTTGGATTCAGCACCACCAGCACATCATGGCGACCATTCAAGACCCGAGTACACCACACTCGGCTGCGCTTTTTGTCACCACTGGCATCTTCTTTATTACTTTTCTTCAAGACCCGAGACCCGAGTCTCGGCTGCGGTGAGGTTTTCATATGAAGAGCCAGTACACATTTCTGGTTGCTATGTATAGGTCCAGATTCCCACATCTGGACTTGCAGTTATTTTTCCCTAGGCTTAGTACCTTCTAGTTTAGGGTTAGCATTTCTTTAAAAATAATTGGGGGGGAGGGGGGTACTCTTTGGGTACCCCACCTCCCCCCCCCCCTCGCATCTTTTTTCCCTAGGTTTTTAGCCTAGGGTTGGATTATGTTTCGTATTTTGTATTTGGTAGGGCTCTTTTAGGGCTCTACCGTGGGTTCCAAAGTCTATACTGTTTACCTATTTACGTGTTGGTAGTAGTTCTTGTGAGGCACTCCATTTCTGTTGCTCATCCTGGCCAGCGGAGACTGAACTCGGGCAGAGCCCTGTTGCTGGTGGGCCATGAGGAAGCTCTGATTGGAGGCTGGCGCCGCCTTGTTTGACCTGTGATTTACCGGTGCCGGCTAGGTTTCCGCCGTCATAGTTGACTGGTGGTACGGGGAGTGATCGGCGTCATTCTGCGCAGTGGGAGCATTCGGGTTGGCCCGATTCGACGACCCGAAGCCATTGATTCCGGCTTTCTCATCCACCGCCATGAGCAGCACTTCAAAGACTCCTCCTTTCTCACTCGTTCAACTTCTTCACACTGATTCCTAATCTGGCCTCGTCCTCATTTACCCTGAAAATCAAACAAATAAAAAATCAATGAATCTTTGATGATTCCGATGAACATACAACACCGCTAAAAAAATTAGGAAATCAAGGTACCTCTGGAGATTGAATAGCAATGGGTTAGGGTATTTTTTGTCTTTCAAATTTTTAGTTTAGGTAGAAAGGGTATTTTGGTCATTCCCAATCGCTCAATAGCCAGAAATGGTCCATCAATATCGAAATATTGTCTTTAGGGTTATATTTGCACTTATGTAAGGTAATTAGGGTTATATCTGAATTAAAAATTATGTCAGAGTTATATCTGTACTTTTTCAATTATATAGGGTTAATTATGTATATTTCCCAGGCCGAGAAGGAGATCCAGTTGTTCAACTAGGTGGAGCTTGACTTTCTTCATCAGTGAAAGTTCCTTCCTTGCAGTTTTGAAATATATGCGTGATGCTTACCTTACTAAGTTGCTGCACATTTACCTGTTCTTGTTTTGTGTGTGTTGGTATGTGTAAAGTCAAGGAATTATTTAATTGGCAATTTTGTGTTAAGTATTTGTGGACTACAGACCATGTTGGAACATGGTGCTGGAGCAGAACTGGAGCAGGTTTCACGCCATAGGGTTTAACGGATTCAAGCCGAAACATTGACGTGTTTTAGAATTTATGGTATCTGTATATTTGGCTATATATAATGGGCGTGTGAAGCATATTTGGTTTATGGAAAAATCCCTACTTATATGGAGAAGATTTATTCGAATATATGGGAGAGTTTGAGATAAGGTAAATCCCTTTATTTATGGGATTTGGATATGCTTCAACAATCAGATTTGGAATAGGAATATTGTGGAGATAATCATGGATATTCGGATCTGATTCGCGGATATAAATATGGGACAAACACGGCTGCAAAACTAACGATTTTATAGAGCAAAATCTGCCCAGATTTTGAGATCTTACGAAACTTGCAAGAGCCAATATACTGTGTTCCAACACTGTCCTGCCGCACTAAGTTCAGAATCGTATACCTTAATTCCTCGGGAGGAGGAGATCTTGCGTCGAATGAGTTCGAGGTCAGAGGGAGTCTGATCAAGGCAGATCGGTAGCTAGGGGAGCTAGCAGAATCCATACGTCATAGTTAGTAAAGATAAGTATTTCGTAAACTGTACTCTGTACTATATCTTTCTAATTAGTGGATTCATTCTGAACTGGGTCAGGCCTCGCAGATGTAGGTGATTTACACCAAATTGCGTAACCAAGTTGTGTGTCTTTTACGTTTTACGTTATTTTACACTTGGTTAAATTAAGCATGTTGGAACACACTAGTAAGTACTAGAAAAGGTGGTAAAACCAAATTTCAATTGGTATTAGAGCTGAGTCACTTATTGTTCCCTTGGTTGTTTCAAGGAAAGTGAGATCCGGTTTTACCATGACGACAAGAGAAGGAGCTTCAGTCTCTCGACCACCACTGTTGGAAGGAAACAACTACAATTATTGGAAGGCACGTATGAGGGTCTTTATCAATTCACTGGATGAACTGGAATGGTTCTATGTTGAGAATGAATGGAATCATCCTACAGAAGATGCTGACACAAGTTCTAAGGCTGTGGAAGGGGAGTCGAGTCAAAAACCCAAAGACAAAGCTAAGTGGACTCCAGATGATCTTAAAGAATCACTGGCAAATTCGAAGGCCCTGAATGCAATCTTCACTGCTGTTGATGAAAATCAGTTCAAGCTTATATCTACATGTCACCAGGCAAAGAAAGCATGGGATATTTTACAAACTGTTCATGAAGGAACCAGTCGGGTGCGGGAATCCAAACTTCAGATGCTGGCTACCAAATTTGAAGAACTAAAAATGGAGGAGGATGACACCATTGCTTCATTCAATGGAAAGCTCAGAGATATATCCAACATGGCTTATCAACTGGGAAAGGTTTACAAGGAAACTAAGCTAGTAAAAAAGACATTGCGATCTCTTCCCAAAAGATTTGCAATGAAAGTAGCAGCAATAGAGGAAGCAAGAGACGTAGCAACCATGAGCCTAGATGAACTGATGGGTTCGTTGCAAACTTATGAGATGACGTTCCAGCAATCTACAAAAAGAATCACCAAGGATCTAGCGTTCAAAGTTTCTCCGGTCAAGGCAAGTAATGAGTCTGATAGCGATGATGAGTTTGAAAAACTGGCACTTATTACAAAGAATTTCTCAAAGATGCTGAAGAAGGTGGTTAATAAGAAATCTCAGGAGAAGTTTGGTGGAAACAGATAAAAGCCACTAGATTCGAACGATAATCGTGGAATGAGATTTGAACAAGGAAGAATGCAGTTCGGGAGGAATCAGAACAACGAACCAAAACATGCTGGACGAATTCAATGCAGAGAATGTGAAGGATTTGGTCATATTCAGGCTGAATGTGCTAACACCCGCAAGAAACAAGGAAGATCATATGTCACCTCTTGGAGTGATGATGAAGATAATGAAAAGGTTGAAGAAGAACTTACGAGTAATTATGTAGCTTTTGGAGCAAAGGTACATGACACATCAGAAGGTCAGTGTTCCAACACACTGAACAAAGGTAAGGATGTATCTTCTAACAAGAATTTGAACGATGCTCGTAGTGATGAAGATGATCTATCTGTAAGTGATGAAGAGATTTATAGCACATACGAACAAATGTATGATATGTGGATTCAAGTAGCTGACAAAAACAAAGAGTTGAATGAAGAAAAAGGAAAGCTAACTGAAAGTGGAAAGGAGCTACGATCCACTATTGCAGAACTTGAAAAGCAAAATAAAGAACTGAGTCAAAAATTGATAGCAGCAGTCAAGAGAGCCGAGATGTCTGAAGCAACTATCTCTAAATTAAATTCCGGGAAAGTAAAGCTTGATGACATTCTGGATATGGGAAGAACCGTTGGTGATAGACACGGGATTGGATACAAGGAAGAAATAAAGACTGAACTCTTCGAAAAACCAGTTACTCTCAAAGCTAGGATTCGAGAAGTAAAACGGAAGTATGGAAAGCCATATCAAAGAAATCCTCTAATCTGCAGATACTGTACATACCAAGGTCATGCTGAACATCAGTGTAAAAAACTGATTAGAGATCAAATGACTGGAAGACAACTGTGTTCCAACACAGTCGATATTCATGCAAAAATCAGGAAGGTATGGGTTATTAAAAGGTCCAGTAAGTGTCTGGTTGCACACACTTCTTTATCAGCATATTCTAGTGATTCTTGGTACTTTGACAGTGGTTGTTCTCGCCACATGACTGGGACTCCAAAATACCTTACAAACATTACTCCATATGATGGCGGATATGTAACTTTTGGTGATGGAAAAAGAAGCAGAGTAATTGGCAAAGGTGAATTAAAGATTGAAGGGTTTCCAGTTCTCACAAGTGTACTATTTGTTGAAGATCTAAAAGCAAACTTGCTTAGCATAAGTCAGCTGTGTGACGACAACCTGATAGTGGAATTTCAGAAGGACAAGTGTGTAGTGAAGCATGGTGAAAATAAGGTTCTTTCTGGAATACGATCTTCAGACAACTGTTACTTGTTGGAACAAGAAGTTTGATGCATGCTTTCCAAGCAGGATGAAGGAATTCTCTGGCACAGGAAGCTTGGACACATCAACTATAAAACACTTGTGAAAATCGCTAATATGAGAGCTGTACGAGGAATGCCAATCTTGACTAGCAAGGATGAAATTGTGTGCGGACTATGTCAGCAAGGTAAACAAACTCGTTCTCCTCATTCTTCAGTTCAGTTTATTACTACTTCTAGAAATCTGGAATTACTACATATGGATTTAATGGGGCCAGTTAATACGTCCAGCATAGGAGGAAAGAAATATATTTTTGTGTGTGTTGATGACTTCTCCAGATTTACTTGGGTAGCCTTCTTGAAAGAAAAATCTGATACAATTGAGGTATTTCGAAGCCTTGTAGTAAAGTTACAAACTGAAAAGGGAAGTCCTGTAGGAAAGATAATCCGAATTCGAAGTGATCACGACAGAGAGTTTGAAAATGAACAATTCAGTTCCTTCTGCAATGAGCTAGGAATCCAACATGAGTTTTCGGCTCCTATCACTCCTCAACAGAATGGCATTGTTGAAAGAAAGAACAGAACTTTACAGGAGATGGCTCGAGTTATGTTGGCAGAAAAGGATGTTCATAAGAAATGGTGGGCAGAGGCAATCAATACAGCGTGCTATACGATCAACCGAGTGTATCTTCGACCATTCACTGACAAGACAGCCTATGAGATCTGGAAGGGCAGGAAACCAAACGTATCGTATTTTCATGTGTTCGGAAGTACATGCTATCTTCTCAGAGATAGAGAACAGTTGGCTAAATTCGATAATCGGAGTGATCTAGGAATGTTTCTCGGGTATTCCATCAATAGCCGTGCCTACAGAGTTTTCAATCATCGAACCAACACTCTCATGGAATCCATAAATGTTATTGTGGATGATTCAGAAAAGGAACAACCTCCAGAAGTTGTAGAGGAAGAATCTGCCAACGCTCATATACCAACACAGTCTCAACCTTCAGACAAAGCAAAGTCTTCAGCCGATTCTACTGAGCCAAGTGATCACCAGAACCCTAACTCTACTGAATCTGACCATGTTCCAACATACGACCATGTTCCAACACAGTCCCCTCCTACTGACGAACATGTTCCAGCACTCGATCAATCTGGATCCATCATGAGAAGTACTCGATCAGTGCCTCGAGTTGATTACCGACGACTGGCTGGTCTACACTGTTTCGTTTCTCTGATTGAGCCCAAGAACTATAAAGAAGCCTTACTTGATGAATATTGGATTGCTGCAATGCAAGATGAACTCGGTCAATTTACCAGGAATGATGTTTGGTATCTTACTCCCCGTCCCAAAGGCATTAATGTCATTGGTACGAAATGGATCTTCAAGAACAAGTCCGATGCAGATGGCTTAGTCACCAGAAACAAAGCCAGACTTGTTGCTCAAGGATATACTCAAGTGGAAGGTGTTGACTTTGATGAAACCTTTGCACCTGTTGCCAGGTTAGAATCCAATCGTATTCTACTAGCTACTGCCTGCTCTTTGAACTTTACTTTGTATCAAATGGATGTTAAGAGTGCGTTTTTAAATGGAGTGGTGAACGAGGAAGTTTATGTGGAACAACCTAAAGGTTTTGAAGATCCCCATTATCCACATCATGTATATCGTCTCAAGAAGGCCTTATACGGACTAAAGCAGGCACCTCGAGCATGGTATGAATGACTTACTACCTTTCTACTTCAGAAAGGTTATCGTCGAGGGGGAGTAGATCGCACTTTATTTGTGCTTGACAAGTCCTCAAAGATTCTAATTGCTCAAATATATGTTGATGACATAGTATTTGGCTCCACTTCACCATCTATGGTACAAGAGTTTGTCACCACAATGCAATCTGAATTTGAAATGAGCATGGTTGGAGAATTGACCTATTTTCTGGGATTACAAGTGAAACAAGGACGGAATGGTCTATTCATCAATCAAAGTAAGTATGCCTTGAACTTGATTAAGAAATTCGGACTCAGTAGTGCTCGTGCAGTTCGAACTCCTATGGGAGTTTCTGATAAACTAGTGAAAGATGAAAAAGGAGTTTCAGTCGATCAGAAGTTATATAGAGGAATGATTGGAAGCTTATTGTATTTAACCGTAAGCAGACCAGATATATGTTTCAGTGTTGGAATATGTGCGAGGTTTCAAGCTGATCCTAAGGAATCTCATCTTACTGCAGTGAAAAGGGTTATTCGATATGCAAGTGGAACTTCAGAATATGGTGTCTGGTATTCTAAGAATCAAGATTCAGAGTTGATTGGGTACAGTGATTCTGATTGGGTTGGTAATGCTGATGATCGAAAAAGTACTACAGGTGGATGTTTCTTTATTGGAACAAATTTGGTGTCTTGGTATAGCAAGAAATAGAATTCAATCTCTTTATCTACTGCAGAAGCAGAGTATCTTGCAGCAGGGAGCTGTTGTGCACAACTGCTATGGATGAAACAAATGTTGAAGGATTATGGAATTCATCAAGAACCTTTAAAGATCTTATGTGACAATACAAGTGCCATTGATATTTGAAAGAATCCAGTTCAACACTCAAGAACCAAACATATTGACATAAGGCATCATTTTATTCGAGATTTGGTGAAAAGAAAAGAAGTGGAAGTGGTCTATGTTCCAACACACGAGCAGCTTGCTGATATATTTACAAAGCCACTTGATGCTACCACTTTCGAGAGCCTTCGACAACACTTAGGTGTTTGTCAAATCTAAGGTAACCTTTACCTTTGATTAGTTTTTCGTGTCAATAATTTTGCTTTCTGTTATTTACGTCAAAAATTTTAAAAAAATTATCTAAGGAAGTAAAAGACTTACCAAAATAGGAGTAGTTAAGTAAGGTGTGTTGGAAGTTAATGAAGGAAGACAAAGTGATGTGACAAGAAGAAAAAGGGATATCATTGCAATTTTTAGGAAATCTAAAAAGGGGACTTCGCGGGAAAAGAGGTAAGTTCATGAAGAGTTGAAAGTTGTTTCAAACTCTAAAATCCCTTTCGCATTCTGTTACCCTTGGCCCGATTTTTCCCAAAACTCTTGCCAAAAAAATCTCATACTCAAAACTCTCCTCTATCTCGGCATTGTTCCAAATAATGTCAAACCCAAATTCTCCGATAAAAGAAGCTTCAGTGCTGGAAATTATGGAAGAAGACCGGAGCTCAGTGAATTCAGAATTGGTAGTGTTTGATGAGCCGAGAAGATATGTTGAATTGGGTGAGTCACAAACTCAAGATCAGAACAAAGTAAGTGCTAACCATGAAGAGGATGAGGAGATAGCTGAAGCAGAGCCTGATAAAGCTGAAGAGGAAAAGGAAGAGGAAGAGGCTTCTGTCAAGAAACAGAGTGAAGATTCTGATGCTCAAGAGGAAGCGTCTAGAGGCAAGAAACAGGAAAAACCTAAGGTAACTGGTCCTGACCCTCGACCATTGAAATTCTTGGGTTTTGAAAGTAGAAGTGTGGATGATATTTTTGAGTGGTTACAAGCTAATAGATATTCCGTGGATCTAAGCAAAATCAAGAGTATAAGAAAGGATTTAGAAGTGTTGCATGTCAAAATTAAGGAGATTGTGTCTGGTCACTTTACTGATGTCTGGGATATTGAGTATAAGACTGTGAAGTATTTGAGAGGGATGTACGGTCAGCTGAATGGTAAAGGGAAAGACAAATTTCATGTTTTCTGTCGTATGACTGCTCATAGTTATGTGTGGATAAGAGAAATTAATGAGGAACAAGCTATTGGGATGAAGACAGTAAGGTATGGAGACAAGCTACATGTTGGATTTTATGATAAGGAGAATTCAAAGAGGATGGAGAAATTGAGAGAACCAGTGATTATTGAACTGTCTGATGATGATGACAGTGTTCCAACACAGGAGGAAGAATCTGTGTATATGGAGGAAGAATCTGATGCTAATCTGGGAGGTACACAGGGTGTAGAGGTTCAAGAAGAGTTGAATGATGGAGTCCCTGATCAATCTGATGATGAAGGGAATCAGGAGAATGAAGAAGCTGAAGAAGATCTGCAGGATCAAGGTGTTGAGTCAGAAGAAGAACAGGTAGGAAGAGCTGACAGTGTTCCAACACAGGGTGCCCCAGACCTGACATACTCCAGTGACGAGGTCCTGGATGAATTTTTCAAGAAGGCAAAAGGAAAAAGGAAGGCTAGCTCTGCCATGAATACTGAGGCAGCAAAAAGAAGTAAGAAGAGACAGGATAGCAAGCCAAGGAAGGCTCTGCCACCCCCATCTGTCACTCAGGCTTTTTCTGCAGTTTATTATGACGAGAAGGGAGCTGAGATGGAAGAGTTCTTCTCTGAGAAGAAGTTTATTGCTGAGAGACCCTTGGACTTGGAGGCTTACCAGGAGAGTGGGTTTACAACTTTCCTAAAGGCAATGGGAATGGTGAAGGCGGTCACAATTCAAAGGCAATTCAATCGACAGGTGGTTCTTGAGGTATATGCTAATCTCATGCCTGAGAATCTAGATATTTCTTCTCCGTGGTTTGGTAGAGTATATGTTCGGGGAAAGGTTGTAGAACTGTCTGCTACTAGAATCAATATGTTATTTGGGCTGAAAACTCCGGAGATAGGGGGAGTGTTTCCAGACGATTTGGAGATGACTGATGATGAAATTTTGGCTGTGATTTCTGGAGGATATAAGAAGCAGTGGCCGGCAGTAGGATATTCGCAAGCATCATGCTTGACCTCCAGATTCTTCGGGCTGTATCAGATAGCTGTTCACTGCTGGTTACCATCTAGAAATACTACTGCATTGACCAGGGAAATGGCCAAACTGCTCTACTGTGTTGGAACACAGCAGGAAATCAATCTCAGGTTATTAATTCAGCAACATCTGGTTCGACAGGCCACAACGCCTAAAGTGAATGATGCAGTAATATATCCATGTCTGATCTCAGCGATAGCCAAAAGTGGAAAAGTGAAGGGGAAGGCCTCAGACGTGATAGTTGACACTGAGTTCCTGCGGCCGAACAAGAAAACTTTCGGACTCAGACATGTGCATGACCTTCCGTGGAAAGCTTCAAGCTCAACCTCCTCATCAGCAGCAGCAGATCAAAAGGCTCGATTGTTGGTTGTCAATGCCAGACTAGGAGCTTTGGGTATTCAAATTGCAGCCTTACAAGCAGAGCAAGCACGGTTGGAAGAATAAAAATCAAGTCTGGAAGGTTGATTATTTCAGGGGGAGTTTTAAAGACAATGTTTCATTTTTTATGATTTTGTGATGATGTTTCTTTGACCTCTGTGTGGTCCCAGGGGGAGTAATTTTGGATCCTGGATATTTGGTTTTATTTTGGATCCTGGATATTTGGTTTTCAATTTGGTTGTATAATTTTTGGATTTCTGGCATTCTGGATTTCGGCTTTCACTATTTGAATTTTTTTGGTATTCTGCTCGTTGAATGTAGTTGATTATGTGATTGCAGTCCAAAATATTATGGGTCCATAAAAATGCCAAAGGGGGAGATTGTAAAGTCAAGGAATTATTTAATTGGTAATTTTGTGTTAAGTATTTGTGAACTACAGACCATGTTGGAACATGGTGCTGGAGCAGAACTGGAGCAGGTTTCACGCCATAGGGTTTAACGGATTCAAGCCGAAACATTGACGTGTTTTAGAATTTATGGTATCTGTATATTTGGCTATATATAATGGGCGTGTGAAGCATATTTGGTTTATGGAAAAATCCCTACTTATATGGAGAAGATTTATTCGAATATATGGGAGAGTTTGAGATAAGGTAAATCCCTTTATTTATGGGATTTGGATATGCTTCAACAATCAGATTTGGAATAGGAATATTGTGGAGATAATCATGGATATTCGGATCTGATTCGCGGATATAAATATGGGACAAACACGGCTGCAAAACTAACGATTTTATAGAGCAAAATCTGCACCCAGATTTTGAGATCTTACGAAACTTGCAAGAGCCAATATACTGTGTCCAACACTGTCCTGCCGCACTAAGTTCAGAATCGTATACCTTAATTCCTCGGGAGGAGGAGATCTTGCGTCGAATGAGTTCGAGGTCAGAGGGAGTCTGATCAAGGCAGATCGGTAGCTAGGGGAGCTAGCAGAATCCACACGTCATAGTTAGTAAAGATAAGTATTTTGTAAACTGTACTCTGTACTATATCTTTCTAATTAGTGGATTCATTCTGAACTGGGCCAGGCCCCGCAGATGTAGGTGATTTACACCGAACTGCGTAACCAAGTTGTGTCTTTTACGTTTTACGTTATTTTACACTTGGTTAAATTAAGCATGTTGGAACACACTAGTAAGTACTAGAAAAGGTGGTAAAACCAAATTTCAGTATGGATGAGAATGATTCAAAAATTCTGACCAAGACAAATGGCATCCAGAAAATTTTGTTATCAAGTGCAGTCCAATCAAATACTACCCCATTGTTTTGCGATTTAGTGCAGTCCAGTCAAGTAAAATTACGTTCATTTACATCTTATCCAATTTAATTCAGTTCAGGAAATTACTTATCCTACTCTATCCGTTCCACCATGAGGTTCCTGTAACTTTTTTTTTACAAGAGCTTTTATGCTCTGATGTGGTAGAAAAAGTGGATGATTAAGCTGCCTAAACTTCAACATAAATTTTAGTTCAAATAAAGAAAAATATTTAAAATAAGAACCTTTAATTGGTACAAACAAAGATGAAAAAATAGGAGTACTATGCTTGGACGGAGGGAACATTAATTTTAATAATTCTGTAAATTCATCTCTGCTCATCAAACTCTATTTCAACAGACTTGGGTCCAGCTTGATTTAGTAAGTTTCAGTATAACTAGGGGCCTCCAGCCCGCGCAAAGCGTGGGCTGTCGACAACGAATTATGAAATTGCTTAGTCGTTAATTAATTAAAAATTAAATAAAAAATAAAGTAGCAGTGAGGCGTAATATGAGTTCGAGTGGAGAGGGTTTGAGTGGAGAGGTTCGAATAGAGGGTTCGAGTAGAGAGGGTTCAAGTAGAGTGGGTTCGAGTAGAGGTTCGAGTGATACTGGGTTCGAGGTAGGAAATTTGATAGTGGTGGCGAGGCAGATTTTTGATAGGTCGAGGTGTGATACCTCGAGGGAGATGGTTGATGGTTCCAGGGCCTCGAGGGTTTATGAATTGAGGAATGATGCCTTGAATAAACACCCCTCGTGTCAGATTTTTGATAGGTCGAGGTGTGATACCTCGAGGGAGATGGTTGATGGTTCCAGGGCCTCGAGGGTTTATGAATTGAGGAATGATGCCTTGAATAAACACCCCTCGTGTCAGATGGTTGATGTTGAAGGGGTGGATGTTTCCAGTGGTAGGGAGCCCTCGAAGTGGATGGTTGATGATTCGAAAGGTGGATGGTTCGAGTTGTGGCGTGGTGGATGTTCGAGAACTGATGGTTCGAGAGGTGATAGTTCTAGGAGTAGATAGTTGATGTTCGAGGCGTGGATGGTTCGAGGAGTATATGCCTCGAATGGGTAATGGTTCAAGAGCTAATGTGGATGGTTCAACGCTCTTAGTGGTATACTCTCTCGATGGGTGGTATACCCTCGAGGCCTGGTGTACCCTAGAGGGGTGGATGTGTAACCTCTCGAGGGCTGGTATACCCTCGAGGCCTGGTACACCTCTCTCGAGACGTACATTATCAAATTTCCTGAAAGAGATTGCTAAAAGACCGAAGGGGATGTTTCTTTCGCAAAGGAAATATGCTTTGGACATTTTATCAGATACCTGTTTATCTGCCTCTAAACCGACTGACTTTCTGATGGAGTAACAACATGATTTGGCACATGTTGAAGGTCCAGCCTACCATGACCCGTAGCAGTATAGACGTCTGGTTGGACGCATGATATATCTGACTATTACTCGTCCCGAACTTAGTTATTCGGTTCATACCCTTGCGCAATTCATGAAGTCTCCTTGTGTTCCTCACTGACAAGCCGTTGTTCGTGTGTTGCACTATCTGAAGAGCCATCCTGGTCAGGGTTTATTCATTCTTCTCGTAGTATGTTGCAGTTGACTGCTTACTGTGATTTAGATTGTGCTGCATGTTCGATTACTTGACATTCTCTTTCGGGTTATTTTGTAATGATTGGTGATTATCTAGTTTCTTGGAAGACTAAGAAGCAACCTACCATTTCTCGGTCTTCTGCTGAAGCGGAGTATCGTGCAATGGCAGCTATCTGTTGTGAGTTGTTGTGGCTTAAGTCTTTACTGAAGGACTTAGGGGTTTCGCACTCTTCTCCTATGCGTCTGTTTTGTGACAGTTAATCTGCTCTTCATATTACGGCAAATCCAGTTTTCCATGAACGCACAAAACACATTGAAGTTTATTGTCATTTTGTTCGGGATCTTGTTCAATCTGGCACTATTGTTACTCAGCATAATCACACGTCAGACCAACCTGCAGACTTGTTCACTAAGGCCCTCAGACGTAACCAGTTTCATTTCTTACTTGGCAAATTGGGCATTTCTAATCCTCATGCTCCAACTTGAGGAGGAGTACTAAGGAACTAGAATATTGCTTGTAATTGTAGTTATATTCTATTAACTTTTCCTATCTTGTATAGGTATCTTGTATCACTATATAATGTACCATGGGTTTATGAATAAACAATATCATTACCCTTATTTTCTGCCTAATAATATTATTTATTATATATATATACATTCAAACTTTGATAAGAATATTGTAAAAAAAGTAAGTATGGAAATTTGGACCCATACGTTCGTGGTAGTATTGACTTTGAGAAATGGGAAGCAAGGTGAGAAAAATTGGAGGGAAGAAAACACACATTGCTTGGCCATAGAGGGCAATTATAACACGATGTAAAGATATTTACTTGGGAACTCTACCGTGGTTGCCTTAGACCAACAGAAAACAGATAAGTTAGTGACCAAAAATATCCTACTATCTATAGTAACATTTCCCTTTCTCCTCTCCCTATCCATCTCCCCCCCCAACTTTGCTTTTTTACCATCTGTCTGCCCTCCACACATTTTGGGCATATCATATGTCCTGATCCCAATTCCCCTACCAAAAAAGGTAAGCTCGAAGAAGATCGGTGGAAGGTTTCTTTAGGGTTATTTCCCATTCTTGCTTCTCTTTTGTATGCTCACAAATTAGCTACAAAATGGTCATGTGTTTTCCAGCACCATGTTCCGACGGCAAAGCAAAGCAGCACTCGATTGAATTTATTATTATAATGCGATGAGTTTTGCCTGGCTTAAGAAATGATGAATATTTGGTGGTTGTTTATGTGTGCTTTATGCGAAACCCCATCCATAAAGTATTGTATGTCGATTTCAGGTGTTCAGAGCTCGTTGTTAAGGAAGAATGGTGAGACAGAGGATCGATATCAAGAGGATCGAGAGCTTAACGGCGAGACAAGTGACGTTTTCCAAGAGGAGGAGAGGCCTTTTCAAGAAAGCTGAGGAGCTCTCCACTCTTTGCGATGCCGAAACTGCCCTCATCGCCTTCTCGGCTACCGGGAAGCTCTTCGAATATTCCAGTTCATGGTTAAGTTCTTGATTCACCTCCTCCTTAAACACTCTTGCTTTTCCTTAACTTTTCTATCCCCTCTCTATGTTAATGTTACCTGTCCAAATTTAAATACATATTTGAATAGATATATAAATAATAATATTATCTTATAACATAGTGTTAGATTCGTAGTACCAAGTAGTTTCACGTAACCTATTATTATGCATAGTTAATCATATTAATGGATAGACAAATTTCTTAATGAGTGGGAAAAAAATTATGTCCAATTTGAGATGGAATACAGAGAATATGTGTTTAATTTTGTGTACATGTGACATATGTATGTACTACTCACAAATTTATTTTTACGATTGCTAACAAACATTAATGATGTAAAAAAGTTGATGTTTGACACCGTTTATTACTTTAAATCTAACAAGATTATGTACAAATTACAATGACATTATTTGATATATATCACTTTAGATATATAATTAAAAAAAATTAAACTTTATTTGAAGTTAAAATTCTATGTAAATTAGGAAGGAATAATATATGTTTGATACCATGACCATAAATAAACCTCAGTTGTTTAGCTGGATATGTATGTCGGTGTTGTGGGATGGAGTGGTTTCTTCACCTCCAGGTGTTTTATTGATTTGGTCATCAACTAAACTATTCCCATTACTTGTCCGAAGATATTTATAATTTTGCATGAGGAGCTAGGGCGATGTATGATATCAAATAGGGAAAACAAAGAAAATGTGTACTCTTTATGTCCGGATTCTAACATGTTTGACTTATTCTTTTATGGTATACGATGGTAATGAATTAACAAATAGATTAAGGATAAAGATACTAAAATTTCATACTCCCTCCGTCCAATCCTACTCTTTACCTAATCTTTTTACATCTCCAATAAATATGTTTGACTATAAATATGTGTAGCTACAAACCATAATGATACAAAAAAAATTGATATTTAAAAATCATATGTTACGACGAATCTAACCATATCTCATACGATAAATTATTGTCCATATACTTATTCAAATATGCTGTTAAAGTTTGGCATCTTTAACAACAAAAAAATAATGTGCAAAATAGACGGTGACAGAAGGAGTACTGAAATAATATAGTAATAAATGTGCCATTAATGAAAAGATAACTGTCTCCCTAAATAACTCCATTTTTTATTGAAAATGATTAGTGATTTGATCTTTTACTGAATTTCACATCATTCACTATGAATTTCGAGTCCGTCTCTTGAAAGACGGTCTTTCCATAAGTTATGGAAAGACCAAGGTTTAAAGTGTAAATTAGAAGAAATTAAAATAAAATTTTCAGGTTGCATGAACCGGGTTATAAATTTTATAACTACTACATATTTCATACTAAAACTTTAATATTGCAACTAAGATCTTTTATCTTTTATTATTCCAATCAAACCCCGTCTTTCCATAAGCCTATGGAAAGACCGTCTTTCCCAAGACTTTGCCATGAATTTCACTCAAATAGTTAATTTTTTTAGAAAAAAGTTGTCAATGAATTTAATACGATCTCACCGTCTTTACATATATTAAAATTATAGTTAAAGTATATGAAGTTTAATTTGAAAAAGAATGTACGAGTTCAGCTTAATTTAAAATAAAGGAATTAAGTGTTTGTGCTAAAGATATTGATGGACTAAAATCAAATACACGGCACACATGAGTCCTGGCGAGTTTATTTACTGGTGCATGTCAGAAAGCTAACAATAGGACTTGACATAAAGTTGGATGCAATAAAGCAATTTGAACTTAGTATTACAGTATAATATACTCTATAAATTACTTAATTATTTTTTAGGAGTTAAACCTTTTAAACTTTGGCAGTAAATATCTCCAGTTGCATATAATAATGCTGTATAAAAAATTAATATTTAAAAAGTAGATGTTAAGATGAATCTAATAATATCTCACGTAATATTTTTATTATATATAAATTAATTTATATTTACGGTAAAAGTTTAAAAAAGTATCCTTAAAAAGTATACGGTTTAAAATGGGATAAAAGGAGTATTAGAAAAAAAATCATTTTAAATAAGAAAATAAGTCCATGTTAGTAAAATGGATGAAATATATATATACAGTCATCCTAGTAGTTTTGGATAGAATTTGTGATGTGCATGAGATTGAGAGACAAGAAAATGGCAAGTGGTTCGTTGAGGGGTTAGTGTGTTTATAAAAATAGGATTGGGAAATGTGTTCAAGTTGCAGTATTAAAGAGGAAAATATCATTATTTCACAAAGTTGTAGGGATGTTTGGTTGGGATATCATGCTTGTATTATAATTGGAAGGTATGGTTTTTTTTCTTCTCTTTTTTTGAAGAAGAATGTATTTAGCATGTAGGCTAAGTGTTTTGCATGGAAGTAGGGAAAGATGTGGTTTAATTAAAATAATAAAAGGTAAAATATCTTAGTTGCATTATTAAAAATTTATTATGTAATGGGTAGTAGTTATAAAGTTTATAATCCAATTCATGCAATCTGAAAGCTTTATATTCAATTTTCTTATTCACACTTTAAATTTTGATATTTTTATGACTAATGGAAAGACCGTATTTCAAGATACAGTATTAAAGATTGAGGGAGCGGATTTGAAAAATTATAAAAAGGTTGAGAAAGGGAGCGGATTTGAAAAATTAGTCCATTCTTTGACTTCATTTTGAAATTTAATTATAACATCTCAAGACTCATTAAATATTCTATTCTCTCTTTCTTAAGTTTGACATCTACGGTTTTCTTATTTTGTCACCTTTTCTTTTATGGTAAAACGTACATCATTCTCAACCATCCATTAAATTTTTTACTCGCCCCACTCAATTTTCTCCACATATTTCACCTTAAAAAAAATAACACCCAAACCTATGTGCCAAACATAGTGAAACGGAGGAAGTATAAATAATTTCACTTTATCATTCTAATTAATATGTATAAATCAAACATCATTTTTATACTTCCCATGTTTCTCCGTCATTCAAACACTTTCTTTTTTGGGTGGTTTCTGTTTTATTAACACACTTTTCATTTTTTACAAGATTCCTTCAATTTCATCCACTCATTCTACTTTTTACTTTCTACCTTCAATTTCATCCACTCATTTTTTTCACCTAAATTCAAGCATTTAAACCTATGGTGCCACTATTAGTGAAACGAGGGAGTGCTCCATTTGCACTATATAGCCTTACTTCACTATTTTTAAGTTGAATTTTTTTACTTATTTTCACTGTAAGTTCTTACATAGGCACAAGTAAAAATTGCATAATATGACAATTTGTTTGATTTGTTAATATATATTTATAAGTAAAGTCTCGGGAAAGAGGTTTAATGAAAACAATAAAATGAAAAAATGTGTTAGTTGCAATATTAAAGATTTATTATGTAAATTGTAGTAGTTATAAATTTATAATCAAATCATTCAACCCAAAAATTTTATCTTTTAATTTACACTTTAAACCTTGATTTGTACATATCTTATGAAAATACTATATTTCAAAAGATGGACTCATATTTATAATATTAATATTTTAGAATTGAAAATATCAATGATTTAATAACCTTTTTGAAAAGAGGGAGTATACTATATCTATAACTATAAGTCACCGTTTTTCCTGGGTATCTTTTCCACCATCATAGAGAGAGTTCATTTTCAAAATTTCACCTCTTCTTTATTTATTTCATCGGATACGTGGTACTAAAAGTATTAAATTTCAATAACTAAAAGCAAAAGTGAATGACTACAACTAAAATGTTTGTTTTGTCTATATTACCTTCCATCTGAAAACTTATTCCACGCAGGATGATTTTGTAAGTTCAATATCTAAAATTTCGCCTAACAAAAATTTTAAAAACAAAAATTTTAAAAATACATAAATGCAGCAAGATCTCACACGATAATTTTCATATTTATAAAATTTTACAATCTAAACGATTTTCACTTTATTAAAGAATATTGAAAGTAAACACTTATAAAGGGATATAGGGAGTATGTGGTTAAAAATATATTTTAAAAATTGTTGTGTAATATAGTTTGGAATGGAGGGTAGTAATAGTGCTATTTAGAATTTTAAAATGTCAACTGTTTAATAGGAGAAATGTATGATTTGATATTGACCTACTAAATATGCATACTGTGTTGACTTTTGCCTTTTTATATCTGCAGCATGATGCAACTGATCAAAAGGCACGAGCGATGTTCAGAAGATTTTAGCAAGCAAGAAAAGCAGCCATTTCGTCTGGTAAATATGAATGTGATTATATAAAATGTTAATACTGGTATTGATACAACTTTTTAGTCATAATTGTTTTTACACTGCCTCCAAAATAACTAATAGTTAATCATAGTTTATGAGAAGATTATTTAATTAGTCAGAATACAAGTTAGCAAAACTATAACAATATTTTCCATAACATATAATTTTGTGATTAAAATTAACAAATTAAACTAAAAAACTAGAACAAATAAATAGGTTATTACTTATTAAAATATTGCAATAAATTTAAAATTTCATTTAAACCTTTGAGAGATATTATGCAACATCATCTTGTATAATACTCCTAAAAGTAGTGTAATTGGTATAACTGTGAGACTTATTTTAAAAGTTGAAGAACATCAGCTTCTACCTTTATGTCTTTTGCTTCTAAAATAAGTATTTTTTAACTGTTTACCAAATACTAAAAGCTGCTTAGCTTATAAGTTAAACACTTATAAACTCTGCCACACACACCCTATATACACATTTGTCGTACTTTTAGAATACCTGATATGTTGGGTTCTTCTTCTTCTACATCTTTTGGAATTTGAAAACATTTCCATGTCTCGCTTTTCCTTGGTAAAGAAGAGGGAGCATCATAACCAAGCCATGCTTCTTAAAGAAATGCACGACAGAACTTTAGAGCTGAGGTAAGACAAGTAAGCATGGATGCAAATTATGAGGCATTTTTCACTATATATATACTCACTCCAAATTGAATTAATGATCGAAGTTGGTTCAGTTTAATTCAAATCATTTATGCAACCAAGTATTACATATTCATGTCATGTGTATCATTCATAGGAATTAACGAAGGAGCCACATAAACTTTCATTGACTATAGGCATCTGAAAGGAGAAGAGCTGGAAGAACTTGAGTTAGAGGAGTTGGTGAAACTTGAGAAATCAGTTGAATCTGCATTGAGTCGCTTGGCAAGGGCCAAGGTTAGTTATACCCTATTATTCTTAGTACTTTTCTTCCATTTTCCTTTTAATTGTAAGAATATGACTATTCATTTATATGTCTAACATGACTTTTGTTGTGGATTTCAGGGGGACATGATTATGAAAGAAATTGGATTGCATAAGAAAAAGGTTAATCAGTACTTGTGTTTGGATCTATTGATTTAGCCATGGTATATGTATAAAATGCAAGCATGTACCTAGCACACTGTTAAACATTCCCATTCCATGTAAAAATACATGGTTTTTTTTTGAAGAAAAAGTTACTTATCTATTTTAGAAAAAGGAAGTTATATTTCAACTGTAACTTTGACCATATCCACCAACTTAATGCAGTATAAATTGTAAAAAGAATTTCTGATAGCAATCTACTGGAGAAACAGATAAATGATGTTAGGTGGTTTAGAAAGAGCTTAACAGTAACTTAATTACTAAAGTTACAAGGTTATACTTTGAATGGGAAAAAAACAGGACCACAATTTTTGTACAGAACCAAATAAGTAATAGTCATGCATGCCTGCATTATACTTGTATACTTTATTTTAAGATGAGAGACAAATAATGGCTGAAATTTTCATCCGAGAAAGTACACAACTAAATGGCTTCTTAAGAAATGAAGCTCAGTGGAATCATTCTGTAAAAACTTAATGACATGAACGAGCATGCCATTTACACCCAATTTCTGCTGTAATGCCCACTTTTGGTGGTTACAATTAGAAACATATATGTGAAGGATAACAAAAGACTTAGTGACTTGAATGGCACAAGTGAACGCAATTTACGCCCAAATTGTACTATAATACCCACTCGTTGAAAACTAAATCTCACCACGGGTTCTTACCTGGATAATAACTAATCTATAAGATCTTGGTTCACCTGCACTTAGTGCCAATTGATTTTAGAATAGAAGTCCATAATACATTGAAATTTAACATGACATCAGAGCTCATGTTGGGTTATTTGGCCCAATATTGGGTCGTGGAGTGTTTTCACGTTAGCACGTGAGGGTCGTGTTGATAATCGTATGCCACCTTGATTTCTTACAAGGATAATAACCAATTTATAAGATCTTGGGTCATCTCAACTTAGTACTAATTTGTTTTAAGATGAAAGATCAAGATATCTTGAAATTAACCGTACTTTTGGTAATAATGAAAGTGATATTGCAAAGTAGTTGAAAGGAGAATTTTCAAGTAAGAAGATTAAGAGGAATGTAAGTAAAAAGATTAGTATGTTCTTTTAAAATTATCATATTTCCTTTTATGCTAAAAATGTGTCATTCTTATTCATTAATTAAACTTTTTTTATTCTTTCTATTCAATTTCCCTCACACTTTTTAACTTGTAGAAAATAATAACAGTCGAATTTAGCCTTCCAAGCTTGAAGAAAGAGAAAAGAGAGGAAGTATGAGAGGGTGAAAAGTATAAATAAAGTTTAATTTGTTTGGTAATGTTCAAAGTGTGTTTACTATGGTGGAAGAAATCAATATAAATAGTGTGCATTTTGTTAAAGACGGAATGAGTAGAAGATGTGATTGCTAGATGAATCAGTTATTTTTTTTCATTTTAAATTACTTAATTTTTTAAGAAAGTGAATCATATGGTGAAATAATGTTTAGTGAATTAGAAAAGGGTTGAATAGAGTTTGAAAAGTGAATAAAATAAGTAAAAGCAATGTAAATTTTATTATGAAAAATGACTATGAGAGAGATTAAAATGTAAATGAGACTAAAGTGGAACTTAATGAATTAGAAAATAATTATGTTAAACCAATTTTAGTTGAGACGGACTAAAAAGACATGTAGGCATCTTTAGGTATGTTTCACGGAGCTTATAAGATGTTTTGTTCATAAACTAAATACTTTCAACCGTTGGGTAAAGTGAAAGAATATTATTTAGACTAAATTCTAATTTTGGTACCTTACAAATGGTCAAATGATTTGTTTAGTCCTCTGTTTTCAAAATTGGTACTTTAAAAATGATCAAATGATTTTTTTGTACCCTACTTTTCAAAATGTTATTTTTGGTACCTTTCAAATGACTGAATAATTTTTTTAATCCTCTACTTTTCAAAATGCTTTTTTGGCACCTTACATTGTTTAATTTTTTTTAAAGCCCATTTAACATGTTGTCCATTAAGAAGAGAGGTAAAGATGTAAAAATACATATTGACTAACTTAAAATCTTATTTAATTTCTCTGTCTCATTTTTCCTTTGTCGTATGACTTTTGACTTTCCTCCATGAAGAAAGTGTAACAAATTTCAGTGTGAAGAGTGTCATATGTTCTGCCCCTTCCTGACTTCATCTATTCTCACATTTTTTGAGTTATACCCTGCACATTCTCACCTTATTACATTATTATTACATAACACTATCATGCTCAATAGGGACCACGGGTGTCAAGAAAAGAAACCTAATTTAAGAAACACAGGATAATAATGTGAGATTTTGGTTGGCACTGGAGACAAATTTAATCTTAACTTGATACTAGAGACATGTTTATAGAATGTACGAAACAATAGGTGAACAGATCTTGGATTACGAATATTCTAGCAGTGATCAAGATCAGCTCGGAAGAACGTTAAAAAAGTGATATACCTCTTCTTCATTGATAACTCCTACCTCTGTTGAACACACTGTACAAAACACTGGCTTAAATGCTTCACCGCGGGAAGATTCATCTTCAGATTTGGTCAAGTTTCTAGGTCTTCTGCCCCCTTTCCTTTTACTTATTGGAATTTGTTATAGTTTAGTTTTCGAGTACTATTTCGTTGGAAGGAAAGTCAAAAGCCATACGACAAAGGAAAAAGGAGGTAGGGAAATTAAATAGGGTTTTAACTTGGTCAATATGTGTTTTTACATCTTTACCCCTCTTTTTAATAAACCAATACATTAAATGGGCTTAAAAATTTAAAAATAAGTGTAAGGTACCAAATTTTTTTTTTGAAAAGTAGAGGACTTAAAAAATCATTTAGTCATTTGAAGGTACCAAAAATAACATTTTGAAAAGTAGAGGGCAAAAAATAACCTTACAAATGACTGGATGATTTTTTCGTGAAAAAGCGAAAGCAAATGTGGGTTCCATTTGCTTTTAAAATAAGCTAGTTTTGCTCACGAGTAACCCTTTAAACCAGATGTAGAGAGTATACTTGTATAATGTATTTGGTCGACCTGCCTTTATAAACAAAACTCGCTTATTTTGTAAGTACATGGAGACAAACTTATGTTTTTTTCCTGAAATTAACTTCTGCTTTTAGAATAAAATATTTTTTTAACACTTTACCAAACAATTAAAAGTGATTAACTTATAAGAAAAATAACTTAGAAACCTTGCAAAACAACACTCACAAATTATCGATGGGAAGAGGTGTTTTATTTTGATATAAAATTGTTCAACACTTTACTCCAAATTTTCATATAAACACAAGAGTATTAATAATAATTCAACCTTTTCTACTAAAATATTCGCATATCCCTTTTCATTTGTTTGGTTATCAAATGCATCTAATGCACAGTGCTTACTCCCTCCGTCCTACCTCAAATTGTAAGGAATTTTTTTACTGTTATCAAGAAACATATTTGTCGGTTAATATGTTTGACTACGTATAATAACGGCAAATAATAATTTGATATTTAGAAACTACTTGTTACGACGAATCCAACCATATAACATATGATAATTATTATTGTTTATATATCTATTCAAATGTGTGGTAAAAGCTAAACAGTGAACAGTGAATAGTAACGAAAAATAAAGTGTGCAGTTTGAGGTGGAAAGGACGCAGTACTAAAAATCAGCTATGGTGTCTCACGCATTGCCGGCTTATTTTTTTGGGGAGGGTTTTATCTTTTTAAAGTTTTCTTGTTAGAATCATGCGAAATTCTAGTTGTCTTATGTTGCTCTCTTCCCAGATATCACAATCTTCTAGAGTTCTTTGATCCTGTTCTTTCATCTTATATGTGTTTTAGTTATTTCAGTCCAATTAAGTTCGGTGCAGTTTATACAAATTTCGAATTGATACCATTTTAGCCACAATTACTTTTATTTTTAATTCATTTAGATAAGAGCATAATTTTGGTCAGCTGTATGTTTGGTGCTACACCATTTTAAAGTAAGATAAGCCTCTAATGAAGATGAAAGCCTGTTCTCCCTCTATCTTCTGTATTTCAATATAATTCAGTTTAGTGAAATATTGGATTGATACTATAAACTTAGTTGTGGTTTATTATTTTTATTTTTCACTATGTTTAATTTTAGTTCAGTTATTTCAGTTCACTTTAATAAGAAATTAGCTCATGTGAACAGGGCCAAAGAGAAACAAACTAGATTTCCAAGAAGATAGGAAAGATGGAGTTGACTTAAATTAGTGCATAATATTGATAGTCATCATTTTGTGGATGATTTTGATAATCTTGTGTGAAGCCTAAAGTTTTTTATGAAACTATCCAATTGCGTGATGGTTTTCATGTGTTGTTGCTATTTTGATGCATTATTATATGTATTTGTGAACTCCTATATGTTTCTGGTATCATTTGTTCATGCAAATGCCTATTTCGAACCTTATCTAATTGGTGCGCAATGCGCTGTTTAAAGCCAATTGTGTTGGTTTATTTTTCGAAAGAGAGATGGAAATGTAGGTTAACTTCTTTATTGATATGCGTTTTTGTAACTGTAGAGAACACTTGTTCGAGATCGTAGAGAGTTCTTTTGATGTTATTCCTGGAAATTTGCAGTGATCAATGTGTAATGTATCTTGTTACTCTTGCAAACATTTCCTGATATTGCAAAAATGAATTGCTGCAGGAAGCACAACTGAAAGAAGAAAACACAAGGTTGAATCAAAACGTACGTACTTGACATGACATTTTGGTTTGTCAGGGGCCTTTATTTTGCAAATTGCTTGTGCAGTTGTTTTCTGAGCTTCATTTGCTGTGTTTGCTAGTTTGATTAGTTCAGTATTGTGGAGCAGATCTTTATTATGCCTAAATTGCTCATGTTTGGTAGTTCTGATTAATGTGTTACAGACTGTTGATGCTTAAAGTTTGACATCAAGTTTTTCCGTCTACTGCTAGTTTTAGGACAACCTGGACAAGGCCGGTTTAACTAGTTTTCTGATGCAGCTGTTAGCGAGTATGAAGGCGTCTGATCCTGTAATGCTGCTGAAGGAAGGGAATGGCAATTCATCAACAGAGTCGACCAACCAGTTAGCAGGAAGTAGTCACAATAGTACATCTCAGGGCCTGATCAGCAGTTCTGACACATTCCTCACGCTTGGGTAAGTTCGCGTGCTGAACTTTTTATAATATTTAGTCATACGTAATGGTCAAACATGTTTATTGTGAACCGCGAAGAAATTTTAGTGCAGAACACTTTGGAGTAGGGGGGATACTTCTTTGTTTCTACATTTACTTTTGTTTTCATATTAAATTCTGTATCCAGAGAGGAATGCAGTTGATATATGTGTTTTCTTGTTCCTGTGTAGTGGATTACTATTCAGGCCATGTTTTTTCAACTTAGCTGCAGTTTAGTTCAATTCAGTTTAGCTATTTTTGATTTGGTGGAATATAACTTAGCTGCAGTTCAGTTCAGTTCAGTTTAGTTATTTTTGGTTTGATGGAATATAACTTAGTTTTAGTCCTATAACTATTCCTATTCACTTTGTTCATTTTTCGTTCAGCTCAAATCAGCCGAAATTTGTCTGATTTTGGTTGTATATTGACCTTGTGAAGTTCATCTGCTGTAATCTTGTATGTAGGAGTTACAAGTTCTTGTTCTGGATTTTGGCAGGTTACCACTTCCCTTTTGAATACCTGATGATGATGAGGAAATAGGGATAGATAATACTACTATTACTTAGTTTTAGTCCTATTACTATTGCTATCAATAATATTTAGGGATCTTTCTTGTTCCATTAGTTTGTTTGAAGTACACATGTACTTCCTCCGTCCTAAATAAATCTTCACATTTTTTTGTCAAGGTTCTCAGGTCATGTGTGACCATCAATAACTCTATTTACATATATTAATGATGGGTTGAAATTTGATATTTATAAAATACATTATGCAAGGAATTCAACAATATCTTACATGATGATATTGGTGTCTATATAATAGTTGAAATTTATGGTCAAACATGTTTTGAGAAAGTAGATAAAAAAATATGTAAATTTGGTTGAGACAGAGGGAGTGTCTAATTCGTATTGCATCTACCTAGCTGTCCACTAACTATGTAATGTAATAACGTTGAATTTTATTACCTCTCATATGATGGCCTGGGTGTGGGCTGGTATGGGCCGCTGAGGGCGAGCGGATTATCGCCTTTTAGCTAATGACGTTGAATTTATCTTTAAGTTGAGATTGATTACATACGTAATAGAATGCCGTTTTTTCTGTTCCTTCTTTAACTCTTAACAAGGAAGAATAAACGGTTCATGTGTTGAGCTTATTTATGAATTATTTTGCACTTTTATAATAGTTCTTAGAGCGCATGTTGTTCTAACGGGTAAAGTCTAGTAATGCTGTATGGAGATGATGTCAAAATATTTGGAGCTACCCTGAAAGAATGAATTTGTCATAATCAATTGTATTATTGATATCTAAATATATAAAGAGTACAATAGAGGTGTAAGAAGAAAATAACTCTAATCATAATAAATTATAATCTAATCAGGAGTCTGATTTATCCTAACACCCTCCCTCAAGCGGAGCGTCGGATGCTCGCCGACGCACAGCTTGGACCTAAAGAACGCGAACAGCGGACGAGAGAACCCCCTGGTGAAAATGTCCGCAATCTGAAGAGAAGTCGGAACATGAGCAACACGCAACTTTTCGGATGTCACCAACTCACGAACAAAATAGTAGTCGATGTCGATGTGTTTCGCCCGCTTGTGAGCCACTGGATTCTGAGCCAAGAAGATAGCACTACTATTGTCGCATAACAACAGTGGAGAACCAGAAAGCGGAAACCGAAGATCACGAAGCAAATGAGTGAGTCAGACCACTTCTGAGGCAGTGTTGGGCGAGAGCACGGTATTCAGACTCAGTGCTAGAGCAAGAAACAGTGGTTGTTTCTTGGCACTCCAAGAAACCAGATTCCCACCAAGAAAAACTGCGTAATCATAAGTGGACCGACGAGTATCCAGACAGCGAACTCAATCAGCATCAGAGTATCCTAACACATCAGGAGTACTAGCAGAACAAAACCGGAGACCAAAATGAAGAGTGCCACGAACATACCATAAAATCCGAGTCACAGCAGCAAAATGATCATCTCTGGGATCCTGAAGAAACTGACTCACCGTGTTGACCGAGAATGCTAAATCCGGGCGAGAGATGGTGAGATATTGGAGAGCACCAACAAGAGAACGATAAAGTGTAGGATCCCGAAATGGAGGACTGGTAGAGCCGTGAAGCTGAGAACCAGCAACAAATGGAGTAGAAACAGGTGCCGCGTCAGACATACCGGCCCGATTCAAAATATCTCGAGCATACTTTGCTTGGCCAAACAGTAATTCTGAGGAGGTAGGCGAAACTTCAAGACCAAGAAAGTAATGAAGAGCACCAAGATTCTTGATCGCAAACTCTCTGTGTGTCCGATCAATGAACTGGCGAAGAAGAATCGAGTCATTTCCTGTAAGAATGATATCGTCCACATACACAAGTAGGTACAATAACGACGACCCTCTTGAAAGGACAAACAAAGAAGTATCAGTTGAGCTGCACCGAAAATCAAGCTGTGTCAAATAGCTGCTGAAACACTGGAACCAAGCCCGGGGAGCCTGTTTAAGACCATAAATGACCTTTTTCAAACGACAAACATAGTCTGGATGGACAGAATCCTGATAACCAACAGGCTGCTTCATGTAGACAGGAACATCAAGAACACCATTAAGGAAAGCGTTCTTGACATCCAACTGATGAAGTGGCCAGGAACGCATGGTGGCTATGGCGAGAACCGTCCTAACAGTGGAGGCTTTGACAACAAGACTGAAAGTGTGGTCAAAATCAAAACCCGGAATCTGCGAGAAACCCTGCGCCACAAGTCTAGCTTTGTGACGCTCAATAGTGCCATTTGGTCGATACTTGAGCCTATAGACCTATTTGGAGCCAATAATGTTGACATTCGAAGGTCGAGGCACCAAATCCCAAGTGTGCTGACCACGAAGAGCATCCATCTCATCATTACTTTCTTGGTTGCCGTGCATTTTAAACCCAGTTTAACTATAAACCCAGTTTAACTATAAACCCAGTTTAACTATAAACCCAGTTAAAATTTCAAATGTAAAATTTTAAGATATTTGAGGATGAATTACTAGTGCAACCAAAATACGGGGGAAGCATCTGTAATTTATCAAAGAGATGAAAAGTACTCCAATAGAGTATCCACAATGACAGTGGACTTAATGTGCACTTCTTAAGTGATACATCATGAATTTTGATAAAATTTAGGTAAGAATAAACTACCAACAATGATAGTGAACTTAAGGAGCACTTCTTTTCAATTTTAAATTATAATCAATTAAAAATATAAACACAAGTCATGTTAAATGCCATTCATTGATTGATTTATATTTGCACAAAGAAAGATGTATCAACTACTTAACTAAGGAGCAACTATTTATTAAGGAGTGATCTTTAAAACTCCACAATGATACTGCATAAATAAGGAGTGCTCCTTATTAAGAAAAATGAGTTTAAGGAGCTACCATTGTGGATGCTCTTAGTAATCACACATTTTTATTCTACTCGTTTATCATAAAGTTCAATTAATACATTGAAATAATATGATCATATAAGACATGGCAAATGATTAATGTGGTTACTAAACTATCTCGATCGTTCCATTTTGGTGACTCAATTTTTTCCGATAACATTTAGCCATTTAACTTTCAAACAGAAGAATTGAAGGCAGAGACAATTCCTTTCCAGGTTTGTTTAGAAGCAGAATCGTATTTAAACAAAAACAGTTCGAAGTGAGGGCTTAATCGAAGCGATACTGCAGCAGAGTAGTTCAGTTTTGATTGAAATCGATGTATGGTTTTGTTTGTTCTTTTAATAGATTGGATGATCGAAGGTATTGGCTAGGAGAGAAGGCTAAACATGTAATGTTTTTGAGCTTTATATCATTAATAGAAGATCTTTACCAAAAAAAAAAACTTTCAAACAAAAGAGTAAACATTATTATGTTACGTCATTCCATCAAAACTCATCTCCATCTCATCGCGTGCCATCTACATTTCAAAGTCAGGTGTATTTCAATCGTTCCACTTCATCCAATCTTTCACGTAGATGGCATGTGACAAGACTGATACAAGGTTTGATGAATTGAGGTGACAGGATCACCCTACTCTTGTATTTGAAAAGGTTGATGGTCAAAAGTGATTTTTCTTCCGATAATCAAAGTGAAACATCAAGATAGTTTGATGGCCACAGAAATAGTTCATGCATGTATTTTCTAGATACTTTACATACATTATTATTTTTAATTAAAATTATTACTCCCTCCGTCCCAGGCGAATCTGCACACTTTTTTGTCAACTTTCTCAATACATGTTTGACCATAAATTTCAACTAGTATATAAACACCAATATAATTATGTGAGATATTGTTGAATTTTCTGCATGATATATTTTCTAAATATCAAATTTTAACACACCATTAATATACGTAACTAAAGTTATCGTTGGTCAAACGTGACATGAGAAAGTTTACCAAAAAGTGTGCACATTCGACTGGGACGGAGGGAGTAACTAACTAGGCATCCACTATACTCTGCGTTTTGAGGAGCTAAGAGTATCTCCAATGCAAGCCTCTCTTTAGAAAACATCAAAAGACTCGTAGCATTGATGCTCTGAAAGTTTTAAATCACCTCCAATGCAAGAGTCAATTTAGGGAATCAATCTAATGTAAATGACACGTGGAGTGATGGCCTCAATAAGACATTCTGTATTCAGACGCTCATATTGAAACCGTCAGTTTGTCAAATTACCAAATTTAGGATTTTAACTTATAATTATTTTACGATTCCAAAATTGCAATATTTGGATCCCATTAGATATTAAAATATTGACAAATATATAGATATTAATCTCACGACCCTCCGAGTATTGAAATCGTACGTGAAAACAGCGGTTGAGGTCCCGCTAAAAGGCCGGTCCATCGTAGGAGCTCGACAAACACTCCCGCGCTCCCACTCTCTCTTTTTCTCCATCAATTCTGTCCAACATTTCACCTCCAATTTTCTCCGCATCCCTTCTTCAACAACACTCCAACATTCATCATCACTAACCTTAATTCAGCCGCTAATCGAACAACATGGATGAAGAGTACGATGTGATCGTCCTCGGCACCGGCCTCAAGGAATGCATTCTCAGCGGCCTTCTTTCCGTCGATGGACTCAAAGTACGACTGGATCTTCCTTTTATTTTTCGTTTCCTTGTTTTATCGCAGTTGGAATTGAATGCTGTCCCAACTGTTGAAATCTGGTGGCGCTGCAGGTTCTACACATGGACAAAAATGATTACTACGGAGGAGCCTCGAGCTCCCTTAGTTTAAATCAGGTGCGTACATGTACTTGTATAGATATCTAATTGATAGTTTTATATCGATGAAGTTCATGTTACAGTTACAGGCTATAGCTTAATATATAATATCACGGATCAGCTTTGCATAGTACTAATTGGTTTTCTGATGTATATGTATGGTGTCAGAGCACCGGGTAGAAATCACATTTTTTTGTTTTAATCATCGATTTCATTTTCCAAATAAGTGGTAAATTAGAAGATGGATATTGGAGAAACAAAACTCTTTATTTGGAACTGTGGGAGTGTAACATTTGCCTGAGGATAAATAGCTGTTGTTTCTGTAGCTATGGAAGCGGTTTAGGGGAGATGGTCAGCCTCCGGAACAGTTGGGCTCGAGCAAAGAGTACAATGTGGACATGATTCCCAAGGTACTATTTTTGATATGTGGATATTGTTTACGGGTTTTTGTTTAATGATATCCGCGATTTCTTTGTTTTTCGGGAAGTGAGAAAGTGTGTTGAGTTTTCATTGAGTATGTTATAGTTACATATGACTGATGAAAGTTTAATTTGTCGTTCATCTGGGTAGTTCATGATGGCGAATGGAGGTCTTGTTCGCGTACTCATCCACACTAATGTCACCAAGTATCTAAACTTTAAGGCTGTAGATGGCAGCTTTGTGTACAACAAAGGGAAGGTATGTTGCTTCTTGTTTCTATTTAGACACTATAAGGACAGTTTTTCATCTGTTGAATGTTAATGGTAGATTTACAAAGTACCTGCAACTGATGTGGAGGCACTAACATCTTCGCTGATGGGGCTCTTTGAGAAACGTCGTGTGCGAAAATTCTTCATATTTGTCCAAGAATTCGAGGAGGCAAATCCTAAAACTCACCAGGGAATGGATTTGTGCCAGATCACTGCTAAACAACTTATCGCGTAATTTTCATTCTTAGCTAGCTCTTATTTGCTTATGCATATCTACTGGTTTTTTTTATTCCTGTATGGATGAATGCAGAAAGTATGAACTTGAAGACGATACAATTGATTTTATTGGCCACGCTCTAGCACTTCAGATTGATGACAATTATCTCGAGCAGCCTGCTTTAAATTTTGTCAAGAGAGTCAAGGTGAGGCTTTTAAGGTTTATGGTTATTGTCCAATATTTTCAGGTTGTTCCTTCTTAATAACGCATCCTTCTTCTTCTTGCAAAAGTTATATGCTGAGTCATTGGCGCGCTTTCAAGCTGGATCTCCTTACATCTACCCGATGTATGGACTAGGAGAGCTTCCTCAGGTTTGACGTGATAATTGCATATCGATAGCCTATCTTTTTTCCGGTTCAGTTTGTCATACTCATCATGATCTTTTGCAGGCATTCGCACGCCTAAGTGCTGTTTATGGTGGGGTGTACATGCTTAACAAACCCCAGTGTAAGGTAACGTTTTCTCACTTGTCTTCAGAAAACCTTCTTTTGCTGGCAAATCTTTTACTGCGAAAGTAAAACCAATACTCCAGCATCAATCTTAATGAACATTTGCTTTTCGTGTATGTAATATCATCATAGGTGGAGTTTGATTCAGACGGGAAGGCTATTGGTGTAACCTCTGAAGGAGAAACTGCTAAGTGCAAGAAAGTTGTTTGTGATCCATCCTACCTACCTGAAAAGGTAAGCATTCTATGATTCTAGAGTTATTTCGCTAATGGCCTTATGAAGTTCTTCTATAAAGCGGCTGAATCATTTTCATAGCTTGGATTTTATTCTGAAATCAATGCAAATGACAGGTAAACAAGGTCGGGAAGGTTGCACGCGCTATATGCATAATGAGTCATCCCATTCCCGACACCAACGATTCTCACTCGTGTCAGGTCATTCTGCCACAGAAGCAGCTTGGTCGGAAATCAGACATGTAGGTCTTCCTCCTGTCTGTACATCAGACAATCTTGTTGAGGTTTACTTCTTAGTTTTGCCTGCCATCTGAAATGTCTTTGTTGTTTCTTTCAAACTCTTCACAGGTATCTATTCTGTTGCTCATATGCTCACAATGTCGCGCCAAAGGGAAAATACATTGCTTTTGTCGCTACTGAAGCCGAGACAGATGATCCACAAACTGAACTGAAACCCGGTGTAGACCTCCTTGGAGCCGTTGATGAGATTTTCTACGAAACTTATGATAGATTTGAACCTGCAAATGACTCTGATGCTGACAGCTGCTACATATCCGCTGTAAGAATATTTGCAACCACATTCTTGATCGTTTCAAATGTACTTTACACCGATGAAAAGCTGTTCTTAATCTCTGCAGAGTTATGATGGAACAACACACTTTGAATCGACTGTAATTGATGTATTAGCAACTTACAACAAGATAACTGGAAAGGCAAGTCTCTCCATCACACACATTTCAGTTTTTTGCTACAAAACGCGAACATTTGTATTGTGTTTTGAGCAATCGCGTGAGTTGATTTTGATTCGTCGTTCTCTTGTTATGGTGTTCAGGCCCTTGATCTATCCGTAGACTTGAGTGCTGCAAGTGCTGGTGGTGCTGAATGAAGCCTTCATATTTCAGCCAGTGAGAGATGGTTTCAGAATTTTGTTCATCAGTAGATTGAGTCCTTCTTCTTAGATATTTTCTTATTGTTCATTGAAGATTTATTGTTTGTGTTAACTTACAAACTTCAGTTGGAATTCATACTTAGGGTTTTAAATTTTAGTGTAAATAAAAGGGTACACACATAGCCTGCTTGTTCCTCTTCAATCTTTATTAGTACATGTTAAGGTTTCTTCATCTTCAATCTTTACTGCATTTTTGCTTTCAGGTGGAGAGTTCTCATAATTTGCCAGTTCTTTTAAGAAGAGAGGTTCGGTAGCCTTGTTTTGGAGAATCGCGACATTATATTTTCCGTCTGAATAACCAATCATCAATCTTTAATTATTAAAAATATTTAGGTTTTACTATTAAATATAAAAATTGATTACCCAACGATAGAGGCAAGAAATATCAAATTGAGTAGTACATGAACTAACGATTATACCGTTAAAAAATAAAGGTATTGTTTGACAAATGACAGTTAGTTGTTGACTGTTTTATTTAGATGGTTGGACTAAATGTTTATATTAGTTGTTTGACTTTATAAATTCTACGTAGGTAAATAGCGGTTAATTTTATATTTTTATGCAAAACATAATAATCAATAAAAAAAATCAAAAGGCTGTCCAAAAAAATAAATAACTAATAATTTTAAAACAAATATCAATCCAAAAATAATAATTAATAACAGAAATTAAAGTCAACCAAAAAACCTTTTCCATCAATTTTTTTTTAAATTTTTGCAAAAAATTGATTTTTCAAACAATAAAAAATCGATTATCATACTACTTTTTAAATCTATTGATCGAAATTAAAAAGAAAAAAAGAAGTAAAAGTCAAAATAACAGAGAAAATCTGATTAGCAAACAACCTCAAAATACATTATCCAAAAGGCCACTGAATCTGGGCTTTGGGCCCAACAGCAGCTCTTTCTTCTCCGTACCGGAGACGCCTGCTCTGTTTCCCGGCACCCTTTCAACATTCAAACGTAATCAACACTTTTAACTACTAATCATTTAGCCCTACCTTCCAAGCTTCGCACTCTGTGTTAATGGTGGTAGGAATCGCAGGCTCCTCTCCCCCCCTCCGGCGATAGTTCCCGCGATGGTGAAGCCGAGGAGGAAGCGGTCGTCGGAGAAGAACAAATTCTCGGCGTTCGAGTTCGGCGGCGAGGATCGTCTCGTTGAGAAAGAGTCTCGGAGCTTACTGTCCAAGTTTCGAATCAGAAACCCTAGCGCTTCCAGCTCTATTTCTCCTCTCACGAAGTACAGTTTTCTCCAGTTCTGTACGTTCTCAACCTTTCTATCACTATGCTTTTGTTATGCTTTGCGAGTATCAATGCTTATAGTAACTCGGTTAGAGCTTTATGCAGTTGCTGGAGGAAAAAGTAATGCTGAAAATGAACCACTGGATGTCGACGATTATGACAAGGGAAATGAAATTGATGTTGTTGACTCGCCGTGTAGTCCGCGGATGGAGATATCCTGTTCTCAGAGAGGCAGAAAACTAGAAAGCCCCAGGACCGATGGCCATCATGTAGAATTTTATTAAGTCATTTTATAGCTGGTGAATTTACATAGCTTCATTTGGCTATTCTGTTTATGGATGTAATGCTGAATCTCAAATCTTTGCAGAATGAGCCGCTTTGTATAGATTCGGATGATGAACACGGAAACAAAGAGTCTTTGCAGAGTTTGCCCATCTGTGTAGATTCAGATGATGATCTTAATAGTTTGAGTAAAGGTTTCTTCTTAGCTCTTACAACTTCTGCAACTATTGCAACCTCCTTACCTCAATTGATTGTTTGTGTATTGTTTCTCTGGCTGCAGATTCATTAAAAGAATTGTCGGCCAATGATGATTCTATCTCACTTCATAGTGTAAGTTTTCCCTCTATTTTCCGAGAATCTGATGTGCACCTTTAGGACACTTATTAGTTACTATTGGACTTTGTGATTCATAGTTTATCAGAATGAATATATAGGAAGCTTTCCTCCTTTGAATCCCCTTTTTCTGATATTACTTGCTTGAAAGAAAAAGGAATAGAAAAAGGAATAGAAAAAGGAATAGAAAAAGGAATCCTTTGTTTCAGCAGTTGTCTGAATTTAGTTAGACAATTCTTGTATCAACAGGTCTTGGTATTGAATAATGTGGTCCAACAGATTTTGAAGGCTGAAATTTTGTGGAAACAGATAATTAGTGTCAGAAGGAATTGAATTTGTAACTAATCCATTGTCCTAATCCTACTATGTCGAGGACAGACATGGCTTGGGTGGCATAAAGTGTCAAATCGTGGTCAAACCGTGCATATGTTCCGTATGCTCTTATGGATATAAATAATCAAAAAGCTATGATCGTATCCACCTTGTCATGTGAATTGGTCGGGCTGTCTCTATATGTCGGGATGTCATGTCAGAAATTGCCACCTATTGTGGCGCTCTATTAAATCATATTCATTTGCAAGTTTGTATATCTTTTGATTTGTGCATTTATTCTCATTTGTTCCCACTTACCAATATGTGAAGAGAACACATTTTGAGAGAATAGGATAGAATAAAATGAATAGATGGAGAGCTCGTGTTTTTGTTCATCGTTGGTTGGAGAATGTTCCAAGGCTCCACATTTGGGAATCTTTAACCTTAGGTAGCTGCCTTATAATGATGTGCAAATGAGTATTGGAGTACGTTTGAGTGAGAAGGTATTACTAATAAACTTGCATTTGAATCCAACAATCTGTTATTGACTAACAAACCCATTCAGGTTAGTTTAGTCTCAAACTTCAGTTGAAAAGATATGATGATGAGATTTTAATTGACTTTACATTCCAATAAGTCTCATGTGAGCTCAATCCTATTTGTTGATCACCCTTCTCCCCCCTTCTCCCCCCTTCTCCCGTTTCTGTTTTGCAGTTTCTTTCTTAGTACCAAAAAAGCATTTACTTCCATTGACTATGTTCCTTCACATTTGGTTTAGTTTATGATATTGGATCAGGGCTTATGAGCTAATTGTGCTGGGCGTTATGTAGTCTTTGTTATTGTTAGAGTTTTCAGAACACCTTACCTGATACTTTGATGCTTTATATGTAACTGCAGGAGCCAACCGTGGTGCTTAAACCCGATTGCATTTATTTGGGAAAAATGTATTCTACAGCTTCTACACTGACATTTTCTCGAAGATCCATTAATCTCGAAGGGTCAATTGTTGATCAAACAAATAGATCATTTGACTTTACCTGGCAAATTTCTGATGTTGTGAATATTAAGTGCTTTTGGTGTAGAAAAGTGAGTTGCAATCATTCTTGATTTAATATAGTTCTTATCCAGAAAAAGGATGCACATCTTGATTAATAAAAGTATCTTCTTTGTCAAGTTTAGCTTGAAACAGCCATGTTGTACCTCTTTCTGAGATCTGGGGATGAAAAGATTGCTAAAATTGATGGGGAATTATCAGGTCCTCTTTTACTTATTTTCATTATTTTATTCCTCACTATATGTTTGTGTGTACACTTGTAATATATTTATATATACGGGGACTTTGAAATGCATCTTCTGTCTGTTTTGGAAGGTGTCTCTCTGAAATTCTTTATAGTTTTCATCTTTTTCTTTTGCAGTTAAATAAATATTGAGGGGAAGGGCGAGGAGTAGTGTTTATCATTTGTTTTATTGGAATGAGGGAAGAATTGTGAAATATCCTAATGATTCTGTTCTAATCGTGAGATTTATGCCGACTCTAATTGTTGTAATTAACGAGGTGGGACAGAAGAGGGTGTGTATTTGTAGATAAGAATTTGGTGTGTTGCTTGCTTCTTTTTGCTTTTTGAGAGTTTTACATGTTGCCTATTTCAAATTTAGCATGCCATGGAGTTGTACTATGGCCCTGTCCAATTGAGCTTATTTGGTGCTGAATTTAATTTATTAGTGCTGAATTTAGTTTATTGATGCTGAATTTAGTTTATTGGTGCTGAATTAATTAATTTGTGCTGAATTGAATTTATTGGCATTGAATTGAATTTTTTGGTTTTCAAAATATGAAAATAATGACTCTCAAAATGATGTTGTACTCATAACATATTCTATTTTTAGACTTTTTACTCAACCAGTTACTGTCGAGAACCTAAATAAATAAATATTTATTTATTAATTTTTTTCTTTCAATGCTGAGTTTAACTATATTCTGGTGCTTTATACTGCCGTGTAATTCTTTACATTTGTAAACAGAATATGATAGGATATAGTGGCTAGATAGAATGTGCAGATGTGTGTATTATCCCTTAGCTTTTTGCTTATCCCCTTACTTCTATGCTGTCATGTCTTCCTGTATTATTTTTGACAAGCTCCTTAGGTAACTCAGAAAATTTGAGAAGATGTCTGGCAGAGGTTTGTGATGACCTTTATTTTCCATTTCTGCAGAAAAAGCAGACACAGTTAAATTAATCTTTTGTGTCCACGGCCCTAACTGGTCTGAAAAGAAAGAAGCAATTGAATCACTGGATTCAAGATACAAGACAACTTTGGAAACTGTTCACTAGTAAGTTGAATTATGTACATTTCATTTAAAATTCCATATTTATAGGCAAGTGAACAAAGATACATTGCCTAAGAATTGTTGGCAAATTTTGTTGGCTGAGTAACATACAAGTAATGCAATTTAGATGAATGGAATTTCCACTTCTAGGGTTAATTAGCTCTCTTCCTGTGGATATGATGGGGGGTGAAAGCAAGGATTCTCAGCTATCAATGTTTGCTAAGACCTGGTTTCTATTTTAATTATTTCGAAATGTGCTTCTAGGATCAATCAAACTCTTCCTGGCTAAATTAGAGGGAACAACAACAGCTAGTAATTATCCAGCAATTTTGGAGAGAACAAAGTAAAGAGTAGGAGGTTGTCGTAGGTTAAAAGAGAGGTTTTTCTGCCTTTATGTGCTTGGGTACTCGAAGTGGGTGGTATAGTATAATAGGCCAGTAAAAATTAGGACTTTAGGTAGTCAACTTTTGGTTGGTCTTTAGTTTTGGCTTATTGCATTGTGCAGTGGAAAAGTGTCAGAGTATGTCTTTTTTGCTTGAATAGCATAATTTTTTGCTTATTGGAAATTCCTGTGAACAGAATCCACTGTCATTCTTTTTTTCTTAAAGATATGTAGTCAAGGGTGAAAACGAGGTTCCATTATTGTCACTAAGGGCACAGTTTTTCCTTGGATTCTGTAGTTGATGTGCGTAATTAACAATTTCTTTATCTTTTGAATCTCTTCTGACTCTCTTTTGTTCTTCAGTACTGATAGTACATGGAATGAAGTTTCTAGTCTTGAGGAGAAAATCAAGTACTTTTCAGAGGACCCTTCTGCCAAGTAAGAATCCCCTTCTATGCCCTAGCTTGCTTTAAGTTCCTAATTGATGATTCATCCTACTTGCTTTCAGTTTTATAATCAACTGAAGATTGAACCAATTTCACTTTGTCTTCTAGTGCTTACTCGTCAAAAGGTTTTTTTATCAGCACAATGTTCAGATATCATGATAACTTGATGCCTGTAACATTTTTAGCCAACAGTGAAAATTTTATTAAAATTTTTTCTTCTAAATAGCTTTTCTAGATTGATGGTTAGGTTTGTTTATGTTGATTTTGACATTAATGACGTTGCTTTTAGCTGACCCTGATTGATACTTTCATTTAAAAATCTATGTGGAGCATGCAAATGAGCTTCGTAGTGAGTGATTAGGCAATTTTGGCTAACTTTATTCAATAGATAGGTCAGTATTGTGATATTGTACTTCAGTTCTTCTTTCTTAGGAATTTGTTATCAGAACTACAAATTTTTTACATGTTTGATTTCTTTGTAACTTTCTTTCATCTTTCTAAGACGTGTAATTGGAAACTATTATTTCATCTGCACATTTGCAATTTACACATGTTAAGTTGTGGATTAATCCGATCCCCATGTTTGATTAAGTTGTGCTTTTATTGAAGGAAAAAAGGACACGCTCTGTTGTATAAGACATTCAAATTCTTATAGAAGTCATTTACGATTAAGTTTCATATTTTGTTGTGGCAATTGTAGTGGGAACTTTGAAGGTTTCTTATATCCTGAAGGGGACCCTGATGCTGTTTCCATTTGCAAGAAAGATGTTGAGCTATTGAAGCCTGCTACTTTTATCAATGACACTATAATTGACTTCTATGTTAAGTAAGTGGTAATGAGAAATAGTTTTTCCCCCTTCTATCCATTTCCTTTCTGTTATACTAAAAATCTTATGTTTGTGATGACAATATCTATGTTGAAATGCACACATTGCCTTCTCAACCATGTTATCCATCTTCACGCCCTGTTTTTAGGCTTTTATTTGTCGTTGCAATATAAAGAGTAAACAAGCAGCTGCTCACCAATTGTGTTTTAGTTTCCCTTTATTACCTGTCTAAGCCTTCAAAATTCAGTTGCGTGAATGGTTGCTTGAGCCTTGACCTCCACGCCCCTCTAATGGCCTGGTGTGTGTGATAGCCGCCTGCTGAGTGTAATGCATGTGGGGTCTCAGCAAAAGCAGTACATTCTTGCACGATTTCATCACGGTTATTCTTAGTCCAGGAGGAGACCCGTGACAGTTGATGCTTTCAGATTATCTTTCTATTTGGTTGTTGAAGGGTCTACCCTTGTAGCTTTACATTTGTCAAACATCTGTTTCATTTGCAGATACTTAGAGCAGGATATCAAGCCAGACCGGTTGCATAGATGCCACTTCTTCAACTGTTTTTTCTTTAGAAAGCTGGCTGATCTGGACAGAGACTTGTCTGCAACTTGTGAAGGAAGAGCAGCATTTGAACGGGTTCGCAAGTGGACTAGAAAAGTGAATCTATTTGAAAAGGATTTCATATTCATTCCTGTGAATTTCAGGTAACAAACTAGAACCATATCAATGCCTTTGGGTTTTGTTGGTACTCTCCAATACAAATGGCCTCATGTGGCAGCCTACATTGGAGTTTGATTATCATATGTCACCCAGGGGAAGCAGCTTATCGTAAAAGTATGTCATTTTCTTCACTCTTTGTGCTGTTTCTTCATGAAGTCTTGTTTGTCAAATTTCATGTCATCTTTTGTAGGTGATGGGGTGAAGTCATCCAAGGTTCCATGTATTTTACATTTTGACTCTATTAGAGGATACCACAGAGGACTGAAGAATCTTTTCCAAAGGTGTTCTTTCCCCTCAAGATTTGTGGAATTGGAGTTCTTGGACTGTTGGTGTTGTCATTTGTCTTGTATCCTTATATATATATATATATATATATATATATATATATATATATACACACACACATATATATATATACACACACACACATATATATATATACACACACACACACACACACACACACACATATATATATATATATATATATGAGTAAAGATGTGAACGTGAATAATACAGATTTGTCTCTCTTGTGTTCTGGTAGATCATTTCCCTTGTTCTCATTATTTTGTTATGGTTGGGAAGGGCGAGTTTTAAGTATCGAACCAACAGTTGAAATATTCTTTTAATATTTTACCGGCATCAAAAAGAATCTTCTAAGATTAGTTATTCTGTACGGATTAGAGTGTTTGGAAGCTAAATATAAAAAAAGGGAAATAGAATATAGCTGAGATAAGAAAGTTGAGATATGCAGATACATTATGTTAGGTAGGATATGTGTTAGATTGATCGGAGTGAATGTGGGACTAGTCCTAATGGATTACAAAACTGAGTCACGCATATAGGGTGAGTTAAATATGTGCCTGATCTCTAAACCAGTATGGTGTATACAAAATACAGAGAAATGCCATGATAGATCTTATCTTTAATGAACATATATTTTTCCTGTAGAACATGACTGCAGTTTGACTTGAATAGCTGATTTCACTTATTAGGAAATATTGTCATCAACTTCAACTGTGACTTAATCAATATCATTCATATATCATGATGTTTTGTTTGAGACATTTTTATTTTTCTTAAATAGCTATTGTCCAAATATTGCTGAGATGATGAAAATAGTCATGGCTATAACTTGTTACAGGATATTTGCCTCAATTTGTCTAAATATTGCTGAGATGATGAAAATAGTCATGGCTATAACTTGTTACAGGATATTTGCCTCAATTTGTCTTTGTTGTTTTGCCCCTTGTTTATTGTGGTTTACATGCTTTTGGTTGCATGACTTTTAGTCTTACTAAAGACTGTCTGCTGCTTTTTTGCCAATGAAATTGCAGTTACTTGTGGGAGGAATGGAAAGAGAGGCATAGTGATATATCCGAAGATGTGCATTCAAATTTCTTGAAACTACCTTTTATTTCTCTGGAGGTTCTCTCTCCCCCTCTCTCTCTCTCTCACACACACACACACACACACACAGAAAGGAACTCACTGGAAAATTCTTTACTTTTGTTCAGTCATTGATTTCGAGTTAGATGCAACTTAATGTGCAAACCCAGCTGGTATGCTTGGGTTTTTAAGGTCGGATATTCTTCTTGTATTTGGTGCTATTTTGAGATCGTGCTCCCCACCCTTACCCTGCTCTCCTCCACAAATGTGTCTTGCTTTTCTTTGTCATTATTTTTACTATTCTTTTAATTCAGGGATGTGAGTTGCAAGTTTTATACGATGCAGTGTACAGAAGACTGTCTCCATAAAATTGATAAATTGGCTTTATACTTGTATTTTGTATATAGTTATCTGAACTCTTGTCGAGTTTCTGGATTTTGTACCTCAGCGTGCCCCACATTGGGACCATTAGATAATACTATCTCATTCTTTTATGAGCTTTGAAGACAGAAAATTGGTCTTGGAAATTTATAAATAATGGAAGCTATGCTAGTTAGTTATGTTCTTACTTCATGCTAGAACCCTGACGGAATACTATTTCCACCTCCTACTGTTAAAAGTAATCCTTTTATTATGCTGTCAATAACTAAATTTGTGGACCATTATATTCCTTGAGTTCTCCATATTTTTAGCTCACTAGCATTTTGTATGATGGACATCCATACTGCTCATACTCTAAGTAGACTATTGGCAAATACTGCTGAAACTTGTATTCAGTTTAGATATTCTGGAATAGGGTGTACTGGAAGTGACAAAGCACTAGAGAGAGAAAGTGTACTTTACTGAGTTGGGGTCAATGTACAAAAGAATTCTTAATGACTTGAAGGTGATGGAATTCTGTCAAATTAGTGTTACATATTTCCTTTTCCCCAACTGTAACTATTTGAGTTGTTGAGCTTATGGAGAATTTTTTATATTTCATGTCGGTTCAGCTTCCGCAACAACAAAACTCTTTTGATTGTGGGCTTTTCCTTCTTTACTACTTGGAGTGCTTCATGCAGCAGGCTCCTCTTAATTTCAGCCCTTTTGGTGATACTTCTAATTTTGTAAGTTGTCCTTTTCAAGTTGGGTGCTGTGAACCAGACTGTAAAACTTAAATAATGTGCTGCTTCAACTTAGAATCCAACTAGCTAATCAATTAATGCTGTAGTAATTTAAATATTTAAGTGTCTACAGTGGGGCAGTGTTTCAGTTTTCACTTGCTGCCCCTCCTAATTTTATAAAGTTATTGAAGCAATCACTTTGTTTGGTTAAATTTTGAGATGAAGGAAAATGACCTTTGAGATATTAACTGCTGTCAATTTCAACATGTCCCTCTCTCACTCACTCACTCAGTCACTCTCTCTCTCTCTCTCTCTCTCTCTCTCTCACTCTCACACTCTCACGCACACACTCGCACACACACAACACGCACAAACATGCACAGAGACCTATATCATCTTTGGTTATTGTTTAATGCTCAAGGTAATTCATATTCTAATCAAGTATTGCTGGTCATATTTCAGTAGGGATTTGTAATGCGCAGCCTGGGTGGGGGGTAGCCTCGGCACCACCCATTTTTTGGCTGAAATTAATGTAAAAAATATTGAGTTTCTTTTTAAGCTGATCACATTTTTTTTTTACTTTGTTGAAATTAAGTCACACTTCTTAGTTCTGAAAATTTGAATTTTCATATTTGCAGCTAAACAAAAAATGGTTTAAACCTGCAGAGGCTTCCAGCAGACGTGGTCATATTAAAAGTTTGATTTATAAAATCTATAATGAAAATACTGAGAAACATCGTCCAAATGATGATGAGAATCCAAAAAAAGATGTTGACGATGATGAGGACAGTGTAGTGGAGAGTAATACTGGTAAAGGTTTTCTTAAGGAGGCGTGTGATGGGAGACAAGCATGTAGAACTGATTCTTCTGCTATAGATGCTGGAAAACAGATTTACACATCAGCACAAGCAACACCAGAACCAGGTTTGATAAATTTGGGTGGACCTAAATTCACCCGTGGGGATATATCATATGAAAGAGCTGAAGGAACTTATCAACATCATGAGAAAAAAGGATTACTTAATCGCCGCTACAATTTCATGTCACCAATAGAGGTAACTAGTTCTAGTTATTATTACGTGTACTTCAGTATAAGTAATACGTATATACCTAATTGCAAGGAGGCCTGTAAGAATTTTCTTCCCCATCCGCCTATCTAGTGTAGTGTATACCTTTGGCGACCAGGGAATGTTTATTTCTGAATAATTGTTTTATATTGCATATGGATACACATACACCTCCACAATCTAGAGAAGTAGAAATGCGATTAAGAATAAAAAGAAGTATCATCTATATCAATCAATTAAAGTATTGAAGTGAAAAGTAAAAAAAGAAAGTTGGTGCTTTAGCTAATTGGGGATACTTGTCTATTTGGACTGCAAATTGCTCCCTGTGCATATCTTAAGCACTGCTTGGCATGATAAGTAGTTCATGATTTTCCATTGCTCTTTTCCTCTGGGATGTTAAGGTTGGGGTAGGAATCGAAAATGATATAAAGATCTAAATGAAACTCAACTTCAATCATTTGTCATGCATGTACAATATGGATACTCGGTAGCACCTACGCTGGCCCTAAATTCCAGTGTTCTGTTACTTTCATCTGTTTGCAAAATGACCTGCACTAAAGTCTTCTGTTTTGGAAAGTGTCGTTTTGTTAGTTCCATGCCTGTAACATGGCCAAAATTGAACTGGAATATAGAGACCTCTTATCCAGCGACAAAATGGATTCTTCAGACCTCTTATAATTCCCTTTTGTGATGCAGGAAGAGGAAGCAAGGGGGGAGCAAACAGCATCTTCATCCACACGGAAAACAGTTCACGTAGATGCAGTTGACATTGATTCAGTAGCTCTTATGAATCTTGATGATGAAGATGTGGAAATTTCTCTAGTCAAGCCACAAATTTCAGCAGATATACCAAAGAAAGAAGAGCCAGTCGTTGAGGCACTACTGGTATCGACTCCTAAAGAAGGGAATGAAACGAATGCAATATCTTTGATGTCCGATGATGAACTGGAATGTCATGTTGTTCCAGATTCTTATAAAGATAGTGAAATGATTGTCATTGATGATAATGATGACGACAGTGAAGCACGTTCCCTTTACCCGGGAGCCAGAAAGATTGATTTCTGTGATCTTGAAGATGATGACGGTCCCAGTACATATGACAAGGCAGATCACAGAAAAGCCGCCGAGAAGCCAAAAGTAGAGCAGGACCGTAGAACTGTCAAAAACCGTTCAAGTAGGGATGGAAAAAGGGGATTTAAACCAATCTCAGAAAAAAGTTTCTACATGTAAATATTTAGGGGACAGGTTAATGCTGTTACTGATTTTGGATGGATGAAATGGTGTAAATGAAATCCAATTTTGTCTTTCCTTTTGAACCTCACCTGTTAAAAGGCATCCTCTTTCCACTGAGTTGGACATAATTATGACGCGAAACGGAATTTTAAATGGTACGAGTCCTGACGGGAAATTATGTTGTTATTTGTTGTGTTATTTAGGGGTCCAATGGTACTTCGAAATTTACACCATTTTTTCCTTCTATTTTACGGTGATTACAGAAAGAGTCCGTCTCTCGAAAATGGTATTTTCATAAGTAATGGAAAGATGAAAAGACTTTAAAGTACAAATTAAAAAAAATGAAGATAAAATTGTTGGGTTGCATGAATCGGGTTGTAACTACTACACGTGAATAATAAATTTTTAATATTGCAAACAAGACGTTTTAACTTTTATTATTTTAATTAAATCTCATCTTTCCATAAGTTTATGGAAAGAGAGTCTTTCCCAAGACTTTGCCTTATAGGAATGTATTTCAACCATTTAAAAATAAATAAATCAATCGGGCTCTTCTACGTTTAATCTTAAGCAACATAATTTCCCCAATTTCGAAGTTAGTGGTCTTGCAACACTTGTCCATGAGGCCGAGCCTAAGTCTTATTGCTCGGCCTTTAAGTAGAGTGGACAAAAGAATTGAAAATTAAATTATTCGAATTCGAATAATCCGAACTAAATTTAATTTACGATTTTTGGATATCCGAATTGAATAAATCAATTTCTAAATATGATTTTTGGATCGATTTTGGATATTAAAACCCAAACCGAATACCGAATTGTAATTAACTAACTAAATTATATATATATATAATAATTAAATTTTTAAACAGGGGATCGATGCTAGTGTGGTCGATTCACACACGGTAACAATGTACCTTCTGGTTCCTTTGGCAACCATGAAGGCGAGGCGTGGCCGACCGAAGAAGAAGGTGGCTACACCGGCGACATATTGAGGGTAGCAGAGTCCAGGAGGAGATGGAGGCTATTAGTCAAGGAGAAGCAAGTGAGAAGGAAAGTGAGAAGGAAATCGAAGAAACAGAACCACAACTGGATGAGGTAAATTCTCAAAAACATGTAGATAAAGGGATGGAAAAACTATGGGTAAACATAATCAGTGGGAATAGGATTCAATCGAATGGCATGAGAATCGAATTTGTAGCTCCAAATCTGGTGGATGGGGAAGTTGAGGTAGAAATTGAAGAGAAGGTTGTAGAAACGAAGATGAAGTATTGGGAGAATGCGTTAATCATGTATGTACTGGGGGGCGATTTAACTATGCCATTTGTTAAGAAATATATGATGATGTTCTGGTCATGTGCTAATCTGCCTGATATATACTATAGAGGTGAAGGCTACTTCATTTTGAAATTTAAATCTGCTGGGGATAGAGATTTGGGATGAGGAATGACCCTTATACTATATATAACATGTCCATGTTCCTGCATCTTTGGAAACCAAACTTTTCTATGAAAAAGGATAGGGTGAAGACATTATCACTGTGGGTGAAGTTGCCTGGATTACCACTGCATTTGTGGGGTGCCAGCTTGGGGAAAATTAGCAGTGCACTGGGAAAACTGCTATTCACAGATGAATGTACGACTGCCAAATTGAGGATATCTTATGCTCGTTTGTTGGTGGAGGTGGACATAACACAGAAGGTGCCTGACTGTATAACAATCAGGGATGTGGAAAGAAACAAAATGAGGCAGAAAGTAGAGATGGAATGGAAGCCTTTGTAATGTGATAGATGCTTGGAGGTTGGGCATAAATGTAAGATGAAAGAGGAGAGAATGTGCAGATGTGGAGACCTAAAATGGATACTGAATTGGTGAACGAAAAAAGGGAGACATAAGAGCAAAGAGAGGAGAAAGTAGGGGACAAATAGGGAGAAAAAAAGAGGTGGAGAACAGGTCGGAGCAGGACTGGAGCCTTGAGGAAACAAAGAGCAGAGGGAAAAAGAAACTGGAGAATGAAGAATGCAAGGAGATGGTTGAAGCTGGAAGTAGCAGAGATATTCAAAAGGATATGAGGATTTGGGGTGATCCTCCATTTGCATCATGATAATATCATGGAATATTAGGGGGCTAAATAAAGTAGCTAAGTGCAGAGAGATAAGCACCCGTCTCAGCAGATTAAATGTAGTTGTGGCTGTAGTAATGGAGACTAGAGTAAAGAAAGAAAAATCAGAAAAGGTTAGAAAGAGCTTGGGGAAAAAGTGGAGTCACATAGACAATTATGAAGCCCATTACAATGGCAGAATATGGATCTTATGGGGCCTGAACAAGGTGATGGTGAGGAAGGTGAAAACTATTGACCAATTGGTGCATTGTGAACTGATTGATACAAATGGGGATAGAATCACATGGATGTCTGCCATATATGCTGGGAAATCAGTTTAAAGAAAGAAGGGTTTTGTGGAAAAACATAGATGAATTGGAGGCTAGTTGTCAAGGGCCTTGGGTGTTATTAGATGACTTTAATAATGTTTTGGGTGTTAATGACAAAATAGGGGGAATATGGTACATGTTAATGGTTATTGGGACCTGGACCAGATGATGCAAAAGGTTAAGTTGTTTGAATGTGAAAGTGAAAGTGAGTTTTTATACCTGGACTAACAGGCATGTTGAAGGAGTCATATACTCTAGGATATATAGAGTTATTGGCAATGTTCAGGGGTTTAAAAAATCCTAGTGTGAAGGTTCAGGTGATGGAAGCTAGGGTCTCTGACCATGCTTTACTTAGGCTGAAAATGTGGGAGGAGAAGAGGAGGGGTACTTCATATTTCAGGTTTCATAATTGTCTATTGGATGAGGTGAATGTAATGCATGATATCAGGAGCAACTGGGAAAAACCAATCAAGGGTAGGCCAATGGTCAGAATTTGGAATAAACTGCTGAGGCTTCAAGGTGATATGAAGAAACATATGAGGAGGGTACATGAGCTAAACATGAATTGGAGAAAGCAAGAAAGGAGCTATCAGAAGCTCATAATGAATTGGTGAAAAGAAGAATGGATAAGAGTATGATCCAGAGAGTCATTGATGCTGTGGAGGAGGTTCAAAGGTGGAATACTATAAATGAACAAATAGCTAGGCAAAAGTCTAAAGCTGAATAGATCAAGCCGGGGGATGGAAATAATGCATATTTTCACGCCCCAATGAAGTCTAAAAGCAACTAGAAAAGCATAAAGGCAGTGGTGAAAACAGATGGACAGCTAACTAGTGATCAAAAGGAGATTGATGATGAGGTGGTGAAGCTTTATATGGATCTGCTGGACAGGACTGAGGCTAGATTGAAAGGGATTGATGTAGGAGTGATGAGGCAGGGGAAAACACTCAACCATGAAGGGTAACCGAGCCTGATAAAATAGGTAAATGAAGAAGAGGTATGGATGGTTGTGAAAAGTATAGGGGATTTAAAAGCACCTGGTGGAGATGGATTTGGAGCGAAATTCTTTAAGAAGAATTGGCTGGTGGTAAAAACAAATTGATGGAGGCTGTGAATGAATTGTTCAAGGAAGGTAGAATGCTTAGACCAATAAATAGCACAATGGTTACACTCATCCCCAAACATCCTGCAGCTAAGTCTGTGAAAGAATTGAGGCCACTGTCTTGCTGTTCCACAGTGTATAAAATAATGTCCAAAGTCCTCACTAAAAGGCTGAGCAGGGTTATAACTGAGATTGTGAATATTGATCAGGCTGTATTTGTGCCAGGGAGAAGCATCCATGACCATATACTGATGGCTATGAAACTGATTAGAGAATGCAGCAGGAAAGGTGGAAGTCTAAGATGAATGCTACAGAGGGGCATTCAAAAATCTTATGACACAGTGGATTGGAAAGCTTTGGAGTAAATACTGAGAGAAGTGGGGATACCTAACAAGTTCACTGAATGGGTGATAGTTTGTGTGTCTACCGTCTCCTATCAGTACATTGTTAATGGGGAAATTACAAGGGTTGTAGAGGCTAAAAAGGGATTTAGGCAGGGAGATTCAATATCTCCTTTATTGCTTGTCATCCTAATGGAATACATGAGTAGATGTATGATAACGGTGGGGGAGAATGTGGACATCAAATACCATGCCAGATGTGAAAAAAATGAAGCCTGTGAACTTAAGCTTTGCAGATGATGTTCCACTGGTGTCTAAGGGGGAGATAGGATTAGTGAAGATCATGATGGAGGCATATAGTGTGTTTGCTGAATCTACTGGCTTGAAGGTGAATAAGGCAAAATGCAAAATATACTTTGGGGCTGTGGAGGATGAACATAAGGAGAACATTCTGAACCTGATAGGATTTGAGCAAGGAGATTTGCCATTCAGATTTTTAGGAGTGCCCCTCTCAAGCAGGAAATTGAATGTCCTGATGTGCCAACCACTTATAGAGAGAATCACAGAGAAACTGAGGCACTGGAGTCAAGACTACTCAGTTATGCAGGGAGGTTTCAATTGATCAGAAGTGTGCTATTTTCAATCCTAAATTACTGGATGCAAGCATTCCCCCTTCCAAAAGCAGTGCTGAAGCATGTGGAGGCATTATGTAGATTCTACTTATGGGTGGTGGAGAGACAGTCACTAGAAAATCACCAGTATCATGGGAGAGAATGTGCATTGAAAAAAAGATGGAGGCATGCACCTGATATCATTGGAGGAGTGGAATGAGGTAAATATAATGAAATTGATGTGGAATTTGTGTTGTAAAGCTGATATGATGTGGATTAGATGGGTACATGCGTATTACATTAAGGATGGTGATGTGATGATAGCAGCAGTCTCAACTAATTGCTCTTGGGTGCTAAAAAGTATGATGAAATGCAGGAGAAAGGCAATGTAAATGGAGGAATGGAGAGAACATATTGGTAATAAGAAGTTCTGCATGAAGAAAGTGTACAAAGGTTTCAAAGGGGAACAAGCAGAGATTAGGTGGAGAAAGATGGTACAAGGGAACTTGGCAAGACCAAGAGCAGTATTCTTACTATGGCTGGCATGCCACAAAAGACTAGCAACGAAGGATAGATTGAGGAAGTTTAGGATCCAAACAGATGGCAGATGTGTTTATAGCTCGGAGGATGAAAGCCTGCAACATCTGATGTTTGAATGCGCAGTAACAAAGGAAATATGGAGGGGTGTCTTGAGATGGTTGCAACGAGGAAGAGGGCCAGAGGGAGGGCAAGAGGAAATGGAGTGGCTAGTACAGAATACAAAAGGGAAAGGCTGGAAAGCTGGGATTATGAAAATTGCAGCTGCATAAGTGATCTGTGAAGTATGGAGGATTAGAAACGAGGCTTGTTTTGGGAAGAAGAAGCAAGGAGGGGATCCAACAAATGAAATCATAGAATGTATAGTTACTAGATCTTTGCTAAATGTTAAATTGAAAAAGGTTTGTGCTAGATTAATGTTGCTAGAAGTTGAGCAGGAGATGTAAATCATAGTTTTGACATGAAATGAAAGTAATACTATTTCCAAAAAAAATAAATTTTAAAACAAAAAAATTAATTAAATAAATAAATTTAAGTTGGAGGACCAATCTTTAAATTTAAAAAATTATCCCCAAACTCTAAATGTTAAGTTTGTGAAGTGCTTGAAGGTGAATGTGAATGTGGAGTGAAGACTTGAAAAATGTGAAGACTTTGATGATGAATATTAAAGTGGTAATTTTTCTTTAATCTTAAATGTAATGCTAAAACTGTTATGGTTGAATTTGTATTCTACTTGTTGGATATTTATTTTGAAAACTTGATTTTGATGATGTAGAAATTAGATACATATTTTAATTTAATTTTAAGTTGAGTTATATGATTTTGATGATTTAGTAATTATTTAAAATAAATTACAATCAATTCGATTTATTCGGGTTGAATTTGGTTTCAAACCGAAATCGAATTCCAAATTCGGTTCGAATAATTCGGGTTATTTAGGTCGGATTCAATTTTGGATTTTTCAGGGGCAAAACTAAATAACCCGAACCAAATAAACCAAAAACCGATTAACCCAAACCGACTCTCACCCCCACCTTTAAGGATCTTACATGAGTTGCTGCTACGAATGAGGAGATGTGAGCTCTTCGTAATCAACATATGTGAGATCTTGTTACTCGCCTTTTTGGTGTAAACGTCGTTGGTTTCAAATTGGTCAATTGTTTTAAGTATGGACCCGGTAATAGTATTGATCATTACAAGGCTCACTTTGTTGCTAAAGGATTTTCTCGGGTTACATGCTTTGATTTCATTCACACTTCCAGTCCAAGGTCGAAACTTTAACCGGCCGTATTATTCGACGAGTTTGCCCACTTTGCGCAATTGGCCGCTTCATCAACCCGATGTCAATAATATCTTTTCAAATGGTTTTTTGGATGCTCCTGGAGCAAGCTTCATGTTATTCGGGTTCACTTTACCCTTCTCATGTTTTTCGATTTAGGAAGGTCATATATGGCTTTAAGTAAGCTCTTGATGTTTGGTTTCAGCACTTTAGCACCTTTCCACTATAATTAGATTTTACTTGTAGTGCTGCAGATATATCTCTTCTCATTTATTTCCCAGGTTCTCAAATGTTAGATCTTCTTATCAATATTGATGACATTATTTTGATCGGAAATGAACCTTCTCTCCTTAGTTGATTCATTGCCCATGCTCATCAGGAGTTCTCCATTCTTGATCAATTACGTCACTTTCTTCGTTTAGAAGTTTCTCACTCTACTAACGGTCTTTTCTTAGGGCACACCAAGTATTTAGTGGACATTCTTGAGCGGGATGGCATGACAAATGTTGCTTTTGCCTCTACTCTCTTTGTTTCGGGTAGCCAGCTTCACACCACTTCTAATCTGGAGTCTTCTAATCCTACCTTGTACAAGTCACTTGCTGGGGTTCTTACAGTGTGTTTGGCAAGACTTAATTATAAGTGCCTTGCTTATAAGTTTAGCCGTTTTCGTGTTTGGTAAACTGCTAAAAAATATTTATTTAAAAGCAGAAGCTATATTTGGAGCAAAAGCATAAACGGGTCTCCCCCAGCTCTTAAAATAAGCTAGTTTTGCTTGTATTGCTATTCCTCCAAACACACTCTTAAAAACCTCATTATAATGCGACCATGTATCGCTAATGCTATTAACACAGTCAGCCAATTTTTGTAGATTCCATAATATGATCATTTTCAAGTAGTTACCGAGATTATTCGTCATATTCGGGGAACTTTTTATGGCCTTTCTTTCTTGCCATCCTCTGGCCCCTTAATTACTATTTTGGGTTACTTAGACGCTGATTCAGCTTGCTGCATCGAGACACACAACTTCACTTATGTATGGATGCATTAATTTTTTTTGCAACAATCTTTTTTCTTGGCTTGCTAAAACATAACCAGCTGCCCTTCGCTCCAACTATGAGTCTCGCTCTAACTATGAGGCAGAGTGTCGTGGTATGGCCTATATATACTTCAACCGAGTTGTGTGGATGTCATTTTTTACTAGATGTTTGTGTCACTGGTGTCTCGCCTCATCTTCTCTTGTGCGACACTAATGCCGTCTTCTTACCCAAAATCTTATTGCAAATGAAACATATTGACACTGACTATTAGTTTGATCATGAGTTGGAATTTTATTAAGATAATCGGCAGAAGTATCTGCATTGCACTCACACACCATAAGTGCATGCGATTTCTTTCTTGATTCATACGAAATGTCGGTGGAATCTGTTAGGATAAATCAGACTCCTGATTAGATTATGATTTATTATGATTAGAGTTCTTTCCTTATTACACCTCTATTGTACTCTCTATATATTTAGATATCAATAATACAATTGATTACGGCAAATCATTCTGTCATGGTATCAGAGCAAGTTCTGATCCTAAGCCCTAAATTTTAATTTAATTCAGTGCCTCCCTCCTTATCTCTTTTCCGGCGAAGTTCCGGTCAAATTCCGGCGTCCTCTCAAGTCTCAATTTTCCATCTTCTTCCAGCGGCGAAGTTTCCAGCGGCCTCTCTCTCTCTTTCTGGCCTACTGAACTACCGGTCGCAAGTAGATCTGATGCGCCCCTTTTGCTCTTGAGCCGAAGCAGAATCCGGACGGAGAGAGAGACCTCGGCATCAAGAGGTTGTCAACCGCGGCAAAGAAACTCCGAGTGCGACACGGAGAAGAAGAAAATCAAGCGAAGCCACACAGAGAAGAAAAGGCCGAGCGCAACACGGAGAAGGAATATTCCGCGCGTGAAGCCACGTGCGGGTCGACTCGCCAGCAAGAAGGAAAATTCCGTGCGTGAAGCCACGCGTGATTTGACTCGCCAGCAAGGGAGTTTCTCGTGCCTCCAATTTATCGTGAGTTGAATCAAATTCTTGTGAGTTGATCAAATTCTCGCGAGTTGATCAAATTCTCGTGAATTGAAGCTATTTCTCGCGAGTTGCTCACATTCTCACGAGTTTCTCAAATTCTCGTCAGCATCCAGTCAATTTCTGTGCAATTCGGTCTATTGTGCAATTTTTTGGTCTTCTGCTATGGTTCATTTGGGCCCTATATCTCGGGAAGATTGCTCCACTAATTGGATTGCGGACAAGGTGTTGTTTCAGGCCAGTTTGAATGGTCCCAACTGTCATTCTTCGTCAAATCAGTGGATTGTTAATTCAGGTGCTACATCTCATATCACTGCTCACACCAGTCATCTTGATCAGGTACAATGTTATCGTGGTTCTGATTCTATTCTTGTTGGAAATGGTGAATCATTATCTATTTCTCACATCGGCCAATGTCATTTATCTGGTTTCTCTGTTAATGATGTCCTTGTGGTCCCTAAGATTACTAGAAGTTTATTGTCCATTAGTAAGCTTACTCGTGATCTACCTGTCCGTGTTATATTTGATGCCGATGCATTTTCCATTGAGCACAAGCTTACATGGGCGATAATTGGTAAAGGCCGTCATAGGTCTGGTCTTTATTTTCTTAAGACTGGTGATTCCAGTTTTTTAGGCGAACTACGCTCTACAAAGCTTCATGCTTCTTTTGAGCAGTGGCACTCTCGCCTCGGTCATGTGTCTTATGATACTGTTCAGTTATTGAATCGACGGGGCCTTATTTCTGTCACTTCTGCTATGCCTGCACCTGTCAGTTGCTCTCCTTGTCAGATGGCCAAGAGTAGCCGTTTGCCCTTTTCCACTAGTGACAAGCGCGCTACTGGTTTATTGGATAAAGTACATTGTGATTTGTGGGGACCAGCTCCTGTTTTATCTGTCAACGGTTTCTCTTATTATGCCGTTTTCATTGATGATTTTTCGCGATTCACATGATTTCTTTCGATGCGGCATAAGTCGGATTTCTATGAAACTTTTATCTAGTTTCAGAAATTCGTTGAGAATCAGTTTTCTGCAAGGGTTAAAATTTTTCATACCGATGGTAGCACCGAGTTTACTAATCACCGACTTCAGGCTCATTTCATACCATGTGGCATTCATCATCAGATGTCCTCGCCCTATACACCTGCTCAGAATGGCCGGGCTGAGCGGAAGCATCGCCACATCACAGAGACTGGTCTTGCCATGCTTTTTCACTCTTCTGTGCTGCACTATTATTGGGTGGAAGCTTTCTCTTCTACGGTTTACATTATTAACCATCTACCTAGTTCGGTTCTGAGTGGCAAATCACCTTTTGAGGTTGTTTTTGGTCATGTGCCTGACTATACCCTCTTTCACCCATTTGGTTGTCGTGCATTTCCATGTCTGCGTGCCACTGCTACTAATAAGTTTGCACCCCGATCCATTCCCTGTGTTTTTATTGGCTATCACCCTCGTCACAAGGGCTTCTAGTGTCTCGACCCGACTTATGGGTGCATCTATATCTCTCGCCACGTTCGTTTTGATGAAACTTTCTTCCCTTATGTCTCATCTTCCACGGACAGTCGTTCAATTTTAGATCTGGAGATTTCATCATTTTTTGATGGAACTGTTACTTCATCGATTGAGGCCACCACGCCTGTGCCTGTGTCTGTGTCTATTCCAGCTGCCCCTCCTTCACCACCATCTTCCATCTGGACGGCCGACCTGGACCCGGCTCCTCGCCAAACGCCCACCATATCTCAGCCGCTGGCCAGCACTCCTCAGCCACCGTCTCAGCCACCGGCCACCACGTCTCAGCCAGTATCGGCTATTCTTTCTCCGGTGACTTCCGACGGCCACTCTCCGGTCAGCACAGCTCGATCTTCCTCCGTGTCATCAGCTGGTTAGACTCCTCCAGATTCGCCGCCCCAGCTTCGTACTCATCGGATGGCCACTCGGTCTTCTACTGTTGCCATTCAGCACCGGGATTATTCGGATATTATTGCTCATGGTCTCACTGCCGCACTCCTCTCTCAGACAGAGCCCACTGATTATCGCACTGCACTTTAGGATCCAACCTGGGTTTCAGCCATGGATGATGAGATGGATGCTCTTCGTGGTCAAGCACACTTAGGATTTGGTGCCTCGACCTTCGAATGTCAACATTGTTGGCTCCAAATGGGTCTATAGGCTCAAGTATCGACCAGATGGCACTATTGAGTGTCACAAAGCTAGACTTGTGGCGTAGGGTTTCTCATAGATTCCAGGTTTTGATTATGACCACACTTTCAGTCCTGTGGTCAAACCCTCCACTGTTAGGACGGTTCTTGCCATAGCCACCATGTGTTCCTGGCCACTTCATCAGTTGGATGTCAAGAACGCTTTCCTTAATGGTGTTCTTGATGTTCCAGTCTACATGAAGCAGCCCGTTGGTTATCAGGATTCTGTCCATCCAGACTATGTTTGTCGTTTGAAAAAGGCCATTTATGGTCTTAAGCAGGCTCCCTGGGCTTGGTTCCAGCATTTCAGCAGTTATCTGACACAACTTGGTTTTCGGTGCAGCTCAGCTGATACTTCTTTGTTTGTCCTTTCGAGAGGGTCATCGTTACTGTACCTACTTGTGTATGTGGACGATATCATTCTTACAGGAAATGACTCGACTCTTCTTCGCCAGTTCATTGATCGGACGCACAGAGAGTTTGCGATCAAGGATCTTGGTGCTCTTCATTACTTTCTTGGTCTTGAAGTTTCGCCTACCTCCTCAGGATTACTGCTTGGCCAAGCAAAGTATGCTCGGGATATTTTGAATCGGGCCGGTATGTCTGACGCGGCACCTGTTTCTACTCCATTTGTTGCTGGTTCTCAGCTTCACAGCTCTACCAGTCCTCCATTTCAGGATCCTACACTTTATCGTTCTCTTGTTGGTGCTCTCCAGTATCTCACTATCTCTCGCCCGGATTCGGCATTCTTGGTCAACACAGTAAGTCAGTTTCTTCAGGATCCCAGAGATGATCATTTTGCTGCTGTGACTCGGATTTTGCAGTATGTTCGTGGCACTCTTCATTTTGGTCTCCGGTTTTGTTCTGCTAGTACTCCTGATGTGTTAGGATACTCTGATGCTGATTGGGCTCGATGTCTGGAGACTCGTCGGTCCACTTATGGTTATGCAGTTTTTCTTGGTGGGAATCTGGTTTCTTGGAGTGCCAAGAAACAGCCCACTGTTTCTCGCTCTAGCACTGAGTCTGAATACCATGCTCTCGCTAACATTGCCTCGGAAGTGGTCTGGCTCACTCATTTGCTTTGTGATCTTCGGTTTCCGCTTTCTAGTTCTCCACTGTTGTTATGCGACAATAGTAGTGCCATCTTCTTGGCTCAGAATCCAGTGGCTCACAAGCGGGCGAAGCACATCGACATCGACTACCATTTTGTTCGTGAGTTGGTGACATCCGAAAAGCTGCATGTTGCTCATGTTCCGACTTCTCTTCAGATTGCGGCATTTTCACCAAGGGGCTCTCTCGTCCGCTGTTCGAGTTCTTCAAGTCCAAGCTGTGCGTCGGCTAGCATCCGCGCTCCGCTTGATGGGGGTGTTAGGATAAATCAGACTCCTAATTAGATTATGATTTATTATGATTAGAGTTCTTTCCTTATTAAACCTCTATTGTACTCTCTATATATTTAGATATCAATAATACAATTGATTACGGCAAATCATTCTGTCAGAATCGTTCACCTGAATCACTTGGTTTACCAAACAAGGATTTTTAAAATTTTTATTTTTCTCTTAAAACCCCACCAATTTTGATTCGCAAAGATTTGGAAAACATGTGTACTCCAAGTGCACGGTTTAGATGTAACCGTCACTAAATTTGTGATTGGTCAAGCTAACTCAAAACTAGTACTCCATAATTGATGAATACTGGTGCATTCAACCCAAAATATGCAAAAGTCACGTGTTTACTTATTTACATTCCGTTAGAGCATCTCCAAGGTAAGTTATATTGGTAAAAGTCACTTCATACATTTTATTGATAGACTTTCAATTTATAAAAATATCTCTAATACAGTGGTTAAGTGGAATTATCAGTGTGACACATTTTTCATTATACCAGATCAAGTAGGACTTTTATTTGGAGAAACTCATATTGATGTTCTCACTTGTCCACCTAAGAAAAAGTAGTAGGGATTCAAAAAGATGTATGACCTGAAAAAGATGATAAAAAAGTGTGCATATTCGATCTACTTACTCCATCCCTCTAACCGTGTCTTTCTTCCTCTTTTTTCGCTATTCAATAATAATTATATGATTTTAATATCTTAAATTAAAGTTTATAGCCCGATTCATGCAACCCAAAAATTTTATCTTCATTTCCTCTAATTTACACTTTAAACCTTGGTGTTTCCATGACTTATGAAAATGTCATCTTTCAAGAGACGAACTATATTATGTATAATAATAAATTACAAAAAAAAATATTCTAAGAGTATCTGTTACCATGAACGTAGTAACATTTCACACAATATTTTCACATTTATGTATGTATAATATTTATAATACAAACATCAATAACTTTATGGATGAATAGTAAATTACGACGCATGTAAAGTGCAGGGGAGGAATATATAATTTAGCTAATTCGATTTATATAAATTTTAGGTGGGATATGAAAGCAATGGATGCACTACCGGCCAACACGAGGATTGCTATTCTTGTAGTGTTTTACTCCATCAACCAAATCGCCCATATAACGCTCTCAAAGAACAAGACATCCCCCTTATGGGATATTTTACAAAAGTGGTAAGTACTAACGACAATGCATCTTGTCAGATTATTAATGCCTTAGTATTATCCAAAAATGTCCAAATTATTGAAAAAAATATGTATAATTAAGGACTATCTTGATTTATGACTTACATGTCCGAAATCCGAAACCAATTGAATGGTGTCACATCTTCAATTAGTCAATTATGATTGAGCCTAATAAATCTTATGTGGAGTAATTAGGATCTGATCCTAGAAAATGAAAATCTTTAATAATGAATTAGGTTAGGTTCTTTTAAACTTATTTGTACTTCTGTTTCATTGAGGTCAGTTGAGTAAAAATTTTTAATATTGCTACTATTCATCTTAGTGTTGGTCTATTAATTATTTATAATTTTCACTATGTGCAATATTAATTTAGTTTAGTTCAGTTTTGTAAGCAATCAACTCGGAAAAAAATACCTAACTATTTTGCTGAATGAATGGTGATTGCAGTAGGCTGGTTCATTGGCGGAACCAATGGTACGCTAGGTAGGGTTGGAGCCCTACCTAGATCGGCGGCCGGAGCTAGGAGGAGGCGGGAGCGCGTCTCCGGCGCGGCGGCAGCAAGGGCCAAGCCCTGCTAGCCGAAGAAGAAGGCCGCGTGCGGCCTTCTTTTTTTAAAAAAATTCATACGTACTAAAACGACGTCGTTTCACGTTAGTGAAACGACGTCGTTTCGTTTGGCCTTATTTTTTTAATACCTAAGTAGTAAAATGACGTCGTTTCACGTTAGTGAAACGACGTCGTTTCGTTTGGCCTTATTTTTTAATACCTAAGTAGTAAAACGACGTCGTTTCACTTTAGTGAAACGACGTCGTTTCACTAAGTAATATGAAAAAAACGAAATCAGAAATGGATTGGGCCAAAAACTGAGCCCAATCCAATAGCCAAACATTAATCCATTCTATAAGCTTGGAGGCGAGATAGACAGCAAGTCAGCACTCCTTCCTCTGCCTCAGCTCATAGCCTCGCTCTCAGAAGTCAGACCTCAGCCCCGTCGCCGTCGATCCGTCCGCTGCCGCCGTCCACCACTGGCTACTGCCTGCCTGCCTCGTCCCGCCGCCTCTCCAAACCACGGTAACTCGGTAAGTCTTCTCTTTATGCTAATATTTATTAATTTTAGGGTTTATAATTTATTGTCTTTTTAATTTATTTCTTCAAAACTTAAATATATGTATAATGTGAACATGATTTTTAGATTGGATGTTGAATTGAATTTATATGGTTGTATTATATATGATTGTTGAAGTTTAGTTGAATTGCATAAATTGATTTAGTTGAATTGCATATTTTTGTTAAGATTGAGAATGAACCGATTATGCAACGTTATCAAGCCATGGAGTCTCGTAGATATCTGTTGCCCCCACCTTTTTCTAGTTCTACTTCTAGTAATTCGAGCGTTAGAAAGTAGTTATTTTAGTAGTTTAGTGAACTTGTAAAAATATTATTGTATGCTACTTGATTTATTATATTATGTAGTATTTTTCATTATTGTTGAGTTGAATTTTTAAAATTTATATGTCATTAATATTTATCACCCTTTCTTCGCTCCGTCAATTCCCTCCTCAGCCGAGAGCCCTCCGCCACCAGGTCTCCGCCGCGACGCCACCGGAAGCTGCCTCGGCACGCCGACCCCAAAAGTTTTTCAGCCTCCCCTAAAAAACATTTCTGATTCCACCCGTGGGCTGGTTTGTGCAAAGCGTACTAACAAGAGGCGCGATGGTACCACAACGGATACGCATCGAGGGTGCAGGAACAGACATAAAATGCAACGACTTCTATTAGTGTGACACTGATGCTTATGCATGATTACGCTGTTTTCACCAATCCCATGAATAAGGATGCCCTAGATTGCCTCGACACTCACAACCTTGTTACCTTGTCATCCATATACTATTATGACTTCACAGCGACCTAGGAACATCTTCAGTAAGTCATATCCATCTACGTGTTCCCTCTAGTTTTTAAGAGAGGTATGCACCCTCTATATTCATTTCTTTCAAAACATGTTTAACTACTAAAATATATAATTTTGATGTTAAGAAAATGCACGTTACATCGAATCTAAAGATAACTCACAGTACACTATTATTGTTTATATTCTATTTGAAATTTATAAAAAAATGTGGGTTGAAAACATAGAACTAAAATTGATGTCACTCTTAGAAAATCGAAGGAAGTATATTTTTAGGCAATTATATGCTTTTGTGTTATTTTGTAAATTTAAACAAGAGATGTACTTATTCATTGACTAAATATTTATCGTGCCATAATTATGAGATATAATTTTTGAGAAAGTCTCAGGAAATGTGGCATTTTCATAAACTTATGGACAATCCACAGGGGTTTTTACCTTAAATGTTGGAATTTTTTTATAAAATTTAAATATTGTATTTATAAGTTAAAACAAGTAATAATATGTATCTGAAGATGAAAATATAAAAATATATGGTATAAAAAAATATTTTTAAAAAATTCTAAATTTTGTATGTAATTTAACAAATCCAGTGTATAAGGTAAAAAAAATAAGACAAAGTCTTGTATAAGACCGTCTCATGGTGAGACCAGGGATTTAATTGCAAATGAGGTTTTTAATTAAAACTATAAAAATCTAGGGGTTAGGTGTGAAATTTCACTATTTTACATTTAAGTCCATGTATAAATATCAACTCAACCTCATTATTTTCTCATATTTTCTAAAACTTTCTCTCTCTTCTCCTTTCCTCTCTCTTCCTTCTCGACCGAGTATCCTCATCATTCTTCTTATTCTCTCTCCAACTCAAATCTCCTTCTTCTCTATCCTCTCAATTTCTCTTCCATCTTCTTCAATTCTAGCTCATTTTCTTCGATGCAACCGCTCATCATCTTCGTTATTCTTCCTCTTTCTTGCGCACAGTGATTCGTCACAATTTTTGGAGTTTTTCGACAAATTTTCCGACAATTTTTCTGGCGGACGAACATAATAGAGATTCGTTTTGTATTTATCTTTGGAGGTAATGTTTTTGCTCAGTGTTTTTATGCATATTTTGTTGTTTTTTCAATGTTTGTTTGTTTTTTTGGTTTATGTGATTTTCTAGGGTTTATGTTGTTCAATGTGTTAATATTTGGGGATTTCTCTATTTTTTGTGTTTTATGAGTTGTTATTGCGAATTTGTGCTAATATTTGTGCTGTTGTTATTTGTTAGATTTGTAAGGAGATTTACATCACTGCTACTTTAATCGAGAAGGAAGAATCATTTGTAAGTTTTCTGAATTTTTTGCTGGGATGTTTTAGTTGCGGTTAATGATATTTCTCGCTTTCGGTATGATATTTTAGGTTTTAGGCTTTAAATACTGTAATCAGTGTTGTTGTGATGTTTTAATTTCAGTGTTTGATACTTGTGGTGTTTTCATGCTTAAGTGTGCAATTGATGTTTAGTTTTTTATTTTGTGTGAGTTTTATTATTTTGCTGATGTGATGTTTTAAATACTATTGTTGATGTTTCAGGTTTTCTGTGTGATGTTTCATGTTTAGGGTTCAAGTACTGTTATCTTTGCTGGTGTGATGATTTAATTTCAGTATTTGATGTTTGTAGTGTTTTAAGTGTGCAATTGATGTTCAGTTTGGCTGTTTTGATTGTGTGTGTTTAGGATTTTGTTTCTATTTATGATAATATTTGTGTTGATGCTGCTGTTTGTTAGACGTCTAAGAAAATTTGCATTACTACTGCTGCAATCTAGAAGGAAGAAGAACAGCTGTGATGTTTCAGGTACGGGTAATGATGTTTCTCGTTTTCAGTGTGATGTTTCTCGTTTTCAGTGTGATGTTTCAGGTTTTAAGTACTGTTATCAATGTTGGTGTGATGTTTTAATTTCAGCGCTTAATGCTTGTAGTGTTTTCATGTTTAAGTGTGCAATTGATGTTAAGTTTTGATTGTGTGTGATATCTTAGGGTTTTATTATGATTTTTGCACATTTTTGTGTTGTTGTTGCTGTTTCTTAGATGTCTAAAAACGCTTGCCCACTGTTGTAGGAATCGAGAAGGAAGTAGGATCTGTAGTTTTTGTTATTTTTCAGATGTGATGTTTTAAGTACTGTTGTTAATGTTTCTGGTTTTCTGTGTGATGTTTCATGCTTTAGGCTTTAAGTACTATTATCTGTGTTGGTGTGATGTTTTAATTTCAGTATTTGATGCTTGTGGTGTTTTCATATTTAAGTATGCAACTGATGTTCAGTTTCATTCTTTTGATATTTTAGTGTGTACTGATTGATGTTTTAAAATTTTAATATTGATGCTTTAAATACTGTATTTGATGTTTCACAATGTAGTTGTCAGTCATGTTATGTGTACTATTGTGGTGTTTTAATTTTAGATATTATTTTTTATATTACTTTATGTGATTTTTTTATATTTTTTCACATGAACACTTTCCAAGGTAGAGCTTTATGTTGCCATTGATGAGGTAATAAAAACATGCTATGAGGAATCATGCTCCTGAAGATGTTCCCACTAGAGCCGACCTTTGATCTTGGCGTTGGTGGAGTAGAAGGATCATCCTCTTCAAAACCAGCAAGAGAAAAGACAAGTTCTTGAACAAGCGCGCAACGAGGGGAAATAAGTTGGGGGAAAATAAAATTTGATTGCTTGGGATGTATTGTTTGTCATTGATTTTTCAGTTATGATGGTTGATTGTTAGTGTTGAGGCACTTGATAGTTATTGATGTTTTAGCTTGATTTGAATTTTTTTCCAGTTTTTATGTTAGCGAAGTTTTATGGTATTTGAACATTTGTCGTAATGACTGATTTTTAACAAGTTATTTGAAATGTAATAACAGTGGAATGTATAAGTGCAGTGGAACATATGATTATCTTGTTTAAATCAACATTTTCATCGATACTTTTGTAAAATATCACATACAAAAAATTGAACCATCGCAGCATTACAGTGTAACATCACACAAAAAAAATTAACCATCACAGCATTACAGTGTAACATCACACACAAAAAATTGAATCATCACAGCATTACAGCGTAACATCACACAAAAAAAATTAACCATCACACCATTACAATGTAACATCACACAAAAAAATTTGAATCATCACAGCATTACATTGTAAAATCACACAAAAAAAATTAACCATCACAACATTACAGTGTACCATCACACAAAAAAAATTGAATCATCACAACATTACATTGTAACATCACGGTATGACAGTAAATAATAATCAAGTCCCGACAAGCTAACTTTAAATGAACTAAACATTATGTGTATTTTAGTTTCATATTGGATATTATTTAATTATTTTTTTGAACTTTTAACTTATCTGTTTGATGTTTAACTATTTTTGTTTGATGCGTATTTTAATTTATACCAAACATTAAACTATTCTAATTTATTTGATGTTTTAACTATAATCTAGTGTATTTTAAGTGTTTTTATTTGATGTTTAACTATTTTATTATTTTTATTTGATTTTATCTATTTTAATTTAGTTTATTTTATAATTTATTTTTAATCTTGATGTTTTAATAATTTAATAAGATGAATTATGATTTGAAGATGAAGTTTTAAAAGTTAAGCCAAACTGAAGACAACGCCTAAATAATGAGACCCAAATGATGTTTTAGTAATTTAATTGAATGAATTATAATTTGAATGTGGTGTTGTAGAAATTAGGCCCAACACAAGTGCAAAAACAATCAGGCCCAAATTAATCACGTGATCCACCTATGTCGGAAAAATGACCTGTTGTCGTTGCCGGAAAAATGGACCGGCCGAACTTTGCATGAAAATGAACTGGCTGAATTTCGTCGGAAATAAAACAAATTATCGCCGGAAAATTTCTTTTAATCACCGAAAATCCAACTAATTGCTGGAAGAACCCTACCCAACCAACTGTTGCCAGGAATCCTTCTAATCGCCGGAAATATACCAAACAAGACCAACACCGAGTCCAAATCTAAAATCAGCTAAAATCAAAATGTTTTGTTCATCTGAAGAACTGGATTTTCAGAAAATGACAATTGATAATCTCCGACAATTGATAATCAGTTCATCTGGCCAACACAGGTTCTAATCGTCCGCAATCTCCGGCCTGAATTTTCAAAAAACGATGCCAGCGAGGCTTTGAAAATAGATGAACGAGATGCGATTTGAAGTCAGATAAACACAAGCCTTGATGGAGCCGGCGAATCAGAGCAACCTTAATCTCAAGCCTCGACGGAGTTCGAATCTCTAAAACTAGGGTTTCAACAGTGGAGAAGTCGATTCATGGCAAAGTCGATTCGACTACGGAGAAGGTGAGGCGACGGTGTCGACGGAGCGGATGTGAGGCGGCGACATCGCGGATGAGAGGTGGCGACGGCGAGAAGCCAGCGGTGCTGGCGGAGTAACCAAAGCTAGGGAGCAAGACACGTTTTCTGGGTAAATGTCTTATATTTTCTCTTTAGTCCCTCCAATTGTTTGCGTCTTTCACTATTGACCCCGAGCCCAATTTATTTGTAATTCTGCCCACGAATTTGATTTTCCATCTCCCTATTTTCCCTTTAGTCCCTGGTCTCACCATGAGACGATCTCATAAGAGACGGACTAACAAAATAAAGAGTTTGTCTCCTGCGAGACCGTCTTACCGTAAGACCAGAGACTAGAATGACAATAGGTAAAGAGCAAATGAAATTCGGGGTCAAACTATATTTACTCTTTTCTCGGGGGTCAAACTATACTTACTTTTTTCTTGGTGTCAAAACAAAAAATGCAAAAAAACTGAAGGGCTATTATGTAAATAAACAAAATTTAACCAAAAAAACGCGTCTTCCTCCTCCGCCTTGTTCCCAACGCCGGCGCTGCCTCACATTTCGCCATCGACGCCTTGCATTCCGCCCCACCGTCTATCCTTCTCCGCCATTGTCAACAGTCGGGACCAGTGGGACTCCGTTGCACTGTACTACGCATGCCTCGCTGAGCACCTAGACGCCGCACGGATGCTGCTGGAGAGCGGCACCATCTTCGATGAGCACACCTTCGATGGCAACAGGTGCCACTACGCCGCTGCTGTTTTCAATTGCTTCAACTGCTTGGTCACTGAAGTCGAGATGCGCTGCGGAGGAACTTCAATTGCAGGATTCACGTTGCCGAAGTCGTATTCAATCGCTAGGGTTCCGCCGTTGAAGTCGAATCCGACGAGGAGAGGTGAGGTTTTGGTTCTGCTTCGCGGATGTTACCGGTCGGCGGTGGCTCTGTTTCCGGTGAGATGAGGTTGCTCTGGTTTTGGTTCGTTGCGACTCCGCGATTTTGACGATTTGTCTTTTGCACATGTCAGCTTCTCAGACTTTCCTTCCACTACAGCTTTCCATCTTTCTTCTTCTTCTTCTTCTTGTTGAAGTGAGAGAAAATATGTGTTTTCTCCAATCTAATTCTATTTTAATCGCCTGTAATGCAAAGTTTGACCAAGAAATTGTTACAATATTAGCACATACGAATCATACTAAACTTTAGACTATGCTTTTCTCATAACGGTTGCTCCGGTGAGGTGAATTGAGGTTACCGGTTGGCAGTAAAAATCCGGCGGCTGTTGCAAGACAAACCAAAAGTTTGGACCTGAAATTAGGTCCAAATTTTGGACCTTAAAATTATAATTCATATATAAGTGATAAAACATTAAATTTTAAATAAATAATAGAGTTATGTGTAGGGGTGTGCATGATCCGGTCTGCACCGGTAAAATGGATCGGACCGGACCGGAAATGTAAGGACCGGAATTGTATAGATGAAATTTCGGTCCGGTCCTCAGTCCATGTTTTTGATAGATTCCGGGTTTCGGTCCGGTCCAGTCCAAAATTGGATTTTTCCGATCCGAACCGGATGGACCGGTATTTTACACACACACATATATATATATATATATATATATTTAAAATGATAATGAATTAGTTTAAAATACTAGTTTAGATTTATTCATGATAACTAGTATTCTTTTATTATTTTGAGGTGAATTTTTCTAATAACTTCTATTTTACTATGTTTTAAAGGGGGGAAAATATTGATTTGGCATTTTTATAGCAAAATGCAAAGTAAAAAAAAATAAAGAATACTAAAATTCGGTCCAACCGGTCTGGACCGGTCTAAGACCGGAATTATTTCGGTCCGGTCCCGGTCCAAAATACCCACTAACCGGTCCGGTATTCGATCCAAGATTTTTGGTGATTTCGGTTCCGGTCCGGTCTTGGACCGATGAGCACCCCTAGTTATGTGCTCATATAACCCTGTGTTTTGGTGGTTTGTGCTAATATGACTCTGTGAAGATGGAGAGTGCTATTGTAAACTTGTGTTTTGCGTGAATTTGCTAATATGACCCCGGAGGTCTGAATTTGGCCGGAAATACATGAAATGACTATTATACTCCTGTTTTAAAAAAAAAATTTAGAACATGTGGAAGGACAATTATACCCTCATTCATTTCTTTCCTTCTCCTTTCCTTATTTCCTCAGACATTTCTTTCCTTATTTCTTCAGACATTTCTTATTTCCTCAGACTTTTCTTTCCTTATTTCTGAGCCTTCTTCTTTCCTTATTCTTCCCCGCCTAACCTCCGTCACCGCCACCTTCGCTCTGCTGCCGCCACCCCCGCTCTGCCGCTCCACCTAGCTTCACACAACTCCTCTCCACCTAACCCCCACTCCGCTCCACCTAGCTCCGCTCCGCCTAACTTCACACACCTCCGCTCCACCCCACCTAACCTCTGCTCCACCCCACCTAACCTCTGCTCCTCCTAACCTCCGCTCCACCTAAACTCCGCTCCACCTAGCGATTCGACGGAGATGGCAGCGGACGAGATCTCCCTGCCACCGTAACTCAATTAGGGAAAAGTACGACGTCGGAGATTTGGGATTTTCGGAGCATCAATCGGAGAAATTGAACCCTTGCTACTGAGCTCGATGATTCAAATGTGAGTGCTCTCCGATTTATCATCGATTTCTGGGTTTGGATTATGTGTGCTGACTGTTCTTATGGAAACGAGTGGAGTTTTGATTTATCGTCGATTATGTGTGTTGGCTGGTTTGGTTTTGATTTAACGTTGATTATGTGTGCTGGCTAGTTTGGATCATCGTCGATTTCAGAATCCAATGGGATGGGTTTTGATTTTTCTTGGCTGAAGCTGGCCATTTTTCCAGATTTTGGCCGCCGCCGGTGGCGGAGGTGGTGGAGTGGCGGCGGAGGTGCAGTCGTTGTTGGCTGTGGTCTGGTGGCTCGTTTCCAAATTCTGGACGTCGGCTGCTGCGGAGGTGGCGGAGGTAGCAGAGGTGGCAGTGGCTATGGTTATGGAGAAGAAGAAGAAGAACGCAGGGTATTTTAGTCAATAGATTTGTAATTTAAAGGTTGGGGGTATTTTAGTTTTTTTCATTTGGTCAATGCCGGAAATAACAAAGTCAACGCCGGAATAGTTCCATAGGGTTATATCGGCACTTCTGATGCAAAACACAGGGCTACAATAGAACTTTTCAACTTCACATGGTCATATTAGCACAAACCTCCAAAATATAGGGTCATATCAGTATTTTTCCCTAAATAATATCAAATAAAAACTCTAAACCGTCAAATTAAATAATTACACTAAAAATAGACTCAAATTAAAATATTTAAACATCATATAAAAACTAATAAACATCAAATCAAAAAAATTAAAATATCAAACTAACATTGTAAAATATGTTATTAAAAATAAGTTGAAAATATACATTCCACTATTGTTGTAGCATTTGAAAAAACCCTTTTGACATTCCACTTTTATCCACTAATCTTATTATTTGTTTACATGATAATTTACAGATGTAAAATGATACGTATCACTTTATGTGTATTACAGATGAACGGGACATGAATCATCATACACCGACAGCTCAAAATCGAAGGAATTCATTGAATTATCACTGGCTCTACATATATATATAATTAGCATATAAAAGTTGCAAACTTTAATTTGAAGTTTTACGTTAACATGTAAAAATGTCAATCGCCAAAACTATCGAACCATCCAACACCATTTATTACAAAAGGGTTCAAATGCCCTAAAATATCGCTAACCTACAAACTGGAAAATTTTAAATCAAGCTAACACTAACAATCAACCATCATAACTAAAAAAATCAATGTAATTCAATACATCCCAAACAACCAAATTCTATTTTCCCCGACTTATTTTCCTTCGTTGCTCGTTTATTCACAGACTTGCTTTCTCTCATGCTGGTTTCAAAGATGATGACTCTTCTACTCTGATGAGACGTCAAATGCATGTATTTTCCAACGCATTTAACATGATTTTTGTCATATTTTTGTTGTAAGATTGTTAGATTTAGGTAGGTTTACATGATAAGGGGTTTAGATAGTCATTTTTGGTTTTTATATCTAAATCCTTCATTTTGTAACCTATGTTTAGTCTAATGGATTTTTGGTCCTTATGAGCATCTAGATTCCTTTTTTTGTATGCTTAATTTGTAGATTACTCGTGAGCACTTAGGAGTGGTTTAGTGAAGTCCATTCAAAAGGATGGAAGAAGATGGAAGGCCACTCACAAAGTGGTAGAATATAAAGTGAAGAAAGGAGAGCAAAGCAAAGGGTGAAGAATGATCTATGTTTTGAAGCAGAGTTCTTAGAATTTTCCGAGAAGAATCAGCCTCCAAGGGTTGTACCATTGGATTTTTCTTCTTGAGTACTATAAAATTGACTACAAGAACTCCCAAAACGGATCAACGGTTCACCTGTGGGAAGCAAAACAAGAAGCCAGTGCGAGGCCATTTTTGAATTTTTAGGCTGAAACCTCCGCCGCATGGGTGATGCCATTTCCGCCGGGGTGGGAGCCTGCTACATTTTTTGGTTTTTCTTGACCAAATTAGACTATAAATAGCCCCCCTTCTTCTCAAGCCCGATTTGGGGGATCAAAAACCCTAGTTTTCACCATTTTCTTCCATTTCTTCTTCTTTCTTTGTAGATCTTTGTTCTATGTTATGGGTTTTGATTATCTATCTTAGTTTTGTACTTTGGAGCAAATGATTGAAGCTTCCACACCTATGTAATAAGAACCTCTATTTCACTCTTTCTTGAAGCATTTTTTATTTAGTGTTCATGTGTTTAAATGTGATGTTTTACTTCATTTATGTTATGAGTTGTGTGAGTATATGAAGTGTTTGTATGATTGAAGTGGTATGATGAGGTTCAGTAAGACCATACAGAAAGCTAGGCTTCATGCTCATATTAGAATTGGCCCTTATGTTTGTGCTGAGTGGAGTTTTGATTACTCTTTTTTTCCCTCCATGTTTATTTAGATCTAAACTACGTAGCCCCTTTGTGTGTGTTTTATTTTTTTGTCTTTTTGAATATACAGAGGATTTCCAATTTGTCTTAAGCATGTTCCAAGCATTAGCTTCTGAAAATACATGAGCCTTCCAAGGTAAGATTTAATGATTTAGTTACATTTACCTTTTTCCCCCTACCATTTTTGCAAACTAAATTGAAGTTTGTAGTTGTATGGTCTTGTAGATGCATATGGAACGGTACATCTGAGCATTTTTAAGGATCATGATTCAAGATTATTTGTGTGGTTTAGCCTTGTGATTTGATGTGTATACGCCACATGATTCAATTGCTAGTTCAAACTAAAATTATGTTTAGTTCCGTAGATAGTTATGTTTAGTCCCATAGATTATTAATTTGTATCATATTTTTTTTGTTTTATTTCTATATTATCAATTTTGTGAACTCAATTTTATTATTAAAATAATTTCCTAATAAATTATTAATTTTGGGTTAGCACCGGTTAAAAAATTGGTGCTAATTTGAAAAAACCGGTGCTAACAAAAAAACCGGTGATAAAATTAGCACCGGTTGAAAAACCGGTGCTAACGAAAAAACTTTAGCACCGCTTTTTTTCCAACCGGTGCTAAAAGTAGGGATTTAGCACCGGTGTTTTTCCAACCGGTGAAATCGTTTCATCGGTTTAAGCACCAGTTTTTTTTTTTACAAAAGAACCGGTGCTAGAACAAAAAACCGGTGCTAAAGGGGCATTCCTGTGATAGTGATTCCAATGGAAGTACAAATCATATCGACCAATTAGAAAACAAAGAGCGGTCCAAATACATGTCACACTAATTCACATCATAAAGGGATGGGTATTATACAAAACATTGGTAGGAAATACAACTGCGCGGAAATTACTATCTATCTCTTCCGCTTCAACACATTGTCACCACCCACTATTTCACCGCTCTCATCAACCCACAACCCATCACCATGAGAACGCTGTCCCACCACGGCTCCCCCTACATCCTCCAGACCAGGAAATACCGATGGAAACTTTTGAACTCTCAATTATGACTGGATGATCAATTTCCTCTTCAAAGTAAAACTTCTTCCCATCAAGCACCATATGGAACTTCTCATTTAAAGGGTTTCTTGATATAAAAAACATGTCGTGCCTGGGCAGCTAAGATGAATTTGTAATCTTTGTATCCAACGCAGTTCAAGTCGACCAACGTAAAGCCCATTGGTTTTTCTACTACAACACCATAACCATGTTCCACCCACCGTTACATGAACACAACAACTTTGAAATCTACATAATCCAACTCCAAAATTTTCTCAATCACTCCATAGAAAGGCATCACGGCAACAACATGATGTTTATCTCTCTTGCTTGCCTGCCACATGGATTCTTATTCAATATAAACACCACTTTTTTGCGTCGTGCTCTTCTCATCCTTCTCCAATGTTGAGAAATTGAAGCCATTAATGTCATAACTGAGGTACCGTCTTACGATGTAGTTTGGTTTCCTTACAAACTACCGTAGCTTACTGGGCATCCCTTCCACATTGCAACGCTTGTAAAACCAGTTAACAAACCTTGAAGAATGCTCTACCTGTATTTTATTCGAGGGCCGGTCTTGATGAATCTCTTCCAACATGGAAATATGCTCTTGAACATATATTGTGGTCTCGCTACTATTACGTAAAACATACAGGTGAACTGTCATCAACTTAGTGTTCAAGGGTGTATGAAACGTACCCTTAAACCGTGGAGTCCCATTCCACCTTTCGTAGCGGGGTCTACCAGGAACACCAACTACTCTTTATCCAACCAAGTTTGATGTACAGTACTCGTTTATCTCCTCAGTGATGTACCTCTAAACAATTGAGGCATCAGGCCGACTACGATTATGAACATAACCCTTGAAAACAGCCATGTGACGCTCAAATGGGCACATCCAATTAATTCCAACATGTCCGCATACACGTATCTCCCTAACCAAGTGTAACACGAGGTGTACAAAGAAATGTCAAAGAATGACGGAGGAAAGTACTTCTCCATATGGCATAAAACAGCAACAGTCTTCCACTCCAGTTCATCTAGTTGTTGACTGCTATGATTTTTCCTGCATATCGAGTTGAAGAAGAAACACAAGTGCATGATAAAAAAATCTAACTTCCTCATCCAAATAACCACGGATTGCAATGGGAAAAAGTTGTTGCATAGGACATGACAATCATGCGATTTTAAAGCATTAAGACGTAATTCATCATTCACAAACCGACTAACATTAGAGGAGTAACCGGACGATACCTTCATTCCTTGGATGCTCTCACACACTGATCTCCTCTCAGCAACTGACAGATTTTAAGGGGCATGAGGTAGGTACGTTCGCTTCTCTCTAACCTCCGGTGCCAGATCTAACCGAATACCAACATCCACTAAAACTTTTTCCTCGCATTTAAGCTATCCTTAGTCTTCTCGGATAGTAGTGTGCCAATCAAACTCTCACAAACATTCTCTTTGATATGCATGACATCACAACAATGGAGAACCTCTAAATTTTCTCATTACGACAAATCAAAGAAAATGGACCTTTTCTTCCACGGTCTTTCTACAACCCCATCACCATTTGATAACTTCTTACCAAGAACAACATTCAATTTCTTCACCTTGTTATGAATAGAAACACCAGTCAATGGTTTAGGTGAATTTTTCCTCTCCTTACCACCAACGAATGCAACCGTTTTATCTCGCAACTGTGCTTCAATAGGGGGAATTTTTGGTGACCCAAATAAACAGTCTTATGCCCATTTTTCAACTGATGGTAATCAGTCTCATCCTCACACCCAAGGCAAGCCATGTAACCCTTGACTACATACTCGGAAAGGTTACCATATGCCGGAAATCATTTATAGTGTAAAAAAACATCACCTTCAAGATAAACTCTTCACCACGAAAATCATCAAACATTTAGGCACCTATTGACCATAGCACCTTCAAATTTTCTATCAAATGGGCAAGATAAGTGTCTATGTCATTTCCAGACTGTTTGGGCCCTGAAATCATGATGGACATCAACACATATTTCCTCTTCAGGCAAAAGTACGGGGGGAGATTGTAAATGGCAAGCATAACCGGCCATGAACTGTGTTTCGAGAACATATTACCAAACGAGTTCATACCATCAGTACACAAAGTCATTCTCAAATTTCTAGGTTCAGATGCAAACTTTGGATACATCTTATCAAATTTCTTCCACTGGTCCACATCAGCCGGATGTCGAATCATATCATCATCTTTTTAACCTCCCCTATCCATGTACCATGTCAAGTTCTTTGCATCCTTAGCATTCTTAAACAACCTTCTCATCCTCGGAATAATCGAAAGGTACCACATACATTTGGCGAGCACCCGTCTCCTCACCGACACAACATGCTCTCCACCAACAGCCACATTTCTCCATTTCTTATAACGTGACACATTACATACTAGACAAACAATCTTATTCTTTAGGCCACCCCTATATAAGACACAATCGTTCGGGCAAGCATGTATCTTTTCATACTCCATTCCCATCGGACACAAAATTCTCTTAGCTTCGTAAAGGTTGTCCGACACCCTGTTACCGGATGGAAGCTTCTCATTAAAAAACTTAAGCAATTTATTCATGCTAGTATCACTCCATGAACCAAGGAATTTCAAATTAAACAACTCCATCAAACATGACATGGCCGTGTCTTTCTTCTTGCAACCGGGATACAATGGTCTATCCTTCTCACCTAGAAAGTTAGCCAAAACCTTGGGCCTCCCTCTAAATTCATTAACTACCTCCTCTAACTATCACCTCCGATGGTGGTTTTCCCCATGAAACTTCCACACCACATAATCTTTAGTAAACCCTGGCTATACAAATAGAGTTTCAACATGTCCTTGTTGTCAGTACGATTTCAATTTCTACAATCACGACAAGGACATAATATTTCCTTCTCATGACTAAAAGCATGGTCTAAAAACTCATCCACGAAGACAATATATTCACCGCTCACCCTACTAACGTTGGCATACACATGCTTACACCTCACGATGGCACGATAAAAATATACATATCAATATATGTCCAACAATCAAACTTCAACACATTTATTACAATATAATTTCATGACCATGCCCAAATCATGCAAGATCATTGATGCGCCATTTACACCAATATTCCACATTACAATTACCACATTTATAAAATGTCCTACAATATAGCAATCAATAGTCATAACATTATAATTACATCAACCTTGAGAACAAATCACAAACTAATATCAACAATTCTATCTCAATCACCATCAAATGATCGAAAACACAAGATATATATGTCTACAAACCAAAACCAACAATGAGATCATTAATATCCATAATTTTTTTAAATGGTACCTTCACGGGTCTTCATAGTAGATCATTCAATGCTTTCATCAACCAAAAACAGTCATTAATGAACCCATTCTCCCAAAATACCCACTTTTGACCTCCAAAAAAATGTGGTAGGTGAGCATTAAATGCACTTTTATACACAGGTATAAAGACAAATACCGGTGTGTATGTTTTCTTTTTTTGAAAAATCAGGATTAGATACACCGGTATTATACGGTACCAGTGTACAATCTGTGCCATTTTCCCGCAATTTTTTCCACACACCGGTAAAACATATAACCAGTTAAAAAAATGTATATTTTTGGCTCCAAATTCAGACAAGTTCACCATGTTCATACACCGGTACTTTTTTTACTGGTGCAATAGTGTACATTAGCACAGGTAGTCACCATCTCCATACATTTAACCGGTGCAAAAAAAAAATCTACACCGGTGGACTATACACAGATGCGTATGTATTCAAAGGCACCGACAATATGCTAAACATGAGTTTTACCGGTGCAATAGTGTACTTCTGCCCCGGTATTCTAAACTCATGATTTTTTACTTGTGCACATGTACCTGTTTTTTAGTAGTGTATTTTGAGATTTCACATTAAAACTAATTGGTATTAAGTGGAGTAATCCGACACCAGCTTATACAGTGTTAGTTATTTAGTCTTTAATAAAATTGCGTTAAATATTTTCAAATACAGGGTGAGATGGAGAGAGGGGACCTGAGCCAAAGTAGTCCAATACCACGTGAAGGAAACGGGATGCTCAGAAGAATGGGCATGTTTGGCCACGGCCTTAAGGGCATGGGCAGTGGTGGTCTCTTAAAATTAAAAGACCGCTTAAGAGACTGAAAACCACCACAGTGGTGGTCTTTTAAGCGGTCTCTTGTTAAGAGACCGCGGACCGAGCTCTTACTAAGAGCCCTGCCTCTTGCCTCTTGCCTCTGACCACGCACATGGCTCGGCCGCAATTTTTTTATTTTACACGTGTCGCCACCTGAGTGGGCCACGTGTCCCACTCAGCCACTCTTATTTTTTTTTAAATTTTTGTTGCGGACACGTGTCACCCAGGGATTGGGCCACGTGTCCGCAACATTTTTTTAATGGAAGACGGGCGCTTCAAAATTTTTAATGGGACACGTGTCCCATTCTGGCGGCGACACGTGTCCCAAGCATATATTTTTTAAAAAAATCTATATTTTTTTATTTTTTAAGTATTTCAATTTTAATATTATTTTTGATTTTTTAAGTATTCCACAATGATTTTTAAATTGTAATATTATTTAGTATTTAAAGTTATGTTCATAGTTGTTACAATTGGTTTCGCGCACTTTTTATGTTTTCCATATTATTTTATAGAAAAGATGAATTCTCATAGTATTCATTTATTTAATTTCGTTTCGATAGCTTCTTCAAAAAAATTGAAATTCATTTTATTTTTTACACTGAAGCATCGTATTGACAAGAACGAGAAAAACAAATTATTTAAAATATTTTCAAAAAACGAATTTAAATTTAAATATTTAAACATTATATTAAAATAATATGGAAACGAATTTAAATTTAAATTTAAATTTAAAAACGAATTTAAATTTAAATATTTAAACTTATTTCTGGTGGACAAATTTATTTAAAATAATATGTAATTGTCAAATTAATGAGTAGGATAGAGAAAATCAAGTGGGTTCCATGAATAGTATATAGTGGTCTCTTAACCATTGTGGAGAAAAAAAGGGTGATCTCTTAAGTGGTCTCTTAATCTGAGGTAAGAGAGATAAAGAAAAATAATATATTTAATTGATAAGAGACCGATAGCGGTCTCTACCACTGCCCATGGCCTAACTCCAGTGCTCAGGCCAAACATCGCATCATGTCTTCCCTTTTTACCCCTATTCCCATTTGAATTTATTTATGCAATAGTTGTTTTTCCTACTGTTTTGTTTTTAATTAACCACGTGTATCAATGAAATGATTGTGGTTGCATGGGAATTTGTCGAGGGATATATGGTGTGCAATAGTTCCAAACTGTGCTTGACAGAACTCGTCCCACGGGAAAAATGAGATTCGTGACGATTGGGAAATTCAAGTTCTCGATCATTGCGTTATAATTATTTTAAAATATTTTGTTTGCGATAAAATTTTAGGAAAGATCATCTTTCTATAATTTTATGGAAATATGAGATTTATTTATAATAATAAAAGGTAAAATGTCTTAGTTGCAATATTAAAATTTTAGTATACAACGTGTTTTATAATCTGATTCATGCAAACTAAAATTTTTATCTTCGTTTATTCTAATTTACACCTTAAACCTTGGTCTTTCCATAACTTATGGAAGACCGTCTTTCAAGAGACATACTCTTTGTTTATCATTTTTAAAAAATATTTTCAAAATTAACGAAGTCGTGTGATTTGAAATTTCATGCAATAAATTAGCTATCGCTAAAGGTCGGTTGAATTGGATGTCAAATCGGTATTTTCATGCATTTAGTTTCTCTCTTGTGTTTTCAAGTTTTTTTGCTTTTTTCAGATGCAAAGATGAGTGGGTTTTTAAATGATTTTAGATTTTAGTTTCAATTAGAAATTGTCTCTGTCAATGTATGTTTTTCCTGCAACCATTATCCGATTAAATTTGAGTCACTTCAAATCTGTTAACCAAAGTTCGAAAACGATAAGGAGAAATTCATGCCGGAGCGAAAAATTATAATCTGGCAATGGTGATTGAGAGATGAACAAAAGTAAATTGTTGTAAAGGGTGTACGAAGAAAAGAGAGAGAAAAAAAAGAAATAATACTCCCTCTGGTCCACTGATTATGACCATCTTGTCATATAGGGATGATTTTTTTATTTTATCTCCTTCATTTTTTAGTAAATCCTAGGTTATTTTCATCCACCCGTTTTACTTTTTACACTTCCAATTAAACCCCCACCACTCCTTTCTCTTTTCAAAAAACTAAGTGCAATTTTAAAGAGGCCATAATCAGTGGACCAGAGGGAGTATATAATTGGTGAAAATACCTCTCACGTGAAACCATGAAAATTCAAATTTCTATTTTTTCTATGGAAATTCAGGTCCAGATCATAAGAAAACATGGAAAGCATGGAAAGACCTAGTATTTCCATCAGATGAAAATGAAATACTTAGGCATTAGAGATTTTAATGCAATCATTGAAGCTTTCTCAATCAAATTGAGGTGGAAATTTCAAAAAGGCCTAACCACATGGTCACAATTTTTATGGTCACTATCACATAACTTCAAAAAATCCCAAGTTTACAAGAGGATCATGAAGGTTGATGCCATTGCGCAAAGAAATTCGACTGTAATACATGGCTGGGGGAAAGTCCTCTTTCTGAGAGTCTAATTGGACACGAGCTGGGCCACTCATAGATACCACCAACCCGACTAGCATAGATAGGGCTCAGGATCTTCTGTTACACTTTTGTGTATCACTGTGTGTTACACCAGTTAGATTCTGCCACGTGTCCCTCCTAAATTAGCTAAAATTAGATAAAAATCATTAACCTAATTTTAGCTAATTTAGGAGAGACACATGGCAGAATCCTATTGGTGTAACACACAGTGATACACAAAAGTGTAACAGAAGATCTTGAGCCCATAGATAGGGACAACTTCACCTTCAAATCAACATACAACCTAGTGAGGAAGAGGAAAAGAAAGATTTGATCATTAAAAAAGGTATGGTACCACAGATTACCAAAGAAAGTGGTTGTTTTTATGTGGAAACTAACTAATGGAGTATTGTCTTTTGATGATATCTTGAGATTTATGAATTTCAAGCTCCATGGCAGCTCTTTGATTTAGTTTGGGAGATCCATAGCTCTCTCATAAATGTTGCAATATCCCATAAAGTGAGACAAGCAAATCAACCAGCGGACAGATTAGCTAAATTGCATGCAAAATATGGGATAACTAATCAGGTGTATTGTCACTCTCTAGCTCAATGTCAATGCCTAGTCAACGCTAACAATTAACAACAGGGTGGAGATTGCTAGATTTGGAATCGATCTCCCAATGTCGATAAATTAGAAATTACCCGAATCAGTTACTAGCTATTCATTTGGCGACCATGTAAAACAGCTCAAACTCTTCATATAGCTTGCTTTTAATGGTTTTAAAGGGTGGGGGCCTTAATAAATCTAACCCCTCCCTTGGGTGGTTTAAATTAAAATAGAAATAAAACAAAACCTCTCACGTGATATAATGGAAAAGGGCCCCAAGTACCAATTACTTTTTAAAAATGAATAGAGTATTGACATCCGAGCAATAATGCATTTGACAAATTTGACAAAGTTGTTACGTAACTAATTTGAACTGCAACTTCTTCGGTATCCATGCATAGGGGCAGCCGCTAGGCCCGATATCAGGAAATTTATGGCTCAGTGAATGCTCAACCACTAAGCAAGTCATAAGGCCATGGGCAGTGGTAGAGATCGCTATCGGTCTCTTACCAATTAAATATATTATTTTTCTCCCTCTCTCTTCCATCTCAACTTAAGAGACCACTTAAGAGACACTCCTTTTTTTCTCCACAATGGTTAAGAGACCACTGTACACTATTCATGGAACCCACTTGATTTTCTCTATCCTACTCATTAATTTGACCATTTCATATTATTTTAAATAAATTTGTCCACCAAAATAAGTTTAAATATTTAAATTTAAATTCGTTTTTAAATTTAAATTCGTTACAAAATTTAAATTCGTTACAAAATTTAAATTCGTTTTTAAATTTAAATTCGTTTTAAAATTTAAATTCGTTCTAAAATTTAAATTCGTTTTAAAATTTAAATTTTGTAACGTTTTTGAATTTAAATTCGTTTCCATATTATTTTAATATAATGTTTAAATATTTAAATTTAAATTCGTTTTTTGAAAATATTTTAAATAATTTGTTTTTCTCGTTCTTGTCAATACGATGCTTCAGTGTAAAAAATAAAATGAATTTCAATTTTTTTAAGAAACTATCGAAACGAAATTAAATAAATGAATACTATGATAATTCATCTTTTCTATAAAATAATATGGAAAACATAAAAAGTGCGCGAAACCAATTGTAAAAACTATGAACATAACTTTAAATACTAAATAATATTACAATTTAAAAATAATTGTGGAATACTTAAAAAATCAAAAATAATATTAAAATTGAAATACTTAAAAAATAAAAAAAAATTAGATTTTTTAAAAAAATATATGCTTGGGACACGTGTCGCCACCAGAATGGGACACGTGTCCCATTAAAAATTTTGAAGCGCCCGTCTTCCATTAAAAAATGTTGCGGACACGTGGCCCAATCCCTGGGTGACACGTGTCCGCAACAAAAATTTAAAAAAAATAATAAAAGTGGCTGAGTGGGACACGTGGCCCACTCAGGTGGCGACACGTGGCCCACCCATTGAAAAATCAACAATTGCGGCCGAGCCATGTGCTTGGTCAGACGCATGAGGCAAGAGGCCGGGCTCTTAGTAAGAGCTCGGTCCGCGGTCTCTTAACAAGAGACCGCTTAAAAGACCACCACTGTGGTGGTTTTCGGTCTCTTAAGCGGTCTTTTAATTTTAAGAGACCACCACTGCCCATGCCCTAAGGGGTATTTGACTTAAATGTTAGAATTTTTTATAAAATTTAAATATTACATTTTATAAGTTAAAACAAATAATAATATGTATTTAAAGGTGAAAATATAAAAATATATGATATAAAAAATATTTTTAAAATTTTTAAATTTTGTATGTAATTTAAGAAATGCAGTGTATAAAGTAAAAAATAAGTGGTATGTCTATAAGCTTATGGATAGGCCGCCTGTCAATAAGCTTATGGACAGGCCGTCTGTCAATAAGCTTATGGACAGGCTGCCTGTCCAGAGACCCACTCAATTACTTTTCCTGATTAAAGTGTAAAAGTAACCAACATTTAAAATGTAACAGGAGTCCTTGATCGATACACACAAAACACGTGGACGGCAGGACGGGGAAATGGTATCATTCATCCACCTTCTTACTAATTTGAACATTTTTTTTCTAATTTAGTTATACTTCAGGCAGCTTAATTTAATTAATTTATCTTCATTTTAACTTAATAAATTTTAATTTATTCAATTATTTATTTTAATTCAATTTAATTCAGTTAAGTTTAAATCAAACGAGAAGAATATGACCTTACAACAAGAGAAAAGTGAGTTTTTAACCCTATGCTTTGGTTAAAAATGCATAAATAACTTTGTAAAATCTGAAAGTGACAATCTAACCCTAAATTTTGGATGCCGGTCAAACTTGGATTTTCTGACGGAACAGGGGAGAATTGGGGTCTCGATTCCTCGGAGAAGCCCATGGTGGCGTACTCCAGATTTTGGCAAAATATATGAATAAATTTCCGATTGATTGGGGTCTCGAGGCTTTAGAAATTTCTGGAGAAACTCCAAATTTTGGTCACCCGCGGTGGGCGCAGATGATGGTGGTGGTGGAAGTGGTCTTAAAGATGAAGAAGGAGAACTCTAGGGATATTTTGGTCATTAAATTTTTAGTTTTAACCTTAGGGGTATTTTTGGCTTTTCAAATAAGTTCAACGCCTAAATTCAGCCGATCAATGTCAGAATAGTAGAATTTGGGTATATTTACACCATTGCCCAAAAACTTTAGGTTAGTTTTACAGTTTCAGATTTTACAAGGTCATTTCTGTGCTTTTGAAATTTAATAGGATACACTTTTCCCTTACAACAATGAGATTGTCTCTTGAAAGATAATCTTTCCATAAACTATGGAAAGACCATGGTTTAAACTGCAAATTATAAGAAATGAAGATAAAATCTTTGGGTTGTATTGATTGGATCATAAAACTCATAACTATTACACATTGGATAATAAATTTTTAATATTGCAACTAAAACATTTTACCTTTTTATATTCTAATTAAATTCCGTAAACCCAAGACTTTGCCTACAACATTTATAAAATTTCTATAATTACTTAAAATGGAAATATGCAAATATAACCCTATATAATTAAGAAATTGCAGATATAATTCTGAGATAATTGTTAGCGTAAAAAAACCTTAACTACTTTAAATAAGTGAAAATATAACCATATACCTATAGACTATATTCCGGCATTGACTGACTATTTTCGGCCATTGACCAACTGAAAATGAGAAAAATACCCTTTGAACCAAAAATAAAAAATTAAAAGATAAATACAAAAAAAATTCTGCAACTTGAGTGGCCTGATGTTAAGGAAATAAAAACCCTTTCCTTGTAGGAAAGATTATAGAAGGTGGTTACCTTATAGAATCAGTTATAGATGGTAGTTTCCTTATAGGCTTAGAATCATATTCTTGTTAAATTTTGGTTTGTTGTAACCCTATATGTTGTAATCCTCATCATTGATGAGATAGGTCATTGATTAATATCAGTGCACCATAATAAAGTCTTTTACATTCTTATCATGGTATTAGAGTCTAAAATCCTGAAACCCTAAGAAAATATTTCACTGCCTTTTCGAGCCACCGTTGCGGCCGTCAAGCCGTGCATCGATCTACGTGCCACCGCACAGCCACCGCCATCTGCTCCATTCCACTGTTCCCCGATTGCCAAAGCCACCGTCTGGCTGTGGTAATCCGTGTGTCGCCTCTCCTGATCTGATCGATCCATGCGTTAAGCCACACACGCCGATCTCGACCCTCACGCGCCGCCACGTTCTCGTCATGCGCTGCCGCCGATCCAATCCGCCGCCGGTTGTTGCACCTGCTGCTGATCTGTACCTGATTTTGCACTATGTATGCCTTCGGAAGTAATCCCGAAGAACAAGCCCAAATTGATGTTGGTTTTGAGGCTACTGCGCTTCAGAACATAAATGGCTATGAGGTAATTGTGACTTTACTGAAACAGTTGCAGTTGCAATCTGGCCCTAAGATACCTGTACATGTTGGTCGTTTGTCGACTAACCCCTACTTCATTGGCTCTTCTGACGGACTTGGTTTGGTTATTGCACCCACCATCCTAAAGGGTCAAGAGAATTACCTTGAATGGTTTCCTACAAATACTGCTCTTACTGAATTTTAATACTGCTCTACTAGCTGCTACTGTTACTGTTATTGCTGCAACTTGTACCCCTACTGAGATTTTTTTTAATAAAAAAATCAACGATTAGCAATTTCATAATCTTCTTTGTAAGTTGGGCATTCTTGTCACCATGCTCCAACTTGAGGGAGGGTGTTAAGGAAATAGAAACCCTTTCCTTGTAGGAAAGGTTATAGATGATAGTTATCTTATAGAATTAGTTACAGATGGTAGTTTCCTTATAGACTTAGAATTCTATTTATGTTAAACTTTGGTTAGTTGTATCACTATATATTCTAATCCTCATCATTGATGAGATGTGTCATTGATTAATATCAGTGCACCATAATAAAATCTTTTATATTTTATCACCTAGGAAATGACCATATAGCCCTAGTGGTGGAGCCCTCCTATGGCGACGCTTCTTACACTCCACCCGACCACCACCAAGCCACCACCACCAGCCAGCCCCCGCCACCACGCCAGTATCATTTCTGGCTCCTAAGATCCACACCAGCGATCCCAAGCTCCACCCGCCTCACCTAAAAACACCAGCACTTGCCACCCTCAATTCTACCTCCCGCCGCCACAGCCTTCCTACATGTCTCGATCCAGACCATCTACAAGTTCAATTGCGCATGAAGTGCAATGGAGTGCTCCGACAGGGCCGGGGTGGACCGTTTTCTCAAGTTCACCACGTGGATCAACATAGAGGGCTTGAGGGACCAAACATCGGTAATGATTGATTTCCAAAGGAAAGCAGAGATTGCTTCCACTCGGGTTGGGTTGGCGCAAGACGACTCGGCAGCCATTGACTTTAGTTTAACTATGGCGAGATAATCAAACACGAACCTCTTAGTCACTGAGCTCTCCACTTTGAACGTTGTGCCCCACATCTCCATGGCGGAATCCCTCAGCTACAGATCACTCGCCGGGAAAAAGCTCGCTCCCGGCGAAATCTGGGTTGGGAACCTCCTTTCCTCCTTCGTCGATCGTTGTCGTAGCCCAGCTGTGCAGGAATCTGTTCAGCGCAGCACCGGCGAGAATTCAGTGCGAAATGCAGAGCCCAATAGCCATTCCTCTGCACTCGAATAGATTAACCTGAACACTCGTGACCCGGGTTCTGATCATCAACCCGACAAACCCGACATCTCAGGGCAAGAACTTGCAGATGAGTTCGAGGTTTGGTCGTTTCAGGAACTGAAACAGCTGGCAGTTCACTTTGCATAGCCTTGCCCACCCGCCGCCGAAAAAATTAGGTCAAGGATCAAATGAAGAAGAAGCAGGTAGGGGGTTTTGGGGTTAAAATAGTAAATGCATTTTTTGTTTTTTTGTTTTTTTCCAGAGGTGTAAAATCTACTTTTCCCTCAATTTCGATCTGAATCTGCCGAAAAAAGGTTATATTTGCACATACACTAATTACCTAAGGTTATATTTACACTTTCACTTATGACATAACTATATATACAACTTTCATTAATTATATAAAATTATGCAACTTTCGTGAATCATATAAGATCATGTGCTCTTCACTCCGTTGAAATAGTACCATTGGGACACAAACGACAGATGAATGATGTGCCTTTTTATATAGTAAAACATTAAATTAAGGACTGGAGTGAGGGGGTGGATTTTTTTTGGTTAAAATACAAGCAATTAATTACTTATACTTGATAAACCTAAATTATACCTAAAACACCAATGAATTAAACAATATTAACACACGAATGCATTTGACAGGATATTTAAATACTTCTCGCTCATAGGTTGCAATTTTTTTATGCTTGATAAACTACTAAAAAACTTCTTATTTATAAAGCAAAGGCAATTTTAGAAGGGGCGACTTGTCAGTCCCTCCAACTCTTTGGATCTTCCACCTTTGGCCTCCCATTTTTTTCTGATCACTTTCGTTCCTGAACTAATAAAAATATTGAATTGTAACCCTTCTGTTCGATCAACGCATTAACTTCGGTCAAAAACCTTAATTTTAAGGGTAAAATAGTAATTTCTCATTTTTATTTCTTTTTCACAGTTTTAATTTTCTTTTATCCCTTTTTCCTCTTTCCTTTCTATTTTCCTCATTTCCTTCTTTTTCTTTCTCCTTTTTCTTTTCTCCTTTTTCTTTATTTTTCTTTAAAAAAAATTCTTTCTCCCGCTGTCGTCTTCCTCCTCCCCTCTGCCGTCCTCCACCGTTAGCCGCCACCTCACCACTTGTGGCAACCCTATTTCCACCACCTTGCCACCACCACCACTTATTCTCCTCCCCACCACCACCATCTAATATCCGCCACCTCGCTAGCCAGTCAACCACCATCGATTCTCCGCCACCTCACCAGCCAATCCACCACCATCAATCCTTAGCCACTTATCTATTCTCCTCCCATTTGCTCCAGGACGCCGAAAAATCTTTGTTTGCCCCAGAAATCCACAGAGAGGAACCCAGATCTAGGAGACCCATAATAAACCAAGAACAGCCCCATCTTCGTCGGATTCCTTAAGAGTGAATCCGACCTAGCACAGAGACTAACCTATTAATCGGAAAACTGATTCAAGTTGTCGTTTCTTCTAATCCTTCGCCGTTGCTCCAGAAGCTTGCCGGCGAAGATAATCCCAATCAAATCAGGAGGTCATATCAATACCATGGTTTAGTGGTCAACACTCTGGTGACTATGGTGATGTCGTTTGCACCGCCCTTCACCGTCGTCCTTCCTGGAGCAACTCACTCTCTTCAACGCCGTCCTTCCCGCCCTTCACCGCCATCCGACTTGAATTCAAACGGATGTTCCAAATTCTTGTAATATCCATGTATATTAACTTGCAGACAGTGTAGAACACGCAGCAAAATTCGATAGCGCAGAGAGAAGACGCAGGTCAATGGCAGAGACAAGGCGGATTCTGATTGTCTATCAACGTGGAAGTGGAAGTGGAAAAAAGGGAAATAGAAAAATAAAACATGAAAAATAAAAATTAAAAAGGAGAAAAGAAAAAGGGAAAGTGAGAAATTGCTAATTTGTCCAAAAAATTGATGTTTTTGACCGAAGATAATGCTTTGACCAGACGGAAGGGTTATGATTCAAAACTTTTGTTAGTTCAAGGACAAAAGTGATCGGAAAAAATGGGGGGCCAAAGATGGAAGACCGAAGAGTTGGATGATATGACAAGTCGTTCGCCCTTTTAGAAAAGAAAAGGTAAGATTGGTCTCTCCTATTTAAAAACTAAATCATTTTTTTACTTATAACATCATCTCCACCAAACCCTTAATTCGTCCATTTTTATAAAAAAATTGTACGTACATTTCCATTCTTTCATTATATATAGACAAAATGACTTATGTGGTGCTCGAATTATTGCAATCGTTAAAGGTCCACCACTTTTTCCCCTATATTTTTGGTCCCTAAACTTATAAAACTGGTGATTTGTGGACATTCCGTCTAGTCAATCCGTTAATGTATGGTCAACGTGTTAATTTTAGGGGTAAAACTAACATTTCCTAATTTTCTTTTGTCTTTTTTAATTTTCCTTTATTGTTTTTCCACATCACTTTTCAGCCCACTTTTCAGCCCACATCTTTTTCCCCTTCTCTCTCCCCCACTCAAAGCCCTAACATCCCCCCAACTCCACCACAGCACCACCTCGCCGCCGACTCGACCACTCAACCACCCCACTTTACCTCACCGTCGATAGTCCCACATTTCTCTCTCTCTCTCTCCCAACCATAAATACTAGTACCACCCTATCAACCAAACACAGAGAAACCAAATCCACCATGAATGCTTTGGCTTCTCCGCTTGAAAAAAGGAATTATTCTACGACGACATTCTCAAGAGCCACAAGCTGGGGGTGCTCTACCTCGAGTGCAGCGGCAACCTAGTGTTCACTAGCTCCACCGACAAGACCATCTGCGTGTGGCAGCGAGACGGAAGTGTCCATACTTACCTCTCCATTCTGACCGGCCACACCGGGCCGGTGAAGTGCCTCGCAGTGGAGGTGGAAAAGGACTCGCCATCGGAGGACCAACGGTAGATTGCCGCAGCGGCTATGAACCTCGAATACTCCTATGACGTAGCTCCTACCCGTCGTTGTGGCTGTAGGCCTTCAAGTTTATCCCTCCAAGCTTTGTCCCTCGAAGTCACTGCTTTGATGGGCCCCTGCCCAACACCACTGCAGCCCGTTATATCTCGAGAGCTCTCTATCATGGGCCTCCATCCCAATTGATTGCGACTTCAGACCCAGAGGTCAACGTCGGCAAGTGCGAGGGATGGGGAGAGGGAGAGTTTGACAGAGGGGCGGAGGCGACGTCAGATCTGGGTTTGGGAAGGGGAAAAGGTTTCAAGGAAAATGAAAGGAAAATGAAATTAAAAAGAATGGAAAATTAAAAGATAAAGATAAAAGGAATATGAAAAATGTCAGTTTTAACCCTAGATTAACGTTTTGACCATATCTTAACGGTTTGACCCGACATAATGGCCACAAATCACTAGTTTTGTAAGTTCAGGGTCCAAAAGTATGGGAAAAAAGTGGAGGGCCAAAGGTGAACGATGATGATCACTAGTGAAGGAGGCTTCATTAAAGTCACCGTTAGAAGGCAGTTCTGTGTAATTTTTGTAGAACGGCCTTTAATTGAGGGTCAGACGAGGTTCTGACGTCGGAACGCATTTTGTATCCAATAAAAGGCGGTTAAAAAATTATCAAAGGCGGTTCTTGACTTTTTTGGGGTGACTTTGTTAGGTTTTGGGGCCTTATAAATTGACCATTTCTCTCTTCTCTTCCCTTAGTAAAATTTTCTAAACTTTCCTAACACCCCAAGCACTCCTCCAGTCTCCTCTCCCTCCACAGTAAACCCTAGATCCTCTCCCCCCACCCCTGACCTCCTCCCGCCCCCTCTCCCTCCATCACTCTTCTCTTCCTCTACCGCTCACCCTCCATCGTTCTCCTCTCTCTCCGCCGAAGAAGCTCTCTGTCGGTGTCCATCTCCGCCGATGTCCATCTCTGCTGATGAAGCTCTCCACCGGTACCGCCGATGAAGCCCTCAGTCTTTGTCGATGTCCATCTCCGCCAATGAAGCTCTCCGCCTCCGACGATGATGAATCCCCTCCATCTCCGACGCAGTCCCTTCGCCGCCGGAGACCCTCTTTCGTCGTCGATGAAGGTATCTTCTGCCACTGCTTAAGGTTTCTTCCGCTGCCGCTGAAGGTCTCCTCTACCTGCCACCGCTTAAGGTCTCTTCCGCCGCCTGGACATTGTTAGGGTTTAGATATGTTCAAAGTCAGATGCAGATCTGTTCAAGTCTTTTTTTTAATGTTTACTATTTGTCCAGCTTATTTTTTTTTAATTAAGTCCAGCTTATTTTTTTAAGGTTTACTTTTTGGCCTTGTTCCTCCGCCGGAGAAGTCTAAGAGATGGCGGAAACCTATTTTCCAGCAGCTTTTTTTTAGAAGATCAGAAATAGGTTCCGATATTGGAACCTGTTCTGATCCAATAGAAGGCAGTTCCAACTCTCTTTAGAAGGCGATTTTAAACCGCCTTCCATTGATATGTAAGAAGGCGGTTTCAGGAACCTACTTTGATCCTCATCAATGGAAGTCATGCCCATAGAAGTCACTTTGAGGTGACTTCTATTGGCCAAAGTTATTAAGGAAATATAAATTGTTTCCTTGTAGGAAATGTTATAAATGGTAGTTACCCTATAGAATTAGTTTCTTTATGGAATTAATTATAGATAGTAGTTTACTTATAAACTTATAATCATATTTCTGTCAGAATTTGGTTTGTTGTAGCCCTATATATTGTAACCCTCATCATCGATGAGATGTGTCATTGATTAATATCAGTGCACCATAATAAAGTCCTTTATATTTTATCAAAAGGAACCGCCTTTAATAGAGGCGTCTCCACTAGTGGATAGTTCGAGAGCCACGGAAGTCATTTGCTCTTATAAATATCATTCATCAACATCCACCTACAGCACGAATTTCAGCAGCTAGCTCACCAAAGTATACTCGATAGAGAGTGACTGACAAATCAATGGCCGCCAACATTATCAATGTCAAACTCTTTCGTCCTGTCAAAACCAACCTTTGCACAATCAACAAACCGTACTACAATGTCACCTACGTTAATTATCCGCGGTTTTCCGGCGGCTGGGATTATGATCATGTCCGGTCAATGCGACGTGGTTGTAAGATCATGGCCACCGCTAACGTCATTGAGCAGCAGCAATCTGATCATCAGAAAGTCATCGCCCGGCGATCGGGAAACTATGAGGCTCCCACTCGGAGTTATGAATCTATTCAATCACTCAACAATGCATATTCGGTATATATTATATCTTTATTAAATTTTTACTGTTTTACATTTTTTAAACGTGCATCATGCAGGACGGTGACCCATTGCACAAGCCAGTCCTATGATTAAGAAAGCAGCTCTTATTCATCATCTGTGAAAACAAATTGTTAACTCCATTTGAATGTGGGTAAAATTAATCATGAGTAGGGCGGACTGTGGGTTGAATGAGTAATTTAAAAATATGAGTTGAATAAGTTGGGTAATGAGCTCAGCTGATCGCGGATTCTATTACCACAGGTTGAACTCGAAAAATTTATTCACTTTTGTTCCTGCTCAACCCGTGGGTTGATATTTCAAAATAAAATTGAAAATATGTAACTTAAAAAAAAGCGCAAACAGTTTTCAATTTGTATCTCAATCCATGTGGGTTGACATATAACGTACATGGATTGAAACCAGCAGAGTGAGTAGCGATTTGAGTAATTTCCGGCAGGTATTTCAACCAGTCCATTTATAACTTGATACCTTCATAATCAGTCATTAAACGAGTTAAATGATCGTATTCGTATTTTAATATTCAACATTTAGCACACTAATTCGAGGAAATAAATGTAGGGGGAGGCGTACGTGAGGAGGGCGGATGAGTTGAAGGAGCAAATGAAGGTGATGTTTAGGGAAGATATGCAAATGTTGGATTGCTTGGAGCTTGTTGATAATTTGGAAAGGCTGGGGATTAATTATCACTTCGAGCCTCAAATTGACACCATTCTACGCAACATGTACAATCGTAGCCAAGGCAATGCAAAACGAAGCAAAGATGACTTGTACGCCGTTGCACTTGAATTTCGAGTCTTCAGGCAATATGGTTTCAATGTCTCGCAAGGTACTTCCTCCGTCCCACTATTTTAATATTCCCTCGTGTCCATCTCTTTCTGCACAGATCAATTTTCTAAGGTCCCGTTTGATCACCGATAACTTTAGTTACCAGTGATAATGACGTATCTAAAATCGATATTTCAAAAGACATGATGTAGGAAATTTAGCAATGTCTCACATGATTATATATATTGGTGCTTGTATGCTGATTGGAATTTAAAATCAAACGTGGCTTGAGAAACATGATCAAAAAGTGTGCAGAAAGGGTTGGACGGGACAGAGGGGGTAGTCAGATTTGATTGATATGAAAATGGACTATGATTACCACATAAACTTTATTACTTCTATAGTAATAGATATTTTCACAATATCATCTTCTGACTTTTTTAACGACACGTAGTTAAAAATCTCACTGATTTAATGTCTTTCTGAAGAGATTGTGGAGATGGGCACAAGATGTTATTAGTGAGTGTGACATTAATTTATTTTTGTTCTTTTTTCTCCCACTTCGATTTCAGATGTGTTCAACCCCTTCATGAATGAGAATGGTGATAAGTTTGATGATAACCTAGTGGAGGACAAAAAGGGAATGCTAGCATTATATGAAGCTTGTTTCCTCTTAGTGGAAGGAGAAACAAAGCTAGGATTGGCAAGGGAATTTACAATCAAGCACCTCAAGAAGAATAATGAGCAACAATATGATCATGTGGATCCCTTAGTACAACATGCACTAGCTCTTCCTCTAAGGTGGAGGGTACCAAGAATAGAGGCAAGGTGGTATATAGATGCATATGAAAGAAATCCAGACATGAACCCTATTTTGCTTGAGTTTGCAAAGCTAGACTACAACTTTGTTCAATCAAGTCATCAAGAAGACCTTAAAGAAGTTGCAAGGTTTGTAATCAATTTACTTCACTGCATCTCAGATCAATTCAATTTATTCCAGTTCAAATCAGATGAAAATAGCGAGCTTTGTTTAGCTATTTTAATGTGACTAAATTTAACTAGGTGGTGGAGAGATACACAAACTGCATATCAGATCAATTCAATTTATTTCAGTCCAAAGTAGACGAAAATAGTGGGATTTGTTTAGTTAATTTAATGTGATTGAATTTAACTAGGTGGTGGAGAGATACACAAATTGGGGAGAAGTGGGCATTTGTAAGGGACAGAGCTGTGGAGAATTTCTTCTGGACCGTTGGAGTGGTTCCTGAGCCTCATTTTTCGGATTGTCGAATAATGCTAGCCAAGGTCTTCATCCTCATCAACATACTTGATGATCTTTATGATGTTTATGGAACTCTAGAGGAGTTGGAAATCTTTACCGCTGTAGTTGAGAGGTCAGTTCCATCGAATCGAACTGAATTGAAGTGCAGATAAATTGAAAAGAACTGTTCTGAAAACAGAACATTAACTGATTTTGCAGATGGGATGTGAAAATCATGGATGAGCTGCCGGAGTACATGAGAGTTGGGTTTCTCGGATTCTATAATTCCGTCAACGAAATGGCCTATGATGCTATGAGAGAACAAGGCATCGATATAGTGGAGTACCTAAGAAAAGTGGTAATTAATCACTTAATCACTTATACACACTTCAACTTTGATAAATATAAATATTTTATTCTACATTTCGAGTACTATAATAAGTCCGATCGTACCAGCACTAACGCATTGAATTTCATCCGAACTTCGAATGTACATTATTATGTTGACTGAGTTTGAAAACTATGTATTACAGTGGGTGAATCTATGCAAAGCTTACATGCAAGAGGCCAGATGGTACTACAGTGGATACACACCCACCTGCGAAGAGTACCTTAAAAACGCAGAGGTCTCCATATCCGTACCGGTCATGTTAATGAATGTTTACGCAGTTATCACCAACCCTATGAACAAGGAAGCCATGGATTGCCTCGACACCCACTCAATTGTTCGCTGGTCTGCTATCCTACTCCGATTAGCCGACGACCTAGGAACATCTGAGGTACCTTATCAGTATCTTCACTTCATTTTAGTTCAGTTCAGATCATGCGAAACACGTTCCTGATAAAATGCACATGTTTAAGAAAACACTCGTACGAAACTTACAGTCACTGCAAAAAAAACTTCCAGTTGTGTGACGCTTTTTTGGAGCATTTGTGACACTCTAAGGCGTCGCGGAAGTTATTTGTGATGCCTTGTGAAGTGTCTCTATTCAGCGTGTCACTAATATATTGTGACGCGTTGAAGTATCATTATATTTTTGTGATGCTTTAGATTCAGTTCAATGTAGAAATGTCATTAAAATTTTTTTGACATGGATTGATGGAGTAATTCAGTTTTGGCACGTGCACACGTCAGAAATATTTAGCGACACCTAAAGGTGAAGCAAAATTTGTGACATTTCCTGGTCTGTCATAAAATATGCATCACTACTGAACTCTTTTTTTTTAGTGGGTAAGACGAGGGACAAAGTAAAATTTTAAAACTTACATAAAGTGCCTCCATATCATCTCTCATATTTAAACAACCGTTTTAAAACCATCTGTCTCACCGTAAAATTGGATAAAACCGTCTCACCCCAAGATCTGTGTATATACTTCAATTAGGGTGAAATGAAGAGGGGGGACGTGGCCAAGATAATGCAGTGTCACATGAAGGAGACAGGGGGTACCCCAGAGGAGGCAAGGGAGTACTTATGGTACATGTTAAGGGAGACGTGGAAGAAAATGAACAGGGATTGCATGGCGGAATCGCCCTTCGGAAGGACGTTTAAGAGGGCAGCGAAGAACTTTGGGAGGGTAGCCCTTCTGATGTATGAACATGGGGATGGACATGGGCTCAACTGCAACCCTGAGGCTGAGAATGGAATGATGGCATCCATCTTTGACCCAGTAGCCCTACCCCTTCACTAATTAATTTGTTTGATATTTCAAAAGAGAAGATTTTCTTTTTCCCATTTTGAGATTACTGTTTCTGTGTCGTGAACTTGATTGTTCACATGATTCTTGTGCTTTCAATTCTTGTGCTGAATTATTGTGACTTGTGAGTGAAATGATGCATTGATTTTTCTCGTTTTGTACTTCAATTTTAATTTAAGTATGTTATTACTTGCTTCAGAGAAAAGTTTGTTATTACTATTATCACATTCTTTATGTTTAATATAATTCAGTTCAACTCAGTATACTGGGTAGCGTTGGTGGGGTGTTGTGGCAACAATGATGGTGGAAAAGATTAATGGGCTAGGTTGCCAAAGAAACAAGACTGTTTCTGTCATTTAATATTCCTAACCGAAAACGATGGAGTAGTTAAGTTATAAATGTTTACACCCCTCAAGGGTTATATTAGCACTTGCATAAAATTTATGTGTCGGCCAAATGATATATGGGCAGTACTTTTGAAAAAAACTGAAGGTCTTAGTTTTCATCCGAAAAAAAAAACAAACTATGAAGGGTATTTATATCATATACATTGACTCTATATGTACCGAATATTAGGAATTCAACATCAATCTAGGGTCAGAGAGGTTAAATTACTCAAATTAATATATATCGATCAAAGGTCATACAAACACTTTTAAAAATAATAGTATAGATAGACATAGATAAGAATTGGGGTCATACACACAAATATATACACATATTAATTTTTTTTAAATTAAAACACATGCATGTACGCTTCTTAGTATTCAAAGAAGAGTAATGATACTCTTAGTTAAAGTGAATGATTTGACATTAATGAAAAGACCAAATTCTTAATAACGTTCCTTAAATAGTGTAACTAATAATGGATATATTAGTAATTTTTCTAATGACACGTCATTCGCTTTGATGTTTCACTATGAAGTTTCACTGAAAATATTATCACTCTACAAAGAATTGGGTGAGACGATCTCAATCAATCTTATGATGAGACATGGGATCTAAGTACAATTATTTGAATATGAGAGATGACATGGAATACTTTATGTAATTTTTGAAACCTTACTTAATCTCTAGTCTCACCATAAGTTATGGCGAGAAGGTCTCACATGAGTCTTTCTCTTCCCAAGCACCATATAATAGAAATTAATTGTTTTTAGATGGTGCTGTCAACCGGGGATACTGAAGTCATTTTGACTAACATAAACCCAAGTTGTCTAAAAATAATATACAAATATTATAATATGTTACTGATTTTAATTCTTTATTGTATATATAAAAATCAATCATAACTTCTTAACATACTAATATTATAATATGTCTAAAAATAACATACTAATATTATAATATGTTACTGATTTTAATATTTTATTAAATTAATCAATCATAACCTGTTAACATACTAATATTATAATTTGTTAGTGATTTTAATTCTTTACTATATGAAATATATAACTTCTAAACATATATTTAAAGCCATAAATATCTTAATTCCTTATTGTACTGTGTGTGTATATATATACACTAATATTATAATATGTTTGGTACACTTACTATATTTGTATGTTTTTCTAAGTTTGTCACATTTCCTTTTATTGAAAAAAGTACATCAATCTCATTCTCAACCACCCATTAAACTTTTTACCATCTTCACTCAATTTCCTCCATACATTTCAACTTACAAAAAAAAATAATACTTAAACATATGGTGTCAAACATAGTGAAACGATGGAGTATATATATTCATATATATATATATATATATATCACTGAAGAAAATTTAAAGAAACACATAATCTGAAATAACAAAATGTTTGAATTTTTAAATTCAGTGATAGAGTACTTTTGATAGAAATATGTACACATTATTTATTTATTAATTATGACAAAGTCTTATTTTAGACCGACTAATTGTTAAATGAGGACATTTTATAATTAGTAAAACTAATGAGGTAATTTGATGTATACTTTTATTTATTGCAATGAGATCCATATAATTATGATAACCTTTTAAAATGAATATCAACATATAAATAATTACTTTTTAAATAATTTGAATGAAATATTATAAACAATAATCAATTTTTATTACATTCAATATTTAGCGATTTCTAACTAAATTAATTATTTCACTTCATAACTCATATAATTTTTTTTAGATGATAAAACTTTAAAACTTTAAATAAAATTTAGTTCCAATATTTTAATTAATAATATCACGCTACGAGCTATAGAACTCCACTAGTCTTAGTAACTTGTATTGATATTTTTAAAATTTTTTTTATTAAGGCTCTAATTATCATGAATCATCGCAAGTAAAACTTCTCAAATATGTCAATAAATTAGCGACCCCTTTATATGTACGTACATACATAATTAGTACTGATTCAACAAATATTTTATAAAACCTTTCATCCAAACATTATATTGGATGTTAATGTCGGTTGTTTCCTCAAATTTACATCAGTTGAGGAATTCCAAAGTTCTAATGATGAGGAATTCATAAGTTGTTAGTAGTGGGTTATCAAAAGGCTAGGTTATTCAAGAGTCTGTTAATGGCGAGCAATTGAAGAGCTGCTCTTAAACTCTATAAATAAGGAGAGTTTGCTTTTGTAATAGCAATGAATTTTGTTAGACATTTAATCTGGTCTTGAATTCACCATCTGAGTCTGTATCTATAAACCCTTCTGATAATAAAATTTGTTTATGTTCGTGGATGTAGCCAATTGGTGAACCACGTTAAAATTCGTGTTCCCTTTTTCTGCTTTCTTTTTATTATTTTGATTCTGCTCAAAAGGGGATTAATTTTCCCAAAAAGTGGTATCAGAGCCAATGGTTCTTGGTTTTGTTCAAGATAAAAGAAATTAACTCTGTTGTTATTTTTGGAAAAAACTACTGCGTAATCTGTTTTTCTGGTTCTGTGTTTGGGGTTTGTTGGGATTAATTAATCTTTGGGTTTGATTAATTTCTGGTTTGTTTGGAGTAGTGTTTTTAGGTCACTTTAATTAGTCTATATGGCTTTTTTATAACTATGCTTGAACATAGGGCGGCATGCATACGAGTATAAAATTGTGTGACATAAAATAATGCGACAACATGAATTTGTGTCAAGTAAAAGAGTCCGTCTCTTGAAAACCTTTCCTCGTCGGAGCATCAACTTGGAATTTCAATCGAGGAAATGGAAGCTTGGACTCCTGGTTCCCAGGTTAATAACACACTTTCTTAACCCGAGTTCCACACAATGGGAGGTCAGGACATGCCGGCCCAGTGGCATCAAATGTCGGACCAACAGTTGGTGGAGGAAGGGTTGCTGAGTCATTCAGCATCCATGCAGCAAGATATGGTGGTCGCCGCCTGGCACATGATGAGCATGGGGTCACAGTGAAGTCTGGAATCAACTGTTCCAACTCGGGTGGAGGAAATGGCACCTGATTTGCAAGGTTCCCAGCTCAGCCCAATTCTAGTAGACTTGATCGTGGTGAATGCACAGATTTCAGAGGGACCAGAGGTGGCATCGGAGACCATGCATATTCCAGGTCAGCTCAGCAGTATGGAGAAAGCTCTTGGTCAACTGGAGTCACAAAATGCAATAGCAGAGGTCATCCTCAAAGATAGAGAATATATGGACAAAGGGAAGAGTGTGAAGAGAACAAGAGAAGATCATGAATCTAACAAATGGAGTGGCTCTAAGGAAAACAAATGGATAGGTGAGTCAAGAAAGAGGAAATACCAAGAGCTGGGCAGGAAGCCAACTAATGAAGAAATAAAAAAAAACAAGTTGCAAGCAGATTTAAAGAAAATGAAGCATTCAATCTCTGCAGTAGATTAGGAGAGGATGGCAAGAAAAGGTGAAGAGCTAGAAAATGATGCACTGAGATGTGAGTATCGGATTAGGGCTTTCAAAAAGTTAAGGGGAAAACTGGTGATTATCCTCGCCGTTGTGGAATACACAGCTAAAGGCATCACTCTTAGCCAGGCTGAATACCAAGTTAAGAAAGTCACCAAATCAACTGCTGTGCAAGCTGAGAGCCAAGTGATCAAATTTGATGATGAAATTTTCAAACTCCCAGATCAGGAGCAGCTGCAGGTGCAGGTGCTCGCTGATCTAGTTGCGGGTCTTCCAGTGGTTGTACCAAATCAACCACCCGATTATCCATGAGGATCGTTTGCTGGAACTGCAGGGGTTTCAGCCGGCTCATTGCAAAGAATTACCTGAATAGGCTGGTGAGGTTACACAAACCTCAAGTTGTCTGTCTCATGGAAACTAAAGTTAGGAAAGAATAAATGGATGTATGGCTAGGTTCAACTTACTTTGATAAGTCCTTTTATGTGGAACTAGTTGGTTTAGCTCTTAAGCAGTAACTAACATGTAATAGTTTGTAGGATGAAGAATCATAGGCACCAACCCTGGGTGTCCTCTTTGGTTTATAGCTGCCCTGAAAAATCAAGACGGGGTCAAGTTTTGCAAGATATAATGCAATGTAAAGGTATTTCGGAGTACCCCCAACACCCCACCCCAACCCCCCCCCCCCCCCCCCCCCCCCCCCCCCCCCCCCTCCTCCCAAGCACCGGTGTTTATTGTTCTAGCACCAGTTTTTTCGTTAAAAAATTGGTGCCTAAGTATCCGGGTTTTAGCACCGGTTTTCAATAAAAAAATTGGTGCCTAATTTAGCACTGGTTTTAAAAAATCGGTGCTAAAATTTTTAAGGGAATTTCAAAAATCCCCTTCCTCTGTAATTTAGTAGGGCAGCTGCTTTCAGAGGGAGGAAAAAAGGCCCAACATTAGTAGGGCATTAATTTAACAATCATAATAATAGTGAAAGAAATTGTTCAAATTATATTAATTAACAAAAAATTATGTTCTAACTCCAAAATATATGCTACAAGCTTATCGGGTTCCACTAAATCTACTTAAACTCAGCTACAAACTTATCATGCTTGACATGTTTCTCCAAAATTATTGGTGGTATGATCCTGCAAAACATTAGACAGTAATGCACGACATATAATCGGCACTACTATCACAAAGTAAAATTAATAGTCATAATCCAGAAGAAATGGGAATCATTGAGCATCATGTGATGGGGTAGCACATACATACTCCAGTTAACTATACATAAACACAATCACATACAATTTTTCAGTTAACTTTTAATGAACAAAGTGTATATTAGGAATGATAACACCCAATAAAAGCTAACTCTTCACTACTAGTTAGATAACACTGTGCATTGTGGGTTGAGTTGGGTAAAAGATTGCCGGAATAATATCACAGGTAATGCAAATTGAAATGATATACAGAAATAGTTGATGAAACATTAAACCAGTCAAACATGTAAAGTTTAAAATGCCATCCAAATACATGAAGAGTTTTCCAAAATATAAAGATTACAGTCAACATGCACTTAGAATTTAACACTCAGCTGCAAGCTTCCATCTGAAAACATGCTTATGCACTCAAAGAGGCATTTCAAGCTAAATAGAGAGGACCTGGCTTAAGTTCAAATTTTATTTCTTCCCAGCGAAAAAATCCAGGTTTTCTTATCACATTTATATATCACTATAAAAATGCAGAAGAGAGGCCGTGGATGAACGAGAAAATTCTACTATTGTGGTTATAGTAGTATGTGCTGGATACATGGGTGGAGCGAATGCGTTCTAATGAATTTCACTTCTTTTTTATTGCATGGCTGAACGAGGACGCATTTACCAAATGCGTCCTCATGAATTGACCTTTTTTTTGCACGCATTTGGTGAATGCGTCCTCACGAATATTCCAATTTTTTTAGCGTAATTTGTTGAGGACGCATTTACCCAAATATTATGCTTTTTTTTAATCTAATTTTTAAGAGCATGAATTCAGTGAATGAATCATCAACATCTTGCTTCGTTTAAATGCATTTCGTCCTTGTTTTGTCCGCCATTTTCTTCATTAAAACAAAGCACACACGCACGGCTTCCTCCTTAGTTCCTCCGCCATTTTCTTCAAGCCACCGGCATCTCCACCATTGCTCAGGCCGCCACCGTAGCTCAGCTCACCGCCGTCTTCATCCCTCGGCTGGTTCCCCGTAAAGCTTTAGTTTTTTTTTGGTTTTGTTCGGATCTGCTCCGTTTCTATTTGTTTTGGTGTTAAATGTTGCCCGATTTGTAGTTGAAACCCGCGGCTGGGTGTCCCCGACTCTCTAGAAGCCACCAGAATGACGCACGCGCCACACATGCCGCCTGAACAACTGTGCATAGACCTCACGTGCCACCACCTGCTCCGCGAGTTTGAGACACGTGCTGCCAAAATTTTTGAATATCCGAGAGGTACCTACACAATTCATGATTATAAGAATGTGTTGAATGATTATGTGTGATTTGTTCTCTATTTTTATTTAATTTGTCGTAATAGTGTAATTTGTGAAGTACTTGAAAAAAAATCTTGTTAATATGAATGTGTTGAATGATTGTGTGTAGTTTGAATGATTATGTTTGGTCTGATTCTATAAAAGTGTTGAATAAGGATGCGTGACTATGTGTGAATTGATTATGTGTGATTTGTTCACTAATTTTTGTATTGAAGTTGTAGTAATGGTTTAATTAGTGTGGCGTAAGTGAGCACACATTTTAGGATAGTCTAATAGTTTGAAAATCAATAATAGTGTATGATGTGGTTGACCGACGATAACGGAACCCTGTATGGTTTAGGGTTTAAGGAGTTGAATATAAGTTGCTGAATAATACCGTATTTTTTAATATCAAATTATATGTTCTATATTTGTATAATGCAGTTCTACGATATTTTTAACGGTGTACCTGTACAAAGGGGGTCAGATTAAGTTTGATTTGACTGTAGGTGTGTATTTGACTCATACCGGAGGGAACGTTACTCTCTAACGGAGGTTAAGCCACTCCAAGTTAGTTGATTTAATTTTCAAAAGGCTTGGCATTGCAAGTGAGGGATTTCTGTTGAAAATATATTATCGTTGTCCTAACCTGATTGGTTTGGCAGTATACTATCAATGTTATAATGTGGAAGATGACGAGTCTACCGCGACCTTCTTCAACATTGTTAATCAAATGTCCTTGTCCTCGGCAAATCTGTACATTATTATCAAGAAGCTGTCAAACACCATTGACCGTACGGGTGATGTTAGTTTGGGCATGTTCATATCGTTGTTGAACAATATCAAGAACTATGCACCTTTGCCAACCTTACCACTCCATGTTCATTGCCAAGGTATTGTCATTGGTGAGTCCAGCCAACCCAGTGCGTATGTTCACGCCGATTGCACTCAGCCGTCCGCAAGTGGTGGTATGTATAGTGTGCATCATGAGGAGCTGAATGTCTTCGATGATGATTATGTGGGTGAAATTGGCAAGCACGTTGTTGGTCATGTTGGTAGCGATGATGATGGTGAGGAAGGGGAACTTGATGAAGAAAGTGAATATGATCGTTCCTTATCATCTGATTCGAATCCAGGGGATGATGATGAACAAGTGGTGTGCATGAACAATGTAGCCACGTTGTTCTATCTTTTGGCGAATCCTGATACGGAGGCCTACTTTAAGGATTATGGGGGCCCTGATAAGGATAGCTATAACCCAACTAATTGTTTTGAAAGACTTCCTAGTTATGTTCAAGCGACTTGTGAAGTGGCATTGGGTATGCAATTCTGGAGGAAGCCAGAGTTGGTAGAAGCTATTTCCAGGTGGAGTTCTGCGATGAACAGGGAACACCGGGTCGTGGAGAGCAGGTCACGTACATGGTATGTGAAATGTAAGGATGTGGTTGAAGGAACTGGAAATTGTCAATGGATTGTTAGAGCCAGCAAAAGGGCTTCACATGGGATGTGGGAGATCACAAAATGGGCAAGTAGTCATGGTTGTGTTGGTGCCGGTCGATTGAGTGGTAACACTAACCTGGCATCTTTGATGATCGCTAGTTCTATTTTCCACCAGATTAACGCGAACCCTTTTTACACGGTGAAATATGTCCAAGCACATGTGAAGACGGAGTTAAATGTGACTCTTTCCTACAAGAAGACATGGTATGCTCACCAGAATGCTATTGACTTGGTATTTAGAACTTGGGAGGAATCCTTTGAATAGTTGCAAAAATATATGGATGAGCTAATCAGGGCCAATCCGAGCACCGTTGTTGATTGGGCAGACGTACCTGATAGAATACACGGGCATGGGTGTAGGAAATTTAAATTCGTGTTCTGGGAATTTGGTCAGGCTACGGATGCATTTCGCCATTGTAGGCCAGTGATTAGTGTGGATGGAACTCATTTGAGAGGCGTATACAAGGCCACAATGCTAGTTGTCATGACGCACGATGCGAATGATTACATACTTCTCATTGCTTATGCAATAGTTGATGCTGAGACTAATGAGAGTTGGAACTGATTCATGCAAAGACTACGACTCCATATGGTAGGTGGTGATAGTAGGCCAATCTATATTATATCGGATTTCCATGATGGAATTTTGAATGCAATGAGACATATGGATGAATGGATGGAGCCAACAGGATACCACCGGTTTTGCTTGCAGCATTTTCAGTCCAACTTCCTTAGTGCTGAGGGTGGGAAGTTCAAGAATGCACATTTGAAGACTCTGGTTTGGCAGCTTGGTGGTTCCAGATGAGAGATCAGGTGGAGGGAGTACAAGGAGGAGTTGGAGAGTATCGAACCATCTGCTTGGGATTGGTTGAGACAACATGATAGCAGTAACTGGTGTCTTGCCTTTGATGAGGGTGATCGTCGTTGGGAAATTCTTACAACCAATTTTTTCGAGAGTTACAATAACTGTTTAAGGCATGCACGACATCTCCCAATAACTGCGTGTGTCAAAACCACTTTTAAACGAACAGTTGAAATGTTTGCACGAAGGGTAATAGACACCACAAATTGGAGGTACTTTCATGATTCATTACAGTTGTTTATGTGTTCGTGGACTAGTTTATGTATTCTAAATTGATGTTGAATTGTGTAGGTCTGAGTTCCCTAGTAGGATTTGGAAAAAAATTCAGAAGCAAGACACTTGGGGACAGGGAAATATTGTCACTGTGTTCGGTCATGCGCCGCAGACTTATAGGGTTGTGACAAGGACCATTGATGGCAGCATTGGTGAGAGCCAGTACACAGTGAAATGCCGGAGAAAGGAGTGTAGTTGTAGCGAATGACAAATTTTCCGTTTCCCTTGTTCCCATGCATTGGATGTCTGTAGGTTCATGACGATCCACCTACTCTATATAACAGGGTATATTACAAGACCACCTATGTGCAACAATATAGTCAGGGTTTCATGCATGTACGAGATCCATCACTATGGCAATGTGCTAGTTGGAGGTTGATTCCCAATATTGAAATTTTTTGCAATAGGAGGTGTGGTCAGTTTGTGGAGAGAAGGATAAGGAATCAAATGGATGAGAGGGTCCCGGGTGATTGCAGAGGTGGACGTAGGCCAGGGCGTTCTTAGGGTCGTGTTTGTAATATGGAGTTTCTATATTTGGACCAATATGTATAACATTATTTTATGTACCAAGTAAACTTTTTATGCTAAATTCTTTTGTTTTTTTAGTGGAATTGATTCTGTGGATTCGTATTATGTGTATTTATTTAAATTGAAGCTAATGTATGATTTGATTTGAATATTTATCACATCTAATAGTATTATTTTTTGGGAAAATCTAGACTAATTCATTTTGCCATGTGATTCTGATTGTCACCAGGGATATGCTATATATCATCCATGACCCATTGACAAGGATTTGCTTTACCTTCACCGGGAGCATCATGCACGTGCTCTCTACGACGGTAATTTAGAGGATGAGGCACTGCAGGTGAGGCGGTGCGATGGGGCTTGCTGGAGTGGTCGGATCCCTGATTGAGTCATGTGTTATGTGCATGTGTTGGATTCCAGGGTCTATTGGATTCCGCACCAATCCACATCGATCATTCCCCTATCACTACCTTAGTCGAGCATTGGAGACCAGAGACACACACATTTCACCTGCCGATGGGGGAGACTACCGTCACTTTGCAGGATGTGGGTATCCTATGGGGTCTACCGATCGATGGCTTGGCAATCACTGGTGTAAACACTAGCAGGTGCACAGATGACTGGCAGACATTGTGCACAGACTACCTGGGGGCTACACCATACACGAGTGCTATCAGAGGGGGTCGCATAAGGGCCAGCTGGTTGGGAAACTTGTTGCACTGTCTATTGCCTCTTGATGCTACTGAGGTAGATTTTCAACATTGGGCTAGGGTTTTCATCCTACTGCTGGTCGGTGAAATGCTCATGTCAGACACATCCTGGCACCTGATCCTTATGTTCTATTTGTCGGTACTGATGGACCTAAATGCACCACATCAGTACAGTTAGGGGTGTGTCATTTTGGCACACTTGTACAGATTCTTATGTGACGCTACAATCCCACAAGTCAAATCCATATCTGGGTCACTGGTCTTACTACAGGTGACATTGTTGGTTAAACTTGCCAGTTGTACATACTGTCCATAATGACCTCCTATTTTATATTAAATTTTATTTTATTTACTATCAGTTGTGGGCATGGGAGCGAATACCAACCATCCGTCCTGTCGGACGACTTCCAGTGACCGTCATGATGAGTGCTCTTGGGTCCAGGTTCGTATTCAATTAGTAAGGACACATTTTTAAACCTTTAAAATTACTATGAATGGCTAATATTATTCTTTATGTTCCTCACAGGTGGAGATCCCGGTACGATTTATCACAATCACTCATGCATGTACTGAAAGTGTAACACGATCAGCTGACATCTCTCCATGACAGTCATGTATTTTGTATTTCGGATTTCCTTTATGTGAACTAATGGAAAAAAGGGTTTTTCTCTCCTAACCGCAACACATGTATGTTATGTCAGTTTATTGGCAGCCAAACACTGAGGATGTCGTGCAACAACTCCCACAGTACTATACAACTGGTAGCAACAACTGGCTACTGTGTGTTGACCTCATTTGCTGGAACGTCATGGAGTACCATCATGTTCATCATGTTCTCAGGCAGTTTGGCCGTATCCATCCAATACCCACACAGTTGGTCACTAGGGCTGAACACAAACTGCTTCATACTAGGGACCGTCGAGGGAGGCCAGGCATGGATTGGCGTGTTGAACTAAGAAGATATCTCGATGCTTGGGAACATCGATCAGAGCAACAAGTTAATGCACTTGGGTCAGCGGATCCATACACACCCGGTTGAGAATACATGGAGTGATATTTTCGCAGAACAGTGACCCTAATTGATCAGCCAGGACGGCCCCAAACAATTACAAAGGGTTTCCATGGAGACGGAGCTACTATGGAGTATATGATATATCCTATATTTCTAATAGTAATAACAAATAATACTTTAGATTCCCTCCATTTTTAATATATAACATATTTATCTCATTTATGTAGTTGCAGGCAATGTCCCAGTTGCACCTCATGTTGGATATTAATTTGGATGAATATCCCCCACGTTTCACGAACGTTATCAGGGGGGGTACATGGAGTTGCCACATGCACTCTACAATTTGTGCATGAGCCATCCAGACTACAGTTTTATCAACCATATGTGCACTGTGAGGAACCTTCCCCTGGTGTGAGATATAATGACATCAAAAGCCATCGTCCAGCTCCACAAGGTCGACAGAGCGATCGGCGATCACGTGCTCGGGCCCCTACAGACCACATTGGTTCATCTGAAGCCGGACCCTCACATGCGAGTCCAACGAACCCCGGACCATTATATGGTGGACCCTCACACTATGACACTACTACAGCTGATTTCAATGCATATCTTACTCCCACTGCTAGTCATGCATACATGTCGCCTACTGCTACATTAGATATAGGTAGTGTTCCACATGTCCAGTATGATTCGAATGAGGATGCGGGAGTCGATATGGAGGAGGATTTTACAGAGGGAGCTCTGCATGACGACGTACATGTTTCTACTGAGATGGTTGTTCCACAGCACACATCCCGCATCATACGTCCTCCCCCGTGTGGAAAGGGTGGAAAGCTTTGCAGAGGGCATCATTAGTACATCGCATGCCGTTAAGCATTCATTTCATTACGTTTGTACTTATCTGTTTGACATGTCTTCTTCGGATATTATACATTTTTTTATTTATATTCGTTAACCGTGGAAAAAGTGTAAAATTCGAACAAAAAATAAGAATTTCCCAATTACAATTCAAATAATTCATTCATACTCTATGCAATAATTCATTCCTACTCTATATTCAAGACTATTTAAAAAATTGCAAATCCCACGATCAAAATTTTCCATTATCTTCTGTCCAAATTCTTCCGATGCATTTACAATTACTGAATTTTTTTAAAAAAATTATATATATATATATATATATATATATATATATATATATATATATAACAATCACATGTCTACTTATGCGCTATTTTCACCCTAAACGAAAATATATAAAACAGTAATTGGAAAATCAAATAGAAGACTGATTCAAAAATTAATTTTAAATTGAGGACGCATTCAGAGAATGCTGGAATAAAAAATATTATTTGTTATATACAGGTCGCGTTTTTAATAAAATGCATGTCAAAATTAATTTAATAAAATCGAGAGGACGCATTCTCTCATCACCGACGGGAAAAAATAAAATAATATTGAGGATGCAATCAAAGAATGCGCCCTCTACAAGAAAATACCAAAAAAAATATATGCATTAAGGACGCATTCAACGAATGCGTCCTCTAAAAGGTGCTAAAAAAATGCATAATAAGGATGCATTTGGCGAATGCGTTCTCTAAATGAGGCGTGAAAAAAAATTAAATGGAAGAAAATGCGTCCTCCATAAAGGTGTCCAATTTTTAGAGGTACTTCAGTTGCATCCAACTTTGGTGGATAGAATGTCATGCACACTTCAACAAAACAAAGTATGCACAATTACAGTGGTCCAGGCCATACAAATTCAAGCAGCACCATAAAAGAAACTGCCCAATACACAACCAAGCCAAAAATACCAATCAAGATTCCAAGATACTTTGGTTGCTGGGAATCGACACAACAGTCGACGTTTCATCCAGAAACTTTCAATTAGATTGGCAGCTCATCATAGCAACTAAAGCTACATCGACATGCAAAAAATTGCTGAAACGTTTAGAATTTAGTTCAACAAATGTAACCTATGGCCGTATGTTATGGTGAATGCAAGCTTGCGAAAACATAAACTTATCTTTGAAGAATTTCCATCATCGAATCTTGGAAACTGCCTATGACTTAACTCCAAACAAAGAAGAATTTAAACAGGGTAAACAGGTTGGTCAGCTAATCAACTCATATGACTTCGTCTTCACACTTGTTCATATGCTTAATAAGTGACAGAACCAGGATTTTTTTTCATGTGGTACTGATCAGGCAGAGACAATTCGGACGGTGGTGGGCAGCGTCCAGAGTCTCCGGCCGGTGGTGGGAGGGCGGCGACGCCAGGAGCTGGAGCAGAGGTAGAGGCGGAGGTGAAATGCATTTTTTGGCAGAGGTGAAATGCGTTTTTTGGCGGAGGTGAACATGTGAAATGCTTGTTTTTTGCTTCTGTAATGTTGGCCCAATCCAGTAAACTCAAATTTGGAATTTCATTTTTTTTTCTTCAGCACTAATCAAAATGACGCCGTTCGACTTGAGCCAAAATGACGTCGTTTTGATGAAATATGGGCAAAAAAAAGGCCTTCAGCGGCCTTCTTCTCCAACTTGCAACAGAAAATAAGCCAGAAAAGTGGAGCTCCCAAACTGCGAATGCCGAGAAGCGCAATTGACCACTACTACCATAGTGCCGGAATCTGAGTGTCCATGTGCTTAACGCATTGGCTTTTTAATCATGGCCTCAATCTAAAGAAAATTTTCAATAACAATTATAGACACCATAAATGAAAAGAAACAAAGAGAGAGCTCTAAGCCTAGAGCATGCTTTAACATGTGGATTTGTTCCAACAGAGAAGATGTTTAATGTCTTATTATGACAAACACAAATGGATAGATCTAACGTAAGTACAAATAATATCGACAATTAGGGGTGTGCATGATCCGGTCCGGACCGGTAAAATGGACCGGACCGGATCGGAAATGTAAGGACCGGAATTGTGTATATGAAATTCTGGTCCGGTCCTCGGTCCATGTTTTTGTTAGATTCCGGGTTTCGGTCCGGTCCGGTCCAAATTGGATTTTTTTCGATTCGGATCGGATGGACCGGTATTTTACATATATATATATATATATTTAAAATGATAATGAATTAGTTTAAAATACTAGTTTAGATTTATTCATGATAACTAGTATTCTTTTATTATTTTGAGGTGAATTTTTCTAATAACTTCTATTTTACTATGTTTTAAAGGGGGAAAATATTGATTTGGCATTTTTTATAGCAAAATGTAAAGTAAAAAAATAAAGAATACTAAAATCCGGTCCAACCGGTCCGGACCGGTCTAAGATCGGAATTATTCTGGTCCGGTTCCAGTCCAAAATACCCACTAACCGGTCCGGTCTTCGGTCCATGATTTTTGGTGATTCCGGTTCCGGTCCTAACCGGTTCCGATCCGGTCCGGTCCGGTCTTGGACCGATGAACACCCCTATCGACAATACATTCATTTGTTATGTGCTTTCAAATAGATCAAATTCACCACATCAAACTTTGTTAAAAAGTGGAATGGTGAAATAATGGGTGAGTAAAGTCAAGTGGTATTCATTGAATATTTTAATTGGCAATTTTGTGAATATATTTGGAAACGGAAGTCTTTTCATGTTGGAACATGCGGACAACATATTTACGCCTACGGGGTTGAACGAAAAAAAGGACAGAATATTATGATATTTGTGATTTATGAAAATCTGAATATTCTGCTATATATTAGGCGTGTAGAAGCATAGTTGGTTTATGGAAAATCCTACAAATATGGTGTTGATATTATCGAATATATGAGAGATATTGTGATAAGGAAAATCTCTTTATTTATGGGATTTGGATATGCTTCAAGAAGCAGATAAGGAATAGGAATATTATGGAGATAATCATGGAGAATTCTGATCTGTTCATGGCTTTAAAAAGGGACACCACAGCTGCATTCAATACATGATCTGCACAGATTTTCATTCTTTCAAGAGAATTGAAAAGAGCCAATGTTCCAACATACATGACCTGTTGTTCAAAGTTTAGAATCATATGCCTTAATTCCTCGGGAAGAGGATATCCAGTGTCGATGAGTTTCGAGGTCAGAGAGAGTCTGATCAAGGCAAATCGGTAGCTAGGGGAGCTAGCAGAATTCACGTGTTTGATTAGTAAAGATAAGTATTTTGTATGGTGTATTTTGTACTGTATCTTTCTAATTAGTGGATTCATTCTGAACGGGCTAGTCCTCGCAAATGTAGGTGGATTTCACCGAACTGCGTAACCAAGTGTTGTGTCTTTAATGCTTTACTTTATTGCATATTTGGTTAGATAGTTTTATTGGAACATACTAGTAATAATTAAGAGAATTAGGTAAAACCAAATTTCAGGGTGTAAATTTTCTATGGATATCAAAAAAACTTAGGCTACTCGGTTAACCACTCAAAATTGACAAAATGACCGATATTTCATCAACAAACTTTCAATAAGTTCTGCATCTCATCATAGCAACCAAAGATCGAATGCCCTTAACGCTGGGAACGTCGTGGTGTTGGGAACACCCTGAACACCGGATGATCGAATGCCCTGAACGTTGGGAACACCGGATGCCGTGGAGTTAGGAACGCCCAGATCTAGGGTTTGGGGTTGGTTAAGTTGGGCGGGAGAAAATCAGAGAAAGGGAGAAAATCAGAGAGAGGTTGAGGACGAAAGAAAAATGGCTAATGGTTATATTTATTGTAAAGTATCCACAAGATTTAATTACGAACTTAGTCAGATGTTCTCATAAAATATGTGGAACAAGTCTCTTATGTTGACCGTCGAAAAGTTAAAGTCGACTTAGTTATTAGTGTTTATATATATAAGTCAAGTAATGTTTGACCGTTGATTAGTTAAAGTCAACTTAGTTATTAGTGTTTGTTTATAGAAAGTCAACTAAAGTTTGAATGTAGATTAGTTATAGTCAAACATTTTATTAGCATATACAAATTAATTAAAATAATATTTGATCATTGATTAGTTAATAGCCAATTTAGTTATTAGTGTTTATATATAGAAAGTCAAGTAAGTGTGGACCGTTGATTAGTGAAAGTCAACCTAGTTATCAGTATTTACGTGTGGAAAATTACACTATGGCCCAAAATTTCATTACGACATTATTGTGGGATGGAGGGAGTACAAATTAAGTAAAATAAGAGTTGATAAATGTTTACATATAGAAAGTCAATGAAGAGTTGACTGATTATTAATTAAAGTAAATTTAGTTATTGGTGTTTATATATAAAACGTCAACTAAGAGCTGGTCGTTGATTAATTAGAGTAAACTTAGCTATTAGTATTTATGTATAGAAAGTCAAGTAAGATTTAATCGTTGATTAGTCAAAGTCAACCTAGTTATTAGTGTTTATATATAGAATGTCAAGTAAGGTTTGACCGTTGATTTGTCAAAGTGAACCTAGTTATTAATGTTTATATACATAGAGTCAAGTAAGGTTTGACCGTTGATTTGTCAAAGTGAACCTAGTTATTAATGTTTATATACATAGAGTCAAGTAAAGTTTGATCGTTGATTAGTTAAATTCAACTTAGTTATTAGTGTTTATATATTGAAAGTCAAGTAAGGTTTGACCGTTATTTAGTCAAAGTTAACTTAGTTATTAGTGTTTATATATAGAAAGCCAGGTAAGGTTTGACCGTTGATTAGTGAAAGTTAACCTAGTTATTAGTGTTTATATATTGAAAGTCAAGTAAGGTTTGACCGTTGATTAGTCAGAGTCAACCTAGTTATTAGTGTTTATATATTGAAAATCAATTAAAGATTGACCGTTGATTGGTTAAAGTCAACTTAGTTATTAGTGTTTATATATTGAAAGTCAAGTAAGGTTTGACCGTTGATTAGTGAAAGTCACCTTAGTTATTAGTGTTTATATATTGAAACTCAAGGAAGGTTCGACAGTTGATTAGTGAAAGTCAACCTAGTTACTAGTGTTTACATATTGAAATTCAAGTAAGGTTAGACCGTTGATTAGTCAAAGTCAACATAGTTATTAATGTTTATATATTGACAGTCAAGTAAGGTTTGACCATTCATTGGTTAAAGTCAACTTAGTTATTAGTGTTTATATATTGAAAGTCAAGTAAGGTTTGATCGTTCATTGGTTAAAGTCAACTTAGTTATTAGTGTTCATGTATTGAAAGTCAAGTAAGGTTTGACCGTTGATTAGTCAAAGTCAACCTAGTTATTAGTGTTTATATATTGAAAGTCGAGTAAAGTTTGACTGTTCATTGGTTAAAGTCAACTTAGTTATTATGTTTGTGTATAGAAAGTCAAGTATGGGTAATCGTTGCTTAGTTAAAGTCAATTTAGTTATTAGTATTTATATATAGAAAATCAATTAAAGGTTGAGCGTTTATTAGTTAAAGTCAAACCTTCTATATTCGTATTCATGTATATACTAAGTCAAGTAAGAGTTAACCGTTTGATTAATCCAAAACAACTTTTTTATTCATATTTACATATACTAAGTCAATTGCAGGTTTATTAGTTACAGTCAGACATTGATTAATTAAGAGTTTATATACTAAGTAAATAAAGAGTTTACCATTGATTAATTAGTTCAAATAAATTTTTTAATTCATATTTATTATATATACTAAGTCAATTAATAGTTGAATGTTGATTAGTTAAAGTTAAGTCTCTCTATTTATATTTACATATACTAAGTCAAGTACGGGGTGACCTTTGATTAGTTGAATTCAAACATATTTATTCATTTGGAATAAGTGTCAATATAACCCTATCTACTTGAGTAAGTGCCAATATAACCTATGATAGTTTTTAGTACAAAAATAACCCTAACTAGTTAACGAAAGTTCCAATATAACCCTCAGACCTCATTTTCGGTATTGACCTCAATTTTCCATGTAAATTGACCAAAATACCCTTTGGGCTAACTCTGAAATTTGTTGGACAAGTTTACCCTCATAGTTCGTCGGACCGCTGCCGTAACAAGTAGGGTTATATCAGCACATTATGAAATCTTATTAGGTTATATCAGCACATTCCTAATGTTTGTAGGGTTATATCAGCACATTCTTAAAACTTATAGGGTTATATCAGCTCCTATTATAAATATTAACTGTGTTGTACTCGGCTGGCCTTAACGGGCGACCACATCATCTTATACACCATTATAACATCATAACAATATCTTATACAACATAAAATTTGACATCATGACACCATCATTAATATTAAACACCATTATCACATATCATAGCCTCATTTCAAAACTTATCAACATAACCCTAGCTCGAATAACACAGCAAAATAGCAATCACACACAACACTAAAGGTCATCCAATCATGAATCCGGACTAAACACAACAAAATAAACAAAATATCTACATTTTTTTATAAATGTGCTGATATAATCCTATAAATTTTAAGAATGTACTGATTTAACCCTATCGGTGGTCCGGCGGTGGTCCGGCCAGTGTAGTATTGATGAGTCTAAGGGTAATAACATCATTTCCTATTTTTTAGTATTTTAATATTTTTCAGAAGGGCAAACATGTAATTTTATAAAATTTCAGCGAAAAGTTTCCGAAGAGGGTTATATTGGCACTTTCACTGACTAAATAGGGTTATATTGGCACATTTGAATATTAAAATGTTATATTGGCACTTATGTCAACTAGGTAGGGTTATAAAAGCACTTTTTTCTATTCATTTTTATATATACCTAGTTAATTAAGTGTTGAACATTGATTAGTTAAAGTTAATCATTTTTATTTGCATTAGTGTTTATATATAGAAAGTCAAGTAAAAGTTCAACGTATATTAGTTATAGTCAAACATTTCATTAGCATATACAAATTAAATAAAATAAGAGTTTATCATTGATTAGTTAAAAGCCAACTTAGTTATTAGTGTTTACATATAGAAAGTAAAGGAAGAATTGACCGATTATTAATTAAAGTAAACTTAGCCATTGGTTTTTATTTATAGAATGTCAAGTAAGAGTTGATCATTTATTAGTGAAATTTAAGCTAGTTATTAGTGTTTTATATATAGAAAGTTAACTGAAATTTCAAACGTAGATTAGTTATGTCAAAATTTTTATTAGCATATATAAATTAAGTCAAACAATAGTTGATCGCTGATTAGTTAAAGTTAACTTAATTATTAGTATTTATATGCAGAAAGTCAAGTAAGGGTTTACAGTTGATTAGTTAAAGTCAACTTAGTTTTTAGTGTTTACATGTAGAAAGTCAAATAAGGATTATCCGTTGACTAGTTGAAGTTCTATTTATATATACTAAATCAATTAAGGGTTGAACCTTAATTAGTTAATGTCAAACTTTTTTATTCTTATTTATATATAGGTCAATAAAGGTTGATCGTTGATTAATTTAAGTCAACTTAATTATTAGTTAAAGTCAACAAAAGAATAGTGCTATATCTCGCCCTGTATTTTACTATCCTCGCCCTAATACGCATACAGTATTTTTTTTTTCTATTTTGAATAACTGAATTAAAATTAATTTAGATAATTGTAGTTAGTTAATATTAATTGAGATAAAATTAATTAAAACTAGACCGCCGCCCGCCGCCGCCGGACCACCGCCCGCCGCCGCCGGACCACCGCCCGCCGCCGCCGGACCACCGCCCGCCGCCGCCGGCTCCGGTTCGCCACGGCCTGGGCGCGAGGCGCCACCGGTCGGCTCGCCATGGCCTGGGCGCGAGCCGTGGCGGGCTCCGGTCGCCACGGTCTGGGCCGTGGTCCGCTCGCCACCGCCCGGCCGCGAGCCGGCGCCGGTCCGCTCGCCGCGGCCTGGCCGCGAGGCGCCGCCGGTCCACTCGCCACCGGCGGACCTCGAGCCGGCGCCGGTCCGGTCGCCACCGATAGGCCGCTCGCCACCGCCGGTCCGCTCGCCACCGCCGGCCCGCGATCTGCCGCCGGTCCGCTCGCCGGGGTCCGGGCGCGAGCCGGACCGGCGCCGCTCGCCGCGGTCTGGGCGCGAGCCACGGCTCGCCGTGCGGTGGGCGCGAGAATGGCGCGGTCCGGTCGCCAGGCCACGGGCGCGAGCCGGACGCGCCTCGGCTCGCCGTGGCCTGGGCGCGAGCCGTGCCAGGCTGCATCCCAAAACTGAACTGCTATAAATTAGCACGAATTCTACTCATTTTGAGGGCACTCGAAATTTTTTGCTATCCAAAACGAGCAAAAATTACTCCGGAAAGGGTGTTAGAAATTCCATGTCTTCGGAGGTAATTTTACTAATTAGTTACGTAGTTGTTAAATTTAATAATTTTTGCCGTAGAAATTTATGCTCGTCTTTGTGTTTTAATTTATTAACTGTTACGTAGAAACTATTGCACATTTATCTCCTATGAATTTATCTCCTATTAATAGCAGTAACGTTAATTTTGTTGTTAATTTTGTTACGTAATGCTGTTTCTAATTTATCTACAATAATTTATGTCCTATTAATTATTGTAACGTTAAGTTACGTATTTTTACGTTATTTTGATATTTTAATTTGTTGTACTGTAAGAATGTAATATTAATTCTAGCCACAATGTTATTTCATTTTTTTTCCATTACGTGTATGTTTTAGCTGTTAGGGAGAAAGAAATTTATGCTCATCTTAGTTTTTTAATTTATGCTCATCTGAGTATTTTAATTTATTAATTGTAACGTAAAAATTATTGTAACGTTAATTTTAATTATTGTAACGTTAATTTTAATTATTGTAACGTTAATTTTAATTATTGTAACGTTAATGTTGATGTTTTGTTAATTTTGTTATTTTGTTAATTATTGTGACGTTAATGTTGTTGTTTTGTTAATTTTGTTATTTTGTTAATTATTGTGACGTTAATGTTGTTGTTTTGTTTATTTTGTTATTTTGTTAATTATTGTGACGTTAATGTTGTTGTTTTGTTAATTTTGTTATTTTGTTAATTATTGTAACGTTAATTTTGTTGTTTTGTTAATTTTGTTATTTTGTTAATTATTGTAACGTTAATTTTGTTGTTTTGTTAATTTTGTTATGTTGTTAATTATTGTAACGTTAATTTACGTTCTTTTACGTTATTTTGTTATTTTAATTTGTTGAAATGTAATTACTTTGTTTCATTTTGCATTATTCAAATGCAAGTATTAAAAGTTAATCTGAAACGACCCGGTTGCATTTTGGATTCAAAAAGTTCACCAGTGAACATTAAATTCGTTACGTTAATTAATTTTAAACCTTAACGTGAAATGTAAGAATGTAATATTAATTCTAGCCACAATGTTATGTTATTTTTTTTCCATTACATGTATGTTTGAGCTGTTAATGAGAAAGTTTTTCCATTAGGAGGACAGTTTGAAATGGATGAATGTAATTTTAGTTTAGGGAGTTAATTTGTGTACGGGAATTTTATAACTCTAATGGCATTTCATGTACTATTATTTTATCTTTATGTTGTCTTCTTTAAGTACATGTTCTAACGTTTTGACAGTAATTTTATCTTTATTCGTTCATATGTAAACGTTAATTGACGACATCATTGTCGTTGGTATAGCAGTTGAGTGTAACTAATTACTTGATGTTTATTGCTGTTTAAGGATGACAATCAGTCATGTGAAGCTGCTGCAGGGCGGAATGGATACTCTCCATTTGCCACCTCAGCTGTGTTTCCAGATGTTGCCGAGGCTTATTCCTACCTGCAACGGATTGCTCTGCAGGTGGGATTTGAACTTGTCACGAAGTCCTACAAACAGAATAGGAATGGTCCGCTGAGGTTATATTGCATTTGCAATCGGGGCCGAAAGGATAAGGATGTAGATACGAGCGAATCTGATGTAGTCCGACGGAGTAGCAGCTCGACCAGAAGTTGTGACTGCCCATTCGCGATTGTCTTGAAACAGAGCATCACGGGGGATGGTTGGAATGTAGTGCCGTGCAAGGATCCTAGGCGAGGGATGCACAACCACTCTTTCTCAGTGTACCCCGAGGGTCATAGACAGAGCAGCAAGCTCCATGCGGACGCGAAGCAAATGATCAGAGACTTGACAGATTCAGAAACTGCCCCAAGGCATATCAATGCCAGCCTCAGTAATTCGTTTCCGGACCTGCATCAGAACATTAGGCAGGTGTACAATGAGAGGTCGGCATATGTAACAGAAAGGCGAGGCGGGCGCAACACAGCGGAGAATTGTTTGCATCTGGCCATCGCGAAAGGGTATGTCACTAGTCACCGCTCAGCAGGTGATGGTACTTTGACTCATTTATTCATGGCCAATCCCGATGCTGTTGTGGCATTTCGCACGTTCCCGTGGGTTGTGGCCATCAACTCAACGTACAAGACCAATCGCTACGGCATGCCATTCATTGAGATGGTTGGGATGTCCCCTTGCAACACAAACTTCCTGATTGCCTACGCAATTGTCGTTGACGAAACGGCAGATACCTATGAGTGGGTGCTGAACGCGCTGAAGAACTTGCTTGTGGATGGACCGTTCCCTGAGGTTGTGGTCACCGATCGGGAGATGGGACTGATTAGGCCACTTCGGACTGTGTTTCCAGAATCGAATCATCTGCTCTGCACCTGGCATATTAACAAGGATGTGGAGGCACGTGTTACTGTGCTGACAGGGAATAAGAGGAACGGGGCAGCGTTCAAGAATGGTGCATGGTTTCGGGTTTGCAATGCGTCCACCGTTCCAGAGTACGAAACCACCTTGGTAGATATGAGGACTGGATGGTCTTGGAGCGAGGCTGTTATTAGTTACGCTGAGACGACGTGGCTCACCCCCCATAAGGAGAAATTTGTGAGGGCATGGACGAACAGATTTCTGCATTTCGGGAACACAACTACATGCAGGGTCGAAAGTGCACACTCGTCATTGAAAGGGTGGTTACAAACGTCGACTGGTTCGCTGGACACGGTATGGAGGCGTGTCGACCTGCAGATAGCCCAGCAGATTGCTATGATCAAGACCGGCCTAGAGAAATCAAGAACTGTCGTTGGAAGATTGCACCGTAGGGCCCTTTTCTGCAACTTGATCAACAATGTGTCGAAATACTGTCTGGATAAATTGACGGTCGAGTCCGGGAGGATTGATGCACTCGGAGCACAGGTATATGCTTACTGTGGCTGTGTGCTGCGCTCGACACACGGAATACCGTGTGCATGCGTCATGGCAGGGGCAGTTGCTGAAGGAATCCCCTTGTACTTGGACGACATTCATCCGCTGTTTAAGAACCTGGCATTGGGTGATCACGTGGGGAGCACGGAAGACATTGCGAGGGCCGAACAAGATCAGTCGCGGTTCAACACTCTGTTGGAGGAGCTGGCATGCAGCGACCCTTCGGTCCGCCGACGAGTTTCATCCTACATAGATGCGCAGTTGCGGCCGGAGGAGAGTGGCATTGGCGAGCCGGACAATTGTACCAGTGCACGTGGCAGACCAAGCAAGCAGGTCCCCCGATCAAGATCAACCCGACGTTCACCGAGCTACCACGAGCACGTGAACAGGCGATACGGGCGTAGTTCAAGATCCCCGGGGCGTGCTTCAGGGAGCGGTCGCCGGCACGGTAAGTACAAGCACCATTCTTCCCAATGAAGTCCGTCTGAACAAGATATTAATCTTAATGTTTTCTCCTGCAGCGACATTCCCGTTCCTCGAAAGTGTCCCCCACATTGTCGGGCGTTACATCGAAGGCTGGAACGATGTCGAGAGTGATGGAAACTGTGGCTTCAGATGCGTTGCTGATGCGTTCCACGTAGACGGTGAAGGTGAATGGTCTACAGCGCGTCGGGCAGTATTTAACGAGATATCAGCTCATTGGCCTGACTATGTTCCCATATACGGTTCGCAGAATGACGTTGAACTCGCCAGAGCCCGTATACACCACACTAGCGGTCCATGTGGTCCAGAGCATTGGTTTACGGTCATTGCAGACATGTTTCCTGCCGCCACCTACTACAACACGGTTGTAGTTTTATATTACATTTTAGAGAATGGGTCGGTGGACCATTGCTGCACAGTCCTTCCACTGAGGGCGGGTGGGGGCGAGGATGGAACAAGTAGGGAGCTACACATTGTATACGTTCGCAGTGCAAGCCATTTTGTCCGGGTACACGTGAAGGAAAACTGTCCCATGCCCCCCGTGGCTAATATGTGGACCACATTGAGGAAGCCTGATGTCGTAGGTTGGGAGTTACCCTTTCGTAGAAGGATAAGGGCTTGGAGAAGAGCATACTCTGAGAGTAATTAACTGTTGCAACCCAGCGAAACATTTCGGCATGTACGCAGCCGTTACAGTTATTATCGAAGCGTCGAGTAATTATTTTGAAAGCGTTACTGTTGCAAAAATCGATGACAAATAAATTTGGTATGCACAAACAGTTACCGATTACATAAATGAGCAGAATATGGCAAAACTGTGGGGTCACACATAAGCAAACAGTCGTCTAAGGAATGGGTCCATAACCGAGCCTGCGATACTCATCGCGATGACTGACAAAAGTCGTCATCAACTCCCTCACGCTGGGGTCGGCGGCGAGTCCATCAACGGTCGCCGAGTCAAACGGATCCAGGGCGCTCATCATGTCACTCAGCATCTGTTGCACAGAAAACAGATTTTACAATAACGAGACAGTACAATGTAATATAATTACTCGAAGGAAACAGTTCGGGAAAACTTACCGATAACTGATGATGTGTCCTGTCCGGTCCACTCGCGGCAGCATGTTCAGGATTTGCGATCAATGGGTGCGAATGAGTCGCGTACCAGTCCTCGTAATCCATGGTACACTCTGATTGGCTCGTGGCTATCGGGAACGCCGCAAGCTGACCGTTGTGCCAACTGTGTGCCATCTCCCATAGGGTCAACTGCAGCCTCCCTGGGTAGGTCACTGAATAGCCGACTGGATCAGCCGGGCGGGAACAAGGCTCGGGCGCAATTTCAAGACCCCGCGGTATACTCTGTAGGAGACCGAACTGCCGCACAACGCGATCTGGCATGTACGCCTCCATTGCGTCGAGGTGTCGAATCACGCCGCGGTAGTGAGTCCTCCCCCCCCCGCAGCCCTAACCACGTCCACTCCATATGGCAACCAATCCACCTGCAAAAAGTTTCACAGACATGTTACGTTTCTATGGAATCCGATCTATCTACTACTGTCAGAATAAGAGTAAAAGCATGGAATTCATACCTGGCCGGGCTGTAAGGCATCCAACTGTCGCCTGATGGCACCGAGCCTCCCCGTACCCCTCCCCGTTTTATCCCCTGTGTGCCACCGACTGGCGCGGCCCGGAAGAGCTGGCAATGTACTCGGTCTCGGCCGAAACATCGGAAAGTACTCGTATATCCACGCTTGAAGCAGCGTGCAACATCCGCACAGGCCGCGCGCCTTGGACCGGGACGCAATTCCCAACTGCAGATACAAACTGGCCAACGTCGCCGAGCCCCACGACAACTGCGAATCAAGCAGGGGTAGAAGGTTGGCTCTAACCTTATTCCCAGTTTTATCCACAAAAAGCGTGGATGAAAACAGGGTCAGCATGTAGCACATAAATTGGAAGTTCTCGCTCTGCCCCGCCGCTACACACCTCGCCATCAACGATTGGGCATCTATGTTACCCCCGTTCCAGTCTTCCGCGAGAAAGGACTCCACGTCTTTCCCAAACAGTTCAGCGCATGCTTCCTCAATAGTTTCCGCCGAAATGGTACTCGCAACAGCGCCACCATCGATGGGAATGCCAAGAATCATCTCAACGTCGTGCATCAGGATGGTCATCTCCCCAAAAGGCATGTGAAATGTGTTCGTGTCCGGCTGCCACCTCTCGACAAAAGCGGATATCAGTGCCATGTCAAGGAACTGGAACATAATCGCAGGCAGGTGGGCCAACCCGGTCGCATGTATCCGGGCCTGTGCAACATCGCTCAGTTCGGGGAGCGTGGCGACTAGCTGCTTGCATAGCGGCGACCGAGCATGGCATCTCAGCACACCTCGCTCTATACCATTCCAAACGTCAACAGCGACGTGTCCTCCGAAGCTTGGTATGACGAGGTCATCCTGCGGGCCACCAGCCACCGGTCCCCGCACTAGCCACGTCTCATCGGCGGCGGGTCGCTTCCTGCTATTCCTCGGTGCCCTTCCGGTGCTAGTCTCACCGGCATTGCACGATCCACCAGAAAACTGTGCGAATTGACCAGCTCTATTCCTCACGGTGTGCCTGGCTCCAGCTGCAGCATAACGTTCGATCCCGGCATCCAATGGCACACTCGCGCCAGGTTGGCCCATCGGGGGGACATCTGCCGGCAGGTCATAATTCATCTGCCAAACACTATCACAACGGATTCCACCAGACGCGAGAATGTTAATCTCCGGACCGTCCCATGTTGGCATGGGATCGAATGCACGAACGCTCGGTGGAGAAGGCTGCTCCGCTCCTACATCACACTCCCGCGGCCGAGGCGACGGTTCATCCTCGACCACGCGGCCTCTAGCCTGTCTCGCCGAGGCACTAACACCTCTTCGTCGTATGGAACGACCATGACCGTCAGGTTGACCAGCAGTGCTCATCTACGACACAAGATATGTAATTAGTATAACAACAAGTGAATCAAACTGATATGATAAGATAAATTAACATACATTTCAACAACGTGTGAACTAATATTTTCGAACAGTGCATCAACGAACTGGAACATTTTTTTTAGTTACAAATTGGAGATTACATAACTAAATAATCTTTTTTTTTACCACATCGCACTATTATTAACATTCAAGGAAACAATAGTTAAAACATATCGTAACAGTTTACTACACAATTGTTTACATCGGATTACTAAAGTTTATTTACATAGAACTATATTCTATTATGTCACATAACTAAATAATTTCCAAAAAACACAATTCCTAAACAATAATTTCTGAATAATTTCTATTACGTCACATAACTAAATAATTTCTAAATTACCCAATTTCTAAAAAATACAATTTCTAAAACATTATGTCCAAATTTAAACTAAGTAATTTCTGCAAAACACAATTTCTTCGTTTTAATTCCAATTATGTCACATAACTAAATAATTTCTAAATAACCCAATATCTAAAAAATACAATTTCTAAAATATTATGTCCGAATTTAAACTAAGTAATTTCTACAAAACACAATTTCTTCGTTTTAATTCCAATTATGTTACATAACTAAATAATTTCTAAATAACCCAATATCTAAAAAATACAATTTCTAAAATATTATGTCCGAATTTAAACTAAGTAATTTCTACAAAACACAATTTCTTCGTTTTAATTCCAATTATGTCACATAACTAAATAATTTCCAGAACAACACAAATTCTAAAAAATAATTTCTATTATGTCACATAACTAAATAATTTCTAAATAACCCAATTTCTAAAAAATACAATTTCTAAAATATTATGTCCAAATTTAAACTAAGTAATTTCTACAAAACACAATTTCTTCGTTTTAATTCCAATTATGTCACATACCTAAATAATTTCCAGAACAACACAAATTCTAAAAAATAATTCCTAAGTAATTTCTATTATGTGACATAACTAAATAATTTCTAAAAAACACTATTTCTAAAAAATAGAATTTCTAAAATATTATGTCCAAATTTAAACTAAATAATTACAAAAAAACACAATTTCTTCCAATTACGTCATTATGTCCAAATTTAAACTAAATAATTTCTACAAAACACAATTTCTTCGTTTTAATTCCACATATGTCACATAGCTAAATAATTTCCAAAAAAGCACAATTTCTAAAAAATAATTTCTAAATAATTTCTATTATGTCACATAACTAAATAAAAATTCCTAACAATTCCGACAAGTTCAACAAAATTCTAACAATTCCGACAAGTTCAACAAAATTCGAATAGATCGGGCAACGATTCGCACGAAAAGTAAAAAAAATTCCTCAAAAACTTACATTTTCCGGCGGGTTTCCGGCGGGCGGCGGCGGGTTCCGGCGGCCGGAAATGGAGAGAGGCAAGGGGGAGAGGGAAGGAGAGAGGGAAATGGAGAGAGGGAAGGGGGAGAAAAAATGGAGAGGGGGAGGGGGTATTTATAGGGTTTTTTAATTTTTTTTTCTTTTTTCTTTTTTTTTTAAATTCAAAATTCTTTTTTTTAATTCAAAATACGTGTATTTATACGTATTAGGGCGAGGATAGTAAAATACAGGGCGGGATATAGCAACACCCAAAAAGAATTTAGCTTAGAGCGGTTGTGCGCATCTGCTCCCAGCCCATGGAATTTTTGGCAACATTTTTTGAAATGTTTGGAGAATTTTTTGAAATTTTTGGCGGGAATATTAAATTTTAAAATTTTTGGCAATTTTTTTTTTGCAGAAAGATTGAATTTTTAAAATTTTTAGCACCGATTTTTAAAACCGGTGCTATTTTTTTCAACATCAATTTTTAAAACCGGTAATTAACACCGATTTTTTTAATTTACCACAAATTTTTTTAAAACCGGTGTTAAAATTAAAAAAAACCGGTGCTATTACAATTTGAGTACCGGTTTTCAAAATCAGTGCTAAAAAATCGGTGCTAGGGGGGTTCTGTGGTAGTGTTAAGAAAAGTTTGGAAGCAAAGACATCTCAGACTCGGATACTAAGTCACTCTAAACCTTCTTGCATAACCTGAGTCTGGTCGAGATCAGGCATCATGGAGCGTGGTTCACGTCAAGGACCAGGAACTAATTTTGGAAAGGCTTGATAGAGCATTCGGTACGAAGGACTGGACAGCTTTGTTTCCAAATGCTTTGCTCCAAAATTTTCCAATCACTATATTAGATCATGGTGCCATGATTTTGGACCTAAACGATGAGGAGAAGCATAAGGGCCAATACAAGAGATATGAAACTTTTTGGTCTCGAGATCCAGCAGTCTAATAGATTGTCGCCAAGATTTGGGAATTAGCTAAAAAGCAATTCCAGGAAGACTTTCCCCTTGATTCATCATCAGCTTTCTCTCATTGGTTGTTGGTGACCATGTCTCATCTACAGAATTGGCACAAAATGGCTTATGAAAACATTAATAATAGGGCCAAGCTCTTGGAACTATGTTTATATGATTGTTTATTTCATCTAGAGACAAGGAGGGATATCTCGAACTAAAGGGATAATTGATTAGGCTTGTTCAATTTCGGGCATACTACTGGCAGCAGAGAGTAAAGCTCAATTCACAAATGGGCAACCAAGAGGTCAAGATCTAAGAAGATTGTGGAGTTACAGTCAGAGGAAGGACAATGGTTAACCGAATCCAACCTAATCCAAAATGAGTTTCTCATGCAAATCAAGAACCTAAACCAGTTACAGGATATCTATCACCACATGCCAGATTATCATTGCTCACAACAGGAGCTCCTTAATTTCATCCCTTTCAGCCTCAGTGAAGAGGACAGAGTCATGCTTCAACAACCTTTCTCAGAACAAGAACTTTGGACAACAATCAAAACCATGAAAGCTTGGTATTCCCTCGGGAAAGATGGTTTCCCACACAGATTTTTACCAAAAGCATTAGAATGTGGTGAAAAAACCATTACTGAAATGCATAGTGGACTTACAGCAGGGAGGTCCGATGAATCCATAATGGAATGAGACAAGCATTGTTTTCATTTCAAATGGTGAAGAATCTGGTTATGGTAAAGGATTTTAGGGCAATCCGTTTATGCAAAGTACAATACATTTTTTTTGCAAAAATGCTGCAAAATCAGCTGAAACAAGTCATTCGGGCTTTAATATCTCAGAACTAGAATGGTTTTGTTCCGGCAGATAGATAGGGGAGAACATTTCAATGGCACGTGAGTTGGTGGATTTCATCAAAAACAAGAAGAAGGGGAATACATCCTTTGCGGTAATTAAACTCGATATGAACAAGGCATATGACAGAATTTCATGGTCGTTCATGCATGCAGTTTTAGAAAGAATGAGCTTCCCACAGAGCTGGATTCATATGATCATGCAATATGTATTAACAGTATCCTACATGACATCTATCAATGGACAACTCTCAGAGCATTTCAGACCTATGAAGGGGCTCAGGCAAGGCTTCCCCTTGTCTCCTTATCTTTTTATATTTTGCTAACAAGCACTGTCATCGGCATTAGACACTCCTCAAGACAATTCTACAAGGCTGGGTATCAAGGTTAGTAGGCAATGACCAATTATCTCACATCTTATGTATGTTTATGATTGCATCATTTTCATACAAAACACCCAACAAAATATTAGGCTTTTAGCTCAAAAACTAGACTCTTGTGCAAGACGGTCAGGCCATGGGATAAGCTTTGAGAAGTCATCGTTCTTTTTTAGCCCTAATACAGAATCATGGTGGAAGTCATGGGCGTCATGTGCTCTAAACATACACATGACAGGACTTCCAGATAAGTATGACATTCTAACAGGGAGAAGGAAGTGACTTTTCTTTGAAAGCTTGATTTCAAATTTAAAAAGGAAAATCATGACCTGGAAGCAAGATGGGATCTCACTAAATGGTAGGGTAGCGTTGGCCAAATATGCTCTACAAATTGTTGCCTCTTTTGTGGTGTCAGTATATAAACTCTCACAGTCGGTATTGGATAACATTGATCAAGTGGTCAGAAGTTCCATATGGAGTGGTTCAAAAGGTGATAGGAAAATTCACTGGAAGAATTGGGACATGATGTGCAGGTCAAAGCAAGAAGGAGGCCTGGGCTTGAGATCCTCGGAACACATGAATCAGTCTCTCCTTGCAAAGCATGCTTAGAAGCCGTTACATGACATGCACTCCCTGATATCAAGGTTTTTAAATTTGAAGTATGGCATCAATAACTTGATTGAGAAAAGGCCTAAAACAAGATCCTTATGGGGATGAAAATTCATTCAATGTGGAGCCAAAATCCTTAAGCCTAGCCTCAAATGGAAAGTCAAACAGGGCTTAAACATTAGTATCCAGGAAGACTGGATATCGGGAGCCTCCAACCCCTTGTAAACTGGCCATCCTTGGATCAATCAGGTTAGCCTAAAGGTGTCTGATTTAATAGATGCCAACAAGCAGTGGAGAAAACCCCTTGTCCAAACTATTTTACCGCAAGACATCTCAACGAAGATACTACATATTAGATTGCTGAAATTTTTTACTAATAATCAAGAGGATGAAAGAATTTGGACCGAATCTCAGACATGGGAATATATGGTCAAGATAGGATGCAAGCATGCTCGAAACAGGACTCCAAATTCTCAGGTTTCTCAACCCTCAAATCAAGCCTATTCACTTGACAAAAAAATGTGGAATTCGTCAATTCCATCTACGTTGAAGTTCCTTATTTGGAGAGTATTGGCATGGGTTCTCCCCAGTGGCCAACAACTACACAAAAGAGGAGCAAAGGTTTCTACGGTGTGTCAGAGATGTTTCCTCCACAGGGAAACTACTCAACTTCGTTTCGCGGAATGTGAAATAAGTAGAAGAGCCTGGAGATGCAGCATGTTGGGGTTTGATTTTACGACAGTTACAGATTTCCAGTTCTAGCTTAAAGAATTTATTCGCTTAGCCCCTACACACGAAGAGATCGTTCTATCTTTTTGCATGATCTGGGAAATATAGATCAATCAAAATAGAGTCATTTGTGACGGCATTCAAATCAATCATGCCAGGACACCGATTGAAATTTGGGAGGAAGCAGACATGTTGTTCCAATTCTATTGGAACTGCAAGACCAGGGACAGCATATATGGAGTCTCTTCCACTGCAATCCATAGATTAACCAGAGCCAGAAGAAGAGTGAATCTCTCTTTCTCAATAGCAGATTACATATCTCATCCACGTCATTTCAATTCTTCACCACGGATGCAGCGTGAGACAAGCACAAAGGGGTAAGTGTCGGAGCATGGTGTCTAATTGTATTAATTTGGCACCATCCCCGTTACATGCCTAGGTCATGGTGATTCTGGCATGTTTGGAGTATAACGAGCAGAAAAATCATCGATTTGTGTAGGTCGCATCAGATTTCTTGCTGGCAATCAATATGATCATAAGTAAGCAGAGGTCTTCCTTCAAAGTACAGGGCAAGATCAAAGACATATTACAGATATATCGCTCTGTAACCGCAGTTATGTTTTTAAGAGTTAACAGGGATGAAGTCACATTGCGCATAATTTGGGCAAATATGTACTGAATTATCTTTAGTTTCTAATTAATGAAAGTGTGTGTTTTGATAATAAAAAAGAAGTACTTGCGTAGAATGCAAGATTTTACTGGGAAAATTTTGAAATTTGATTCCAAAATTTAAATTTTGTAAATTTCGTTCTAATTTATCTGTTCATATTTTTACTAAGGGTATTATTAAATCACGCTTTATGTTTTATTAATTTATCTGTTAATACGTATAATATTAATTTTTAATTTAAAAGTTGAAGAAAAAAAATCAACCAGCATCCCATTTCCATAACCACTACCGTTGCCACTACTCTCCACCGCTGGCTAGGGCCTATCGAAAAAATGATCTACCATAGCCACCATCTTGCCAGAACTCCTCCCTTCCTCATCGTCTCTCCTACCTAATTGGTGATGGTTTAGAGTAGTCGACCATTGGAAAAAAATTGCCAGTCACCTATCAAGGTAAATTATATTGTACCTTGGGGATACATACCGCATTAATCCCCAGTAGCACAATTTTCTTACAGTTTATTGCTAAGTTAATTTCCACAAAAGGTGGGATGTGCATTAACTATACTATATTTTAAATTTAAATTACATAGAAGTAGTCCTGGTATACTGCCTGCATCGTATCTCATGGATATGATATACGAATTGACCGATCAATGGTAGGAACAGTCTGAACGGATTTAGATACAAAATTATTTTAATATTAAGTTAATTTAATTTAAATACATAAAATATTTAATTAAGTACAAATACATTATACATGGCGTGAAATATTACACTTATAAGAAAGAAGAAGAAGGGCACGTTTGGGTTCGTCAAATTTTCTTATATGGGCTGAACAATAAGACTGATTGGACAGAATTGGGCATGAGTCCGTCTCTTAAAATACGGTCTTTCTATAAGTTATGGAAAGATCAAGATTTAAAGTGTAAATTAGAAGAAATGAAGATAAAATTTTTGGATTGCATGAACCTGATTATAAATTTTATAATTACTGCATGTTGCATACTAAAATTTTAATATTTCAATTAAACCTCATTTTTCCATAAGGCTTATGGAAATACCATCTTTCCCAAGAATTTGCCATATATTAAGGCCGCGGAAAATATGATAACTTTAAAAATAAATAACTAATAACACGGGAAAGTATATAAAGAAGGAAAAGAAGAAAACAGAAAACCAGAAAAAATGGGAGACGAGAAGGTGAAGAATGAAGCGATGGAAATAATGGGAGTATTTGAAGTGCTTCCTCGCCTTGTCGTCTTCGATCTCGATTACACTCTCTGGCCTTTCTATTGGTACTCTTTTCACTCACTTTGATTTTTGTCTAATGTTTTATTCATGCAAATTCTGTGTTAATCTCGAGTTACAGTAGTTAATTACCTTAATTCTCTCTCGAATTCGTAGATTTTGATGTAATTTAACAGTTATATTAGATTTTAGTGGTTTTTATTAGATTATATGGTATGGACAAGTGTAGTTTAGCAATTAGGTTACCACTGCTCAAAAGAAGATTTGAACGGAATTAAGAGATGAAAGAAAACTCGTGTTTTATGCATTCTGCTGAAAGTACTTGTTTGATAAAACATAATAGCAGTTTTGTTTTTCATTAGTTTATAAGTTTTGCTTATAGCTCGTACAAGAAATTGAAATGCGATTCTCTTTCTGTGGTCTAAATAGTTGCTTGCTTAATGCATTTGTAGCGAATGTCGCTCCAAGCGCGAAATGCCTTCTCTATACCCACACGCAAAAGGCATTTTACATGCCCTCAAGGACAAGGGCGTTGGCGTTGCTGTTGCCTCAAGGTCACCGACGGCTGATATAGCCAATGCATTTCTTGACAAGTTGGGGATTGCATCTATGTTTGTTGCAAAGGTGAGTACTCATTCCTGATGCAAAAGATTCCAGGCAGTTTTATGTAGACATGGGAATATGATATCCTGTATTAGTTAACTCACCATGTAAAGGCAATGAAGTTTTCAAATTCAACACCTGGTTAAGCAGCCGAGCATGTGGAAAGGCTGTTAGATGGAATTTCTTTGTATTCACAGAGATATTTGTGATCTTTATGTGTTTGTGATACTTGGTTATTGCTTTTGTGCTACCTATTTTGCTTACTTGTGCCTCAGTTCTAGTATATCATGTGTGCTCATAAAATTCGTTGTTGTGCGTGCATTGTAATAAACTGGTTTTTTTTTAGGAAGTGTTGTTCCTCACATAATCTAATTGTCCTTGGATTGTGGCATAACAAATCAGCAGAGTTTATGTTGTTCTGGTTATCAAGAAACGTTGTCACTAGATAGTCGATGCATGATTATTTACTTCATCTTTACGGACAAGTTGGTCGTATGTAACTTGTTTGGTCGTGACGACATGTAACGTACTTCCCATATTACAGGAAATATTCTCCAGCTGGACTCATAAAACAGATCATTTCCAAAAGTTGAATCAGAAAACTGGTGTGCCCTACAACGCAATGCTCTTTTTTGATGATGAAAATCGCAACATACAAGCGGTAATGTCTTCTTGCTGTAGATCCTGTTAACAAATAGTTGGTTATCACTCTTAGGTTTTACTACCAGCATGCTCCCGTGGTTTCTAAAGAACTTGCTCAAGTTTTCTTTATCGTCCCCTTATTGATCTTTGCATTTTATTATGAATTCATTGTGCTTCACAGGTCTCTAAAATGGGTGCCACGAGTATTCTGGTTCGCCAAGGCGTCAACCTTGGAGCTTTCAGGGAAGGGCTTTCCAAATTTTCGCAGAACTTGGCTTCTGTAGAAAAGAACAAGCAGAAATGGAAGAAGTTTTCACAGAAACCGGGGACATCTGAAGAAGAAACCAAATAATTTATGAAACAAAAATTAAATCCATATTACTTATACAATCCACGGTGCTTTTTGAGGAAATGCACCCAACATATTGTTGTTCCCAGGAAACAAAATGTTAGTAGCAAAGCGTATTTCGATGCATAATTGATATGAAGTCATTGTTCTCGCATTTTGCGAATACAGATATGCTAGCTTTTCTTGGAAAGGTTATAGTCCCTTTCTTGGAAGTGATGCTATATCACGCCCTGTATTTTACTAGTTTACGCCCTAATATGTATATACAAGTATAATACTAATTTTAAAATTTTAAACTAAAACAAAAATTTTAAAAAAATTGAAGCCACCGCCGCTGCTGACGTTGTGCGCCACCATCGCCACCGCTGTCTCCGTTGTGTGCCACCGTCGCTGCCGCCGTTCTCTGGCGGTCTCCGCCGCCGCCGTTCTCCAGCCCCGCCGCCATGCGCCACCATCTTCTTCTTCGTCTTCTTCGGCGGTTTTTGCCGTGCGCCACCACCGCCACCACCGTGCCTCCTTCCTCGGCTCCATCCGCCGTCCCTCATCTTCCCCAGCTCATCCCGCCGCCGTCCCTCTTCCCCAGAAAAACCCTAGCCCCGCCACCGTCCCTCTTTCTCCTTCGCCTCGTCGAGCAAAACCCTATAGCCCCACCGTCCTTCGTCCCCGTCAAACGAAACCCTAGCCCCGTCGTCCTCCTCCTTCGTACCCGTCGAGCAAAATCCAGCCCGAGGGGAGAACGGCAGAGAAGCGGGAGAGGAGAAAGGCTTCGGTAGAAGCGGTGGAAAAGCAGCGGCAGAGAAGCAGGAAGTGGCGGAGCGCGGAGGAGAACCGGGCGGAGGAGAGTAGAACGGGAGAAGGAGAAGGAGAAGGAGAGCGGGAGAAGGAGAAGGAGAGGAGAACGGGAGGAGAAGGAGAGCAGGAGAGGAGAACGGGAGGAGAAGGAGAGCGGGAGAGGAGAGCGAGAGAGGAGAACGGGAGGAGAAGGAGAGTGGGAGAGGAGAACGGGAGGAGAAGGAGAGCGAGAGAGGAGAACGGGAGGAGAAGGAGAGTGGGAGAGGAGAACGGGAGGAGAAGGAGAGCGAGAGAGGAGAACGGGAGGAGAAGGAGAAGTGAAGGAGAAGCCGGAGAAGAAGAAGAAGAAGATGAGCCGGAGAAGAAGAAAAAGATAAGAAAAGGAGGTGGTGGCGCACGGCGGAACTGCCGGAGAAGACGAAGAAGAAGAGAAGAATGTGGTGGCGCACGGAGGAGGAGGAGGCCGCGGCGGTGGCGGTGGCGGCGGCACGGTGGAGAGGCTTCAAGTGGAGGGGTTTGAGAAGTACCGATTCGAGAGGTGAAGGTTCAGGTGGAGATGTTTCAAGTGGTAGGGTTCCAGTGGAGGGGTTCGAGAGGCACAGATTCGAGCGGTGAAAGTTCGGGTGGAGAGGTTCAGGTGAAGATTCGAGAGGTGCCGATTCGAGAGGTGAAGGTTCATGTGCACTTGAACCCGCTCCACCTGAACCTTCACCTCTCGAATTAGTACCTCTCGAACCCCTTAACTGGAACCTCTCCACTTGAACATCTTCACCTGAACCTTCACCTCTCGAATCAGTACCATTCAAATCAGAACCTCTCCACTTGAACCTCTCCACCTGAACCTTCACCTCTCAAATCAGTACCTCTCGAAACCTATTCGAGAGGTGAAGGTTCCATTGGACGGTTCGAGAGGTGAAAGTTTCATTGGAGGTTTCGAGGGGTGAAGGTTCCATTGGAGGTTTCGAGGGGTGAAGGTTCCATTGGAGGCTTCGAGTGGCAACATTCCTACAGTATTTCTATAATTCATTATCAAGCTCACCGGGTATCGCGCGGCCTTACCTAACTAGCGTTCAAGGAAAGATGTTCAACTGCTTATTCTTCTTGTACAAGAAACAATAGTTAGATTCAACTGTCGGAACAAATAAACGCACAATCCTACATACAAGATGGTTTCTTCTTATTTTCCTACACAGAGAAGAGGATACCTAATTGAAACAACGTTAAGCAGCTTGGTCAATTCCCTGTACAAATTGGCACACTACATTCTTCTCCAGCTGCTTCCTCACTCAAAAACAAACCCCTGGAAACCATGATATCTTCGAGACATTCTTCTCACCTTGCTAGTTCAAAAGCTTCTAATCATGGTATGGTTGCCACAGGCTTAACACGCTCGTATCAAACTGGCTCTGGAAGAAGCAGTGCTTCCAGTTCTTGTCTCTGGCGTTCTAATTCCTGTAATTATGAGTAGCCAGTGTTATTGTATAGTTGTTCAGGAAAAAAAAAGTGAAAGACATGAGTAAACCAACAGATAATCGGTCGTTAGTGTGCAGATTTGATCGCCTCTGGAGTTAACATAGCGATATATTACCTGTAAATCCTTAACAGCTTGATCTCGAGAAATTTCTTTCTTCAGACGAGCGCGTTTTAAAGAGCCACAGCAAAACAAACCCTGAAGATTCACAAAACAGGTTTTTAGAACTAATACAGTGAAGTATAGAGAAAGTTGAAGTTTATCCTCTACAAATGATAAGATTCACTATTTTATTGATGAGAATACCCTCCGATTTAGCCGGGGGATGGCTACAAGTACTTACTGATATTATATAAGCCACCCCACATGAAAGAAGCAGGTAACAGGCTATATTCTGGAGAAGCACAAGCTCCGCTCTTTCTCCAGAATACTCGGGGAAAGCTCTAGTCATCACTGCAACACTGAGGAGAAAATGTGAAACGTAAACAAAATGCTACAGTCGGTAAAATCCACAACTCCTCCAAATGTTAAATGTTCAATTGATACACCATATGGAAAACTCATACAAGTCATCTAGGATAGGGGGTGGCAAAACGACGTGAGTTTATCCCTATACTTGGAACGGCTCGGCATTTCATTAAGCAAGCAAAATACATAGAAAGTACAAGTGAAAGTTATCAGACTTACAATATCTGTAGCATCCCCCTGCCAGCCCAGTATTCTAAGACCTGATGATATTGGTAAACAGAAATACATCAGTACTGAAAAGCAATGATATTTCTAACCTTAATATGATCAAGTAATGCAGCAAAAATAAACTACTACGGGAATCATTCCAAATTTTACTCGAATCCAAACCAAGCAACATTTCTTGATTGTTTCTATACTTACTATAACTCCTTCGCTAACTGTCATAGTGTAGAAGGTAACTTCATGCACCGGTAGTTGAATACTTTCCACTTAAACATAGACTAACATTGCGAACAGACTAGACAATCATAAATGCCTCCAGTAAATAACTTCCTCCATTCAAATTTAAACCAAAGACAAAACGATCACTAACTCCACCAAAACAAACAGCCTTAAAACAACGTTAACGGTAAATCAAACTATCTCAGAAATATTACAACTAATATACTTAACAAATACTCCCTCTGTCCTTTCTAGGACACTTTTCAGTCAATTTTTTCGGGATATACTAGACCATAAATTTTAAAGACTGTATAAGTAAGAATACACTCACAAGTAATAATATCACTGTTTACATTCTAAACTATAAAATTTTCGCTATTATGTGTAACTAAAGTTGTCATTAGTGGAATGGTCATCAGTGGAATGTGTCTTCAAAATGTTAAATAATGTAGAAACTGACGGAATAACTGTATCAGAATCCTCTAACTCTAACATGCCCCCCTCACGTGCAAGGGTATGAAAACGTGGACAGAAAGGGGGGTAACGGGCCAACATTGAACAGGGTATGAAAACGTGGACACAAAGGGGGGTAACGGGCCAACATTGAGCAGGCCATAAAGGGGGTAATGGGCCAACATTGAGCAGGGGTATGAAAATGGAAAACGTGGACAGAAAGGGGGTAACGGGCCAACATTGAGCTCTGATAGCATATTAGTACCTATACCATATTAGAATCACGGGTTTCTATCGTAAAATCAATTGGTACTGTCTAGAGGTGAGCCATGATTTTTTTTATCAACCAACAAGGAGGGACTAACTCTAACAAACTGTAAAACAACGTTGACAGTCAATTCTGATTTTTTTTATCATAATTAATCAAGAGTAAAAGCGGTGAACCTTGGAGAACTTGATGATGAATCCCCACTCCGTCTCAGCCACAACCACCAGCACGGCGATCAACACCGCGTAGCACCGGAATATTCCATCGAACACCTGCACAGGCAGCACAGCACATCATCACTCAGCTCACACACACAAGCACACACTACTGAGTGAGAGAGAAAGACACCAAAAGCAAAAGAGAGAGAGAAACTACATCTGATCCGTCCTTGAAGGAGCGGACGGCGGAGAGAACGTTGACGGCAATGCAGAGGATGGCGGCGGCGGCGGTGATGACGCTGAAGCACCGGCACACCACCAGAAACGGGTCGGGTCGGGACCGGACCCGGTGGCCGTGATCCCGGGTTCGGCGCGACATGGGTTGCTCCGCCTCCTCTCCCACTGGAACGACGGCGTCTGGCGCCATGATGTGCTCAGATTGCTGTTGTTAAGCGCATAATAATCCACCTCGATTTCTTCGCTGTCTCAGTCCTAAGATCCAAAAACCTTTGTATCTTTAGCTACTTATACTAAGTGCAATTTTTTTGCTATTTTTAGATGCTTTGTCCTAGTGGTGAAGAAACCGGGTGGGAAATGGGTCACGTGTCGATGTCTCGATGAGGACACGGTTGGAATGACGGGTATGCGGATGTTGCTATTTCGGATTTGAAAATTCTTTGGTTCACTTTTCCTTTTCGATTATTTCTCTAGATTTAACATATTCATTCTTTTTTTCCTATTTATGGCACACTTATCTAATTGAAATCTTTTTCTAAATGGCACTCATTTTATTCTTTAAGCAATATTTCTTCAATTGCATCCACTGCTACTATTTTATACCTTCTAAATTCAATTTCATCCACTTATTCTACTTTTTACTTTCTAAATACAATTCTATCCACTCAATTTCTTCACCTAAATCAAAGCACCTAAACTTATGGTGCCACTAATAAAAATGGAAGGAGTATTTTCTTTATTTAACAAGACTATTTCAATTTCATCCACTTATCTTTTAAAAAAATTCTTTGAGTAAAGTGTTGAAATAACCCTAACTTTAGGTTGAAAGTGTCAGTTCTACAAAACGAGAAAATGTCAATCTAACCCTAGACGCCGTTAACTTCAATTGTCAACGAAAAAGTTGGGAGGAATGTGATAAAATGACCATTTTGCCTTTGAATTTTTTATTTTAAAAAAGAAGGAAGAGACAAAAATGCCCTCTTCTTCTTCCCTTTTCCCCCTCTTTCTTTTTTGCTTGTTTCTTCGTGTTCTTTATTCCACCGGTTCCCGCAACTTCTTTAATCTTCATTGTTCTCCGCCACACCTCGCCGGACCTACGGCTCCCCACACAGTGTTAAAACACCGCCAGTATTTGAGCAGCCTCGTACCTGCTCACAAAGTCCCTTCTTTCGGTCACCACGGGGATTCAAGATCCGAACTCGAGTACAGATAACGACAAACAGAGCAGATGTTGTCTCCAACGTCGACGCCACCCCACACGGCGTTGCTCCATCCTCGATTTTGACCAAAGTCTTGTACCGGGTCACAGAGACCTTTTTTTCGGTCTCCACATGGCTCCAAGATCCGAAACCCTAGTACGGATAGTGCCAAACGGAGCAACTGATGTCTCCGATGCTAACGATGTCGGTATCGTCCCATGCAGTGTGTCTCAACCGCCGATTTCAGAGCAGAGTCTCGTACGCGGAACTCAGGTGGCAGACGGGTTTGTTGGGCGAGGTTTTAGGGTTTAGGTCATGGGGTAGTGGTGATTGGAAGTGGGTGTGGTGATTAGGCGGGTTCGTTGGCTAAGGTTTTAGAGTTTAGGCCACAGTGAAGAGGTGACTGGTAGGGATTAGCGACGGGCGTGGTGATTGGGCGAATTCGTTGGTCGAGGGTTTAGGCGTGGGATTGGCGGGGGTGGCGAAGATCGGGAAGGATGGTGAAGATTGGTGGCGGGGTGGTGAATGTTGTCGAGGTGGTGGAAATTGGTGGTGGGGTGGTGGAGATTGGTTGTGACTGGCGTGGGGTGGTGGAGATTGCAGTGGTGGTGGTGAAGCTTGAGAGGTAGTGGCTGACTGCAAGAGAGGGTGGTGGTGGTGGCGGAAGAGGGTGGCTAGTGGCAGGTGATGTTGGCTAGTGGTAATAGGAGGGGTCAAATGGGAAAAATTAAGTTGAAATGGTTAGGGGTATATTTGTCGCCCAATTGATGGGTAAATGCCAGAATTTGGCCCGAATGTTATATCGACACAATTCATCATAAAGTTAGGATTAATTTGACACTTTTTTAATTTTACAAAATTATATTAGCACTTTCATCCTAAATGTGAGGTTAGAAAAGCAGTTATCCTTTATTCTTTTTAACAAGGGCAAAAATACTGATATGACCCTATGTTTTGAAGGTTTGTGCTGATATGACCCTGTAAAGTTGGAAAGTGCTATTGTAGCACTGTGTTTTGCATCAAAAGTGCCGATATAACCCTGTGGCACTATTCTGGTGTTGACCAAATTTTAAAAGACTAAACTACCCCTAACATTCAAATTACAAATCTGTAGACTAAAATACCCTAGCATTTACCTCCAGAAGCACCACCACCACGCCACCGTCGCTCCACCACCACCACCATCGCTCCTCCTCCACCACCACCGCCGCCGCAGCTGCTCCACCACCACCACTGCCGCTCCATCACCTCCACCACCACAGCCGCTCCACCTCCACCACCACCACTACCACCGCCGCTCCACCACCACCACCACCACTCAACCCTATCCTCGCCATCACTCGTCCCAACCACCACCACCACCATTGCTCGTCCATAGCCCCGCCACCACTCGTCCCAACCACCACCACTTGTCCCTAGCCCCACCACCGCTTATCCCAACCATAACCACCACCACCACCACCGCTCAACCCTAGCTCCGCCACCACTCATCCCAACCACCACCACCACCACTCAACCCTAGCCCCGCAACCACTCATCCTTAGACCGACCCAATAAACCAAACCAAATCCATCTCAAATCCGCTCTGCCACCCAGAAACAAATAAACCCAAACTCAAGAACCGACCCTGAAAAGCAAGAAAATTGAGAAAAGGGATCTAATTGCATACCTGAAAAGAAGGAAATGACGGCGGTGGTGGGATCTAATTGTGGACGGCGGCAGTGGTAGCGCTGGGGAGTATGATAAGTTTGAGAAGGAAACAAAACCAGGGCATAATGGAGGTGGCGGCGGCGGAGCGACAGAGCGAAGGTGGCGGAAAGTGAGAAGTGAAGCGGAGGTGGCTGAAGTTTGTATAAACTGAAGGCCTGAAGCTTATACAAAAATGTCCGCAAAAGTTACAATCTTTAATGTTAAATGAATAAGGACATAATTGTCCTTTCACTTGTTCTGAATTTTGTTTTTTAAAAATAGGGGTATAATAGTTATTTGAGTGTTCTCATGAGGGTGTCCCTAACTATTCAAATGGATGGAGTTTTAGGCTCCACCGAGCTTCAATAAATTCAATGATGGTGTTTCCTAGTTTGGTTCTAGAGTAGGATGTTTATACTCCCTCTGTCCCAGACCAAACTTCTCAGAATCTTTTTCACGGTCGTCAAGAAACATGTTTGACCATCAATATGTTTAACTACGTTTAATACCGACAAATAAAAAGTTTATATTTAGAAATTGTTTACTACGATGAATCCAATAATATCACATACGATAATATTATTGTTTATATATATATGTTCAAATATGTTGTCAAAGTTTGATCTTATTGACTGTGAAATAGTAAGCGTGTCAGCTTAGTCTGGGATAGATGGAGTATATAATTTGGTTGCTTATATGTAATCTTTTAAAAAAAATGATATATATGTGCCAATTTATAATACTCTTAATAAAAAATTTGGGATTATATTAGTATTCACATAAGAGGAAACTTTCCCATTTATTTTTTTTAACACAACTCCTTTTATGCGAAAAAATAAACACAAAGCTTTGTTTTAATCAACCTAAACTTTAGGTAGGGTCTATTATGCAATTATTATAAATTAAATTTAGGATGGGTTTTTCTTTAAGGAAAAAGTGTCAGAAAATGCGGCATTTCCATAAGTTTATGGACAGTCCACAATGATTTTTTACTTTAAATGTTTGACCATCAATGTGTTTAATACGTATAATATTGGTAAATAAAAAGTTGATATTTAGAAATTGCTTATTGCGACGAATCTAACAATATTACATACGATAGTATTATTGTTTATATATCTATTCAAATATGTGGTCAAAGTTTTAGAATGTTGACTGTTAAATAGTAAGTGTGCAGCTTAAGGTGGGACGGGGGGAGTAATAATATGTATTTGAATGTGCAAATATAAAAATATATAATATTATAAAAATATTTTCTAAATTTCTAAATTTAGTATGTAGTTTAATAAATGTAATGTATAAGATAGCAAATATGTGGCATGTCCATAAGCTTATGGACAGACTGCTTTTCAGGAAACCCACTCTTCTTTAAATATGCTAATAAATCTAGGGACCTATAACTATATATATCACAGAATTTTGACTTATTTTTAATTTCTTCCTTTCTCCGATCAACGAATCGATAACCGCTCTGATCACAGATTTTGCACCAACGCTTCAACACTGTGTCGGCGCAGTATTTCTTCTTCATCGGTTACCGTCACGATGGTGCATTTCTACAGTCCCCCGATGATTTTTCTGCGAAACGTTTTGATCGATCGGGGCTCTGCAACCGAGAGCGAGGCATCGATCTGAGATTTTAACTACTTATGCCGCTCTACAACGATGGCACATCTACATCAAGTCTGTGGCGGAGCTAGGCAACAATGATGACACTACGGTTTGTAAACGGCGAGGCGACGATGATGACAAGGCAACGATGATGCTACCTTTTCCGTCAGGCGTGTGAGATCCGTATTCATTATTGAAGAAGACTACTAGCACGTACAATCATGCGCTGGCGGTGGTGAACTGTGGAGATAGCGGCAGATGGCGGACGGCGATGGAGAGGGAGGCAGATGGCGATGGATGAGGTTTTGCATATGAGAGAAGGTTTAATTTTGTGTTTTCCCCCCATAGAGATATAATGAGGTTCAATATAATTTTATTGAGTGTATGATCATTGAAACTTCTCTGGTATAGTGATTAGTACTCGTGCACCTGAGGTTAGAGACTAGGGTTCGAATCCCCTAGGCTCTATTTTTTGAAGAATTTATATATTTTTTGGTACATGCTGAGGTGTATTATTATTATTTGACTGAGAGAATGTTCAACAATTGTTCTTTGGTGTAGTGGTTAGTATGAGGGCTTTGGGGGTGAGAGGCATGGGTCCAAATCCCACTATGACCTCTCTTTTTTCTAGAAATTATGTTGTTGAGGTACTGTAGTTTTTTAGTTGAAGTTTGTTGCTTTTCCTCTAATGTTGATGTGTTTCATTATTCGGGGGACATTTATTTTATATGAATTGATGTTTTATAGTTTATTTGGGTAATATAGATTGATATTTGTAGTTTTTTTTAAAAAAATTCTCATGTTGATGTTTTTTATTTTTCGATTGAGGTTTAGGTGATAAGAGTTGATGTTTGTATTATCTTTTTTCTCATGTTGTTGTGTTTCATTTTCCAACTGAGGTTTAGGTGATATGAGTTGAGGTTTAGGTGATATGTGTTTATGTTATTAGTGTTTTTTTTTCTCATATTGATGTTTTTCGTTTTCTGAATGAGCTTTAAGTGTTAGGGATTGATGTTTGTAGTTTTTTGGTGATATAGGTTGATATTTGTAGTTTTTTATTAAAAAAATAAGTTTACATTTTATGATATTTGTTGATGTTTTTAGTTTTTTTCCCTCTCATGTTGGTGTTTTTCATTTTTCTAGTGAGTTTTAGGTTATATGAGTCGATGTTTTATAGTTTTGACTAAATTATTTTTTTAGTCCCCTATATATTCTGCAATACCTTCTTTTGGTCCCCAAGGCCAATATCGCATTTGTTCAGCAACTAACATTCTAAAATTGATTTGTTTGGCCCCCGAAGGTAGTTTTCGGGTAAAATCAACGATAAAATTGGTCAAAATATGTAAAATGACCATTATACCTCTGATTTTTTTAAAAAAAAACTAAAATACCATCTTCTTCCTCGTGAAGCCTCTTCCCCGCCGGCGGAAGACCATCTTCTTCCCCTAAACCCTTGTTCTTCCCCTGTGAAGCCCTACTCCCACTCCACCCCGTCGATCAAGAGCACCGCTACCACAACGTTGATGGCTTCAAAGAAACCCTAATCCCAATATAGTAATCCCGATGCCAGAAACCCTAATCTCTGGAAAAACTCTAAATTTCTAGTGCAAAAAAAACAATGGAGGCTGGGGCGGAGTGAAAGGGGGATTCTGAGCGGGGGGGGGAGGATTGATCGGGTGGAGGTCTTCGTCGCCAAAGTTTCAGAAGGCCGTCGCCATGGTCTCATCAGCAGGGAAGTAGAGGTCGGCGAGCTTCCATCGCCGTGGTTGCAGAGGTCGTCGTGGTTGCAGAGTCACGAAGAAGAGGAAACTCCACCTCTGTAGTTGTAGAACGATCGACGGAGATGAGGCTCGCCGGTGGAAAGTGAAGGCGGCGGCAGCGGCGGTGGTTGGCAGCCGAAGAATGGTTTCACATAAAATTAAAAGAAAATTAAAAGGAAAGGAAAAACTTTGAAAAAAAACTTTAAATTAAGAATTTTTAATTGAAAATATTTCTTATTAGTAAAATTACCACTATACCCCTAGATATACTGAAAAACCATTTAGTCTTACATGAAAACCACCTCTGGGGACCAAACGAATCAATTTTAGAATGTTAGTTGTTGAACAAGCGATGTATTGACCTTGGGGACCAAAAGAAGGTATTGCAGAATATGTAGTGGACCAAAAGAAGGTATTGGCTTTGGGGCTATGTGGGTCGATATTTTTAGTTTTTTTTTCCTCTCATGTTAATGTTTTTCATTTTCTAGGTGAGTTTTAGGTGATAAGAGTTGATTTTTGTAGTGTTTTTTCCTTCTTATGATGACGTTTTTCATTTTCTGGGTGAAGTTTAGGTTATAGGAATTTATGTTTTTAGCTTTTGGCCGGTATAGGTGGATGTTTGCATTTTTTAAAAAAAATTTAAATAATTTTCAGCTGATTTTTTTTAGTTGTAGTCAAGGATTTTTCAATTTTTTGTTGATTTTTATTTATTATATATATATTTTTTGGTGCAATTTTTTAGGTGATATTTTATAATTTTTTGTTGATATTTTGCTAGTTGTAGTTGATGTTTTAATATTCAGTTTGATGATCATATTGATTTTTTACATTTTTAATTTGGTTTTGATTTTTTTTTCCAGATTACAGCTGGCGGGAAAATGCTAAGAGAAAATTGGACAAAAAATTCACTAAAAAATATTAGAGATAGATCTCTGTAAAATTATTAGCAATAAGTCCTTAGAGTTAAAATATAATTATAACTGCATAAAGGTTACTTCCTAAAGTTTACACGGTCTGGTAGAACCATCTCAAAAATAAATCAACAAAAAGAAATCTTCTCATGAAAGGGGAAAAAACGACAGATGTATTCTTTACCGATTCCATCTATTTAAAGACGGTTTTTTTATAAGTCATAGAAAGACCGATGTTGAAACTTTAAATTAAAAAGAATTAAAAATAAAAATTTTAAATTGCATTAATCAAATCATAAACTTTATAACTACCACACATTGCATAATAAAATTTAATATTACATATAAATCTTTTATACTCCCTCCATTTTTTTTTCATTGGCACACTTACTAAAAGTGGTGTTTTTTTTAATTGGCACTTGCTATTTTGGGCAAGTTTAAGGTTTTTACATCCACTAATTTTACTTTCTCTTCTTTCAATTCAATTTCATCCACTCATTTAGCATCTTCTCAATTCTAATACCAAAAGAGAAGTGCCAATGAAAAAAAATGGAGAAAATATTTTTATTATTCTAATTAAACATCGTGTTCGTGTATGGATTGTATGGAAAGACTTTGCCTTCTGCACGACAGCTTATAAATATTTTTAAATTTGAATTACTGCTTCAGTGAATCACGATCCATTCCCAAACAAATAGAAATCCGTTCACTGTCGGGTCGCACATGATAAGTGCCAATACAAAAGCTTCCGGAGCAACCCTGGAATCTCCCACCAAATCCCAATCAAAATCAATGGAGCCCAAAGGAGAAAACGTGGCGTCAGAAAATGGAGAATCAGGCACCAAAAATGGTTCCATTTGTGGGTTTGAATCCCTTCATCAACTCCTTCAAGCCTCCCTCAGCCCCCCTCTTTTCCAGGTCCTCACCTCTTCACTGCAAGATTTTTAGTTTACTTCACTGGGCTTGTTTGTTTGTTCGCTCAGATCACTGTTTTTTTTTTTTTTTTGATATGATTGACTGTCATATGGTTTTAGTTTCACGGAGCTGATCACAATTGTGGGATTTTTTTGTTGTACCCTCTTATTTTGGCTTCTTAGGTGATTTTAGAACCAAAGGCTTTGATTTTGTTTGGAAAATTGATGTGTGTGTCCTAATCTGTGTTGCTTAGGAAGCGAGCCGCATGCTTCTTGGTCTGAATTGTGGAAAGGCACTCGAAACTCTTGATCTCCCGGGCCCTGCCACCGCTCTTGCTTCGAAGCATGACTTTGATCTTCAGGTGACCATCATTTCCATAGGATTTGATGCAACTTATGAAAATTGGAATTGTGCTGTTTCTGTTGTTCAGCACTTTTCTTGCCTTTGTACTTGACTGAATACTACTGTTAAACTGAATGATTTCTCTGTGATTACTCCATTGTGGTTGCGAGGATGTTTTTTCAATTTCAATTTGAAGTTGGGTTGAGCGTGGAAATGTACTTTCCTGGTTTGCACAAGATAGAAACGTATGGTGCTTAAAAGGGGGGACTTTTGGAAAACATGTAATGTATGTTCTTTGGACCGAAATTGAGCACTTTTTATTGCCTGACTGAAGCTACTTAGATGTCTTTAACTAAACTCTGGAGCACTTTTCTCCGAAGTGCTTGTTGTAAGCTCAACAATCCAAAGTTTACTCTTTTTTTTGGTATGTTTAAGCTCTCTTTAGCGGCTTCTGTTGGTATTATAAATACCCATTTATTATTTGTGATGTCGAATACTGAGGTGCTAATCGTTTAATAAAATGCTCCTTTTATCTCACTCGAATGCCTAACTCTTTATTGTGCAAGTGCAGGCTTATCACTTTCACGCTGACAAAGAGTCACTTAGAGAACCTCGAATTGTCAGGGTTGGTCTTATTCAGAACTCCATTTCTCTACCAACAACAGCACCGTTTGCGGACCAGAAGAGGGCTATTTTCGAGAAACTGACGCCCATAATCGAGGCTGCAGGTGCTTCGGGCGTTAATATAATATGCTTGCAAGTAAGTCCTTTCAGATTTTATTATCCTTGGCTTTTGTGCCTTTTGACAATAAGTGTAATAACCAACAACTCTTATTTGTATAGGAAGCATGGACGATGCCATTTGCTTTCTGCACTCGTGAAAAAAGATGGTGTGAATTTGCAGAGCCAGAGGATGGAGAGTCAACACAATTTCTTCAGGAATTCGCACGGAAATACAACATGGTTATAGTAAATCCGATTCTTGAGAGAGATATAAAACACGGAGAGACCATTTGGAATACTGCTGTAATCATTGGAAATCGTGGTAACATTATTGGAAAGCATCGGAAGGTATATCTCAATGTGAACCTTTTTTCAGTATTTCTTGTATGTGGTCATTTACAAAGCAATATAACGGATTGTGCAGAATCATATACCTAGAGTGGGGGACTTCAACGAGAGCACGTATTACATGGAAGGAAACACGGGACATCCTGTTTTTGAGACCGCTTATGGTAAAATCGCCGTCAATATATGTTATGGACGGCACCATCCTCTCAACTGGATGGCCTTTGGCTTAAACGGCGCAGAGATCATCTTCAATCCATCAGCTACCGTTGGTGAACTCAGTGAGCCTATGTGGCCAATCGAGGTATTCATGTTATTTTTCGAATAAAACATGAATACCTCTTCCGTTGTGCGTATCTGCTGTTACCTAAAGATCTTACTAGTTTTTTATGGTTTCTAGCTCTTCTTATCTCTTCCACCACCCTTAGGCCTGAAATTAGGAACAATGGATCAACACTAAGTTAAATAGTAGTAATTCAAAATTTTGTCTAATTGAATTGAATTGAACTGAAAAGCTGATAAACTTGAAAGAACAATGTCCTAACTAATGAGCTCGGAAAATGGTTTTGCAGGCACGCAACGCAGCAATAGCCAATAGTTACTACGTGGGTTCAATTAATCGCGTCGGGACTGAAGTTTTCCCCAATGCATTCACTTCAGGAGATGGAAAGCCCGAGCATGCAGATTTTGGCCATTTTTACGGCTCTAGCCATTTTTCTGCGCCCGATGCCTCGTGCACCCCATCTCTATCCCGGTTCAAGGATGGACTGATGATATCGGACTTGGATCTGAACTTGTGTCGACAACTGAAGGACAAGTGGGGGTTTCGGATGACTGCTCGATATGATCTGTATTCAGAACTACTCCACCGATACTTGAAGCCGGATTTTGAACCCCAGGTCATTTCTGATCCCTTGCTGCAGAAGAGCACATCAAAGTAGTAGATTGGTGTTGATCAAAAGGACATTTCTGTGTGTCTGAAGTGCTGCATTAGTTGTCAGAGATCAATCAAAACGAACAGATTGGTTCATGTTGTGGATATTGTCTCATCAATGCGTTCGAAATTTGAATGAAACTCAATAAAGTTGAGAATTGGACTGCTAAATTATAATGTATGCACAGGATATAAGACTTGGAAAGGTTTTCAAAATATCTTCTAGATAAGAGGGAGATGTACACAAATTTTGTCAAAAATATGTAAGATTTGGAAGGTATCGAAACTGACGAGTTTGAAGTGGACTAGAATCGCCCATGTGATCATAGTCAAGGCCTGTCGGAATATGACAAATGTTGATATCATGAGCACGTTACAAATTTGAGGTGGTTGAATGTTTGTATTGATATCGTGCATCCGATGGTCCATCGCATCATAAACGTGGCATCCGATTCTGGACAACACACACCAAACAACCACCATTATTTTATTTTAAAACTAGGCAGGTTCATGGTAGAAAAAAACAAATTAGGTATTATCTTTGTTTAAACAAAGAGTCGTTCTCATTTTTATTAACCGTAAAATCGTTATATGATTGAACTAGGTTTAGGTCGCACAACCCTACCTAACAAGTATAACTAATCTATTAAATAAAATCTTCTAAACTCTTTTGGCTCACACATTGTGGGGTGAGCCTCCCACAAATGGACCTATCATTAGGTTCATGTGTCATATTGACAATTTCTGCAACTCGGGTGCGCTTTAATCTTCACCTTCACCGGGTTGCTTCAGCTCTATAGTTTTGAGAGGTTGTTGCTGGATTTCTCCAATTTGCGGCAAAAGGCGTTCGTTGAAGGAGTCAAGAATATGTCTGTTTTGTTTTGGAGCAGTTAGGTACTGCATGCTTCCATGTTATTCAGTGTTGGCCAGATTTATCCTCACTGGGTTGCCACAACTCCGTAGTTCTAATATTGAGAACCTTTTGGGAGGTCGTCGCTGGATTTCTCCATCAGCATGGAATGATATAATCCAAATCTCACCGGAGTCGTGAGAGTACCAACTTCACACCTAGAAATAAAACATATAAACAAACTAAATCGAGTTAACCTAAACCCTAACATCATTCAGGGAAGTCATGCCACAACGCAAATCTACTCTAGCCCAGAAACATGTGTCACAAATCTACTCTAGCCCAGAAACATGTGTCACAAATCTACTCTAGCCCAGAAGCATGTGTCGCCTTAAGAGTATTATTCTCCGGACTTGCTGCAGATGTGGTACTACAGTTAGTGGGAACTCCATTGTGCACCAGAAACTCTGTTCGATGAATACGTACTACTACATAAAGACATATATTTTGCAATAGGCCAGATCATATACCTTCCACCACGGGATAACCTATTTTGACCGTTGCCCGCAACCTAACACTAATATGACAAAATCATCCCTTGCTTCCAGTCTACTCTCGATCGCAGTCACCACGAGGCTGTCGTGGCTGCAGCCGACCACAGCGAATTTTGTCGAGCGACAAGACAACATGTGGGGTAGGGATAGATTTTAGGGATGGATAAAAGTAGACATTATGCTGGATGTGCTTTAGGCCTGAATTTCAGGTAGGGCCCAAGGTGGGGAGACACCGACAACCACCTTGCACCACTTTGCCGCCATTAACAGTAAAGCGCTGGCTGCTGTTGACTGCCGTTGAACATTGACCGACCAGAGACACTTGACCGTTGAATAGCTGAAGACTTGACCGTTGACCGGGAGCGGTCGTTGATTTTGTCGGGCCGTCGGAATTCTATTAGTAAAAAATCACTCCATTAAGTACCACCATTCGCCTCAATCTGTGTTTCGGATCTTCGCCGGTCGGATTTCTTCGTTTTGTCCGCTAGAGTTGCACCACTCCAGCCTGCTGCTTCTTCGGCCGTTTGTTTCGTCTCTTGGGACATGATCATTCATCAACAATCAATGGATCTGGACCTTTGTCGTCGGGAGCTTCATCCCTTGCTGGTCCTTGGTTGAAGAGCTCGCTGGCGGTTGTTGTGAGCTCCATCGCCTTAGGCAAGCGTCTGCTTACTCAGCGCGGCCCTCTGTTCAGTGGCGTTGGGAGGGACACCATGGCTTCTCGTCACAACCACCGAGGGTTACGGCAGATGGTGGAGTTGGCTGGTGTGGGAAAACGGCCTCCCAACCTCAGTTCTACATCTAGAGAATGGGAAATTGGAAAGAAGGGAACAAAAACATTAAAAATGGGGGGCTGCTAGACCGCCAGTGGTGGCGGCGACGCCCCACCCCCACCCCCACCCCCTCCCTCAAACTAGGGTTTGAGTGAGTAGGCTTTTGCGTTGAGAGTGTTTTTTTTGGAGAGAAACTTTTAAAAAAAATTTTCTTCCCTCCACTAGCGAACTAAGAAATTCCTGTGTTCCTTCTAAAAATTAAACCAATTAGGTTCTTTGTATAGTTGATAAGTTTTATTTCTAAATTTATCTATGAATTATATAGTTGATAACAAACAAGGTTTTCTGGAGATCTTTATATGTGAATTATATTTCCATGGGAAAAATATTCTAATCTTATACACTGATAGTATGATAAGAAAACCAGCTGACTTGAAGGGACCGGTAAAGATGGAGGGAAGAGAGAAAAGGAAGGAAAGGAGGGGAGTGAAAGAATTTACAAGTGGTGATGAGGAAGGCCACCAGAGGTGATAGGCAGCGGCGACCCTCCTATTAGATTCAATGCACCCCTTGACTCTGCATATGGCTAACCTTTGCATTGAGATCTAGTTGTTTCCATCATCAAACAAGGTATACAATTGTTAACAATCGGATTCCCCAAGCCGTTAGAATTAATGCGGGATGAACACTTATCTGGTGGCCGATCCTTGTTCGATAATGTCAAATCTATAAGACAATGCCCTGGGGTGATGGGGGAAAGACTTTTCAATGTTAAAGTCGGTACAAAGGTATTATACTGAATAATGAGAACATAATGAATAAATCGAAGATATACCGTGGTACTTATATGGATTGATTCCAAAAATTCTTCAAATCATACTAGGGTAAATATACTCATTCTTTATTGAAATAAGCATCTCACCATGATAGTATTGAGTCAAATTTTGCTAAATATATTTCAAGCATAAGAACCTTTAATCTAATAAAATTTGACCTAACAATAACATCATCGCCTAGCCGCCTAATTTCGATCCACCCATCATAATTATGAGTGTACTTCTGAGTTTAAATATAATAACAAAAATTATGTTTTAAAACGTTTGAATGAGGCTGTTTTATAACTAGTATAGCTAAAAAGATGATTTGATTTTTGTTTTCAATTATTGATATGAGGTTCCATAATTTTAAAAATATTATAAAATATATTTTAAATATAAATAACCATATATTTTTTTAAATATAGAAACGAGTTTTGTCATGATTGGTGCAACCGTTTAATGGGCTAATCAGAGATACTCTCAATTTAAATATAATATATAGTGTGGGGACTTTTTCCAATAAATGATAGCGACTGTAATTGGATCACGGTAGGTCTTGGATCCTTCGGGTACCTGCAAATGTCCCCACGGAGGAAGCCCCGACACTCAATTTAGTATTATTCCTATATATTTTGGTAGTACAAGTCTCATTTGTCTGGTGTTTATAGTCTTTATTTATTAGATTTCAATCGTGTGACCGTGACTTGTTTCTTGCTCTCCCCCTTCTTGCATTGTGATTCGGCAGTGGGTGTCATGAAAAGTAATGCTTTCTACTACTTTTGCGGTTGGTTTGTTTGTGGCGATGCGGCGTTGTCAGCCTTGGTGGATTTAGCAAGCTGGTCTGATTCAACAAACCTACTACTTCACATGCTCGGCTTTGACGACTATGACTAGGTAAGTCCCACACACACATATATAATATGTGTAAGTACTACTCAATTAAAAAATGTGAAAAAGAAATAAGATCGTCTAATCATTAGGAAAAATTATTTTATAATTAATAGGATGATTGAATGTATAATTCTACTTATTGCAATGATTTGTCTCTTGCATAATGAGGAGAAACATAACATAAAAATATGACTAAATTATTTTTTTGGTCCCCCACAAAGTATCTTATACCATATTTTGGTCTCCGTTTGCAAATCAACCTTCAGACAGTACCCCACAAATTCAAAATGATATGTTTTGGTCCCCATAGGTGGTTTTCAGGCAAGACTAAAGGTTTTCCGGTATAGCCAGGGGTATAATAGTAATTTTACTAATTTAAAAATATTTTCAATTAAAAATTCCTAATTTAAAAAAATCTTTAAAATTCCTAATTAAAAATCATTTTCAATTAAATGGTTCCTTCTTCCGCCGCCGCCTTCTTCCACCGCCGTCGCCTCCTTCCTTCGCCGCTGCCTTCCACCGCCGCCTTCCACTCTTCTTCCTACTCTTTCCCAAAAATCATCTCCTCCGCACTTAACAATCCTCTCTTCCCAACAATCCTCAAAAAACCTAATAATGAATCGGGATATTTGTCATTTGAATTCCTTGATTTTCGTTTGGGATTCTTGTTTTCAGCACTTAAATCTTGAATTTGCTGAAGGCTACTGGTTTTGATTTTTAATTTCCATTGAGATTCACCTTGGATTGGCACCGGGAATGGAAATTTGTTGTTTTCGGTGTTCTGGGCCGAGTTTGGAGGATTACCTTGCTCAGATTTGCTTGGATTGTTTCAACACGGTGTACTTGGCCATGTTTTTTGTGGGTTCCTTTTTGCCCACAAATATTTGATGCAATCTAATGGATTCAACATTTTTTTTGGCAGCTATTGGAACACAGCAACGGATCTGGGCAGAGCTAAATTTTCCAGCAGGCAGAGGCTATACCACGCCATCCCTATGCTCAGTTTTTCTCATATTTTCATTAGCGTGGGTGAAGGTAGTGCTAGGCGGGCAGACGGAGGTGGTGAGGCAGTGGAGATGTGGAGGTGTAGAAGAGATGTGGCAGTGGAGGTGGTGAGGCGGTATGGAGGTGGTGAGACGGCAAAACTATGGAGTTCGGCAAAACTCCAGCTTCCAATGGCGAAGAAGACGAAGAAGACAAAGACTTTTCTTTTTTATTTTTTAAAATTTAGGGGTATAATGGTCATTTTACATATTTTGACCAAGTTTACCGTTGACTTTCCCTGAAAACCACCTCTGGGGACCAAGAACATATCATTTTGAATTTGTGGTGTACTGTCTGAGTGTTGATTTGCAAACGGGGACCAAAACATGGTATAAGATACTTTGTAGGGGACTAAAAAAATAATTTAGTCTAAAAATTTGTTGTTCTATACTTTAAAAATTAATTCATATACATACAGTAAATTAAGTAAATTTAAAAATAAAACTGCTAAGTCGTAGCCTTTCCGTCCAATCAAAATGTTAACTTCAGTCAAAAGTGTCAATTTTGAGGGCAAATTAGTCATTTCACAATTCCCCTATTTTCTGTTGGCCTTGCTTATCTATTTCCCTTTATATTTGATATTCTTTAATTATTGTGAACATCGTATCACCTCCTCCTTCCCTTTTCTTTTCTACCCATTCCTCTTTTCGCAACTCCGTTGCCCCACCACCGCCCATCTCCAATCCACCATTGACGACTCCATCGCCTACCACACCTCACCTCTGTTTCAATTCACCCAAAAGCCAAGGTCTTCACCTCGATAATGCCGCCATAGAGAAGGTGGATGCTCCAATGCCGGAAACCTTGGAACGAAAAGTTCCTCTTCCATGCCTCGCTGAAGTTCTTTGCTAGCGCCATCGCCATTGTTGGCGTCAACATTGAGATTTACGCACTGCACGAAGCCTCCTCAGCAGTTGCATCAAGAAGTTTGCCAGCTCTACATCCAGCGGCCTTCCGAAAACTTCCACGACATCCTTAACATCGACGCCATTGTGTGCGGTGATGCGGACGGGCCAGGAGGAGTTGGAGATCTTTCGGAGCTCCGGACCCTTGACATTGATGCCGACGGTGGTGGAAATTGACATTAATTGAAGATATCAGTGCGTGTTTTCCTAGTTATTCTGAAGCCTGATGAGAAATTGACACCAACTTCTGGTGGTGGGGGGCAAAGGCAATGGTGGAGGTGATACGACGGTGGTGGAGGAGGGATGGAGAAATTACTTCAGCAGATTGACCATGAGATTGAATGAAAGTAAAAAATAAATAAGGAAGTAGAAAAAGGAAAGAGAGCAAAAAGGAAAATAAGGGAAAAATTGAAAAGATAAAAGAAAAGGAAAAGGAAAAATAAGAAATTACTATTTTGCTCTTAAAATTAACGTTTTGACTTAAAGTTAACGTTTTGATTGGATAGAAGGGCTACGACTCAGCAGCTTTGTTAGTTTAGAGGCCAAAAGTATTCAAAAAAAAAAATAATATAAAGGGCCAAATGTGAACGATGGAGAGAGGTCAGGGGCTTCCAAGTCGTTCGCCCTTAAATTATAGGGCAAAATACTAATATGATCCTATGTTTTGAAGGTTTGTGCTGATATGACCCTGTAAAGTTGGAAAGTGTTATTATAACCCTGTGTTTTGCATCAGAAATGCCGATATAAACCCCGTGGCACTATTCCAGCATTGACTTAGTAATTTCTGGCGTTGACCAAAATTAAAAAGACTAAACTACCCCTAGCATTCAAATTACAAATGTATAGACTAAAATGCCCTAGCATTCATCAAAAGCACCACCACCACCACAACCGCCGCTCCACCACCAGCACCACCACAACTCCACCACCACAACTGCCACTCCACCACCACCACCACCGCCGTCGCCACAGCTCCACCACCACCGCCGTCGCCACCGCTCCACCACCACCACCACCACCGCTCCACCACCACCACCGCCACCACCACAACTTCTCTACCACCACCACCACCGCCGCCACCGCTCCACCACCACCACCACCGCTCCACCACTACCACCGCCGCTCCTTCACCACCACCACCACAACTTCTCTACCACCACCACAGTCGCTCCACCACCGCCACCACCACTGCTACCGCCGCTCCACCGCCACCGCCACCACCACTGCTCTGCCACTTCCACCGCCACCACCGCCCGTCGGTGGCACGGCAGCCGAAATCTGGGAATTCACTAACAGACCTGAGATTGTTTTAAAAAAAACATAAAATCAAAGCATTTCTCCGGCAACAGTACTGAAAGTTATGTCTTTCTCCATCAACAGGCTATAAAGAAACAAAGATCAAGAGAAATCTCAATATAAACATCGGAAACATAATGCCTACACCTTTCCATTTCGGATAAGCAAAACCTATATTATAACATCAGTTAATAACACATAATCCAGTAACAAAATCCATCGTCAACTCAAATTTATACATCCATATTGAAGGAAAGGAAAAGACAGATTTCAAATCCAAAAAACTTCACCATTGAAATACAAAAATCTATCAGAACTGCAAATTCCCATATCTCACCTCACATTTAACCTTGGATGAAGAGCGCTGAACCGGGCCGGGTCGAACATACACAAAGGAATGACCCAGGTCGTCTAACGGGTCGGATCTCACCGCAGCAAAATCCATCCTCTAGCGAGCTCCGTACCGGCCACCGCCGTCTCCGGTGAAGCACACATGGCCGCTGCCGTGCGCCACCTCTGCTCCATCGTGCGCCGCCGCCTTAACCCCTGCCACCCCTGACCTTAAGCCATCTCCGCTACCCCTAGCCCTAATCCCCATCGTCGCTCCATTGTGCGCCGCCACCGCTCAGCCGTACACCACTGCCAACCCCAGCCTCGTCTCCGACCACCAAACCCTAACATCTGCCTCGGACGACCACCAACCATCCACCTCCTCCTCCGACCACCAAACCCTACCCTCTGGAAATTGACGGGGATTTGCAGAGTGTGAAAAAATGGAATCTTCATCGGAGTGTGAAGAGTGGAGCTAGGGGATTTGCAGAGCTAGGGGTTCAGACGAGAACGAAGAAGAAAAGAGGAGAAGAAAAGAGAAGAAGAAAAGAGGAGAAGACAAATGGAGGAGAAACGAGCAAAAGAAAAGAGAAGAAAATTTATGTGGTTAATAAACAATGAGGGCATAATTGTCTTTTAACATTTTTTTATTTTTATTTTTTAAACAGGGGTATAATAGTCATTTCATGTATTTTCAGCCAAATTCAGGCTTCCGGGGTTATATTAGCATATTTTAGCAAAACACATGGTTACAATAACACTTTCCAAGTTCACAGAGTCATATTAGCACAAACACTCAAAACATAGGGTCATATGAGCACTTTACTCTAAATTATACAATACATACCTTGATACATTTCGCATTATATTCCTAATAGTATAAAAAGTAGTGTAAGGTGCATTCATTTCCGCGGTTCATTGTTTAGTGCACATATATCCCTTAAAATTTTGAAAGTGCACATATAATCCTCGTTCCTTGTTTAGTGTACATGTACTACTCAGTTTTTTAAAGTCGATTTTCGGCTATAGAGGTATATTTGCAATTTTAGTTTTAAAAATGAAGAAATATTTGAGCACTTTCAAAAAATGTAGTGATATTTAATCAAAGAAATTAAGGGAAATAAATATACTTTACTCTAAAACTCTAAAAAGTATTGTTAGAAAAATGTTGATAGGTGAGCATTGGTACTCCTATCTTCCTAATATTGATATACAAAGATAACTATTTATCAAGTACTCCATCCGTTTTTTTTATTGGCACCTCTCTTTTGGTGTTAGAATTGAGGAGATGCTAAATGAGTGGATGAAATTGAATTGAAAGAAGAGAAAGTAAAATGAGTGGATGTAAAAACCTTAAACTTGCCCAAAATAGCAAGTGCCAATTAAAAAAAATACCACTTTTAGTAAGTGTGCCAATGAAAACAAAACGGAGGGAGTACTAGATAACAACCATGTGATTCACGGTGTAATATAAATTATCAGATCTAATAACATTTTTTTTAATTATAGTTATAATTTAATATTTTATTAATAAAATATTATATATTTATATAAAAATAATATACACTCCTTGTATTTTATAACATCAGTTAATGTATATTCTTTTTTAAATCAGTATAATGAACGATATGCGATTTTAATTATAAATAAATATTGATAAAAGTAAAAAATATGTACTAAAGGTTTTTTTAGAAGGAAATGGTATTTGTGTCCTTAGTTAGAAGTAGAATGAAAATAATTGTATTTTTACTAATGAAATATTTTTTTGTAATAGAGAAAAAATAAATTAAATTGAATGAAAAAAAAATACAATTATATTCACTCTTTAAATATTAATAATACTAAAAATATTTATTTTATTTGAAATATTTTATTTTATTTACTATTTTATATTTTCCTAATTGATTAACATTATAAAGATAACTATTTATCATTATCTAGTGTATGATAACATTCTTAATTTCTCACTGTATCCTAATCCAAGTACTCCCTTTATTTCACTACGTTTGACACCATAGGTTTATGTGTTGAAATGAGTGGACGAAATTGAGTGAACAAAGTAAAAAGTTTAATGAGTGGTTGAGAATGCTGTATTTTTTCCCATAAAAGAAAATATGAAAATTTAAAAAAACCATACAAATATGGTAAGTGTACCAAACTTAAGAAAACAACAAATTACCTTTGAGAATGTTAGAGTTAGTCTCACATTGGTGTTGACCGTCATATAACTCAGTATATAAGATCATGAGACATCTCTACGTAGTACTAATTGATTTTATGATAGAAGTTCATTATTCTAAAATGGTATCAGAGTCCAAGTTGGCCCGTTATCCCCATTCTGTCACGTTTGCGTGCTGATTCTAATAGATAATATAATAATGTACTCCCTCCGTTTCTTTAACAGTGGCACACTTTCTAATTTGGGATGTTTTTTTATATTGACACATTCTATTTATGGCAAGTTTAAGGTTATTACATCCATTCATTTTTTTTCTTTCAATTCAATTTCATCCACTCATTTAACATCTCCTAAATTCTAACCCCAAAAATAATGCGTCAATATTAGAGACACGAAGGGAGTACTAAGTAGAATAGTTCTGGAAAAAAAAAGAAGAAAAACAATCCTTATCCAGTTACCTTCCCTCCACAAGTCCTCTTTCCTCTTTTCCATCACATTGTTTAACATCCCAACACTATCTCTACCTACATTAACTGTATCTATAGATTCTATATCGATATCCCACCCCCAAACGACATCGTTTCCCGCTCAGCACATGTATTTTTCTCCGTTGCAGTAACCATGGCGACGATAGCACCGCAGACCTCGTTCCCGCCGTCGTCGACCCGGCCGGACCCGAATCCGAACAAGCTCGTGCTCTCGACTTGCCGATTATCGTCATCGTCGTCCGGACTGCGGCGTGCTCCGGCGAGCTTCCTCTCTCACTCTCTCTCCAGGCATTCCGATCACGGATTATGCCGCTGTAGTAACAACGGCGTGGCCGGAAGTGGCGGCGGCATTGCGGATGACTCGTCCGACGCGCGGTGGGACAGCGCTGTGCAGGACGCGTTCCGAGGCGCGTTTAGGAAGCTGGAGGGTTTGAGGGACTCGTTTCTGAATTGGAATAGGGATAGGAGTGTGGTGTCGGAGGAAGGCTACGGCGGTGACGTGGATGAGTGGGATTGGGAGCGGTGGGAGAAACACTTCTCTGATGTTGATGACCAGGAAAAGATTGTTTCTATACTAAAGGTGTGTGTTTTATTGTAAAATTTGTGTTTTTCTTCTTAAATCTATGTCCTTCTGTAGGGAAGTTAGAAAATTGTTGTTGATGGGTGTTTGTTGCATTCTGATGTTGTGAATTAGTGATTTTTTCATTTGTGCAAATTTGGGTGTGGTGGAGTTCATATTTTGAGCATGCAGCGGGAGGATGAGAATTTGATGTTATAAGTGGTCAGGATTAGTGTTTTATTCAAATTTAAGTTGAGATGAATTTTGTTTGAGCATTTAAGTTCCGTGAGATTAAAATATAAGCACATGACAGGCGCGAGGGCGGGATATGATCCATGTAGTGGACCTCACATAGTGGGATGAAGTTGTTGCTGATGTAGTAGTACCTAGTTAAGTGCCGCGTGTAAAATGAATCGAAATGCATAAGTTACCTGCTTGCCTGACAGTTCGTCACATAGCAGGCAGAAGCTATGATTTGCAGAGTTTTTAAAATTTTATTCCAGTAAGTGAACTTTATGTGCTATACAACTCTAAAATTTGCGGGCTTATAGGTATATTTTCAGGCAGTTTAAGTTAAGAGCAACAATATTGAAGCTATGCAGTAATTGTGATTTACTGACATGAGAACACGAGGGAATAGCTCAACGTCGTTTAGTAATATGACCTGCTTTGGGTAGCCAATTCTTTCAAACTTTCAGTAATTACCTTTAATCAGTCACATTGACACAGTGGAATTTGTTTTTTTCCTATGATTTTATTGTACCTAGAGTTTTAAGGCTATTTCATATCGAGAAATTATGTTTATGCTTGTGTTATTAATGACTTGTTATTCTGAACAGTCTCAGTTAGCTTCAGCTGTCAATTCTGAGAATTACAAGGATGCTGCCAAGCTTAAGGTGGTAATCGCTGCAGCAGCAACTAATGATACTATTGGCAAAGTGATGTCTAATTTAAATGTAGGGAATGATCTCTTGTTGTTTCTGATCTTATCATGTTACTCCAGTTATATTGATTATCTTAAGTTTTTTGGGGGGCTCAAATGCAGAGAGCTTTGCAGGAAGAAAATTATGAGGATGCAGCCCTTCTACGTGATTATGCTGGCACTGGTTTGGTATGTGTATGTATAAATACAGAAAAACAATCACATGTCAAGTCTGAAACCCATAGTAAAATCTAGAAATTTACTCACATGCATGCAGGTATATGTGGTGTCTGTGTAAACAATTCCTACATATAGATGTCTAGTTATAGACCCCAGTTTCTCACACATTTTAAACGCAAGCCATTATGTATAGTATGCATGTAGTGGGAAATGGTTGTGGTTCTTGGAGTGTTGGTCTGCAATTGGAGTCAGTCACTTTAAACTCACAGGTAACTGGGCGAGGTCTTCTTCTGAGTGTGTACGCACCTACCATTAAGAACTCGCGTTTTCTATTGCATCATGAGGTCTTTGGAAAGTTGAGTTGTTGGCAGAGTTGGTTTATATGTTGTCATACATACTGAATCAACATTTTATGCTATCTGGTGTCAGGTTGGCTGGTGGGCAGGTATATCAGAAAATAAGCGCGATCCCTACGGTTGTATCATTCACATCAGTGCTGATCATGGGCGATATGTTGCTAGAAGTTATAGTCCACGGTAAAATCTCTTTGAAGTTGAAGATGGTAAATTTTATGTTCCAATTTTTCTGTTATATTAGTAAAATGACTATGTGCTGAATGCGTTATTTGTGGGAAATAAGATGGACCAATGCCTTCTGAAATCATTTTCAGTTGTGATTTGGGTCCATGTGTTTTTACCATATTTTAAACTGTAGGAAGTAACTTCTGTACACATGTAGGCTATTACATAATGTGTTTTGCTCTGGTTTCTGTTTCTTTTCTTTGAAAAATTTTGAACCTCTGAAGTTGGATTTATGAGAAGTTTATATTTATGCTGTCAGGCAGCTTGTTTCAGACATGAATGGTTCCCCAATGTTTGAGATATTCTTTACGAAGAACAAGAAGGGAGAGTTCAGGCAACAGGTATACTTCTTTATCTACTTACATGTAGCCTATAAAGATTTTGCTCTTGAATTTTAACTTCTCAGTATAGAAGATGATTGTCATGAAATAATTGAAATATCCTTATATATTTTTCTTTTTCAAAAAAATTACTGAATGGTAATCATCGGAATTTGTTCTAAAAGTAAACCAAAATTTAAATTTTGGACATGGCTTTTACTTACGATACAGTTATTAACTTGATGATATATTAATCTTATTCATGCACATTGCCCAAACTAATTAACTGAAAAGCACTTTAATTTTGTCATTGTTATAAAAAATGCAGACTTTGTAGTTTTCAAGCATGTAGTTATGTACCTATTTTCTATCATCTGTGGACTTTAATTATGAGCTTTGGGGTTTTCTTTTACCTCATGTTTTGAACACCTTGAGACTATTTTGTAGGCTGTTTACTTAAAGCGTTCGAAAACATCTTCAGATTTTCCAATCCCTCTTAAATCATCAAAACTTCCCAAGAGCTTTGATCCTCTCAATTCAACTGAAGACAAGGGTGGCTTATTGGATGAAAATACTGAAGATCCGGATGATGATGAGAGTGATGAGGATTCTAGTATTGAGAATACCTTGAGAGACATGATCCCTGGTTTAAAGGTGAAAGTTTTGAATGTAACTACACCCGATAAATTGGACAGGGACTTCATATCTAAAGTGGTTGAACAAATAATTGAGGGAGAAGATGAAGAACAGGACGTCGAGGTAGAAAATGCAGATTCTGGAGATGAAGCTAAAAGTGAAAGTGATGAAGAGCAGGAAAATATCATTTTTGATGCTGATAATGAACTTCACTTCGGGGAAGAGCAAAGTCAAATTGCAGTTAAGGTGGTTGTTGGAGGCCTGCTATCAAGATCCAGTGGTACTGCTAAAAAAGACCTGCTTCGTGTACCTGCAAAGCTAGAGAGACAGGACCGTTTGTCATTTACTTTTACTGTAGAGGAAGATGATGACCATAAGTCAGGTGAGAATGGAAAGGCTCCTCCGAACAAAAAAGCTAAACTTCAGGACCAGCACAGTGTAGATAGTGTTATGCTTGACATCGCAAAGTTCATTGGCAAGGGGAGGATACCTAGAAAGGTTTGGCTGAATTTACTAAACACCATCCACTTACAGTTCTCAATCTTTCTGTCATTCATTAATAATTAGTTTCTGTTTTGATTGTGATCAATATTCAGGTGCTGAAGGATGTTGGTGAATTGATAAACTTCACACTTAGTCAGGCTCAAAATCGTCAACCACTTTCTGGATCAACAAGATTTAGTCGCATTGATATTCCAGGAAATCAGGATCCACTGAATGGTAGTTTCTTCTGGAATCTGGATGCTTGTTTTTATTCATTAGCTGTTTAAGTTATGCTTCCCTTTACATGTAGCTCTTTAGCCTCTTTATTTGTGATCACAGCACATCTATCAGTTTTGCATCGTGTAATGTAAAGTTTATTGCGCAACCAATGCATTTCAGGATTATACATAGGTGCGCATGGGCTATATGCGTCAGAGGTTATCCATTTAAGACGCAGATTTGGTCAGTGGAAAGAGGATGGTTGTAAGAAAGATCCTCTCAATCTTGAGTTTTATGAATATGTTGAGGCTGTAAAAGTAACCGGGGACCCTTATGTACCAGCAGGCCAGGTGATTTTCTTTTTTAAAATGAGTTAAATTGGTATTCATTCCCTTTTTATGTATTTACCTTTAATTAGTTTAGTTTGGGTCAAGGTTTCCATTTTTTACGCATGAAGAGGATTTAATCATCTTGAGGAGTCCTTAGGAGGTATTGTTGAACATGTGAGAACTCTTTAGAATTGGAAAATGAAATTCAAATGTATATACGTACAACAGGAAGTCTCAAGTGGAGCGGGTTTCTATGAATGCAATGCAGTTTGAAGCTGATATCTCGCACAATATCTTGCATTTATTTCCAAGTCAAAACAACTGCACATGATTCTGTTGTTTTGATGTATGAGTCCTAGAATAGATTTTTAGGGTGCTGGACGTGTCATAGACTGATTTTTCTGGTTTCTAAGATTAGTGCCAAATGTAGAGGAAGAGAAGGTTTTAATCTAAAGAGTCTTTTTCTTTGGATATAAATCTTCTTGTTCTATCGGTGATAGACAGTATTTGTCTTGTCCGAACACAATGATGAGATATGATCCATTTAGCCAACCCCATAGTAAGATAAAGGATTAGTTATTGAGAGAGTATATATTGCCAACTTTCTTATTTAACTTTACTTCTTTAACAATTCTAGGATGCAGTTGGGTTGAATACATAACAGTCAGATATACCTTTCCACTTTTTAGTTGAGGATTTGTGTAAAACCGTTATTTGACCGTCCCTGAAATGGTTTTGTCTGAAATTAATTTGAAAGAATTTTCTGAGCGGGTGCTTTGGTTTTGCAGATAGCCTTCCGTGCTAAAGTTGGAAAAAGGTATCAGCTTCCTCACAAAGGCATAATTCCTGAAGAATTTGGCGTGGTATATCGGCTGATAGCATATTCAGTTTCTATTTCTTATATCAACTGCACAAATTTATTTTAAGAACACGTTAAGATATGGGGGCAAATGGAATTTCATACGTCCCAAGTATTAACTCTCCTAATGACCTATTACTTTTAATGCAGATTGCTCGTTATAAGGGACAAGGAAGGCTGGCTGAGCCAGGATTTCGTAATGCTCGCTGGGTTGATGGTGAACTTGTCATACTGGATGGAAAGGTACCAATTCTCTATGAGATTTTTCACCTTTTCCTCAATCTTTGTTTCTTGGGGGGTTGAATGATTAACTCTTGAAGTAAATCATCCTTGCAGTACATAAAAGGAGGGCCTGTTGTCGGGTTCGTGTACTGGGCCCCCGAATTTCATTTCTTGGTGTTCTTCAACCGACTGAGGCTGCACGAGTAAACTGTGCCTGGACACAGGCAGGCAATTCACTCATTAATTCGCCACTTTTGAAAGTGAGTTGTTCGTTATTCTCATTGAACTGATAGCTAGAGGATGTTTTCCTTGTATATATCATCACCACAAGCTATTAAAGTAGTTCTTTTACAATAGCAGTTAAGACGGTGTTTATTTCTCCAGTAACACATCGATAGCTCATCGGATAGGGTTACTCAACAAGAAGGGTGTACATGACCCTTGCTAGACAGATCAAAACCTGAAGTAACTGATTGGCATAAATTTTGGAGTAGTTGTCGATACCCTTGAAGCTAAAATGAGGTTGCAATTATTAGGGCTTCCTTATCGCGACTCCGTAGCAAGGAAATGTACATGCTCTGTATGTAAAATATATCTTATTACACTGGTGTTTTGTGTTTTTGGCTAGGTGTTGGGGAATAAGGAAGTCCATACGTTAAAATTGCTAGCAGTTGATGATTATGACTCATAAATACTGAGTAGTCTATTTCCGCTTCAACTTGCTGCTTTTTGTTATGGAGGCTGTAAATTATTCCTATCAGTAAAGGATGTAGCAATAAATTCTGGAAATGTAGAACACAATAAGATCGAGATGAATGATGTAGTTTTGAATACTTGGAACGATGCAAAGTCAATATCTCCTTGCGGGCTGCTATATGAGTTATATTCTGCCATCGTGTTAGATGTGACTATCTGATTTCAATATGATAATATGAATCCTTTTCTAAAAAGCGTCAACACTGATTTTTTATATAGTGTAGGTGAAGAAATGGTTGTAGATATTCACAAACTCAAATTGTAAGAACAACCTGTTGACAACTCAAAAGCACGCAACTCATGACAATGATGATGTCTCAAATTGTCGTGTCCGAAAATGTCTAGTTAATCAAATTATTAAAATCTAAAAAAATGTACTCTATCTGTCCAATAATTATTGGTCTGTTTATCATTTTACGGTCTTCAATGTTCAAGTTTAATCGTTAATATCTGTACACACGTATAATATTTTTTACTATAAAATTAATGTTTTAAAAAATGGATATTAAGATGAATTTAACAATATCACACGTGATATACATTAATTTGTATTTAAGGTTTCCAAAGTTTAGCAGGTTTAATTAAAAAAAATAGAAAAAAGTGCTTTTATAACCCTACCTAGTTGACATAAATGCCAATATAACCTTTCAATATTTGAAAGTGTCAATATAACCATATCTAGTTAGTGAAAGTGCCAATATAACCCTATAAGTTTTAAGGATCTGCTGATATAACTCTACAAACATTAGAAATGTGCTGATATAACCCTACAAACATTAGGAATGTGCTGATATAACCCAATCCGGCGTACTATGCGGCAATCCGACGTACTATGCGGGTAAAATTGTCCATCTAATTTCAGGGTTAATCCAAAGGGTATTTTGGTCAATTTATATAGAGTCAATGCTAAAAAATTGAGGTCAATGCCGGAAAATGGGGTCTGGGGGTTATATTGGCACTTTCATTAACTAGTTAGGGTTATATTTACACAAAAAATTATCATAGGGTTATATTGACACTTATTTAAATAAATAGGATGGACACTTATCCCAAAAAATAAATAGATCAATAATTTTGGTACATAAGTTATAACATGTTATAAGTACGCAACTCCAAGTCGATTTAGTCCGCTTCCTCTTAGCAAACTCAAGTGTTTCATTATATGATATTATCGATTTCGAGTCCAATAAAGAAATTTCTAGTCGCTGCAATAATCGACAGTAATGGGATAAGCATTTTAATTTAGTTCAGTTTATTAATATTTTGAAGTATTTAATTTGGTAAACTATTGAGAAATGCTATTTTTTTATGCACTTATAAAAAATAAATTTTAATTAGAATAATAAAAGGTAAAATATTATAGTTGCAATATTAAAAATTTATTACCAACATGCAATACTTATAAAGTTTATAATCCGATTCATTCAACCGATTTTTTTTAATCTATTCTAATTTACACTTGATTTTTTCATAACTTATAAAAATATCATCTTTAACTTTCACGAGATTGACTCATTGAATTTAGTTTAGCTTTTTTTTTCTATTTAATAAAAATTGAGTTTTAAAAAATTGGGTCAGTAATCCTTTTTGGATATCAATAAGCTAGTCCATTGAGTTTTTGTGAAGCACCCAGCTTCAGAAGCAGCAGGACAAGACATGCCATCGTTCACCATATCCATAAACCTCACCCTCAATTTCCCGCCAAGATTCCATCTTTTCCCGCCAAAAACCCTTTTGCAGCAGCCCGGGATGGCCACCTCCAACTCTACTTTCTCCCGTGGCTTCTGGAACTTGAAAGTCAGTGCAAAAGCGGGCGGCGGCGATGATCATAATTCCATTTCCGGGTTCTGTACGGTGGCGGAGTATGTGGGTAAGGGCGGTCTCGATTTGGGCGACGACCTGGTGGTTCTGCTGGGCCATTTGGAGTACGCTTGCAAGAAAATAGCTAATGTCATCGCTTCCCCTTTCAACTCCACCCTTGCCAAAAACGCCGCCGTTTCCGCCGCCGCCGCCGGAGCTGAAAGAGACAAGCCTAAGCCTCTGGACATCGTCTCCGTATGTGTTCTTTGATTCCCCCCTCTTGTTCTCCGTATTTGTCTGAGATTTTTTATTAAAAAAAAATGTTCGGTTCTGATTGTACTTTGATTTCTGTTTGGTTCTGACAGTTGTTGTGAGTTGTGAGTGATTGGCCATCTTCCTTGGATGCAGAATGAGATTATTTTGTCTGCTCTGCGTAATTCTGGGAAAGCTGCTGTTATGGCCTCTGAAGAGGATGACTTGCCCGTTTGGCTAACTGATGAGGGGCCCTATGTGGTGGTAACCGATCCTCTTGACGGATCCCGGAACATCGACGCATCTATTCCCACGGGAACCATCTTTGGGATCTATAAACGTCTTCCGGAAATTGATCATTTGCCTGTGGAGGAGAAGGCAATGCTGAACTCCCTGCAGAGCGGCGCGCAGCTTGTTGCTGCTGGCTATGTTCTCTACTCGTCGGCCACGATTCTGTGTGTGAGCTTTGGGTCAGGAACGCATGCCTTCACCCTGGACCGCTCGACTGGAGACTTCATTCTCACGCATCCAGATATCAAGATTCCTCCAAGAGGTAGCAGTTTTGGGTTGGAGATGCATAGTTAACTATCTTGTTTTTGTTGTTTCTTGCTTGATCATAATCATCAATATTGATTTTCTTGCTTTTTTGTCGCTGTGTTCTTATTGATGTTGTTGTTTTGTCTCGTGTGATTGCTATCACGATTAAATGTTTTTGCTTTTGACTTGGAGTTGTTCTTACTGATGTTCTTGTTTTGGCTTGCATTATCATACATTATCATAGTCATCAATTTCCATGCTTCTTTTTGTGGCTGTATTCTTACCAATTATGTTGTTGTTTTGTCTCGTGTTATCGCAATCATGATGAAATGTTTATGCTTTTGAATTGGATCTGTACTTACTGATATCTTTGCTGTCCATTTGTCTCGTGTGATTGCAATCATGATCAGATGTTTATGCTTTTGACATAGAGCTGTTCTTACTGATGTTCTAGCTGCTTTGTGTTGCATGATCATTCATTATCAAATTCATAAACCATCATCAAATTTTCATGTTTCTTCTCTTCATAACAGGGCAAATATATTCTGTGAATGATGCTAGGTATTTCGACTGGCCTGAAGGTTTAAGGCAATACATAGACACTGTGAGACAAGGCAAAGGACAGTACCCTAAAAAGTACTCAGCCCGTTACATATGCTCTCTCGTTGCTGATTTTCATCGCACTCTCTTATATGGGGGGGTGGCGATGAATCCAAGAGACCATCTGCGTCTAGTTTATGAAGCAAATCCTTTGAGTTTCATCGCGGAGCAGGCCGGGGGAAGAGGCAGTGATGGTAAAAGCAGGATTCTGTCTCTTCAGCCTGTGAAGCTGCATCAGAGACTTTCCTTGTTTTTGGGGAGTCCGGAGGATATTGAAGAACTTGAGAGCTATGGGGATGTTCAGCAGAAAGTGAATCCTGGCTATGAAGTCTAGCCATATGCTGTGGATGTATATTTGGTGTAAATTTTCCTTTTGAGGTTGAACAAAATTGAAGCAGTATTTGTAGATTCTGTCTCTACTTTAGGGCGATATCAGGAGTGAAATTTAGTTTTACCAATTTTCCTAGTTCTTACTAGTGTGTTCCAACATACCTAGTTTAACCATGTAAAAATAACGTGAAACGTAAAAGACACACAACTTGGTTACGCAGTTCGGTGTAAATCACCTACATCTGCGGGGTCTGGCCCAGTTCAGAATGAATCCACTAATTAGAAAGATAGTACAGAGTACAGCATACAAAATACTTATCTTTAACTAACTATGACATGTGGACTCTGCTAGCTCCCCTAGCTACCGATCCGCCTTGATCAGACTCCCTCTGACCTCGAACTCCGTCGACGCTGGATCTCCTCCTCCCGAGGAATTAAGGTATACGATTCTGAACTTGTGCAGCAGGACAGTGTTGGAACACAGTATATTGACTCTTGCAAGTTTCGTAAGATCTCAAAATCTGGGTGCAGATTTTGCTCTGTAAAATCGTTAGTTTTGCAGTCGTGTTTGTCCCATATTTATATCCACGAATCAGATCTGAATATCCATGATTATCTCCACAATATTCCTATTCCAAATCTGATTACAGAAGCATATCCAAATCCCATTAATCAAGGGATTTACCTTATCTCAAACTCTCCCATATATTCGAATGAATCTCCTCCTTATAAGTAGGGATTTTACCATACATCAAATATGCTTCTTACGCCCAATATATATAGCCAAATATACAGTTACCATAAATTCTAAAACTCTTCCAATATTTTCGGCTTGAATCCGTTAAACCCTTGGCGTAAATTCTGCTCGTAAACTCTGCTCCAGCAGTGTTCCAACATGGTCTGATTTTGTTCACACAAAATTGCCAATTAAATAAGTCCTTGACTTTACAATCTCCCCCTTTGGCATTTTTGTGGACACATAATATTTTGGACTACGAGCACATAGTCAACAACATTCAAAGAGCAGAAAAATGATCATGATACCGGAATGAATTACTGAAAGCCGAAATAATGAAATCCGAAATCCAGTCATACAACCAAATATTCAAAACCCAGAATGAAAACCAGAAATCCAAAATCCAAATTTCTCCCCCTGGGACCAGACAAAGGCCAAAGGGACCCAAAACACCAAAATAAAATCAGTTCAAAAAAAAAACTCCCCCTGAATCATCCTTCCAGCTTTGATTTTTCTTCTTCCAACCTTGCTTGTTCTGCTTGTAAGGCAGCAATCTGAATTCCTACAGCTCCAAGTCTAGCCTGTATTGCCATCAAACGTATCTTCTTGTCTGCAGTTGCTGATGAGGATGCTGATCCTGAAGCCTTCCACGGGAGATCATGCACATGTCTGAGTCCGAATGTCTTCTTGTTCGGCCGCAAGTACTCCGTGTCAACTATCACATCTGTGGCCTTTCCCTTCACCTTTGCACTTTTGGCTAGTGCTGAGATCAAACATGGGTATATTACTGCGTCATTCACCTTAGGGGTTGTGGCCTGTCGCACCAAATGCTGCTGAATTAATAACCCAAGGTTGACTTCCTGCTGTGTTCCAACACAGTAGAGCAACTTGGCCATTTCTCTGGTTAATGCCGTGGTGTTGCTAGATGGCAACCAGCAATGGACTGCAATCTGATACAGTCCGAAGAACCTGGATGTCAAACATGATGCCTGAGAATATCCCACAGCCGGCCACTTCTCCTTATACCCTCCAGAAATCACAGCCAAAATTTCATCATCATTCAACTCTAAATCATCCGGAAAAACTCCCCCTATGTCCGGAGTCTTGAGCCCAAACAACATATTTATCCTTGAAGCAGACAACTCAATAACCTTCCCCCGAACATAAACTCTCCCGAACCACTCAGATAAAATGTCTAAATTTTCAGGCATGAGATTAGCATATACCTCAAGTACCACCTGTCGATTGAATTGCCTTTGAAGTGTGGCGGCCTTCGTCATCCCCATTGCCTTTAAGAAGCTGGTGAATCCGCTCTCCTGATAGGCCTTCAAGTCTACTGGTCGTTCAGCAATAAATTTCTTCTCGGAGAAGAAATTTTGCATCTCAGCTCCCTTCTCATCAAAGTAATCCGTCGAGAAAGCCTGGGAGATAGATGGTGGTGGCAAGACCTTCCTCTGAGTGTTATCACTTCTTTTCTTTCTCCTCTTTCCTGCCTTGGTATCCATGGGAGCGCTAGCCTTCCTTTTTCCTTTAGCCTTTTGAACGAATTCATCCAGGACCTCGTCACTGGAGTAAGTCAAATCTGGAGTGTCCTGTGTTGGAACACTGTCAGCTCTTTCAACCTGCTCTTCTTCTGAATCACTGCCCTGAATTGGTAGATCTTCATCAGCTCCTTCCATCTCCCGATAGCCTTCTTCATTAGACTGATCAGTGGCTTCATCATTCAACTCTTCTTGAACCTCATCACCTTGTGTACCCCCCAGATCAGCATCAGATTCGACCTCCATATACACAGATTCTTCTGAGTGTGTTGGAACACTCTCCTCATCATCAGATAGTTCAATAAACACAGGTTCTCTCAATTTATCCATCCTCCTTGCATTCACTCCATCATAAAATCCGACCTGTAACTTATCTCCATATTTTACTTTCTTCAACCCAACAGCCTGTTCCTCATTGACTTCTCTAATCCACACATAGCTATGAGGAGTCATACGACAAAAAACATGAAACTTGTCCTTCCCTCTACCATTTAGCTGACCATACATCCCTCTCATGTACTTAACAGTTTTATACTCAATATCCCATACATCAGAAAAATGTCCAGACACAATTTCTTTAACCTTCACATGCAACACTTCTAATTCTTTATCAATGCTTCTAATTTTACTGAGATCAACATAGAATCGATTTGCTTGTAACCACTCAAAAATCTCATCAAAGGATCTGAATTTCATACCATTAATTTTTATCAAAGGAGGATCAGGACCGGATACCTTTCCAAACGGACCTCTGTTCTCAGATTCGTGAATTTCCTCATGGACATTGCCATCCGATTCCACATTCTCTGTTCTTCCTCCATCACTGTCTGGCGCCGGTGCTACAAAACTTGGAGTGCTTGAGGTTGCCATTCTTTCTTTGGTGGCGGGAGTGAGAGAGAGGGAGAGCAAGAAGATATTTCGGCAATATTCTTGAGGTTTGGGTCGAGAGAGATGGAATTCGAAAAGAGTGTTAGAGTTTAAACCAAATTCCAACTCTTCATAAGCTTACCTCTTTTCCCGCGAAGATCCTTTTTAGATTTCCCAAAAGTTGTCATGATATCCTTTCCTCTTCTTGTCCCATCAATGAGTTATTCCTCATTTAACTTCCAACACCTTATTTAACTTCTCCTATTTTTGGTCAGCCTTTGCTTCCTTCCATTTTTTTCTTTTTTTTTTCTAATTTTTGACGTAAATAACAAACACAAACAAATTATTTACACGAAAAATTAATCAAAGGTAAAAACTACCTCAGATTTGACAAACACCTAAGTGTTGTCGAAGGCTCTCGAAAGTGGTAGCATCAAGTGGCTTTGTAAATATATCGGCAAGCTGCTCGTGTGTTGGAACATAGGCCACTTCCACTTCTTTTCTTTCCACCAAATCTCGAATAAAATGATGCCTTATGTCAATATGTTTGGTTCTTGAGTGTTGAACTGGATTCTTCGAAATATCGATTGCACTTGTATTATCACATAAAATCTTTAGGGGGTCTTGATGAATTCCATAATCTTTCAGCATTTGATTCATCCATAATAATTGTGCACAACAACTCCCTGCTGCAAGATACTCTGCTTCTGCAGTAGATAGAGAGATCGAGTTCTGTTTCTTGCTATACCAAGACACCAAATTTGTTCCAATAAAGAAACATCCGCCGGTAGTACTTTTTCGATCATCTGCATTACCAGCCCAATCAGAATCACTGTATCCTATCAATTCTGAATCTTGATTCTTTGAATACCAAACACCATATTCTGACGTTCCACTCACATATCTAATAATTCTCTTGACTGCAGTAAGATGAGATTCCTTAGGATCAGCCTGAAATCTAGCACATATTCCAACACTGAAACATATATCTGGTCTGCTAGCCGTGAGATATAACAAACTTTCGATCATGCCTCTATATAACTTTTGATCGACTGACACTCCTTTTTCATCTTTCACCAACTTATCAGAAACCCCCATAGGAGTTCGAACCGCACGAGCACTACTGAGTCCGAATTTTTTAATCAAGTTCAAGGCATACTTACTTTGATTGATGAATAGATCATTCCGTCCTTGTTTGACTTGTAACCCCAGAAAGTAAGTCAATTCTCCAACCATGCTCATTTCAAATTCAGACTGCATTGTGATGACGAAATCCTGTACCATAGATGGTGAAGTAGAGCCAAATACTATGTCATCAACATATATTTGAGCAATTAGAAACTTTGATGACTTGTCAAGCACAAATAAAGTGCGATCTACTCCCCCTCGACGATAACCTTTCTGAAGCAAAAAGTTAGTAAGTCGTTCATACCATGCTCGAGGTGCCTGCTTTAATCCATATAAGGCTTTCTTGAGGCGATATACATGATGCGGATAATGAGGATCTTCAAAACCTTTAGGTTGTTCCACATAGACTTCCTCATTCACCACTCCATTTAGAAACGCACTCTTAACGTCCATTTGATACAACGTAAAGTTCAAGAAGCAGGCAATAGCTAGTAGAATACGAATAGATTCTAACCTGGCAACTGGTGCAAAGGTTTCGTCAAAGTCAACACCTTCCACTTGCGTATATCCTTGAGCAACAAGTCTGGCTTTGTTCCTGGTGATTAAGCCATCTGCATCGGACTTGTTCTTGAAGATCCATTTTGTACCAATGACATTGATGCCTTTGGGACGAGGGGTAAGGTACCAAACATCATTCCTGGTAAACTGTCCGAGTTCATCTTGCATTGCAGCAATCCAATATTCATCAAGTAAAGCTTCCTTATAGTTCTTTGGTTCAATTAGGGACACAAAACAGTGTAGACCAGCCAGTCGTCGATAATCAACTCGAGGAACTGATCGAGTATTTCGCAAATTTGAGCCAGGTTGAATGTGTGGTGCAACACGGTCATTAGTAGGAGGTAGCAGTGTTGGAACATGGTCATGTGTTGGAACATGGTCCGCTTCAGCAGAGTGAGGATCCTGGTGCTCATTTGGTTCTGACGGCTTTTCTCTGTCCGGAGTTTGAGACTGTGTTGGAACATGAGTGTTGGCGGATTCTTCCTCTACTGCTTCTGGAAGTTGCTCCTTTCCTGAATCATCTACAATGACATTTATGGATTCCATGAGAGTGTTAGTTCGATGATTGAAGACTCAGTAGGCACGACTGTTGATAGAATACCCTAGAAAAATTCCTGGATCACTTCGATTATCAAATTTTGCCAACTGTTCTCTGTCTCTGAGGATATAGCAGGTGCTTCCGAACACATGAAAATACGAAACATTTGGCTTCCTGCCTTTCCAGATCTCATAGGCTGTCTTATCAGTGAACGGTCGAAGATACACTCGATTAATTGTATAACACACTGTATTGATCGCCTCTGCCCACCATTTCTTATGAACATCCTTCTCTGCCAACATAACTCGAGCCATCTCCTGAAGAGTTCTATTCTTTCTTTCGACAATACCATTCTGTTGAGGAGTGATAGGAGCCGAAAACTCATGTTGAATCCCCAGTTCATTGCAAAAAGAACTGAATTGTTCATTTTCAAACTCTCTGTCATGATCACTTTGAATCCGAATTATCTTTCCTACAGGACTTCCCTTTTCAGTTTGTAGCTTTACTACAAGGCTACGAAATACCTCAATCGTATCAGATTTCTCTTTCAAGAAGGCTACCCATGTAAACCTGGAGAAGTCATCAACACATACAAAAATATATTTCTTTCCTCCTATGCTAGGTGTGTGCACTGGCCCCATTAAATCCATATGTAATAATTCCAGATTTCTAGAAGTAGTAATAAACTGAACTGAAGAATGAGGAGCACGAGTTTGTTTACCTTGCTGACATGGTCCGCACATGATTTCATCATTCCCGGTCAAGGTAGGCATTCCACGTACAGCTTTCATGTTAGCAATTTTCACCAGTGTTTTATAGTTGATGTGTCCGAGTTTCCTGTGCCATAGAATTCCCTCGTCCTGCTTTGAAAGCATGCATCGAACTTCTTGTTCCAAAAGATAACAATTGTCTGAAGATCGTATTCCAGACAGAACCTTGTTTTCTCCATGCTTCACTACACATTTGTCCTTCTGAAGCTCAACTATCATGTTGTCATCGCACAGCTGGCTTATACTTAGCAAATTTGCTTTTAGATCTTCAACAAATAATACACTTGTGAAGACAGAAAACCCTTCAATCTTTAATTCGCCCTTGCCAATTACTCTGCTTCTTTTTCCATCTCCAAAAGTTACATACCCGCCATCATATGGAGTTAGATTTGTAAGGTATTTTGAACTGCCAGTCATGTGGCGAGAGCAACCACTGTCAAAGTACCATGATTCACTGGAGTATGCTGATAAAGAAGTGTGTGCGACCATACACGTACTGGACCTTTTAATGACCCATATCTTCCTGATTCTTGTATGAGTATCGACTGTGTTGGAACACAGTTCTCTTCCTGTCATTTTATCTCTGATCAGCTTTTTACACTGATATTCAGTATGTCCTTGATACCTGCAGTATCCGCAGATTAGAGGCTTTCTTTGAAACGGTTTTCCATACTTCCGTTTTATTTCTCGAATCATTGCTTTGAGAGTTACTGGTTTTTCATGCAATTCAACCTCTGGTTCTTTCCTGTATCCAATTCCATGTCTATCACCAAAGTTCTTTCCCATATCCAGTATGTCATCCAGTTTCGCTTTCCCGGAATTCAATTTTGAGATAGTTGCTTCAGACATCTCAGCCCTCTTGACTGCTGCTATCAATTTCTGACTCAGTTCTTCATTTTGTTTTCCAAGTTCTGCAATCGTGGACCGTAACTCCTTTTCGCTGTCAATCAGCTTCCTTTTTTCTTCAATCAGTTCTTTGTTTTTGTCTGCTACTTGAACCCACATGGCATACATTTGTTCGTATGTGCTATATATCTCTTCATCACTTACAGAAAGATCATCTTCATCACTGCGAGCCTCGTCCAGATTCATATCGTAACTTACACCTTTCCCTTTGTTCAGTGTGTTGGAACACTGACTTTCTGAAGTATCATGGACCTTTGCTCCAAAGGCTACATAATTACTGGTTAATTCTTCCTCATCTTTTTCATTCTCTTCATCATCACTCCAAGAGGTAACATATGATCTTCCTTGTTTCTTTCGGGTGTTAGCACATTCGGCCTGAATATGACCAAATCCTTCACATTCTCTACATTGAATTCTTCCAGCCTGTTTTGATTCATTGTACTGATTTCTCCCATACTGCATATTTCCTTGTTCAAACCTCAATCCACGATTGTTGTTCGAATCTTGTTGCTTTTGTCTGTTTCCGCCAAACCTCTCCTGAGATTTCTTATTGACCACCTTCTTTAACATCTTTGAGAAATTCTTTGTAATAAGTGCCAGTTTTTCAAACTCATCATCGCTGTCAGACTCATTACTTCCTTTGGCTGAAGAAGCTTTAAACGCCAAATCCTTGGATACCTTTTTTGTAGGTTGCTGGAATGTCATCTCATATGTTTGCAGCGACCCCATTAGTTCATCTAGGCTCATTGTGGATACATCTCTTGCCTCCTCTATTGCTGCTACTTTCATTGCAAACCTTTTAGGTAGAGATCGCAAGATCTTTTTTACCAGCTTGGTTTCTTTGTACACTTTTCCAAGTTGATAAGCCATGTTGGAGATATCTCTAAGCTTTCCATTGAATGTGGCAACGGTGTCGTCCTCCTCCATTTTGAGTTCTTCAAACTTGGTAGCCAACATCTGTAGTTTGGACTCCCTCACTCGACTGGTTCCTTCATGAACCGTTTGTAGGATGTCCCATGCTCTCTTCGCTTGGTGGCATGTAGATATAAGCTTGAACTGGTTTTCATCAACTGCCGTGAATATTGCATTAAGAGCCTTTGAATTTGCTAGAGATTCTCTAAGATCACCTGGAGTCCATTTAGACTTGTCTTTGAGTTTTTGACTTGACTCCCCTTCCACATCCTTAGAGCTGGTAGCATCTTCTGTAGGATGATTCCATTCATTCTCAACATAAAACCACACCAGTTCGTCCAGGGAATTAATAAACACCCTCATACGAGCCTTCCAATAGTTGTAGTTGTTTCCTTCTAACAGTGGTGGTCGAGAGATTGAAGCTCCTTCTCTTGTCGTCATGGTAAAACCGGATCTCACTTTCCTTGAAACAACCAAGGGAACAATAAGTGACTCAGCTCTGATACCAATTGAAATTTAGTTTTACCAATTTTCCTAGTTCTTACTAGTGTGTTCCAACATACCTAGTTTAACCAAGTGTAAAAATAACGTGAAACGTAAAAGACACACAACTTGGTTACGCAGTTCGGTGTAAATCACCTACATCTGTGGGGCCTGGCCCAGTTCAGAATGAATCCACTAATTAGAAAGATAGTACAGAGTACAGCATACAAAATACTTATCTTTAACTAACTATGACGTGTGGACTCTGTTAGCTCCCCTAGCTACCGATCCGCCTTGATCAGACTCCCTCTGACCTCAAACTTCGTCGACGCTGGATCTCCTCCTCCCGAGGAATTAAGGTATACGATTCTGAACTTGTGCAGCAGGACAGTGTTGGAACACAGTATATTGACTCTTGCAAGTTTCGTAAGATCTCAAAATCTGGGTGCAGATTTTGCTCTGTAAAATCGTTAGTTTTGCAGCCGTGTTTGTCCCATATTTATATCCACGAATCAGATCTGAATATCCATGATTATCTCCACAATATTCCTATTCCAAATCTGATTACAGAAGCATATCCAAATCCCATTAATCAAGGGATTTACCTTATCTCAAACTCTCCCATATATTCGAATGAATCTCCTCCTTATAAGTAGGGATTTTACCATACATCAAATATGCTTCTTACGCCCAATATATATAGCCAAATATACAGTTACCATAAATTCTAAAACTCTTCAATATTTTCGGCTTGAATCCGTTAAACCCTTGGCGTAAATTCTGCTCGTAAACTCTGCTCCAGCAGTGTTCCAACATGGTCTGATTTTGTTCACACAAAATTGCCAATTAAATAAGTCCTTGACTTTACAAGGAGTACCAGATCATCTATTTGGCATTCAAAAATCAGAACATCATTTTGGTCAAAAGTATCAGAAGGGCCCTCCGATTCCCAGGTTTCTAAAAGTGCAGATATAATTTTGACCCAAGTACACGCTTTTATAAGGTACAAATATAACACAAAGTTTTTGGAAGACCGTCTTTTCAAGACTTATGGGAAGATGTGGTTTAATTAAAATAATAAAAGGTAAAATACTTTAGTTGCAATGTTAAATATTTATTATGCAATGGGTAGTAGTTATAAATTTAATTATGTAATAAAATTTTAATATTGCAACTAAAATATTTTTTTTAATTATTCTAGTTAGATCTCTTCTTTCTATAAGGTTACGGAAAGACGGTTTTTTCCAAAAATTTTGCCTAAAAATTAAGACAAAAGTATGGGAAAGACCATTTTACAATGGATTTATGGAAAGACATTATGGAAAATGGAGTTTAATTGAAATAATGAAAAGTCTCAGGAAAGACGGTTATTCCATAACTTTATAGACAGTCCACATGGACTTTTGCTTTAAATATTGTAATTTTTTTATAAATATAAATATTTCATTTTATAAGTTAAAACAAGTAATAGTGTTCATTTGAAGGTGAAAATATAAAAATATATGATATAAAAAAATATTTTAAAAAATTCTAAATTTGGTATGTAATTTAACAAATGCAGTATATAAGGGAAGAAATAAGTGGCTTGTCCATGAGCTTATGGACATGCCTCCTGTCAATAGACATACTCTTCAAAATTTATTATGCAACGTGCAATAGTTATAAAACTTCTTACCCGATTAATGCAAACTGTTTATCTTCATTTATTCTAATTTACAGTTTAAACCTTGGTATTTCTATAAGTTATGGAAAGACCATTTTTCAAGAGACGGACTCAAAAATCAATATAATAATTCTGCATAAAGTGGGCAAAATCTTGGGAAAGACCGTAATTTTCATAGACATATGGAAAGATGAAATTGAATTAGAATTACAAAAAGGTAAAAAGTTTTAATTGCAATATTAAAAATTTATTATGCAACGTGTAGTAATTATAAGTTTATGACCCAATCAATGCAACACAAAATTTTACCTTAATTTATTTTAATTTGTCGTTTAAACCTTAATTTTTTCATAATTTATGAAAATACCATCTTTTAAGAGACGTAATCCTGAATTGATTATTATTTAATTATAATAAAACTTTGATTCCGCTCCTAATTAAACACTCTCATTGTTTTTCGACTAAAAAAAATTAAATGATAAAAATAACCCTATTTATTTTAATGGCAAACAAGTTGGGAGACCCTTGAACTCCATCCATCATCCTCTTTTAACCTTTTTTTTTTAAACACTTTGGCCTCTCAACTTAAAAAACAGTTAAATCATGACCCTTCCATCCGATCAAAATGTCAAATTTAATGGCAGAGTTAATTTCATTTTCCTTTTTCCTTTTTCTTTTCTATTTTCCTTTTCTTCCCATTTTACCTTTTTTCCTTACCCCTTCCCATTCCCCTTTCCGTCTCAACGGTCGAGCTCCATTCTAGCGCTGCCCCCGCCGCCGTCCTCCTGCCCCCCGCCGCCGTTCAGGGGCCTCCACTTTACCCAACCATGTCGTCTCCCTCACTTCCAGCACCTACGACGTTCTCAATCTCGAGAAGCACCACCAGGAACCGCCGCCGCCATCGCTAGAAGTCGTTAAAGACTGGGTTGTTGATTCCAAGAAGGGGTCGCCGCCGCGGAATGAGCTGCCGGAGGAAATCAACGCCTAGAGATGATGCGGGGTTTTAAAGAAGAAGCGCCTAAGTTGCCGGTCCCGGACAAGAGATGCCCGGAATTACGTGTTTTTCTGCACGAATTTGGGGAGATTGACGCCAGTAGCACTTTGAAGTTCTTGCATCAGATGGCTTCTCCGAAGAAATCGAGGAGATTCGGAGGGAAGGAGAACAATGCTCGGAGAAGAATAAGAAGCTGGGGGAAGCGGCGGAAGGCGGAGGTGGGATGGTCGGAGGAGAAGAAGAAGAAGCGGGGGAGAAGGGCTGGGTTTTAATTAAGAAAAATTTTAGGGGTTTGGTTTCAATTGTTAAAAGATGGGGGAGGGGCTAAGTTTAATTATTAAACGATGGGGGAGGGGCTGTAATTAAAAAAGATACAGGGGACTGTGTTTGTAAATAAAAATGATGAAATGTCATTTTTGCCCTCAATTAATGGAGGAAAAATTAGAGTTAGTGATTTGATCCGATGGAAGGGCCACGACTCAATAGTTTCGTAAATTGAGGGGCCAAAAAAGCTAAAAAAAAACAAGGGACGAAAGGTGAACGATTGTGATTGTTCAGAAGTCCCAAAAGTCGGTTGCCCTTATTTTAATAAATTTGGTTGAATCAAAACCACCATCGCGACTTTGCTGTCCAAACCACTCAAAATCAGAATTTCACACTCTAATCTCACCCCTCCACCACTTCCAAACCGGGTTTCACCACCCACCACCACCTTCAACATTTCACTAGCCGCCCAACTTTTGGAATTTCACCACCCACCACCACCTTCAGCATTTCACCATCAGTCCAACTTTTGGAATTTCACCACCCAATACTAATTCTAAACATCGCATCACTCACCTTAGGCGCTTCATCCCGCCACCATCCATCCCAACCACCCAACCCTCTTGTGCGCTTCACTTGCCACTTCTCAACACCTCGCCTTCACCCCACCTCCCATCTTGGGTGCCTCATCTTGCTGCCATCCATCCCGACAACCATTTCTCCCCACCCCCTTGTGCGCTTCACATGCTACTCCCTCACACTTTACCTTCACCTCACATCTATTAACACTCTCATCTCGCATATGTATTTATTATCGATTAGTCAATGACCTACCACTAAACCTCTCAACCGCCCACTCTTACTGTAGTGAATATGACATATTCAATTGCCTTAATTCCTTCTAATACCACTACCATGATGAGTTCGAACTTGATCAATGTTATTACTCTAAACTATCGCAGCCTTCTACCACATAGTCTAATATCATCGTCATTGATGCTAGATCATCACCTAAACTTTAATACTCCTTCCGTTTCTTTATTTATGTCATCATAGATTTAGGTGTTTGGATTTATGTGAAGAAAATGAGTGGATGAAATTGAAGTAATTTTGCTAAAAATGGAAAGTGTATCATTGAAAAAAAAATATCTCAATTAGGTAAGTGTACCACAAATAGATAAACAGAGAGAGTAAAATGGGTGAGATTTGAACACCTAATAATTTCCAAATCTCAGATAAGGGTAGTAAACAAATTATAGCCATGGATTAGATTGTGAGAACACATTTTTCTATCAATTTTAGTACTTTCTCTGTCCCACCCATTTCTGCACACTTTTTGGTCAACTTTCTCGGACTATATTTGACCACCGATAACTTTAGTTACGTATACTATTGGCGTGTGAAATTTTGATATTTAGAAAATACATGGTACGTAGAATCCAACAATATCTAACATGATGATATTGGAAATACATATACTAATTGAAATTTATGGTCAAACATGGCTTGAGAAAGTTGACCAATAAATGTGTAGAAATGACTAGGATTGATGGACAACTAGTATAGTAGTTAGTGTAGCACGATTAACAAATTAACATGTGAGCAATAATACTTTTGTCTAGAATTTTAACCATAAACATAGTAGGACATTTAGTTTTCTTTTTAATATTTAACGAATTAATTGAAGAACTTATGTTATTACTAGGGGACTCCAGCCCGCGCGAAGAGCGGGCTGTCGACAACAGGTCGCCACTCGAACTCTTACAACTCGAATCCTCACTATTCGAACCTCTCCACTCGAACCTTGAACTCGAATTGTCTCCACTCGAACTATCTTGTCGGACCCTCGTACTTCCTCTACTCGAACTCTTTCAACTCGGACCTTTCCACTCGAAACGTCAACTCACAAACCCAGAATCACTCAAACTTAGTACCACTGGAACCCTCACCACTGAAACCCACTCCCAGTCAAACCCTTTTTACTCGAACCTTCACCACTCGAATCAGTACCACTCAAACCTAGTAGTACTCGTATTGTTTCCACTCGAACTCAGAAGCACTCGTATTGTTTCCACTCGAACCTCTATTTGAACTCTTTCCACTCGACCCTCACCATTCGAACTCACACCAGTTGAACCTTTTCCACTTGAACCCTCTCCATTCGAACCATGTACTCGGAGCCTCTCTACTCGATCCCTCGAACCTCCTTTACTCGAATCGTTTCCACTCGAACCATCACCATATGAACCCAGTGGCTCGAGGGGGGATGGTTCGAGTGGTGGCGACTCGTGTGTAGGAAGCAAATGTTAAAGATGGTGGATGGTTGGAATAGTTGGTAGTTGATGATTCAAGGGGTGAAGATTCGAGGAGTGGATGGTTGATGGTTCTAGGGGTTCCAAGGGTGATGACTGGGGGGGGGGGGGTAATGCGTCGAGGCGTAGTGGATGTTCCAGGGGTGATGGTTCCAGGGGTGGATGGCTGATGGTTCCAGGGGTTCTAGGGGTCACGATTTGCAGGGTGGATGGTTGGCTCGAGGGGGTAGATGGTTCGAGTGGTGGCAAGGTGGATGTTCGAGGGGTGGCGTGTTGGTTCAAGGGGTGGATGGCTATTGGTTCGAGGGATGGATGGTTCGAGGGGTGATGATTTGAGGGGTGGATGATTCCAGGGGTTATGAACCAACTGTTCAAGGTCAGAGTGATGGTAAGAGTGGTGGATGGTTAGAGTGGTGGCACGGTGGATGTTCGAGGGATGATATTTCAAGGGGTAATGGTCCCAGGAGTGGATGGTTAATGGTTCGAGTGGTGGCGATGCGGATGGTTGATGGTTCCAAGGGTTCGAGGGGTGATGATCTGAGGGTGATGGTCCCAGGAGGCGGATAGTCAATGTTGGAGGGGTGGATGGTTCGAGTGGTGGTGATCCGATGGTGGTGGTCCTCGAGGCGGATGGTTGATGGGTCGAGGGGTGATGCCTCGAGAGGGATGGTTAATAGTTCCAGGGCCTTAAGGTGGATGAATCTAGGGATGATGTCTCGAATCAACACCCCTCGATGCGGATGGTTGATGTTCGAGGGGTGGATGATTCGAGTGGTGGCGCGGCGATTGATTGATGGATCGAGGGATGATGCCTCGAGGGGGATGGTTGATAGTTGTAGGGGCTCGAGGGTTGATGATTTGAGGGAGGATGCCTCGAACCCCTCAAGACGGATGGTTGATGTTCGATGGGTGGATGGTTCTAGTGGTAGGGGACCTTGAGGTGAATGGTTGATGATTCGAGGGGTGGATGGTTTGATTGGTGGCGTGGTGGATGTTCGGGGGCTGATGGTTGATGTTCCGGGGGTGGATGGTTGATGCTCGAGGGGTAGATGGTTCAAGTGGTGGCGTCGTGGATGTTTCGAGGGGTATATGTCTCGAGTGGGTCATTGTTCGAGAGCTAATGTGGATGGTTTGACGCTCTCAGTTGTATACCCCTCTCCGGGGGTGGTGTACCCTCGAGGGATGGTGTACTCTAGAGGGGCGGATGTGTGGCCTCTCGAGGGGTGTGGGTACCCTCGAGGACTGGTGTACTCTAGAGGGGTGGATGTGTGGACTCTCGAGAGGGGAGTGTACCCTCGAGGGCTGGTACACCTCTCTCGAAACGTAGATGGCGTACCCTGAAGGGGTGGAAGGTGTACTCCCTTCAGTGGTGGATGGTTTACCCTCTCGAGAGGTAGATAGTGTACCCTCGAAGGGTGGTTGACAAACTTCTTGAGGGGTAGATGATACTCTCTCCAAAGGTGGATGATACCCTCACCAGTCGACTCTCACCAGTCAAACTGATACGAATCCCCTTACGAAGAATCTGGATTGCGGAATTGAGATCTTTGACAAAAACAAGGGAACTCGCAAACCCTTCAATGCGGCATGAAATTCAAGGTCTAGCCCTCGGGGTACACTCAATTTCGACTCGCTCTCTAACTAGCCCTCAGGATCAGATTACAAGGTTTATTGACACTTAACTAGCCCTCGGGGTTAAGCAACAATGGAATAGCTCGCAAGCAAAGAGTATGAACTCAAAAGGTTGTATATTTGATTGATGAAAAGTGTTAAATTCTGTCCACAAGGCCTCCCTTTTTATAGGGTTACAATCTTGCCTCAAACCCTAATCACAAATGGAAACTGAATCGACTTATGGCAGCTTTAAGAAGCTAAAACCATATCTAACTAAAATACCTAAAATAAATGGTAATTTAAGGTAATCTGGTTGAATTCTTAAAGAAGTAACCTTGAAGAATATTACCTTATCTAATCTTACCAAATCTAATTCTAATTAGAATAAAACTAAATATACTAAACCTTAATGGACTGTATTTTTGAAATTCAGCTCTTCAAAGCCCACATAGCCGAGCTATCAGTCCAATAAACCCAAAATGAAATAATTTTACAATATTTTACAATGATCACACTACCTCATTAAAAACCCAGTGGGAAAAAAAGTATAGTGTTCTTCATGATGTCTTCAGTTCGTCGACAATCTTGAATAATGAATCCAAGATGTCGATGGTGACCCATTCTTCAATTCTTCATCATAAAGGTGATCAATCAAAGCATTTAAAGCAGCATTCCTAAGCTTAGTCCTTGATCTAGTCATAGGTCCCGCCATGTCACTTAGAGGATCTCGAACATATCCTTTAAATGTTTGATCAAGTCGTGGAATGTCTTCATTTATGGTGGTGGTTGTATTGGCATCTCCATCACAAACCCTCACCACTCAGACCGATAACGGGGCCGACAATGGGTCACCACTCAAACTCTTACCACTCAAACCCTCACTGCTCGAACCTCTCCACTTGAACCATCTTGTAGGACCCTCGTACTCCCTCTACTCGAACTCCCTCTCCACTTGAACCCTAGTACCACTCAAACCATCACAACTCGAACCTAGTCCTTGTAGAACTTTTCCACTCTAACCTCTACTCGAAACATCACCACTCGAATCAGTACCACTCAAACCCAGTAGTACTCGTACCATTTCCACTCGAACCTCTATTTGAACTCTTTGCACTCGACCCTCACCATTCGAACTCTCACCAGTTGAACCTTCTCCACTTGAACCTTCTCCACTCAAACCTCCTATACTCAAATTGTTTCCTCTCGAACCCACACCATACGAACCCAGTGGCTCGAGGGGGGATGGTTCGAGTGGTGGCAGCTCGTGTGTAGGAAGCAAGTGTTAAAGATGGTGGATGGTTGGAATGGGGGATAGTTGATGATTCGAGGGGTGAAGATTCGAGGAGTGGATGGTTGATGGTTCGAGGGATGAATGGTTCGAGGGGTTCGAGGGGTGATGATTAGAGGGGTAATGCGTCGAGGTGTAATGGATGTTCGAGGGGTGATGGTTCCAGGGATGGATGGGTGATGGTTCCGGGGGTGGATGGCTGATGGTTTCAGGGGTTCTAAGGGTCACGATTTGAGGGGTGGATGGTTGGCTCGAGGGGGTAGAGTTGTAGATGTTCAGGGGGTGGCGTGTTGGTTCGAGGGATGGATGGCTGATGGTTCGAGGGATGGATAGTTCTAGGGGTTCGAAGGGTGATAATTTGAGGGGTGGATGGTTACTTTGAGGGGTGGATTGTTGCTTTGAGGGATGGATGGTTCCAGGATTAGGAACAAACTGTTCAAGGTCAGAGTGGTGGATGGTTAGAGTGGTGGCGCGGTGGATGTTCGAGGGATGATATTTTGAGGGGTGATGGTCCAGGAGTGGATGGTTGATGGTTCTAATGGTGGCGAGGCGGATGGTTGATGGTTCGAGGGGTGATGATCCGAGGGTGATGGTCCTAGGAGGCGGATGGTTGATGTTGGAGGTGTGGATGGTTCAAGTGGTGGTGATCTGATTGTGATGGTCCTCGAGGTAGGTGGTTGATGGGTCGAGAGGTGATGCCTCGAGGGGGATGGTTGATGGTTCTAGGGCCTCAAGGCGGATGAATCGAGGGATGATAACTCGAATCAACACCCCTCGAGGCAGATGGTTGATGTTTGAGGGGTGGATGATTCGAGTGGTAGCGAGGCGGTTGGTTGATGGATCGAGGGATGATGCCTCCAGGGGGATGGTTGATGGTTGCAGGGGCTCGAGGGTTGATGATTCGAGGGAGGATGCCTCGAACCCATCGAGGCAGATGGTTAATGTTTGATGGGTGGATTGTTCTAGTGGTAGGGAGACCTCGAGGCGGATGTTTGATGATTCGAAGGGTGGATGGTTCGAGTGGTGGCATCGTGGATGTTTCGAGGGGTATATGTCTCGAGTGGGTCATGGTTCGAGAGCTAATGTTATTGGTTCAACGCTCTCAGTGGTATACCCCTCTTGGGGGGTGGTGTACCCTCGAGGGCTGGTGTACTCTAGAAGGGTGGATGTGTAGCCTCTCGAGGAGCGGGGGTACCCTCTCCATTGGTGGATGATATTTGAGGGGTGATGGTCCCAGAAGTGGATGGTTGATGGTTCAAGCGGTGGCGAGGCGGATGGTTGATGGTTCCAGGGGTTCCAGGGGTGATGATTCGAGGGTGATGTTCCCATGAGGCGGATGGTTAATGGTTCTAGGGGTTCAAGGGGTGATGATCCGAGGGTGATGTTCCCAGGAGGCAGACGGTTGATGTTCGAGTGGTGGATGGTTCGAGTGGTGGCGAGGCGGATAGTTGATGGATCGAGGGGTGATGCCTCGAGGAGGGTGGTTGATAGTTCCAGGGGCTCGAGGGTTGATGATTCAATAGAGGATTCCTCGGATCAACCCCCATCGGGTTGGATGGTTGATGTTCGAGGGGTGGATGGTTCAAGTGAAAGGGAGGCCTCGAGGTGGATGATTGATGATTCGAGAGGTGAATGGTTCGATTGGTGGCGTGGTGGATGTTCGAGGGCTGGTTCGAGGGGTGATTGTTCCAGGAGTGGATGTAAGATGATCTGACAGATGGATGGTTGATGTTCCAGGGGTGGATGGTTGATGTTCCAGGAGTAGATGGTTCGAGTGGTGTTATCGTGGATGATTCGAGGGGTATATGCCTCGAGTGTGTCATAGTTTAAGAGCTAATGTGGATGGTTCGACGCTCTCAGTGGTATACCCCTCTCGAGAGGTGGTGTACCCTCGAGGGTTGGTTTACCGTAGAGAGGTGGATGTGTGACTTCTCGATGGCTGGTGTACCCTCGAGGGCTGGTACACCTCTCTCGAGATGTAGATGGCGTACCCTTGAGGGGTGGAAGATGTATTCCCTCCGGTGGTGAATGGTTTACCCTCTCGAGAGGTAGATGGTGTACCCTTTGGAGAGGTAGATGGTGTACCCTTGAGGGATGGATGGTACTCTCTCCAGTGGTGGATGGTACACCCCTCTTGAGAGGTGGTGTTATAACCTCTCGAGGGGTGGATGGTACTCTCTCCAGTGGTGGATGGTACCTTCACTAGTCGACTCTCACTGCTCGAACCTTCACCACTTGAACCTTCTCCACTCAGACCCTTTCCACTCGAACCTTATACTCAGAGCCTTTCTACTCGAACATCCTCTACTCGAACCCTTTCCACTTGAATCCTTTCCACACGAACCCAGTACCACTCAAACATAGTATCACTTGAACCCTCTCTACTCAATCCCTCTTCACTCGAACCGTCTTCACTCGATTCCTCATCACTCGAACCCTCACCACTGGAACCAGTACCTCTCGAAACCTCTCCAATCGAACCCTCTCCATTCGGACCCTCACCACTGAGGCTTGGCGAGCCATGGCTTGCCGCCGGGTGGCTAGTGGAGAGGAATGTGGCGGTGGTGGAAGGGGGTCTATGTAGAGAGGGAGGCGTACTCAAATTCTCACCACTCGAACCAGGACTACTCAAAATATTTGCACTCGATGCTCTCAACTCAAAACTTCTCCATTCCAACTTGTATCATTCCAACTCTCTCCACTCGAACCTCTCCACTAGAGCCCTCTCCACTCGAACCAGTACCACTCGGACCCAGTACCAGTCGAACCCAGTACCACCCGAACCCAATATCACTCGAATCTCTACTCAAACCCACTCCACTCGAACTCTTATTACTCAAACCGCTCGATTCAAACAACCTCCATTGGAACCATCTCCACTCAAACCCTCTCCATTCAAACCCTCTTCACTCGAACCCTAACCAGTCGAAGGCTCACCACTCGAACCTCACTACTCTGAACAGTACCCTCGAACCTAGTACCACCCGAACCTCTTAACTCGAACTACTCCACTCGGACCTCTCCACTCGAACCTCGGCTGGAACCCTCTATTCGAACCCTCTCCATTCAAACCCAGCACAACTCGAACCCAGTACCACTCGAACCCTCTCCACTCAAATCCTCTATTCGAACCGTCTCCATTTGAACCTCTCCACTCAAATTCTCATCACTCGAACCTCGAAGCCCCTCTGCTCAGATTGAAACATTTCTTTGCCTCTTACTGCGCTGGTTTCTGATGTTCCATGCCACAAAAGAGCTAGGTTGGGTTTTGATGCTCCATGCCACAAAAGAGCATTAAAGGAGGCGCAACACTGATAAATGCTAAATTATATAACCTGTTCTACATATGAGTTCAGAATTAAAGTTGATGACTCTTCTAAATGTACATTTTGGCAAGCATGATGACCAAAAAAAGGCCATACACTGAGTACACGAAATTAGCACCTGTGGGACAGATGAATGAAAACGCGGAGTGTATAAAAGGCTTCCTTTCACTTCTTAGCTCTAGCTACATAATTAAAATCGCAGTCCAATCAGTAAATCACTACAAATGAAAACAAAATATTTTCAACAAACTAAGAAAACAATGATATAAGCATGCATAAAAACCCAGAAAGAAGTATTTCCAAGAAAAATCCATCACCACCATTTGCTCCTTCATACCAAACTCCGTCAGAAAGAACCGCCCAATTCATGTAGCTGCCCTGAATCGCGAAGGCACGACCGAAGGGGAAAACAAGGAGAAAACAATGAGCAAAACAAGCCAGACAATTCAACAAACACCTTGCGTTCACAAATAAAAAATTGATAGGTTGAAGGAGAAGAACACATGAACATTAGGAACCCAGAGAAAATACCAAAATCACATTCTGTTGGACTCTATTTTGACTAAGAGATTGAAAACATACCAGAAACATTACACATATCGGAGCAACGATGATGGAAAAGGCGGCCAATTTTGGTTAGGAAAACTATGAAATTACCTTGTGGAACTGTGGAAGGATAGGAACCCAACCATCTGAGAGCAAAATCTTACGGAAACCAAAAAAGAGAAGATACATGTAATTCGAAAGAGGTTCGGATATGGGCACGTATAAAAGTAGAGGACACACGTTGAATGATGTAAAACAGATAAACATACACAAATCACGACAATAATGCGTAGGAGGGGGAGGGGGAGGGAATAAAAACAAAATCCAGGAAATTCTGACGAAAAATTATTGTTCATAAGGGATCCACTTTTTTAAGATATAGAGATGTTCACTCCGCAATTGCTTGACAAAAAGCACATGTACATTCTTTCCAAAAAAACACACATGTACAGTATTTTAAATACTATTTAAAGTATTAGTTTCTTTTTATTTTTTAAATTAAGAAATTAATTAACAGATACGTTTCACGCAATTGCATAAGTCTTGCAATCTACTATCCGATGCATGAATACCAAATCTTCATTTCAAAATGAAAATGCCACAAAATGAAAAGTTTGAATTAAATTTGCTGGTCATCCTAAGTTTTTTTCCACAAATGAAATTCTGTTAATGAATGCAGTCCATTGTTATTTCAGTACTACTCTATTTTCGTTTTTGTTTTTTTTTGGTGTGAAATCCGCTCTAAATTTTGAGTTATCTGTAAATTGAGAAAGGACTCCGGCATGACTAACACGTGTTGTTATAAACGTCTTTCTGCTATTTCCAAAACTTTGCCCAAACGACAGTCTTTCCATACGTTTATAAAAAAATGAGGTTTAATTAGAATAATAAAATGTAAAATATCTTAGTTGCAATATTAAAAATTTAGTATGCAACGTATAGTGGTTATAAAATTTATAACCCGATTTATGTAACCCAAATATTTTATCTTCATTTATTCTAATTTACACTTTAAACCTTGGTCTTTCTATGACTTTTGAAAAGACCATCTTTCAAGAGACGAACTCTTATCTTAGACTTTCCGTTTTAATTTTCACGAGTTAATGGTGTTAAAATTTTCATTTTAATTTTAAAGAGTTAAAGGTGTTAAATTTTCACGTTTTAATCTTCACGGGTTAAATATGTATCATTTGGACAATAACATTTTATTAAGATTAAATTATTTTTTTAGTCCCGTACAAAGTATCTTATATCATATTTTGATTCTCGTTTGCAAATCAACCCTTAGACAGTACCCCACAAATTCAGAATGATTTGTGTGGTCCCCAAAGGTGGTTTTTAGGTAAGACTAAATGGTTTTCCCTCGCCGCCGCCAACCACGGCGACGAAAGCTTGCCGACTTCCAGAGATTTAGCCTCGGTCGTCTCTACAACCACGCTCGTCGCCAAGTTTTTCCAGAGATTTAGTCTCGGTCTTCTCTGCAACCACGCCCGTCGCGGAGTTTTTCATTAGATTTAGCCTTGGTCGTCACTGCAACCACGCCCGCAGCCAAGTTTTTCCAGAGACTTAGCCTCGGTCGTCTCTGCAACCACGCCCATCGTCAAGTTTTTCCAGAGATTTAGCCTCAGTCGTCTCTGCAACCACGGCGACGGAGACCTCCACCCGGTCAATCCTCCCCCCTCTCGGAATCCCCCTTTCACTCCGCCCAGCCTCGATCGTCTCTTCATTTCCAGAAATTTAGAGTTTTTCCAGAGCTTTTCCCGTGGACTCAGAACGGAGAAGTTCTGATGGGCTCAGAACGAAGAAGAAGAAATGTTTTTCACTTTTCACTTTTATTTTTTTTAATCCAGGGGTAAAATGGTTATTTTACATATTTTGACTAATTTTACCATTGACCTTACCTGAAAACCACCTTTGGGGACTAAACAAATCGTTCTAAATTTGTGGGGTACTGTCTAAGGGTTGATTAGCAAATGGGGACCAAAACATGGTATAAGATACTTTATAGGGGACTAAAAAAATAATTTAGTCTTTTATTAATATTTTAAAATAAACATCATTGAAATTAATAAAATTTAATCATTACATTATATGCATTTCAACGAATTTAATAAGATTTTGTGTGTCATATTATTTTAATTTATGTATCAATAATACACGTTAAATTATACATATGTAAAACATATTAATAACCAAATTTATATACTCCCTCCGTCCCAGGGGAATATGCAGAGAGAGAAAATCTCTCTGCAAATTTTTTCCCTAGTGAAAAGACAAAAATACCCCTACCTTTTATAACCTAGATCATACTCTCCTCTCAACTCCCGCCGCCTCCTTCTCAACCCCATTGCCTCCTTCTCCTTCTCAATTATCTCCGATGTGCCGCCTTCACTCTCTCCGTCGCACCATCTTTGCCTCCTCGACTAGGGTTACATCGAACCGGCAGCGATGTGGCGTGGGATGCCTACCCTAACTGCTCCGACCTGGGTTGCGGAGCACCATATCTGGGCTGGTGAGGATGAAGACGAGGATGACTGCTCCGGCGAGGACAAGGACGACTGCTCCGACGAGGCGGCGTGGGTCTTGGAGGACCAGATCTGGAAGGCGACGACGACGTGTTCAAGTGAAAGGCAAAGGGAGGGAGGAGTGAGGAGGGAGGAGGCTGAGGCGAGGGTAGGGGTGGCGAGGGAAGTAGGGCGAAGATTTGGTGATAAGCAGATTGGTAGGTGAGGGAAGGGTAAATTTTTTAGCAGATCTGGTGGCGAGCAGATTGGTGAAAGAAATGGTCAAATGGGGCTGGGTGACGAGCAGATTGGTGGGTAAGGGAAAGGTAAAATTTGTATGACTTAATTGTTTTTTTAGTCCCCTATAAAATATCTTATACCATGTTTTGGTCCCCGTTTGAAAATCAACCCTTAGACGGTACCCAACAAATTCAGAACAATTTGTTTAGTCCCCAAAGGTGGTTTTCAGGGAAAGTCTACGGTAAAATTGGTCAAAATATGTAAAATGACCATGATACCCCTGGGTTTTAAAAAATAAAAATAAAAAGAAAAGTCTTCGTCGTCTTCTTCGCATTAAAAGTTTTCGTCATCTTCTTCCGTCGCCGCCGTCGCCGCTTTCCACCACTGAGACACGATGCTGAACTTCCGCCACACCGGAATCCGACTCTTCAATCATCAAATACCCAGGTTAGCACATGGATTTTTTACTCCAAAACTCCAATTTAATCCCATCTTTGCCAGTAGCCCCAACCTTATTTTGGTCTTCGATCCATCCTCCATTTTTGCATAGAGTCTCCCGCCTCCAATGAATCGCGCTTAGATGTTGATCGGCGCGATAAACTTTGGAACCCGTGCTCAGATGGATCGGTTCATGGTCTGTAGAAATCCCCTACCGCCGTAAGTCTTTGATCGGGAACTTGAAGACCTAGGCAGCGTTGCTGGAAGTCCTGGGCTCCGGTCGAAGTACTCTGTTATGTCTCAGCCTCAGGCCTTTGCCGTCTTCTTCGTCATCGTCCTAGGCGGCAGCGGAAGGCAGCGAGCAGCGAAAGAAAAACTAAAGAAAAAAAAGGAAAAGAACTAAAGAAAAAATAAAATTTAAAATTAGAAAATTTTAATTGAAAATATTTTTTAATTAGTAAAATTACCATTATACCACTGACTATATCGGAAAATCACTTAGCCTTACCGAAAAACCATCTTTGGGGACCAAACAAATCGTTCTGAATTTGTTGGGTACCGTCTAAGGGTTGATTTGCAAATGGGGATCAAAACATGGTATACGATACTTTGTAGGGGACTAAAAAATAATTTAGCCAATTTTTATTAGGGATAAGTGCCAATATAACCCTATCTACTTGAGTAAGTGTCAATATAACCCTAACTAGTTAATGAAAGTGCCAATATAACCCTCAGACCCCATTTCCGGCATTAACCTCAATTTTTCAACATTGACTCTATGTAAATTGACCAAAATACCCTTTGGACTAACTCTGAAATTGGGTGGACAATTTTACCCTCATAGTTAGCCGGAACGTCATAGTTCGTTGAAATTATGTAGGGTTATATTAGCACATTATGCAATCTTATTGGGTTATATCAGCACATTCCTAATGTTTGTAGGGTTATATCAGCACATTTCTAATGTTTGTTGGGTTATATCAGCACATCCTTATAACTTATAGGGTTATATTGGCACTTTCACTAACTATATAGGGTATATTGGCACTTTCGAATATTGAAAGGTTATATTGGCACTTATGTCAACTAGGTATGGTTATAAAAGTATTTTTTTTCTTTTTATTAAATAAGGGTAAATGCATCTTTTGAAATGATAAATCTTACTCCCTCCGTTTTTTTTTCATTGGCACACTTACTAAAAGTGGTATTTTTTTAAATTGACACTTGCTATTTTGGGCAAGTTTAAGGTTTTTACATCCACTCATTTTACTTTCTCTTCTTTCAATTCAATTTCATCCACTCATTTAGCATCTCCTCAATTCTAACACCAAAAGAGAGGTGCCAATAAAAAAAAAATGGAGGGAGTACTAAAAGAAGAAACTGTGCAGATTTGCTTGGAACACTCAAGGAAATTGTGTAGATTATCATGGGACGGAGTACAATTAGCCCACTGATGAAAAAAAAAGTTTCAATGTCAACAATAAATTAATAATCACGATAATTAAAAGACAATGCTTAGGTATAAATTCAAAATCAACGGCTAAACATCTGAATTAGGAGATGACTAATAAGGAAGGAATCGGCAATATTGCTGGAATCTCAACTACCAGTCTCCTAGTAGAAAAAAATTACATTTAAAAAAAATTGTTTTTCATAAGTAACCTTCACAGTAATTTCAATTTTACGCAATTATGGAAATCTGCACTAAAATATAATAATAAATTAATGGAGTATGTAGAGTTTTCCAATAACTAGTAGGAGTATATATATCTTCATCTTCAACCTCAAAATCTTCTCCAGAAACAGAAAAAGAAAATCAAGATTTGATTTTTCAGAAATTTTCAAATACTAGCATGAAGCTATAAAATATAGTACTAATGTAAATTATAGTAAAGTCAGTAAGCTGTAATTTGCATTTAAAAATAATGCAGGAGTTTAATCAGAACCAGTACCAGCACTTTCCCAGTGGAAGCGCCGCCGGTTTCGGCGGCGGCGCTCCTCTGAAACGGCAGAAGCCCTTCCTGGCGCCGCTCACAGTTCCGCTGGGGCACGTGTGCTTCCGGCTACTCTGTCACGCGTCGCGCGTGGGAGGCATAATCGGCAAGTCCGGGGCCGTTATCCGGCAGCTGCAGCAGGATACCTCCGCTAAGATCCGAGTTGAGGACCCGTCCAACGGCTCAGACGACCACCGAGTCATCGTCATCATAGGCTGGGCTGTAATTAACCGGCGGTTTAATATCAATCCCGCCGCCAGAGAAGCTGGCTGCGGTGATGGTGAGGAAGTGGCGGAGGTGTCTTCGGCGCAGGAGGCGGTGGTGAGGGTGTTCGAGAGGGTGATTGAGGTTGCGGCGGAGAGCGGCGTGGCGGAGATTGCCGGCGGGGGCTTGGCGTCGTGCCGGCTGTTGGCGGACGCAGTTCAGGTCGGTTCCGTCATCGGGAAAGGCGGGAAGGTGGTGGAGAAGATGAGGAAGGACACTGGCTGTAGAATCAAAGTATTGAAGTCTGAAAAGTTTCCTACTGATGAAATGGTAGAGGTAAAAAAAACAGGCATTTCTTTCGCATATCATAACATGCTATGATTTTATAAACCTAACTATCTTACATGTAAAATTCATGGATTGGATTAATGTTCTTACTTATTTTGACATAAATGAAAGCATTTAGTGTATATATGTGCAGATTGAAGGTGATATAATGGCAATTAAGAAGGCACTTATTGCTGTAACCCGTTGTCTTCAGGACAATTTTCCAAGTGCTGACAGAGTAAGGATGACTCCAGTTCAGGAGCCTTACCTCACGCTTCAACCGGGCAGACCGGTTGAAGCCTTACCTCAGGAGGCTCTGCCTGAGGATCATTTGAGAATGATGCCAGTTCCACAAACTGTGGAAACAACCTCCTTCAGAGAAGCTGACAGGGTTCCCCTTATGGAGCCAAAGCCGCCTCAGTGTGAAGTTAGTTTCAAGATTCTTTGTGTAAATGATAGAGTAGGGAGTGTGATCGGTAAAGGAGGCTCGATTATAAGGGGTCTTCAAGCCGAGTCAAATGCTATGATTAGTATTGGGCCTATAATTCAAGACTGTGAAGAAAGGGTGATAACTATAACTGCATTTGAGGTTTATTTAGCTTCTAGCTTCCGTATTCCTTGTGGTATTTAAATGTATCATATGGTAGTGGAATCGTGATTTGTTTCCTTTTGGTTCTTTCTCAGAACGTGGACTCGCGAGAATCGCCTGCTCAGAATGCTGTTATGCTTGTTTTTGGTTGTATTGCGGAGCCTGGTTCACAAAACAGGCTAGATTTGGGAAAAGATGCATTGCCTATTTGTGCAAGACTCGTGGTACAAATAAACCAAGTTGGTTGTTTGTTGGGTAAGGGAGGCACTATAATTTCGGAGATGAGGAAGACCACTGGTACTTTCATAAAAATATTCGCAGGTGACCAAGTCCCAAGGTGTGTCCTAAATACCGATGAAGTTGTACAGGTACTTTCCTTTCTACCACTTTAAGTTTTTCTTCCTTAAAACTTATAGAGAAGATTAAGTAGAATGAACAAAGCCCTAGTTGTCTTTTATTCATGTTTTCCTTGTTCTTAGTTTAACTGGAATAGATCCCCTATGCAATACATTATTGTTGATTGCTGTTTTTCTTAAAAGAATAGAACTGGAGTTCATTGTTGTCCTGAACAGCAGTTTGTTCTAGTTGGAAGAAATTGTTATGCGACCTGTTATGATTAGTTAATAGGTGGCATTGCAGATAAAATTTTCTTGTCGGAAATAACTAAGCCTTTATCCCTAGCAATTGTTTCTTATCACTCCAACAGTCAGTTAATCAATGAAATAGATACCTAAGTTGTGCGTATTCTACTCCCTCACCCACTAAAACATTGCCGAGCACCAGTATTAGGCTATCTAGAGTTATACACTAGTTGATCCAAACCTTGTGGGCCTCTGAATTATTGGAGACCATTCTCCGTAATATTGTTAAAAACACCTTCCAAATTCATTCTATTAAATATTCTCTGGTCAAAGTATCACCAGTCTCTTTTGCTGATAGAAACTCTAACTCAGAAGGTGGTGTGTTCTCTTCTTTGTCAGATTAACGGTGAGCTTGGGAATGTACGGGCTGCACTGTATCAAGTTACTAGCAGGCTGCGCAATAATCTTTTCTCAACTAGAGTGGCGAATAGTATTGGAACAGGTGTCTTTGGAAGTGGTAGAGACCAACCTCTGCCTGGATTTCTTCCACCTACAAATGTCCCTAACAGTTCCAATAAACATAATACCTTGTCAAGGAGCATGAATAATCTCTCTCTTTCTGAAAGTGCAAACCACACCCCTCCTGCAAGACCATGGACATCACAGGTGAAAGAAACTAGTACTTGTACTTCAATAGTAGCTAGATTTATCTCGGTTACTAAGTACCAAGTTTTTTTGTTGTGGTGGTTAATTGCAGGGCGTACCAGGAGTGGACCACCAAAGAAATCCTGTTGATGATGGAGGAGCGACTTCAGTTAAAGGTGGTGTGGAACTTGGCAGGTTAGTAATGTGATAATCTGGATTCAACTCGTTGCTTAGAAGCTTTTCCTGTTCAGCACTATGCAAATTTGGAAGTTTGACTTTAAAATATGCTCTGATAATTGATGTGATGAAACTTGTTTCCAGCTTTCGGTCTATGCATAGAATTTATGAAACGTTAATTAATTAAAGGTGTTTAAGGTCGTCTAGAATTGATTTTGGGTTGAATATTTGAAGCATAGATTTGTAAGATTCTACCAAACACACCCCTAGCAAGTGAGAGAAATATAAAGTCATAATAATTGTTTTTTTTCTCCACATATCGCCAAAATGTAATGAGAACTAGAGTCATTGGTGAAATCCCCACATGATACAATAGTTGTCTCACGTATTAGATCAGATGATATCCTATTGTGTATAGTAAATTTTAATCTTACGAGTGTATCTTGCACTAGCTCTGTGATATTCAAAGTAGGAAGGATAATAAGTTAAGCTTTGCATATTTTAGGTTGGTGATTATTAGGGAAGTTACACTGGTTTCATATTAGCTATGCTTTAATAATGTAAATTCATGATATTGATTCTCATTTAACAGTAAAAATCGACCCGGTGAAAAGGGGGGAAAAAAGATGGAAGAAAGAAACAGTTATAAATATCATTTTTTGTTTTTTTTTGAAGTGCCAAATCAACATTCTTCCCTTGTATATAAGCTTGGATTCCAAAATGTAAAACATGTAGGGACCAGAACTTATTAAGATTCACTGTTGAGAAACTGACAATTTCATTTACTTTATGTATTAAGGTTTCGAGTATCTGTTATGTAACCTCCTCTTTAGTTGGGACTTGGGAGCATATGCTTTCATATAGTATTGCACTACATCTGAAACTTTTATCTTATTCAGCTGATCCAACTTTTGATGATAATCCTGCTATCTGAATGCGTTTATAAGTTTTTTTGTATACCCTTTCGTTGCTAGTGGCTGACTACTTCAGGTCAAACATATTTACTCTCTCTTGTTCAATACACAGTAGTTTAAATGGTAGTTTGTTGCTGCGCTTTACCTATCTTGCTTGTTATAATATGTCTGTGGCCACTGATTCACATTAACTCTAACCAGTGGAAGTAGAACTGCCATTGTCACCAATACTACTGTGGAGATTATGGTTCCTGAGAATGTAATTGCCTCAGTGTACGGAGAAAATGGCAGCAATTTGGCTCGCCTGAGACAGGTGGAGTTTCTAACTGTTTTCGGGTCATACACATTAAAATATAGTTCTTGGCAAAGATCAAAGATCAATTTCGGTTCATTTTTCTTGTTTGTTCATCAGATTTCTGGCGCCAAGGTCCTGGTGCACGAGCCGCACAATGGAGCAACTGACCAGATGGTGGTGATATCGGGTACTCCAGACGAGACACAAGCTGCGCAGAGCCTTCTGCATGCATTCTTACTCACAGGCTCTTCATAAATAGGCATTTGCATACAAGTACAAACTAGGTCAAGATGTATGTTGGTAGTAAGTTACTGGCAATGGCTATACTCCAGCTAACTAGTACTAGCAGTTAATCGATGAAGCAGATGAGTACAGTGGAGAGATAGATAGATATGCATACAACTTTTGGTCCAATCATTCTGCCACATACAATCAAGAAATTGTGTGAGTATATTTCGCTCTCTTAAATTATATTTTTTTCCAAAATTTTATTAATGGCTTTTGTATTAATTTTTATGCAGTTCATAAGAGTGTGTTTTGGAAGCGTTATCTCCAAAAATTACTTTGTTAATTTTACTTTGAATAGAATGGAATTTTTTTTGTCAGAATTTATATTTTACAAACAAAGAACACACCAGACTGGATCATAACTTTTCAAACTAACTCTTTTTTCATACAAGAACTGCAAAAATTAAAAAGAACAAAGCTTTGGTCATGTTTGGTAATTAGGTGTTGGCAGTTGGATGCTAGCTATTTTATTTTGTTAATCTTTTTTCCAGTTGTGGGAGTATTTGGGAATCTAAGTCTTGGTAAATTATATCGTGCCCCGGAGATACGATTACTCCCTGGGTTTGAAATCAGAGCATATGTCCAGTATTGGCCTCACTTTACAAGAACATTTTGTAGTCTTAATAAGAGAGGGGAGAGTTAAGAATTTACCGGGAGTGAGATATCACCTAAATGCTACCAGAGTAAAGGATTGTCAACAAAAGGGTGTTTTGGTGCGTAGTTTGCCAAAACAAACAGAGGAATTTGCATCCTGGTAGCAACTGCTAATGGTTGTATTCAAGCGAGCTGATACCAGTAATTATAATAGGTGACAATGTAAACAGCACATCATACACACTTCTCCATTTCGCCAAAAACAATCAAAAAACCTTAGTAATGCATATGTTTTCACCATCAATCACAGTACACGTTACAAGAAACAACGTGGGCATGCTTGCACTGTTGTCTGAAATAACACCATTCACTCACACATTAGTATTGAACAGATTGAGGGAGGCAGCATTCGATCTATGCGGCTGCTGTTGTTGCTAGCACAGGTTTGAGAACAATCTCCACGTTGTCATGAACTCCTTGGAGGAGTAGCTCCCCATCGTATGTCAAAAGCTTGCGTTTCTTGGCCGCCCTCAGGGTCCCAACAAGCGCTTCGAAGATGTTTGCACATCTATCGTCGTGAAACAGAACCCCAAATGTGACCTTCAAGAGTCGAAGGCAGAGTAGGGTTACATTCACAAGCAAAAACTCCAATCCGAAAGGTAATGAACTTATTGGAGACACTTAGCTAAAAGGTTCTCGAAACAAACATCTACAACAGCAAGGATCACACTATTATAACCGGTTTCTCTACAGCTATGCATTAAGATTTACTTAATGTCTCGCTATCCTGTTCGAACAAAACAGAGTTATACATCAGGGAGGGTTATATGTTAGGCGCAGTGGCGTAACCAGGAATTTATGTTACGTGGTCCGACATGATCCCTACGATCTGGTTCCTCCACTCACACAAACACACACCGATGGTTAGACTCAATTCCAGTTCAACATCTCATACTCCCTCCATTTTCTCAAGTTTGAAACATTTAGTCTTCTATGGCAAAAAGTGAACGACTCCCGTCACCCATAAATCTTTACAACTCCCCGCACAATTCAACTTGCCTAAATAACACCACCTAAAACTATCGATGTAAATCTTACTAAAACAAAGGTAGTACTGAAGCCACAAATTCAAGACATTGCCCATAAAGCTACCCATTTCAGAGTACATCCTAAACACACCAAAATTGAAGGCCCGACAACACCATTTCATTACTTGAGATCAAACCAAAAAACATCATTAAAAACAGCTAACATTCTCAAGATCAGATCTTTATGCAAAATTACACAATAAACATGAAATTTTGATTTGATTACAAAAGCTGAGATTGGTAATACCTTGTAGGAGCCATCGTCCTGGGGTTTGCCCAATCTTTTGATCTCTTCTTTGAGCTTTCCAACCTCTTCCTCAACATTCATTTTTCTGTTTTCGTTCGAATGATATTATGATATTATGGAGTCGGGGCTTTCGGGATCGGATTTTCCTCCCAAAATATTATGTCAGACAGAGCAAGCTCATCTCCTGGTCCCACTCCTTATCTTTCTTCCTTTTTAAAAATCATTATCTTCTCTTTCTTTCTTCTTTCCCTAATTCAGGATTTTAAATCCCTGATTACAGATTTTAAGGGGAAAAAGGTGTTCAAGTAATGAATAAATTCTTTACGTCTCACGGTTAAATCAGTTATAAAATTTCTCATTTCAATAGCTGTCATGATCAAATTATAATTATTTATACATTTAATATAATTTAAAAGTTATTCAGAGTTATAAAAATCACATGCAATAAATAAAACCAATATCAAATCACCTCATTAATTACGTCCATTATCAAATAACTTGTCTAACAATTAGTCGGTTTAAAACAAAACTTTGCACAAGTAATATGGACAAATGAAAGATAATATTAAATAGAGTTAAATGTTTATATAACCCTCAGTTTTTTTGTATGTGCAAATATAATCTTGAGTTTTTTAAAGTGCAATTTTACCCAAAATTATTTAATTAGACAGTTGTACCCATTCATATACTCACTAATCTAAGCGGGCACTCGGATATAAGTTTGTATGTTTCGGCCGACTACGAGTATATATGCACTTTTAAAAACTGAGACTTATATTTGCACGTTCCAATGAACTGATCTAATCTAAACATTTTACTCTACTAAATAATTAGAGACAATTCATCTATTATGGAACATTATTTTCTATCAAACTTGTATCTTTGAAACAAGTATTGCATAGAGATATCTCAAGCCTCTCACAATGATTTGGTAAATCTGGCTCTTATAACTTTAATACAATTATTCATATTTTAAAAAATAATTGGAAAGAGTTTTAAATTATGTGAATCTCATTACGGAGTATAATAAATGGAACCATATCAAACAGAGAAAAGTCTAACAAATGCGGCATTTTCATAAATTTATGTACAGTGCACAAGGGTTTTTATTTTATATGTTGTAATTTTTTATAAAATTTGAATAGTATTGTATTTTATAAGTTAAAACAAGTAATAATATGTATTTGAGGGTGAAAATAAAAATATATATGATATAAAAAAATATTTTCAAAAATTCTGAATTTGATATGTACTTTAACAAATGCAATGTATAAGATAAAGTGGTATGGACATGTTAATTGTCAGGAGACCCACTCAAACAAATAACCTCATTAATTATATTAATTATAAAATAATCGCATCTAATGATTGGACGGTATAAAATAAAACTTTGATCAATTGATATAACTGTTATTATTTTTATTTTTCATTTTAGTAGTTAACCAAACCAATATAAAATCGAACCGCTAATGATTTCTTTAAAAACACTTTCTATTTTGATCTATCCTTAATTAAATTACAAACAATCAGACATTGCCATTTTTAGCAAAGTTGACCTGCTAGTGAAATGATCAAAATGCTCCTGGCCCTTGTAAAATTTACAGCCATTAAGGCTGATTAATTAGGGAATTGGTAAAGTCTCTGGACACGTGTCCAGAGATTGGTGGTTGGTGTGAGATTAATTGCTTTAATCTCCCAACCACCTGCATCGCTCCTCATGCGTCTCATTTATGCTCTCAATGCTACATTATTGCTCTTCACGCTCTCATTTATGCTCCCGACCCTCTCAAACGCTCCATTATCTTCTTCATTTCTCATAGAATCTTCACAGCTCATCCTCTCCTCTCTTTCAAATCTGAAAACCTTAGCCGCTCAACCTCTTTTCTACCATCGTTCTTACTTGGAAACCTGTGTTTTTTGTGTTGATTTTACTTGGTTAAATGATCTTTTATTACAGTTTGTTGTTTCAGATCTAGGATTTTCTTTATTTTGTTTGGGGTTTTGAAAACAAAATCAATTTCTTCACTTTTTCGAACAGAAATCGCAGCATTTTAAGGCTCGATTTATGTTTGGCTGGTTGATGTAGGGTTTATTGAACATAAACAGATGTTTATGTACTAGCTTCAGATCTAAGGTATTTCTCGTGTTGGATCTGTGGTATTTTCCATTGTTCTTGGGTTTTTCTTGTTGAAAACTGAATGCATGTGTCTGATTCTTGGCTTTCATGTTATTTTTCGAGGTAAATGAACATGGGTTCGTCATTTTTGAGCTGAAATTCATGCTCTTTGTGGTCTGAGTTCCGATCTAAGTTATTTATGGTGTTGTAACTGTGATATTTTCCATTTCCCTTCGGTTTTTGTTGTTGAAAACTGACTGCATGTTTCTGATTTTGATTTTTATATTATCTTCCGAGGTTAATAATTTTTTGTTCATTTTTTTAACTGAAATTCATGATATTTGTGGTATGGGGTCCGATCTGAGTTTCTCCTCAGGTTGGATATGTGATATTAGTCAATGATCTTCGTTTTGTTGTTTGAAACTGAATGCATGTGTATGTTAAAAACTGATAATGTTGTTCTTTGTTTGCTTGGTTCAGATCTAGGGTTTGCATTGTGTTGGATATGCCATATAATGTATGTTAACATTGTGTTGACAATTTCTTTTTGAACTGCCTCCGATGTGCACTGTGACAGATTGCGATAAAAATGTGAACTTATTCCGGTCATGCTGTAAGCCTTTTCTGATTATACTGTGAGCATTTTCTAACTATACTGTGAGCCTTTTCAGATTATACTGTGAACCTAATCCAATTATGCTGTGACCTGATTCTCATTATAGTTTACTGATATCTACTAATTGTTTGCATCTGAAACTGATGGATCATGGTGATAGGGTTGTGACTAGTCAGGGTAAGTCTGTCCCATGCCAACCCTTGAGTGAATCTGAGTTTGACTCCCAGTTTCAGTCTAGTTTTGATCCAACATTATTTATTGGGCTTGATAACATTGAGTCACAACCAAAGACCAGTACAGTTATCCCACCCTAGTACCCTGTCATTGATACCGATTCAGTTGAGTCTTGGGATACCCCTGTGGCCACACATTTTAGCCATGTACCTGAATTTGTCCTACACCACTCATAATCAGGTGATGATTCAGAGAAACACAGCCCCCTGATACTGATCCTCATATAACACAACCCCCTGATCCTGACATTGATTCTGATGAAACCCAATCCCCTGATTCTGATGAAACCCAACCCCATAATTCCAATGAAACACAACCCCCTGATTTCGATGAAACCTTACCCCCCCTGATACGGATCCTGATAAAACACAGCCCCCTGATCCTGACAATGATTTTGATGAAACCTAGCCCCCTGACTCCGATGAAACCCAACCCATTGATTCTTATAAATCTGGTTCATCTGAATCTTGGTGTGATCCACATCCTTCAGTGTATTTCAAGGGTAATGAATTCCCTAAGTATGGCGAGCCAGGTTTTTGGGAAACTGGGGCTTGTCTTTATCCTGGTAACTTGCCAAAAAATGTGCTTAAAAGATATCCTGATGCTGGAAAATAGTGTCATTATCCACAGGTTTGTATTTTTGGCTTCTTTTCAGCTCTGATCTAACTTTGTAGTTTCAAATTGTTATACATATACTAATCGTCTGCCTCTTAATGCGGGATTGTTTATACAGTGTGGGTGTTGTTGGCTTTTACAGTAACTACTTTATTTTGTGTTTTTCTGTGGTTACCTGTTTGCTACTTGGTTGTGATAGCACATGTGCTGCTTGTTATATGATGGGTTTTTAAATCTGGGTGATGTTTAACTTCAAACATGCAACCACTCAAATTTTGGCTCAGATTCAATTGAAACCTCGGGTAACTGTTCCCCATTTTTCAACTGAATCTGAAGTAGAACCTGATTAAGGCAAGACATGTTTCAGACTAGGGGCAATAATGGGAGTAGTAAATTGCGATACATGTTCATGTGGTTTATATATGCAGCCATGCAATGTTATTCATTAAACTTACCTGACCATTGCAGGGCATTTGTTTATTAATGTCATAGCTAATATGTGTGCTAGTTGGGTATGTTCTGGTTGAACCTATAATTTATGATGTAGTTGTGATGAATGAATAAACATACAGTCAGGCTTATTAGTTGCTAAACTAATCTGATCTTGGTGGGGTATGATGTGATTAAACCCGCCTCTAAAATTATTTGCTAAGTTGACCATGTTGTAGTTGTTAGCCACGTATGATGATACCTTGCATGAACATTTTGGCAGCAACCATGTTTTTACAAACATTAGGATGTCAGCTTCATAGTGTTTGTCACTTTGTTGTTATATGTGCTACTTGCCATTCATCCCGGTTTTAATGGTTTATCATTCTGGACTAACCTGTTTTGTCTCATACTTAGAAACATATTTTTAAACACAAGCTCATTTTAAAAAGCTTCAAACAAAAGGGAGTATAGCCCTCCCAGCTTTTACGAGGTTGCCCTTCAAACATACCAAAATAACTTGTATATTTACCCAAGACCTAAATCTAGAAGCACAACCCTACAAAAGTACATCAGTTGCATGCCTACACTAACTCCATCATGATCAGCAGATCATGTATGTTCCCGGTTCTGCCAATGGACACAATGTGTTCCAAACAAGCCCTTACTAACTCAGAATCCATAATCAGATTGTGGGGTAGCAAACCAAGCCTTCTTAGCTTTCTCTTTCCTATATGTGGCAGTTTGAACTCATTACCAGCCCTGCATTTCATGATTTCTACCATAACACTTTGCAAGCTTAGGAATATCTTGTCTATGATCCTAGGATCCTCCCTGTCAAAAGCATCATGCAAAGCTTGTAGTAGTCCATCTAGGTTTTGGCTAGGGTTTTGCTGTTGTAAGCTTTGAATTGGAGCAAAAAAACCCAAGTCCAGAATGTTTAAATCGGGTGATTTGGCTGGTTGGCAAACTAACTGAATGTTAAATCCATCTGAGGTGGTTGCAGCTAAAAATTCAGGGTCATTTGCAAATATGTGGGTAGGGGCATTATCTTGTTGTATGAGAATGTTTTTGCTTGCCCAAACTGCAATTTTTCCTTGATAACTAGCATGAGTTAAGTTATAAGCTTGTGTCTAACGACATCCGGGTGATGGATGTTATGGGTTGTGGCATCATGGTTCCCCTAGGTCTAATACAATTGTGTACTTAGCTGCTACATACTCAACATAAGGAAACACGCCTATTTTTCCATCAAACATTACATTACCCTCTATGTCAAATATAGGTCTACACACAACACATAGAAACACGAGTTTTGGTATATGATGCTTGCTTTGGGTGATTCTATATGGTTCTGGTTCATTGGGACCAAGAATATACCTCGTTGTAGCCTCTGTGATGTAGAATCACTTTTCATTGATGTGTATGATGTTGTGCATGGACTTAAACTACATGTTGCACTCCAGTTTGCTTAAACACCATTCCAACCTTGATTATTTTTGGGATGTTGTTAGGCATGGATGAACTGCATTTGTGTGGCTTCTTATCTCCTTGCTTGTTATTGCTCTCTATATATGCTACTTTTACCAACATGCAGCTTAGCGGTTGTGCTTCGTCGTGTACGCCTGAACTTAAGTGACAATGTCATTAGAGCCTCCAGGTCTATTGGCTTCTTGCTTCTTCCACAGCGCACGTGTCTTCTCGAACGGGCGCACACAAGCCTCATCATTTTGAAGTTGCTGCCTAACTCGCGCCCAGATTGTGCTGATGGTCCTTACTAAGCATGGCCATTTTTCTGCTACCTCCACTCTACTGATGTTCTCAAGATGCCCACTTTTTATGTGTTGAAGGAGAAAATGTGCAATCTCCTGCCTTTGTTTATCAGTGAGTTTTCTTCCCACCATCACATCACTACTGTTGCTCGATGATGAAGATATAAAAAAAGTGTGGGTTAGGGTTTTCTGACTCCAGAACTGGTCAAACAAAATTTTGGAGGGTTTTCTTTTGGTTTAGCGAGTTGTGAATGAGATCTATAATAAATGCCCTTTTTATAGATAAAATTTCTGAATTTTGGAGGCAATGAACAGCGAACGAAAAAGTGTAAAATTGGCTCCAAAACTAAAAATTTTGGAGTCAAACATTAAATTTTGGAGGGAATTATCAGTGCTGATACATGGCTTAGCACTATTTTCGAGTCAAATTTGGGGCAAAAAAATCAGACTTTGACATGTACTAATTTAGCTTTTTGGACTAAAAAAATGTCATTTTGCCACTATTTAATTTTACCTCTATTTTTCTCTTTCTTGCAATATATTCAGGGACGGAGAATATATGAATCTGGAAAGTGGGTCGACCACCTCCACGGCCATACCTTAACAAGCTTATAAATTGGGTAGAGGTCGAAAAAGCAAGGTGAGTCACACGAGTCAAATGTATAATATTACCCCATTACTTTTTAGGGCCCCATAAATTAATATTTTATTTTTTAAGTGAACTGAATTGTATGAAAAGAATCGAATAATAAAATTGAGAAAGTCTCCTATTAAAATAATCACGAAAATTTCATTCCAATAATTTTTACGGTTAAATCATAATTATTAATACATTACGATAAATTATAAAAAAAATTCAAAGTCATAAGAATCTCGTTTCAATAAATAAAAAATAAACATTAAGTTACATTATTAGTTACATTAGTTATACATGGTCTGATTAGCATTTCAAAATATAATTTTATAAAAAATAATAATATTTGATTAAAGTTATTTATTTGTTACCATATAAGCAAGTGTTGACATTTAAAAAAAATTTAAAATTAAAATGAAAATGAAAAGTGTGCTTATATGGAGGACCTGAGAAATAGAACACTAGAAATTGTAAAGCTGCAAAACTTTGATTTCCATTTTCCCCTTATTTATTGTACTGTATTAACAAATGAATACTCCCTCCGTTTTTTTAATAGTGACATACTTTCTAATTTTGAATATTTTTTTAAGAGTCCGTCTCTTGAAAGACGGTCTTTCCATAAGTTATGGAAAGACCAAGGCTTAAAGTGTAAATTAGAAGAAATTAAGATAAAATTTTCGGGTTGCATGAAGCGGGTTACAAATTTTATAACTGCTACATGTTTCATACTAAAACTTTAATATTGCAACTAAGACCTTTTACCTTTTATTATTCTAATCAAACCCCGTCTTTCCATAAGCCTATGGAAAGACCGTCTTTCCCAAGACTTTACATTTTTTTAATATTGGCACATTCTATTTATGGCAAGTTTAAAGTTATTACATCCACTCATTTTACTTTTTCTTCTTTCAATTCAATTTCATCCCTCATTTAGCATCTCACAAATTCTAACCCCAAAAGTGATGTGTTAATATTAGAGAAACGGAGAGAGTATTTATCGGTAAGATATAATAAAATCATTATTTTCTAATACGGAGCCGAGCAGAACAGGTACAATGAACAACGTACAACACCACCACCAGCAGCAATTACAGTCCGGGCCCCACCACCACCTTCACCACCTGGACCACCACGGTGGCGGCGGAGGAGGGGAAGAAGACGACGTCGTTCATGGCGGCGAAGGCGCCGTTGGAGGAGGAGGATCAGAATCCATGGACACTCTTCAGAATTCTCACTCTCAGATCCAATACGTCCCCAACTCCCACTCTCACGCGTTCCAGAACGGTGACGGTGCCACCGAAATCGACACCGCCATGAATGGCGTCGATAGCAGCGGCGAACACGCTTTATATCTGACCGGCTCCGAAATTGCTCCGCCTCCGCCCGGTGGAGCGGCGGACCAACTTACGCTGTCGTTTCAAGGCGAAGTCTATGTGTTCGACTCCGTTTCTCCTGAGAAGGTAGTCTTTGCTCCCAATTCGATTGAATTGGCATACTCTATTTTTCCCCCAGTTATGAATATGTTATTATAAAAATGAGGTTTTTTCCCCTGTTTAAATAGTAATTTTCTGTATCAATGCCTATAAATGCTTTGTTCGCCGCTTTCTAATGTATTGACGTGGAATTAATGGCGAAAATTGATGATTTCAAGGCTCTAATATGCACATGTGCAGTGAGTTTGTATAAAAAAATAGACCCTAAGATAAGATCCTTGTAGCCAACCCCGGACGGTGGGATAAGGCCTCAGTTGTTTTTGCTGTTGATTTGTTTCGAAAATTAGTCGGTGATCAAATTTCGATTGTCTGTTTTAGCTAATGGTTAAAATGTAGATGAGTAATGATCCTCCCTTTTCACGTTCAGGTTCAAGCAGTGCTGCTGCTTTTGGGTGGGTATGAAGTACCCTCGGGGGTTCCTGCTATGGGCATGGCTCCCCAAAACAACCACAAGGTAGTTTCTTTGTCAGTCGACTCAGTCCATTTCATACGAGTTTTCTGAGTTGGCATTGGCAAGTGGCAAGTGTTTTCAGTTGGTTCTACATGTGCAACTTTTTTGTAGAATTTTGGTGAGTTGCCGGGAAGGTCAAGCCAGCCTCAGAGAGTGGCTTCATTGAATCGGTTTAGGGAAAAGAGGAAAGAGCGGTGTTTTGATAAGAAGATACGGTATACTGTACGGAAGGAGGTTGCACTCAGGTAATATGCAGTGAAATCTGTGATAAATGATTGACTTGTGATGATGTAAATTCATTTGTTAAGGGCCTGAAGAAATGCAAATGAATTATCTTAGGTGACGAAAAACCATGTAAACCTATATCTGGTAGTCTAGTTACCGCCTGGACTCCATTTTTTTATGACTAAATAACTGGCTATTGAATTATTCAAGGATGTGAGAGGAATTTGGAAACATGTAAATATGATCACAGTTTGTTCTTCAGACTAAGATATTTTGTCTTGTTCATTCTTTTAGCCGATTAAACTAAGGATCATTCTTCACCGCCTCTAAAAGTTGCTTACCCTGTCAGAATGCAGCGAAAGAAAGGTCAGTTTACATCTTCAAAGTCAGTTTCAGATGAAGCTGGATCGTCCTCTTCAGAACACAACACAATGACTGTTGCAGAAGAGACAGAGACTACGTGAGAATTGCTTCCTTTCTCCCTCCATCTGTGCTGTATTTTGCTTATGCAGAAAAATCTTTTCCAGATAGCACTCAGGTCCCTCCTCTGGACTACTTTTTCGTATGAGTTCTTACATTTATCTCCTCTTTCTTTCTTCAGATGTAGACATTGTGGTATTAGCTCAAAGTCCACTCCTATGATGCGGCGCGGACCAGAAGGTCCTAGGACACTGTGCAATGCATGTGGACTCAAGTGGGCTAACAAGGTTGGTAACTTCTGAAACATTCCCTCGTGAAGTGTGCTAGCATTTTACTATTCTAGGAATCTTTATGAGTTATTCTATATGTCTTCAGTTCCTGTGAAATTACCAGATTATACTCATTTATTTAACTGTCTTAGGAAACTTAGAAAAAAAGATTATGAGTCACTTGCTTAATTTGGTTACCAGGATCTAGGCTATCACGCTTTAGTTTTTCCATCTTTGTCTAGTTCAATGCCTGTAACCTGTAGTTCTTCTCCAAAAATTCGGATTAGACTAGTAGTGTTTTGAATTCCATATAGCAAGATGGTTCCCGTGTCATTTAGACGGAGAAAATGACAAATAGCGGTTAAGCTTAAGAGGGGCTTTCACTGATATAATTGAACCGTGTAATAATTATTGGCAGTATATCATGGTTATGATAAAGTTCAACAAATTAAAAAGGTTTATCATGTATTTTTTGTGTTTCTTATGTTATACTCAGTTATTTTGCTTTCTGGAATCACCGTAGAGTGGATAGAAACATGATTATTCTTCTGTACACATGAATCTGTGCTAACAGCAATCCTGCGTGCCCTTTTGCCTTATGGAAAACCCTTGTGTTTCCTTTTTGTAGCTCTCAACATGTTATTTGCTTTCCTTTGCTTGCTCATTGAGCAGCGCAAACCTTCAAAAGTAAATATTTCTTCTTTATGATCCATATAAAAGATTAATCCAGTGTGCTCCCAGCATCTGTTATGGTATTCACAAACCTAAATAAGTTGATTCATCTTTCACGTAGATGCTAGTGCATCTTCTGGTCAGAACCGGTGTGTATCCTCAAATCTCTGCTACTGCTGACCACAGTTAAAATATTCATAAATCGCATTGTGTATTATGCAGGGAATTTTAAGAGACCTTTCTAAAGTCCCTCCTACTGGAATTCAGGATCCCATTGTCAAGGCTATCGAACAGGTCTGTTAAAGTCTTAAACATCTTTACCATAAGTTTTTTCCTTCTGTTATTCTCCTTCACCTTTTCTCAACCTCCTCCTTTTAAAGTTGAGACGACAAAATGAATCTTTAATACTCATCGTATGATGCTGATAGTGCAATGGTCAAGCCAATGAGTCAGAATTGGCGTCTGCAGCAGCTGATATCATCAGTTCTCCCAATGCTGATAGCTCTGCTATGAGCCTGCCAGACGGTGGGTTATGAAGTAAACCTTAGAGTCGGGGTGACATCGAACCTGCAAACTGGCACCTGAATCATGTTTGTACAAATCTTAAAGACTTTGTTTGTAGAATATGACTAACTGATTGTACATAACGACTATCGTATACTACCCTTTTTCTTCTTTTTCCAAAACATACCTATGACCATGAATAAACTAGAGATGCTTAGTTGTCGTTTTTACTGATTTCCTTTTCTGGTAACATTTATTAGGCTTTTTGAACCATGACAACTTTTTATAATGCTGTGAAGTTTTTGGAAATTTTATTAAAATTGCAGTCAAATTTGAAGTAAAAAACTCCGTGACCAAATTTTGTTAAATTTTCAAATTGGCTATTTCAGGAACGTTTGAATAAGTGGTGAGTGGCTTAGCAATGGATTGCTGGTCTGTAACTTAGTTGAAAAAGAGTAAACAGATTCTGTTGGATTAGAACGTAAACCATGGGGAAGTTTTGGAAGATACAGTATGAAGTTAGCAGGACATTTCTTCAACATGGTGGAGAAACAAAATTTGGGACTCATTAAAACAAAATTAACAGTCTGGTGAAAACGCTTTACAATTGTCAGAACTGGAACCAAGAGAGAAACGAGCATCCTACATTATTCCCAAGTAAATTATTGAAAGGATTACAATATACACAGGCCACTAGAACCAACTCCAAACATATCCAGTAACCATAACGAGGAAAATTGATGCTTTAACCCAAATACCTTGGGCTCACAAAGTACAGGTTGCCACGCAGCCACTCATTTAATTCTTTTCTCAGGCTATTGATAACATTGACTAATATCTAAAGAACTAAATTTTAAAAATTAATATGGGAGTGAGCCAGCAATTTGCGGTCTGTAATACTATCTAATCAACTTTAAAAGAAGAATACTCTGTACCACACCAGAACCAAAGCATATGGTTCCAGCCGTTTAAACCAAACCAAAACATATGGTTCCAGATGCTTGAACAATCGTCACGCCATTCAATCAGCCTACTGGTATGTATCAACTGAAGGATAGATACCCAAAGGATTTCGTCCACCTCCATTTGAATCCGCATTGTTGAAAAATGGAGAATGGAGTTCTCCAGAATGGTTGGAAGACTTGCGGGATCTGCTGCTGTTGCTGCTGTTGGCATAGAAAGACGAGGACGGTAGGCCGTGAATCTTTGGGAGACCAGTTGTGTCTGTATTCAAGTTGTAGCCCCTCTCAACTGTTTCAGCTTCGAGAGGCAGTTCATCCAATACCTAGAGAAGACGACACATATATTCAACTCCGTAGATGTGGGCACATAATCATAACTCAGGAAAAATAAAGGAAGAAATCTCACCCTGAAAGCTTGTTGGAGGACACGTAGGGTCTCTCGAGCACGTTTCCTTTTGAAAGCTATCTCATCAGGTTCCTGCAGCATCTCTTCAAATAGGTTGTCCCTGAAACACGCATATTAATCACAAACTGTTTGGCTTTTTTAAGTGGTAGGACAAAACATATTATCTTTATCCTATCTACCTGTAAAGCTTCTTGATGAACATATTGTGCAGCTCCCTTTTGGTGTGGTTTACCTGGAACATGGTTCAAAACATCAATATAATGAAAATATACACAATGATGCTATGAAATAGGAACTTCCCAAAACCAAAGCAACCTTCAACTTCAGTAGAAGTCAAACTGATTTGGATTTGGGTGAAAGACCGAGGGGGCACTAGACCTACCCCAGTCCCACAAAGGTTCTTTTCTTATTACAGTAACTAGTATACGAAAGAGGAACCTATTTGTGGGATGGAGGGCATATACAACCAAACTAATCTCGAATCCATAATTTGTGCAATTTTCTGACACACTAGTGTTGTAATTCCAAAATATTTAAACAGATAAAAGGTGTTCCATGCATCCTAAATCAAGGCAAACAAAGAACTAAAAATAAAGGTAATTTCAATGCCAGTATAGGGTAGTCAATAGCTAAAGAAATCAATGAAGATAATAGCGGTATAGGTCAGTTAGTCTATAACTACAAAAATCGATGAAGTAAAAAGCATTAACTAATATAAACATGCAACTGCCTGTGTTATTTCGATGCCAAACATGTTTATGACATATGTACCACTTAATTAAATTTCATTGTATCAGCCCCAAAATTGAAGTTTGTGCAATCATTAGAAAACAGAACTCTTTTTGAAGCAAAAAAGGTGAAGATCCAAGAAATACCAGCATACCAGAAAATGCATGATAGCTTTGGGCACAGCATCTTCAATGTTCTTTCTAACAATATCATAATATGACCTCAACAAAAGCTTTGTAATAGTAATTTCAGTAGACTCCTGCTCCGAGTGGACTTCAGATGGCCTCAGAACAGCTGGCGGCTGCAAGATTTTTTCCAGATAGTCCAAATAATGAATTGATAGATGTCAAAGACCAAAAGCAAAGTTGACTTGCATCACATACAGAATTTAGGCACTACCTCTTTCAGATGAATCATTGAAACACCATGCTCTACGCTCTGGACAGGTTCATTAAATGGCTTACTAGTGAAGTTATCTTTTATAGCAGCACGATGGTTATCAGAACCACCAAAAATCGAGGATATTCCCCAGGTTGAGCCCGTAGTAGCCCCTGCTGTGAAGCATTATGCAAACTTAGTGTTTGTGTCTTGAAAAATGCAAATATATCTCTGCTTCTAGACTAAAATTATTTTCTCGCATACAATCTGAAGAAATGCAAATAGCTAGCGGATATCTATTTACAAACTGAACATGTAAGAAATATAATCTCAATTAGGATAGCAATACCAGAACTTGCAGGTTTTTCAACATCAGCGGCAGGCCGAACACTCTGTTTCCAAGCAGAGCAGAAAGAATCAGCGTGATCAAACAAAAATATTCAGAGTCCAAACCAAAAACATGGCCCCAAAGATATGCTTCATGGCTATAAAAAAAGCATCAAAGTTCTACCTGCTCAACAAATCCATTTGCGGGTCTAGCAAGAATAGCACGAGACTTTACGGTCCTTTCAGATGCCGGTGCTTTCTCTAAATCTATACCATCCTGATAGACAATGTGAAATCAGAAACAGAAAGTAAGGCAACAGGAACCTTGTGGTTGAGAGATGAAGAGAAAAGTATAGACAAAATTTACCTTCTGTCGAGGACCAGATGCAGCTCCCTTGGACTTTACTTGGTTGTTTGCCAAATCCACAGCTTTATTACCACCGATAAAATTTGGATGGGATGTATTTATGTAATCCATCTGCAGGATATAATAATTAAATTCAAAGCAAACTACTATTCTCTATTCTTCAAGAGTAAAACTTGCCAACAAAGAAAGTTAATTTGATGCCGTGCATGCATTTTTTAATCTATGTTTATTCCAGAAACCATCCCAGCCCCCGAAGAGAAATTGTTGAAGGGAATGTCTTACCTCCATCTCAATAATATGACCGATCATTGTTTCTGAGGGTTCAAGGCCTTCACGCAAAAAATTCCCAATGACTTCATCCATGCGCTTTCGCAAAACAGGAAATCTTTGCAATTCCTGGATTACACATCGGTGGCTCATCTGAAAGGAGAACACCAGAGTTTTCTCCATTTATATGTTCTGCTTAAAACTTGCTACAGTCCACATGAACACTCTCACCTTTATAAGCTCGTCATAAATAAACCTAGCACACTGAAGACTGGGGTCCAATAACCGAGCTATCTGCCTTCGAACTAGAACTTCAAAGGGCACCTGGAGAAAAAGGTTAACCAGCATAAAAACAATATTTATGGCTAAGTGATAGCAGAAAATGACAAATAATTCAATAAGAGACCTACTTCTGGAACAAATAATCCAGATCTAGTGCCAGTTGCATTTTGGATTGCAGTACGGATGTCATCATCAGTCAAATCTTCGCAAGGATCAACTTCCTGAAAGATATATCAATTTAACATCAAGCATAAGAAAAGCAGGCTGATAAAGGTGACATCATCTGAACGGGGGCAAGAAGTGGATGGATATTGAAGATAAGGATGGTTATTCTCCATGGGGTTTACACTATCAAAGCGGCCTTGCTGTAAGTTCTAAGTTATAAATTTCTTTGAAAAGTGATGCAAACACTTCTCCTGTCATATTGGATAACATCAAAGCATGCAAAGCCAGATACAGCTACACGTGATAGAATTTGACATGACAATGATCCAGGAAATATAGTCAAAATAGCTATGAAGTGTGAAGTATTTGACAGTGGACATCCCTTTATCTTAAATCCAATTATCAAATAAGTGTCATGCGTTGATTAGGTAGAGAGCAACGGGGGAGAACGACTTCAAGCACAAAGATGTCGATTACCAGAATCACGACATTTGTTAGTAATAAGATTACATAAAAAAGATGGCAAGTTCAAAGTTTCAGAATAAAATACTGTGGGGGGGCTTAGCACAGCTGTACCAAAATAACATACCTCCAAACTCTTAACAAATATGTTCTGGAAAATGTAATGAATCCTTGCACCTCCAGATAGCTCGGTGGTGGACATTTCTCCACTCTTCCCCTCAATCATGGATGAATAAGCTGTTTAAAAAGGCCAAATTATAAAAATACTACTAGTTGGTTTGAACTGAGGAAACCGACTGCTACAAACATATAAATGTGCCCCAACCAAGAGATCATATTCATGGTATTTGTGGTATTACCTTCAGAGTATTTTGAAAGAATGTTAAGCAGCAGTGCTCCTTGCCCAGCCTAAGAATAGATAGCAAAGAAAACAATTGTATCCACTAAGGGACTGAATCCAAACTCTAAAACAAATAAGGCCTGACATAATACAACTTTTGGCCATTTAAAACTGACAATATAACTAAAGAGCAATGGAACGAATTAAACTTGAAAAGGGATCAGCCCTGCAAGATATTCCAACCCATCTTCCTGTCAAGTTATAAAATAACAAGTACCTTTGACTCAGTGACTTCTCCATAGCTAGAATGCTCTTTTGCAACAGCAACCAAATTAGCATTAATGCGAGCTTTTAATCCAGGAAGAACTGCCTTGATATGTTGCACTAAAAGCTGCAAATAAATGGGACTGAGTCAATAACTCACTTGAGATGAGGCAGCGATGTTAGAGGACATTATTCAATTTGTTTCCTATAGCAGAAGTGCAAGATCAAAGAGGCTTATTCAATAAATTGCCATTTCATGCAGTAAAAAAATCTACAGAACAAATGTCCCAACTGTAACAAGTTTTCTTCCAGCCAGGTATGATTAACTAGTAGACAGGTAAAATTGATGCAACTCAGGACGCAAATATGCACAGTTGTTTTATAAGATACACATCCTTATTAAGGAACTAGACACATTGACCTACCTGATTCAACTTTTTTGCCAACTGAGGCACGCCACAGCGATCTGCAAGGTCACTATATACCTACAGTAGATCAAACACTAATTTTAACTTATGTAAATCAGAGCCATGAATATAAAAAGGTACAAGAGATCAAAATTCATACTGGACGGCTGCGAAAGAATTTCTCCTCAGCCGTGAGTGCATCCTTTATACTTCGGTTCAACGTTATGTCCTGTTAGATAATGAATAAAAAGTCCAAACAAAGAGATCAGTAGAGCAAATTTGAAATCAACCTATCCAACATTCCAACCTACACCATAATATAGGGGCCCCACAAATAAACTTGTCACCAAAAACATGATAGAATATTGATGGTATGATGGAAAAATAAACTGGCACCTCCTCCAACCACAAATATTTACGTGTGTCAGTTCAAATGACGACCTCAGCTCACTAAAAGTACAGTCATTAACCAGTCCCCCTTACCCACTTGAGAATTGGTACAAGTGAGCAAGCAAATATGATTAGTATCTGAGGTGTAGACAAGAATTATTTTGGACTTCCCAGGCTGATTAGGCAAAAGGTCGGACAGAAACTCCACTAACATACAACCCTGGTAATTCATATCACTTCCGAATCATATCCAATCAAAATTATCACTATATAGTAATAATTGAATAAAAAGAGACCATCGGCCAAACGTCCAAGTGTTTCATAATATGCAACTTTTTACAAGACTATCAACAAATTTTAATGCAAGCTAAAGCATTGGCTGGGTTTTAAAAAGCGCAAAGTGCAGCGAAGCGCTAACGGTAAAATTTACCGAAGCGCTGAGCGCAAGCGCTCGCTTTTCGGAAAAATGCGCTCCCAAATCATGTACTAGGATTATTTCAATAAAGACACAACATAGAACTTTGAATAATAACACAATATCATAAAAAACAAATAAAACATTCAACACATTAATAACACAATCGCCTTTGTCCGATTTCTGTCTTTCTTTTGGTTTAATCCATAAATAAATTATATAACCCTAATACTATTTATTTCAGCCCAAACTCCTTTCATTTAAGAAAAAAAAGGCCCATTTCAGCACAAAAACGAAAAGCGCACTTTTTTGAGCGCTTCGCCAAAAGCGCTAAAAAGCGCTCGGAAGCGCGTGCTTTTAGTTGGCGCTGGCGCTTTTCAATACAAAGCGCTCACTTGAGCGCCTAGCGCTTTTTTGCGCTTTAAGCGCGCTTTTTTAATCCCAGAGCATTGGTGACCTATACATCACAGCAGACTACGTCAAATATGATGATTTCATTGTTCTGAAAATCAGAAGGCCTCAGCATCACATGGTAATGACACTAGGGATACTATACAATCAAGCTGCAAAAAGATCATGTCAATCAAGTTGAGCCAAATACATTCAAGACAAACACTTAGAATTGATTTGGAGGATAAACGCACAAGTTAAAACAAGAAAAACACTACAATGTGAACCATGTAGAACAGCTTTCTCCACACCACGGCATAAGACATATCGAACAATCTACTACAGAAATCCAGAAGAGGCAAAATTTACCTCTTGACTGCGATTCACAACACCCACATAACCAAGTTTGAGTGGAACCTTTTTTCCAAGCAAAGCATCACGGGCATCAGTACCCCTATCCATAATATCCAGCTGAAGCCATAAACAACATTTAAGGATCTCTCATAAACTGAGCACATAGATACATCACAACAGATTTATATAAAAGTATGTCACCTTAGTTATAACACCAATAGTTCGTGTACCTGCCAGCAGAAAGTAAGGACCATTATTTATAAATCACGTACTCCAACAGGATCAACAACCTAACAAGCAATAACTTCAACAACTACATTCAAGAAGGAAAACTCCGGCACTGCTCTTAGAACCTACCATCAGGATCTGCAGCTCCGGCAATTTGTAGGGCATCTGAATTTGACAAATCAGAATTGGCCGGTGTTACGGCCAGTATCAAGCAGGTGGAGACTCTGATGTACGACATTATCATTGTTCTGATGCGTCCTTCAATGTCGGTAGGCTGATCTCCCACAGGGACCTTGGTAATCCCAGGCAAATCTACTAGAGTAATATCGAGAACATTCGGAGAGTATATCTTCAGTCTAATCTGTTTGTCTGAAACGCCTTTATTTGATCCTACTTCTCTATTAGTCTCAGCCTAAATCAATTTTGATACAATCAGCTTCACAATGACATCGACACTGAATTCATAACAGAGCAAAGCAAGTTAGGCTAACACAAACATTTCACCTCAATCTCCTGCCGAATTTCGTTGAAATTGTAAAACCTCTTCCCCGGAACATGCAGAAATTCTCCCCATTCCTCGTCCTTACCGTCGTCACTTCTCTTCGTCTGCAGGAGCTGGAGCACGAGCGGGCGGCGAGTACAGATGTCGGAACCCCTAGGGAGGAAGTCGCGGCCGACGAGCGCTTCCAGAACGCTCGATTTGCCACTGCTCTGACTGCCGACAACCGCCACTTGCGGCAGCTCGATGGTGGACTGACTGGAGAGCTGCGCGAAAATATCCTGCAGCTTGTTGACGATAGGAATCACCGAACTCCCCAACGGCGACAGTCCGGCGGCCTGAGGAGGAGCAGCCTCGTTAACTGATTCCTCCGCCATTGATCAAATCAATCGACTGAATGTTGCTGTAGCAGAAGCCCTCGCAAACAGCAAATCAACTCCGTCGACGGCGAAAGTAAGTCGCCGGAGAACTGAACTGGATGTAAAACCCTAACCCCAAAAAATAGATATTATTATAAAATAAAAGTGACCATTGGCGGTAGTACAATTTGTATGTATAATAAAATTGATTACTCGTTAGCTCTGGATTTGGTGTGGAGTGAAGAGAAAGAAACGGGTAAATAAAAACTACTTCTATTTTGTTATTTATGGCACATTTTGGGAAAGACGGTCTTTCCATAGGCTTATGGAAAGACGGGTATGATTAGAATAATAAAAGGTAAAAGGTCTTAGTTGCAATATTAAAGTTTTAGTATGAAACATGTAGTAGTTATAAAATTTATAACCCGGTTCATGCAACCCAAAAATTTTATCTTAATTTCTTCTAATTTACACTTTAAACTTTGGTCTTTCCATAACTTATGGAAAGACCGTCTTTCAATAACTTATGGAAAGACCGTCTTTCAAGAGATGGACTCTTATTACAAATGAATATTTTCTTTTATTTAATGTATTATTTATTTTTAACAATATTCCTTCAATTTCATCCTTCATTCTATTTTTACGTTCTATATTCAATTTTATCCACTCATTTTCTTCACCTAAATCCAAACACTTAAACTTACGGTGGCATGAATAAAAAAAATTGGGGGAGTATGGGATTATATTTTGTGCGGGTAAAGCTAACTTATTTTCAAAGTATGGGATCAAGCTTCTGCTATTTCCCTAAAAGAGAAAGTCTCAAGAAAAATGGTCTTTTCATAGGTTTATGAACAGTCCACGGGAGTCTTTACCTTAAATGTTGTATTTTATAAGCTAAAATAAGTAATAATATGTATTTGAATGTGAAAATATAAAAATGTAGATATAAAAAAATAGTTTCAAAAATTCTAAATTTTTTATGTAATTTAACAAATGCAATTTATAAGGTAAAAAATAAATGGTATGTCCTTAAACTTATGGACAAGCAGTCTGTCAGGAGACTCACTTTCCCTGAAAATAGTCTTTTAAAAATAGGCAAAGTCTTCTATAATGAAAATACAAGTTTAATTAGAATATAAAGAGTAAAATATCTTAGTTATAAAATTTCATTATTAAACGTGTAGCAGTAATAAAGTTTAAAATCAGATCCATGCAACCCAAAAATTTTATCTTCATTTTTTTTAACTTACACTTTAAACATTGATATTTCCAAAAAGATCGTCTTCCATGAGAAGAACTCTATTATCAAATATTAAAAAGTAGTTTGCTTATAAAATCAAAGCAGCTTAAATAAGCAGCTTGCAAGCTCAACAAGAGCTTTATTTTATGGCTTTCATTTGATTTATTTTCCGTTTAAAATATTTTCTTGTTATACTGGAAGAAGAAAGCAGGAAGTAGGGTTCTACTGCAACACGACGCGGAAATGTACGTAAAGAATCGTTGAGGAAGCATCGTGGGAGGTATTTTGGGTGGAGAACAAAATTTTCAAGAGTTGGATTGAATTGGTCTTTGCGCTCTCTTCTTCTTTCTTTTCTTTTTCTTCTTAGAGTTGTGATGATGATTGATGATTGATGATGATTGATATGCGTTTTAAATTAATTTTTATACAGGATTGTTCTAAAAGTATCTTATACTATTATTATCGACGTGAAGAAAATAGAGCAGGGACTTGCAAAAGGAAAAAAAAATGCGTTTATAGCTCCGTATTGTTAGACTAAATCAGACTCCTGATTAGATGATGATTTATTCTGATTAGAGTTCTTTTCTTATTATACCTCTATTGTACTCTCTATATATTCAGATATCAATAATACAATTAATTACGGCAAATCATTCTATCATGGTATCAGAGCAAGTTCTGATCCTAATCCCTAAATTTTAATTCAGCGCCTCCCTCATTCTCTCTTTTCTGGCGAAGCTCCGGTCAAATTTCGTCCTCCTCCGGCGAAGTCCAGCGGCGGCCTCCTCCTCCGGTCCGATCGCGAAGTCCAGCAGCGAAGTCCGATCGCGAAGTCCAGCAGCGAAGTCCGATCGCGAAGTTCAGCAGCGAAGTACGATCGGGAAGCCATCTGGAGAAGAACGGTCGATCGCGTCAAGGAGGAGAAGGAGAACTCGTCCGCGCGTGAAGCCACGCGCGAGTTATCTCGCGCGCCAGAAGGAATTTCGCGCGTGAAGCCACGCGCGAGTCATCTCGCGTCCAGAAGGAAGTTCCGCGAGTGAAGCCACGCGCGAGTCATCTCGCGTCCAGAAGTAAGTTCTCGCGAGTTGATTCAAATTCTCGCGAGTTGATCAATTTATCGTGAGCTGAATCACATTCTCGCGAGTTGAAGCTGTTTCTCACGAGTTGCTCACATTCCGACGAGTTTCTCCAATTCTCGTCAGCATCCAGTCAATTTCTGTGCCATTTTTCGGTCTTCCGCTATGGTTCATTTGGGCCCTATATCTCGGGAAGATTGCTCCACTAATTGGATTGCGGACAAGGTGTTGCTTCAGGCCAGTTTGAATGGTCCCAATTGTCATTCTTCGTCACAACAGTGGATTGTTGATTCAGGTGCTACATCTCATATCACTGCTCACACCAGTCATCTTGATCAGGTACAACGTTATCGTGGTTCTGATTCTATTCTTGTTGGAAATGGTGAATCATTATCTATTTCTCACATCGGCCAATGTCATTTATCTGGTTTCTCTGTTAATGATGTCCTTGTGGTCCCTAAGATTACTAGAAGTTTATTGTCCATTAGTAAGCTTACTCGTGATCTACCTGTTCGTGTTATATTTGATGCCGATGCATTTTCCATTGAGCACAAGCTTACAGGGGCGATGATTGGTAAAGGTCGTCATAGGTCTGGTCTCTATTTTCTTGAGACTGGTGATTCCAATTTTTTAGGCGAACTACGCTCTACAAAGCTTCATGCTTCTTTTGAGCAGTGACACTCTCGCCTCGGTCATGTGTCTCATGATACTATTCAGTTATTGAATCGACGGGGCCTTATTTCTATCACTTCTGCTATGCCTGCATCTGTCAGTTGCTCTCCTTGTCAGATGGCCAAGAGTAGCCGCTTGCCCTTTTCCACTAGTGACAAGCGTGCTACTGGTTTATTGGATAAAGTACATTGTGATTTGTGGGGACCAGCTCCTGTTTTATCTGTCGGTGGTTTCTCTTATTATGCCGTTTTCATTGATGATTTCTCACGATTCACATGGTTTCTTCCAATGCGGCATAAGTTGGATTTCTATGACACTTTTATCCAGTTTCAGAAATTCGTTGAGAATCAGTTTTCTGCTAGGGTTAAAAATTTTCAGACCGATGATGGCACCGAGTTTACTAATCACCGACTTCAGGCTCATCTCATATCATGTGGCATTCATCATCAGATGTCCTCGCCTTATACACCTGCTCAGAATGGCCGGGCCGAGCGGAAGCATCGTCACATCACAGAGACTGGTCTTGCCATGCTTTTTCACTCTTCTGTGCCGCACTGTTATTGGGTGGAAGCTTTCTCCTCTGCGGTTTACATTATTAACCGTCTGCCTAGTTCAGTTATGAGTGGCAAATCACCTTTTGAGGTTGTTTTTGGTCAAGTGTCTGACTATACCCTCTTTCACCCATTTGGTTGCCGTGCATTTCCATGTCTGCGTGCCACTGCTACTGATAAGTTTGCACCCCGATCCATTCCCTGTGTTTTTATTGGCTATAGCCCTCGTCACAAGGGCTTTCACTGTCTCGACCAGACGTCTGGGCGCATCTATATCTCTCGCCATGTTCGTTTTGATGAAACTTTCTTTCCTTATGTCTCAGCTTCCACGGACAGTCGTTCGATTTCAGATCTGGAGATTTCATCATTTTTTGATGGAACTATTACTTCATCAATTGGGGCCACTACGCCTGTATCTGTGCCTGTTCCAGCTGTTTAATGTTTGGAAAGGCAGGTATAATTCTAGATAATTATTAAAAGTGCAAAATTAACAATTCCAACAAATTTTAAGTGTAATTCGATGAAAAGTCTATTTTGACCATTTTTATATATAAAAATATATTTGAAATGATTGGGGTGGGCTTGCGCTATCCTATTCTTGTTTAACATGTTATCCTCCTTCTCGCCTCGCTTGACTACGTCGCCGCCTTGTTCAAAGGCTTCACTTGTTCAACGGCGGCGGGCTCGTGCTGGCAAACCTTAATCAATCTCGCGTCGGTAAAAGAAGGTCTGGAGTGGTGGTGGGCTCGGGCGGGATGAACGACTTGGACAATGGGAAGAATGGATTAGATGGTGGAACAATGGCTAAGATGGTTGTGGGCTCGTCGTTGACAAACCTTAAATCAATCTCACACAGGTGATGGAAGGATTGGGATGGTGGCGGGCTTGTCATTGGCATACCCTAAAACAATCTCGCATTGACAATGGAATGTCAAGGACAGTGTTTGGACGATGGAAGGTGATTGGTGGTGGAAGAGTTATTCTGGAGGAGATAATGGGGGAGAGTATGTTTGGGGGCGGCAATTGAGATAGGGTTCTGGGGTGACAACAGTGGTTCAATAGTGGTATAGCGATGGTGGTGGAGCAGCGAGACAACGGCGGTGGGTAAGGGTAAAACAGTTCGCACAATTTCATCTATTGGATGGATATGTGGCAATTGACTACATTAACATTCATATAATAACTAACTCTTGTAGCACATTGTTCTATAAAGTTCATATAGTATTGAGGGAATAACTCATGTTGAAATACTTGCATTATCTGAGTGCAAAATGAAAAAATATAATACACTCGTGATTTTTCTCTAATAGCATATTCACGATTCTTCTCAATTTCATGGCTACTCTACATTGGACGAGTATTATCTGAATATTTGTTCTTCATTGAGTATTTCAAGTATTTTATGGTTGTGAACTCCTCTTTAATAACACCCTGGCGGCGTTTATAAAATCACGTTGGTGGACCATTCAACCTCAATGTTTTTTCATGTCTCCATGTGTTTCGTTGTTTGACTAACTTGTTGAATACTGAATGACTCATTCGACTTATGGATGTCTGCTCATGGCAACCTTCGCTTATTGTTCATATAAATTCTTGCATTGTTGCCCTGGGGTGTGTTTACGTCATAGTGAATAATGGTTGCTAATCATGAATTGAATATGCAACTTATTTAATGCTAGATAATTGGTCGGAAGAAATCAATATAATGATTATTGAAAAAAAGAAAAAAAAAAGTGTTCATTGTCCACTTACGTATACCTTTTCTTTATGGTTTGATTTAAAGACAATTTACCTTGGCAACTTTATCTTATAATAGTTCGCCCAAGTGTATTCTTTTGATATATGACTGACAATGCTATAATAACATCCCAACGATGTTTATAGAAAACCATTGGTAGATCATCGAGCCCACGAAGCTTTCCAATCCTCCATGTGCTTCATTTTCTAACTACGAATAACTCACTTAAGCCCCATATGTCTAACAATAGCAACTTATCTTACATAAGTGTTCATCCAAATATACTCTTTTGTATAATATTCCTATTATTATAATAAAAAAATGTATTTTCGCGTAATTTGATAGAATTCATACCAAATTAACATGCTTTTAAAATTTGTAGTTTTAATATGATTTAATTAGTATGATTTTAGGTTTTGAACAGTTGAGGCGTGATATAGCTTGACAAATTTATTTATTTTTCGTCGTCAAGTTGGTTCAGACCACATCCACATACTAAACGCATGATTTACCCAACGGTAATCCCTCAAGCCTTTGACCGAGTAATAAGGTTAAATGGAAACATACAAAAATTTAAAAGCCAAATGAGAAGAAACGAAGACAAACATTTCAGATTATTTTAATTGAGTCATAAACTTATAACAATATACCATACTTAATGGTGAAAAATCATTTTTCACCATATTGTAATCTTAGTACATTTAGAAAAACAATTACGGTGGGATGAGAGACAGTCTTTCTTGAGGGACAAGCCATTTTCGATGATTGAATCAATTTGGTACTCCCTCCGTTTTTTTAACATTGGCACACTTACTAAAAATGAGTGTTTTTTTAATTGGCACATTCTATTTATGGCAAGTTTAAGGTTATTACATCCACTCATTTTACTTTCTCTTCTTTCAATTCAATTTCATCCACTCATTAGCATCTCCTAAATTCTAACCCCAAAAGTGATGTGCCAATGTTAAAAAAATGGAGGGAGTATTCGCTCTTCACACGAGCACGTCTCACCTATAATTCTTGGAACTATCTGAACAGCCTAACCGGTGTTTTCGTCTGCTCTTATTCTGCAAACACTGCAACCATGCCTCGCAAAAGCGCCACATGTGAATATCTCTGATCTTGTTCCGATATGCATTAATACGTTTGTTAGAGTTAGTCCCCACATTGGTGGTTGACAGTCATTTAACTCAATATATAAGATTATGGGCCGCCTCTACATAGTACAAATTGGTTTTATGGTAGAAGTCTGTGATTCTAATATGGTATCAGAGCCCAGGGTTGGCCCGTTACCCCCTTTATGTCCACGCCTGCGTGATGATTCATACCGCATTGGTGGTTGACAGTCATTTAACTCAATACTATATGAGATCATGGATCACCTCTACATAGTATCAATTGATTTTATGATAGAAATCCATAATTCTAATAGTGTTCTTAAATACCATGTCTTATAAAGCTAGTTGTTATAGTATATGTGATCTATTATCCCATACACTCCCTTCGTTTTAGAAATAATTTGCTATTTTATATTTTTAGTCCGTTTCACAAATAACTTTTTATAAGTAAATTTTTGACGCTATTCGCCACATTACTCATGGAAAAACTTATTTTTGACACATAAAGATTTTGTTTCATCAACTTACCAAAAAAATTTTAGAGTAAAAAACAAACATTAATAAAAGTTAACTATGGGAGGAAATATTAAGCTATAACTTTGTCAACCACCAACATAGAATTCATGTTACTTCTGCTTAACTGCAGAGAATTACATTTGTTAGTATTATAATGCATATTTGTTTTTGATACCGTACTTGTAAGAATCATGAGCTTCTATCATAAAATAAATTGATATTATGTAAAAGTAACTCGTGATTTTATACACTAAGCAATTTGTTAAGGAAATAGAAACTCTTTCCTTGTAGGAAAGGTTATAAATGGTAGTTACCTTATAGAATTAGTTTCCTTATAGAATTAGCTATAGATGATAATTCCTTATAGACTTAAAATCATATTCATGTTAGATTTTGGTTTGTTGTATTCCTATATATTGTAATCATTATCATTGATGAGGTGTGTTATTGATTAATATAAGTGCACCATAATAAAGTCCTTTATATTTATCATGGTATCGGACCTTAAAATCCTGAAACCCTAAGAAAATATTCCACTGCATTTCCGAGCCAACGCCGCCGCCGTCAAGCTTTGTGTCGATCCATGCGCAGTCGCCTTCTCCATTTCCACGCTCACTGATCGCCGCCACCACCGCCTGACTGTGGTAATCCGGGCGCCGCCTCTCCTGATTCGATCGGTCCATGCGTTAAGCCATGCGTTGCCGCGTTCCTGTCATGCGCCACCGTCAATCCGATCCGCCGCCAGTTGCTGCACCTGCTGCTGATCTGTACCTGATTTTGCACTATGTTTGCCTCCAGAAGTAATCCCAAAGAATAGACCCATACTGATGCTAGTTTTGAGGCTACTGCGCTTCAGAACATGAATAACTATGAGGTAATTGCGACTTTACTAAAACATTTGCAGTTGCAATCTGCCCCTAACATACCTGTACATGTTGGTCGTTTGTCGACTGACCCCTACTTCATTGGCTTTTCTGACGGACCTGGTTTGGTTATTGCACCCATGATCTTGAAGTGTCAAGAGAATTACCTTAAATGGTCTCCTACAAATACTGCTCTTACTGAATTCGAATACTGCTCTACCAACTGCTATTGTTACTGTTGTTGCTGCGACTTCTACCCATACTGAGATATTTTTTAATTTTTTTAATGATTAGAAATTTCATAATCTTCTCTGCAAGTTGGGTCTTCTTGTCATCATGCTCCAACTTGAGGGAGAGTGTTAAGGAAATATAAACATTTTCCTTGTAGGAAAGGTTATAAATGGTAGTTACCTTATAGAATTAGTTTCCTTATAGAATTAGTTATAGATAATAATTCCTTGTAGACTTATAATCATATTCATGTTAGATTTTGGTTTTTATCCCTATATATTGTAATTCTCATGATTGATGAGGTGTGTTATTGATTAATATAAGTGCACCATCATATTTATCATAATTGATTGTCAATCATCAATATGAAACTCTCAACCATACTAACTCGTGATTGAATTACTGTTTTCCAGCAAGATCTACCTCTCGCCCCTACTCCCGCCCTGCTCCTCGCCGGGCTCCTCCTCACCCTGCCCCTCGTTGGGCCTCTCAAAGTGCGACCTAGGAGATGTGAAGTTTGCAAATTATTTTGATGATCGTATAACGTGACAAATATTACCAGTTGCGAAAAAATTGAATTGATTGTTTATGTTATGGTGTATTTGATGTGTTATATTTTGTCTTGTATAATAGAAGTTGATTTCTGTGTGATGCAGAGTACGTATATACCCGTGCCTCCATTCCTGATTCTGACAGTAGTGGTGGTGGCGGCATTTTTAGATCCATATTTCATGGTACATCCTTTTTATTTGCTTTTCTCATGTTTGCAACATTCTGATTTTTATTACTCTACTGGCCAATTGAAGGAATTTAGTCAATTCAGCCAGGTTGAAACTTAACTCGTCAGTTTATCTATTTTAAAACTTGGTCGTATATAGGTACAATGAGCAATGGGTCAAATGAATAGTGAGTCGAATGAGTAATGAATGAGTAATGAATCAAATGGGTAACGAGTTAAAAGAGTAGTTGAAAATTATGGGTCAATCGAATTGAACTTGCGGGTTGTTTGTGGATAGACCACGTGTGTTATAGGGGTTGGTTGGGGTATTATATCAGGTTAATATATGAGTCGAAATCTGTGAGTTTACCCATAGGGGTTTATATATAAATATATATGAGTTGAAACCCACAAGTTTATCCATATATGTTAGTAAGTAGTATATAAATCCACATTGATTGTGAAACCTGTAGTTTCATCCATATATGTTTATTAAGGAATGTAGATATTACTTGTAATTATAATTATATTCTTTTACCTTTTCCTATCTTGTATAGATATTTTGTACCACTATATAATGTACCATGATATCATGAATAGAAACACAGATTATTGCCCTTATTTTCTACATGGTATCAGAGCCCAAAATACTGAAACTCTAAAGAAAATTTTCCAGCCTTTTCGTCGAGCTTATCTCGCCGCCGTTCACCAATGCGTTCCCGTCACGCATTTCCCGCTAATCTCCGTCTGACGACTGTTACCGTACTAATCCAGCCAACCGCGATCTCCTGCTACCGTCCGCTGTCCGTTCCAGTTTGTGTGTGAAGCCCACACACCGACCCGCCGATCCACGCACCGCTGCATCGATTGCCTCCAATTCGATCCACTGTCGGTTATTGCACCCACCGCTGATCCAACCAATTTGCTACTATGTCTGACTCTGGAAGAAATCCCAAAGAACAGGCTCATATTGCTGTTGAATCTAAGGCTACTAAGATTCAGGATATGAATGGCTATGAGGTAATTGCAACTTTACTGAAACAGTTGCAGTTACAATCTGGCCCTTGTCCACCTGTACCTGTTGGTTGCCTACCGAATGATCCCTACTTTATTGGCCTTTATGACGGACCTGGTTTGGTTATTGCACCTACCATCTTGAAGGGTGGTCAAGAAAACTACCTAGAATGGTCTAGTGGAATTTGTCGTGTTATGCTTGCTGAGCATAAGATTGGATTCATTGATGGATCCATTACGATCATCCTGATGCTACTGATTGGCCTGGGGTTAGTGCCACACTTGTCTACTGGATCTTGGTAACCCTGGATCTGGCATTGCGATCCTCTACAAGTTCTTTTGCCACAGTTAAGGAATTATGGGATGACCTGAAGGCCGGTTTTACTCTTGGTGAGGGTATGAAAATTCTGCAGGTGCGCAAAGATATTCAAAACTGTAGGCATAATGGTCAGAACACTGCCACCTACTTTGGCAACCTGAAGAAGGTATTTGGAGACTACAGATTCGATACGGCCTCTTTTAGTTTGCGACTATGAAGCTAGTAAATTACTTTGCACTTGTAATCTTGCTGCATGCACCTCCCTAGAGAGAGAGAGAGAAAGATTTGATTTATCAATTCATCTCTGGTCTCGATGAAGGCTATCACACCTTGTGATCCCATATCATGAGCATTGATCCACCACCATCAGTCAATCATGTATATGCGCTTGTTGTCCATGAGGAGAATCAATGAGATGTTATTTGGTCTCGTGAGCCTTCTTCTGATTCCATGACATATGTCGCACGACGCCCACCACCTACGGGTTCTTTGACAGCTATCCTTACTTCAGCTGATCACAAGAATCTCGTCTATACACATTGTCATCGCAAGGGTCACGACAAAGCTTCTTATTTCCAGATCACAGGCATTCCATAATGGTTCAAAGAGTTAAGGGAGAAAGCCAATGCCACCAAGAAGATGGCGCCAGCTCGACCGGCCTCGGGGTTCCCACTGCCGCGGCCCATCCACTTCCGCCGCCATTCGCCGGTGCTATGAGGTCACCGCCAAGGTTAGCGACGGCAGCCTCTACTGGTAGTGTCCCTACACGTTCTAATTTTGGCCCTACTTTGTCTGATGACCAATGAAGCAAGACCATGCATTTATTTAATCAGTTTAACTCTCTTTCTGACCATGGGTCAGTTAAGTCTACTATGCCTTGGATTCTTAATTCAGGAGCCTCGTATCACAAGACTGGTGACAATGGTTCTTTTATTGATATTACTACTATTGTCGATACTATGAATGTTATACTATCTTATGGATTTGTGTTGTCTACTACACAATATGGTTCTATCTGCTTTGGTGATGTCACCCTTAATCATGTATTATACATACCTGCTTTACTATGCAACTTATTATCATGCTCTAGATTGTTATCTGCATTAAAGTGTATAGATTTGTTTACTGGAAAGTATTGCATTTTACAGAAAATCAGTACGAGAACTGTGATTGGAGTGGGTGAACAAAAAGGGGGGGGTTATTGGCTTCGTTTGCTGGATACTCGTGTTCGTCCTCCTATCCTGCAGTCTTTTCCAACAGTTTCTTGTGTGTCCTCTTATGATTTATGGCATAAGCGTCTTGGACATCCTTCCTTTACGGTGTTGTCTTTTGTTTCCTCTATTGATGTTAGCACAAATAAGACTTGTGTTCCTTGCTCCGTATGTTATAGGGCAAAACAGATTAGACACTATTTTTCTTTGAGTTCTTCAAATGCAACTTCATTGTTTTAATTAATATACTGTGATGCTATACTAAATCATCTTCTAGTGGTGCATATTATTTTTTAACAATAGTTTATGATTATTCCCGTGTTTTTTGGGTTTATCTATTAGTTGCTAAGTTAGAAGTATCTTCTAGATTTATAGAATTTTATACTTTAATTAAGAACCAGTTTGGCCACAGAGTTCTGCACATCCGGGCTGATAATGGCACTGAGTTATTGCCATTGATATCATATTTTGCTGAATTTGGAACAATTTTTGTGACATCTATGGTTTGTACTCCCCATCTGAATGGTTGTGTTGGACGAAAGCATCGCCATTTGTTAAATGTGGTGCATGCCTTGCATTTTCAAGCTCATATGCCAGTTGGTTTATGGAGAGAATGTGTTCTTACTGATGCTTATCTGATTAACCAGACACCGACAAAGCTTCTCAATGGACGTACTCCCTTTTAGATGCTCTATGGGAAAGCTCCAAATTACAAACCTTTGAAGGTATTTGGATGCTTGTGTTTTGCTGCTTACATTCCTAGATACCGAGACAAGTTTGCACCAAGAAGTCGACGATGTTCATTTCTTGGTTATCCTGCCAGAAAGAAAAGCTATCGCCTTTTTTACTAGGAATCCCATACCTTCTTCAACAGTTGGGATGCCAATTTTTTGAAGATCAGTTCCCTTATACGGTCACTCCGACATCAACCCCAGTGCATCCCAATGGCACCACCACCTCACAGCCAGTATCACCTCCGCCTTACCTGCCAGTCACCGATCTGCCAGCCCAGCCAGACCCGCTGTCCAGCCCCGATCATCAGCCCACTCCTTTGCATGTCTGGTCTGATACCGCACCACCATAGTTAACACCGCTGCACATGTTTCACGCACCACTGGTTGTCGTTAATGACACGCCTCACGCACCACCGTTTCCTGGACCACCTACTTCCCTGTCGCCTGATGCGGCACCTCCGGCACCAGACATTACCGTCCACTGCCGCCTGCTGCTAGCTCTACCGCCTGCATCGTCAGATACTCTGGAGCTGCCCTCTACCTTCAAGCCACCTCCTCTCCGACAGAGTACCCGAAATTGCCGACCTCCTCCTTACTTGAAAGAATATGAATGCAACGATGATTAAGTCTGTGCTATTACTACTGAAAGCCACCCCCCACAGTTACGTTCACTCATGAACCTTCATTATCCGTAGGTGTTCTCTATCCTCTTACTGATTATGTAAATTGTGAAAATTTTCTAGTACGCATTCTAGATTTTTAGGTGTAATAACTTCTAGTGCAGATCTCGCCGCTTATTCTAAGGCGTCAAAGCATGCTCATTAGCGAGATGCTATAACTGAAGAGCTTACTAAGCCTGAGCACATTTAGACCTGGACTCTGGCTTCCCTTCCTATGGACAAGACTGCACTTAGTTGCAAATGGGTTTGCCATACGAAGTTCAAATATGATGGTACCACAGAAACATAAGGCACGCCTAGTAGTTCTCAGGAATCGCCAAGTTGAAGGGATTGACTATATTGAGACATTTGCTTTGGTTGCAAAGATAAGTTTGGTTCATCTTTTCTTATCAGTTGTTGTTATTCGTGGTTGGGAACAGTATCAGATGGATGTACATAATGCTTTCCTGCATGATGATCTACATGAAGAGGTTTACATGCAGCCTCCGCCTGACTATCCTATGCCCCGTGGTCAGGTATGTCGCATTCAAAAATCTCTTTATGGTCTTCGCCAGGCTCCTTGAAATTGGTTTACGAAACTAGCTCAAGCCTTACATGCAATTGACTTTGTTCAGAGTAAAGCAAATCACTCTTTATTTGGAGTTAAGTGCTCATATAACCCTATATTTTGGTGGGTTGTGCTAATATAGCCATGTGAATTTGGAAAGTGATATTGTAACCCTGTGTTTTGCTTGAATGTGCTAATATAACCCTAGAGGCCTGGATTTGGCCAAAAATACATGAAATGACTATTATACCCCTGTTTAAAAATATTGAAAATTAAAAAAATATGAAAATTCTATATTGTCCACGCTATCTTAAAGAAAACCCTATTTCCTTCCTCTCCATTCACTTATCCTTTTATTTTCTTCTTGATTCACTCGATTACATTTTCCTTCTTCTTAAGGAGGGTTGGCGTTTGCGCAAAGGATTGGCGTTTGCACCAGGAAGTAGCCAGCTCGGAAGAGGTGGTGGTGGGACGAGGTCAAGCGGTGGTGTTGGTGGGATGAGGTGGCGGTGTTGGCGGGATGAGGCGATGGTGGTGAGGTGGCGAGGTCAGGCGGTGGTGGTGTCGAGCTTCAGTGGGGGTGGGTTGGGTAGGCTAGGGTTTTAGGGAGGCGCCGACATGGCAATGTGGTGGTGCAGGGCAGCAGAGGTGGTGAAGCGGTGAGGTCAGGCAGCGGCAGTGGTGGCGGAATGAGGCAGCGGGGGTAGGTTGGGTAGGCTAGGGTTTTAGGGAGGATCTGGCATGGCGATGTGGTGGCACAGGGGCAACAGAGGTGGTGAAGCGTTGAGGTCAGGCAGCAGCAGTGGTGACGGAATTAGGTAGCGGTAGTAGCAGACTCCAGTTTGCTCACCCAGATCTACCAGCTCGTCCGACGAACTTCTGATTTCGAAGAACTATATGGGTTGAGTTTTTTTTAATGTTGATTGATTTTTGATATTTGATTTTTTGTTTCACAATAGAAGGATACGGGAGCTTTTCTTTGTTTTTTTGTTTAGTGGACTGATATTGCAGCGGCGGAGGGCGAAGGTGGTGAGGTGTGGAGGAGGAATTTTGGCAGATTTCAGCAAACTCCAGTGGTGGAGGACCCACTGCGTGAATTTGGCACCTCCACGGAGGTGGCGGAGCGGCGGCGGCGGAGGTGGCGGATGGAGCAACAAAATGATCCGGTGCGTGTTGAAGGTTCACTTTACCATGATCCTGAGCATTATCAGTTTCTGGTTGGGTGCCTGATATACCTCACCATCACTCGTCCCGAGCTAAGTTATTTGGTTCATACACTTGCCCAGTTTATAAAGTCTCCTCGTGTTCCTCATTGGCAAGTTAATGCCGCATTTTGCACTACTTGAAGTATCATACTGGTCAAGGTTTTTCTCTCTCTTCTCGTAGTGCATTGCAATTGACTGCTTACTGTGATTCTGATTGGGCTACGTGCCCTATTACCCGATGTTCTCTTTTCGGATACTTTGTGAGGATTGGTGATTCTGCGATTTTTTGGAAGACCAAGAAGCAAGCTATGGTTTCTCGATCTTCTGCTGAAGCGGAGTATCGTGCTATTGTTGTTACCTGTTGTGAATTGTTATTGCTTGAGTCTTTACTAAGAGACTTGAGGGTTGCACATACTACTCCTATGCGTTTGTTTTGTGAAAGCTAATATTCTCCTACATATTGCGGTAAATCCAGTGTTTCATGAACGTACTAAGAATATTGAAGTCGATTGTCATTTTTATCTGGGATCTTGTGCAGTCTGACACCATTGTTACTCATCATATCCGCACTACCGATCAACCTGCAGACTTGTTTACTAAAGCTCTTGGACGTATCAAGTTTCATTCCTTACTTGGCAAGTTGGGCATTTTCGATCCCCATGCTCCAACTTGAGGAGGAGTATTAAGGAATTTAGATATTACTTGTAGTTGTAATTAGATTCTATTACCTTTCCCAAGCTTGTATAGGTATTTTGTACCACTATATAATGTACCTTGAGATCATGAATCGAAACACAGGTTATTACCCTTATTTTCTACAAGGTTGGTGCATAAACTCATATAGGTCATTATATAGAACGAAACCCACGTATTTACCTATTTTTAGCTGACGGGTTGAGCGGGTTTCAACCCAATCCATTTTTAATCCTGTTCATTTTTTTATCCAACGATTACTTACTGCTCCATACTTCAATTCCAAGCATGGCTTTTGGTGTTGGTCATGCTATGGCTCAAGCTGTCATAGCCCCAAGTATCAGTGAACGTGAATGTGTTGCCTCTAAACTAGTTTTGAGGGTCTTTGAACCAGTTTCTGGTAGGGGTGGGCATTGAGTCGGTTTATTCGGGTTCCAGTTTATTCAATTCGGATTATTCGGGTTTGCTCTTAAAAACTCAAAATCGAAACTGATCCGAATAACCCAAAAAATGGAATTATCCGAACCAAATTCGAAATTCAATTTTCAGTTTGAATTCGGTTTCAAACCAAATAAACCAAATTCATGGGAAATTTTATTTTAAAAATATAAAAAAATATATAAGCTAATTTAAAATTATATAAAAATATGTAATTTATTTCTAAATCATCAAACTCAAGTATTTAAAATAAAAATCTAACAACTACAATACAAATTCAACCATAACAGTGTTAGATTTTTAATATTATATTATTAATTTATATAATTAATTTAGTGTTAAGTGCTCATATAACCCTATGTTTTGGGGGTTTGTGCTAATATAGCCCCGTGAAGTTGAAAAGTGCTATTGTAACCCTGTGTTTTGCTTGAATGTGCTAATATAACTCTGGAGGCCTGAATTTGGCTGGAACTATATGAAATGACTATTATACCCCTATTTAAAAATATTAAAAATTCAGAAAATATGAAAAGTCTATATTGCCCACACTATCTTAAAGAATACCCTATTTCCTTCCTCTCCATTCACTTTTCCTTTTCTTTTCTTCTCGATTCACTGGATTACATTTTCCTTTTTCTTGAGGAGGGTTGGCATTTGTGCTAAGGAGTGGCGTTTGTGCCAGAAGGAGCCAGCTCGAAAGGGGTGGTGGCGGGATGAGGACAAGTGTCGGTGGTGTCATGACTAGATCTACCTACTTGTACGATGAAATCGGTAAGGTGCCGAGGTCAGGCGGCGGTGATGTCGAGCTTCACCGGGGGTGGATTGGGTAGGCTAGGGTTTTAGGGAGGTGCTAACACGACGATGTGGTGGTGCAGGGGTAGCAGATGTGGTGAGGCAGCGAGGTTAGGCGGCGGAAGTGGTGGCGGGACGAGGCGGCGGTGGTGACAGACTCCAGTTTGCTCACCCAGATCTACCTGCTCGTCCGACGAACTTCAGATTTTAAAGAACTATATGAGTTGAGTTTTTTGGATGTTGATTGATTTTTGAGATTGTGGTTTTTGTTTCACAGTAGAAGGGTACCGGAGGTTTTTTTATTGGTTGTAATTGTTTAGTGGACTGATAGTGCAGCGGCGGTGGGTGGAGATGGTGCTGGAGGTGGTGAGGTGTGGAGGAGGAATTTGGCAGATTCTGACAAACTCCAGTGGTGGCAGACCCGCTGCGTGAATTTGGTCATATCATTATTTTGTCCATTAATTTATCTCTTAGTTGTAATTCACCATTCGGGTCGGTTTTTGGATTGAGTTTCAATATCCAAAACGAAACCAAAAACCACATTCAAGATTCGGTTTATTCAATTCGATTATCAACAACCGTATTTTAAATTTGGTTCAGGTTATCCGAATACAAATTATTTAGTTTTCGATTCGGTTTTCTCTTTTTTTCACACCACCAGTTTTTTATGCCTCTGAACCAGTTTCTGATGCCTGCACCATTCAATCCAAGGCCTTTCAAGAACCAGGACAGAGTTTTCTTCACATTTACTATTAACTAACACCAATTCTCTGTTCTTCTCCATTCTTATGTTGTTTTCTTTGTGTTTTATCAGTGTCTGATTGGCAATGGCAGTGACATCAGCAAGTGCCAATCCTTCATGGAATGATGTTCGAGTGCCGCAAAAACTCTGCATTTGCTTCCACTTCCACCACCGCATCTGAAATTCCTTCAACAATCTATGTCGGATTTAGTAATTGATGGATTCATCGTGAACTGAATCGGTGACTTGTCTGATACTAGTTGGTATGAATAAATTCAATAGATTGGCTAATGCGATAAAAGAACCACTGAGTCTCCTTTTAATCAGCCTAAACTTTAGGCATGCATTTATTGTGCAATCAATTCATTTAGGATGGAGTTTTTTTTAAAAAAATGCCAATAAATTCATGAACATGTTGTGCAATTGTCAAACTACTATAAATATCACAAAAAAATCAGAATTTTCATTTTTCTTTCCCCCCCTCCTCCAATCGGAAACTGCCTATGTCCGATAGTTACCACTGGATTCTGCCATATTTTCATCGGATTCCACCACCTTCGCCGATAGCTCACCGGAATCCACCCCCGCACAACCCTGGGCTCTTCTATTTGATGTCGTGAAACTCTAGGCTCTACAATTCGATGCCGATGATGCATATCTTCTTCCTTTTCTAGTTCACGGTGGCAGTTACTGGCAGAACGTAACGACGGTGCGGCGGACCGACGCTAGAGCATTGCGATTGGAAGAGAATCGATTTGCTGTTGAAATTTGCCGAATCTCTTTGATTTGTTGTTGCGACGACGAGGCAAACACTGCATTTTTCGTTCCTCCGATTGGAAGATGAATCTTCTCAGATTTGTCATTATTGAGATTCACGGTGAGGCAAATGTGGCGACGAGACGAGGCGAGGCGTGGTCTTTCAACGACAAGGCATGGTTTTGTGATGGCGAGGCGACGACGTTGCATTGCTGCATTTTTCGTTTAGGCGCATGAGATCTCGGTGTGGGTGTTTGCACGCGCAGACATCGGTGAATGACGACAACAACGGTTAACAATGGTGGTGGTAGACGACTGAGCTTCTGCTCATGAGAGGTGAAGTTTACTTTCGTGTTTTATTTTATTCAAATACATGCTGAGGTTTATTTATTTGTTTACTGAGTTCATGTTCAATAAGTGTCTCTTGGTCTAGTGGTAATTGCTCTTATTGATGATGTTAGAGGTTTGGAGTTCAAGTTTTGTTGCGATCTCTATTTTTGAAGAATTTATGTTCTGTATATACATGCTGAGGTTTATTTATTTGTTGACTAAGTTCATGATCAATAAGTGTCCTTTGGTGCAGTGTTTATTGCTCTTGTTCATGATATTAGAGATCCGGAGTTAGAGTCTTATTGTGACCTCTATTTTTGAAGAATTTATGTTATGTATTTACATGTTGAGGTTTAATATTATTTGACTGAGTCTATCTTGTTTAAAAGTCTTTGGTGTAATGGATATTGTTCTAGACTTTGGGGTTAGAGACCACGGTTCAAATCCCATTAAGTTCTTTTTTTGAATAATTTTTATTCTTGAGATACTGTAGCTTTTTGTTGATGTATGTAGTTTTTTTTCTCTTATGTTGATGTTTTTTATTATTTGTGTGAGGTTTAATTGGTATAAGTTGATGTTTTGTAGTTTTTTTTTGGTGATATGGATTGATATTTGTAGTATTTTTAAAAATTTTCCATGTTGATGTTTTTCATTTTTAGGATGAGGTTTTGGTAATAGGAGTTGATTTTTGTAGTGTTTTTTTTTTATATATTGATGTTTCTCATTTTCCAGATGAGGTTTAGGTGTTAGGAGTTGATGTTTGTATTTTTTTAAAATCATTGTTGTTTTATGATTTTGAGAGTGAATAATTTATAATCTTGAGATACCGTAATTTTTTTGTTGGTGTTTTTAGTTTTTTTCCTCTCATGTTGATGTTTTTCATTTTCTATATTAGTTTAGCTGATAGGCGTTGATGTGTTGTGGCAATTTTGATGATATGGTTGATTTTTTGTAGTCTTTTTTCCTTATGTTGACGTTTTTCATTTTTTTGTTAGTGCTTCAAATGTAGGTTATAGGTGTTTATTTTATAACTTGTGTGTTATGAAAACAAATTGGTGCTTAGAGTACAACTTGTAAGTGCTTCAATCGTTGCTTGTAAGTGCTTAGAGTACAACTTGTAAGTGCTTCAATCGTTGCTTGTAAGTGCTTTAATCGTTGCTTGTAGGACTTGATGTTTGTAGCTTTTTTGATGATATGGTTGATTTTTTGTAGTTTTTTTCCTTACGTTGACATTTTTCATTTTTTGTTAGTGCTTCAAATGTAGGTTGTAGGTGCTTACATTATAACTCACGTGTGTTATGAAAATAAATTGGTGCTTGGAGTAGAACTTGTAAGTGGTTCAATTGTTGCTTGGGTGATATAGGTTTATATTTGCAGTTTTTTTTTTAAAAAAAGTGACAATTTAGCCTTGTTGATGTTTTTATGATTTTCAGTTGATTTTTTTGTTAGTCGTAGTAGATGTTTTTCAATTTTTTGTTGATTTTTATTTGAATTTTTATATATTTTTTTGCTATTTTATTTTTTTAAAATATATTTTTTGTTGCAGTTTTTTAGTTGATGTTTTGTGTTTTTTCGTTGATGTTCTACTATTTTTTGCTGGCAGTTTTTTAATTGTTTTTTTTTTGCATTTTAAAAACATTTTAAAAATATTTTTTTGAATTTTTTTATTTCTTTTTGCAGATTGCAGGTGGTGAAATGATGGGGAGAAATTAGATAAAAAAAATACGTGGAAAGTTATTGACGATAGGTTCCTATAAAATAATTAAAGATAAGTCTATGTAAAATTATTAAAGTTAGTTCCCCGTAGCTAGAGATACGTCCATGTAAAATAATTAGAGATAAGTTTCTGTAAATTTATTAGAGATTGTTCTCTAGAGCTAAAATATTATTATAATTGTAAAAAGACCTGATTAAAGTTTAGGTTAACTCACATGGACCATCTCTATAAGAAAATTGTGTGTCAATCTTCTAGATGCTCGTAAAATCCTTTTGCTCTTTCTATCAATTTTAAACTATATCTTATTATTTTTATTCCATCCTCACCGGATACGATTTCATATGAATTTTTCTCAAAATGAAAAGTGTGTACTCCCTCTAATTCTCTAATATTTGTTTCCTTTCATTTTAGGAAAGGTTTATTTTATATTGACTCCTTTAAAACTTAGATTATTTCACTCACTCCATTTATTTTTTTGTACATACCAAACGCATGATTTACCACCCGGATTAATCCCTTTGAGTCGTTGACCGAGTAATAAAAATGACTCATTTATTTATCTTTATTTTTCGAGTTGGTTTACACCACATATTCACACATACCAAACGCATGATTTACCACCCGGATTAATCCCTTTGAGTCGTTGACCGAGTAATAAGGTTTAGAGAAAAGTGCAGATACAACTCTATATAATTGATGAAAGTGCAGCTATAACCTTGCACTAATTGAAACTCTAAATACAACCCTACTTATTCAGGTTATGTGCAAATAAAATATTTTTCGTCAGATTCAGGCCGGAAATGAGTGAAAAGTCTATTTTACACCTAAGAAAAAAACAAAAAAGATATATTACATTTATGCCCCTAACCTTCTTCCTCTTTCCCTTTTTCTTGACCGCGTCAAAAGCCATCTCGCGTCAAACTTAGACTGCGGTGGTGGTGATTCCTGAAATCCAGCAGCGATTCCTCCTTAGACTGAGGGAGCGGCGAACGTTGGCAAGGCAGCGGCGACAAGATGATGGAGGGAGCGGCGGGGGTGATGGAGTTGGACGAAGCGACGTCAAGATGGTGACGGGGGCAACGGGAGATGATGGAGGTGGTCGGACCGATCAGGCAGAAGAACATATGGAGTCGGCGGGGCCTTTGGTGGTGGTGAGAAGGTGTAGAATTTAGGGGATAGGAGGCGGCGGGGCTAGGTCTGCGGGAGGCGGCATGGCTAGGTAGTGCCACCAGAGGCGCACGACAGCGGGGACTGGGAGGGAGGCACTGTTTGATGGTATGAAGAATTGCATTTCTTCTTTAATCCTCAATTTTCTAGGAGACTAGGGCTAGGTGAGGTGGTGTCGATTAGGGGCTGGATGAACGGCGAACGGCAGGATTGGTGGGACGGAGGAGAGCTGATTGGAGAAGCTTGTCCATTTGACCGATGGTGAGTCCTTGCCGGTGGTGGTGGATTGGGCGGTGAGTCCTAGCTGGTGGTGTCATATTGGTGGGACGGAGGAGAGCTGTTTTTTCCCCTCCATAGCTAAGGTTCTGCGGGGTTGTGGTGTGTTTAGGTGGCAGGGGAGGGATTATGTGGTGGGTTTTGGGTTTTGCTAAGCCAGGTGGTAGCGGGGTTGGCTGGCTAGTGGTGGTGACTGGGTTGGATGGGCGGGGCTGGGTGGGTGGTGGTGGTGAGGAGGCGGTGGTAAGCTGGTGGTGGAACAGTGGTTGTGGTGGCAGCAAAGGGCAATTTTGTCCTTTTAATTTTGTATTAGGTTAGAAGGGCAATTTGGTCATTTTGGTCTGTCAATGATCGAAAATGGCCAATCAATGCCGGAATAATGACTTTAGGATTATATTTGCACCTATAAACGATTTAAGGTGGCATTGTCCACAGGGAAACCATGTAATAGATAGAGTTATATTTGCACTAAAAATAATTGAGAGTTAATTGCACTTTCTTCAACCTATAGGGTTATATCTGCATATTACCCTAAGGTTTAATTGCGAAGATCATAAAAAAACAAGATACTCCTTTGTTTCGTTATCCATCACACACTTACTGTAAATTAATGTTTTATTTTATTTGACACATTTTTCATTTTTTGCAATATTTCTTCAATTTTATTAACTTATTCTACTTTTTACTTTCTACATTCAATTATATCTAATTATTTTATTCACCTAAATCCAAACACATAAATCAACCTTTGATGATTCTTCTGGTAAAAAAATCAAACCTTTGATGACGTAAAGAAAAAAAATCAGAGGGAGCATGAGGGGCAGTACGTTAAATAAAGGAGAATACCAAGTCCCAATGCGCAATTTAGTACTAAATGAGTTGTTTCTTAAAATATACCAAATCAACCTTGTATATGAAAATTCTTTCATTTATCCCCACTAGAAATAAATATTTAAGTTTTGAGAAATACTGTCTTTCCATAAACTTATGGAAAGATGAGGTTTAATTATAATAATAAAAGATAAAAGATCTTAGTTGTAATATTAAAAATTTATTATGCAACGTGTAGTAGTTATAAAGTTTATAACCCGATTCATGCAATATGAAAATTTTATCTTCATTTCTTCTAATTTAAATTTTAAACCTCGGTCTTTTCAGGACCGTCTTTCCATGACTTACGGGCTCTTCTGTAATTTGTCAAAATTTAAAATTTGTGCCTGTATATTTTAGCTCGTGTAGAAAAATACTTATTCAAAGTTCAGGGGCGGAATTATAAAATTAAAAGGTTAAGGCGGTGGAAATTGTAAAACAACCTTCTGTTTGAGGGACTAGAAATTTCCGCTGGAGCTATAAAATCCGGTCTTCACACAAACACGTCCCAAAAATTCTTGGAACTCTCTCGAACTGCCAATCCGGTCTTTTCGTCTGAAGAAAGCTAGGGTTTCGCCGCCTCCGCAACACACACAAAAATCATGGCTCGCCGCAGCTCCGGTGGTGAGTATCTCGGATCTTATTCCGATCTATGCATTATCACGCTCTTGAATACGCATTAGGTTAAGTAGATGCGGTTGAATATGTGTCAATCTGAACGAAAAGCTCTGATGGCATGCTGAATGATGGATTATTGAGTTTATTGGATTGTAGATGTGATTTGAACATGTATGTGGCTTATATATTCTGATTATCGTGATTTCTCGGTTTGAGATGCGGAAAGATTTGGTCTTTTCTTGTTGTATCAATAGGTTATTATAGGATGTATGTCTGGCTTGTATTGTATTTATGCTCTCTTTGTCCGAAGCAGTGATCTTGTTGATGTTTTTCAAGGAGTGTGTTAGTATTAAGGTTTTAGGGTCTATATGCAGTTGTTTATTGAATTATTTATCAATTGCTTGTAATAACAATGTACGTTTGTCCGTGATACCACACTGATTCTCGATTGAAATATTGTTTTCTAGGAAGATCTGCCCCTCGCCCTGCTCCCCGCCGTGCTCCCCCTCCTGCACCAGGTTTGGCTTGGCAATTTTTATTTTTAATTGGTGTATTTACTCAATTGTTTTTGTCCCCTGCAAGCTAGGGGGAAAAAAAGCTCAAGTGATTGTTTATGTCAGTGGTCTATATGTTTTGTTATGTTTCATCTAGTATAATGGAAGCTGCTTTCCATGTAATGCAGTTAGCCATGCTCCTCCTCCGGCTCCGGTTCAAGCTGGCGGTGGCGGTGGCTTGCTTAGCGGCATTGGTTCTACCATAGCTCAAGGTATATCCTTTTTTTTTGTCGGTCTCTTGCTGTTGGTCAGATTCTGGTTTTTGTCTCCAAGTCAATCATCTCTTTTGTCCAATTGTTGGAACTTAGTCGCCCTAGAATTTAGCCTAGTTGAAGCTTGGTTGGACGGTATAGGAATAATGTAAGTGGATTGTTGACATTTCTATCAGATGTTGCGTGCGATATATCTATGCACCTAATCGGCTTTGTTGTCTCATAGATGCGAGTCTTGTAACATGTAAGTTATTCCTTGTATGAGTAATAATGAGTACTTCTTCTTTGCTTCAACTTCAGGCATGGCTTTTGGTGGTGGTAGTGCTATGGCTCACAGGGCTGTCGATGCTGTCATGGGTCCACGTTCACATGAAGTTGTTGTCTCTCCAGCAGTTTCCAGTGCTACTCCAGCACCAGCTGAAAATGCCATGGGCCTTTCTGATGCTTGCAATGTTCATTCCAAGGCATTTCAAGATGTAGGGCTAGAGTTTTCTTCGCATATTTCAATACCTTCTCTTTCTTCTCTATTCATACGTTGTTTCATTGTTTGTTTTGATGGTAATTGTTTACCTATGCTGCTTACATCTATTTTTGTGTTCTTGGGGGTGGGTTGGGGTTGGGGGTAGTCGTGTAGGTTACCTTCGCCGTTTGATGTGCATGATACCCTGAGTTTGTCAGTTTGCATTTTTCTGGCTCCTGTTTCATTTCTTTTAGGCTTTACAAAATATGCCATGCAATGAACAATATTTAGTGACCCTGCCAGGGCTGTAAAGCATATTTCTGTTCATTGAATTAGTCTGTTTTCCAGGTATATTCTTATTTTTGCCCCTCACTCTTTTAGGTTGCTTTTCAATAGGCATGCTCAATTCCTGGACTATAAGTATCCATGTAGACAGAATTTGCCTACTTTGTGTTTTGTTTGGTTTTGTTTAGATCACTTGTGTTTAGATGTTGGTAGAATCAGTCCCATCTCACCATTCCTTGTCTCTTGGCAGTGTCTGAATGGATATGGCAATGACATCAGCAAGTGCCAGTTCTACATGGATATGCTGTCCGAGTGCCGCAGAAACTCTGGCTCCACCATGAGTGTTTAAGTTCTGTTGCAGCTGCTGCACCCTTTATTTCAACAATTTGAGTCGGATTTAGCTATTGATGGATTCATTGGAACATATTAGTAATGGTACCTTTGCCTTGCTTTCTTGTAAGCATTTGGCATAAATAATCTGTGAACAATTTTATTTATCTGGACCTGCTATATATTCTATCTATCTCTTAGTTTGACTAATATCTGTTTCGTTTTTCTCTTTCATTTTCATTTATCTGGGCCTGAAGTTTGATCAATTTTTGGATCAGGTCCTGTCTTTATTCCGTTTAAAAATTGTAACCTTGGTATCTCAAAGAAAGAAGCTGAGATCTAACATTTAGGATGCTGTCCATTATGTTTCTATCTTTCTGTGTACTTAATGTGAAGAGAAGGACATCTAATGATGCATTCTACTTCATTAATAATATAGCAGCTCCAAAGCTGTTACATTTTGATCAAAATAAAATAACTATTACATTTTTTTGACGATAACGGTTACATTGGTCACCAATAAAAGCTTAGTTCTGCAACAAATCCAGGTATTGGGAGTTATGAAGGTGTAGCTGGTGCACATATTATGTCTTCTGGCTTATGGTTTTTGGCAGCTTTCTGGCATTCGTCATTCACCAGATGTCGAAAATGGATCATATTTACAACTTCCCCAAACCTTCTGTTAAAATTACTGAGGACCTCTCATTATCATAATAATCTTCCTTTGAGAAAGTTGATGCAGAGCTTCTTCCAAGCTTCCCTATCAGGTTCTTGCTTCTCCACAGCAGATCTTGCATCCTTAGCAAAATCCTCCTGTAGAAGACAGCAGCCAAACCCTACGTTAGTAACTCAACTCCTTTTTGTTTGTCCGAATGGAGCTTCCTAGGAATGATAAATGTACCTGGATTAGGTTGTGGAGAAGAAGCTTTTCGATCAAATTAAGAAGAATGTCCTTCGTGTACTCGGGGTGACCTTGGATTCCCATGATGTGATCGCCATACTTGAACATCTCCACTCCGGTTCTGTCAGACCACGCCAGCACTTCCGCTTTCGCTGGAAGCTCCCAAACCTCATCACGATGGCACTCGATGATGGATAGCGATGCAGGCATTTTTAACGTCGTGAAGAGCTTTGAAGACGATAGCTGGATTGTTCTGAGTCCAACGTCCCAACCCGCTGTTGCTCGGTCAACCTTGCCCCCCAACGCTCGTCCCAGAATCTGTTCCATTCATAACAATTGTAATAGTGTGAGCATTTCATACAGTGACAACGTGAGTAGATGTAAAGTAAGCAACGTATGGCCATTTTGAACAAATTGGTAGAAAAGGCTACTTGACATATATAGTGCCTTCATACATTTTAACTTTTAGGACACCTGGACAACAATGTCTCAATGAAAATGAATGGCATTGTGTCTTGTCTAAACCTTCAATAATTCAGGGGGCCAACAAAAATGCAATGATATTCATCCCAATTCCTAGGACATGAAACAGAGGATCTTGAACAAACTCCCCACCTTTGTGAAATTACCTATGTTGTGCCAAAGTTACAAGAGTAGACACCGTGACAAAAATTTATACGTGTACAAAAATAGAGCAATGTGATTCTGGGCACCGTCTGTTCCATGTCGGTACATACAAATGCGGTGTTCTTGGACCATTAAAATACTCTTTCCTAATTGGTCCCCAAGCCAGATGCCAACTTTCTTATGGTAAAAATTAATCATATTTGTTCTTCTTATCTTATTGTTGTAATTACTCTCATTCACTCATTTTTACAAACAATGTCATTAATATTTTAAGAATTAATTCCTCCTGAATATGTGGGTTTGGGCTTGGACCATTCATGGACCACTGAAATAACAGGCTTGGCAATGCACATTAAAGATCCCATATGGATAAGGGCGTTACAACTTGCAAGTTACAACAAATGTTTGCTTTGTTAGATACAATATAGTTATATAATTTCATGTTAAATTATACAAAATCTTTTTTGCGACCTCCAACACACATTTAAAATGAAATTAGATGAGATTTTTCTAACACAAATTTGATTGTAAATATATGTACTTACGTATAATAATGAACACAAACAGATAATATTTAGAAACTACATCTTATCATGCAACAATATTATTGTTTATAAATTTATTCAAATATGCATTTAAAATTTAAAAGTTTAAATAAATATTTAATTTTGTGCTATTTATCTTGGTACCGCGGGAACACATCACTAACAACAATAGTTCGGCTCCTGTCCTAAAGGATGTCATCCAGTTCGTTTTAAGCCTAACATTTTCACTGATTTTTTTTTCAAATGCTTACAGAATGACCTCAAGGTCTTCAACATCTCCATCATCACTGCAAAAGTTAGGAACTTTTCCACCTTTTTTCAGATGCTGGAGGGACCAATTAGGCAATTACGGCATATGCATGAATCATCCATTTTTTTACCCCTCCTTTTCGAATTAACTCTTCCTTGTCCCATTCTTTAATTTCTTAATCTTTCTTGTACAAGTGCAATACTAACCACGTAAGATAGTTCAGCCAGATATTAATAAAGAGTACAAATGCCAACGTTAGAAAATGGGCGGAAGAGATGGTATTGAAGGAGGAAAAAGTAAATTGAGCAGATGAAAATAATCTTTAGTTTGACAACAAAAATAAAAGGTGTGAATATTAAAAGACCAAACAAAAAAAGAAAGTACGCCTATAAGGAGGGGGGAATATTAGACGTTCCATCACGAGGAAGATCAACTTGAGCCAAATTGACAATAAACATTTCATTAGAAAAATAAATTAAGGTAACAACTATTGCCAGAATGGTTTGACGCGTGACAGAGATGATGCAGACAAACATAATGCGTGCAGGAATGCAAGAAAAACAAACAAATTCAACCGATGGACCTGGCCTTTTAACGTAAGCAAATACAAACTAAATAAACTATTGGTACTAATCTCACTTTAAAACTCTCTCACACCTTTTAACACAGACAACCACATTAACTTCACGGAACCGCATCAAACTAAGCCATATCACAATCACAATCACCCCTTAACAGCGTAACAAATCTTCAAACAAACTCGTGTCCAAAAATCACGCTCCTAAATACCTGGTGTCCGAAGCAGATTCCGAGGACTCTCTTCTTCATGGCGTGGAGCTTGTGGAGGAAGGCGATGAGGTCGCAGATCCAGGCGTCATTGCCGTGGGCGTCGTCGCAGCTTCCGGTGATGACGAAGCCGTCGATTCCGGAAATCTCGTCGTCGTCCGGGAACTCGCCGGCGGCGACGCGGTACTTGTCCCAGATCTCGCCGTCCTCGGACAGCATTCTGACGAACACGCCGAAGTAACCGCCGTAGAGCTTCTTCACGTACTCGGAGTCCTCCGCGCACTGCAGCACTGCGAACCGCTTCCCGCCGCCGCCCATTTTCGGGAGCTTCTCTCTCTAGATTTTGCGGAGACGGAGAACGGGAGGTTTTAGAGAGAGAAAGTGGGAGGGAAGGGGATTGAAATAGATGGAGAATGAGAATGTGTTGGGAGAGAACGCAGGGGGTTATAAACAAATCGGGATTGGGTTAATTTACGATTGTGTCCTTTTCCGTTTTGATATTTGTTTTATTTCAAGCCGAAAATGAGAAGAATGCGTGGGGACTGCTGCTTATTTATTAGGTGGCAATCTGTGTGCATTTAAATGTTGCTGCTTTAATGGTAAGGGATTAATCGGTGAGTTTATTTTTAAATTCGAGGATTAGACTTTGATTATGAGCAGTAAACAATAATTTGATTCATGAGTCAGTTTCTACTCTCTTTTTTTTTTTGAAAGAGTCGGTTTCTACTTGTAAGACCATAACTAATGTAAAATTAGATTTTGATTACTACTTCTAATACAACACCTTGTATCCCATGCCATTTTCATACTCTTTCTTTCATCTAGTGTTAGCCGGTTTCTAAACTACTAAAATAATTTGTTCGATCTTAACATTTATGTTTTTATTTATAATCAAAAATTATTATTTTTTAAAATGTATACTACATAAAATAAAATAATATTAACTCAATTATAATTTGCAATATGCTTCTACTCCCTCCATTTCAGTAATAGTATCACCATAGGTTTTGGTGTTTGAATTTAGGTGAAAAGGATGAGCGAATAGAAGTGAATGTAAAAAGTGAAAAGTATAATGAGTGAAAGAATTTGAAAAATTCTGTGTCACAATAGAAGATCGTGATTGATTGTGATTGATTGATTGTGATTGATTGTGATTGATTAATTGTGGTTGATCTTGATTAATTTCTAATTAATCAAGATTTATCTTGTCTATATTTAGAACTAGTCCAGATTCATTCTATCATTCATATGTAAACACCTATATATTACTTTGTAAATGGTAATAGAAAATTAAGTTGGAAAATTCCTTTCATGGTATCAGAGCGTTGCTGATCCTCTCTCCCTACAGTTTCAATTTTTTCGACCTCCCCTATTTCTTCTTCATTCGGCCGCCCCTCTCCCCTCTTCTTCTTCAATCGAATTTTTTTTTCTCGATCATGGTTGACAACAAGAATTCAGACAGGTTGTCCCTCAACACCATGATCATCCATTTACTCAATACGAAGTTGGATGCTAACACATACCTGCAATGGAAGCAGCATGTTCAATATGTGTTTAGACCGCAGGGATTGTATGGTTATCTTGATGGTTCTAGTCCCTGCCCAAATTTCCCATTGATGCAGACACCGGTTTCCTCCTCCTCTTCTCCGCCTGACGATGCTGCGTTTCTCAAAGCTAGAGAGGTCTTTGATAAGACCAAGGCTGTCTATGATGATTGGGTTGCTGATGATCAACGAGTCTGCAGTGTGCTTTATTCTTCTCTCTCTTTCGATGCCAAGAACGAAATCTCGCAGTGCACCACCGCGAAGGAGATGTGGGATGCCTTCGCCATGGCATATCAACACAGTACTGCCATTGCAGCCTTCAGTCTCCGCCAACAGGCCGGCATCATCCAGAAAAATGGTACTGTTCATGAGCTTCACCTTTCCTTCATGAAAATTTTTGATCAATTATCTGTCATGGGAGAACCAGCTAGTAATCGTGAGAAATTGATTTGGTTTCTTAATGCTTTGGGGGCTGACTTTAAGCATTTTAGTGCACCTATTGCTGCCCGTAAGCCTCTTCCTGATTATATGACTGTAGTTGATAAGGCTAAGGGATATGAATCTTTTATTGTTAATGTGGAGAAAACACAGTTGAATAGTGTCCAGGGGCAAGTAAATTCTGGTCCAATTGCTTTTGTGGCTTCTGTACAACAGTAGGGAGAAGCTGGTTCAGACCAGCAGCCAGCCGTGGGCGGCGCGTGGCCTCACGCGCTGGCGGAACCCACGCGTGGCAGTGGCGCGTGGGCCCCACGCGCGGCTGGAAACTGCCATCCCGGTGGCCGGCCTGGTGGCAGAGGCTCCTGGAAGGGTTCTGGCCGTGGGTCCTGGTCTAGATCTGCTGCATATGGGTCTCCAATTCAGTGTTATACCTGTGAGGGTTTCGGTCACATTGCTAGTCAGTGTCCTTCGGCCAATCCTCATCCTATGGCTTCGGCTCCTCAGCCTTATGTTCAGCAGCAGTACTCGCCTTATGTTGGTCATGCTCCTCAGGTAGTTCAGGCTCATCTTGTTCAGCACTATCCGCAGTATGCTCCTCCGATGCTTCAGGCGCTTCCCACACCACCAGGTTTTGCAGCGCCTCAGTATTCTGCTCCTTCAGCATATCCCACTCAGCCATCTATTGCAGCACCTCAGTATTCTGCCCCGAGTGTTGCTTCATCGATCCCTGACTGGTATATGGATTCAGGAGCGACTAATCATATGAGCTCTTCTGCTTCCAATCTATCGAGTGTCACTCCGTACAATGGTAACACTCTTGTCTTTGTTGGTAATGTTGCGTCTATTGCTATTGCTGGTATTGGTAATGCTTGTATTAGTTCTACCTTACATTTATCTGATGTGCTGCTTGTGCCTGCAATTGCTAAGAATCTCTTATCAATTAGCAAGCTTACTCGTGATCTGTGTGCTATTATTACCTTTGATAATCAGTCTTTTGTCATTCAGCACAAGGTCACCAGGGCAATTCTGGGGTGGGGACACATTGAGGATGGCCTATATATGCTGGACCGTGGTGAAGAAGCACTTCTGTCATTTGTTAGACAAAACAATAATAGAGCATCTTTTGAGATTTGGCATGCTCGATTAGGACATGTGTCCTCTAGCACTGTTTCTTTGTTGAACAAGAATGGGTATTTATCTCTTACTTATGTGCTTCCTAAACCTGGTATTTGTGAATCTTGTGCTATGGCAAAGGGTCAGAAATTGTCTTTTGTTGAGAATTCTAAGCGCGCTGCTCATGTTCTTGACTTAATTCATTGTGATTTGTGGATGATTACTCGCGATTTACCTGGTTTTATCCTCTTCGTCGCAAATCAGACTTTGTTGACATCTATTTTCAATTCGAAGCATTCGTGGAGAATCAGTTTTCATCCCGCATCAAAGTTTTTCAAAGCGATGGTGGCACCGAGGTTATCAATAACAGGTTGCAGTCACACTTTGGGGCTCGTGCATTCATCATCAGGTGTCATGCCCATACACTCCAGAGCAGAATGGTAGGGCTGAACGGAAGCATCGACCGATAACGGAAATGGGGTTGTCCATGCTTCTCCACTCTCACATACCTATCTCATATTGGGATGATGCCTTTAGTGCTGCAGTTTTCACTATTAACCGCCTACCCACTCCTGTTCTTGATAACATATCTCCTTTTGAGGTTCTATTTGGTCGGCCTCCGGAATACTCCAACTTTCATCCTTTCGGGTGTCGTGTGTTTCCATATGTTCGACCGACTGCTGCTCACAAACTTGCCCCTTGGAGTCTTCCATGTGTCTTCATTGGCTACAGTGCACATTATAAGGGGTTCAAATGCTTGGATACGACCTCCGGACGTACTTACATGACTCGACATGCCCGATTTGATGAGTCTCACTTTCCCTTTTCCACTGTATCTTTGGAGGTTCAGTTTTCATCCCTGGATGTTTCATCTTTTTTGGACCCTACTGATTCAGACTTGTCTATCACCATCCCTGATCCTGCTTCGGCTTCACCGACTTTGCCTTGTTCGGTATGTCCAGATTCCTCGTCCACATCTGAGACTGCAGCACCGATGATTGCCCCTGCTGAGGATGTGGTTGTTCCACCACCACGATCTCCTGCTTCTTTGACCACACTGACTGATCCCTCTAGTGGTTCGACTGTCCTCTCTAGCATCAGTTCCAGTTCCTCGGACGGTTCCTCTGGAAGTGCTTCTCTGACTCCTCAGGTGCCCCGTCCTCATCCCATGACCACTCGTTTACAGGATGGGATACGTGTTGCCCGTAATCTTGGCCCAGATTTTGTGGCGATAGGATTGGTTGCAGAGCTTTTGGAGCAGAAGGAACCACGTCATTTTCGAGCCGCGGCGAAAGATTTAAGATGGGTTGCTGCTATGGATGAGGAAATGGCTGCTCTTCGCCGTCAGCAGACGTGGGAGTTGGTGCCTTGTCCTCCGAATGTTAATATTGTTGGCTCTAAGTGGATTTATCGGCTAAAGTACCGCCAGGATGGCTCTATTAATCGTTATAAGGCCCGTCTGGTGGCCCAAGGATATTCTCAGATACCGGGGTTTGACTTTGATCATACTTTCAGTCCGGTGATTAAGGCTGCCACTGTTCGTACTGTCCTTGCCATTGCCACCATGAGGAAGTGGCTTTTACATCAGTTGGACGTCAGAATGTCTTTCTTAATGGTGTTCTTGATACTCCTGTTTTCATGGCTCAGCCGGCTGGTTATCAGGATCCTGCTCGCCCTCATCATGTCTGTCGCTTACGGAAGGCCATTTATGGACTCAAACAGGCACCCAGGGCGTGGTTTGACCGGTTCAGTTTGTTCGTCAGGCAGTTGGGTTTTGTTGGCAGTCTTTCAGATCCTTCACTGTTTGTCTTCTCTCAGGGCACTATTGTTCTTTATCTTCTGGTCTATGTTGATGATATCATTCTCACTGGGAACAACAGTGTTGCTATTCGGCAGTTCATTGCCCGTGCTGATCGTGAATTTTCTGTCAAGGACTTGGGTTCTCTCAGCTATTTTCTTGGTTTAGAGGTTACCTCTACCTCTACAGGGCTGTTCTTGGGCCAAGCCAAGTATGTTAGGGATATTCTTCAGCGAGCTGGGATGTTGGATTCTTCTCCGGTTTCTACTCCGTTCTTGCCGCTGTCCCAACTTCATAGCAGTACGAGTGGACCATTTCACAACCCTAAGGTGTATCGTTCCCTTGTTGGCGCCCTTCAGTACCTTACCATTACTCGACCTGACTTGTCCTTTGCGGTCAATTCAGTGAGTCAGTTTCTTCAGGATCCACGTGATGATCATTTTTCTGCTGTCACTAGGATCCTATGATATGTTCGGGGCACGTTACATTGTGGTCTAACCTTTGGAGTTGGTGGCATTTCGGAGGTTATTGCCTATTCGGATGCTGATTGGGCGCGTTGCTTAGAGACCCGTCGGTCCACCTATGGCTATGCGGTCTTTCTTGGTGGCAACTTGGTCTCGTGGAGTGCCAAGAAGCAACCTACAGTCTCTCGCTCGAGCTCAGAATCTGAATATCGAGCTCTTGCTAACACAGCCTCGGAGGTGGTTTGGTTGTTGCATATTCTTCGCGATCTTCAGTTTCTGCTGCAGGGCTCGCCTCTGCTTCTATGTGACAATAACAGTGCTATCTTTCTTGCTGAGAATCCTGTTGCTCACAAACGGGCCAAGCATATTGATATTGACTATCATTTTGTACGGGAATTGGTGGCTGCTGGAAAACTTCGTATTAGTCATGTCTCCACTTCGTTGCAAGTTGCGGACATTTTCACCAAAGGCCTTAATCGTGCATTGTTTGACTTCTTCAGGTCCAAGCTTTGCGTCTCAGTCAACCCGACGCTTCGCTTGGGGGGGTGTGACAATAGAAGATCGTGATTGATCGTGATTGATTGATTGTGATTGATCTTGATTAAATTCTAATTAATCAAGATTTATCTTGTCTATATTTAGAACTAGTCCAGATTCATTGTATCATTCATATGTAAACACCTATATATTACTTTGTAAATGGTAATAGAAAATCAAGTTGAAAATTTCCTTTTATTCTGGCCAAAAATAAAAAGGGTGCCATTATAAAAGAAACTATAAAAAATAGAGAAATGGATATAGTATTTCAATTCTCTTCTTGTTTGCATTCGATTGATAGTTTCGTCCATATTCTCTTCTTGTTTGCATTCGATTGATAGTTTCGTCCATATACATCTTCCACAACCATGGGCATTGAAAAAAACAAACCCAAGTCGCGGGTAAGATCCTTCGTTAAACTCGTATCCACCATCTTTTGAAGGTGGTCAAGAAATTTTTATACTTCTTCTGTTCAATTCCCAAACTACCCCGTTTAACTTTCAATAATTGGTTGAAAAATATTTGATCCTTAATATATTTATTTATTTATGGCTTGTTTAATTTTATGAAAATTTGATATTTTAAAAATAAATATTATAACGAATCTAACAATTTATCATACAATAATATTTATACTTAGACAACTATTCAAATTTATGGTTAAAGTTTAAAATTTTTAACTAAATGAATAGGTAAATTGCAGTTTGAACTGAGACGAATGGAGTGGCTAATCATTTTGAATTCTCCCTCTGTCATAGATTACTGCACACCTTAATTACTATTTGACACCACTCCACATCAAATTTTGAACGCATATTTGAATAGATATATAAACAACAATATTATTGTATGTGATATTGTTGGATTCGTCGTAATAAGTGGTTTTTAAATATTAACTTTTTATTTGGCATTATTATGCGTAGCTAAACATATTAATGGTTATATATGTTTCTTGATAACATTAAAAAAGACAAGCGGTCGATGGAACTGCTCCATGCAATTTAACCTGAGACGAAAGGAATATACTCTTTTCATTATATGTTTATATTCAGTGGGCCCTGATTTAGTGATAAGCTACACTCTCTGTAGTCGAGAGATTCAGGCCACAAAACACACCCTCATCAAGAATTGTGATATTAGAGCAATTCCTTGATGGGGAGTGCCCAGCGTCATGGGACCGTGTCGACGGTTCGTTGGTGATGCAGCATTTGAGTGTCTCAAGAGGGCGTCTCTAGCTATTCAAATGGATGGAGTTTCAGGTTCCATGAGTTTCAACAAATTTAATTGTGGTGTTTCATAGTTAGGTACTAAATTAGGATGTCAATATGTAATTTGGTTGTTGTATGTAATCTTTTTTAAAAATATGTCTATATTCACATCTTTCTTGCAAATTTTAGAACATCTCAAACGAACTAGTTATAGGCAAAGTTTTGGGAAAAACCGTATTTTCACAGGCTTATGGAAAGATGAAATTTAATTAGAATAATAAAAGATTAAATGTGTTAGTTGCAATATTAAAAATTTATTATGCAACGTGTAGTAGTTATAAAGTTTATAATCCAATTGATGCAACCCAAAATTTTTATTTTCATTTATTTCCATTTGCACTTCGAACATTGATCTCTCATAACTTATGGAAAGACCAGAGACGGACCCTTAGTTAAATCAAATAATTAATGAAAAGTAAGATAAATGCAATTTCAAATTCGGTAAACTGGCTAGTAATGAATCAACTAACCAAATCTAGTCCACTTTTATCATCCGAGCACTTAAATTTCTTCTAATATTTGCTTCCAAGCATGACATAAACCATGACACGAGACAGAGGAAAGAATAAAATAGAATAAAATATTTATTTTAATAGACACGCTCTTTTCACGAGAAGATCTTGTTCAATAGATTCAATGTATCTAGACATAGTTTTAGATTTTGGCAGATGTCCATTGTGGTCATTGCGTAGGTTTTACATTCCTGTCTTCATTTAAGGCTCGTAATTCGTCCTAAAATTGGTCCCATTGCTTTCTAATGACCAATAAATCAATATTCAGTCCAACAAAAACAAACCGAAGATTTGAGAAAAAAGGACCATTTTTCCGACTTTCAAATCGTACGGCGGATCGCTATCAGTTAATATAATCGGGTCCATGGTATCTATCCTTTTTAAATTCCAAAGTTCACTTTTCACAGTATCGAAATTCAAACGGCCAAATTGATCCTCCTGCGGCTTCCTTGTTTTAAAATAAAAAAAAACGTGGTTGTGATTTTATAAATTTAAAAAGAGTCTGTCTCCTTTGAGACCGTCTCATGGTGATACCAAGAACTAGAGATAAAATAACAAAAGAGCAAATTAAATTCAGGAGCAAAAAACTAATAAAACTAGAAACGGTGTTAATCATGTAACACGCGAAAAAATAGAGGGAATAAGGAGCAATAAATGAAACATCTAACTCATTACCCATTCCTAGCCCAAAAGTGTGAAAAACATCAGGCCCATAACACGAGAACAACAAATGCGTGAAAGAAAAACAGATTAAACACACAAATTGGAATCAACATCAATCACCCCTCTCACACCTCCCAACGTTGTTCTTCATCAAAATTCAACCAGTCAGATTTTGAATGAAAACTTCAATCCACATTAGGAATTCATATAGCAAGTAAGGCACAACTAGATTAGGTTTAAATTCAACATCAATAACAACAAATCTGACACTAAACGGAATTTCGATATTTTGCAGATTCAAAATCGGATCAATATGGAAGAAGGTGATATCCATATCAAAAATCAAATAGAAATCATTCAATCAATGCAAACACATAATCCTACACAAGAAAGCAAAATTGATATCAATGATGAGCAGATCGTACCTATTTCACAAGGTAAGAAGCTGAACTTTCTGTACTTGAGTATGATGTTTTGCTTTCTGGTTTGGAGAGCAACAGACTGAGTATGTGAATAATTCCATTGCGTTTAGCTCATGTCAAATAAACAACAGAAAAACTAATTAGTAGCAAAATTCGGATATGGATGAACACATCATGTTGCTTTGTTCTAGAACAATGTATATTAATTGTGAATGTGCTACAAATTTTTGTTTAAAATGTCAGAGCTTTCAAATTGTAAAAAATAAAGGTAATAATTGTGTGTTTGTATTCATGAATTCAGGATACATTATATAGTGGTACTGGATACCTATGCAAGTTAGGAAAAGGTAATAGAATACAATTACAGTTACAAGTAAATTGCAAGAATATTCTAATTCCTTAACACTCATCCCCAAGTTGGAGCATGGGGATTGGAAATGCCCAACTTGCCAAGTAATGAATGAAACTGATTACGTCCGAGAGCCTTAGTGAACAAGTCTGCAGGTTGGTCCGTCGTACGAATATGGTGAGTAACAATAGCGCCAGATTGAACAAGATTCCAGACAAAATGACAATCGACTTCAATGTGTTTGGTACGTTCATGAAAAACTGGATTGGCCACAATATGAAGAGCATATTGACTGTCATAAAAAAACCGCATATGAGAGGATTGCGAAACCCCCAAATCTTTTAGTAAAGACTGAAGCCATAACAACTCACAGCAGGTAACAACCATGACACGATACTCCGCCTCACCGGAAGAACGAGAAACAATAGGTTGCTTCTTAGTCTTCCAAGAAATCGGAGAATCACCAATCATCACAAAATAACCAGAAAGAGAACGCCGAGTAATTGGACATGCAGCCCAATCAGAATCACAATAAGCAGTCAATTGTAACGTACTACGAGAAGAGAGAAATAAACCTTGACTGGGATGACTCTTCAGGTAGTGCAACACACGAACATCAGCTTGCTAGTGAGGAACACAAGGGGACTTCATGAATTGCGCAAGAGTGTGGACTGAATAACTCAGTTTAGGACGAGTAATAGTCAGGTAGATCAGGCGCCCAACCAGGCATCGATACTACTCCGGGTTATGGTAGGCTGGACCTTCAACACTTGCCAAATCATGTTGTTGCTCCATCGGAAAGTCAGTCGACTTAGAGGAAGATAAACCGGTATCCGATAAAATGTCCAAAGCATATTTTCTTTGCGAAAGGAACATCCCCTCCGGCCTTCTAGCAATCTCTATGCCCAAAAAATACTTAAGCAAACCAAGATCCTTCATATGGAAACAAGAACCTAAGTATTTCTTGAACTCAGAGATGAGCGAAGAAAAACTACCAGCAATAACCAAATCATCCACGTAAACCAGAACATGTAAGGAAACTGATCCACGAGAAAAGACAAACAAAAAGTAATCGGCCTTACTCTGAACAAATCCAAATGCTCGTAAAGCCTGAGCCAGTTTAGCAAACCAATTTCTAGGAGCCTGACGAAGACCATAAAGATATTTCTGAAGGCGACAGACCTGACTAGGCGGTACAACATAGCTAGGTGGAGGACGCATGAACACTTCCTCATGCAAATCACCATGCAGGAAGACATTATGAACATCCATCTGATGCAGTTCCCAACCACGAATAACTGCAACGGATAAAAACAAGCGAACATAACTCATCTTTGCAACGGGAGCAAAAGTCTCAGTGCAATCAATTCCTTCAACCTGGCGATTCCCAAGAACCACTATGCGTGCCTTATGACGTTCAATAGTACCATCTGACCGAAACTTCATCCGGTAGACCCATTTGCACCCAATCGCCTTCTTATGCAAAGGCAAAGGAGCCAAAGTCCATGTCCAATTGCGCTCCAGCGCAGTAATTTCCTCAGCCATAGCATCTCACCAATGAGAATGACGGGAAGCCTTGGAGTAAGTAGTGGGATCTGTACTAGATGTTACAGCACCCAAAAATCTAGAATGCATACTAGAAAAATTATCACAATTTACATAATCAGTAAGGGGATAGAGAACACCCGAGGAAAGTGACAACGCATGAGGGAACGTAGTCGAGGGGGGTCTTCAGTAGTAAGAACACAAGAATAATCATCACAATCGTAATCTGCCAAGTAAGACGGAGAGCGACGAGATCGAACACTCTATCTGGTAGGTGGCAACTCAGCAGCGGAACCATCTGGGATCAGAGAAGCCGGTAAAGTAGAAACCGAAGGAGAAAGATCGGTGGCCGTCAGAAGACCGGTGACGACTGGTGGTGGCGCACCGGTGGTGGAAGACGGAAGTTGACCGGTGGTGGACGACGGTGACTGGCCGATGGCAGACGGTGGTGACTGGCCGGCGGCTAACGGCAGGGACAAGCCGGCAACAGGCGGCAGCAGCTGACCGCCGGTGGACGGCGGGATGCCAATGGCGACCGACAGCAAAGGAATGGCAACGGCTGGCGGAATAAAAATTTTGGGTGGCTCCGGCTGCAAGGAGGAGGAAACCGGCAGTGAGGATGATGCACCACTGGGTTCGTTGGCAGAAGTTGGAGTAGCAGAAAATGAAAACTAGTCTTCAAAGAAATCAACATCCTTATTGGTAAAGATCACATGGGTTTCCAAGTCATAAAGGCGATAGCCTTTCTTTCTGGCAGGATAACCAATAAACAGACACCGCCGACTTCTTGGAGCAAACTTGTCACGAAATCTGAGAACATGAGCAGCAAAACACAAGCATCCAAAAACTCTTAATGATGAATAATTGGGAGCTTGCCCATAGTGCAACTCATAGAGAGCACGACTATTGAGATGCTGTGTCGGTGTTTGGTTAATCAAGTAAGTAGCAGTAAGAACACATTCTCCCCAAAACTCAATAGGAAGACTGGCTTGGAATCGTAAAGCACACGCCATATTGAGTAAATGGCGATGCTTTCTTTCAACCCGACCATTCTGTTGTGGTGTGTCAACCATAGATGTCTCAAAGATGATCCCAAATGCAACAAAATGAGATCGCAAAGGCAAAAATTTAGTCCCATTATCAGCACGAACACGTTGTATGGTTCGGCCCCACTGGTTCTTCACTAAGACACTAAATTCTAAAAATCTAGAGGCTACTTCAGACTTAGCGAATAAAAAATAAATCCAAACAGCTCGGGAATAATCATCGACTATCGTCAAAAAATAAAATGCACCACTAGAGGATGAAGTTCGATAAGGTCCCCAAACATCACAATGTACTAATTCAAATAATGCAGTAGCATTTGTAGAACTCAATGGAAAACTATGTCTAGTCTGTTTTGCTCTATAACATACAGAGCAAGGTATATTAGTTTTATTGGTGCTAAAATAAAGAGTAGGAATAGAAGACAACACCGTTGATGATGGATGACCAAAACGCTGATGCCATAAATCAGATGAAGAAATCGAAGCAACTGTCGGAATAGACTGCAGGATATGAGGACGAATGCATGTATCCAATAGACGAAGCCAATAAATCCCCCCTTTCTGTTCACCCAAGCCAATCACAATCCCCGTACTGATTTTCTGTAAAATACAATATTTTTCAGTAAACAAGGCTAGACATTTTAAGGCAGATAACAATCTAGAGCATGATAATAAATTGCATCGCAAAGTAGGTATGTAAAGCACATGAGTAAGGGTAACATCGCCAAAACAAATAGAACCATATTGTATAGCAGACGACACAGATCCATCAGGCAGTATAACATTCACAGTATTGGTAGCAGTAGTAATATCAGTAAGAGAACCTTTGTCACCGGTCATGTGATATGAGGCTCCCGAATCAAGAATCCAGGGTAAAGTAGACTTACTTGGCCCATGGTCAGATAATGAATAACACTGATTAAATAAATGTATGGTCGTACTCCATTGGTCGTCAGACAGAGCAGGACCAAAATCAAATCGTGTAGGGAAGCCAGAGGAGGTGGCCACCGCAAACCCTTGCGGCGACATCACTACACCAGCGAAAATAGCCATAACACAAATGGCAAGTACAATTAAAGTAATGGAAGAAAACAATATTTGCTGAACCAAAGCGAAAATAAGCAAAGGCATGCGCCTCCTGCGTGGCGCGTGAAGGACATGCGCTTGAAAGAGAGGAACGCACGGGCGCGTTTGGTGCACCCCCGCATGGATTCACGTGCTTCTGGAAGGTCGTGGGCATGAATCTCACGTGCATCTCTTTATGTCTGGAGCCAGCATCGGATGGAGTGGATGCCACCAGACGGAGCTGACAGCGGAGTAGACCGGATGGATTGGAGTAGGAACTAGCCAGACCGAGTCGGGAGCTCGCCGGTCGGAGTGGGAGCGGGCCGGACAAGACTGAAGGAAGACAGACGGAGTTGGAATCGGGAGCAGGTGCAGGCCGGTGGACGAAGTTGGGAGCGGGAACAAGTGCAGGCCAGCGGAGCGGGAGCAGAACCAGTGGCGGAAGAAGAACGGTGGCGTGGTGGTGAGCAGGACTGACGGCCGGCTGAAGAAGAAGATCTGATCTGATTTTTGTTTTTTTGACAAAAGAAAGGTAGTTCTGATCGGCTGCGCGTGGAAGTCACGCACGGACGACGGCAGAAAATTTAGAACGGTATTTTAAGGTTTCAGGTTTCAGGATTTTAGGTTCTGATACCATGTAGAAAATAAGGGTAATAATTGTGTGTTTGTATTCATGAATTCATGATACATTATATAGTGGTGCAAGATACCTATGCAAGCTAGGAAAAGGTAATAGAATACAATTACAGTTACAAGTAATATTGTAAGAATATTCTAATTTCTTAACACAAATTGTAGAGGTCACGTTATAAGAACTTGTTTTTAATAGGATCTGTTCACATTTTGCAAATTGACAAATAACTGGACAATGTACTGATTTATAGCAGCAATGCTCATGAAAATATGACATGCTTTAAATATATGACATGATGCTACATACTAACTGTACATAATCTTAATAACAATTTGGAGAAATATAGTGTGATGTTACTCTTGCACTGCTTGATGTTTCAAAAATATGACATGATGTTCTAACTCTTCAAAATTATGTACATCTTTTTATAATTTATTGGGAGTTTTCAGTTACATGATGAGTTATTCTATCCATGTTATTGTGTCCTTTGATGAATTAAAGTTTCACCAACTTTGCTCTTTTGTGTCATGAATCAATAATCCAGATCTTGAACTTAGCTGTACTTTCTTATTCTATTATGCATTTGAAATTTGTGTTGGATCAATGTATGTTGGGTTAGAATGATTTCATGTAGGAATAACGCCATCTTGCTGAGAATTTTACATGCTCTTTTTTAATGTTCATCGCCATCAAAAGATTTCAGTAGCTCAAACATGTTCACGTATTATCGTAGAATCTTATAAACTTCTCAGTTCATACAATCTGTCATGATGTTCTAAATATATGACATGATATTACATGCTAACTTAGCATAATAAGAATAACAATTTGCAGAAAACATGATGTGATGTTTCTCATATGTTGATTGATGTTATAAATGTATAACATGATGTTCTAAGTCTGCAACATTGTGTGTCACATCTTTTCTTTATTATTAATTGGGAGCTTTCAATGAGAGGTCTACCAAACGTTTTGGAAATAGATCAAACAGAATCCCTTCAAGGAGTGCTAGCAAGTACATGGGAAGAGGTTGAAACATTAACCGTTCACATGCAACTACACTTGGATTTTTTGTACGGAAGTCAACACAAAGACTAACAAGTGAAGGGAAAGTGAAGGAAAAATATCACACATGCTCGCGCCAAGGAAATCAATTTCAAGCACTCTTGACACCCCGACCCAACAACTACAAAACAAGAGAAGAAAGACAAAAGAATTTCCCATTACAAGAACATGATGCAAGGCTGCAATCAAGATCAAGCTTGTTGATGAAAACATCTATGAAATCAAGCACCACATCACTGAGCATAGCCATGAATTTATGAGGAATGAGTGGCAATACTTACAGCGTGGTGAGCGGAAGATAAAGGATGAAAAGGCAAGAGCAATTGAGGCTATGGAATTGGCGGGTTTAAAATCAGCAACGAGTTTCAAGTACTTGGCATGTGATGCAAATGGACAAGAAAATGTAGGGAACACGATGAGAGACCACATTAATTATGTCAACAGGTTGAGGATGAAAGCAATTGAAGGAGGCGATGCTCGGAATGTGATATATGAGATTTACAAAATAGACGAAAGAGACAAGGATTTCTTCTTCAGAGTCAAGTTGGACGGGAAGGGTAAATTATCCACGCTTTTTTTGGAGAGATGCAATGATAAAAGAGGATTACATGCTCTATGGTGATGTGATGATATTTGACACCACATACAGTATAAATGAGTACAACCTTGTTTGTGCACCAATTGTGGGAATCAACAACCATTGGAACAATGTGATGTTTTATTGTGCATTTATTGGCGACGAAAAGAAAGGGACTTTCATTTGGCCGCTGGAAACATTCAAAAAGTCAATGGAAGGAAAAGAACCAGTGACAATATTTACTGATCATGACTCAGCTATGACAGATGCAATCCAAAAGGTACTTACCGCAACCTGCTCAGTTACTGTGTTGATGTTTTAGAATTTGTATGTAATGTTTCAGAACCTGCTCAGTTACTGTGATGTTGAGTTGATGTTTCATAACTCAACATATATGATTATACAAACACAATAAACTCATTTCTAAAAATCACGTATGATGCTCGTGTACTATGAAATGAAATTTCATGATAAATTACTTGATGCTTACTGAAATCAATTTAAACATAAATACCAGATGCGTGATGTTTCAATAGCAGATGGTTACCTTTCATAAATAAAGTCTGATGTTTCATACTGAAATAAAATTTTGTACCAGGTGTTCAGTAACACAAAACACAGGTTGTGTCTATGGTATTTGAAACAGAAAGCAATCAATCACTACGGTAAAGTGAAGAGCGATGAAGAATTGGGCATGGCATTCGACCATTGTTTGAAGAAATGTGCAAATGAAGAAGAATTCCAGAGATGCTGGAACTCTATGATAGATATATACCAGCTTCACGACAACCAGTGGTTCAAGCTCCTATACGGACTACGATAAATGGTGTACCACATTGAGCAAAGACTTCTTCTCGGCTGGGACATTATCACAGATAAACAAAAGCACAAACAAGGCAATCACCTTCAGTGCAAACAAAACAACAAACTTGACACAGTTTTTCTCAATCTTTGAAAAAACTATACAAGGCTGGAGAAGCACAAAGACCAGCAAAGAATACAACATATCAATAGGAAAAACAAGGTCAGCCGAACAAGGACCTGGACTTCTGAAACATACAGCTGAAATTTACACACATAAGTTGTACAAGGACTTTGAGGCAGAATGGAAGCTAGCAATGGAAAGTAAGGCAGTAAAAAATTCAACCTTGGATTCGAAGATGTTTATGAAGTACAACCATAAAACAATGACACAAAAATGGAGAATGTTACTTTCAAGAAACAGGATCAAAAGGTGGAAATCAAATGCTCTTTTAAGTACTTCGAAGAGGTAGGCTTATTATGTTTCCATGCACTTCGAATCTTGCATTTGCAAAACATCACATGAATCACTAAAAGTTACATCCTCAAGAGATGAACAAAGATGGAAAAGCAAGAAATATAGAACAAGGTGCTCGGAGGAACAAGACCACAAAATAATGAGATCAAATGTAAGGTACCATGGCGTCATGATATGCTACGAAAGTAATAAAATATTGTCTTGAAGTGTGAAGAGGACATAGAAACTAGAAGAATCCTCGAAGAAGGGCAGAATAGAGACTCGGCTACAACCAACCAAATGAAAGCAAAGGATACACTAGAGCATTCAGCAACTAATAGTGCAAGAGGTTCAACAACAAAGGCTGCTCCCGAAGTGCTCGATCCACCAAAAATAAAAAAAAAGGAAAAAGTGCAAGAATGAAAGGTAAGCTTGAAAAAAGGAAGAAGTCAATCAAGAAGGAATTCGGATCCAAGAAACCAAAAGCTAAATTGATAAAAAAAAACAACTTTTTGGTACATGTTTACTGCAATACTGTGAATGTTACACACTTATGGAATGATATTACATTGTTACAGTTTGATGTTTTAGAAATAAGTTTTGATCAGGATGTTAATCCTTTTTTACCATGATATTTAAAACCTACAATTGTTCTTATACATTCTAATGTTATTGGATTGAGTTTGGTTGTTACACTTCTATGCAATGGTGTTATTATTTTCTTAGATGGTGATTTACATATACAAGTTTCCTCATAAGTATTAATCTATCTTACGAATGATCATGTATTTTTTGGAAAAAATATACGAAAACACAAAACTTCAAACACTAGTTGATCGAAAGTATAAAACATCGCACACAAATTATGAAACATCACATCAAAAATATAAAATGATCACAGCCAACGAAACATAAAACTTTATACTGATTGATCAAATGTATAAAACATCACACACTGATTATGAAACATCACATCAAAAATATAAAATGATCACATCCCATTAAACATAAAACTTCAAACACTAATTACTCAAAAGTAAAAAACATTACACACTGATAATGAAACATCACATCAAAATATAAAATGATCATTTTCAACAAAGCATAGAAAACTAAAAATAGTTTTACATCATTCCATAAACTGTCAAACCATAAAAAGATCACCATTCATCGAATAAAGGGCTCAACTGCCCCTATCAAATCCCTAGCTTAAAAACTGAACTATTCAAACCAACAAATATATATACAAACAATCTCAAATACTAGTTCATCACACTCAAATCCTAATTCTTATTGATTCCCTTCGCAGCTGGACCTTTTGCATATGATGCCCCTCTAAGTTCTTAAATGACAAGATCAAATGATGGAGTCACTCCTATATTACTAGCACCAATAACCGAAGCAGTAATAGGAGTGTGATTCCTAAAAGCATTCCTTACACTCTCATCAACAACATCAAACAACTCAGAGTTATCAAAATCGTTTGAGTCAAAAGGAGAATATTCAGGCTGGGCATTAACAGTAGGTACAACATCCTTAACACTTCTACCCAACTCGAAAACCAAGGCCCTACTGACAACCTCAATATTCCTCTTGAACCTACGGACAGCTTGATCAGCAACCTAGGAAAAAAACAAAAAACAAAATAAAATACAAAAGGATAACAACAGAAGTTTGAAATTTAAAACATCTCATACAACATAAAAAGCCTCAACTACTGATATTAAAACCTGAAAGCTGGTAACACCAAAAGTTTAAACTTAAAACATCTCATACAAATTCTATAACAACTACATATTGTAAAAACATCAAATCTATTAACACCTAAACCCCAATCTTAAAATATCCCATAGAAAATCTAAAACATCAGGTACTGTTATTAAAACGTCAAAACTGAAAAAAGATATGAATACTTACAGATCCCCCATTATTCATAATCGCAGCATCGGTAAGAAAATCTTCTGGAAGCACAAAGCTTAAAACTTGCAATCTTGAACTAGCTGCTTCTTCTTTCGTTTGACTTCCTTCCTTAGATATTGCAGTTTCTTTGGATGTTGCAGCATGCTTGGAAGTCTCAGCAGGACCACTGCTCACATACTTCCCCGTAAAAGTCAAAGGAAATTCATCCTTAGACATGGGGCATGAATAAAAACCCACCTCAACAATCTTCCTACAACGTTTCAGCGACAAAGTAGTGTCCCAGTGACGAATGGGAGGAACTATGGGAGGGCATGGTTTTCCTTGAAAAAGAAACCTATACAGGTAGTATATCAATGGAACAACTACACACACATTAACTGATGGGTATTCAGTAGTCTCATACCTATGCACAATATCACCTAACTTCCTAAGCTCATACCCACACCAGTCATAACTCCTTATCTTCGCTACATTCTCAAAAACACGAACCAACTTAAAATCCACAAAGGATCTAGCAGTAGGACTCAAGAAGTTGCAAACTACATACATCACAAACAGTTTTTTAAATTCATCCCCACCTTCACGTAATTCCATCATCTTGTCACACAGTCTCTCACAATAAATGTTACAAAATTGATCATACCCAAACTCTTCCCTCCATCTCTGCCTAAGTTCTATGTCCCTCCTTTGCCCCTTCCTGACATTACTAACCTCAAATACTTCCTTATCACTGATAGGGAGTGCTAAAACATCATACACATCATCACAGGTTATAAAATACCTATCATAACCAATGGTTTGAACATAGCTAATTGGATTAAAATTCTGAATCAGGTAGAGAAGGATGTCTTTAGGAAGAGAACAAAAATTAATTTTAAGGAGACCATCAAAACCAATCTCTTCCACAGATTTTATTGTTTTGAAATTGGCAAAGAAGACACTTTTTCAATTCTCCAAGGGCAACACTTCGTAGTGAAACCCTTCCCAGCACTGAAAGAGAAAAAGTAAAAACTCATGAAACATCACATACAAAATTTTAAAACATCAATAACTGAAAGTAAAACATCAAGTCACATTAAAAACATCATCACAAAGTTCATCAAACATCACATGCAGAACTTAAAACATCAGTCACTGGAAAAAAGCAGCAAGAAAACTGCCGAGAAAATACAAGGCTAGAAAAATAAAAATGACAACTGGATTACAGACATAACTGACACATAAAGTACTCTATATTTATCAACAAGATGCACAACACAACTCCAAAATGAAAGCAAAACATCAAGTCGCATATAAAAAAACATCACAACACCTAAACTAATAAACATCAAACACAATATTCAAAATATCAACTAACCTTTCATCATTATCAGACATAGCCTATTTCCCTTTCACTTTCATCTGGTCAAACCGTCTGGAAGGCTTCTTCACAACCACCACCTCAGGTTCTGATTCGACAGAATGAGAACTACCATCATCATCATCATCATTTGATAATTCACTTCTAGACTTCTCTTTAGCATCATCAACATTATCAGCTCCAGCATCTACATCAATATTATCTTGAACATTTTGGGTTTCAGGAACAGTGCAGAACACCTCATCATGTACAAAATTGAAACATCATATCAAAATGAAAAATTATCAAAAACTGATATCTAAAAAGCAAAGCTATTTAAAAATATATATTTTTAAAAATCTTACTGGTAAAAATGATATCATCCTCATCAGCATTCCCATAAGCTTGTTTCTCAACAACCTTTTTCTTCACATCATCAACTAAGACAAAAAAAACCAGATAATCAGACCTTGGCATCATGAAAAAAATGATAGAAATCTGAATTGACCAACTACAAAATATAAGACAACATACCACAATGTTAAAGCATCACGTCATCAATTTAAAATAGTACCTTTGCCAGTGACACCCTCATAAGCAACTTTAGGTTTCTTCACATCCGGAGCATTCCGCACAACCACAGTCTACCACAAAGTCCTCCTCTTGGCACTTTCACCTCCAACAACATCATCCCTTTTTCGATTGATTCTTCAAACCAGCACCACTCCTCAAAACAGGCTTTTTATCCATACAAACACCAACAACTACAAAAAATACAACATCACATCAAATTCCATAAGAAAAGAGGACAAAACATTGGAAGGTTGAAAAATTGAAAACAACTAATTTAATTTCAATACCACTGACACCCTTAGCAGAAACCTTAGATTTCTTCACAGCCACAAACTTACGCAACATCCTCCTATCATATTGAATCTCAGGATCAACAACTTTCTGAGTAGGATCAGATGCTGATTCAGGCACCACATTTTGCAAATTGAGACCACCAGATCCTCCTGAAATTTCATCTTCATCATACAAATTAACATTCCTCTTGACTTTCTGCTTTTGTCCCATCTTTGTAAGGAAGACTCCTGAAACAGTACGACATCAATACAAATGTATGAAACATTAATATACAGAATTCAGAAAAGTAAATTAAAGAGTGAAAGACAAACTCTCAGGTTTAGCAGCCTCATCAGCAACAACACGATCCAGAGGCATAGCAACTTCATCAGCAACATCCAAACCAACTTTTTCAGCTTTTTCAGGAGCATCCAGACCAGATATGTCAGCCTTATCAGCACTATCCAAACTAGATTTATCAGCTTTTTAGCACCATCTAGACCAGAACCTGATTCAGTCAACACTGTCTCGAAATTGCATGCACCATCCGGTCCATCTTTATCAACTTCATCAGTTTCATCTTTGTCAGCCAAATTAAGATTTCTATTGGCTTTCTCCTTCAGTCTCCTCTTCATAGTGGACAGTCCTGAAACAGAAAAGTAGCATAAAATTTAAAGTATAAAACATTAATATACATCTTTCACAAAAAGTAAATAAGAACAAGCATACCTGATACCAAATCAACATTAGGATCACCCCCCAGTCGGTGTCATTGTCTCACAACATAGCCAACATTTGCATATGAAACATCAAATTTAATTATATAAACATCAGGAATATATAATGCAAAAGTAAGTCCAAACAAATTCAAGGAAAAAAATACAAATCATCATTTTAAAACTCATCCCACATCACAAAATACATCACACTCCTAAGTTGAAGCATACAACTAAACTGATACAACATACACAAAATACCATCCAACATACAAGCTCATACCATGAAGTTATAACATGATTCGGTAAATTTAAAACACCATAGCCTGAACTTGAAAAAGATATAAAACTGGAAGCATACATCATAATCTAAATTTAAAATATCTTTCAGTATACTTAAAACATCGTAGCATGAACTTAAAAAGAAAATAAAGCTGAAAAACATACACCATAACCTGAATTTAAAACATCATTCATTAAACTTAAACATCATAGCCAAAACTTGAAAGCATGTTAAACTAAAAGGCAGACATCATGAACTGAACTTAGAACATCATACAATGAACTTAAAAAATCAACATATTAGCAGAAATTGAAAATGACAAAACATCATTCAGCAAACTTAGAAACATCATAGCCTAAACTTGAAAACATATCAAACTAAAAAACATTGTAGCCTGAACTTGAAAAGCAAATCAAGCAAAAAAGTATACACCATAACCTAAATTTAAAACATCATTCAGTAAACATAAAACACCATAAACTGAACTTGAAAGCATATCAAACTAAAAATTATACACCATGACCCGAACTTAGAACATTATACAGTAAACTTAAAAAATCAACATATTAGCTCAAACAGAAAACAACAAATCAAATACTTGAAAACATAGATAACTAAAAGTAAACCACAACACATGAAAGACACAGTAGATGAAAAATCACACTAGAAAGACACAAATAGATGACTGATGAACATGAAAAAAGCAAAAGTGAAACATTAACAGAAGTATATGAAACATCACGTCATAAAATTACAACATTACAAGTTACTGAACAACAACAATTTATAATTAAATATGGAAATACATTAAAAAATTCCCGCCAAAACAGAGACAAAGAGAAAATACCTTTAGAAGGTCCTCGTTTCTTTGGATTTTTTATGATATGAGGATGACTAACTTCACCAGAGTCTTCATAGTTCTTCGAAATGTCCACAAGAACATCTAAAGCCGAATCACCTGCAACTTTATCCTTTGACATCTACAAAACAACACCAAAAACACATATATTAACACACAAACTAAATGAACCCTAAAATATCAAACACATTCAACACAGAAACCATATGAATGAAAAATCCGAAGAAAAACAGTAATATAACATCACATGCAAGCAATAGAACACAGAAACACTAAGACCTACACAACAAACACAAAAAGCAGAGCAATCCCTAAAATATAAATACAGTCAACAACAGAAACCCTAGAAACTTCAAATCGAACACATTAAAGCAACATTAGACTACACAATCAAAAGAGAAACACAAAATAAGCAAAAGAAACACTCAGAAAACCTACACAAAACATAAAACATCACATGCATCCAAAAAATTGGGAAAATTGAAAAAAAAAATACGAACAAAAAACCCTAGCGACTACATAACCTTCGCAGATTAAGCACAGTCTGAACTCGTTCAGTCGTAGAGCGTAAAAAACCAAACAAAAATCAATAAAAAAAATGCAGGAACAAAAACGCAGCTTCAATCAGATCAATGCGCACTTAAAATGGAGGAAAAACCAAAGCAATAAACAATTAAATAGAAGAAATCTCAGCGGTTGAATATTGTGAGAGGAAGTGGTTCGATTTTGAAAGAGAGGACGATTGGGCTTCCTGAAAAAATGAGAATAAAAAATGTGGCCAATTTGGAAAATAAGCTGTCCGATAATATATATATATATATATAATATGACTAAATTGTAAATTATCACAGTTACACATTAAATCCCTAAACTTTTAAAATATCAGTATGAAATCCCATTTTGAAATATTTGAAATTTAATCATTGATCTTGTCGTGAGACGATCTTATACACGACTTTGATTTTAAAAAACGAAAGTCTTCTTTAAAATTCGTGCTTAAAGAATATCACATTTTCTAAGATGCGGTCCTATATTTTCGTTTCTCAAATATAGAATCCTCTCAATCGAGATTGGAACAAGAGAAACTAACAATATACCCATGGAGAGCAACAATATTTTAAAAATAATATTCCCCACGATACAGGAACTCCATTAGGTTGGGGATAAAGAGATAGGAAAACTTTATATGGTTGAGGTTTAAGGGAGGGGATAAAGATAGGAAAGATTCACCAATAAAACTTCCTGTTGTTTTGGATGTGATAGCATGTTTTGCAACAAAATTATCACAAACAATTCTTTGAGATTCTCTAAAATTTCAACTTTCTAAAAGCTTTTCTATAATACCTAGTTAGGGTCTTTGAAAAATCATTTTATAGTGGTTACCATCGCAATTGATTTAATACTGTAGCACCGATATTTGGATTTAGTTTAAAATAAATTTCTAACCATTTTTTCATTCTTTTATAATCGGTGTATTAATTCTTGTATAATATTTTTAGGCAAAGTTTTGGGAAATACCGTCTTTCTATAGACTTATGAAAAGACGGGGTTTAATCATAATAATAAAAGGTAAAATATCTTAGTTGCAATATTAATAATTTATTATGCAACATGTAATAGTTATAAAATTTATAACCTGATTCATGCAATCCAAATTTTTTTCTTCATTTCTTTTAATTTATACTTTAAACCCCGGTCTTTCCATAACTTATGGAAAGACCACATTTCAAGAGACAGACTCATATTTTTATATTATCATCTATGAAATTTGATTTTACCAATTTTTCTAGTCATTACTAGTATGTTCCAATATGACTAATTTAACCAAGTGCATAATAAAGTAAAGCATAAAGAACGCACGACTTGGTTACACAGTTCGGTGTAATCCATCTACATCTGCGGGGCCTGACCCAGTTCATAATGAATCCACTAATTAGAAAGATACAGTACATAGTGCAGTTTACAAAATTCTTATCTTTACTAACTATAACGCGTGAATTCTGCTAGCTCCCCTAGCTACCGATCCTCCTTGATTAGACTCCTTCTGATCTCGAACTCCGTCGACGCTGGATCTCCTCCTCCCGAGAAATTAAGGTTTATGATTCTGAGTTTTGTGCAGCAGGTCAGGTATGTTGGAACACAGTAATCTGACTCTTTGCAATTCTCGAAAATCTCCAGAAATATGTATGCAGATTTTTGCTCTATTAATTCTGTGAGTATGCAACCGTGTGGGTCCCAATTTATATCCACGAACAGATTGGAATACTCCTTGATTATCTCCACAATATTCCTATTCCAAATCTGCTTCTTGAAGCATATCCAAATCCCATTAATAAAAGGATTTTCCTTATCACAATATATCTCATATATTTGCAAATATCAACTCCATATATTTAGTGATTTTCCATAAATAAACTATGCTTCATACGCCTACTATATAACAGAATATAACAATTTTCATAAGTCACAAATACCATAATATTCTGTCTTCTTTTTACGAAAACCATCGGCGTAAATTGTCGAGTGTTCACATAGAAAGTTTTTCGTAATACTCCTGTCGAGTGTTCCAACATAGAAAGTTTTTTGTTTCCTTATATGTTCACAAATACTGCCAACTAATTAGTCAATGCAAATCTCTCTGACTTTACAATCTCCCCCTTTGGCATTTTGTGAACCCATACCATTTTGATCATGAATCTAACAACGAAAAAACTTAGCACACATAGGTCTTCCAGATCTTCACCTATGTTGGAATCACACATTAATCTGAAAACACATTAATATAAGAATTCCAGAATTCCCACAAAACACGAATACCAAATAATCCAGAATTCCCAAAAATCATATTATAGCATAACAAAATGAATATTATCCAAAATTTCTCTTCTAGGATCACACAGATGCCAAAGACAAAAAGAACATATGCCAGAGGCAATAACCAAGCATCCTGAGACTCCCCCTGAATTTAAGCTTCCAATTTAGCTTTCTCTGCCTCCAGAATGGCCTTCTCTGCTTCCAGCACTGCCACTTGAATAGCAATGGCTCCCAATCTTGCATTCAGAGACAGTAACTTGCCTTTTTTTCTGCTTCAGCTGATGTAGAACCTTCTGATTTCCATGCTAGATCATGAATGTGCCTTAAACCAAAAGTCTTCTTGTTTGGCCTCAAGAATTCTGTGTCAACCACAACATCAGTTGCCTTTCCTTTCACTTTGGCACTCTTAGCTAGTGCAGAAATCAGTGCAGGATAGATGATTGCATCATTGACCTTGGGGGCAGTAGCTTGTCTGACCAAATTTTGCTGAATGAATAACCCAAGGTTGACAGGCTTCTGTGTTCCAACACAGTACAACAATCTGACCATCTCTCTTGTCAATGCAGTGGTGTTTGTTGAAGGCATCCAACAATGAACAGCAATCTGATATAAATCGAAAAATCTTGAGGACAAGCAAGATGCTTGTGAATACCCTGTTGCTGGCCATTCAACCTTATACCCACCAGAGATAGTAGCTAAAATCTGATCATCAGAAACTCCCAAATCATCAAGAAAACTCCATCTATTTCTGGTGTCTCGAGACCAAAATTTTTGTTAATTCTAGCTGCAGACAAGTCAATTATCTTTCCCCTCACATAGAATCTTCCATACCAAGGGGAATCGGTCTCCAGATTTCCATTCATGAGGTTAGAGTATACCTCAATTACAATTGTCGATTGTACTGCAGTTGTACTGTGGCTGCCTTTGTCATGCCCACTATTCTCATAAATTCTGAAAATCTACTCTTCTTGTATGCCTCTAGATCCACTGGTCTCTCCGGAGTAAATTTCCTTTTAGAAAAAAACTCTCCCATCTCCTCTCCTTTTGAATCAAAATAAGAAAATGACTTAGCCTTACTTACAGAGATGGGAGGAAGTATCTTCTTCTCCTCGCATTCCTGCTTTTTCTTGATCTTCTTTGCTTGTGAGGATACCCTCGCATCGGCAGCATTCCTCTTGCCTTTAGCTGTCTGATAAAACTCATCAAGGACTTCATCACTTGAGTATGCCAAATCAGGAATTTCCTGTGTTGGAACACTCTCTGAACCTCCATCTCCATTCTCCTTCTCAGATTCTCTTTCAGACATCTCATCTTTATCCAAGTCCTTCGGGTCAGTCATATCTTCTTCAGGTTTCTCATTCTGGGCTTCACCTCATAAATCAGCATCAGAATCCACCTCCATGTGATTTTCATCTTCATCACTATCTGATAACTCAATTAGAACTGACCTCCTAAGATCTTCCATCATCTGAGCAGCATGAGGATCAAAGAAACCAACCTGCAACCTGTTTGAATGCTTAACAAACTTCCTTCCTACCATACCGACAGCTTCCTCCTCATTGATTTCACTCAAAAATACAGAGCTTGGCTGGGGCATGCGACAGAAAATATGAAATTTAACCTTTCCCTTTCCCCTGAGCCTACCATACATCCCCCTCAGATATCTTACATTCCAGTTCTGAATATCCCAAACCTTCTCAATATCCCCAGTCACAATTTCTTCAACTTTAACATGCAGAAACTCTATATCTCTTCTTATACTCCTAATTTTGGTTAAGTCTACAGAGTATCTATTAGTTTCTAACCATTCAAAGATCTCATCAGTCGTCTTAAACTCCATACCCATAATTTTTAAAGGAGGGGGATCAGGGCCAGTTACCTTGCCATATCAACCCTTTCTTTTGGCACTGGGGTGTTCCTCCTGAATGTCACCATTGTCACCCGAATCCAGAGTCTCTACATTCTTCACACCATCATCAGTCACCTCTACCTTGCCATTCTCTTCAGGCAAGAGTTCAGCCTCAACTTCTTCTGCACAATGTTTGCCTGCGTCAGACAGATTTGACTCCAAATTGTTCGTCATCTGTTCCTCTTCCATGACTTCTGAGGGTTGAGAAATTTCTGGAAGCTCTTCTTCTCATGTGGAAGAGTTTGGGATTGTCATTCTCTAGCATGACGTTGCTGTGGAGAAGGATAGTGGAGATAATATTTTCGGCAAAGATTCGAAGAATGCCTAAGTGAATGACAAAGTGGCCGATTGTAGAGGGATACGAAAGGATTTTGGGCAAGTTTGAATCTAACTTCAACTCTTCAACTTTTCACCTCTTTTCTTGCGAAGCACTTTTTAGATTTCCAAAGCTTATAATGATGACACTTTCTCCTCTTGTCAACTCGAGATGTCACACCAGAATTAACTTCCAACATACCATACAAACCATCTTTTATTTTTGTACATTTTCATTCTTTCTAATTTTTTTTGTTCTTTTTCAATTTTCTAAACAAAAATAAGCGGAATATTTACAGTAAAAAGATAGGTAGAATTACCTTAAATTTGACAAACACCTAAGTGTTTTCGAAGGCTTTCAAAGGTAGCAGAATCCAACGGCTTGGTAAAAATATCAGCAAATTGTTCATGTGTTGGAACATAGACTACCTCCACTTCCTTCCTTTCAAGCAGATCTCTAATAAAGTGATGCCTTATATCAATATGTTTGGTTCTCGAATGTTGAACTGGATTTTTCGATATATCAATAGCACTTGTGTTGTCACATAAAATCTTCAAAGGATCTTGATGAATTCCATAATCTTTCAACATTTGTTTCATCCACAACAATTGCGTACAACAGCTTCCAGCTGCAAGATACTCAGCTTCTGCAGTGGATAAGGAAATCGAATTATGTTTCTTACTATACCAAGACACCAAATTCGTACTAATGAAGAAACATCCACCCGTGGCACTTTTTCGATCATCAGCATTTCCAGCCCAATCAGAATCACTATACCCAATCAATTCAGAATCTTGACTCTTAGAGTACCAGACACCATATTCAGAAGTCCCACTTACATATCGAATAACTCGCTTGACTGCAGTGAGATGTGACTCCTTTGGATCAGCCTGAAATCTTGCACAAATCCCAACACTAAAGCATATATCTGGTATACTAGCAATTAATTATAGTAAGCTTCCAATCATGCCTCTGTATAATTTCTGATCAACTGAAACTCCTTTCTCATCTTTTACGAGTTTGTCAGAAACACCCATAGGAGTTCTAACAGCTCGAGCATTGCTTAGGCCGAACCTCTGCACTAGATTTAAAGCATACTTACTCTGATTGATGAACAAACCACTCCTTCCTTGCTTGACTTGCAATCCCAGAAAGTATGTGAGTTCTCCAACCATGCTCATCTCAAATTCGGATTGCATAGTGGTGACAAAATCCTGTACCATTGAGGAAGAAGTAGAGCCAAATACAATATCATCAACATAAATTTGAGCCATCAAAATTTTTAAGCCTTTTCGAGCACAAATAAAGTGCGATCTACTCCCCCTCAACGATAACCTTTCTTCAGAAGAAAGTTAGTAAGTCATTCATACCATGCTCTGGGTGTTTGTTTTAGACCATATAGAGCCTTCTTGAGACGATACACATGATGTGGATAATGAGGATCCTCAAATCCTTTTGGTTGTTCAACACATACCTCTTCATTCACCACTCCATTTAGAAATGCACTTTTGACATCCATTTGATACAGCATAAAATTCATAGAGTAGGCAATAGCAAGTAAAATTTGAATGGACTCTAACTTGGCAACTGGTGCGAATGTCTCATCAAAGTCAACTCCTTCCACTTGTGTGTATCCTTGAGCTACTAATCTAGCCTTATTTCGAGTAACCTGACCATCAGCATTAGATTTATTTTTGAAAATCCACTTCGTACCAATGACATTAATGCCTTTGGGGCGAGAAGTAAGGTACCACACATTGTTCTGTGCAAATTGACCCAGTTCTTCTTGCATAGCAGCAATCCAATACTCATCAAGCAAGGCTTCTTTGTAGTTCTTAGGTTCAATGAGAGACACAAAACAGTGCAGTCCAGCTAGCCTACGATAATCCGCTCGAGGAACCGATCGAGTACTTCTCATGGTGGATTCCGGTTAGTCATGTGTTGGAACATGGGGTTCAGTAGTGAGGAGCAATGTTCCAACATGGTCAGCTTCGGCAGGGTTAGGACTACTCTGCTCAGTTGTTCCAACACGTTGGTGAAGTTCAAATTCGACCGATGGATCTACCTTCAGATTTTTGAGGTTGTGTTGGAACATGAGTGTTGCTGGATTCTTCTTCTACACCTTATGGTTGTTGTTCCTTCTCTAAATCATCCACAATAACATTTATGGATTCCATGAGAGTGTTGGCTCAATGATTAAACACTCTATAAGCACGGTTGTTCATAGAATACCCGAGAAAAATTCTTGTATCACTCCGATTGTCAAATTTTGCCAACTGTTCTCTATCTCTGAGAATGTAGCATTTGCTTCCGAACACACGAAAATATGAAACATTTGGTTTCATGCCCTTCCAAATCTCGTAGGATGTCTTGCTGGTGAATGGTCGAAGGTACACTCGATTGATTGTATAACATGCTGTATTGACCATTTCTGCCCACCATTTCTTGTGAATATCTTTCTCAGCCAACATAACGCGAGCCATCTCCTGCAAGGTTCTGTTCGTACGTTCTACAATACCATTTTGCTGAGGGGTGATGGGTGCCAAAAATTCATGTTGGATTCCAAGCTCATCACAAAAGTCACTGAATTGTGCATTCTCAAATTCTCTACCATGATCACTTCGGATTGGAATTATCTTCCCAACTGGACTCCCATTTTCAGTTTGTAACTTCACTACTAGGCTTCTAAATACTTCTAACGTATCAGATTTTCTTTCAAAAAAGATACCCATGTAAATCTGGAGAAATTATCAACACATACAAAGATATATTTCTTTCCACCTATACTAGGCGTATTGACCGGAACATCAAATCCGTATGAAATAATTCCAGATTTCTAGATGTAGTAATATACTGAACTGAAGAGTGAGGAGATCGAATTTGTTTACCTTGTTGACATGGTCCGCATACAATTCCTTCCTTGCTGGTTAAGGTAGGCATTCCTCGCACAGCTTTCACATTTGCAATTTTCACCAGTGTTTTATAATTGATGTGACCGAGCTTCCTGTGCCACAGAACGCCTTCATCTTGCTTCGAAATCATACGCTGTACTCCTTGTTCTAGCAGATAGCAATTGTCTGATGATCTTATCCCTGAAAGAACCTTGTTTTCTCCATGCTTCACTATACATTTTTCCTTCTGAAATTCTACTACCATACTGTCGTCACACAGCTGGCTTATACTTAACAAGTTTTCCTTTAGATCTTCAACAAATAATACACTTATGAATACTGGAAAACCTTCAATTCTCAATTCGCCTTTCCCAATTACTCTGCTTTTCTTTCCATCACCAAAGGTTACATATCCGCCATCATATGGAGTAAGATTCGTGAGATATTCTGGAGTGACAGTCATGTGGCGAGAACAACCACTATCAAAGTACCACGAATCTCTGAAATAAGCTATGAGAGAAGTGTGTGCCACCAGACACATGCTAGATTGTTTAACAATCTATACCTTTCTGATCGATTTTACTTTCTGGATATTTCCTATGTTGGAACATGCCAGAGGTTGTCGTCCTGTCATTTGGTCTTTGATCAGTCTCCTGCATTGCTTTTTAGAACGTCCTTGATATGTACAGTATCTACAAATGAGTGGCTTTCTTTGATAAGGCATACCAAACTTCCGTTTCATTTCTCGGATATTAGTTTTGAGGGTTACTAAATTTTTATATGATTCAGTCATGTGTACATTCCCATATCCAATCCCGTGTCGATCACCAAAGTTTCTTCCCATATCCAGAATATCATCAAGATTTACCTTTCCGAAATTTAATTTAGAAATCATTGCTTCAGACATCTCGGCCCTTTTGACCGCAACTGTCAGTTTTCCATTCAGTTCTTATTAATCTTTTCAAGTTCTGCAACCGTGAATCGTAATTCTCTTTCACTTTCCATTAACTTCTTTTTTTCTTCGTTCAGCTCTTTGTTTGTATCGGCTACTTGGACCCACATAGCATACATTTTTTCATAGGTACTGTAGATTTCTTCATCACTTACAGAGAGATCATCATCTTCATTGCTGTGTGCATCATCCAGATCTATGTTGGAACATACAACTTTACCTTTGTTCATTGTGTTGGAACATCCATCCTCCGATGTATCATGAACCTTTGCTCCAAACGCTACATAGTTACTGGTAAGTTCCTCTTCGTCCTTCTCATCTTCTTCATCTTCACTCCAAGAGGTGACATATAATTTTCCTTGTTTCTTACGGGTGTTAGCACATTTAACCTGAATATTACCATACCCTTCACATTCTGTGCATTGAATTCGTCCAGACTGTTTTGGTTCATTGTTTTGATTTCTCACAAACTGCTGATTTCCTTGTTCAAACCTCATTCCACGATTATTGCCCGAGTCTTGTTGTCTTTGTCTATTTCCGCCAAACCTTTCCTGAGATTTCTTGTTGACCACCTTCTTTAGCATTCTCGAGAAGTTCTTCGTGATAAGTGCAAGTTTTTCAATCTCATCATCACTGTCAGACTCGTGATTGTCCTTTAATGAAGACATTTTGAACGCCAATTCCTTAGAGACCCTTTTTGTAGCTTGTTGGAATGTCATCTCATATGTCTGTAATGAACCCATTAGTTCATCTAGGCTCATGGTGGCTACGTCTCTTGCTTCCTCTATTGCTGCTACTTTCATTGCAAATCTCTTGGGAAGTGATCTCAAGGTATTTTTCACCAACTTTGTTTCTTTGTAAACCTTTCCAAATTGATATGCCATGTTGGAGATGTCCCTGAGTTTTCCGTTGAATATAGAAATAGTGTCATCCTCCTCAATTTTGAGTTCCTCGAACTTAGTAGCCAGCATATGCAGTTTAGATTCACGAACTCGACTGGTTCCTTCGTGAACAGTTTGTAGAATATCCCATGCTTTCTTCGCTTGATAACCTATAGAGGTAAGTTTGAACTGATTTTCATCAACTGCAGTGAAGATTGCATTGAGTGCCTTTGAATTCGCCAGAGATTCTTTTAGGTCATCCGGAGTCCATCTAGCTTTGTCTTTGGGTTTCTGCTCCCTTTGACTTGACTCTCCTTCTACTGCCTTAGAACTTGTATCAGCATCTTCTGTAGGGTGATTCCATTCATTCTCAACATAGAACCATGCAAGTTCATCCAGTGAATTGATGAAGACTCTCATACGTGCCTTCCAATAGTTGTAGTTGTTGCCTTCTAGCGGGGGTGGTCGAGAGACTGAAGCTCCTTCTCTTGTCATCATGGTAAAACCGGATCTCACTTTCCTTAACACAACCAAGGGAATGATAAGTGACCAAGCTCTGATACCAAATGAAATTTGGTTTTACCAATTTTTCTAGTCCTTACTAGTATGTTCCAACATGACTAATTTAACCAAGTGCATAATAAAGTAAAGTATAAAGAACGCACGACTTGGTTACGCAGTTCGGTGTAATCCACCTACATCTGCGGGGCCTGGCCTAGTTCAGAATGAATCCACTAATTAGAAAGATACAGTACATAGTGCAGTGTACAAAATACTTATCTTTACTAACTATAACGCATGAATTCTGCTAGCTCCCCTAGCTACCGATCCGCCTTGATCAGACTCCCTCTGATCTCGAACTCCGTCGACGCTGGATCAAGGCGGATCAAGGCGGATCGGTAGCTAGGGGAGCTAGCAGAATTCACGCGTTATAGTTAGTAAAGATAAGTATTTTGTAAACTGCACTCTGTACTGTATCTTTCTAATTAGTGGATTCATTCTGAACTAGGCCAGGCCTCGCAGATGTAGGTGGATTACACCGAACTGCGTAACTAAGTCGTGCGTTATTTATGCTTTACTATCTATTTACAAATCGGAGTATTTATTTTGTCAAGATTCAATATAATCACATGTGGTAATTAAAATTAATCAGACGTATATACATGAATGTTCATATGATTAGACAAATAAACTGTTTTAAAAATAAGAAGATGACAATTACAATGTGAGAACTTTGTCCAGTATAATATAAACACCAAACAATTAGTAGGAGAGTTTGCCTCAATGTGTAGAGTTTTTGTGACACCAGGTATATGGAGAATTTTTCAATAGTACTTCCGCTCCTTTTCTATTTATGATAAATCTGTATTGTTATTTATTACACATTTACTATAAATTGATTTTTTTTATTTAACATCTTTTTCATTTTTAAGATTTCTTTAATTTCATCCAGTCATTCTATTTTTTTAAAAAAACTTTCTACATTCAATTTCATCCATTTATTTTCTACGGCTAAATTCAAACATCTAAAATTATGGTTCCATAAATAGAAAAACGGAGGGAGTACTTTGTAAGCACAAAATCAATAAATTGTAAGAGAATTTTCCGTGGACACTATATATATATAAACCATTAGAATATTGTGAGAATTTTCTAATGAGCATCATATACTTCCTCTCCTTTGTCCTAATTATTTACATATTTATTTTTTTACAATTTTTAATAGCCATATTTGTCCGTCAGTATCTCTAGCTACATATAATATTTTCGTATAAAAAATTGATTTTAAAAAATAATTATTTAGATGAATCTAATAATATCCCGCGTAATATTTTTATATATATATTAATATATATTTAGGATCACTTTTACCAAGTTTGACTTTTTAAAAGGTAAATATGTCAATAATCTTAGAATGGAGTGAGTATTTATCAATTAATTAGTTTATATCTCCATCACTATATTGTGCCAGGATAATGGTTCTAAACACAGAGTCCGTCTCTTGTGAGACCGTCTCATGGTGAAACCAATAACTAGAGGGAAAATAGGAAAAAAACAAACAAAAATTGAGGGCAAAAAATTAATAGAACTGGACTAAATTGCAAATTATCACAATTACACATTAAATCCCTAAACTTTTAAAATATCAATATGAAACCCCATCTTAAAATTTTTACAATTTAATCTCCAATTTTACCGTGAAACCGTCTTACAAAAGACTTTGTCCTAAGCATAAACCCTAAATAAATGAACACGAGATACTGTAGTTCTTACTTTTAAAAGATGCCTTAATTTACGTTCTCGATATCATGGGAGGGATTTCGCCTCTGCTAAAGGAAACGGAAAAAGAAAAGTGAGTACTCCTATTTCATTATAATTGGCTACGATATTGATCGGAGACCCACGTAACATTAGAGACGTTCTAAAGAAACAAAAAACAAGTACAGCATATTTTTTTTATTTCATTATATTTGACACACTTATAATTTATATATATATATTTTATAATTATTTATTTTTATAATAAAACGTGCATCATTTGCAAAAAAAAAAAAACACATAAAATGTCAAATATATTGAAATTGAGGAAGTATACGTGAACTGTGCAGGTGGGTGGGCCCAGGTCACAGGGACAAAATGGTACATTCTGTGAATAATTAATTGTTTAATCGGTTTTTCTAACGAGTGTCCATGGGCACTCGTTAACAACTTCAGATTCCATCGAAAACTGTGTTATTAAATGCAAATAGAGTTAATGATTAATGACATCCCTAAAAAACTTACACTCCCTATATACTATTACACAGTTTTTGATGAATTTACATTTAATAACACAGTTTTAAATAGAATCTGAAGTTGTTAAAAAGTGTCCGTGGCACTCGTTATCTAACCGTTGTTTAATTAGAGATTAGCGGTTCAAACAAACTTGAAGGGTGAGCAGAAGATATGTGTGGAAGGAAGTGATCACGTGAGATCCTATCAGTTTCGAAAGCTGGAGTCACGTGCAAAAGTCAGCCATTCAGCACAAGACACGTCTTCTGCCAATCTGTCATCAATTGGAGCTGATTCATAGCATGTACAATGGTAAAATTATTCTCGAACCATTCTTGTGATTTCAATTTATTAAATATTCAATCTCTTTCCTCCACTTCATCATTTTGAACCATAATGGAACCACTTCATTTTTCTCTCTATAATGGTTGGAACCACTCTGCAATGATTTTATGAACCCCACTTAATTTTTCTACCCCACTCACTATTTATACCTTTAATATTTAATTAAAATAAAATTGTCCACTCAAATAAAATGAAATGTGAAATTTAATAATACTTTTGTAATTTTTTAATCCAATTTTTTATTTTAATTTCATATTTTAATTTGGCAAAGTCGTGGGAAAGACGGTCTTTCCATAGGCTTATGGAAAGACGAGGTTTGATTAGAATAGTAAAAGGTAAAAGGTCTTAGTTACAATATTAAAATTTTAGTATGCAACATGTAGTAGTTATAAAATTTATAACCCGGTTCATGCAAACCCAAAAATTTTATCTTCATTTCTTCTAATTTACATTTTAAAGCTTGGTCTTTCCATAACTTATGGAAAGACCGTCTTTCAAGAGACGAACTCTTTTAATTTTGTAATTTAATTTTGACTAAATTATTTTTTTTAGTCACATACATATTCTTCAAAACCTTCTTTTGGACCCCCACTCCAAAATCGCATTTAATCGGCCAGAAACATTCTAGAAATGAATCGTTTGGTCCCTAGAGACAATTTTCAGGTAAACCAGAATGGTTTTCGGATATACTCGGAGGTATTTTAGTAATTTTAGTAATTAAAAATATTTTCAATTAAAAAAATCTCCGTCCCCGCTCTCGCCGCCGCCATGATCAAATTCCTTCGCCGCCGCTGGTTCACTAGGTCACCGGAACAAAGAAGAGGAATTCAGGTGGGGATGAAGAAGAGGAATTCCGCCGCCACTGCCGCTGGAGTTAGAGCAACGTTGGTCATTGGCGCGAAGCTCGAGCTTGTCAGATCCATCGAGTCAGCTCTAGCCCTGGGGGAAGACGCGAACCAAGTTCTGCTCGTCCTTTCAACCTCGGTGGCAGTGATCGCAGGTTTCCTCGCCTTCCTTTAGAAAAGATCGAGCGACCGATCATCATCTCCAAGCCGGCGCCGACTGCTGTCGAGGAGGAGGAGTTGGATCTACTTGTCGTTGAGTTTTCAATTGCACAATTAAAATTTGTCAGATTGAGCCAACTAAAATTTGCATATGGGTATAAAGTCTAGAAATTTCTAGATCTACTTGCCTGCAAATCAGCGGAGTAGGTCAGGCAGCGGTGGAGCGGCAAAATTGGTCATGCAGCATTTTTTAACTCAAGGGTATCATGGTAATTTTATACATTTTAACCAATTTTACCGTTGAATTTACCTGAAAACCACCTCAGGGGACCAAATAATTCATTTTTAGAATGTTATTGGCCGATTAAACGCGGTTTGAAGTGGGGGACCAAAAGAAGGTATTGAATGATATGTAGGGAACTAAAAAAATAATTTAGTCTTTAATTTTTTTTATAATTTTGTTCTTTAATTTTTTATTTTACAATCGTTAATTTTTTTAAAATTTAAAAATACAAATTCGTTTTTCAATTTTTTAAAAAAGGGTTGGAATTTCTTTTGAAAAAAGGCTGAAAACTAAAATTAAAAGGGTTGGAAATTATAAAATAAAGGGTTAAGTAAAAAAAAGGGAAAAATGCAGTGTGCCATATCTCCCAATCCGGAGATGACACGTGGCAACGGTAGGGGTAAATATTCGGAAGTGCACATATACTCATATAGTCTATACCCATATAGTCGGGGACCCATGTTGAAAAATTGAATGGTATATGTGCACTAAACAAGAAATTGAAGGGCATGAATGCATTTTACTCTATTATTTACCTTCTTAAATGAGATTATTGTTTTATTACTGTTATTTCATTTTTGGCTGTCTTTTTAGTGAAGTATTATTTCGATTTCATCAACTCATTAAATGAATTGATGTACTATTACAGATCGTGTGTTCATGAAATCGCTTATGGTTTCTGCTTGTAATTACTGTTATTAGAATGCATGATTTGTATTTTTGACGTGTTTACAATTTGGATGTCATCTATAAATTTGTTGATGGTAATGAAAATGTTGTGGACGCTTGATAATAATGAAAAATTGATGTTTGGGCTACATTTTCCTTGTTAAGTTGTTCATGACTTTTATTGGTAACCAGGGGCGGAACTACTTGAAGGCGGGGGCAGGCGCACGCCTGCCCCCGAGATCCGTCGGCCAGGCGGAAGTTATTGTTCCCGGCCGACGGATCGATGGTTTCCGCCTACGGCGGCGTAGGCGCGCCGCCCGTTCGCCGGAGGAACTGAGGAAGAAGCTGCTGCTTCTGTTTTTTTTTCCCAAACACGACGTCAAACGACGTCGTTTGACTAAGGTTTTTTTTTAAATTTTACCGATTACTCTGTGGGGTTAAAAAAAAAACCTTAAGACTCAAAAGTCAAAACCCAAAGAATTATTTCAGCCCAAGGCCAAGTCCAAAAGACCCGCCCCTGGCTCTCTTCTCCATCTTCAGACTCTCCCCTGACTCCCTCTCGCTCTCGGCTCCTCTGTCACACACCGCCGCGGCGCCGCGCCGCCAGTCGTCCGCCACCCACCACCGCCATTCCGCCACGGCGCCACCGCCAGTCCGCCACCACGGCACCACCGGCACCGGCACCGCCAAGATCCACCACCATTTAGGTATTTAAAAATTCAAATTTCAATTTCAATTTAATTCAAACTCTTGAACTAAAATTGAAAGATTCAAAACATGAATTTAATTGTTTCTAGTTCAATTCCTTTTCAATTTTGATTTTAGTTATGCAATATTGTTTTTATTCAATTCATTTTAATTTTAGTCATATTCGTTTGAATTGAGGTTAACTAGTGATATATTAATTTTTTGGATGAGAAAACTGTATGTTAGAAGCTGCATTTTTCAGTTTTGCTCATAGAGTTGTTCTCGATGATTTTCAGTTTTGGTCCTAGAGTTTTTTTTATGTATTGTTTGCAAAACCATCACATTTGAGCTGCTGTAAATTTGTTATTTTTGATGCATTTTCCCAAGCTTTTAGATGCTGCATTTTTTTAAAATCTGCTGCGTTTTAGATGCTTCATTCATGGTGTATAGAGTATGTCTTTTGTTTTTTCTAGTTTTTGTATAGTTGAAGCTAAATAGTGAGATATCAATTTGTTGGATGAGAAAATTGTATCTTAGATGCTGCATCTTTCCGTTTTGCTTGTAGTTGCTGCTTTTTCGGTTCTCGATGCATTTTCCCCCTAGATCTTAGAGTTGTTTGCAGTTTTTGACGATTTTTCTCTGTGATTTTTTCTGATCATAGAGTTGTTTTTGTATAGATTAAGCTATCTAGTGAGCTAACATTTTTTTGGATGAGAATATTGTATGTTAAAGGCTGCATTTTTCAGTTTTGCTCATAGAGTTGTTCTCGATGATTTTCAGTTTTGGTCCTAGAGTTTTTTTTTATGTATTGTTTGCAAAACCATCACATTTGAGCTGCTGTAAATTTGTTATTTCTGATGCATTTTCCCAAGCTTTTAGATGCTGCATTTTTTTAAAATCTGCTGCGTTTTAGATGCTTCATTCATGGTGTATAGAGTATGTCTTTTGTTTTTTCTAGTTTTTGTATAGTTGAAGCTAAATAGTGAGATATCAATTTGTTGGATGAGAAAATTGTATCTTAGATGCTGCATCTTTCCGTTTTGCTTGTAGTTGCTGCTTTTTCGGTTCTCGATGCATTTTCCCCCTAGATCTTAGAGTTGTTTGCAGTTTTTGACGATTTTTCTCTGTGATTTTTTCTGATCATAGAGTTGTTTTTGTATAGATTAAGCTATCTAGTGAGCTAACATTTTTTTTGGATGAGAATATCGTATGTTAAAGGCTGCATTTTTCAGTTTTGCTCATAGAGTTGTTCTCAATGATTTTTCTGTTTTGGTCCTAGAGTTTTTTTTATGTATTGTTTGCAAAACCATCACATTTGAGCTGCTGTAAATTTGTTATTTCTGATGCATTTTCCCAAGCTTTTAGATGCTGCATTTTTTTAAAATCTGCTGCGTTTTAGATGCTTCATTCATGGTGTATAGAGTATGTCTTTTGTTTTTTCTAGTTTTTGTATAGTTGAAGCTAAATAGTGAGATATCAATTTGTTGGATGAGAAAATTGTATCTTAGATGCTGCATCTTTCCGTTTTGCTTGTAGTTGCTGCTTTTTCGGTTCTCGATGCATTTTCCCCCTAGATCTTAGAGTTGTTTGCAGTTTTTGACGATTTTTCTCTGTGATTTTTCCTAAATTGTTTGCAAAATCATCACATTTGAGTTGCTGTAAATTTGTTATTTCTGATGCATTTTCCCAAGCTTTAAGATGCTGCATTTTCTTTAATCTGCTTTGTTTTGTATACATAGAATTTGAGAATTTTCCCAAGCTTTTAGCTTCTGCATTTGGTTAAATCTGCTGCATTTTCAGTGTAAGAATTGACACGATTTTTGTTAAATCTGCTGCTATAATATTGATTCTATGCTGCTGTAATATTAAATCTGCAAGAATTGACATATGCTGCATATGCAGCATATAATTGAATCGTTGTTGGTATCTACAAGGTATTATGGGTTCAAATTTTCATAGTTTCATTCATATTTGATTCTCCAATGGTATTTTTGCTATTACTCCTGCATTTCTCTTAGTTTTTAGTTTTTTTATTTCTACTGCATCTGAGAACAAGTTCTGATTGTTTGCTTAACAGATTGTGAACTTATATTTATTAAAGTATGGATAAGAGCAGTGGCGGAACCAGGAAAATTTCAGCCTACCCTCGACAATTTTCCTGGTTCCGCCACTGTTGGTAACTAGTTTATATTCTGATGGTGTTATTACAGTATTTATTGAATAGCTCATCTGTAACGGGACAATTAGTTTAATTTGTATACTTTTTAGATTAGGTGTCGATGCCATTATTGAAATTATTTGTGGGTCATGTATTCCCAAGTATTTTAATGGATTATCCTCCATCTTTTTTCAATTACAAATTTGAAATACTAATGTAAAAAAAGTAATTTCGTACTTAGAAGCATTAACTAGAGTTAAGTGATAATATAACCTTAACTTTATGGTGAAAATGTTAATATCCCTATTAACTAACTAGCAACGAAGGTTAAATTGCTTAACAAGGAAGTGCACTTGCATAAATTCATCATGTTAATCAACAACGACCGCAATACCATGAATAGGGCATTCAAATTGTCCAACCCGATTTGATCCGATCCATTTTGATCCAGTCTATTTGGGTTGTGTCGATCAATAGCTCATCTGAGTCAAGTGGGTCGGATCAAAAGGGGTTGGATTGGATTGTGATCCAAATCGATCAATTTTGATTCATTTGCAAATTTTCTCCATTTTCTTGAAAAAAATCATAAAAAAAGAATTAGTTTAGTACAACATATCCACCATTAATTTACTTTATAAACAACTTTATTTATAAAGTTAATTTAATAATAGTAAATTATAAAAAAATATATAATTTTATATGATTTTGATCGATTTGGCCCAATCCATGACCCAGTTCGACTCGACACGACACAATCCAAAATTATGAGAATTTTGACCCAATCCGACCCATATGACCCTAAATTTTGGGTCAATTTAGACCGGGACAACTAACTCATCCCGACCCATTTAACTCCTAAATTTTGGATCAATTTGAAGCGGCACAACTGACCCGCGCCAACGACCAGCCCTACCATGAACATGCATGTTCAGATTGTACAAATTTTAAACACATTGAGAACACAAGTCCATGCATCCAATTTACTAGAGATAACACAAAAAACTTCAGTAAAAGAGCGGTTCTCCTGATATGCGATCCGTTCATAAATTTATGGATTCGCCACTTATTTTTTACCTTATATATTCTATATGTTAAATTACATACAAAATTTAGAATTTTTAAAAATATTTTTTATGTTTTCACCTTATAGAGTTATATTGACACTTTCATCCTAAAGGTAGGGTTAGAAAAATATTTAACCCCACACATTACAACTTCTTTTAAGTTATAAAATGCAGTATTTAAATTTTATAAAAAATTACAACATTAAAGATAAAAATTCCCGTGGATAGTGCATAACCTTATGGAAATACCGTCTTTGCTGAGACTTCATAAAATGTCGCAAGCACATTACATATGGAATTAGATTGAAAAACGCATTAATTTAAAAAAGCTAAATTTAATCAGATGGAAAGATGGACAGGGAGAATGCAATTTCATATCTCAAATCTTAAAATGAGCATGTATACGGTGTGTTTGTATGCACTCTGCAGTCATTCATTCCCAAGCATACTGCACGTGAAATAATGCAGAAAATGAGTAAAAAGGATGAGTGCATGATTTTTGTGTGGTCAAAATTTTCATGATGGGCGTAAATGGGGCACTTTTTGGAGGCAAAGGGTTGAGGACACATTTCCATAATGTGTCCTCTTGGGGCCCTTTTTTTTCCAGTTTTCTCCCCTTTTTTGTTTTCGGAAGTGGTCCATTTTTTTTTTGTTTTCGAATGCAATTAGGCCGGGCAATTTTTTCTTCCGAAAATGGTTATCAATTTTTTATTGTTTCTAAAATCAATTAGATGACTCGTTTTGGAAAAGATTTTATTTTTACCATCAATTAGAGGACTCGTTTATAAATTAAAATAATGCCTGATTTAGCATTATTTTATTTTTCCCGAAATGATTTTCGTAGCACTCGTTTTGTGGTCGACTCCTCAGATCCGACGGTTTTTTTTTTCTGAAAGTATTTGGAGGAATCATTTTTTAAACGAGCCCTCAGACCTGGCAACAATTTGATTTTCGACGGAAGAATTTAGAGGATTCATTATTTAAAACAGTCTACAAATCAGGCATTATCTAGCTCTTGGGGATATTATGCGGAGGACTCCTTTTTGGAATGGGTCCTTGGAAGCCGCCTAATTTTATTTCTCGGAAAATTAATCATTGAAATGTTGGAAATTTGTGCAAATTTGCATGAATTTATTTCTCGGGAGCTCTTCGAACGAGTCCTGGAATGGGTATTCCGAAAATAGTTAGGATTTATTTTATTTTTTCTAAAATCAATTAGAGGACTCATGTGGCATTATTTTATTTTATTTTTCTAATGTGGCATTATTTTATTTTTTCCGAAATGATTTTCGTAGCACTCGTTTTTGAAACGACTCCTCGGAACAGGTGAATTGTTTTTTTGAAATTATTTTTTTTCTGGAAGTTATTTAGAGGACTCTATTTTGAAACATAAATATATACATATATATAAATATAAATATAAATATAAATATAAATAAAAAATATATAAAAAAATATACATATACGGATAAATATATAAAAAATATACATATACGGATATATATAAATATATACATAAATATAAATAAATATATATATGAATAAATATATATATAAAAATATACAAATATATAAATATATATAAATATGTACACGTAAATGTGTGGATGTACACACACGTAAATGTGTGGATGTACACACGTAAATGTGTGGATGTACACACACGTAAATGTGTGGATGTACACACATATATATATATATATATATATATATATAAATATAAATAAAGATATATATAAATATAAATATATACATAAATATAAATATAAATATAAATATATACACATATATAAATATAAATAAAGATATATATATAAACATAAATATAAATATAAATATATACACATATATAAATATAAATAAAGATATATATATATATATAAACATATATATAAATATAAATGAAGATATACATATATATATAAATATATATATATATATATATAAATATAAAAATAAAAATAAATATAAATAAAGATATATATAAATATAAATATATACATATATATAAATATAAAAATAAATATAAATATAAATATATGCATATATAAATATAAAAATAAAAATAAATATAAATAAGGATATATATAAATATAAACATATATAAATATATATAAATATACATATATATAAAAATAAATAAATAAATATATAAATAAAGATATATATAAATATAAATATAAACATATATATAAATATAAATATAAATATAAACATATATATAAATATAAATATAAATATAAATATAAACATAAATAGAGGACGCATTATGGTAATGCGTCCTCACCACGTGGCGTGGCCCCAGTCGGTCACGTGACATTACCTCAATTTGATCAGCATTTATTAAAAAAAAATTAAAATGGAACGGAGGACGTATTATGGTAATGCGTCCTCGTCACGTGTCAACCAACCGTGCGTCGTTTGAAAATTTTGACCGAAATTTTTTTTAAAAAAAAATAAAAAATGTGAGGACGCATTTCCGTAATGCGTCCTACACATGCAAATTCCATTTGTGGCAACTATAGCCACAATCAAGTCATTTTCTCTAAAAAGGATAGCAACACACTTTTGAAAGAAAGTGATTCTTTTCGTTTTGAGAAATAAAGAAAAGGGTTATGATTAATCCGTTATTTCACAAGCACGCCAAGTTGGCTCTTTACCATTAAGGTATACCAGCACTACTATATGCATTTCCCAACCAAACCAGCATTCTAAATATGGTGTGTAACTTTAGTTTTGGCTTAGTCAATTGTCAAAAAAATATATTAAAAACTTTTGACCTAATACTCTAATGGTTATTGCCTTTTCGAATGGAAGTGGTTGCGAAGGAGCATATTTGAGGAAGTCGTTTTGCGTCAGGACTTGGTGTAAAACGGCAACTAATGACGAAGGTGGTCAGATTAAACAAATGACGACCCCCAGTTTAAATTCCACACGGAGAAAATTTGGCTTTTAGAGATGGTGATTTAACAAACTTTATTAGGTGGCTGTCACGCTTTGTTCAACTATCATCCCTTCCGTGTAGAAATGTGGAAATGATGAGCAAAGCCTTGTTAAAATATACCAAGGTTGATGATTGCATGCCTGCATATAAGTGTTTTTAAAAAAGGTTTGGGGGTTGTGTTAAAATTATTAGAGACATATGGCATTTGTGTCAAATAAGTAGTAGATATTTGTGGAGTTATCTGTTTACAAATGAAAAAATAATTTAAAATTCTTTTTTAAGTTGAAAAATTACATTCATAGGATTTTTTGTCTTTCCTGCAGTAGTTTTCTTTAATAATTTTAATGATCACCGAGTCTTGTTTTAAGCAGTTTAAAGTTTAGGCAAGGATTATTATGTAATTATTAGAAATTTTGATCAGGATGGGTTCTTTTTAAATGATGCAAACAAATTTAAAGATGGAGTTTTTTTGTTAGTTTTTGTAGGAAGATCCATACATAAAGTTTAATCTGCCTTAGAACAGACCATCTCTTTGTTGATATGTTTTTTAATATTTAAATAGTGTTTATTATATGTTTAGCTTAGCTGGTACAAATACTCCACATCATGTGATTATTCGATAGCTTATGGATACAAGGATTTTCAAAAAACGAGCCCTTTTAAAATACATGCGTAGTGAAGAAAGAAATTACTACAGACACTTAAGAAATATAACATATCCGCAAAATTTTATTAAAAAATAAGAGTGTTCTTTTCCCCGCACAATTAAAATTGAACAAAATATAGTTTATTAGTTAGAAGGTGTAATTTCAAACCGGAAAAGGGTAATAAAACTTGAAAGTACACGTCGAACAAAAGACAATACCGTCGATTAGCAATAACATGCAGCTTAATCTTTGTATATCCAGGTTCATATTAAAGTCAGACAAGATCTATCACAAATGGAGAAAAATATTAAAGTCTTGCGATGAGCCAACGCTCAATAATTAGAAAATGATGACGAATGGGCATTGTTTAACCAATCCACAAGTCCATTCTAGACCCTTAAGCCAGCAGACAAGATGAAGATGCTTTCCATGATAAAGCGAAATCTGATCAAGAAAATATAATACTCTGAAAAGAAAGCTGGCGCTTGGACAATTTTATTTGAATCTAAAAGGCCATACCTTGTTCTCACCAAATTATTCATCTGGAAAGTTTCCTGTAAGCAGAATTTGTCTTCTAATATTAATATGAAAAAGCATTTCTACATTTTAATTCTTTTAAATGATTGAAAAGCCATAGTTTATTGAATATCCAAATTTAGAACTTCGATCTACTTCTGTGATGTTGGCATGGCCAGGGAAACTCCAGCTCCACTGGGTAGATCCTTCCATTGTTGAGTCACAGTTTTGATCTGTGTGTAAAACTGAACCCCAGCCTTGCCTGCATATACGATACGACCAGTTCAAAGAACACGAAACAAGTGACAATAGAATAGCAGTATCAAAATCGAACATATGAAAAGTTTTGTTTCACCAACCATAGAAATTGAGATCTCCGGCAAAAGATGCCTTGGAACCGGTGAATGAGAAGAACGGTAAAGGAACAGGAATAGGTACGTTGATCCCAACCTGAACAGTACACGCAAGCTTTCAGAACAAATATAAACTTGTGCGGGTTAATTTCCTAGTCAAATTGAATGGTGCTAACCTGGCCTGCCTCGACGTCTGTCTGGAATTTTCTTGCAGCAGCACCCGATGTGGTAAATATAGCAGCGCCGTTGCCATATCTGTAGGTATGGGCAAAAACATTAATTCACATCCAATACCAGATTGTGGGCAAATTAGTACAAAGCCAAGAAAATAAATTACTTGTTTCTGTTAACAATGTTTATTGCCTCATCCAAGCTGTCAGCCTAAAGAGAATACAGAAGAGTGTTAGGTAAGCGTGAGTAACGAAAGAGGGAAAAAAAAGCAGAAAATGATGACTAGCAGTTGTCAATAACTCACCTGCATGCAAATGAGAACAGGGCCAAATATCTCCTCCTGCAAAACACCAGATCAAGTGCTAATTTATTAGAGAGCAATTTGAGATTTTCAAAGTTGAGCAACAGATTTTGTGCAGACCAAAGAGGCACTCATTGTGTTTTACATTTCTTTGCTAATTTTCTCTCTTCATGGGTGGTGGAAGGCAGAAGTTTTTAGCAGAAAAGAGAGAGTGAATTTCAGAATCATAAGTACCTTGTAGCAATCCATATCAGGAGTGACACCAGACAATAGGGTAGGACCAATAAAATTTCCTTGTTCATATCCTGGAACCTGTTGGTCATCAATGAAAGATTTTTAGTGCGAAAAGGTCCACCATCAAAGGAAATCTATGCCGCTTATACAGCCATCAAGAGGGTAAAGTAACTATAATTCTCTGCTATAGTTTTCAAAACAGTATGTGTAGAATACCAAGTCTTCTCCCAAAGTTTCTTTCTTACTGAGAATATGCCTAATAAGTCTAGTGACCACAAGTTCACATATTTAAGATGGCTATGCTCCCAAGCATCTGCATTGTATTAAGGTTAATGAAAACTGAATATGAGCAGAGCTATAACAATTCACGAAAGAGGAAAACACACCACAATATCTCTTCCATCAAGCAGTAATCTGGCACCACTCTCCACGCCACTTTGAACCAATTTGCATATTCTTTCTTTTGCCTGCTTTGCCCAGTTGGTTTCACAAAAAAATAAAAAAAATGATCACGTGTATCAAAATTCAAGGAGAACAGGATATTGCTGCACCATTCAAAACCCATATCCAAAATCAATCTTGATGAAATTGGAAATATACATGTGATATATTCACGCACCTGCTTACTAATTACTGGCCCAAGGTCTGCATCAGGGTGAGTTCCGACATTTACCTTAAGGGATTTAGCTCGTTCCACAAGCTGTTCTTCCCTACAATCAGTAAATATCTACAGTTTCGTTAACAGAGTGATAAGGGGGGAGGGGGAATCAGAGGAGCATAATAAAAGTATAGACTTCAGGCCCTTCACTGTCAAAAAGTCTATGCATCAATCTCCAACTTTGTGAGTGTGTATGTGAGAGAGAGAGAGAGAGCAGGCATATGCTTTTAAGTTCTAACTTGGATAGTACAAAGTGGAAAGACAAGATAAGGTGGATGTGGAAAGACTGATGAGTTCATCCTATCTGAAAATAAACTGAGGAAATAGTAGATAGTCATAGATGGTTTGTCCACAAAGAAAGATACCATGATTTTGAGTCTCCAACAAAGACTACAGTGCTCAGAGCCATGCATCTCTGTCCTGCAGCGCCAAAACCAGCCGCAAGTAAAGCATTTAATGTAGCTTCAACATTAGCATCTGGCAGCACAATTCCGTGGTTCTTGGCTCCCATATTTGACTGAATGTAGAAGTAAGGAGATGAATCAAACTTTTAAAGCAGCTATTCTGAAAACAAATCACAGTTCCGAATTATAAATGCCCAGACCTGAACACGCTTTCCTTTAGTTGCTCCCCTGGCATAAATATGCATTCCAGCCTGTGGATATCAAGAGAGAAATCAGATGAGCACTCTGTGCAAAAACATGCCAGAAACTTCAAAGGCATAGACATTGCGAGAGTCAAGGGGCAAATGACCGAACATTAACATACACAAGATATTGGTATTGTTAATATACAATCTACCTGCATTACCAAACATAACTAAATCTAAACCTAAATTTTGTGAAATGTGGAGCAAATATTCAGTCAATCGGAGGGCAGAGGATATGCATCTTGCTAAAGCGAACAGCAATAAAATTGCTAGAGTTGATCTAAGTTTTATACATACTCCAACTTAGAGAAAACTTGACAACAATACAAAGAGCTGGTTCACGACTAATACAAGATACTCCCAAAAGGATATGGCAAGCCGTCAATTATTCGATTGTGCTATCAAGGAGAGTCATTCACTTTAAAATAGATGAACCGGTGAAGTAGTCAGCAAGCCAGTTTTGCTTTATCCTTAATCAGATTTTGTCACAGATGGCAAGAGATGAGGGGAAAAATGAAAAATACCTGAATAAATACAGTAACCTAAGTGCTAAAGATAATATATTAAAGCGGAAAAAACATTTAAATTATGGTGGATAACTCGTTATGGCTCATAAACAAACTAAATAATGGCACTAAATAACTTAATGGTTTTAAAAACAAACATAATATAACTGGAACCAAAACAGAATTAAGTACATCACAAGTATCTGGTACAGTCACTTACAGTGTTTGAACCAACAAATGATATGGCTTTTATATCATCATCATCACAAATAGCATTCACTGTATCCTGCAAGAAGCCAAAAAAGGAAAAGGAAGGATTCAATTAGAAAACTAGTAGTTGATCCCACATCCATCCACTACTTCTTATCCTAATTTTACTATTCGATGTGACGAACTGATGTAAACAAGACTATTGAAGAAATTAAGTTTGGCAAGGGGTAATAGGGAGTATCGTACATGAGTACCATGAACAATGTTAAGAACACCATCCGGCAAACCAGCTTCCATAGCCAGTTCTGCTAGAATCATAGAAGCTCCTGGAAGAAAAACAGGAACATACAAATCTAATAATTAATACATGAGAAAAACAAGCATCTAAACATGGAGCAGGCATATCCATTACAGACGATTACCTGGATCTTTCTCAGATGGTTTGAGAACAAAGGTGTTCCCACATGTGACTGCAACAGGGAACATCTGCACACGTTATGAACTAATGCACATCAGAGGGGTAAAAGATAAAATATGGCAAACGTCATATTACTTTTAACTTTTCATTTCAGTATGCTACACTTGAGCTTCCTTTCATCTCTCAGTTGAAGTGAAGACATAACATAAGAATCTGGCACATCTTCAAAGCTTTAAGAAAACTGAAGGCAGTCTGAAACTAGTGCCAGAGTTAAGGTGGAAGGCAGTTTGAGCTTGTAATATCTCATTGAGAAGTAATGCAACTCCATAATTAAGTATCACTCTAAGAATCATTTCCGCTGTTTATGTGTTGTGTTAATTCATTAAACTCTTGTATTTTGGACAAATTCATTCACAAAAGATCTGTCATACAGTTAGTATTTTGACAAGATGGATTTATTAAATGCAAATCATTCTATGCGAGTCTCAAAATTCTAAAACCATTTTTTATCCTATCATACATTATAGATATTAAGTACTGCTAAGAAGTAGGGTAGAACACAGCTCTGTTAATAAAGAAGATAATACTAACCCACAAAGGAATCATTGCTGGGAAGTTAAAAGGACAAATCCCAGCGCAAACACCAAGTGGCTCCCTTATGCTGTATGTATCAATTCCGTTAGACACATTCGAGACATATTCTCCCATCTGCAGAGTTGCCATGCCACATGCATGTTCCACCACCTCTTTGAAAACACAAACCAAGTAATTAAGAACTTGATCCTCTGCGGAATATCAACTTCCATGTACAAATTATAAAGTTAGACCAACCTAGCCCACGAAAAACATCCCCTTGAGCATCTTTCAATGTCTTTCCTTGCTCTGTGGTAATGTTTTGGGCCAGCTTACCCTGAAACAAGGTTACGATTCCTTTAAAGGTGTTATAAGCAGGACAAAACAAACAAGTAGAGGATAGGATGTCCACAAATCTGAAAACTAACCATATTTTTTCGGATAAGATCTTGGAACTTGAACATAATCCGCTGTCGAGTTGTAATTGGTGTATTGCGCCATGACGGGAAGGTCTCTTTTGCTGCAGATACAGCTGAGTTAAACTCCCCTTGTGTTGTTAGTGGTATCTGAGATACCACTTCTTGGGTCGCCTAAAAATAAAGGTCGATTAACAATCACCTAGGTATTTATCCGAAAAGTAAAACAAAAGTGAAACTACTGTTTTCGATACTTACTGGATTTATCACATCTACAGTTTCTGATGATTGTGAATCTACAAATTTTCCACCAATCAAGTTGGGAATCCTCTGGTACACAAGCAACAATTACACAAAACAATCAACACATGTAAGATATCACATTGCACAAAGCATTCCTAGAAAGTTGAGGTAAAATGAATTGGAGAGAAGCAAAATGAAAAGATATTTTCAGAAGGAAGTCTGATTCCTATAACTACGACATATCAATCTGAATCCTCGTGATTGATTTATCAGTATAACCATGGTCCATGACAAACAATACACATGCAAGCTCAGGCGAAGCAAAGAATGATGCTCTGTATTAAACTATGGGAAACACCATGGCTTTCACACAAAATTACTCAATACTAAGTACTACTTAACTTTCCTCTTAACTTTAAGCATCCACTAAACTTAATCCTCTCATCTACATTTCTTCCTCAAAATAACCAATACTTAACAGTATTTCGAACGGTTGGCAAATCAAATATAGAAAACCACATTAATCAATTCAACAGAAATCAGCACATCCGAGAACCTCGATTTCAACTAAAACAGATCATTCCACCAAATCAAACTGGAAAAAAAAAAACTGAGAATCTCACCAGAGAATTGCCATGCCTCCAGGACGAAGGTTCCGCAGCAGAAGTCGAGAAATGACAGCTCGCAACTCCGAATACTCTGGAACTCAAACCCCTAAGGTTCCTACCTGCAAAAACACATCGATTCCACGAAAAATTACATTGGAGTTTGAAGAATATAGCGTATAATTATTGAAATCTCCGCCAAACGCAATGGAACATACCTCGATGAAGCGAATACTGCAACATATTTCAGCAGCTCCTTTTGAAGTTAGAATCGGGCTGACTTTCCGTGGAAATGTGACACTGCGGTTTTTATATGTACTGATTTTAAAAGGAAGTTGTACGCTCGTGGCGTGCCATGTCAACCGTGCGATTGTTTCGCTTTCAGCTTAATCTAATGGTGTTCCTGGGAGTTACTGTAGACTGTGAGTAGGATAAGTATCATTTTCGGGGATTGGTTTCGAAAACAAATACTCCCTCCGTCCCATTTCTCCGCAGAATCTTTTCACAATTTCCAATAAAAATATTTGACTATAAATATATATAGCTACGAATTATAATGGCATACAAAAAATTAATATTTAGAAATGGTATATTATGACAAATCTAATCATATCTCATTATATAAAGTTATTGTTCATATACTTATTCAAATATATATACTTTTGACTAAAAAAGATTTTGTACATAATAAGGTGGGATGGAGATAGCGGTAAATATTTTTCAAAAAGCAAAAACATACTCCCTCCAGTTCACTAACTTTGGCTCACTTACTTTTAACATTTGGATTTAGAAAAACCAAAATTGGTAGAGAAATGTATTGAAAGAGTAAAAAGTAAGGCAAAACCCTCTTTCTATAGCCTTATGGAAAGATGAGGTTCAGATAGAATAATAAAAGGTAAAATATCTTACTACAATATTAAAAATTTAGTATGCAACATGTAGTAGGTATAAGGTTTATAAACTAATTCATGCAATTCAATTTTTTTCCCTTATTTTTTCTTATTTACAGTTTAAACCCTGATCTTTTTATTATTTATGAAAATACCGTTTCCGCGAGAGAGCTCTAGAATTTGCCAAATAAAAAAGAAATGTTAAAAAACTATCGAAAAAAGAAATATTAGCCAAGCGGGGCTATATAAATCCATCTATACCTATCCAAAAGCACGAATGGTTTTGTAATGAGACGGTTAAGGTACGGTTGCCTTTCCCTTCCAGGTTCAACTCCCCTTTCCTCCTGCCTGCTTCATCCTCAGGACTGGCTACTGGTTCCCGGTGGCCGGTCAGCTTCTCAATTGCACACCTGTTCACCTGCCTTGCTTAGGACGGCCCCTGCTACGTGTCGTCTCTTCTCTCCCTCCACGCCTCTTCATCTGAGGCGATTCGCCTCTCCATTTGCTAGGCGGTAGACGCTACTTTTAACTTTTATGGTCTTCCTCCAAACACCACCTTTTATGCCAGATCCCAGTAACTACAGATTTTCTCCATTTTTTTTTGTCAGATTAGAAATTCGTATATCAAGCTCCCGCCCTCTCATTCTGCTGGTTTTCCTTCTTATTTTGTTTGTTGTCGTTCTGAGGATTCTGAATCTAGAACCACATTTATGCGTTATAAGTGCTTGCTTTAATGCCTAAACTAATTCCTCTTTAGCATTACCTGATTTCTTATTTTCATGTTTTTGCTGCAACACTTATTTCACCTGCTATGCATCTAACGTTAGTTCAACGTGAATTTTATGTATTTTTTGTGCAGCTGAATTTGTTACAAAACTGCAGGAATTTGATAGATTCTGTGAATGGAGTACTTGTTTATTTGTACATTAAGAGTTTGGCAGGTAGCTCGTGTGCTTGATTATTTAAGCATAGGTGACAAATTGGTTTCTTGATCTGCGTGCGTTGTTGTTAGATGGGAAATCGGTACAGTTCCATATTTTTCTCCCCTTTCATTTTTTCGGGTTTATTAATGCATTATAGGAGTAGTTCTATACTTATATATCTGCTCAATGTTTTTTGGGGATTTTTAGGGTGATTTGTACATCATGTATTTGCAGAAGACATATTAAGTACTGGTGGGGAATGGGATAATTTTGCAAAGACATTTTATTTTCTCTTCCTACTCTCTGATAGTCTGATTCTTTTAATTGTAGAGTGCCTCTTTTGTTCCATTTTTTATGTTGCATTTGTTTTGGCAATGAAGTGAATGAATTTGATGCATCATGTATTGGACTTTAAGGTACAAGAGGATGTCATCTGTTATCTTAGTTTGATATCTCTTCTTAAACGTGCATTGGCAGTTTGCCTCTGCTTGTTCTTCCGGTTAATCTCTGCTTGTTCTTCCGGTTAATGTTCACTTGGTTTCAATTGTAACAATATGGTTTTAAGGTGGAAAGCATCTGATTGTAAGTTCACCTTCTTTTGACATCTGCGTTTTAGAAATCCGTGCTTCCATTTGCTGGTTATTAACTTAAGTGAGGGCTTTGTTTTCAGGTAACGAGTTGGTATAAACTAAGAATGGATGGACTAATGAACTCTGCCTTTCTTTTATCAAGTGGATACATGGGTACTGGCATCTGGTAAGAATGGAATGCGTCGAGATTGGCGTGTTCGTGATTTCCCAACAATATTAACTAGAGCTTCAAGGTAAGCTAAACTTTTAAGCCCATTAAGATGATAATTTGTTTTAGTTTTAATTGTGACGATGATATACTGCTCTCTTTACGATGTTGTAAACTAAGTCGAAATGTAATCATTTGATATTACAATGGATTCCCCTGTTGGGAAAATTTGCTTCTTATTTGATTGATTCTTACATGAAATATGATTGACATAGTAGAGAAGCAAATGTAACGATTTCTTTGCCTTTAGGAATGGTTTTTTCGCACCTTCGTCTGCCAACTTTTGCAAGATTATACATTCTGGTATAGGTATTTCGTGGCAGAGAGCACTCTTGACGAAGTGACCTTTGGACTGCCAAGACAAAAAGGTGGCAATCAGTTAAAATAGCTACTTGCTCTGACATGTGAGAAAGCTTTTGCTTCGGTAACTAATGGCTTTTAGTTAATGACAAGCAGTTTCTGTACCTTCAGATATCTTATAAACAGGCAAGTTATACATCCGTATCTAATATCATTTGGATATGTGATCACATGCATTTTCATTAATATGTGATTTGTTTCCTATGTTTTGACAAAAGATACACGTGATGATGCTTTACGTCCTAATAGATAGCTCACCCCATAGCGTGTGAGCCAAATGATATGTTCTAGCTTAGAAGTATTTAAAACGATTAGTTATAGTTGTTAGCTAGGGGTTGTGTGGCCTAAACCTAATACAAACTTGTAATGATTTTACAATTCTAATGAGAATGAGAACACCCTTGATAAAAAAAAGAAAAATATACGTGGACCATATTTATCTAAATAACCAGCATTAATATGAGAAGATGATGAGCTATATCAATTTTGATAGTGGAAATATAGAGAAGCTTTTAGGAATCAATATTCTGCAACTCTATTGTTTTAGCTGTTTGAGGAATCAAGATTTCTGCTGTTGTGGAAAAAATATGGTGACAAAAACAGGGCATCAACTATTAAGGTTGTGAAATGCAAGTTTACTTTTTTTTTTAATCTCTACTGGCAGATGAATGAAGTAATTTCTTGTTTTAGTCATCATATTTAATTACACCTCCTTATACGTTGTGTTGTGATTCTGAGACATTTTCCTACTAGGTTTTCCTGTTAAGGGCCTTAGTTCTGTTGTTATAAGTTGGTCCCCATGCTTTGGCAAGATTACTCAGAAATTTCTGGGAGCAATGCACTTATTATGACCTGGAAGGTCTTTAATACAACATGATTGTGAAGCTTGAAAATGTTTTTAAACTTTGATAGATATTCCCTCAGCTGGTTAGGAATGATAATTGTTGTCTTTATCGCCTTTCCCGGTGGTACTTCAACTGTCATTTCCATGACTATTTTTTGCTACAAATGTGTTTTTACAGTTTCTTGATTATGTTAATATGAATGAAGATCGTTAAGTTAGGATTTTTTTTTTTTTGCAAGAAAAAATATTGAACGGCACATAGACTCTTTTGTATTGTGTGCTGGATTCTTTCTTAAAATTTCATATATTAAAGCAATCAATTTGATCATGATCAGATGTTCTTTCTTAAAGTTTGTGATCTTACAGAGTTTCAGTATCAGTAGATATAGTTCCGAGATGGTGTCTATGTGTCACATCTCTGCTCTATGATTGCGAATTTCCCTGTGGTACTCGAACTCGAGTGCAAAGCACAAACTTTTCTTCCTCGTCCTCAGCCTCGAGGTCTAATCACATGATGAAGAGGAATGATATTGATTCTGCATTGAAAAACGCTAACACGAGACCTCAAGAATTAATTGGATGGCAATGGGGAATGGGATTAGATCATCCCGGTGTTGTTCTTCACACTAATTCTTGAGGTCTCGTGTTAGCGTTTTTCAATGCAGAATCAATATCATTCCTCTTCATCATGTGATTAGACCTCGAGGCTGAGGACGAGGAAGAAAAGTTTGTGCTTTGCACAAACTTTTCAAGGAAAAATGGTTCCAGCATTGAAGATACACATAGTAATCTGCCATGGTTATTGCAAGCCTTGAGTCTAAACACCAGTTGATCCATGAATATCATGAAGTTCCTGTTTGTTTGGGGATTTTCTTGTTGTTTTGCTATTGTTAGCTCCAGCTCGGTTTAGTTTCTATGCTCTGTTGCAGTAGACCTAAGTGTTTTAGTTGTTATAAGGCAGATAAGCAAGTGGCTGCATCAATGAAGGTTGTAAATCGGGTTGTTCCAGCTTACCGCAGGTGACCAGCACATTCAGAACACTGTTTGGATTTCCTCGAATATAGTGGCTGACTTTCATACCATGCCCCAGAGTTGCTCTTGTGCTGTGAAATTTATGGTACAAGATGCAGTTTTTAAAAATTCTGTTATCTATGTGCCTTTGACTGTGTTGTTTGAATACAAAGTTTTTGTTACCCCCATTTAATTTCTGAACGATATGGTATGTATTACTCCACTCAGGAGGCACTTTTCATCCATAAAATGTGACTGTTAACTAAAATATGCTAGCACCAACACATTCTCCATGCACATTCAGCACTCAGCATCCCCACGAGTCTTGCAACAAACACAAAACAAAACATCATCTGGTTTTTTCCAGTCCAAGCAACCCCACATAACTATACCTTGACACCTTTTTCCAGTTTTATTTCTTACCCAAATTCTGGTAGCTCAATTTCCCACACACACGAGCAGTCACAATCTTTTTACTTTACAAACAAATATATTCCGCAATCAGTCCTATTAGATAATTCCTTTGGTTCATTAAAGGATGTCACAAGTCCCAGAAGTTCGGAAGAAGAATGACGAATAGAGTCCATGAGGATTATTGGTTTGAAGAATCAAGGGGAGGATCTGACAACTCGGAGGAAAGGAGGGATGTTCTCTTTGGGGACGAGCTTACCACAGAGGTACATCTACCACCACGGAGGGGCGTCGTGTTCAGACCAGAGGAGGGCGAATATCTCAGAGGCCGGGGGCTACTAGAGGACTGTCTGGTAGGTTATTTTCTTGATTACCGTCACTTTGCGCTTGCAAGAAGGCAACTCCTTGTATCAAACTATTGGGGAGAAGGGGTTTATGCCATAGCAAAAAATGGGAAGTTTTACATTATTCAGTTCGATCAGAGATCCAAACTCCGTGCAGTGTTGCATAATGGCCCTGTAAACATAGCTGGGGGTCTGATGGCTTTGCATAGGCTAATCCCTGAGATGGTTTTATCACATATGCGGGTTACCAAGGTTCTCATTTGGGTACGCATATATGGTCTGCCACTGGAGTATTTTGGTAGAAACACAATCAGGAAGTTTGCAAAAGTGGTAGGAGATGTAGAGGAAGTAGAGTTTGGAGGCCGATTACTGTAACATACGGAGTATGTAGGTGCCTGAGTTTGGACACTGGTCCAGAAACCTCTGGTTTTTGGTTTCTGGCTTAGGCTAAGGCGAGGTGGAATGGTCTGGATCTCAATCGGTTATGAACGAGTTCACAAAATGTGTAGACGTTGTGGTGCACTAGGCCATACCTATCCACAATGTTAGTGGCAGGATATCCAGGCACTGGACCAACATATTGATGAGAGATTTGCAATCCTCGGGGAGGATTTGCAACTTGATAGCTATAGGGATATATCGGAGGATCTCTACCCTTCAAATATAAGGGTACACAGGAATATGCCGACACGGAGGTTCACTCGGTTTCCCCAACACTATTTTTATACTAATGAACACAGGTTCTTACATATGCCGGAGGAGGCCTTCATTGATGGCTTTAAGTTCGTTGAGGAGATTTATCCCACTCCAGAAGAGCTGAGAGAGGCGGAACAGGAGTACAACCCCGGGAGCCCTCACCGACGAAACCAACTTCAGGAGGATCTAGTGGAGCCAACAGAAGCTGTAGCAGATATGGGTCGTCAAAATGAGGTTAATCAAATCTATATCCAGGGGCTAGCAGAAGCAAGAGAAAGACAGTTGAGCCTCCTAGATGTCCCAGATTTCTGGGATGACTATCAGGAGGAATAAGAAGTCAACTTACCAACTAGCCATTCGAATGTTGATATGCAGGATCTATTACCACCATCTACCACACCACTTTCTCAGCAGCAAGTGGAAACACATATCCAGGAATGTGGTGCTATCAGAACAAGACATGTTGAAGGAGATAATGGTGACATAATCATGGAGAAATACATGGTCAATGGTGGAAGAAAATACATTTTTTCAACGAAGAAGCTCCGGGACGTTCCACCACCAATATGGTGCAATTCAGACAATTCGAATTGGCTGACGGAACAGTAATTGAACCTTTCCTTACTAACGGGGTATTTTCGGAAGATTCAGCCTGTTTTATTGACTCTGGCAAGAATTTTGGACTCAATTTTGACATGTCCATCACCATTAATTTTGGGGATGTTGGTGATGAGACTGATCTCATCATGAGCACACAGAGCGCCATAAATGACAGCTCACTGAAGGAAGGTGAGGTGAAGGAGATTGACAAATCAGAGGAGTGTGGAAAGGGCAAGAGTAAGCTTGTCAAATCACCTCATATACAAAGCAAGTCAAAGGGAAGAAAAGCACGTTTGCGGCGTCGCCAAGGTGGAATCCATATTAATGAGCCGAGCTATTCTTCTTCACAACAGTCCTCAAGCTCGGACTCTGAGCCTGATGCTCTTGACACAGTGGATGTTTCAACAATACAGATGGAGAGTCAAGTGGGCTAGAACAGGCTCAAACGATAGACATCAATGATGACAAGGATGAGTTTTCTGGCAAGAAAAGATGGGGTGAGCAGAGGATTTATGCTGGAAAGAAGAGGAAGGAATTCATTGCTGATGGGATGGTCAGTGAATGCGGGAGGGATTTAGTTGAGGTCAATGCTGAGGTGGTCAAGCTGACTACAGGGGTGAGGCTTTTGGATAACACTGGAAATACAGGTAACTCAAATAACTGTATACTGGTTCGTACTGGGCCAACAATTCCAATATGTGCACAGTATAACCCAAACCAAAGCAATAAAAATTCACTGCCTGATTTCTCAAACCCACATATATCACATTCCCCTAACCTACAATACACAGTACTGAATAAACAAATTCTGCCCCTCCGCTACCAAAGCCCATGCCTGATATCACAATTTCCAAACATGACATTCACAACCAAATCACAATTTCCTCATCCAATTTTTCTTTACCAACCCAGTTTTTGCATAACCATAGCTTATTGGGAAATGAAATCAGTAAAGGGGAAGGGGATGGTACCGACAATCAGGTTCAAGAACGGAGTCGGGTTGGCAGCGATCAATCTCCTCTTCCAAGGGGAGCAATCCAGGTAGGACTTAAAGGGGAGGTAAGTGGAGTTTCGATGTTGGGAGGCATCGATAGCCGGCCGAGCTCAGTTTTTGAAACCTCGGAGTTTCCTCTGTTGCCTATACACCCCAATTCAAGTGAAGCTGAGCGACAATGGGAGTTGGGTTGGAACACTGACAATTTGGCTCTGGAAGATTTACGGGTGTTAGGAGAGTTATTGGAGGAAAGGGTGGAGTTGACGAAATCTTGAAAGGGTAAAGGAACACTCATGGGTTTCGATTTGCTTGAGGGAGCACAGGTCTTCTCGGAGGTTTGCTCGGAAACAAGTGGAGTTGGTCCAGATGAAGTGGCTCGTTTGGTTTTTCAGGCAGATGAAGATGAAGAACAAATGAATAATGGGGATAAGGGGAAAGAGAGTCCTTTTGTTTCAGGAGATGTTTGTGCAGATATGGGCCAGTTTTTGGGTCGGGAGCCTAATGCGGATCCATTGTCACAAATCATTCCACAAAACATTTCATTAACTCCAGGGCAAGAAGATTCAAGGATTATTACTCGTATCATTGGAAGGAGAGGAAATATCAATTTGGCCCCTACAAAGTCATCAATTGCTACTAGAATTTTAATTGAGAAGAACATGGAGAGAGTTCGGAGCTTGAATATTGCTGATAACTCACAACAGTTTTTAGGGGGGAATGGCAGGGGATCTACAATCTGGCCAAAATCTATAACTGTACAAGTATGCACAGATCAACTGCTCTTGGATAATCTGACTCAAATGAACACAAGGATGAAAGCTATTAATTGGGCAATGGGAGAATATATGCCAGTAGCGGAAGGCCTCCGAGTCAAGAGGAAGAGACAACTGCATGAGGAGATAGGTGGCATAGCCTTCTACAAGAGAAGACACACAGGGGAACAGGAGGAGGAGGAACTGCACTTACTGATGTTAGTATTTCCAGAAATTGACCAATGTATTGGTATGGACCAGGGGGGTTTGGTCATAGTCACAGCCAGAACTTTTGAGGTGGTGGTACAAACAGTGTTACAAGGAGATGAAGGAAACAACAACGGTACTTCGGTGGTTGGTCCAAAACAACCACCAAGAGGTACATGAATCTACTCTCTTGGAACTGCAGGGGACTGACGCATCCTCTGACAGTAAAGTTCTTAAATCACAACATCAGTCTTTATAACCCCAATATTGTCTTTTTAATGGAAACAAAGTGTGACTATAGTAAGGTTAGGTGGTTAGGAACAACCTATTTTAATAGCTGGAATATAGTGGACTCAGTAGGTACTAGAGGTGGGCTCTGTGTAGCCTAGTCTTTAGATATATTAGTATTAAATTTTGTATGTTGCAATATTACCACCGCCCAAGGCGATGAATGGATGTTGATCCTTGTGTATGGGCACCCCGATAGATCCCATAGGAAACCAGTGTGGGATTCTCTGTATGAGGTATTACATAATACAAACCTCCTGGTCCTTTTCACGGGAGATTTCAATCAAGTTTTACATCAGGTTGATAAATTTGGTGGTAGGCCAGTTCAATCTCAAGATACGAAGGATCTCAAAGTTTTGCTGAGAGAGGCAAATTTAAGCGAACTTAGATTCAAGGGACAACGGTTCACCTGGTCCAATGGAAGAGGAGACAGGGAGCCGAGCTTTTGCAAATGCCAAATGGTTTCGGATGTTCCAGAGGCACAATATGATCAATCACACTATAATGAGATTAGACCATGGCCTCCTCACCATCAACACACATCCAAGAAGTAGGCCTAGGAATGAATCTTCAACGAGACGGTTTGAATCCTTTTGGGTTCGTTATCGACACACCAAGGAATTGGTCAATCGAGTTTGGCGCCCAGTACAACATACGTCACCTCAAATACAAGGAGTATCATCTACAACAATAGTGGATTTTAACTGTGCATCCGGTTTCAATAAGAAGCTAAAGGAAACCACAACAAGGCTGCACAATTGGGCCAAGGGAAATGTTGGCAAGCTGGAATACAGAGTTAGGAGGGTCAAGGAACAACTAGGGGTAAAGCAACGACAGAGAGATGCAAATGGTATGCGTTGTAAAGCAAAAGAGATGGAGGAACTTCTAACCATGCAGGATGATTATTAGAGACAAAGAGCAAAGGCATTGTGGCGCCTAGAGGGTGATAGAAATATGAAATTATTCCATCACTGGTCGCAAAAAAAAAAGGAAAGGAAGAAACTACATCTCCCAGCTAAATAATGACTTGGGGGAATGGATCTCCAAACCGGAAGACCTTCAACATTTAGTCTACAACCATGTAAGCTCTGTTTTTGTCGTTGAATCTGTTATGCCCCAAGATGCTTTTGGAGATTCAAATGTGCAGGATGTCCTGAACCTCATAACTAAAAGGGTAGATTACATCCAACAGACAGAGCTAGAATATCCGGTAAGTCCACAGGAGATTAAAACAGCAATCTTCCAAATGGGGAAGTGGAAGGCTCCGGGATCTGATGGTTTACCTCCGGGTTTTCATCAGCATTATTGGGCAGAGGTGGGGGATGAGGTCACAATAGCGGTACAGAGGTTTTTTGATACCTCAATCATGCCAAGTGAGTGGAATCATACACACTTTGTCTTAATACCGAAGAACATATGTTCGACATAGCCAGCGAACCTGAGACCGATAAGTCTGTGTAATGTTACTTACAAGATCACTGCAAAGATCATTGCCAACAGAATTTAAAAAGTTCTGGGATTTCTCATATTAAGAAATCAATGGACTTTTGTGCAAGGAAGATCTATCATCGAAATTCATTAATAGCACATGAACTCATCGAATACATTCGCAAGAAGAAGTCAGGAAAGCAGGCGGTGGCAGCCATGAAAATTGATATGAGTAAGGCTTATAATTGGGTATCCTGGGAGTTCCTGGAGAAGATGTTGCTACACATGGGATTTCCCAGCAAATGGATAGGATGGGTTATGGAATGTGTCACAACAGTCTCTTACTCTATAGAGTTTAATGGGCCTGTTTCATCCTCTTTCCAGCCTAAACAGGGAATCAGACAAGGCTGCCCGCTTTCACCTTTCCTATTCATTCTCTGCCAGGAAGCTCTTTCATCAATGATAGCATCTAGAGCTTTTCAAGCAGTATGCCCAGGTATCAGGATATGACGCTCTGTCCAGTCTGTATCACATCTTATGTTTGTAGATGATTGCATCCTATTCTTCAACATCTCGGAAGAAGGGTCGATAAAATTAGCGCAGACAATTAATCTTTTTGCTGCTTATTCCGGACAACGAATAAACTTTCAAAAGTCTGCACTACTAGTTAATCCAAACACAGGGCCAAGCACTAAGGAAAATCTAAGACATGCTTTCATAATATTTGGGGACTTACTCAATGGCAAGTTCTTGGGTCACGACATGAATTTTGCAGGGCAAAGGTTAGTTTGTTCCACAAGCTGATTCGGAGAGTTAAAGCTAAGACTTCGATATGGAAGACATGGGATCTGTCCGTAATGGGAAGAGTTACTCTCAGTAAGCATGTATTAGCATCAATAACCCAATACACACTCAGTACATTCCGAATACCATCAACTATCGCAAAAAAAAATTGATAGCCACTTAGCTAGATTTATCTGGGCAGGAGACATTGATGGGAAAGGGATACATTGGAAGTCATGGGAATCTATCTGCCAGTCAAAATTGAAAGGGGGCTTGGGAATGCGATATATGGAACAGATGAACCAAGCTCTGTTAGGAAAGCTAGCATGGAAGCTAGTTAGTGACAAACGATCCTTTTTCTCTAAGTTTTTCTTAAATAAGTACTGTAGGAATGATGATTTCCTGATGATCAAACTTAAGCAAGGCGCGGCGTGGGGATGGAAGGGTATCTTATGGGGTAGAGATTTACTCAGGACATGTCTCAAATGGCAGGTGATCAATGGACACAACATAAATATCCAAGATGAGTTGATCCCTAACTGCAATAACCCTATAAGGTATGACAGCTAACTGATACCACAACTCGGTTTCACAGTGAGTGATCTTATTGATAATACCAAGCAATGGCGGTTACCATTACTTAGACTTTTCTTCAGCCAGGAAATAGTTAACGAGATCACAGGGATACATTTATCCGTTCAACCTTTTGGACAAAAGGATTTCCAATATTGGGATAAAGATTGGCTTGAAAAATATACAGTCAAGAGTGGTTACCATGAATCTTGGAATGCTAAAGTCAGACGTAAACCATCGGCCTCAACTCTTGTTGGAAGTAAGGAAACATATCATCAATTTTGGAAGAGACTGTGGAGCTCTACAGTCCCAGAGAAAGTAAAGTTTCTGGTTTGGAGACTTGCCCATAATGCAGCACCAACAGAACCTGCACTGAGGAAAAGAAATATGAAGGTATCGTCTGTATGCCAAATGTGTCACTCTAAAAGGGAAACACCAACACATATGATACTCGAGTGTGAGTTCTCAAGACGAATCTGGTGAATGTCAAGATTGGATTTTGATTTTCAACAGGGGAATCCAATTCAACTAAAATCATGGCTTATAGCTTGGTTCAAATTAGCACCAGTGATCGAGGACATCAACCTCACATGCATCGTTATTTGGGCAATATGGTGCGCCAGAAACAAAGCAACAATCACTCAACAAGTAGTAAGGGTTGATACAGTCCAAGAGATAATCAAGGATATGCAGGTTGAAAGAATTAACAAAGGAACAAGGCCTTTGAAGGATCCCAATTCCGATCAATTACTTTTGGAACAAGCAACAATTTCTTTTCCAACCAGTCACCCTAGAAGGCTTTAGTCGGTGAGATTCAATTATTATGGTTCTCACAAGGAAATCATCTAGACCCAGGTTATACCAGCTGGACGTGCATTGACACAGACGCAGCGTTCAGAGCCCAGGACGGAAAACAGCAGCTGCTTGGTGGGCATCCCGGTATGCGGAGGGAGATTTGTGGAATGGTGCAAGGAATATCCAGGCTCTATCTGGAGTTCAAGCTGAACTCATTGCAATCCACGAAGCTATGGCGGATGCAAGGAACCGGGGAACAACACACATATGCCTAAGGACAGACTGCGAGATGGCTCTAAATCATATCAACAACTTCCCGAATGTACCACCAAGATTACAGGGACTACTTCAAAATATTATAATGTTAGCAATAGTTTTTACTAAAATCCACATCATGAAGGTTCCAAGATCGGTGGTAATGAATGCCCACAATCTAGCTCGTCATGTATTAGAAGTAGGATGTGTTAACCAAACTGTGATGATGATAATATAAGTTATGACTGGTTTGTTTAAAAAAAACTAAAATATGCTATTTGCTTGTCTTATTCGAGATAGCTCCATCTGAGGTTCTTTCAAGTAGGTATTTGAAAATTTGATTCTGTTTTAATCCTGCCTTGAGCTTCCTGGATGATACCCAGTCTTTCAAATAGCTTGTTTTTTCTCATTTTAAAATGTGTGTTTAGAATGATCCAAATAGCTTCTTGATGAGTGTCTAACATTGATGAAAGTATTTGTTTGGTTGTTTGTAGTTTCATGTGTCATCCGAACCTCAATTCCCCAGCAAATTCTGAGGCTACGCGACATGTTCAGTGAGCATAAACGCGAGTACAACCGGAGAGTGAGGGAGATCGTCGAGAAGAGCTGGACTGCTGACTAATTGTGCTTTGAGGCCAGCATCTACATGTTGTTCATCTTGATCCCGAGTTCGCATGCCTGCTGCATGAAGTGAAATCCTTGGTGTTGACTGTTTAAAATCCTTGGTGTTGGCTGTGATACTCAATTTGTCCCAGTTCAAATTTCCCACTTACAATATTTTTTGTCAAATTTTGTTTGTATATTTAAATAGATTTAAAAGCAATAATATTATTGTACGTGATATTGTTGGATTTGTCGTAACAATCAGTTTTTAAAAAGTAACATTTTATTTATCAATATTATACGTAGTTAAATGTATTAACGATTAAACATGTTTGTTAAACATCATAATAAATATTCTATGCAATTTAAGGTTGGATGGAAGGAGTACTTGAGTCCGACTATAGTTACAAGACAATTTGTTTGAAATGACTTCTTATTATGTTTTATTACATCATGTAGCATCTGTCATCCGGGTGAACAATGCACAGAGACAGTGCATTTAATAACGTCTGGTTGGTAGTAATTTTGGGATTAGATAACTGCGATCCACGTCAGAGTTCCACTGCAAACGCAGAGTTAGAATCAAGGATTCTGAATTTATTTAGTACACCTTCGTTCCGGATTAATGGTAAGGAATTTTTTTTTTATGGTTATCAAGAATCATGTTTAATTGTTAATATGCTTAATTATATATAATATAAGTAAATAAAAAGTTACTTTTTAAAAATTATTTGTTATGATAAATTCAACAATATCACATGTGATAATATTATTACTTATAGATCTATTTAAATACGTGGTTAAAATTTGACAATGAATATTGTCAAATAGTAAAGTGTGCAGTTTAATCTGGGACGGAGGGAGTATCATTTTTGTATGAAATTCTGTGTAATGCTATCTAGAATAGTGATAAATGTTATGTTAAAGAAAAATACTCCCTTCATCACAGATTAAATTACAGCCCACTTATTGCATACCGTTCGAGAAACATGTTTGGTCGTTAATATGTTTGGCTATGTATAATAACGAAAAACAAAAATTTACTTTCTAGAAACTACTTGTTACGACGAATTCAACAATATCACATACGTTAATATTATGTCGCATATACCTATTTAAATATGCTGTCAAACTTTAATAGAGAATAGTATTATAAAGTAAGTGTGTAATTTAAGCTGGACAGTGGAAGTACTATTATTACAAAATGAATAAATGAATTCTTGTGAAGAAGTCTTAAACTCGTGTCACTCTATTATGGATGGTATCACTTTCTCCGATTTTTTTAATATTGTCCGTACACAAGATGATAGTAATTTTTATGGTATATCAACTTTTTAGGTACTTTGAACTTATGAAGTGACACTAATAATAGAGATGACTAAATTTTGGGTTAAATTAGAGGACATGGGTAAAGATGAAAATACTCCATCGGTTTCATTATTATTAACACATTTTTTTTGAGTTGTTTTTGGTCCCTAATATATGATGCAATACCATTTTTTGTCCCCATGGCAAATACCGTTTCCTTTCAATACCCAATTCAAAATGATTTGTTTGGTCTCAATGTAGTTTTTAGTAGATTAAATTGTTTTATGGTCCATCTTTTGGTCTCAAAATTACCTTGGGGACCAAATAAATAATTTTGTATTTATCAGTTGCTGAACAACGTGGTATTGGTCATGGAGACCAAAAGATGATATTGCATCATATGTTGGAGAAAAAAAAAAATATTTTAGTCTTTCTTTTTATATTGGCACACTTTCCATCTTTGGCAAGATTCCTTCAATTTCATCCACACATTATACTTTGTACTTTTTATATTCAATTCCATCCACTTATTTTCTTCATATAAATTCAAACATGTAAACATATGGTGTCATTATTAGTGAAATTGAGGGAGTAAGACCTTTGCCCCCTCTTTAAATAAATATTGTGTTTTTTTTATTGGGTAATAACTCAAATGAGACCCCAAAGATCCAAAAGTAATTCAGGCATATCTTTCATCCATAGTTTTCTGCTCTAAATACCCACACTAAAGCAATTGAGTAGATGTGATTGTTTTCTTATGCTTTCTAATACTCCCCCCTTCCCAAATTAAATGGTATGAGAGAGGATTTCTCGCTCATCAAGAAACTTGTCTAATCGTTAATATGTTTAATTACGTATAATTTTGGCATACAAAAAGTTACTTTTCATAAACTACGTGTTAGGACGAATAAAACCATATAACATATGATAATATTATTGTTTATATATCTATTCAAATAAGTGGTCAAAGTTGGATAGTGAATAGTGGCATTTTATGAAGTGTGCAGTTTAATTTGGGACGGAGGGAGTATGTATATACAGGAGTATTTTTTTGAGAAATGTGTAAATATAACCCTATTAAAGTGAAGAAAGCGCAGATATAACCATGCGCTATTCAAAAGTGCAAATATAACCCTATCTATTCAGATTATGTGCAAATATAATCTTTTAGGGCGGTTTGAGGCTGAAATACAATGAAATGACCGATTTGCCCTGGCTTTTTTTATTAAAAAAACTGGAAAAAAAAACTCCATTCCTCAAATGAAAATATTACCCCAATGATAATAAGGGCAAAATTGTCCTTCCAGGTCAAGGATTAAGCTACAAGAGTATTTTAGTCATTACAAGTTTGTCAACGGCCAGATTCTGATGGTCAACGCTGGAATCATGGCTGGAGGGTTATATTTGCACTTTCATTCAACAGTCAGGATCATATTTGTACTAAAAAACAACTGAGGGTTATATTTGCACTTTTCTCAACACATAGGGTTATATCTACATATTACCCTTTTTTTTTTGAGCGAATGCATATATAATCCCACATAAATCATGAAAATACACATATAATTATATAATAATTTAAAGTGTAAATACAATGATAACTAGTTAGTTTAGGTGCAAATATAAACTTTTTCGACAAATTGAGTTCATAATTAAGTGAAATGTTAATTTTACCCCTCCGAATAAAAAAGAAAAAGAAGTGAATTTATAATTTTGACCCCAAAACTATGCCCTAATTGCGCCGCCGTTCTCTTTCCTTTCTATCCAATTCTGGGCTCTTCCAATTCTCCAACGCAAGTTTATCTTCCCAAATCGCCAAATTCTCTAGGCTCTTCCTGTGCCACAGGTACTGGTGCACGGAGGAGGTGACTTCCAATGCCACAAGACTTCCCTCTGCGTCGTCTTTTTCCGCCGGAGAAGAAGACTTCCCTCGCCGGACGTCGCAAGGAGAATCGAATTAGTGAACGTCGGAGATGGACGGAACTGGTGCACGGCGGCGGGAGTGGTGGCGCCGAACAGATCTGGACGGTGGTGTCGTATGTGGTGGGGGAGAAAACGTATTCCTCGTGGGTACTACACACACTCTGCAGCGCACCATAGATTAATCCCATCTGGGGTCCCCTACAAAAGATCCAATTCTGTGTTTTTGATTGATTAATTGAGAGAAATCGTTGCCCTTTCTTTTTCCATTTGGGATTTTGAAATGATGTGGGGAGCTGGAGGATCGACTGCATCATCGCTTGAAGCAAAACTATTTTTGTCTTTCAGATTTTTGCATTTGGATTAAAGGACATTTTAATTATCTACCGTGGGTCAATAGGCAAAAATGGTTAATCGATGTCGGAATATAGCCTTTAGGATTGTATTTGCATGTAAAGTACTCCCTCAGCTCTGTCTCAGGGAAATCTGCACACTTTTCTTTTTGAGTGTCCCAAGCAAATCTGTACACTTTTCTTTTAAAGTAAAATTTAACATTTTAAAAGACACATTAACCCAGACTTTCAAAATTTTACCCAACCCTACCCCATTCCCACAAACCCAGATCTGATGATGTACTCCCGCTCATCACCCTTCTTCACCAGAAAACCTCTCCCTCTACCTCCGCCTCCGTGCCACCGCCCATCCACTACCACTCCCTCCACCTCCGCTCACCGCCACCACTTGTCGATGCCTCCACTAGCGCCACCAATCGTCGACGCTTCCGCTGCCATCCATCGCCTGCGCCTCCGCTAGTGCCATCCATCGCTGATGCCTCCCTAACAGATCTGGATTTTTGGTGGTGATAATGGTGGTGGCTTGCGGGTATACAAGGAGGACGAGCGGAGGAGGGCTTGAGAAGGAGGACGAGCGGCGAGCTTGAGAAAGAGGATGAGTGGGCTTAGGAAGGAAGACAAGCGGCGGGCTTGAGGAGGACAAGCGGCGGTGGGCTTGAGGAGGATGAGCGGCGGATCTGGGTTTGGAGTAAAGGCAAGGGTAGTATGGTATTTTCACTAGGGTCAAATCTGCAAAGAGAATCTCTCTGTAGATTGCCCTGGGACAGAGAGAGTAGTTAGAGTTATATTTGGTCTAAAATTTTCTCATAATTATATCTGCAATTTCTCAATTATATAGGGTAGCATTTACTTGAACGAATTAAGGTGAAATTATCGTCTCCATGGTATGACATGCATAACTAAGGCTACTATTTTTACGTAAATTTGTTTAGCTCGATATTATTTGAATCTACTCATCAGCTCCTCAGATAGTAAACTTGCACTGGCTAGCTCTCGGAGTATATTATACATCAAAGGTTTTTATTTATGGTAACAATATATTATACATTAAAGGTTTTATTCACGGTAACAAGTAAATATATGAATACGAGTATTAAAAATTTAGGGTCCAGTGTGGTCCATTAGAACTCAGCATTGATTGGGAAATCCCATCATCTCTGACCATATCATTAGAGAGTTCTTCCTGCAACGATCCTCCATTGCTACTTGAAAAATCTCCCTCGTTTAAGCCCAGAGACACTCCGTCGCAATTTGAGAAATCCCGCGACTGCAATTCCAGAGATCCTACATCGTTACTGGGGAAATCGAATGCCTGCATTGTGGGACTAAAGCCCGGGAGATCCCCAGAAGGAAATGGCGTGGATACATCAGTGGTAGTGATGAAATCCTTCCATTGCTGAGTTACCGTCTTTATTTGTGTGTAGAAATGAACTCCAGCTTTGCCTGTTTGTATGAACAGAAGTTCAGCTTACAACCGAGAGAGTGTGAAATTCACAAGCATGGTTTAGTGATTTACCATAGAAATTGAGATCTCCAGCGAAAGAAGGCTTGGACCCGGTGAATGAAATTAAGGGCAGTGGAGCTGGAACAGCCACATTTATACCAACCTGAGTCAAGTTGTAACATGAGTCAACGGCAGATGTAGGCGGGGCTGGAGGGAGCTTCAGCCCCCGCCGGGATGAAATTTACGAATAATACGGGAGTAAATTTTATGGCAAACTCTTGGGAAACACCGTTTTTCCATATGCCTATGGAAAGACGATACCTATGGAAAGACGGGATTGAATTAGAATTATAGAAAGGTAAAAGGTTTTATTTACATACTAAAAATTTATTATGCAACATGTAATAGTTGTAAGTTTATGACTCGATTAATGCAACCCGCAATTTTTATCTTGATTTCTTCTAATTTGCTGTTTGAACCTTAGTCTTTCCATAACGTCTTTCACGAGACGGACTCAAATTTTATTGAAAAATTATTTTCATCCCCCTCTAATATAAAGAAAAATTAAGAAAATATTTTCTTTACCGCCATACATGTTTTCTGCCTCACGTGAGTTCTACATCAATCGACCAATACCTAAAACTAAAAGGCAGTAATATACCTGGCCAGACTCAATGTCAGTCTGGAATTTCCTGGCAGCTGGACCAGAAGCTGTAAATATTGAAGCTCCAACGCCGTACCTGAATTTAAAAAGTAGATACCGATAGGATAGCAATTATGTAGTTCTAATTACTGAAATACTAATTCAGAAACAAAAGGCGGTGTTTAAAGAAATATTAACTTATTTCGGTTAAGTATGTTAATTGCCTCTTCTAAGGTAGCAGCCTGCGCAGCAAACACAAAAAAATACGTCAGAAATCTGGCAATCCTTCTCATCTCAAAAGAGGAGGGCGGGTATCTCATTGACAAACCTGCATACAGAGCAGAACTGGCCCATATATTTCAACCTGCATATACCTCGATTGGTTAAGCTCAACAATTTTTTCCCTTATATGACATTCATGTGAAATTTGCATAGTTCCAAAAGTCATGGTCGAATACCTTGTAGAGCTCCATATCCTCTTTGACATCAAATAAAATTGTGGGACCAATGAAGTTGCCCAACTCAAATTTCGACACCTGTAAGCCATCCATGGAAAGGGTAAAGACACCTAATAGTGCAAAATCTTATCGAAAGAGCCGTACAGCAATCAAAAGAACGAAAACTCCCAAGTAAAAAAGTACAGTCATTGACCACTGACCACAATCTTAAGAAACAGGAAATCTCTCCCCCTCACACAAAACACACAAACTGCATTATTTGCTGTCACCGTTAAAAAGTTGCAGAATTGAAGGAATGAGAGAATCAGAGAAATCTACTGCTATCAATCCACAGGAATACATACCACTATTTGTCTTCCATCCAAAGCAATTCTAGCACCAGCATCAATTCCTGATTGGATCAACTCAGATATCTTTTCTTTGGCCTGCTTTTATATACATATATCAGTTCTTGTTTAATATAGTAATTAAATAGACCAGAGCCCATAAGCTCAACTTGACCATTGCTTACCAAAGAGAATACATCCCAAGAAATTCCAATAAAGGTAAATTCAACTAGACTACAATAACTAAAGTGATTAGAGAAGAAAATTACAAAAGTCATCAGTTAAAAGATTACCAGCTTGCTAATCACTGGACCAATATCAGCACTCGGTTCAGTTCCTGCGTTCACCTCAAGCGCCTTTGCTCGCTGCACCAGTTTGTCTTCCCTGTGACATGACATGAAAGATAAAGCTACTACATGACATGGGAGAGAGAGAGAGGCATGGATTATTGCTTTTATAGAAAATTGGAGTTCAACTCAAAAAAAAGCCACATAAAATATCCATCATGGTGATGTAGCACAAATACACCTCAACAAATGGACACGTAGAAAGTTCATAAAAAGAGCCAGGCCTATTACCACATGCCTGAGTCTCCAACAAAAATCACTGTGCTAATGGCTGTACACCTTTGTCCAGCAGCACCAAAACCAGCAGCAATCAATGCACTCAGAGTAGCATCCACATTTGCATCAGGCATAATAACCATGAAATTTTTAGCGCCAATGTTGGCCTGTAATATTTATTCACGGACCATTGTTTATCAAATAGCAATAATCGCATATATATAAACAAGACAAGAAAAAACTTACTTGAATGCGTTTAGCACTAGCAGAAGCAGATGCTCTTTCATGGATATACATTCCAGCCTTGTAATAGAAATGAAACTTAAATAAGGTTCATTAGTAATGCAACTTAATTAAGCAGTTGTTGAGAAGAAAAGTATATGAACAAGCAGAGGATCCAGGAAACGTGAAAATATGAAAAAATTGGATGGTAATTTCTACTATAGTACCAATATATATGATGAGAAAGACTAGCAAATTTGAGAGGTAAAGTTGCACAACACTGTCCTACAATTGACACATGGATATAACAACAAAGGAAATAAATGAGGAGCTCACCGCATCTGAACCAACAAAAGACATGGCTTTTATGTTTTCATCATCACAAATGGAATTAACAATATCCTGTGGAAAAACACAATAAACCACTTTAGCAGTAAATGAAAATGGTTGAGATTGCCTAAATCGACAGCCAAGCAAATGAATAGTACATTGATACTAGCAGATACAATTATAATATTGTTGCATTACTCATGAACTGCAACTACAATATATATAATCACAGAACAGGAGTAATTTAATGATCAACTTTAAGTATCTCTATTGTAAGTGAGTAACTACTACCTCTGTCCCAACCAAATGTTTATGCATGCTGATGTGGACAAATTTCAGCCCAAATAAGGAAATAGTCAAAATGTGAACCTTTGGTTGGGACAAAGGAGAAATGGAAGTAGGAACCTCTGGTTGGGACGAAGAGAGTAGGCTTTTAACAAATATTCCTGATCTTGGGTATAAAAATAAGAAAATCATGAGGCAGGTTGCTAAATAAAAAAAGCTTACATGTGTGCCATGAACCATATTCAGAACACCATTAGGCAAACCAGCCTCCATTGCCAGTTCCGCAAGTAGCATACAAGCCCCTGGCATACCCCAAAATAAATTTTACAATCACACATTTATAAACTAAAAGAAAATGAAGAAAAATATATGCCTGACTACAATGATAAATCATGGATAATGCACACTAAGAAAACCATTGGAACTTGGAGAACCAAATTAAACTCTTAAAAAGGCATTAATGCAATGAGATTTGATCTTATAATTCCTTGAAACATACTGGTTGATATAATTAATAGGATAAAATATATCAAGGAGATAAATGGGGCCAACATTTTTTACAGGTGATATTTTATATCCAGCAACATTACCAGGAGCTTTCTCTGATGGCTTCAGGATGAAGGTATTGCCACAAGATACAGCAATAGGAAACATCTGCATCAAATTTTGGAAGGATGAAGCAATTCAATATATATGCAACATGAAAATGATATTTAATTATAGATGAAGAATATAGTTAGTCAAAATAAACAGGAAATGCATATTTCACTAGAGCTACAATTCCAAATATTCATAAGCAGTGAGCCACAAAAAAGCCAATTTTAGGTCTTAAATGTTTTTGAAAACGTCCTATGCAATAAGAATTTAGAGACATGAACAGCTTACCCACAACGGAATCATTGCTGGAAAATTGTGAGGACAAATTCCAGCACAAACACCAAGTGGCTCTCTTATACTATAGGAATCCACACCATTTGATATATTAGATGAAAAGTCCCCCATCTGCAGAGTTGCCATTCCACAAGCATGCTCCACCACCTCTACAAAAGAACATTCAAATCCTTATAGTAGCAAACAGTCACCGGTAACTCATAAGAACATTGAAATATTTCAACATCAAGGGGAGTAAAACATGCTCCACCATCAAAGATGGAGTTTTTAAACAGAGGAAATTGCTAGCTCAATCCATTTTCATATCATGTAATTATGCCAATATTACCACCTTGGTTGTTTCTCTCTTTTTTCCAAGTTCTTTGATTTACTATAGCGGAACAAGCCCTAAATATCAACAGCTGCGACCTTATATATAAAACAAAAGAATCTGGAACCCATTACAATGATCCACACCAGAAAAATTTTAAGATCTAATCATATTTCATTTTGTCAAAAATTGTGATTGCAGAAACAAATATTTTAAGCCACCTTAGTCAATATATAGCTAGTAGAAGTACAAAGTGAAATAGTGCACTCACCAAGTCCACGATGTACATCGTTATATGCATCCTTAAGTGTCTTTCCATGCTCTGTTGTAATATGAAGAGCAAGCTTCTCCTAAATCACATAGATTCACCGATAAACACAAGATTACAAGCTTAATAGTGATGATATTTGTAACATAATACCAAACATACTACATCTCTTCGGATTAGTTCCTGAAGCTTGAACATTATCCGCTGGCGTGTTGTAATAGGCGTGTTCCGCCACATAGGAAAAGCTCTTTTAGCAGCAAACACAGCAGCCTTAAATTCTTCACTGGTTGTGAAAGGCACTTGGCTTACCACTTGTTGTGTTGCCTGTGATTACTGCATCTATCAATAATGGCACACAGACAGAATTCCGAGTAATGCAGTGCACATAATTCAGGTTTGCGCTATATTTAATATGGCTCCAAATCAACAAAACAAAATAAGCAGACTGCACACAACCCCACCCCAAAAAAATTATCACAGTCGTTTAACAGGGTAAACACCATCGCTTGATAGGAAATACATGAAGTTTAACAAAGGGCAAAAAAGGGACTTGCACTTACAGGGTTCATGACATCAAGTGATATTGACGATTGAGAGTCAACAAACCTTCCACCAATCAGGTTAGGTATCCTCTGCACAGAATATCAACAATATGACATCATCATTATTTTACCATGAAACACAATTTCCTCCTTTTGGCATTTGGAGGTCAAGAAGAAAGCCATGCTATGGAACTTATAGGCACATTTAAACAACATATATACCCCCCCTGGAGTCACAGAGAAAAGGGATGTAAAACAAGAGGCTAATCCTGTGGCACTGAAAATCAGAGAATATTACCTAACATGATTGTAAAAGCTGGAAGTAACTTAATATTCAATCAAACTATAAATAAGTTACATCTTAACTTTAAGAAATTATAAAACATAAAACATATACAGTGGTTTCTTACTTATAGTCTTTTCGAAAAAATATATTGTTCCAAAAAACAAAATAGTATCCCTACTCATCAACAGTTTATTTTGTACATGGAAGAACTAAAGTAAGAGTTTCAACGTCCAATCAGGGACGGAGAAAATAAACCAGCATTAAAATAACTATATGCATCAGAAAATAACTTATTGTAGAGAAATAGAACTTCTAAAACCTATTAATTACCCTCTTTTGTTTGTGTGAAGCAATTATCATTCAAAGGCTCAGTTACATCATTTAGCACCATGCCACGACATTGCACAACATCTTGAGTTGGAATTTGAGAACTTACAGGAGGGTGTCGTTTCTTCCATGATGGTTCAGTGGATGTAGAAGGCTGAGAGTTACCATCACCAAATGCTTGGGGTCTTAATGTTTTTAATCTCCTTACTGAAATGTCAATATCAAGTATTACATGATGGTCCTAATTGACAAGTTTTGGTGAACACATTTAGCATCTATAAAACTATAATTAAAAAGCGTCAAACATTTTCTTCTCAAATATTTCACAATAAATTAAACAAGAAACTCCAAAATAGCCATCATCAATGGGAGAGAAGAAACTAGTATTAAAAAAAGAATAGATGTGTAAAACACATAAATTACTGCCACATTCTAGGAGGTGTGGGGCACTAAACCTGTAACATTTCCCTGTCGAAGTTTGGCTTTCACATTGTAAACATGCTTTGGTGTTGACAAAAGCTCCGGATTACTTTGCCTTAGTCTCTTCAAAATTTGGCGTGGTTTCAAACCAGCTTCCGTCATCTCCTTAATTAACATGACTTCTTTCTCTGAGAAGCGGCGAGCGGAGGGATGCTCGGATATGTTCTTTAGCGCTTCATGGTTATGGGAACCATTCTTAACAGTGAGCACCCATAAGCCATCTTCCTTTTTGCCGACAAGTTCAAAAGGACAATTTGTAAGGCGTGAACCACTTTTCCTTTTCCGAGAGTGTTCAGCAGCTGACTCATTTGCAGATTTACGTCTATTTCGATAAACGCCACCTCTGTCACAGCCAAGTACTACCACTTTGTCCTTCTTAGACTGCTTAATAGTGACAACATAACCTTGGGACAAGGCAAACTCCCCAACATGATGAATGAGCTCTTCACGGTCGATAAAACTCCCAGGTGGAGGGGGGAGCATCTGAAGGGAATCTGTCAATTCCATGTAACCATCCATATCCAGAAACTATCATGCAAAGAAACCTATAAAGAAAACAACCAAAACAAAGTCACTCACAGTCACTCGTCAATTTCTTTTAAGAGAATGTGAAACATCATCGAACAGATTACATTGATAGGTAGAATATTACAACTACATTATCACCTGCCGGAATAGTTAAATACAAACTAACACACACACACACTTGAAATTTAGAAGATTAAATCAATCAATCAATCTCTAGCTCTCTCTCACACACACCAAAACACCGAGCGCGAGGAATTCAAAGTGAATACAGAAGATAATACAGTTATTTTCTTCCAAAGTAGCAGAACCGATCATCTACAAAAGCATTGGGGGGGATTCCAATGGCATTCAGGTTCAATCAAAACTCCACGCTACCATTTCTCACGATCACTAACGTTAAATGAGGGTTTACAACCAATTTTGTACGAAACTTCAGTAATTGAGTTCAAAATATAATACGCAGTGATACTGTGATAATAGCAGTAAGTGCACCTGAAACAACTAGCTGGCGGCGATGACGAGCGTCGGCGCAGCGGTGAGGAAACGGCGTTGGCCTTCTCAATCTCTTCACGGGAACATTTTCGAATCTCGCCGCCCGAAATTGTTTCAGTTCGACATTCGGTAAGAAGGCGCCATTTTCTTCTCTGAAACTCGTGCTTGATCTTCTGGCGTTTAGAGTTGAGCCTTTAAAGAACGAAAGTTGGGAATGTTGAGAACATCAGGGTCCTCCACATCAATTAGAAAATTATAATACTCATAAGACGGACAAAATTGTTGTTTTTTGTACAGATATAAAATCACTTTTAATATACTCCAATTTTGAGTCTTTTTTTTATATTTATGAAAGGCAATTCTTATATGGTACATTGGGGATAAGACGCTTATCTTATCCCCACTAATAAGTCAAGGTAATTATTAATAGGGGTTTACGTGTTTGAAACATAAAAATAGCTGTCTATTCATCATTCATGATTTTAGAATTTGATTACTACGATAAATTTTATAGTATTGGGGATGCGGTGTGGAAGGTACATCGGAGGTAGGATATAATTTGCGTATGAAAGAGTTCATGGAGATCATAGTGTGATTTCGTAACTGTGGCTGCTTACATGCTAAACAATTGTAGTTTAACGTTTTATTTTTTATTTTTTTTCTCTCTTAATTTTGGTTTGTTATGTCATACATATGATTTTGATTCTATTCTTTATTCTTTTAAACTGAACTGACTAAATATAATTACTATCACAAAGTTTTGATTTATATCGACTGATCGTTAGAAGTAGTTGTTTTATAATTGATATAACGAATGCAGTGATTTGATGGTGAATTGGGTTTTGACTCATTGGTAATTAACACTCTGTAGTATGTATAGCAGAGAGTTACAAAGTTCAAACCACACCTCTGTCTACCTGGGCAAGCCAATGATGCTTAGCTGGTCTTTTCGGATGATTAGTCACACTAGAACCGAGACACGACTCGGACTCCCACGGGTGGTAGCAGTGAGGAATCTTGAACAATGGGCAAAAGCCTGATCTAGCAATATTGTGTCGGTGGAGAAGGGAATGCTGCTTGTAAAGTTCTTTCGTTAAGTGCATGATCATGACATAACTTGAGGAAGAAGCCTCGGCTAACTTCGTGCCAGCAACCACGATAAGACAAGGGGGAAAGTGTTCTTCGAAACGACAGGGCGTAAAGGGTATGTAGGCAGTGAATCAGGTTGAAAGTGAAAGTCGCCACACCACAGTCAAGAATTGTGAATATTAGAGTAATTTCTTGAAGAAGATTACCCCCGCGATGGTTCTGGCTCCTGTGACAGTGGTTCGTTGGTAGTAGTTATTCAATAGAATCAATGGTGGTGTCTCCTAGTTATTATTTATTATAACAAGGTTCCTATAATTATGATTTTTTTAAAAAAAATGTATCGCAATGTATGAATAATTAGAATTTGAAGCTAAAAGTTATTGAAACAATTTTTCATGATTGGTCTAACCATTAGACAGTCTAATGAGAGGCCTTCTCAATTACTGTCATAATTTATCGTTATCAATAATTTGAGGTAAAATAAAATGTATTAAATTACAATCGCAAATAAATTAAAGAGCAAAGTGCATTTTTAACCCTATATTTTCGACGAAAGTGTAGAAACGACCTTATAAAATCTTAAAGTGCAGAAATAACCCTGAATTTCATTGACTGAAATGTCAACGATCAAATTGGCTGAAAATAATTTAAATGACCATTTTACCCTTATAATAAAAATAAATAAATATCCAAAAAACATAAAAATATTGCCCTTTCATTTTTTTCCTTTCTTCATCCTTTCTTCTCCAAAACACCGATAGATATCCCTCCGATTGCTATCCCTAAACCTAAAATATGATTCAAACTTTGATTTCTTCTCCTAATTTATTCCTCCGCGACGCAACACCATCTTCTCCACCAATTCTTCTCCCCAACACCACCGATTATCTCCACCGCACCATTAATTCCACCGCTCGCTGGGTAGGGTTACGACAAGGGTAGGGTTTAGGGTTGAGCGGTTGGGTCGAGGCGGTGGAGGGTGATGTTGAGGTGGGCTGAAGTTGCGTCGTTTGGCGTGGCTAGGGTTGAGCGGTGGTGGGCAGAGGAGGTGTGTCGAGTTAGTGGAGCACGCCGGAGCGGAGTAGGCGTGGCTAGGGTTGAGCGGTGATGGACGGAGGAGGTGCATCGAGGCGGTTGAGCGGAGGAGGTGTGGCGGGTTGGGATTGCTTTGCGGTGGAGTGGAGGAGGCGTGGCTAGGGCTGAGCGGGGAGAGGTGGTGGCGGAACTAGGGTTGGCGGGTGGAAGATGTTGTGGCAGGGGGGGAGGGAGCAGCACAGAGGTGGTGGCGGCGGGGAGAGGGAGCAATGAGGAGAGGTGGTGGCGGTGGTGCTTGTCGGAACTAGGGTTTCCGGGCGTTAACAATTATTAAACCCACCAATAAGATGATGGCGACGGCGCCATTTCATCCCTCCTGGACGATGAGGATGTCCGGAGAATCCCTAGCGTATTCTCTACTCAAGGTTCGAATTCATTGTTTGTGGAGGTGTATTTTTATGGGCTCCTGTCCATTTTAGAAAACACTGTGCTGAGAAATGTGCAATGGACCACCCTATCGTTTTGTTTGTTTAATTCTTCTCTTCATCAGCCCCGCTTAAAGGATCGGCGCTCGGCGTGGCGGTGGCAGTGGCGGCAATGTTTAGGGTGTTTGAAGTTGGAGAAGAAGAAGTTTATGGGTGGGTATAATGGTCATTAGAATTAGAATTAGAATTTTAAATTTATGGGTATTTTTTATATTTTGATTTATGTCAATGTCTGAGTTATATTAGTTAACATCAAAATAGTACAATTTTGGTAAAGTTGCACAATTTAACCAAAAAATATAGTTAATTCTGTACTTTTAAATTATACAATATTATGTGTGCACTTTTTCAATTTAATATACTCATTTTTACACTTTTCCCTAAATGAAAACCACACTATCCCAGCCGACCAATTTGGATGCGCTAGGAAATGTTTGGCTTAATGTATCAAAAAATGCTCTGATTCTACATACTCCCTCCGTTCCACTAATAGTGGCACTATAAGTTTAGGTGCTTGGATTTAGGTGAAGGAAATTAGTGGATGAAATTAAATGTAGAAAGTAAAAAGTAGAATGAGTGGATGAAATTGAGGGAATCTTGCCAAAAATGGAAAGTGTGCCAATATAAAAGAAACAACCTAAAAGGGAAAGTGTGCCACTAATAAAGAAACGGAGGGAGTACTTCACTTACAGATATTCTCCATGCCCTATAAGCACCTCTTTTTTTCTTCTTCTATAGTTTTTGTTTAATATAAGAGTCTATATCTTGAAAATGACATTTTCATAAGTTATGGAAAAATCAAGGTTTAAAGTGTAAATTAGAATAAATGAAGGTAAAATTTTTGGGTTGCATGAATCGGGTTATAAACTTTATAACTACTATACATTGTATAATAAAATTTTAATATTGCAATTAAAAGGTTTTACCTTCTATTATTTCAATTAAATCCCATCTTTCCCAAGACTTTTCCTTAATATAATCATTCTTTAATTTTTGTAGTGAATCGATATATCACGCCCTTTAATTTACTAGGTTACGCAATGTATTTGTACCATTGAAATACTATACTCCCTCCGTTCCACTATAAATTGCTTAATTGTTTTTTCACGGTCTTCAATAAGCATGTTTGACCGTAAATATATCTAGTTACCTATAATAATGTCGCATAAAAATTGATATTTAGAAAATAGATGTTAAGATGAATCTAACAATATCTCACATGATATTTTTATTATATACAGATTAATATATATTTAAGGTCAAAGTCTGTAAAGTTTGACATCCAAAATGCAATTAAGCAATTTATAGCGGGACGAAGGGAGTATCTATTTTGAATTTAATTTAAAGAATAAAAATAGGGAGTAATTAAAAATAAAAAATTTTATTTTTAAACCAAAATTTAGAGCAATGCCGCTAGGGTGTTCGCCGGCGGTGGACGGTGGTCGGCGGATGGTGTTCGCCAGTGGTGGAGGTGGCCGTCCATAGGGGTCCATCGGTGTCCTCTCCATGTTCTTGGTGTCTACTCCAGTGTGGGTTGCCATCTCCGGCCGTTGTCACCATCTCCGGTCACCAATTTCGGTCGTTCTCGTCCCAGGGACAACTAGGGATGGTAGTGGGTTGGGTTTTTGTGGAGGTTCGCCTCGCATCCACTCCAATGAGGTGGGTATAGAGGTAATTTTGGTGGGGGTGAGGAGGGTATGGGTATGAAAATGATATCAATCATGGGTAGTGGGTCGGACATGGATATTAGTTCATAGTCGCCCCACTATACCCGCTATGTACAAACTACTATTCATCCATAATGCACATTGTAATATTTTTATGTAAATATTATTAAACTTTTAATATTAAAATTATTATTTTAAAGTATATAAAGTATAATTTTAGGTGTTTTTTTGGAGATATAGGTGGGTTGAATAAATGGATTTGAAGTGGGTTTGGATTCTCAAGTGGGTAATGGGACGGGGGTGGATTTTAGAGTATACCCGATGGGGCGGGTGTGAATTTTAATATTGTACCCGGGTGATGGGCGGGTATAGACATAAAAATTTTAGGTGGGGTATAAGTATGGAGTGACCATAATCCGTACCCGCCCTACCACATTGTCATCCATAGGGACAACGCCATCTTCGGTAGCCCGGCTCTCGTTACCTTCCGCTCCCGGCCCTCTTTTCTCCCGCCCGGTTCCCCCTCTCGTTGCCCCGCCTGATTCCCGCTCTCGTTTCACCCGCCTGACCCGGCTCTCGTTTTACCAGCCTGCCTCAGTTCTTGCTCTTGTTTTGCTGGATCGCATTTTAGATCACCGACGGAAGGGGTTTTCCTCGCCAAAAAAAGGAGGAAGATGAGGGGACAAACCCTAATAGATGGGCCCGATTTGAAGTTCTCATATGCGGAAAACTTTGATTTTCATTGGCCCGCCTCCGCCTCTGCCGTGGCTCTCGTTCTAATCGGAGGGGCTAGGTTTTTGGGAGGGGCGGAGGGGGGGTTGATTGACGAAGGGCTCCAGATTAGAGTGGGGGTGGCTGGGAAAATGAGTGGACCAGGCTAGGGTTCAGACAGTAGCAGCGAGAAGGTGGTGATGGTTTGATTTTCGGCGAATAGCAGCAGCGCTACCACTGGCCAACGAAGGGCAGGGAAGATGAAGCGTTGGTGAGGGAGGATTTGAATATTTAATTATTTAATTATTTTCTGTAATTAAATTAACTATTATACATATATAATACGTGTTAGGGTGTGTTATAGTAAAATACACGGCGTGGTATAGTAACACCCAAAATTTTTATTACATAAAAAATGTGATCAATTATTTGAGTTAGGCATGATCCGGTGATTTCTTTGCATTCAAAGATATTCTCCATGCTCTATAATCACTTTTTTTTCTCTCTTTAGAGTTTTAATAGAATATAATTCAAGTTATTTAATCCAAGTTATGTTTTAAAATGAGACTAATTATTTGGCAATCATCGCTCGCCCTCAGCGGTTCACACCAGCTGACACCACAGCCATCATGTGGGAGGTAAGTCACGGTAGCCCAGCACAGGACCATTGGAGACTAATTATTTGAATTATGCGGGATCGGGTGATTTCTTTGGCAAAAAAAAAAAAAGTGCAAACTCTTGCCTTATTGGCACCCTTTCCTGATATCATAAATTGGGAGGAAATAAATTACGAGGTCTCAAGATTCAGCTATATGATAATTTAATTGGTGGTTCATATGGGAATTACAAAATGCGGTGAGTGAAAAACTAATCAGTGAATGAGAAAAAAAAAAAGAAGGTTCCTTATAGGCAGTCCATAAGATTATGAACATGTCACTTATTACTTACCTTATATACTGCATTTGTTAAACTAAATACAAAATTTAAAATTTTTGAAAATATTTTTTTACATCATATTTTTTATATGTTCGCCTTCAAATACATATTATTACTTGTTTTAACTTATAAAATACAACATTTAAATTTTATAAAAAAATTATAACATTTCGGGTAAAAGCTCACGTGGACATTTAAGGTATAAAATGCAATATTTATAAAATTATAACATCTGAGGTATAAGCTAATGAAAATGCCGCATTCTCTGAGACTTTCTCGAGAAAAAATAACCTTGAACCATTAAATAGAATATGATAATACTAAAATATTTCTAAAATTTAAAATATATATTGACATAATAAAATAGAGGGTGTATTTATCTTAATCTTGTTTTTTATTGTATTTAAAACTTTAATATAAGCAATCAAATAACTTTGGTTGGACGGATGCCATGCATCTAAAATTGCATTACTTTATAATGTCTCGTCAAATCTCTAATGATTATTTTGATTATGAGAGAATTTCGTCTGAGAGAGATGATCACCCCAGAAATGGCATGAGGATGAGGTGTCCCAAAAATGGCATGAGGTGCCCCAATAATTCGACAAGGCGATAAGAAATATAGCATTTGAATATTCAAGGATTAAAGGCATTCTGCTCTTGTGATTGTTTGAGGGTAGCACCATCTGAAATAACACTGAAATGTATTATGAATCAGATTACAGGTAGAGGAAATTGGAAAAAAATATATAACTAAAAGAGAAATGCATTCAAATTTTATCATTATAAAAATGTGTACTGTTATAAAATTATTTTAATATAATAAGTGTGTCACAACTGAGAGAAGTGCAAGTTTCGGATCTCATTTTATTTACCACAAAAATAAAATATCCGCATAGGTACCGGCATTTCATCGTATAGGCAATTGTATTTCGAGCATTTTTATACCGGTATTTAAGTGATTCGGTGCAAGAATGTAGTTTCGTAGACATCGGTGAGTGGTACCGGTGCTAGAATCTATTCCAGCAACGGTACCACTTACCGATGCCTATGAAACTACATTTTTGCATCGGGTCACTTAGCACCGGTATGAAAACGCTCGAAATACCGATGCCTATGCATGAAATGCCCCATGCAATGGGAATATACGTCCATTGGACTGACCTTCGACTTTGCATAACCTTGTTTAATATTGCAACAACTAAACGTTTACCGTTCTATAATATAATTCAACCTTGTATTTTCATGTGCGCATGGAAAAACGATCTTTCTCAAAATTCTGCCTTTTTGAAATACTAGTTGAAAAAGAATATTTTAAAAATATTTTTTTTTTTAATGTATCCACTCAAGATATAATTTTTCTTTAAATTCGAACAAACAATTATGTTTTTACTTTTCTAAATTTTTTAACAGTGACATGGGAAAGAAAGAGACAAAAACCATTAGTAAAAATTGCATAACATTATCATCATTAAAATTATTGGTTGAGCCTTAAGAATTGTAGTTTAAAAGAGAAATAGAAATTATGAATATAATTATAAGTCAAGAAAATAAAGAGAATAGTAGCAAAAAATATTCTTAAAATTTAAATTGTGTTAATCTCAAGTTTTAACTATAATTTAAATTGATAAATATTACTACTTTAGTTAAACGAATAGCTTGTAAACAAAAAATAAATTATCAATCATGATCAATGTTTACTCTATCAAATATTTTACAATTTCTTAAACTAAACGTTTTATATTTATATTGTATTTATACTCATCATTTTCTACTAAAGTATATCATAAAGAACAATGCCTATCATATTCCACGGAAGAATGAAACTTATGGCTGGAATTTTTTCCTTAACTTCTGTTGTCGGTATACCGGTCTTGGCCCTTTTGCTCTGAAAGATGTCATTCCTTTTTATGTTGATGCGGAAAAGGCCCTGTTGCCAAATGCAGTTACCTCAAAGTAATGAGTGACTCAAGGGTCTAAATCAACATAAAGCTTGTTTATCAGGGGCCAAGAATGGTTCAAGGTTGTAGGCTCAATTGATGTTGAAGGAATGGAAGAAGCGGTCTTCTTAGCAAGTTCAACTGCTCTATTTCAATTGTTGGAGGAAGGTAATAAAGGAGGAGTGCCGCTTCTTAAATGGTTGATGCTTTCATGTGAAAAATGAGAGGAAAAGTCACCCTCGGACAAGGGTAAGTCAGAAAGCAGAAAATAAAACTTACTTTAGAGATGAGAATCCCTAATCTTAATAGAATGTGGCTTTGCTGTCTTCAACAAAGATCTCTGCTCTTGATGCAGAGAAGATCTTAGTTAACCCCCTGGCTAGTTAAGATAATTCTAGGCATAGCCCAGGTGCTGTTAGCGAAGCCGGAATAAAATGAAGGTAGTTCTGCCGAGGGCCCGAAGGAGGGGAAGAAGAATTCTAGATCAAATGCGAATGAGATTGAGGAATTTATATCACACGGTTTAGGCTTCGGGGAATTTTACAATCTGTGCGCCCTGCGACCATGGGAATGCTTTCTTTTTAAGCTCATACCAGGAAACTCCATATTAATAGAATGATAAATCTCAGAGTTAGTCCTCTCGAAATCGGGCTTCCTCGCTTAGTAGGTCCTTACTACCCTACTATGATTTGGGGGTTCAGAAGATAGGCTTGCAGCGGATTCAACCGATCGATTCCCCGTGGCATATAGAGATGGGCAAAGCATAAAATAAAAGGCATTTTAATGTTCAATTGGTGCTGATAACTTCCTTGGGGGTGGGCTTTGTAGGAGTTGGGCGTGATGCAACACTTGGAGCAACAGTAGTTGATTCGTATTCAAGACTAAGAAAAAGGCCTGAGGTGAAACTTGAGTTGCTGCAGTTGTAGCCACCAAAGAGAGTCGATTGAATTAGGACCGCTTGAAGGCGTTGCTGGATTCAAGGAGGGTTTTCAATTTACTTTGAGGGATAAGAGCAGACTGTGGATTTCCCGAGAATGCTGGATGAGGATGGCCAATGCCTGAAGAGGGCATAAAAGTGCGTAACTCGTGTGCAAAATCCCCATATGCATAGTAGGAACAATTCTCGCAGGACTCGGTAAAGAAAACATGGATTTGGGATTACATGTATTGATATGGAGTACAGAGAACCTTAGTATTTATGCATTTGAACATATCAAACATCCATTTTCGTACATATAAATATGGACTTAATGAAATGATTTAAAACCAGCAATACATCATTATCACCCATCGGTACTTTTGTTCAAATTTCTCATATATTTCAAAATTAGGTGAGGATGTCAACAAACAAAAACATACCGACGTCTCTCTTCATTTTATGTGTGCTATCATCTATGGATGCTAGTGAGCCAATAAATAAAGTCATGCCGAAAACTGCCCCTTATCTCCTATTCCAAGTGTCATCCTTCCAATTTACGTAATGGCCACCTACCCTGCCATCCGAAGAATCTCCTCGCGCCTCTATTGTCCAGAGCACGAAAACAAAAAATTTCGTTACTAACAACTGCCTCCGAACTCCTCCAAACTACAGGCCCTGATAGCGCTGGTAGTAAGATAAAGAAGACACCACCAACATTCAAATGGTTAGGAAGTTTTTGAAATAAACATGAAGATTATTATTTATTTATTTTCATCAAATAATGCATGTGTCTCTTTCCACGCTCTACTAACACTAATTTTATTTTTATACTTATTCTCGAATAATCATTCTGAATCTGTGTAATATTACAAAATTTAGGAAATGGAGGAGATTGTTTCTCCCTTCTAGTTCAATGTCTTTTCACTTGTCATACAAATTTGTGTGACTTTAATCTACATGTCCTTATTTGAAGAATAATTGATGAAATCAAATAATTGCTTTGAATTATGATTTGGTTTTGTCCTTGATTATTTCAAATCATAGTTGCTTGTAGATCACTGATTACATAATACATATACATATGATGAATGACGGTCCACATAATACTTTCAAATCCTTCAGAGCATGGCAGGGCGACGGCACCGGTGGAGAGCGAGAGGTGGTGGAGGAGGAGGGAAAGGATGGAGAGGAGGTAGAGGCAGAGAGAGATGGTGAAGTGAGGGTTATTAAGAGTGGAGAGTTTTATATGATTAGGGTTTTGGTGCTCTCACTTGGGCCAAGTAGCACCGGTATTCATATTGGTTCTAATGGTGATCATACCGGTGCTAATACTTCAAAGAAAAGAAAATATATTCTAAGTACCTAGCATCAGTATGAAAACTGGTGTCTATGGTGATCATACCAATGCTAAGTACTTCAAACGCAGATGCGAGACACTGCTTGATATGTCCATTTTACATTTTATGTGCATAATTTATTACTATATTGGGTCCCTTTTGTGCTCTTTTATTATCAAGAGCTTGTGTTTTACCTTGAAATTCTCTTAGGAGGAGTAAGAGCAACTTTACGCTTTTTTACCTCTTCTAAGTGAATTTTGTGTGACAAGGGAAGAACACAGAGGCATGAAGACCGGAGGCCATTAAAGATCACATTCGAAGACTTTTGAAGACTTTCTTTGAAGACATGAAGATCGGAGGCCATGACGATCATTTTTGAAGACATTGAAGACTAGAAAAATGAGAGGAATTGCTATGAAGATGAATGTGTACCACCAGAAGAAGAAAAGGAAATAGGACAAAACTCTGGTATACGTCGCAAGTCGCGATGGCTCGCGACGAGACCGTCGCGAGTCACGACGAGACCAACGGGTGGCCAGAATTTCACTTTATCCTTTTTGTACTATAAATAACTTTCTCTTTCCTCTCATTCATATCTTCTTCACCTGCATTTTTATTACTGTTTAGAACCCTGTTTTCTTCCATTTTCATCTTTGAAATCTCTTGTATTATGTTTGGTTGTTTAGCATTAATTATTATGAACTCTTGTAGCTAAAACTAGTTCTTGGGAGCGATTGATTGAAGCTTCCAAACTCATGTAGTAAGATTATATGTTTGCTCATTTATGAACATTTATTGGGGAGCATTTATTATGTCATTAATGTTGTGTTTTACCTCATTTATACCATGGGTTGTTTGAGTCTATGAGATGTTTGTAAGATTGAAATGTTATGGTGTTAGGAAAGTTGCAAATTTCTTAACTCATTTGATATGGAAATCCAAAAGCATGGATTTAGAACTTCTTATGTATAACGTGTGGTAATTCTTGCTAGATGAGTATGTTAATGTGGTTTGTTCTCATATTTGTTATATAGATGCAAATAAAGGTTGAACCTTGAATGTTGTTTGTTCTAAGTTTAATCTAATGAATGTTTCGTTTGATTAAATGACTATGTCTTTGGTAGAAGACTTGTTATTATCAAACCTATGGTCCTTTGGATGAAATGTCATTGATGAAACACCCCTATGATGTTGTTTGTCTAGGGTGATCATCAATGAGGTTTGCAAATGGTCGTTGTTTGTCTTTGCAAACTACTCTTAAGGAAGAATGAATGTTGATCTTTGAATGAGAAGTGATAGCATTCCCCATAGACAATAAATGTAATTGAATGAGTGAATGAATCAATGAGCTATATGAAGTTTGGAAGTGGAAATCGATTGCCCCCAAGGCTCCGTTAATTATCATTTACATCGTATCTTTAGTTGTATTGCAAGATTAACATAGTTCTCTTGCTTTGCTAGTGTTGTTGTATTTCAATATGATAGTTTAGGATCAAATCAACCATCTATGTATGTACAGGCCTAGTATGTTTTCTCCTATATATGTTTAAACACTTGAAAAGATCCCTCTTATCAAGGACGACCCCGACTTACCATTATCTACTTAATTGTAGATAGGAAGCATTACGGCTTAAAAGTATTAACTTTGAGAGGTACAACGACGACCTCTCACTACTTTAAATGGGTGTTTTAATTTATTTCTTTCTTCCAAAGAGCAATGACAAGAAAATTATTCTAAATACCTTTACACCAATAGTCTGACCGGTGCCTACGATGGTGCTACCAGTGCTAAAAAAATCCCCAAAAAATATTGGATGAAAATTCAAAATTTTCATTTACCTGCTAAACAGTAGCACCGATATGACTAAAAAACAATACCAGTGCTAGTATATTTTGCCCTCTAAGTTAACTTTTTCCTTTTTACAATTATTTCCATGAGAACAAATTTGGAGGAGACGAACCACACAATTGGAGAAAATAAAACGCAATTAAATAAGAGACAATTATGATATTGAAAATTGGACTACAATGGGTGAACGGAAGAGCTTGTAACATAATTCTTTGAAAATTACACTATGGACCAAAATTGTGTTACCCCATTACCCATTGCTCCAAAGTACATGGTTTTTGTTATTCTTGCCTGAATATGTATATATAAAATAAGTGATATTTTTGGTGAAATCTTGAAAAACACTAGTACATGTTTTAGAGTAAATTATAATTGATTACTTGGAAGTTACAAAGTGAAATCAGAAATGATTATTAATATGTTCTTGTGATTGATTTTTTTAATAAAAATTCTCTTATAGACATGGAAAATACAGTGGAGTGTATAGGGTAACATTATGTTCGAGCGAATTTCAATTTGGAGTTACGAGTAAAGTGTTTTTTTTACTTTTTGCTCTTAGGTCACTCTAAGAAAGTTGGAGTCGTCGAATCACGAAATTGGCGGAACCAAAATGCAATTCAATAATATAGGATCTCAATTCTGCAATTTGGGCATGTATGGGTGAACGGAAGGATCTTGAAAGTCAGCATTGATTACTTCTATAAATTCATATAAAATTGCACTATGGCCCAAAATTGTGTAACCTCATTACCCATTGCCCAAAAATACATTTTTTGTTATTCTTCTCTAAATATAGAAATGTAAAATAAACGATTTTTTTGGTGAAATGTTGAAAAACGCTAGTACATGTTCTATGGTAACTTATGGTTGATTACTTGGAGGTTACAAAGTGAAATCGGAAAAGATTATGAATATGTTTTTGTGCTCGATATTTGATAAATATTCCCTTACAGACATGGAAAATACAATGGAGGTGTATAGGGTAGCATCACGTTCAAGCGGATTTCAATTTGGAGTTACGAACAAAGTTTTTACTTTTTGCCGTTAGATCCTTCCAAGAAAGTTGGCGTTGTCGAATCACGAAATTAGTGGAACCAAAATAAGATTCAATAATATACGATTACGACTTTGCGATTTGGGCCTATATGGGTGTATGGAATGGTCTCGAAAGTCAACATTAATCACTTCTACATAGTCTTAAAAAATTACAACATGACCCTTAATTGTGTTACCCCATTATCCATTGCTCCAATATATACTATTTTTGTTATTCTTGACAAAATATAGAAATATTAAATAATAAATTTTGTGGTAAATGTTGGAAAAGACTAGTACATGTTCTTAAGTAACTCATGCCATAAACTCATTTTCATAACTCAAACCATAATCCCATTTATCAAAAAAAAATTCCATGAGCCCCGGTATAATTGCCGGTGTCATTACTCAGCATACCGGTGCTAGCTATTTTTTCCACTAGAATCTTACCCGCCAAAATTAATATTCCGGTCATAGGTATGGGTATTAGCACCGATATATGTCATTCATCCAAAATTGATGCTGAAAAAATATTAAATTTAGATTTTTTTTCTTCGATATTCAGTGTACCAGTACTTAATTTATTCATAGGCACCAAATTTTTGTGTACCGGTGTTGCCTTTAGTATAGGCACCAATACTTTGATTTTGTAGCACCGATAACAATAACACAACGGTGCCTATATGCTTATTTTTCAGCAGTGTCTTCTGCTGTCATTTATTGTAAAACACATTATAATGAGTCTGTCTCTTGAAAGACGATATTTCCATAAGTTATGGAAAAACAAATGTTTAAACTGTAAATTATAACTCAAGATAAAAAATTTGGGTTGCATTAATTGAGTCATAAACTTATAACTATTGCACATTGCATAATAAATTTTTAATATTGAATCTAAAGTCTTTTACTTTTCTATAATTATAATTCAACCCCGCATTTCCATAAGCATATGGAAAGACGGTCTTTCCCAACACTTTGCCAATTATAATTCTTTACGAATTTATCTATATTTTTATCAAAATCTCGGGGTTCAAATGATGTACCTTCGCGTTATTATCCTACCATAAACATTACAAGATTCATAAAAAAAAGGGTAATATGCAGATATAACCCTATATGTTGAGGAAAATGCAAATATAACCCTGAGTTATTTTTTAGTACAAATATAACCCTATCTATTACACATAAGTGCAAATATAACCCTAAAGCCACTATTCTGGCATTGACTGGTCATTTCCGGCCATTGATCGACCAGAAATGGCCAAAATGCCCTTCTAACCTAATACAAAATTTTAAAAGATAAAAATACCCCCACCACCACCAATCCGCCACCACCAATCCACCACCACCAATCCGCTCGCCATCACCTGAGCCCATCCCCGCCACCACCACCTGAGCCCATCCCCACCACTACCACCTGAGCCCATCCCCGCCACCTCCACCTCAGCCCATCCCCGCCACCTCCACCTGAGCTCATCCATTCCACCACCACCTGAGCCCATCCCCGACGCCACCACCTGAGCCCATCCCCGATGCCACCACCTGAGCCCATCCCCGCAACCACCACCTGAGCCCATCCCCGCAACCACCTGAGCCCCGCTTGCCACCACCTGAGCCCCTCCTCGCCACTACCCGAGCCCCGCTTACCACCACCTGAGCCCCTGCCCCCTGCTCAGATCTCCGCCTCGCCCCTGCCTCAGTCTCGCACCTCTGACCACCACCTCCGACCGGTCACCAAACTCCGCCGCCGCTCGATGCCACCCATCGCAAACCCTAGCGCCACCACCTGCTCCGAACCCTAGTGTCATCACGCGCCACCACCTGCCCCAAACCCTAGCGCCACCTTGCGCCACCCCACCATAGCTCCACCTCCTCGACACAGCCCTAAACTTCTCGCCACCAACCCCAAACTCCTCGCCATTGCCGCATCCTTCTCTGCCCTATCCCCGCCTCCACCATCGCCAATCCCCATATCCACAACACCATCGTCGCCATGCCCTAGCCCCGAATCCACAACACCACCGGTGAAGCCCTAACCGCGAGCTCTCCGCCACCACCATCTGCATATCATAATCAAGAGAAAGAATTAGAAGAATGGCAGCAGCGCAGGGGAAGAACGACGCGGAAAGAAGAAGAAACAACAGAGAGGGAAGGAGAATGGAGCGGAAGGAAAGAGAAATGAAGGAGAATGGAGCGGAAGGAAGAAGAAACAACAGAGAGGGAAGGAGAATGGAGCGGAAGGAAAGAGAAAAGGAAAGATAAAAGGGGGTAATATTGTCATTTGAGAAATGGGATTTTTTCAGTTTTTTAATAAAAACCATTAGGGGTAAATTGGCCATTTCACTGTATTCCGGCCTCAAATCGGCTAAAAAGGTTATATTTGCACATAACCTGAATAGATAGGGTTATATTTGCACTTTCGAATAGCGCAGGGTTATATCTGCACTTTCTTCAATTATATAGGGTTATATCGGCACTTTTCTCTAAAAAAAAATTATGACAGTTCTTGTGCCTGGCAAACAGTTAATTATTACATCACTTTTATATACTTAATTATTCTGTTTCAAGTTAAACTGCACACTTATTATTTAAATTAATATTATTTAATTCTTATTACATATAGGTAAAGTCTTTTGGAAAGACGAAGTTTAATAAGAATAATAAAAGGTTAAATGTCTTAGTTGCAATATTAAAATTTTATTATGCAACATGTAGTGGTATAAATTTTATAAACCGATTCATGCAACCCAGAAATTTTATCTTCATTTCTTCTAATATGCACTTTAAACATTGGTCTTTTCCTGACTTATAGAAATACCGTCTTTCAAGAGATGGACTCTTACATATATAATATTATTTTCGTATATGATATTGTTGGATTCATGTAATATATAGTTTTGAATATTAATTTTTTATGTGTCGCTATTATACGTTGTTAACATGTGTTAGGAAAACCATGAAAAATATTATAATCGGAGTATGCATTTTAACTTGGGACATAGTAATAGCTTATTTGATTAGCTATTTTACTGATGTTTAGTTGTTTTAATTCTGAAAGTTCTGTTTGGTAATTATCAAACACAGGTGAATTGAGTATGGTTTAGTGGTAATCCACATTCTTTATAACTGAGAGGTTCGGGGTTCAAACCACACACCATATAATAATTGTGAATATTAGAGAATTTTATTGATAGGGATTACCCAGCATTATGAGATTATGCCGTGATCCCCGCTGTGGTTTCCCAACCCGAGGGTGGTCGATGAAGGTGAGATCGTGGTGGATCTGATTTTGGTGGCGGTAGTTCGTTAGTGGTGCAGCATTTGGGTGTTTTCATTAGGAGTGTGTCCCTAATTATTCAAATGGATAGATTGAAGGTGAGATCGTGGTGGTTCTGATTTTGGTGGCAGTAGTTCGTTAGTGGTGCAACATTTGGGTATTTTCATTAGAAGTGTGTCCCTAATTATTCAAATGGATAGAGTTTCAGACTCCGCCGAGGTTCAATAGATTCTATGGTGGTGTCTCCTAGTTAAGTCCTAGAATAAGATGTTTTTATGTAATTTGGTTACTTGTATGTAATCTTTCAAAATCAATTTATCAAACACGGTATTCCCTCTGCTTTAGTGTGTTTCACACATTTTTTTCTTGAAAAAATCCATTCAATTTTATCCACTTATTATACTTTTTCTATTCTAAATTCAATTTCATCCCCTCATTTTATTCACCATAAAGTCAAGCACTTAATGCTATGGTTCCAAGTCTATAGAAGTGGAGGGAGCATGTAACAAATATGTCTCAGACTTTTTAATACTCCCTATGTCCCATAGAAATAACACATTTGCTTTCAGATCAATCTTTTAGGAGAGATGATGCGGTTGTATGGAAAAATAGGGATATTTTGAGAAAGTTGTGGGTCCAGTCTCAAATTTATTAAACTTAAATAGGACATTGTGGGAATTTAACAACACATTCCTTGTCATTTTGAGTAATTTTCAAGTATGACGTTTTAGCTAGGACAAACGAAAATAAAAGGGCAAAATACCAATATAATTCTATATAGCTGCAAAAATGTTAATATAACCCACAAGTTTTTGAAACTAAAAAAGACACTCCTAAATTTTAAATGAAAGTATCAATATAACCCACAAGGACCATTTATGGCGTTGACTGGACTTGAAAAGACAAAAATACCCTCTGCTCAAAATTTAAAAAATTGATGACAATTTTGCCCTCACTAATATGGGCTTACACTCAGCGAACAATCGTTGCCTCCTCCGCCAGGACACTGCCGGCCCACCAAATTCAAAAACCCCAACCAAATCCTGGGAACACAGTGCTTTACGCTACCGCCACTAAACCACCGCGTCAAACCCAGCCCCCCAGCCAACCAGCCACCACCCATCCCAGCCAGCCAAATCAGAAACACCAGAAGCCCCACAACACCCCATCCCAGCCAATCGAATTGGCTCGGCGGTGGTCCCCACTCCGATAGAAGACAGCATCGCCAACAAATCTGTCATCACGATCCACCGATTGTCACAGTACACTTTCCCATCCCATTTCCTCTTCACCAATGCCTCCCCTAATGGCACCGCCTCCCCAATCGTCGTCACCACACCACAAGCACCAAGTCAACGATCCCCAGCCCACCCCTTCTTCGCCGTCAATTTTTCCATCCTCATAACCACCTCGCGCCACATCGCTGGTACCACCACCTTATACCTTAACAACACAAAATTGGTTATTACGAGGCTAAGCTGTCCATGAGGTGTAATATGGATGTGTTGGAGTCATCCTACATGAGGTCATAGCCGTTGGAGAAGAACTTTCTGTGAACTGTGGTGATGAGGGCGGAGGGCGTGACAGAGGAGACTTGGCAGAGGGGCAGCGCAGAAGCAGTGATGGGGTAGGGTTCATGCAGTGCTCGTGGTCGCAGGTGATGGCCAGAATGAAGAGGTTGGCGGCGGTGACGGTGGTGGAGAGGGATACGAGAAGGAAAATGGAGAAGATGAATTTGGAAAGGCAAAATTGGCGTAGAGATTAGGGTTAGGGCTAGGGTTTAGGAGAAGAAGAAGTAGGAACATAATAGCCATTTGTCCTTTTCAATTTATTTCTGGAGGAGCAAAATAGTCATTTTCTTTTAATTCAAGCAAAAAATTGTCAAATTTGGTAGTGCAAATTTTATAAATTATCTAGGGTAATCTTGAAACTTTTGAAAACCAAAAAAGTTATATTGACAATTATATCATAAAGGTAGGGTATCACTTTTCTAAAACAAAAAACATGTCATTTTTGCGAGATGATGGAGTAGACTTTAATATCAACCATAATGCACGAATCCAAAAGGACCCGAAAGAGATAGGACAAGACAGATTGGGAGTGGGGGAAAATCGATGATGTGAAGATAACGGACTTTTTATTATTCCCTTTCTTCTTGGGTTTTCATGGAAACATAGACCAAATGCGGAGCTACTCGATTAAGATGAGAAAAATGGTGGTGTTGTGGGATCTCTACAAGAAACAAGGCATTCACACATCACGAGCTCTATAGTTTTCATCACTCAATGTTCTTTTTGTCCCACCCTGCACCTGAAAAGCTGGCTTGTCCTCTGAGGACACCATGGGGTGCTGCAAAATGTAGTTGACCCTTTTCTCTTTGAAAGAAGGGGCACTCCCGATTCTGTCGGTATATTAGATGATCCTTACTTCTTCATATTGTTGTAATTATAGAGTTATATGAAGATCTAATTCACTCAGTTACTTTATCACCTTCTTTCTTTTCTTTTTTTTGTTAAGATCTACTTTCTGTTTCATAACTATTGGTCTATTTACTTTTTTACGGTCTTCAATGATCAGGTTTGGCCATCAATATCTCTGGACACATATAACATTTTGACATAAAAAAATTGATGTTTAGAAAATAGATGTTAGGATGAATATAACAATATCGTACATGATATTTTTATTATACATATATTAATTTATATTTGGGGTCAAAGTTTACCAAGTTTGACTTTGAAAAAATAAATAAGGCACTGGTTATGGGACAGAGGGAGTTTATTGAAAGCACAAATAAAGAAGGACATTTTTCAAGCTTTTTTTATTTTGGAATTCGGTGTTTAGTAATAAATAGCATGACAAAATGTGGAGTCTCAAGGATCTCATTCATTTGTTAAAACTCCCCTCACTGAAGCCTAATATTAGAAACCTACAATGGATTTTAAAGTGAATGTGGATGCATCATGGCAGGCCACAACTATAAAAATATGGGAATGGGATAGTGATAAGAGATAGAAGGGGAGTTTTTGTTAATGTTGAATTAATATCATTAAAGGCCTAAAGCAGTTTGCATGCTGAATTATTAGCTGTTAGTGAAGGTTTTAAATTGGCTTTTGATATGAATATTCCGTTCTACTGAACACAGACTGCAAGCGGCTATGGATTACATTTTACACCCAGAAGTACAGTGCCCTATTCGGAGATATTTACCGCGTGGAACATTGGCAAAATATGAGAGTCAACCTTCAGGGATTCAAACTCGAGTTTCTTTCTTAGCAGACTCGATCCCAGCTTTTGTACACTACTTAAGAATTTTTTGGAAGTCCGGCGGAATTACAAACATTAACGCAAAGGGTGGAGATGTTGTATTAGGAAACACTTCCAAAAACCGCTCAAGTAATCCTAGATCCTTCATCAGATCTTCTAACTTTAGTTTTTGTCCAATAGGTTCTATTGTAACCGTAATATTTCTAAACTCTTAAAGGTTGGAGAGCCTAACAAAAATCCTCCATTATTCTGGGTTTCATTTTTTAAAAGTGAAAATCTATCTTGTAGAGATACTTAAATTAGATCCGTAAAATCGAACCAAGATATGTTAATTAGGAGTGGCTGCACAATCTACTTTTTTAACTCAATGGTAATAAGTAATTATAGTACTTTTATTTGCGCCTCAAAGCTCAGTCGATCGTTGACCACTATGATATCGATAAGATGAAAAGGCCACATGGGGTATTCTAAACATACTTGAATGCTACTACTTTTTTTGCAAGAAATATAATTCTAATTCTAAGCAATTTTGGAGATCTCACATAAATTATCCCCTCTAAATACACAAATACATTTAACCTTTTTATCGATTAACGAGTCATAACGTACTTTCATACATGCTTGCCAATTTAAACATTAAAGAGTTTACCGTTGGAATCTCTTGAGCACTTGTCTTTGTAGATCGGTAGTCGAAAATCATCGGTGCAACATTAATGGTGTCTGAAGGCGCATCATCATTTATTAATTAGAGTTCTAATTCTTTTACTTCCACATAAGCATCATCATTTTTTTCACCGTTTCAAAGAACTTCACAATTGTGCACGTGCTTAATTTGCAATACGTACCATAGAAACTTAAAATCATTCACAGACATTGCGAATCAAGTGTGCTAAGACAAACCAAAATGCCTGAATCCAAAAAATACCTCCAGACTAGCAGGTTTGCGTGATCTCTCTAATAGTTGTTTGGAACCCATCAGAAGGCGAATTCATTCATTTCAAAAGTCTAGAGTTCAAAAGTATTTTCAATAAAAGTTAAAAAGAAAAACTTTATTGCGAGGGTTTTCGTTCCTTCCCATCTAACCTAGTTGAGAATAATAGCATAGTACAGTATGATCAGCTGTGCTGCTCCCCCGTCTTAGTTAATATTTACATATTTTTCAGTTAACATTCTCAATTTATATTTGACTATAAATTTCTTAATTGGGTATAAATAATAATACTATCATGCAAGGTATAGTTAGATTCTTCGTAAGTCGTAACATGTACTTTCTAACTACTCCCTTCACCCCACACTAAACTTCAACGAATCGTTTTTGAGGTGTTCACAAAACATATTTGATTGTTAATATATTTAACTACGTATAACATCGAAAGATAAAAAGTTGATATTTAGAAGCTAGTTACTACGACAATATTGTTGTTTATATATGTATTTAAATATGTGGTCAAAGTTTGACAATATTGACTGTAAAATAGTAACAGTATAGCTTAACCTTGGACAAGAAGTGTTAAAATTTTACATATCACTGGAATACGCAACAAGAATCATTAGTACTCCCTTTGTTTCTTTAATAGTGGCACACTTTCTAATTTGAGATGTTTCTTTTATATTGACACTTTCTATTTATGGTAAATTTAAGGTTATCACATCCATTCATTTTACTTTTTCTTTTTTCAATTCAATTTTATTCGCTCATTTAGCATTTCCTAAATTCTAAAACTAAAAATGATATGCCACTGTTAGAGAAATAGATGGAGCAGTAAAACATGCCTCTATGAAAGGAGGGAGAACATATCTCTATATGGGTTGGAAAGATGACAAGTTTCCAAGCCCATATCTCCGGTCTCTAGCCTCAACTACCTGTACGGTAAAACCACATTCACTGTTACCATTTCAAAGTACTTTACAACTTGGCACGCGCTTGATTCCATAGAAATTTACTCCAAAAAGTACTTTAAACTTCAGCATGGACCACATTAAAGTTCTCTTCACACAGTAGTACAGACCGAATTCCTCTACCACAATCATCAAACCATTGAAAGGAAAAAGAGAGAGGCAGATGGACAAGACCTCGATTGGAAATGGCCGTTTGGATCCCCTATTTATATATGTGTAACAATTTCAACCTCTAATGCCAATCCATTTTGTTATTATTCCCTTTCGTCTTGGGTTATCATGGAAACATAGACCAAATGCGGAGCTACTCGATTAAAGATGAGAAAAATGGTGGTGTTGTGAGATCTCTACAAGAAACAAGGCATTCACACATCACGAGCTCTATAGTTTTCATCACTCAATGTTCTTTCTGTCCCACCTTACACCTGAAAAGCTGGCTTGTCCTCTGAGGACACAATGGGGTGCTGCAAAATGTAGTTGACCCTTTTCTCTTTGAAAGAAGTGGCACTTTCGATTCTGTCGGTATACTAGATGATCCTTGTAAAGTCAAGGGATTTGCAAGTGGATATTTGATTGGCAATTTTGTGAATAAGAATACATACCATGTTGGAACATGCTGATGCAGAATATTCACGCCAAGGTTTTATGGAAATCAAAGCCGAAATATTGGAGTATTTTGTAACTTATGAAAATCATATATTTGGCTATGTATATTGGGCGTGTGAAGCATAATTGATTTATGGGAAATCCCTACTTATAAGGAGAGGATATATTCGAATAAATGAGATAGATTGATATAAGGTAAATCCCTTTATTTATGGGATTTGGATATGCTTCAAGAAGCAGATTTGGAATAGGAATATTGTGGAAATAATCAAGGAGAATTCCAATCTGTTCGTGGATATAAATGGGGACAAACACGGCTGCACACTTACGGATTTAACAGAGCAAAAATCTGCATACAGATTTTTGAGACTTTCGAGAATTGCAAAGAGTCAGACTACTGTGTTCCAACACACCTGACCTGCCGCACAAAGTTCAGAATCAGAAACCTTAATTCCTCGGGAGGAGGAGATCCAGCGTCGACGGAGTTCGAGGTCAGATGGAGTCTGATCAAGGCGGATCAATAGCTAGGGGATCTAGCAGAATTCACACATTATAGTTAGAAAAGATAAGTATTTTGTAAACTGTACTCTGTACTATATCTTTCTAATTAGTGAGTTCATTCTGAACTGGGCCAGGCCCCGCAGATGTAGGTGGATTACACCGAACTGCGTAACCAAGTCATGTGTCTTTTACGTTTTACGTTTTACGTTGTTATGCACTTGGTTAATTTAGTCATGTTGGAACACACTAGTAAGAACTAGAAAAGTTGGTAAAACTAAATTTCATTCCTTACTTCTTCACATTGTTGTAATTATAGAGTTATATGAAGATCGAATTCACTCAGTTACTTTATCACCTTTTTTTTGGTTACTTTATCACTCCATAACTATTGGTGTTAAGGAAATAGAATATTCTTGCAATATTACTTGTAACTGTAATTTTATTCTATTACTTTTTCCTAGCTTGTATAGATATCATGTACCACTATTGGGGAGAATGTGTTCTTACTGCTGCTTACTTGATTAACCGAACACCGACACAACATCTCAATGGTCGTGCTCCCTTTGAGTTGCTCTATGGGCAAGCTCCTAATTACTCATCGTTAAAATTTTTTGGATGCTTGTGTTTTGCTGCTCATGTTCCCAGATATCGTGACAAGTTTACTCCAAGAAGTCGACGGTGTCTGTTTATTGGTTATCCTGCCGGAAAGAAAGGCTATCGCCTTTATGACTTGGAAACCCGTGTGATCTTTATCGGTTAGGATGCTGATTTCTTTGAAGACCAGTTCTCATTTTCTGCTACTTCAAATTCTGCCAACGAACCTGGTGGCGCATCCTCCTCACCATCGGGTTCCTCCTCTTTGCCGCCGGAGCCGCTCAAAATTTTTATTCCGCCAGCCGCTACCATTCCTTTGCCGCCGGTAGCCGTTGGCATCCCGTCATCCATCGGCAGTCAGCTGCTGCCGCCTGCTGCCGGTTTGTCCCTGCCATTCGCCGACGTCCGCCGCTGGCCCATCACCATTGACCGCTGCCGACCGGTTGCCGCACTCTGTTGCCGGTCCGTCGCTACCGTCCATCGACGGTCAGTTGCCGCTAGCCGCCACCATCTGCCGCCGGCCAGTCGCCACCAGTTGCTACCGGTCCGCTGCCACCGTTCATCGCTGGTTAACTTCCATCTCTCGCCGCCGGTGCGCCACCACCAGTCGCCGCCGGTCATCCGACTGTCGTCGATCTTTCTCCTTCGATTTCTACTTTACCGACTTCTCTGGTCCTGGATGGTTCCACTGCTAAGTTACCACCTACCAGACAGAGTGTTCAATCTCGTCATCCGCCGTCTTACTTGGCAGATTACGATTGTGATGATTATGCGTGTGCTCTTACTCCTGAAGACCCCCCTTTTCGACTATGTTCCCTCATGCGTCATCACTTTCCTCAGGTGTTCTCTATCCCCTTACTGATTATGTAAATTGTGAAAAATTTTCTAGTATGCATTCTATATTTTTGGGTGCTGTAACATCTAGTGCATATCCCACTACTTACTCTGAGGCTTCCCGTCATTCTCATTGGCGAGATGCTATGGCTGAGGAAATTACTGTGCTGGAGCGCAATCAGACATGGACTTTGGCTCCTTTGCCTTTGTATAAGAAGGCGATTGGGTGCAAATGGGTTTACCAGACGAAGTTTCAGTCAGATGGTACTATTGAACGTCATAAGGCTCGCCTAGTGGTTCTTGGGAATCGCCTGGTTGAAGGAATTGATTACACTGAGACTTTTGCTCCGGTTGCGAAGATGAGTTCTGTTTGCTTGTTTCTGTCCGTTGCAGTTATTCATGGTTGGGAACGGCATCAGATGGATGTTCATAATGCCTTCCTGCATGGTAATTTGCATGAGGAAGTGTTCATGCGTCCTCCACCTGGCTACGCTGTACCGCCACGTGGCTACGCTGTACCGCCTGGTCAGGTTTGTCGCCTTCAGAAATCTCTTTATGGTCTTTGTCAGGCTCCTAGAAATTGGTTTGCTAAACTGGCTCAGGCTTTACGAGCATTTGGATTTGTTCAGAGTAAGGCCGAATACTCTTTGTTTGTCTTTTCTCGTGGATCAGTTTCTTTACATGTTATGGTTTACGTGGATGATTTGGTTATTGCTAGTAGTTCTTCTTCGCTCATCCCTGAGTTCAAGAAATACTTAGGTTCTTGTTTCCATATAAAGGATCTTGGTCTGCTTAAGTATTTTTTGGGCATAGAGATTGCTAGAAGACCGGAGGGGATGTTCCTTTCGCAAAGGAAATATGATTTGGATATTTTATCAGATACCGGTTTATCTTCCTCTAAGCCGACTGATTTTCCGATGGAGCAACAACATGATTTGGCACGTGTTGAAGGTCCAGCCTACCATGACCCGGAGCAGTATCGATGCCTGGTTGGGCCTGATCTACCTGACTATTACTCGTCATGGACTGAGTTATTCAGTCCACACTCTTGCGCAATTCATGAAGTCCCCTTATGTTCCTCACTAGCAAGCAGATGTTCTTGTGTTGCACTACCTGAAGAGTCATCCTGGTCAAGGTTTATTTCTCTCTTCTCGTAGTACGTTACAATTGACTGCTTATTGTGATTATGATTGGTCTGCATGTCCAAGTACTCGACGTTCTCTTTCTGGTTATTTTGTGATGATTGGTGATTCTCCGATTTCGTGGAAGACTAAGAAGCAACCTACTGTTTCTCGTTCTTCCACTGAGGCAGAGTATCGTGCCATGACTGTTACCTGCTATGAGTTGTTATGTCTTCGATCTTTACTGAAAGATTTGGGGGCTTTGCAATCCTCTCCTATGCGGTTATTTTGTGACAGTCAATCTGCTCTTCATATTGCGGTCAATCCAGTTTTTCATGAACGTACCAAACACATTGAAGTCGATTGTCATTTTGTCCTGGATCTTGTTCAATCTGGCGCTATTGTTACTCACCATATTCGTACGGCGAACCAACCTGCAGACTTGTTCACTAAGGCTCTCGGACGTAATCAGTTTCATTCATTACTTGGCAAGTTGGGCATTTTCGATCCCCATGCTCCAACTTGAGGAGGAGTGTTAAGGAATTAGAATATTCTTGCAATATTACTTGTAACTGTAGTTGTATTCTATTACCTTTTCCTAGCTTGTATAGGTATCATGTACCACTATATAATGTATCTCGAATTCATTAATATAAACACACAACTATTACCCTTATTTTCTACAATTGGCCTATTTACTTTTTTATGGTCTTCAATGATCAGGTTTGACCATCAATATCTCTAAACACATATAACATTTTGACATAAAAAATTGATGTTTAGAAAATAGATGTTAAGATGAATCTAACAATATCTTACATATATTAATTTATGTTTAGGGTCAAAGTTTACCAAGTTTGACTTTGAAAAAATAAATAAGGCACTAGTTATGGGACGGGGGGAGTTTATTGAAAGCACAAATAAAGGAGGACATTTTTCAAGCTTTTTTTATTTTGGAATTTGGTGTTTAGTAATAAATAGCATGACAAAATGTGGAGTCTCAAGGATCTCATTCATTTGTTAAAACTCCCCCCACTGAAGCCTAATATTAGAAACCTACTAAAGTGTGGATGCATCATGGCAAGCCACAACTATAAAAATATGGGAATGGGATAGTGATGAGAGATAGAAGGGGGGTTTTTGTTAATGTTGCATTAATATCATTAAAGGCCTAAAGCAGTTTGCATGCTGAAATATTAGTTGTTAGTGAAGGTTTTAAATTGGCTTTTGATATGAATGTTCCGTTTTACTGAATACAGACTGCAAGCGGCTATGGATTGCATCATGGGTCTTCCAAAGCCCCTTGGCTATTGTACAATCTGGTTGCAGATCTAAATGGCATGCTTAAAAACATATTTATCACACACACAATTAAGCAAGGCAATCTAGCAGCAGATGGACCGAGTAAACTGGCCTAAAGGCCCCAGCCAAAGATTCTCACCATACATGATCTTGATAGGGCAACCAAGGGTATTATTAACTTGGATGAAAACCGATTTGTAGCCATCATAACTCATCAAATACATGATCATGATGGCTAGAATGGATGCTACTCATTTGTTTTTTTATACTTTTTCATGAAATTGGAAGCTAGATCGCGTCCACAAAGAGAACATTTTACACCCACAAGTACAGTGCCCTATTCAGAGATATTTACCGCGTGGAACATTGGCAAATTATGAGAGTCAACCTTCAGGGATTCAAACTTGAGCTTCTTTCTTAGCAGACTCGATCCCAGCTTTTGTACACTACTTAAGAATTTTTTGGAAGTCCGGCGGAATTATAAACATTAACACAACGGGTGGAGATGTTGTATTAGGAAACACTTCCAAAAACCGCTCAAGCAATCCTAGATCTTTCATCAGATCTTCTAACTTTAGTTTTTGCTCAATAGGTTCTATTGTAACCGTAATATTTCTAAACTCTTAAAGGTTGGAGAGCCTAACAGAAATCCTCCATTATTCTGGGTTTCATTTTTAAAAAGTTAAAATCTATCTTGTAGAGATACTTAAATTAGATCCGTAAAATCGAACCAAGATATGTTAATTAGGAGTGGCTGCACAATCTACTTTTTTAACTCAATGGTAATAAGTAATTATAGTACTTTTATTTGCGCCTCAAAGCTCAGTCGATCGTTGACCACTATGATATCGATAAGATGAAAAGGCCACATGGGGTATTCTAAACATACTTGAATGCTACTACTTTTTCTGCAAGAAATATAATTCTAATTCTAAGCAATTTTGGAGACCTCACATAAATTATCCCCTCTAAATACACAAATACGTTTAACCTTTTTATCGATTAACAAGTCATAACGTACTTTCATACATGCTTACCAATTTAAACATTAAAGAGTTTACCGTTGGAATCTCTTGAGCACTTGTCTTTGTAGATCGGTAGTCGAAAATCATCGGTGCAACATTAATGGTGTCTGAAGGCGCATCATCATTTATTAATTAGCGTTCTAATTCTTTTACTTCCACATAAGCGTCATCATTTTTTTCACCGTTTCAAAGAACGTCACAATTGTGCACGTGCTTAATTTGCAATACGTACCATAGAAACTTAAAATCATTCACAGACATTGCGAATCAAGTGTGCTAAGACAAACCAAAATGCCTGAATCCAAAAAATACCTACAGACTAGCAGGTTTGCGCGATCTCTCTAATAGCTGTTTGGAACCCATCTGAAGGCGAATTCATTCATTTCAAGAGTCTAGAGTTCAAAAGTATTTTCCATAAAAGTTAAAAAGAAGAACTTTATTGCGAGGGTTTTCGTTCCTTCCCATCTAACCTAGTTGAGAATAATAGCATAGTACGGTATGATCAGCTGTGCTGGTCCCCCGTCTTAGCTAATATTTTCAGTTAACATTCTCAACTTATATTTGACTATAAATTTCTTAATTGTGTATAAATAATAATACTACCATGCAAGGTATAGTTAGATTCTTCGTAAGTCGTAACATGTACTTTCTAACTACTCCCTTCACCCCAGACTAAACTTCACCGAACCTTTTTTGCGGTATTTGATTGTTAATATATTTAACTACGTATAACATCGAAAAATAAAAAGTTGATATTTAGAAACTAGTTACTATGACAATATTGTTGTTTATATATGTATTTAAATATGTGGTCAAAGTTTGACAATGTTAACTGTAAAATAGTAACGTATAGCTTAATCTTGGACAAGAAGAGTTAAAATTTTACGTATCATTGGAATACGCAACAAGAATCATTAGTACTCCCTCCGTTTCTTTAATAGTGGCACACTTTCTAATTTGAGATGTTTCTTTTATATTGACACTTTCTATTTATGGTAAATTTAAGGTTATCACATCCATTCATTTTTTTTTTCAATTCAATTTCATCAACTCATGTAGCATCTCCTAAATTCTAAAACTTAAAATGATAGGCCACTGTTAGAGAAACAGAGGGAGCGGTAAAACATGCCTCTATGAAAGGAGGGACAACATATCTCTATATGGGTTGGAAAAAGGACAAGTTTCCAAGCCCATATCTCCGGTCTCTAGCCCCAACTACCTGTACGGTAAAACCACATTCACTGTTACCATTTCAAAGTACTTTACAACTGGGCACGCGCTAGATTCCATAGAAATTTACTCCAAAAAGTACCTTAAACTTCAGCAAGGACCACATTGAAGTTCTCTTCATACAGTAGTACAGATCGAATTCCTCTTCCACAATCATCAAACCATTGAAAGGAAAAAGAGAAGGCAGATGGACAAGACCTAGATTGGAAGTGGCCGTTTGGATCCCCTATTTATAAATGTGTAACAATTTCAACCTCCAATGCCAATCCATTTTGTTATTATTCCCTTTCTTCTTGGGTTTTCATGGAAACATAGACCAAATGCGGAGCTAGTCGATTAAAGATGAGAAAAATGGTGGTGTTGTGAGATCTCTACAAGGAACAAGGCATTCACACATCACGAGCTCTATAATTGTCATCACTCAATGTTCATTCTGTCCCCCCTTGCACCTGAAAAGCTGGCTAATACCATGGGGTGCTGCAAAATGTAGTTGACCCTTTTCTCTTCGAAACAAGTGGCACTTTCGATTCTATCGGTATACTAGATGATCCTTGTAAAGTCAAGGGATTTGCAAGTGAATATTTGATTGGCAATTTTGTGAACAAGAATACATACCATGTTGGAACATGCTGATGCAGAATATTCACGGCAAGGTTTTATGGAAATCAAATCCGAAATATTGGAGTATTTTGTAACTTATGGAAATCGTATATTTGGCTATGTATATTGGGCATGTGAACCATAATTGATTTATGGAAAATCCCTACTTATAAGGAGAAGATATATTCGAATATATCAGATAGATTGATATAAGGTAAATCCCTTTATTTGTGGGATTTGGATATGCTTCAAGAAGCAGATTTGGAATAGGAATATTGTGGAAATAATCAAGGAGAATTCCAATCTGTTCGTGGATATAAATGGGGACAAACACGACTGCACACTTACGGATTTAACAGAGCAAAAATCTGCATACAGATTTTTGAGACTTTCGAGAATTGCAAAGAGTCAGACTACTGTGTTCCAACACACCTGACCTGCCGCACAAAGTTCAGAATCAGAAACCTTAATTCCTCGGGAGGAGGAGATCCAGCGTCGACGGAGTTCGAGGTCAGAGGGAGTCTGATCAAGGCGGATCGGTAGCTAGGGGAGCTAGCAGAATTCACACATTATAGCTAGAAAAGATAAGTATTTTATAAACTGTACTTTGTACTATATCTTTCTAATTAGTGGATTTATTCTAAACTGGGCCAGGCCCCGCAGATGTAGGTGGATTACACCGAACTGCGTAACCAAGTCATGTGTCTTTTACGTTTTACGTTGTTATGCACTTGGTTAATTTAGTCATGTTGGAACACACTAGTAAGAACTAGAAAAGTTGGTAAAACTAAATTTCAATCCTTACTTCTTCACATTGTTGTAATTATAGAGTTATATGAAGATCGAATTCACTCAGTTACTTTATCACCTTTATTTTTTGGTTACTTTATCACTCCATAACTATTGGTGTTAAGGAAATAGAATATTCTTGCAATATTACTTGTAACTGTAATTTTATTCCATTATTTTTTCCTAGCTTGTATAGATATCATGTACCACTATTGGGGAGAATGTGTTCTTACTGCTACTTACTTGATTAACCAAACACCAACACGGCATCTCAATGGTCGTGCTCCCTTTGAGTTGTTGTATAGGCAAGCTCCCAGTTACTCATCATTAAAAGTTTTTGGATGCTTGTGTTTTGCTGCTCATGTTCCCATATATCGTGACAAGTTTGCTCCAAGAAATAGACGGTGTCTGTTTATTGGTTATCCTGCCGGAAAGAAAGGCTATCGCCTTTATGACATGGAAACCCGTGTGATATTTACCAGTTGGGATGCTGATTTCTTTGAAGACCAGTTCTCATTTTCTACTACTTCAAATTCTGCCAACGAACCTGGTGGCGCATCCTCCTCACCACCGGTTTCCTCCTATTTTCCGCCGGAGCCGCTCAAAATTTTTATTCCGCCAGCCGCCGCCATTCCTTTGCCGTTGGTCACCGCTGGCATCCCGTCGTCCACCGGCAGTCAGCTGCTGCCGCCTGCTGCCGGTTTATCCCTATAGTTCGCCAACGGTCGTTCGCTAACGTCTGCCGCTGGCCCATCACCATTGACCGCTGCCGACCGGTTGCCGCACTCTGTTGCCGGTCCATCGCTACCGTCCGTCGACGGTCAGTTTCCGCCAGCCGCCACCATCTGCCGCCAGCCGCCACCATCTGCCCCCTGCCAGTCGTCGCCAGTTGCTACCAGTCCGTTGCCACCGTCCGCCGCTGGTCAACTTACATCTTTCGCCGCCAGTGCGCCACCACCAATCGCCGCCGGTCATCCGACTGCCGTCGATCTTTCTCCTTTGATTTCTACTTTACCGACTTCTCTGGTCCCGAATGGTTCCGCTGCTAAGTTGCCACCTACCAGACAGAGTGTTCTATCTCGTCATCCGCCGTCTTACTTGGCAGATTACGATTGTGATGATTATGCTTGTGCTCTTACTCCTGAAAACCCCCCCTTTCGACTATGTTCCCTCATGTGTCATCACTTTCCTCAGGTGTTCTATATCCCCTTACTGATTATGTAAATTGTGATAAATTTTCTAGTATGCATTCTATATTTTTGGGTGCTGTAACATCTAGTGCAGATCCCACTACTTACTCCGAGGCTTCCCGTCATTCTCATTGGCGAGATGCTATGGCTGAGAACATTACTGTGCTGGAGCGCAATCAGACATGGACTTTGGCTCCTTTGCCTCTGCATAAGAAGGCGATTGGGTGCAAATGGGTTTACCGGATGAAGTTTCGGTCAGATGGTACTATTGAACGTCATAAGGCTCGCCTAGTGGTTCTTGGGAATCGCCAGGTTGAAGGAATTGATTACACTGAGACTTTTGCTCCGGTTGCGAAGGTGAGTTCTGTTCGCTTGTTTCTATCCGTTGCAGTTATTCATGGTTGGGAACGACATCAGATGGATGTTCATAATGCCTTCCTGCATGGTGATTTGCATGAGAAAGTGTTCATGCGTCCTCCACCTGGCTACGCTGTACCGCCTGGTCAGGTCTGTCGCCTTCATAATTCTCTTTATGGTCTTCGTCAGGCTCCTAGAAATTGGTTTGCTAAACTGGCTCAGGCTTTACGAGCATTTGGATTTGTTCAGAGTAAGGCCGAATACTCTTTGTTTGTCTTTTCTCGTGGATCAGTTTCTTTACATGTTCTGGTTTACGTGGATGATTTGGTTATTGCTGGTAGTTCTTCTTCGCTCATCTCTGAGTTCAAGAAATACTTAGGTTCTTGTTTCCATATGAAGGATCTTGGTCTGCTTAAGTATTTTTTGGGCATAGAGATTGCTAGAAGACCAGAGGGGATGTTCCTTTTGCAATGGAAATATGCTTTGGACATTTTATCAGATACCGGTTTACCTTCCTCTAAGCCGACTGACTTTCCGATGGAGCAACAACATGATTTGGCACGTGTTGAAGGTCGGGCCTACCATGACCCGGAGCAGTATTGATGCCTGGTTGGGCCTGATCTACCTGACTATTACTCGTCATGAACTGAGTTATTCAGTCCACACTCTTGCGCAATTTATGAAGTCCCCTTGTGTTCCTCACTGGCAAGCTGATGTTCGTGTGTTGCACTACCTGAAGAGTCATCCTGGTCAAGGTTTATTTCTCTCTTCTCGTAGTACGTTACAATTGACTGCTTATTGTGATTCTGATTGGTCTGCATGTCCAAGTACTCGGCGTTCTCATTCTGGTTATTTTGTGATGATTGGTGATTCTCCGATTTCGTGGAAGACTAAGAAGCAACCTACTGTTTCTCGTTCTTCCGCTGAGGTGGAGTATCGTGCCGTGGCTGTTACCTGCTATGAGTTGTTATGGCTTTGATCTTTACTGAAAGATTTGGGGGTTTCGCAATCCTCTCCTATGCGGTTATTTTGTGACAGTCAATCTGCTCTTCATATTGTGGCCAATCTAGTTTTTCATGAACGTACCAAACACATTGAAGTCGATTGTCATTTTGTTCGGGATCTTGTTCAATCCGGTGCTATTGTTACTCACCATATTCATACGGCGAACCAACCTGCAGACTTGTTCATTAAGGCTCTCGGACGTAATCAGTTTCATTCATTACTTGGCAAGTTTGGCATTTTCGATCCCCATGCTCCAATTTGAGGAGGAGTGTTAAGGAATTAGAATATTCTTGCAATATTACTTGTAACTGTAGTTGTATTCTATTACCCTTTCCTAGCTTGTATAGGCATCATGTACCACTATATAATGTATCTTGAATTCATTAATATAAACACACAACTATTACCCTTATTTTCTACAATTGGCATATTTACTTTTTGACGGTCTTCAATGATCAGGTTTGACCATCAATATCTCTAAACACATATAACATTTTGACATAAAAAATTGATGTTTAGAAAATAGATGTTAAGATGAATCTAACAATATCTTACATATATTAATTTATATTTAGGGTCAAAGTTTACCAAGTTTGACTTTGAAAAAATAAATAAGGCACTGGTTATGGGACGGAGGGAGTTTAATGAAAGCACAAATAAAGAAGGACATCTTTCAAGCTTTTTTTATTTTGGAATTCGGTGTTTAGTAATAAATAGCATGACAAAATGTGGAGTCTCAAGGATCTCATTCATTTGTTAAAACTCCCCCCACTGAAGCCTAATATTAGAAACCTACTAAAGTGAATGTGGATGCATCATGGCAAGCCACAACTATAAAAAATATGGTAATGGGATAGTGATGAGAGATAGAAGGGGAGTTTTTGTTAATGTTGCATTAATATCATTAAAGGCCTAAAGCAGTTTGCATGCTGAAATATTAGTTGTTAGTGAAGGTTTTAAATTGGCTTTTGATATGAATGTTCCATTTTACTGAATACAGACTGCAAGCGGCTATGGATTGCATTATGGGTCTTATAACTTCTTGAGATGAATATGGAATTGGTTAAGTTTCTCATTGATCAATACGTTTGATTTATACAGAAGAGGGAGAAGGCTAATCCCTAATTTCTAGTGATTCTGACAACTATCTATCCAACAAATAAGGAAATGATATATGCAGACAACTAATCAAAATATACAACTAATATACTGCTAATACCCTCCCGCAAGCTCATGATCGAGGTCGAACATGAAGCTTTGATCGCAAGGTACTAAAACGAGAAGTCCCAACAGCCTTGGTGAAGATATCTGCAACCTGATCAACAGAACTAACATGTCTAACAACAAGATCTCCAGCCTGAACTTGCTCACGAACAAAATGAAAATCAATCTTGATGTGTTTCGACCGCTGATGAAAAATAGGATTGGCAGAAAGATAAGTAGCACTGAGATTGTCACAAAAAATAATAGGCGAACCACAAAAAGGAACATCCATTTCCTTGAGAAGCTGCTGAAGCCACAAGAGCTCAGCAGCCGCAAATGCAATAGCATGATACTCAGCCTCCGTGCTAGATCGAGCAACAACAGTCTATTTCTTCGATGCCCAGCTAACAAGATTACCACCATAGTAGACACAGAAACCATGCTGAGAGCGACAATCATCAACATCAGATGCCCAACCAGCATCCGTGTAAGTAACCAGACGAGAATCACGAGAAGGCCGAAAATGAAGACCCGTATCCAAAGAGCCCTTCAGGTAGCGCAAAATTCGTTTGACAGCAGCCCAGTGAAGATCAGTAGGCTTCTGCATAAACTGGCAGACACGGTTGACAGAGTAGGACAGCTCCAGACGGGTAATCGTGGCATACTGTAGTGCTCCAACAACACTTCGGTACAGATGAACGTCCAAAAAAGGATCACCATCCTGAATGAGCCGAGAGCCAGGAACTGCTGAAGAAGAAATAGGCTTAGCACCAAGCATTTTACTACGCTCCAACAATTCTAAAATGTACTTCTTCTGGGAAAGAAAGAGGCCACCCGAGTCTCGATGAACTTCAATACCCAAAAAAAAGTGTAATGCCCCCAAGTCCTTCAGAGAAAACACCGAGTGTAGATAGCGAATAAACTCATCAATAAAGGAAGAATTTGAACCAGTAACGATGAGGTCATCCACATAGATGAGAACAAACACAATTTCAGAACCATGGCGCTTGATAAATAGAGAAGTGTCAGAGATGCATTGCGTGAAACCATGTCGAAGAAGAGCTTGATGAAATTTGTTAAACCAAGCTCGAGGGGCCTGTTTGAGCCCATAGATAGCTTTCCTGAGTTTGCAAACATACGAAGGCCGAGCAGAAGAAATGAAACCCGAAGGCTGCTCCATGTAGACCGTCTCAGTAAGATCGCCATTGAGAAAGACTGATATCCACCTGCCGGAGAGGCCAGTTATGAGTGATAGCAAGACTAAGAAAAACCCGAATAGTAGTAGGTTTGATGACAGGGCTGAAAGTCTCGAAATAGTCCACACCTTCCTCCTGATTAAACCCTTTTGCCACAAGACGAGCTTTGTATCTCTCAATGGAACCATCAGATTTCTTCTTTATCCTGAAAACCCACTTACAACCAACAAGATTAGCAGAAGGGGGCCGAGGGACGAGGTCCCAAGTCCCATTACTCAATAAGGCATCATATTCTACTTGCATTGCATGTTGCCACTGAGGATTTTTCTTGGCCTGAAGGTAGGTTTTCGGTTCAAGATCAAGAGAGTCGCAGGGAATGGAATGTTTGGTAGCAAGCAGGGCTTTTGGTTTAAGAGAGTTGGTGGATGCTCGAGTGGACATATGATGATGAGAAGTGGCGGAGGGACGAAAATAAGATGGTGCATTGTGATAGGGAACAATATCGGTGGAAGTGGGTGAGGAGGAAGCAGAAACTGAAGTGACGGGAGAGATGGAATCGACCGGTGATGACATGGGCGGTGACTGTGCAGTGGTAGCTGACACAGGTGATATAGGCGGTGACTGCGCAGAGGCAGTCGATGAGGATGAACTGGATTGTGACTGCGCAAAGGCGGAAGACTGATCGGAGTTGACCGGAGAGGGAGGTGTAGAGGGGGGGTGAGGTGAGGGTTCAGAAGAGAGGTGATGAACGGTGTCTAACAGAGACAAATCATAGACCGGAGTGGTGGTAAGTTTAGCTTGAGAGTGATGCAAGGGAAACGGGAAAGAAGACTCATCAAAAACAACATGCCGAGCAATATAAGTTTGAGAGGATGGAACATGATAGCACAGATAACCTTTGTGTTTGGCACTATAACCCAGGAATATGCAAGCAACTGAACGGAACTCTAGCTTGTTGTTATTATAGGGATGTAGGTAAGGGAAACAGAGACAACCAAATGACTTGAAAAAGGCATAATCTGGTTGCCGGTTGTAGAGACGAGAGTAGGGTGAGTCATGGTTAAGGGTTGGAGTAATGGTGCGATTAGATAGATATATGGCTGTGTGAAAAGCTTGTTCCCAGAACTTAATAGGAAGAGTGGAGTGTGCCAAGAGGGAAAGACCCTTTTCAATAACAATGCGATTTCGTCGTTCAGAAGCGCCATTTTGTTCAGGGGTATGGGGAGAAGAGACACGATGGAGAATTCCATGAGTTTGAAGAAAAGATGACACATTTCGATATTCACCACCCCAATCAGATTGTAACGCTTTGATTTTGGTTGAAAATTGAGTTTCTACCATGGTTTTGAAGAGAGTGAAGGCAGAAAAGACTTGTGATTTTGTGGCAAGAAAGTAAACCCATATAAATTTAGTGCAATCATCAATAAATAACACAAAGTAACGATTTCCATTTAAAGATGGAATGAAAGCAGGTCCCCAAACATCAGAATACACTAAATCAAAGGGTTTAACTGAAGAGACATGAGATGCAGGAAGATGAAATTTATGACTTTTGCCTAACTGACATGCAGTACAGAAAGGGAAAGTTTTATTTGTGGAAACATGTAAAGAGAAATCTAAAAGCTGTCGACGCAGAATAGACTCATGGGGATGACCAAACCGATGATGCCAACAAGCAACAGAAGCCTTTTCACCGACAAAGACACGGGGGGAGGACGAGTGGACGGGGAGCCGATAGAGACCATTTTCAACCACTCCCTGGAGTAGTTTTCTTCCCTGAGAGTCCTTAACAAGGCAATGATTAGCATGGAGTTCAACAGAGACATTATTATCTTTGCAAAGTTGAGACACACTAAGCAAGTTTTGGGAGATTTTAGGCACGACAAGAATATTGTTAAGGGAAAGTTTAGAAGCATCATGCAAAGCAGGTAAGGTATAAGTACCAGTATGAGTAATGGGAAGAGACTCACCATTGCCAACAATGAGATTGTCAGATCCAGCATAGTCTGATGAGAGATTAAGGCCACCGAGATCAGCAGTCACATGATTTGAGGCGCCATAATCGACCACCCACGGATCAGTTATGGCAGACGGGCTGGTGTAGGTGGTGAATGCTTGTTTCTTTCCGGGCTTACGTTGACGCTGACAATCGGTAGAGCGACGGTTTGTTGGTGGATAATCCTCAATGTTAAGGCGGTTGTGACAATTTCGGGCAGAGTGATACGGCTTGTCACAGATTTGGCAGATGTCACGTGGCGGATCACCATTGACGGTCGGCGAATCCGTAACCTGAGAGCGGGCAGGTCCTGAGCGGCGCTGAACAAGATGAGCCGACAGAGAGATCGAATCAACGGAGTCCAAGATACGCTGCTCCTCCTGAAGTAGAAGTCCAAGCAATTCATCGGAGGAAACCGAGTCACGCATGCTGATCGCAGTTTTGAAGGCGCTGTATTCTGCGCCTAAACCAAAGAGAACAAAGCTAACAAAGTCAGCATCGGACACGGGCGAGAGACACTCAGCCAGAGAGTCAGAGATGCTGCGCTTCTTTTGGACGTACTCCATGATGGACATAGAACCCTTCGTTAGGGTTTGAATCTATTGCCGGAGATGGTTATGACGCGCTCGAGTCTGGGACTGGAACATGGTGGAGAGCATGATCCAGAGGTCCGTGGAGGTGGTGGCGCGAGCGACGTGACCCAGCAGCGAAGCCGTGAGTGTGGATCGTAGCCAAAGAAGGACAAGACGATCTGTGCATTTCCAGGAAACATACTTTGGATTTGGAGTCGCCTCAGTGCTGGTAGAGCCGAAACTCGGAGTGATGGTCTTGACCGGAACATTGGTAGAGACGAGATGATCGTTCAGTTCATAGGCCTCAAGAGCAGAGAGAACCGTGCCCTTCCACAGGGTGTAATTCGTGTGGTCGAGGCGGATGGCAAGAGTCGGAAACTGCAGGTTGGCGGCGGCGCCACCGGAGGCGGTGAAGAGAATCTGAGATGAGGAAGATGGGTTGGTTTCGGAAGACATGGTTTAGGATCGTTTGTGAAGGCAAGTATAAGGAGAATATAAGAAGGAGATAGGGAAAATATTACTGCTGCGTTAATGCTCCCGAAAAGGAAGCAGAGGATATTCTCCTGTGAGAAGAATAGAAGAAGGAAAATTGCAGGAGTGAACCTGGCTTTGATACCATATAACTTCTTGAGATGAATATGGAATTGGTTAAGTTTCTCATTGATCAATACGTTTGATTTATACAGAAGAGGGAGAAGGCTAATCCCTAATTTCTAGTGATTCTGACAACTATCTATCCAACAAATAAGGAAATGATATATGCAGACAACTAATCAAAATATACAACTAATATACAGCTGATAGGTCTTCCAAAGCCCCTTGGCTATTGTACAATCTGGTTGCAGATCTAAATGGCATGCTTTAAAACACATTTATCACACACACAATTAAGCAAGGTAATCTAGCAGCAGATAGACCGAGTAAACTGGCCTAAAAACCCCAGCCAAAGATCCTCGCCGTACATGATCTTGATAGGGCAACCAAGGGTATTATTAACTTGGATGAAAACCGATTTGTAGCCATCATAACTCATCAAATACATGATCATGATGGCTAGAATGGATGCTACTCATTTGTTTTTTTTTATACTTTTTCATGAAATTGGAAGCTAGATCGTGTCCACAAAGAGAACATTTTACACCCACAAGTACAATGCCCTATTCAGAGATATTTACCGCGTGGAACATTGGCAAATTATGAGAGTCAACCTTCAGGGATTCAAACTCGAGCTTCTTTCTTAGCAGACTCGATCCCAGCTTTTGTACACTACTTAAGAATTTTTTGGAAGTCCGGCGGAATTATAAACATTAACACAACGGGTAGAGATGTTGTATTAGGAAACACTTCCAAAAACCGCTCAAGCAATCCTAGATCTTTCATCAGATCTTCTAACTTTAGTTTTTGCTCAATAGGTTCTATTGTAACCGTAATATTTCTAAACTCTTAAAGGTTGGAGAGCCTAACAGAAATCCTCCATTATTCTGGGTTTCATTTTTAAAACGTTAAAATCTATCTTGTAGAGATACTTAAATTAGATCCGTAAAATCGAACCAAGATATGTTAATTAGGAGTGGCTGCACAATCTACTTTTTTAACTCAATGGTAATAAGTAATTATAGTACTTTTATTTGCGCCTTAAAGCTCAGTCGATCGTTGACCACTATGATATCGATAAGATGAAAAGGCCACATGGGGTATTCTAAACATACTTGAATGCTACTACTTTTTCTGCAAGAAATATAATTCTAATTCTAAGCAATTTTGGAGATCTCACATAAATTATCCCCTCTAAATACACAAATACGTTTAACCTTTTTATCGATTGACAAGTCATAACGTACTTTCATACATGCTTGCCAATTTAAACATTAAAGAGTTTACCGTTGGAATCTCCTGAGCACTTGTCTTTGTAGATCGGTAGTCGAAAATCATCAGTGCAACATTAATGGTGTCTGAAGGCGCATCATCATTTATTAATTAGCGTTCTAATTCTTTTACTTCCACATAAGCGTCATCATTTTTTCACCGTTTCAAAGAACTTCACAATTGTGCACGTGCTTAATTTGCTATACATACCATAGAAACTTAAAATCATTCACAGACATTGCGAATCAAGTGTGTTAAGACAAACCAAAATGCCTGAATCCAAAAAACACCTACAGACTAGCAGGTTTGCGTGGTCTCTCTAATGCTGTTTGGAACCCATCTGAAGGCGAATTCATTCATTTCAAAAGTCTAGAGTTCAAAAGTATTTTCAATAAAAGTTAAAGAGAAGAACTTTATTGCGAGGGTTTTCGTTCCTTCCCATCTAACCTAGTTGAGAATAATAGCATACTACAGTATGATCAGCTGTGCTGGTCCCCCGTCTTAGCTAATATTTTCAGTTAACATTCTCAACTTATATTTGACTATAAATTTCTTAATAGTGTATAAATAATAATACTACCATGCAAGGTATAGTTAGATTCTTCGTAAGTCGTAACATGTACTTTCTGACTACTCCCTTCACCCCAGACTAAACTTCACCGAATCTTTTTTGCGGTGTTCACGAAACATAATTGATTGTTAATATATTTAACTACGTATAAAATCGAAAAATAAAAAGCTGATATTTAAAAACTAGTTACTACGACAATATTGTTGTTTATATATGTATTTAAATATGTGATCAAAGTTTGACAATGTTGGCTATAAAATAGTAACAGTATAGCTTAATCTTGGACAAGAAGTGTTAAAATTTTACGTATCATTGGAATACGCAACAAGAATCATTAGTACTCCCTCTGTTTATTTAATAGTGACACACTTTCTAATTTGAGATGTTTCTTTTATATTGACACTTTCTATTTATGGTAAATTTAAGGTTATCACATCCATTCATTTTACTTCTTTTTTTTTTCAATTCAATTCCATCCACTCATGTAGCATCTCCTAAATTCTAAAACTAAAAATGATAGGCCACTGTTAGAGAAACGCCTCTATGAAAGGAGGGAGAACATATCTCTATGTGGGTTGGAAAAAGGACAAGTTTCCAAGCCCATATCTCCGGTCTCTAGCCTCAACTACCTGTACGGTAAAACCACATTCACTGTTACCATTTCAAAGTACTTTACAACTGGGCACGCGCTAGATTCCATAGAAATTTACTCCAAAAAGTACCTTAAACTTCAGCAAGGACCACATTGAAGTTCTCTTCATACAGTAGTACAGATCGAATTCCTCTCCCACAATCATCAAACCATTGAAAGGAAAAAGAGAGAGGCAGATGGACAAGACCTAGATTGGAAATGGCCGTTTGGATCCCCTATTTATATATGTGTAACAATTTCAACCTCTAATGCCAATCCATTTTGTTTCTCACGTTTGACACATTTGCATTTGGTCCTTTTAATCAGCCATCAACAGAACATAAAGCAGCTGATCAAAAGGAAAAGATCCAAATTGCACGATTTCCCTAACCAACGAGATAAGAGAGACCGTTTCCGTAAAGAACCAACTCGCACACGCACCATTAACGTATGCATTTCGAATTCAGAGTCAAAATGTTTATGCCACTTGAAGATTTACAAAACTAGCGATGCTACTTCATCGAAATGGAGTATGACATTATGAATCTATGATCACATTCTGCAACTAAATCGAAATAGCAAGGTCAAGAGATCTCATCAGACACCTTTTGGAAGCACTCTCAAGCTTACCATGATGTTGTTGGGGAGTAAAAAAAGACTCTTCATCCTCCATTGACGTCATCTCAGATTCATACTTCATCACCACCCACTGCAACGACTGGATCAGCTCTTGGTCGTAGATCATCTTCTCCTCCGCCATTCTCTTGTACTGATTCGACTCCATCTCGATCACGCTCTTCTCGTGCTGCAGCCGGAGAATCATCGCCATCGATTCCTCCGCGGAAATCGCAGCGGAGCTCCGCTCCCTCTCGAGTTCCAACGCCGCGGAATCAGCCCTGCGTCTCTCGTTTTTCACCATCTCTCTCAGCGACATTACATCGAACACCTTATCCTCCTCAAACTGATTGCTGTTATCTCCATCGCAATCGTCGTCGATACCTTTCGCGCACATCCCATTTTCAGAAACACCGGATTTCGCCACGCAACTGCGTAAACACCCAAACCAACCGAAATTCAACACTTTCAACCCCAATCCAAACAGCAGAAACACGCCAAGTAATTCAACCGCCAAATCATTCGAACTTCCAAACAGCGGATTACAGCGATAGTTGCCCCTCAAATTCCTCAGAAATGAAATCATACCAGATACGGAATCCATCCACCCGGAAACTTCTCCACTCAAAACAGGGGGCGAAAACCCAGCGTTTGGCTAATCAGAAATGGGATTCTCACATGAAGCACGAAGAACAGAATCAAACAAAACCCGGTTCAATCGGGTCAATCCGATTCGCTATCAGGGTAGCGAAGGATGAACAGATTGAAGAGGGCAGAATGTGTGTGAGTGTGTGTTGGGGATGGTTATCAGGAGTCTGACATGTAGGAGGGAAGAAAGGACCGTTGCATTGTTCGAGATTTTTGAGATTTAGTTACTACTCCGTAATATCTAAATGAGAAGCAATAAAAGGTAAATCTGATTACTATAATAATTCGACGTAGTGATAACGATCCGTTGTCATCCCTAATTACCATTTTTAATAATACAAGCAAACAAACTATTCATAAAAAAAATAAATGCTATAATAATTTAGCTTAATGAGAACAGATACTCCAAGCCTAAAAAATCTTTTATTTTCCACTCCCTTTGTTTTTAGTGTATTTAACACAATAGCATGAGCTGTATTTTTTACAAGCTGAAATGTGTTGAGAAAATTGAATGAACATAGTAAAAAGTTAAACGAATGGTTGCGAATTATTCACTTTTTTCATAATAGAAATGTGACAATCTTACAAAAAAATTAAAAAAATAGTAAACGTATCAAAGTTAAGAAAAATAAGTGGTGCCTTTTTTTTCCAATTTTTTCTCCCCATCTTCTTATCATTGTGAGATAGAGAAACAACAATTTTATTTTAGTTGGTATTCATTCAAAGCTTATTGCTATGGAATAAGAATGGAATATGTCTCAATACATTAGTTTGTTTTTTTTACTCGATCGATAAAATCGTTACATGTTCACGATGATCGTTAGATTTAGTTGTTAGATTTAGTTGTTCACTTCGACGTGATGTTCTCAATCTGGTTGTACGAATCTCGTGTTAGTAATTATGTTTTTGTTTTCACAATTACGTTTATCTGGACGCGTCAATTTATGTTTTTCAAGGTGTTTTCAATTTGAACAACATAAATCATGCTTAAATTAAGTGGTATTACATTTGTTAGTAATATTGATGCATGATACGCTCCTTTGTTTACAACAAAATTTATCTATGTTTCATAAAAAGTTTATATTGAATGCTGAAAGAAAATCTATTTACATATTTTTCATAAATACTAGGGATATTTAATGCTCCCGTACCATAGATAGAAAAGAAATCTAGTCGTTATACAAAGATGACTACGGAGTGGGATTTTCAACTTTAAACTAATCATTTAAGTTGAGAATCCTTATATGCAGAAGTTAAGTCTAGATGTAATTACCCAAAAGAGATAGCTTAAGCCATTGTCACAATGGTTCGATGGGGAATATATTGCATGGCATAACATTGAATGTTTTAATTATCTTAACGAAATCTTTACGATAAATACTTGAGTTGGTATCTTAACAAATCGTTTTTTCATAAGTCATAGAAAAATCAAGGTTTAAAGCGCAAATTAGAAGGAATGAAGATAAAATTTTTGAATTGCATAAACTAGATTATAAACTTTATAACTAGTACACGCTGCGTAATAAAATTTTAATATTGTGAATAGGATCTTTTACCCTTTATTATTCTAATTAAAGCTCATCTTTCCCAAAACTTTACCTAAATACTTTAACGTATATTGTCAGATTGAATAAAATTTGTAGATTTAGGAGGAGGAAATGGAGTTGAATTTATTGCTTTTACTCTATGCGACATTAGGTGTAGTGAAAGCATGTTAAACTTACTGTATAGTTGTTTTATCTTCAAAGCGAAGTGGATAGGGATAGTACGTGAATTTGAGTGCATAACAAAGCACGAGGAGTGGCGGATTCTTTTTAGGTGAGATCCACTTCTATTCCTTGACAAAGATCCGAATTACTGTACAAGCGCACACTGTAATTCCTTTTAATACTCATCTTTACCCATTTATTCGCGTAAAGAGTTTGCAACTAGCTGAACATGGGAACAATTTGTACCTCCTCGATTTTCTGCATCACTTTTGCATGTATCCAACGCTTTCATGGTAAAGAGTGAATAACTTATTGCGTTCCACCTGAAACTGCACTGCAATCATTAGTACACTGTGTTGGTTAAGTTTATAGCGATGAACAAAAATATGTATGGTTCTTTGTGTGTCTACAAAAACTTTTTGATGAAAACCTTTTGTTTCGAAAAGAAGCAATAGTAGAAAAGAATTTTAGTTTGGAAACAGAGAACGGTGGGCGTGGTAGATCACTGTCTTTAAAACGAAAAACGCCTAACCCATGGTGCAAGGTTAGAGGTGGCAAAATAGACCCATAACCCACGAGTCAAGCGGGTTATTTAATTTTAAATCCGGATGTATATGAGTAAAATGAGTAACGGGTCAAATGGGTAATAGATTAAATGGACAATTAATAAATATGGGTTGAACGGGTTGGGTTTATGGGTCTTCCCCGACCCGTTCTTTTCTTTCATGGCCTGCGGACTCATTGGGTTTATTGCTACCCGTTCTTTTCCGAACTGAAAGTTCATTGGGACTGAATCGGATTCTCCAGACTGAAATCGGGCTTGGTTGTCTACTGACCGAAAGCTCATTTGTACTGAATCGGATCGTCATCCATTTGCAATACCATTCTCAAATCGGGCTCGGCTCATTGCTACCCGTTTTATACCTTTTGTGTTCGTTGCGGCGAACTCCTAATTGCCTCATAGCTACATAAGCAGCCCAAAATTTCAACAACCACGCCACTGCACACTGGTATATTAATCTTTGATTCTTTCTTCTGCGTCGCTTTCTCCAAATTTTCATCTGGGTTTTTGTTAGGATAAATCAGATTACTGATTAGATTATGATTTATTATGATTATAGTTCTTTCTTTATTACACATATATTGTACTCTCTATATATTCAGTCATCCATAATACAATTCCTTACGGCAAATCATTCTCTTATGGTATCAGGGTCTTTTCTGATCCAAAACCTAAAAACTTAAAATACCTGTAGCCAGCGGCTCCGTAACGTGCTCCCCCTCTCCGCTCCCCTCTGAAGCGTAGCTCCACGTGACTTCTCCCGGACGCACGCGACTTCTCTCTGGATGCACGTGGCACCCGTCCGCTCCACGCAGCTCCTCCCGGAGGAATGCGGCTCCTTTCCGCTCCACGCGGCTCTTCTCCGTTGCTTTTCCTCTCTATTTATGGCTCAAGAAAGACTCTCCTACAACACTCTGCTCAAGATGATACATATCAAACTCACTCCATCAAATTATGTTATCTGGAAGCGTTAAGCAGGTTATGTCATTTGTCCTCGAAGTCTGTACGATTTCATTGATGGCACTAGTTCTTGTCCAACTCTCCCACCACCACCAACACTGCGGACCCTGTCTTTTGTTGCCACAGTCTCAACTCCTTTGGGTGGCAGCAAGGTTGATCTCCAGGAGGCTTATTTGAAAGCAAAAGAAGAATATGATCAATGGGTTGATGAAGATCAACGTCTCTGCAGTCTCCCATTTTCCTCGCTCACCGCTGAAGTTCTCGCGCCAGATTGTGCCACTTCCAAAGATACCTGGGACAACCTTACTCTTATCTATCAGAATAACAGTGTCTCTACCATCCTTCGTCTTCGCGCAGATGCACATGGTATTCGTAAGTCTGGTACTGTTCATGAACTTCATCTCAAATTTAAGGAAATTTTTGAACAACTATCTTTCATGGGTGATCCGGTTTCAAATGTTGATCAAATTGTATGGTTCTTAACTGCTCTTGGTCCTGAGTATAAAGATTTTTATACTCCTTTGATTAATGTTATTCCAACCCCGCTTTATGCGGATGTTCTTGCATGTGTTAAAAACCACGAGGCCTTTTTGATGAATTTACAGGGACATTCGAGACCAACCGCACGATAGGCTGTATTCTAGACCAACGACCCACCTCAAGTCTGCCGTGCGTGGGATAGCACGCCGACTCAAGATGGTCGTGCGTGGCCTTCTCGCAGTGGCCACGACATTCGATTCGATGTCAGACGCGGTGGTGGCCGGCAGTCCTTTTCCAGTTCTCAGGCGGATGGTCCGATCCCTGGTCGAGGTCGTCCTCACTGTTCTTAATGTGGACGGCTCGGTCATTATACTGCAACGTGTTATCAGATACATGCACAGATTGGTCGTTTTCCAAGCACTCATTTGGCAGAAAATCATCACTCTTCTCAGCAGTCTCATACTTCTTCTCGTCTGTCGGATTGGTTCCTTGATTCCAGCGCTACCAGTCATATGGCGACTTCCACCTCAGGCCTAGACAGTTTCACTCCTTATGCTGGTAAATCTCGTGTTTTTGTTGGTAATGGTGCTCCAGTTATGATATTTCATATTGGCGATTCTAAAATTTCTGAGAACTTGCATTTGTCTGGTATTTTGGTTGTGCGTGATATACTAAGAATTTACTGTCTATTAGTCGGTTAGCCGGAGATATGAGTGTCCTACTTACATTTGATGACCAGAATTTTGTCATTCAGAATAAAGTAATCGGGGCCGTCGTGGGTCGGGGGCACGGTGAGGATGGATTGTACGTTTTGGACCGGGAAGATGCAACATTTGTTTCTGTTTACAGCAGAATAGAAGTCAAGCTTTATATGAGTTGTGGCATGCACACTTAGGTCATGGTCCTAGTGCAGTGATTACTAGTTTACATAAGTCTGGTTTACTTTCAGTTTCTTCTTTGTTGCCTAAACCACGTACCTGCGCCCCCTATGTTATGGCGAAATGTCAACGGTTGGCGTCTGTTGAGAACCCTAAACGTGCTAACAATGTTTTTGATTTAATACATTGTGATTTGTTGGGGTTTTCCCCAGTTTTATATACAAATGGTTTTTCGTATTATGCATTGTTTGTGGATGATTTTTCGAGATTCACTTGGTTGTACCCTTTTCGTCGCAAATCAGATTTTGTTGACACTTATTTGCAGTTTGACGCATTGGTTGAGGATCAATTTTCAACAAAAATTAAAGTTTTTCAAAGTGATAGTGGCATTGAATTTTTGAACACCGGGCTGAGATCACATTTTGCGGCAAAAGGTGTTCATCATCATGTTTTTTGTTCGGCCACTCTGGAACAGAATGGGCACGTTGAACGCAAGCATCACCATGTTGTTGAAATGGGCCTCACGATGCTTTTTCACTCACATCTTCCAATTTCCCGTTGGGATGATGCGTTCACCACTTCTGTCTACATTATCAACCGTTTGCTTACTCCAGTTCTGCATGGATCGATACCTTATGGTCTTCTTTATCATCGGATTGCTATCTATGGTAACTTTCATCCTATTAGTTGTTGTGTTTTTCCTTTTGTTCGTCCTTTTGCTAATCATAAGCTATCTCCCCGTAGTATTCCATGCATATTTATCCATTACAGCTCGTAGTATAAGGGATTTCGACGACCCTTCCACTAGAAAGGTTCATGTAACTCATCATGCTCGGTTTGACGAGGCTTATTTTCCTCTTACTCTGGCATTGGGAAATGGGTCTCCCGCATCAAGTTTGGATGTCTCCGCCTTTACTGATCCTGATCATGGGATGGCATTGTCACCAGCCTCGGCTCCATCTTCACCTCAATTTTGATTTCCTAATGATGAGTTGTCTTGCCCAGCTGCCCTGCAAGCTGACCCATATCCGCCGTCCCATCTCGCATCCGGTCGTGGTGGCTCCTTACTTGCGGCCAGTCACAGTGATGGCTCACGCCCAGCAGCCACGAGCTCAAGCACCTCGGTTGGCCACAACCACGACTTACCACGGACACGCCCAGACCCAGTTGTGATGGCCCGCACCCAGCAGCCATGGGCTTAGGTGCCTAGATTGGCCACGACCATGGTTACAGATGGCCACCTCCTCCCTGCCTCTGTCACGGGCATGAACGACCTCCTCCTCACTGCCTTGGCCACGGCCACAGACGGTCACCTCCTCCCTGCCTCGGCAATGGCCATGGACGGTTACAATTCTGCCGCGTCCCAGGTTTCTCCACATCCAACACCTTCTTGCATGGTTACACGCTCTTCCACGGGAGTTATTCAGTGCCAAGATTATTCAGACATTCATGCTCATGGTCTTCTTGCGGCTCTTCTTATTTAGAAAGAACCGATTGATTATGGTTCTGTAAAGCAAGATCCTTCTTAGGTTTCTGCTATAAATGTGGAGATGGCCGCTCTTCGTGGTCAGCATACTTGAGATCTTGCTCCTCGCCCTCCAAACGTCAACATTGTTGGGTCTAAATGGGTTTATCGGCTGAAGTACAGACCTAATGGTTCGGTTGATCTCCATAAGGCATGTTTGGTAGCTTAGGGTTTCTATCATATTCTCGGTTTTGACTTTGACCATACTTTCCGCTCTATGGTTAAATCATCTACAGTTCAGACAGTTCTTTCTATTGCTATTATGCGTGATTGGTCTCTACATCAGTTGTACGTTAAGAATGCCTTTCTTAACGGTGTTCTTGATTCTCTAGTTTTTATGGCTTAACCCATTGGTTATAAGGATCCCGCTCATCCGGACTATGTTTGTCGTCTATGAAAGGCCATTTATGGTTTGAAGTAGGCGCCTCGAGCATGGTTTCAGCATTTCAGTGCTTATCTTTTGTAGCTTGGGTTTCGTTGCAGTTCTTCTGATACTTCATTATTTGTATTGTCTCGTGGCTCGTCGTTGTTGTATCTTTTGGTTTATGTTGATGATATAATATTGATTGGGAATGATTCCACTCTTATTCGGCAGTTCATTGATCACACCCATCCGGAGTTTGCCATCAAAGAGTTTGGTACCTTACACTACTTTCTTGGCTTGGAGGTCACACCCACTACTTTGGGCCTTCTTCTGGGACAGGCGAAGTATACTCGTGACATTCTTTCTCGGGCTGGTATGTCAGATGCAGTGCCAGTCTCTACACTGTTTCTGCCAAGTTCTCAGCTTCACAACAGTACAGCTCATAGTTCAAGAATCAGACGCTGTATCACTCTTTGGTTGGTACTCTCTGGTATCTAACCATCACTCGTCCGGACTTAGCTTTTGCAGTTAATTCTGTCAGTCAGTATCTTCAGGACCCTCGGGAAGATCATTTTTTGGCTGTCACTCGGATTCTCCGCTATGTTCGAGGGACCCTCCATTTTGGCCTCAATTTTCATGCAGCTACTTCTCCGGAGGTGCTCGGCTATTCTAATGTAGATTGGGCCAGGTTTTTGGAAACTTGTCGTTCTACTTATGGCTATGTTGTCTTCTTAGGCGGTAACTTGGTTTCTTGGAGTGCGAAAAAACAACCCACTGTGTCTAGGTCCACCACTGAGTCGGAGTATCGTGTTTTGGCCAACACTGCTTCTGCGGCCATCTGAATGACTCATTTGCGTCGTGATCTTCATGTTCCTCTTTCTGGCGCGCCTCTTCTGCTTTCTGACAACAACAATGCCATCTTCTTGGCTCAGAATCCAATGGCGCATAAGCGGGCTAAGCACATTGACATTGATTATCATTTTGTTCGCGAGTTGGTTTCTTCGGCTAAGCTTCGTGTTGCTCATGTTCTTACATCTCTACATGTTGTGGATATCTTCACCAAGGGTCTTTCTCATCCCTGTTTGAGTTCTTCCGGTCCAAGTTTTGCGTTTCTGAGAATCCAACGCTTCGCTTAAGGGGGTGTTAGGATAAATCAGATTACTAATTAGATTATGATTTATTATGATTAGAGTTTTTTTCTTATTACACCTCTATTGTACTCTCTATATATTCCGTCATCAATAATATAATTCCTTACAGCAAATCATTCTCTCAATTTTGTTCAAAATCGATTTTTACTGATACAAGTAGATGGGTTTTCGTTGCATAGGAAAATAGAGATGCCTGCTTCTGACTTTCAGAATCGTCTCACGTATAATGTTTAGTTGCAGAATGGCAATGCTTGTGATATATCACCATGGTGTTGAAGTTTTGTAGAAATCTCAGTCAGTAGTTTAGTTTTCTTTGAGATTGTTGATCCTTGTACCGAGTTTCTGAAGGATAAACTTTGTTTAGTTCTCATTTTCTAGTAGAATTATGATTTTGTTTTGAGCTGGCAATGTGCTAGTGAGATCGTTAAATTTAGTTGTGAAATCGTGTTTCCTATTTCAGTATTTCTGGTCTTGTCTGCAGAAACATAGATAAACTCCGATAAGGGTTAAATGGGTAGATTTGACTTTTGGAATGTAAATATGATGTGATGATATGGACCGAGTTCGTACAAAATAAGAATCCAATAACTGAGATTAGTCGAACTAGATTGAAAGGAACTTGATTCTTACTCCTTTTTAAATTTCTTGAAAAAGGCCACCTTTTTTCTTGTGTTATGATGTAAAAAACGATGCATAAATGTATGGAATGTGGATGAAAAAGATGAGTGCTGAATGTGGCTATAAATTGACGCAAACAGATGCATTTTCAGGTTTGGTGATTTCATGATTCTACAGTATTAATGTCGGTAGCTTTTAGATGTGTTGTCATTTAACACCAATCAGATCAGATCTGTACATGTTGAGGAGCTTTTAGCTTTTAGATATGCCGTGTATGCTACTAATTAGACGTACAAAACCTCAACATGGCTTCTGCTTGAGAAGTGTTTAGAATCAAGTGCTTCTATCATGAAATCAATTTATGCTATGTAGAGTTGACCCATGATCTTATGTACTAAGTTATATGAACCTATGTTGGACTTAGTACATATAACTTACGTACTGAGTTATATGAATCATCGCGCAAACGTGACAGAATGGGGGTAACTGACCAACCTTGGGCTCTGATACCATATTAGAATCATGGGTTTCTATCATAAAACCAATTGGTGCTATGTAGAGGTGACCTATGATCTTATATATTGAGTTATATGACTGCCAACCTTCTAACCCAATAGCATATACCTGATGAAATACCTTATGAAATGGAAATACTCCTTTAGTTTGATAGAGGGTTATAGTTGTCTCTTTTGAGGATTCTTGAATAAAGCTCTGCTCTTTGCGATTCTGCATGTAGTACATCTTGCTTGTTATCCGTAGTCTTATATGCGATTCATCGGAGGGCTGATTTGTTGAATGAAATTAGAGAAATGGTGGGAATTTTTGGTGATATTTGCAGGCTGAAAGGCTTCTGGAGCTTTTGAGAGGATCAAGACACGAAGCTGTGTGAGAAATATTGATCTGTACCCGAATCCGGCACTATCAAATTCAACCCAAAATCCGAATATGACCCGATGATTTGGATCCGAACCCGACCTGAATACGAATTCGAGATCAACCCGAACCCGATCCTGCCCAAATCTGATTTAACCCGAGCCTAATTCAACCCAATAAATCAACCATCTAACCCTACGTGTAATCAACTCAAAATAGATGTAGTTATAAAAAGTCAATTAGCATTTAACATGGAACCAAGTCAACTTGGTTATGAATCAAACTAATAAATTCATCAGACATACTTATTAGAATAAAGTGGGGTATTTATATATTACGAGTTTACAGATATGATTACTAGTGCGTAAAGTCGACTCATAACAAATGTGAATACACAAGGTTAAGTTCAAAATGCACACGACTAAATTTATAAATCTAATGAATAATAGTCAAATAAAGAGAGATGTCTCATTAAAATTATGATTTTAAATTAGTAATTATATAGAGTCGACTAAATATTAATTTCAAAAAAATAGCTTGAAAAGTATTGTGAAAATAATATTTAAAAAATTATAAAAAAAATTCTTGTTATAGATCGAGTAACTATTTGATGAGGGTATTTTATAACTAGTGGGACTAATAAAATATTTGATATTTAATTTTATTCAATGAGACATATATAATTATGATAACCTTTAAAATGAGCTCAACATATAAATAATTATTATCAAAATAATTTGAATAAAATAATGTAAAAATAATCATTTTTATTGTATTTAATATGTAACGATTTCTAACTAAACTAATTATTTCACTTCATTACTCATATTTTCCTTAGATAACTAAACTTCAAAATTGTAAATAAAAATCTTTATTTTTAAATTAAATGTAGGCAAAGTCTTGGGAAATATGAGGTTTAATTAAAATAATAATAAGGTAAAAGGTTTTAGTTGCAATATTAAAATTTTATTATGCAACGTGTAGTAGTTTTAAAGTTTATGAGCCATTTAATGCAACCCGAAAATTTTATCTTCATTTCTTCTAATTTGCATTTTAAAACTTGGTATTTCCATGATTTATGGAAAGATCGTCTTTCAAGAGACAGACTCTTAAATGTAAGACACAAAAATACATAAAAGTAATCCTAATTTTTTAATTAGTAATACCGCGCAACGCGCGGTGGGACTCCACTAGTTTTTTATTTAAAAAATATAATCAGGATATTTATTACAACACAAAAATGCACTAAAGTATTTTAAAAAGTGAATTGAATTCAATGAATACTCAACACTGTTATTCAACTAAGATAGTAGGCACAAAAGCGCCTCTAACATATTTATGATAAATTGTGCTATGGCCCAAAAAAATGTTACGACATTATTTTTCTCTCCAAATTACACATTTTTTTTGTTATTCTTGCATAAATATAGAAATAGAAAACAAATATTTTTTTTGGTGAAATTTTGGAAAGCGCTAGTACATGTTCTAGAGTAACTTAAAGTTGAATACTTAAAAGTAAGAAAGAGATGAAACGGATTACGGATATGTTCTTGTACCCAATTACTGATAAATATTCCGCTGCGGGCTTGAAAATTACAATGGGGTGTATAGGGTATCATCATGTTCGGGCATACTTCAATTTGGAGTTACGAGTAAAAATTTTTTATTTTTAGCACTTAGGTCCCTTCAAGAAAGTTGGAATTGTCGAATCACAAAATTGACGATACCAAAATGCAATTCAACAATGTACTATTGCGACTTTGTGATTTGGGCATGTATGGGTAAACATAAGGGCCTTGAAAGTCAACATTGAATACTTCTACACAGTCTTGAAAATTTACACTGTGACCCAAAAATGTGTTACCCCCTTATCCGTTGCTCCAAAATACATTATTTTTGTTATTCTTGCCTTAATATAGAAATATTAAAAAAAATTGTGAAATGTTGGAAAACGCTAATAAATGTTCTAGAGTAATTTAAAGTTGATTACTTAGAAGTAAGAAAGGGAAATCGAGAATGATTACATATATTTTTTTATGCTCGGTTGTTGATACATATTTTTTTACATACTTGGAAAATACAATGTGAGTGTATAGAGTATCATCACTTTCGAGCGAATTTTAATTTAGAGTTACGAGATTTTTACATTTTGCAAGTTGCAACAAAATAAAACCGGATAATAGTGCAGTTGTAACAATAATATTATTGAAATATAACCTAAACCAACCAAAATTTAATCGGGTAGCATAATAACTCAATCTAAAATGAACCAACCCAAAATATATCTGAAATCAATATAAAATATTATTTAAAAAACTGACATGATCAGACCCGAACAAAACTTCAGTAAAAAAATGACACGACAATAATCCAATCCAATCAAACCTGACAATATTCTGACCTGACCCATTCTAACCCGAGTATAAAAATTACACGACAGTTACCGGATCCGACATGACCCCGTCCGAGGAAAAAACTGACATGTTTTCAACCCGACAGTAACGCAACCCAACCCGGCCCGACACGACAAATGAAATCAACACCTTGCAACCCGACTTGTTTCAACCCACACGTTTCCGACCTGATACGAACCTGGCACGATAACCCGAATTGATACCTCTACTTCCAGCCTATTCTGCACAAAATCTTTTTTAGTCAAAGATGTCAAACTTTGACCACATATTTGAATAGATATATGAACAATAATTTTATCGTATGAATAATAATTAGATTCATCGTAACATATAATTTCTAAATATCAATTTTTTGTGTGTCATTATTGTCCGTAGCTACACATATTTACAGTCAAACATATTTATTAGAGATCATGAAAAGGTGGAAAGATTCTGTGCAAAATATGATGAGCTAGATGATGTAGTAATTTGGTACTCCATTTGGTCCTCTATATATGGCCTCATTTAAAGTGACACAATTTTTTTTTAGAAAATGAAATATGTTGTGAAGGTTGAATTGGAAGAATACAAAGGAGATTGAGTGATTTAAAATAATCTAGGATTTACTAAATATGGAAGGAGCTAAAATCAAAAAATCATACAAAAATGGAAAGCGAACCATTATAAGAGAACCGAGGGAGTATTTACTTTTATCACGTTTATTTTGACTATTTTTACAACTGTTATCCTAATACTAGTGATTCATTGGCAAAAGGCGATCAATCCGCTCGCCCTCAGCGGCCCATACCAGCCCACACCCAAGCCATCGTATGAGAGGTAAATCACGGTAGCCCAACACCAGGACCCATGGGCTTGGCATTGCCTCGGTGCGCACAAGGGAGCCTTGCAAAGCAAGAACTCCCCACACTGCCGCTGCCGAGGATCGAACCTGGGATTATTGGCTTACCCACCCATGTCCCAACCACTGGGGTACACCCGTGGGTGTTAATACTAGTGATTCATAGATGCATAAATGGTGGGAAGTGAACGCTCATGGAGCGTGCCTCGAAGAGTACAATTTCCAATCCAATCTAGTTTGGAAAGAATTATATACTCCCTCGATTCCTCTAATTATGTCCCTCTTTTTTTATTGGGATAGTTTTTTTATTTTGGCCCCTTCTCCTTTTGGTAAATAATAGGTTATTTTTATCCGCACATCTTACTTTTTATACTCTCAATTCAATCTCCACCTCTCCTTTCTCTTTTCAAAAAAAATTGTGTCATTTTCATGAGGCCATATAAAGAGGACCAGAGGGATCATGCAGAGATAATGCAAGTCTTTCTTGAGTTACTACAGATTGTCGGGAACCAGAAGCGTAGAACATAGCCACGACCGGCAAGCCCATAACCGCTGTGGGCCGGTCTATGAAATGTAATAAATCGGAATAGTTTATGTTCCAGCCCAACGACAAGTAATCCACTGTCAGCGTCTACCGTTTATGTTGAAGGCTCCACTTGTCTTCACTGACATTCAAGACTGTTAAATCACACTGTGTTTTACATCTTCGAGAAAAAAAACCAAATGTATTTTACTAATCTTGTGTCTCATCCTCTTCTGCACACTAAAAAAGTTAATTAAAAAATGTGAAGAAATGTTGGAGACGAAGGGAGCAGAATCTTACATCATTATAGTTATTATTAAGGAATTAGAATATTACTTGTAATTGTAATTATATTCTATTACTTTTTCCTAACTTGTCTAGGTATCATGCACCACTATATAATGTATCGTGAGATCATGAACACAAACACGCAATTATTACCCTTATTTTCTATATGGTATCAGAGCCCAAAGTCCTGAAACCTTAAAAGGAAATTTCGCTGCCCTTTTTCCGAGCTCTTGCCAGCAACGACAACACGTTCCTCCACGCACCGTCGTGCCACCGTCTGAAGCTCGCCGTCGTCGTTGCATCGCTGACCGCAATCGTCGTGACCTAGCTACCGTCGTCGACGATTTGTCTGCTACCCTTACCGATTCACACGTACCGCCATCGATCTCCACGCGTCGCCGCTCGTTCAACGTATCGGTGTGTCTTGTCGAACCGATCTGCCGCCGGTTATTGTACCTTCTACTGATCTGTACCTGATTTACACTATGTATGACTCCGATAGAAATTCCGAAGAACAAACTCGTATTGATGCTGCTCCTGAGGTTCTGAAGCTTTAGGATATGAGTGGTTATAATGTGATTGTGGTTTTACTGAAGCAGCTGCAATTGCAATCTGGCCCTCGGACTACTGTACCTATTGGTCGTGGTCGACTAATCCTTACTTTATTAGCTCTGGCGATGGTCCAGGTTTACAACTTATACCGAACATGCTGAAAGGTCAAGAAAATTACATTGAATGGTCTGACATGATGTGCCGCGCATTCCTTGCTAAGAACAAGATTGAGTTCATTGATGGATCCATTATCAAAGCCCAGGATGGTCATCCTGATGCTGCTGATTGGCATGGGGTTAATGTTACTCTTGTCTGTTGAATCTTGTAAACCCTGGATCTGGTGTTGAGATCTTCTACAAGCTCGTTTGCCACAGTTGAGAAGCTGTGGGATGACCTGAAGGCACGATTTATTCTTTGCGATGGTATGAAAGTTTTGTAAATGCAAGAGGCTATTCAGAGTTGCAGGCAAAACAGTCACCCCATCGACATTTACTTTGGCAAACTGAAGAAGTTGTTTGTAGATTATCACTGCATGCGACCTTCTTTAGTTTGTGACTGTGAAGAAAGCAAGGCACTGTGCCATTGCAATATTTCTGCGTGAGTCTTCCGAGAGAGAGAGAGAAGGATTTGATTTACTAATTCATCTCTGGCCTTGATGAAGGCTTTCACACCCTGCGATCACATCATGAGCATTGATCCAATGCCACCTGTCATGAAAGTACATGCCCTTGTTGCCCAGGAGGAGAATCATCGAGCTGTCATTTGAGCTCGTGAGGCTTCATCTAACTCCATGGCGTATGCTGCACGACTCCCACCACCTACAAGTTCTTCGCCAGTTCTTTCTGCATATGACCTCAAGAATCTTGTTTGTACACATTGTCATCGCAAGGTTCACGATAAGGATTCTTGCTTCCAGACCATTGGTGTACCCGAATGGTTCAAGGAGTTGAAGGAGAAAGCCAGCGCCGCCAAGAAGATGGCGCCAGCCTCTCGACCGACCGCCACCACCGTAATTGGATGTTCCGCTATGACACTTCTACTCCAGCCGTCGTTCGCCGGTGCCGCTATGTCACCGTCTAGTCTAGTGGCGGTGGCTTTCTCTGGCTGTATCCCTAACCGATCCGACTTTGGCCCTGCTCTGTCTGATGACCACTGGAGCCAACCATGCATTTATTTAATCAGTTTAACCCTCTTACTGACAAATGGGTCATGTAAGTCTACTTTACCATGGATACTTGATTCGAGAACCTCATAACACATGACTAGTGACAAGGGTTTTCTTACTGATCTTACTACTGCTATTGATAGTGTGAATGTTTTTCTGCCTGATGGCTCAGTGTCATCCACTACCCAATATGGTTCTATTTGCTTTGGTGATGTCACCCTTACTCATGTGCTATATATACCTACTTTGTGGTGCAACTTATTATCACGTTCTAGATTGTTACCTGCCTTGAAATGTCTAGCTTTGTTTACTGAAAACTATTGCATTTTACAAAAAATCAGTATGAGGAAAGTGATTGGTGGGGTGAACAGAAGGGGGCGTGTTTTGGCTTCATCTGCTGGATACTCGCGATCATCCTCCTATCCCACAGTCTCTTCCAACAGTTGCTTATGTGTCTTCTTCTGATTTATGGCATCAGCGTTTTGGACATCCTTCCTCTACGGTGCTGTCTTCTATTTCTTCTATTGATTTTAGCACTACTAAGACATGTGTTCCTTGTTCTATATGTTATAGAGCAAAACAGACTAGACATAGTTTTCCGTTGAGTTCTACAAATGCTACTGCACTATTTCGATTAATTCATTTTGATGTTTGGGGTTCTTATAGACCACTATCTTCTAGTGGTGCATTTTATTTTTTAACTATAGTTGATGATTATTCCCAAGCTATTTGGGTTTATTTATTAGTGGCTAAATCAGAAGTAGCTTCTAGATTTTTAGAATTTTGTGCCTTGGTGAAAAACCAGTGGGGACGAACCATACCCCGTGTTCGGGCTGATAACGGAACTGAATTTTTGCCTTTAAGATCTCATTTTGCTGCATCTGGGATTGTTTTTTAGACATCTATGGTTGATACACCACATCCGAATGGTCGAGTTGAAAGAAAGCATTGCCATTTACTCAATGTGGTGTGCACTTTACAATTCCAAACCAGTCTTCCAATTAATTTTTGGGGAGAATGTGTTCTTACTACTGCTTATCTGATTAACTGGACACCGACAAAGCATCTCAACGGTTGTGAGTTGCTCTATGGGCAAGCTTTAAATTACTCATCATTAAGAGTTTTTGGATGCTTGTGTTTTGCTGCTCATGATCCCGGATATCGTGACAAGTTTGCACCAAGATGTTGGCGTTGTTTGTTCATTGGTTATCCTGCCGCAAAGAAAGGTTATCGCATTTTTGACTTGGAATCCCGTGTGATCATTACCAATCGAGATGCCAATTTTTTTGAAGACCAATTACCATATTCTGCAACTCCGACATCGGCATCTTCAGAAGAACCCGGTGGTGCAACCACCTCACCGCCGACCTCCTCATCAAAGTTGCTGGAGTCATACGGCCTACTGCCACCGTACGTCGCCAGTCCTTCTCCGTCGTCCACCACCGATCCAACGATGTCGGCCTCCGCCGGTCTGTCGCTAGCTGCCACCACCGCCGATCTACTGTTGATGTCCGCTGTAGGTCTATCACCACCGGTCCACCACCTCCGGCTACCGCCAGTCTGTCGCCGCCGGTCTACCTCCGTCGATCGTCAACATATCTTCACCTTCGGCCGCTGTCAGAGCTCTGCCATCGGTCAGTCGTCACCTGTCTCTGCCCGATCTCCGACCACGGTCGCCGCTGGTTCTCCATTGCGATCGGATCTTCTACACCAATCGTCACCGGCTCTGACCACCCGACGCTGCCTGTCCAGTCTTCTTCTGCAGCATCTCCAGCTCCAGATGGTTTCGATGCCGAGTTGCCACTTATCCGACGGAGTATTCGTGCTCGTCGACCGCCTGCTTATTTGGAAGATTATGATTGTGATGATTATGCATGTGCTCTTACTACTACAGATCCCCCCCCTTACTTCTACTTTCACTCATGCGTTGTCACTATCCTCAGGTGTTCTCTATCCTCTTACTGATTATGTAAATTGTGGTAATTTTTCTAGCATGCATTCTAGATTTTTGGGTGCAGTAACATCTAGTGCCGATCCCACCACTTACTCGGAGGCTTCATAGCATGCTCATTGGCGAGATGCTATGACTAAAAAGCTTACTGCGCTTGAGCGTAATCGGACTTGGGCTTTGGCTTCTCTGCCTCTGGATAAGAAGGCGATTGGTTGCAAATGGGTTTACTGGACGAAGTTTAAGTCAGATGGTACTATTGAACGTCATAAGGCGCGCCTGATGGTTCTCAGGAATCACCAGGTTGAAGGAATTTATTATACTGAGACATTGGCTCCGATAGCAAAGATGAGTTATGTTCGCCTATTCTTATCTGTTGAGGTTATTCGTGGTTGGGAATTGCATCAGATGGATGTCTATAATGCCTTCTGCATGGTGATTTGCATGAAGAGGTTTTTATGCGTCCCCCACCAGGCTATGCCGCGCCCCCTGGTCAGGTATGTCGCCTTCAAAAATCTCTTTACGGTCTTCGCCAGACTCCTAGAAACTGGATTGCCAAATTGGCTCAGGCTTTATGAGTATTTGGTTTTATTCAGAGTAAGGCAGATTACTCTTTGTTATCATTTCCCGTGGATCAATTTCTTTGCATGTTCTGGTTTATGTGGATGATTTGGTCATTGCTGGTAGTTCTTCTGCGCTCATTTCTGAGTTCAAGAAATACTCGAGTTCTTGTTTCCATATGAAAGACCTTGGAGTGCTTAAGTATTTTTTGGGCATAGAGATTGCTAGAAGACCGGAGGGGATATTTCTTTCGCAAAGGAAACATGCTTTGGACATTTTATCGGATACATGTTTATCTGCCTATAAACTAACTGACTTTCCGATGGAGTAACAACATGATCTGGCACGTGTTGAAGGTCTAGCCTACCATGACCCGGAGCAGTATAGACGTATAGTTTGGCGCCTGATATATCTAACAATTACTCGTCCCGAGTTTAGTTATTCGATTCATCCCCTTGAGCAATTCATAAAGGCTCTTTGTGTTCCTCACTGGCAAGCTGTTGTTCGTGTGTTGCACTACTTGAAGAGTCATCCTGGTCAAGATTTATTTCTCTCTTCTAGTAGTGCGTTACAGTTGACTGCTTACTGTGATTCGGATTGGGCTGCATGCCCGATTACTCGGTGTTCTCTTTCTGGATATTTTGTGATGATTGGTGATTCTCCGGTTTCTTGGAAGACTAAGAAGCAACCTACTGTTTCTTGGTCTTCTGCTGAAGTGGAGTATCGTGCTATGGCTGTTACCTGGTGTGAGTTGTTATGGTTTAAGTCTTTACTGAAAGACTTGGGGGTTATGCACTCTTCTCATATACGACTGTTTTGTGACAGTCAATCTGTTCTTCATAATGCGGCAAATCCAGTGTTCCATGAACGCACAAATCATATTGAAGTTGATTATCATTTTTGCTGGGATCTTGTTCTATCTGGCACTATTGTTACTCAGCATATCCGCACGTCAGACCAACCTGCGGACTTGTTCACTAAGACTCTCGGATGTAACCAGTTTCATTCTCCGCTTGGCAAGTTGGCCATTTCTGATCCCCATGCTCTAACTTGAGGAGGAGTATTAAGGAATTAGAATATTACTTGTAATTGTAATTATATTCTATTACATTTTCCTAGCTTGTATAAGTATCTTGTACCACTGTATAATGTATCATGAGATCATGAATACAGACATACAATTATTACCCTTATTTTCTACAGTTATAGTATCTCTACTATACTTACTCCCTCTGTCCCAGATTAAGCTACAATTTTACTGTTTGACAAGCCAACACTTTCAAACTTTGACCACGTATTCGAATAGATATAAACAATAATATTATCATACGTGATATTTTCGGGTTCGTCATAGTAAGTAATTTCTAAACATTAACTTTTTATTTGTTGGTATTTTACGTAGTTAAACATATTAACAGTCAAACATGTTTCTTAAAAATCGTGAACAAATATTCTATGCAGCTTAATATGGGGCGTAGGGAGTATGATATTTCCACCATTATTATATACTCCCTCTGTGCAATACTAAGCTGTACACTTACTATTTGACAGTGAACACTGTCAAAATTTAACTACATATTTGAATAAATAAATAAACAATAATATTGTTGTATGTGATATTGTTGAATTCGTCGTAATAAGCAGTTTTAAGTATCAATTTTTTATTTATCGTTACTATACGTAGTTACATATTAACGGTCAAATATGTTTTTTAAACATTGTGAAAAAGATTATGTGAAACTTAGTTTGGGACGGAGGGGTACATAAATAGTTAAAAGTGAATTTCATTAAGAGAAAGACTCGTGTGAGACCGTCTCACCACAACTTATTTTGAAACGATGAATTAAATGAAGTTTTAAAAATTACAAAAGATACCCCATATCATCTCTCATATTCAGATAATTGTACTTAGATCCTCCGTCTCACCATAAGATTGAGTGAGACTGTCTCACCGTCTCACCCAAGTGTTTGTGTTTCATTAATTAAGTTTGTGCACAAGTGAAAATATACTTCATACAAATATTATGTACTCTCATCCATAAACTTGAGTATGATTAATAATATAACCATAAAATATGGAGGGAGTAATAATAACTGTTAATAACATCAAGGAACAGTTCCGTGGCATTCATAAATGCAGTCTGCCCCCATTGAATACAAAACAACCAACCAAAAACAAAACGACGCTGTTTAAGTCCTCTTTAGACTTTAATTATGTTTTCCACTTTCCCTCTCTTCTGCACGGTACAGCAGGTTTGTCCAACTGCTCAGTCTTCACGTTTATACTGAGAGAGAGAGAAGAAGAATCAGAAGCATCAAACCGTATGCTTCCGGATCTCTCTCAGATCAAATCTCAATCCCTATCTCGTTGCGCCGCCGTATAGCTCCCGGAATCCGCCATGCAGCGAGGTCCGTACGACTTTCCGATTTGCATTTTTGACTGTTTATCCTCTCATCGATATAGATTTTTAATTTTTTATGAATATTTATGATGTTTGTTGAAATATATTGAGGAAATGTGATATATATGGATTCCTTATTGATGCGATCTTGCTCTGAGAGAGAGAGAGAGAGAGAGTTTTGTTTACCGTGGAGGTGTTACCTGTTGGATTTACTAGGATAGGACTTGGAATAAATCGTTGTTGGAAGATGTTTGAGCTTTTATTTGTGTATTGTGAAATTTCTAATATGCGAGAATTGTATTTAGTTTACGGAGTTGAAACATTTAATCTAGAAGCGTTTTGAGGATTTTTAATTTTTTAGTGATGCTGCAAATTGAAATAATCAGGTGTTTAGTCCTTGGGTCGCCTGGTTGTACTACTATTGGTTCCTGAACTGGTAGCGTTGCCCGAACAATGGCTGCAGCTTTGGAGTGTTGGACGAGTCAAGCAGGTGGTGGGGATGAGGAGATGGTGGAGCAAGTGCTGATGAGAACACAGGACAGATCAGAAGCTCCACCGGAGAATGTCAGCGCTGTAGCGGCTGGTGGAGGGGGTCTGAAGGACTCTTCGGTGATGCAAAAGCGTCTGCAGAGGATAAAATGCAATGTTTCTGAAGCCATTGCTTCACTTAAGAATTCACTCAACCTTGATTCTGTTCGGGATCTTCCCTCTACGACACATTTGGGGCGTGGTGAGAATGGCCGGAAACATGTGTGGGCCAGTGTTGTGCGGAGCTTGACCCAGCTTTATCCTGGAAGTCAACTTCCAGAAAAGCTTGTTTCCAGCATTCGCAAGCATTATGATTCGTTGCCACTAAGGTTAACTTAAGCTCATATTGTGGAGTTTCCACTTTAAATTCTGGCTTTCCTTTTTGTGTTTGTATATTTGTATTGATTGCGTTTTATATATGTTATTTCTAGCTATGCACAAGCTGGATTCGAAATGAAAGATGTGTTTCTGCACATGAAGTTGATCGAGCAAGCGGCAATAGAGGACCACCCCGCGATAATGATACAAGAGGTGTCTGATGCCGACGTTAATGGTTCAATTTTCAAGCTGACATTTGCTTGTAACTCTTCACTTTCTTGGCCAGCAATGTCAGGTGCGCTTGATAGTGCATCAATTTGTTGCAAGAAAATCCAAATATTTGAGCGGAAACTGTTCACATTGGGAATTGTCATGCTGTTGGTTCAGTCAGGGCAAGACAAAATGTTCAAATCCCGGGTTGAAAATGCACTTAAAGGTGCTCTGAAGAAGCCGAAAAGTACCTCCATTAAGCTGCCATTTGGCCTCTGCGGCTGTCAAGAGGAAAGTACTGCAGGGAGAGAGCTCGGGGAGATGGATGAAGACTTTGGGGAATATAGAAATGGGTCTGACAATTCTAGCTCCAAGATTCAGTTACAAATACCTTTACCGAGTACGACCATTGTGGTTTCAGTTGATGAATGGCAGACAGTGCAATCAGGTGGCAATGATATTGGGAAGTGGTTGCTGAATGCCGAGAGTCTTGAGTTTGTTGATCAGATTGGACCAAGTACATTGAAGGGGTATTACAAAGGAAAAAAGGTTGGGATTGAAAAGCTAAAGGGATGTGATAAAGGCTGTGCGTATGAGTTTGAACTTCGGCAGAATTTATTGGAGTTGATGACATGCGGGCACAGATATATTTTGCAGTTTTATGGTGTCTGTATAGATGAAAACCACGGGTTATGTGTTCTGACGAAGTTCATGGAGGGTGGATCAGTTCATGATTTGATGTTAAAGAAAAAGAAGCTTCAGACCAAAGAAATTTTCAGGATTGCTGCAGATGTAGCGGAGGGCATGAAATTCATGATCGACCATGGTTTACCATTCAGGGACCTCAACACTCAGAAAATTTTGTTAGATAGACATGGAAATGCATGCTTGGGAGATATGGGTATTATTGCTGCTTGCAAAAGTGCTGGTGAGCCGATGGACTATGAAACTGATGGTTACAGGTGGCTTGCACCTGAGGTTAGTACTCAATTATTTCACTTCCTTATATTGGCCTGTGGGTAACTAACTCACGACTAGCCAGTTTTGTGGATAATGTGTTAGATATTTGTCAAATATGGGGCAATGCAACGGAAAGGAAAATGAAAATTTTATGTAGAGTTCCATTGATATGTTGGGATTTAAATAATCAGGAACATTTTTTCCCGTGGTAATCTTTCTCAAAGTTGTTTATAGGTGACCTAATGCTTAATAAGAATGGATGATGTTCCAATTTAGTATGAAGTTGATTTGTCTGTTCACATGATGATCATTTCTCAGTGTGCCTTTTGTTGCCCATTAACATATTCCACGAAGGGAAATAATTGCCATTTGGGTGAAAAAACTTTCCCTACATCATGGTTTCCATTTTCTTGCCTGATTTGTCATCTATGATGTATTCTTACATTGCACAACTTGCAATAGCTGTATCCCGTAACTGTTTACATTACAAAAGTTGGATGTATTGATACTCTGTCAACTTTTTTCACTTATGTAATACAGTATGCTTCAAGGAATATTATTAAAATTTAGCTGTGCAAGTATTTGAATGGTTAATCAACTTAATGAAAACTTTGTCAATCAGTACCTTTGGGGTTTTGAGCATGCGCAAATGCAACATGTTTCCATAATTAGTGTGCTTTTGCTTTACACTTTAAGTGGATTGTCTGCCTTTATGCCCTCTGAGCAGAAATATTTGATTTCCTGATGAAAAAAGTAGGTCTACTTTTGCTTTAATTATGCTTTCATATTAATGGAGTCTTAAGGCAAAAAGTCCTCCTATCTATCTCATTTATACACAAAAATAATAGAAAATTGTTTGAAGTCCCTGAAACTCCAGAGTTTTGTCTTTTTGCAACTATCTACTGAAAAGGAAAGAATCCATATCTTCACTGTTTTGGACATGTGGGCTAGATACCTTAATCAAATGCTTTGGGGGAGTAGGTTTCTCATGTAAAATATAACTGAATGAAAAAATAATGGGCTATTGGTACACTTTGTGGGTTTTCATGATGAATGATTATTTACAAGTAGCACTGAACTTCCCTGATGTTGTCACTTACATCTAGACTCATCCTTGAGATGAATCATGCCACCAGACACTGGATCTGGAAAGAGTATTGTGTCAGAATTATTTGTCTCCCCTATTCCCACCGGGGTGAACATATCCTCTTTTTGTGGTCATTTCTTATAAGTTATATCACTTGATAAAGAAACCTCTTAATGATGTCCTAACTTGCGGTTTGCTATCACAGATCATTGCAGGCGACCCAGAGGGTGTCACAGAGACATCAATGAGTAACGTGTATAGTTTTGGAATGGTGTTATGGGAAATGGTTACGGGGGAAATTGCATATTCGACGTACTCACCAGTGCAGGCTGCAGTTGGAATAGCTGCTTGTGGACTGAGGCCTGATATACCAAAGGACTGTCCCCAGATTTTAAGGTCCTTAATGATCAAGTGCTGGAATAACTTCCCTCCAAAGAGGCCCCAGTTCTCGGAGATTTTATCGACATTGGCTCGTACTACTAACAACTCCCACGACAGTGCTAGGTAATGAGCTTCTCTCATCTAAATATGCACCCGATCTAGAAAAGGCAAATGCATGTACAGAACACCTCATAGGTTTCCTGGAATGCCTGATCTGGGTGTTTTTTTGGTTCTTTTTGGAATCAATCAATAATAGATCATAGCATTTTTGTTCTGAAGAAGATCTTAGTAGATCATCTTATGTAGTAAATTTTTCTCAATGTTTTGGAAAAGAAGAGAAGGGTAAAGCGAATTTTATCAGCAATGTTTGGGAGAGTCTCGAATGCTGTGTTCATTTTTCCTCCACCTGCAGATTGCTTATCTGTGACTAATTTTGTATGGAAAAACTGGTGATGCTAATTGTTTTCGCGTTAGACATGAAGTTAGTAAGTAGTTGGATTGCTTCTGAGTGGTTTTATTGTTTCTGGTCATGTTACTGTAAAGAGAATGTGGATGTGATGTTTCTGCAACTTTGTTGTTCTCTTTTACTTGGGAAGCATGATTCAAAAGAAGCAGCAATCGGGGCCTTAGGAATACATGGAGACACAACATGCAAAGTAGTGTTGGAACAGCCTTTCTATTTCATAATTGCTAGTATGTCTGAAAACTATAGTATAGAGAGTCTATAGACAATGTGTGTCTGTCTCCTGTAAAAAGAGTTCATTTCCAGATACTATTCTATAAATGTTATGTCTTTAATAATGTGATAACTTGAAATGGTTCTCCTAGGAAAGGTAGCAAGGAGTTATTGTGCTGATTGAAGCAATCTCAGTTTCAAAAATGTGCAATGCCTTGTTCCTCCAAGCTGATTTCTTACTTAAAAAATGAGTGAAATTAAATCTAGTAACAAATAAGAATAACAGAGTAAAATTAAGTAAAACTGTAAGAAATTAGGATTAACTGAATTGAAATCTGATAAGTTGGAGAGAATGTGATTGAAGAGGCAGCAAGCAGGTGAATAAGGATTGTATATCATGTTATGAGCTTGAATCATATAATTAGTAGAGAGAGTATGGCGGTGCGTGCACATGGCAGCATGTGAATGATGTATCCAACCAACAGATAATAGCCCAATGGCCAGGGCGTACGCCCGCCCCAGGAGCACCCCAGGTTCAAATTCGGTGTGGGGTAGTTTTTGAGGTTCAGTCTCCAATTACACCGTGTTAGATGTAGGAGCCTCACTTTGTGTGAGTTGTGTGGGAGTCTCACCCAACCTTTGTGTGAGACACAGAGGAGCCTCACCCCCTTTGTGTGGGGATATCCATCTTCGTATCTAAATAAATTAGAGGCGTTGGTTCACATCAAAGAAAGATAAAATTTGCAATTTCCTCTTAAAGAATGTTATATTAAACCAACCAATTTTCTTTCTCCCTCTTTCCCATACTATTTGACAAGTTGACACTGTCAAATTTTGACCACGTATTTGAATAAATATATAAACAATAATATTATCATATCATATGTGATATTGTTGGATTCGTCGTAATAAGTAATTTTGAAATATTAACTTTTTATTTACTGTTATTATACGTAGATAAATATATTCGCGGTCAAACATGTATTTTGAAAACGGTAAAAAAAAATTTATGCAACTTAGTCTGGGACAGAGGGAGTATTACATTTTTATTAAATTAATTATCATGTATTTTCCTTCTTAAAAACGTTATATTAAACCAAACGAAAAATTGTCATATTTTTATAAAATTAGTTATTTTATAATATAATATGATGCATGATTGCCCACAACGCTCCTACAATCCCACTTTCGACAATAAACATTACGAAAGATATTCATATATTGCAATGATGACTTATAATATATTCAGTCTCTTGCAAGACTTTCTTATCGTAAGATCATGGATTAGAATGACAATAGAAAAAGAGCAAATGAAATTTGGGGGTTAAAGTACAATTACTTTTTTCTCCAGTGCCAAAATAAAAAATGCAAAAAGGATGGAGGGCTATCCTGCAAATTAACAAAAAATACACAAAACAACTCACCTCCTCCTTCTCGCATTCTCCGCCACCGCCGCCTCGCATCTCAACCGCCGTCGCCGCCTTACATTCTCCGCCATCACCGTCAATAGTCTCCGCACCTACGTTGTTTCCCGACCATCCCGCCATCACGCTACCTCCTGGACTTCGGCGTCAATGTCAACTCCTGGAATCGCGTGGCGCCAATGTCAAATTGGTTTGCCGACATCGTCCACAGATTCGGAATTGCGAGGGTTTTGCGATGTTGTCGTCATCGGAGTTCGATTCAGATGGAATTTACGCCGACGTCGTTTTAGAAGGGAGCGAATTCTCGGTGACGATTACAGTTGTCGAAAAGGCAGAGCGCCGCCGTCAGATTCGCGAGCTTCCGGTGAGGATTTGAAGCTTCGTTGTTCGGATAGATTTCCGGTGGGTAGCGTCGTCAACAACAATGTCGCAAATGGTTTCCGGCGGGTGGCGTCATCGTCGGCAACGTCAAAGTCGAATTCTGATAGCTAGGGCTAAGACGCGTCGGCGGATCGGATTTCCTTCGGATACCCATTTCTGTGGGAAGGAAACGGGCCAAATTCAGGTTATGGGCTGATATATTTTGGCTGTAAAAATCACACCTAACTAATTACACATCAAATGAAAAATAATTAACATCAAATTAAAACTCTAAATAATCAAATAATATAATATACTAAAATAGATATCAAACTAAAATACTTAATCATATAAAAACTCTAAACTATCAAATCATATTATACACTAAAATACACATCAAACTAAAATAGTTAAATATCAAATAAAAATACTACAAATACACTAAATTATAGTTAAAACATCAAAATAAATTCTAAATAAATACATCAAATAAAGATAGTTAAATATCAAGTAAATACACTAATGAAGTGTAATTAACTAAAAATAGTTAAACATCAAATAGAATTAGTTAAACCTCCAAAAAATAATAAATTAACATCCAATACAAAAATAAATACATATAATGCTCAAATAATCTAAAATCAGCTTGTTGGGACTTAGCAATTATTTACTGTCATACTGAGATGTTACACAACTACACTGTGATGGTTCAATTTTTTGTTTGATGGTTTACATATGTACTAATAAAGACGTTGTTATAAACAAGATATTCATATGCTTCACTGCACTAATACATTCCACTATTGTTGCATTGAAGCAACTTGTTAAACATCATTCATTATAAAAAGCTTCAAATGGCCCAATAAATCTCTAACATAAAACTGAGAAAAATTCAAATCAAGCTAAAACATCAATAGCAGTCAAGCGCCTCAACACTATCAACCATCATAACTGAAAAATCAATGTTTAACAATACATCCTAAATAATCAAATTCTAACCCCCCCCCCCCCCCCCCCGCGACTTTTTCACAGACTTGCCTTCTCCTGCTGGTTTTGAAGAGGATGACTCTCTTATTGCATCAACACACAGATCAAAGGTCGACTACAGTTCTCTATTCAAAGGAACACTTTCAGAGCATGGTTTCTCATACCATTTTTTATTAACTCATCAATGGAATCATAAAGCTCTACCTTGGAAAGCATTCTTGTGAAATAATATAAAACATCACATAGTAATTGAAACGTCAATATCTGTAATTAAAACGTCACAATAGCACAGACTATATCACTGGCAATGTAAGAAAAGTCAAATGCAGTATTTAAAACATCAATATCAAAATTTAAAAACATCAAACAGTACACACTAAAATATTAAAAGAACAAAACTAAACATCCATTGAATACTTAAATATGAATACACTACAAGCACCAAATACTGAAATTAAATCATCACACCAACACAGATAAACAATACTTAGAGCTTAAACATGAAAGATTAAACATAGAACATGAAAGATCAACAATAGTATTTAGAAAGTCACATATGCAAAGTAACAAAATTTACAGATCTTCTTTCATTCTTGATTGCAGCAACAATGACAAAAGCATTCTTAGACATCTAAAGAAAATCATCAGCAACAAAAAATTTTAGCACAAATAGTAACAAAACCCTAAGATATCACAAAAAAAAACTCAACATCAATTGTACACTTAAAACACTACAAGCATCAAATACTGAAATTAAATTATCACACCAACATAGATAAACAATACTTAAAACCTAAACATGAAAGATCAAACATAAAACTTGAAAGGTGAACAACTGTAATGCAAACAAAAATAAAAAAACAACAAAATATGCATAATAAATCTGAGCAAAGAGATTACATTCCAAGATAAATACGAAAGGAAGGTTGTATTATGTTCAGTCACTGGAAATCGAAGCTTTAGCCAGAAAATTTGTGGAAAATTCACCGGAGAATGAAGCGAATCTTCCTTGAGTCACTGCGTCCTTTTCCTGCGCAAGAAACATGGAAGAAAATGGAGAAAAAGATTGGTTGAATTGAAGGAAAATGGAAGAGAAATGAAGAGGAAGAGAAGAAGGAGCAGTTGCGCAGGAGAGAAGAAGGAGATGAGAGAGAATGCGTAAGAAAATAATGGGAGAAGAAGGGGAAAGATTGTTATTTATACCTAGACTTAAATGTAAAATAGTGAAATTTCACATCCAACCCCTGGACTTTTAAAACCTTTAATTAGAAACCACATGCTACATTCTTAACAATTTAATCACTAATCTCGCTGCGAGACCGTCTCGCACAAGACTTTGTCCTTACAATATATTTTTTCTCTCTTCCATGAAAATAAATAAAGAGTCTGTCTCTTGAAAGACGGTTTTTCCATAAGTTATGGAAAGACCAAGGTTTAAAGTGTAAATTAGAACAAATTAAGATAAAATTTTTGGGTTCCATGAATCAGGTTATAAACTTTATAACTACTACACTTTGAATAATAAATTTACTCTGCAATTTTGAGTGCTTTCTTTCACTGTGCAGCATCCACCAAAATTGGATGCAACTGTGGTGCCTCTGAAAATTGGGCACAGTTGTGGATGACGCATTCTCTTCCTTTTTTTTCACGCCTCATTTATAGAACGCATTCGCCGAATGCATCCTCAAATGCATGTTTTTTTTAAACAAATAGTTAAACAATAAAAATTTTAATTAAAATTATCATTCCATTCATTTTGAAGAATTTAGATGAGATGATATTATTAACAAAAAATGTCATGTTTATAAAAGAGATATTTTTAGTACTTCTAAGTTCTAACTAAGAATACTTTTAATATTTTATTTTTTAAAAATACAATTTTACTAAATTTTTAATGTAATTATTGATTAATTATAAATATATATTTCATACTTTTATCAATATACGGTTTATAATAAAAATATATTTCTATACAGATCTTTTATCCTTATAACTACATTATCAATTCCAAATTATAATATTTTTATCAACAAATAGTAAATTAAATTATATTCAAATTTTTAGCAGTAAATAAAATAAAATATTCATAAATGTGATTACTTATTTTAAATCGCGCATCATTATGATTGTAAGTATGACTTTTATGTTTAAATTTTTAAATAGAAGAAATTAAACGTAATATATAATCGAAATCGAATATCTATTCCATTTTTTTATACTCCTTCCGTTTTTCTATTTATGGCACCTTGGATTTAGGTGAACAAAATTGGTGGATGAAATTGAAGGTAGAAAGTAAAATATAGAATGAGTAGATGAAATTGAAAAATTGTTGATAAAAATAGGAAGTGTGCCAAATAAACAAAGTATTATTTATCACAATTTAAAATAAGTAATCACGTTTACTAATATTTTATTTTATTTACTACTAAAAATTTACTTAACTAATTTAGTTATAGAGTGGGTCTCCTGACAGGCGGCCTGTCCATAAGCTTATGGACAGGCCACTTATTTCTTACCTTATACACTGCATTTCTTAAATTACTTACAAAATTTAAAAATTTTGAAAATATTTTTTTATATCATATATTTTTATATTTTCACCTTCAAATACATATTATTACTTTTTTAACTTATAAAATGCAATATTTAAATTTTATAAAAAATTACAACATTTAAGGCAAATACCCCTAAGGACTGTCCATAAGCTTATGGAAAGGCCGCCTTTCCTGAGCCTTCCCTTAGTTATAACTTAAAGTATTATTTTCACCCAATGCATTCTCTTAAAAATTAGATTATAAATGCAGAATATTTGGAGGATGCATTTGCCAAATGCGTTCTCAACAAATTACGTTAAAAAAATTTGGAATATTCGTGAGGGCGCATTCACCAAATGCGCGATCAACATTTCTGGAAAAAAAGGTTAATTCATGAGGACGCAGTCCTCAGCCATGCAAAAAAAAGTGAAATTCATGAGAACGCATTCGCTGAATGCATTCTCCACCCTTGCATCTAGCACACGCTACTGTAGCCACAATAGTAGAATTTTCTCATGCAATTTTTGGCCCCATATTCTGAGTTTTAAAATTGCAACTAAGACGTTTTACCTTTTATTATTTCAATTAAACCACGTCTTTAAACCACGTCTTTCCATAAGCCTATGGAAAGATGGTCTTTTCGCAAGTGCGGATTTGATTGTATTTCTTAAACAAAGGGATTCAAAGGGGAATTAGATTTTTGAGAAAAGTGCGGATATAACTCTATATAACTGACGAAAGTGCGGATATAACCATGCGCTAATTGAAAATGCAGATATAACCCTATCTATTTAGGTTATGTGCAAATATAACCTTTTTAGGCAGTTGGAGGCCGGAATACAGTGAAAAAACTATTTTGCCCCTCTGTAAAAAAATAAAAATTTGAAAAACACTGAAATTACATTCCTATCCCTAAAGCCTTCTTCTTCATTTCTTTCTTCTTCTCGTCTTTTCCCAGACCCTTTTCTTTCTCTCCACCGTTTCTCTTCTCCTTCCCCTCTTCGTTTTTCTCTTCTTACCCAATCTGTTTCATTGATCCTCAATTTTAGGGTTGGTGGTTTTGCCGGTGGCGTTGTGGATTCATCAATTTTCCGGTAATTGACTCAGCGGTATTGGAAATGGCGGTGGTGGTGGCCGGAGCTAGGGTTTCAGTGGAGGGCTAGAATGTGGTTGTGTTGGGATTGTCGGCACTGGCGTAACTGGGAATTTGGGGTGGTGCTAGGGTTCGAGGTGGCGCTAGGGTTCAGGGCATGTGGTGGTGCTAGGGTTTAGGGGCAGGTGGTGGTGCTATGGCGGGGTGGCACGAGGTGGGACTAGGGGTTGTGGCAGGTGGTGGCGCTATGGCAGGGTGGCATAAGGTTGCGCTATAGCGAGGTGATGTTATGGCGGGGTGGTGCGCACAAATTCTATGGTGGTGGGGCTCTGATTCTATAGTGGTCAAGGAGGGAAGAATGGTGGTGGGTTTGGTGGCGGAGGAGGGAAGAATGGTGGCAGAGGTGGGATCAGGTGGCGGAGGAGGGAAGAATGGTGGTGGCGGGGCTTTGGTGGTGGTGGAGCCCAGCCGACCCTGTTCTAGAAAAGGGCGGTGCTGAGGAAGAATCTGGCGGGGAGCAGTAGCAGCGGGTGGTGGTGGTGGTCTAGCGGGTGGTGGTGATGGCCTGGCGATAGGCCCGTCAAATGGGTCGGGTGATCCGTTGGATAACCGTTACCCATATACTATTTTCACTTATTGGATAAGACTTATTGGATAATGACCTATTGGATAATGACCCATTGGGTTAATGGATATAATTGGGTTGTAGTTATTGGGTTTAGTTGGGTTGGATAATGGATTATCCGTTGGATAATTTTGGGTGGGTCGAGTTGGGTTGGGTAACGGGTGACCTGTGGATAATTTCATATCATAAGATAACAAAATTTTCACAAGTTTGATTACGAATGATTTAATTTTTCCCTAACACGTATAATCATTTTAGAAACGATCAAATTCTCGATTTATCATATTTATCGATTTCGGTTCATGTCTTAATCAATTTTAATTTGAACCAATTAAAAATTGATAAAAGATCTTGATGAAAGGAGTAGAAGTAGTATTTAAGAAACTTTTACTAAATTTGAAAAATCTCCTCCATGAAATATGAAGATTTTTAAAAATATTTTCTTTTTTTGAACATAAGAAAATAATAAATGAAATCCCCACATTTTGCCACTCGAATAAATATTTCCTCTTTTGCAGTTATGTACACGATTCAGCCTATATAAAAAAATGATTAGAGTTAATCGTAATTTTTCATTCCAAGTAAAATGTTACGTGGCTTATCCATTTAAAGTTTAAATTGTTGAAAATACCAATAATCCATTAAGTATATACTGAATTATCCATTGGGTATAAACTAATTATCAATTGGGTCTATACTAATTATCTATTGGGTCTATACTAATTATCCATTGTGTCTATACTAATTATCCATTGGATCAAACTAAATGACTCATTGGGTATAGGTCATTTATTTGGGTGAAGCGTGAATTACCCATCAAGTCCTTATTCTTTCTCAGTTCTCAGTTCTCAGTTCTCACTTCCCAGTCTGCGTTTTGTTTCATCAGTCCGCGTTTTGTTCATCAATCGGTCTGCGTTTTGTTCATATTCGGGTTCATAATATTATATTATGTAATATAATATTATGTATTATATTATATTATATTTAATAAAAATAAAAAATATATAATATGTTGGCTTTGTAAACTTGACGAAACTAACGAACAATATTACTTGAGATCGAGCTCGAGCTCAAATACTGTACGAACTCGAATATTGTACGAACTCGAATGTTGTATGAGATTGAGCTCGAATAATGTACAAACTCGAATACTGTACGAGATTGAACTCGAATAATGTACGAACTCGAATACTGTACGAAATTGAACTCGAATACTGTACGAGATTGATCTCGAATATTGTACGAACTCGAATACTGTACGAGATTAAACTCGGATATTGTACGAACTCGAATACTATACAAGATTGAGCTCGAATACTGTACGAACTCGAATACTGTATGAACTCGAATACTGTACGAGATTGAGTTCGAATATTGTACGAACTCGAATACTGTATGATATTGAACTCGAATACTGTACGAACTTGAATACTGTACGAGATTGAGCTCGAATATTATACGAACTCGAATACTGTACGAGATTGAACTCGAATATTGTACGAACTCGAATGTTGTACAAGATTGAGCTCGAATACTGTACGAGATTGAACTCGAATACTGTACGAACTCGAATACTGTACGAGATTGAGCTCGAATATTGTACGAACTCGAATGCTGTACGAGATTGAGCTCGAATACTGTACAAACTCGAATACTGTACGAGATTGAGCTCGAATACTGTACGAGATTGAACTCGAATATTGTACGAACTCAAATGTTGTACGAGATTGAGTGTGAATTTTGTACGAACTCGAATACCGTATGAGAATGAATTCGAATACTGTACGAGCTCGAATACTGTTTGAACTCGAATATTGTACAATATTGAACTCGAATAATTTATGAATTATAATTTGTATAATTTGTGAATTATAGTGAATATTTATGTTAAATATTACACATGCATTTAATTGGGTAATTTTGGATATTTATTGGGCATTTGTTATGTTCCGTTAACATAATATGGGACCCATTGAGATCAAAATTTCCCATTAACATAATTATTCTCATCCCAAATCCTAAAAAATAATGTGCATTTAACACCTGATCTCATTGGATAATGACAACTTGTAACCCAAATCGATAGAAAATGTTTAATGATAACTTATTGGGTTAATTATATAATGATTTATTGGATAATGACTTATTGGATAATATATTTTAACTTGTTAACCGTATATGGCAACTACAGCTAACATTAGTCATAGCTGATATCCTAGAATCAATCAAATCATATCTGTTAATATCCTAGAATCAATCAAATCATAGCGGTTAATATCCTAGAATCAATTAGTCCAGATATGATTAGCAGATTGTACCCTATATATACTTGTATTCAACAATGAAATAATCAACAATCTCATTTACCAAATTACCTGTTATACACTTTTACATGGTATCAGCCTAAACACGATCACAATCATGTCTTCCGAGTCTGCTATTGGTTCCACCAATGCACTGGTACTCGCTTCTGCTGGCTCCGACTCGAGCCCTAGCTTCAACTTTCCCAATCTTGCGATTCGCCTCGATCGCACAAATTACTCCCTATGGAGAAGTACAATCCGCTCGGCACTCGAAGCCTTTGGCCTCGACTCATTCATCAACCCACAAGAGCCACCTCCCGCCACCATCACCACTGCTGCTGTGCCGCAAACCGACCCCGCTGATCCAGCCACCGGGAAACCTGCCGGAACAGAACCAAATCCGGCATACGCATCCTGGATGCGAAAGGATCGCATTGTGCTGCTATGGCTCCGGTCCACCCTCTCCACGTCGCTCCTCGGCATTGTCGCACGAGCTACCTCCACGGCGGAAGCTTGGCAAATTCTTGCCCGGACTTTTCAAGCCCAATCCGGTGCCAGGCAAATGCATCTCCGGCAACAGTTGTAGTCGATGACCAAGGGCTCGATGAGTGTCCTGGAGTATTTCGATAAAAAGATGGCTCTTATGGATTCCCTTGCCGATTGCCTCTGTCTCGTGTCCGATTCTGAATTCGTCGGATTCTTGCTCTATGGGCTGGGATCGCAATTCTCCGCCCTCCGATCGGCAATCGCGCTCCGATCAGATCCGGTTAGCTCCGATGAATTGCTGGGCTTCCTCCTCCAGGAAGAGGCGCGTCAAGAGGAGGAGGTCGCTTCCCTTTAGCTGCCGTCGGCCAATCTTGCCCACCGCAACACCGGTCGCCGATCAACGCCGCCGTCCTCGTCAGCTCCCGCCGCCGTCGGCAAGGGGTGGTCGCCTTCTCCAGAACGCGCGTCTGAGCAGTCTGGTCTTCTTTGCCAGATTTGTCAAAAACATGGGCATGATGGGCTAAATTGCTTCAATAGACTCAACACAAGGACCTTTCCTCCCACTAACAGGAATGCTTTGGCCCGTCTTCGTCAAGGTCCAAACAACAAATCAGCCTTCTTTGTGTCTTCTTCAAGCCCATCTGACATTGGCGATGCTTGGTATGTGGACTCCGGTGCGACTCACCATGTGACCTCCGATCCGGGCAACCTCACTCTACAGAACACTTACAACGGTAATGACCAACTCACAGTTGGGGATGGTACATCTCTTCCGATTACTCATTTTGGCAAATCTTTTATTTCTGATAAACATGCTGCTAAACCCCTTGCACTCAATAATATTTTGGTTGTTCCTAAAATTACTAAAAGTTTGGTTAGTGTGTCTAAAATTACCCGTGATAATCAAGTATTTGTTGAACTTCACTCAGACCACTGTCTTGTTAAGACCTTGCAGGGTCAAGTTCTTCTAAGGGGAACCGTTGAAGACGATCTCTACCGCTTTCCATCGTCGTCTCAATCCCAGCCCACCCCAGTCGGTTCTCCCGCTTCCTTTCTTGCAGAACGTACATCCCTTCATTGTTGGCATCACCGCTTGGCGCACCCGTACGAGTCTGTCCTTCGTCGCACTATTTCGAGTCATAATCTTCCTGTTTCATGCAATAAATTAGACACTGTTTGTGGCTCTTGTCAGCTTGGCAAAAGTCACCGTTTTCCATTGTCTTCTCGAACTAGTTTTTCTTCTAAACCCTTTGAAATAATACATACCGATGGCTGGGGTCCATCTTCTGAGCTCTCTACAAATGGTTGCCGTTATTACCTCAGCTTTATTGACGACTGTACCAAATTTACTTGGCTCTATTTTCTAACAACCAAAAACCAAGTCTACCCCACTGTTGAACTATTCCTTAAGCTCGTCCAAACCCAATTCTCTGCCCAAGTCAAAACCTTCCAGTCAGATTGGGGTGGCGAATACTGCAATGTTTCTACCCTCCTTACTTCCCTTGGAATCCACCATCGTGTCTCCTGCCCTTACACCCTTGAACAAAATGGCTCTGCAGAACGTCGTAATCGCATGATTGTTGAAAAAGGACTCGCTCTGCTCGCTCACTCCCATCTTCCATCCAAATACTGGGAACAGGCATTCTATACATCTGCTTATCTCATCAACCGTACCATCACACCTACCCTATCCAACAAATCTCCCTATGAATGCCTTTACAACAAAGTCCCCAACTACAGTCTTCTTCGTTCCTTTGGATGCCTGTGCTACCCTTTCCTTCGTCCCTACACTGCCAACAAACTTGAATACCGCTCCCTCCCTTGTATCTTCCTTGGCTATAGTTCCAAACACAAGGGCTATCAGTGTCTTCACCTTCCCACTTCCAGGACCTACATCTCTCGATTTGTCGTCTTTGATGAATCTAACTTTCCTTATCCTGCCATGTCATCGCCTGGCTCCTCTCACCTTTCATCTGACTTGGTTCCACTGTCCCCTCTACCACACGTAGCCTCTACTCGGTCTCTCGTGGTTCTAACTACTGTTTTACCCGATCCATCTGCTCCTTCTCCTGTCTCTCTGGATCCACCTTCCCCCCCATCCCATTCAACTCCTTCTGCAACATCTACCGCATCCTCCAATGAGGCTCCTGCATCACCTACCACATCCTCTAGTGACCCTTCTGAGTCATCAATCCCATCTTCCCCCTCTCAGTCTAGTCCTGACTTACCTCATTATCCAAATGCTCCCACCTGGTTTCGTCCTCCCGATCAGTCCACTCATACTATGACCACTCGTTCCGCTACTCACTCTCTCAAACCCAAGGCCCTTTTAGCCACTAAATACCCTTTACCCACAACCCTTACTGCCTCCCTTGAACCTAAAATTTTCCATCAAGCATCCAAAGACCCTAACTGGCAGCATGCTATGCAGAATGAATTTGATGCCTTAATGTTTAATCAGACTTGGGACCTAGTCCCTCGTCCCTTGAATGCTAATGTGGTTGGTTGTAAGTGGGTTTACAGGATCAAAAGGAAGTCTGATGGCTCTATTGAGCGCTATAAGGCGCATCTCGTGGCTAAGGGCTTTCATCAGGAGGCTGGTGTGGACTACTTTGACACCTTCAGTCCGGTTGTCAAACCCACTACCATCCGTCTTGTCTTGAGCTTGGCTGTTTCTGCTGGTTGGCCTCTTCGGCAGGTGGATGTCAACAATGCCTTTCTTCATGGTGATCTCTCTGAGACAGTTTTCATGGATCAACCGCAGGGCTTTGTCGCACCAGACAAACCTTCTCATGTGTGTCGCCTAAAAAAAGGCCCTTTATGGTTTGAAACAAGCTCCCCGTGCCTGGTTTCAAAAGTTGACTGCCTCTTTAGTTCATCACGGGTTTCGGGCATGTGTTTCCGATTCGTCTCTATTCGTGAAGCAATCTGGTGCTTATGTTGTATACGTTCTTGTGTATGTTGATGATCTTGTTATCACAGGTTCCCATGCCACATTCATTGATAAGTTTGTTAGTCTTCTACATCGTGACTTTGCGCTTAAGGATCTTGGACCGCTTCACTATTTCTTGGGAATTGAGGTTACTCGAAGGGATTCCATGTTGCAGCTCTCTCAGCAAAAGTTCATCTTCGATATCCTTGAACGAAGTGACATGACTGGAGCTCGCCCAATCTGTTCTCCTGCTGAACTTGGCTCACGTCTTGTTACTGATGGCAAGCCTCTTCCAGATCCGTCTCTTTATCGCAGTATTGTTGGTGCTCTCCAGTATGTCACCATTTCTCGCCCAAAAATTTCCTATGCTGTCAACCGTGTCTGCCAGTTTATGCATGCCCCTACGGAGACTCACTGGTGTGCTGTCAAACGAATTCTGAGGTATCTCAAAGGTATTATCACTTCGGGATTGGTTCTTCAAAAGGCACGGGATTCTCGGTTAGTGGCCTATTCTGATGCGGGTTGGGCCTCTGATCCCGATGATTGCAGATCTCAGCACGGCTTTGCCATTTACTTTGGTGGTAATCTTATCAGTTGGTCCTCTAAGAAGCAGCAAGTGGTTGCTCGTTCTAGCACTGAAGCAGAGTACCGGGCTACAGCCTTTGCCTCAGCTGAACTCATCTGGCTTTTGCAACTTATTCAAGAAATGCATATCCAAGTGACATTGCCTCCAATCCTGCTTTGTGACAACCTTAGTGCCACTTTTCTCTCTGCTAATCCGGTATTCCATCAGCGGTCCAAGCATATTAAGATCGACTATCACTTTGTCAGAGAACAGGTTGCTTCCGGTGATCTTGTTGTTCGTCATGTTCGGTCTCTTGATCAAATTACGGATATGTTTACAAAGGCTGTTGGAAACCACCATTTCACCTCTCTCCGATCCAAGCTTCATGTTCTTCCTCGCTCATGAGCTTGTGGGGGGGTGTTAACCGTATATGGCAACTACAGCTAACATTAGTCATAGCTGATATCCTAGAATCAATCAAATCATATCTGTTAATATCCTAGAATCAATCAAATCATAGCTGTTAATATCATAGAATCAATTAGTCCAGATATGATTAGCAGATTGTACCCTATATATACTTGTATTCAACAATGAAATAATCAACAATCTCATTTACCAAATTACCTGTTATACACTTTTATTGGATAATGACTTATTGGATAATATATTTTAACTCATTGGGTCATATGAATACCTCATGGGTTATCCAATGAGTTATCCATTTAATGACCTAACTCATTTATGACCCAACCCATTATGGCCCATTTAATAAACGGGTTAATTGGATAATGACCCATTGAATAATGATCCATTGGGTTTGGATAATGGGTTTATCCAATTAACCCATTTGACGGACCTACCTGGCGATGGCGGTGATGGTCCCCCGGGATCATGAACTTGACTTGAGTTTTTTTGGCACTAATAAGGGCATAATTGTCCTTCCAGTTTAAGGCTTGGGTCATAAGGGTATTTTAGTCTTCGCAAGTGAGTCAGTGGCCAGAATTTGTTAGTCAACGCTGGAATCATGGTCAGGGGATTATATTTGCACTTTCATTCAATAGTCAAGATTATATTTACATTTTTTAATTGAGAGTTATATCTGCATTTTTCTCAACATATATGATTATATTTGCTTATTACCCTAGATTTTTAATAGTCTCTCAACTCATATTGGTTTACATGCAAATGTTAACATGAACATGCACCATAAAGCTTTCTGGGTCTCTGTCCAGCTCCCGTAGTTGGGGCTCTCATCTGCTAATCCACTCAATGTTTTAGCGATACAGAATTGGGCCCAAATTAATGCAAAATCTTCTTTCTTTCCTACCATACTTGCTATAATAATAATAATAATAATAATAATAATAATATATATATATACTTGCTATAATAATATATATATATATATATATATATATATATATATATATATATATATATTAGCCCTGGAAAAACCAAATTTTAAACTGAAAAATAAAACAAAGGGAGATAAAATTTTTTGGGTTACATTAATTGGGTCATAAACTTTATAACTACTACATGTAGCATAATAAAATTTTATTATTGCAACTAAAACATTTTACCTTTCTATTATTCGAATTAAAATTCATCTTTCCATAAGCCTATGGAAAGACGATCTTTCCCAAAACTTTGTCATATATATATATATATTTAGAAATTAATAACTATACAAAAAATATATTGAAGAAATATATGAAGAAAAATCTAATAAAATTTCACGTACTAATATTTTGATGTGCATCTAAATTTTTTATATTTTCACATTCAAATACACATTATTACTTGTTTTAATTTATAACATATGATATTTAATTTTTCTAAAATTTGTAATATTTAATGTAAAAATTTGGGGGTTTATCCATAAGATTATGGATATGCCACATTTTCGGAGACTTCCACTTTCAATATTATGATTTGTGCATTACAATATTATACTCCCTCCGTTTTTTTTTCATTGGCACCTCTCTTTTGGTGTTAGAATTGAGGAGGTGCTAAATGAGTGGATGAAATTGAATTGAAAGAAGAGAAAGTAAAATGAGTGGATGTAAAAACCTTAAACTTGCCCAAAATAGCAAGTGCCAATTAAAAAAAAATACCACTTTTAGTAAGTGTGCCAATGAAAAAAAAACGGAGGAAGTATATAATCACAATCAAATTATGATAGTACACAATCTCACATAAGATAATGCACATCCTCACCTTTCTGAGAGGGTGTTTGTATTAGTCTATATATAATATATATATATATATGTATTTTTGGTAAATCTGTATTTGCATATGATTAGGTTTTCATAGTTTTGCTTATTCTCTAAGCAAGCCCTTGTATAAATACCCGTTGATATGATGAATGAAATTAGAACAATTTTACCAAATTCTTATACAGTTTTACATGGTATTAGCCTAACCGACCCTCCCTCTCTCCAGAATTAAAATCGCAAACCCTACCCATTAACCCTTGCCGCCGCCGCCGACAAAATACCCACCACCACTGCTGATCCCCTCGATCTCGCCCCTTCCGATGGTACTTACCTACTCTCCAGTTTCGCCTTAATTGCCATAATTATTCTATATGGCGCCAATCCATCAAGTCCGCTCTCGTGGCTTGTGATTTGAACTCTTTTTGCCTCTCGGATTCGACACCGCCTGAAGTGCTGGCGGCCTCCACCGATCCCACCAAGATGCAGCGAACTGTCCATAAATTTATGGATATGCCACATTTTTTAAAATTTTCTTTTGTATGAAATATAAAATAACCTCGTGTCAGAGTCAGTGGTTTAAAATAAAACTTTGTGCATGCTAAGATTTCATCGTATTTTTAAGTAAGATTTTGAAAACGATGACAGTGATTTTTCGAGGTTGTAAAATTCTCTTATGGGTGGAACTAACCTAAGACTCGTCGAGCTTTACAGTAGTTATAGTAATAATTAATTACTATGTTGATATTATCAATAATGCTTAAAAAGCTCTGATAAGAAAATCTTTAAAAGCTGTGGTGGAGCTAACCTCGGACTCGTCGAGCAAAATGAAAGTTGGCACGTCTGCAATCAAACCACGTGATTGGGTCGGAGCAAACAATTTTTTAATGTCAATTTCTTGAATAAATATTGCTACTTAGGGCTTTGTGAGGGTTGTTAGTGAAATTATTTAGCACAATCTTTTTAATATTATCGCTAAGGCTTTGGTAGTGATGTTGCACCAATCATGGATGCACAGAAGGCTTGAAAATACATAAACAAAGATAGCTAAAGTAAGTACTAAGAAGAAAGGAACTTTATATATGTGGGAATGGGTTTATATAATTGTATCTCAACTGACAGATACTATATGATCGATGCAAATAAAATATACTTTAATCGTACAACTGTTTAGTATTAATTTTATTATTTTAGCTTTAGTAATAATGGCCATGAAAATTAAAAGAGATGTGACTGTAGGAAGGAAAAGTAATAAAGAAATAAAATAATGATGATGACTGAAAATATTTCTACAATAAGAATGAGTGGAACATAAAAGGGAAGGAGGACAATAATAATGAAATGGAGAGGGTAATACATTTTAATACACTACCCATTAAATCATGAGATGTGCTCTTGTGAACTTTAAACAGGGGTCTTTCTGTAAAAAAAATAACACAAAAATTTATTTTCCCCAAATTTATTAGCAACTTATAAAATAATTCTTTACCAATCAAAATGTTTAATAATTACATAATAATCCCTGCCCAAACTTTGGACTGCCTTAAACAAAACTTGGGGTTAAATCATACTTCTTTCGTACTCGCACATGGATTAAAGAAGAGGGCTAGTGAATGAAAGAAAAGTGAGGGATGAAGAAAAAAAATGAATAAAAATAATAAATGATTGTTTAAAAAAATAGGAATAAAGTAAGAGCGAGTCTTAATTATGACAGTCGCCTGCCATAAGTTTATTTTTTTACCTTATACAATGCATTTATTAAATTACATACTCCCTCCGTTTCACTAAGAACACATTAGGTTTAGACTCTTGGATTAACGTGAAGAAAACGAGAGGTTGAAATTGAGTGTAGAAAGTAAAAAGTAGAATGAGTGAATGAGATTGTATGAATCTTGCCAAAAATGAAAAATGTGTCATTTAAAAAAAATATCCCAATAAGGCAAGTGTGCCAAACTTAGTGAAACAGAGGGAGTACTAAATTAAAAATTTTAAAATATATTTTTATATTTTCATATTCAAATACATATTATTACGTGTTTGAACTTAAAAAATACAATATTTAAATTTAAGTTCATCTCTTGAAAGACAGTCTTTCCATAAGCTATGGAAAGACCAAGGTTTAAACTGTAAATTAGAAGAAATGAAGGTAAAATTTTCGGGTTGCATGAATCGGGTTATAAATTTTATAACTACATCGCGTTGCATAATATATTTTTAATATTGCAACTTAAATCTTTTACCTTTTTATTATTTTAATTAAACCTCTTCTTTTCACAAGCTTATGAAAAAATAATCTTTCCCAAGACTTTGCCTTTAAATTTTATAAAAAGTTACAATATGTAAGATAAAAAATGCATTGAATTGTCAATGAAGGAGACTTTCTCATGAAGTAAAGTCAGAACAAAATAGCTGATTATTCAAAAATATAGGAAGACTTTCTCATGAAGTAAAGTTAGAACAAAATAGCTGATCATCCAAAAATATAGGAACAAAATAGTGGTAAGGAATAAGTATATATGTGTTACACTGATGGTATCTTCTTATCCATTCACTAAAATATATTTCCTTTGTCCTGCTATTAGTGAACAAGGAGATTAAAAGAAGAAAGTATATGTATGTATATAATAAAAGTTGAGATCAGATAAAAATATACTCCAAAGTAAATATAAAATTTCAAATGAAATAGATTCAAATGAAGAAAGTAGGAGTCCGTCTCTTGAAAGACGGTCTTTCCATAAGTTATGTAAAGACCAAGGTTTAAAGTGCAAATTAGAAGAAATGAAGATAAAATTTTTGGGTTGCATGAATTAAGTTATAAACTTTATAATTACTACACGTTGAATAATAAGTTTTTAATATTGCAATTAACACCTTTTACCTTTTATTATTCTAATTAAACCTCATTTTTCCATAAGTCTGTGGAAAAATGGTGTTTTCCAGGAGTTTTCTATAAAGGAATAGGAATAAAGTAAGGTGAACCTTTACATCCAAAATTAATAAATAAGAAAAATAGTGAGACGGACATATTTTAGAGGTTCTGTATTAATCACATAATCAGGGCCGGTTGTGGGCAAGCCCAAACAGCCCTACAGAACCGGGCCCCAAAATTTTTGGGGCCCCAAAATAATATGCATGTGTATTATATATATTAGGAAAAAAATAAATTCAGAATGTAGGAAAAATATTATTCGATTTAAGTAAGATTATGTAGAAAAATATTTTAGATAACAGGTAGAAAAAATAAAACACTTTTTAACTCCGCCTGTGTTATGTACACTGCCGGTCCCCAGCCCGAAAAAGGAGGAGGGAAAAGTATAGTTTTTGATGTAATGAAGGGCCTCATTTTTCATTTAGAACAGGGCCTCCAAATTGTCAGAGACGGCCCTGCACATAATACATTAATTAACAGCATTTCCCCATGTTCCCAAAATCTGAAAAAATGTACTCCAGAAGGAACATACAACTAGATATGGCAATCCAAAAGAAACCTCTATATTATTTCATATTGGTAATCTTGTCTAGTTAAAATCAATTGGCCTCTAACCCCGTCCTTAATTTGTCCTTGTTTAAGCACATGATATTCCTTTAAAGAAGCACTATGAGTCCTATATATTTATAAAAATAGGAGCACTATGAGTGAAAGGGAATGTTTTCTTTGAAATGAACAATAAAATGAAAGTAAAGGAGTGATTAAAGTAACAATACTTTATTTTAACGTATGAAAATGGTGGTTTATTATTAGTAAAGAGTGGGTCTTCTGACAGGCGGCCTGTCCATAAGCTTATGGACATGCCACTTATTTCTTACCTTATACACTGCATTTCTTAAATTACATACAAAATTTAAAATTTTTAAAAATATTTTTTTATATCATATATTTTTATATTTTCACATTCAAATACTCCCTCCGTCCCTGCCGAATCTGCACACTTTTTGGTCAACTTTCTCAAGACACGTTTGACCATAAATTTCAACTAGTATATAGATACCAATATCACCATGTGAGATATTGGTGGATTCTCTGCATGCTATATTTTCTAAATATCAAATTTTAACACACCGTTAATATACGTAACTAAAGTTATCGTTGGTCAAACATGACCTGAGAAAGTTGATCAAAAAGTGTGCACATTCGGCTGGGACGGAGTAATACATATTATTACTTGTTTTAACTTATAAAATGCAATATTGAAATTTTATAAAAAATTACAACATTTAAGTCAAATGCCCCTGAGAACTGTCCATAAACTTATGGAAAGGCCGCCTTTCCTGAGACTTCCCCATTAGTAAATTTGCATTTCAATAAAGAAGGTGATGTAAGAATTATCAAATACAGAAAAAGACAGCATGAACATATCTCTTTTTTTCTTTTTTGCTAGCAAACATATCTTAGATCGATTGAATGCAATAGAATTCTCTATGCAACAATTAAAATGCATGCGAATAATCTCTACATTATAATGCCCTAGCATAGGTGTCAATTTGCAGTTGATCTCTTTTGGTTAGGGCTGCTACTAGTCTCCTTTTCTTTCTGTTGGAAAAAATAATATAAAATTCTAGACATACTCGTAACTTTAGTGTTATTTTGGCAAATTCACATTTTACCTGGTTATATTGCCACTTTCAATTTAAAATTATAGTCATTTTATCACTTGACTCTATGTTTAATTTTAATTCAATAGAATTTCAAATTGATGTTATTTAGCTTGATTTTAAATAGCTTTTCCTATTTTAAACTATGCTTATTTTAATTCAATTCAATACAGTTTATTTTATTTCAGTAGAAAATTAGTACTCCCTCCGTCCAACCTCTATCTGTACCACAATCATTATCTTTTGAAAAAAATATTTGACCATTAATATATTTACCTGCGGCAAATAAAAAGTTGATATTTATTACCTGTTATGATTAATTCAACAATACCATATGCGATAATATTGTTGTTCATATATCTATTCAAGGACAAAGTTTTGGGAAAGACTGTCTTTCCAAACGCATAAGAAAAGACGGGGTTTAATTAGAATAATAAAAAGTAAAAGGTTTTTGTTCAATATTAAAATTATACTATGCAACATGTAGTAGTTATAAAATTTATAACCCGATTCATACAACTTAAAAATTTTATCTTCACTTATTCTAATTTGCACTTTAAATCTTGGTCCTTCCATAATTTATAGAAAGATCATCTTTCAATAAGCGAACTCTTATTCAAATATGCGATCAAATTTTATTAAAAAAAAAGAGTGCAAATAAAATTAAAACAGTAAAATATGGGGATAAGTTAAAATAAAGTGAGGGAAGATCCCAAATGGAAACGCCACACGTCAGTCATCTATACGCCCTACTTGTTTCAACAGTTGTACCATCGGCTCCATCCAATCACAAACCATTCTGAAACTCCGAGGAGGAGGAGGCCATATTCGTCCACCCGCTCGCCTACGGAACCACCCTACACCTCCGCCACTTGTCATCCTCCGGTTGCTTCCCACATCTCAGGTCAACCCCAGAACAGCAAATTACCCTACTCCGCAGAGTAGCGTGTATTAAACTCTTCGTTTGTTAAGGTTGGTGCCAAATTAGGACCAATAATTGCGCGACTTAAATAGGTTAAAGTTAAACCCTCCTTAAGCTTCCATCATTTCTGCTTTTTCCCAAATTCAGAAATTGTTTTTTGTTGTTTTTATCTGGATTTTGATTCGTTATTGCCAAGTTTGGAAGCTTTCTATTTGTGTTTTGTCTTTAATTTTTGACTGGATCCTTTTCAGTTCTTACATATAGAAAGTATTTGGTTTATAAATATCGCGGCATCACAGATCGCTGGTTTCGTAAGATTAGCGATAAAGTAAGAAGAAATTGGTCTGTTGTGAGATGGGGAGAGGAAAGATTGTGATCCGTCGAATCGACAACTCGACTAGCAGGCAAGTGACGTTTTCGAAGAGAAGAAGTGGGTTGTTGAAGAAGGCTAAGGAGCTAGCCATACTTTGTGATGCTGAAGTTGGGGTGATTATCTTCTCAAGCACATCAAAGCTCTACGAGTATGCCAGTTCTAGGTAAATCATCATCTTTGTGTTTTAGGTTTATTATTCCCATTTTCTTCAATTAAGCACTGCTCCCTCCATCTCAGCTAAATTTGCACAGAATTTTTTCCACGGTATTCGATAAAAATGTTGATGTATAGAAGCTGCTTATAATAACGATGTATAAAAAGTTGTAGATACTTAAATAGGATATTACTTAAATAGGATATTATAGATACTTAAATGTTTGAATATACATTTAAGTTTGACTAAAAACCAAATATGTGCAGGTTTAACTGGGGTGAATGATATGCATGTGTGTGCTGTGGCTAGATTACTTATTTTTCTTTTTCGTTTTCTTTTTGCTTGTTGAGCTGTGTAATTTTATTTTATTTTTGGCGGAAATATTGGCTGTTATTATGCGAGAGAAATGATTTTTCTGCAGGATGTCTTGATCACATCTGACTATTAGGTTAGGGCACTGAATTAAAGAAAGCTACAGATGGGTTTACAGATTTTTTGAGTGGTTGAATACTCATCTGGGACATGATGTTTTGAGTAGTGTTATGCTTTGAGGGAAACAAAGTTTGTGTTTAATTTCTAAGTTTATATACAGAGCAGTGCAAATGATTTACACTCTTCGATATATAGGAAATGCTGCCAAGTTGCATTAAGAGACACAATGAATCAGAAATACACAAGTTCCCATTTCATGTCTTTTTTCTTCTGACGGAGCCATTTGAATTTGCTTGTTTATTTGCAAGCTAGGAATAAGTGGATCCAACTCCCAAATTAGGATATTCAGTTGAGATCAGTGTATTGCTATCCTTATTTCATGATATACTGAAACCACTCTCAGTACACCCTCCCCCTGTCCTACCCAAATCAGCACAGAATCTTTTTTTTCAGTCAAACATTCCGAACTTTGACCACGTATTTGAATACATATATGAACAATAATTTATTGTGTGAGATATGGTTAGATTCGTCGTAGCATGTAGTTTTTAAATATCTAATTTTTATGTGTGGTTATTGTTCGTAACTGCACGTATCTCCGGTCAAACATGTTTATTGGAGAACGTGAAAAAGATTCTGTTCAAGTTTGGATGAGACGGAGGGAGAATTGGTTTTTTCGAATGATGCATACTTTTTTTACGATAAATATTAACTTTTCATATTCACTCTACACTCACTTTCGACTCTTATATATACTTAGATTTAAGCCATCGCCGGTTAATTTGTCTTTCAGCTTTTGCTTTCCGCTCCAAACTATTAATAGTTCCAAAACAAGGGCTAGGTTTATTGTAAGAAAATAGTGGGTTTGTAAGAAATTCCATGATCTTGTACATAATCTCTGGTTGTTTGGTTGATTGCAATTGTCAGGAATTAGTTCAGGACTAATATTTTTCCTTGTTAATTTGGGTGACTGAACATGAGCAGTATGAAATGTATGATGGAAAGATACAACAAAATGAAAGAGGAGAACCAGCAGCTCCTCGACTCTATTTCTGAGGTCAAGGTATGTATCAACTCTACAAATTTACTGAATTAGTTGGATGGATTTTGGCTACACCACCATGAAGTATGAAGCTTGTCATTGTTTCTGTACGACTGTGTTTGACGGAGTTCATAAACGGATTTATCTACAATTATAAGCAGATTTAGGTGTTAAAAAGGAGTTTATTTTAAGAGTAGGGGATATTCTTGGGGAAAAGCTAGTAGAAGCCGGGCGGCATTTTTTTCAAAATTAAGTCAGCTTTGATTATAAGTACAGCGCAACCAAACGCAACCTATACATGTCCTTTTGATTCACCTATTTTTGGCTACACATCAACTCCATCACCATTCTCTAATCAGCATTCACTTTTTATCACATCATATTCCAAATCTTCAAAAACCTTGTTTGTATATAAACCCTACATATTCTTACTCTATATGCAAACAATGGCCCAACATTAATTCTTTCCCCTTAATTCATGAGAGACGACTCAAACTACATCCAGCCTGAACTAGGTCTCAGGTTCAACTAATTGTATAACATGGTCCAAGTTTAATTGAGATCTAATGGTTCAAATTTTACAAAGAATAAAGTCTAAAATCTAGTGATCTGCTGATATACTAATCAAGTTCAAAAGCTTGCTTGAATGAGAAAGCTTAAACTAGTTGATTATTGCGTGCTTTTGACCTCATTTTTCGACTATTTGTACGTAAATACGCTCTCGAACCAAAGATGTCGATTCATTAGCATCAGAAACACTGATCAAGATGCAAAAAATAATTATAAGATCAGCTTTCTTCCAGATGGATATATAGGTTGATTCGCCAGGAATAAGATTGGCTCGTGATCAATTCCGCGGTAGCGAGAGCTGAGCAAACACCCAGATATACTCCATCCGTCCCATCAGTAATTGCTTAATTGCTTTGGGGGAGTCCAACCTTTTAAACTTTTACCATAAATATCTATAGTTGCCTATAATAATACCGCATAAAAAATTGATATTTGAAAAATATATGTTAAGCTGAATATAACAATATCTCACGTGATATTTTTATTACATATAGATCAATTTATATTTACGATCAAAATTGACAAAGGTGGACTCCTCAAAAAGCAATTATGCAATTACTGGTGGGACGGGGGAGTAGTGTTTAGCATTAAAACATATCGTAAATGAAGTAAGCAAACAGGCTTTTACTGAACTTGCGAAGAATATCGATGAACCGTGAGAAAAGAAGAGAAACCTGGGTTTATTAGAGTACGGTTAAAGTGCAGGTTCAGCTAACTAAATGCCCTTCTGTTTAAACTTGCAGAAGCCGGAACTGGCAGATGAGGCGCCGTGGAGTACCATTAAAAGATAGTTCGTTTTTTAATGATATTCAGGAACTCGTCGGAAAAGGAGACGACTTCCGGTTGAATAAGAGCCGGCCGATGTCTTATCCTTAGAAACCTACTAACCTTAAAGGTACGGCTCTCATCGATATGCCCTAAAACTACAAATATACAATAACCTAGCTAGTAATAACATATGACCATAGGAATGGATGAATGCCATGCATGAATGTATGCACATATTGCACCGGACACATAAGCATTTATGGAAAACGTAGAGTCGTACTTGCATATAACCTTTTTATTTGTCGGGTTTTAGGGCTGTTTTGAATCTGATTCTGTATTTGTTACATGTTATGAACGGTTCATCAACTGAGAGCGAACGTGCTTAATCATAATATCGTCAACGTCAATTGATGAAGATCGATGAGTTAATTGATGCGGCGTCAAATTATCATTTTTTTTCCGACGAAAGTTTGCCGGCGAACTCCCTCAAGAGGCCGAGTTCCAAAGGAACAGTTGTTAGAGTTAGTCCTACATTGGTGGTTGACAGTCATATAACTCTCAGTATATAATATCATGAGTCTCCTCTACATAGTACCCATGAGCGGAACCAGTGGTACGCGAAGTAGGGCTCCAGCCCTACCTAAATCGCCGACGTAGTAGTGGTTGAAGGAATCGATTTTCGGCGAGATTTCCGCGTCTTCTAGCGATGGCGGCGAGAAGCTCGTTTTTGCGTTAGTGAAACAACGTCGTTTCATTTGTCATGCAAAAAAAAATGAAAAATGGGGTTTAAGATGTATTGGATTGGGCCAATTTCCCAATCCAATTTCATTTTGCCCAATCCAATTACGGGAAGCTGAAGAGAGGAAGTGGCCAGTGGCCAAACTCAGGAGCTCGTCTCCCTCCCGATAGGCCTCCGCCTCCTGACGCCTGACGCCGATGCCACGGCCCACCACCGTCCAGCCCTCCACCGTTCAGCCTCCCCTAACAAAATTTTCTGGTTCCGCCATTGATAATACCAATTGGTTTTACGATAGAAGCTCATGATTCTATTCTGGTATCAGAGCTCAATGTTGGCCTGTTACTCTGATTCTATCACGTTGGCGCGATGATTGATGCTGCTGCACGTGAAGAGGCGTGTTGTGTTAGTCCCACATTGGTGGTTGATAGTCATATAACTTAGTATATAAGATCATATGTCACCTCTACATAGTACCAATTGGTTTTATGACAGAAGCTCATGATTCTATTAACCCTACATTCCAAATTAGGGTTAGCTGTATCCTCAAAAATAACCAAAGCTAGAAAGAGAAAAAACATCCCAAGAGAGACCTTCATCAGATGTCCATTCCCTAAGGCCTAAGAAACATCGTTACGTTTCAACAAATTACCCTGTTAAATTTATTAGGTCAAATCTTTTTCACCCCCAATGTGATGTGATACTGGCCGTATTTTTCACGTTCAATTTCGATTTCCCAACTATTTCACTCCAAATAGCATTGATTATTTAACGTACACTCGCAGATAAAATCAGTTTTCGATACCTACGATTGGGAAAAAATTAAACGTCTTGTTCTTGCAACAGGAGAGACTAAAGTTTACTTTGTTCACTTGCATTCTAAGCCTGATTTTATTTCTGAAAGTGGAAAGAGAACCTACAAACGAGACATTCTACTGTGGTATAAGACCTTTAAATGGGATGAGCAGTACTAAACTCAGTTTATGAGTAATCAATATACGATCATGTACCGTAACTTAAATTCATTGGAACATGCATGTTCTTGAGAACTGTGTAAAGTCAAAGTCAAACTAATAATTTTTCAAGTAAAAGGCAAACTCTCTCATCTTCAGGGTTCACCATTCCAGTAGCACGGGTTGATAATGAGCTAAATCACAAAGTAATATGTCTGTTTCTGAGAATTTTTTAAGTCAAGCTAATAACCTTTTCGGAGTAAAAGGTGAAACCCCTCGCTATGAGGGCTTCGTTGTTCTGACAACGTGGGTTGATTATGAGGTTAATCATGGCGAATAAGGGTCAACAATCTAGTAGTTACTTCCTGGTGCCCATAAAAATCTCTCCCGTAGGAGGAAATTAATTCTCAAACCGTGATTGTAATAATTCGAATAGAAGACCATTAACATAGTTAATTAGACACTTAACCACTAAACCAATCACGTAACTGCACTACTAACCTTTTAGGTTGTATCAATGGTATGGAAGGAGTACAAATTAAGTAACAAAGTTGAGTTGGATTTTATTTCTTAAAAATGACTTTTGAGATTATAAGCTGAACCCAGGAGTACTAAAACACTTGACATGCATATTAATTGTTTTTCCAAGGGAAACCGTACAGGAGAAAAGAAACTCTTCCTATGTATTAAATATATTATTTACGATTGTTGTACGTTATCTATTTGTCATATTTAATCATAATATAGTATATAGCAGAGCTACATAAACTAAGAATTCTAAATGCTGATAAAATGCAGTATTCTATGCGCTTTCCTTACCCAATCTATTTGTTTGTTCGACAGTTTTGGCAAAGAGAAGTAGCAAGCTTAAGGCAGCAGCTACAGTGCCTGCAAGAAAGCCACAGGTAAGCAATATACTAAGGTTGCTAGTAAAAGTGAACACATAATTGTTAAATATTGGTGAACGACAAAATTCTAACATAATATATAAGATTACGAGTCACTTTTATGTAGAGTATTTTTTCTTACTTTGAGTTGATAAAATGATTTTCCGTTAGTAATTCTGTATCGATGAATTGAATATATATAGAAGGATTACAATAGAGGTAAAATAAGGAAAAAACTCTAATCATACTAATCACAATCTAATCAGTAATCTGATTTATTCTAACACTCCCCTCAAGCGAAGCATCGGATTCTCAGAGATGCAAAGCTTGGACATGAAGAACTCAAACAACGGACAAGTGAGACCCTTGGTGAAAATGTCCACTATCTGTAGAGAAGTGGGAACATGGGCAACGCGCAGCTTGCCAGAAGAGACCAATTCTCGAACAAAATGATAATCAATGTCGATGTGCTTCGTCCGCTTCTGAGCCACCGAATTCTGAGCCAAGAAGATCGCACTGTTATTCCCACAAAGAAAAAGAGGCGCACCAGACAGAGGAGCATGAAAATTGCGAAGCAAATGAGTCATCCAAACAACTTCAGAAGCAGTATTAGCCAGAGCCTGATTCTCTGACTCAGTGATGGACCTAGACATTGTGGGTTGCTTCTTCGCACTCTAAGAAACCAAGTTGCCGCCTAAAAAGGCAGCATATCCATATGTAGAGCGATGAGTCTCCAGACATCTGGCCCAATCAGCATCAGAATAACCTAGAACCTCTGGAGAAAAGGCAACACAAAAACTGAGGCCAAAATACAAAGTCCCTCGAACATAGCGGAGAATCCGCTTGACAGCAAAAAAATAATCCTCCCGAGGATCCTGAAGATACTGACTGACAAAATTAACCGCATAGGCTAAGCTCGGACGGGTAATGGTCAGATACTAGAGAGCACCAACCAAAGATCGATACAGCGTCGGATTCTTGAACGGATGACTCGTACTGCTCTGAAGCTAGGATTTTAGCAGAAATGGTGTAGAGATAGGAACTGCATCCAACATACCAGCTCGAGAGAGAATATCCCAAGCATAATTTGCTTGACCCAGAAGAAGTCCTGAGGAAGTGGGCGTGACTTCCAGGCCGAGAAAGTTGTGTAACGCACCCAGATCCTTGATAGCAAACTCCTGATGGGTGCGATCAATATACTACCGAATAAGTGTAGGGGCATTCCTTGTCAAAATGATGTCGTCAACATAAGCCAGTAGATAAAGCAGAGATGAACCACGAGATAGCACAAATAATGAGGTATCAGGAAAACTGCAACAAAACCAAGTTGAGACAAATACGGGCTGAAACGCAAAAACCATGCTCGAGGTTCTTGCTTCAAACCATAAATGGCCTTATGCAGATGACAAACATAGTCAGGATGAACAAGATCCTTGTAACCAACAGGTTGCGCCATAAATAACGGAGAATCAAGAACATCATTGAGAAAAACATTCTTGACGTCCAACTGATGAAGAGGCCAGGCTCGCATGGTGGCAATAGCTAGAACGGTCCAAACTGTAGAGGCCTTAACCACAGGACTGAACGTGTGGTCAAAGTCAAAACTAGGAATCTGAGAGAAATCCTGAGCAGGCGTGCCTTATGGCGATCAACTGAACCAGCTGGTTTATACTTCAACCGATAAACTCATTTGGACCTAACAATGTTGACGTCCATATGGCGTGGAACAAGATCCCAAGTATTCTGACTACGAAGAGCTGCCATCTTCTCACTCATGGCAAAAATCCAAGAAGGATCCTGAAGTGCAGAACGATAATCAGTTGGCTTTTTCTGAGCAAAAAGAGTAGCAAGAAGACCATGAGCATGAATATCTGAATAATCGTATCGCTAAATAACACCAGTAGAAGATCGAGTGACCATCTGAGATGACCTTGGCAACGGTGGAACCGTGGTGCCATCTTGAGGCACGGCTGAGGTGGCTGACCGAGGAGGGGCCAACACGGAACCTAGACTAGACAACGATAGGGCGCAACCGACTGAGCTGACCACCGGGGATGGGCTTCCAGTTGGTGGGATCAGTTCGATTCGCAGAGCAGCCGGCCAGTTTGGCTCATCGTCGAAAAAATGGAACTGGGGTGGTGGAGAGGCCGGGACAGGTGGAGAAGCTAGCGGCGCTGACACACAATCCGGATCAATAAAGGCTGAGACATCCAGCCCTGAAGAAAGAGAACCAATCCCTGTTGTTGGAGCAAGAGGAAAACAAATCTCGTAAAATTGAGCATGGTGAGTAACATGAACCTTGCCAGTATCGAGGCACCAAAAACCCTTATACTGTGGGGGACATCTTATGATCAGCGAATGGATGAACAAAAGGAAAAACCCGGCAACCAAATGGATGAAAATTACCATAAATGGGATCCTTATGAAAAAGAAGACCATAACGTATCAATCCCTGCAGTACAGAAGTAGGCAGACGATTGATAATGTAAATAGCAGTGGTAAATGCATTATCCCATCATTATGCTTGCGTTCTGCGTCTTGTTTTGCTCCGGAGTAGATAGACACGAAACCTGATGGCGTATGCCTTTTGCTGCAAAATGAGATCTGAGTCTAGTGTTCAGTGCCACCATCACTTAGAAAAACTTTAATTTTTGCTAAAAATTGGTTTTCAACAATTGCCTCAAACTGCAAGTAAGTATCAACAAAATCTTATTTGTGACAAAAAGGATATAGCCAAGTGAATCTCGAAAAATTATCTATAAGTAGTGCATAATACACAAAACCATTTCCACATAAAACCGGGGAGGGATCCCACAAATCACAATGTTTCAAATCAAGAACATATTCAACATGTTTAGGGTTCTCAATAAAAGCCAACTTTTGACCTTTCGCCATAACACAAGGGGCGCATGTATGCGGTTTAGGCAACAAAGAAGAAACTGAAAGCCAACCAGACTTATGTAAACTAGAAATAACTACACTAGGAACATGACCTAGTCATGCACACCATAACTCATATGAAGCTTAACTCTTATTTGGATGTAAAACAGAAACAAATACTGCAACTCCCCGGTCCAAAACATAAAGTCCATCCTCACTGTGCCCCCGGCCCACGATGGCTCTGGTTACTTTATTCTGAATCACAAAAATTCGATCATCAAATGTAATCAACACACCCATATCTCTGGTTAACTTACTAATAGACAATAAGTTCTTAGTATTATCAGGCACAACCAAAACATCAGATAAATATAAATTCTCAGAAACTCTATATTCATCAATGTGGAAGATTATGATGGGAGCACCATTACCAACAAGAACTCGAGATTTACCAGTATAAGGAGTGATACCATCTAGGCCTGAAGCAGATGACGCCATAGGACTAGTTGCTCCAGAATCAATATTCCAGTATAAGGAGTGACATTGTCTTTGCCTGAGGCAGATGACACCATATGACTGGTCGCTTCAGAATCAATACTCAAGATTTACCAGTATAAGGAGTGACACTATCTAGGCCTGAGGCAGATGACGTTATATGACACTTGAGAAGAAAGCTCTGACTGCTGAGAAGAGTGATAATTTTTTTCCAAATGGGTACTCGTTGAATGACCTATCTAAGCCTGCATCTGATAACACATCACATCATAGTGACCAAGATGCCCACACCAGGGGCAGTGAGGACGATCGCGGCTAGGGACTGGACCAGCCGCCTAAGAAGCAGACCAGGGTTACCGATCGCTGTGCTTGCCGCCAAATTGTCTATCGCGGCCGGTGCATGCCGCCTCGAGTCGGTGCATGATCCCACGTGCGGCCAGCTTGAGGTTGGTCATTGGTCTGAAATGCCACTGGTCTGGCGGCTGGTCCTGATTGTCCCTGTAAATTTATCAAGCCTTATGGTTTTTGGCACGGGCAAGAACATCCACATATGACAGAGTTCGTACAACATTAATCAAAATTGCAGAAAAATCCTATACTTAGGACCAAGAGCAGTAAAAAACCATACGATTTTATCAACATTTGAAACTGGATTACCCATGACAAACAGTTGTTCAAAATCTCCTTAAATTTGAGATGAAGTTCATGAATAGCACCAGACTTACAAATACCATGCGCATCTGCGCGAAGCCAAAGAATGATCGAGGGACTGATGTTCTGATAGATGAAAGCAAGATTGTCCCAGATTTCTTTGGAGGTACACAATCTGGGAGTTCCGCGAGAACTTCAACGGTGAGAGAGGAAAAAAGTAGACTACAAACACGTTGATCTTCATCAACTCATTAATCATACTCTTCTTTTGCTTTCTGATAAGCAACCCTTGGATCAACCTAGCTACCACCATGAGGAGTTGAGACTGTGGATGCAAAGGAGAGAGGCGGCGGCAGTGATAGGAGAGTGGGACGAGATTTTGTGCCATCAACGAAACCATACAGACCTTGAGGACGGAGAACATAACCTGTTTGACGCTTCTAGAGAAGAGAGTTTGATGGAGTAAGCTTGATCTGCATAATTTGGAGCAGAGTGTTGTAGGAGAGTTTTTCTTGGGCCATGATGAGGGAAAGGGGTCGTCGAATGTTTGATCGGAGAGGGGGGCGTATGTACAAGCGCGGCCGTCGGGAATTTTTTGAGAAGGGGGCGGCCGAAAAAAGGGAGAGGGAAACTAGCTGGGGTTTTAGGTTTTGGATCAGAAGATGCTCTAATACCATGATAAAGTGATTTTCTGTCAGTAATTCTGTATTAATGAATTGAATATATAGAGGAATTACAATAGAGGTAAAATAAGGAAAGAACTCTAATCATACTAATCACAATCTAATCAGTAATATAATTTATTCTAACATGAGTGTTTTCACTTTTGGTAAATTTCAACTCATTTTCATCGGTTATGAATTTTAATCCCCCTTCGGTGTCTGAAGGATAAGCAGTCCACTGTATTTTAAAAGGAAAAAAATCATTCTCATCCATTCACTTATATTACTTTTATTCTTATATTCTTCCCTCAATTCATTCAACTGTTAATATGCGTGCATTTCACAATGTGAAGAACACTTTGGAACAAAGGGAGTATTAATTTTTCCTTCTTATTTCTAGAAAGGTGAAAAAGAAACACTGTACGTGAGTAATTAATTATATAACTTCAATAAAATTAAATATCCCTTACATACGCTAATTGATTATAATTGCAGGAGACTTCTGGGTGAAGAATTAGTAGGGTTGGGCGTCAATGATTTACATCGTCTGGAAACTCAGCTGGAAACCAGTTTGAAAGGAGTTCATGCTAGAAAGGTAATTAAATGACATTAATTAGTCTTTCTTAATTATATCTTTTACCATAACTAATTTACACTTCTAAGTTGATTTGTTAAGGAAATGCAACAATTAAATGCTCTGATTTATTTGTTTCAGGATCAGATTATGAATGAAGAAATCAGAGAATTACACTGCAAGGTTGTTAATTTCATTTAGACCCATTAATTTGATCTTTTGTTGTATTTCCAAATTGAACGATCAATTATTTTACAGGGAAATATGCTTCATCAAGAAAACATGGAACTCTACAAGAAGGTTAACATAGTACACCAGGAGAACGTACTACTGCAGAAAAAGGTAATAATTTAGTTCTTAATTCACATCTATTTATGCTTAATAAATTAATTTCAGCCATTCATATTTTTTAAAAAAATAAATATGTTCAGATTCATGAAAAGGAAGAACACAGAAAAGAAGTTGATAGGAGCAACCAAATAATACATCTTCAGGTCACTAATGTCACTCATGCACCTATAAGTCTCCAGTTAAGCCAGCCTGATCATAATCATATGGATCAAAATGATGCACTATCCAACCATGTCAAACTAGGGTATGTAAGTTAATCTCTCTCTTTCTGCCCTGATGCACGAAAACAAATTTAGTATCAGAAACACGACTCTGATTTTATTGCGGGCGCTTGAAACAGGCTGAAGCTGCTCTGAGAAAGGTGGAGGGAGGCGCGCGTCGGTTGCCGGGTTGTTAAGGACATTCATGTCAGTTCAACTATGTTTGAAGCAACTTAATCAACTTCAAATCATGTGTCTATATGACTCTTGATTTCTAGTGATGGATGTGTTGTATTGTAAGTGTGGGAACTTCGAATGAAATTGTGTTACGTACTATTGATGGAAGTAATGTACTTTGGTAATTAATGTTTGTTGTTACAACCTCCACTCTTCTATCCTTTTAGAGCAAGTCTAACAGCTTCCCTAAAATTTTCTATAAAATAGGTATTCAAAACTCATATTCCCTATATTTTTTATGTTCATCTCCAACAGATTCCCTATTTTGGAGAACCTCACATTTATTAACATAATAATTATCATTTTTTTTACGCAGAAAAAAACATTCTTCCATAAAATAAAATTCGAGATTTAAAAAAGAAGCAATTTTTATTCATAATCGTAAGAACCAACAGATGAAAACAGAGCTTCAAACAAAAAGCAAATCCATCCGACAGCGCACACCCTTTTCACCGGAGGGCAAAACCGATGATAACATCTTCATGGGATTCTTCTGGGTTTCCAAACTTCCGATCCAATCGATTCAGAAACATTCATGCGAATTTCAGACACCCAGATTTCCCCAGAAAGTTCAATTCTTGTGTTTCAGCAGCAAGTTACGGAGCTCCACGGCGTCGATCTCCGCCGCCTGTCCCTCCGGCTTGTAGTACCTGGTAACCGGGTCGGGTACCCACGAAGTAGCGGGTTTGGATCCCTTGGTCGCCTCCTCTCCTGTCTTCATCCACTTCATGTTCGGCCTTGCGCCGCCGCTCGCCGCCGCGCTCTGAGACGACGCTCCCGCCGCCGACGTAAATCCACGCCTAGCGGCGATAATGGAGATTTGGTCTGCGACAAAAGCGGTTGCGATTCTAACGTTGGAAACAGAGCGAGCCATTTCTGGTGGATGAAGAAGGCGTATGAAAGAGCTACTGCAGAGAGAATTGAAAGGAGAAACCTTTTCTTCTTCTTCTGCAGAAGCTTTGGTGTTTTAGTATGGAGTTGCTGTGTGTGTGCGTGTCTTGTTTCTGATGAATTGTGTGAGGAGGATTAAAGTTTTGACAGAAAAAAGAGAATATTGTACTCGTATTCAATGCATCCCATTAATATTGCATTAAATCTTGGTTCCCCATAATTTTATTCTCTTTCTACAAATATGGGGAATGAAATATCCTCTCTCATCATAATCCCTATTTTGGGGAAGCATATAGGGAAGCTGTTGGACTTAAAAAATGAAGTAAAATCTCTAAAAACAACAAGAATCCTTATAATAGGGAAACTGTTGGACTTACTCTTACAAGGTGTTCAACTTTTGCGAGGACTTGAAATAAGGAGTGAAGAAAGAAATAAATTAAGAAAAGGGGGAAATTTACAAAAGAGAGAAAAACCTATGATAAATCAAGTTATTGTCGACTGTGACTTTCTCTTATGAAATTATAACTTCAAGCACTTTCACACCCAAAACTAACGTTTTAGTTTTCTGGAAAATAAACTAACGTTTTAAACCATTTGACTTGCCCAAGCACTGATTTTTTTTATATGAAGGTTTTGTATGTGGGAGGTGAGAGTCAAATGAAAATTTGATAAGTGTTAAATTCAAGTTGCCCAAGTGACCATGCCATTACTCTCGGCTAGGTGCAATCCGTGTTTGAATCCCCCAATCCCGGAGTTGCTTATTATGGCTTTCCAGTTCTAGGTTTAGGATGACTTCCAGTCCTGTACACTAAGTTGGTGTAGACTCACTAGTGTAGAATGAGTGTTAGAATAAAGAAAGTAGATAATTAGACAATATTTTATTCCATGTTAATGATTAGTACTAGAGTTATATTTAGACTAGTCTTCTTTGTACTCTATATATATTCTTCATCATTAATCAGAATCATTATGGGAAATTACTTTATCATGGTATCAGAGCAAACCTGGTTCTAAACCCTCCTCTCTCTTTCGACCACAGCCTCTCCCTTTTTTTTTCGTCGATGAAAATCACTTTTCCGTCGCAGACTTTGTCTGCTCGCATTACACAAGATTCCAAGCTTCCATGTCGCATCAAACAAGATTCCCAAGAACTTTTCTCTGCTTTGTTTTCATCCCATCCGAAGCCATTATTCACTTCCCAAAATTTTTATTATTTTCTCCTCTCATCACGTCTGACGATAAATTATCTTATAATACCTTGCTCCACATGATGACTATCAAATTGTCATCATCCAATTATTTGCTGTGGAAGCGTCAAGTTGGTTATGTTCTCCGGCCACAGAAGCTGTATGGTTTTCTTGATGGTTCCAGGCCCTGTCCGACTGTTCCTCCTCGCCCCCTGGCCGTCGCTTCCGTCTCCTATGCAGGGGCTATTACTTCCACTCCAGTTCGAGGCTCCTCCTCCAAGCCTGATCCCGTGGAGGCTTACTTGAAGTCTCGGTCTGATTATGAAAATTGGGTTGATGAAGATCAACGTGTTTGCAGTCTTCTCTTTTCTTCCCTTACCCCGGAGGCTTTGGCAGTTTTGCCTGACTGTGCCACTTCAAAGGAAATTTGGGACAATCTTCAGTCGATTTATCACGACAGTAGTGCTTCATCTATCCTTCGTCTTCGTGCTGCTGCCCATGGTACACGTAAGACTAGTACAGTTCATGAACTCCATCTCCAATTTAAAGATATTTTTGAGCAGTTGTCTATGATGGGTTCTTCTGTATCCAATGATGATCAACTTATTTGGTTTTTGACTGATCTTGGAACTGAGTTTAAGGATTTTTCTGCACCATTAATTAATTCATCTCCTACTCCGTTGTATGCCGATGTCTTATCTCATGCCAAAAACTACGAGGCTTTTCTGAAAAACTTACAGGACCATTCAGCCCCGGCCACTAGGCCTGCCGCATTCACATCAGCAGAATTTCCCTCGACCGACCGCGCATGGGATCACGCACCGCCAGGGGCGGCCATTTCGGCGGTCGACGCGATGGAAGAGCTGGTTTTCAGTCCTCGGCTGGGGCTGGTCGTGGTCGGTCGCAATGCACTTGGTGTGGTCGTCCCGGTCACTATGTTGCGACTTGCTACAGGATGCCTGCTCAGACTGGTTTTCAGGGTCCAACTCATCGTACAGACTCCACTCATCTGGCGGAACGTTTTCAGTCATCCTTGCAGTTAGAGCCTACTGCCCGATCTTCTGATTGGTTCATTGACTTTGGTGCTACCAGTCATATGGCATCCTCCGCCTCTGGTGTAGAGTCTGTCGCTCCATATTCTGGTAATTCTACTATTTCTGTTGGCAATGGTGCTTCTATTTGAATCTCTCATATTGGTGACACTAAACTTTCTGATGATTTATGCTTTTAAGATGTTCTGGTTGTTCCTGATATTACTAAGAATCTGTTGTCTATTAGTAAACTGACCAGAGATTTAAATGCTTTTGTCACTTTTGATGATTGGAACTTTGTTATTCAGAACAATGTTTCCAAGGCGGTCGTGGGCAGAGGCCACAGTGATGGTGGTCTCTATGTTTTGGATAGAGGTGATTCATCATTTTTCTAGCATTTACAGTAGAATAAAGGACGGGCATCTTATGAGCTTTGGCATGCTCGCTTGGGTCATTCATCGTCGACAGTTATTTCTAGTTTGCAGAAGTCTGGTCTAGTTTCTTTATCTTCTTTGTTGCCCAAACCTGTTGCCTGCGCCCCCTGTGCTATGGCGAAAGGTCAACGGCTGGCATTTGTTGAGAACCATAAACGTGCTACGCATGTACTTGATTTGATTCATTGTGACTTATGGGGACCTTCCCCTGTTTTATCATCAAATGGTTTTTCCTACTATGCTTTATTTTTGGATGATTATTCTCGTTTCACCTGGCTTTATCCACTTCGTCGTAAGTCAGATTTCTTTGATGCTTATTTATAATTTGAGGCATTTGTGGAGAATCAGTTTTCATCCAAAATTAAAGTGTTTCAGAGTGATGGTGGTACTGAGTTTCTGAACACTCGTCTACGGAGTCATTTTGCTACTAAGGGCATTCACCAGATATCGTGTCCTTACACTCCAGAACAGAATGGTAGGGCGGAGTGCAAACATAGGCATGTTTCCGAGATGGGTCATACTATGCTATTTCATTCGCATATGCCTATCTCTTACTGGGATTCTGCATACACGATCAATCGATTGCCTACTCCTGTACTGCATGGTTCTTCTCCTTATGGGCTTCTATGTGGTCGGGATCCTTGCTACTCGAATTTTCATCCTTTCGGTTGTTGGGGTTTTCCATTTGTTCAACCATATGCGGATCACAAATTATCTCCTCACAGCATTCCATGTGTCTTCCTTGGCTACAGTTCCCAGTACAAAGGTTTTCGTTGTCTAGATTCCTCCACAGGCAGAGTCTACATCACTCGTCATGCTTGATTTGATGAGACATATTTTCCTTTTACCACTTCTTTGACTTTGGGCTCTCCAGCATCTGTTCTTGATGTCTCGGCTTTTATTGATCCTGATGGTAATATTGATGCCTCTGCGCCGGTTTCAGCTTCATCTCATTTGCCGCTTTGCATCATTTGCACAATGGAATCGAAACTAGCTCCTCACCACTGGTCACGGTGCCTCCTCCAGCTGCGACCACCTCTTCTCCGGCTGCGTCCGTCGGCCGCGACTCGATTGCCTCTTTCAAGTATTCCCCGGTGTCATCCGCCAGCTCCACTTCTTCCGCCTCACCGCCTCCACCTCGTACACATCGAATGTCCACTCGGTCATCTACTGGTGCTATTCAGCGATGGGATTATAGGATATTATTGCACATGGCCTTACTGCCGCTCTTCTTTATCAGACAGAACCCACGGATTATCGCTCGGCTCTTCAGGATCCAGCCTGGGTTTCAGCTATGGACGATGAGATGGCTGCTCTTCGTAGTCAGCATACTTGGGATTTGGTGTCTCGGCCTTCGGATGCCAACATCGTTGGCTCCAAATGGGTCTATCGTCTCAAGTATAGTCCTGATGGTACCATTGACCGTCACAAAGCCAGACTTGTGGCGCAAGGCTTTTCGCAGATTCCAGGTTTTAATTTTGACCATACTTTCAGTCCTGTGGTCAAGGCCTCCACTGTTCGGATTGTTCTTGCAATTGCCACTATGCGTTCTTGGCCACTTCATCAGTTGGATGTCAAGAATGCTTTTCTTAATGGTGTTCTGGATAGTCCGGTCTACATGAAGCAGCCAATTGGTTATCATGATTCTTCTCATCCAGACTATGTCTGTCGTTTGTGCAAGGCTATTTATGGCTTTAAGCTGGCCCATAGAGCTTGGTTTCAGCGATTTAGCAGCTATCTTACCCAGCTTAGTTTTCGGTGTAGCTCTGCTGATACTTCTTTATTTGTCCTGGCGAAGGGGTCCTCATTGTTGTACCTCCTTGTGTATGTCGACGACATTATTCTTACAGGGAATGATTCGATTCTTCTTCATCAGTTCATTTCTCGGAAGCACAAGGAGTTTGCGATCAAGGATCTTGGTGCTCTTAATTACTTTCTTGGTCTTGAAGTTTCTCCTACTTCCTCAGGGTTGCTTCTCGGCCAAGCGAAGTATGCTCGGGATATCCTGACTAGGGCTAGTATGTCTACTTGCGCGCCTGTTTCCACGCCGTTTCTTGCTGGCTCTCAGCTGCACAGTTCCACTAGTCCAGCGTGTCGGGATCCTACTCTTTATCGCTCTCTCATTGGAGCCATTCAGTATCTCACCATTACTCGTCCGGATTTGGCCATCTCGATCAACACCGTGAGTCAGTACCTTCAGGATCCTAGAGATAATCATTTTGCTGCGGTTACATGGATTTTGCATTATGTTCGTGGTACTCTTCATTATGGTTTGGTTTTCAGTTCTGCTAGCACTCCAGATGTGTTAGGCTATTCTGATGCTGACTGGGGCCGCTGTCTAGAGACTCAACGTTCCACTTATGGATATGCAGTTTACCTGGGTGGGAATCTTGTTTCTTGGAGTGCCAAGAAACAACCCATTGTTTCTCATTCCAGTACGGAGTCTGAGTATCGTGCTCTTGCCAACACTGCTTCTGAGGTTGTCTGGCTCACTCATTTGCTTCGTGATCTTCAAGTTCCGCTTTCTGGCTCGCCATTGTTGTTATGTGACAACAGTAGTGCCATCTTCTTGGCTCAGAATCTAGTGGCGCACAAGCAGGCCAAGCATATTGACATTGATTATCATTTTGTTCGTGAGCTGGTGACTTCTGGCAAGCTGCGCGTTGCACATGTTCCAACTTCTCTTCAGATTGCTGACATCTTCACCAAGGGTCTTCCTCGTCCGTTGTTCGAATTCTTCAGATCCAAGCTTTGCGTCGGCGAGCATCCGACGCTTCGCTTGAGGGGGGTGTTAGAATAAAGAAAGTAGATGATTAGATAATATTTTATTCCATGTTAATGACTAGTACTAGAGTTATATTTAGACTAGTCTTCTTTGTACTCTATATATATTTTTCATCATTAATCAGAATAATTATGGAAAATTACTTTATCAATGAGCCTATTAAAGACGGTTCTATCAGTAATTTAAAGGAACTTTTTGTAACAATCTAATCGATTTGAGTAATATTCACCAAAGAATCCCTTCCAATTTGAAGGTATGAAAGGAAAGAAAAGAGTTTAAAGAGGCAAATATCTGAGAGTTTGATCTTGTTTCCACATTCATCCAAGATGCCTATTTTGAGAACAGCCTTTAGTTTGTGGATATAACCGCTTTTAATAGTTTCTGAGTTCGAATTCTATTTCCTATCCTCCAAAAAAAATAGCTGCCGGAAAACTGAGGTTTCCGGCAGTGAAGCGACTCGAACTGAGAGAAAACAAACCGAGCAACACGAATTAACAACAATAAACTTTGACTACAGAACCTCAGTTCTGATTCGAACAAAAGAAACAATAGTGGCGGACTATCCTAATGGAGAAACAACATCGGTGGAGACAGGAGGCGAGATCTAGGGTTTTTGAAAATCAACAACACAGCGGCGGCAGAGGGACTCCAGTCGGCGGCGAGAGATAGAGGAGGCGGAGAGACTCAATGGAGGTGGAAAGAGCTAGAGGAGGCAGAGGGACGTGGTGGCGTAGCTCCAGGCGGCGGCGACGACAGAGGCTCCAGGCGGCGGCGACGACAGAGGCTCCAGGCGGCGGTGGCGAGAGCAGCTCCAGGCGGCGGCGGCGAGAACAGCTCCAGGCGGTGGCGGTGAGAGAAACTCCAGGCGGCGGTGGCGAGAGAAGCTCCAGGCAACAGCAGCGAGAGAAGCTCTGGGTGGCGACGAGAGAGGGAGATGCGCCGATCGAAAATGGAGAAGGAGCTCTCGACACCGACGATCGAAAATGGAAAAGCAAGAAAATGGAGAGGCGCCAATCTTATCAGTAGGGTTTGGCAATCATTGGGCGAAAATGGAAAAGAGAGAAACACAGCTAGCGCCTAAGTATGAACTATATGGGTTAGCTACGTATTGGGCAAAAAATGAGCCAATTAAAGGTGGTATTTGAACCGCCTTTAAATTAAAAGAGTGAGCTAAGAAACCATTTTCAAACTCGAAAATGATTCCGGGACTCAATTAAAGGTGATTTTAAAGGTGGAACCGTCTTTAATCAACAAAAAACCACCTTAAAATTTGTATGAAGGACACGATCCACTATTTCCAAACTCTATAAAGTTTAATTAAAGATGTTTTTTTTGTAAACCGCCTTCCCTTGCTACCTTTGATATGAGGTTCTCTACTAGTGACTGTAGTAGTGACTGCAGTGGGAGACGTGTGAGCCAAAGAGGGAATCTCACCCCTTTGTGTGAGACAAAAAATGATCAATAAAGTGTGATTGTAAAAAAAAACTAGCGTTTTAAAATCCTAGAGAAGAAATTACTCCCTCCGTTTTTTTAATATTGGCACACTTACTAAAAGTGGGTGTTTTTTTTTCATTGGCACTTTCTATTTATGGCAAGTTTAAGGTTATTACATCCACTCATTTTACTTTCTCTTCTTTCAATTCAATTTCATCCACTCATTTAGCATCTCCTAAATTCTAACACCAAAAATGAGGTGCCAATATTAAAAAAATGGAGGGAGTATTTCTTTAGATTTAAAAAGTATATTTTAACACAAAATCTTGTTTTTCACTGACTAATCGTTATATGAGTCATTTATAATTGATTTAACTAATAGAGTGATATGATGTTCATTTCTATTTATTACACCAAAATTTCAAAAACTTTCACTACTACAAATTAGAGCTATCGTACTCTTTCCTTGCAGCACTTATTTAAAATATTACTTAAACCTTTGAAAAGTGTTACATAAATATTGAAAAGTGTTACCTAAAATTTAAAAAGTATTACATTGGATCTAATGCAACATCACCTAAGGTAATATATGTAAAAGTGTTACTTTAGGTGCTAATAGTACTAAGTTGAACCTATTGCAACACTTTTACAAGTATTACCCCATGAGATGTTGCATTAGATCTAAAGTAAAACTTTTTAAAATTTAGGTAACACTTTTCAAATGTTTGAGTAACACTTTATAAGCTATTGTAACATTTTTAATAAGTGTTACAAGAAAAGTGTTATGATAGCCTTAGTTTGTAGTAGTGTCATTTTTAAATGTATTGCAACATATATATATATATATATATATATATTATATAATGTTACATAAATATATATATATATATATATTATATAATTCGATTCTAAAACTTATTAAACCAAGATTTTTTACAATTGATCTAATTGTGATCTAACATTTTTTTTACAATGGATCTAATTGTGATCTAACATAAGACTTTCTCACATTTCAATATTACTTGACTAAATAATAATTTAATCTAAGGATCCGTCTCTTGAATGACGGTCTTTGCATGACTCATGGAAAAGTGGTCTTTGCATAACTCATGGAAAGACCAAGGTTTAAACCATAAATTAGAATAAATGAAGACAAAATTTTTAGGTTGCATTAATCGGGTTATAAACCTTACAACTACTACGTGTTGCATAATAAATTTTTAATATTACAATTAAAATCTTTTATTTTTTTATTATTCCAATTAAACCACATCTTTCCATCAGCATTAGCAAAGACATTATTTCCCAATACTTTGTCTTAATCTAAAATAATTATTAAGTAGATGGCTAATAAAAACCAACGAGAGACTTAATTGGGCCAACGAGCATGGATCGAGCCTGAAAATAAGTCGGTTTCGCAGAGATCATTGGGATGCTTTAGTTGCAATTGAGTATCTGTTGCAAATCTTACATACGTGCATAATTTAAGCTGGACATTTATCTTTAAAAATGTAATTTAAAAGTTCAAAATTTAAACAAATAAAAACTTTGGTATTATCACGAGTCTAATCTTTTCTTCGAAAGGATCTATTACAGGTCTGCTCAAAAGTGAAATTTTATCAAGCTAGTTAATCCATTCTCTACTTATTAATTACTACAAATACACATGTTTTCGGTATGGCTAATTGACCACCCTTTCGCTGTTCATATTGGACTTGTTACAGTATCAGTTTTATCATTATTTTAATATCAATTATTTTTTCACCACGTAACTATTAACAATTAGATCAGTCATAAAAAATCTTGCTCCAAAATTTTTTATTGTGAAATCATAATTATTTATACATTACGACACATTATAAAATTTTTAAAAAAATATATAAAAATTTCATTGCAATAAATAAAAGCAAACATCAAAACACTTCATTTATTACATCAATTATAAAATGACCCATTTAACGGCTAGTTGATCTAAAAATGAGACCTTATGTAACTAATGCACTACTGGGAAGACCCCCCCGTAGGCACCGGTATTTTCACCCCATAGGCTCCGGCATTTTGAGAATTTTCATACCGGTGCCTAAGTGACCCAGTGCAAAAGGTGTAGTGTCCTAGGCACCGGTAAGTCGTACCGCTGCTAGAATCTATTGCAGCACCGGTACCATTACCAGTGTCTATGCATGAAATGCCGGTGCTAGTAAATAGGCGGTCAATTAAAAAAATCCGGCCAGTGAGAATAAACTCACTAGCCGGAATATGAAACCCAGAACGAACAAAACATAAAAAACATAGAAGCTCATGTAAAAATTTGGAAAATTCATACCACAACTCATAACTTCATTACATATAATTGAAAATACATAACACCTCTCAATTCATGAAACAAGCTATAAATAAACATAGATCAACAACATCAATCATCATAAAAACTAGAACCTAATTTTCAGAAACTCTAGATAACATCAACGAACCAAAATATTGAAGGTGAGGTCAGATCTGAGCTGAACCGACAATTTTGGTGGAGCTCGCAACTCCGACCAACTACCAGAACAAGGGGAGATGGCGTCGGGAATGGTGCGCCACAGGGAGATGGAGTCGAGGCTGGTCATCGGTAAAGGCGTCAAAGTGGCATCTTCTACGGCGTGGAAGCAGAGAGTGGGTGCACCATCATCGGCGGCAGGCGCTAGGCGCCGGCGGAGAGGAGAGGGAGAGGTAGTGAAGGAGGAGGGAGAAGATGGAGAGGCAAGATCATGGGAGGATGGGTAGGTTTAGGGTTTGAGATTTGTTTATATAGACAAATTTTTAACGGTTGAGATTCAATCAACAAAAGAAATCAACGGTTCAGATGAAATTGAATTGGGCTCTTTTTTTCTTTTTTTTAAGTGTTGACCATCGGTACCGGTGCCCAAAATGCTCATACCGTTGCCTAAGAAATTGAAATGCAGCTGCTTAGAGCTGTTTTGAATGGTTTTTTTTAAAAAAAATTCAACCCGAGAGCAAACCCAAGAAATTTTTTCTAAGTGTTGAGCACCAGTACAAATACCGGTGCCCAAAATGCTCATACCAGTGCCTAAATATACGAAACACAGCTGCTTAGGCCTACTTTGAATGGTTTTTAAAAAAATATTGAACCCTAGAGCAAACCCAAGAAATTTTTTCTAAGTATGGAGCACCGATGCACATACAGGTGCCTAAGTAAATAATAACGGTGCTAATCCCAAAATTTCAAAATTTTAAATAATCCCTACAAAATTTGGAGTAAAAATTTGAAAAATTCATTATTCCGCCATAACATAGCACCGGTATGAATGAAAAACAATGCCGGTGCTAGTACTATTTGATCTCCAAGTTAACTTTTAAATTTTTACTATTAAGTCCATAGAAGAAATTTGGAGATGGAGATTCACAAAATTGAAGACACCAAAATGCAATTAAATAAGAGATGATTGCATCTTTAAAATTTGGGGTACAATGGATGAATGGAAGCGCATCTAACATATTTTTGAAAATTTACACTATGGCCCAAAAATTTGTTACGACATTATCCTTTTGTCCAAAATATACGAATTTTTTTACTCTTGCATAAATATGAAAATAGAAAATAAATTATTGTTTTGATGAAATTTTGAAAAGCGTTACTGCATGTTCTATAATAACCTAGAGTTGATTACTTAGAAAATAGAAAGGGAAATCGGAAAGGATTATGGACATATTCTTGTGCTTGATTATTGATAAATATTTTATTACGGACTTGGAAAATACAATGAGGGTGTGTAGGTTAACATCAAGTTCGAGCGGATTTCAATTTGGAGTTACGAGTAAAGTTTTTACCTTTTGCACTTAGGCCCCCACAAGAAAGTTGGAGCATCGAATCACGAAATTGGCAGACACAAAATGTAATTCAATAATATATGATCACAACTCTACAATTTGGGTATGTGTGGGTGAACGAAAGAGTCTCGAAAGTCAACATTGATTACTTCTATAAATTCTTAGAAAATTACACTGTGACCCAAATTTGTGTTACCCCATTACCCATTGCTCCAAAGTATATGATTTTTATTATCCATGCCTAAATATAGAAATATTAAATGAATGATTTTTTTGGTGAATTATTGAAAAACTCTAGTACATGTTCTAGAGTAACTTATGCTTGATTACTTGGAAGTTATAAAGTGAAATCGGAGGATTATGGATATGTTCTTGTGCTCGATTTTTGATAAATATTCCCTTACAAAATACAATGGGGTGTACATGGTAGGATCACGTTCGAGCGAATTTCAGCTTGGAGTTACGAGTAAAGTTTTTACTTTTTGCACTTAGGTCCCTCCAAGAAAGTTGGAGTCGTTGAATCACCAAATTGGCAAAACCAAATGCAATTCAATAATATATAATCGTAACTCTGCAGTTTTGGAATGTATGGGTGAATAGAAGTGTCTCGAAAGTCAATATTGATTACGTCTATAAATCTTGGAAAATTACATTGTGGCCCAAAATTGTGTTACCAGTGCTGAAATTATTCAATGGCACGGATTTTTTTGTGTACCGGTGCTGAATTTTGGTTTGTAGCACTGGTATTCAGTGCATAGGCCTCGGTTTTCTGTGTATCAGTGCTGAATTTTGGTTTTTTAGCACCGGTATCACTGACATACCAGTGCCTATGTAGTTATTTTCCAATAGTGATTGTGCGTTTGACAAGGCTTATAAAAAGTGTTTGGCAAGACTTATAAGTGATTTGCTTATAATTAGCCAAACACATTTTTAGTGTTTGGTAAACTGATAAAAAGTGCTTATTTAAGAGGCATAACCTATTTTTAGGGGGAAATATAAACTGGTCTCTCCTTACATTCAAATAAGCCAAAATAAGTCAGTAAAACTGTCACACACACCCTAAATGTTTTGCTTATACCTGAACACCTTTTTAAGTGTTTGATAAACTCCTAAAAAGCAACTTATTTTAAAAGTAGAAGCATTTTTTTGATGGAAATGAAGAAACTAGTCTCTTCTTCTTTTTAAACAAGTCAGTTTTGCTTATAAGCTTAATTCCAACAAACACACCCTAAAAAGATACTAGATTTACTCAAAATTTACGTTTTAATATACATATATTAAGTAAATTTATCTTTTAAAAGTATTTTTTTTATTTATGTCATGCAAATGTGTTTTAACAATAATTAAACATCACTATGAATTGAAATGGTATTAAAATAGTACCATTTTAAATTAAAATATAAATTTTCACAATATAATTGATAGAAATTAGTTGATATTTTTATAAGCCAATTTTTTTAAAAAAAGAAGAAGAAGCAAGCTATCCTAGTATACCATGACCATTGTATTCTTGGTGATGTTTTGTGTGTTTTAAATGGTAAAAATGTGCATCATTTTATGGGAGATTGTGAATTATTCAAATTTACCTATGATAAGTATATAAGTATTTAATGCACAAATAATAGCAATGAAATGTACATTCTACATATTTACATTGCACATTCATAGTACCCAGTGGTAAGGTATAAGAATTGTTTTTAAGAAAATCCCTAAATCCAATTTTTTTTATTACAAGCGGTATCTCACTTTGTATTATTTAAAAATGTAATTTAATTATTTATTTAGCTAAAACTTCTTAATGTTCATTATAAAATTGAATTGATGTATATGTATAAATACTATATCAAGTGATACCTTGTTAAATTTGTTATAACATAGTATATATATTCTTAAAAGAGAAAGTCTCCTAACAAGTATCTCCAATGCATTTTTTTCACTTATACAATGCATTTATTAACTAGAGTCCGTCTCTTGAAATACGGTCTTTCCATAAGTTATGGAAAGACCAAGGTTTAAAGTATAAATTAGAAGAAATGAAGATAAAATTTTTGGGTTGCATGAACCGGGTTATAAATTTTATAACTACTACATGTTGCATACTAAAAGTTTAATATTGCAACTACGACCTTTCACCTTTTATTATTCTAATTATAACCCATCTTTCCATAAGCCCATGGAAAGACGTCTTTCCCAAGACTTTGCCTATTAACTAAACACTAAACTTTTAAAATTTAAAAAATTATTTTAAATTTTTTAATATTGTACTTTTTATATAATATTCAGATTCAAACATACCTTATGGCATATTTTAACTTATAAAGTACAATATTTAAATTAAAATTTGTCCATAAGCCTATGAACAACCCACAGTTCCTAAGACTTTGCCTTTTCAAAATATTATTTTTTTCACAAATTTTAATTATCCTGAATGAAAGATACAGAGTATTAAGGCCCAACCTTTTTTTAAAAATTTAACTACTCCTTCCATCCCATTCAAAAGTTTCTACTTTCTATTCCCATACATCCCAACCAAAGGTTCCTACTTTGACTATTTCCTTTTTTGAAATGAAATATGTAGGTGAAATTTGGTTAATTCATTTCATGTTCTCACTTTTCCTAGTACACCAGCATCGAATGCTGGTGCAAAAATGTGATAGCTAGAAATCCTTCATTTCAGCGGAGGAATATTGAAAGTTAAATTGTACAATTTTTTATTATTTTTTTAAAAAAATTGGGTAATAACTCAAATGAGCCCCCAATAAAATTCATCCCCTCCCCCTCCCCCTTGCCCTTGGTGGAAATTGAACCTATGACCTCATCCCCTCCCCTTACCCTTGTTGAGAATTGAATCCATAACCTCATCCTCTTCCCTTACTCTTGGTGGGAATTGAACCAATGAGCTCATGGTAGTAGCACTAGAGTTCAACCGCCAGGTTAACATTCAATTCCCAAAATTGTACAATTTAATACAGGATAGAGGAGTACTAACTTAAGTTATCTACTAATTATTTTTCATTAATGAAAAAGACAAGTAGTTAAATCTTGGTTCAAAACTAAGAGGCAGTGGCTATGAACTATACGAACTAAAACTTGGGAGTAAAAAGATTGTGGATCCGAATGAACAGTGAATTATCAATTTTTTATGCTTACAATTTTTTATCAAATCCCAAATTTTGTCGCTTTCTCTAATATTTGCCCTTTCTACTAACTAATCCACACGCTATTTTCTTTTCGAGAAACATAATTACTCCTTAGGCAGCAGTTTGTTGTAATCTTTTGTCTAATGTATATATAATTAATTGGCATCTCATATTCTATTAATGCTATAATGTATGATAATGTATTGTCTTTGGACATAATATATAATTGACATTTCATGCTCTATTAATATAAATGCGAATCTAATATCATCTAAGAACGTCCCGAAACTAATTTGAAAAATAAAAGACAGAGAAAACAGTTCTTCTCTCCTTACACGGAACGCATTAATTAGTCCATGAAATTAGAGTTGCTTTTAACTCTGTTCTTTCTATATATGTTATAGAAAATGACTCATTTTAATCTTTAACTTTTAATTTCATTTGCCATTTTCCGAGCCGTAGTGTAGATTTTATCTTTTTGCTTGAGTGAAAAAATGACCAACTTCGAAAGTGTAAATTGACTTATTTTCCTTACGAAATGCATGTCATAATTTATGAACAATTTTTTATTATCATTTACCCGTGAGATTTTTTTTTCTCCTAAACTAATTAGACTTTGTATGTGATGAGAAAAGGATCTAAAAACGGGGGAGAGAGTCGTTGCAACATATAATTCGGAACCAATGATAATTCGTAAAGAAACAAACCAACCAAAACAAGGAAGCACAATTCACCCATGAAACAAACACTTCAAACTCACAACAAAACCAACCTTAATTACCACAAACCCTTCTTCCTCCTCCTTAACCACTCATTAATCCCTCTCTAATCTCCCATAATCCCACCATAATGACGTCGCCGGAGGACAAGGACAAGCCCAACGGCGCCGCCGCTGCCCTTCTTCCGGTGAGCATCCCCCGGAGAAGGCCCCTCGACGACGGCGCCGACCACGACTACGGCAGCTCACGTCAGCAACACGGCAGCTACCACCGTCTGGTGACGTCACCCCGGGGGCGGAGCATGCACTGTTTCCGGCCGCGGTGGGCGGTGAACCGGTGGCTGATGGTGGCGCTGCTGGTTATGGTGGCTGCTCCGACGTTTTTCCTCAAGGTGGCGCTGATGAACGCCGGGATGAAGTCCGGCGACTTCTTGCGCCGCCCTAAGCACGACTCCGCCGCCGTCTCCGATGAAGTCGCCGCCGTGGAGCACCACCAGGGACAGCTTCAGGAGGTGGGTGATTGTGTTTACGTAGCGCCTTCTTTGCATTTTCTCCGGAAAGCTTGCATGTTGTTTTTAGCTATCTGATAAGTGGTTTAAAATTGCTTGCATGAAAAGGTTGAGATATTTATAGAAAGAAATGAGCTTTTTAACTAAGCATGTTTTACTTACAAACCACGTGTCACCAAACATAATGTTGAAACTGTAATTGCGTCACTTTTGGAATGTAAAATATCAAAAAATAAAAATAAAATAAGTGAACAAGTTCAAAATAATTTTTTTACCATAACTGATATGATGCGCAACTTATAGCGAAACGGATGGATGGAGTATCATTCCAGTTTACAGTAAATTTTAGTTTGTACTTTGTGAACGCATACTTGATTTAGTGTAACAAATGGTCTCATCTTTGGAATTAGAGTATAGTGCATATATATATAACCCTGCATCATTGAAAATGTCACTTAAACTTTGAACTTTTTATAAATATAAATTTTAGGCTCATCGTAAGTGACAATCAACCAGATGACTAATGCATCTTTCTTAAAAAGTGGCATCGATCACGAGGAAGCTACCCGGTGGTTTTTTTAAGATGATGATCAGTTTATTTGAGTTTTAGTCGAATTTAGAATTAAGCATGACATTTGAATCCGTTCATTTTAGTTGTAATATTTAAAATTTCATACTAGGGAATTCAGATTTTAGAGTTTATGTAAAACAATTATACTAATCAAGGTCCAAATGACACTTTTGAAAAACTTGAATTTCAAGTAACAGTTTTGACAAAAATTATGCTGTGGTGTGTTTATCCCTCTAAGCTAAAGATTACACAAGTTAGAACCAGCTATGAGCAAATTAGGTACTGTTAAGCATTTTAAGATCAATCCATAACTTGTTTTGCTTGATATGAGAAATTGCTTAGTAACATATGCAGTTTGTGTGATCCAACTTGGTAACTTTTTCGTCTCTATTTTTTTACAATTTTTTATGCCGTTTTGTCTTATAATAATCAGACGATTGAGATTTGGAAGAAGCCCATAAGTGATCAGTTCGTCAAATGCATTGGCAGAACAAAGCGTAAAAATAAAGGTTTGTGTCATATATATAAATTATATCATGATAGTGCGTCGAATTTAAATTATTGTTTTTGATGATAAACAATAATTTATCATTTCTCATATTTTCTCGCAGATCAAGCAATGGGAACAAATGGGTACGTCCTAGTTCGAGCGAATGGAGGACTAAATCAAATGAAAACTGGCGTAAGAAATCAAACGTTACTCTCCTATTTTTTTCTATTTATGGCACACTTATCGATATTTTCTTTCATTTGGCACCTTTTCCACTTTTGCAAAATTCCTTCAATTGCATCCACTCATTCTACTTTTTTTACTTTTTACATTCATTCATTTCCCTCGCCTAAATCCAAACAGCTAAACCTATGATGCCATATATATATAAAAACGGAGGGAGGGAGTATTTTTTTTTATTTTTTTACTTTAAATAGAAGATATTTACACATTTCTTTATCTCAGATAAGCGATATGGTGGCCATCACGAAATTGCTCAATGCAACGCTGGTTCTTCCTTCCTTAGACCACACTTCCTTCTGGACAGATGAAAGGTAAGGGCTTTGTTGCATTCGTTTTTTCTCATTAAAAACAAAAAATTCAAGAGAGAAATGATCTATCTTTATTTATGTTCATAAAGCTTTATGTCTCAGTGATTTCAAAGATATATTTGACTGGAAGCACTTCATTGAAGCTCTCGGAGATGATATTCCGGTGGTTGAGTCCCTTCCTCCGAGTTTTGCCACTGTGAAGCCCGTCGTCAAAACACTTGTTTCCTGGTCCAAGGTACGTCGTTTTGATCCCTGAGTAACCATTCAGTCTCTCATGTTTGGCTCGGACCGTCCGCAAGCCAAACATAAGAGACTGAATTGGTCGATAGGAGACCAATTCGACGACTAAGTTTTTATTGATGGCGGTTTTTCTCGGTACAGCCCAGGTACTACAGGGGGGAGATTCTTTCGTTGCTGAAGAAGAGAAACTTGATCGAGTTCCCCCTCTCTGACAGTCGCTTAGCTAATAATGGCATCCCGAGTTCCCTCCAGGCGCTTCGCTGTTACGCCATGTTTGAAGCCCTTAAGTTTGCCAAAGATGTTGAAGAGTTAGCAAGAAAGTTAGTGAACAGGCTCAAAGAAAACGGCAGTCGGTATATCGCTCTTCATCTAAGGTAAGTTCAGAAGGTTTTACTTCTCTCCTGAGAATCTTGAAGATGGAGCTAAAATGGCTCGTTTACAGATACGAAAAGGACATGCTCTCCTTCACCGGTTGTAACCACAACCTCAGCAGAGCTCAATCCGACGAGCTTCGGGAGCTAAGGTATAAGACTAAACACTGGAAAGAGAAACAGATCAATGGCACAGCTCGTAGGCTTGAGGGAGGGTGCCCTATGACTCCAAGGGAAGCGGCTGTGTTTCTTGAGGCCATGGGGTACCCTAGAAGCACGAAGATCTACATTGTTGCTGGAGAGATTTACGGCCAGAGACTCGGTGCGTTCATGAAGAGGTTTCCAAATACTTTCACCCATTCAACGCTGGCTACAGATGAAGAGCTCGAACCATTTCACCAAAGGCTCAATAAGATGGCAGCTGTGGACTACAGCGTGGCCCTAGAGAGTGACGTTTTTGTCTACACTTATGATGGGAATATGGCTAAAGCAGTCCGAGGCCATCGCGTCTATGAAGGCTTCCGGAAAACCATCAATCCCAACAAGTAGGAAGGCTGTGGTGAAATGCAGATTCTAATGTTTCTATTGCAGATTGGCTAGTGCACATTCTAATGTTTCTAATGCTTTTCAGGCATCACTTTGTGGAGCTAATGGATAATTTCGACAAGGGACTACTGTCTTGGGAGGAATTCTCATCGAAGGTTAAGAGTAAACACAAGCACAGAATCGGAGAGCCATCTTACCGGGTAGTTAAGCAATCCCCCAAATTTGAAGAAAACTTTTATGCCAATCCTTTACCAGGTTGTATCTGTGAGAATTAGAGGAACCTGTGCAGAAGAAACAAGGAAAATCAGAGAGCAACAATGAATATACGGCAATTTTGATAGGATAGAAAGATGGTTTAGAGGGTAATTTAACAGAAAACCGTAGCTTACTTTAGGAGCTGTGGAGTGATGAAGAGTTCTCTCCACCCTCGAGAAATGGATACACAGTAGTTGTAGCTTGTAAGTATGATAGATAGCGTTAAGATATGTAGAAAGACCAAAAGGACCTGCATTAAGTAGACAGAAGCACAGATACCATTTCCTTTTATATTTTCTTTGTCTAGAACAGAATATAACCTTATTCATATTACTTGGTCAGAAAAAGTCAATATTTATCACGAGCGTGGGTCTCCTGACAGGCGGCCTGTCCATAAGTTTAGCATTTCTTAAATTACATACAAAATTTAAAAATTTTGAAAATATTTTTTTGTATCATATATTTTTATATTTTCACATTCAAATACATATTATTACTCGTTTTAACTTATCAAATGCAATATTTAAATTTGATAAAAAATTACACATTTAAGGCAAATGCCCCTGAGGATGGTGTCCATAAGCTTATGGAAAGGCCGTGACTTTCCCTTATCATAATATCAACGAGATCGGTATGAATTTTCTTCCTGATTCCCTCCGGATATCAGGTACAAAACTCTCCCAGAATTTGTTAGCATCTAGCAGGATACAGTGACTATAGTTCACCTTCTGCAAGCAAATACTGAGGAATTAACAGTTCAGCTCTTTTGTCCAATACATATTTGACATCTCATGCTCTATTAATATTAATACGAATCTAATGTCATCTGACATCTTACAGCTGATTCGAAAAATTAAAAAACAGAAAATATAGTTCACGCCTTACACGAAACGCATTAATTAGTCCATCAAAGTGGAGTTACTTTTGATTTGCATTTAATTAGTCCCTCAAGGTGTAGGCGTATTATCAGCTCACACCATATTTTTAGGTCAATCCAATCATTTCAAAGGGATGGGAAGACAACTAGTTGGGGAAAACAGAATAAATAATGCAAAGAACTGAATATTCCAATGGATCAGAAAATAAAATAAGTAGCCAGCATTTAGCTATACCAATCCAAGAAAAGGACAGAAAAAGTAAGTACAAAGAAAAAAAGTATCAGGAAAGTTCTGCTACTGCTATTCCGTTGGATGGCTTGAGACAACTCCTTGTTACCCAGCTCAACATTTTCCGTAGCTTCTACAGCCTATAAATTAAGGTAGACAGAAAAAACAGGGTTCGAATTACAAAGTGGGGAAAAAAACATTTTCAGGACATATGCATCATATCAAACTACCATTAAAGAAAGCGTGCAGATTAATTAATCCACAAGAACAAGAAAAAAAATTTCCAGCTTAATGCGGATTTAAAAGTACACTATTATCCTAAGTACACAGCATTCAAAGCTTTGCCTGATGAATATCAAATTAAGATCAATGAAGGATAAGGAAGCATATATTACCATCCTAAATACTGATTTTGATATTTTAATTGGAAAAACTGATAAGCTAGCACTCAGGTAAATTTCAGAAGCCTTCACACTGACCTGGTCGTACAAAAGCTCAATTTGTTGAGCCTGTTGTAGTACATGAGTGGACATGAGATGATTCAAGGCAGACATTTCAACCATTTTCTTCTCAGTTTCTTGAACAGCATCTAGAAGGCCAGATAGCTCTGCCTGCTCTCATAGGGTCAACAAAACCACAAACAGAAGTGCTCAAGCATCAATAATCCTTCTCAGCTAAAGGTACAAAGTAACTCAAAACTTAAGTCACCATTCCATTACCTTGAGAGTACGTGTTTCATCATCTAAAAGTTGTTCCTGGACCTTAACAGGACCTGATTGAGCTTCCACAGAATCCCTGACCTGTGTATCATTGGCCTCTCTCGGTCCACAAGGCCTCTCTTCAGACCCCCCTGCTTCATCTCCCTTGCCAATCTTCCTCATTTTTATTCTTGGAGTCACTCGGTTAATGGCATCTTGGAAGCGTACAGCTCTTAGCTTGTCAAAATTTGATGTAACTGAATGAAGCTTTTCACTAAGAATCAAAACCTGAGTAGCAAATTTCATTTAGGAAAGATGAAAACTTCAAGAAGCCCAAAGTAAACTATATGCTCCAGAAAATAGCTGTTTCTTTGTAAACCCCCTAGGTATTTTTTATTGTAGGACTATACAATGATGAGATGCTAATATAGATTAATGGTGATGAAGGGCCTCCTTCATGCCAGAATCACCCATGCAAAACATGTCATCTAGTATGTCCTTAAAACTATAAATAACGAATTAATCAACCTGCAGTAAATAAGATTTAGTGAGGGAGAAGGTTAAACTCATACCACGCCGCATTTGTGTGCTATAGTATCAGCATTCGAATTAGAATCCTTGACACCCAACCAGCGCTTTGAATTTGCTTCTTCGTCTTTTATACTGTTATTAAGGACGTCGATTTGCTCTTTGCATGTTTTAATGAATATTGAAACCTGCCAAAATGAAATGACATCAGGAAACCCATTCTACAAACTTCAACAAACTCAGATAATAATCTAGGTAATCCTTTGTTGTTGTAGAATGACAACCAATCCAAAAACATACTTCGTGTTCGATGCCATCTCTTTCCGACTCAGTTGTGCGTTGCAAATCCACATAGTCCTTCCTATGCTTCATTAAGAACTGTTCCAGTGCCTTAATGCTTTCCATCTAGAGATTTAAAAGTATTTCATTACTGAAACATACATATGTACTAGGCCTGTCAAATAGACTCTCAAGTAATTACCGTTTTCAATGCAGCTTTCATGAAAGGTGTTCTTTCGCGAGGTTTGTGCATAATAAATGAGGCCAAAATAGCTGCTATTTTGGACTGTGAACACAAAAAAAAAGCATCAAATGAACTAGGGTTTGAATCCAGAAATTCAAAGTTTACACACACAAAATCGTTGAAACAGAGATCATAAACACAGTTAAAAGAGGTAAAAACCTCAGTAAGTCCCACTGATACAGCTGATCTGTGAACAGCATCCTTGAGATCTTCAGTCCTATCTCTAACTCTAGAAGCCATCCCTTCAAAACAAAATTACCACTTCAAAATGAGCAATCTCACACCAAAAACAATACAATTCGCAATAATTGGAACGGTATGCCAATAGCATTGCAGCAAATTTCCAAAATTTTCAGACGATAATTTTCAGTACAGATCGTTAGTTGGGCAGTACTTACTAGTCAATAACGGTTAGAAAGAGCAGATCGCGGATTTTCGCGGTAGAAATGAACGGCGTCGTTTCCGATGCTTAAGGGCGAGAGTTCGTCGTGATATTTCCCGGCGTCTCGAGGAAGAAGGAGATGCAGGAAGAAAAATCTAGACTGGTTTAAGGTGGTAATGAAAACGTCGTCGTTCGAAGCTTAAAAAGACTGTTTTATAGTTTAGCAAATATAGAACTTTTGTAAAATGTAAGGGGAAGATAATATAATTTTCGAAAGGTGAAGGGATAAAAAAGAATAGATTTTGAGTTCAGAAGCTCCTCCGCAATAATGCTGCCGCGCCTTCTAAAGTGGCCGCCGGTCTTATCTCCGGTGGCGATCCGCCGGAGCTTCCGATCAGACGCGGCTCTGCAAGCCCTAGCCAAAGCATCGGAAGCTAGATCACCAGACGTCGTCGTTCTCTACAATTACCCTTCGTTCTCCGGAGCTTTCTCCGCACTCTTCGCGCACCGCTATCACTCCCGTCTCAATATCCCTTGCCTCATTCTGCCGTTCTCTTCCGCCGTTCCCTTCAGGTGAAATGTGAAGAACTGCATTTTCAGTTTGCTCATGTTCACTTCATGCACACAAACTGTTTGTTTTAAATCATGCCGCATCAAATTAATGCTCCTGTATCACATTTAATTGCTTGAGCTAAATGCGCGTTTTTCATGTAGCTAAAATTTATGAAAAGTTTTTATCTGTAACTACACACAAATTAACGAGATTAAACATTGATCAGAACGGCAAAGTGTGACGATACATTTTTTTTTTATGGTACAGAGTGGAAGACGTGTCTATTGAGGGGCTGAAAGAGTGCTACTTTCTTGATTTTTTTGGGCCGAGAGGATTTCTTTTGGAGCTCTTGAAGCGGACATCTACCAAGTAAGAGTTAATCTTTTTTGTCTGTTTTTTGAGGGGGATAAAAATCATGGCTAATGTGCTATTTTGTTATTGATGATATATATATATTAGGATAACTGCATTTGATCATCGTAAGACAGTGCTGAAGAACATCCCAGCTAAGGAACATTTGACTGAAAATGTTGCATTGCATGTTAACCTGGAGAAGAGTAGCTCTTTTGCTGCCTACGAGTACTTCTCCTCTAAGGTTTCACAAGTTTTGTCAGAGAATGTAAGTTTGAGGCAGCGCTGTTCTTGTGGTAACCTGAGATTGTTGTTTTGAGCTAACTGATTAGAGTTTTGAATGATCTGTTTGAATAGGAGAGTGATGTGAGCATTTTAAAGGGTGAAGACGAGAAGCGGGTTCTAACGACTCTGAAATATATTGAGGATGGAGATCTCCGTAAGTGGAGTCTGCCAGACAGTAGAGCGTTCCATGTTGGGATTAAGCAGTGGTGCTCCAAGCTGAATTGCATCACTAACCCACGCATGTATGAGCAGGTTCGAATCTGTGTGGCTTCATGTTAGAACTGGATTGATCATTTCTTTGGTTTTAAACATTTTATTGTCATATAATATTAGTATGACTTAATTTTTCTCCACATGACAGTTGTTGGATATATGCTCTGCGGATGTAATTGCTGAAGGGAAATCCTCATTGTCTTCTCGGAAAATTGCTGCAAATAAATTGCTGGAGAAGGTTTTTGTAATTCGGTTGGGTCGAGGGATTTACGGGAAATGCTTGGTAAACTTTTCCATTCATTAGAATTTTACGATTAGCGTTCAAATTTGCAGTTTGTTTCTCTAATTTAAATTTGGTGCTCTGCGTAAAACTGAGAAAGACAACCTAATGTGCGGCATTGTCTCCCCAAACCATCTTCTACGCATATATTTTTATGCTGAAGAGATTGAGAATTCGGAATCGTTTGAAGTTAACCAGTTATATAGAAACAATTATGCCCACTGATTGTTAGGGGCCCAGCTCTTCAGAAGAACCTGTATATAAAGTAAATTGTAATTGTCATTCTATCTTCTGGTAATGTTTGAATCTGTTTTAACTTCAATATTTTAATCTATAGGGGGTCAAACTTGCTGGTAAATCAGATCTCATCGATGAAGTTGGGGAGGAACTGAGCAAAAGAAGTGCTGCAGCTGGACTGAGGTGCTACAGCTGTCTGTTACTTTAAAGACATTTTGTTGGAAGTAGTCTTACATGCAATCTAATATTATTACCTGGTTCAGGCCCATAGGAGCTGTTATTTATATGCTACGTCATAATCTTAAAATGTCCTTGAGGAGTATTGATGTTGGTCATGATACTTCTGAAGTTGCAAAGGTATGGTTCATTGCTACTCTTAGTTTGTCAGTTTTCTGTCTAACTTTCTGTTCGTTGCCTGTTTTATGTGATATTTACTTCCAAAGATTTCATGTATCTTTATATTTGAAGGCATATGGCGGCGGTGGCTGTCCAAGTTCAAGCTCCTTTATCATTAGGATGGATGAGTATAATAAATGGATTTCCGCTGGTGTACCCTGAAGAAATTCTGGTAAAGCTCTTATTTTCCTGTGATGTTAGCTTTTGATGCAAACTGGGAATGCAATTGCTCAAAGATGCAGAAAAATGAATTTAATCAATCATTGATATAAGCTTCAACTGTGTTGGCAGGAAAAGGGCATTCTGGGGATACCCAACTTTATTATGTATGCTTGTTGTCCTGCGAATTCCATCAGTTGCCTTGGAATCTTCTTAGCTGATTTGCAAAAATGATTTTAGAAAACAATGTCATTATACACCATTGATGGAGCCTTTAAGTAACTAGCTTATGACCAAGATTAGGTGCTAAATGATTTGAAGCCCGTTAGCTTCAGCTGAATATTATTTTTTAAGGCTGAATATGAAACAAACTGGTATTGAGCTTTGTGGATTACACTTAGCATCAGATTTAGAGAGTTGTGTCCATAATCCAAGACCAATAGACATGTGTTTGGCAGGCGACTGGTGAACTACCATGCTTATATTCTGTTTACAAATATTGAGAATGAAGATGCTAGTGTATAAACAGTCTATTACCGCAGAGGACAACCGTCGACCTGTATGCCTTTGGCTGTTGGACATGTTGCCAAACTACAGTGTTCCCCATCATTACCCCACCAAGTAAGTCCTTTATCCTCCATCCCCAGAGTGAAGTATAGTGCTACTGCCATGAAAGCTAGCCCAGCATCGAGAGCAGCAGAGAGTATATAATTGTATCTTTGCCACCACTTCTTTCGATACCTAAAGATGAAAAGGTTGAATATGGTACCAACAATGACCCAGGCATTGTAGTTCAATGGTGTTGCAGGCGGCATCATGCCTGTTGCTCCCAGAAGTACTGGAAGGTTAATTAGAGGAATCCAAGTTTGCTTAGGGAATGCCCTATGGAAAAGCCAGACTATAAAAGGTCCTACTGCACCTATAAGAAAGAACCAATTCATTCCGCTATAGTTTCCTTCTGTTCCAAAAATCCTTTTAGGTCCTACCAAACCCCATATCACTGATGCATCAAAGAAGACCCTATCTCCTGGGCAAGTCCATGGACTGTTTGGTGGAAGAAGGTCATCCTGACATATGTTGTTGACAGAATGCAGCAGCCACCATGCCACAGAGACATTGATAGTACCAGCTATCATTGTTCCTATAAACTGCAACGAAATAATGGCAAATCATAAAATGGTAAGTAATGCAATCATTATGTTTTGGAATGTGAATGAGATCCTTTAACCTCTTAATGCTCCTGTAAATTTTTATCTGCTATCTTTTAATGAGAATTTTATCTTTCGATGTTTTGGTCTCTCTTCTTACCCAGCATGTTAGACTAGTTGATAAACGGTATGGAGATCATTTAGGATTTGAATATAGTATACTAAGAATTTCCTATTAGTTTCATAAGATAGCAGATGATGCTAGTAGTGTTACAGTTGAACATCGGCTGCTCACTCTGAATAATAAATATGGATATTTTACCTGGACTAGAAACATCGATCTTGGGGGAATCTTCATGTAGTGGCCCAGCTTGAAATCGGCTAGAAATGAAACTGCTTGTGCCATGCTCATGTAACCGTAAACTTTGAAACACACGTTAGCTATTGGTCTTCCTGGCAATATGATACCCATCAAATATTCTGTTATGATGTTCAGGCCTGGTGTCTGTATACCAATACATTTGTCAGCAAGGCCAACAGCTTTATGTCATACTTATACGCTTAACTAAACAAACTTGTTCTATATACTCGGCAATCCAGAAAAGTAATAGTTCCCATGTTTATTATGTGGCTGTCAGTGTAGATATTAAAGCTATGAGTATGGATTGCCTTTTTAAACTTGAAACATTTGTTTTAGGGAGAAATTGGCTCTTGGATATTTAATTGGCTCAATACCTGGTTTGTTGTTGCAGTTATTATGCTGATTGGAAGTGTGAAACCGAAGGCCAAGGCACTAGCAAATAACAACCCCCACCATGGCATCTGAACTTGCTTGTTCAAGAAAATGCACAGCATTAGAGAGGCCAAAATGGTGAGAGCAAGCAAGAGGTAGAACCACCATGAAGGTATGTCCTTGTATTTCTTCATCAGTCTTGTATGCACATCTTCCTTTTCCTTGTACGAGGCACGGAATCTTACGTAAATTTCCCTGTAAATTAAAGTTTACGTTAAGGTAGAGCAAAGATGATCATCGAGGAGAGTGAGAAAATGCTCAAAAGAAATACCTTCCATAGAAAAGAGCGACGTGTGAGAGCGTAGCTGCAATGGTGGCAAATCCGAAACCATAGCTGAGAGCAAAGAGCATGCTGAGATGTATTCTTCCCTCCTGGTCATACTTGTTGATATCGAGCTCGAATTTGTTGTTAACAATGGCTGTGATGTCATACTTTTTACCTTGGGCTGTGAACAGGTGCGACGAGAATATTGGAAACTTGGTAGCTCCATAGGCGTTCAATCCCCAGTATGACACGGGGATGACAATGTAGATGATCAACACGTACCCCACGAAGACATTTGCAATGGTAAAGAAAGGACTGATGAGAGGGCTGCCCAAGAAGGAAGCTACGGCCGACCAATCCAGGGTCAGGGCTCCAATGCCGAGTCCCCTCATACCTGATCCGAGCTGGTGAGCCGTGACGGAATTGGGGAATGCCCAGCACACCCACGAGATGCTCGTGAGAGTCGTGAAGAGGTATCCCGGAAAAACGTACCATGAAAAGCTGCAAATTAGTACGATGACGAAGAACTTTGCCCTTGACATGCGCGCCTTGTCCTTTTCGTGGAGAGCCCTGCAAAAGGAAAGTTGATGTTGGTATCATTAGTTGCTTCTTCTTTTGTAAGCCGTTATATTACGATTGCATGTTTGCATGCACGAGTTGTTGGTTTCATTCTTAAACTTGATGTGTTTGGAAAATGAAAGAAATTTATACAGTAATTGAAATTTAATTTATGCTGTAACGCGTATAAAATTGATCAGAAGATATGTAGTTCTAGTAGTTGGGATGGCCGGGAGTAAAAAAATTTCATGTGTCCTTATGCCAGTAAAATAGAGTAGGATCTTTCAATGTATAGCTACATTACATATACTAATAATTTAGAAAAGAAAAATAACAATCTTCCAGCTAAATTCTGTACGTGTTACTAAATTATAAGCAGGGCTCGCCCAATTGGATTAGAGTATTATTTGTCATGTGATAACCAGGCCAAAACCCCTTTTGCCTTTTCTTTTTTTGTATTCCTTTTGTAAATCATTGCCTATTGGCCTTTTGAGCTTGTTAACATAGAAAAGTGAATATTGAACATGAACGTGATTGGAATTTGATTTGAGAATTGCTTGATGATTACATTATCCGTCAATTATTTTGTTTTCTTTTAGTCAGACATTTTAAGTGGCCTTTGGTCCAGAGCAAGGAGTGGTAGACAACTTCGTGTGAAAAGGAGAAAAAAAAGTAGAGCAATTATTAATGAGGGCTCACCGGAAAAGGGAGACTTGGACCAAGGTACTTGGCCACCACATATGGGCCGGGTCCACCACGTATTTCCGCAACAGTCCAGCCCATCCATATCCTAATACCTGTTCACATCATCATCAAAACACCAATTAGTGATAAAAGATCCAATAAAAAGAATTAGTGAAACAAAAGATGGTGAATCTGTAACTTAACTTTTCCGTATTAAAAATTTAAAACTAGCCCAGAATAACAGGACCCAAGTTTAAAAAGCCTTATCAAAATTTACTTTACGAGTGTGAGATGCATAGATTTAAAGTAATGACAATATTAAGGCAAACAAAGTTTATATGGTAAAAGTTGAAAACAAAAAAATATAAAATATTATATACTCTAGAAAGAAGAAGAATTTTATATGAAAAATGTCTGGTTTTGGCATTAAAAAGTGTGGTTTTTTTCTAGAATGAAGTTTTAAAAATAAAAGCACTTTGACAGTTAGAAATGACAAAATTGCTTTTAACTTGTTTTTAAATGTGAAAATTACTTATGGGCTAGCGTAGATATGCGTTGTAGCATGACTTCCCTAAATGATGGCCGGGTTTAGGTTATTCCGTTTTAGTTTATTTTTATGTCTTTTTCTAGGTGTGTTGTTGGTTCTCTCGCAACTCTAGCGAGACATGGATGACATCTCGCCGCGATGATCGGAGAAATTCAGCGACAACCTCCAAAAAGGTTCACGACATGCAGTACCGGGTTGCTTAAAAAACTCTCCTTCAACACACTCATCGATGATTGGAGAAATTCAGCCTCTTCAAACTACAGAGCTGTCGCAATCCAATGAAGACAGATTGGAGGTGCGACTCGAGTAGCAGATTGCCAATATGGCACATGAACCTAATGATAGGTCCATTTGTGGGAGGCTCACCCCACGGTGTGTGAGCCCAAAGAGTTTTAGAATGTTTTAACAGATTAGTTATAATTGTTAGGTAGAGGTTCTGCAACCTAAACCTAGCGCAAATGTATAATAATCTTGCAGTTAATGAGAATGAGAACGACTCTTTGAATAAAAGAGCGTTTTAAATTTAAATGTTATCATCAACTTCACTTTCTTAAAGAAAATAATTGTGACAACCATAACAAAAACGATTCAGTATCTCAAAATAATAAAACAATTTGATGCTTTAGACACACCAAAAATACCATTTTATTTAATTAATTATCAGGAAAAAAACAATAAATTGTACAATAATTGATTCACTACTTATAAAGTTATAATCAATTTGAATAGATTAGAAAAAAAAGGGAAAGCTGCCAAACCAACCACCAAACAACGTTGACTAAAACCACTTAACTTAAAAAACAAGCAATTATTAACCCAAAATCTCACCTGCGTCGTAATAATCAGCAGCCAGCCGGCGAGAAACGATATTTTCCGGCGATAAAACGCGATGATAATATTTACAATGCCGACGCCGTAAGCCGAACCGTTTCCGAACGCCGCGCCGGCGTTCGCAAATATAGTAATCAGCACGTGCTCCTTCATGTTAAAAGGGCCCGGGTTCAGCGAGAACAACCGCGACCCGAACCCGGGGATCCGGAAACGCCGCACGGGCAGCGCCGCCGCCATGAAATGGCCCACGGGCAGGCTCGCGACCTGGACTGTAATCTGGGAGATGATCAGCGGCTCCGTCCGGTACGAGAAGAACTGGTTGAGGAAGGACAAACCGACGCAGCTTAGGAGCCCTAGCGACCACATCCGGAAGGTCCATACGGGCAAGGTCGGGTCGTCAGTGTTGGCTACGGTCAGACGGACTTCTTCGATCGGAGAGTCGTCGTCGTCTTCCTCCTCGTCGTGTTTGTGCGGCGGCGCCGGGTCGGAGGTGTTTTCCGGCGCGGCGGCGGGATGCGGATGTTCTACCTCCAGAGGGTTTATCATGTTGTAAGGGAGAGTTACGAGGTGGACGAGGATAGTGTGGAGGTGGAGGTGGTGGTGGTGGTACAAGTTGCGCAAGTGAAGTGTGGGTTATATTTATGGAAGTTGTCAATGAGGAATCACGTTATGGATCGTGGTAGAATCTGTGAACTGTTTCTGTTCAGTTGGTTGTGACTTCGTACATGCGTCTCAAATAAGTGCGTGAAAGGGTATATCCATCCGTCTCATCCTATTTTGCACAGAATCTTTTCACAATTTTCAATAAATATATTTAACTGTAAATATGTATAGCTATGGGCAATATTGACACACAAAAATTTGATATTTAGAAACTACAAGTTATAACGAATCTAACCACATCTCAAACGATAAAAATATTGTTCATATACTTATTCAAATATGTGATCTGGCATCTTTGACCAAAAAAAGATTATGTGTAGAATAGGCTGGGGCGGAGGGAGTACTGATTTCTCTTTTCCCTTATTTCTGGCATCGTTTTTCTAATATTTTTTTCAAGACATGTTTGATAATCGATAGTTGATGATAGAATAAAAAATCCACACATAATTGTGGCTGTGTGTATTCACATATATAGTGAGTACAAAGGGTATACAAGATCTAAACAAATAAGGAACATGATATATACAAAACCAATCAGAAATGATATTCATTTCTTATCATGATTCTAATTGATTTACATCTCTATTATCAACCCCCCCTCCCGCGAAGCGTAGGACTAGTCGCAACGCAAAACGTGGAACATAGAAACTCAAACTGAGGACAAGGTAGACCCTTTGTAAAGATGTCAGCAAGCTGCAAGTCCGTAGAAACATGAGAAACCTCTGAGCTTGCCAGAATACACCATCTCATACACAAAATGATAGTCAATATCAATGTGCTTGGCTCTCTCATGGGAAACTGGATTCTGAGCCAGAAAGAGAGCACTGTTATTATCACACAGCAAAATAGGTGGGGCGCGCGTTGTCACACGTAAGTCCCGAAGAAGATTCATCAACCAAGCTAGCTCTGCAGCGGTATTTTCCATAACACGGTACTCTGATTCTGAACTAGAATGAGAAACTGTAGGTTGCTTCTTAGCACTCCATGAAACCAGGTTGCCACCAAGGAAAATGGCATAACCAGATGTAAACCTACGAGTCTGTATACAACGAGCCCAATCAGCATCTGAGTAACCCAAAACTGGTAAACCAGATGAATTTGCGCAAAACTGAAGACTATAATGAAGTGTGCCATGCACGTAGCACAAAATTCGAGTAACAACTTGGTTGTGATCATCAGTAGGAGCTTGCATATACTGACTGACCGTATTCACAGCATAGGACAATTCGGGACGTGTAATCGACAAATACGATAGCGCACCAACCAAAGAACGATAAAAGTGTGGGGTTTCCAAACGGCTTACCAAAAGAGCTTGATAGTTGCGAAAAAAGCCACAAAGGGGATGGCGACTGGCGCAAAGTCTTGCATGCCAGCTCGTAGTAAAATGTCCTTGGCGTATCTGGCCTAACCAAGGAATAAGTCATCGGAAGTACGGACAACCTCTAATCCCAAAAAATATTGTAGAGTGCCAAGATCGGTAATCTTAAACTCTTGATTAACTCGATCAATAAACTTCCGAATAAGACGCTCATTATTCCCAGTGAGAATAATGTGATCAACATCAACTAATAAATATAGCAAAGATGCACCATTTGAGAAAACAAATAAGGAGGTATCGGAGGAACTACATACAAAGCCTATACCAGTAAAAAAAAGAACTAAAATGCGGGAACCAAGCGCAGGGAGATAGCTTCAAACCATAAATGACCTTGCGTAGATGACAAACATAATTAGGACACATAAGGTCTTTGTATCTAGCAAGCTGCTCCATGTAAACCGGAGAATCAAGAATGCCATTTAAAAATGCATTTTTCACATCAAGTTGTCGCAATGGCCAATTGCGATGCACAACAATAGATAAAACAGTACGAACATTAGATGTCTTCGCCACTGGACTGAAAGTATAATCATAATCAAAACTAGGCAATTGAGAAAAACCCTGAGCAACTAACCTTGCTTTGTGCTTGATAAGTGAGCCATCCGATTTATACTTCAACCTGTCAACCCATTTGGAACCAACAACATTTGCATTTAACGGATGGGGAACCAACCCCCGCGTCTGTTGAGTGCTTAAGATATCCATCTCTGAGTCCATAATAGCAACTCATTCAGGATCCTTGACAGCCGAGCGATGACATAGAGGACCGGTCTTAGAAAATAAAGCACTTAGTAAACCAGAAATATCATAATCAGAAAAAATCCATGTATCGTAAAGAACCAGTGCGCAAACGAGTATTCATCGGATGTTAGGAAGAAGGACCCGCAGTCAGGGATGGCATGAATCCCAAGGCATCGGGCACAGAACCCAAGGAGGATGGCATGCGACAGAGCAGACAGCGCCACTGGAGATGCGGGGTCAGCCCATGCTAGGGAAGATGCCGGCGGCATGTGTGGTGGCATGTGATGCACACGATGCCAACCCTGAGCCTCCGGTACAGTATGAAAACTTAAATTTTCCAAAATAATGGGTGATTTAGCTAAAGAAGGTGAATCAAAGACCTCCGATAGAACTTACGTATGCTCCAAAAAAGCATAAACATCCAGTGTTGATATATGTGTAACAGTGCCAGTACGGGTAGCAGAAAAAAATACCTCATCAAACCGAGCATGGCAAGTGAGGTACTCCTTCTTTGTAAGAGGAACAAGACATCGATAACCCTCGTACTGAGAACAATATGCTAAAAATATATAAGAAAATTTGTGCACAGCATAAGGCCTCAAATAGGGGGGAACTCAACAACCAAAAGGATGAAAATTGGAGTATTTAGGCGTAGTACCAAAGATAACAGAGAGTGGAAATTGATTAGATAACACCGGAGTAGGCAATCTGTTGATAATGTAGACTGTCGTAGAGAAAGCATCATACCAAAATGAATGATGAAGGCCAGAGTAAAAGAGCATCCTCTCTGCACAACTATTTTGTTCAAGAGTATAAGGACAAGAAAGCTAATGATGAATGCCCTTAGGTGCAAAATGAGTTTGCATGCGATGATTCACGAACTCAGTTCCACCATCACTCTGAAATACCTTGATGGTGGTAGAAAACTGATTCTCAACAAGAGCTTCAAATTGCATATTTGCCTCCACAAAATCAGACTTTCGTCATAGAGGAAATAATTAAGTAAACCGAGAGAAATCATCAATAAAAAAAAGACATAATAAAGGTACCTAGCGCGAGAGACAACATGTGAGGGTCCACAGAGATCACAGTGAACTAAATCAAGTATGTGTGGTGCGCGTTTTAAATTATCATTAAAAGAAAGATGCTTGTCTTTAGCCATCTCACGAGAAGAACACAAATGAGGCTTAGGCAGCAGACTAGTAACTGACAAACTACTAGTCTTATTCAAAGATGGAATTGCATTAAAAGGAACATGTTCTAAACGACTGTGCCATAGCTCAAATGAGGCTTTGACTTTATTTACATTAACTAAAGAAACTAAAGCAACACCACCATAATCTAAAATGTAGAGACTCCCTCACTGTCTCCTTGGCCCAGGAGCTCCTTGGTAACCTTGTTCTGAATAGTGAAAGCATTGTCATCAAAACAAACAACATCATTTAGATCCCTGGTTAACTTGGCAATAGATACTAAATTCTTGGTGATGTGGGGAACAACCAGAACATCAAATAAAGTAAGGGAATTAGAAATCCGGGAATTGCCAAAATGGGAAATATGCAAAAAGGCACCATTGCCAAAATAAACACGACGATTACCATTATAATGAGCTACGCTATCCAGGTTGGATGCCGAAGCAGTCATGTGATTGGTAGCACTATAGTCCATGTACCAATCCAGAGTTGCATTATTTTTCTGATAGTATTGTGGCTGAGAAAGTTTGTAGAAATAGTCAGTAAGATGACCAGGGCAATGAAACTAAACCCGTCAAACGGATCGGGTCACCCGTTGGATAACCGTTATCCATATACTTTTTCACTTATTGGATAAGACTTATTGGATAATGACCCATTGGGTTAATGAATGTAATTGGGTTGTAAATATTGGGTTTAGTTGGATGGGATAATGGGTTACCCGTTGGATAATTTTGGGTGGGTTGAGTTGGGTTGGGTAATGGGTGACCCGTGGATAATTTCATATCACAAGATAACTAAATTTACAAGTTTGATTACGAATGATTTAATTTTTTCCTAATATATAATCATTTATTATAATATGTAATATAATATTATGTACATTATATTATATTATATTTAATAAAAATAAAAAATACATAATATGTTGGCTTTGTAAACTCGATGAAATTAACGAACAATATTAGTTGGGATCGAGCTCGAGCTCAAATATTGTACGAGCTCAAATATTGTACAAATTTGAATACTGTACGAGATTGAGCTCAAATACTGTACGAGATTACTCTCAAATATTGTACGAACTCGAATACTGTACGAGATTGAGCTCGAATACTGCACGAACTCGAATATTGTACGAGATTGAACTCGAATATTGTACGAACTCGAATACTGAACGAGATTGAGCTCGAATACTGTACGAGCTCGAATAATGTACGAGATTGAACTCGAATATTGTACGAACTCGAATACTGTACGAGATTGAGTGCAAATTTTGTACGAACTCATATGCTGTACGAGATGGAATTCGAATACTGTACGAACTCGAATATTGTACGAGATTGAACTCGAATAATTTGTGAATTATATTTTGTATAATTTGTGAATTATAGTGAATATTTATGTTAAATATTACGCATGCATTTAATTGGGTAATTTTGGATATTTATTGGGTATTTGTTAGGTTCCCATTGAATTAGTATAATATGGGACCCATTGAGATCAAAATTTTCCATTAACATAATTATTCTCATCCCGCCAAATCTCAAAAACTAATGAGTATTTAATACCTGATCCCATTGGATAATGACAACCTGTAACCCAAATCAGAAGAAAATATTGAATGATAACTTATTGGGTTAGTTACACAATGAATTATTGGATAATGACTTATTGAATAATATATTTTAACCCATTGAGTCATATGAGTTATCTCATGAGTTACCCAATGGATTATCCATTTAATGATCCAACATATTTATGATTCAACCCATTATAATTCATTAATAAATGAGTTAATTGGATAAAGACTCATTGGATAATGGGTTAATTGGGTATGGATAATGAATTGATCCAATTAACACATTTGACAGGCCTAAATGAAACCACTGGAAGACGTAGGCAGCACAGCCACGGCCACCCTGCGCGGATGAAGTGCCGACGGCCAACAACGGGTTTTGACCACCGCCTCGGCCACAACTGCGGCCTCCCTCCCTCCCTTGTCTGTTACCGTGGCCTCCCCTACCAAGGTTTTCTTGTCCAGATGCCTGATGACTAGTAGAGAAAGCAGCATGCGCAGGTCCATAAGTCGACGAACGAGCTTTGAGGTGAAACTCCAAAGCCTCAGAATCAACAACAATAGTATATAAAGGTGGTAAGGGATCCTTCACCATTTGAGTATTGGAAAACTGGGAGAAGTGATCATTTAAACCATGGAAAAAATAACAGCAATATCCTCATCATGGAGAGGATGGTTGAGAACACTCAATTCATCAATATTGTCCTTAAAACGAGAATAATAATTCTGGATAGAATGGTCATCTTGATGAATGTTGTACATGCAATCACAAAGAAAAATGCGACGATCACGAGAATTATTCTAGTACTTTGTAGCTAAAGCATCTCATACCTGAGCAACAGTGACCATACTGTCAACTACTGACATTGCAGACGGTGTCAGGGATGAGAAATGAGCAGCATGGACCAGCTGATCTTGCTTTACCCAAGCATCACGAGCATTGACAACCTCAGAAACTTTGCCATCGATTTCCTTGGAAGTCGAGCTGGCAGGTGGATCATGGCACTTGGCAGATCCATCAACAAAACTAATTAAATTGACAGTACGAAAAATAAAAGTAACTTGAGTACGCCAATAAGCATAGTTAAAAGCATTAAGCTTGATGGTGATGTAGCTAATCAACGATGGAAGCGTAATTGACGTCATCGTGAAAGAGCAAAAACAGATCCGGATACCGTCGAACGTTGGAGCGAGCGCTGTATCTCATTGGATAATCAATTATTTAAACTCTCCTCGTTGCTTCACTTTCCGGAGCTGTTTTGTTTTCTAGGATCCTGGTTGCTTAACAACTTGGATAGTGGATAATTAATTAAAACAAAATTTTGTCGTCTATTCAAATTCATGTCAGAAAAAAATTGTTTTTCCACGGTTTCCGCCTTATCAAGCTGTTTAAATCTAGGTTGTTCAATTTTTTAGTTGATTTTTTGCTTTTATATTTTTTCTACCCTAACTATGATGAATTCTTTTTCTACCTTATTCATTTGTATCACGGTAAGATAATCAAGGCTGCTTTAAACTGACATTCCAATAATGAGTGTGGGCATAATATGTAGTACTCCCTCTGTCTCCGTGTATTTGCAAAATTATTTTGGCGATTAATATCTTTATTTGTGTATATTTAAAAATAAGTCCGTCTATTGGGAGATGGTCTTTTCATTAATCATGGAAAGACCAATGTTTAAAGTGCAAATTAGGAGAATGAAGATAAAATTTTTGAGTTGCATGAATCTGGTAATGAACGTTATAATTACTACACATTGCACAATAAATTTTTAATATTACAACTAAGATATTTCACTCTTTATTATTCTAATTAAACCTCGTCTTTCCATAAGCATATGAAAAGACGGTCTTTTCCAAAACTTTACTTTTAAAAATAATAAAAAGTTAATATTATGAAAATAAATATTACGATGATCCTAACAAGTGATAGTATATTGTCTTAAATATTATTTAATTTTTACTTTAACTAAATGAATAGTATTTATGGAGATTCAACTGAGCGAGAGACAGGGGAGTAGACTTGTAATTTAAATGAACGTTGGAATTATATGCAGTGTGCAAAGAGGTGTTTAATTAGATGGGGTTCATTTGTGTTTAATTTCTCTATCCCATTAATGGACCTGCCCCTACCCGATCGACATTACCCTAGCTCATACATTATTTTCAGAGAAGGGTACATCTGACCTGAAAATGTCGGTCAACACCGTCTTAGAATGATATTGGTACTTATGTAAACTAGTTAGAGATATTTTTGCACAAAAATTCTGATGTTATATTTACACTTACTCAAGTAGATATGATTATACACTTATATATATACACCAATATAATCATATCTACTTGAGTAAGTGTAAATATAACATCAGAATTTTTGTGCAAAAATATCTCTAACTAGTTTACATAAGTACCAATATAATTCTAAGACGGTGTTGACCGACATTGACCATACATAAAATGACTAAAATGCCATTTGACCTAAAATCTAATAGTGCTAGGACAATTTTGTCCTCATTCCACCACCACCACCACCTCCAGCTTGCCGCTTCTCCGTCACCACCACCAGCTAGCCCCACCATCGGCCACCTTTCACCCTGCCACCACCATCAGCCAGCCCCACCACCAGCCACCTTCCAGCCCGACACCACCCCTCCAGTCAGACCAAGTTGCGAGATCCATTGACGAGGCCACCACCAAGAGCCCACCTGAGACCCACTACCGTCGAGAGCCTCCTTTTCTGCTAGCTTCTCCACTGAGAGCCTCCTTCATCGTTGTGAGCCTCCTTCTCCACCACCGTCGAACTCTGCCCCCTTCCCCAATCGACGCCTCCCTTCCCCGACCGAGACCCACCACCCCTTCCCCGGTCGACGTACTCTTTCAATCTCTGCCATCTTCTCCATCGAGAGTCTCCTTCTCCACCACCCCTTCCTCGATCGAGGATTTCCTTCTCCACCACTCCTTTGATCTCCGCCATCTTCTCCGTCGAGAGTCTCATTCTCCACCACCCCTTCCCTGGTTGACGTACTCCTTCGATCTCCACCACCTTCACCGCCGAGAGTCTCCTTCTCCACCTCCGTCGAATTTCGCCCCTTCCCCACTTGACGTCTCCCTTCCCCGGTCGAGACCCACCGCCAGTGGCGGAACCAGGAGTAAATTTTAGGGGGGGCGAAAATGAGATTAAATTTTTTTTTGCAACGCTACATAAAATAATTTTTAACAAACAACGGTACATAACATAACAAAAATATATTAGTCCATTAATACCTTGCCCTTGGTTGCTGATAGTGGTTGTAGAGGAGACGGCTGTAGGCGGCGGCGGTGGCAGGCGGCGATGGCGGAAGGTGGCTGGCGGCCGAGCCAGTGGTGGCGGATCTCTGCTTGGAGTTGGAGTCTTGGAGAGTTGGAGGGCTTTGCCAATTTTGCCAATTGGCCTTCTTCTTTTTTTGCCCCCAGCTAAGCAAAACGACGTCGTTTCACTTAGCCAAAACGACGTCATTTTGTTTAGTTATACCAAAAAAAAAGAAATCATCATCTTCTTCCCATCTCTCTCCTCTGCGCCGCGCCTCCGCTTCTCAGCCACTTCCTCCGTTCCTCGCTCCCGACGCTCCGGCAACGACGACAACCCAAGGGGGGGCGGAATCCGGCGGCTTCCGGTGGCTCTAGGCCTAAATTCCGGGCCGCCGGATCTTAGGGGAGGAGCTAGCACCCCCTCGCCCCCCTAGTTCCGCCAGTGCCCACCGCCCCCTTCCCCGGTCGACGTCCCCGCTCAAGATCCACTGCCCCTTCCCTGCTCGAGACCCACCGCTAGCTTCTATTTCCTTCGATCTCTTCTCCCAATGGCTTCGATGAAGGAGGAAGAAATGGGCCGGGGAGAAGAAAGAGATGGGTCAGGTTTTGGAGGATCTAAATGTAATTTCCTCCTTTCTTTTTATTTTAAATTTTTTAGAGGGGGTAACATAGTCTTTTTATTGAATTCTGGCGAAAATTCGCCGGAATGAGTACAATTGCACTTACCTCTACTAGGTGATGTTATAATTGCATTTTTAATTATCAAAATGTTATATCGACATTTATGTGAATTACGTGGGGTTATAAAAACACTTTTCTCCCTTTTTTTTTAAAGTCATAATAAGAATGCAACTTATTTTTATAGGAAAGGAGATTTGAACTTGAATTTTAAAACCGTCTTTCAGATTTTAAAGTCATAACAATGCAACTTTTGAAAAAGGGGTTGAAATCCGAATTGCAAGTGATCGGACCCAAGTGATTATCTGTAAAACAGCCTCTGACATTGTTAACATAAAGTAAAATTTATTTCATCAAACCTTCAAGAGTACATAAGTATAATCAAACACCGTTTATACCTCTGAAAGTTTACTTCTTAGTAGAAAATAAGACTTTCAATAGAGTTCGACTCTCCACTTGCAACCAACCCACCAAAGCAACAGTTCCCCTTTCTCCTGATTATTGGAATACTTTTGACTTTAAAAATCAAATTGAGCAAACTTCAGCTATGGAGTCTGTTATTCTATTATTATATATGTGAGATTATTGTTGTGTAATATGTTGTTGAATTTTTCGTAACATATTTATACTAATATTATTTTTTCATAATTTTGTACACATAAATAAAAGAGTCCGTCTTTTGAAAGATGATTTTTCCATAAGTCATGGAAAGATAAAAGTTTAAAGCGTAAATTAGAAGAAATGAAAATAAAATTTCTAGGTTGCATGAATTGGGTTATAAACTTTATAACTACTGCACGTTGCATAATAATTTTTTTATTTTGCAACTAACACCTTTTACCTTTTATTATTCTAATTAAACATCGTCTTTCCATAAGTCTAGAAAAGACGGTCTTTCCCAAGACTTTGGCTAAATAGAATTATTAATAGTTCAAAATCGATGCAGTTGACTCTGTGATTAATTAGGCCAGTAATTTGTGAACGGAAGGAGGAGTATAAATAATAGGTAAAATCTTGGGAAAGACCGTATTTCCATAGGCATATGGAAAGATGGAGTTGAATGAGAATTATAGAAAAGTAAAAGATTTAGTTGTAATATTAAAAATTTACTATACAACAATTGTAAATATAAGTTTATGACCCGATTTATGCAATCCAAAATTTTATTTTAATTTATAGTTTGAACCTTAGTATTTCCATAACTTCTGGAAAGAACATTTTTAAATAGCCATACTCATGATAATACTCCCTCCATTTCACTAAGAGTGACATACTAGGTTTAGGCTCTTGGATTAATGTGAAGAAAATGAGAGATTGAAATTGACCGTAAAAAGTAAAAAATAGAATGAATTAATTTGATTGTAAAAATCTTGCTAAAAATAAAAAGTCTGTCACTGTTAATAAAACGGGGGGTTTATGATTCCACATTATTGGGGTCCAAGGAAATAAAGAGTTGACTTTATTTTGGTTGGACAGTGTAGTAGAGTGTGATTATGTTCACATGTATAAAGGAGGCTTGAGTCCATGATTGATAGGTTTTTACATATCACTTGATTTCCGGGTCGTGATGGGAATGGGATTAATGTAAATATGATTCCACCCGAAATGCTGACGAAGACTTTTTGGTGTGGATCCAGAACATCTATGGTGGAGATTCTAATCAACACGTTACGCATGCGCCAGCACCGCTCTATCAATTGGCTGATTAAATCAGTCGGTTGAGGCCATGGGCAGTAGTAGATACGGTTAGCGGTCTCTTATTAATTAAATATATTATTTTTTTCTTTTTTTTCTACCTCAACTCAAGAGATCACTTAAGAGTAGAGCTGTCAATCTCTAACCCGAACCGAGAACCCGACCTGGACCGATACGAACGAATCAACCCGAAATTCGATCTGATCCGAGAAATATTGACCCGAGCCCGACCTAACATGACCACACTCAACCCGAAACCCAATTTTGACCCGAGAAATATTGACCTGTACCCGAACCCGACACGACCGAATTCAACCCAAACCCCGAATATGACCCGATAATCTGGACCCGAACCCGACTTGAATACAAACCCGAATATGACCCGATAATCTGGACCCGAACCCGACCTGAATACGAACCCGAATATGACCCGATAATCTGGACCTGAACTCGACCTGAATACGAACCCGATTTAACACGAACCTATTTCAACCCGATAAATCAACTATATAACCCTGCATGTAATCAACCCAAAACAGATGCAGTTATAAAGTCAATTAACATTTAATATGGAACCAAGCCAAGTTGGTTGTGCGTCAAACTAATAACAAATGAGGTTTTTAGCCATATGATTACTAGTACGTAAAGTCAATTCATAACAAATGTGAATACACGATGTTAAGTTAAAAATGCATACGACTAAATATATAAATCTAATGAATAATAGTCAAATAAAGAGAGATGTCTCATTAATACCGTCTTTCCATTATTTCATAGGCTTATGGAAAGATAGGGTTTAATTATAATAATACAAAGTAAAAGGTCTTAGTTGAAATATTAAAATTTTATTATGCAACGTGTAGTAGTTATAAAGTTTATAACCCGATTCATTCAACCCATAAACTTTATCTTCATTTATTCTAATTTGCATTTTAAACCATAATATTTCCATGACTTATGGAAAGACCGTATTTCAAGAGATAGACTCATAATAAATTCAATTAAAAAAATAATGGAAGAAAAGGTGGAAATGGAACATGAAATAAAATTGAAGCCGCATGAAGTCAAGAAAGAAGCAAGGCAGCAAAGGGCCAAAGGCTCTTAGCCTTACTACATTTTCCCACATCGGAAATGGGGGAGAATTTGCCTTCAATTTCAACTATAAATAGGGAACTCCTCCCTTTTATTTTAGGCAAAGCAACGAAAGCATAACATGCAAATGCCAAATGGGCCTTTAATGGTAAATTACTTGGCCTTAATTTTTGGGCTGTAATTATTCATTTGGAATTAAAATTTTAGTATGTTTATGGGCTTTTTGGTATGGTCCAGAACCAATTTAATCGAATTCAATTTGATAAAAATTGGAATTAATTTGGTTTATTTGGTTGAATTCGGTTTCAAACCAAATTTGAATTTTAAATTTGGTTCGGGTAATTTGGATTATTTGAATGGTTTGGGTCGGATTCGGTTTTTGATTTTTGAGAAAAAACCGAATAATCCGAACCGAATAGACTGAAACCCGAATAAACCGAATCGACGCCCACCCCTACTGACGCCAACCCCTAACGTACTTGAAAAATACAATGGGGGTGTATAGGGTAGCATCACTTTTGAGCGGATTTTAATTTGGAGTTACGAGTCAAGTTTTTATATTTTGCAAGTTACAACGAAACAATACCTAATAATAGTGCAATTGTAACAATAGTATTATTGAAATATAACCTAAATCAACCCAAATTTAATTGGGTGACATAAAACCCGATCTAAAATGAACCAACCCAAAATATATCTGAATTCAATGTGAAACATTATAAAAAATAATTGACATAATCAGACCCAAACAAAACTTCAGGACAAAAAATGATACGACAATAACCCGATCCAACCCAACCCGACAATATTCTGACCCGGCCTGATCTAATCCGAGTATAAAAATTACACGAGACTAACCCGACCCGATATTAACTCAACCCAACACGACCCAATCCGAGAAAAAAACTGACACGTTTTCAACCCGACACGATAAGTACTCAATCCAACCCGACCCGACACGATAAATAAAATCAACACGATTCAATCCGACATGTTTCAACACGACACGTTTCCAACCCGATACGATAAATGAAAGCAACACGATTCAACCCGACACGTTTCAAACCCGATACGAATGTGACACGATAACCCGAATTGACACCACTACTTAAGAGAGAATCCATTTTTTTCTGCACAATGATTAAGAGACCACTATATACTATTCATGGAACCCACTTGATTTTCTCTATCCTACTAATTAATTTGACCATTAAATATTATTTTAAATAAATTTGTCCACAAAAAATAAGTTGAATGTAAAATTTAATATAATTATTAAAATGAAATTTAAAAATAAATAATAAGATAATTTCATGTTTTAAAATTATATAAAAACCATTAAAATTGCAAAAATCAATTATACCAACTATAAAAATTACAGAAAATAATAAATAAAATATTAATCTAGTCCGACCAATTATTACAATTTGAAAATTAAAATTATATTAAAATTGGAATTCTTAAAAAACAAAATAAAAATTGGAAAAAAATCAGAAAAAATACGATTGGGACACGTGTCTCAACTAGAATGGGACACGTGTCCCATTAAAAAAAATCCCAGCGTCAACATGAAAAAATCGTTGCGGACACGTGGCCCAATCCATGGGTGACACGTGTCCGCAACAAAAATTTCAAAAAAAGGTGCGGCTGAGTGGGACACGTGGCCCACTCAGGGGGCGATACGTGTCCCACTCGATCAAAAAAATCATGCACGCACAAAGGCCATGTGCGTCTGTCAGTGGCTCGGCCTCTTACCCGGTCTCTTACCAAGAGACTCATGAGTGGTCTCTTGTTAAGAGACCACTCAAGAGACCACCACTGTGGTGGTTTTCGATCTCTTGAACGGTCTTTATATTTTAAGAGACAACCACTGCCCATGCCCTGATAATAAGACATATTATCAAGCATGTATATTCCAACTTTCATGCGGTGGTCTTTGCAACCATCCCAATTTTTTATAACGAAAATGACTATCATTTATCACCTTTATAAAGGCGCTAAGTATGTTCATTAAATATTTATGGAATTGTGTTCATTAAATATTTAATTGCAAGATGACATAAAGAATTATGTTATCATGTGTTTGAGTCTCGTCTACCGACAATTCATAAAGTTAATTCATAAAGCATATGAATGCAAGAAGTCATAAAAGAACCATGTCTTCGTGCATTTTTGTACTATCCGCGCTCAAGTCATTAAGTAAACAACTGCAAGAAGGCATAAAAAATAGGCATTTGCTCCCTTTCAAATGCATTTTTCCTCATTACAGTTGCACACAAAATGTGAAATGTGTTTCGCATCAACCCACACGGACTGTGCTTCTCCTCATCGTCTCTGGAGAGCCCACTTGAGAAATATATAAAAACTCTAATATTATGATGAAATATAAAAGACTTTATTATGGTGCATTGATATAACATCAATGACACGTCTCATCAATAATGAAGATTACAATATATAGGGTTACAACTTACAAACTAAAGTCTAACGGGAATAAGATTCTAATTCTATAAGGAAATTACCATAGAGCAAAGTGCATATATAACCCTACATAATTGACGAAAGTGAAGATATAACCCAGCAATAATTGAAAGTACGAATATAATCCTAGATATATAGGTTATGTGTAAATATAACCTTTTCCGGCAGTTTAAGGCCGGAATTAAATGAAAAGATTATTTTGCCCCTCTGAAGAAAAAAATTTGAAATTAATTCCTACCCGTAAAGCCCTTCTTTGTTTCTCTCTTCTTCTTGTCTTTTCCCAGACCATTTTCTCTCCGCCATTTTTCTTCTCCTCATTTTCCCCTCTTTGTCTTTCTTTTCTTCTCATCTTCCCAATTTGTTTCTCATCTTCTTCAGTGGTGGCTTCGCCGGTGGATTCGTGCAAGTGGGTCTCGCCGGTGTGAAAGGGATGCTCTCATCGCCGGAGGGAATAGCCAGTGTGAATGGACACCCTCATCACCTCGTCGCCGGTATGTTGGCTCTGTGGAATCATCAATTTTTTGGTGCTTGGCTGAGAGGCACCGAAAATAGTGGCGGATGGTGGCGGAGATAGCGGTGGCTGTGCGGGTGGCGAGCAAGGAGAGGGGTTGGTGGCATGGTGGCATGGTGAGGGTAGTAGTGGTGGTCGGCGCTAGGGTTTCAGTGGAGGGATGAGATGGGGCTGTGCTGGGATCGTCGGCGTCAGTGGGGCTGGCGATTTGGGGTTGTGGCGAAGTGGTGCCGATATGAGATTCAACGGTTATAAGAAGCTACCAGTGGTCCTGCAGTTCCATGGTGGGGGCTGGGTAACTGGCGGCATCGACACGGTGTTAAACGATGCATTTTGCATGAGGACGTCAAAGATGTGCGACGTCGTGATGGTCTCAGTGGGGTATAGGCTAGCGCTGGAGAGAAGGTTTCTGGCAGCGTTTGAGGATGGCTTAGCGGTGTTGAATTGGTTATGGAAGCAGGCGATTGTGGCCGAGTGTAACGAGTCAATAGGAGTAAAAAATGGGAGATTTTTTTTGCGGCGGTGGTAGTGATGGGAGGAGGTTATAGCTCGCAGCTCATGCAGATCCTTCAAGGGTTTTGGGGTCGGAGCAGATCACCGTAGCCTGGCTGGCGGGGGTTGGTGGTGGCGCTGTAGGAGGTTCTGATGAACTGGGTGTGTGCGGAGGCGGCAGTGGGAGGCTAGGGTAGAGGAGGTAGTGCAGTGGTGGCCGGGTGGAGGCCGTATTGGTTGTGGTAGATTGGTGTTAAGATGGCAGATTGGTGGTGGGATGTCGGAGCTATAGCTGGGTGGTGGGGGCATTTTGTCTTTTAAAATTTTGTATTAGGTTAGACGGGCATTTTTATCATTTTTGGTCGATCAGTGGCCAGAAATGGCCATTCAATGCCGGAATAATGGCTTTAGAGTTATATTTTTACTTATGTATAATAGTTAGGGTTATATTTGCACAAAAAAATAACTCAGGGTTATATCTGCACTTTCTCCAACATATAGGGTTACATTTGCATATTATTCTACCATCTATAATCTAACCTACAAGGAAACTAGTTCTATAAAGTAACTGCCATTTATAACTTTTCCTACAAGGATGGAGTTTCTATTCCTTATCACCGTTATTCGTGCTCCCTTGATCAAGAGTTTCCATCACAAACTGCACTATATGCCATGGTCCCTGGAAATGCCTCTTTTGGTGCAAAAAAACCATCATTATTTCTGCCATGAACCATGTTTGAGTCGGGACGCCAACTTGGACTGAGATGACTCTCCGGTGGGATGAGGTCAACACTACTGGATGTAATCACGGTACAGGTAGACCACTTCATTTTACAAAATACCTTGCACTCAGCCATCAAGACAATCAAGGCGTTGTGTTCGACTGACCAGGCGCAACTCGGTTCTCCCCCCAATAAAGGATGGTCTTTAAGTCTCTATACGCTAGGTTAGCGTGGAGCAAGCTTTAATACACCATGTTGGTGTGGATGTAACAACCCAAACCCACGACCTACCTGCTCAACGCAAGTAATGGGTTGGATCTGAGCGTGTTACCGAGAATTTTAGCAGTAGCGAGCAGATGAAGTTTATGCGGAAGCAAATTTGGATAATTCAAAACCTAACTTACTATTACAGTGAAAGGATTAGTACACGTATTGAATAAAAGTTTTACCTAACCTTTACTGATCACAGTTCTAAAGGATCCGGTAAGGATCAGTTCACGTTACATAACTATTTTAAAATCTATCCGAAAGATTCTGATGGACCACCCAGGATCCTTTCTCAAAAGAAGTAAGAACACCAGTGCTCTTTTCTCTTACAGTTCATTTGCACCTGAAAAGGCTTGTTTAACTAGAGTAAGCTCCTTGCTTAGTGAGGTTCCATCGTCAGTATTTACCCAGTTGAGTTTTAGTGATCACAGAAAAATAAATAGCCACATAAGTCCTAACACACAGTAAAATGATAGGGGTGGTAAATGCCGAGTTGCTGTCAAGTGCCTATATGGCAACTCTGACTAGCATATAAGGCATAAACTTTTCAGTAGTGCCCAAAGGCTATCAGTCTAGAATTCAGTCTCCCCAAAATTAGATGTTCAATTACGAGCTCGTATCAGATACAGATGGTTATGCTAGCATACCAAAAACTCCACGTGTAGCTGGTCTAATTGGACGGTTAGGTCTATACCGTTCCCCGCCAATTTTGACCGAACTACAATCGCGCCGGGGACCCTAAAATCACAGACAAGTAATCAGGTAGTAGATCATTCAAGTTTGACACGACAAGATAAAGTACAAGTCATTCATCCACATAAGATATCATAGCAGTATATGATTCAAGTTTGACAAGGCAAGATAAAGTACAAGCCGGTCATTCACAGAAAAATATCAGAGCAGTTCATAAACTCAGTTTCACGATAATTGAGCACAGTATGATAAAATACACACTTAATTTAACAGTCAGTATATACTATCATTTTAAGTTTAACAGACATATCCCTCTCTAATGGGGTTTGAGTACTCAAGGTTTGAGTATAGGGTAGAGAGGTTCAAGTATAAAGTTCTACACATGGTTTCGAGTAGATGGGTTTGAGTACAGGGTTCGAGTATATGGTTTGAGTACAGGGGTTTGAGTAGTTGGATTCGAGTACAGGGGGTTCGAGTAGAGGATTCAAGTGGGGAAGGTTCAAGTGGTACGGGTATCGGGTCGTACTGGTTCAAGTGGTAAGGGTATCGGGTCGTACTGGTTCAAGTGGTAAGTGGTACTAGTTCGAGTGGTGAGGTTCGAGTGGTGGGGTTCAGTTAGTGAAGTTCATTTGGTGAGGTTCGAGAGGTACGGGTTCAGTTGGTGCGGTTCAAGAGGTGAGCTCGAGAGGTAAAGGTTTCAGTAGTGCTAGTTCGAGACCTAAGGTTTGAGAGGTACAATTCGAGAGGTACGGTTCGGGAGGTATAGTTCGAGTGGTACGGTTCGAGAGGTACAGTTTGAGAGGTTCGGTTCGGGAGGTACAGCTCAGGAGGTACAGTTCGGGAGGTACGGTTCGAAAGGTATGGTTTGAGAGGTACGGTTCAAGAGGTACGATTCGAGAGGAGGGTTCGAGAGGTATGGTTTGAGAGATACATTTTTCAGTGGTACTAGTTTGAGGGGAGGGTTCGAGAGGTAAAGGTTTCAGTGATGGCTTCGAGAGGTGAAGGTTCCAGTGGAGGTTCGAGAGGTGAACTCCGGTGCCATCATATATATATATATGTGTGTGTGTGTGTGTGTGTAAATATATATACTCAATTTAATTCAGTTCGTGCTAAAGCAATGCACACTCACCTCAGTTAGACTTGGCTTGGGCAACCTCCGTTTCTACGTTACCACCGCTCAACCGTTGTTCTTATTTTGGTAAGAAAATATCTTAAGGCTGTAAGTTTGGGAAGACAGTAATTGCTATTTATAATAGATGATGACATAGGGTTCTGACACCTAAAATTTTGTCCATTTAACCCTCATTTGGATAAATTTTTTATGTCCACTTGCCCGAAGTTCACTTTGGATAAATTTTCATGTCCACTTGCCCGAATTTCATTTCTTTTTTTTTTAAAAAAAACTGAAAATGGTCAAGGGAAATAGAAAAGAGATTGAAATTTTTTGTTAAAATCTAGCTATTACATGTACACTAACTTCATTACTGTCGAGGTTTTCACAGTGGAGCTCAAGTGGGGAGGCTCCCCCACTCACTCTTAGTGAGCCAGCCATGTGGGATTTCGTCCCACCTTGTAATAGTTTGGCTTTTCTCATCTTAGTTATGGTGTTCTATAGTTTATCATCTCATCATGTGTAATAGAATATAGACTAGTTACTAGTCTATCAGCTAAAGTAAATAAACAAACACTAGTGATCGTCATACAATCGACCACGAATGCAACCCATTTCTATATATTAATGAGAAGGATTCCAACTTTTTTTTATAAAAAAACCATGTTATATGTCATAGTCCGTGAATCCATCAAAATCCACGAAAAATCCTTCACAATCTGTGCTATATGTCAATGGTTGTTAATCTCTCACTGCCTAAAACGCAAATACATCAAACAATTCCATCTTAAATCCTCAATTTTCTACACAAACCGTGCTATTTCTCACATCCGTGAAGGAAGCTATGCCCTTGCTCCCCAAAATTCTGATAATTCTCTGAGAAGTCCAAAAAATTCCCAAAAAATTGATAGACACCATGCGAAGTCCAGTTTTCTCACAACGGCAAACTCCCCATCGTTTCTATTCAAATAAATCTACTTAAATTCCAGACAGCTTCAGACCAATTTTATCGTAGCCATGGGTAGGTCACAAATGAAGAAAATCCATTACATTATTTCCTTAGAAGTCAATTTGGTCTGGAAAAACATGGTTAAGAACCATGTAACAGTCCCGTACAATTATCTAGACCACCCTTTCTGAATTCGTCAATAATCCTTCATGGAATTTTTTTATTTCGCTCCATCTAGATGTGGTAGATAGAGATTAACTTATGAATGTCATCGAGCTAAGAAGTTTCGTTGGTTTCAAACCTCTGACTCCATCCCCCAATCAACTAGTTTGAACTCACAATCGAGTTAGTGTGTCCTCTCAATCAAATTCATCTGCCAACTTGGCTCCTTATAACCCTTGTGAATTCACATTTGAAGAAGAGATGTTGGCTTGATTTAACCTTTAACTTACATAGTTTACATGTTCGATCAAGTGGGGTGAAATCAGTATCTATGGGTCCTTCCATCTTTTTCAAACCCCCAATTGAGTCCAACCACACAATAAATTAGTGGAATATTGGCCTGTCTCTCTTCCATATCATCCAGTGTAGTCCTTCCTTTGTCGAGTTTGGTTCAAAATATACCTTTGAATGTTTGTGTCAGTGAATCACATCATAAGTTTTCGCAGTGAGATTTGTTGAGCCCGACCAATCGATCATTGCAGCCTTTACCACATTCAAGTCTCTTTGGAATATATCAAGCAACACGTCTCTTATATTTCATAGCCCCATAAAATAAGCTGAATCCGCTGCATTTTCTATGATCGTCCATACTCCTTATACTTTCAAGTAAATGGCGTTAGCCCACCTGCACCATAATGACTCATTTTTGTTGTGAAAGTCCCATCTATGATGGGCTAACAACACTTTATTCCATGCCCAAAAATCCCTCAAGCTAAGGCTACCATATTCTTTCGGTGTGCATATCATGTCTTATGACACACTAGTCTTATGAGTACCACTCAATATGAACTCACTGCATTGCCTTTCCAATTCTTCCATGACGGTGGTTGGGAGTTGCATATTTTGGAGCAAGGTAGAAATCGTTTGCCGGGAAACAGATTTACCAACTCCACTCTACCCGCATATGCCAATGACTATCTATTCCATTTGGAGTCAAGTGCTAAAATGACCCTAAAAACAGGCTGAAAGTGCCAATATAACCCTGCAAAAATGAGAAAGTGCCAAAATAACCCTAATTTTATTATGTATGTGTCAATCTAACCATGGGTGTCGTTTACCTCAATTGTCAACTAAAGAATTGGCCGGAATTAAAACCGCCTTAAAGTGATTTGGCCAGAATTTTACCCCTGGATTAAAAAAGAAAACTTAAAAAAGAGAAAAAAGGTATTTTCAACTTATGGGGGCAAGAGTATTTTTGTCATTTCAGGTTTGATCAACACCCAAATTGATGGGTCAACGCCAAAATAGTGACAAAGGTTATAACTTCACATTTTTGTCATAAAGTTAGGGTTATTTTTACACTTTCTTATTTTGCAGGGTTATGTTGACAGTTTCAACCAAAAGTTAAGGTTGAACGTGCAAAAATTCCTTCCATTTACCAATTTGCTCTTTTATCTTCTCGGTTAGGCCCTCAAATTGCGTTAGCTTCGAGTGCTAAATCACTCATAAATTCACCAAGTTAGTTATTTTTGGCAGTAGTAGAGATAAGGTAATACATATAAAATAATTTATGAATTAAAGTCAGATTTTCACAAGTTTTTCATCAAATAAAATAAATTGAATTAATTTGAAACTAAACATAATAAAAAGGCAAAGTTTTGGGAAAGATAGTCTTTCCATAAACTTATGAAAAGACGGAGTTTAATTAGAATAATAAAAGGTAAAAAGTTTTAGTTGCAATATTAAAAATTTATTATGCAACTTGTAGTATTTATAAATTTTATAACTCGATTCATGCAACCCGAAAATTTTATTTTTATTTCTTCTAATTTGCACTTTAAACCTTGATTTTTTCATGACTTATGAAAAAACTGTCTTTCAAGAGACAGACTCTAATAAAAACTATAAAATAATAAATTAGGATGGAAAGGTTGAGGTTAGTGGGGGGGGGGCACTTTTAAAGAAGATCGAACGCTATATTATAAAACTAAATAATACCCGTGTCGATGCACAGATTTATGAATAAAAATGATTAATATAACATAATTTATTATTTCAATATTTAATCAAATTTTAGCATAACATACTGTAGTATATAATTTATAAATATGAGAATTGAACACGATGTAATTCTTAGAATAAATTTATATAGAGTTAAGTGCTCATATAACCCTATATTTTGAGAGTTTGTGTTAATATGACCCTGTGAAGTTGGAAAGGGCTATTGTAACCCTGTGTTTTGCTAGAATGTGCTAATATAACCCTAGAGCCCCGAATGTTTATGGAAATACATGAAATGACTACTATACTCTTTGTAATTAAAAAAAAATAAAAATTAGCAAAGCTAACAAAGCTAGAAAGACGTTTATGCCCTTGTTCCTCAAACGACATTACCTTTCATTTTTCCTTTTTCTCCTCATTTGTTTCCTGTGCCCGACCTTTTGTCTCTTCCAAGGAGAACTCCAACAGTTCTCTCGCTTTCAATCGGACCGGTCCGGACGTTGTGCCAGTGTTGTCAAATGGGCCTGTTGCACCGGAGTCGTGCGGTGGTTAGCGTTCTCACCGGGTGTGAAGTTGCGCTGCCGTCGTGGTGGGGTTTGGTGGGGAAAATAGAGGATGTGTAGATATGGTAAGCTCTGACCCATTTACACCAAAAATAGTATTATTTAGAGAAAAGTGCATATATAACCCTATATAATTGATGAAAGTGCAGATATAACCCTGAGAAATGAAAGTGCAGACATAACCCTGCGATAATTGAAAGTGCAAATATAACCCTGGTCAGTCAATGCCGGAATAATGGCTTTAGGGTTATATTTGCACATATGTATAATAGTTAAGGTTATATTTGCACATATGTATAATAATTAGGGTTATATTTGCACTAAAAAACAACTCAGGGTTATATTTGCACTTTCTCCAACATATAGGGTTATATTTGCATATTACCCTATTATTTATACGTCGTTTTGATATATCGATGATGGTTTTGCTGATTTTGTTTCACTTTTGATTTTTTTTGGTCATTTTTTCACTTTCAATAGGGTTTCTTAGGTTTTTTAATTGACTAAATTGTGTTTTTAGCCCCTACAAAGTATCTTATACCATGTTTTGATCCCCGTTTGCAAATCAACCCTTAGACAGTACCCCACAAATTCAGGTGGTGGTGGGGGGCACAGATTGGTGGTGGGGGTATTTATGTCTTTTAAAATTTGTATTAGGTTAGAAGGGCTTTTTGGTCATTTCTGGTTGGTCAATGGCCAAAAATGGCCAGTCAATGCCGGAGTAGTGGCTTTAGGATTATATTTGCACTTATGTGTAATAGATAGGGTTATATTTGCACTAAAAAATAACTCAGAGTTATATTTACACTTTCCTCAATATATAGAGTTATATCTGCATATTACCCTTTTTTAAGCCATAATAAGAATGCAACTTATTTTTGCAGAAGAGTAGATTTGATCCTGGATTTTAAATCCTTCCTTTAGAAGTCATAACAATACAACTTTTGAAAAAAGAGATTTAAATCCGAGTTGCACATGATCGGACCCAAGTGATTATCTGAAAAATAGCACCTGACCCTATTAACATGAAGTGAAATTTATTTCATCAAATCTTCAAGAGTACGTAAGTATAATCAAACACCATTTATACCTCTGAAAGTTTACTTCTTAGTAGAAAATGGGACTTTCAATAGAGTTCAACTCTCCGCTTGCAACCAAACAACCAAAACAACCAAACAACCAAAGCAAATAAAGCAACTAAAGCAACCAAAGCAACAATTCCCCTTTCTCGTGATTATTGGAATAATTTGACTTTAAAAATCAAATTGAGCAAACTTCAGCTATGGAGTATGTTATTCTATTATTATTATTACATACGTAAGACTATTGTTGTGTAATATATTGTTGAATTTTTCATAACATATATTTTCATACTAGTATTATTTTTTCATGATTTTTTACACATAAATAAAAATTTTAATAGTTCAAAATCGATGTAGTTGACTCTGTGATTAATTAGGCCAACAATTAGTGAACGGAAGGAGGAGTATAAATAATACCCAAAATCTTGGGAAAGACCATCTTTTCATAGACATATGGAAAGAGAGATTGAATGAGAATTCCATGACGCCATTATTGATCGGTTTGTCCATATCACTTGACTTCCGGGTCGTCATGGGATTAATTTGTCTAATGTAAAATATGATTCCACCGGAAATGCTGACGAAGACCTTTTGGTGTAGATCCAGAACCTCTCTGCGGCGGAGATTCCGTTACGCATATGCCAGCACCACCACAACACGTTCAATTTTATTTTATTTTTCTCAACTGCCTGGTTGAATCAGTCTGTTGATAATAAGATCGAATATGTACGGTCCAACTTCCATGTTGCGGTCTTTACAATCACCCCCACCATTTTTTACAACAAAAATGGCTATCATTTCTCACATTTATAAAGGTGTTAAGTATGTTTATTAAATATTTGATTGCAAGATGACATAACTAATTATGTTATCTTGCGTATGAGTCTCGTCTGCCGTCAATTTATTAAGCATATGAATGTAAGAAGTCATAAAAGAACCATATCTTCGTGCATTCTGATACTATCCGCGGTCAAGTCATTGAGTAAACAACTGTAAGAAGACATGAGAAATAGGCATTTGTTCCCTTTCAAATGCGTTTTTCCTCATTACAGTTGCACACGAAACGTGAAATGTGTTTCGCATCAACCCACATGGACTGTGCTTCTCTCATCGTCCGTGGAGAGCCCACTTGAGAAATATATAAAAACTCTAATATCATGATAAAATATAAAAGACTTTATTATGGTGCACTGATATCACATCAACTGTACGTCTCATCAATAATGAGGATTACAATATATATGGTTACAACTTACAAACTAAACTCTAACGTGAATAAGATTCTAATTTTATAAGGAAATTCTCATAGAGCAAAGTGCATATATAACCCTACATAATTGATGAAAATGCATATATAACACTGCAATAATTGAAAGTGCAAATATAACCCTCGATATATCGGTTATGTACAAATATAACGTTTTTCGGCAGTTTAAGGCCGGAATTGAATGAAAAGATTATTTCCCCCCTTTGTTAAAAAAAATAAAAAAATTGAAAAAACATTGAAATTAATTCCTACCCTAAAAGTCCTTCTTCGTTTCTCTCTTCTTCTTGTCTTTTCCCAAACCCTTTTCTCTCCGTTGTTTCTCTTCTCCTCATTTTCCCCTCTGTCTTTCTCTTCTTCTCATCTTCCCAATCTATTTCTTGTCTTCTTCAGTGGTGGCTTCGCTGGTGGATTCGCGCAAGTGAGTCTCACCGATGTGAAGGGATGCCCTCATAGTCGGAGGGAATCGACGGTGTGAATGGACACCCTCATTGCCAATGTGCTGGCACTGTGGAATCATTGATTTTTCGGTGCTTGGCTGAGCGGCGCCAGAAATGGTGGCTGATGGTGACGGAGATGGCGGTGGCTGTGCGGGTGGTGAGCGAGGAGAGAGGTTGGTGGTGGTGTTCGGTGCTATGGTTTCGGTGGTATGGGATGGGGTTGTGCTGGGATCGGTGGCACCGATGAGGCTGGGGATTTAGAGTTATGGAAAAATGGTGCCGGGAAAAATGGAACTGGTGTGAGATTCAACGGTTATAAGAAGCTGTCGGTGGTCATGCAGTTCCATAGGAGAGCGACGATATCGACACAGTGTTGAACGATGCATTTTGTAGGAGGGCGTCAAAGATCTGCGATGACGTGGTGGTGTCAGTGGGGTATAGGCTGGCGCCGGAGAGTAGGTTTCTAATATCGTTTGAGGATGGCTGGGCGGTGTTGAATTGGTTGGGGAAGCAGGCGATCCTGGCCGAGTGTAACGAGTCAATGGGAGTAAACAATAAGAGTTTTTTTGGCGGCAGTGGTAGTGATGAGAGGAGGTTGCAGATCGTAGATCGGAAATGACCTGGTCAAACCATGGCTCGCAGCTCATGCAGATCCTTCAAGGGTTTTGGGGTCGGAGCGGAACACAGTAGCCTGGCTGGTGGGGGTTGGTGGTGGCGCTGCAAGAGGTTCTGATGAACTGGGTGTGTACGGAGGCGACGGTGGAAGGCTAGGGCAGAGGAGGTGGTGCGTCTGGTGGCCTGGTGGAGGCGGTATTGGTGGTGGTAAATTGGTGGTAAGATGGCAGATTAGTGGTGGGATGGCAGGATTGGTGGCAGGGCTTGTTGGTGGAGGGCATTTTTGTCTTTTAAAATTTTGTATTAGGTCAGAAGGGCATTTTGGTTATTTTTGGTCGGTCAATGGCCGGAAATGGCTAATCAATGTTGGAATAATGGCTTTAGGGTTATATTTGCACTTATGTATAGTATTTAGGGTTATATTTGCTCTAAAAAATAACTCAGGGTTATATCTGCACTTTCTCCAACATATATGGTTACATTTGCATATTATTCTACCATCTATAATCTAACATACAAGGAAACTAATTTTATAAAGTAACTACTATTTATAACTTTTCTTACAAGGATAGGGTTTCTATTCCTTATCACTGCTATTCGTGCTCCCTTGATCATGAGTTTCCACCACAGACTGCACTATATGCCATGGTCCCTGGAAATGCCCCCGTCAGTGTAAAAAATAAAGCCATCATTATTTTTTCCATGAACCATGTTATATTTCATAGTCCGTGAATCCATCAAAATCCACGAAAAACCCTTCACAATCTGTGCTATATGTCAATGTTTGTTAATCTCAAAACGCAAATAAATCAAACTATTCCATCTAAAACCCTCAATTTTCTGCACAGACCGTGCTATTTCTCACGTCCGTGAAGGAAGCTCTGCCCTTGTTCCCCAAAATTCTGAAATATCTCTGAGAAGTCCAAAACATTCCCCAAAAATTGATAGACATTCATGCCAAGTCCAGTTTTCTCACAATGGCCACTCCCAATCATTTCCTTTCGAATCAATCTAATTAAATTCTAGATAGCTACAGACCCATTTTTTCGTAGCCATGAGTATGTCGCAAACGACGAAAATTAATTACATTGTTTCCTTAGAAGTCAATTTGGTCTGGAAAAACATGGTTAAGAACCATGTAACAGTCCCGTACAATGGTCTTGACCACCCTTTTCAATTTCGGCAATAATCCTTCATGAAATTTTTTATTTTGCTCCATCTAGATGTGGTAGATAGAGGTTAACTTATGAATGTCATTGAGCTAAGAAGTCTTGTTAGTTTCGAACCTCTGACTCCCCCCTCCCCCTCAATGAACTGGTTTGAACTCATAATCGAGTCAGTGTATCTTCTCAATCAAATCCATCTTCCAACTCAGCTCCTTATAACCCTCGTGAATTCATATTTGAGGAAGAGATGTTGGCTTGTTTTAACCTTTAGCATACATAGTTTACATGTTCGATCAAGTGGGGTGAAATTAGTATCCATGTGCCCTTCCATCATTTTCAATCGCCCAATTGAGTCCAGCCACACAATAAATTAGTGGCAAGCTGGCATGTCTCCCTTCCATATCATCCAGTGTAGTCATTCCTTTATTGGATTTGGTTCAATATATATGTAACACCCCCAAACCCAAACACAAGTATCTAGTTGGGTATAAGCGTGCTACAATGAATGCTAGCAGTAACGAGCGGATAAATTTTATGCGGAAGCAAATTTCGATAATACAAATCCTAACTTACTATTACAGTGAAAGGAATAGTACAAGTGTGAAAGTTTCCTAACTGTTACAGATTCACAGTTCATGTTAAGATTCTAACAATTCACCCAGGGTCTTTCTCAAAAGAAGTAAAGACATCAAATCACTTTTCACTTACTGTTCTTCTTCACCTGAAAAAAGGTTGTTTAACTAGGGTAAGCTCCTTGCTTAGTGAGGTTCCATCACCAGTATTTACCCAATTGAGTTTTAGTGATCACATAATAACAAATAAAAAATAGCCACATAAGTCCTAGCACACAGTAAAAGGATAAAGGTGGTTAATGTTGAGTTGCTGCCAAGTGCTTATATGGAAACTCTGACAAATATACAAGGCATAACCTTTTCAGTAGTGCCTAAAGGTGATCAGTCAGTTCATAATTCATTCTCGTCAACCATGCCCAATCAGATGTTCAGTTACGATCTCGTATCAGTACAGATGGTTATGCTAGCATACCAGAAACTCCACGAGTAGCCAGTTTAATCAGACGGTCCGATCTGTACATTCCCCGCCAACTTTGACCAAACTACAATCATGTCGGGTGCCCCAAAATCAGAGACATGTAATCATGTAGCAGATAATTCAAGTTTGACACGGGAAGATAAAGTACAAGCCGGTCATCCACATAACATATCAAAGCAGTATATGATTCAAGTTTGACACGTAAAGATAGAGTACAAGCCGGTCATTCACAGAAAAATATCAAATCAGTTCATAAATTCAGTTTCACGATAACTGAGCACAGTATGATAAAATACACACTTAATTTAACAGTCAGTATATACCATCATTTAAGTTTAACTTTCATATCTCTCTCTAATGGGGTTTGAGTATACATGGTTCAAGTAAAGAGTAGAAAGGTTCGAGTATAAGAATTCAAGTACAGGGGTTCGAGTACAGGGGTTCGAGTAGAGGATTCGAGTGAAGGGTTTGAGTGGTACTGGTGTTCAAGTGGTACTGGTGTTCAAGTGGTACTGGTTCGAGTGGTAGGTGGTACTAGTTCGAGTGGTGAGGTGTGAGGTTCAGTTGGTTAGGTTCGAGAGGTACGGGTTCAGTTGGTGAGTTGAGAGAGGTACGGGTTCAGTTGGTGAGTTCAAGAGGTAAGGTTCAGTTTGAGAGATTCAAGAGGTATGGTTCGAGAGGTGAGCTCAATAAGTAAAGGTTTCAATAGTACTAGTTTGAGACCTAGGGTTCGAGAGGTACAGTTCGAGGGGTAAAGGTTTCAGTAGTACCAGTTCGATAGGTAAGGTTCAAGAGGTAAAATTTTTCATTGGCACTAGTTCGAGAGGTAAGGTTCGAGAGGTAAGGTTCGAGAGGTATATGTTTCAGAGGTGAGTTCAAGAGGTAAAGGTTCTAGTAGTGAGGTTTCAGTGGAAAAGGTTCTAGAGGTGAAGATATCGGGGTTTCTAGTTCGAGGGGTAGGTTCGAGATATACTGTTCGAGAGGTAAAGGTATCAGTGGTACTAGTTCGAGACATAGGTTCGAGATGTTTTGTTTTAGAGGTAAAGATATCAGTGGTACTAGTTTGAGACATAGGTTTGAGATGTACTGTTCTAGAGGTAAAGGTATCAGTGGTACTAGTTCAAGAGGTACAGGTTTCCAGTGGTGGTTCGAGAGGAAAAAAATTTTAGTAGGGGTTCGAGAGGTGAAGTTTTTAGTAGGGGTTCGAGAGGTGAGGTTTTCAGTAGGGGTTCGAGAGATGAAGTTTTCAGTAGGGATTCAAGAGATGAAGTTTTCAGTAGGGGTTCGAGAGGTGAAGTTTTCAGTAGGGGTTCGAGAGGTGAAGTTTTCAGTAGGGGTTTGAGAGGTGAAGTTTTCAGTAGGGGTTCTAGAGGTGAAGTTTTCAATAGGGGTTTGAGAGATGAATTTTTCAGTAGGGGTTCGAGAGGTGAAGTTTTTAGTAGGGGTTCGAGAGGTGAATTTTTCAGTAGGGGTTCGAGAGGTGATGGTTTTAGTTGGGGTTCGAGAGATGATGGTTTCATTAGGGGTTCGAGAGGTGAATTTTTTAGTGGGGGTTCGATGGGTGATGGTTTCAGTAGGGGTTCGAGAGATGATGGTTTCAATAGGGGTTAGAGAGGTGAAGTTTTCAGTAGGGGTTCGAGAGGTGAAGTTTCAGTGAGAAGTGTGAGAGAAGGTTCGAGAGAGTCAGGTTCTGATGGCATCATATATATATATACATATATGTAAACATATACCCAGTTTAACTCAGTTCATGCTAAGGCGATGCAACACTCACCTTAGTTAGACTTGGCTTGAGCAACCTCCGTTTTCTACATTACCACCACTCAACCGCTGTTCTTTTGGTAAGAAATAGCTTAAGGATGCATTTTTTTTGAGAAGGCAGTGATAGGTATTTATACTAGATGAAATCATAAGGTTCTGACACCTAAACCTAGAATTTTGTCCATTTTACCCTCAAGTGCCTACGTCCACTTGCCAAAAAATTACTTTGGATAAATTTCTCACGTCCGCTTGCCGGCTTTCTCTTCCCATTATATTATTATTATTATTATGATAATAAATATTATTATTATTATTATGATTAATATATATACATATATATATATATCCTCTTCCCGGTAATTCCTTTTATTTATTTATTTACTTATTTATTCATTTATTATTGTTATATATATTTATTATTTTATTTTATTTTTCAATTTTTCGGAAAATTAGATTAGAGATTGAAATATTTGATTAAAATTTAACTATTACATGCATTCTAACTCCATTACGGTTAGGTTTTTTACAATTCCCCCCCCCTAATGAATTTCATCCCCGAAATTCCCATTTCACGTGAACAACTTTGGGTAAGTATCCCTCATGTCTACTTCCAACTCCCAAGTTGCTTCCTCGACCTTATAATTTCTCTACAACACCAAAACCATAGGAATCTCCTTGGTTCGCAATGTCTTGATTTTTTTATCCAATATCTTTATGGGATTTTCCTCATACATCAGATTTTCATTCACATCTAAGTCTTCATGGTTTAACACATGTTCTGGGTCAGGGTGGTACTTCTTCAGGAGTGACACATGGAAGACATTGTGTAATTTCCCCAATTGGCTAGGCAGGTTAAGTTGATACAAAACTGGCCTGACTCGTTATACGATCTCCAAAGGGCCAATGTACCTAGGACTCAATTTTCCTTTCTTACCATGCCAGAAGAGACCCCTATGAGGGGTTACCTTAAAAAACACCTGGTCACCCACTCCAAACTCCAAATCCCTCCTTCGATGATCCATGTAACTCTTCTGTCGACTTTGAGCCGTCTGTAAGTGCTGCTTTATCAGTTTCACCTTATTCATGGATTCCTCAATCCAAGGTATACTGGCAACTGGAAAAATCTTTTTCTCTCCCACTTCTTCCCAAAAGAGGGGTGTTCGACATTTCCTACCATAGAGTATTTCACATGGGGCTATACCAATGGATGAATGATAACTATTGTTATAAGCAAATTCTACCAAAGGTAAATGAGCGTCACAACTTCCCCCGAAATCCATAACACAGCTTCGGAGCATGTCCTCCAGGGTTTGAATTGTTCGCTTTGACTACCCATCTGTTTGTGGATGGGCACTTGTACTAAAGCTCAATTTGGTTCCCAATGCTGCCTGCAGTGCCTCTTGAAAAGGGAAGTGAATCTTGGGTCCCTATTGGACACAATAGTTATCGGCACCCCATGCAATCTTACGATTTTCCGAATGTATAGGATAGTCAATATTTATAAAGAGTATTTAATGTTGATCGGTAAAAAATGAGCCGACTTTGCCAACCTATCAACACCACCCATATTGCATCAAAATTCTTCGGTGTTTGGGGTAATCCTGTCACAAAGTCCATCGTGATGTGATCCTATTTCCATTCAGGAATCTCCAATGGTTGTAATAACCCCGATGGTTTCTGATGCTCGGCCTTGACTTACTAGCATACTAAACAACGGACCATGTATTCCACTATGTCCCTCCTTATATTATCCCAACAGTGCCGTTGTTTCAATTCTCGGTACATTTTGGTCACTCCTGGGTGCACCGTATACTTGGATCAGTGAGCTTCCTCCAACACTCTTTGGGTGATCGCTGAATTTCGGGGTAGACAAAACCTACCTCTACAGGTCAACATTCTTTCACTGTCCACTTCAAAGTCCGGCAACTTCCCTTCAGCGATAAGCTTTTTCTTCTTCACCAATGATTCATCTGACTCTCGAGCCTTCTTAATCTTTGTGGGTAAAACTGCTTGTACCCTTAGATTGAAAAATACAAGTCGGTCAGGTTTAGTCTCGCATTCTCATATCTCTGCCTGCGATAACATCTCCGTCTCCTTTATCCAGATATGTGCCAAATTCACCTTCCGGCTTAGTGTGTCTGCCACCACATTCGCCTTTCCAGGATGATAATTGATCACACTGTCATAATACCCCAAAAACTCCATCCACCGACGTTGTCGCATATTCAAGTCCTTTTGGGAAAAAGATACTTCAAGTTCTTATGATCTGACATTTGTAACACCCCCAAAACCCACACAAAAGTATCAGGTCGGGTTTGAGCGTGCTACCGAGAGAGCCAGTATTAACGAGCAATTAAAGTTTATGCGGAAGCGATTTAGTTAAATTCAAAACCTAACTTTACTATTACAGTGACAGGATTATTACAAATGTTAAATGGAAGTTTCACCTAACTGTTACAGAATCAAAGTTCACAATAGTTTACCTAGGATTTTTCTCAAAAGAAGTAAAAACATCAAGCACTTTTCTCTTACCGTTCTTCTTCACCTGAAAAAAGTTGTTTAACTAGGGTAAGCTCCTTGCTTAGTGAGTTTCCATCGCCAGTATTTACCCAGTTGAGTTTTAGTGTTCATAGAAATAACAATTAACAACTAGCCACATATGTCCTTGCACATAGTGAAAGGATACGGGTGGTTAATGCCGAGTTGCTGCCAAGTGCCTATATGGATACTCTGACCAACATACATGACACAACCCAGTCAGTGATGCCCAAAGGCTATAAATTCAGACTTCACTTTCCCATTCACGCCGTTGTTCAATTACGAGCTCATATCAGGCAGGTGGTTATACTAGCATACCAAACTCCACGTGTAGCCGGTCTAATCAGACGATCTGGTCAGTACCATTCCCCGCCGACTTCGACCAAACTACAATCGCGCCGGGGCCCCCAAAATTCACAGACAGGTAATCAGGTACCAGGTAATTAAAGTTTGACACGGCAAGATAAAGTACAAGCCAGTTATCAGAGCATTATATGATTCAAGTTTGACACGACAAGATAAAGTACAAGCCGGTCTTTCACATAAAATATCAGAGCAGTTCAGGAGTTCAGTTTCTCGATAATCTAGTACAGTATGATAAAATACACACTTAATTCAACAGTCAGTAAATACCATTATTTGAGTGTAACCATCATATCTCTCTCTTATGGCTCGAGTATCGAGTAGAAAGGTTCAAGTATCGGGTTTCAAGTCCCAGGGTTCGAGTAGATGAGTTCGGGTACATGGGATCGAGTACTCGCAGTTGAGTTCGAGAGGTAACGGTTTTGGTTATATTAGTTCGAGAGGTACAGGTTTGACAGGTGAGTTTAGGAGAAACAGTTCGGGTGGTACAGCTCGAGGGATTTAGTTTCAAGGGTACGGTTAGGGAGGTATAGTTTGAGAGGTAATGGTTTGGGAGAAGGTTTCGAGAGGTAAGGTTTCAAGGTACTAGTTCGAGGGGTAAAGATTCCAGGGTACTAGTTCGAAGGGTAAAGGTTTCAGGATACTAGTTCGAGGGGTAAAGATTCCAGGGTACTAGTTCAAAGGGTAAAGGTTTCAGGATACTAGTTTGAGGGGTAAAGGTTCCAGGGACACAAGTTCGAGGGATAAAGGTTTCAGGGACACCTGTTCGAGGGGTAAAGGTTTCAGGGAACTAGTTCGAGGGTTAAAGGCTTCAAGGACACATATTCGAGGGGTAAAGGTTCCAGGGAACTAGTTCGAGGGGTAAAGGCTTCAAGGACACATATTCGAGGGGCAAAGGTTCTAGGGAACTAGTTCGAGGGGTAAAGGTTTCAGGAAACTAGTTTGAGGGGTAAAGATTTTAGGGAACTAGTTCGAGGGGTAAAGGCTTCAGGGACACATATTCGAGGGGTAAAGGTTTCAATAGGGGTTCGAGAGGTGTTACCTTCAAAAACACCTGGTCACCCACTCCAAACTCCAAATCCCTCCTCCGATGGTCCACGTAACTGTTTTGTCGACTTTGAGCAGCCTGTAGGCATTGCTTTATCAATTTTATCTTATCCATGGATTCCTCAATCCAAGGTATACTGGCCACTGGCAAAATATATTTTTCTCCCACTTCATCCCAAAAGAGGGGTGTCCAACACTTATGACTATAAAGTATTTCATATGGGGTCATACTAATGGACGAATGATAACTATTGTTATAAGCGAATTCTACCAAAGGTAAATGAGTGTCCCAACTTTCCCCAAAATCCATAACACAGTTTCGGAGCATGTCCTCCAAGGTTTGAACTGTCCTCTCCGACTGCCAGCCTGTTTGTGGATGGGCACTTATACTAAAGGTCAATTTGGTTCCCAAAGCTGCTTATAGTTGCCTCCAAAATGGGAAGTGAATCTTGGGTCCCTATCGGATACGATAGTCATCGGCACCCCATGCAATATTACGACTTCCCAGATGTATAGGACAATCAGTCTTTCGAAGAAGTATTTAACGTTGATCGGTAGGAAATGAGCCGACTTGGTCAACCTATCAATCGCCACCCATATCGCATCATAATTCTTCGGTGTGTGGGGTAATCCTGCCACAAAGTCCATCGTGATGTGATCCCACTTCCATTCGGGAATCTCCAATGGTTGTAACAACCCCGATGGCTTCTGATGCTCGGCCTTGACCTTCTGGCACACTAAAAAATGTGCTACTATTTTGCTATGTCCCTCTTCATATTATCCCAACAGTACCGCTATTTCAGGGCTCGGTACATTTTGGTCCCCCCTGGGTGTACCGTATACTTAGATCGGTGAGCTTCTTCCAACACTCTTTGGGTGATTTCTGAATTTTGGGGTAAACAAACCCTACCTTTATAGGTCAGTATTCCTTCACTAATCACTTCATAGTCTGGCAACTTCCCTTCAGTGATAAGCTTTTTCTTCTTCACCAAGGACTAATTCGACTCTTGAGCCTCCTTAATCTCTGTGGGTAAAACCATTTGTACCCTTAGATTGAAGAATACAAGTCGGCCAAGTTTAGCCTCACATTCCCAATTCTTTGCCTGTGATAACATCTCTGTCTCCTTTATCCACATATGTGCCAAATTCATCTTCTAGCTTAGTGCGTCCACCACATTCGCCTTGCCAGGATGATAATTGATTACACAGTCATAATCCCCAAAAAACTCCATCCACCGACGTTGGTGCATATTCAGGTTCTTTTGGGAAAATAGGTACTTTGGGTTCTTATGATCTGACATTACTTCAAACGTGACTCCATATAAGTAATGTCTCCACTTCTTTAAAGAAAACACCAATGCAGCTAGTTCTAGGTCATGGGTGGGGTAATTCTTTTCATAAAGTTTCAACTTCCGAGATGCATAAGAAATCACGTGGCCCATTTCCCTCAATACGCACCTTAGACCATCTCCTGAAGCATCAGTATATACTATGAATCCATCATTTCCCTCAGATAGGGAAAGGATTGGGGCAGTGGTCAGACGCTTCTTCATTTCTTGAAAACTGGATTTAGTCTTCTCATTCCATTCGTACTTAACTCCCTTCTGAGTTAAGTAGAATAAAGGGGATGCTAGCTTAGAGAAGTCTTTAACGAAACGTCGATAATATCCTGCCACTCCAAGAAAGCTCCGCACTTCCGTACTATTGTTTGGCACCCTCCAATTTAGAATTGTCTTGACTTTAGAGGGATCCACGGATATTCCTTCCTTACTAATCACGTGCCCCAAAAAGTTCACTTGACTTAGCCAGAATTCACATTTGCTAAACTTGGCATATAACTTGTGCTCCTTCAGCAGTTGTAATACCTTCCTTAGATGCCCTTCATGCTCCTGCTGAGATTTGGAATAGACCAGGATGTCATCAATGAAGATGAGAACAAACTTGTCTAGGTATGGCCGAAATACTCGATGCATGAGGTCCATAAATGTCATTGGTGCATTGGTTACTCCAAATGGCATTACCATGAATTCATAATGATTATATCAAGTATTGAAAGCTGTCTTGGGTATATCCTCCCTCTTCACTCGTAACTGGTAGTACCCTTGTCGCAAATCCAGTTTGGAAAATACGACTGCCCCTTGGAGTTGATCAAACAACTACTCAATAATGGGAAGTGGGATTTATTCTTAATCGTCACATTGTTTAAGCCTCAATAATTTATACACATCCGAAGAGAGCCATCATTCTTCTTAACAAATAATACCGGGGCTCCCCACGGGGAGGTACTCGGTTGAACAAATCCTCGAGCTAATAAGTCTTCAAGTTGTAGCTTCAACTCATGTAGCTATAGCGGCGCCATACGATAAGGGGTTCAAGAAATGGGTGAAGCTCCTGGTACTAGATCAATAGTAAACTCGGTCTCCCTTTTAGGAGGTAAACTTACTAGTTCCTCTGGAAATACCTCAGGGAAGTCTTGGACCACAGTTATATCTTCTCACTTTAACTAGTCCACTGGCTTATTCAAGATATAAGCCAATATTCCAGTTGTTCCCTTACAAATCATTCGTCAAGCTTTGACTCCCACCACAAGTAATGAGGAGGATCTCTTCCTTCCCACATCTACTTTAATTGGAAGTTCCCCGGGTCGACACAGCTTAACTTCCTTCGTATGACAATTTAAATGGGTGTGATATTTAGCAAGCCAATCCATACCAAGTATCACCTCATATCCTTTTAAAGATAAAGCAATTAAGTCTATGGGCAATTCCCAATGTCCCACATTCACCTCACGATTTCTACATACACGTCCAGTTAGGATTTTAGTATCGTTTGTGGGAGTGCTAACTTCCAATTTATAGTGTAAGTCCTTTATTTTCTCTTCCACATTCTCAAGAAAGGAGGAACTAGCAAAAGAATGAGAAGCACCAGGATCAATAAAAACTTTAGCTATTTTACCCAACATAGGAAGGGTACCTTCAATGACCTCGGTCGAAACTGGAGCTTCACTATCTTCCATCGCATATACACGAGCCTGTACTTTTGGTTGACTACCCCTACTTTCTCCTTCTTTCTGAGCAGGTTTGGCGACCGATGCTTGGGATCCCATGGGTTGAGACAAGCGACTACGCTGAGCTTACTAGCATTCGGATATCCTATGTTCAGAACTTCCACACTGTAAACACTTGTTTTCCCTCTTCCAGCAATCCTGCTCATCATGGCCTCCCTTTCCACAGTACGTGCAACACACTTGAGTTGTTCCTCTCTAGGAAATGCTTGAGCTTCTTGTCGTGGTCGAGGGTCGGGATTTGTCTCTCCTAGGGACTTTGTTTTGCTCCAAGTTTACTTCTTGTGGGTCGGGGATGTATACTGATTTGGACCTTACATTTGTCCTTCTTGATTGGTGCATGGCTCATAAGGCATTCTTGGTTTCCTCCACTCTGCAAGCGGATTCGATGGCTGCGGCATAACTGTGTTGATATGTCGGGGCTAGTGCATCTTTCAACTCCAACCTTAACCCTTGGATGAATCTCCTCCCGCGTTCATCATCAGTCGAGACCATCTTCTCGGCAAATTTAGAGAGTCAAGAAAACTTTTCCTCCTACTTGGTTACACTCATTAGGCCCTGCTACAAGTTTATGAACTCCGCTTCTTTCCTTTCAATGACTAGAGGTGGAATGAACTTCTTCTTAAACTCTTTTTCGAAATTCTCCCAGGTCCTACGAGTTTCCTCCATGTCTCACTTCCTTTGTACTATGTTCCACCAATCTAGAGCGGCGCCTTCTAATTGGAATATAGCAAAACTCACCTTCCGTCCATCCGTATATCCCAAGGCTCAGAAAGTTTGAGTCATTGTTTTGATCCAATTTTTGGTGATTTCATCATCTAGGCTGTCGTTGAACCTGTGTGGATGAAACTTCTAGAATCTTTCCAAGGTCGAGTCCTCTATCTCTGTTCTATGGCTTCGATCCCTGATAGGAGATTGAGCTTCGATTGTCTCTTTCTATCATGCGGCTCAAAATTTTGGTAACTTAGCTTGCGAACAATTCCATCCCAGCGGCTGGGAGATTCTTTCCCGCGGGAAAGTTTGAAATTTCCCCTTGTTCTCTTTCCATTGTCCTATACTCAATAAGTTAGTTTCATGGATTGAACCAATCCTCATTTAGTTACCTAACCAAAAGAACATAATTCACAAAATATTTTTACATCATCACAAAACTTTTACAGTAGTTGTAGGTTCATTATAAGATATTTGTTATAAGTTTTATAGTCCTCTAGCATCATCTTTCGACGTAAAAAATTGGGACTCACTTATTGTTCTAATACTTATTCTAACAATGGTTAATATCTTAGCTGTAAGTTTTCCCCCAAAAGTCCGCTTCCAATCCTAATCGACTCTCGAATCCTTGGTGGAGTCACCTCCTTCCTCTTGCTCAGCTCTAGGGTACGCTCGGTCCATTAAATCATCCTACAATGTGGCAAGAGCTTGCTCCATCGTGCCTCGAGTCTCTCTTATATGCCTCCAACATGATTCGGTTGGTTGTCGACGATAAGCGATCAGACCTCCCTGTAGTTCTTGGGCATTTACCAGGGCTAAGTCTACTTGTTGAAAGACTTCTTGTCGCTCTGCATCCCATTGTCCAAGCTCCCTACTTCTTTGATTCCTCAGTCGGTTGTTTTTTATGACCGCCGTATTCTCCCTTGTCTCTTCTGCGTTATCACACATATATTATTCCCACATTACATCTCTCGTTAATTGTTCTTGGGTCTCGAGGCTAAGGACCCTACCCACTAATTATGTACGTTCCATGATTAAAGCATGTACAATCCAATTTAGGTAAGTGTGATTTTCTACCCATTGAGGATCGTTTATTATTTCCGTCCAAGGAAGAAACGTCTCTGGGAATGCTCTGTAATGTCTTTTCACCTCAATAATTTCTTAAAAGGCATTGCTCGTAATCTCTACGTTATTGTCCATCTATTGATATAACAAACTTATTAGCTTGATAATTTATACACAACTACCCCCCCCTTACTTTATTCACAGTTCATTTAGTTTCCTCTAGAATCTTCTATTAAGGTAAGTATGAATTTGCCTTTACTTAGTTTGAGAATGCTCTGATACCACATCTGTAACACCCCCAAACCCCAACACAAGTATCAGGTCGGGTTTGAGTGTGCTACCGAGAGGGCTAGTATTAACGAGCAATTAAAGTTTAGGCAGAAGCAATTTAGTTAAATTCAAAACCTAACTTTACTATTACAGTGACAGGATTATTACAAATGTTAAATGGAAGTTTCACCTAACTGTTATAATCAAAGTTCACTTTAAAACTCCTAACAGTTTACCCAGGATCTTTCTCAAAAGAAGTAAAGACATCAAGCACTTTTCTCTTACTGTTCTTCTTCACCTGAAAAAGGTTTTTTAACTAGGGTAAACTCCTTGCTTAGTGAGGTTCCATCACCAGTATTTACCTAGTTGAGTTTTAGTGATCATAGAAATAACAATTAACAATTAACAACTAGCCACATATGTCCTAGCACATAGTAAAAGGATACGGGTGGTTAATGTCGAGTTGCTGCCAAGTGCCTATAGGGCAACTCTGACCACACAACCCAGTCAGTGATGCCCAAAGGCTATCAGTTCAGAATTCACTTTCCCATTCATGACGGTGTTCAATTACGAGCTCGTATCAGTCAGATGGTTATACTAGTATACCAAACTCCACGTGTAGCCGGTCTAATCAGACGGTCCAGTCAGTACCGTTCCCCGTCTAATTCAACCAAACTGCAATCGCATCAGGCCCCCCGAAAGTCATAGACAGGTAATCAGGTAGCAGGTAATTAAAGTTTGACACGGCAAGATAAAGTACAAGCCGGTCATCAGAGCTAAATATATTTTTCAAGTTTGACACAACAAGATAAAGTACAAGCCGGTCTTTCACATAAAATATCAGAGCAGTTCAGTTTCTCGATAATCTAGTACAGTATGATAAAATACACACTTAATCCAACAGTCAGTAAATACCATCATTTGAGTGTAACCGTCAATCTCTCTCTTATAGCTTAAGTATCGAGTAAAAATGTTTGAGTATCAGGTTTCAAGTAACGGGGTTCGAGCAGATGAGTTTGGGTACAGGGGTTCGAGTACTCGCAGTTGAGTTCGAGTACAGGAGGTTCGAGTAAAGAATTTGAGTGGAGAAGGTTCAAGTGGTTTGGGTATCAGGTGGTACTAGTTCGAGTGGTAAGTGGTACTAGTTTGAGTGGTGAGGTTCAGTTGGAGAGATTCTAAAGGTACGGGTTCAGTTGGTGAGGTTCAAGAGGTAAGGTTCTAGTGGTACTAATTCGAGAGGTAAGGTTCGAGAGGTAAAGGTTTCAGTAGTACTAGTTCGAGGGGTAGGGTTCGAGGGGTACAGTTCGAGAGGTAACGGTTCGGTGATATTAGTTCGAGAGGTACAGGTTCGAGAGGTGAGTTTAGGAAAGACAGTTCGGGTGGTACAGCTCGAGGGATTTAGCTTCAAGGGTACGGTTTGGGAGTTATAGTTTGAGAAGTAATGGTTTGGGAGAAGGTTTCAAGAGGTAAGGTTTCAGGGTACTAGTTCAAGGGGTAAAGATTCCAGGGTACTAGTTCGAGGGGTAAAGGTTCCAGGGACACATGTTCGAGGGATAAAGGTTTCAGGGACACCTGTTCGAGGGGTAAAGCTTTCAGGGAACTAGTTCGAGGGGTAAAGGCTTCAAGGACACATATTCGAGGGGTAAAGGTTCCAGGGAACTAGTTCAGGGGGGGTAAAGGCTTCAGGGACACATATTCGAGGGGTAAAGGTTTCAGGGAACTAGTTCGAGGGGTAAAGGTTTCAGGGAACTAGTTCGAGGGGTAAAGGTTTCAGGGAACTAGTTCGAGGGGTAAAGGCTTCAGGGACACATATTCGAGGGGTAAAGGTTTCAGGGAACTAGTTCTAAGGGTAAAGGTTTCAGTAGGGGTTCAAGAGGTGGGATTTTTAGTAGGGTTTAAGAGGTAGAGTTGTGGCAGGGGTTCGAGAGGTAGTGTTGTGGCAGGGATTCGAGAGGCAGAGTTTTGGCAAGGGGTTTAAAAGTTAGTATTTTTACAAGGGTTCGAGAGATAGAGCTTTAATAGGGGTTCGAGAGGTGATGTTTCGGCAGGGGTTCGAGAGGTAGAGTTTTGGCAGGGGTTCGAGATGTAGTATTTTGGCAGGGGTTCGAGAGGTAGTATTTTGGCAAGGGTTCGAGAGATAGAGCTTCAACAGGGGTTCGGGAGGTAAAGTTTCAGCAGGGGTTCGAGAGGTGGAGTTGCAGCAGGGGTTCGAGAGGTGGAGTTGCAGCAGGGGTTCGAGAGGTGGAGAGTTTAGCTCAAGAGAGTCAGGTTCTGATGGCATTATATATATGTGTGTGTGTGTGTAAACATAAACTCAGATTTTACTAAATTCGTGTTAGGGCGATGCAACACTCACCTTGGTTAGACCTAGGCTTGGGAAACTTCCATTTCCTACTTTACCACTATTCACCACTGTTCTTTGGTAAGAATTTTGTTTGCTGCGTGAGAAGGTAAGGGTTGGAGATCTAGTATTTATACTAGATAAAACATAGGTTCTGACACCTACTCAACCTAAAATTTTATCCTGTAACCTCAAGCTTATTGCCCAAAATTACTTCTCACGTCTGCCGTTCATTCCTTCCTAGTAATCCCACTTGCCCAAAAAATTACTTTGGATAATTTTTCACATCCACTGCTAGCTTTTCCCTTCATGGTAATTTCTTGCATTTATTTATTCCTTGGGTCATTTATTTGCTTATTATTACTATTGTCATGTAATATATATATGGTAATTTCTCCTACTTATTTATTTATTTGTTTATTATTATTAGTATTATTATCATTATATATACATATTTCAGAAAATTAAAGGAAAGATGGGAATTTATTTTTTTAATAAAATTTAATTATTACATGTACTCTAATTTCATTTCGGTAGGGGTTTTCACACATTACTTCAAATGTGACTCCATATAAGTAATGCCGTCATTTCTTTAAAGCAAATACCACTGCAGCTAGTTCCAGGTCGTGGGTAGGGTAATTCTTTTCATAAGGTTTCAACTTCCAAGATGCATAAGCAATCACATGCCCTTTTGCATCAATACGCATCCTAGGCCCTCTTCTGAAGCATCGGTATACAATATAAATCCATCATTTCCATCAGGTAGGGCAAGAATTGGGGCAGAGGTCAGACGCTTCTTCAATTCTTGAAAACTGGACTCAGTCTTCTCATTCCCTTTGTTTAACTCCTTTCCAAGTTAGGCAAAATAAAGGAGATGCAAGTTTAGAGAAGTCTTTAACGAAATGCCTATAGTACCCTGCCAGTCCAAGAAAGCTCCGAACCTTCGTACTATTGTTTGGCACCCTCCAGTTTAGAATTGTCTCGACTTTAGAGGGATCCACGGATATTCCTTCCTTACTAATCACGTGCCCCAAAAAGTTCACTTGATTTAGCCAGAATTCACATTTGCTAAACTTAGCGTACAACTTGTGCTCCTTAAGAAGTTGTAATACCTTCCTTAGATGCCCTTCATGCTCCTGCTGAGATTTGGAATAGACCAGGATGTCATCGATGAAGATGACAACAAACTTGTCTAGAAATGGCCGAAACACTCAATGCATGAGGTCCATAAAAGCAGCTGGTGCATTGGTGACATTACCAGGAATTCGTAATGACCATATCGAGTATTGAAAGTTGTCTTGGGTATATCCTCCCTCTTCACACGCAACTGATAGCACCCTTGTCGTAAATCCAGTTTGGAAAATACAATTGCTCCTTGGAGTTGATCGAACAACTTCTCAATAATGGGAAGAGGGTATTTATTCTTAATGGTCACATTATTTAAGCCTCGATAATCGATACACATCCAAAGAGAGCCATCTTTCTTCTTAACAAACAATATTGGAGCTCTCCAGGGCGAAGTACTTGGTTGAATGAACCCCCGAGTCAATAAATCTTCCAATTGTAGTTTCAGCTCTTGTAGTTCTAGTGGCGCCATATGATTAGGGGTTCGAGAAATGGGACTAGATCAATGGTAAATTCAGTCTCCCTTTCAGGAGGTAAACTTACTAATTCCTCTGGAAATACCTCAGGGAAGTCTTGGAAAACAATTATATCTTCCCCTTTTAACTGGTCCACTGGCTTATTCAGGATATAATCCAATATTCTAGTTGCTCCTTTACAAATCATTTGGCGAGCCTTGACTCCAGCAACTAGTAATAAGGAGGATCTCTTCCTTCCCACATCCACTTTCATCGGAGGTTTCCCTAGTCGACACAGCTTAACTTCTTTCGTATGAAAATTTAACTGGGCATGATTTTTAGCAAGCCAATCCATTCCAAGTATTACCTCATAACCTTTTAAGGGTAGAACAATTAGGTCTATGGGTAATTCCCCACGCCCCACATTTACCCCACAGTTTCTACATACCCGTCAAGTTGGGATTTTAGCATCATTTGTGGGAGTACTAACTTCAAATGTATAGGGTAAGTTCTCTATCTTATCTTCCATATTTTCAAGAAAGGAATAACTAGAAAAAGAATGAGAAGCGCCAGGATCTGTCAAAACTTTAGCCAGTTTACCCAAAATAGAGAGGGTACCTTCAATGACCTCTGTCGAAACCAGGGCTTCATTATCCTCCATCGCGTAAACACGAGCATAGACCTTTGGTTGACTGCCCTCACTTGTTCCTCCTTTCAGAGCAGGTTTGGTGACTAATGCTAGGGATCCCACGGTTTGAGACAAGCGACTTGGTGACTAATACTTGATGTAATTCATGTTCAGTAAACAAAAAGAAGACATAAACCAGAGTATTTCAAGTCATCTACATTGCTAATCTTAGCACATGTATTAGTTTGGTCATATGCTCCAATGAAAGAAATGAAACGATTTATTGAGAAAATGGATTTGGCAAGAGCAAAAGGTAAGCAGGACAACATGGCAGCATATCAAGAGCAAAAGGCAGGTCAGCAAGAGCAAATGACCAACAAAAACTAAAAGGCTTTACTTCAAATGCATCAAAAAATTATTCATAAAAAAAGCTTTAGCAGCAGCAGGAAGAACAAAGGAATGATACTGCTTCAGGATCCTTTTTCTGAATTATTCCATCCAACTTCTTCACCATTCTTTTGGTCATCCCCAACTTCCGCCATTACCTAACAACTCAAATTTTTGAAGCCACGTCATAGAGACATTTAAACAAACATTTATAATACTAATGGAACAACACGAATTAGGCTGTTTTTTTTAACCGTCTAATGTCTGTGAGTCAACGACGACAAAATAAACCTTTCCAAGCATGAACCTATAGTTCTGTGCTCCAAACTCTTGTTCATAACGCCTGATCACCTGAAGAACAACAGATGCATAAATAACACGCAGCAGAGAAGTAGATAATCATAACATATGCGACTTTGAGAGAAAAGCAGCATAGCCAATGTCATGATTTCCAGAAAGAAACTAAAATTTGTAATATGCATTTTTCTAGATCCTGCTCCCTGGGCTTACAATCACCATACAACCTCCTCCTAACGGGTACATCGAAGAAAAAGAAGTAGTGGTACACAAAGAAGAATACAACGGGCCATTCTTCAAGAAAACCATTGAAATGTGTAAGCGAGTAAAAGGCGAAGTAACAATCGCAAGCTGCTCGAACAATCTGGGTATGTGGGATTCCTTCAAACTTCTGAATTTTGCTTCCCTTTTCATGTAATGATGAGGATGATTGATGGGTTTTTCTGTGTGTGATTATATGCATTTTTATTGATGATTTTGTCAGCACGTATTGAATGCTCCAGTCGAATCGATCTGAGGTTGAATGATGCCTGAGTAGTTTGTTAAGATTTGAACTTCACGACCTCTATGTAGTTACAACCTCAGTTTCAAAACCTAGTTCATTATTTTTTGTCATTTTTTTTGCCAATATTGACAAAATATCTCATCACAATAACAAAATGCAACGTTTAGTTAACTGTGCTGTATCTTTGTTTCCTCATAGCAGTTTGATTGTAGAATCTGAATCTTCTGGCTGGTGAAGTTTACGCCTTTGGTGCTGAAAAGTTACTGAGAAGGAAAAATTTGAAAGTTGGCATCAAATATCGTGGTTTGTGAAATTGGCCAACAATATAGAGGACGCATTTACAAAATGCGTCCTCTCGGAAATGATTTTTTTTTCGATTTGAGCTGGTTGAATTTTTTTTTGGCAGAATAATTAGAGGACGCATTTACAAAATGCGTCCTCTTGGAAAATAATTTTTTTTCGTTTTTCTGACAAGTTTTATTTTTGACTGATTGGTAGAATAAATAGAGGACGCATTTACAAAATGCGTCCTCTTGGAAACTAATTTTTTTCGTTTTTCTGCCAAGTTAAATTTTAGACTGATTGGCAGAATAATTAGAGGACGCATTTACAAAATGCGTCCTCTTGGATATTATTTTTTTTCCCGTTTTCTGACAGGTTTTATTTTAGACAGAGCCGGTCAATGTGTGGATGTACACACACGTCAATGTGTGGATGTACACACACGTCAATGTGTATAAATATATACATAAATATAAATATAAATATATACACATATATAAATATAAATAAAGATATATATATATATATATAAACATATATATAAACATAAATGAAGATATACATATATATATATATATAAATATATATAAATATAAAAAATATATATAAATATAAAAATAAAAATAAATATAAATAAAGATATATAAATATGCACACACGTAAATGTGTGGATGTATACACACGTAAATGTGTGGATGTACACACACGTCAATGTGTGGATGTACACACACGTAAATGTGTATAAATATATACATAAATATAAATATAAATATATACACATATATAAATATAAATAAATACACATATATAAATATAAATAAAGATATATATATATATAAACATATATATAAATATAAATGAAGATATACATATATATATATATATAAATATAAAAAATATATATAAATATAAAAATATACATACATATAAATATAAAAATAAATATAAATATAAATATAAATATAAATATAAATATAAATAAAGATATATATAAACTCTAATATATATATAAGCCACGCATTTTAATGGAAGTATAAAAACAAATTGGTAATATAATAGTATTTTTTGTAGCTTTAAATAATGGAAGACGCATTTGGAAAATTAATTGTTCGGTAGACCGGGTATCGGCATCGGCCGGAGAATTTTAATTATTGGGCGAAATGGTTATTCTCGTGTTTGTCTGATGATATGTTGTGAACTAGTTGAACGATAAATTAGGACAGCGTGAGTTGCTGTTTGGTAACTAGTCCTGAATAAGGGTGCCGGAATGAAGTATTGCATAGTTAGAATGAGTATGAATTAGCATAAATGTACAATAGCCGAACAGTACGTGCGAAATGTAATGCAAATCAGTGTTTAGTGGCATGCTCTGTCCCAGTGACGATGACGATCCCTGCAAAGCTTTCCGCCCGTTCCACACGGTGGAGGGCGTACGGTCCTAGATGTCCGTCGAGGAACAGCCATCTGTGTAGGTACATGCACTTCCTCAAGTGGAACTCCCTCTGGTATTTCGTCCTCCATTTCGTCTCCCGTATCCTCACGATAGGCATGTGGAACACTACCCGTATGTGATGGAGCATCAGGTGACATGAATTGATGACTCGATGTTGGAGTGACATATGCAGTGTGTTCCGATGGAGTCATGCCGTAATGTGAAGGTTCACCGTGTGATGGGCCGGCAATCGGTGGACTCGCATGTGATGGGCCAGCTTGTGATGGACCAACGTGTTCCTCCTGGCCCCTAGGACGCCGCCTCCGACCTCCCTGTCGAGCTGGTGGAGCCTGGCGGTCGCTTCTGAGGTCTGCATATCTGACACCAGGGGGAGGATCTTCACAGTGCACAAGCGGCTGATAGTACTGTAGTCTGGAGGCCTGATGCGCGTGTTGTAGACCCCGTGTGACAACTTCATGGATTCCGCTGAGAGCGCCCGCGAATTGTGGGGGACATCCATCCAACGGAATGTTCGACATGTTGTACACCTCAGTGACTATCTGCAACTATAGAATCGAGATAAATATGTTAGTTATGCAATATAGGGGAAAGCCGTAGCATTATTTCTTGAGAATATTATGATTGTAGGAAATACCAAGTACTCTGCAGTTGCACTGTCTCCATGGAAACCCTCTGTAGCCGTGGTAGGCCGTCCTGGCTGATCAATCATGCTCACCGTCTTGCGGAAGTACCACTCCATGTATTCACGGCTGGGACAATATGGATCTGCATACCCAAGTGGGTGTACTTGTCGATCAGATCGTTGCTCCCACTCAACGAGAAATCTTCTTAGTTCGGCACGCCAATCAGTGCCAGACCTGCCGCGACGGTCTATATCATGAAGCAGTTTATACTCTTCCCTACTGACCAGCTGGGTGGGTATTGGCTGGATCAGGCCGAACTGCCTGAGAACCCGATGTGCGTGGTGGAACTCCACTACATGCCAGCAGATGAGGTCGACGCACACAAGCCAGTTGTTACTACTAGCAGTACAGTACCACGGGAGTTGCCCCACGATGTCCGACGTGTATGGCTCCCAGATAAACTGAAAGAACATCATAGTGGTCCCGTTAGGTATTGAATACCATTTTTCGCACGAAATCAGGAGATCGTAATCCAAGATGGCCCATACCTGATTCTAACTGAGAGATGTGATCTGATCGCGATACACTTTCAAAACATGCATCGGTGAGTGTGATAAATCGTGAGGGGCTCTCCACCTACGGGCGGTGATGAGTGAACTATATTAGCAAATATATGGAATTGACCACAGTTTCAAAAACTGACTACTAGTGTTATTCGGCACCTACCGGGACCCAACAGCATTCATCGGCGCCGATATGGGTAGAGCTCCTGCGGGTCGGATGGATGGGATGCGCTCCCATGCCCACAACTGTTCCACAAATTAAATTACATGTAATACAAAGTAACAGAGTGGACATTGTGTACGAATGAGTGGAGTGACAGATTACTTTACCTGTAGCAGGACAAGGGGGCCAGAAATGGATTTAACTTGTGGAATTGCAGCGTCACATAAGCACCGGTACAAGTGTGCAAGAATGGCACTCCCCCAACTGTAGTGACGTGCTGCACCTAGGTCCATCAGTATCGACAGGTAGAGCAGTGGAATTAGACTACCTGATGTGTCTGACATGAGCATTCCCCCAACCAGCAGTAGAATGAAAACTCTCGCCCGCTGTTGACATTGGACCTCAGTAGGGTGAGTAGGGAACAGACTGCCCAACAAATCTCCCAACCAGCTCGCCCTAATGCGACCCCCTCGGATAACTCCGGTGTCAGGTGTAGCACCTAGGTAGTCCGTGCAAACTACCAGCCATTCCTCAGTACGCCTACGGGTGTCGATTCCTGTGACTGGGATCCCATCGATCGGAAGACCCCATAGCATCCCCACATCCTGCAGCGTGACCGTAGCCTCCCCCACCGGGAGGTGAAATGTGTGCGTCTCGGGCCGCCACCGCTCCACTAGGGCAGTGATTAGTGAATGGTCTATCTGTATCGATGCAGAATCAAGGAGTCCCTGGAATCCTACGTCACACAAGTAGCTCAGAACTGTGTCAGGCATAACTGCGGTCCAGCATGCCCCATCACAGCGCCGGACCTGCATTGCCTCATCCTGTAACTGTCTGTTGTACACTGCCCGGGCACGATGCTCCTCGTGAAGGTACAACAAATCATCCTCCATGGGTCCTGGATGACAATGGTCCATCGTGTTGCCCCTGTACACAATTACGACATATGAAAATTAGTTACTGAAGCGATTAGAGTGGCAAACATATTTGGCAAATAAAAGCTATAACATCACAAGTAACAAGCTATAATATTCCGATGGACGAAAGTACATGTGCAAGTAACATATGACCGAGGTACCATTACAGACACTATACGACAACATGACACTAAGTACGGCCACGCCTACGGCGGCCCCTGGATTCAACCGGCACCCGCTCGTCCATCTGATTCCTTATCCTTCTCTCCGCAAACTGTCCACGACGCCTACTGCGGAACTTCTCCCCATCAGGAACCAACCTCCATTCGGCACGTTGTTCTTCCTAAGTCGCAAAAACGGACGTTTAGAACTCGAAAAAGTACTGCTGTATTCGATATTTATGTTCGACATCATGAGTACATTGGTCACCATTGATTAATTGGCTCCCGGAAAATGGAGATTTGGGAGAGATGACGACTTTTTCGAGCTCATATGTACACCATGATTTGAGAAGTGGGATATTTTAAGGATGCGTACAAATGCAAAGTGATGGAGTACAAAATTTTCTTCGTTAGGAATAGATTAAGTGGTCGGTTCGGGTTACTATCTCAGTTTTTGATTTGTTTAGTGTTCACGCTGCGACATTCATACAAAATGGCGACCACCATAAAATAGTTTAATGGTTTCAACAAAGCTGTTCTCTCTAACTAGCTAGGACTAGGAACCCTTTATTTTTCGAGAATAATATTACTCTATATGTCTCAGCTTTATTTGTACATTTTTTTCAACTTTCTCAAGTCACATTTGATAAAAAAATTTAATTACTATATAAGAACCAATATCATGACGTGGGATATTGTTTTATTTCTTGCATTATATTATAAATATCAAATGTTTATATATTTACTAGTGGAAATAGGAAATATTTAGTAGCTTCTCGGGTCCTGAATAACCACCTTTAATTACCCATATTTCCACTAATGATCGTTAGTATACGTTATTAAAGTTATCAAAGGTCAAGGACGACTTTAATAAAATTGACCGTAAAAAGTGTAAATAGAGTTGGGATGAATGGTACTCCATGTATATTGCGCATTGACTTCAAAATCTTTGACGAGATTCAACCATGCAATTACAAGTTAACCAGGAGCGAGCACTTGATTTTAGTGTTGTAAAAATTTGAAATTTGGCTTCCAATACCGTGCTTTCTGAAAATGCCCAACAATATAGAGGACGCATTTCAAAAATGCGTCCTCAGGGTGCTGGTTTTTTTTTTTTTTTGGCCAGAATAATTAGAGGACACATTTACAAAATGCGTCCTCATGGGAATTTTTTTTTTCGGTTTCCTTACAGGTTTTATTTTAGACTGATTATTTGAGGACGCATTTTGTAAATGCGTCCTTAGGATATTGTTTTTTTTATACATATATAAAAATATACATAAATATAAATATAAATAAAGATATATATATATATATACAAATATAAATAAATGTATATATAGATGTATGTATATATATGTATATATTTATATATATTTATTTATTTATATTATATATGTATATATTTATATTTATATGAATTATTTATATTTATATATGTATTTATTTATATTTATATTTTTATATATTTATGTATATATATTTATATATATATATTTATATTTATGTATATGTGTGTGTATTTATATTTATATTTATATATACATCCATACATTTATATTTGTATATACATATTTATATATATGTGTATATATTAATATATATATATATATACATATATATATATATATATTTATATATACATATATATTTATATATATATATGTATATATAAATATAAATATAAATATGTGTATATATATATAGATGTATGTATATATATATTTATATTTATGTAAATGCGTCCTCCATAATATGAGCTGTTTGTGGCTACTGTAGCCACAAACATAGAAATTTCTCTAAACAACATGCGTCCTCCAAGCCACATGCTGCACTCTCCTCCAAGCCACATGCATGCACAGTGCGAGCTCTGCCACGGCTAACCGACAGGACGCATAAACAACCTGCGTCCTCCAAGCCTCCATGTAAATGTGTGGATATACATACATGTAAATGTGTGGATATACATACATGTAAATGTGTGGATATACATACATGTAAATGTGTGGATATACATACATGTAAATGTGTGGATATACATACATTTACATGTGTGAATATAAATAAAGATATATATAAATATAAAGAAAGATATATACAAATATAAATAAAGATATATACAAATATAAATAAAGATATATATAAATATAAATAAAGATATATAAAAATATAAATATAAATATAAATAAAGATATATATAAATATAAATATAAATAAAGATATATATAATTATATATATAAAATATAAAGAGTCTGTCTCTTGAAAGACGGTCTTTCCATAAGTTATGGAAAGACCAAGGTTTAAAGTGTAAATTAGAAGAAATTAAGATAAAATTTTCGGGTTGCATGAACCGGGTTATAAATTTTATAACTACTACATGTTTAATACTAAAACTTTAATATTGCAACTAAGACCTTTTACCTTTTATTATTCTAATCAAACCCCGTCTTTCCATAAGTCTATGGAAAGACCGTCTTTCCCAAGACTTTGCCAAATATTATAAATATAAAATATAAAATATAAATATAAATAAAATATATAAATAAAAATATATACATATACGGATAAATATATATAAAATATATATATACGGATATATATATATAAATATATACATATACGGATAAATATATAAAAAAATATATATATACGGATATATATATATATAAATATATACATATACGGATAAATATATAAAAAATATATATATATACGGATATATATATACATAAATATAAATAAATATAAATAAATATAAATAAATATATATTTATATACATAAATATATATATATATGAATATATATATATATATATATATATAAATATATAAATATATACGTATGTATATAAGAGTTCGTCTCTTGAAAGACGGTCTTTCCATAAGTTATGGAAAGACCAAGGTTTAAAGTGTAAATTAGAAGAAATTAAGATAAAATTTTCGGGTTGCATGAACCGGGTTATAAATTTTATAACTACTACATGTTTCATACTAAAACTTTAATATTGCAACTAAGACCTTTTACCTTTTATTATTCCAATCAAACCCCGTCTTTCCATAAGCCTATGGAAAGACCGTCTTTCCATAAGCCTATGGAAAGACCGTCTTTCCCAAGACTTTGCCTGTATATAAATATATACATACATGTAAATGTGTGGATATACATACATGTACACGTGTGGATATACATACATGTAAATGTGTGGATATACATGCATGAAAATGTGTGGATATACATGCATGAAAATGTGTGGATATACATACACATATAAATATAAATAAAGATATATATAAATATAAATAAATATATATACATATATTTATATATATATATATATGTATGTACATACATATTTATATTTATATATATAAATACACATATATTATATATATATATATGTATATATTTATATTTTTATATATATGTATATATTTATATTTGCATATATATATTTTTTATTTATATATACATGTGTGTATTTATATATATATATTTATTTATATATTTATATATTTATATATTTATTTATATATATATTTATATTTATGTATATATTTATATATACATATACATATTTATATTTATATATACACATATATATTATATATATCTATACATTTATATTTGTATATACATATGTATATATTTATATATATATTTATTTATTTATATTTATATATATATTTATTTATTTATATTTATATATATATTTATTTATTTATATTTATATATATATATACATATGTGTATTTATTTATATTTATATATATGTATATATTTATATTTATATATATATAAATATATTTAAAAAAATAAATTTGGACCAGGATTTTTTAAAAAAAATAGAGGACGCATTTAGTAAATGCGTCCTCACCATTTGGCAGCTCCCCCTTCGCCGCCTGATTTTTTTGACCAGGATTTTTAAAAAAAAAAATAAAAAAATCAGAGGATGCATTTCGTAAATGCGTCCTCTATTTAAAAAAAATTTAAAAAAATTTGCACATGGAGAGGACGCATTTTCTAAATGCGTCCTCCGTATTCACTTCCGTTTGTGGCTACTGTAGCCACAAACATAGAATTTTCTCTTATGTATGCTTCTTGTCCTGCGAATTCCATCAGTTGCCTTGGAATCTTCTTAGCTGATTTGCAAAAATGATTTTAGAAAGCAATGCCATTATACACCATTGATGGAGCCTTTAAGTAACTAGCTTATGACCAAGATTTGGTGCTAAATGATTTGAAGCCCATTAGCTTCAGCTGAATATTATCTTTTAAGGCTGAATATGAAACAAATTGGTATTGAGCTTTGTGGAACACACTTAGCATCAGATTTAGAGAGTCGTGCCCATAATCCAAGACCAACAGACATGTGTTGGGCAGGCGACTAGTGAACTACCATGCTTATATTCTGTTTACAAATACTGAGAATGAAGATGCTAGTGTATAAACAGTCTATTAGGCCATGGGCAGTGGTAGAGACCGCTACCGGTCTCTTACCAATTAAATATATTATTTTTCTCCCTCTCTCTCTTCCACCTCAGCTTAAGAGACCACTTAAGAGACACCCCCTTTTTTTCTCCACAATGGTTAAGAGACCACTGTGCACTATTCATGGAACCCACTTGATTTTCTCTATCCTACTCATTAATTTGACCACCAAAAATAAGTTTAAATATTTAAATTTAAATTTGTTTTTAAATTTAAATTTGTTTTTAAATTTAAATTCATTTTTAAATTTAAATTTGTAGTCGTTCTTAAATTTAAATTCGTTTTAATTTTAAACTTAAATTCGATTTTAAATTAAAATGCATTTTTAAAATTAAACTTAAAGTCGTTCTTAAATTTAAATTCGTTTTTAATTTTAAACTTAAATTCGTTTTTAAACTTAAATTCGTTTTTAAATATAAATTTAATACAATGTTTAAATATTTAAATTTAAATTCGTTTTTTAAATCTTCACCACTAAAATAATTATGGAAAACATAAAAAGTGCGCGAAACCAATTGTAACAACTATGAAAATAACTTCCGATACTAAATAAAATTTTGATCATCTCCATCCTAATATTACAATTTAGAAATCAAAATATTGGTCTAATCCAACCAATTATTAAAAATAGGAAACACATAAATATTGATCTAGCCTGACCAAAAAAACACGGATGACGAAACTATGTCGTAACCCTAATCTTGACCACCCAGATGCTGGTAAAGATGTTCTGTAAGATCATTTTTCAACTGGTCATGTTTAGCTCTATTGCGCACATCCCTCCAGTTTTGCCTGAAAGTCGGAAGATCAGCATGCCGCTCGGCATTATAATGCCAAGGAGAGTCGTCGATTTGGTCATAATCATTTGGTTGAACTTGCAACCCATATGTGTCTCTTTCATCTTCGACTATCATGTTGTGCAGTATGATACAAGCTATCATAATGTTGCCCAACGTTTCCACATTCCAGTATCGGGCTGGGTTGCGAATCACGGAAAATTGAGCTTGTAAAATACCGAAAGCACGTTCGACGTCTTTACGGTAACTTTCTTGACGCTTTGTGAAGAGTTGCTTCTTGGGGTCATTTGGAGCCGTATAGGCTGGCATGAAAGTCGCCCACTTAGGATAGATTCCATCTGTAAGATAGAACCCTTGATCGTAGGTCCGACCATTGACTTCGTATGGAAAACGTGGAGCTCTCCCCTCACATACGTCGTCAAACAATGGTGACTTGTCCAGAACGTTGATATCATTATTTGACCCGGCCATACCAAAAAATGCATGCCATATCCATGTATCGTAGGAGGCGACGGCTTCCAAAATAATTGAGGCACGTCCACTCCTACCCTGAAATTGCCCCTTCCAACCTACAGGACAATTTTTCCATTCCCAGTGCATGCAATCAATACTACCAAGCATACCTGGAAATCCACGTCCACGTGCCACGTGCATCAGGCGAGCAATGTCCTCCTGATTTGTTGGTCTGAGGAATGTGGGACGGTATACGGCAATGATTGCATTCACAAAATGAGACACCGTTTCTCTAACCGTCGTTTTGCCCATCTGTAAGCATTCATCCAGTTGGTCGTATCCACAACCATATGCCAAATGCCGCATTGCCACCGTGCACTTGTGAAGTGGTGAAAATCCTTGATTACCGGTTGCATCAGGCCTTTGTATGAAATAAGGATCGTAGTTGGTGACATCTCCCACTATACGTTCGAATACAGTTCGCCGCATGCGAAACCTTTGACGAAAGTGTCGGTCGTCGTACATTCTTTCAGGAGGTTGAGCAAAATATTGCCTCTGGAGTAATTCCTGTGCTCGAACACGATCCCTTCTGATATGATTCCTGTTTTTCTTTGGTAAGGTTGGAGAAGTTTGAGCGCTCTCGTCCTCTATGGCTGCGTACCATTGTTTAGCCATTTCTGGCAAATTTAAGAAGAAGTTCATTGTCTCAGGATCGGGGTCAGGTAGGAAACCGGGAATATCATAGGTTGATGGGTTTGATGATTCTCCAAAGTGAAGCTCATCATCGTTGTTATGGGAATTAGAAGAGGTCATGGTTGGGATGAAGAAGGGAATTGGTAGAAGAATTGAAATTCGGGGTTGGAATGAAAGGTAAACAAATGACCCATTATATAGATGACAAGTGCTACAATTTTGGTCTTGTGGCTTGGAAATGATGAAATGAACCCATGTGAGTGGATGGGATGTGTCCATGACAAGTGCTACAATTTTGGTCTTGTGGCTTGGAAATGATGAAATGAACCCATGTGAGTGGATGGGATGTGTCCATGACAAGTGCTACAATTTTGTATGAAATGGCTTGGAAATGATGAAATGAACCCATGTGAGTGGATGGGATGTGTCCATGACAAGTGCTACAATTTTCGTCTTGTGGCTTGGAAATGATGAAATGAACCCATGTGAGTGAACCGGTTAAAAAGAAATGATGAAATAAATAAATATTGATCTAGTCTGACCAAATTAATAATAGGAAAGAAATAAATATTGATCTAGTCTGACCAAAAAATAAATATTACAATTAATTTCCACCGTAGACTACCCCAATTAATTTATCTCGTAGTTCTTCCTCTGCTGCAGACAACTCTCCCTTTCGAATCAAACCATCAAGGAGTTTAGTGTTAGCTATCAGGTGCTCCCGATCTGATTGTTTTTCAACGAACTCCCGCTGTGCTATGTTGTACTCCATTCTAGCTCTTTCACTCTCCGCAAGTATTTCAGCCTTTTTCGTAGCTGCTTCAATTGCGGCCGCACACTGCATTCTAGCGGATTCTTTTTCATCATTTGTTGCTGTTGCCCTGGCCTTTCCTTTCCCCCTTGCCTTGCATTTAGCGGCTTTAACACCAATAGGCCTGGATGGATATTGCATAGCTTCAGGATCGTCGCCACCACGGGGTGTCGATGGCACCCCCCGTAGTGAATATTCTTCTCCATCGGTATCCTTTGGGCCATATTGTGCTATGAATTTGGGGTTCCTCTTGCAATCGTCATAGCAATGGAAGAACAAAAATTGTTGTCCGTCGTTTTCATCTGCAAACAAGTTCAGGGTCCATGACTTCATGTCTCCTTGGCTTGACCCACTCCCGGCCCGACTAAAGTGACGTGCGGCTTTGCTTTCACACCCCACATATTTGCCAATATCGTGAGCCATTTTTGACCACCGACACTTGCACGACTTCATTGACCGGTTGGAATTTGCATAAAGGTTCACATCGTGCATAATTTTAGTCCAAAACACGCCCGCATTTTGACCCGTACCCAACACGCAGTCGGTGGAATGCTCGAACCATGCGCCACATAGGATTTTATCATCCTCTACACTCCATTTGTCCCGGCTACTTCTCGTCTTCGTAACCTTACTCCCAGACACTATTGCAACTTCATCATTTCCTTCACCTACATCATTTCCTAGAAGAATAAATCATTTTTTCAAAGCAAAACAAATCTCAAATATATATTATTTTTCAAATTATGTTCATGACATGTTAAAATAAACGAACATATTAGATGACGTACTAGATTGCATATTAAAATGCATATAATATATGCATATAAATGATTTATAAATTACAATCTTCATAATTGAAATAAAACACATTAAAATAGGGCTTACCGTCCGTAACATCGTGACCTCCATATTGTCGCCCATCTTCACCCCCAAAATTTTGGCCCGGGGAACCGCGACCTACTCGGGGTGAAAATGCACCCGATTCGTTTACAGCATCAAGATGTGGAGCTTGAAAGCCTTGGCCATACAAATTATGGTACGAATTTTGCGATTGGGTGTTCGCATTTCGGGAGTGGTTCAGGTAAGGAGGGTTCATGTATGCGTTTCGGGAAGAGTGGCATTGATTTTGAAAATTCATGTATGAATGTTGAGAATTGAAATAAAAGTGGGGAGGCATGTTCGGAGAATTTTCACTAAATTCCGAATATGGAAATGGACGATAATTCGGAATTTGCGAAAAATTCTCCGTATCGGAAGAATTTGGGATTACCCGATCTTTGCCTTTCGACGTTCTTCGTGGATCCATCACGAAAAATGAATAACAATATAGAAGATGAATTTGTGGGATAAGAGAATTTGATTTGGAAGTGGTGTGGTGAAATGAGTTGAAATGGTCCATATTTATAGGCAAAAAAAGTGGGAGAATGAAATTTAAAAATTGTAACAGAAATTTTAAAAAAAAAAAAATTCATGCAAAAATTCGTCTGGGACACGTGTCGCCACCAGAATGGGACACGTGTCCCATTCAAAAATATAACCGTTATACAGCCGTTGGGGGGGACACGTGTCGCCTCCGTATTGGGCCACGTGTCCCCCAGAATTCCCACCTGATATCGTTGGAAAAAATTACCGTTGCTGACACGTGGCCCAACCAGTGGGTGCCACGTGTCAGCAACGGAAAATTTAAAAAAAAAAACCAGAGGCTGAGTGGGACACGTGGTCCACTCAGGTGGCGACACGTGTCCCACCCGTTGAAAATTCAAAAATTGCGGGCGAAGCATGTGCTTCGTCAGACGCGTTTGGCAAGAGGTCGGGCTCTTAGTAAGAGCTCGGTCTGCGGTCTCTTAACAAGAGACCGCTTAAAAGACCACCACTGTGGTGGTTTTCGGTCTCTTAAGTGGTCTTTTAATTTTAAGAGACCACCACTGCCCATGCCCTTACCGCACAGGACAACCATCGACTTGTATGCCTTTGGCTGTAGGACATGTTGCCAAACTACAGTGTTCCCCATCATTACCCCACCAAGTAAGTACTTTATCCTCCATCCCAAGAGTGAAGTATAGTGCTACTCCCATGAAAGCTACCCCAGCATCGAGAGCAGCAGAGAGTATATAATTGTATCTTTGCCACCACTTCTTCCGGTACCTAAAGATGAAAAGGTTGAATATGGTACCAACAATTACCCAGGCATTGTAGTTCAACGGTGTTGCAGGCGGCATTGCGCCTGTTGCTCCCAGAAGTACTGGAAGGTTGATTAGGGGAATCCAAGTTTGCTTAGGGAATGCACTGTGGAAAAGCCAGACTATAAAAGGTCCTACTGCACCTATAAGAAAGAACCAATTCATTCCACTATAGTTTCCTTCTGTTCCAAAAATCCTTTTAGGTCCTACCAAACCCCATATAACTGATGCGTCAAAGAAGACCCTATCTCCTGGGCAAGTCCATGGACTGTTTGGTGGAAGAAGGTCATCCTGACATATGTTGTTGACAGAATGCAGCATCCACCATGCCACAGAGACATTGATAGTACCAGCTATCATTGTTCCTATAAACTGCAACCAAATAATGGCAAATCATAAAATGGTTAGTAATGTAATCATTATGTTTTGGAATGTGAATGAGATCCTTTTAACCTCTTAATACTCCTGTAAATTTTTATCTGTTATCTTTTAATGAGAATTTTATCTTTCGATGTTATCTTTAACCTCTTAAATCTTACCCAGCATGTTCTAGTTGATAAACGGTGTGGAGATCATTTAGGATTTGAATATAGTATACTAAGAATTTCCGATTAGTTTCATTAGATAGCAGATGATGCTGGTAGTGTTACAGTTGAACATCGGCTGCTCACTCTGAATAAAAAATATGCATATTTTACCTGGACTAGAAACATCGATCTTGGGGGAATCTTCATGTAATGGCCCAGCTTGAAATCGGCTAGAAATGAAATTGCTTGTGCCATGCTCATGTAACCGTAAACTTTGAAACACACGTTAGCTATTGGTCTTCCTGGTAATATGATACCCATCAAATATTCTGTTATAATGTTCAGGCCTGGTGTCTGCATACCAATACATTTGTCAGCAAGGCCAACAGCCTTATGTCATACTTATACGCTTAACTAAACAAACTTGTTCTATATACTCAGCAATCCAGAAAAGTAAAAGTTCCCTTATTTATTATGTGGCTGTCAGTGTAGATATTAAAGCTATGAGTATGGATTGCCTTTTTAAACTTGAAACATTTTTTTAGGGAGAAATTGGCTCTTGGATATTCAATTGGCTCAGTACCTGGTTTGTTGTTGCAGTTATTATGCTGATTGGAAGTGTGAAACCGAAGGCCAGGGCACAAGCAAATAACAACCCCCACCATGGCATCTGAACTTGCTTGTTCAAGAAAATGCACAGTATTAGAGAGGCCAAAATGGTGAGAGCAAGCAAGAGGTAGAACCACCATGAAGGTATGTCCTTGTATTTCTTCATCAGTCTTGTATGCACATCTTCCTTTTCCTTGTATGATGCCCGGAATCTTTCGTAAATTTCCCTGTAAATTAAAGTTTACGTTAAGGTAGAGCAAAGATAATCATCGAGGAGAGTGAGAAAATGCTCAAAAGAAATACCTTCCGTAGAAAAGAGTGACATGTGAGAGCGTAGCTGCAATGGTGGCAAATCCGAAACCATAGGTGAGAGCAAAGAGCATGCTGAGATGTATCCTTCCCTGCTGGTTATACTTGTTGATATCTAGCTCGAATTTGTTGTTAACAATGGCTGTGATGTCATACTTTTGACCTTGGGCTGTGAACAGGTGCGACGAGAATATTGGAAACTTGGTAGCTCCATAGGCGTTCAATCCCCAGTATGACACGGGGATGACAATGTAGATGATTAACACGTACCCTACAAAGATATTTGCAATGGAGAAGAAAGGGCTGATGAGAGGGCTGGACATGAAGGAAGCAACGGCCGCCCAATCTAGGGTCAGGGCTCCAACGCCGAGTCCCCTCATACCTGATCCGAGCTGGTGAGCCGTGATGGACTTAGGGAACGCCCAGCACACCCACGAGATGCTTGTGAGAGTCGTGAAGAGGTATCCCGGAAAAACGTACCATGAAAAGCTGCAAATTAGTGCGATGAAGAAGAACTTTGCCCTTGACATGTGCTCCTTGTCCTTTTCGTGGAGAGCCCTGCAAAAGGAAGGTTGATGTTGGTGTCATTAGTTGCTTCTTCTTTTGTAAGCCGTCATATTACGATTGCATGTTTGCATGCACAAGTTGTTGGTTTCATTCTTAAGCTTGCTGTGTTCGGAAAAAGAAAGAAATTTATGTAGTAATTGAAATTTATTTTATGTTGTAACTTGTATAAAATTGACCAAAAGATATGTAGTTCTAGTAGTTGGGATGGAGGGAGTAAAAAAATTTCATGTGTCCTTATGGCGATATAATAGAGTAGGATCTTTCAATGTATAGCTACATTACATATACTAATAATTTAGAAAAGAAAAATAATAATCCTCCAGCTAAATTATGTATGTATTACTAAATTATAAGTAGGGCCCACCCAATTGGATTAGAGTACTCCCTAATACAGAATCTTTTAATCTTTTTCACGTTCATCAAAAAACTTGTATAACCGTTGATATGTTTAATTACGTATAATAACGGTAAACAAAAAGTTACTTTTCAGAAACTACTCGTTACGATGAATCCAACCATATAACATATGATAATATTATTATTTATATATCTATTCAAATATGCGGTCAAAGTTTGACAGTGAATAGTAACATAAAGTGAAGTGTGCAGTTTAATCCGGGACGAAGGAAATATTATTTTGTCATGTAAAAGTGTCCCCTTCTTTCATCCCATTAGTTGTAATTCATTGTCTATTGGCCTTTTGAGCTGGATAACATGGAAAAGTGAATACTGAATATGAATTGGATTTATGAATTGGATTTATGAATTGGATTTTGATTGAGAATTGCTTGATGATTGCATTATCCGTCAATTATTTTGTTTTCTTTTAGTCAAACATTTTAAGTGGGCTTTGGTCCAAAGCAAGGAGTGGTGAAAAGGAGAAAATAAGTGAGCGGGGAGGAGCAATTATTAATGAGGGCGGACTGGAAAAGGGAGACTTGGACCAAGGTACTGGGCCACCACATATGGGCCGGTTCCACCACGTATTTCCGTAACAGTCCAGCCCATCCATATCCTAATACCTGTTCACATCATCATCACAAACACCAATTAGTGATAAAAGATTCCCTCAAAAAGAATCAGTGAAACAAAGATGGTGAATCTGTAACTCTTAACTTTTCCGTATTAAAACTAGCCCAGAATAACAGGACCCAAATTTAAAATGCCTTATCAAAATTTACTTTACGAGTGTGAAATGTATAGATTTAAAGTAATGACAATATTAAGACAAAGTTTATATGGTAAAAGTTGAAAACAAAAAATATATAAATATTATATACTCTAAAAAGAAGAAGAATTTTATATTGATAAATGTTTGATTTTGGCCTTAAAAAGTGTGATTTTTTTCTAAAATGAAGTCTTTAAAATAAAAGCACTAGAAATGACAAAAATTGCTTTTAACTTGTTTTTTAAATGTGGTAATAACTTATGGGCTAGTGTAGATATGCTGTAGCATGACTTCCCTAAATGATGGCAGGGTTTAGGTTATTATGTTTTAATTTGTTTTTATGTCTTTTTCTAGGTGTGTTGTTGGCTCTCTCACGATTCCGATGAGACATGGATGACATCCCGCCGCGATGATTGGAGAAATTCAGCAACAACCTCCAAAAAGGTTCACGGATCAGAACTATGGAGTTGTGGCAACCCGGTGTGGATAAACTCTGGCTAACACTGAATAAACATAGAGGCATGTAGTACCATGTTGCTTCAAAATAAATGGACTTGCCCTCGACTCTTTTTCAACACACTCATCGATGATTGGAGAAATCCAGCCTCTTCAAACTACAGAGTTGTTGCAACCCGATGAAGACATATTGGATGTGTGACTCGAGTAGCAGATTGTCAATATGATACATGAATCTAATGATAGGTCCATTTTTTAAAGGCTCACCCACACAGTGTGTTTTAACAGATTAGTTGTAGTTGTTAGGCGCAAATTGTTTTTTTAAAATGTTCTGACATGGCAAGGCATTCATGGGGAAACATGATTAGTTTGAAAAGGTATTGTGTGAAATTAACAAAACATATCTTCATTGTTTTAGATAATCTTAAATTATGTTATTTTTTATGGAGACAAACCAAAAAAGAAATTGTATTATTGTTGTTTGAGACTATAGAGGAGTGTAGCATTCCCCCAAAACATATCCTATTTTAAAATGAAATTTGCTTATGAATAAATATTTAATTCGTTGCATGATCAAGTATTTAACACCATTTTGACATTTAAATTCTCATATACAGTACTTTTTCAGCCCTTTCTTTAAAAAATATATAAATTGAATAAAGATGGCGCCTCAATTTAAATTTTATCAACTTCACTTTCTTGAAGAAAACAATTATGACAACCACAACAAAAACGATTCAGTATCTCAAAATAATAAAACAATTTGATGTTTTAGACAATCCAAAAAAGAGTGCGTCTCTTGAAAAACGGTCTTTCCATATGTCATGGAAAGATCAAGATTTAAATTGTAAATTAGAATAAATTAAGATAAAATTTTTGGGTTGTATGAATCGGGTTATAAATTTTATAACTACTACGTGTTGCATACTAAAATTTTAATGTTGCAACTAAGACCTTTTACCTTTTATTATTCGAATTAAACCCATTTTTTCATAAGCCTATGGAAAGACCGTCTTTCCCAAGACTTTGCCCACCAAAAGTACCATTTTATTTAATTAATTATCAGGAAAAAACAAATAATTGTACAATAATTGATTCACTACCTATAAAGTTATAATCAATTTGAATAGATTAGAAAGAGAGGGAAAGCTGCCAAACCAACCACCAAACAGCGTTGACTAAAACCACTAAACTTATAAAACAAGCAATTATTAACCCAAAATCTCACCTGCGTCGTAATAATCAGCAGCCATCCGGCGAGAAACGATATTTTCCGGCGATAAAACGCGATGATAATAGTAACAATGCCGATGCCGTAAGCCGAGCCGTTTCCGAACGCCGCGCCGGCGTTCGCAAATATAGTAATCAGCACGTGCTCCTTCGTGTTAAAAGGGCCCGGGTTCAGCGAGAACAACCGCGACCCGAACCCGGGGATCCGGAACCGCCGCACGGGCAGCGCCGCCGCCATGAAATGGCCCAAGGGCAGGCTCGCGACCTGGACTGTAATCTGGGAGATGATCAGCGGCTCCGTCCGGTACGAGAAGAACTGGTTGAGGAAGGACAAACCGACGCAGCTTAGGAGCCCTAGCGACCACATTCGGAAGGTCCATACGGGCAGGGTCGGGTCGTCGGTGTTGGTTACGGTCAGCCGGACTTCTTTGACCGGAGAGTCGTCGTCGTCTTCCTCCTCGTCGTGTTTGTGCGGCGGCGCCTGGCCAAAGGTGTTTTCCGGCCCGGCGGCGGGATGCGGAGGTTTTATCATGTTGTAAGAGAGAGTTACGGGTGGACGGGGATAGTGTGGAGGTGGTGGTGGTACAAGTTGCGCAAGTGAAGTGTGGGTTATATTTATGGAAGTTGTTAACGAGGGGATCACGTTATGGATCGTGGTAGAATCTGTGGACAGTTTCTTATCAGTTGGTTGTGACTTCGTATGAGGGGATCACCTGAAAAATGGTTGTTTAACTACGGTAAGCCCCTTGCTTAATGAGGTTTCATCGTCAGTATTTACCCAGTTGAGTTTAGTGATCACATAATAACAATTAACAACTAGCCACATAGGTCCTAGCACACACTAAAAGGATACAGGTGGTTAATGTCGAGTTGCGGCCAAGTGCCTATATGGCAACTCTGACTAACATACACGACATAACCCAATCAGTGATGCCCGAATGCTATCAGTTCATAATTCACTTTTCCCAATCACGTCGGTGTTCAGTTATGAGGATATATCAGTCAGGTGGTTATGCTACCATACCAAACTCAACGTGTAGCTTGTCTAATCAGACGGTCCGGTCTGTACCATTCCCCGCCAACTTCAACCAAACTACAATCGCATCAGGGCCCCCAAAATCACAGACAAGTAATCAGGTAGCAGGTAATTCAAGTTTGACACGACAAGATAAAGTACAAGCCGGTCATCAGAACAATATATGATTCAAGTTTGACACGACAAGATAAAGTACAAGTCGGTTTTTCACAGAAATTATCAGAGCAGTTCAGGATTTCAGTTTCACGATAATCTAGTACAGTATGATAAAATACACACTTAATTCAACAGTCAGTAAATACCACCATTTGAGTGTAACCACCATATCTCTCTCATGATTCGAGTATCGAGTAGAAAGGTTCGAGTAGAAAGGTTCGAGTATCAGGTTTCAAGTACCGGGGTTCGAGCAGATGAGTTCGAGTACAGGGGTTCGAGTACTCACGGTTCGAGTACAGGAGGTTCGAGTACAGAATTCGAGTGGAGAAGGTTCAAGTGGTATGGGTATCAGGTGGTACTGGTTCAAGTGGTAAGTGGTACCAGTTCGAGTGGTGAGGTTCAGTTGGAGAGATCCTAAAGGTACGGGTTCAGTTGGTGAGGTTTGAGAGGTAAGGTTCTAGAGGCACTAGTTCGAGATGTAAGGTTCGAGAGGTGAGTCCGTAAAGGTTTCGGCGGTACTAGTTCAAGAGGTAAAGATTTCAGTAGTACTAGTTCGAGAGGTAAGTTCGAGAGGTAGTGGTTTCAGTGATATTAGTTCGAGGGTACAGGTTCGAGAGATGAGTTCAGGAGGGACAGTTCGGGTGGTACAGTTTGAGGGATACAGTTTCAAGGGTACAGTTTGGGAGGTACAGTTTGAGAGGTAACGGTTCGGGAGAAGGTTTCAGGGTATTAATTCGAGGGGTAAATGTTTCAGTAGTACTAGTTCGAGAGGTAGGTTCGATGGGTACGGTTCGAGATATTGTTCAAGATGTAAAGGTATCAGTGGTACTAGTCCGAGAGATACAGATTTCCAGTGGCGGTTCGAGAGGTGAGGTTTTCAGAGGGGGTTCGAGAGGTGAGGTTTTCAGAGGGGGTTCGAGAGGTAAGGGTTTTAGTAGGGGTTCGAGAGGTGGGATTTTCAGTAGGGGTTCAAGAGGTAGAGTTTCAGCAGGGGTTCGAGAGGTAGAGTTTTGGCAGGAGTTCGAGAAGTAGAGTTTTTCAGTAGGGGTTCGAGAGGTAGAGTTTCAGCAGGGGTTCAAGAGGTAGAGTTTTGGCAAGGGTTCGAGAGGTAGAGTTTTTCAGTAGAGGTTCGAGAGGTAGAGTTTCAGCAGGGGTTCGAGAGGTGGATGGTTCAGTTCGAGAGAGTCAGGTTCTGATGACATCATATATGTATATATGTGTGTGTGTGTGTAAACATAAACTCGGATTTTAACTCAATTCGTGCTAGGGCGATGCAACACTCACCTTGGTTAGACTTGGGCGTGGGCAACTTCCGTTTCCTACTTTACCTCTATTCACCACTGTTCTTTGGTAAGAATTTTTTTTGTTGCGTGAGAAGGTAAGAATTGGGAATCTAATATTTATACTAGATAAAACATAGGTTCTGATACATACCTACCTATAATTTTATCATTTGAACACTCAAGTGTCTATGTCTACTTGCCAAAAATTACTTTGGATCATTTTTCTCAAGTCTGTCGTCTTGTTCTTCTTCCCAACAATTCCACTTGCCTAAAAATTACTTTGGATAAGTTTTCACGTCTGTTGCCAGCTTCCCCTTCACGGTAATTTTCTTGCATTTGTTTATTCATTTGTTTATTTATTTATTTATTACTGTTATTATGTATATATATATATATATATATTTCTTCTCGGGAATTCCGTTTTATTTATTTATTTACTTATTATCATATATATTTATTCATTTTAATTCTTGTTTTGTTTTTCCTTGTACCCAAATATTTCCTTATGGCACTACATCCCAGCGTACTAATTATTTTCCTTTTTGTACGTATTTTAATTTATTTGTTTACTTATTGTCTCGTCTCGTTTTTATCCGTTCCTTTCTTTTAATTCTTTATTTATTAGTTTTTCTTCTTTTTAATTTACAATACTTATAATCAATTATATATATACACACACAATTATATTCTTTGAAATCAAAATAATACTAGGAATGATAACTTATTTATTTTATTCTTATTTGTAATTAAATATGAAAATTACTATTATATACAATTGTGGCAAGTATGAAAAATATTAGGAAGTTATAAAATTAGTGTTCCTCAATAATTTAAAGGAATGTTCGTTTTAGAGGAATGTACAAGGTAAACTGTTGGAGATACTTTTATAAAAATCTAGATAATCACCTCAATTTATCATTTCTTACTTTACTCTTTTAAAATGTATATCGCGTTTCCATTCTGATTCGATGTACTATTATTTTCTTCATCTTTCTTAAGTGAAACCTATACTAAACTCCAATACTTTATCATCGTTTGATATTAACTAATATATATTTTTCAATATTTAAGATTATTAAGTCAAATTTACTTTGTCCGAGACTAACATCTAGGTTAATCCATAATAATTATTTTTCCAAATTTATACTTTATAATTAGCACATCGTTCAAGATTTTTATAAATATATATATAGATATATGTATATATATTTTCCATTTAGAGTGATATTAAAAGGTTCAAGTCAGATAATATGATTTGTATCGGAGGTATATTTTATTTATTAATCTAATTGGGTTTAGGGTTTCACAACGGGGCAGACCCTTTGTAAAGATGTAAGCAAGCTGCGAGTCCGTAGAAACATGAGCAACCCCTGAACTTGCTAGAAAACACCATCTTACGCACAAAATGATAGTCAATATCAATGTGCTTGGCTCTCTTATGGGAAACTGGATTTTGAGCTAGAAAGAGAGCACTGTTAATTTCACACAGTAAAAAAGGTGGGGCACGCGTCGTCACACGTAAATCCCGAAGAAGATTCATCAACTAAGCTAGCTCCACATCGGTATTTACCATAGCACGGTACTCTGATTCTGAACTAGAATGAAAAAATGCAGACTGCTTCTTAGCACTCCATGAATCCAGGTTGCCACAAAGGAAAATGACATAACCATATGTAGACCTACGAGTCTCAATAGAACAAGCCCAATCAGCATCAAAGTAACCCAGAATTGGTAAAGCAGACGAATTTGCGCAAAACTGAAGACCATAATAAAGTGTGCCACGCACGTAGCACAGAATTCGAGCAACGGCTTGGCAGTGGTCATCAGTAGGAGCTTGCATACACTGACTAACCATATTCACAGCATAGGGCAAGTCAAGACGTGTAATCGACAAATACGGTAGCGCACCAACCAAAGAACGATAAAGTGTGTGATTTCCAAATGGCTTATCGGAAGAGCTTAACAGTTGCGAAAAAGCCATAAAAGGGATGGCGATCGGCGCAAAGTCTTGCATGCCAGCTCGCAGTTAAATGTCATTGGCGTATCTAGACTAACCAAGGAATAAGCTGTCGGAAGTACGAACAACCTCCAATCCAAAAAAAATATTGTAGAGTGCCAAGATCGGTAATCTTAAACTCATGATTAACTCGATTAATAAACTTTCGAATAAGTCGCTCATCATTCCCAATGACAATAATGTCATCAACATAAACCAATAAATATAGCAAAGAGGCACACTATGAGTAAACAAATAAGGAGGTATCGGAGGAACTGCATACAAAGCCCAGACTAGTAAAAAATGAACTAAAACGCTGGAACCAAGCGCGGGGAGCTTGCTTCAAACCATAAATGACTTTGCGTAGACGACAAACATAATCAGGATGCATAGGGTATTTGTATCCAGTAGGCTGCTCCATGTAAATAGGAAAATCAAGAATGCCATTTAAAAATGCATTTTTCACATCAAGTTGTCGCAATGGCCACCACCCCGGTCACTTCCCCGATCGACGTCTCTTTTCCCCGGCCGAGACGCACCACCCCTTCCCCAGTCGACGTACTCCTTCAATCTCCGCCATCTTCTCCGCCACCCATTCCCCGATCAAGGGTTTCCTTCTCCACCACTCCTTCGATCTTCGCCATTTTCTCCATCGAGAGTCTCTTTCTCCACCGAGAGTCTCTTTCTCCACCACCCCTTCCCTGGTCGACTTACTCCTTTGATCTCCGCCACCTTCACAACCGAGAGTCTCCTTCTCCACCACCGTCACCTTCCCCTCGACGTCTCCTTTCCCGGGTCGAGACCCACCGCCCCCTTCCCCGTTCGACGTCCCCGCTCAAGATCCACCGCCCCTTCCCTACTCGAGAGCCACCACCAGCTTATATTTCCTTCGATCTCTTCTCCCACCGGCTTCGATGAAGGAGGAAGAAATGGGCCGGGGAGAAGAAAGAGATGGGTCAGGTTTGGAGGATCTAAATGTAATTTCTTCCTTTCTTTATATTTTTAAATTTTTTTAGAGGGGGTAAAATAGTCTTTTTATTGAATTCTAGCCAAAATCCGCCGGAATGGGTACAATTGCACTTACCTCTACTAGGCAGAGTTATATTTGCACTTTCAACTATCAAAATGTTATATTAACACTTACGTGAATTATGTGGGGTTATAAAAATACTTTTCTCTCTCTTTTTTTAAAGTCGTAATAAGAATGCAACTTATTTTCATAAGAGAGTAGATTTGAACCTGGATTTTAAAACCGTCTTTCAAATTTTAAAGCCATAAAATTGCAACTTTTAAAAAAGGGGTTTAAATTCGGGTTGCACATGGTCGGACCCAAGTGGTTATATGGAAAAACAGCCTTTGACACTGTTGGCATGAAGTAAAAAAAATTTCATCAAATCTTCAAGAGTACATAAGTATAATCAAACACCATTTATACCGAAGTTTACTTCTCTGTAGAAAATAAGACTTTCAACAGAGTTCAACTCTCCACTTGCACCCAAACAACCAAAGCAACAATTCCCCTTTCTCGTGATTATTGGAATAATTTTGACTTTAAAAATCAAATTCAGCAAACTTCAGATATGGAGTATATTATTTTATTATTACATACGTGAGACTATGATTGTGTAATATGTTGTTGAATTTTTTGTAGCATATATTTTCGTACTAGTATTAATTTTTTATAATTTTTACACATAAATAAAAGAGTCCGTCTCTTGAAAACCGGTCTTTCTATAAGTCATGGAAAGACCAAGGTTTAAAGTGTAAATTAGAAGAAATGAAGATAAAATTTTTCAGTTGCATGAATCGGGTTATAAACTTTATAAATACTACACGTTGCATAATAAAAATTTTAAATTGCAATTAACACTTTTTATTATTCTAATTAAACTCCATCTTTCCATAAACTTATGGAAAGACGGTTTTTCCCAAGACTTTGGCTAAATAAAATTATTAATAGTTCAAAATCGATGTAGTTGACTCTGTGATTAATTAGTCCAATCATTAGTGGACGGAAGGAGGAGTATAAATAATAGGCAAAATTTTGGAAAATACGAGATTGAATGAGAATTATAGAAAAGTAAAAGGTTTTAGTTGTAATGTTAAAAATTTACTATGTAACATGATGTATATATAAATTTTATGAACGAACCGATTCATGCAATTCAAATTTTTATTTTAATTTATAGTTTAAATCTTAGGTTTTTCATACATTCGGAAACGACAATATTTACACTGACATACTCATAATAATATGATTCCACATTATTGGGGTCCAAGGAAATACAGAGTGACACTATTTTGGTTAAGACATTGTAGGAGAGTGTGATTATGTTCACATGTATAATGGAGTCTTGAGTCCATCATTCCATCTCAATCTACGCCATTATTGACAGGTTTGTCCATATTACTTGACTTCCGGGTCGTGATGGGACTAATTTGTCTAATGCAAATATGATTCCACCCGGAAATGCTGACGAAGACTTTTTGGTGTAGATCCAGAACATCTATGGTGGAGATTCTAATCAACCCGTTACGAATATGCCAGCACCACTCTATCACGTTCAATTTTATTTTAAATCAGTCTATTGATAAGCACGTTTGTTCCAATTTTCATGCGGCGGTCTTTACAACCATTCCACCACTTTTATAACGAAAATGGCTATCATTTATCACCTTTATAAAGGCGTTACGTATGTTTATTAAATATTTGATTGCAAGATTCCATGAAGAATTATGGTATCTTGCGTTTGAGTCTTGTCTGCCGTCAATTCATTAAGCATATAAATGCAAGAAGTCATAAAAGAACTATATCTTCGTGCATTCTTGTACTTTCCACGGTCAAGTCATTAAGTAAACAACTGCAAGATGGCATAAGAAATAGGTATTTGTTCCCTTTCAAATGCATTTTTCCTCATTACAGTTGCACACGAAACGTGAAATGTGTTTCGAATCAACCCGCATGGACTGTGCTTCTCCTCATCGTCTGTGGAGAGTCCACTTGAGAAATATATAAAAACTCTGATATCATGATAAAATATTAAAGACTTTATTATGGTGCATTGATATCACATCAATGACACATCTCATCAATAATGAGGATTACAATATATAGGGTTACACCTTACAAACTAAAGTCTAACGGGAATAAAATTCTAATTCTATAAGAAAATTAACATAGAGCAAAGTGCATATATAACCCTACATAATTGACGAAAGTGCAGATATACCCTGCAATAATTGAAAGTGCGAAAATAACCCTAGACATATAGGCTATGTGCAAATATGACTTTTCCGGCAGATTAAGGCCGAAATTAAATTAAAAGACTATTTTTCCCCTCTGTAAAAAAATAAAAACATTGAAATTAATTCCTGCCCCTAAAGCCCTTCTCCGTTTCTCTCTTCTTCTTGTCTTTTCCCAGACCCTTTTCTCTCCATCGTTTCTCTTCTCCTTATTTTCCCCTCTTTGTCTTTCTATTCTTCTCATCTTCCCAATATGTTTCTCGTCTTCTTCAGTGGTGGCTTTGCCTGTGGATTCGCGCAAGTGGGTCTCACCGGTGTGAATGGATGCCCTCCTCGTCGGAGGGAATTGCCGGTGTGAATGGACGCCCTCATCGCCTTATCGGCAGTGTGCTAGCACTGTGGAATCATCAATTTTTTGGCGCTTGGCTGAGCGGCACCGGAAATGGTGGTGGAGGTGGTGGTGGTTGTGCGGGTGGCGAGCAAGGAGAGGGGTTGGTGGTGGTGGCCGGCGCTAGGGTTTCGGTGGAAGGATGGGATGAGGCTGTGCTAGGATCATCGGTGCCGATGGGGCTGGGAATTTGGGGTTGTGGCAAAGTGGTGCCAGGATAAATGGAGCCAGTGTGAGATCAACGGTTGTAAGAAGTTGCCGGTGGTCCTGCAGTTCCAGGACGAGGGCTGGGTGAGCGGCGACATCAACACGGTGTTGAACGACGCATTTGGCAGGAGGATGCTGAAGATATGCGACGCCGTGGTGGTGTTGGTGAGATATAGGCTGGCCCCGGAGAGTATGTTTCCGACATCGTTTGAGGATGGATTAGCGGTGTTGAATTGGTTGGGGAAGCAGGCGATCCTGGCCGAGTGTAACGAGTCAATTGGAGTAAAAAATAGAAGATTTTTTGGCAGCGGTGGTAGTGATGGGAGGAGGTTGCAGATCGTAGATGGGTTCGGGAGAGACTTGGTCAAACCGTGGCTCGCAGCTCATGCAGATCCTTCAAGGGTTTTGGAGTCGGAACGGATCACCGTAGCCTGGCTGGCGGGGGTTGGTGGTGGCGTTGCAGGAGGTTTTGATGAACTGTGTGTGTGCAGAAGTGGCGGTGGGAAACTAGGGCAGATGAGGCGGTGCAGGTAGTGGCCGGGTGGATGCGGTATTGGTGGTGGGATATTGGTGGTAAGATGGCAGATTGGTGGTGAGATGGTGAGGCTGATGGTAGAGCTGGGGTAGTGGGGGCATTTTTGTCTTTTAAATTTTGTATTAGGTCAGAAGGGCATTTTGGTCATTTTCAGTCAGTCAATGGCTGGAAATGGCTAATCAATGCCGGAATAATGGCTTTAGGGTTATATTTGCACTTATGTATAATAATTAGGGTTATATTTGCACTAAAAAGGAACCCGGGGTTATATCTGCACTTTCTCCAACATATATGGTTACATTTGCATATTATTCTACCATCTATAATCTAACCTGCAGGGAAACTAATTCTATAAAGTAACTTCCATTTATAACTTTTCCTACAAGGATAAAGTTTCTATTCCTTATCACCGTTATTCGAGCTCCCTTGATCAGGAGTTTCCATCACAATCTGCACTATATGCCTTTGTCGGTGAAAAAAAACCATCATTAATTCTTCCATGAACCATGTTATATGTCAGTCCGTGAATCCGTAAAAATCCATGAAAAATCCTTCACAATCTGTGTTATATGTCAATGGTTGTTAATCTCTCACTGTCTAAAATGCAAATACATCAAACTATTTCATCTAAAATCCTCAATTTTCTACACAAATCGTGCTATTTCTCACGTCCGTGAAGGAAGCTCTGCCCTTGCTCCCCAAAATTCTGAAAATTCTCTGAGAAGTCCAAAAAATGGATAGACATCCATGCAAAGTCCAGTTTTTTCACAACGGCCGACTCCCCATTGTTTCCTTTTGAATCAATCTACTTAAATTCCAGATAGCTCCAGACCAATTTTGTTGTAGCCATGAGTATGTCGCAAACGACGAAAATCCATTACATTGTTTCCTTAGAAGTCAATTTGGTTTGGAAAAACATGGTTAAGAACCATGTAACAGTCTCATACAATGATCTTGACCACACTTTTCGAATTCGGCAATAATCGTTCATGAAATTTTTTTATTTCGCTCCATCTAGATGGGTATATAGAGATTAACTTATGAATGTCACTGAGCTAAGAAGTCTCGTCGGTTTCGAACCTCTGACTACCCCCCCCCCCCGCAATCCAATCAACTGGTTTGAACTCATAATCAAGTCAGTGTGTCTTCTCAATCAAATCCATCTGCCAACTCGGCTCCTTATAACCCTCGTGAATTCACATTTGAAGAAGAGATGTTGGCTTGTTTTAACCTTTTAACTTACATGGTTTACATGTTCGATCAAGTGGGGTGAAATCAGTATCCATGTGTCCTTCCATATTTTTCAATTGCCTAATTGAGTCTATCCACACAATAAATTACTGGCAATTTGGCTTATCTCCCTTCCATATCATCCAGTGTAATCCTTCCTTTGTCGGATTTGGTTCAAAATATACCTTTGAATGTTTGTGTCAGTGGATCACATCATAAGCTTTCGTAGTGAACTTTGTCGAGCCCGACCAATCGATCATTGCTTCCTTTACCACTTTCAAGTCTCTTTGGAATATATCAAGCAACATGTCTCTTATTTTTGCACAGCCCTATAAAATAAGCTGAATGCACTGCATTTTCTTTGATCGTCTATACGCCTTATACCCAAAAATCCCTAACGACTCCTTTTTGTTGTGAAAGTCCCATCTATTATGGGCTAACGACGCTTTATTCCATTCCCAGAAATCCCTCAAGCTAAGGCTACCATATTCTTTCGGTGTGCATATCATGTTCTATGACACACTAGTCTTCTGAGTACCACTCAAGATGAACTCATTGAATTGTCTTTCCAATTCTTCCATGACAGTGGTTGGAGTTGCATATTTTGGAGCTAGGTGGAAATCATTTTCTGGGCAACAGATTTACCAACTCCACTCTACCTGCATATGCCAATGACTACCCATTCCATTTGGAGTCAAGTGCTAAAATAACCCTAACTTTAGGCTGAAAGTGCCAATATAACCCTGCAAAATGAGAAAGTGCCAAAATAATCATAATTTTATTATGTATGTGCCAATCTAACCCTGAGTGTCGTTTACTTCAATTGTCAACTAGAGATTTGGCCAAAATTTAAACCACCTTGAAAACCGCCCAAAATTTTACCCTGGATTAAAAAATAAAAAATAAAAAAGAGAAAAGGGTATTTTCAACTTATGGGGGCAAGAGTATTTTCGTCATTTCAGGTCCGATCAACATCCAAAATTGACGAGTCAGTGCCAAAATAGTGACAAAAGGTTATAACAGCACATTTTGTCATAAAATTAGGGTTATTTTGTCACTTTTTCATTTTGCAGAGTTATGTGGACACTTTCAGCCTAAAGTTAAGGTTGAACGTGCAAAAATCCCTTCCATTTACCTATTTTCTCTTTTATCTTCTCGGTTAGGCCCTCAAATTGCGATACCTTCGAGTGCTAAATCACTCATAAATTCACCAAGTTAGTTATTTTTGACACTAGAGATAAGGTAGTACATATAAAATGGTTTATGAATTAAAGTCAGATTTTCACAAGTTTTTCTTCAAATAAAATAAATTGAATTGATTTGAAACTAAACATAATAAAAAGGCAAAGTTTTGGGAAAGATAGTCTTTCCATAAACTTATGGAAAGACTATGTTTAATTAGAATAATTCCAAACACCCTATAATAGATATTATTTATTTTTTGTCTGTCAACTGAGGATATTTCAGTCATTTTGACTTCACTCATCGTAAAAAATGACGTAGTTTTTATGTGTATTGACTTCCCTCTTGTTGCCCCATTCTTTCTTTGTCCTTCGTAGAGCCATCGACCCATCGTATGGATGAGGGGTAGGGTAAGTTGCAGAGTGGATAAGCAATTAGGGATTGGATGATGAAGATGGCGGTATTGGTGCCAAAGGTCTCAATCCTACTGCCCTCATCCACCCTTATTCACCACTGCCGCCTCTCGCCACTTGCACTTCCATTTCCCAGAAGACCGCTTTCTTATCGGAGCTTCACCAACACCACAGTTAGCGATGTAAGCACGGACACCGCCCTCCCTGCCTCATCTTCTTCATCATCATCAGAAGTAGAAGGGGCAGGTTTATCAGAAGAAGAAGCGTTGAGAGGGGCGGGAAACAGTCTGGACATTTGGGTGGGCAGAATCAGGATTTCCTATATGCACCCGGAGGTCGATTTCCTCTACGTGGAGGAGGTGGATGTGGGTGAACCCGAGCCCAGAATTATCTGTAGCGGCCTGGTTGATTACATCCCCATCAACCAACTCCAGAACCTCAATGTGGTTGTCGTTGCCAACCTGAAGTCGAGGAACATGCGGGGTGTCAGATCCTACGGAATGCTGATGGCTCATCTGATACAAACCACACCAATGTGGAGCTGCTGCCTCCTCAAGGCTCTTTTCCTGTTCACAGGATATGGTTCGGTTCTGTTGATGATAAACCTGCTCTACCCCATCCTGCATAGCCCAACCAGGTCCTTTCTCTATCTATCTAGACAATCTTTCCACTATAAAATCAACTTTGTTTTGTTAATATTTATCTATAGCATATTGGTGTGCTGATGACGGGGATGTCAAGAAATCTAACCATTTATAGGAGTGATCCAAATAGCTTAATAAGGTCTGACCCCATTTACACATAACATTTTTCTATTTGATGATCCAATTGGCATACAGAATGGTATATAAATGATAGATGCTGCTCTACCATGAAACCATCGGCCCATCACCTTCGTCCAGCACCTCTGCTTCAAAATTGCATGCCTCATCGCACTCTCCATAGATTCTTATAGTTACATGACATCCCCCAAATTCGACGAGTACTACAACTCTTTGGAAACCTCTTTGTAGATGATTTGAAGTCACTACAAAATGCAGGGTAGAGTGTAAGTACTTTTACTACCGATGGATTCCACAAGTATTATTGATGCCTTTTTGTGCATTTTTTCATGTCAAACAATACAATTGATGAAGATATCATCACAGTAAGTATCACAAGTGCGTTGATTTTTGTTTTTGAAAACTAAAGGCGGGAAGGCTCTTCAGAATGGAAATTCCAGTTCGAGTTCGCGATCGAATGGGGATGGCCTCAGCAAGAGGAAAGCTTTGGCCTCTCTACCTTATCTTTGCCAAAGTTCGGTAATGTTTTGTTATTAATTTTACAGTTTGTTAGGTTGTGATGAAGTGAACTTTAGCTTTAGAAGTAAATTGGACGGTATGCAGATTGTGTTGTTAGTTTGTGTACAGATGCATTGCACCTACAATATGCGACCTTTCTTGAGAATCACTCTGTTTTATGAGTATTCATTTTCTTGATTTCCCTTCAATGTTATTACTACTATGAGTTATTGGGTTTTACCATCATATGTATTATTTTCTTCAATATGTTGTAATCTTATAGTTTGTAAAGGAGAAGAGATCATGATAGTTTCTTTTGTGTCTCAGGAGATGTATATCTAAAAGTCCTTTGATTCTCAGTTGCAACCACATTTCTTTGACCATCCAGGTTAGCAGGATGACTAATAATATTACGATCAGCAAAATTATTTTAAGTTTTTTTTCTGAATATGAATGATGATTACTATTTTCCCCTGCATCAGGAGAGCAGTTACATCAATTATCTTACGTTGTTTAGTTGATAGCATCAATTATCCTTGTTTAAAAACATTAATCTATGGGTTGAAATTCCCATCCGAAGTCGATTAGGGTTCCGGGGGTGGAGTCCCAATTGGCAGAAGCTGCGTGGGGGATAGTATTGGACTTCGAAAATTTCGTTCTCTGGGAGCCTTCGAAAGTTTTCGTCCACGGAGGTACTATGCAATATCTAGCCAAGCCTTCTGTTTGGGTATGTTTCTGGCCCCAAATGGCATGAAATACTTCGAAGTTTGCTTCTTATTTTTTGATATTTTTCATGTGGGTTTTGTAATGTTTAATTAAAATTGAAGTGTTATATGTTCCAAAACAGAAGGGTTTTATAGTGTTTAATCGTATTTAATCGATTGTAGTGACTTGGATGACCATCACGCTATTGAGTCAACATCTACCATAGGATTCAGCTTAAATGGTAAATCTTCCCTCCTTGATACTGGTCTTATGTAGTTGTTTCCTGCAAGTTGTTAGTTTTCTCAGACCTGATATTCTGTTATTTTAAAATAGGCTCTGGTGTTGGTACTGATATCTGGACAAGCTATACAGTGATCATCATGGTTGTTTCTGTTGTCCCGTATGCTATTGTCCAATTTCCTCTAATCATTCATTCACATACGGGAAGACACTTGGCTATCTTGATTGGTCTTATTGTCTCTATCTCTCTTCTGATCTCCTACTGCGTGTATCAGGCACTTGTCCTCTTTCTATTATATAGTTGGAGGAATGTGGTCTGTCATTTCAAGGTTGATGTTTTTTCGTGTTTGAGAATTTTATTTTCTAGGATTCTTTAGTATAGTTTCAAGTTGCAGTGCCGAGTTGATTTATGTAAAGTTTTGAAAATCTCAGTGCATATCAGGCTGGATTAATCTTTTTTATGGAGCTACACCGCTACCATGCTCCTGTCATATTGGAATTGTCATTACTTGTTGCTTCAACCTTTTTCTCTTTCTATTGTCTAAACCCATTTTAGGTTCACTCATGGTGCTCTTGATTTTTTTAGGTGTTTCAGCCTTGGATACAAAGGAGACAAATGAGAAAGATTGCTTATGCAAGGCATAAACATGTGATTTCGGGAATTCTGAACCAGCTGAAAATGCGTACTTTGGGAGATGCTTTGCAAGAATGATGGAACAATTGATCAAGGTGTTAGAAAAGTATGTCTTGTTTCTGCTATGGCCGACCTATTTCCTTTTAGCCTTATCTATGGATTAATACTTTGATACGCTACTATGAAAGATGAATGATTAGAGGAAATTGAGTTGATTATTTGTGACAGGACAGAGACAATCAATTATACTACTTGCTTCTATTGTTTTATTCTGTTATCGTGCCATGAGTATGAAATTGCTTCTGTTGCTTTACTGAAAATCTACAGAGCTTAGTTTGTTTTAGGTGGACTCTTGTTCTGTTAGCAACTTTCCTCGTCCAATCTTGTCACGCTTGTTGATCTTTTGATACAGGTGAAAGAAAATAAATTATTCAGAAATCAGAAGGCAAGTGAATATATTTTTTGAATGAAGATTTATAGATTCATTTAAATAACCGCCTGCCTTATAGGTTAATGTTCTTGGTGAATCGTAATAACTTAGTTCATTATTTATGACAGGATAAAGCCAATCAATTATACTTGCTTCGGAGGCTGCAAAGACAGACCAAGTTAATAGAGAAAAAGGTTATTGTTGAATTACTTTGGCATGCTCTTAGTATATGAGTCATATTACTGATTATTTTCTGCTACATTTTTGTTGTCTAATAAAACAGGAGAAGCATGAGCCATTCTTGCTCAAGCTCACACTACAACGAAAGCTTTGTCTTTAGTATCGGAATCTCTGAGTCAGCAATGAGGCATCGAGGTGAGTCTTAACTGCATTTAGGGCTGCAATATCTCTTCTCGTATTTTGCCATGAAGATGACGATACCCTTTATCTGGTCTGTAGGCTGCAAGTTTGAGGGTTACAGAGCAATATGTGAATGCATTTGGTAACATAGCGAAGCAGATAAGACACATTTTCCTCTCGATTTTCAGTCAATGTATAAAATTTTATTTTACAGAAAATTTGATTGATGATTCGCGATGCTTTGTACAATGTAGTCGACGACATTAATGTTGTCTACGAATGTTGCGGATCTGTCGAGCATGGTCACTCAAGCTCTGGCCCTCTACAAAAAGTTGGTGGTGGACGAGAGTTCTGCTTTGAAGCCCATGCCTTTCTTAAACAATCTCACTAGAAAGCCTGTGATGGTAAAGCTGAAGTTGGGGTGGAGTACAAAGGTATTTTTCAATTTATAAGGTGTTGTTGTACAGTCTGCGGCTGATGTTCGTGGGGATGAGGTCCCAAATATGGAGAATTTAGTTGATGCCCATGTTTGGTAAGGGGATATGATAGAGGAGTACGACCAGGATAAAGGTCCTTATGAGGACATTGTTGCTGATGTAGAAGATAATAACCTAGATTTGGGCAAGAATACTCACAACATGATTCAGAATGTGGCCATTACACCCTGCCAATGCACACATGAGGTATCCTTTTTATCTAATTTCATTATTTCATAATTTGTGGACAAGATTTTTTGGTAACCATGGTAGTTTGATTCTGGACAGGATTTGCAAGTTGGTGTTGTGGACCTAAACGATTGGAAAGTACTCCAGAAACTCCCACTAGCAAACCCGATTACTATCTCTGAGATAATGGTAGAATTTTTTTTGAATTCATCACTCATTTTTGTATGTTCTCACCCTCACTTTTGTTCCACAAAACAGGACCATAAGAAAATCCGACTAGGAGACGGCCTCGATGGATTCAAGAACATGCTCTGGGGGAAGTCATTCTTGTACAACGAGAGGACTGCAAAATTAATGGGCACATCTCTAGCTCCAAATTTCCATAAGACGTCAAGCTCGCAACCGCCTCGTCTACCACCCATTAAAGACTTGTCGGAGGATGCCAGAAGTAAGTTGCTCCCACCGCCAGAGACGGGCCCAAAAGGGGGAATAAGGATGGTGTGTGATTATGAATTTGCTAGCTTTTGGTGATACTAATTGTAGAATGGGTTACGAACAACTTTCTAGTACCCGTCATTCTTACTTTTTTGAACTTTGCACTACTTAGAATTGTTGCCCAGTTATTCTCCTAGAGAAACATACCACCTTCTAGCTGATGTAATTCCAACTTGTTCAGTAGGAAGTATTTGGGATGTTAATTAGCAAGTACTTTGTCTTGTTTATATACCTATTTAAACATGTGGTTAAAGTTTGACATCTTTGACAAAAAAATGGAATGGAGGGAGTACTGGAAAAGAATATAAATCAATACCAATGAAAATGTAATTATCCAATTAATTTTGTAAATGTTATCCCAAGCACCCTATAATAGATATTGTTTGCCTTTTGTCTATCAACTAGGGGTATTGGAGTAATTATTTTGACTTCCTTACCTTGCAAAAACGACACCGTTTTGCCAACTTCTAACTTACTGTTTGTTCACCTTCTTCATCGCACAATTCTTTCCTCTTCTTTCGCACAATTCTTTCCTCTTCTTTCGCACAATTCTTTCTTCCACTTTTTGCGCCTCACCATTTCAACCTCTCCACCGCATTCCCTTGTGCCCATACCGTTTTGCCCAATCACGTGGCCGTACCCATTTGCCCAATCACATCTATGTCGATTGGCTATTCCCCTTATCTCCTACACACCCAAGGCTGACCTATGTTTCCATCACGACTATTCCCATTATCTTATCTTCACCCAACGTCGACCTCTCTGCCATTGTCTCCTCCACTGCCATTGTCATTTTTTATATAGATTTTTTTGGTTTGAATACTGGGTTTTTTTTTGTATATTTTGCTTCTTGAATTTACATTAATTATCTCAATGAGTGGATCGGTTGGGTGGGTGATAATTTTGAAGTTGGTCTTGCAGACTAATCTTCCTGAGTATCAAGGTTCGGAGAAGATTGTTAACAGAAGATATTGTTATTTTCTCTGGTTACGGGATCGAATTTTTCAGAAGTACAAGGGGGGTTTCATCCTTCCTCTTCCAAAGAAGAGTACAGTAGGTATATTTTGACTCTCTGCTCTGTGCTCATAATTGCTCTAAATCACGAACTTGTTTTTCAGCGAGTGCATCACATACTGTTATGAGTTATTGGTTGCTTATCGATGAGATGATAAAAATATTCAAGTGTTCAAGCCCAGGATGGATCTGCATATGTCCATTTGAGAAACTCATTAGCTTTTCTAAGATTTTCATTAAACCCATTCAATTGCATTAGTTTTTTTTTGTTCTTTAATATTTTTTGTCAATAGGTGTTGCTCAAGTTGACCATTCCCAGAGGAATGCAGTTAGCATTCAATTTAGATGATCCATATATTTTTTGTTCTTTAATAGTTTTTGTCAATAGTTGTTGCTCAAGTAGGCCATTCCCAGAGAAATGTAGTTAGCATTCAGTTTAGATGATCCATTTTGGTTTCCAATTTGTGTCTGTTTAAAAGCATGGAACAACATTAAAAAATGCACTTGTATGAATGATTGATTATCTTTTAAATTGGTAATGCATCTAATGATGATCTTAGATGTTTCGCCGTTTATCGCCGCTCACTATTTCTGTCCGACGTCATTTTTGTCGCTCTCTGTTTCCTCCGGCGTCAGTGCTCTGCCTATTCATATTCAGGTAATAGAAGCATTTTTTTCTCTCTATTGCTAGTGGATATTGTTGATATTAGATCTTATTCAACAGTTTAATTCTCAAAGTTTAGAACGATCTGAATTTGGGTTAAGCTTGTATATGAGTTTAGGTTATGTGTTCAAAATCCAAGTGTAGATGTGTAGATATTCTATGATGACAGCCCACTCAAATAACCTTTTTCTTTATATCTATGATATCAGTTTGTTCTTTAACATGAAAGGTGCCTGGGTGATATGTTGCTGATTAATTTGGGTCGTATAGGGAGCATGAGAATGTTGGAGTTCATAGCTGCTTATTAGATGGAATTGTCTAGATAAAGAAAATCACTTGTGTTATTTAGAGTTTACAGTTTAGACTTACTGAGATGAAGTTGTGGACGTATTGGAAGATTAATGGAAAAAACTCACTTGCGGGTTTATGCCAGAAAAATATACTGGAGTTATCTAATGGTTTATTTTATATATGTTTGCATGGTTTTGTTTCTGAATGAATGATTGAAAGGAAAGCTACCGTGTCTAAGTCTAAGTTTTGGTTTCGTTTTTCTCTTCTTTATTCTTATCTATACATGATCTCTAGCATTTCTACAAAGCATTGAATCAATTTTAGAGAGAAAATCCCACCTTCCGTGTCAGTTTAGATCCTGAAAGTGGTAACTTTTTGAAATTTTTATGGTCACATTGATTTGAACTTGAAATAAAGGGAGGATAACAGATGGGTGGAGAGTGTAAGGCCTAATGTTGAGTCCTTTTTTTGGTTTATGATCAGAATATCATTTCTGGTATGGGAGAACTGCATCCGGATATTTATGTAGAGCGCATAAGAAGAGAATATAAGGTGAAATTCTTTCTCTTGGCATTACGAAGTAGGCCTTTCTTTTTGGAAAACTTTAAACTGAAATGGATTCTGTTAACGTTATGATTATATTTGTCTGATAAGAGTATTAGTCATATCCACACATCTTTGGTTAAACCTCATATACAAATAGTTTGGGTGTTAGGTTATGATATGTTTTTATTTATTTTTTGTGCTGTCTCGGAAGATAAGAGTTTGTAGAATTATGTTTGAGATCGAGATTTGACTTCAGATTACTAGGTGTTAGAGGTGCGATGGAATTTTTCAAATAATAGTAGAGACTTACTGGACTTTTTAACTTATATCAGAATAAGCTACTGAATCTGTTCTTCGTTGTTTGCATTTTTATTTTCATTAAATATGGGTTTCCTCCATTTTTAGCACAGTTTTTCCAATAAGATAAATACATTGACGTTGTCGCCTTTTCTTGTCCACATCATCTGTTATGTTGTCCAAAGCTATTATTCTGTTCCCACACCTCTCTTTACACAAACAAATGCAGTAAAAACATTTAGTAGCATATTTTGCATCCCTTCTTTGGTTACTCTCAAGCTCTAAAACTCAATAGAAACCACCTGAATAAATAGTGATCATTCAGGGAACATGCATTTTTTTGTTTCACAAGTCTTCTTTTAAGACCAGCATTCTCATGCTTCACAACTAATATTAATCTAAAAATGCTATACATTTTCCCCCACAACATTCTCATGCTTACATTTTCCCCACAGCATTCTCGTGGAGAGGAGAGGTTCAAGTAGTACTAGGTTCGAGTGGAGAGGTTTAAGTGATACTGGGTTTGAGTGGAGAGGCATTCTCGTGGAGAGGAGAGGTTCCAGTAGTACTGGGTTCAAGTGGAGAGGTTCGAGTGATACTGTGTTCGTGTGGAGAGGGTTCGATTAGTACTTGGTTCGAGTGGTACTGGTTAAAGTGAAACTGGTCCGAGTTGTGAGAGTTCGAGTGGAGAGGGTTTGAGTAGTACTGGGTTCAAGTGGAGAGGGTTTGAGTAATACTGGATTCGAGTGGTACTGGGTTCGAGTGAAGAGAGTTCGAGTGGTATTGGGTTCGAGTGAAGAGGTCCGAGTAGTACTGGGTTCGAGTGGAGAGGGTTTGAGTGGTACTAGATTCGAGTGGAGAGGGTTCGAGTGGTAGTGGGTTCGAGTGGAGAGGTTCAAGTAGTACTGGGTTCAAGTGGAGAGGTTCGAGTAGTACTGGGTTTGAGTGGAGATGGTTTGAGTGGTACTGGGTTCGAGTGGAGAGGGTTTGAGTGGTAATGGGTTCGAGTAAAGAGGTTTGAGTGATACTGGGTTCAAGTGGAGAGGGTTCGAGTGGTGAGGGGTCGAGTGGTAAGGGTCGAGTGGAGAGGGTTCGAATAGAGGATTCGAATGGAAAAGGTTCGAGTGGTACTGGTTCGAGTTGTGAGGGTTCGAGTAGAGGTTAGTGTGAAGAGGTTTGAGTCGAGGGGTGATGCCTCGAGGGGGATGGTTGATGGTTCCAGGACCTCGAGGGTTAATGAATCGAGTGGAGATGCCTCTAATCAACACCCCTCAAGGCGGATGGTTGATGTTCAAAGGGTGAATGGTTTGAGTGGTAGGGAGGCCTCGAGGTGAATGGTTGATGTTCGAGAGGTGGATGGTTCGAGTGGTGGCATGGTGAATGTTTAAGAACTGATGGTTCGAGGGGTGATGGTTCCAGGAATTGATGGTTGGTGTTTGAGGGATAGGTGGTTCGAATGGTGGTGTCGTGGATGGTTTGAGGGGTATATGCCTCGAGTAGGTCATGGTTCAATAGCTAATGTGAATGGTTCGACGCTCTCAGTGGTATTATCTCTCGAGGGGTGGTGTACCCATGAGGGCTGGTGTACTCTAGATGGGTGGATGTGTGACCTCTCAAGGGGTGGTGTACCCTCGAGGGTTGGTACACCTCTCTCGAGACGTTGATGGCTTACCCTTGAAGGGTGGAAGGTGTACTCTCTCCAGTGGTAGATGGTTTACCCTCTCGAGAGGTAGAAGGTGTACCCTCGAAGGGTGGTTGACAAACTTCTTGAGGGGTGGATAATACTCTCTCCAGTGATGGATGGTATACCCCTCTCGAGGGGTGGATAGTACTCTCTCCCGTGGAGGATGGTACCCTCACCACTCGAACCCTCACCACTCGAACTTCTCCACTCGGACCTTTCCCCTCGAACCCTTGAACCTCCTCTACTCAAACTCTTTCCACATGAACCCAGTACCATTTGAACATATTGAACCTCTCTACTCGAACCCTCTCCACTCGATTCCTCATCACTCGAACCTCACCACTGGAACCTCTTCGCTCGAACTTCTCCACTCGAACTTCTCCACTCGAACCATCTCCATTCAAACCCAGTATCACTCGAACCCAGTATCACTCAAACCTTTTTCGGACCCACTCTACTCGAACCCTCTCCACTCGAACCCAGTATCACTCGAGCCTTTTTCGGACCCACTCTACTCGAACACTCTCCACTCTAACCCAGTATCACTCGAACCTTTTTCGGACCCACTCTACTCGAACCCTCTATTCGAACCCTCTCCACTCAAACCCAGTACCACTTGAACTCCTATTACTCGAACCGTTCGACTCGAACCATCTCCACTCGAACCCTCTCCATTCGAACCCTCTCCGGTCGACTCTCTACTCGAACCCTCTCCACTCGAATTCAGTATCACTCGAACCTCTTCAGACTCACTCTACTCGAACCCTTTCCACTCGAACCCAGTACCACTCGAACCTCTTTCATACCCACTCTACTCGAACCCTCTCCATTCAAACCCTCTCCACTCGGACCTTTCCACTCAAACCCTTGAACCTCCTCTACTCGAACTCTTTCCACATGAACCCAGTACCACTTGAACATAGTATCACTCGAACCTCTCTACTCGAACCCTCTCCACTCGATTCCTCATCACTCAAACCTCTCCACTGGAATCTCTCCACTCGAACCCAGTATCACTCGAACCTCTCCACTCGAACCCTCTCCACTCGAACCCAGTATCACTCGAACCTCTCCACTCGAACCCTCTCCACTCGAACCCAGTATCACTCGAACCTCTCCACTCGAACCCTCTCCACTCGAATCCAGTATCACTCAAACCTCTTTCGGACCCACTATACTCGAACCATATCCACTTGAACCCTCTATTCAAACCCTCTCCACTCAAACCCAGTACCACTCGAACTCCTATTACTCGAACTGCTCGACTCGAACCATCTCCACTTGAACCCTCTTCATTCGAATCATCTCCACTCGAACCCTCTCCATTCGAACCCAGTATCACTCGAACCTCTCCACTCGAACCCTCTCCACTCGAACCCAGTATCACTCAAACCTCTTTCGGACCCACTATACTCAAACCATATCCACTTGAACCCTCTATTCGAACCCTCTCCACTCAAACCCAGTACCACTCGAACTCCTATTACTCAAACCGCTCGACTCAAACCATCTCCACATGAACCCTCTCCATTCGAACCATCTCCACTCGAACCATCTCCATTCGAACCCTCTCCAGTCGAATCCTCTCCATCCGAACCCTCTCCACTCGAACCTGTGTGGTAAAGAAATTAGGTAATTGGAAGTACTATATATGAATAACATTCTAATAATATTAAATTTATAGAAGTACCAATTAATTATGATAAGTTACTTTCATATTTGGTAACAAAAAATCAAGTAAAATATCACAGTATATCTTTATCTCAAAAAAATAAATACATAAACTATTATTAGATTGTTCCATATTCAACTTCACATTTTTCTTTGTTGGGGTGTGATATTTGTGCTGAAAATGGCAAATTCTTTAACCAATATGCTATACAAATTTCTTTTTAATAAGCTAGTAGTTTGTTTCTTTATTGTCACACAGTCAAAAACTCAAGAGGAAGAAATAAAAAAGGTCAAACTTAATTTGATGCCAAGCCTTGAAAGTAAAGATGAACTTGAAAGTAAAGATGAACTTGAAAGTAAAGATGAAGAGCAACCAAACTCAAAGACAAGAAGGATGACATAGGTTTCAAAATTTATTCATTATCAAGGATGATACTTATTCCATTATATTTCTCTATTTCTCTATTCCATTTTAGTTTATTGTTTTGAGTTTAATTTGAATCATATTTATCTTTTTTATTTTAGTTTCCTTTTTTAAATGAATAATGATATACATTTTTTTTTTACTAACAGAATGATGAGATATATATTGATTGCATTAGTTAGAGAATAAATTTCCTCTTAATTACTATAATGTTTACCTTTTTCTTATCATTCTTTTAACTTAATCAACTACTACTTGATTTATTTGAAAAATTCATACACGAATTATTATAATAAAAATAAAAGACAATATTTCATATTAGACTGACTAACAAAGTTTATTTATTCTAATTTACACTTTGAACACTGGTCTTTCCATACCTTATGGAAACCATCTTTCAAGAGATAGACTCATTATATTTAAAATTTAATTTTAGTTTATACTTAATCTCTAAAATCTAAAAATAAATTTTATTCAAATCATAATTTTTTATCTCGGGAATTGAATGTTAGCCTAGCGGTTGAAGTCTAGTGCTACTACCATGAGGTCATGGGGCAAGGGGAGGGGAGGGATTTTATTGGGGACTCATTTGAGTTATTACCCAATTGTTTTTTATAAAAAAAAAAAAAAACAGCGCAACACTCGGTGGACTCCAACTACTTTTAATAATATTTTTAAGCCAATGCGGCAAGCTATGAAGTGCCACTCACTTGTAGTGTTGCTTTTAAGCATATATTCCGACACCAAAGTGAAGTGCAAAGGTAATCCTCTGCTTGCCATCTCCCGCACAACTTCTCCACTGAAGAGGGACCCAATACCAAATGAACCTTTACCTTTTTGTTCAACTACTCTCACAGGCCCGATAATCGGACAATCTGGGTACGTGGGATTCCTTCAAACTTCTGAATTTTGCTTCCCTTTTCATGTAATGATGATGATGATTGATGGGTTTTTCTGTGTGTGTTTATATGCATTTGTATTGATGATTTTGTCAGCACGTATTGGATACTCCAGTCGAATTGATCTGAGGTTGAATGATGCCTGAGTAGTTTGTAAAGATTTGAACTTCACGACCTCTATGTAGTTACAACCTCAGTTTCAAAACCTAGTTCATTATATTTTGGCATTTTTTTTGTCAATATTGACAAAATATCTCATCACAATAGCAAAATGCAACGTGTAGTTAACTATGTTGTATCTTTGTTTCCTCGTAGCTGTTTGATCGAAGAATCTGAATCTTCTTGCTGATGAAGTTTACGCCATTCGTGCTGAAATATGAGAATGTATTTACTGGATTTTTTTATCAAGTTACTGAGAAGGAAATGCTGGTGTAGTTGTTGAAGATATCAATTATGACATGGAATGTAGGCTCTTTTGGGTTGTTTTTCATACTACTATTGTGGTGGTGCTTATATTTTTCCTGTGATTAAGTGCTGTTTGGATGGACTTGTAGATTGAAGCTCATCGTGTGAAAGCATGGAAGTGGTTTGACCAGCCATCTTGCCTTTGGAAATGACCCACATTTCGGATCCTGATGCCATAATCATGCTAGACGTGTAGCTACATTAATTATTCTGGTTTCTCTTACAATAATTCAATTGTTTGAAGAGGTCTGTTTGTGGTTACGAAAGAAAGCAGAGTGTTCTGATCCTCTAAATATTGGAGCTGAAAAAATGGTACCAGAGTGGAGTCCCAAGGATTTGGTTGTGACTCAGATTTCTATAGGTGGATTTGATGTTGGTGTCACAGCAAAGGAGCTTGTAGATTATTTCTATGAGAAGAAAATCGAATCGGTAATCAGATGTAGATTGAAGACTTCCTCTACGCCTTTTGAATCTTACCCGGCTTTTGACATTGACTGTGAACAGGCAACAAAGATAACTGATTATGAAAAAGTCAAGCCACATGCATTCTTGCATTTGTCGAGACCTGAAGCTGTGAAGGATGTCTTGGATGCTGTAGGGCGTGGTGAACTGACATGGGGAGCAAATTCTCTGAAGGTTAGTCAAGGGCGTAAAACCCTGTGGCGGTTGAATGATATGAGGAGGAATCAAGTACCCTTTCGGTTTTCTGATGTTACAGTTGAGATTGGCGTTATGGTTAGTCCGGATGAGTTTCTTGTTGGCTGGAGGGGACCTGATACTGGATATGATTTTCTGATCGACCCGTTTAACTCAACTTGCAGTTTAGTTTTCACACGTGAAACTGCTTTTGCCTTTAAGAGTGAATCTGGTTATCCAGTGATAAAATGTGACTTTAAGGTTGAGTTCGCAATCCGAGAAATCCTTTCAGTTAAAAAATATCACGATTATGCAAGTCTTCCCATATTGTTGCACTTGTATTCAGCTCCATCTATTTACTACAGGACAGCAGATGATGACATTGAAGTTTTAGCTCCATATACTTTATTGGATGATGATGATCCATGGATACGGACTACAGATTTCACACCTAGCGGGGCAATAGGGAGATGCAACACTTACCGAATAACTGTTCGTGCTCGTAATGGTACTGCTTTTGAAAAGGCCATCAGATATCTCCAAAATTCCTGTGTGCGTGTTGAAGATGTTGGCAGGACCCACAAGCTGAAGATAAAGGATGAACCTGATTTTGGCTTACCATTATCGGATCCTGTCTTTTGTATCCAGCGCAAGGAAGGTATAACCTTTAAAGTCATGTTTATGGTTAATGCGGCCATGCATAAAGGCATAATCAATCAGCATCAGATGTCCGATATGTTCTTTGATTTGCTGAGATGGCAAAAGGAAGAGGTCAATTTGGTGGCACTAAAGCACATATATTCTTCTAAATGGCCTATACTTGATGCTTGCGGGAAGCTTGATTCTTTCCAGAAGTGGCTGCGTAAGAACCCAAAGCTTATTGAGCTGCCTAAACAGTCTGATGATCTTGTGGAAGTAAGGAGGTTGGTCATTACACCTTCCAAAGCTTACTGCCTTCCACCAGAAGTGGAGCTCTCAAACAGAGTCCTTAGGAAATATAGAGATGTTTCTGATCGATTTTTAAGAGTTACTTTCATGGATGAGGGCATGAAAAAGTTGAATAAGAATGTTTTGCAATATTATGCCGCCCCTATTGTATGGGAACTCACAAAAGCCTCCATTGTCCAGAAAACTGCAATGCATAGAAAGGTTTTGGCCATTTTAAGTGATGGGTTTTATTTGTGTGGCCGGAAGTATTCATTTCTGGCTTTCTCAGGCAATCAGTTGAGGGACCACTCTGCCTGGTTTTTTGCGGAGGGTGAAAATGTTCTATTAGCTGACATTTTGAACTGGATGGGAAAATTTTCTGATCGAAATGTTGCAAAATGTGCTGCCAGGATGGGACTATGCTTTTCATCCACATATGCTACTGTAGAAGTTCCATTCAAAGAAGCTGACTTAAAACACGCTGATATTGAGAGGAATGAATATTGTTTCTCCGATGGGATTGGCATGATATCAACTGATCTGGCTATGGAAGTGGCTGAGAAATTGAAATTGAGTGACAATCCTCCATGTGCTTATCAGATTAGATATGCTGGTTTTAAAGGCGTTGTTGCATGTTGGCCTCCAGATAAGAAAGGGACCCGTCTATACCTTAGAAAAAAAAGCATGCAGAAATTTGAGTCCACACACACAGTTCTTGAAATATGTTCATGGACTCGATTTCAGGCTGGGTTTCTTAATCGCCAAATAATCACTCTCCTTTCTGCTTTGGATGTTCAAGATAAGATATTTTGGGATATGCAGGAATCAATGATTTTGAACCTGAATATGATGCTTGAAGACCCCGACGTGGCTTTTGATGTTCTTACTGGTTCATGTTCTCCCGATCAAGGAAATACAGCAGCAATAATGTTAAGTGCTGGTTTCAAACCCGAAAGTGAGCCTCATCTAAAAGGGGTTTTGATTAGTATTAGGGCGGCACAACTTAGAGACCTCAGAGAGAAAGCTAGGATCTTTGTTCCACATGGAAGATGGTTGATGGGCTGCTTGGATGAGCTTGGTGTGCTTGAGTATGGCCAGTGCTTTATCCAAGTGACAAATCCTTCTTTGGAGACTTGCTTTTTAAAACATGGTTCTAAATTTTCGGAGGCTACAAAACATCTTAAGGTTATCAAGGGCCTTGTGGTAATAGCAAAAAATCCATGTCTTCATCCTGGAGATGTGCGGATTCTTGAGGCGGTGGACGTTCCAGAGTTGCACCATCTGAACGATTGTCTGGTGTTTCCACAGATGGGACATAGACCCCATCCAAATGAAGCTTCCGGGAGTGATTTGGACGGGGATATATATTTTGTTACTTGGGATGAGAATCTTATTCTCCCCAGTAAAAAGAGTTGGGTACCCATGGACTATGTAACCGGAGAAACAAAAAAAGTGCCTCGTCCAGTCACTCGTACGGTAATCACCCGCCTAATTCTAATATCATATGATATAGATTCTGCTTCTTCTTGACTCACTTGGTGCTTTCTCAATGAATTTAGTTTAATGTTCTAAACATAAATTTCTAATATCAACTGACACTGGTGAAGAGCTATCTATGGTGACTGCCATTTGAAATTCTTGTTTAGATGTATGCCTATAATTGTTAGCAGTCAGTGAAAATTTTCTACTACTTAATGTGTTTTGGTAAGGTGTAAAATTCAAATTTGGTAAGGTGTAAAATTCAAATTTCTACTGCTTTAGTGTTTATGTTACGTTGATGCTCCGTGTATCCCTGTGTGCATTTATCAAAGAAGCTTGTGGTTACAATCGCCAGGAAGAACAGCCAGTCATTTGGCCAACAATTTCATCATGTGATTTAATTACTGCATCTGCACCTTTTATCTGCAATGGATATATAACGAGTATGCACATTGAGTTAAAATTGCTCTTTTATTAGATTTTTCTCTGTTAGTTTTCAGTTACATATTTTTTTTCACGATGAACTTAAGTTCAATTATTTTTTATAAGGTAATAAAATGGTAGTTTAAAAGTTGGGGTAGTAGATTATACTAAACTAGTTTTGCATGTTAGTTTCAAGCAGAGAGAATTTTATCTGAGGAATATTATTTAACTTGGTAGGGTGAAACTTTCCAAAGAACTGAACAGAGACAAAGACTCTTATTAGAGCTTTGATGTTTGAATTCTGCTGTAGGAGTTTAATATTTTTCGATCTTGCTGTCAGCTATTCTTAAGCAATTAAGGCATAGAGAAAAAAACAAAGTTATTTTTTTGCTTTACTGGCGCTAACAAGTTATTTAGACAATACTTATTTATTATTTGGTAGATGTATGTTCATCTCTTGCCAGAGCTGATTCTTATTATTTGTGTACAAGTCATGTTCTGATTCTTATGCTTAGTAGTCTGCACGGGTAACCAGTTTCTGGGTGTCTTTGTTTTCATTCATAGTGAGAATTTACTCGTCCATTTTGTTTTAATCCATCACTTTTCCTAACAATTTCAGGACATTATTGGTTTTTTCTCGAAAAACATGGCAGCAGAAAGCTTGGGTGCAATTTGTAATGCCCATGTGGTACATGCTGACCAAAGTGAATATGGAGCATTGGATGAGAAGTGTCTTAAACTTGCAGAGCTTGCTGCAACAGCCGTTGATTTCCCAAAGACAGGCAAAGTTGTCACGCTGCCGTCCGATTGTAAGCCACTAATGTATCCTGATTTCATGGAAAAGGAAGATTTCCTAACATACATGTCGAAAAAGATACTAGGTAGGCTGTACCGCCACATCAAAGATGCTTGTGGTGAAGTCCCAACTCCAGATGCAACATGTTTCAGTGGTAGAATCCCGTACGACAGAGACCTCGAGGTTCCTGGTTACGAGTCCTTCACTATGCAGGCATGGTTTTCTAAATCTTCTTACGATGCACAGCTGAATAGTCTCCTAGCTCAATACCATGTGAATCGTGAAGAGGAAGTCGTCAGTGGTCACGTATGGTCAATGCCAAAGAACAGCAGCAAAAAGTTGAGTGACCTTAAAGAGAGGCTGAAATACGCTTATAACAACCTCAAAAAGGTGTTCAGGAAAGTTTTTGAGGATATGGAGTCGGGTTTTGATCTCCTGTCTGAAGATGAGAAAAGTGCTGCTTATGAAAAGAAGGCTTCGGCTTGGTATCATGTAACCTACCATCCTATCTGGGTGCGAAAGGCAAAGGAGACGCTTGGGCCAGATGCTGACGCGGCTGATGCAATCAAGTTAAGCTTTCCATGGATCGCTGTTGATTACATTGCTCAGATCAAACTCAGGAAGAGAGGAGTTCCCGATGTTAATTCCTCGAAACCAATTGATGCATTGGGTAAATACCTCGTGAATAAGCTATGACTGGCGATGTTAGGATTTCTGTTGGAAAACTTGAAGTGTACATCATTGAGGTAAGAAAACTTCCTCTTCCTCTCCTCTTTTAAGATTCGGAAGCTATGTTTTTTACATAGAATCTCACATGTTGATCAGGAGAAGATTAGCTCTTTTGCTGTCTATGGATACTAGCTGTTTTTGAGCTTTTAAGGGTTCTGTTTCGTTGCTTTGATTTCTGATTTAATGTATTTCTCATGGTTACGCAAATTTCAGAGGCTGAGGGCGAGAAGCAGGTGCAAATGTATCGATTACTGGGGATGGAGATCTTCGTCGGTGGAGTTTTTTTGGACAGTCAAGACTACTCAGACTCATAAAAAGGGTTGGATTCCCGAACATTTCCTTCCGACGGTTTTGAAACAAAAAACTCAGACTAGAGAGAAACCATTGCAAAATGTTGCCCCCAACTTCATGACATATGATATTAAAGTCAATTTGCTATTTCTCTAGGGTTTGTTTCTTGATGTAACTCGTGGATGCAATCTTAACCTGGGCAAGATCAAGTGACCTTAGAATTGCAAACTTCAGTCCACTCGAATTGGAAACCTTTTAAGTGATGAATTCAAAACCTTTTAACCTTTTAAGTTTCTGGGGTTTAAGCCTCCAATTGCATCGTGTTGGTGTAGGAGCCTCACTTAGTGTGAGTTATGTGGGAGTCTTACCCCACCTTTGTGTGAGACGCAGGGGAGCCTCACCCCCTTTGTGTGAGGCAACTGGGTGGGTGATGGTAATAGAGTGGTGTGTATTCCAAAATTTTTTTTTTCAAAAAATGGGACAACTTTTTTAAAATATTGAAGTAGGCAAGTCATGGTAGTGACTAATTAGTGCGTCCATTATTGGATGCTCCAAATGGACCATGACTCTGATCCAAGAGTAAGTCTCAGGAAAGGCGGCCTTTTCATAAGCTTATGGAAAGTTCACAGTGGCTGCTACCTTAAATGTTGTATTTTCTTATAAAATTTAAATATTGTATTTTTTAAGTTAAAACAAGTAATAATATGTATTTGAAGGTAAAAACATAAAAATATATGAGGTAAAAAAATATTTTCAAAAATTCTAAATTTTGTATGTAATTTAACAAATGCAGTATATAAGGTAAGAAATAAGTGGTCTGTGCATAAGTTTATGGACAGGCCGCCTGTCAGGAGACCCACTCCTGATCCAAATGGCTCTTAATTTAAGAGTAATGATAAAAATTTAAGAAAAGTGCATTTTTAACCCTATATGTCGGTCGAACGTGCAAATATGATCTTGTAAAATATGAAAGTGTCAATCTAACTCTAGGTTTTGGACGAGAGTGTTAATCTAAGAGCAAGTCCAACAACTTCCCTAAAAAATTCTCTAGATCGGGAATGAAAACTAATATTCTTTATATTTTTTTGACTCAACTCCAACAGTTTCCCTATTTTGCATGATCTTGCATTTAATACATTATAGTTATCTTTTCATATAAATCTAAGAGTTCATTTTTAATCTCTTCAAAATATATTATATATAAAAATTAAGTTAGTATTTTAAAACAATTAATACAACAAATTTGAAACTAAAATTTTGATGTTAATTAGAATTAGTTTTATTTTCGTATTCTTTTTATATATTCATCCGGTTTGAAATAAAATGTAACAACATCCAAAGAATTCAAAAAATGATACTCTATAAACTAGGGTTGGCAAATGGACGGACATGTCAAATATGGATTGGTTAAAATGGGTAGTTAAAAATATGGGTATGACCCATTTCAACCCATTTTATGATGGGTCACAAAATGGGACAGGTCAAAACGGGTCAGGTTGAAATGGAAAAATTATTTAACTCACGGGTCGAAAATGGGTAAACCTACGAGTTTCAACCCATATATGAACTCATATGGGTTTATGTACCAACTCATTGGGTAAAAACCGCGGGTTTCAACTCATATGGGTTTAACTCACATGGGTAAACACGCGGGTTTCAACATACATGGGTAACCTGCGGTCAACCCACAAACCCAACCCATATTTCAATTACTCATTTGACTCATTACTCATTTAACCCATTTTATTCATACCCACCCAAATTTAACAATAGACTGTTTGACCCACGTGTTACAAGTCTATTTTGCCACATATACTATAAACCAAATAGATTAATTTCAATCTTCTAAACAAATCATTATTGACAAAACCCTAAAAAAATATAGATAAACATTCCACATGAGTTTGAGATTGTAGTAGTTTTCTCCGTAAAAAAATGTTGGAAGTTGTAAGTATTTTTTAGTAGAAAATGGAAAAACAAGGGAAATATGATAATTATTTTTTTATTAGTAGAGATTGTGGTATGATTTGATTCATTCAATTGGATTTACATTAAATTTTTATTCCCTATAAATTTTTTCTCTACAAATATAGGGAACCAAATCTTCTTCTCTCATCAAAATATCTATTTTAGGGAATGAGTTAGGGAAGCTGTTGGAGTTGAAAAATCAGGTAGAATCTCCATAATCAATAAAAATTCCTATGATAGGGAAGCTGCTGGACTTGCTCTAACACTGACAGTATGTAATTGACCGAAAATTGGTGAAATGAGCATTATACCATTAAATTTTTAAAATTCAAAAATAGAAAATGACCATTATACCCTCTTCTCCCTTCTCCCGATCTCGTCATTCCCAAAGCATGTTCTCCGCCTCTTCCATTGACTAAAGGAATTGAAGGTTAACCGCTCCACAGCTGCCAATATTCACGCTCCGCCGCTGCCAATCTTTTTCTTCAACGACATTTCGCATCGTCAATGGTCGCTCCGATGGTTGTGGCACGGTGGCACGAGATCATCATCCACGGCTGGTCAGGTTACGGCGCATGAGATCGCTATCCACGGCGGGTCGGGTTACGACGCTTGAAATCGTCGGCGCTCGAAATCTCAGGGGGTGGAGTTTAGGTCTAAGGCAGATAAGGTTACAACGAGGGTAGTATTACAGCCAGGGTAGGGCTACGAGTGATCAGTGGTGCCGGAGATGGTGCTGGGAAGGTGGTGCTGGAGGCTGGGCGAGGAAGGAGGTGGTGTTAGAGCTGACGGAGTGGCTGTGGCGGTACAAGTCCTTTAATATCTTTGTGAAATGATAGAACATTTATAGCTTCCTCAAATAGAGTCGGTTTTTAAACATTCCATGAAGAAAAATCATCAACTATATCCCCATAATCATTCTTTTTTTTAAAAAAATTATTTTCAATTGCCATCAACGCCAAACTTCTTCATGAGATTTGATACGTGCTCCATCCGTCCTACAGGTTTTGATCACTCTATTTGTAAAGTGAGATTTAGTAAATTTTGACCAATTATTATAAGTTAATATACATGATAAAAATATCATGTGAGATATTGTTAGATTCGTCTTAATATTTATTTTTTAAATGTCATTTTTTATGCGGGATTGGCGTAGTTAGAGATATTGACGAAAAAAAATGATCACTGAATACCGTGCAAAAGTTGAGTGACCAATAGATGTGGAACAGAGGGAGTATATATTAAGATTTGGAGAACGTCTATCAAATTTCTTTATAAATAAAAAGTGCATATATAACCCTATATAATTAATATAACTGTAAATATAACCCTAAATAATAAGTGAAAGTCCAATATAACCTTTTCGACAACTTTTAGCCGAAATTTCATGAAAAGACATTCTTGCCCTCCTGAAAAAAAAATTAAAAACTAAAACATGAAATGACGTTATTACTCTTAGCATCATTAATACCCAAATATTATCGTCGGACTGCCGCCGGACTATTGCTGCACCGCCTTCATAACATGTAGGGTTATATCAACACATTATGAAAACAGATTGAGTTAAATCAGCACATTCCTAAAACTTATAGATTTATATCAGCACATTCCTAAAACTTATAGATTTATATCAGCACATTTGTAAATAAAATGTAGGGTTATATCAGTAGATACTATAAAAACAAAGTGTCATATTAGTACAAAATCAACGCCAACCGCACGCAAACACCATATTAACCTCACCTACCGATTGTTGAGATTCCAGAGTGTGATTCTAGCGGCAAAGAAAGAGTTTTGGCAAGATCGACATGTCGGACGTTGTAGTGGAGGTGCGGAAACCTTTCAAAAATGGTATCTTCATCTGAAATCCCCATTATTTCACTAGATTAATGTGATATTGAGTTTGATTATGTGATATTCTTTTGCTGCTCGTCACATGAATATAAATATGCATTATATATGGTATAGAATAAAAGGATTTTGATGATATTATGTTTATTTTGTTGAGTTTAGTCCAAATTAATGATTGGATGACCTTTGGTGTTATCTGCGTAGTTGTTATTTTGTTATGTTCTTCGACTTAGGGTTTTTTTTAATGTTGATGAGTTTTTTTTTACAATATGTGCTAGTATAACCATACACTTTTTACGAATGTGCTAATGTGCTGATATATCCTTATAAGTTTTAAGAATGTGTTGATATAACCCTACCTAGGTTGGCGGTGGTTCGATGGCGGTGGGTAAGGATATAATTGTCCACCCAAATTCAGCTTTTTGGTCCGAGGGCATTTTATCATTTGTGGGGATTCAACGACGGAACAACACTGTCAAAACCAAATTTTTCACCAAAGGGTTATATTTGCACTTTCATCAACTTGTTAGGATTCCTTTTGTAGTTTTATTTATCTGATGATTATATTTACACTTAATAAAATATATATAGTGATATATTTGTACACCCCTTCTTTATACATACTTAATAAAATTGGGAGGTCAAAAATTTTAGAGGGGCTATTTTTTAGAATCCATGAGATCGGGGTTAATAGTCGGTCATGATATTCCCTCTATTTCACTAATAGTGGCAACATATGTTTAAGTGTTTGGATTTAAGGGAAGAAAATTGGTAGATGAAATTGAACGTAGAAAGTAAAAAGTAGAATGAATGGATGAAATTGAAGGAATCTTGCAAAAAATGAAAAGTATGCTAATATAAAAGAAACAATCCAAAAAAGAAAAGTGTATTAATAATAAAGAAATATATAAAGTACTCCCTCTGTCCTACCTCAAATTTCCTACTTCACTTTATGTCACTATTCAATGTCCAACTTTGACCACATATTTGAATAGATATATAAACAATAATATTATCATATATGATATGATTGGATTCATCACAAGAAAGTAGTTTCTAAATATCAACTTTTTATTTGTCATTATTATACGCAGTTATACATATTAACGGTCAAACATGTTTTTTGATAACGGTAAAAAAAAATTCATGGAATTTGATGTGGGACGGAGGGAGTATATGTTTTTGTTTGGCCGTGGATTCACTTCCTTTTCCTTTTCCATTTACACAAAACAATTTGAAAGTATCTTCTAATTTCTAAACGTATACTGTATGAACGAAAACAACTCCTTTACTACTAAGTTGGTAACCAAATTAACCAATCTTTGCCTAAAAACAGCACACAAAGTTACAATCAGAAATACAATTGTAACCGGATTACTTAAAGGAATGAGATTCTGAATGGACACAGGCTTAACAACGTGGGTGACTACATTTAATTGTATTAAATTACAATTAACTCAAATTTTAAATAATAACAATTCAGAACAAGTTGCAAATAGAAATACAAATCAAACCCGGATTCTGATGATCATGGGGGTGTCATGAAGCTTCAACGAAACCCCTTATATATCATTCAATTTCTATACAGAAAATATACATTCAAAAATAAATTTGATCGGGTCTTTGTTCTTGTATCGCCCTTTTTGGTCTTTGGATTTTTATTATTATTTGGGGTTGAAAACAAACGGAAAATATCTGAAGAAGAATCGCATTTTTATGTGGAAGCGTTCTGGGGACCTTTTGAATGCTTACGCTGACTCTTTCCAATTTGAGGTAAAGGGTTCCTTTCAGTTTTTGGTGTAATTGGAAAATTTGCATTGTTGATGTTGTTTTTGATATGCTGTGATTGCTAATTTAGAAGGCTTCGTAGATAAAAGAAAGGATTTTGATACGTGGGATTTGGAATTCTGAAGGATTTTGATTGAAAAAGGTAGGAAAATGGGTGCAGATTTTTAGGGCTGTAGATTGATTAAGCTGAATAGGGCAGGTTAGACTGAAGTTTTGAATCCCCATCTGGTGGTATTATAGTTTAGGAAGAAGGATATGGAGCTTACTGGGATAGGGATACGTGAAGGTAGTGATGCAGAGGAAAGAGATAGGGCCCCGCCATTGCCGATGCATCTTACTCTACCTAGGTTTAACAGAATGCGGTATCCAGGCGCCGTGAGGCAGAAAGCTTACATTTTTGATGGGGTGGGGAATTATAAACCCAAGGAATGGGATCTCCAAGAGGGCAGGGGGAAGGAGTTTTGCTGGTTTCATGTTGAGCTTCCGAAAGGGAATCAGAGGCTGTCTCAGTCGGCCCAATACTTGATCGATGTGCTTTGCCCTCCCTTGAAGCTCCAGGACATTTTATCGCTCATTAGTAATGGACCCTTTTGCAATCATGTCGATGGGGCTCTTGTGTTTCGGGTGAATTCGCCGGGGCCTGCCTCTAGCAAGTTTACATTCCGGATTGCTGCGAGGGTTACGCAGCATTCAGTGATCACTGTGTCTTTAGGCCGTGTTCCGAGGTTGGGATTTTCGGAGGCTAATGAGTCCCTTCTGTCTGAGATTCCCGCGGTTGAGAGTCCTCATCATGCTAGAGGTGAACAGAAGGAGAGGAATGGGATTGTGATCCAGGAGCACTATCTTGATTTTCTGCTGACTATGAACCACTCTGAGGAGGCTGATAATCCCGTGCCCAAATCTGTGTCGAACCTTGTTTTTCACATCATTGACACGCATGTGGATCAAGTTCAAGACGTTGTGACGAATCTTGAAATGGAGTTGGACTCTGTGGAACTTGAATTGGACAAAGGTACGTTCTGAAACTCCTTTGTTCTATGATCAAAATGTAAACTTTGGTATTGTGTTACTCGAAATCTATTGTTCTGGAAGCATTACTTGTATACCCTCTGGTGCGTTTGTAGTGTAAGTTTTTGATCGCTATCCTCTGAACTAGCAACACTTTATTGGAGACAAGATCTCTCAAACATTGAATACAGATGCCATTAGTAAAACTCTTCCTAGGAACGACTGCTATATATTATTGTCTTGTTTTCACAATATCTATTTCATATTTGTTCAATGGAAACTAAATGCAAAAGTGGTCACTTTTCCTCTAGCCACCGTTAGGGCTCCTTTAGCTGATAATTACAATTGTTCTGTTAATGACTGTATGCAACCACTTTCAATGAGGCAGGTGGTTTTGCTTTGAAGAAACAAATGCTCGACGATAGAAGATTCCCAAAAATGCATCTTGACTTGCAGCGTCTTCTGCAGGTAACTTTGCCCCTTCACGATCTCATTACCTCGCATCTTATTATAACTAGAATATCTTTTACGAGGATGGAACAAGGAAAATCAACATTTTACATTTAAACAAATTAAGTGAAAATTGTGAATTACAATTGACACTGTTGGATCTGTTGTGATGCTTTGATTGGTAGGAAGTATTCAATATGTTTTCATTTAATTGATTGCCAGAAATTCTGAATCATCAAGTTAACTAGCTGTGTAATGTATACATTTATGTTCAGACTGAGTCAAGGTGATTTCGTCTATCCATTTTTAGTATTTTATGCCTCGAGAATATTCATTGCTGTTTTTTTTCGTGTTCTTAACCATCTGTAGGTAATTGCGAACGGAGAGCAAGTATTTCCTCGAGTCAAGGAGAAGTGCGCCTCAAAAGAGTGGTTTGCCAGTGAAGACATTAACGCCTTTGAGGAGCTCGTGGGACGTCTCAGGAGGCTAAAGGAGAATGTCGGGTTCATAGCTAATCGTGTTACCGCCATTCAAGCAGGTCTCGACAGCTGGCAGGCCGAGCAAATAAACAGAAAACTATATTACCTTTCGTTCCTCTCAATCATATTCCTCCCGTTATCTATAATCACCGGAGGTATGTATCCACTCATAATACCCATAGTCTGATTCTTGTTTTCGGGTTTTTAATAACAGCATTCCATTTCTGATTTTTTGCGACAGTGTTTGGCATGAACGTCGGAGGAGTCCCGTGGACGGGGCAGGACAAACCCGAGTTGAAGGATGGATTCCGTAACGTGATCATCATCTGTGTCGCCATGATAGGCCTACTTCTGCTGTGCTTTCTGTTTCCCGCGCTTTACAGCCGGATATCGGCTTGGCGGAGAAGGCAAGTCTTGAAAAGAAGTCTGTCTCTCAACGGCAAGTCCTTCCTTAAAAGAACGGTGCCGGTTGGTGGAAGAACTGAACGGGGAGGATACCTCCGGCTGTAGCAAGAAATCGATCTCCGGGGACATTTTCGGGTGCAAAATTGAATGGTCAGAGGTTGTTTTGTTTTAGATGATTTTGTGCATCCTCATTGCCATGATTAGTAGGTCTTAGAATTGATGTATTGGGAAGCTGTATATATACAAATCCTTTTACTGAGATTGTCTCACTGTAAAAATGACTTTTGATTTTTTATTTCATACTCCCTTCCCTCCGTCGTTTGGGATATTAGGGAATCCAACCATTCAATTGGTTATCAGATTGGGCAATGACACACATTTGAGTGGTCTATTACCGTGAGACATGAGTCAAACTCATTTATACATAAGCATGAAGCATTATATTTAAAAATAAAAGTCTCCAAACTCACTTAGACATAAACATGAAGCATTATATTTAAAGGCAGAAGTCTGTGTAGGAATAAAAACCATGTGAAGGATATATATATATAACCTATGATGATCCTCCATTTAAACCATCTGAGCAGTTCGACCCAAATCCATCAGCTTGTTTCAACCCCGTCGTGAAGCCCAGGCGCCCCTCGCGAAGGCCTCCGTCCCAATCGTTTGTCGCCGTGCAACATCTGGACCAGAAAATTCATTCGAAGTTCTTTGGTTATCGTTTGAAGCTTTTCAGAACCATTCGCTTACCTTCGAAGCTCTTTGGATTTGAGTTTGTAAGTTGTTAACTAGGATGATTAATTAAGATTTGAGATCTGCGTGCTCTCTGATTTGAGGTTGATGATGTGTGTTGATGAATTGAACTTGATTTTTTGTTGTATTCTTTTCTGTTTCCGGTAGCTTTTGTTTAGAATCCATGCACAGGGTTTTGAAACTGAATTCAGGCTTAAATTTGACGATCAAAAAGGCGGAATCAGAGAAAACACGAAAAATGTGCTTTATGTGGTATAATAAAATCGCCTTTAATGACTCATCTCTTACTCCTCTCTCCCCTAGTGCATCAATTATAAAACGAGTCTAATGGTTAGTCAGTTTAAAACAAAACTTTGTGTTTATTTTATTTCTTTGATTTCCCAACTCAATTGTTCCAATTCAACTTTCTCCATTCATTCTACACAATGTCTTGTTTTAGACTGATTAACGGGTAGATGGATCAATTTATAATTAGTATGACTAATAAGGTGGTTTGATATTTATTTTTATTTATTACTGTGAAATTTGTGTAATTATGAAATCTTTTAAATGAATTTCAACATATAAATAATTATGACTCAACGTCAAAATTAATAAAAATAAAAAATATATTTTTATAGAGCTCGTCTTTTGAAAGACAGTCTTTCCATAAGTTTTGGAAATACTAAGGTTTAAACTTTATAACTATTGCATAATAATTTTTCAATATTTCAACTAAAACCTTTCACCTTTTTATTATTCTAATTAAATTATGTCTCAGTATAAGTCTATGGAAAGACGATTTTTACCAGGACTTTATTTTTTTTATATATAATTGATTTAACTGTTAATCGGTATAATAAGATACATTCTTTTCAATTTATCCATCTAATTTCAAGTGCCATTTTGAATAGTGATATTGTTGGAAAAAGAGGAGGTCTACAAATAGGCGGCCTATCCACTGTATTTTTTTCACTTGTATATTGCATTTGTTAAATTACATACTCCATCTGTCACATTTCAAACTGCACAATTTGACTTTTGAAAGTTGACTTAAAAATGTTTGATCTTTAATATATTCATTAAGTGTAATTAAAACTCGTGAAAACTTTATATTTTGAAAATATATGTTATTATAAATCTAATAAGGTATAACACAATAGTATTTATACTTATGTGCTAATTCAATTTAATGATCAAAGTAAGAAAATATTTGATAAATGAATAATTAAATTGCAGCTTGGAATGTGATAGATGGAGTGCTAAATTTTAAAAAATAAAAAGAATATTTGTATGTATTTGTATATTTTCACATTCAAATGCACATTATTATTTGTTTTAACTTATAAAAAAGGAAAAGTCTCAGGAAATGCGGCATTTTCATAAGTTTATGGACAGTCCACAAGGGCATTTACCTTAAATATTGTAATTTTTTATAAATTTAAATATTTCTTTTTATAAGTTAAAACAAGTAATAATATGTATTTGAAGGTGAAAATATAAAAATATATGATATAAAAATATTTTCAAAAATTTTAAATTTTGTATATAATTTAACAAATGCAGCATATAAGGTAAGAAATAAGTGGTCTGTCCATAAATGGACAGGCCGCCCGTCAGGAGACCTACTCATAAAAAAATTACAAATATTTAAGTTCTAAAATGTTAAGGAAACTATCCATAAACTTATGGATAGACCAAATTTCTTGATACTTCCTCAGATCCTCTTCTTAGAGAGAAAAAAAAGGTAAGCATGGACATTTAAATTATTTTTGGGTAATATAATGATATAAGAGAAAGTGCATAGATAACACGAGATAATTTTTAGTGCAAATATAACCCTAACTACTTAACAAAAGTGTAAATATAGCCTTCTGATGACATTTATGGCATTGACCGATCATTTTTGGGCGTTGACCATCTGAAAATGACCAAAATACCCTTTCAACCTTAAAAAATACTCCCTCCGTCCCAAATTAAATCGCATGAAAGAGAAATTTGGCTGCAAAATTGAACAGTGGAATTTGGCCAGCTTTTCAGTTGAAAAAGCTGAATTTTGTACTCTGATGTTAGAGTTGGTTTACTGTTCGACAGTGGTTTAAAAGTTACTGATCCCTGACGGGAACAGTAACCGTTCCCTCCCTTTTCTAATTTTTGGCTCCAAAATTTTCAATTCTGGAGCCAAATGATGCCACTGTTTACATGCCTAAAAATTTCAGCCAAACTTCTATAAAATGGGGCATTTATTACAGCTCCCAACCCAACCTAATCTAGAAAAAAAAGGGCAGCTCTCAAAATATTTTTGGCCAGTTCTTCAGGAACTGGCCAGATACAGAAAACAAATCTCCATCCTCATTCTGAATTCATCATCGAGCACAATTGTGATGGTTGGGGCAAACCTGACAGATGAGCAGAGGCAGGACATAGCCCATTTTCTGCTTCAAAACTCAAAAAATGGGCAGATTCAGCGGCAACAGAGACTGGAGGCAGCAGAGAGATGGTCCTGTTCAGTTCGGACCATCTCTACCATATGGGCGCGTGTGAAGCAGCAACTTCAGAACGGAGAAGCTGTGAATGCCCGTTCAAAAAGGCATGGTCGTTGTGGCAGAATCAAGAAACCAATCGATGTGGAGGCCTTAATGGCAGTGCCACTTAGGTACCCGGCGAACCTGTCGGAGAACAGCAGCACAGTTGCAGGTTGGAAAAAGCACGATACAAAGAGGTATAACAAGCAAGGAGATCAGGAGCCACACTAATGCAGTTCATCCACAGCTAAGTTTGGCCTGCAAAGAATCAAGGCTAGAATGGTGCCTAAGTAAACTGGAGTGTAACATGCAGTTCAAGCCTATGGAAAATGTGATACACATCGATGAAAAGTGGTTCTACTTGACAGAGGCAACGATAAGGTATATTCTAGGTCCCAATGAACCTGAACTATACAGAATCACACAAAGCAAGCATTATATTCCAAAACTCATGTTTTTATGTGCTGTGTTTAGACCTTTACTTGACTTAGAGGGTAACGTAATGTTTGATGGGAAAATATAGGTGTTTCCATACGTGGATTATGTACCAGCCAAGTACACCACTGTAAATAGACCTAGAGGAACCATGATTCTCAAACCCATATCATCCATAACTAGAGACATCATAAGACACAAGTTGATTCATGAGCTACCAGCAATCAAGCAGAAATGGCCAGTTTGGGCAACCAAAAACATTTTCATACAACAAGATAATGCCCCATTGTCACATATTTGCAAATGACCCTGAATTTCTAGCTGCAGCCACCTCAGATGGTTTCAATATACAGTTAGTGTGCCAGCCATCAAAATCACCCGACCTAAACATTTTGGATTTGGGGTTTTTTACCTCAATTCAAAGTTTACAGCAGCAAAACCCTAGTCAAAACCTAGATGAGTTACTGCAGGCTATGTATGATGCATTTCAGATATATGATCCAAAAATTATTGACAAGATTTTCCCGAGTCTACAATGTGTCATGGTGGAAATCATGAAATGCAGAGGAGGGAATGATTTTAAACTGCCACATATGGGTAAAGATAGGCTTAGAAGCCTTGGGATGCTGCCCCACAATTTAATTGTTACCCAACGCTAGTTAGGGGATGCTTGAAACACATGGTGACTATTGGAAGAACAAGGCACATTCAAGACCTGCTGATCAGTATGGAGATAGTTTAGATGTGCATGGGATCTGTACTTTTGTAGGGTTGTGCTTCTAGATTCAGGTCTAGGGTAAACATACCAGTTAGTTTTGGTAAAGGTAAGTTTATAGGGCAACCTTGTAAAAGCTGGGTGGGCTAAACTCCATTCAGTATGCATGCAATTTGTAAAAAATGTGTTGTGTAAATTTTTATTTTAGAACTGAGGCAAATAAACATTGACCAGAATGTAATGGATGACTAGACACACACAACCATTTCGTGGCAAAAGACACTACAAGGCTGCCATCCATGTGTTTTTAAAAAAAACACGGTTGCTGCCTAAGTGTGAACAACCAATATCATCATAGGTGGGTATCAACTAATACAGGGTGGATTGGGAAATAATTTCAGAGCTGGGTTTAATCACATCATTCCCCGCCAAGATCAAATCAGTTTCGAGGCTGATAGGCATGGCTGCATGTTTTAATCATTCATCACAGCTACATCATTAACCAATGGTTCAACCAGCACATAAACATGCTATCACAAACAATTTAAAAAGCTATGACATATCATATAAAATGCAGTTAACATATACCCAACCAAGGTCAGTGAGTTTTGGAAACATTACTGCATGGCTGCATATGACAACCACAAACACATACACATGCATAACTTTCACTACTCCATTATTGCCCCTGATATGAAACATACCCTGCCAAACTCAGGTTCTGCATCGGATTCAGATGAAAAATGGGCAACACCCACTCGGGTTTCAACTGAATCCGAGTCAAAATCTGAGTGGTTGCACATTTGATCATTAACATCACACACAGTCAAGTACCCATCATAAAACAGTTGCTAACAGGCTATAACAGACAAGTAGCAAACAAGTTATCACAGACAAGTAACAACACCAAACAGTTGCACTACCAAGCAAACCTGCATGTGAAGGTAACATGTTAGTACATTGTCAATAATATTACCACTTAAAGCAAGTGTAGAAATGTAAGAGTAAGTTTATGACAAACCTGTGAGTAATAAATTCATTTTCCAGCATCAGAATCTACATGACGAACATATCCAGTCCAGTTCCCAGGATATAGACAGGCCCAATTTCCCAGAAACCAGGCTCACCATACTTAGGGAATTCATTACCCTTAAAGTACACTGATGGATGTGGATCACACCAGGATTCAGAATCAGGGGGATGTGTTTCATTATAATCAGGGGGCATGGTTTCATCAGAAGCAGGGGGCATTGTTTCATCAGAATTAGGGGAGTGTGATGCATGTGGATGAAAGAGATGTAATGGATCAGAATCAGGATCTGAATCTGAGTGATACGGGATTGCTTCAGGTACAAGACTAAAATGTGTTGCCACAGGGGTATCCCCAGATTCATATTAATTAGTGTCTAGGACAGGACACTGGGGTGGGGTGAGTTTGCTGCCCTTGGGTTGTGAATCAATGTCATCAAGGCCAGTAAATAAAGTAGGATCAATACTGGCCTGAAACTGATTGGAATCACTCAAGGATTGGCAAGGGGGATACTCACCCTGCCCAGCAATGACCCTGTCACCGTGATCCATCAGGTAAGGGTAGACACAATGGGTGGGGAATGGGTTACAGAAACAAAGAATAGCATGCAAAAATAGTCGTTCTCTATGACCAGGGATGGGACTAGGGTTTGAAAATCAAACTAGCCCAGGCCTGAAACAACACAGTATGAGTTATTCTTAACATAACAATGACAATTCATAAGCAAACAAACAGCGATTTTGAGCTAAATCATAACATAACACTGAAAGTTATCGGAATAACACATATGGTACACATGCAAGCACTTCCAATGTCACATCTTGTTAGATAGCAAAGAATAAAAACATAAGATGCCCCACCAGAGTCAGATCGATAACATTAATAAGCCAAAGTGGAAGAATAGTTAGAACAGGGGCACTATATTCACAGATCTGGGTACGGTACAACTAATACGTCAATAATCAAACTTGAACACTGCGTTTCTTGACAAAGAGCACAAATTGTAACGAATCAAGGATGAAATTAACCCGGCACGGGAACAACACCACAAACTAGGGCATATATGTGTCAAATATGCCAAACGGCGTGAAAAAATCCAACGAAGAGCACGATAAATCTAGGTTTCTGAACTCAAAAGACTGAAAACCACACAAAATCTTCGCATGCATCCGATTTTATACTTGAAAACTGTAGATCCGTATACATTCCAAGGGTTTTAACACACAACTAAGAAACCAAAACCCACAACTTAAGAAACAACCAAATCAGTACAAAAACCAACAAAAAAATGACCCAAACACAAACCAGCACAAGAAAATGATGAGATGGAAACCGACGACGCAGAAATCAAGTTCATTTTGAAAGTGGACAACATTGATTTTAGAAAACCCTAGATTGGAAAACAAAAGGCTGTGATTGAAAACAAAAAATGAGGGTCGATTCACAAATGAGGATCAACAGAAACACAAACCCTTCAACACAGATCGGATATGGAGGGGCTAGGGTTTTCAAGCATCGAGGGAGGATAGAGCATCGCTGTGATTTCGTAAAGGAGAAGGGAGAAATGAGCTGTGAATGGAGCTGTGAATGGAGCGTTGAGAAGTAATGGAGAAGAGAGAAAGGGAGCATTGGGAGAGCAATAATGGATATGGGGAAGAGCGAAATGCACGCATGTGATAAGCCTGACCCATTTGAAAATGGGTCAGCACACTGCTTAATAAAGCAACACGCGTCCCAAGCATTTGCTAATGAGCATAATTAATCAGCTAAAATGCGTGTAATATTCATAAGGTCCAGGGGCATTTTAGTCTTTTCAGCAATGGTCAACTAGGCTGAATTGGAAAAGTTCTGACCATTGTAATTTAATTGGGGACAGCTAAAAATGAAAAGTGTGCAGTTTAATTTGGGACGGAGGGAGTACGTAAAAGACAAACATGCCCATCACCACCACCTCCTGCCCGGAATCCTCCTAACCTAAACCACCATCTTCTGCAAACCCCCATTCCCGGCAACATCCACCATTCCCATCCCCATTCCCAAGGCTTTTTCATCTGCAAAAACACTAAAACCAATACTCCACGTTTCTTCATCTGCAAATTCCACCGATATGATAATCATCCCACTTGAGCTCTATGTTCTTGTTTAATCTCGTTAAGGTCATCGAGATTGTCTGCTGCTTCCTCTTCTTCTTCTCTAACAATTTTCTTGTCGCCGTCGTCGCCTACAATTTTCTTTCGCTGCCAGGTAGAGAAAATTGTGATTTCGCGCTCGGATAGAGAAAACTGTGTAGAGAAAGGGTTATCTTTCGCCGTCGACAGAGAATAGATTTCTGGCGGCATCTCCACGCATGTGATTAAACACGTCAACTGTGTAGAGCCACGCGTGGAGTCCACACATTGATGCCTTCTTCTCCATCCAATCGCGTGAATCTCACGCGCGGCGCAGCGGCTGTCTACTCGAGCAACGCTGTCGGGACATGCTATGCGACACCGGAGAGAGGCTTCGATCTGCTGCGGGATGTGAGAGACGGACTTCGATCTGTGCGATGCCGCCGGAGAAAGGCTTTGCGGTGTGGAACTTCGATTCTCCTTGCGACGTCCGGCGAGGAAAGTCTTCTTCTCCTTCGAGTAAATTCTTCTTCGTGATGTGGAGCTCTGATTCGCGAAGAAGCAGATTGGAAAGGGTAAACAGATTGGACGGAGATTGGAAGAAGCAGATTGGAAAGGGAAAGCAGAATTCCATTAAAATTCATCAATTTTGAGCGGATTGGACGGAGGTTGGAGCGGCGAGGCGGCATCAGAACTCACCAATTTTGTTTGGAGAGGCGGGGCGGCATTAAAGCAGATTAAAACTCACCAATTTTATTTTATTTTTGAAAAGGTAAAATAGTCTTTTTATTAAATTCGAGATCAAATCGCCGGAAAATGTTATATTTGCCCGCAACCTAAATATCTGGAGTTATATTTACACTTTCAATTATCGTAGGATTATATCTATACTTTTGTCAATTATGTAGGTTTATATATGCAGTGTGCTCATTATTTTTATTTTCTCGTTAATTCCCAACGGGTTTAGATAATTCTTAACCGCATTAGTAACTATCCGAATCTGAAACTTCTCAACTCCTAAAATCAAATTCAAAGTGGTTGTCGACGAGAAGAACGTGGTGAGTATCTCCCGCTCTAATCTCATCCACGATCACCTTAATCTCTTACAAAATCCGAGGAAAGCAGCAAAATTCTCATTCATATGGCATAAAACATCAAAAAATCATCATCATGGAGAGTTCGCCATCAAAATCCCAGCATAAAAGATCAGAATCCCAGCAAATCTCTTTCGAAAGATCACTCGATGAAGATATGTCTGCTTATAAACAGGAAAACAGGAGAAACTCAACCTCAATCATATATGATCCAACGCTAACGCCTTGGATCGTCAGATGCAATGACCTTGCGGTCCAAGAAATCAGGTCGGAAAGATCTGATGATGATGCCTCAGCCAGTGGAGAAATCCAAGGCAGGAAGCTCGGTTTCGACGATGATGAGGAGGAGCAAGAGGTTAGGTCGTTGGGTTCCTCTGTTTCTGATGGGCAGGATTCTAGTTTCTTGAATTCTTCTCCTTGTTTGTCTGATGAGAAAAAGGTGGATTTGGAGGAAGAGGTGAAAAATTGTCCTAGTTTGTGTGATGAGAACATTAAGAAAAGGGTGGATTTGGTGGAGATTGCAAATCATGTGGATCAAGAGGAGGAGAAGAAAAGTGGGGATTTTGGTGCAAATTTGGAGGAGAAAAATGATGAGGGGATTGATTCTACTTGCTTCCTTGCTTCTCCTTATATGTTATTGGATGAGGAAATTGAGAAAAGTGGAGATTTTGGTGCAAATATGGAGGAGAAAAATGGTGGGGGGATTGATCCTACTTGCTTCCTTGCTTCTCCTATGTTTTTGGACGAGGAAATTAAGAAAAGTGGAGATTTTGATGTAACTTTGGAAGAGAAAAGGCGTGGGAGATGTGGGGTTTCTAGGGCACGGTTTGTTGTTCTTATACTTGGGGTGATGATGGTCTTAATGGGTTTTAGTTTTGGTAAATTTGGGGGAAATGAGGTGTTTTTGGTCCCAACATGAATTGGAATTTGCTAGAAAGTTTGTGTTTTATTTGCATTTGGGGCTTTTTAGTATAGGATATGGGCTTTTGCTCTTTGTAACTAACTATTGATTGTTGCTTGTTTTGCTTTCTCCTTCCAAGTTATGCAATTATTTAAGATTAAGATTTGATCAATTTAGTTTCTGATGTTTTTCGAAGGGTACTTTTGATCACTTGAAATTTAAAAGCAAAGCTGAAATGGTGCATCATGATTCACGGCCTCAAGGGGCATGGTGCTCGTACCTTTTATTTGAAAAGTATTCGAATTTGAAATCTTTATCTCTAGTGAAGATAACCACTAATTTAAAGGTGCTGGATTGCTCTTTAGTTTTAAAGTCATACATGCTACGAGATCACTAATATTATTATAAAGTATAAACTTTACTTGAATTTGTATTTTTCTGTTGGAGGACACCGACTAGTTATTACTTTCCATTTTTGTGGGATTCTGAGGAAAACTTGTTGATGCTTAATTTAGTACAAAGTTATGTGTGTGAGAATAATTGAAAATCCAATGAATATATATTAGCCATATTAGGTATTTGCATATGATATATGTAATCTCTTAACACAACTAAAATTTAGATCTACATTCTCCATAGAGTTGTTTCTCCCCATTATGTAATCACTACTACTATTCTATAAATATGCCCATGACTACAACCTTCTATAAATGAAGCATTCGACTTCCAACACCTTTGATGGGCTCTTATCACATGATTCACATTTACATAATAGCACACCATACATAAATACATAATAATGATAAATATTTAGGGTGTGGCCTGCAGACTTACAATATATTTTACCTATAATCTAAACAGTTTGTGAATCACTTGCATAGTCTTAGTGCCTTAGACATAAGGTACACTAATAAACCATGCACTGCACAGTCACAACTTATGCTTACAGTGACTGCACGTAAACACTCTAAAACTTTGCCCTATGTGACGCAATCTAGCAATATGTCATGATTAAGGTAGAGAAAAGTATTTTTAGCTGAATTAAAATATGGTTCAATCAGTTATTCAGTGGGAGAGAAGAATTATGTCAAATTGTATCGATCACCAAAGAAGTCAATTAGCTTTTTAGTGAGACAATTTATAGCACTATACAAATAGACCATCGACATCAATTATGAGATAGTTGTTTGCAATCGGCTTTTATTAGTCATAGTGTAACCCTTCTCATCTCAATACAAAATATGATCTCTTTCTCGTCCAAATCTGAACTCTCAATTCATTTGAACTGAAAATTACTTTTTACTATTTCCCTATATTTACGTAGATAGTTGTCACGCACCCTGAACCAAACAAGAGCAGAAATGGGAATTGTATTGATTTCCGAGTTTTGACAGGAGGAATACAGAAACGAAGGAGAAGAAGAGAGAGCTAGATTGAGGTAAGCTATTTTCGAATTCCAAAAGAAACATCATATCTCCCCCCTCCCTTTCCATGCTATTCATATATCTTCTAACTTCCTAACAACTAACTACCTATAATTGTTTGGATTCTGTTGTTGGATTCTGTTGCTGAATTGGTTAGACTAATAGCCTTGCCGCTGCTGTTGAACTAGGAAGTTGAGCTTACAGCTTTGCTTCCAAAAGTCCGTTCTACCCTTAGTCTAATTGGGTCAGGCCAATCTAGAATGCATCTTATTTTCTTGGGATCCATCTCCACACCTTTAGCGGTGATAATATGCCCCAAATATTCTACCGAACTTTGAGGAAACACACACTTAGATGCCTTGGCGAATAATTGGTGCTTCTTTAGCAAGAGTAATACATGTTCCAAGTGGTGAAGGTGATCCTCTAAGGACTTACTATACACCAAGATATCATCAAAGAAAACCAGAACAAACTTCCTGAGTTGTTGCTTAAAGATTTGATTCATTAGCAATTGAAAGGTAGCGGGTGCATTAGTCAACCCGAAGGGCATGACTAAGAATTGGAAATAACCGCTATGTGTTTGAAAAGCCATTTTAGCAACATCTTCTTTTCTCACCCTTATTTGGTGATAGTCTGTTCTCAAATCAAGTTTGGAAAAGAATTGAGAGCCATGCAGCTCGTCCAGTAATTCATCTATAATAGGAATAGGAAATTTATCTTTTATGGTAATGTCATTTAGTTTCCTATAGTCAATGCACAATCTCCATGTATCGTCCTTCTTCTTAACCAAAAAACTGGAGATGAATAAGGACTATTGCTCATTTGTATGACTAGTTCTCTAAGCATATCCTCCACTTGTTTCTCAATCTCGGCCTTGTGTGCATGTGGTTGGCTATATAGTCTTATCTGAAATGCTTACGAATCAGATTTGAGGGTTATTTTATGATCCACATCCCTTATAGGTGGAAGACCCTTCGGAATTTCAAATACAACTGAATACCTATGAAGTAATTCTTGTACTTCAGGAGGTAAACTAGCACTGCTAGGCTGATTATTTCCTTGGATGAAGTTCTCATCTGATTCCTCCTTCTTCTTGTGAGTTTTGACTTCCTGAATATTAAGCTCAGATATATGATCGACACCTCCAGCATTGCTTTGTTTCAAAAATTTATTGTCTTCCACACTAATTGCAGGATGATCCCCTGGTTGAAACTTTATTCCTTCACATGTGTATACATTCTGTGTTTCATTTTTCTATCATTGCTGCTGCATATCTTAAGGTGAATTCCGAGCCTCTGTTGCTTCCCAGAATATCCACCATATTTTCACTTTTCATTGCAGCATGAAATAATTTCCTCCTCTTGTATTCAGCCATTTGTTTTGCTTCACAACTCCTTATCATCATCACCTTAACCTCCTTATCCGTACCAAATACAGTCCAACTAAGACCATTACTCCAGAAGGAAATGCTCCTATCCTTGAAATCAAAAGTGATATGACTATATGTCCTCATCCAATCAACACCCAACAATATGTCCAAGTCTCCAAGAGGAGGAACTCGTAGATCATAGCTGAATTGGTGCTGATTAATCTCCCAAGAAACTTTTGGACAACTAGCATATCCTTTAACCTTCCCACCGTCAGCCACTTCCACAACGAAAGGTCTAGCAGTGTAATCTAGCTTAAGATTCAATTGCGTGACAAGTTCCGGGTTGATAAAGCTATCATTAGCTCCAGTGTCAAACAAAATACTCACAGAATGACCTTGCAATCTACCATAAATGATAATAGAATTACAATTGGAATTGTCACCCCCTAAGGTCTTCAACATCAAGTGCTCAGAATCAGTCTCATTTTCCTCTGTAATTGGAATATCAGACTGAGCATTGTCAACCACATAAACCTCTCCATTATCGTCATTGTCTTTAGTATACATGAGATGTACTTGTCTAAACTTACAGATGTGGCCAACCTCAAATTTTTCCCCACACTTAAAGCACAATTGATTTTCTCTTCTAAACTGAATCTCTTGGGGCGAGATTCTCTTGAAATTTCCTGAGTTGAATTTGTTTTCTAGTTTAGGTTCTGCCCCTTGTCCATACCCCTTGGAGTTAGCTCTATCACCATAAAATTTCCCTCCTGTAACACTACCTAATCCAGAACTAACCTGATTCCCGTTCCGATTCCTTCTAATCAAGTTACTCAGATTTTGTTCCTGTAGTAATGCTACCTCTACAATTTCTTGTAATGAAGTAGGCTTAAAAAGCTTAACCATAGGTTTTAAATCCTCCTTCAAACCACTTACATGAAATAAGATTCAGGCAGTAAGGGATTCTTACAGATGATTAGTGATCTAAGCTCTTCGAAGCTCTCCTGGTAGCTTCTGACACTATCTTTCTGCACAAGTTTATTGAACTCTTCAATTGCATCTTTGCCTCCTGCTTCCCCAAATCTCTTCATAACTGCCTCCCTGAACTCTTCCCAACTCCAATTTGGTTTGATGAACTTTTCTCCATAAAACCAAATCTCAGCCTTATTTTCTAAGTAAATCTCAATGGTTTCTACTTTCTGAATTTCAGGAATCTGGAAAAAGCTAAAGAACTTCTCACATTTTCTAATTCATTCCCTTGGTTTCTCACCATTGAAAACTGATAGCTCGATCTTTGGCTGCTGATTCCCCAACATTCTACCAATCTTCTCTTCCCAGCGGATGTTCCACTCTTCAAGTCTGCCGACATCCTCTTTGAATGCATTAGTAGCCCGTGAGTCATGATTCTGACCTTCGTAAGCTTGCCTCTGAACGTACGGCGTGCCGAACGCCTGAGATTGATTAGACTCCACCTCTTCTCTCGCTCTAGATTTACTGTTATTCCTATGAAACAGAGTTGTTATTATTTCTTCAAACTGCTGAAATTTCGGAGTCATCAACTGATCCATACGATCTTCTAGTTCTTTGCTCATTGCTCCACATTTTTCTTCAATTGCCGAATACATCTGAACTCCTTGCATCTCCAGTTAAGCCTTCAAGTTTGAAGATAGTTCTAGAATCCTTGAATCCTGATCTTTCTGATGATTTTCCAGCGTTCTCAACCGTGTGTTTTCCGCCATATCCAAAGATTGACCTGCTCTGATACCAATTTTGTCACGCACACTGAACCGAACAAGAGCATAAATGGGAATTGTATTGATTTCCGAGTTTTGACAGGAGGAATACAGAAACGAAGGAGAAGAAGAGAGAGCTAGATTGAGGTAAGCTATTTCTGAATTCCAAAAGAAACATCATATCTCCCCCACTCCCTTTCCATGCTATTCATATATCTTCTAACTTCCTAACAACTAACTACCTATAATTGTTTGGATTCTGTTGTTGGATTCTGTTGCTGAATTGGTTAGACTAACAGCCTTGCCGCTACTGTTGAACTAGGAAGTTGAGCTTCCAACTTTGCTTCCAAAAGTCCGTTCTACCCTTAGTCAAATTGGGCATACCCCCTAACTTTTGAAGTCCATCAGTTATGGTATATTATAAAGGCCCAGCCCAGTGTAGCAGAAGACTCCAGAAGCCTCGACTTGAATCGAATTTCCATACCCTATAAACGGTCAGACATCTGCCACAAACACAATTAGTCACTTTCTACGTTTACAAAATCGTCGCTAAAAAGTGTTTTGTACTTATGTTAAACCATTTTCTTAAACCCTAAACCCCAGGCTTCCTGTTCCCCAAGAAACCCCTTCAATATATAACACAGAACTGCCATTTCCGAGCAAACAAAGCTGAAAAATTGTCCGTGTGATCAATGGCTACCTCGGTTCTTCTTCGATCTCTCCGACGAAGTGATCTGAAGTCGTCTCTTTCTACCTGCAGATCGGTATGTTTTTCGCTTCTTTTCATTGTTGTATGTCAATAATTATTTTGATTGGAGCAGTGTATGCAGAGAAACAGAGAGATTTCGTGTAACTTTTAAATCGTGTATGGATTTTCGAAATTGAAAATTGCAGAACTCTAGCTGTTTTTGTTTAATCTTTCAGTTTTTGTGTGTGAATGTTGATTAGCCTCCTTTATTTTTCATGCCTTTGCTGTTTGATTGTTTCTGACACATGTTTAATGTTTTCTCAATGTTTAAAATTGTCCCTAAGAATATAGGTTGTACATCTAAGAATGTTTATGTCACTAAACATCAATAAAGTTCAAGTAATTTAGATTGTAAATATTTATAGATTTATGAATATAAACATTTTCGTGTGAAATATTGTTACATTTTCCGTGACGCCTATATTTATGATGCATTTGTTTCATATTTTTTGTTATAAAATAATAAAAGATATTAGCAATTTAAAATCGTTCTAAAATAGTGAAAAAGAGTAAGACATCCATAGAGGGAGCGTTTGTCTGCCAAAAAAAACAGTATTTTATTAATGGAAAATGTGAGTTGTATGTTGTTAGAGGAGATCGGTTTGTAATTCTGGACTTGTAGGTATGTTCATAGTTTTGAGTCTGTGTGTTATAATTGCGTGAATGCAGAGTTTGTCATGCATAAAGCTTTTCTCTTTAGCTTGTATTGAGCATTATGTATTTCTTGATCCAGTTTGTGGGGAATACCAAGTCATCATGGGCGAGTTACAAGTGCGCGAATCTGGCTCGGCCTTTCAGGTAAAATGACTTATGGAGTTGAAATTCTGCATCTTGTTGCTTCGAATCTTGGTTGTTTTAACAATTGTTGATTTCTTGATTCTGTTATGCAGCTCACAAGCTGTAGCTAATGAAGTTATCGGTATTGATTTGGGTACCACAAACTCTTGTGTTGCTGTCATGGAGGGAAAGGTAGTTTCTGCTTTTCTCTTAAATCGCTTAGGATCATAGTTATGGTTTTCATTTTTACCGTGATGTATTTATTTTTTCACACAGAATGCTAAAGTGATTGAGAATGCTGAAGGATCTCGGACCACACCATCCGTTGTTGCCTTTAACCAGAAAGCAGAGCTACTTGTTGGTACACCAGCTAAGCGTCAGGCTGTCACGAATCCAACTAACACATTGTACGCAATCAAGCGCCTTCTAGGGAGACGCTATGATGACCCTCAGGTACAGAAGGAGATGAAGATGGTCCCGTACAAAATTGTGAGGGCTCCTAATGGGGATGCTTGGGTTGAAGCTAATGGAAAGCAGTATTCGCCGAGCCAAATTGGAGCCTTTGTTCTGACAAAGATGAAGGAAACTGCGGAGGCTTACCTGGGCAAGCAGGTGAACAAGGCTGTTATTACTGTCCCGGCGTATTTTAACGATGCTCAAAGGCAAGCTACAAAAGATGCTGGACGTATTGCTGGCCTTAATGTCGAGAGAATCATTAATGAGCCTACCGCTGCTGTGCTTTCATACGGGGCCAACAACAAAGAAGGTCTAGTTGCAGTGTTTGACCTTGGTGGTGGCACATTCGATATCTCCATAGTGGAGATAGCTAATGGAGTATTCGAGGTATTTAAACTTCCACCTTCAAGACATTCTGCAGTTTGTGTTTGCTGGGTAGTCTGCTTAAGGTTCTTTGCTGTATATTCAGGTGAAAGCTACAAATGGCGACACGTTTTTGGGAGGGGAGGACTTTGATAATGCTTTGTTAAAATTTCTAGTTAACGAATTCAAGAACACCGAGGGAATTGACCTGACAACAGATAGGCTCGCCCTCCAGAGGCTCCGAGAAGCAGCTGAGAAAGCTAAGATCGAACTCTCATCAACAGCGCAAACTGAAATCAACTTGCCATTCATCACAGCTGATGCTGGTGGTGCAAAACATCTGAACATCACTCTAACCCGATCAAAGTTCGAGAGCTTAGTCAACGACCTTATTGAGAGGACTCGACAGCCCTGCAACAATTGTTTGAAGGATGCCGGTGTGACTGCCAAGGAGGTCGATGAGGTGCTCCTAGTCGGGGGAATGACCCGTGTCCCAAAGGTCCAGGAAGTGGTTGCCGAGCTTTTTGGCAAGGCCCCGAGCAAAGGTGTGAACCCGGATGAGGCTGTAGCCATGGGAGCTGCTATTCAGGGTGGCATTCTTCGTGGCGACGTGAAGGAGCTCCTGCTTCTGGATGTCACTCCCCTCTCCCTTGGTCTCGAAACACTGGGAGGAGTATTTACTAGACTGATCAACAGGAACACAACCATTCCCACCAAGAAAAGCCAGGTGAATCTGATATTCTGAACATATGTTGAATACTACAAAGTACCTCATTGTTTATGGTCTTTTTTAATGCTTAAACCTGTTCTCTGAACATATGTGAAAAATGCCACATAAGTACTGCATGGTTTATGGTCTTTTATGATGCTTGAACCTGTTCTTTGAACATGTTGATTGGTGCAAAAGCACTACAAGGTTTATGGTCTTTTTTTATGCTTAAACCTGTTCTCTGACACATTTTTACCTTATCCATTTCAGGTGTTCTCTACTGCTTCTGACAACCAAACTCAAGTTGGTATCAAGGTTCTGCAAGGAGAGCGTGAACTGGCCTCTGATAACAAGCTTCTCGGGGAGTTTGAGCTTACGGGTATCCCTCCCGCCATGAGGGGCACGCCACAGATCGAAGTAACCTTCGACATTGATGCAAACGGTATTGTTACTGTCTCTGCAAAGGACAAGGCGACCAACAGAGAACAACAGATCACCATCCGGTCCTCTGGCGGCTTATCAGAAGCCGACATTGAGAAGATGCTCAAGGAAGCCGAGTTGCACGCGCAGATGGATCAAGAAAGGAAGGCGTTGATAGATGCTAAGAACCAAGCAGACAGCACGGCGTACAGCGTGGAGAAGAGCCTGAGCGAGTACAAGGACAAGATCCCGGCTGAAGTTGTGTCTGAAATCGAGACAGCTGTTCGCGAGCTGAGAGAGGCTTCGGCTGGCAGTGATTTGGACACCATTAAAGCCAAAACCGATGCCGCGAACAAGGCTGTGTCGAAGATTGGTTCCCACATGTCTGGTGGTGGTTCTGGCGACGGTGGCGCTGGAAGTTCGGACAGTGGAGATCAGGCTCAAGAAGCAGAATATGAAGAGGTGAAGAAGTAGGTCATGATTAGTTGATTGATCACAGTTGCTGGAGATTTTGTACCTAGAATTTGGAGTTCTACTTTCATCTTGTGATTCTTTGACTGCAACTGAAAATTTGAACAATCTTTTTCGAAAGATGATTTTTTCTTACTAAATTGTTTTTTTTTCCAACATAGCATATTATACCATGTTTTGGTCTCCATTTGCAAAACAATCTTCGTTCAGTACTCCACAAATTCTAACAAATTCTAAACGATTTGTTTGGTCCCAAAAATTAGATTCAGGCCGATTTTCTGGTAAAACGTCGCATGTGCAAGATATGTGGCTTTATTTTTCGGTAATGGCAGGGGTAGTTTAGTAAATTTACAAATTAAAAATATTCCATTTAATCATTTATCAAAACCTCTCCCAACGTCATTTCCCAAAATCATTTAATCATTTCCCAAAACGGATGTATTTAATCACAAATTCCAGCGCCACCATCTCAGCTGCGATACTCTTCCCGGTGAGAAGGGTCTCGACCAAAACCAACACCTCCATCTCCATTGGTGCGGTGGAGCTGCTTTGGGATCTATCTGCGGCGATTCCCTCAGCTGGATGGTGACGACGATGGCGCAGCTCGAGCGATGGATCTGCTGTGGCTTCGCCGATGATGGATCCGCCGAGGGGTGGTGCTGGACAATGGTACTTCGAGCTCCATAGGCGCGGCTGGAATGGTGGTTGGCCGGAGCTCCATCGCCGGTACGAATGATCGCCTGTGATGGGATCGGATTTTACAGAGAAGAAAATGGGGGAGAAAATTAGGGTTCTTAATTTGTGTTTCTGGGCTGATTGATGATGTGTGTTAATGGGTTCATGAGTTTAGATCTTTCTAGTTCTGAGTTTTGTGTTTATAGGTTGATTGATGATGTGCGTTAATAGCTGAGCTTAAAGTTCTTGGTGGCGGCTATCTTGATCCACGGGGATAGCGGTGGGGGAAGAGGGTTCAACGAAGAAGATGGTCTTTTCTTTTTTTAATTTTTTTAAACTCAGGGGTATAATGGTTATTTTACAAATTTTGACCAATTTTACTGTTGACTTAACCTAAAAACCATATTTGGGGATCACACAAATCATTCTGAATATGGGGATACTGAACGAGGGTTGTTTTACAAATGAAGACCAAAATATGGTATAAAATGTTATGTTGGGGACAAAAAAATAATTTAGTCTTTTTAAAAATTTTTAAAAAAACCTTTGAAAGATGATTGATCTACCGAAAATAAATCCATTTATTAAGTAAAAATCGTTTACTATCACAAGAATGTAGAAATGTTGGGAATTGGGGAGGGAGTTTCATACTCACTCCGTCCCAGGGGAATCTGCACACTTTCCATTTTTTGGTGTCCCATGCAAATCTGCACACTTTTCATTTTTAGTAACACTTCACATGTACAAAGACACAATTGCCCTTACAAAATCAAAATTTTATAAACTTTCTCCACGTTCAATTTTAACCCATTTGCCTCATATTCAATCCTCCACCACACACTTTATCCTCTACCACCCATTTTCTCCTCTGTCGTCGTTCGCCACTGCCGTCCGTCGTCGACCTCCTCCACCATTCTCACAAACCCTCTTTCCCCTGTACTATATTTGCTCCACCAGTTTGCTCCACTCCCCTCTCTGCCAGTTTGCTCCACCAGTTTGCTCCACTCCACCAGTTTGCTCCACTCCCCTCTCTGCCTCCGCCACCACTCTGTCACCACTCCCTCACCACTCTCACGGCCAGTGCCGCCCCTCTCACCGCTTTTGACGCCACCCCTCTCGCGCTCCTCCCTCTCATGCTTCTCCCTCTGCCTCACCATTGATGCTACCTCTTCGCCTCACCTCTAAATCCTAGCACCACCCCCAATCTTATCTGCATCACCTTCAAACACCGAGATTAATTCGTCGGAGCCCAATCTTGGTGACAACGAGAGGGTTTTCAAAGGAGGAAAACCAGAGAGAGAAGGGTCTTCAGAGGAGGAGAACTAGAGAGCCCAATCTAAGCCAATGGCCGACGCAAGCCTGTCGCTGGAGGTGGCCTGATGAGGTGGAGGTAGGAGGTGGTGGAGGTAGGAGGTGGTGGAGGAGGAGGAAAAGATATGAGCAGCAGAGAAGGAGGAGATGTGACAGCGGAGAAGGGAGAGTGAGCGGGCGGTGAGAGGATGAAGAAAACCAGAGAGAGAAGGCTAAAAATAGTTGAAGAAGGCATGGGTAGTATGGTCATTTCACCAGGGGAAAATTTGCAAAGAGATTTTCTCTCTCTGCAGATTCCCCTGGAACGGAGGGAGTACTTCATATTACAATGTTAGGGTACCTTCACTCTGTGAACATTCAAATTGAGAAAACACAAATTATTACTCCTGCTAAAGTTTTTCAAATCACATGCATAATCAAATTACAACTAAAACTACTCCCTCCGTCCCAGGGGAATCTGCATACTTTCCTTTTTTGGGTGTCCCAGGCAAATCTGCACACTTTCGCTTTTAAGTAAAATTTTACGTCATAAGACACAATTGCCCTTACAACATTAACATTTTACAAACTTTCTCCATATGATTATTTGACCCATTTGCCTCACATCATCATATTCATTTCATCAGATTCACTTTCTCATCTTCCACCGTCGATCTCCACCACCACTCACTGTGTTTCTGCCACCAGTGAGCCTCTCCTGCTTTCATCTCTGCCACCCATCTGCACCACCACTCCTCATCTGCGCCACCCCTTATATTTGCAGAACCCTAGCTTACCTCCCTCCGTCGTCCGGCCATCGTCTCCACTCCTCCAGCACCACCCCTTGTCTCCTCCTCCAGCGTCACCCCTAGCCGGAACCCTAACTTTCACCTTCCCAATTACCGGAACCCAAAAGCCCGCTCCCCAAACGCTCTCCCATTTCGTGCTTCTCCCCCAACCTTCATCGCTTTAGCCTTCTTCTTCAACCCAAAACCCTAACCCCCAACCTTCGTCGTTGAGCCCGTCGTCATTCCTGCCACTGAAGGAGAGGTGGAACCCTAGCCCAGAAGAGGTGGAGAGGCGGAGGTAGAACCCTAGTTACGGAAAGGCGCGGGCGCAGGCAAAGAGGCAGAGGCGGAACCCTAGTCGAGGAGGTTGCGAAAAGGCACGGGCGCAGGCAAAGAGGCAGAGGCGGAACCCTAGTCTAGGAGGTTACGGAAAGGCGCAGGGGCAGGCAAAGAGGCGGATGCGGAACCCTAGTCGAGGAGGTGGAGAGGCGAAGGCAGGAGGTGGAGAGGCAGGAGTGGGGGCAGAGAGGCGGAGGTAAGGGTTGGAGAGACGGGAAGCGATGTTGCGGTGAGAGGCAGGAGACGAAACCCTATTCGAGGAGGCAGAGATCTGGAGGAAGAAAAATAGAGCTTGAAGGCATGGGCATTTTAGTCTTTTCACATGTCCAAAATTAATACATCCACTTTCTCTTTCTGCAGAATCCGCTGGGACGGAGGGAGTAAGACTTTTCCATATGATATAATTTAAAATTAACTCCTGCTAAAGTTATCTGGTTACTATATAAAAGGAATACTTGGAAACAGCATGCTTGTGTCAACAGTTGTCAGGGGCATAGTGGTCATTTCCCAGCAAAGCCGAATGTGTAGCCTTCTATGTGCTCTCAAGTGGCCGCCCAAAATGAATTTGTTTTGGGCACCACTTTTGTCGTTTTGTGCACCCGATTTGTCAAAAGTTGTGGCGCCTCCATGTCCGGGTACATGAGTTGCCAGGTGGCCGACCAAAACGACATCGTTTTAGGCACCTATTCGAGGGGTAGAGTTCTCGGCCCTCGAAGGGATGGAGTCTTCTGTCCTCGAAAGGGTCGAGCTCTAGGCCCTCGAAGGGATGGAGCTTCTATCCTCGAAGGGGTCTAGCTCTCACTCGAAGGGTTGGAGTCTTCTATCCTTGAAGAGGTCTAGCTCTCAGCTCTCAAAGGGATGGAGTCTTCTTTCCTCGAAGGGGTCAATCTATCAGCCCTCGAAGGGATGGAGTCTTCTTTCCTTAAAGAGGTCGAGCTCTGAGCCCTCGAAGGGATGTAGTCTTCTATCCTCGAAAGGGTCTAGCTCTCAGCCCTCGAAGGGATGGAGTCTTCTATCCTCGAAGGGGTCGAGATCTCAGCACTCAAAGGGATGGAGTCTTCTATCCTCGAAGGGGTCTAGCTCTCAGCCCTCGAAGAGATGGAGTCTCATATCCTCGAAGGAGTCGAGCTCTCAGCCCTCGAAGGGATACAGTCTTCTATCCTCGAAGGGATATAGCTCTCAGCCCTCGAAGGGATGGAGTCTTCTTTCCTCAAAAGGGTCGAGCTCTCAGCCCTAGAAGGGATGGAGTCTTCTATCCTCGAAGGGGTCTAGCTCTCAGCCCTCGAAGTGATGACCTCTTCTATCCTCGCATGGGTCTAGCTCTCAGCCCTCGAAGGGATGGAATCTTCTATCCTCGAAGGGGTCTAGCTCTCAGCCCTCGAAGGGATAGCCTCTTCTATCCTCGAAGGGGTCTAGCTCTCAGCCCTCGAAGGGATGGAGTATTCTTTCCTTGAAGGGGTCGAGATCTCAGCCCTCGAAGGGATGTAGTCTTCTATCCTCGAAGGTGTCTAGCTCTAAACCCTCGAAGGGATGGAGTCCTCTTTCCTCGAAGTGGTCGAGATCTTAGTCCTCGAAGGGATGGAGTCTTCTTTCCTCGAAGGGTCGAGATCTCAGCCCTCGAAGGGATGGAGTCTTTTATCCTCGAAAGGGTCTAGCTCTAAGCCCTCGAAGGGATGGAGTCTTCTGTCCTCGAAAGGGTCGAGATCTCAGCCCTCAAAGGGATGGAGTCTTCTTTCATCTAAGGGGTCTAGCTCTCAGCCCTCGAAGGGATGAAGTCTTCTTTCCTCGAAGGGGTCGAGATCTCAGCCCTCGAAGGGATGGAGTCTTTTATCCTTGAAGGGGTCTAGCTCTCAGCCCTCAAAGGGATTGAGTTTTCTTTCCTCGAAGGGGTCGAGATCTTAGCCCTCAAAGGGATGGAGTCTTATATCCTCAAAGGGGTCTAGCTCTAAGCTCTCGAAGGGATGAAGTCTTCTTTCCTCGAAGGGGTAGAGATCTTAGCCCTCGAAGGGGTCTAGCTCTCTGCCTTGAAGGGATGAAGTCTTCTTTCCTCAAAGGGGTCGAGATCTCAGCCCTCGAAGGGATAGAGTCTTCAATCCTCGAAGGGGTCTAGCTTTCAGCCCTCGAATGGATGGCCTCTCTATCCTAGAAGTGGTCTAGCTCTCTGCCTTCGAAATGATGGCCTCTTCTATCCTCGAAGGGGGTCTAGCTCTCAGCCCTCGAAGGGATGGAGTCATCTTTCCTCAAAGGGGTCAAGATCTTTGCCCTCGAAGGGATGGAGTTTTCTATCCTCGAAGGGATCTAGTTCTAAGACCTCGAAGGGATGGAGTCTTCTTTCTTCAAAGGTGTCGAGATCTCAGCCCTCGAAGGGATGGAGTCTTCTTTCCTCGAAGGGGTCTAGCTCTCAGCTCTCGAATGGATGGAGTCTTCTTTCCTCAAAGGGGTCGAGATCTCATCCCTCGAAGGGATGAAGTCTTCTATCCTCGAAGGGGTCTAGCTCTCAGCCCTCCAAGGGATAGCCTCTTCTATCCTTGAAGGGGTCTAGCTCTCATCCCTCAAAGGGATGGAGTCTTCTTTCCTCGAAGGGGTCGAGATCTCACCCCTCGAAGTGATGGAGTCTTTTATCCTTTAAGGGGTCTAGCTCTAAACCCTCGAAGGGATGGAGTCTTCTTTCCTCGAAGGGGTCGAGATCTCAGCTTTCGAAGGGATGAAGTCTTCTTTCCTCGAAAGGGTCAAGATCTCAGCCCTCGAAGGGATGGAGTCTTCTATCCTCGAATGGGTCTAGCTCTCAGCCCTCGAAGGGATGGAGTCTTCTATCCTGAAAACGGTCTAGCTCTCAACCCTCGAAGGGATGGAGTCTTCTTTCCTCGAAGGGGTCGAACTCTCAGTCCTCGAAGGGATGGAGTCTTCTATCCTCGAAGGGGTCTAGCTCTCAGCCCTAGAAAGGCTGAAGGCTTTTGTACTCGAAGGGGTCAAGCTCTCAGCCCTCGAAGGGATGGAGTCTTCTTTCCTCAAAGGGGTCTAGCTCTCAGCCCTCGAAGGGATGGAATCTTCTTTCCTCGAAGGGGTCGAGATCTCAGCCCTCAAAGGGATGGATTCTTCTATCCTCGAAGTGGTCTAGCTCCCAGCCCTCGAAGGGATGGAGTCTTCTTTCCTCGAAGGGGTCTAGCTCTCAGCCCTCGAAGGGATGGAGTCTTCTTTCCTCGAAGGGGTCTAGCTCTCAGCCCTCGAAGGGATGAACTCTTCTTTCCTCGAAGGGGTCGAGATCTCATCCCTCGAAGGGATGGAGTCTTCTATCCTCGAAGGGGTGTAGCTCTCAGCCCTCGAAGGGCTGGAGGCTTCTGTCCTCGAAAGGGTCTAACTCTCATCCCTCGAAGGGATGGAGTCTTCTTTCATCGAAGGGGTCGAGCTCTAGGCCCTCGAAAGGATGTACTCTTCTGTCCTCGAAGGGGTCTAGCTCTCAGCCCTCGAAGGGATGGAGTCATGTTTCCTCGAAGGGGTCAAACTCTCAGCCCTCGAAGGGATGGGCTCTTCTATCATCGAAGGGGTCCATCTCTCAGCCCTAGAAAGGTAGGAGGCTTCTGTCCTCGAAGGGGTCGAGCTCTCTGCCCTCGAAGGGATGGAGTCTTCTTTCCTCAAAGGGGTCTAGCTCTCAGCCTTCAAAGGGATGGAGTCTTCTTTCCTCAAAGGGGTCTAGCTCTCAGCCCTCGAAGGGATGGAGTATTCTTTCCTCGACGGGGTCGAGATCTCAGCCCCATAAGGGATGAAGTCTTCTTTCCTCGAAGGGGTTGAGATCTCAGCCCTCGAAGGGATAGAGTCTTCTATCCTCGAAGGTGTCTAGCTCTCATCCCTCTAAGGGATGGAGTCTTCTATCCTCGAAGGGGTCTAGCTCTCAGCCCTCGAAGGGGTCTAGCTCTCAGCCCTCAAAGGGATGAGGTCTTCTATCCTCGAAGGGGTCTAGCTCTCAACCCTCGAAGGGATGGAATCTTCTTTCCTCAAAGGGGTCGAGCTCTCAGTCCTCGAAGGGATGGAGTGTTCTATCCTCGAAGGGGTCCAGCTCTCAGCCCTAAAAAAGATGGGGTCTTCTTTCCTCGAAGGGGTCGAGATCTCAGCCCTCGAAGGGATTGAGCCTTCTATCCTCGAAGGGGTCTAGCTCTCAGCCCTCGAAGTGATGGAGTCTTCTTTCCTCGAAGGGGTCTAGCTCTCAGCCCTCGAAGAGATGGAGTCTCCTTTCCTCAAAGGGGTCGAGATCTCAGCCCTCAAAGGGATGGAGTCTTCTATCCTCGAAGGGGTCTAGCTCTCAGCCCTCGAAGGGATGGAGTCTTCTTTCATTGAAGGGGTCGAGCTCTAGGCTCTCGAAGGGATGAACTCTTCTGTCCTCGAAGGGGTCTAGCTCTCAGCCTTCGAAGGGCTGGAGGCTACTGTCCTCGAAGGGGTCTAGCTCTCAGCCCTTGAAGGGCTGGACTCTTCTATCATTGAAGGGTCTAGCTCTCATCCCTCGAAGGGATGGAGTCTTGTTTCCTCGAAGGGGTCGAGATCTTAGCCCTCGAAGGGGTCGAGATCTCAATCCTCGAAGGGATGTAGTCTTCTTTCCTCGAAGGGGTCGAGATCTCAGTCCTCGAAGGGATGGAGTCTTCTTTCCTCGAAGGGGTCGAGCTCTAGGCCCTCGAAGGGATGGACTCTTCTTTCCTCAAAGGGGTCTAGTTCTTAGCCCTCGAAGGGATAGAGACTTCTGTCCTCAAAGGGGTCTAGCTCTCAGCCCTCGAAGGGATAGACTCTTCTATCCTCGAAGAGGTCTAGCTCTCAGCCCTCGAAGGGATGTACTCTTCTATCCTCGAAAGGGTCTAGCTCTCAGCCTTTGAAGGGATGAAGTTTTTTTTCCTCTAAGGGGTCGAGCTCTCAGCCCTCGAAGGGATGGACTCTTCTATCTTTGAATGGGTCTAGCTCTCAGCCCTCGAAGGGATGAAGGCTTCTGTCCTCGAAGAGGTCTAGCTCTCAGCCCTCGAAGGGCAGGAGGCTTCTGTCCTCGAAGGGGTCGAGCTCTCAGCCCTCGAAGGGATGGAGTCTTCTGTCCTTGTAGGGGTCGAGCTCTAGGCCCTCAAAGGGGTGGAGTCTTCTTTCCTCGAAGGGGTCGAGCTTTCATCCCTTCGAAGGGATGGACTGTTTTATCCTTGAAGGGGTCTAGTTCTCAGCCCTAGAAGAGCCGGAGGCTTCTGTCCTCGAAGGGGTCGAGCTCTCAGCCCTCGAAGGGATGGAGTCTTCTGTCCTCGAAGGAGTCGAGCTCTCAGCCCTCGAAGGGATGGAGTCTTCTGTCCTCGAAGGAGTCGAGCTCTCAGCCCTTGAAGGGATGGAGTCTTCTGTCCTCGTAGGGGTTGAGCTCTAGGCCCTCGAAGGGGTCCACTGGAAGGGATTGAGTCTTCTACGCATTCGAGAAGTGAACTTTCAGGTGGAGGGGTTCCATTGGGTGGGTTTGAGAGGTACCTATTCGAGAGGTACCCATTCGAGATGTGAACTTCTAGCTGCAGAACCTTCACATCTCGAATCAGTACCTCTCGAACACCTCCACTTTAACCCTCTCCACCTGAACCTTCACCTCTCACCATATCCACGCTTCAACTACATGTATAGTTGGTACATTTATAGCTTCAACTACAACTCTTTTAACATTTCTTTACAATTTCTATAATTTGTTATCAAGCTCACCGCGCTATGCGCGGTGTAGCCACACTAGTAATTTTGAATAGTCTTACTATAAGTAGCAAAACTCGATTCCGAATGAGTTAGAATGTTCAAAATGTTCAATTTTATGGTGAATTACTATTTAAAAAGTTATAGTTTTACTATTTAACGGTGTTTTTGTTATGCTCGTTTTGCTTGTGACAACTAGTTTATTTTTTATATTATATATATATATATATATATATATATATATATATATATATATATATATATATATATATATATATATATATTACTATCAGATGTTTATAATATTTGAAATTGTCGAAATGTTTACTCACATCAATTTCATCGCTTTAGATAAAGTAATTATGTATTATTCAAATAATCGTGACTCACAAGCAACAACAACAAGAGGATGTGTAACCAATTCTTGTAGACCCAAGACATATATTAATTAACTTTTGAAATGTCGTAATTTAACTCATCCTCTTGTAGTATCAGGATGAGGGATACTTAACATTGAAGTTCTATATTTTTATTCAAAAGAAAATGAACAATAAAAATGATAGCGTCTATTAAATAATATCTACCAATCTTTATATGGTCATTATAATTATATGTTATGTTGTTGAGACAAGAAAATACGGAGTATCAAAGTTTTCGATGTTAAAATTTTCATTTATTTATTTTAAAATTTATTTTGATAATTATCATGGTATATTAGAATATAACTTTCTCCTAAACTTCTAAAATTACTTTTACAGCTTACTACTAAACATGAAAATTCTTTTAGTTAGTGATAATAAAATCTATAGTAAGGAGATCATTTTTGCCACATGTCCCTCACAAATTATTCTTGCCACGTGTCACTTACACAAATTTCCACGCCAGTTTTAAAAAGTGAATTGCTATATCACGCCATGTATTTTACTTGATTATGCCCTGTATTTATACTATTTAATATACAATGTGTGTTTTTAATATAATTTAAATAATTTAAATTAATTAATATTAAATAAATTTTATTATTAATTTAATTAAACCTGCTCCGCCGCCGCTCCACCGCCGACGGTGCTCCGCCGCCTCCTCCGTGCACCACCTTCTTCTTCGTGCGGCTCCGCCGCCTCCCCTTCTCTCCTTCTTCTTCTCCTTCTCCTCCCGTTCTCCTCCTCCTCTCCCGCTCTCCTTCACCTCTCCCGCTCTCCTTCTCCTCCCGTTCTCCTCCTCCTCTCCCGCTCTCCTTCTCCTTCTCCGTCTCCTTCTCCTTCTCCTTCTCCTTCTCCTTCTCCTTCTCCTTCTCCTCCCGTTCTCCTCCTCCCGCTCCTTCTCCTCCTCCCGCTCCTTCTCCTCCTCCTTCTCCTTCTCCTCCTCATCATGCTCTCCTTCTCCTTCTCTTTCTCCTCCCGCTCTCCTTCTCCTTCTCCTCCCGCTCTCCTTCTCCTTCTCCTTCTCCTTCTCCATCTCCTTCTCCTCCTCCTCCCGCTCTCCTTCTCTTTCTCCTTCTCCTCCCGCTCTCCTTCTCCTTCTCCTTCTCCTTCTCCCCCCGCTCTCCCTCTCCTTCTCCTCCCGCTCTCCTCCTCCTTCTCCTCCCATTCTCCTCATCCGGTTCTCTGCCCCAATTCACTGACCCGGTTCTCCGCCTAACCCAGTCCGCGCTCCGCCACTTCCCGCTTCTCTACTGCCGCTTCTCTACTGCCGCTTCTCCGCCGCTTCAGGAGCCTTTCTCCTCTCTCGCTTCTCCGCCATTCTCCTCTCGACGGGGCTAGGATTTCGCTCAACGGGGATGAAGGAGAAGGATCTCGGTGGGGCTAGGTTTTGCTCGACCGGGAAGAAGGAGAAAGAGGATGGCGGGGCTAGGGTTTCACTCGACGGGGACGAAGGAGGAGGGACGGTGGGACTAGGGTTTTGCTCGACGAGGCAAAGGAAGAGGGATGGCGGTGGGGCTAGGGTTTTGCTAGGGACGAGGGACGGCGGCGGGAGGAGCTGGGGAAGATGAGGACGGCGGGTGGAGCTGAGGAAGAAGGAGGCACGGTGGTGGCAGTGGCGAGACCGCCGGAGAAGACGAAGAAGAAGAGAAGAAGGTGGTGGTGCACGGCGGCGGTGCTGGCGCACGGCAGCGACGGAGACCGGCGGCGGCGCTGGCGCACGGCAGCGATGGAGACCGAGATCGGCGGCGGTGGTGGTGGAGCACTGCGTCAGCGCCGGCGGTGGTTTTTTTTTTGAAAATTTAATATTAGTATTATACGTGTATATACGTATTAGGGCGTAAACTAGTAAAATACAGGGCGTGATATAGCAATACCCTTTAAAAATTAACTAAAGTTCAATACTACCTTTTAAAGTCAATCCCCAATTTATAATGCAAATCTCTTCCCAGTTTTCAATGTTCTTACCATCTTTCAATTCTTTTCAATTAATGAGTATTAATCATACAATATTTATGAGGATGCACATTCTTTTTGTATTCTCAATCTCCATTTGTTAGGGAAATTATTTCATAATACTTATTTTTTTCAATATATATTTTTGTATTTGATACACGTTTATTTTGGTTTTATATTTTTAATATTATTAAACTTCATTGGCAAAGTCTTGGAAAAGATCGTCTTTTCGCAAGCATATTGAAAGACGAGGTTGTATTAAAATAATTAAAAAGTAGAAGGTTTTAGTTGCAATATTTAAAATTTATTATACAACATCCAGTAGTTATATGTTTATGACCCGAGTAATTGAACTCAAAAATTTATCTTGATTTCTTATAATTTACAGCTTAAACCTTGGTCTTTCCATAACTTATGGAAAGTATGTCTCTCAAGAGACGGACTCTACTTCATTTCATGATAATAAGTGAATCATTTTTCATCTACTTATTCTTTTTGGCTCACATTCTTTCCACGTAATGTAATTTGTGTACAAAAATATCTAAAATTACTACGTTAAACATATAGAATAATAGATGAAGTGACTTTTATTTATATATATATATATATATATATATATATATATAAATGCCTTTAATAATTATAGATTTTGAGACAAAAATCAGTATAAAATGCTTTATATAAACATTAAATGTAATACTGAGAGATTTTATTTGTAAATACTTTCAATGGTTTATTTAACACTTTGTAAATTTTATTTGAAATTTTTCTTAGCGTTCGTATCTTGAAGACGATTTTTCCATAAGTTATGGAAAAACCAAGTTTAAATTACAAATTAGAAAAAAAAGGAAAAATGCAAAAATAACCCTATTAAACTTAAAATGTGCAGATATAACCTTGTATAACCTGAAAGTGCAAAACTAACCCTATCTTTTGATCAAATGTGCAGTTTTACCCAATTTATACTATTCTGGCATTGACCGAACAAATTCAATCATTGACCATTTATGAAAAGAAAAATATGCCTATACTCTTAAAACAAATAACAAAATGACAAATATACCCCTAAGTTCTCCTTCTTCTTCATCGTCAATCATGCCGCACCACCGATGTCCGCCGTCCGCCTCCATCCATCGCCAGCTCTGTCGAAAAATCATAAAATCAACTAGAAAATGCTACCTCATCGGAAAATCAACAAAATCGGGCCACCAAAATTAAGACACCAAACTTGTTTCCTCTTTCCTTCGCCGCCGCGCATAACAAGTTAAGCCAACAAACCAAAAAATTGTGGCGCATCAAAGCTTGTTTCCTCTTTCCACCGTCGATTAAAACAGAGCAAAAAAATATCATGATACAACTCACCTCACCTCCATTTTGTTCTCTTTATTTCCCGATGCCTACCACCAAATATACTACTCCATTCCTTAAAGATTTTCCCATAACAGATCAATCAGCAGCAACAATCACCATTAATATGAAGACCACGACCCAGAACCAGTGCCACCACCTAAAATCCTAGCTCTGCCGCCGCTCCTCTTCTCAACCCCTAGCACCGCCGCTCCTCCTCCTCTCCGTCTAACCCCATCACCATCTCCGCCTAACCCATCACCATTGGAGAGTTTGTGGTGGCCGGAACAACACTCCCGCAAGAAAGGAGTTGAAATAGAGATAAATGATTAGAAATGGAGATAGAAAGGGGGTTAGGCGGAGAGGAATGATATAAATGATTAGAACATCGATTAGAAATGGAGAAAATTCTTTAACAGTGGCTACAGTATATGGCTTTGGATGCAAATGTGGAGAACGCATTTGCTGAATGCGTTCTCCATATTTATTTAAAAAAATTATTGTCTGAAAAAATGAGAACGAATTTGCTAAATGCGTCCTCATAATTTTACATTTTTTTAATTCTGAAGAGATAAGGACGCATTTTCTAAATGTGTCCTCTATATTTGACTTTTTTTATTCTGTAAAAACGAGGACGCATGCGATTTAATCCTAGAACAGAGCCCTAATTCCCAAAAACGGATCCTTTATCCTAGTTTCCCTCTGCCATCGGATTCTTCTTTCCTCGTCGTGCCCAGGCCATCTTCTTTCTTCTTCGTCGGGCTCACGCCATTGGTCTCTCTCCCATCCTTCATTTGTCGCCATTTTCATCGCTGGGTTTGTATCTCTCCCAGCCTTCGTTCATATCTTCTTTTCATTTTTGTTAGATCTGCTATTTTTCTTTAGTGATTGTGAGTAAATTGTTGCTAAGTTTGTAGGTTAAGCCATCGGCCGGTCGTTACTGCCTTTCGCACCACCGTCGGACCAAAGTGTGGGACACACGCGCCGCCAGAAGCTCTGCGCATGGAAGTCACGCACCGCCAGAAGCTCCACACATGGAAGTCACGCGCCGCCAGAAGCTCTGAGTCTTCAAAAGCCTTTCCGCCACTGCTGAGACGAGGGGTACTTGAAAAAATATTGATTATATGAATGTGTTGAATGATTATGTGTGATTTGAATGATTATGCGTGGTTCGAATGATTATGTGTGGTTTGATTATATGAATGTGTTGAATGGGGATGTGTTATTATGGGTGAATTGATTGTGTGTGATTTTTTCACTAATTTTTTTTATTGAAGTTGTAGTAATAATTTAATTTTTGTGTTGTAATTGAGTTCAAATTGTATATTGTGAAGAGACATTACCGAAGTTGAAATATTGTATGTCAATTAGTAAGATAATCGATAATAGTGTATGGTTTGGTTGCCTGATGACAATTGAACAATGTATGGTTTAGGGTTTGAGGAGTTGATTGTATGTTGTTGAATAATACCGTCTTTCTGAATATGGAATTATATGTTCTATATTTGTATAATGCAGTTCTATGATGTTTTTTACGGTGTACTTGTACAAAGGGGGTCAGATTAAGTTTGATTTAAGTATTATGATCCTCCCATACCTGAGAAAAATGTGATTCTAGAATGGAGGTTAAGCCATTCCGAGTGAGTTGAATTAATTTTCAGAAGGCTTGGCATTGTAAGTGAGGGCTTTCTATTGAAAATCTATTATCGTTGTCCTGAACTGATTGGTTCGTCTATATACTATCAATGTCATAATGTGGAAGATGACGAGTCCACTGTGACCTTCTTCAACATTGTTGATTGAATGTCCTTATTCTCATTTGATCTTTACATTAATATGGAAAAGATGTCAAACATCATTGACCGTGTGGGTGATGTTAGCTCGGGCACGTTCATGTCGTTGTTGAGCAATGTTCACACTATACAACTTTGTCAACATTCTCACCCTCTGTACACTGCCAAGGTTTAGGAGAACCTTCTTTCATTGGTGAGTCGAGTCAACCCAGTGCGTACATCCATCTCAATTGCACTCAACCATCCACATGTCCTAGTATATATGGTGTGCATCATGAAGAGCTAGATGTCTTCGATGATGATTATGTGTGTGAAATTGGAGAGCATGTTATTTGTGATGGTGAGCATGTTGTTAGCGATGATGAAGATGAGGAAAGGGAACTTGAAGAAGAAAGTGAAGATGGCCGATCCTTATCAACTGATTTGAATCCAGGTGATGATGATGAATAAGTGGTGTACACGAACAATGTAGCCTCAATGTTCCATCTTATGGCGAATCCTAATACGGGGGCCTACTTTAGGGATTATGGGGGGCTTGATGAGGATGGGTATGACCCAACTGATTATGGGGAAAGACTTCCTAGTTATGCTCAAGCGACCGGTGACGTTGACTTTGGTATGTGATTCCGAAGTAAGCCAGAATTGGTAGAAGTTATTTCCAGGTGGAGTTCGATGATGAACAGGGAACACCGGGTCGTGGAGAGCAAGTCACATACATGGTATGCAAAATGTAATGACGTTGTTGAAGGAAGTGGCAATTGTCATTGAATTGTCAGAGCCAGCAAGAAGGCTACCCATGGGATATGGGAGATTACCAAATGGACAAGTAGTCGTAGTTGTACTGGTGTTAGTCGATTGAATTGTAAAACTAACTGACATCGCTAATGATCGCTCATTCCATTTGCCATCAGATTGATGTGAACCCTTTCTTCACAGTGAAGGATGTCCAAGTGCATGTGAAGGAGTTAAATGTGACCCTTTCCGACAAGAAGGCGTGGTATGCTCGCCAGAAGGCTATTGATTTGGTATTCGGAACTTGGGAGGAATCCTTTGTAATGTTTCCAACATTTATGGATGAGCTAGTCAGGGCCAATCCGTTCATAGTTGTTGATTAGGTAGACGTACCTGATAGAATACACAATTATATGTGTAGGAAATTTAAGTTTGTGTTATGGGCATTTAGTTAGGCTATTGAAGATTTTCGCCACTGCAGGCCAGTGATTAGTGTGGATGTGAGTCATTTGAGAAGCGCATACAAGGCCATAATGCCAGTTGTCGTGACACATGACGCGAATGATTACATACTACCCATTGCTTGTGCAATAGTTGATGCTAATACTATTGAGAGCTGGAACTGATTCATGCTCAAACTGCGACTCCATGTGGTAGGTGGTGATACTAGGCTAATCTGTATTATATCAGATTGTCATGATGGGATTTTGAATGCAATGAGACATATGGATGAGTGGATGGAGCCAGCAAGATACCACCTATTTTGCTTGAGGTATTTTCAGTCCAACTTCCTTAGTGCGGAGCGCGGGAAGTTCAAAATTGCGCATCTGAAGACTCTGGTTTGGCAGTTTGGTCGTGTCAGACAAGAAAGTAGGTGGAGAGAGTACAAGGAGGAGTTGGAGAGTCTTGAACCATCTGCTTGGGATTGGTTGAAATGCCATGATAGCAGTAAGTGGTGCCTCACTTTTGATGAGGGAGATCGTCGTTGGGGAATTCTTACAACTAATTTGTCAGAGAGTTACAACAAGTGTTTAAGGAGCGTACGACATCTCCCGATAATAGCATGTGTCAAAACCACTTTTGAACAAACAGTTGAAATGTTTGCACAAAGGCTAATGAATGCCAGAATTTGGAGGTACTTTTTTGATACATTATATTTCATTATGTGTTCTTGGATTAGGTGTAGTATTCTAGAATTGATTTAGAATTACGTAGGATTTGGAAAAAGTTTCAAAAGCAAGACACTTGGGAACAAGGACATGGTGTGACCGTGTATGGTCAGGCATCGCACACTTATAAGGTTGTGACAAGGACCATTGATGGAAGCATGTGTGAGAGCCAATACACTGTGAAATACCAGAGAAAGGAGTGTAGTTGTCGCGAATGGAATTTTTTTATTTCCCTTGTTCCCATGCATTGGTTGTTTATAGGTATAAGCGTGACGATCCGTCTACTCTCTGTGACAAGGTATATCACACGACCACCTTGTGCAACAATATAGTGAGGGTTTCATGCCTCTCCGTGATCCATCACTATGGCAACACGCCAACTGGAGGTTGATTCCCAATATTGAAAAGTTTCGTAACAGGAGGCATGGTCAGTTTGCGGAGAGAAGGATAAGGAATCAAATGGATGGGAGATTGTCGGGTGATTGCAGAGGCATCCGTGGCGAGGATGTGCTTAGGGTCTTGTTTGTAATATGTAGTTTCTAGAGATCCTTATGTTTTGTTTAGACCACTATCTATTATATGATATTATGTAGTTATCTAGCTTGTTATGTTAAATTCACTCGTTAAAGGAGTGTAATTGATTGTGTGGATTTGTATTATGTGTATTGTGCAATTGAAGCTAATTTTTTATTTGGTTTTAATGTTTATTACATGTAATAGTATTGATTTTCGTGGAAATATAGATTGATCATTTTTCAATGTGATTTTGATTTTCACCAGGGATACACCATGTATCATCCGAGACTCATTAAAGAGGAGTTGCTTTATCTTCACCGGGATCATCGTTCACGTGCTCTATGCAATGGTCAATTGGAGAATGAGGCATTGTAGGTGAGACGGTGTGATGAGGCTTGTTGGATTGGTGGGATACCTGATCAAGTGATGCGCTATGTGCGTGAGTCTGGCTTCCAGGGACTATTAAATTATGCACCAATTCACATCGACCATTCGCTTATCACTACGTTAGTTTAGCGCTGGAGACCAGAGATGCACACGTTTCACCTGCCGAAGAGGGAGACTACTGTCACGTTGTAGGATGTGGGCATCCTTTGGGGTCTACCAATCAATGGCATGGCAACCACTGGAGTAGACACAAGCAGGCACATGAATGAGTGGCAGATATTATGCATCAACTACTTGGGGGCTACACCAGACACTAGTGACATCAAAGGGGGGTCGCATAAGGGCCAGCTGGTTGGGAAACTTGTTGCGCAGTCCATTTCTTATTGATGCTACTGAGGTAGATTGTCAGCAGTGGGCAAGGGTATTCATTCTACTATTGGTTGGAGGATTGCTCATGTGTGACACATCCGGGCACCTAATCCCTCTTCTCTATTTTTCGATACTCATGGACTTAGATGCAACACGACAATACAATTGGGGGAGTGCAATTTTGGCACACTTGTACAGGAGCTTATGTGACGCTGCAATTCCACAAGTAAAATCCATATCTGGGCCACTAGTCCTACTACATGTAGCATTGTTGGTTAAACTTGTTGATTGGACACGTGTCCATAATGACCTCTAACATTATATTATATATTTTTATTTTTATTGTCAGTTGTGAGCATATGAGCGAATACCAACCATCCGTCCTGCCGGACGACTTCCATTGACCGTCACCATGAGTGCTCTTGGGTCCAGGTTCGTATTCAATTAGTAATGACACAATTGTGACCAGGTTTGTATTCAATTAGTAATGACACAATTTTTAAACCTTTTTAATTACTATGACTAACTACTATTATTCATTCTGTTCCTCACAGGTGGAGAGCCGGGTACAATTTATCACAATCACCCATGCATATACTAAAAGTGTACTAACATCTCTCTATGACAGTCAGGTATAAAGTAATTTGGATTTCCTTTTTTTTTTTGAACTAAAAGAAAAAAAGGCATTTCTTTCCTAACCACAAAAATTGTCTATTATGCCAGTTTATTTGAAAGCCATACACTAAAGATGTCATGCAACATCTCCCACAATATTGTACAACTGATAGCAACAACTGGCTATTATGTGTTGACCTCATTTGTTGGCACGTCGTGGAGTATCATCATGTTCATCGTGTTCTCAGGAAATTTGGCCTTATCCAGACAATACCCACGTAGTTGGTCATTAAGGATGAACACAAAGTGCGTCATACTAGAGATTGTTGGGGGAGGTCAGGAATGGATTTACGTGTTGAACTGAGAAGATATCTTAATGTGTGGGAACACCGAGCAGAGCACCGAATTAATGCTATTGGGTTAGCAGATCCATATTCACCCGATCGAGAATACATGGAGTGGTATTTTCGCAGAACAGTGACCCTGATTAATTCGCCAGGACGACGCCAAACGGTTACGGAGGGGTTTCATGGATAGAGCGACTCTGGAGTATATGGTATTTACTAAATTTCTCATAGTATCAACAAATAATACTTCAGACCTTCTCGTTTTTGAATATCTAACATATTTATCTCATTATGTAGTTGCAGACAATGTCCGAGATGTGCCTTATGTTAGATATTAATTTGGATGAATGTCCCTCACGTTTCGCGAACGTTATTAGGGGGGTACGTGTTATTGTCACGCGTACTCTAGAATATGCGCATAATCCCTCCAGACTGCAGTATTATTAGCCACATGTGCACACCGAGGGACCTCCCCTTGTGTGAGATACAATGAAATCAGAAGCCAGCGTACAGTTCCTTCTGGTTGACAGGGTGGTCGATGACCACGTGCTCCCGGACCTACTGCACACATTGGTTCATCTCAAGACAGACCCTCACATGCGAGTCCAACCCATGATAGACCATCAGATGGTGGACCCTCATACTCCAACACTACTCCACCTGATTCTACTGCATACCGTACTCCCACTGCTAGTCATGTGTATATATCGCCTACTGCTCCATTACATACAGGTAGCGTTCCTCACGTCCAATATGATTTGGATGAGGATGCATTAGACGATATGGAGGAAGACTTTACAGAGGGAGTTCGGCATGACGACATACATGTTTCTACTCATATGGCGGTTCCTCGAAGCACATCCTTCATCATACGTCCGCCCCCATGTGGAATAGGTGGAAAGCTTTGCGGAGGGCGTCATTAGTACCTTACATGTCGTTGGACATTCATTTCGTTACGTTTATACCTATTTATTTGGTACTTGTTCTTCGAATATTGTATCACTGAATCAATTCGTTTTTTTTACTCTATTTCATGTTTATTTTGTTTATTTAAATTAGTTAGTAGTGGGAAAAGAGGAAAATTTAAATTATTTTTTTTGCATACAACTCTAAGTTATTTAAATTATAAAAAATCTGAAATTTTAAAATTAAAATTTCAATACATTTTTAACTTCAGATTTTTTTATAATTCACTCATTTTCTGTATTTCAGAATATTTTAAAAAATGAAATACAAACATTCAAATTTATAGGAAATATGACATTCAAAATTTATTCTCATAAATTTTAAATAGGACAATCAAAATTTTTCATTATCTTTATTCTAGTAAATAGGATGTTCAAATTTTATTATCATAAATTTCAAAAAGGACTTTCAAATTCTTCCAATGCATTTATCACGATGAAAATTTAAAAATATAAAGCAGTTAGAGGACGCATTCTTCATGCGGGACGACGATTTTTTAAAAAAAAGGAAAAGCAGCTACAGGACGCATCTTTTTTTTAAAAAAAAAATTCATCGTCCCGCATGAAGAGTCCTATATTTATTTATTTATTTGCAGAGAATGCGTCCTTTAGTTGCTTTTCTTTTTTAAAAAAAAAAATTGTCGGCCCGTATGAAGAATGCGTCCTCTTCATGCGATGCAAAAAAAAAGAAGAAATTAAATACTGAACGCGTCATCTTCATGCGGGACGACGAAGTTTTTTTAAAGAAGGAAAAGCAGCTAGAGGACGCATTCGGAATTCTCTGAATGCGTCCTCTTCATGCGCTGCAAAAAAAAAAAATTAAATAGAGGACTTTTCATGCGGGACGACGATAATTTTTTTAAAAAAGGAAAAACAGCTATATGACGCATTCTCTAAATGCGTCATCCATATATGTGTCCGAGTTTGAAATTTTGCATAGTTGCAACCGGGCCTCATTCAACATGCACCATAAAAGAAAGCCGAGTGGATGGAGAGAAATGGAGATAGAAAAGGTAAAGTAGTATTTTCATATTTTATTTTATTTTTTAATTTTTAAACTTGGGGGTATTGTGGTCTTTTCATCAATTTCCGTCAAATTGTTTGTTAACAATTCGGTCAACGTTTTCCAGGGTTATTTTTGCACTTTCAGATTTTACAAGGTAATTTCTGCACTTTTGCCCAAAACATAGGGTTAAAAATGCACTTCACTCTAGAAAAAAATCAAGATAAAATTTTCGTATTGCATTAATAGAGTCACAAACTTATAGCTACTGCACGTTTCATAATAATTTTTTAATAATGCAACTAAAATCTTTTACCTTTTCGTAGTTTTATTTCAACTTCATATTTCCATATGCCTATGAAAAGAAGGTCTTTCTTAAGACTTTGTCTTTTTATACGACTTTGTCTTTTTATACGACTTTATTTTATTTTTGTTAACTAATATTTAGAAATGACATATTTTAGTACATATCAATATGCGATTGGCAATAGCATTAAAAAATGAGTTCGTCTCTTGAAAGACCTATTTCCATAAGTTATATAAAGACCAAGGTTTAAATTGCAAATTAGAAGAAATCAAGATAAAATTTTTGGGTTGCATTAATCAGATCATAAACTTATAACTATTGCACGTGGTACGATAAATTTTTAATATTGCAACTAATACATTTTATCTTCTATAATTCTAATTCAATCTCGTATTTCCATATGCCTATCAAAATGTACAATTATTTATATAATAATATTCAAATTGACGTCCGGTGTTAATGTGTTATCCCGTTACTTTTACTGCTTACTGCTAAACATGAAAATTCTTTAATTAGTGATAATAATCAACCCTAATTATTTAGGACCCAGTTTGTCTAAAATTTTGTATACCATGAATTAGGGTTTAAGCCGAGGTTCTTCTTCTTCTACAGAAGCTGTTCCTTCTTCATTTGGATAGTTCTGACGAAGAATTCCTCTCCCCATTTTGCTCCTTCCGCCGCCGCTCCGCCTCATCCGTCGAATTCACCTCCGTATCCAGGTATGCTTAGTTAACTGTTAATTAGCTAGATAATTTCCTTGTTTCTACTACCTATGGATTCTAGGCCAGTTGTAATTTCTCAAATTGTGGGTTAAGTTTATGATTGCGCTTTGCTTCATATTCTGCAGAGTGTTTATTAATGGGGAATAAGAAGAAAGAATCCGGTTCTCTTGAGGGTGTTAGTATTGTAGAAAACAATTTTGGGGAAGAACCCTCAAAGAAGAAACCAAAGAAGGAGAAAAAGAGGAAGGAAACTGAAAGGGACGGTTCTGTGGATGCCCCTTCAACATCAAACAATGACAGTAATGCCACTGCTTCTGTGAAGCCTATGGAGAGGATGAAGAAAAGAAGAGCACTTGATAAACTGAGGCACCGTGGTGATTCTGATAAACCGGATAAAATGGTGCGTGGGGATAGAGGAAATGAGAGTAGAAGCAATGAGGAAGTGGCCGAAGAGGGGGGTTCTAGTGGTGGTAGTAGTGCGTTGCCTGAGTTTCATATAGGTGTGTTCAAAGACCTGGCTTCTGCGGATGCCGGTGTTAGAGAAGCTGCAGCAATGACGCTGGTGCTGGAGCTTGTGGCAGTTCAGACAGCGTATGATAAGGTTGAGAATAAGGAAGAAGTGGATGGTAAGTTGAAATTGGAAGCTGAGAAGGATGATGGATTGAATAACTGTGCCCCTTCTGTGAGATATGCTGTTCGCAGGCTTATTCGGGGAGTTTCTTCATCTAGAGAGGTGTTTTTCCATTCTTTCTGTCCTGATTTTTGAAGGATATAGGATTTTGCTTAACTTATGCTGGAGTTTGAGATAATTAATTGGGTTGGTGGTGTTGTGATTTGTGTTTATGGCAGTGTGCAAGACAGGGATTTGCATTAGGCTTGACTATGTTGGTCGGTGCAGTTACTACAATTAAAGTGGATTCGCTCTTGAAGCTAATTGTTAGTTTGTTGGAAGTTAATTCTTCCATGAAAGGCCAGGTTTGTATTATTCATCTCTCTTTGTTTTTTATTTACAGGATGATTTTGTCGTGATGTTAACTTGTATCCACTCAATTTGTGAACAGGAACAAAGGGACTGTCTCCTGGGTCGCTTGTTTGCTTATGGGGCCATTTCAAGATCAGGGCGATTAACGAAAGACAGGTCTCCATGTCTCAAGGAATTTATTAGTTCTCTCATTGCCTTGGCATCGAAGAAACGATACCTGCAAGAGCCTGCTGTCTCGGTCCTTCTGGAATTAGTTGAAAAGGTGATTTATTCTTGTGTTTAGACTATTGATTTCTGTTTGATGAAAATGGGGCTCTTATGAAATTTGTGATTTGGTGGTGAATGAGATGGATTTATGTTTTAGTAAACTCTTTCTCGATTTTCAATACGTATGGAATCTTTGAAGGTTTCTCACTAGTTTAATCTCTATATAGATTTTTTTAAAGCTCATTCCTTCCATAGATGCATTGCAGTCACATGAAACTATTTTTGTATGAAAGCTCAATATTTTCTTTTGTCTTTTTTGGCTTTCAAATTTCATGTCTTAGATGCTTCCTGTGGTTTGCTCTTATCTTCTGGTTTCCGTCTAATTGTTGAAATATACTTGTGACCTTTCAGCTATCTGTCGAGACTTTAGTAGATGATGTTTTTGAAGTTCAAGGACTTAGGGAATGGTTTGATGGGTCAACGGTGAGTGGGAATCCTGATGCGTTGTTCCTGGCACTTAAGATTCGTGAGAAGATTGGCGTTGATCATGGAATATTTGGCAAACTATTGCCATCTGAATACAGCCCAAATAGGCTTTTCTCTGTTGAATCTCTCTCCTTGCTAGCGACTTGCTTGAAGGTGATTGGAGTTGATTCTTCTCTTCCAACTGTTGTTGAGACCATTTATGTACATGACAAATTTTTTTACGTTGACCATGTGGTGTATTTCAGGAGTCCACATTCTGTCAGCCTCGTGTTCATAGTGTCTGGCCTGTTCTGGTTAATATTCTCTTACCGCATACAGTCTCTCAAGATGTAGATTTAGCATCGATAACCAATTCAACTAAGAAGCACAAAAAAGGTCGCAAGAGCGGTTTAGCTGTAGAAGATACCGGGAAGAATCTCCAATGCTTCATTGAGGTTATTATTGAAGGGTCGCTTCTAATATCCTCTCATGACCGTAAACATTTGGCTTTTGACATTCTGCTGATGCTATTCCCCCGGCTGCCTCCTTCATGTGTTCCAATTGTATTATCTTACAAATTTATCCAGTGTCTTATGGATGTACTGTCTACTAAGGATTCCTGGCTTTACAAAGTTGTTCAACATTTTCTTAAAGAATTGACTGAATGGGTGAAGGACGATGATGGTAAACGAGTCGCAGTTATAATGGCCATACAGAAGCATAGCAATGGGAAGTTTGATAACATAACTAGAACAAAGGTGGTTAAAGATTTGATGGCCGAGTTCAAGTCTGAATCTGGCTGCTTATTGTTTGTTCAGGATTTAGTTAACATGTTTCTGGATGAAAACCGGGTTTCAGAGGAACCTTCTGATCAAAGTCAAACAACAGATGATAATTCGGAGATTGGTTCAGTAGAAGATAAGGATCCTGCTGGGACGACAGGAAACTCTGAGTTCTTGAAAAGTTGGGTTATTGATTCTCTTTCCTCTGTTCTGAAACATGCAAAACTAGATCCAGAGGCTAGGTTTCGAGTGCAAAAAGAAATTCTGAAGTTTCTGGCTGTTCAGGGTCTTTTCAGTTCCGCTCTTGGCACCGAAGTGACCTCATTTGAACTAGGAGAAAAGTTTCGGTGGCCAAAATCAGTCATATCTAATGGTCTTTCAAGGATGTGCATCCAACAGCTTGAATCATTATTTGCTAATGCTCAAAAAGTTGAAGGCTCTCAAGCTATAGCAAGCAGTCCTGAATCTGATCTTGGTGCTTATTTCATGCGGTTTCTTGGCACTCTATGTAGCATCCCCTCAGTATCACTGTTTAGGGTCTTGGACGAAGATGATGAAAGGGCATTTAAGAAATTGCAATCTATGGAAGCTCAATTGGCAAGAGAGGTACTATTCATTCTTTCTCACTATACTATTTATTTTGCATATCTAGCAATCTGATTGCAGTCCTGTACTTTGAACTCTTCTTAGAAAACTGTTGACATCAAACTACAATGATGACAGGAGAGGAACTGCGGTATAAGCAAAGATGTTAATAAACTACATGCTCTGAGACACTTGCTTATCCAGTTGCTGCTCCAAATTTTACTTCGACCTGGGGAATTCCACGAGGCTGCAGCAGAACTTATCATATGCTGTAAGAGAGCTTTTGGCACTTCTGATCTTAATGAGTCCTCTGGAGAGGATGAGTTGAATGTTGAGGATGCACCCAACATAATGGATGTACTTGTTGATACAATGCTCTCTCTGCTGCCTCAGTCCTCTGCTCCTCTAAGATCGGCTGTTGAGCAGGTACATGGCTGAAATATGAGCTTGATTCCTTTGTGCTTATTAGATTTTTTCAATGAGATGTTGGTTAAGACAGAGACAATATTTGGTTTTATTTGTTTATTTTAATCTTGGCTTTTGATGAATTGAAGATTATTTTGGTGTAGTATTTGTTACCCATTTAGTTTATTTCAAGCATGCATCTAGCATGTCTTTGCATTGAAATGAGACTTGCATTAAGAGCAATTGAATACCGTGACATGCCAATTCTTAGAGTTGTACTTGAGGTTAATATTTTGAATTGATTATAGAACTTCTTTGTTGGTAGAGTTTCTGTTTTATTTGTCAGTTCTAAGCTTGAAACATGGCACTCTTCTCCTTGTTTGTTATTCACTTCACTGGTGGTAATTTTATTACTGTGATCATTAACCAAGTGGTATCTTTCTTTAGGTTTTCAAATACTTCTCTCATGATGTAACGGAAGATGGATTAATCCGAATGTTAAGGGTTATAAAAAAAGATCTGAAACCTGCTAGACACCAGGATCCGGGTAGTGGAGATGATGATGATGGAGACGAGGATGATCTTCTGGATATTGAAGAAGAGGAGGAATCTGATGATGAATCTGAGACAGGTGATACAGCCGACACTGATGATTCTGAGGCAGTGGGCGGTGGAGTTGAGGTAGGAAGTGCTGAGCCTGCGGATGCTGAGTCTTCTGATGAATCGGATGGGGGCATGGATGATGAGGCAATGTTCAGGATGGATACCTACCTAGCACGTATTTTTAAGGAAAAAAGGAATCAAGCTGGAAGTGAAACAGCCCAATCCCAGCTTGTACTTTTTAAACTCCGAGTTCTATCTTTGCTGGAGATTTATCTACATGAGAATCCAGGCAAGTAAATCTACTTCTTAATCAGGTTATTGTTGTTGAAGTATATTGTGAATAGGGGCCTCCTTTTATGATTGCTGTCTCTGGACTTTCCAAACACAGACAACTTGAAATGATGGAAATATAATCAGCAATTACGCTTACTCCCTCTGGTCCCTTTATAATGGTTCCAACTTTTGGACACTTTTTTTAGGGAAGGAAAATGAATGGTAAAGATTGCATTGGAAGTGTAGAAAGTAAAAGGTGTGGATGAAAACAATGTAGGATTTAATAAAGGGGAAGGAGCCAATATAAAAAAACCACTTTTAGTAAATCCTAGATTGTTTCCGAGGACTGGAGGGAGTGTCTCTGATGCCAAAAAGGAAAGTGAGCCATTATTAACCATCCCAAAGAGGACTGGAGGGAGTATCTCTAATGCTAATATATTCTCATCTTCCAAAGTCACTTTTCATCATTCTTAACACAAGTGTGTGTATGGTTGTGCATTTCAGAAAAACGTTCTTCATCAGTCCCAGTAAACTTCTATTATGTTTTGTTAATGGATTTCTTAATTGATTCGGGAATCCTTTGTTGCTTAGTATGCTTGATTTAGTTCCGCTGCAAATGCTTGGAGCAATATTTTTCTTGAAAACTCTTAGAAGAATTCTGAGCTCGTGATTTACCTTTCAATTATTGCTATTTTACTGTAGGTAAGCCACAGGTTCTGAAAGTTTTCTCGAGCCTGGCTCAGGCATTTGTAAATCCGCACAGCACAGAAGGTAGTGAACAGCTTGGTCAGCGTATTTGGGGTATTCTGCAGAAGAAGATTTTCAAAGCCAAGGAGTTTCCCCGGGGTGAGGCCGTAGAGCTCTCTGTACTCGAATCTCTTCTCGAAAAGAAACTAAAGCTGGCAGCGAAACCATTCAAGAAAAAGAAATCTGCTCCCAGTTCATCAAGTAAGAAGCAATCAGCATCTTGGAATCGGTACAAAATGATCAATTCCCTAGCAAAAGATTCAACATTTTGGATTCTGAAAGTCATCAATGCAAGAAACTTCTCAATATCTGAACTTCAAAAGGTCCTTGACATCTTCAAAGGTATGTTGAACTCCTATTTCGACAGCAAAAAGTACCAAATGAAGTCGGAATTCTTGAAAGAGATCTTCAAAAGACGACCCTGGATTGGGCATAATCTCCTCGGCTTCCTACTGGAGAAATGTACCAGTGCCAAGTCACAGTTCCGCAGAGTGGAAGCTCTAGATCTGATATCCGAGGTACTGAGATCACTCACAGTTAGCACTGATAATGATGGCAAGGCAGATTCGACGAAAATGTTGAAGAATCACTTTCCACAATTATATCATCTTATCAAGGAATTTGTGACAAACATGCCAGAAAAGCATGCAAGACGAGCAGAAGTGCGCAAATTCTGTGGCAGGGTCTTCCAGATATTGAAGAGTCAAAAGCTGACAGCTCTGTTTCTGAAAGCGTTGGAGCCCGACGTCCGCGCTGCGTGCGAAACCCATGTAGGTGATGCATTTCTAGCTTTCGAAAAGCAGTAAGACACTTTAGGATTGCATTTATCTTGGCTATTCTCATATATGCAAATGAGACTAGAAATCTTTGTTTTGGTGCTCTTGGATATGGTTAATGCCTCAATTTTGGATTGCTGTTATGCTTCAATTTTGCTGTTTCTTGTGACATTTTTTGCCTTTTGTATTTGGTGACTGAATCTATTTATTGATTATTATAGAACATGGTTCATTGATCATTTGTGCTCTTCAATTTTGATGGTGCGTGTTGTTTTTTTCAAACTTGCTGCTCTTCACCAGTAATAATACTAGGTTGTCGCCATCGAGTCAACCTACGCACTTATTTAGAAGGTGCAAGTTTCTGGGTCAACCATGACCTGCAAAAATTGAGATGGAGAAAAGGGGTGCGGCTAGAATTTGGGAGTTCACACTTTTTAGTAGTACTACTGTACTTGATTATATGGTTGGGCATCAGCCGTGTATTTTAAAAAAATGGTGAAAAATGTGCATCTTGAGATTAGATGGAGGGAGGAATGAATGGTATGAATCTTAAGTGATGACATTCCCTCTATCCCTAATCAAGATATTTAGGGATGTTAGACGTAGCAATTGAAAAGGAATGGAAGTTAGTGGTTGTGCTTGATTGGAATTTTATATTTGGCAACAGGAAAGATGGGAACTTTTCAGCCGAGATATTTACACTGATAAGAAAAGTACGCACTACTTTGCTGGTCGAGATGATATCAAGCTTGTTTGACTGAGGTATGAGAAGAGATAAGGCTATTTGGAAGCATCATCTAGAATCTCAATCATATAACATGGACAACTTCCTGTTTCGTTTCCAATTTTTGTCCACCAGGAGATGGCCACACATACAGTTCCTCTCATCCCTCGTCTTAAAAATGAAGCCCAGATTAACTTGGGTGCAAAATATGATGTTCCCTGTATTGGATTCCCCCTCAAGCAATCGCTTTTAATACGATCGAGAGCAATAAGATTTATAAAGACTTGGACATTGCAACACTAGAAAGGAAAGAAGATGATTTGCAGAAAATGACACAGCAATTGAGGAACAAATGAAGCTATAATATTAGAGCGGTAAGAGCTGTACAAAGTGGTGCCTCTCAAACTATCTACAATCTCTCCTATTCTAGAGTACCATTGGAGCAGTTGGATACCAAACTAATCTTGGCAAAATCTCAATGTTAGACTTCAAGTCACTACTACCAACTTATGCTTCCCCAAAACACACTAAAGCTAACCTCGTCCGATCTTCACTTCCAACAGGATCCAGTACCCAGATGCTCAAGGGGATCAAGATTGAGCATCATCTGCATCGGAATCACTTCCAGAGGAACTGCCAGAATCGGAATCTGTAGACACAACCGCAAAAGCTCACAAGCATCAGCATTCCTATTCAACACAGAACCATAACCTAAATAACTAGCAACGCAACAAGAGTCTGAAACTGTACCACTAGAAGACGACGAATCACTGCCTGAGCTGCTGGAACTGCTTGAACTACTACTGCCTCCACCATTGCCGCCATTGCCTTGTTCTGGAGCAATGCCTTCATCTTTCAAGATCTCCACAGGAGGGAAGCTGGTCACGGGCATGTCATCGTCAATATCCACATCATCCTCATCTGCAGCTTCCTTCTTAGCAACCTTCTTAGGTGAATTCTTTGGAGAGCTCTTGGGCGAATCATTCCTATCGCTCATCGCACCCTAAACCAACAAATTATAAGCAAGAATTAAACATTTGAACCCAAAAACGGGTTTAACCTACTACGTATCAAAGAAGAAGTGGCACATTGTGAATTACCTCATCCATGTCAGCATGCGAAGTACTTGGAGCAGCAATCGGAGTGACTGGATTCCCCATTAAAGCCTGCCTCTTGGTCTTGCTGACCATCTTCTTCCAGTTAGTCACAAAGCGATCGAGCTCCCAGAGCGTCTCAGTATCAAGAGCTTCGATGTCAAGCTCAATTTCATCGCCATCTTGAGCCAAATCCCCATTGCGCTTCTTAACGATAGCAACCAGTTGGTGCATTTTCTCCTGGGGCAAATTCTGCAGCCCAATACCGAGCTTATGCTTCTCCTCCATACTCATCTCTCTCTTAACCGGATCCTTCGCCCGTGGCTTCGGCTGCTTCTGCACTGAAGCCCTAAACACCTCTTGCGACTTCACCGGTGCAGACCCCATTGGAGATGGAGATGGAGCAGGTGATTGAGGTTTCGGTGGGGCAACAGGCTGCGGAGGGAGTGGATGCGACGGTGTTGAAGCACTCGAATGTGCCTGCATTCTCTCCTGCCTCTTGAACACAGGGATGTTCTTGATCTTCTTGGGTCTTTCAGGGGTCGGTATATGATCCCAGGAACTACCCTGCAATTCCTCTACCTGAGCTCCTCCATAACCGCCACTACTACCGCCCACAGCCACTGGAGCAATGAGATTAAACTCCTTCCTAACACCACCGCCGATTTGCTCCTGGATTGGTCTAAACAAATCCTCAAATTTATCCAAGAAGAGCTCCGCCAAGCCATTGACAGGATCAGTTTTAGGGTTGTATAATAGTGCATTGTTGAACGTCAGCCGCACATCCGCAGCAAATTCCACAGGTGTGATGTACCTCCCTTTGGCAAGATTGGTTTTAACAGTGCCCAAATCCATTGGGCACTTGACAATCTGATGATAATCGTGAAGCCCAAGAAGCTTCGCATCCACAGGCGTATTGAATATCCTGCAGTTCTTGGGTTTCATAATCTTCGAGAGTAACTGCTTACATTCCTTTAACAGACGCTCATTGTCCGCGGTAATGTCACCACCGACATTCCCCAAATTACCCCTCTCCATTCCATTGGAAAATCTCTTTGCCTCTCTGTTAGATCCGGAGCTAGCCGGCAACGGCCGTTTAACACCTCCAGAAGGCTTCTTCGATTTGGGGTGAAATCTAGGGTTGTTGGGAATTCCGCCGCTCAATTGACCCGACTCGATTCGATCTTGGAGATTCCGGATCTGTTCGAGCTCCGAGACAAACTGTTTCTGGAGCTCCAAGAGTTCGGTCTTGGTTTTGGACGACAAGTCGTACCTCACGAGACCGCCGAGATCCATTCCGTTGCGGTTGATCTCTGCGGAGGGCTTCTGGTTGAAGGAGTAGGCGTCATCGGACGCCGTCTGCGTCACGGCCGGCGAGTAGTCGCGGTGGCTACGGCCGTTGGCTGATTGCTGATGAAATTGCTTCTGCTTCTTGCTAGGATTAGGGCTAGGGTTCAAGTATGGTAGCTTCCCCATGAATCCGCCGCCAGATTGCGCCCAGGTCGGTTCATTCCCGCTCGCTAAGACGGCAGAGGCCATAGCTTGCACCGTCGGATTTGATCGATTGCTGTAAAACACATGAAATTGCTAGAGCGTATGCTCCACGCGCTGGTCCGATTTCGCGGCGAGAATCCCGATCTGCGATCTCCAATCTCCGGCGAAAGTTTACTGTACGACGATCGGCCGGATTCGGGCTTATGATGACCGGAAAATTTTCCGGTGTGAAATTGGGGAAATTGAGATGGGTTAGGGTTTGGATGGATTGAGCGAGTAATGAGAGGGGGAGGGGGAGGCTTCTTAAAGGCGATGAGATCTGCCCGGGGTTTTTTCGGGCAGGTTCAGGACCGTGGATCTCGGGGAGCTTCTTCATCCGACGGTGGATGGGAGTTTGTTAACTGTGTGAGGCTTGTGACCGGGACGTCTGGCATGAACGGCGGAGATTGAAGAGGCGGGACACGTGGAGGGATAGAGTGCGTTGGATCTTGTGGGCCCTTACGAAGGAGGGACGCGTACGTCATCTTGTTTTAAGTGAAATTTGGGTCGCATGTGTCTACAATTTTAGGGTTTTCGGAGGAAGTTGAGGGTGTGGTCCCAAAGGGCGGGTGACGTGGATTTGGCTGAGTAAAGGCGTGAAGTTGAAGGAAACGCGCTGTGGCATGTGGGGTGTGAACTGTTGACGTGTCAGTAAAAGATCATTGTAAAACGGGGCTATTTTGGTCATTTGGGTAGGAAATTTGAAGTGAAAAGTTGAGATCAAATTCACACTTATGTTCTTTTTATATATTGATATATTTTTATTTTTTTACAAGATTTCCTTAATTTTAAGGCAAAGTCAAAGTTATGAGAAAAATCTTCTTTAGTATGTTTATGGAAAGATGAAATTAATTAAAATAATAAAAAGTAAAATATTTTAGTTAAAATATTAAAAAATTATTATTCAAAATATAGTATTTATAAGAGTTTATAACCTGATTCATGCAACTCAAATATTTTATCTTCATTTATTCTATTTGCACTTAAAAAAATAAGAACAAGAACTGTGGTAAAAAAAATTTACCTCGGTTATTTTCCCAGGTAAAATGAGCAAAGTAATAAGATCTGTTTATTGTAGTAAATCTTGGTATTTCCATGAGTTTTGAAAGACGGACTCACGCAATAATCTCTTTTAAAATTTTCTCCGTCATCAATTAATTTTTCCTATTACGTTATATTTAAAATATATTTGAATATAAATGATCCGACAAAAATGGCTTATTAACAAGTACAAGATGCTACGCCATTGCTATCCCATGTAGTATGAAGACAAGATAATACGGATAAGTAGTAGTATTACGATCACTCAATTCATATACAATACCGTCTGACTCTTAAAAAATGATCTTTTCATAAGTTATGAAAATATTAAAGTTTAAAGTGTAAATATAAAAAAAATGATGATAAAATTTTTGGGGGCAAAGTCTTGGGAAAGACGGTCTTTCCATAGCCTTATGGAAAGACGAAGTATAATTAAAATTATAAAAGTTAAAAGGTCTTACTTGTAATATTAAAATTTTAGTATGCAACATGTTGTAGTTATAACATTTATAACCCGGTTCATGTAACCCAAAAATTTTATCTTCATTTATTCTAATTTACACTTTAAACCTTGGTCTTTCCATAACTTATGGAAAAACCGTATTTCAAGAGATGGACTCATTTTTGGGTTGCATGGATCGGGTTATAAACTTTATAATTACCATATGTTGCATAATAAATTTTTAATATTGCAACGAAAATCTTTTACCTTTTATTATTCTAATTGAACCCCATATTTTCATAGGCATATGAAAAGACGGTCTTTCCCAAGACTTTGCTATACAGTATATTCGGAAAAGAATAATAAACAAAGAGAAAGTCTAAGGAAAGATGGTATTTCCATAATTGCATGGACAGTCCACAGTGTCTTTTACCTAAAATATCGTGAATTTTTTATAAAATTTAAATATTGTATTTTAAAAGTTAAAATAAGTATGTTAAAGTTTTGGGAAAGACTGTCTTTCCATAGGCTTTTGGAAAGACGGAGTTTAATTAGAATAATAAAAGTTAAAATGTCTTAGTTGCAATATTAATAATTTATTATACAACATGTAGTTGTTATAAAGCCTATAACTCGATTCATGCAACCCGAATATTTTATCTTTATTTCTTCTAATTTGCACTTTAAACCTTAGTTTTTTCATGATTTATGAAAAAATCGTCTTTCAAGATTTTGTTAGAATCGCCGTAACATCTATTTTCATAATATCAACATTTTATTATTTTTAAATGTGCACAAGTAAATATATTAACAGTCAAAAATAATTTTGGTCAAATTACAAAGGTCAAATTACAAAAGTCAACATGTGCAAATACAGCTGGGACGGAGGGAGTATAATTTTGTAAATATTTTAATTGTACTTTTAACTACGGCTTTAAATTTAACAAGTTGAGTGTTAAGATCCCAGCCAATGCTTCCTGGATTGCCAAGAGTTTTGGAAAATGCAGGGACAGAGTACTGGACTTGGAGGCATGGCAAAAACAAACCAGACTTCAAACGTTCAGCATCAGGCATGTTTATGAGGAGCTGAAGTAGGTGCAGCCAAAAATGGCTTGGAGAAAACTCCTCTTCAACGACTATCCACCGCCACGAGCAAAATTTACTCTATGGTTGTGCTATTTTCAGAGATTGGCAACGAAAGATAGATTGGCCAGGTTCGGCATAAGCACGGGTAAAAAATGCAGTTTCTGCGGCAGGGAGGAAACGTTACAGCATATATTCTTTGCTTGCCCTAAAACTAAGAAAATCTGGAGGGAACTGCTGCGATGGTTGAACATGGCGAGAGAACCCGGTACGTGGGATGAGGAGATAGCATGGCTGGTGCAAAAATGTCGAGGCAAGGGAAGAAAACTCCAGCTCATGAAGATAGAAGTAGCATAAACCATCTACTGGACGTGGAAGAGGAGAAATGAAGTGTGCTTCCATAAACAGGAATTGTAAGTAAAATTATAGAGTGTGTAGTATATAGAGCTTGGGTTAAACTAAAGTTGAAAGCGTTATGTGCTCAGCCTATGGTAGATTTTGACTGATATAGGGCCTCTGTAACATGGAGTTTGTGCATATTTTGAAAAGAAATGGAAGTTTTACCGAGTTTCAAAGAAAATGACTTTAATTTTTTTTTTATAATTATACTTTTACATGTTTATATTTTTCAAATGAAATAAAGTAAACGCACAGTTCGAGTAGTATGTGATCGAAGTTGAATATCAATAAATAAATTTTATTTTCCACCGAATAAAATTTTATATACTACTTATTTATATAAATATGAATAAGTAGTATAAAGTAAAAACTTTACTCGTAACTTCAAATTGAAATCCGCTCGAACGTGATGCTACCCTATACACCCCAATTGCATTTTTCAAGTTCGGTTTCCGATTTACATTTCTTACTTCTATGTAACCAACTCTAGGTTACTCTAGAGCATGTACTCGCTTTCCAAAATTTCACCCAAAAAATATATTATTTTATAATTCTATATTTATGCAAGAAAAAAAATATTATGTATTTTGGAGCAATGGATTGTACAGGTTGACACAAATTTGGGCCATTGTGTAAAAGTAAATAATGTTAACATTCGAGTCCCTTTCGTTTGCCCATACATGCCCAAATTAGAAAATCGCAATTCTATATTATTGAATTGCATTTTGGTGTTGTCAATTTCGTGATTTGACAACTCAAATTTTCTTGGATGGACTTAAGTGCAAAAAGTAAAAACTTTACTCGTAACTCTAAATTGAAATCCGCTCGAACGTGATGTTACCCTATACACCCCAATTGAAATCTTGTTAGATTTATCGTGTGAGATCTTGTTAGATTTAACTTAACATCTATCTTCTAAATATTAATTTTTCATGCAAAATTTATTATTGTTATTAGAGATATTGACGATCAAACAAAATTATTGAAAATTTTAAAAGAAGAAGTAAATTAGCAATATTTAATGTGACGAAGGAAGTGTTAATATTAATAATTTCTTTATATATATATATATATATATATATATATATATATATATATATATATATAAATGAAACTTCATATATAAGCGTGTCCAATCTGATTTTTACATAAGCCCAAAAGCCCAAATAAACTTGCAGCTCTAAATCATTTATTCTTCCTTGCAGCTTATTAGCACAACCTACACATAAAATCAAGCTTATTTGCTCTGTCTTCTTCTTGCGTTTCATATGCTCATAACCGATCGTTCTCGCCGTGCTGCTTATCCTCCACACGCCACCACTTCAGTCCTAGCGCCACCACTTCAGTCATCGCGCCACCTATTCACTCCTTGCGTCACTACTTCACTCTCGATGCCAGAGATTTCAGATAAAATCGCTCCTCCTTCATCCGCTCCTCCTTCGGTCACCGCATTTCTTAGGTTTCCCGGGCCTAACTTAAGTTTGTAGCTTCAAGATTTAATGTAATCTTTGTGTTGTATTTCATTTTAAATTCATATGTATAAAGTATTTGTAAATATGTCGATTAAATTTCTAAATCTGGTTGATGTTCTTGTTGTAAATCTGGGTATCTCTTTGAGAGATATGCCTTTGGTTTGTTTGCCGGATTTGGCTCGGTTAGGAACTACCGAAAGTAGAACCGATCAGTTATGCTTTTCGGTTGTTTTTTTATTCAATTGCATTCTAGCGTGTGATGTCGCAACATGCTCGTTGATGCAAAATCGCAGTAAAAGCTACTACCGAAGTTGCACCTGGTTTCGATCAAAATTACTTTTTACCTCGATTATTTTTCATAAAATCGAGGTAAAATATACTTTTTACTATAGATACATTTACCTCGGTTTTTTGAGGGCTGAAAACTGAGGTAAAAACCCCTCCAAAACCGAAGTAATAGGTGTTGTCTCTTGTAGTGGTTTAAAGTGCAAATTAGAAGAAATGGAGATAAAATTTTCCAGTTGCATAAATCGGGTTATAAATATGTAACTACTACATGTTGCATAATAAATTTTGAGAAAAGTGCAAATATAACCCTATATAATTGACGAAAGTGCATATATAACCATGCGCTAATTGAAAGTGCAAATATAGCTCTATATATTCAGGTTATGTGCAAATATAACCTTTTCTGGCAGTTAAAGGCTGGAATTAAGTGAAAATACCATTTTACCCCTATGTTAAAAAATAAAAAAACACGAAAAACATAGAAATTACACATATGCCCTAAAGCCCTAAAAATTATCCTCTCTTCGCCATTATCTATTTTTTATCAGCTTCGCCATTATCTCATTTTCTTCTTCACTTCCATCCGCTTATCTCTTCTCTTTCACGTCGTTGGCCCGTCGTCTGCAATCAACCGGTGAACACTACCAAACACCGATGCCGTCAACGGTCCGTGCTCTGCCTCCGCCCGATCTAAGCACCACCGGCGAACACCGGTAAAATTGATGGCAGGGGTGATGGCAGGGGAGGCAGAAGAGCTCCGGAGGTGGTGACGATGACCGGCGATGATGACGATCGGCGACCATTATGCCTCTGATTTGCAACTGTTGCGCCTTTGATTTGCAACCGCTACGTCTCCGATTCGGCAATCGTTATGCCCTCGATTCGCAACAGGCGGTGAGTAGATCGGGAATGGTAGCGGTGATGGTTATTTTCTGTGGTGGCGGTGGTTCTATGGTGGCGAGCGGTGGTTAAGCCATTTCTAGCGGTGGTTCGCGATGAGGTTTGGGATCAGTGTGACAGAGGAGTAGATCGGGAATGGTAGAAGTGGTGGTTGTTTTATATGGTGGTGGTGGTTCTATGATGGCGAGTAGTGGTTGAGCCATTTCTGGCGGTGGTTCGCGGCGAGGTTTGGATCAACGTAGCGGAGGAGTAGATCGAAGTTGGTAGCGATGGTGGTTGTTGTTTGTGGTGGTGGTGGTTCTATGGTGGTGAGCAGTGGTTGAGTCATTCCTGGCTATGGTTCGCGGCGAGGATTGGGATTAGTGTAGCGGAGGAGTAGATCGGGAATAGTTGTTGTGGTTGCTGGTCATGGTGCGCCAGGTGGTGGCGGTGCTAGCTGCTGGTGGTTGCTGGTGGTAGTGACTGGGGGCAATTTTGTCCTTTTAATTTTGTATTTGGTTATAAGGGCAATTTGGTCATTTTCGAGTGGTCAATGGCCGGAAAATGGCCAGTTAATGCTGGAATAATGGCTTTAGGGTTATATCTGCACTTATGTGCAATAAATAGGGTTATATTTGCACTAAAAAATAATTTAGGGTTATATTTGCACTTTCCTCAACATATAGGGTTATATCTGCATATTTCCCATAAAATTTTAATATTACAATTAAAATCATTTAGCTTTTATTATTTTAATTAAACCCTATCTTTTCATAAGTATATGGACTTTCCTTATTGTGTACGTGACTTGATCAAAATTAAATTAATTCACGATATTATACCAATCTAATTCTTATACGGTACACTTAATTCACGACTCTCTATATTATCTGCATTTCAAATCAATTAAATTCATTTATAAGATTAAGAATACATAATCTTTGTATAAGCCGTGCCCTATATTTTAATAATGAAATAATATAATAATTATCAATTAATTACAGGATAAACAATTACCTATCAACTTAAATTATGTATAGTTCATCACCATTCCTGTGATACTATGAATGAATTATTTAGCATCGAGTTCGTCTCCTATGAGACCGTCTCATGATGAGGCCAGAGATTAGAGGCAAATTAAGAGAAGGGCAAATTAAATTTGGGGGTTGAATTACAAATAATTCTTTTTCGGCTCCAGAATGAAAAACATGAAAAAGGCAGAGGACCAAATAGCAATTATACAAAAAAAATAGTCAAAGAACGCGCCTTCATTCATCCCCTCGGTTGCTCCATCGGCCGCCTAGGTTGCTCCGCCGTGCCGCCTCACCTTCTCCGCCGCCGCCTCGCCTTCTCCACTGTCTCCGTTGATAGTCTAACCGGAGACGCTCGAAACTATATCGATCAGAGGTCTGAATCGCGCAGTGAACATTAATCGAAGGTCTAAATCTAAACCCTACCGAAGTTCTTTGCCACGATGTCGTTGGTTTCTGCAATTCCAATTTCAAAGATCTTTACTGCTTTCCTCGTCATTTTGAAAATCTTCGCAGTCGTCCGCCTCCCTCCACCGTCCGCTTGTGTTTCGTTGTCTTCCGTCGTCTTTCGTTGTCTTCTGATTCTTATATCTGATTCCCAGTGTTGGAGCTGAGTCACACCTGAGTTGGAGTTGATAACCGTCTTGAGTTGAGAGTGTCGATGGCGTCTGAAACACCGATGAACCGGTCGGCGTAGGCGCGACTTGAGCAGAGGCGGGAAAGGGCCATGGCGGTGCGTTCCCGAACGATGAGGGAGATGTCGCAAACTAGGAGAATATTGGAGGCTGAGCAGTGCCGGGTTGATTCCGTGTCAACCCGATTTAGGCTTAATTGTTTGGACTGAGTGTTAGGCCTAATTTCTAAAACATCACCTCCAAATAATAATTTATCCTACTAAAATATTTAAATATCAATGTTAAAAATAAATTATAAAATAAACTAAATTAAAATAGATAAACATCACATAAAAACAATAAAGTTAAACATCTAATAAAAAGAGTCTGTCTCTTAAAAGATGATCTTTTCATGAATCGGTTTAGTATTGCAACTTAAACCTTTTACCTTTTATTATTCGAATTAAACTCTGTCTTTCCATAAATCTATGAAAAGACCGTCTTTCCATAAGCCTATGAAAAGACTGTCTTTCGATAAGCCTATGAAAAGACCGTCTTTCCCAAGACTTTGCCAAATAAAAATACTAAAAATACACTAAATTAGAGTTAAAACATCAAATAAATTAGAATAATTTAATGTTAGGTATAAATTAAAATACATATCAAACAAAAATAGTTAAACATCAAATAGATAAGTTAAAAATTCAAAAAATAATAAAACAACATCCAATACAAAACTAAAATACACATGATGCTCAGTTCATCTAAAGTTAGCTTGTCAGTTCATTTTTGTGTGATGTTACATTGTAATGCTGTGATGGTTCAATTTTTTTGTGTGATGTTACACTGTAATGCTGCGATGGTTCAATTTTTTTTGTGTGGTGTTACACTGTAATGCTGTGATGGTTCAACTTTTGTGTGTGTTGTTTTACAAAAGTATCGATGATGTTGATTTAAACAAGATAATCATATGTTCCACTACACTTGTGCATTCCACTGTTATTGCATTTCAAATAACTTGTTAAAAATCATTCATTAAAACAAATGTTTAAATACCCTAAAACTTCGCTAACATAAAAACTGGAAAAAAATTCAAATCAAGCTAAAAATCAATGACAAACAATACATTCCAAACAATCAAATTTTATTTTCCCCCAACTTATTTCCCCTCGTTGTGCGCTTGTTCAAGAACTTGCCTTCTCTCTTGTTGGTTTTGAAGAGGATGACTCTTCTACTCCACCAACGCCAAGATCAAAGGTCGGCTCAGGTCCTTTGTTCAATGGAACATCTTCAAAAGCATGATTCCTCATAGCATGTTTTTATTACCTCATCAATGGAAACGTAAACCTCTACCTTGGAAAGTGTTCATGTGAAAAAACATAAAGCATCACAAACAATAATAAAAACATTAATGTCTGAAATTAAAACATCACAATAGCACACATAACATGACTGGCAACTACATTGTGAAACCTCAAATACAGTATTTAAAACATCAATATCAAAATTTTAAAACATCAATCGGTACACACTAAAATATCAAAATAACGAAATTGAACATCAGTTACATACTTAAATATGAAAACACCACGAGCATCAAATACTGAAATTAAAACATGATACCAACACAGATAACAGTACTTAAAGCCTAAAGCATGAAACATCACACAGAAAACCAAAAACATCAACAATAGTACTTAAAACATCACATCTAAAAAATAACAAAAATTACAGATCCTACTTCCTTCTCGATTCCAACAACATTGGGTAAGCATTTTTAGACATCTAAGAAATAGCAACAACAACACAAAAATTGCACAAATTGTAACAAAACCCTAAGATATCACACACAATCGAAACTGAACATCAATTGCAGACTTAAGCATGAAAACACCACAAGCATCAAACGCTGAATTAAAACATCGCACCAACGCTGATAATAGTACTTAAAGCCTAAAATCTGAAACATCACACTGAAAACGAGAAACATCATTACCTGTACCTGAAACATCACTGCTGAAAATTAAGACAAATCCTTCTTCCTTCTCGATTGCATGAGTAGTGATGCAAATCTTCTTAGACATTTAACAAACAGAAGCAGAAACACAAATATTAGCACAAATAGAAACAAAATCCTAAGATATCACACACACAATAAAAACAACAAAACTGAACATCAATTGCACACTTTAAACACTACAAACATCAAATACTGAAATTAAATCATCACACCAGCACAAATAACAGTACTTGAACTCTAAACATGAAACATCACACAAAAAATCTGAATCATCAACAACAATAATTAAAACATCACATCTGCAAAATAACAAAATTTACAGATCATCTATCCTTCTCGATTACATCAACAGTCACAAAAGTATTCTTAGACATCTAAGGAACATCAACAACAACAAAAAAATAGCACAAATCATAACAAAACGCTAAGATATCACACACAATAAAAAACTGAACATCAATTGCACGCTTAAGCATGAAAACGCCATAAGTATCAAGCGCTGAAATTAAAACATCACAACAACACTGATTACAGTACTTAAAGTCTAAAACCTGAAACATCACACTAAAAGTGAGAAACATCATCAACCGTAACTAAAACATCACAGCCAAAAATTCAGAAAACTTACAAACGATTCTTTCTTCTCGATTGAAGTAGCAGTGATGCAAATCTCCTTACAAATATAACAAACAGCAGCAACAACACAAATACTAGCACAAATTCGTAAGAACAAATCACAAAACACAAAAAATAGAGAAATCACCAAATATTAACACATTGAACAATATAAACCCTAAAAAATCACATGAACCAAAAAAAGTAAATAAAAATTGAAAAAACAACAAAATATGCATAAAAAATCTGAGCAAAAACATTACCTTCGAAGATAAACACAAAACGAAGCTCTATTATGTTCGTCCGCCAAAAAATTTGCCAAAATTTTTTTGTTCAAAAACTCCAAAAATCGCGACAAATCTCTGTGCGCAAGAACGAGGAAGAAAAATGGAGATGATGAGAGGTTGAATCGAAGAAAATGAGCTAGAATTAAAGAAAATTGAAGAGAAATTGAGAGGAGTGAGAACAAGAAGATTTGAGTTTGAGAGAGAATAAGAAGAAAGAGTAGATGTGGTTGAATCGAGAGAATAGGAGAGAGGAAATGAGATGAGAGAAAAAGTTTCAGAAAATATGAGAGAATAATGAGGTTATGTTGATATCTATACGTGAACTTAATGTAAAATAGTGAAATTTCACATCCAATCCTAGACTTTTAACACTTTAATTAGAAATCTCATTTGCAATTAAATTCATGGTCTCATCATGAGACGGACTTATACAAGACTTTGTCTTTAGTATTAGCTGCAGTTTATTTCCTGCAGTTTATTTCCGAAAACAATAGGAAAGCAATGCGAGCCTACTTAATGGGTGTTGCTATATCCCGCCCTGTATTTTACTATCCTCGCCCTAATACGTATAAATACACGTATTTGTAATTAAAAAAAAAGGAGAATTGTTATAAATACCTCCTCCTTCTTCTTCTTTCTCTCCTTCTTCTTCTTTCTCTCCTTCTTCTTCTTCTTTCTCTCCATTTCTCTCCCCCTTCCCTCTCTCCATTTCTGCCGCCCAGCCAGGCCGCCGCCGCCCGCCGCCGGAAACCCGCCTGAAAACGTAAGTTTTGGAGGAATTTTTTTTTTTAACTTTTCGTGCGAATTGTTGTCCGATCTATTCGAATTTTGTTGAACTTGTCGGAATTGTTAGAATTGGGGTTTGTTAGAATTTTGTTGAATGTAGAATGGATGTTCGGTTGGTGGTTAGATGTTGGGTTGGTGGTTAGTATAGGAGATTAAGATGTAGAATAATTTGGAGAAATATAATATTAGGAATTTAATGAATTTTGGAATTAAAACGAAGAAATTGTGTTTTTTAGAAATTATTTAGTTTAAATTTGGACATAATATTTTAGAAATTGTATTTTTTAGAAATTGTGTTTTTTAGAAATTATTTAGTTATGTGACATAATAGAAATTATTTAGAAATTATTTTTTAGAAATTGTGTTTTTTGGAAATTATTTAGTTATGTGACATAATTGGAATTAAAAAGAAGAAATTGTGTTTTTTAGAAATTACTTAGTTTAAATTTGGACATAATATTTTAGAAATTGTATTTTTTAGAAATTGTGTTTTTTAGAAATTATTTAGTTATGTGACATAATAGAAATTATTTAGAAATTATTTTTTAGAAATTGTGTTTTTTGGAAATTATTTAGTTATGTGACATAATTGGAATTAAAACGAAGAAATTGTGTTTTTTAGAAATTACTTAGTTTAAATTTGGACATAATATTTTACAAATTGTATTTTTTAGAAATTGTGTTTTTTAGAAATTATTTAGTTATGTGACATAATAGAAATTATTTAGAAATTATTTTTTAGAAATTGTGTTTTTTGGAAATTATTTAGTTATGTGACATAATAGAATATAGTTCTATTTAAATAAACTTTATTAATCCGATGTAAACAATTGTGTAGTAAACTATTATGATATGTTTTGACTATTGTTTCCTTGAACGTTAATAAATAGTGTGATGTGGTAAAAAAATAAGATTATTTAGTAATGTAATTTCCAATTTGTAACTTAAAAAAAATGTGTAGTTCGTTGTATGGGATTGTACGAGAATTAAATTTGCTGTTTGTGGAGGGGTTTTTTTTATGTTATATCCACTTTTTCCTATGCATTATAGAATATGTAGTTTCCATTAGTAAATTGAAATTATGCACTGTTCGAAAATATTAGTTCACACGTTGTTGAAATGTATGTTAATTTATCTTATCATATCAGTTTGATTCAATTGTTGTTATACTAATTACATATCTTGTGTTGTAGATGAGCACTGCTGGTCAACCTGACGGCCATGGTCGTTCCATACGACGAAGAGGTGTTAGTGCCTCGGCGAGACAGGCTAGAGGCCGCGTGGTCGAGGATGAACCGTCGCCTCGCCCGCAGGAGTGTGATGTAGGAGCGGAGCGGCCTTCTCCACCGAGCGTTCGTGCATTCGATCCCATGCCAACATGGGACGGTCCAGAGATTAACATTCTCGCGTCTGGTGGAATCCGTCACGATAGTGACTGGCAGTTGAATTATGACTTGCCGGCAGATGTCCCCCTGATGGGCCAACCTGGGACGAGTGTGCCATTGGATGCCGGGATCGAACGTTATGCTGCTGGAGGAGCCAGACACACCGTGAGGAATAGAGCTGGTCAATTCGCACAGTCTTCTGGTGGATCGTGCAATACCGGTGAGACTAGCACCGGAAGGGCACCGAGGAATAGGAGGAAGCGACCCGCCGATGAGACGTGGCTAGTGCGGGGACCGATGGCTGGTGGCCCGCAAGATGACCTCGTCATACCAAGCTTCGGAGGACACGTCGCTGTTGACGTTTGGAACGGTATAGAGCGATGTGTGCTGAGATGCCATGCTCGGTCGCCGCTATGCAAGCAGCTAGTCGCCACGCTCCCCGAACTGAGCGATGTTGCACAGGCCCGGATACATGCGACCGGGTTGGCCCACCTACCTGCGATTATGTTCCAGTTCCTTGACATGGCACTGATATTCGCTTTTGTCGAGAGGTGGCAGCCGGACACGAACACGTTTCACATGCCTTTTGGGGAGATGATCATCCTGATGCATGACGTTGAGATGATTCTTGGCATTCCCATCGTTGGTGGCGCTGTTGCGAGTACCATTTCGGCGGAGACTATTGAGGAAGCGTGCGCTGAACTGTTTGGGAAAGACGTGGAGTCCTTTGTCGCGGAAGACTGGAACGGGGGTAACATAGATGCCCAATCGTTGATGGCGAGGTGTGTAGCGGCGGGGCAGAGCGAGAACTTCCAATTTATGTGCTACATGCTGACCCTGTTTTCATCCACGCTTTTTGTGGATAAAACTGGGAATAAGGTTAGAGCCAACCTTCTACCCCTACTTGATTCGCAGTTGTCGTGGGGCTCGGCGACGTTGGCCAGTTTGTATCTGCAGTTGGGAATTGCGTCCCGGTCCAAGGCGCGCGGCCTATGCGGATGTTGCACGCTGCTTCAAGCATGGATATACGAGTACTTTCCGATGTTTCGGCCGAGACCGAGTACATTGCCAGCTCTTCCGGGCCGCGCCAGTCGGTGGCATACAGGGGATAAAACGGGGAGGGGTACGGGGAGGCTCGGTGCCATCAGGCGACAGTTGGATGCCTTACAGCCCGACCAGGTATGAATTCCATGCTTTTACTCTTATTCTGACAGTAGTAGGTAGATCGGATTCCATAGAAACGTAACATGTCTGTGAAACTTTTTGCAGGTGGATTGGTTGCCATATGGAGTGGACGTGGTTAGGGCTGCGAGGGGGGGGACTCACTACCGCGACGTGATTCGATACCTCGACGCAATGGAGGCGTACATGCCAGATCGCGTTGTGCGCCAGTTCGGTCTCGTACAGGGTATACCGCGGGGTCTTGCAATTGCGCCCGAGCCTTGTTCCCGCCCGGCTGATCCAGTCGGCTATTCAGTGACCTACCCAGGGAGGCTGCAGTTGACCCTATGGGAGATGGCACACACTTGGCACGACGGTCAGCTTGCGGCGTTCCCGATAGCCACAAGCCAATCAGAGTGTACCATGGATTACGAGGACTGGTAGGCGACTCATTCGCACCCATTGATCGCAAATCCTGAACATGCTGCCACGAGTGGACCGGACAGGACACATCATCAGTTATCGGTAAGTTTTCCCGAACTGTTTGCTTATGTATGATCCCACAGTTTTGCCATAGTTTGCCATAGTTTCCCGTACACAAATTAACTCCCTAAACTAAAATTACATTCATCCATTTCAAACTGTCCTCCTAATGGACTTAAGGGTGCACTCCGCCATTTGTCAATAACAGCTAAAACATACATGTAATGGAAAAAAAATGTGACAATTTTATTTGATGAAATAACATTGTGGCTAGAATTAATATTACATTCTTACAGTTCAACAAAATTACGTAACTTAACGGTACAATAATTAACAAAATAACAAAATTAACAAAACAACAAAATTAACGTTACAATAATTAATAGGACATAAATTATTGTAGATAAATTAAAAACAGCATTACGTAACAAAATTAACAACAAAATTAACGTTACTGCTATTAATAGGAGATAAATTCATAGGAGATAAATGTGCAATAATTTCTACGTAACAGTTAATAAATTAAAAGACAAAGACGAGCATAAATTTCTACGGCAAAAATTATTAAATTTAACAACTACTTATGGACAGAAAACTAATTATTAAAATTACCTCCGAAGACATGGAATTTCTAACACCCTTTTTGGAGTAATTTTTGCTCGTCTTTGGAAAGCAAAAATTTTGAGTGCCCTCAACATCATGAGAATTCGTGCTAATTTATAGCACTAGAAATTTGGGAGGCAGCCTGGCACGGCTCACGCCCAGGCCACGGCGAGCGGAGGCGCGTCCGGCTCGCGCCCGGCTCGCGCCCGTGGCCTGGCAACCAGACTCCGTCGGCCTCGCGCCCAACGCGCGGCGAGCGGAGGGCCGTTCCGCTCGCGCCCAGGGCACGGCAAGCGGCGCTGGTCCGGCTCGCGCCCAGACCGTGGCGAGCGGACCGGCTGCGGCTCGCGCCCAGTCGGTGGCGAGCGGGCCGGCGGTGGCGAGCGGCCAGGCGGTGGCGAGCGGACCGCCGGTGGCGAGCGGCCAGGCGGTGGCGAGCGGACCGCCGGCGGCTCGCGGCCAGGCGGTGGCGAGCGGAGACAGCCACGGCTCGCGCCCAGGCCGTGGCGAGCGGACCGGCGGCGGCTCGCGCCCAGGCCGTGGCGGCCGGTGGTCCGGCGGCGGCGGAATTTCTTTTACATTAATTCAGTTAATATTAACTAACTACAATTATCTAAATTAATTTTAATTCAGTTATTGAAATTAAATTAAAAATATATACTGTATACGTATTAGGGCGAAGATAGTAAAATACAGGGCGTGGTATAGCAATCCACTACTTAATTCACGTTCTTCCGAATTCCAAGCTTATTTTTATTTTAATTTCGTTCACATAACTTTATTTTGATGAAACATAAATTAGTTTTATTGTATTTTTATTATTCAGAAAATGCTATTATAACCCTATATTTTGCATTAAAGGTGCTGATATAACCTTTGGCACTATTCCGGCATTGACTAAGTAGTTTTCAGCATTTATCAAATATAAAAGGACTAAACTACCCTAATATTAAAACAAAAATGTAATGACAAAAATATCCCTAAGTTCTTCTTCTTCATCTCCATAACCACTGTTGCTCCCACCACTGTTCTGCCACTTCCACCGCCGCCCGCTTCCGCCCTAGCACCACCAACCACCACCCCCAACACCCCCACCTTTGCTACCGCCACCACTCGTCCCAATCACCACCACCACCCGCCTCAGCACCACCACCACCACCACCACCACCACTACCACCACAACCAACCCCAACACCACCACTTCCACCACCGCCAGCCACCACCATCACTCTCCCCAGCCACTGCCACCACTCATCCCAACCACCACCCGCCCCAGCACTCGTCCCAACCACTACCACCACCCCCCCAACACTCGTCCCAACAACCACCACCACCACTGCTCGTCCCTAGCCCCGCCACCACTCGTCCCAACCACCACCACCACCACTCAAACCTAGCCCTGCCACCACTCATCCCAACCACCACCATTACTCGTTCTAACCAACACCACCACTCAACCCTAGCCTCTCCACTGTCACCGCTCAACCCTAGCCTCGCCACTGCTACCGCTCAACCCTAACCTAGCCGTGCCACTGCCATCGCGCTCCACCTCTTCCCCTTGCCTAGCCCCGCAACCGCGCTCCACCTCTCCTTATAACGCCGATTGGAACGCCACTTCAATTTACCTTCACCGTCGCCTTCGATTCACCTACGCTACCATTTTCGGCGCCGCTCAGCCAAGCGCCAAAAAGTGGGGACCCCGTCCCAGCACGGAGGGTTAAAAAGCCCAGTACGCAGAAATGCTAAAAGGTTAAAGACATCGGGTTCTGGGCTCTTGTGAGTTTTGTGAGATGAATCTAGGGTTGGGTAAGATAGGACGTCATTTTCAGTTGGGGGTTTTCCATGAAAGAATATGAAGATAGGGCGTCGTTCAAGGGATCGAAGATGAAGAAGAAGGATAGGAAGTGAGCAAGCGGCAGAGTAGTTTTGTGAAATTTTATGAATTTGGTCATAAATTTTCTAAAAGTGGAAGGACATACCCGCCATGTCACATTTTCTGAATTTTTATTTTTTCTATATCAGGAGTATAATCATCATTTCATATTTTTTGGCCAAATTCTTGCCTCTAGGGTTATATTAGCACATTTCAGCAAATCATAGGATTATAATAGCACTTTCTGATCTCGCATGGTCATATTTTTACATATGACCAAAACATAGGATTATATGGACCCTTTAGTCTATTATTTTTTAAGAAAGGTCTCTTGACACATAGGAGTAAGTCTTAAAGTTATGAATAGTCCTTTGTAGTTTCTCATTTATACAATGTATTTGTTAAATTAAACATTAAAATTTTAAATTTAAATATGAAAAAATTAAGTTAAATATTATACTTTTTAAATAATATATCTTATATATTCACATTCAAACAAATCTTAATACATATTTTAATTTATAAACTATAATATTTAAATTTAAAAATACAAATACAAATTTTAAGTTAAAAAGCAAAATGACTTGTCTATGAACTTATGGACAAGCCTTATTTCTTCAAATTTCTCAATTTTTTAGTGTACTCATTTTTAGTTTAAATTAATTTTATTCAATTTACTTCAAATCAGATCCGATGAGGTCGGAACAACATTTTTTTTAAGAGAAAAATTGACATGAGCAAAGTGGAGTTATTTAATACCTAAAGTCTACATGCCGTGCATTATAATGGATACAATTTTTAACGACTGATGATGGTAAATTTTCTTTCATCTTTTTATTTCTGTAAAAATATTTTGGCAATGTTTTAGAAAATATAGTCACTTCATAGGCATATAGAAAGTTGGTGTTGAATTAGAATTATAGGAAGGTAAAAGGTCATAGTTGTAATATTAAAAAATTATTCTGCAATGTGAACATTTATAAGTTTATGACCCGATTAATTCAACCCAAAATTTTTATCTTAACTTCTTCTAATTTACAGTTTAAACCTTAGTATTTTTATAAATTATGAAAAATTTGTCTTTCAAAAGATGAACTCAAATATTGTTTTGTTGGACCTTTTCCGGACACACGGTCCTATTTTATAGTGCACTTCAATTAAACTCCCAAATGGATACAATGTTGAAATGATTAGTTGAGTGCAAATACGTGAGATCATGTTTGAACCTTATTCTCATTATTCTTAATATCGGATCCTAGGAATCGCTATAATTGAGTCTTTACCGGAAAAGCCTGTTGTGAAATAAGTAATCCTCTTTTTTTAAAAAACATTATGGCACCATTGATTTATGTGCTGGTAAAGTAAATGAGTTGATGAAATTGAAATAATCTTGCCAAAAATGAAAAGAGTGACAAATAAAAGAAAACATGCACTCATGGTAAGTGTGACATAAGTAATCAAACAGAGGAATTACTCATAGTTGATGCAAAAAATTTCCGGCGGAAATTCAATTCATAGAGGAATTTTCATTTCAAGGGAAGTTAAATCCCTAATCAAATTTATGGGAAATGCATATAGTTTGTTTAACTACACGTGAAGGAATTTGTAGTTCCTTGGATTTATCTACGTGGATGTTGTTTGGTTTACTTCATCCGTTCCTTGGATTATATAATTTTCAACTTTCACGCATCACAGGTTTCAAACATTCAACAGGAAAAAGGAAATTGAGTTAGATCTTAACTCACCCAAAATCTAAGATAATAAACAATAGTTGTACTATAACGTGAGTTGTGATAAGTAGCTATAACGTTGGTTGCGCTAACTTGTAACGACTATCATCTGATTTACACATACGCCAAATTCAACAGATGACTCCCGACACACCAAATCTTAGATACACGACAGCATCCGATGAATAAGTGCTCGTTTTCAGTTATCTTTCACACGGATATTTAGACATAAAAAAACTTAAAAGGGAGAATGGGCATGTGTGTCCCCACAGTTGACAACCTAAATGTTGTCACAGTATAGTTGGCATCACACAATAAGTTGCAATTAATCAATGCATTTGCCGTCTGGGCCTCGGCGCCATTGCTTTCCCTCTCCTTACTAAACTGCACAAAACAAACGCATTTCGAACAACGTTGTGAGACCTCTTTAAAAGCGCCATTTTTGAAGCTTTCTTGGTAAGATGCAGCACAAACTGGAAACGGATCAATCGTGCACAAATTGTGAAGAAGAGAAAACGGGAAACACGAAGGTTTTGGTCATTGGATTCTTGTGTTTTCAGATCCGACAAAAGGGAAATTGGATGGGTTGGTGGAAACGTGAAAATCTTGCAATGGCAGTGAAAAATTTCGTCCGAATTTTGCTTTTGCAGAGGGCGACAAGATTAATGATCACTTGAAGAAGCGACCAGATCCATCTACTTCCGGCTGGATCACGAGGTACGATTTATATCAAAGAGGTTTGATTTTGCACATTTCTAGCAAAATCCAGTCCCCACTTCGAAATCCATTTTTAAAAGATAAAAAATCAATAAACTTTGGCCATTTACTGACGTATAATTAGTGCAACGCCTAAAACTATGAAAAGTTGAAATAGTAGTCAAACGGTTAGATTTTTCACCAAAGGATTTAGAGATTGTTGAAGATAATAACTCAATAAACAAAATTATTAGCTATTTTATCTGATTTTATGATGGAGTACGTGAATCTAGAGCCCAAATACTCCGTATATTTCTCCTATTAAGCCCGATACCCTTATCAGAGGGCGGTCTAGAACATCAACATTGAACATACATCGTGACTATTTAGTGAATTATAGGTTTATACCATAAAACTAATTGACATTATCTATGGGTGATTCATGATCTTACAAATAGAATCGTAATACAGTCATTCACTGATGTGGGGCACTAACACGCCCCTCACGTGCAACGACATTAATTGTTGTGCAAACGTAGATATAAATGGGGGCCAACTATGAGCTCTGACATCACATTAGAACTATGAGCTCCTGTTATAAAACTCATTATCTTATACATTGAATCGTAACCCTGTCAACAACAGACGTGGGCACTAACACTATTTAACTCGGAATCCCTCACATAATATGTCAGAAATTCACATTAGTAATTAACAGAACTACATGCGAGACATTCATAAGAAGACGTGTTAGAATTCACATTAATGATCGATAAAATTACATCGCAATGCATTAAAGATCATGAATTACCTCTGTAAAACCAAACCATGGCAGGATAGCATGACTGTAGAACACAATAGAAGTCAAACACACATTTGAGGCATCGAACATCGACCATAGGATTACATCTCGCTTCATGGTGTTTTTATTGAGGTTGAATTCATAGCACATTCAGTAACATGAACCTACTCACACCAACATAAAGTATGTGCCTAAAATACAGGGAAGCACAATGACAGCCAGGCAGCACTAAAGCAACCCATATTTTAAATTACGAAAGTTGTTATGATTTCAAACTGCAATTTAACTATTTACTTAATCAAAATTTCTTAAAGTTGATTGTAAAATTAAATCGATATCTAGGCATAAATATTATTGTGTGATACCTAGTAGATTCGTTATATATATTCACAGATTCAAATATTAAGAAAAGATAGAAGCTGAAGCTAATAAACTAGTGGAGATGTATGCAGATTGAAATGAGACAGGCGAATAAACTAGGACAAATGCATTACCTTTTCTTCTTTCTTTTATCTATAAAAATAAATGCAACACACACTTTTTTAAATTAAGAGAAAGGCGGAGTATATCTATTTATGGGCAGAACAAATGTATACCATGCTTGTAGAAAACCACCGCCGCTCCCGCGCTGAGGCGGCGGAGCAGAGTAGTACATAGGAGGAGGAGCCACCACCTGAGGCCCTCCGCCTCGCCCAGGGTAACCTGTAACATCATTTTAGCCTTTTAATGTATAATCAAATTGGTTAAAAGTAATAAGCTGGGAATAATTCGAGATGAATTAATAAGTAGCTATTGTTGTACCTTGAACGGGATATGAATAATCGTACTTATTTCCAGTCATCTTAGTCTAACTGTGTTTGAAGCAACGAATAAAATGCTTTGGGATTTTGAAGTTTGGTGCATTTAAGGATGAAGATGAAGATTCATGTTTTTTTTAGAAAGCTCTACAAGCTACAGTTAGCAAAATAGGATTAATATTCTAGAACGTGGATAAAGAGAATGGATAAGTGTTAGGAAATGAGTCATTTTTTTAAACATAAGTCTTATTTTGGACGGCTAACGTTTAGATGAGATTATTTTAAGAATAATGTAATTAGTGGAATAATTTAATATTTATTTTTATTTATTCCAATGAGATTCTTATAACTTTAAAATAAATGTTTAAAATGTATTGTAATATACAAATAATTATATTTTAACCCCAAAATGATTGAAATAAAATTTTTCATGATCGATCTAACAAGATACTTACTCTTTTCTAAGTTTGCCTTTTGAAAGATGACTTTTCCACAAGTTGTGAAAATACCAACGTTTATACTGCAAATTAGAAAAAAATAAAATCAAATTTTTCGAGAGCATTATTGGGTCATAAATTTATAACTACTGCACGTTACATAATAATATTTTTATATTACAACTAAAATCTTTTATTTTTCTATAATTCTAATTCAACCAATCTTTTTATATGTCTATGGAAAGACAATATTTCCAAAATATGAAACAGACGTTAAATTACACCATAAATTATATTAATTATAAAATGGTCTCATCTCTCTTTTACATTGCTAAAAATAACTTTGTATTTTTTTGTTAAGATTCATTTAAATAATATCTATTACTCCGTCCCAGCCGAATGTGCACACTTTTTGATCAACTTTCTCAGGTCATGTTTGACCAACGATAACTTTAGTTACGTATATTAACGGTGTGTTAAAATTTGATATTTAAAAAATACAGCATGCAGAGAATCCAATAATATCTCACATGATGATATTGATATCTATATACTAGTTAAAATTTATGGTCAAACGTGTCTTGAGAAAGTTGACCAAAAAGTGTGCAGATTCAGCTGGGACGGAGGGAGTATATATTTTTGGTACAAATCAAGTGGTTTGGTTTCATGGTTTGAGGCGGTGGATTTTTGTGCATGTATGTGTTGCGCCACCTGGGGCGGCTGTGAACACGCGGCAGGCGGGCAGAATGCGGCGGAAAGGAAATCACGGGAAGAGTCGAGCCTGTAATTATGGAGCTTCATAATTTGTCACAGACTCACAGTAGATGAATTAACGTTTTTATACCAATAATTATCTGAGCAAGTATAGTAATAAAGCAAAGTCTCTAAAAAGACCACATTTTCATATCAATGTGAAAATGTGGGGTTGAATTAGAATTATAGGAAAATTTTAAATTTTGGTTAAAATATTAAAATTTTAAGGTATAATATATAATAATTATAAATTTATAATCAGATTAATACAATTAAAAAATTTTATTATAATTTTAAATTTATAATTTAATTCTGATCTTTACACAACCTAACCTATGAATTCATAGACCTTATTTCAAGAGAGAACTTCATTGATAATTGAATACTTCCGGTACTTTGCTATCCATTTATCGGGCCTGCCTGGTCGGCCATATATGACTCACTCATTGTGCCTGTTTCTAGAAAGCCGAGTTTTTCTCCAACTCGGAGGCCCAATATTACAACATACTCTACTGGGTTGTTTTCTATCTACTTAATTTAATTTCATTTTTAGTTCAATTCAAGCGGAAGAAAGTCAACTGAATCGCTATATCACGTTATGCTTTTTAATTGATTACGACATGTATTTATCCTATATAGTATATAATATGTATTTTAAATTTAATTTAAATAATGAAATTATTTAAATTAATATTAAATTAAATTTATTATTTACCATCGCCGCTGTCGAGCACCACCGGCCTCCGTGCACTGCCGCCGCTCTCTGTCGTTTCCTTTCTCCTCCACCGCCGCTCTCCTCCGTTTCCTGTCTCCTCCGCTTCCTTTCTCCTCCCCCGTTTCCTTTCTCCGCCGCCGCCGTCCGCCGCCACTCTCCATCGTTTCCTTTCTTCCCCGCTGTTTTCTTTCTCCTACGCTGCTCTCCTCTCCTGCTTCTCCGGCGACGAACAACGTCTTCCCCGCTTGGTTCGTCTTCTCCGGCTACTCCTCTCCTCGCTCTCTTCTTCCGTCCCAATCTTTTTCTCCTCTCCCCGCTCTCCTTCTCCTTCTCCTCCCGGTTCTCTTCTCACCGCTCTCCTTCTCCTTCTGCTCCTGGTTCTCCTCACCTGGTTCCCCCGCCCTGGTTCTCATGCCCCGGTTCTCCTCCGCCCTGGTTCTCCTCCTGCCCTGGTTCTCCTCCGCTCTCCTCTCCCACTTCTCCTCTCCGGTTCTCGTTTCTTCTCTCGGGCTGGGTTTTGCTCGATGGGGACAAAAGAGAAGGAGGGACGGCGGGCTAGGGTTTTGCTCAACGGGGACGAAGGAGAAGGAGAGACGGTGGGCTAGGGTTTTTCTCGACGAGGACGAAGGAGAAGGAGGGACGACATACTAGGGTTTTGCTGGGGGCGGGGATGAAGGAGAAGACGAGCGGCGGACTAGGGACAACAACGACGGGTTAAGGTGGAGCTGGGGACGGCGGGCTACGGTGGAGCTGGGGACGGAGGCCAGGGACGGCATTGGTGGTTCCGGCGGCGGCGGCATCGGCAGTGGCAGATTGTTTTTTTTTTGGTTTTTTATTTTTTGTTTTATTTTGAAAATTAAAATTAGTATTATAAATGTACATGTGTATTAGGGCGTAAACTAGTAAAATATAGGGCGTGATATAGCAACACCCAAAGTTAATGAGTCTGTCTCTTGAACCGAGGTTTAAAATACAAATTAGAATAAATGAAGATAAAATTTTTGAGTTCCATGAATTGGGTTATAAACTTTATAACTAATACATGTATAATAAATTTTTAAGACATTTTACCTTTTATTATTCTAATTAAACATGATCTTTCCATAAACGTATGAAAAAACGGTGTTTCTCAACACTTTGCCAAAGTTAATTTAACTTTTATTTTACATGTATTTTCTTCGAATTCATAGAAATTACCTTGCGCTGGGTAGTGATATGCATGTTAAGCCCAGTGGACATATATTCACCCAAATAGGTATGTGGCTGTGCAGTGAATAATATTCCTACATATGAGAGGGGCGTATTGACGTGTTAAGAGTATTACATTGGTGGTTGACAAAGTAATTCCTCATTACGTAAGTAAGATCACGAGTCCCAATATCCCATCCATATAATACCAAATTGAATTTAAGATATATACGCATGATTCTTACCTAAAGTTTCTATATCAAAGCGTACCTGGAGTGGACTTTGGTAAGAATGGAATGCAGGTGCATTTACAACACATGAAAAGGCATTGGGCTTCCTAAAAAAAAAGAAAAGGCATTGGATAATCTGTTTTCAAAATACACACAAGCATTTTTCTAAATGCCGGGCTTATTTATGTCTTAAGTCATTAGAACAAGAAAACACTTGAACAACTAGACAATCAGTTTCTGATTGAGTTCCCAAATCAAAATAATAAACAGTCATCATGATTGACGATGTATCGCCGAAAGAAGCTTCGAGCAAGAGGAAGCAATGTGCCCCGGCACACCGCACCACTGGCATTGAATGGCCGATCCGCGACCACTCCTCCCGCTATCACGGCCATGTCCGGAATCCAATTGACGAGCAAACATATTTTTCATCAAATATTCACGTGATTGTGCCTTATCGACCACATCTACCAAGTTGGGGATGGGGTCGATACACATATGAGCTGTTGCAAACTCATCGAAGGACACATTCAATCCCCGAAGAAAGTACATAACCTTATCATCATCATGAAGCGATTGACCCCTAGCATTAAGGTTATCAACAAGGTATTTGTAGCGAGCGTAATAATCCTGAACAGATAGATCACCTTGACGCAGAGACATAATACGAAGCTTGGAAGCTCGGGAGCGGTTTTGGTAATACTCGGCTATAGTAGACCAAACTTGAGCTGATGTCTCGGAGCTAGCAACAACCGATATGAATGTGCTAGTGAGAGAGGTATATAGAAGGGTTATGATTTGCTGGTCCGTCTAGATCTAGGAGAGATTAGCATCGGTGAAAGATGGAGGAGGACAGGGTTTCGAACCATCAATATAGCCGAGTAACTCATGAGCCTTCAAAAGAGATTCAACCTGCATTCACCAAATCAAATAGTTTGTGCCATCCAATTTGACTGTGATCATGTTGATCATTGTATCGAACGAAAGGAAAGAAGAAGAGAATGCCAGAACAATCAAGATCGCAAAAATACAAAGCAGAGGAAGAAGAATGTGCATCAGTATTGCTGACTGTGTGTATTGATATATGGCAAAGTCTTGGAAAAGACCGTCTTTCCATGCGCTTATGGAAAGACAGAGTTTAATTAGAATGATAAAAAGGTAAAAGGTCTTAGTTGATATAACCCTATATGTTGGAGAAATGGTAGATATAACCCTGAGTTGTTGTTTAGTGCAAATGAAACCCCAACTATTATACATAAGTGCAAACATAACCCTAAAGTCATTATTCCAGCATCGGCTGGTCATTTTTGGCCATTGACTGACCAAAAATGACCAAAATGCCTTTATAACCTAATACAAAATTTTAAAAGACAAAAAAACCTTCCACCACCCAGCTCTGCCACCAGCCCGCCATCCCACCACCAATCCACCACCACCCACCAACCAATTTGATCGCCACCAATCCTTACTAGCTAGTGATAGAAACTCATTTCAATAACTCAAAGCACAAGAAATGACATATTCTACAACAGACTAAAGCAATAAAGCACAGGACAAGAGTAAAGCAATAAAACTTGGACATCTGACCCAAAACGTAGACGGCGAACAGATACGGGTCGGGTTTCCAATTGATCATTTTCCTCTCGGGGAGCCTCTGATCCACCTTCCTACATCCGTTGACGACTATATCAGTAACATTACCGTTGCCGTTGTCCTAAACAGAAATGAACTGCTGCGAGGAGAGCATGACCTGCTAAATCTGCTTGTTGAGTGAGATGTTGGTGATCAGATCGGCATTGCTAGTGCGGTTATGGAGCTTGAAGAGCCCTAATTAGTGCTCTTTCAAGAGGTAGAGCGTGCGAAGCTCGGAGTCGCACATGCGGCTGATGATGGTGGATTCAAAATTGGTGCGGCGGAGGTCTGGGAGGGAGGTCTGGAAGAGGGCGCGATGTTGGTGGTGAAGTAGAGGGTGAGGATGAGAAGGGGGAGGACGACGACAACGAGGATGTAGCGCTTGTTGGTGAGGAAGTTAGGTGCAGAGAGTAATCGGGGTTTCTTGAGGCAGAAGGAGGCGGAGCTGTGGTGGTGGTGGTTTCTTCTTTCGTTCTGCTCGATGAGGTGGCATTGATCTTCCTGATCGTCGGAGGAAGAAGCGGCAACAGAGGTTATAGGTATCGATTGGAAGAAGAAGCAACAGATGGTCTAGAGAAGAAGAAGCATTAGAGAGTCAAAAAATTATTTTTTTGTTTATTTTTCATAGGGGTAAAATTGACTCTTTACCAAATTCCGATCTAAATTCACCGGAAAAAGTTATGTTTGCACATAACCTAAATATCTAGGATTATATTTACACTTTCAATTATCACAGGGTTATGTCTACACTTTCATCAATTATATAAGGTTATATATGCACTTTGCGGTAGAGGTGGAGGTGGAGGCAGGCGGGTGGGGGTGGTGGTAGGCGGAGAGGGCTTAATTGTCCATCTCATTTAAGAGTTTCAGAAAAGGGATATTTTAGTCTTTTCAAGTGGATCAATGACCAAAAATTCATAGTCAATGCCAGAATTATGGTCATATGGTTATATTGCACTTTTATTCAATAGTTAAGATTATTTTTGCACTAAAAAATAACTCAAGATCATATTTACACTTTTTCCAACATATAGGGTTATATTTGCATATTACCCTAATAAAAATATAAGGAAAGGTATAATTTGAATTGGATGCTAATCGTCTTGCTTTATACGCCGATTGATCGCACCGGAATCAAGATTCATCTCCAACTTTCTTTAAAGTAACCATAAACTAATTTTCGAGAGAACAAAAAGATGGTAAAGCTCAAAAAAAGAGGTCGAAGATTTTATTTTCGATTATATTGATGAAATTGATACTACAAAATAAACTCTAGAAATCACATATAATCGTGGGATCACAGCAGCACTCGTCCAGTAGGCAACAACAACACAGAGCAGCAAGACTGCAAAAATCAAAATAAACTCATCAATTGAATGCAAATATATAAAATTAACAACAAATCATTAATCAAACACGAAATTACTAACCATCCTTGAAGAAAGCCAGTTTCCCTCTTCGGGGCGTACTGGTACTGTGGCGGCGCCATCACCGGAGGGCCCTGGTAATGCCCTGTCCGACCAAGGATTCAGAAACAACGTTAAATTTCGATCCCAAATCCCCAGAAAAAGGGGAAATGGATTGATTTTGTAAATGAAGATTTACCTTGAGCTGGGTAGGGATATGCATATTTTGGTGGCTCGTTCATTTTTGTATGGATTTGTATTTTCCTTAGGGAAGGAGAAAATGCGGGTATTTATAGCCGGAACAAGAGAGTACTTTGAGATTAAGAAAAGTTGGAAAAGCAAGGAATGGGATTCTTAATCTAAAGGGGAGGGAGAGAATCGAATTGGGAGGAAAAGGGAAAAATGTCGGCGGCAACCGTCTTTCGGGAACATTCTTTCATACTACAGTCGGGAATCGAATTGGAAGTAATTGCGCGTTCACACGCAAAAGTTTATTCTTCCCATGTCCCAGTTTAATTTGTGATTTTACTATTTGATAACTAAACACTTTTAAACTTTAATCACGTATTTGATTAAATATATAAACAATAATAATAACATTCATCGTAATAAGTAGTTTTTTAAAAAATATATTAACTTTTTATTTATTGTTATTATGCATAATTAAACATATTAGCAGTCAAACATGTTTCTTGAACACCATGGAAAAAAAACTATACAGATGATGCGCCCCAAATCGCCGCCGCCGTTGTGGCCAAAATCTGCAAGACAAATCCCCTGAAAGCTTTCGGAGGGAAGAGGCTCCGACGATCAAGTCATAAATAGTTCTTTTAATTAGGAATGCATAGTTGAGTTTGTAGGGTTCCCTCTATAGTTTATATTAGGTTGGCAAGTAGAAAAACTGTCTTGTTTCCTTGTGGTGCAAGTACTATTCCTTGGGCCGGCCCAAAGTTTATTACCCAGGTAATAAAATAGTGAACTTGGGCCGGCTAGACTAGCCACTCGGGCCTATCACTCAGCCCTCGAATTCATCCTACGGTCCTGGGTCCGGCTTTGGGTCTACCCCAACAAGCTGTTTGACTCGTCATTCGATATGATTACTTCAAATTCTTTGCTAAACATGGGGTGCGATTTCCAAGCCCCCCGAGGCTTCGGGGTTCATTCTCAGGGCTGATTCAAGATATTCCGAATTAGTTTTGGATTTGACTTTTGAGTAGGTTTATTTGTTGAGGGTTTGACCCTCAGTATTCTAATTTATATTAGATTCTGAGGGTCTGGATGCTGGCTTCGGTCCCGCTTGTTTACGCGGGGCCTTCGGCCTTCGACAACAAGGAATGTGGGGGATCTCTTATTCATGAGAGGCTCCGACAAGAGAAGTGGAAAAGTCATGAAGAGCGTGGGGTTCAATCATGCCTTCGAGCGCGTGAGGTCCTCACTGGATTCCACGCGCGCCACTTTTCTCATTAATTCTTGGGATTGCACGCCCACGCGGCCCATTTACCCACGTCCTTACTTATTGTTTGGCGGCCCGAGGTAATCATTGCCTTTTCTTCTCTCTATATAAGGCATTTCTCAATGTCTTAAATTACTTTTCACCCAAATTATTTTTCAAACTCCTTATCTCTTAGAGCGCTTCATCAGAGCACTTCTTCTCTCTCACTAATATTCACAGAGAGATCCGGCCAAACACTCCGGCCAAAAACTCCAGCCAAAAGACCAGTAAGTTCACCTTTCTCCTCTTTATTCAACCTTTTCTTTTTTTATACTACAATGTTGCAAATACCTATGTGGGAGAGGGGGGAGCTATTCTGGCTTATTTTCCGGTCATATCCTCTACCAGCGGATTTGAGAGCTCCCACCTTCAAGGTTCCGACGCTGTTCCCTCATCGAACGCTGGTTCCAGTTCTTCCAGCAGGGGAGACAGAGAGAGTTCTGCAAATCATCCGGCGCCGCTTAGGGGTTACCGCCAGAAGTGGATCACCTCGAGATCTAGGGTTCCGATGGAGGGTGTTGTCCAAAAGGATGAGAAGGGTCGACCTTTCATTTTTGAAAATATCTTAACTCCTGTCACTGAAATCCCCCAGCTGATCCCCATGGAGATTTCCAATCTACTGTTTACCCTCCCATCCGCGATTAGGGTTCTGGAGGACTTGAAATGGGAGGTCTTTCGAAATGACGAAACCCCCAAAACCTGAAGCCCGGTAGTTGTGCTGTTTACGAGCGCCATTTTAAGTTTGGCCTTTGCTTTCCCCTACCCCCATCCCCTCTCGGCTTCTCAAGGAGCACCAAATCAATTTAGCCCAAATCAATTTAGCCCAAATCCATTCGAACGACATGCTTTATGTTATGGCGTTCATGACCTAGTGTCATAACTTAGGAATCACCATAGCTACGAATTATTTAGATCCCTCTACTACATTTCTTGTAGGAGAGTCATAAAGCATGGGGATATGAAAATGAGGGGATTCTTACTCTTAGTAATAGGTTCTCGAACCATCATATTAAAATCTCCTTAAATTGCCGAGACTAGCACAAACCCCCCAATTTACACTTTTGATAGTGATACCGAGTGCTATTATGTCCTGGGGTGGAATTCGAAACCGAAGTTTGAGAATGTTGCTAATTACTCCACTTTGGATAGTGTGGTAGCGGATAGGAACAAACTATTGAGTGACCCCCTAGATATTTCTAGGAATTATAGTTATACATGGCCATAAGAAGTTAAATGGGTCTACAACCAGGAACCAGTTTTGATTAAGCCTCTCATTTTGCTGGCTCCTCGAAGCCTCTTTTTACAGAGAAGAGAATGGGTAAGAAAATAAGGGCAAGGGTTGCGGCCCCAAAAAGGATAAAAGGAAGGCACCTTCAGTTGTCGAGGATGAGGCCGCCTAATTAAAAGCCGAAAAAGACAAAGTATGCTGGTTTTTTGGAGCCCTAAGAGCCAGTTTTGACGCCCTTAGAAACTGTTTCAGAGCCCTTAGAGCCTGCTAATATCAGAGTTCCCCCCACCACACGAAGGTGTTTGCGGCATCTTAATTTTTTCTTTAGTTGTTTCCACTTTGTATTTCTTTTATTGACTTTCTTTTCATTTGTTTGTTTCAGTGGGTTTTACCAGCTTCTTCAATTTCAAGGATGAGGAGGAAACAATGGTCTACGAGGAGCGCGTTGCAAGTCCCCCTACCACTCAACCTTAGCCGAAGGCCCATGGTCCCTTAGTAAACAACAAAATGGGCCGTGAGGGCCCTTCTTCTCGCAGCACTTCCCCTATAAGGTAAAAAACTGATAAATCTATCGTCGTTGAGTCACAGGCCAACTCCGAGGCCAAGCTCACTTTGGGGGGAGGTAGCCTCATCCTCCCAGGTGCGGTTAATCCCACCTTTGCTTCTCTTCCTAAGGTGGCCACTACTGTGAGAGCCCTTGACTCAGTCCTCCAAACTTTCTTGGAAAAGGCAAGCCAACCTCAGGAGGCTGTAACCAAGATGGGTGATCTGGAGAAGACCCATGAGGTTAAAGTGAATGAGCTTTAGGAGGAGCTCAAGAAGGTTGCCTCTGATCACAAGGAGGAGTTACAGAAGGTGGTCTCTCAACATGAAAAAGGAATAGAATAATGTTGCTTCCCAACATGAAGAGGAGTTGAAGGAGCTTCGAGAGAAACTTTCAGAGGTAGAGAAGTTCATACAGTTCCTGACCAACGAAAACACTAGGCTGGCCAGTCTTTATTGCGCTGAACATCAGACCTTCTCGAGGCCTATACCAACAAGATCGTTAAGACCAAGGGGTTTCGAGATTTATTCTCGTCCCTATCTAGGGTCTACGTGGGGATTACTCGGAATACCCTTGCTAATTTTATCTGAAATTACTTGCCCACCGAGTATGCTACCATGGTGGATGTGTAAAAGAATAACTCCCACCCGACCCAGTTAGACCACCTTTGGTGGAAGTCTATACAGGATGAGGATGATGATAATGAGTAGAGCCAACCGGGCCCCTAGACCCGACAAAAGCCTAAGCTCATGGCAACTTCTTCGAGCTCTACTGAGGAGGAGCCTAGCATAGGGGAAAAAGAAAATGTATAAACTATTCTTGTTAGGATTTCGAATGTACTCTTTCCCCTATTATGAATGGAAGTTATTTTCTATTTGCTTTACTTGTGCGTTTTTACCTTTTGTCACTTTGTAGAATCTAAAATTGGAACCTTACTTCCCCCAATTGCAAAGGGGTACCATCTTCGACTTCTTCTTTCAAGTTATAAGAGAATAGTATAATAGGAACAAAGAGTGGGTGTGGGACCACCGAATTGAGGCCTCTCAATTTTGGTAAGTCTATTCTACTTTAAGAGGAGCTTCGAGCTGCTTATGAGGAGCTTAACTTATGGCGAAATGGTTTGTATGATAGGCAGAAAGAACTCCTCGACATACTTAGTCGTTCGAGGGAAGAAATGGACCTTTTGGCTGTGGCTAAGGATGGGGTTTCTGAGGACTATCGCCTCCTCAAATCTCGGCACAACGAGGTCCTCAAGAAGGTCACCACCAAAGTTGGGTTTGGTTCGATCCATGAATACATAGTTGCTATCATGGCCTTTAAGTCTTCCGATGCGGAATCGTCTTCTCAACCCCACAAAACCATCGAGCATTATTTTCGCGAGAATAAGATGCATCTGGATAATTTGGATCTAATCTGCGCATCCCTTCGCACGACCACTGCTAAGCTTCAGGAGTGTAAAGACCAGAACCGGGAGCTTCGATCTCTAGCGTCAACTTTGGAGCGAACCGTTAAGGAGAGCGAAGCCCTTTGCGTGATTGCCTATAAATATAAGGAGAAGGCCGAGAGGGACTACAAATAAATATACCAAACTTTCACAGCTGCTGCTGATAGTCTCCGAGCATACGTCATTTGACTTGAGACGACCGAGATTAACGAGAACCTTAACACCATGGAGAGAAATGCCTTGATGCACGAGGAGTGGCTCTGTTTGGTCTCATCTAAGCTAACCTTCAACTCAATTGGCTTCAACTGCATGCCTTAGCAGAAATAATCAGAGTGCTTCTACCATCCTTGCTCAACAGGCTGATCCTGCTCGAGTAACAACCTCGAGCTCTCGATCCACAGCGCTCGGGGCTCCTGTTCCGAAGATCAATCAAGCAAGCAATCATGCCAACAATCTTGTTAGCCTTTGACCATTCGAGGAGGCTTCATGCTTATCAATACTTAGACTTTTTCTTGTAACAAAATGTCCATACGCCTGTTATGAATGACACCTTTTGCATATCCTCCTTAGTCATGAGTATCCGGTAGTAGCCTTTATGGGAATCGAAGAAGGCTAGTAATTCATATCCTGTTATCGCTTTGACCATCATGGCCATCATGTCGCTTTGACCATCTTTGGGACAAATTTTGTTGAGATCCGTGAAGTCTATGCACATTCTCCAAGCCCCATCGTGCTTGGGAACCATCACAGGATTTTCTATCCATTTGGGGTAAAATATCTCTTCAATGACCTATGCCCGAAGAAGTTTATGGGCTTCCTCCTTTATGGCCTCCGTCCTCTCAGGGGAAACCGACATCCTTTTCTACTTAGTTGGCTTTTGGGAGGGGTCCACATTCAATCTGTGGACCATCAGCTATCTGGGTACTCCTATGAGGTCGAACGTGGTCCACAAAAATACATCCATATAGTTATCAAGGAGATCCTTCAGTTTTTCTTTCGTTGCGAGTTGTATCATCTTTTCACTACCAATGTTCCTTGTGCTCGAATGGCTATTGGCTCCATGTCTGTGGGGTTTAATTTCTCCATTTATCAAAGCCCCCATGTCCTCCTTTTTAGCTTCTTTCAGGCAATTGCCAAATAGCTCATGGCTACTGGTTGATCCCTCGTTATGACTGTTATCCTCTTTTTGGTGGGAACTTCATTGTTAAGTGGTAAGGGAGCCATATGACCCGCGCCTAGCACATACAGGGTCTTCCTAATACCAAATTATAGGGGGATACAACGCCAATCACGATGAAGTTGAAATCGATCGTGTCTTCTATATCTCCATCGGCCACTTTGATTGAGAGGGTTACGACCCCTAAGGGCAATACCATTTTCCTAGTAAAACCAGATAGTGGTGAGGTCCTTCTTCTCAAACTTTCATACCCTGGCCCCAGTTGATCAAAGCAATGAGCAAACATCACTTCCACTATGTTGCCATTATCTACGAACACCCTTTTGACATAGAAGTCTCCGATAGCTGCATGGGTTACTATCGAGTGCGTATGGGGGGTTTAGCTAGGCACCAGGTCTGCTTCCTAGAAAGTTATTGCTTCCTCTACTTGAAATCATTTTTGGCGGGGCACATACCGGGATTGTGCTTTGATGATGGTGTTCGAGGATTGGTCACTCACCACCCCATTAATGAAATTGATCACACTATTGGCGTTGTCCCCCTCGGTTCCTATCCGCCCGAGCCTTGGGGTCGGATCTGCCATTTTATCTTGCTTGATTTCCAGCTTTCCCCTAGTTTTTCCCTTGCTGCTCTCTACCACCCCGATTGGCCCTCTTCTTGTAGGATTTCCAGTGGCACTTTCCTTTTCCATTCAAGGAGCCTTCTCCTATTGGTCTTTCAATGCAGTCTGGGAGTAATCCATATATTGCACATCTATAAATTTTCCTTGTTAGGTGGATGCATTCATCTGTATCATGGCCACGCTCTTTATGATGGTCACATAATTTGGGTGACTCTTTTTTTCTAGGGAAGTCTTTACCGGGAGGGAGAGCTCAAAACAGCCCCTTGTGGATGAAGTGTATTTCCACTTGGGTTTTGGTTAGGGGAACATAGCCTTCAAAGTCTTTGTTCGAAGCTTTTGACCTTTTTAGTCTTGACTCCGAGGCCTTAGAGCCCTTTTCGCCCCACCTGTCCCCCTCTCTTTTTCTCTTTGTGGCTTCCTCGATCTTCGAATATTGTTCCACAATCTTTTGTAGTTGTTGTAGGGTTTCTGGCTTCTTTGAGACCAACTTCTTGTACAAGCCGAGGTTGGACATTCCATTCTTGTAGCCAAGGATCACCCCATCCTCATTGCGGTTGATTACACTGAGGGTCTCATCCACATATCGATAATAGAATGCTTTTGTCCATTTTCCAGGCCTCCGTTTGATTAGATAGAGCTCAATCCGGGTTTTTGTAAACATTTTCTTTTGGAAGAACTGGCCCTTGCTTAGTTTGTTAAACCATTGTTGAGCCTTTCCTTAGATGTAACTCCCTACCAGCTTACATGTCAATTGATCGTTGAAGCTCCTCAAATTTATCAAATTGAGGAAGGTTTGTATGAACTCCTAGGGGTCTGTATCTCCACTGTATGTGGGGAGCCCCTCGGGTAGCTTCACATCGCTGGGCCATCGAGTGGCCATGATTAAAGAACTGAAAGAGGAGGCTAGAACTTGACATGAAGGCCCAATCAATCTGTCCAACTCCCTTGTGAGGGTGTCGCCTAACTCGCCTCCCATTCATAGATCTCCGTATTGATTTAGCCAGAATGAAGCATCGATAATGGTATCTTGTTTGAGGCCATATATCCAGACTATGGTCCTCCCACAGCAGAGCTGTGGTACAAATGTTGCCGCTCTTGGTCCGGTTGAGGCTATGATTGCATTTGGTTCTCGTAACGTGGGTAACGCTCCATTGGCCAGACCATCGAGTGGAAGATCGCTTGGTTTGGAATGTGAGGTACCAAAATAGGCACCGAATATGTCAACGTCTGGTCCATGCTGGGGAACGTCGGTTGAGGCCGATCTTGAACCCCTATCCCCATATTCGCTTGGTAGGATGCCCTATGGGTGACATGTAATTGGAATCTTAGCTGCAACGTCAAGGGCATCGAAGGTGGGAGCACCACTTGTTGCTGGACTATGATTTGATAGAGCATTGGGGCTCTACCTGATAGCCAGCAGATCTCAGGGGTTGAGCCAGTTGTGCTAGGTCTTGCTACGACGGGGAACACACTGATTAGGCATCTTGTTGCTCGAGCGGCCTCCACCGTCACTTCCACTTACGACTCCACCGTAGCTTCTGTGAATTGCAGCTCATTCTCCCTTCGTTGGCGCATCTGGCTCTGTGATGTAGGGGCTCCGGCGCCTCTTACCCAGGGCTCAACACTGACCTCCACCCTTCTGGTAGGTATGGTAGCCTCGATCCGAGACCCCTCCGGCACCTCATTGTCAGGATCCAGTCTCGAACTACCTATAGGAGCTTGTTACCAGTACTTGAAGGAGCAGGAAAATTCGATTGCATTTTCTTACTCTTGCGTCCTTTCCTTCTCCGGTAGGGGATTGTACTTCCTTGCCGACGCATAAGTCCTTGCCTTTAAGCCATTCACTTCTATGCAAAGTGCTTGCTGTAGAAGTAGACATAAAGAAAAAAAATGCACAGATTTGTCTAACGGTCCCACTGGGCGTGCCAACTTGATGCTCCCCAAATTGCCGCCGCCGTGTGAGTCGCCGTTGTGGCTGGAATGTGCAAGACAAAGCCCCCAAAGGTTTTCGAGGGGAAAAGGCTCTGAGAATTAAGTCAGAATTAGTCCTTTTAATTAGGAATTAATAGTTGAGTTTGTAGGATTACCTCTATACTTTATATAGGTTGGCAAGTAGGACATCTATTTTGGTTTCTTGCAGTGCAAGTACTCTTCCCTGGGCCACCCCAAAGTTTATTACCTAAGGGATAAAATAGTGAACTTGGGCTGGCTAGACTACGCACTCGGGCCCAGTACGAATTTACACATTATCAGCAGCTTAAGCAGGGATAGAGGGAGTAATATTTTAGTTGACAGATAATTATATTAGCACCAAGATACCACCTCTGTTTCGTTGAATGTGGAATTATAGTATTAAGTGCTTGAATTTTATTGAATGAAATAATTGGATGAAATTAAATTTAGAAAGAAAATAAGTAGAATGAGTGGATGAAATTGAAAGAATCTTGTCATAAAAGAAAAGTATGTCAAATCCACAAAAATAACCAAAAAATTAAAGTGTGGACATCCAATGAAACAGATGAACTACAATTAATCATCGATATATTAGTATTTTATTTAATGTTACGTCATTCGCTCTATAATTTTACTATGAATTTTCATGGTGAATATCATTACTCCATCCATTTCACTATATTTAACACCATATGTTTTTAAGTGTTTTTTCGCATGTTGAAATGTGTGGAGATAATTTAGTGAAGTTCAAAAAGTGTTGGGAATGATGTAATTTTTGTCATAAAAAATGCGGAAATCTTTGAAAAAAATACAAAAATGGTAAGTGTATCAAAGTATTTAAAAAAATGAGTACCCTTATTATGTTCTCGTGAGGTTATCAACTCAGTTGAATATAATTAAATTAAAAAAATAAACTAAAAATTGTAACTACATAATTAAATTAAGTTAAATTATATTGAATTAAATTTATGATAAACTGAATTGAAGTACAATTCAATTTAACAATAGTACAAAAAAAAGCAAAGTGCATATATAACCCTACATAATCACATAAGTGCAAATATAAGCATATGATAATTTTAAGTCTAAATAGTTAGTGTACGTGCAAATATAACCTTTTCCACAGTTTGAGGTCTGATTATGTTAAACAGATAGATTTAACCCTCTAAAAATTATAAAATGTCTATAATGCCCTTAAACCCTATTTTCCTTCCTCGTTTTCTCCTTCTCTTTCTTTTCTACTTTTTCTTTCTTGTCTGGTTCTTTCTTCAAACCGTTCTCTCTCCCCTAAACCCTAGTACGACAACGATGCCCGCCACTTCACAGCGCCTGAGACTGGTCGTCTAAGACCAGATCAGTTCATCGCCCACGAAACCGTGCTGATGCACTTTTCGATGCATAGAAGATCATTGCGCTGAAGCCTGTTGGGGAAATGGGTACTCTCATCTCAGGACAACAAACTTGGATCTCTGCCACCGTTGGCAATAGAGCCCATTTAAGGATGTGTTTTCTGGGCCGGAGATATGGGCCAAGCTCAATGCGGACCCATTGACCCGAGGCCAAGTCTCATACCAGTCTCATACCAGTCTTAGTCTCAGACTTCGGCAGCAGATTGCCATACCAAAGCGTGTTCGATGGATCTGTGATTTTGGGTCTGAGATTTGGGGGTTTGAGGTTTTGGGCTATGGATTTGAGATTTTGGGCGCCGAATTGGGGAAAGACGGAGGAGGTGGTGTGTTGGAGCAGTGGAGAGAAGGGGGTGCCGTGGCAGAACGGTGGAGGAGGTGGCATGATGGAGCGGCAAAGGAGGTAGTAATGGTGGTGGCGGAGGCAGTGAAGCAGTGGAGGTGGTGGCATACAACGATGGGCAAAGGGTATTGTAGTCTTTTAAAATTTTGTATTGGGCCCAAAGGGCATTTTGGTCATTTTTTATCGGCCAATGGTCTGTCAATGCTGGAATATAGTCTTTAGCGTTTGTATTTATGTAAAGTAATTATGGTATTTTTTGCACTAAAAATTATCTCAAACTTATATATGCACTGGCTAAATTATACTCCCCCCGTCCCATAATTATTGGTCTATTTAATTTTTCACGATCTTCAATGATCATGTTTAACCATTAATGTCTCTAGTTACATATAATATTTTCGTATATAAAATTTTGCTCGACCAAGAGCAAAATTCACCTTCTGGATGTTGTGTCATGGCCGCTTGCAGACGAAAAACAGGTTATTAAAGTTTGGTATACCTATTGATAGTTGTTGTGTGTTGTGTGGTGAAGAGGAAACACTGGACCATCTATTCTTTGGTTGTTTGAGAACTAAGCAAATATGGCAGGAGGTGCTGTTTTGGTTTCACATTCAGAGGCAACCAGAGGTATGGAGTAGAGAATTTGAGTGGATTTTGAGGCGATGTAAGGGCAAGGGTAAAGTGGTGAAGATGCTGAAAACGACAATTACAGAGATAATATATGAAGTTTGACAATGGCGAAATGGAGTGTGCTTTAATGGTGAGTGACATGTGGGTATTATAGGATTACTATTTAGAAAATAGATGTTGAGATTAATCTAACAATATCTCACATGATATTTTCTTATACACATATTAATTTATATTTAAGGTCAAACTTTACCAAATTTAATTTTAAAAAAGTAAATAAGCCAATAATGTTGGGACGGGGAGAATATAGGGTTATATTTGTACATTTTCAAAATAAAATAAAATTGAGGGAGTGCCCGGTTTGCCTATGCCACACGGTGTTCCATTCCCAAAAGACGATATCCCTCGCCCTCAGGGCCCCGACCGCAATCACACCAAACCTATAACCGAGGAGGTAAATTACTGCTCCAATGGTTGTTCCCAAATGTAAAGGAAACGGCGAAAACATTTGTCTTGCAGACAAAGGCACCGCTCTCATTTTTTATCTTACTTTTTAGCCTTGAAAGTGCTTTTGTTTTGCAAAAGTTGTCGGGCCGCCAACAGATCCATTTACTTGAAAATCAACGGGCCTTGTTGTGACCCAAATCGTGGCTGAACTGCATTTTCTGCTTTGGTTCTCCCCTTTCCATTTCCTACTTTTTAGACAACTTGATCACATTTTTTCCCCATAAGAATATATACTCCTTTGACCTTTCTCCCACTAGGTATTTTCACCCGAGGGTCCTCCAAGGCTCCCAAGTGGATGAACCGATTCGAATTTTTGAGTTGGATTGAAATGGATAAGTTCTCTTTTAGAGTTTATAATGTGCTAAATTTGGGATATTATGAATGTGCATCATCAATAGGTGGAGTGTATATTTTAATATTGATGATGGTTCAACATAGTGAAGGTTCAAAAAGTATATTGGGTCTGTTTCGGTCCAATAAAAGTATTAGAAGAAAAAATATTCAGCAGCCGCATTTAGTGCTAATTAAGAGTTTTAATTGGAGATAAATACTACTAAGTTGTACATTATAAATATCAGATACGTATTCATTATTAGTATTCACTTTTTATACGGTATTCGAATACTATACTGACTTAAGCATGTGAGAGTTTTCCCTTGGAAGCTCCTGAGGCTTGTTGTCTTGTAGATCACGACCGAAGGGCTCATCGGAGCAACTTAATTGGTTCTCAGACGCATCAGATACTATTATTAATTTTTTTTATTTATATAGTAATTACAGTTAAATTATGAGAAAGCACAATCTCACATAAAAGAATACAAATCTTTATAATTTGAAATATATAAAAAAATTATGAGAATACGATACTGATGGTACTCTAGGGATATCATATAATTTGCCTTGGATTGTATCATTCCACTCAATTCACAACTAAATGTATATTTTATTGAATCCATACAAGTTAAAAATTAAGATCCACTCAACACACTCGTATAAGTGTTTAACTTATAAGCTAAGTAACTTTTAGTGTTTTGTATACAACCGAAAAATGTGTTTATTTCAAGCCAAAAAACATTTTTGAAGTATAATATAGATTGGTCTCCCCCACAATTCAAATAAGTCGGTTTTACTTTTAAGCATAGTCCACCAAACACACCTAATATTTCCAATTTAATTGAAATTAATGTTAGTTAACTTTGTTTATATTTAATTCAGTTCAATTCGTTTTGGTGTACTTCATTTTAGTTAAATTTTATTCAATTCAATTACATTAGCTTTATATTAGATAGAAATAACCTCACCTTTATATTAAATGAAACTAGTATAGAATTGTGCATCATCGGCTCCAAATCGACAAGGTATTGTCTAGAACCGTCGTGCATCACCGGCTCTGACATCATAATGGTCATCGCAAGCCATCGATGGCTTGCGATGACACTAACGGTGATTTTTTGTGTCAACCATCGTGCATTTTTTCGATCTCAACACTTTTCTAATTTCCTCTTATTTTCATTTCTCCTTCTTCTCCTCTTTTCCTTAGTTTTTTTCACCATCTTCCTCTTTTTTCCAATGCCCGTCACCGCCGCATTGGAGCCGCCACCGTTAATCTATCTACTATATGAGTTAATTATATATAAATGTAGGGTTTAAATCGTTGGTGTTTGAGTCAATTAAAAATATTGGTCGGGACGTTGGTGTCGACTGAAGATGCGTGTAGGGCATTGTGTCTATTGGTGTTGTTTTTGTTGATGTCGATAAATAGTGGTTATGGTGGGATCGATTGAGATCCACCGCAACATTTCATCGAGCGAAACGTCGATTCCTTTTGTGCAGAAATATCCATTAGTTTCAACATTAAAACTGATCTGTATAATGGGTAAAGAAATCATCGTACATTGCCACAACAATGCACGCTTTTATGTCCCCGGTTAAAAGCCTTCAACAAACACCGGTAATGGCCTTGTACTAGTGTGAAGCTATTAGAATATTTTTGGGTATTTTAAGTTGATAAGTCCTATACAAATTTTGACATTTTGTATGAGGTAATATTATTTTAGTCTCTCTTGCCCTTCCTTCCTTTTAAAACCAAAATTGCATTGACCTAAAACAAAGCCATGTCGGAATCTGAACTACCGAAAGATATCGAAATTTATAGAAATTGCAACATCTGCTTACGCATTTACCAGGTTATTCATCATTATCAGTAGGAAAATAACATTATGATGAGAATGATCAAACCAACTTGTGCGCATGTCATCCTAGGATAAGAAGGAAATATCGTAGAAAAGATGTTTTATTAATTTAGGATGTCCAAATCATACCTAGATTGTTTACCTAGCTAATTAAACAATCAGTTTATCCACTCATCAAATGTCATGCCACCACATATCATCTCAGACTTCAGAATTGCACCCAATGACTGGTGCCGCCTTCCACTACCCAAATTAAAAATAATAGAAATATCAGGAGCAAAGAGAACAATAGGAAAAAGGACTAAAAACTTGTTGAGTCCGACTCTTGAATGACGGTCATTCTATGAACCATGAAAGATCAAGATTTGAACGCCAAATTAGAAGAAATGGAAATAAAATTTTTGGGTTGCAATAATTGGGTTATAAACTTTGTAACTAACACAAGTTGCATATTAAAATTTGGGATAAGTGCCAATATAACCCTATCTACTTGCATAAGTGCCAGTATAACCCTTAGATATTTTTAGTGCAAATTTAACCATAACTAGTTAATGTAAGTGCCAATATAGCCCTCAGATTCTATTTCCGGCATTGACTCCCAATTTCCAATGTTGACCGTATGTAAATTGACCAAAATACCTTTTGTGCTAAAAGCTAAAATTAAATTAACAAAACTACCCATATGGGCCCCACATTAACTTTGGCTTTAACTCTTATTTCTTTCTAAAGTTTGGCTACTATCGTTTTTCTCCAGGCTACCAAAAACCACTCGTCGCCGTGTGAGCTCCGTCGCCGCCACCGACCGCCGATCTCCAGCTGAAACCCGCTTCCGCAACCTTCTCGTTGCTGCTCCGGCTGACCTTCAGAAACTTCCGTTCTGCTTACCGCCCATTTCACGTTCTCCGACATCGTCACAGCTGGAGTAGGTGTCTCCACCGTAGTGCGGGATCTCCGGCAGGTTGCTCGTGGTGGCGCCGCGGCTGGAACGGTTGGTCTGGTCGCTTATGAAGTTGCGGTAGAGGAGGCCGGAGGTTGAGCGGTGGTTTGTTGCTCCACCGCGGCTTGGCGAGTAGGAGCTCGTTGCCGGCCGGTGTCTGACCCATCAACGTAGGCGATCTTTTGCTTGGGGCGGGCAATGAATTTTTTTCGGCAAAGTCTGGAGCTGATGAAGGTGGTGGAAAAAAAGGATGGTGGTGGTGGGTTTAATGTGGTGGTGGTGGGCTTAATGTGGCGGCGGTGTATGGTGTTTAGTGGGGGTAGAGTGGTGAGGAGAGAGAGATGGGCGGATTAGGTGGGAAGAGGGATATTGCGGGTAGGTTAGGGTTTAGGAAGTTTTAGAAATTGCGTATAATTGTAATTTTTCTTTTTAATTTTAAATTTTTGCAGAGGGGTAAAATCATCTTTTTAAATTAAATCCGGCCTTAAATTGACGGAATGGGTAAAATTGCACTTATATAAATTATCTAGCGTTAGATTTGCATTTTTAATTATCAAAAAGTTATATTGACACTTATGTGAAGTAGGTAGGGTTATAAAAGCACTTTTCTCATAAAATTTTAATATTGCAACTACAATATTTTACATTTTCATTATTCTAATTAAACCTCGTCTTTCCATAATGCTATGAAAAAATAATCTTTCCCAAGATTTTGCCAAACTTTTATTGGAATAATATAGATTAAAAATGTATATTTAATGCATTACATATTAAAAATAGGCAAAGTGTTGGGAAAAACCATCTTTCCATATGCTTATGGAAAAATGAGGTTTAATTAGAATAATAAAAGGTAAAAGATAAAGGTCTTAGTTGCAATATTAAAAAATATTATGCTACGTTTAATAGTTATAAAGTTTATAACTCGATTCATGCAATTCAAAATTTTTATCTTTATTTCTTCTAATTTACACTTTAAATCTTGATTTTTCCCTGAATTATGAAAATACCATATTTTCAAGGGATGAAATCTTAAAAATAAGTAAGCGGTTGCATATAATATCTTTGGCATATTAAATATCATACGATCACAAGAATGATTTATTATAGAGTAGTATTAATTAAGAGTCCGTATTTTGAAAGACGATTTTTCCATAAGTCATGTAAAGATTAAGGTTTAAAGTGCAAATTGAAAGAAATGAAGATAAAATTTTTGGGTTACATAAATCGAGTTATAAATTTTATAACAACTACATGTTGCATACTAAAATTTTAATATTGCAACTAAGACCTTTTACCTTTTATTATTCTAATTAAACTCCGTGACCGTCTTTCCATAAACATATGAAAAGACCGTCTTTCTCAAAACATTGCCATTAATTAATGTTTGAGCATGGTATTGTTACGGAAGGAATAAAGCAGCGCGCAAATTGCACTCGTTGGATGACTTAGGCTCAGATTTGTTCTCATATATAAAATCTGCAGATGCGATGACGCGCTCCCACTACTTATGAAAAGACAGAGTTTAACTAGAATAATAAAAATAAAAGATCTAAGTTGTAATATTAAAAATTTATTATGCAATGTGTAGTAATAATAAAGTTTATAATTCTATTCATGCAACCCAAAATTTTTATCTTCATTTCTTCTAATTTACACTTTAAACCTTGGTCTTTCCATGACTTATGGAAAGACTGCAAAGTCTTGGGAAAAATCGCCTTTCCATAAGCTTATGGAAAGACGGGGTTTTATTGGAATAATAAAAAGGTAAAAGATCTTAGCTGCAATATTACAAATTTATTGTACAACGTGTAGTAGTTATAAAGTTTATAACCCAATTCATGCAACCCAAAATTTGTATCTTCATTTATTTGAATTTGCACTTTAAACCTTGGAAATACCGTCTTTCAAGAGACTTACTCTACTTTGTTGGTATTCTTGATGAGTTGGGAAGTAAAATAGATAACTAGATTTACGATGTCAATGTCAATATAATATATTAAGAACAAGAACTAGCCGTTGTACCTTTTGTGTATTGCGTCCGAATACCCACATTCGCTTTCTGATTCGTTTATCGATACGCAACTCGCCCATATTTGGACACGTGCCATATTCCAATTATGAAGGATGGCTAAGTGATCCAACTCACACTGGTCCTAGTGCTAGCCGGTCGTGGGCCAAGAAATATTGAATGGTTACGGAGTAAATGAGCTTCTAAATGGGGGTATTTCACGTCATGCTAGTTCACAATTGAATTCGGGGATAAGTGCCAATATAACGATATCTACTTGAGTAAGTGCCAATATAACCCTATGATAATTTTTAGTGCAAATATAACCCTAACTAGTTAATGAAAGTGCGAATATAACCCTCATACCCCATTTCTGGCATTGATCTCAATTTTTCAGCGTTGACTCTATGTAAATTGATCAAAATAACCTTTGGTCTAACTCTGAAATTAAGTGGACAGTTTTATCCTCATAGTTCACCAGACCGTCGCCTGATCGGTGCCAGACCACCACTGGATCGCCGCTAGACCACCACCGGACCGCCGCCGGACCACCACCGGAACAGGTAGAGGGTTATATCATCATATTAAGAAATCTTATTGGGTTATATTATCACATTCCTAATGTTTGTAGGTTATATCCGCACATGTCTAATGTTTGTAGGGTTATATCGGCACATTCTTAAAACTTGAAGGGTTATATCAGCACATAATATAAATATTAAGTGTGTGGTACTCGGCTGGCCTTAACGGGCGACCACATCATCATATACATCATTATAACATCATAACAATATCTTATAAAACATAAAATTTGACATCATGACACCATCATTAATATTAAACATCATTATCACATATCAATTGCCTCATTTCAAAATTTATCAACATTAAAAACCCTAGGTCGAAGAACACAACAAAATAACAATCACACGCAACACTAAAGTTCATCCAATCATCAATTCAGACTAAACATAACAAAATAAACAAAATTTCATTAAAACCCCTATATTCTATATTATGTGCTGATAATCCTACATTTTTTTACTAATGTGCTAATATAACCCTATAAATTTTAGGAATGTGCTGATTTAACCCTACCTAATCCGGCGGTGGTCCAACGGCGGAGTATTGATGAGTCTAAGGGTAATAACGTCATTTCCTATTTTTGGTAATTTTTTTCCAGAAGGGCAAACATGTAATTTTATAAAATTCCGGCTAAAAGTTGCCGGAGAGGGTTATATTGGCACTTTCACTATCTAGATAGGGTTATATTGACACTTTCGAATATTGAAAGGTTATATTGGCACTTATGTCAAGTAGTTAGGGTTGTAAAAACATTTTTTTCTTCAATTTAAAAAGGCCTTTGAATGGGTAATGCTGAACCAATACCTAACCAAAGGGCAACCGCAGTACCAATTAAAAAGACAGTTGTCGCATGGATCTTGAAATTTATTACTCCTTCTGTCTCATCCATATCCGCACACCTTTTGATAAACTTTCTCAAAACACGTTTGACTATAAATTTTAACTAGTATATAGACGCCAACACGTGAGTTATCGTTACAGGCATCCAACAACAAATGTAATGTCCCCGGAGACCAGGCGTGTCCAACTCTGAACATCTGATCCACAATATCAAGCGCAGCAATGTACCACAACGTCGAATCAGCTTCTCATATGTCCCGGACCAGCTCTACAGTTGCATGCAAAATTTTGAACAATAGGCGAATTTGGGTTGCTGACTGCATAGTCAAAGATCAAGCTTGGAACCTCTCGGCAACAGACTCCAGTGAAAGCTTCCCCGGTGATTTAAAAACTTTTGTCAGATGAAACCTTTGTTATGTCAGAAGTACTAACATCACACAAAATGCCAGAAGATAATACAACGAATGATTATACAAGAGTTCCTGTATTTTTGTAAAGAAGCATCGAATCCTTCACTCCAGTTTCTCGTCCCAATCTAGAAAGAACATTATATGTGGCATCAGGCCCCAACTTCTTCCCACACATTGCAACTGGCCGGTCAAAACGAACTATATGGACACTATTAAAGATCCACCTCCGCTTTCGCGAGAAAATTCTTATACTGTGGTTACAGTATATGCTAATGGATGCAAATGTAGAGAACACATTTGCTAAATGCGTTTACGGTAATTTTTATTGTTTTTATTGCATGAAAAAACAAGGACGCATTTAGCTGAATTTACAGTTTTTTTGGTAGAAAAGACGCTAAGTGTGTCCTCTGAATTTGTGTTTCTTTTTTAATTCCGTTAATAGGAGGATGCATTCAGCTAATGTGTCCTCATTCTTCATGTAATAAACCCAGAACTCTCGCCAGAAAAGGAGAAAGACGCACGGTATACGTGTTTTCTCCGCCGCCGGAATTCTCCCTCCCATCCGTGCACAGGCCATTACAGTCTACCTTGCTGGGATCACACTCTCGTATTTTTCCATTTTCATTTCCGGGTCCGTACCTCCCCAAGCCTTAATTCGTGTTTTATTTTCGATTTCTTTAGATTTGCTTAGTTTTTATGTGCGTGGAACTAAATTTTTGTTGGAATGTTAGTTTAAGCTTTCGACTGGCCGTTGCTGACTATCGCGCATCCATTGCAACCCAGAATGCGACGCACGTGCCGCTGGTAGGTCCGCGCGTGGAGCTCACGCGCCGCCAGTAGTTCTGCGAGTTCAATTCACTTGCCGCCAGATTTTCCCAGTCTCCAAGAGGTACATGGAAAATTTGTGATTATATGAATGTGTTGAATGATTACGTGTTGTTTGTTTATGTGTGATTTGTTCACTAATTTTTTTTATTGAACTTGTAGTAATAGTGTAATTTGTGAGGTACTTGAAAAAATCTTGAATATATGAATGTGTTTGAGTATTATGTGTGGTATGAATGATTATGTTTGGTTTGGTTATGTGAATGTGTTGATTGAGGATGCATGATTATGTGTGATTTGTTAACTAATTTTTTTATTGAAGTTATAGTAATGATTTAATTTGTGTGGTGCAATTGAGTTCAAATTTTATATTGTGAAGAGACATTACCGATGTTGCAATGTTGTATGTCAATTAGTAAAATAATGGATAATAGTGTATGATTTGGTTATCCGATGACAATTGAACAGTGTATGGATTAGCGTTTGAGGAGTTGTATAAATGCTGCTGAATAATACCATCCTTTTTAATATGGAATTATATGTTCTATATTTGTATAATGCAGTTCTGCGATGTTTTTGACGGTGTACTTGTACAAAGAGGGCCAGATTAAGTTTGATTTGATGTGGGTGTGTATTATGATCCTCTCATACCTGATAAAAATGTGACCTCGAACGGAGGTTAAGCCACTCCAAGTTAGTTGAATTAATTTTCAGAAGGCTTGGCATTGTAAGTGAGGGGTTTCTATTGAAAATCTGTTATCGTTGTAAAGATCTGATTGGTTCATGTATATACTATCATTGTCATAATGTGGAAGATGACGAGTCCACCGTGAACTTCTTCAACATTGTTGATCGAATGTGTGATGTTAGCTCGGGCACGTTCATGTCATTGTTGAGCAATGTTCATAACTATACAGCTTTTCCAACCTTCCCACTCCCTGTACATTACCATGATTTAGGAGAACCTTATTTCATTGGTGAGTCGAGTCAACCTATTGCATATGTCCATCTCGATTGCTCTCAGCCGTCCACAAGTGCTGGTATATATGGTGTCATCCGGAAGAGCTGAATGTCTGTGATGATGATTATGTAGGTGAAATTGGAGAGCATGTTGTTGGTGATGGTGCGCATGTTGTTAGGGATGATGAAGGTGAGGAAAGGGAACTTGAAGAAGAAAGTGAAGATGGTCTATCCTTATCAACTGATTCGAATCCAAGGGATGATGATGAACAAGTGGTGTGCACGAATAATGTAGCCACAAAATTCCACCTGGATTGTTCGTGCACACCACAATCAGTGATATGCATGACATTCCACCTTATAGCGAATCCTAAATTTGTGTTTGATTCCTCATGTTTTGTTTAAACCAATATGTATTACATGATAATATGTAGTTATGCAGCTTGTTATGTTAAATTCTCTCATTTTTCAGTGTAATTGATTGTGTGGATTTGTATTGTGTGTATTCGTTTAAATTGAGGCTAATGTTTGATTTGGTTTGAATATGTATTACATGTAATAGCATTCATTTTTGTGGAAACATGGACTGATCATTTCTCAATGTGATTCTAATTTTCACCAGGGCAACACCATGTATCATGCAGGACCCATTGATGAGGAATATCTTTACCTTCACCAGGAGCATCGTGTACGTGCTCTGTACAACAATAATTTGGAGGATGGGTTATTGCAGGCGAGGCAGTGCAATGGGGCTTGTTGGATTGGTGGGATCCCTGATTGAGTGATGCACTATGTGCGTGGCATTGGATTCTAGGGACTGTTAGATTCTGCACCAATTCACATCGACCATTCGCTCATCAATGCGTTAGTCGAGCGTTGGAGACCAAAGACGCACACATTTTACCTGCCGATGGGGAGACTACTGTCACTTTATATGATGTGGGCATCCTTTGGGGTCTACCGATCGATAGCAAGGCAATCACTGGCGTAGACACAAACAGGAGCACAAATGACTGGCAGAGATTATGCACTGACTACCTGGGGGCTACACCAGAAACAAGTGATATCAGAGGGGGTCGCATAAGGGCCAGCTGGTTGGGAACTTGTTTCGCAGTCCATTGCCTCTTGATGCTACTGAGGTAGATTGTCAGCAGCAAGCAAGGGTTTTCATTCTACTACTGGTAGGAGAATTGCTCATGCCAGACACATCCGGGCACCTGATCCCTCTGCTCTATTTTTTGGTACTCATGGACTTAGATGCAACACATTAGTACAATTGAAGGAGTGCGATTTTGGCACACTTGTACAGGAGCTTATGTGACAATGCAATTCTACAAGTCAAATCCATATCTGGGTGACTAGTCCTACTATAGGTATCATTGTCGGTTAAACTTGTTAGTTGGACACGTGTCCATAATGACCTCTTACATTATATTATATTTTTAAAATTTACTGTCAGTTGTGGGCATGAGAGCGAATACCAACCATCCATCCTGCCGGGAATCTTCCAGTGACCGTCACCATAAGTGATCTTGGGTCCAGGTTTGTATTCACTTAGTAAGGACACAATTTTTAAACCTTTTTAATTACTAGGAATAGTTAATAGTATTCATTATGTTCCTCACAGGTGGAGAGCCCGGTACGATTTATCACAATCACCCATGCATGTACTAAAAGTGTACTGCGATCAGTTGACATCTCTCCATAACAGTTAGGTATAATGTAATTTGGATTTCTTTTTTTTAACTATGGAAAAAAGGTGTTTCTTTTCTAACCGCAACACTTACCTGTTATGTCAATTTATTTGGTAGTCATACACTAAGGATGTCATGCAATGTTTCCCATAATACTGTACAACTGGTAGCAATAACTGGCTATTGTGTGTTGACCTCATTTGTTGGCACGTCATGGAGTATCATCATGTTCATCGTGTTCTCAGGAAATTTGGCCTTATCCAGACAATACCCACGCAGTTGGTCACTAAGGATGAACTCAAACTGCTTCATATTAGAGACCGTCGGAGTAGGTCAGGCATGGATGGCGTATTGAACTGAGAAGATATCTTAATGCGTGGGAACAACGAGCAAAGCATCAAATTAGTGCACTTGGGGGTTAATGGATCCATATACACCCGATCGAGAATACATGGAGTGGTATTTTTGCAGGACAGTATCCCTGATTGATCAGCCAAGACGACGCCAAATGGTTACTGAGGGTTTTCATGGAGACGGAGCTACTATAGAGTATATGGTATTTACTAAATTTCTAATAGTATCAACAAATAATACTTCATATTCCCTCATTTTTAATATCTAACATATTTATCTCATTTGTGTAGTTGCAGGCAATGTCCGAGATGCGCCTTATGTTAGATATTAATTTGGACGAATGTCCCCCATGTTTCGCGGACGTTATTAGGGGGTACATGGTTTTGCCTCACGTACTCTTGAATATGCTCATGAGCTCTCCAGAATGCAGTATTATCAACCACATGTGCACACCAAGGAACCTCTCCCTAGTGTGAGATACAATGAAACCATAAGCCACCGTCCAACTTCTCCCGGTCGACAGGGTGGTCGGAAATAGCGTGCTCGCAGTCCTACAACACACATTGGTTCATCTCAAGCCGGACCCTCACATGCTATACCAACCCACAACGGACCATCGCATGGTAGACCTCCACACTCTGACACTACTCCAGTTGATTCTACTACATACCTTACTCTCACTGATAGTCATGCGTATATGTCGTCTACTGCTCCATTTGATATAGGTAGTGCTCCCCATGTACACTATGATTTGAATGAAGATGCACGAGACGATATGGAGGAGGATTTTACAAAGGGAGTTCCGCATGACGACGTACATGTTTCTACTCAGATGGTTGTTCCACAATGCACATCCCGCACCATAAGTCCGCCCCCATGTGGAACAGGTGGAAAGCCTTGCAGAGGGCGTCATTAGTACATTACATGTCGTTGGGCATTCATTTCATTACGTTTCTACCTATATGTTTGATACGTGTTCTTCGAATATTGTATCTCTGAATCAATTCATGTTTTATTTGGTTTTCATTATCATCTCTAATTTCATAAAAATTAAATGCGTCTACTCTTATATTTTCGTTTATATTTATTAGTTAATAGTGGAAAAATGGAAAATTTTAAAAAAATGGAAATTTTAGTTTATTTACATCTCTAATTCATTTAAACTACAAAAAAAACATAAATTTTACAATTACAATTCCAATGCAGGAGTAACTTCCAATTTTTTTTTTATAATTCATTCATTTTCTATATTTTGGAATATTTAAAAATTTGAAATACCCACGATCAAAATTTTTCATTATCTTTAATCAGGTAAGTAGGATGTTCAAGTTTTATTATCATAACTTTCAAAGCGGACTTTCAAATTCTTCCGATGCATTTATCATCATGGAAAATTTTTAAAAAATATTAAAAAAATTAGATGTTTACTAAGGCACTATTGGGGACAACAAAAATATTTTTAAAAAATTTGGACAATCAGTTAGAGGACTAATAAAAAAATTAATTAAATTGAGGACACATTCATTACGAAAACTTAATAGAGGACACATTCTCTGAATGCATCCTTCACATATGTGTCAAGTTTTCAAAATCAGCTTGGTTGCAGCCGAATTTAGGTCAACATGCCCACTCAAATAAACAATTCCCACTTTCGCTCCCAGGAAATTTGTTTCCTACAGAAAGATAAGTTCTTGTGAGATGTCATTGGGTTCCAAGGCAAGACCATAACGACACCATAACTTTTACCAACTTGACTATCCCTATCAAGTGGTTCCTCCTTATCAAAATTTGGATCACCTGCATTATCACCAAGCACACAAACACAGATTTCCATTCAGCTAGCATAACATGGTGTTGGGTTTCCTCCCTAATTCTAGAACTCTCCATTGATGGAAAAGGAGAGATGTTTCTAGGTTGATGGGGGGAGAATCTAGACCACCTCCTACAAGGCTCCAAGTATTTACTATGGTTCTTGGATAGATGGAAGAGTATTCTAGAGCTTACTTGGTTCACCTATAAATAGAGGTGTTGGAGAAGAGTTCATCATTCAATCCCATTCACTTCAATCCATAGCCACTTTCATCCTTCTAGTGAGAGATTCATTCTTAGAGTGAGGAGTTAGAGAGAAGTCTCCATTCTCTCGAGTTAGTGAGTGTTCCACCACTTTGTGATTATCCTTGTAATCCATCCAACTTGGGTGAGATATTTGTAACCCTACTATAGCCTCATACAGTGGAAGATTTGGACTACATAGTCCCATGGTTTTTTCCGATTTGAGTTTTCTACATTACAAAATCTTGGTGTCCTATTTTTCATTCTTTTTCATCTTTCATCTTGATCACATAAAGAGAGAAATATTAATTTTTCCCAACAGTCAGGTTGATCGGCGTTAGTTTCTTGTGAGAGTGAAGATGGAGGTAATCATCACTCATGATGGAGAAATGTTCAAGCTCACGACATAGAACTATGCCTATTGGAAGCTCATGAAGGAGGATAAATATTTTTCAAGGATTTGTATGAACCAATCGCGGAGGAGACCAAGCCGGAGGAGAAGAACGATAACAAGTGGGATCTCCTGAATAGGAAAGCAGTCGCCATGATTCATAAGTACATAGTTTATTTGAGCATGTTTCTAATTACCCAAATGCCTTTGAGCTACGGTCAAAACTCAAGTCCATGATTCAAAAGAAGACACCACATAACAAATCCCACTTAGTAAGGCGATTAGTCAACATGACCGATGATCGAGGAAGAAGTGATTCAAGTGGAAGATACAAAAGTGGCGGACATGAAAAATCATTAGGGCAGTCAAAGTCCCATTGAGAAGACTAGGTGTTTTTGTTAAAAAAAAGACTAGGTGCTTGAGGCATTTATAGAGTTTCACACACGGGTGGAGCGTGAGAGAGGTAAGAAGCTAAAGTCTGTCAGAGCAGATAATGGTGGAGAATACCGTAGTCCATTTGAAGAATATTGCAAGTCCCATGGTATCCTACTTGAGAAGGCACCGCCAAAGGCACCTCAAGTAAATAGAGTTGCTGAGAGAATGAATCACACCATTGAAGAACGAGTTCGGTGCATGTTGTCTCATGCTAACCTCCCTAAGCATTATGGGAAAAAACCGTGAAGACCAGTGTTGACATTATCAACATGTACCCTTTGGTGCCCTTGGATGGTGACATGCCTAAGGAGATTTGGTTAAAGAAAAAGGTAGCATATGACCATCTGAAGGTGTTTGGATGTCGAGCTTTTGTTCACATTCCTAAGGATGATAGGGCCAAGCTGGATTCAAAATCCAAGGAGTGCATCTACCTTAGCTCACCTAAAGATGAGTTTGGGTATCTATTGTGGAATCCAACCCTGAAAAAGATTGTTAGAAGCCGAGATGTCTTCCTCGAGGACTAGACTATTAGTGATTGCAAAAGTCACAAGAAGCCCAATCTAGGAAGACCAAGGGGCATTATGATCCTATGCCATCTTTGGTGCTATGAGATGATACAAAACTTGAGAGCAATCATGATGAAGTCGTATCAATAATGAGCATGCCACAATAGAGCAACCTCAGGCAAGTGGTGGAGCAATGGAGGAAGCAGATGATCCAGTAGAAGCCGAGCCTCGACGTTTCACTAGAAAGAGACAACCTTCATCCAGGTACCCTTAAGACGAGTAAGTGACACTCACTGATAAGGGGGAGCCTCAACACTATGCAGAAGCCATGGAAAGTGATTACAGAGATGATTGGGAAAGGGCTATGCAAGAGGAGATGCAGCCCTTACACGAGAACCACACCTATAATCTTGTGGGACTACCAAAAAGGAAACGAGCTCTAAAGTGCAAATGGGTGTACAAGCTCAAGACTGAAGAAAACAATCTCAAACCAAGGTATAAGGCTCTGATTGTTGTTAAGGAATGCAATCAGAAGAAAGGAGTATACTTTGATGAGATATTCTCACCAGTGTTGATAATGTTATCAATCCGAGTTGTGCTGGGTCTCGCTGCTAGTTTGGATTTGGATTGAACAATTGGATTTTAAGGCAACTTTCTTACATGGAAACCTAGAGGAAAAAATATATGTGGAGCAAACTGAGAGATTTATACATATGGGAAAAGAGCATTTGGTGTGTCGCCTCAAAAGAAGTCTCTATGGTTTGAAGCAAGCACCACGCCAATGGTACAAGAAATTTGAATCCTTCATGAATTATCATGGGTTCAAGAAGATGCACATGGATCATTGTGTCTTTGTGAAGAGGTACGATAAAGGCAACTTTCTCATACTCATGCTTTATGTTGGTGTTATGTTGATTTTTGGACATGATAAAGTTAAAATCACCGCTATTAAGAAAGCATTGAGTAATTCTTTCTCTATGAAAGATTTGGGACCAGCCAGACGGATTCTTGGGATGAGAATCACTCGAGATCGATCTGAAAGGCTACTTTGGATATACCAATAGAGATACATCGAGAAGATCCTTAAGAGATTCAACATGGACAAGGCCAAGCCTGTTAGTGTACCACTTAGCGGGCACTTCAGGTTTGATAAGAAACAAAGGCCAAAAGATGATAAAGATATGAGAGGTGTTCCATAATCATTGGATGTTGGTAGTCTCAAGTACGCTATGATATGTACACGACCAGATATAGAATATGTAATTGGTGTGGTGAGATAGCATTTGTTAAATCCTAGGAAGGAACATTGGGCAACTGTGAAATGGATACTTTGATATCTCAGAGGAACGACCAACCAGTGTTTGTACTTTGGAAAACAAGAACCCTTGTTGGAGGGATACACATATGCAGACATGGCTAGAGACTTGGAGTCTAGAAATTAACATCAGGATATCAAACTACCTTTGCAGAGGGTGCTGTGTCTTGGAAGTCAAAACTCTAAAAGTGTGTGGCTCTTTCTATGACAGAAGCAGAGTATATTGCCTCCATGGAAGCTTGCAAGGAGATGCTATGGATGAAGAACTTCCTGCTTGAATTGGGGTTAAAGTAGGAGAAGTATGTCTTTTTTTGTGACAGCCAGAGTGCCATCCACTTAGCCAAGAATTCGGCCTACCATTCACGAACAAAACATATTAATGTTTGTTATCACTAGATTCGAGATGTATTGGAAGAAAAGCCGCTGCAACTTGAAAAGATGCACACTGATGATAATTGGTCAGACATGATGACTAAGGCATTACCAAGTAAGAAGTTTGATGATTGTTGCAAAGGTGTCGATGTGGTTATCCCTTCTAATTAGGTCGAAAGGGGGAGATTTTTTGGGTTTCCTCCCTAATTCTAGAACTCTCTATTGATAGAAGAGGAGAGATGTTTCTAGGTTGATGGGGGAAGAATCTAGACCACATCCTAGAAGGCTCCAAGCATTTACTATGGTTCTTGGATAGATGGAAGGGAATTCTAGAACTTTCTTGGTTCATCTATAAATAGAGGTGTTGCAGAAGAGTTCATCATTCAATCTCATTCACTCCAATCCATAGCTACTTTCATCCTTCTAGGAGAGATCCACTCTTAGAGTGAGGAGTTAGAGAGAAGTCTTCATCCTCTCTAGTTAGTGATTGTTCCACCACTGTGTGAGTAACCTTTTAATCCATCCAACTTGGGTGAGACATTTGTAACCCTACTATAGCCTCATATAGTGGAAGATTTAGACTACATAGTCCAGTGATTTTTCCCAGTTTGGGTTTTCCGCGTTGCCAAATCTTGGTGTCCTATTTTTCATTCTTTTTCATCTTTCATCTTGATCACACAAAGAGGGAAATATCATTTTTCCCAACATATAAAAAGTAAAACATTCCAGTTGATACACCGTGCTCTACTAACTGAAACCTCGCATCAGAAATCTGATCCTCTACGACACTTTTATCTAATTGTATTCCGATATCTAAAACTTCGACAATTATAATATGAATTAATTTTAATTTTTTATAAAAGATACCAAATGCCTAACAAATTGTTAGTGCGCTATAAGGAGAAATTAGCCAATTAAGAGTAATAAGATACATAAGGATGTAGAAAGCGGAAGCATAATACTTTACTTACCGCGTAAAACCGAATAGATGTCCGTAGAAAGCAGCTTGGCAGATTCCTCTGCGAGCAAAATACAGAAATCAGATAATAAGCACATTTCATAAAAATTGAAGCAGGAATAAACGCTGAATTCATTCTGGCACTGTTATCACCGTTAGCGGAGAAAATGAGCCTTAAAATGCCGATGCCAGTGAGATCACTGGAAGCATTGTTGGAAGAATGCACCGATTTTGGGGAATTGTAATTGAGCAGCTGCTGACGAATGCTATTTGAGGTGGAGGTGTCGATGGTGGAGAGGTATTTGATAAATGAAGTGGGAGTTTAGGGTTTTGGAAAGGAGCTTGTCTTGAATGAATGAAGTGTTAGTTTACAATGAAGAGAAGAAGGCTACATAAAGGATAGAACACACTACAATAAAAGGACTAAACTACCCTTATACAATTATATGCTAACACCCCCCTCAAACTCGCGATCTACAACAATAAGCATTGAGAGTTTGTCCGATAAAAAATGGAAGTGCGCAGCGGAGTGAGCCTTCATGAACAAATTAGCAATCTGGAGAGAAGATGGAACAAATGGCAGAGTGATAGTACAAAGCTGCAAATGATAGCGTGTGAAGTGACAATCAATCTCAATGTGTTGGTCCGCTCATGAAAGACCATATTACGTGCAATGTGAATAACACTTTGATTATTACAATGTAGAGGTGTGGGACGGTAAGCTTGATTCTAAGATCAGAGAGTAACCAACAAAACCAAACAATCTCAGCGTGGTCGAGGCCATGGCACAATTCCCAGCTTCTGTAGAGGAGAAAGAAATGACATCATGCTTCTTACTCTTCCAAGAAATGAGCGAGTCACCAAGAAAGATACAAAATCCAGTGGTGGACTTGCGATCCCCGAGATCACCAGCCCATTCAGCATCAGAATATGCACACAACTCCAACGATAATGAAGAAGGAAATAGGAGACTACAAAACTGAATGCCTCGAAGATATCTGAGAATGCATAGAACAGAAGCACAATGAATAGAAGTAAGGGCGGTGACAATCTGACTAACAACATGGACAAGATGCGCAATATCCGAACAAGTAACTGTGAGATAAACCAAACTGGCTACCACAATACGGTATAAGGTAAGATCTGGCAGAGGAGAGTCATCTGATGGAGAATAGCAAGCACTGGTTTCAAGAGGAGCATCAACCGTCTTATTCTGTAAGACATGCTCGCTCAAAGAGGTCTGCTATATACTTTGACTGAGATAAAAGATAACCCTTTGAAGAAGAGGTTACCTCAATACCCAAAAAATAACGAAGTAAACCCAAGTCTTTCATAGCAAAACACTGAGCCAAATCACACTTTAACGACTCAATTCCATCACAATCATCACCAGTGATAATCATATCATCAGCATACAAAGAGAAGAGAATGCGACCCTTACTTGTATGTTTGATAAACAAAGTGGAATCATGAGAGCTGGGACGACAGCTAAGAAAGGTGATCATAGTGGAGAACTTCTAAAACTAAGCTCTGGGAGTCTGTTTGAGACCATAAAGAGATTTTTGAAGTCTACAGACATGCCTAGGCTTATGCGCTACACCGGGAGGAGGTGTCATATAAACCTTCTCGTGAAGATCACCATATAAGAATACATTCTTAACACCCATCTGTGATATCTTCCACTGGAAAATAGAAGCAACTGCAACCATAGTACAAATGGTGGTCATCTTGGCAATAGGTGCAGAAGTCTCATCATAGTCTATGCCATACTCCTATGAGTAACCCTTCGCAACAAAGCAAGCCTTATATTTCTCAAAGGATTCATCGGATTTGGTTTTAATCTTATAAACCTAACGAGAGCCAATAGTATGCTTTCCAAAAGGCAAAGGTACCAAATCCCATGTGTGAGTCTGATGCAAAGCAATGAGTTCCTTATCCATAGCAGCCTGCCAAAGTGGATCACAAACTGCCCCTCTATGGGAAAGAGCCTTAGACAAAGAATGGATAGAGATGAGAAATGAAGCGAAGGAATGAGAATATGAAGAATAAGCAAAATCAAGCATTTGAGTAGACTTACGAGGACGAGTTGACTTACAAATGAGAGAATCATCCACAATTTGAGAAGATGATTGAGCAAGCGTAAGAGGTAATGTAGGAGGGGAGGGCAGAGTAGTGGGTGCATCAGAAGCCATAGTATCAGACTCAACTGGTGAAACCTTGCCGAGGGTAGTATCAAAGGGATCAATGAAAATGGGATCTCACTGAAACAAGTTATGTGAACTAGCTGGAACAGAGTAAAATGGAATATGCTTTAAAAACACAAGGTGGCAAGAGACATATAGTTTCTGACTAACTGGATCTAAACAATGATACCCCTTTTGACCACCACCATAACCCAAAAAGACACACGAAGTAGATTTAGGAGACAACTTAGACTGCTCAACATGAGGCCGGAGAACAAAACAAGTAGAGCCAAAAACACGCAACGGAGAATAATGAGGTACGTGCCCATACAATTTCTCAAAAGGTGACAAACCTGAATTGTGAGAGGTTGGAATTCGATTGATGACATAGACAGCCGTGTGAATGGCTTTCTCCCAAAGTATCCTAGGAACATCGGCTAACAATAAGAAGGATCGAGCTATCTCAACAAGGTGACAGTGTTTCCTTTCGGCAACACCGTTCTGCTGAGGAGTATCTGTACAAGAGGTCTAATTGATGGTTCCATCAGAAGAAAAGAGTTTCCAAAAATCATTATAGGTGTATTCACCCCCCCCCAAATGACATCTAAAACACTTGATGACAGTAGAATGTTGTGTCCTTATAAGAGCTCTAAAGTCATGATAGAAACCCAAAAAATCAAACATATGCAATAAGATAAACCCAAGTATAACGAGTAAAATCATCAATTAAAAAAACATAATATCTAGAACCCCCTTTCGTAGACACGGGAGAGGGTCCCCAAACATCAGAAGGCACAAGATCAAAGGGAGCAAGAGATGAGGAAATATCATTATTAAAAGGCAAGACTGAAAATTTTACAAGTCTACAACCACTACAATTAGAAATGTCATGAGAGCGCAATTGTCCTAAAGTCCCGTAGAGGCTAAAAAAATTAAAGTGAGATGCAAAAATATGACCTAAGCGAGAATGCCACAAATAAAAAGGTGAGGATGAACGACTCAAACAAAAGGATGGCAAATCCACACTAGAAGCGGCAACATGTGATACTTCGAGTTCGTCCAACACATAGAGTCTCCCCTGCCTATGGTCTATCCTAATCACCATCTGAGATCGACGATCCTAAATAAAGCAGTAGGAATCCAAAAGCCACACATTTTGACCAGAATCACACAATTGACCAACTGAGCATAGGTTTAGGGAAATACTGGGTATATAATAAACATAATCAAGAGAGACATCCACTATGACAACGATTCCAAAACCCTCCAATGGCATAGAAGTGTCATCACCGGTGATAGTGGGAAGAGACAAATGAGGGGATAATGAAACAAAATACTAAACCAGGGGTGTAAACGAGCCATGCCAGGATTGAGTAGTGGTGTGCTCAAGCTCGAGCTAGAAAAAAAATTATTGTGTTCATGTTCGACCTCTTTCGAGCCCAAAAAAATTATCTCGATCTCGTGCTCGATTGTTCATGATCTACTTGAGCTCGGTTTGTAACTCAATTGACTTTAACCTCGAGCTCGAGCGAGATTGGCTCATTGAGCTCGTTACCTTTGAACGAGCCAATACAACCCTCTAATTTATATAAAATCAAAATTTTAAAATAAAGCTCGACAAGCCTACCAAACAAGAATGAAGAAGCTCGAGCTTGAGTGCACAACCAAGTTCAAGAAACTGTTAATTAAGATACTATGCTGGTCTCTTATCTAAGAGTAAATATCTGTGAAAAGTTTTGCTTTATATATGAATAATGAGACCATGAGCGCTTTAGGGCGTCCTCAAGATATGGCAATCAGTGGTGTGGATGGGCGAGGCTTCAATCTTTATTCATGGGATAGTCCCTCAATTCGGTTCCGTAGTTCGAACAATTTCCTTTGCTGTAGCAAGCAAGTCAATTGGACGAGGTAAACAGATTCCTATATATCATCCAGACAATGAAAAAATCTGACCGCACACCTATTTTAGTTACACGTTGGAAGTACTTTTAAAGTGCTGCAGCTATGTCCTCCTGAGAGGGGGGAACCTGGGTTACTTGCCCAGAAGGAGATAATGATGGTATTCGTTAACCTCTTTCTGGATCTTTACTTTACGGAAACAATATTATTTCGGGTGCCATTATTCCGACTTCTGCAGCTATAGGTTTGCACTTTTACACGTAGCGTAAGTAACACAGTGCTCCATACGGGGGAAATGAAAGCAGAATTAGTTCGGATCCTCCCACATGTTCAATCTTTTTTTAGCGGTTTCCCCAGAGATCTTTATCATTAATGCTATGATCATCTCTATTTCAGGTATTCGGGGAATCCTCCTTAATAGACGAAATATTCCTATTATGTCAATGCCAATTGAATCAATGTTATTAGCTGTGAATTCGAACTTTTTAGTATTTTCTGGAGGGGGGGATGTAAGAAAAATTACCAATTTGACCCTTAGCCCAGGTATCCTATTTGGGTATTTACTAAAATCACCCTGGGTATCTGGTAACCATGTATGTAGGGGTATAATCGGCGATTTGACAGCAAAAGCAATAAAAAATCCTTCCTAATAATCGAGCTAGCTCGAGCTCAACTCTTGTTCGTCTAGCTTAAGTTAGAATTGAACCTTTGCTCGAGCTGTTTATGAGCTTTTCACAAATGACTTGGTTCGTTTACACCCCTAGACAGAACATGAGGAGGTATGTGATGCGAGGCACCCGAATCTATTATCCACAGGGATGATGATATACCTGAGACAGACGATGATGGAAAACTTGACGAGGGAGAGGAAGACATGGCATGAGGTTGTGCGACGATAAACTCCTGAATCTTCTCCAACAAATGCGGATCCACTGAAGGAGCAGCAACCAGTGCATTAGTGAGCTGAGGTGGATGGGGAGCCCAAGGAGCTGGGGACCGAGCTATGTGCATTCTTGGGGGCCGAGTTTCCCAAGTACCATGTGGTCGATGTGGAGGTCGTTGTTGCGGGGTACTCCTGCGTAACAACATTGGACACTGAGTCTTCCAATGTCCCTTATGTTTGCAGAAAACACACTCATCAAAATGGACATGTGCACCGGGTTTGCCACTCATAGGCCAATGCGGGGCAGCAAAAATAGAGGGCGTGGGGAGTAGAGATGTCTCATTGTCAACCTTAGACTTGATACGAATCTCTTCAGCTAACAACTCATTAACCACAGAGTCAACCGAAGGAAGAGGACTACGATGACGTAAGCCCCCAAAGTCATGACAAAGGGCCATCAAGAACTGAACCAAACGATGTTCCTCCCTCTTAGCAATATAAGGGGCAAATGCTCGCAATTTAGAGAATTCAGTTAGGGCCAACTAATCCCACAATGAGGACATTGCATAATAGAACTCCTGAATACTTATATCATTCTGTCGAAGTGCACGAATATCAGTCTCTAATTGATACTGCTTGGAAAATTAAATTGTGTATAGACCCTCTCCAAATGATCTCAAACCTCTTTTGCCATCTCATACTTTTCCAACTGAGCACCAATAGAGTGAGCAACCGAGTTGTTAATCCAAGTGATAATTTTTTTCATTCTATGCCTCCCAAACATCGAGCAGTGTCTCATATTCCAGAATCCCTTCCTCAGGCTTCACAAGCACACTGGTGATATAGCCCCATAGATTTACCACGCAAAAAGTTTTTCATAACATAGCTCCAATACAAGTAATTTTTCCCATCCAATTGAACACTAATGAACTGTAGAGAATCATCCTTACCACCCACCATGACGTAAATATAGAACAAACCAATCACAAATCACAACCAAACTTGAAAGATACGAGTTCCAAAATCCAACAAAGTACCAACACAGCAAATTAAAAAAATACACCAAATGGACAAGCACAATAAGCCGAAAATTACCAGCACAAACAAATCCAAAAATCTTCCCAACACCAATCTTGGAAGTTCAACTCGTGCACAACACCAATCTGAGAATCACAAATACCAATATCAACATTTGGAAGCTCAACAATTCAACAATACCAACAATTCAAAAAAACCCCAAATTAATATCAAATCCCCAATTTAGCAAAACTAACGAACACATCCAAATAGCCCCAAATTGATAAAGAAACAAGTACCCAACCATAAGTTCACCTACAAATCAAGGGGAATGAACGAAATAACCTTGATGGAAACAACCCTTGAAAAAACCCGCCGAGTTCGATCAGCGAACCTTGTGGATGTGATATAATCTTTTTCAAAAACCCACCAAATAATTGAGAAAGAAGGTTTAAAACCATGATCCATGATCCATGATCCATGATCCATGATAATTGAATTGAGTTTAGGGTTTTGGAAAGGGAGCTTGTCTTGAATGAATGAAGTGTTAGTTTACAAAGAGAAGAAGGCTACATAAAGCATAGAAAACGCTACAGTAATAAGACTAAACTACCCTTATACAATATATGATAACATTACTGTTTCAAGACAAGGTCCTCGACGGAGGTGGATGCAGGGGCGGGGCGAGCTTCTTTACGACTCCGGTGATGGAACGTATTAGATTGGAGAGGCTTTTAGGTGGCATGGATATAGAGCATGGGGAGTGACTGCACGGTGTTTGATGAAATGCAAGTGCGTGAATGCACTAACTCATTGTGTGACTATGTGTAAGAGAGAGTATAAACGACTGAACAAACCATGTACAATTGTGGTTTTGGTTTATTAAATATTCAACTCTCTCTTCCACCTCAACAATTGAAATCACAAAGTAACCACTCCATTTTTCTCTCCACAATGGTTGAAACCACCTTGCAACCACTCCATAGATCCTACTTGATTTTCTCTATCGTATTCATTATATATATGTTTAATATTTAATTTATATAAATTTGTCCACCCAAATAAATTGAAATGTGAAATTTAATAATACATCTGTAATTTTTTAATTGAACTTAAAATTTTAAAATTTCATATTTAAAATTAATTTAAAATTTTAAAATTTATTTTATGAACAACAATTAAAATGATTCATATTTTTTTAAAGAACGTAATTTCAATTTTTAAAAAGAACCAAAATTTAATTTTGATTTACAAAAATTAGAAATTTTAACCTTTTTTTCTATTTTTTCGTTTTTAAAATGAGTCCGTCTCGTAAAAAATGGTCTTTCCATAAGTCATGGAAAGACCAAGGTTTAAACTGTAAATTAGAAGAAATGAAGATAAAATTTTTGGGTTGAATTCAATCGGGTCATAAATTTATGAGTCTGTTTCTTGAAAGACGATCGTTCCATAAGTTATGGAAAGACCAAAATTTAAAGTGTAAATTAGAAAAAATGGAGATAAAATTTTTGGGCTGCATGAATCGGGTTATAAACTTTATAACTACTACACGTTACATAATAAATTTTTAATATTGTCACTAAGGTTTTTTACCTTTTATATTTTAATTACACTTTGTCTTTCCATGAGCCTATGAAAAGACGGTCTTTCCCAAAACTTTGACTAAATTTATAACCTTCTACACATTGCATAATAAAATTTTAATATTGCAATTTAAACCTTTTACTTTTTTATTATTTGAATTCAACCTCATTCTAACCTCGTTCAGTTTCAAAGTAATTTCAGTTCCAGGAACCATCGTTGTACATGCTCTAAGTCCTAACTCATTCCCTCCTCTTTCTTTGCTAAAATTTCCCAAGTTTTAGGAAATGTAACATTTACTCCAAATTTATTTCTAAGTTTTAGTAATATGTAACTTTAAATTAAGCACTGTATTTATAATTTAAATATTATATACTATATTAAGACGTGAAAAGTCTTGGGAAAGACGGAGTGTAATTAGAATAATAGAAAGGTAAGCGGTTATAGTTGTAATATTAAAAATTTATTATGCAACGTGCAATAGTTATAAGTTTATAACTCGATTAAAATAATCCAAAAATTTTATCTCAATTTCTTCTAATTTACTATTTAAACCTTGTGATCGTACATAATATAAATAAACTGGCCATTGGGTTTGGTAAGCGATTTTAGTTTAAAAAAATTATTATCCAACATATAGTAGTTATAAATTTATGCTCTGATCAATGTAACATAAAAATTTAATCTTTATTTATTTTAATTTTCAGTTTAAATTATTATGCCTAGTAGTGGAAATATCATCTGAAATATCTGAATTATCCCTCAAAACATTTGTGGAGAACTGCTCCCCGCCCCTTCTGCCAAAGCGAACTCATCGAGTGGATTGTCCGATGAGGGCCGTTTTGTTTTGCTCGATAACTCCTTTTTAAAAGAAAGATGTGCAACTTTATTTGAACGTTCAAAAGTAGAAAATGTGCAAACCCGTCATGTAATACATGGACATGCTCTACAAAAAAGTTCTAAAATAAATATATAATACTCCTTCCTCCGTTTCATGGAAATTTGCACATAATCTTTTTTATGATTTTTAAGAAATATGTTTGACTATAAATATATATAATTACGGACGATAATGGTGTCATAAGAATTGATATTTATAAAGTACATGTTACGATGAATCTGACAATATCTCAAAAATTGACATTATTGTTATCTATTAAATATGTGATTCAAGTAAGATAATTGTAGCTATTTAACTATTAAATAGCAAGTGTGCAGAATTGGCTGGGAGAATGAAGTACTAGAATAATGCGTCATGACAGAGGGAGTACTAGAATAAGCTGTCGTGCATCTCAAATTCTCAATATGATTTGTTTCTTGAAAAATCTAAACTTGAAGCGAAAGATTGAGCAAATTAATGGTTTGGACATGTTGGTTACAAAACGAGCGGGCCCACCAAAGAGGAAAAACATCTCAAGCATCTCCCATGATGTGGATCCACGTATGTACGAGAAACAAAGATAGAACAACAATTGAAGACTGAAGTGAAAGGGACAAAATATCTACACAATGGTTTTCCTTTTTCTGGAGGAACAAAATATCTACGGATTAGGATCCATTAAGAGCTCTTGTCAGCTATTTATTGGTGCATGGGTGACATGGTATATTTAGCAACTAACAAATACGTACTTCTTCCACATTTATTTGGATCGAAATGAAACAAGTACAGAAAATTGGGTCAGGGAAAGATGTGGTTGGATGAATGTATGGTATGTGATCAAGTTTGTGTTATAACAGAAAAATGTGATCATTCCATTTTTCTCTCGTTTTACGCCATGAGTTTATGTGTTTGGATTTTATGATAAATGAAATGAATGAACTTAGTTGAATTTAGAAGAAAATAAATGGAATGAATGCGTGAAATTGAATGACCGAATAGAGAAAATGTGTTGATATAAAAGATACAATGAAAAAAGAAAGTGTGTCAAATACATTAAAATAAAAAGGGTAATATGAAAATATAACACTATATGTTGGAGAAAGTGCAGATATAACCCCGAGTTATTTTTTAGTGTAAAAACAACTCTGATTATTGAAAGAAAGCGCAAATATAACCCTATGACCATATTCCCGGCGTTGACTAAGAAATTCCTGACATTGATCCAATTTCAAAAACTAAAATACCTTTATGCTAAAATCCTTACATGAGATGGACAATTATACCCTCTCCGCCAACCCCCACCCCCACCCCCACCCGCCTAGCTCCACCCCCACCGCCAAGCCACCACCACCAGCAACACCAACCCAAAAACCATCAGCACGCCACCGCGCTCCAGCCATGGCAGCCTAGCCCGCCTCGCCACCGAACGAGCGCCCCGCCACCACCCGACCGGTGAAATTGCATCGGAGCTCGACCAGCTGTCGAGCTCCACCGTTGTTGGGAAAGAGTCGAGCTTTGGGCCAAGTAACGAAAACGGCGGCGCTCAGCCATAGTTGTTATTAGCCCCGCCTCGCTGAAAAATTGAGATCCTGGGCCAAGCAACGGAGATGGGAAAATTGAGATGCGGGCCAAGAAAATTGAGTCCCACGCCACCTCCCGTTGCCAGCACGAACCCACCACCACCTCCCACTGCCAACACGGACCCAGTCCCGCTGCCAAATCGAGCCCCACGCCACCACGAACTCAGCCACCTCCGCCAACACCAAACCCACCACCACCACACCTCTGTTCAGCCCCGCCCCGCCCCGCCCCACCACCTAAACCCATCGTCACCATTCTTCCCTCCTTCGCTACTTAAACCCACCTCCGCCACCATCGGTCATCATTTCCAGCGCCGCTCAGCTAAGCGCCAAAAAATTGAGACCTGAAAAACCAACCTGAACCCGCACAATCCAAAGGCCCTCTCGGATCTCCCCGACATCGACGTTTTCGTCTCCACCGCCGACCCCATCGTCAAGCCACCACTAGAGATGCTGGTGGTCGTGGTGGCAGCAAAACGAAGGCCGCTGGAGATGCTGGGTTTGAAGGAGCTGAATCTGAAAGCGTGAGAGACGAATCCTCTGATGATTACGCTGTTGTTTGAAGGAGACGAATTGAGATGCTGAACCAAGAATCGAGACAAAGGGTAAATTTGGAATTTTCAATTTTTTTGGAATTTGGAACTTTCAATTTTTTAAACATATATCGACCAGGGTAAATTTGTTATTTCACCTAATTTCGGCATCAAATTGTCGAAAAATATTATATTTGTACTTAACCTAAATATCTAGGGTTATATTTGCACTTTAATTATCAGGATTATATCTGCACTTTCGTCAATTATGTAGGGTTATATAAGCACTTGCTCAAATTAAAAAAGAATCAATATTTATAAAAAAAATAGTATACCAAATATAAAAATATATGATATACAATCAAAGGGAAGAGGTACACTAAATTTGTACTTAGATGGCTGGTCCTCTTCTCAACCACATCACTAACTATAAATGTATGTGGCTTTATTTGCAGAGATTTTAAGTGTTTTTACTGATAAGGTAAGCACATGTTTTGTATTTGGTAAATAACTGAAAAAGTGTTTATTTAAGAAGTAGAGACTTTTTTTTTCTTTTGGAAAAAAAGGATACTACTTTTTAAATAAGTTAATCTTGCTTATAAACATATCCCTACCAAACACACAATTATATATATATATACACGGTGCCCCATGCAGCCATGCTAGAGATTTTGAGCTCGACGTAACAATATCACTTTTCTCCTTATACTCCTCCCGTCTAATTCATTTTTGTACAAAATCTTTTCATAACCTTCAATATTTCTCGAAGGATGATCAAGATTTAAATTACAAATTTTAAAAAATAAAATTAAAAATTTAAATTATATTAATCAAATAATAAATTTATGAGTCCGTCTCTTGAAAGACGATCTTTTCATAAGTTATGGAAAGACCAAGGTTTAAAGTGTAAATTAGAAGAAATTAAGATAAAATTTTCGGATTGCATGAACCGGGTTATAAATTTTATAACTACTACATGTTTCATACTAAAATTTTAATATTGCAACTAAGACCTTTTACCTTTTATTATTCTAATCAAACACCGTCTTTCCATAAACCTATGGAAAGACCGTCTTTCCCAAGACTTTGCCTAAATTTATAACTACTTGACATTGCATAATAAATTTTTGATATTACAACTAATTTTTTTTAACTTCCTATTATTGTTACTAAATTCCACCTTCCGTAAAACTTTACCACATTATCCCCTCTGGCCTCTCGCTATTTAAACTTCTACTCATTTTCTTATAAATCTAGCGCATACGACATTTGTTTTAATTAACTTATACATCGATGGAAAATTACGGAGTAGAAGGTTACGTGTTCATTTGCGGGTCCAATTATTTCGACTAGTAGTAGTACCGTTCAATCAACAAATACCTTGCGGCATGTTAAACTAGCATGATAAAACAGTATACTCCATTTTATTATTGACACCATCTTCTCTCCAAATTAAGTTGTAATTATAAATTTGAAATAGTATCTATAGTTTTTAAATATTAGAATTTTATAAGTTGTAATTACTTTCTCACACGAATTGCAAAAAACGACGGTAGAAAAATACAAAAGTTAAACAGTAGGATTATGGGAGGGAGTACAAATTACAACCTGTAAAAAAATAGCCGCTAAGCAAAGATGCCTTTAACGAACATCAAAACACAACTCAAATGACTAAACCTCCAAACACAAGGAGCAAACCGACAGTTTTTACCATGAAAAGAATATTAACCCAAACACACGACTAAACAATCCACCTCAATAACTTCTTCATTCTTTCCCAAACTGCATGTGGCTCAGTAGCTCAGTGACCATATTATAATCAACCTAAATGATTGTCAAACACAAAACACCGGCTAATGCGGTTCTACACTAACACACATCATTCTGTACCTCAAACAAACATAAACTAATCACACTATCCATCTACATACAGCTTAGCAGCATCTGGGATGAGTTCAGAAACAGCAAGTGGCGAATAAAGTCATAAACTAAGTCCAGATTCCGGATTCCCGGAGTTCCAGTTAGCACAATCAACTTAGTACCAGTAGAAGAACACATGCAAGAAGAATCAATCTGCTTATACTTTACCACACCTTACTTTCTAATCATTTCAAAGGCAAAGGATAACAAAAGATACTCAAGAGATTCACATGGAAGACAGTATTATACATTAAGCTTCCTATCATTTCATCACGGTGCAACAAAAGCAAACATCAAATTTTTAATGCATTTGTTCAAGAAATACCAGTTATAAATACCTATCAGAACAATTAGGATAATATGCACTGTAGTTTCTCCAGATTCGCGGGCAATCGATGTCCTTTTCCTGCTTTTTTTGCACAGATGAAAAATGACACAACATTTCTTCCCTAAGATGAAGGCAATGGTATTCAAGCTCCAATGACTAACTACAGTACTTGTAACAAACTCAGCAAAATTTCATATACTTATCTGAAGGTGGACCAGAAGCATTATTAGCCTGATCTCTCAAAACTCCAAACAAGTTTCAATAAATGAAATCATGGCCACTATATCTTGTCTACATCCCCAAACTTGATAAGGCCAAAAGGGAATTAAAACCATCAAATGATACATTATCAAACTCACACTAGTTCATACCATAAGTAGCCTCATCAACTAAACAGAAAGCCAACAATAGGATTCCCAGCAGACACAGCAATCAACAGCCTTATAAGATGTCATAGAGTTGAAAAATCCATTGTATAATTGACCTAATAGAATAGCATCCCAAATCTAGGCAGCAATTGTGTCATTAGACTAGGCTTATACCAAAAGGAAAAACCATACATCAAAAAGTTTATCATTCATTTAGGCGGTAACTTCTGACAGGGCAACACGATTTATAAAATTACCTAAATTTCAACCCTACTTCCACTGTTATTCAAAATTGTGACAAACAAAATTGCAAAAGAAAAGCAAAGAAGAAACAGTAAATCCATCACAATCATATATCCAAAGGCCCAAAGATCTCATTTTGATTTCCACTCAAATGTACACAGCACGCTAAATACATCACTATAATTATAATAATTAAAGACTAATGGAAGTTTGAATTTCCTGGACATAAAAAGCAGTAAAATACGCTGGCAAAATGGAAAATAACACTGTCACACCGCGACTCGAATTTTCCTATATTTCTGTAAGTACGAACATCATCGTTATTATAGTGACTGTAAATATTTTGATTTCTTTTTTCACAGAGAAGTTTGCGTAACCTTTGGAACAACCTTACCACCCTCCTGATTCAACGCTTTCACATCTCCACTCACGCCTCCTCCTCCAACTCCAACAGCTCCAGAAGCCGCAGCCATGGCCGCCTGATACTGTCCTTGTGGTGGGCCCCCCATGTAGAACACCTGTCTCCCAGCTCCATCATACGCCATTTGCGGGTACCCGGTCTCCGTCACCGCCACGGCGCCGTACGCCGCCGTCATCTTCGGCTGGTGGGGGATCGATGGCGGCGCCGCCGCCACTGACTGAACCGGAGCGCCCATCTGCGGCGGCGCGACATTGTACTGCGGCTGATGCTGCTGCTGCTCCCTGTAGAACTGATCGGGCATCCTCTGGTGCACCGTGTAGTACCCCTGCCCAGTGGGTCCCGCCATCGGCCTCATCATTTGTCCGTGATACGCGTTCGCCGGAGGACCTGGGATCATGTAAACCTGTTGCTGTTGCTGTTGCTGTTGGTGCTGGTGTTCAGAACCGTACGAGGTCGCCGGGAAGACTCCTCCGGCGACTGGCTTCTCCGGCCAGTAGTTGGCAGCAGGTGGGGTCATGGACCCGGGAGGGAGGGTCACCGGAGAAGCCTTCTCCGGCATCTTCTGGTGCGTATAATACTCACCGCCGGCATACCCGCCGCCGGGGAGATTCTCGTCGCTTTTTCTCCGGTAGAATCCTTGCTGCTCCTCAATCCTCAGCCTCTGGAGATCCTGAATGTGCTTCTGGATCGAATCCGATCCGATCATCTCGCTCTCCGGATCTCTCAGCTTCACCGCCGCCACCTGAGGCGGAGGGTGCTGCATGGGGGGCTGGGGCACCCCTTTCTCCAACCCAAACAAGAAATCCGCATTCCCGGGCTGCTGCTGCTGCTGCTGAAGAGGCGGCGCCACCGCGGACGACGGCGCAGAAGCCTGAATCGGCCCGGAATTCAGAGCCTCCACAAACCTCTCCTTCTCGGACTTATTCGTCTCGTCGGAGCCGAAGCTCCGGGGACCCACCACCGATGCCGTGGGGGTGGGACTCGCGGGAAACAGAAAGAGGCGCAGCCGAGCCGGCTTCGGTGAGGCCCGGAAGAGCCGATCATACTCGTGCATCATGTGCTCCAGATCATCATCATTAGTAACGGAAATCAACGCGTCCAGATCCTCTCCGGGCAACTGATACTTGAACGAAACGCCGTCGTTCTCACACAGAACCGACAGCTTGGCGATCAACGGCCCGAATTTTATCCCGCGATCCACCGCTAGGATTTTCGTCTCCCCGCCGGTGTACGACAGCTGGTTATCGTGAGCTCGCGGCTGGATTTTTCCGCCATAGCTACACATGAATTTCACCTTGTAGTTCATATTCGAAGAATTCGGGTTCTGCGAGTCCTCCCATGGCGGCGGGTTCTCGAAATCGATTTCGCGCGACCGCGGCGAGGAGTCGCCGGAATCCGGATACGACGGCGGGTACGAGTAATTCTCCATGTACGGGCCCACCGGAAGACGGGAGAAGAACGAGGAGGAGGAGCAAAACGACGGCGTATCCGGGGTGGGTTTTGGAGAACTTTTTTGCTGTTGGGTTTGGGTTTAGTCCACTGGGGGAGCTTTATTTGGGTATAAGGTGGGCAGTGATAGTGTAACGGACGGGTGACGGCGGTTACATATGCCACGTGTTACAGATGAGCAGTGAGAATAGCATCAGGGGTAGGGACTAACTGTGACTCGGGGAAATTTAAGGATGTGGACATGCGGAGAAGATGGGGTGCATAACTGTAAATTCGAGGATGATTGGGGGCAGTTATGGGAGGGGAGAGTTGAGTGTTTGACTGTGATTGGACTATTTATTAGTGTCTGTGGGGGCGTGGCCGCGTGGGGTGAAGATCTCCTATTTTGGTAAAAGATCCCAAAAATTATAAACTTTGGACGAAAAATAAAAAGTGAATTTTGAAAGTTAACCATTTGATTGATTACCAAAATTAAATTTGGAGATACATAGCATCTAAATTGATAAGAAATTGAAAACAATAAGTTTAGCATGAAAAATGAAAATAATGGATCATGAATTAAATTGTGAATAGTAATTCTTCTTTTTTTGTGTGTTTTATCACATATTTATAAGACGACTTGCTAGAAATATCATGTGCCGTACTATTTTAAATTAAAAAACCCCTTAAATAGCCGTTCCTTTAAAATAATAAAATGACTAACGAATAATTGATTTACCGACCTTATTTATGAAGTTAACTAACAAATTAAATGATCAAACGGTAAAATAAGCAGCCTACAACACACAACCAAATTAAAGAAGAGCATTTATCAACATGTGCATAACACATGTATAGAACTGAACGAATTAACTGGTCAAATGGTAATATGTAATAGTCGGCCACCAACAATTGGGGAATGTTAGTCAATATATACATAACGCATGTAAAGTAAGAGGAATCAATTTTTCAAATAACAATTATATAACAGTCGATCACCAACAATCGAATAACATTTACTATCTGGGACACGATAAAAATAATAACTTACAAATTTAACCCACAGTTCCTTCTTATGTGACCGTATTGCCCCGAGTTTTCCGTAAGTGTGGAAATACCCCTAAGTTGGGCTAAACTCATTAGTAAACGTCGGTTAAGGCCACCCAATGTTAAAATGGCATAAAAGTTTGAATTTAATGTGTTAAAATTTTCAAAAAAATGATCATCTTTTCTCTTTTGAATATGAGTAAAGTGCTAAAATAACCCTACATTTTGGCTGAAAGTACCGATATAACCCTGCAATTTGAGAAAGTGCCAATCTAACCATGGTCTGACTTTTTGGTCAGCGACCGTTTGGCCGATAATGGGCGAAATGATGATTTTTCCCTTAATTTTAAAAAAGAAAAAAAAGATGAAAATGCTAAAAATGCCCTCCAATTTCCCCCATATTTCTCATTTCCTTCGTTGCCCCAAAATCTGAAAGAGAAAAAAAAGATGAAGATGACGAAATATAGGCGGCGTCAAAATCAATTGATGAAGACGACGGAGACAGCGGAATTAGATATTGGCAGCGTCAAAATTAATTGATGAAGACGACAAATACTCAGTCAACGATGGGGGGTTGCGGATGAGGCATTGGCGGTGGGGTTAGGGTTGGGCTAGGGTAGGAGGAGATAATGGATCAGGCCGCAGTGGCAGGGTCATGGTGGGGATAAGCGGGGTTAGAGAGGGTCGGGATAGGGGGATGGATGAGGCAGCAACGACGGAGGTGGATGAGGGTCGGGCTAGGGGGGAGGTGGATGAGGCATCGACGGAGGGGTTAGGGTGGTGCTAGGTTCCAACGTCGACGGAGGTTCCAGAGGCAGCAGAGAAGGTAAATCAGGTTCCAAACCCTTACCCTAGCCACTTTCTCTTTTTTCGGCCGCCTCCCCCCTTTATTTTTTTCGGTTGCCGCATCTCTCTCTCCCCCTTGTTCCGATCAAATCCAACACACTCCTGGCGTCACTCTCACTCAACATAGCCGATGAAAAACTCTCCTACAACACTCTGCTCCATATAATGCACATCAAACTGACATCATCAAACTATCTTTTCTAGAAGCGTCAAGCTGGTTATGTTCTTCATCCTCAAGGTTTTTATGGTTTCATTGATGGCACCAATCCATGTCTGACTCTCCCTTCTCTATCCTTTGCCGCCACAATCTTTAATCCTTCAAGTGGTGGCAAGATTGATCCAATATTGCTTATCAGAAAGTAAAAAATGAGTATGATCAATGTGTTGCTGAAGATCAAGGGGTATGCAGCCTGCTGCTTTCTTCTCTCACCGTTGAAGTCCTCTTGGAACTCCCAGATTGCACCACTTCTAAAAAAATCTGGGATAATCTTGCCCTCATTTATCAGAACAGCAGTGCCTCTGCCATTCTTCCTCTTCGTGTAGATGCACATGGTAATCGCAAAATGGATACAGTTCATGAACTTCATCTCTGGTTTAAAGAATTTTTTGAATAATTATATATTATGGGCAATCCTGTTTCAAATATTGATCATATTGTATGGTTCTTGACTGCTCTTGGCCCTAAATGTAAGGATTTTTTGCTCCTTTAATCAATGTTGTCCCTACTCCGTTGTATGCGGATGTTCTTGCCCATGCCAAAAACCATGAGGCATTTTTGAAAGATTTCCAGGGACATTCGGGACTAGCCACCGTCCAGACCGGTGACCAGCCCCCAGCCGGCCGTGTGTGGGATCACATGCTGACTAGAGGTGGCCACGCATAGCCTTCATGCGCCGTCCGAGGCAGCCATTTCAGCGATCGGTGCAGGGACTGGCAGCTCTGGTCATGTTCTCGGGTGGCTGGTCCAGCTCTCGGTTGTGGTCATCCGTACTGCACCTGGTGTGGGCGGATCGGTCATTATGCTGCTACGTGTTATCAGATACAGGCCCAGACGTGTAGCTTTGACACCACACATCTGGAAGAAAAATATTATGTTTCTCAGCAGTTGGAGCCATCCTTTAGAGTGTCAGATTGGTATATTGATTCAGGAGCAATTAGTCACATGGCATCTTCTACTTCAGGTCTGGACAACGTCACTCATTAGACCAAGGGCAATGGTAGAGACCGCTAGTGATATCTTACCAATTAAATATATTATTTCACTAAATTCCTCTCTTTCACCCCACTCTAAGAGACCAATTAGGAGACCACTATTTTTTTTCTTCACAATAGTAAGAGACCACTCTCTACTATTCATAGACCCTACTTGATTTTCTATGTCATACTCATTAATCTTTACATTTAATTTAAATAAATTTGTCCACTCAAAATAAATTTAATGTGAAATTTAATAATGTATTTTAGAAATTTAAAATTTATTTTTTCCCCAAAAATTTAGATTTTACAAAAAAAATAAAGTCAGATTTTACAAAAAGTTAATTTAAAAGAAATTCAGATTTAAAAAGAAAAATTGAGGTTGGCCCACATGTCCCATTCATGAGCAAAAAGTGGGCTCTTGAGTGGTCTCTTACCAAGAGACCATGGAAAGTCTCTAATTAAGAGACCACCCTAGAGACCACAACTGTGGACTTTTTTTTTGTTTCTAGAGCGGTCTCATAATTTTAAGAGGCCACCATTGCCTTGCTCTGATACTAGAAAATCTCTAGTTTATGTTGGTAATGGTGCTCCTATTACAATCTCTCATATTGGTGATTCTAGAGTTTATGAGAATTTATGATTATCTGATATTCTGGCTGTGCCTGAAATTACTATGAATTTATTGTCCATTAGTAAGTTAACCAGAGATATGGATGTACTGATTACCTTTGATGATTGGAACTTTGTGATTTAGAACAAAGTAACCAGGGCCATCGTGGGATGGGGGTACAATGAGGATGGACTTTATGTTTTGGACCAGGGAGAGGCAGCGTTTGTTTCAGTGTTACAGCAGAATAAGAGTCGAGCTTCATATAAGCTATGGCATGCACGCATAGGTCTTGTGCCTAGTGCATTTATTTCTAGTCTGAGTAAGTCTGGATTGCTTTCAGTGTCCTCTTTATTGCGTAAACCACACATCTGCGCCCCATGTGTTATAGCGAAAGGTCAACGGTTGGCTTTTGTTTAGAACCCTAAACGTGTTGAGTATGTTCTTGATTTAGTACATTGTGATTTGTAGGGGCCTTCCCAGGTTTTATCTGGAAATGATTTTGTGTATTATGCTTTATTTGTGGCGATTTCTCTAGATTTACCTGGTTATATCCACTTCGTCGCAAGTCGGATTTTGTTGAGACTTACATGCAGTTTGAGGTGTTTCTCAAAAACCAGTTTTCTTCAAAAATTAAAGTTTTTCAGATTGATGGTGTCACTGAATTTCTAAACACTCACCTTCATTCCCATTTTGCGACGAAAAGGGATACATCATCAGGTTTCGTGTCCATATACTCCAGAGCAAAATGAGCGCGCAAAATGCAAACATCGCCATGTGGCAGAAATGGGACTTACGATGTTGTTTCATTCACATCTACCGATATCATGTTGGGATAATGTGTTCACGATGGCTGTCTACATTATCAACCGTCTACCTACTCCAGTTTTTTAGGGTTCTACACCTTATGGTCTTCTTTACCATCGAAATCCAGTCTATGCCAACTTTCATCCTTTTGGCTGTCGGGTGTTTCCATTTGTTCATCCATTTAATGAATCATAATATGTTTTCTTGCAACATTACTTGTATTTTCATTGGGCACATTTTCTAATACAAGGGTTTCACGTGTCTCGATCCATTTGCAAGCAAGGTTCACGGCACTCAGCATGCCCATTTTGATGAGACTTATTTTCCATTTGCTCCGTCTACAGATCCATGGACTAGTTCTCCTTCATTAGTTTTGGATGTGTCAACATTTTTTGACCCTGAATATGAGTCGGCGCCATCAGCATCTCCAACTGTGCCATCGTGTTTGCCGCTGTGCACTATTTATTCCACTAACCCGTGCTGCCGCCCCTCTCACCGCCAGCTAGCCCCACGACATCACCCTGCACTACAAGAAACAACACATTTTACCTCTCTGCATGACTTTTTACCTTGATTTTAAGTTTAGAAAAAACCGAGGTAAATACAGCCGAAGTAAAAAATACACTTTTTACCCTGGTTGGAAACTGAGGTAAAAAATATCTTTTACCTTGGTTTTCAACCAACGTCGGTAGGTATTATCAGCGACGCTGGATATACAAAGAAGGCTACCGATTGGATAACATATAAGCGACCTCATTTGAATTGACATCGGCTCCCACTTGTATGTGAGGTTGCCCAATGCAAGAGGGCAGACAATGTGGATGAAATGTAGTGACATTGGTCGCACACGATGACATTCCACACAATGTGTGATTTCTTTTGCCATGCGTTACCCATGTCGTGTGCCTGCTGGCGTGGAACACTTACAAAAATGACATCATTTTAATGGGCCGATGTCGCAAAAAAAATATGCCGATAACTGCAACATCAGTCACGTGTCATCTGGGCACTAGTCTGAGCGACGTTGCTAACCTAGTCGGTCAGACTTCGTTTATCGTACAATATTATAACATTTAATATTTGATGGCTAAATGATTAAATGTTATACCACATTCAATTATTTTTTAATTAATTTGGGAAAATAATAACATATTCAAACCAACAAAACTGTAATATATAATACAAATACGTGTCATCACATATTGAAATACACAAGGTTAATTTGAAATTGACTAATTATTTGTATTGAACCACCATTTTCTACGTTGCACGCCATTAAAACTGTCATCACGACTAGTGAAATTACAAGTCATTCCATCTACATGTTGAAGGTCCATCGATGACTCTCTCGGTCCTATTAATATTATTACATACGAAACAAAATTTATATCAGAATTGGGCAGTCCTCAAATGAAATACACATAATGTAGTAAAATGTAGGTGGAATTAAATCCGAGATGGTAAAAGTAAACATAACTGGTTTCATACGATGTCGCGGATAAGAGTTGAAGACATCGCAAAGACCGACTAATAAGCGACATTGAACATTCATTGACATGACAACAATATGAAGTGCTATATGAAGTCGGTATTTGTTCGGTAACATTCCGCATGGGCGATGACATGTGACCGAGGTCACACGTTCAAACTATGTTCATAGAAATCTCAGCATCTTTCTACATAATCGAAACAAACATGGCAGTAACTAGGAAAGAATAACAACAACAAAAATATGGTAAAATACAGATTTGACCCTATGTTTTGGTCAAAAGTGCCAATATAACCCTGTAAAGTTTGAAAGTGCGATTATAACCTTGTCTTTTGAATCAAAAGTGCCGATATAACCTTTTGGCACTATTTAGGCATTGACTAGGTATTTTTCCGACATTGACCAAATACAAAAATACTAAATTATCCCTAGCACCACCTCCGCCCATTACGCCACCGCCGCTCTACCACCACCACCACCGCTCTACCGTTGCCACTCTACCGTCACCATTGGCAGCCGAAATCTAAATTTTCACTGAACATGGAGTGAAAATTAGTGAAAATAAGCTTAAAATCAGTGAAAACACACAAAAACACACACCAAATAAGAACATAATAACATTTGATTCATTCACACAAAAACCACATCTAATTCACTTTTCTGATTACTAAAATTAAGGGGAAATAAAACACCTTTCCCCTCCACCTTGTTCGTTAGCCCTAGTGTTTCAACCATTCTTCGACGCCCTCATTTTCTGTAAAAAAATCAGAAAATGTGAAAGGAAAATTATGCAGAAAAGGAAAATCTTGAAATGGTGAACATTAAGACAGGCCGATAGACGGGTCGATAATGTTCACCGTTTCAAGATTGCAACCCGTCTATCGACCTGTTCATGGCAAATGCTAGACTTTATTGTTATCAAAATTTGAATAAAAAATGTTATCACCAATTTTGCATTTAGGAAAGGGAAATAATGGAATACTGACACAAATGACAGATAGTTAAAATTTCATGGATAGAGTTTTATTAGCTTTTAATTTTATAACAAACCTATAATATATAATTTCATGCGATTCTATGTGGTGAAAATTATCATGCTCATAACGCTTATTGCAAGGGTAATAATGAAATACTAACACAAATGACAGACGGTTCGTGGATGTGACACTTGCTATCCCAAGTCAAACTCTTTATCACATTATTGATAAAGAAACTGGCATGATCTCACAGAGTGTTCCACAAGTTCTTTACGAGTGACCCTTGTATACTTATAAGTAATCATCTACAATTTACTCTAGAAAATGTACTTGCGCTTTTTAAAATTCATGGACGGACTTTTATTAGCTTTTAATTTCATAAAAAACCTAGAATATATAATTTCATGCGATTCTATGTGGTGTAAAATATTGTGCTCATAACGCTTTTTATAAGGGTAATAATGGAATACTAACACAGATGACGAATGGTTACCCCAGTTCGCGAACGAGACACTTGCAATCCCAAGTCAAATTCTTTATCAACATAACTGATAAAGAAACTGGCATGATCCCACAGAGAGTTCCACAAGTTCTTTACGAATGACTCTTGCATACTTATAAGAATCATCTACAATACACTCTAGGCAATGTACTTTAGCTTTTTAAATTTTCACGGACGGACTTTTATTAGCTTTTAATTTCATAAAAAAATTTAGAATATACAATTTCATGCGATTCTATGTGGTGGAAATTATCGTGCTCATAACACTTATTGTAAGGATAATAATGGAATACTAACACAAATGACAGACGGTTACCCCGGTTCGCGGATGAGACAATTGCAATCCAAAGTCAAACTCTTTATCACCGTAACTGATAAAGAAACCGGTATGATCCCACAGAGAGTTTCACAAGTTCTATATGAATGACCCTTGTATACTTATAAGTAATCATCTACAATTTACTCTAGATAATGTACTTGTGCTTTTAAAATTTCATAGATGGACTTTTATTAGCTTTTAATTTCATTAAAAAACCTAGAATATATATAATTTCATGTGATTCTATGTGGTGGAAATTATCGTCCTCCTCCACCATCTTTCAAGGACCTAAGTGTAAAAACAAAAAAGTTCATCAGCTATGTTAAAATTAATTTGGATTATTCCAGGCACTAATAAATTCTAGTAATAGTTATAAGATTAATATAGCAATGTCTAATATACAATTACCTGATATTGAGGTCAATTATTTTTGTCTTGGTCAAATATGGACCTAGTTGATATGCTATTGGGTTGAAATGTTAAGGCTCATATAAAGATAAGCACACGTCGGTCCTCTGTCGGTAAGATGTCGTTGTACCAGTACTAATATGCAACGTCAAAGGTACAACGTAGGCCCATTTCAAGCTAGTGGGCTGAAATGGTAAGGCCCACACTCCTAGTAGCCGACTCCGCCCTTCCTTTCAGTGCGCAATCGCTAAGGATGACTATAATGCGACGTCGCATATACCCTAGGTGGAAGCATAACGAATATATAAATGGAGCCCACCTCTCATACATCACTTCAAACTATCACATTTCCCCCAAATTTACCCAGTTCCCCTGCCAATCTTGTCAAAGGTATGGTTTCCACATGTGGTTACATTGCTTTTGTTATTCTATTTATCCTAGAAATTGTTATCAATATGGATTAGGGTTTGAATGTGTTAATTGTTTAAAGTTTTGAAGTTTCTATGAATTGGAGTGGTAAGATATTAGTTTAGGGTGTTACCATTTGATCTCTAAGTCTTCTAGCTATGAAGTGGTTCAATTGTTTGGTTTAGAACCAATAATTGTTCCCAGTTTTTTTATGTTGTTTATGTAATCCATCTACTATAATACGTCATCGGTTGCTAGTTGATCACCCCTCTCTTTTATCGATAAATGTGCGACATGGCAAATAATATTTTCTTTATGAAATTGGTCAGTGTGACGTCGCAAGCCTCTCAGCTAACCATTTGGTTATACCAAAGGTTAAGCGACTTCGCGTAACACCCGTGACAATATGAATTACAATAACCATGTTTAACAATGCTGGTTCCAGTCGTGACCCGATAAAGGTAACCGATTTTTGGTTTTTTAAATATTCCTTCTATTACATTAATAATATTATAAATGAATTGCTAATAATTTATTTAACCTATATAGATCTGTACTGATTCAGATGATGACAGTCTGCGACGCATACTCTCAGGCAGATATCCACATTTTTTTCCATATTCTGACCCAGACAAATTTTGGGTCAATTCCAATTATGGTAAGTCCTCCATGTTTTAAACAAATTGAATTTCCAATTAAACATGTCTATAGATTACTTTCATTAGTACTAACAAACAAAGGTTTTTTTTATTGTAATTCAGTACATCCCTGAAAAAATTGTGGAGCTCGTACTGCCGTACAAGTTGGATGTTGTGATCAGGTGCAAAGGGAGGGAGTATCACATGCACTACTTGGGGAGCAAGGTGATCAAGACCCTGACCCGAAGGGGGTTGGCCTATTTCTTTCTGCAGAGAAACCTGTGGTTGGGGACACACTCTACTTCGAGCTCCTAAATAGTGCTGGGCCAGTAGTATTCCGTGTCGTCATTCTTCCCCACAAACATTAGATGATTAGCTTAGTCTTCGCATGACTATGTAAATTGATTCTTATTTGGAATATTATTAATAGTGACGTATTTTCTATATGAAATTGTCATTGTTAATTCAAGGTTATTGAATGTTTAGTATTTAACATAACCTAACTAGCTGGCGGGCTGATATTGTTAAGCTCATGCACACATGCGACTTTGGTTACTATTTCAGCCTAGTTTCTTATTTACTGACGTACGTGCGACATCGAACTCTACCAGGCGGACAACACAATGAGGTCAACACGATGTCGTTTCAGAATGGTTATATAAGTGAGAATCCCTACCTGCTATTTCAAGCTTCTCTTCACAAGTTTCCCGCAAATTCCAACGGTCTCTCACCTCTCTTCACTTATCTATTGGAAGAAATGTAGGGGATTTCTAATCTTCTAACTTGTAAATGTTAGTAATTCCTACTTTGCATTGTCTAATTTGTGGTTTGTGAATGTGTTATGTTTTATTTGTGTTCTATTTTTTACTCACATTTTTAACATGGTGAAATTTCGTTGTATGTAGACATAGGTACTACGTTTTAGCATGTCTCCATAGGATTTTTGTATAATTTATGTTGTTAAATCTTAGTTTTTTCCAGGGTTATGTGTGTTTACCCGTTGTTTCCTCTGATATATGCGACCTTGGTAAGACGTCTGTTACAGTTTGGTTATTTGGGATAATGAAGTGATATTGCATACTGTTAAATTTATTGCATACTGTTAAATTTAGTAGCATATTATTCTTTATGAGATGTCACACGTATGTCGGTCGTCCCTTCGGTCACACCGATGAGCTCCCGATGCTGTGGCGACTTCATTAGTATATGTCGTCCATGCCACTGGTTTGGACCGACACATACCTGCGATGCGTAGGCGACGTCACACGTTGCAATTCATGCGCTGCTTCCCTATTAGCATTTTCATTTCTTATTCAGGACTAATGGCTGGCGAAGGATCTTCAAGTCGTCCATTTTTCTAGGTCTTCAAACATTTCACAACATATAATTAGTAAAACACATCTTCACACTTTACCACAATTCTTTGTTTTCATGCAGTTCTCCGCACAACGGAGCAATCCTAAGCCTATTGTGTTCAACATTAAGGATCATACAATGGCTCCTGAAAGCCCATTCTTCCACTATACTATGAAGCAGCAAAACTTTGAGAATAAACCAACTTTGGTAAGGCATTTAAAGTTAATATGCAATTTCAAATGTTTCCACATATATATAAATATATTTCTAATCAATTTTTTTTTATTATTCAGTACATCCCGTAGGAGATTGTACCACTACTGCCGAGTACGAAGACCCCTGTAGTGCTGAGGCACTACGAGACATAGTACCATATGAACAACTCATGGGTGGGAAGATCAAGGCCATTTCCCCAAAGTGTTTTGGCGAGTTCCTTAAGGGAAACAACCTACGCATCGGGGACACCTTGTTTTTCGAGGTGATTGAAGCTGGGGGGCCTATCATCTTCAAGTTCATCATTATTAGAGTTGCTTGAGTCTATTGTAATCTTTATTATGTTTGAATTAAGACCAATCTTATTCAAATTTATGTACTGACTGTGAGAATGTTTTCACGACTACTGTTTTTCTAGTTATTTAATTATCTAATTTGAACATCATAAGATTGATCGTATGTGTTCATATGTGTGTTTTCATATGATTTGAACATTATATGATTGATATCTATTTCCTTTTTTTAATTATTTTCTATCACCGTCAAATTCTTTACTTTAACTTATCTTTTCAAATATGTGCGACATTGCTAAGTCATTCGCTAAACGTAGCAGTAGAAACGACGTTAATGGAAAAATCAAAAGCTTCCAACACAGCATGCGCAACGTCGCATACTATTCTGTCAAATTATTTACATCATTTTTTTGGCCTTTTACTTTGGTTTTTATCATAACTGAGGTAAAAAACCAATTATTTACCTCAATTTTTTTATAACCGAGGTAAAAGAATTGTTTGCCTCAGTTTTTTAGGGTTAAGAAAAAAGTCGAGGTAAAAAGGGCAAAGTAAAATATCATTTTTGTTGTAGTATCGGTCGGCCCGGTTCCTTCTCTTGCAGCTTCCTCGATGGCAGCACCTGCACCACCTCAGAACGACCCTCCAGGATGGTCACTCGCTCTTTGACCGGTGCCATTCAGTGTCATGATTATTCAAATATTCATGCTAATGGTCTTCTAGTAGATCTTCTGACTCAGAAAGAGCTGACTGATTATCGTTCTGACCTTCACGATCCTTCTATGGTTTCCGCCATGGACGAGGAGATTTCAGCTCTTCAAAGTCATCGTACATGGGATCTTGTTCCATGCTCTTCGAACGTCAACATTGTTGGCTCCAAATGGGTTTATCGGTTGAAGCATAGATCAGATGCTGCAGTAGATCGCTATAAGGTACGCTTAGTGGCACATGGTTTCTCTCATATTCCTGGTTTAACTTTGACCATACCTTCAGTCTTGTGGTCGAAGCTTCTACAGTTCGAACAATTCTTTCTATTACTACTATTCGAGCATGTCCTCTTCATCAGTTGGACTTCAAGAATGCCTTTCTCAATGACGTGATTGATTCTTCGGTTTATATGGTGCAATCGGTTGGCTACAAGGATTGTGTTCATTGAGACTATGTTTGTCGTCTTCGTAAGGCTATATATGGTTTGAAGCAGGCCTCTCGGGCATGGTTTAAGCGATTCATCACATAACTATCTCAGTTTGGTTTTCGCTGTAGTTCTGCTGATACGTTATTATTTGTGTTTTCTTGTGGTTCTTTGCTAATCTACTTGCTTGTCTACGTTGATGACATCCTTTTGACTGGGAATGACTCTACCCTTATTCGGAAGTTCATCGATTGCACCCATCAGAAGTTTACTATTAAGGAGTGCATCATATTACTTTCTTGGCTTGGAAGTTAAGCCTACCGCCCCGGGACTTCTTCTAGGTCAAGCTAAGTATGCTCGGGATATTCTCTCTCGGGCTAGTATGTTAGATGCGGTGCCTGTCTCTACTCATTTTCTGCCAAATTCTTAGCTTCACAGTAGTACAGTCCTCAATTCAAGAATTCGACGCTCTATCAATCTTTGGTTGGAGTTCTCTGATACTCGTCCAGACTTAGCCTTTGTGGTTAATTCTGTCAGCCAGTATCTTCAGGACCCTCGGGAGGATCACTTTGCTTCTGTCACCAGGATTCTCCGCTATGTTTGAGAGACTCTGCATTGTGGGCTCAGCTTTCGAGGTATTTTTTCACCTGAGGTACTGTGTTATTTAGATGCTGATTGGGCCAGATGTCTGGACACTCAGCGTTTTACTTATGGATATGCTATCTTTTTAGGCGGTAATTTGGTTTCCTGGAGTGTGAAGAAACAACCCACAGTTTCTCGATTTAAGATTGAGTCGGAGTATCGGGCTCTAGCTAATACTGCCTCCAAGGTTGTCTTGATGACTCATTTGATGAGTGATCTTCAAACTACTTTGTCTGGTGCACCTCTTCTGCATTGTGACAACAACAGTGCTATCTTCTTGGCTCAAAATCTGGTGGCTCACAAGCGGGCGAAGCACATCGACATTGATTATCATTTTATTTGGGAGGTAGTCTCTTCTGGCAAGCTGTGCGTTGCTCATCTTCCTACTTCTCTTCAGATAGCGGACATTTTCACCAAGAGGCTCTCACGCCCGTTGAGTTCTTTAGATCCAAGCTTTGCGTCTCTGAGAATTCGACGCTTTGCTGACTAGATCAAAATAAGCATTGTGACTATATTAGAGTCCTTTCCTTATTTTACTTCTATTGTAATCTCTCTATATATTCCGTTTATGAATACATAATCATTTACATGAAATTACTTTATGTGATTGGATAAGAGGGGTGGTGGGTGAGGAAGGGAAAGGGGGAGGGCGTGACCATGTTGAAATTAATGTTGATGGTGGCACAATGATGCTCTATAAGGGTGCTACTGGGTTAGGGGCGTTGGTGGGCGATGTAGAGTTATGTTAATGTTGGTGGTGTTTGAAATTAATGAATTATGGTTGCCAAACAAACATGACTATTCTTATCATTTTTTAAAACTAAAAAATGGTAAGAGATGTTAGGTTTTTACGCCGATAAGAGTTATACTAGCACTTTTGAAAACTTGTAAGTTCATCAAAGGTTATTCGTGTACTTTTTGAAAAACTAGAGGCCATATATTTCGTTCGAAAAAATCAGCCAAACTAACAAGGGTAATTACGTCATTTACATTGCCTCATGGATAGAAATCTCTAAGTCAACGTCGATAAACGGTCAGAGAAGTTAAATTATTCAAGTCAATGTCAGTTAAGAGTTATATAGGCACTTTTAAAATTTTTGAAATTAATTTAGCAAAGAAACAAATATCAGAAGTCACTTGTGTATTTAATCCAATTAATTAAATTTTTTTATAATAAATCCAATTAATTACTTACACTTAAGGAGAATATGTACTCCCTCCATTTTTTTTCATTGGCACCCCTCTTTTGGTGTTAGAATTGAGGAGATGCTAAATGAGTGGATGAAATTGAATTGAAAGAAGAGAAAGTAAAATGAGTGGATGTAAAAATCTTAAACTTGCCCAAAATAGTAAGTGCCAATTAAAAAAAATACCACTTTTAACACGTGTGTCAATGAAAAAAAAACCCGGAGGGAATACTGTTTTCATGTTACGCAACATGTGAGAAAGAGGCAAGTTGCCATAAAATTTGCCCCAAAACCAAAACACGCGCCATACTTCGATGTTGCAAGCTTACCTTAAGCTTATTTCATTGTCTTAATTTGTGGACCGAGAATGCTATTTTGGCATTGTTCCAGTTGACTGCAGTCGAGGAACCACATGAAAAGATTTTTGTATATTTTAAATACTTCCCTGTCTCATTGAATTTGAATAATTATTATTCGTTTGGTTAAAATTAATAATTTAAAAAGGAAAAAATGAGTTATATATAAGGTAATATTATTATGTGGGGTCTTGTTAGAATCGTCGTAATATCTATTTTCATAATATTAATATTTTATTATTTTTAAATGTGCATAAGTAAAGATGTTAATGGTAATAAATAATTTTAATTAACTTACAAAAGTCAACATGCCCAAATACATTTGGCACGGAGGGAGTAACAAAAGTATGTCACTTTCTATTTAAAATTGCACATTAGTATTTTTAAGTGATTTATATAAAGTTTTTTGTGAAATATATATAAAGTTATTGTAATGCACAATACTATTTTAAAATTTCGATCATGAAACTTTTTGCTAATAATTTAGAAATGTAGCAATATTTTAGAGAGAAAAACTCACTGTGAGACGGTCTCACCATAGCAAATGGTGAGACGGTCTCACCATAGCAAATGGTGAGACTAAGGACCAAACTGCAATAAATAGGAGTGGAACTAAAAAATGGGACCAGATTGCAAATATATTAAAAATGAGGACTGAAAAAATGGGTCTAAATTCGGGTTATGAGGAAAATTGGTCATCAATCTGGTACATAGCCAACTGCCATGTTTTGGAAACAAAATCCCCAAAATCAAGGAATTTGAATCCGTATGAAATTCAATCCGATCAAAGCGAATTTAATGTCGCAAATCGCCGATCAATCCTCTAAAATCAACGGATTGAGCTCAGGTTTTTAGATCTACGTTGGATTTTCTTCGAATTTGCGTCGGATTGAGCTCAGGTTGAAGCTCGCGATCTCCGAAATCATATCTAAAATTTTGCAACGGAATTACGTCGGATTTGCTTTGGATTTGTGTCGGAATCAGATTCAGAGACGGAACTTTGCAACGGAAACATCAAAGAAAGCTTCTACATCTTTTTAAGGTAAGATATGCGATCTAAGATCTTAGTTTTACATTTTGAAATCTTAGTTTTAACGGTTGAAATCTACAATCTAAGGTGTTGCTGCTATAAACTATGGAAGACGAAGCAATTCAAGGCAATGAAGTTGATGATTTTTCTGTCATAACCTCCTCCGATTCTAACACCCTCACTCTCTCCCTCAACTTTGCATCAGTCCAATGCTAGACTAGAGGAAGGGATGTTGGCTCCAACACACCACAGACGGGAAATCAGTGCAAATATAGATTCAAAAGGATAGGGGCACAAGCACTACGGGTTTCGTATTCTACATTGCTCTTATACATCCTAATCATTGAAGCTATTTTATCTAACACAAAATTGCACTAGTCGAGATTATTAATCTCGTCAACATTTTCAATAGCTTCAAGAATTTTCATATCTACCTTCTCAATAGATATAAGAGCTAAACAGTAGGAAGAACAATAAATAACAAAAAGTCTTTTAAACTCAGCCCCTCCCTCCTTAAGTTCATTTATCCTATTTAAAATCAAGTGAAGGGCTAAATCATGTTCATTCTCCCTACCGAACCTAGTCTTGTAACTATCCTTCAATTCCATCCCAGAGTTTCTCTTCTCCCCAACTTTCCTACCAGGGTCTCAAGGCAAGCACAAAACATCATATACATTGTCAGCAGTAACAAAGTACCTATTTACCCCCAACCAGCTGAATACACGTAGAAGGGTTAAAATTAATGACCAACCAAGGCACAATACCCGAAGGAAGTACAATCTCCCATCTTAGCTTTAAAATGCCCATGAAACCAATGGCTTCAACATCAGCCTTCTGCTGATCACTGAGAGTAGCGCAGAGATTTGTGATCTTTACATGCTGACTTCCAGGTATAAACTTCTTAAAAATCCTGGAAAAAAACATAATACAGTAAGTTAGTAAATATCAAAACTATGCACACAAATATCCAAACTAAGAGATAAAAAAAACATTAAGTAAACATACAGTAATTTAAAAAGGAAAGTTTAATTAATACACAACCAAATCAATATAAAGTAAAAAAAGCAACTTATTGTATAGTAAAACCAAACAATTAAATATATAAATAAAATGAACAAGTACATAAACTATTTATACTGAAACTCTACACATCAACAATTAAAAGTATACTGAAACACCAAAGGTAAAGGACAACATACCTAAACTTAAAAATTCCAAATCATTCAAGTTATTATGCAAAAAATTTAGAACTGAAATATTCAAAATATATGTCTATACACATAAAGTAAAATCATAAGTACATAAAGTAATAAAACATACCCAGAGCCATCAGCAAGCTCAATTTCACAAAATTGTTTAATCTGGCATGTCACTTTGGTGCCATCATTAGTGTAATAGTGTTCCCTACTAAACGATGAGCAGGAACATTTCGCTTCAACACAGGTCCAGAAACACCATCTCCATCTCCAGCCTCAGCATCTCCAGAAACTCAATCTCGCTTGAGCTTTCCCACAACAAAATATTTCTTCAACGGCTCACTTCCATCTCCAGCAACATCCTCATTATTGTTCCTAGATGGCTTCTTCACAATGGGCTTCTTTGCTGCAGACACCTTCGCTGCAAGCTATTTCATTGTAGGAACATTCGATGCAGGCTCCTTCATAGGCTCTTTCAATGCGGGCTCCTTCGCAGCCAACTTCTTCAATGCGGGCTCCTTCGCAGCCAACTTCTTCAATGCGGGCTTCACATCCAGCTCCTTCGCAGTCGCCTTCTCCGCATCCGCCTCATCTCCTTTCCCTTCACAAAATTTTTCTTTCCCTTTTCATTTGCATCCACCACAGCAGGAAACGAATCAATAAAATCATCATCCTCCGTAAAATCTTCTTCAACAAGGTTTCGACGACCTTTAACCTTCTTCCTAGCCCCTTTCTTTGTACAAACGTTCTGACCTACAAGACAAATAAAATAACTAATATAATACGAAATCAAAAAGACAAATTAGAATAGAGAAATCGATAAATACCATAATTAGTTTCACATCTCAATCCTTCAATAACAACTTTTATCCCAAAACTTATGGGACTCTGAGCAACAAAAGTAGAACCTACAATTTAAAAAAAATCACAAATACTAAATAAACATAAAGTAATTAAATATACACAATAACAAATATATTAAAAATTACCATCAACAGCAGCATTTGTTTCAATATGTGTTGGAGGACAATCATCAGCATTTCTCTCAGCAGAATCCTTTCCAAGGTCGGATGCAAATACAAAGACTAATGAGTATAATAGCAGAACTAAAGATAAATGCATATGAACTAATAATTCAAATATTGACCACTGTGTTCAATGATTTATGAAGTGGGAGAACAAATCATCACATGCTTCTCCACAACTGCATAATAACAATAGTTGATGTAGATTATAAATTCCAATCTCCAATCTTAACTAATGAGTAAAATAACATAACTAATAATTTGCAAATTTGAACTAATAACTAAAAAAAAAGAAATTGAAACTCCTAATACTAACCACTTTGTTCGATAATTGCTGAAGGTTGAGGACTACTGATCACAAGCGTCTCCACAACTACATCATAAAAAGATATTTCAACTAATAAGTTTCATAATCGAACTAACAAAATGACAATAAATCATAAAGTATTAATCTAACCTGATTGTGTAAGATTTGTTGAAGCTAGATTATAAACAGCAGTTTCAGGCTCCAAAATGCAAACAAATAATGTAAATAAAAAAACTAAAGCAATAAGCAATAAAAGTAAAGATAAATAGGGATATATTAAATCATAAAACAGTAACCTAATCAGATTGTGAAAGATTTGTTGAATCTGGATTATTAACGGCAGTTTCATCCTCATCAACAACTACAAATGCAAACAGATAATGTAAATCACAAAACTAAAGCAATAAACAACAAAAGTAAAGAGAAATCAGGATATATTAAATCATAAAGCATTAATCTAACCTGATTATGTAAGATTTGTTGAAGCTGGATTATTACAAACAGCAGTTTCAACCTCACCACCAACTACAAAATACAAACAAATAATTTAAATCACAAAACTAAATCAGCAAACAGTAAAAGTTTAAAAAAAAAGGAGAAGCTAGAATATAGTAAATTTACCAGTGTTATGTTGACCTCTAGTCATATCACATCCATCTACAATAACAAAAGAAAATGTGTAAATACCAAAGGTAACGCACTAAAAGTAAAAGTAAACAAAAAATTAGAATATATTAAATTTACCAGTTTTATCTTGATTCCTAGACATATCACATTCATCTACAATAACAAAACAATATACTTAAATACCAAATGCAAAGAACTAAACATGCAAAGTAAAATAAACCGAGACCATAATGTATTAAATTTACCAAGCTTATCTTGAACCGCAATCATATCACATACAACTACAAATAAAAATAAAATAAAATACCAAAAGAAAATCACTAAACAGTCAAAGTAAAACAAAAAAGTAAAATTTCGACCAGTAACAGATGATCCATCAACTCTATCTGGCTTATCCACACCAGATTTACTATCACTTTTGCACAATCTCTTCACAATATCAGCTATAAAAAAAAGAAAAGAACCTATCAGCATTAGGTAAAGCAATCAATTAAAAACTAACAAAACTGGAATAAAATTCAATAATATTTAAATGCATGTGGTAGTAGTTTTCTGCTGATTTTTTTTCCTTTTATTCACAGGAAGTTTAAAACCTGAAAATTACACAATCAATTGAAAGAAAAGCATAAAGATTAAAATAACAAAATAATAAAATAACAATATACATACCATCTTTAACTAGCAATCTGGACTACAATCTACTCGATTTCCTCAAATAAATTTCATCATCTACATTAAAAAGTAATCACATAAACACTTAAATTTAAAACTGAAACAACTAAAGTAAACAAAGCAATATAATTGTGTATATACACATACAGAAAGGCAGTGCAAACATAACACACATTAACATGCAACCTAAACACATAAACAGCCTAACTAAAAAACAATGCAAACAGAAAACATGCAAACTAAACGGATCCTAAACTAAACCACAACATATCCACAACAAAGTCTGAACTAAATACATAAACAGCCTAACTAAACACCTGAACAACCTAATTAAACACCTGAACAACCTAACCGAGAGACAATGCAAACTAAACAGAGCCTAAACTAAACCACAACAAAGTCTAAACTAAAAACATGAACATGAAAAATAAACACTTAAACATCCTAACTTAAAGACAATTCAAATAGAAAACATACAAAGTAAACCGAGCCTAAACTAAACCACAACAGAGGCACAACAAAGGCTGAACCAAACACATGAAAAGCCTAACTAAACACATGAACAACCTAACTAATTTTTTATACACCGTTTCATACATAAACCCCAATATAAAAACATAGCAAGATCTAAAAATTCAGCAAAAAAGAGCAACACAACACAAATAAAACAAAGCAGATTCAATAAGAACGAACAACACGTCAAATCAACAAACAATAAAAAAGAAAAATCAAAGAAACCAAAAAAAATCCTAACAATACAAAAGTTAACAAAAAACAGAAAAAACCTTTAGATTCAACTGCGTATGAGGCAGGAACAACGCTATCAACCTCCAGGTCATCTTTACTAGCAATTTCTTCGTTCGATTTCATCATATCTACAAAATACCGAAACAAAAATCAGAATCACACAATATAAGGCCGAAAAAACAAATGCACGGCCGAATTTACAGAGATAAATGCCAGAATGAAATAGAAAGCATCGAAAAAGTAGAAGAAAACAAAAAACCCCAAATATGAAACACAAAATCCAGCGAAATCAGAAAGTCTTACCTCTATAGAGCCGGAATGGAGAGCACGATGTAATACCGCTGAGAAATCGCGAATTTGAAAGGATTTCTGATGGCTAAATTGCGAATTTATGGCGAACAGTTTTGAGAGGTTTTAGAGAGGATTTATGCGAGTGTGAGAGAGGGATCATTTAATTGGAGGAGAGAGAGCGGTTGAATTATGAAACTGAAAATGGAAAAATAACTATAATATATATATATATATATATATATATATATATATATTATAGTATTGCTTCAAGTCCCATAGAAATATTTAATTTATGGTGAGACCACTGATGTCACCATAAGCAGTGGCGGAACCAGGAGTGTATATTAGGGGGGGCGAAAAAGAGCTTAAAATTTTTTTTGCGACGCTAAATGAAATATTTTTTAACAAACAACGCTTACATAATAATATGAATACATAATAATTAGATTTTTACAACAAAAAACTATCACTGCATAAAAAACTACGTTCCAATACTTGGGTTGCTAGAACTAGAACCACTAACCGCAGTAGTGGCTGGTAGTGGCTGTAGTAGGGATGGCGGCGGCAGGGAACGCCGGAACGGCGGCGGGCGGCGGCAGTTGGCAGGCGGCAGGCGGTGGAGCTGCTGGAGCCTGGAGCTGCTGGAGAATTCCCTCTCTGGAAAATGGAGGCAATGTGGTACACCGTGCACTGGTCTCTTAATTAGGTTATATATTTTGGTTTGGGCCAATTGGGCTGAAGCCCAATTGGCCTTGATTTTTTTTCGGACCAGCAACTCAAAACGACGTCGTTCAGCTAAGCCAAAACGACGTCGTTTTGTATACTTATACCAAAAAAAAAAAGGAAAAATGTCGTCTTCTTCAGCCTCACTTGCCCAGTTGCCCGTCGTCTTCTTCAGCCTCACTGCCGCGCTCGCGCCTCCGGCGCCGACGATGCCTCAAGGGGGGGCGGAATCCGGTGGCTTCCGGTGGCTCTAGGCCTAAATACCGGGCCACCGGATCTTAGGGGAGGCGCCAGCCCACCCTCGCCCCCCCTAGTTCCGCCGGTGACCATAAGCTTGGGTGAGATGGTCTCACCTAAGTTTTTGAATATTTTAGATATATAAAGTTAAAATAACTTTTGTTCACGAGATTTTAATATGACGTAACAACTATACTTTAGAGGCAAAATTTTGCGAAAATCCATCATTCCATATGCTCGTAAACAGGTAAAAGGTTTTGATTACAATATTAAAATTTTACTATGCAACGTGTAATAGTTAAAAGTTTATGATCCGATTAATGCAACCTAAAAATTTTATCTTCATTTCTTCTAATTTGCAATCCAAACCTTAGTTTTTCCATGATTCATGGAAAAGCCATATTTCAAGAAACGAATTCTATTTTAGACAATATCAAGACTCATAAATAATTTATAATAAAATACATATAATGGACAATGGCGATATGATTCGTTAATTTTAAGTTTTAGATTTAACAAACATTTATGCTTAAACTACTAACAGCTTTGTTTACAGACAAAGTCTTGTATAAGACCGTCTCACGGTGAGACCAAGGATTAAATTGCAAAGATTTTAAGATGATGTTTCATATTGATGTTTTCATATTGCTATTTATTAGTTTTTTGCTCCCGAATTCTTTTTCTATTTTGCCCCTACTCCTTGGTCTCACCATGAGCCGGTCTCACAGGAGACGGACTCTGGTGAATTAGAAAGTTTTTTTCTTTGAGCGGAGATGAATTAGGAAGTTAACTGTGAAGATATTATTTCTGTAATTAATATAGGAGTAAGGAATTGCGACAATATAGCACAATATGAAGATTTTACTATTTGATCGACTAACACAAATATACTTGAGCAATTATTTTCAGAAAGGTGTGACTTTTGAACATGAAAAAATAATATTTAAAAATGAAATTTACACATCTAAATGACTTTCAAACTAAGTGAATAGACTAAAAACATCTCCCATACAAGCATTAGTCACATTATTATAATAATAGATCATCAATGCAGAATCGTCTTTAATGTATTGTGTTGACACATAAAAGTAGTGTTGTGAACTTGTGATAGTATACATATAGTACTCCATTTATTTATTTATTTATTTATTTATTTATTTATTTATTTTAAGAGCATGAACGGTTTGTTTTAATACTAGCAACGACACTCAGTGATCTATGACAAAATGTTCACAACATTACATTCAACACAAAGTTGAGAAAACAGCACAAGTTCAAAAAGCCTACTAGGAAACAATCATAATATCCATCCAGCCTCAGCCAAACACTCCCCAGTTCTATCACCACATCTTCAGTCCCTTCAAGAGAAATTTCTATATTTATGGCTAAAGTAGCCACAATCAGCATAGAATATGGAGGATGCATGTACATAATGCGTCCTCTCCGTTTATTTTTTAACTTTTGTTTCCTAATTTCAGTTGTCGACTAGGGGGAGCTTTACATGTGGCGATGACACATTTACATAATGCGTCCTCTGTTTTTTTTTGTAATCCCGATCAAAGAACTACGGCGGGCGAAGGGGGAATTGCCACGTGGCGAGGATGCATTTACATAATACGTCCTCTGTTTTTCATTTTTTTTATGTATATATTTATATTATATATGAGTCTGTCTCTTAAAAGACGGTCTTTCCATAAGTTATGGAAAGACCAAGGTTTAAAGTGTAAATTAGAAAAAATGAAGATAAAATTTTTGGGTTGAATGAACCGGGTTATAAATTTTATAACTACTACATGTTGCATAATAAAAGTTGGGTGTTGCTATATCCCGCCCTGTATTTTACTATCCTCGCCCTAATACGTATAAATACACGTATTTTTAATTTAAAATTAAAAAATAAATATTGGGAGAAGTAGTATAAATTGTGCAATTTCTCTCCTTCCTTCTCTCCTCCCTTCTCTCTTTTTCTCTCCTTCTTCTTCTTCTTTCTCTCCATTTCTCTCCCCCTTCCCTCTCTCCATTTCTGCCGCCCAGCCAGCGCCGCCCGCCGCCGCCGGAAACCCGCCGGAAAACGTAAGTTTTGGAGGAATTTTTTTTTACTTTTCGTGCGAGTTGTTGCCCGATCTATTCGAATTTTGTTGAACTTGTCGGAATTGTTAGAATTGGGGTTTGTTAGAATTTTGTTAAATGTAGAATGGATGTTGGGTTGGTGGTTAGATGTTGGGTTGGTGGTTAGTATAGGAGATTAAGATGTAGAATAATTTGGAGAAATCTAATATTAGGAATTTAATGAATTTTGGAATTAAAACGAAGAAATTGTGTTTTTTAGAAATTATTTAGTTTAAATTTGGAAATGATTACTATTTCCGTAATTTGGAAAGTATATGTGACATAATAGAATATAGTTCTATTTAAATAAACTTTATTAATCCGATGTAAACAATTGTGTAGTAAATTATTATGATATGTTTTAACAATTGTTTCCTTGAATGTTAATAATAGTGTGATGTGGTAAAAAAATAAGATTATTTAGTAATGTAATTTCCAATTTGTAACTTAAAAAAAATGTGTAGTTCGTTGTATGGGATTGTACGAGAATTAAATTTGCTGTTTGTGGTGGGGTTTTTTTATGTTATATCCACTTTTTCCTATGCATTATAGAATATGTAGTTTCCATTAGTAAATTGAAATTATGCACTGTTCGAAAATATTAGTTCACACGTTGTTGAAATGTATGTTAATTTATCTTATCATATCAGTTTGATTCAATTGTTGTTATACTAATTACATATCTTGTGTTGTAGATGAGCACTGCTGGTCAACCTGACGGCCATGGTCGTTCCATACGCCGAAGAGGTGTTAGTGCCTCGGCGAGACAGGGTAGAGGCCGCGTGGTCGAGGATGAACCGTCGCCTCGGCCGCAGGAGTGTGATGTAGGAGCGGAGCGGCCTTCTCCACCGAGCGTTCGTGCATTCGATCCCATGCCAACATGGGACGGTCCGGAGATTAACATTCTCGCGTCTGGTGGAATCCGTCACGATAGTGACTGGCAGTTGAATTATGACTTGCCGGCAGATGTCCCCCTGATGGGCCAACCTGGGACGAGTGTGCCATTGGATGCTGGGATCGAACGTTATGCTGCTGGAGGAGCCAGGCACACCGTGAGGAATAGAGCTGGTCAATTCTCACAATCTTCTGGTGGATCGTGCAATGCCGGTGAGACTGGCACCGGAAGGGCACCGAGGAATAGGAGGAAGCGACCCGCCGATGAGACGTGGCTAGTGCGGGGACCGATGACTGGTGGCCCGCAAGATGACCTCGTCATACCAAGTTTCGGAGGACACGGCGCTGTTGACGTTTGGAATGGTATAGAGCGAGGTGTGCTGAGATGCCATGCTCGGTCGCCGCTATGCAAGCAGCTAGTCGCCACGCTCCCTGAACTGAGCGATGTTGCACAGGCCCGGATACGTGCGACCGGGTTGGCCCACCTGCTTGCGATTATGTTCCAGTTCCTTGACATGGCACTGATATCCGCTTTTGTCGAGAGGTGGCAGCCGGACACGAACACGTTTCACATGCCTTTTGGGGAGATGACCATCCTGATGCACGACGTTGAGATGATTCTTGGCATTCCCATCGTTGGTGACGCTGTTGCGAGTACCATTTCGGCGGAGACTATTCAGGAAGCGTGCGCTGAACTGTTTGGGAAAGACGTGGAGTCCTTTGTCGCGGAAGACTGGAACGGGGGTAACATAGATGCCCAATCATTGATGGCGAGGTGTGTAGCGGCGGGGCAGAGCGAGAACTTCCAATTTATGTGCTACATGCTGACCCTGTTTTCATCCACGCTTTTTGTGGATAAAACTGGGAATAAGGTTAGAGCCAACCTTCTACCCCTACTTGATTCGCAGTTGTCGTGGGGTTCGGCGACGTTGGCCAGTTTGTATCTGCAGTTGGGAATTGCGTCCCGGTCCAAGGCGCGCGGCCTATGCGGATGTTGCACGCTCCTTCAAGCATGGATATACGAGTACTTTCCGATGTTTCGGCCAAGACCGAGTACATTGCCAGCTCTTCTGGGGCACGCCAACCGGTGGCACACAGGGGATAAAACAGGAAGGGATACTGGGAGGCTCAGTGCCATCAGGCGTCAGTTGGATGCCTTACAGCCCGACCAGGTATGAATTCCATGCTTTTACTCTTATTCTGACAGTAGTAGGTAGATCGGATTCCATAGAAACGTAACATGTCTGTGAAACTTTTTGCAGGTGGATTGGTTGCCATATGGAGTGGACGTGGTTAGGGCTGCGAGGGGGAGGACTCACTACCGCGGCGTGATTCGATACCTCGACGCAATGGAGGCGTACATGCCAGATCGCGTTGTGCGCCAGTTCGGTCTCGTACAGGGTATACCGCGGGGTCTTGCAATTGCGCCCGAGCCTTGTTCCCGCCCGGCTGATCCAGCCGACTATTCAGTGACCTACCCAGGGAGGCTGCAGTTGACCCTATGGGAGATGGCACACACTTGGCACGACTGTCAGCTTGCGGCGTTCCCGATAGCCACGAGCCAATCAGAGTGTACCATGGATTACGAGGACTGGTACGCGACTCATTCGCACCCATTGATCGCAAATCCTGAACATGCTGCCACGAGTGGACCGGACAGGACACATCATCAGTTATCGGTAAGTTTTCTCGAACTGTTTGCTTCGAGTAATTATATTACATTTTACTGTTTCGTTATTGTAAAATCTGTTTCCTGTGCAACAGATGCTGAGTGACATGATGAGCGCCCTGGATCCGTTTGACTCGGCGACCGTTGATGGACTCGCCGACCCTTGCATGAGGGAGTTGATGACGACTTTTGTCAGTCATCGCGATGAGTATCGCAGGCTCGGTTATGGACCCATTCCTTAGTCGACTGTTTGCTTATGTATGAACCCACAGTTTTGCCATAGTTTGCTCATTTATGTAATCGGTAACTGTTTGTGCATATCAAATTTATAAGTCATCGATTTTTGCAACAGTAATGCTTTCAAAATAATTGTGACGCTTCGATAATAACTGTAACGGTTGCGTACATGCTGAAATGTTTCGCTGGGTTACAACAGTTAATTACTCTCAGAGTATGCTCTTCTCCAAGCCCTTATCCTCCTACGAAAGGGTAACTCCCAACCTACGACATCAGCCTTCCTCAATGTGGTCCACATATTAACCACGGGGGGCATAGGACAGTTTTCCTTCACGTGTACCCGGACGAAATGGCTTGCACTGCGAACGTATACAATGTGTATCTCCCTACTTGTTCCATCCTCCCCCCCACCTGCCCTCAGTGGAAGGACTGTACAGCAATGGTCCGCCGACCCCTTCTCTAAAATGTAATATAAAACTACAACCGTGTTGTAGTAGGTGGCGACAGGAAACATGTCTGCAATGACCGTAAACCAATGCTCTGGACCACATGGACTGCTGGTGTGGTGTATACGGGCTCTGGCGAATTCAACGTCATCTTGCGAACCGTATATGGGAACATAGTCAGGCCAATGAGTTGATATCTCGTTAAATACTGCCCGACGCGCTGTAGACCATTCACCTTCACCGTCTACGTGGAACGCATCAGCAACGCATCTGAAGCCACAGTTTCCATCACTTACGACATCGTTCCAGCCTTCGATGTAACGCCGGACAATGTGGGGGACACTTTCGAGGAACGGGAATGTCGCTGCAGGAGAACACATTAAGATAAATATCTTGTGCAGGCGGCGTTCATTAGGAAGAATGGTGCTTGTACTTACCGTGCCGGCGACCGCTCCCTGAAGCACGCCCCGGGGACCTTGAACTACTCCCGTATCGCCTGTTCACGTGCTCGTGGTAGCTCGGTGAACGTCGGGTTGATCTTGATCGGGGGACCTGCTCGCTTGGTCTCCCACGTGCACTAGTACAATGGTCCGGCTCGCCAATGCCGCTCTCCTCCGGACGCAATTGCGCATCTATGTAGGATGAAACTCGTCGGCGGACCGAAGGGTCGCTGCGTGCCAGCTCCTCCAACAGAGTGTTGAACCGCGACTGATCTTGTTCGGCCCTCGCAATGTTTTCCGTACTCCGCACGTGATCACCCAATGCCAGGCTCTTAAACAGCGGATGAATGTCGTCCAAGTACAAGGGGATTCCTTCAGCAACTGCCCCTGCCATGACGCATGCACACGGTATTCCGTGTGTCGAGCGCAGCACACAGCCACAGTAAGCATATACCTGTGCTCTGAGTGCATCAATCCTCCCGGACTCGACCGTCAATTTATCCAGACAGTATTTGGACACATTGTTGATCAAGTTGCTGAAAAGGGCCCTACGGTGCAATCTTCCAATGCACGTTCTTGATTTCTCCAGGCCGGTCTTGATCATAGTAATCTGCTGGGCTATCTGCAGGTCGACACGCCTCCATACCGTGTCCAGTGAACCAGTCGACGTTTGTAACCACCCTTTCAATGACGAGTGTGCACTTTCGACCCTGCATGTAGTTGTGTTCCCGAAATGCAGAAATCTGTTCGTCCATGCCCTCACAAATTTCTCCTTATGGGGGGTGAGCCACGTCGTCTCAGCGTAACTAATAACAGCCTCGCTCCAAGACCATCCAGCCCTTATATCTACCAAGGCGGTTTCGTACTCTGAAACGGTGGACGCATTGCAAACCCGGAACCATGCACCATTCTTGAACGCTGCCCCATTCCTCTTATTCCCTGTCAGCACAGTAACACGTGCCTCCACATCCTTGTTAATATGCCAGGTGCAGAGCAAATGATTCGATTCTGGAAACACAGTCCGAAGTGGCCTAATCAGTCCCATCTCCCGATCGGTGACCACAACCTCAGGGAATGGTCCATCCACAAGCAAGTTCTTCAGCGCGTTCAGGACCCACTCATAGGTATCTGCCGTTTCGTCAACGACAATTGCGTAGGAAATCAGGAAGTTTGTGTTGCAAGGGGACATCCCAACCATCTCAATGAATGGCATGCCGTAGCGATTGGTCTTGTACGTTGAGTCGATGGCCACAACCCACGGAAACGTGCAAAATGCCACAACAGCATCGGGATTAGCCATGATTAAATGAGTCAAAGTACCATCACCTGCTGAGCGGTGACTAGTGACATACCCTTCGCGGTGGCCAGATGCAAACAATTCTCCGCTGTGTTGCGCCCGCCTCGCCTTTCTGTTACATATGCCGATCTCTCATTGTACACCTGCCTAATGTTCTGATGCAGGTCTGGAAACGAATTACTGAGGCTGGCATTGATTGCCTTGGGGCTGTTTCTGAATCTGTCAAATCTCTGATCATTTGTTTCGCGTCCGCATGGAGCTTGCAGCTCTGTCTATGACCCTCGGGGTACACTGAGAAAGAGTGGTTGTGCATCCCTCGTCTAGGATCCTTGCACGGCACTACATTCCAACCATCCCCCGTGATTCTCTGTTTCAAGACAATCGCGAATGGGCAGTCACAACTTCCAGTAGAGGTGCTACTCCGTCGGACTACATCAGATTCGCTCGTATCTACAACCTTATCCTTTCGGCCCCGATTGCAAATGCAATATAACCTCAGGGGACCATTCCTATTCTGTTTGTAGGACCCCGTGACAAGTTCAAATCCCACCTGCAGAGCAATCCGTTGCAGGTAGGAATAAGCCTCGGCAACTGGAAACACAGCTGAGGTGGCAAATGGAGAGTATCCATTCCGCCCTGCAGCAGCTTCACATGACTGATTGTCATCCTTAAACAGCAATAAACATCAAGTAATTAGTTACACTCAACTGCTATACCAACGACAATGATGTCGTCAATTAACGTTTACATATGAACGAATAAAGATAAAATTACAGTCAAAACGTTAAAACATATACTTAAAGAAGAGAACATAAAGATAAAATTATAGTACATAAAATGCCATTACAGTTATAAAATTCCCGTACACAAATTAACTCCCTAAACTAAAATTACATTCATCCATTTCAAACTGTCCTCCTAATGGACTTAAGGGTGCACTCCGCCATTTCTCATTAACAGCTAAAACATACATGTAATGGAAAAAAAATGAAATAACATTGTGGCTAGAATTAATATTACATTCTTACATTTCACATTAAGGTTTAAAATTAATTAACGTAACGAATTTAATGTTTACTAATGAACTTTTGGAATCCAGAATGCAACCGGGTCGTTTCAGATTAACTTTTAATACTTGCATTTGAATAATGTAAAATGAAACAAAGTAATTACATTTCAACAAATTAAAATAACAAAATAACGTAAAAAACCGTAAATTAACGTTACAATAATTAACAAAATAACAAAATTAACAAAACAACAAAATTAACGTTACGATAATTAACAAAACAACAAAATTAACAAAACAACAACATTAACGTTACAATAATTAACAAAATAACAAAATTAACAAAACAACAAAATTAACGTTACAATAATTAAAATTAACGTTACAATAATTTTTACGTTACAATTAATAAATTAAAATACTAAGATGAGCATAAATTAAAAAACTAAGATGAGCATAAATTTCTACTTCAAAAAATAATAGATAATAAATTTAACTATTACTTATGGACAGAAAACTGATTAGTAAAATTACCTCCGAAGACATGGAATTTCTAACACCCTTGCTTGGAGTACAAATTTGGAGAGTAAAAATTTGGAGAGTAAAAATTTGGAGTTCCACATATTTTTACAGCAGAAATGATCTTTTTTATAGCAGAAAATTCAACTTTTTCGGGTGTGTGATAGAGTAAATGACATTAAATGTGGGTAGTTGGGGAGAGGAAGCCGTCCGGCTCGCGGCAAGCCCATGGCGAGCTGAGCCCGTCCGGCTCGCGCCCAGACCGTGGCGAGCGGAGGCCGCTCCGGCTCGCGCCCAGGTCGTGGCGAGCGGACCGGCGGTGGCTCGCGCCCAGGAGGTGGCGAGCGGACCGGCGGTGGCTCGCGCCCAGACCGTGGCGAGCGGACCGGCGGCGGCTCGCGGCCAGGCGGTGGCGAGCGGACCGGTGGCGGCTCGCGCCCAGACCGTGGCGAGCGGACCGGCGGCGGCTCGCGGACAGGCGGTGGCGAGCGGACCGGCGGCGGCTCACGGCCAGGCGGTGGCGAGCGGACCGGCGGTGGCTCGCGGCCAGGCGGTGGCGAGCGGACCGACGGCGGCTCGCGCCCAGACCGTGGCGAGCGGAGATCGCTCCGGCTCGCGCCCAGGCCGTGGCGAGCGGACCGGCGGCGGCTCGCGGCCAGGCCGTGGCGAACCGGAGCCGGCGGCGGCGCACGGTGGTCCGGCGGCGGCGCACGGTGGTCCGGCGGCGGCGCACGGTGGTCCGGCGGCGGCGCACGGTGGTCCGGCGGCGGCGGAATTTCTTTTAAATTAATTCAGTTAATATTAACTAACTACAATTATCTAAATTAATTTTAATTCAGTTATTGAAATTAAATTAAAAAATTATACTGTATACGTATTAGGGCGAGGATAGTAAAATACAGGGCGTGGTATAGCAATCCACTAAAAGTTTAATATTACAACTAAGACCTTTCACCTTTTATTATTCTAATTATACCCTGTCTTTCCATAAGCCTATGGAAAGACTGTATTTCCCAAGACTTTGCCTAAAAAATTCATTTAGTAAAGAAAAAAATAATCTATACTTACTACTAAAAGGGCAACCACTAGCTTAACTGACACCTCCACACTTAAACGCATCACCCTTCATAGAATTTTGACACTTGGCATTACCAAACATTGCCACATCAGCTGCTTTAAAAAATACTTTAACCAATATTTATTCTGACGTTTATACTAAATCCTGCTCTGCAATGAAAGGAAATTTATTTATTGCAATTAAACATGTATCAATTAAAACGTAATCAAAGAAAATTAACTTAAAAATTAACAATGAAACTAATCAAAGGATGCTGCAAAGGAAATTTATTTTTAAAAATTAAACCTGTATAAATTAAATCGCAATCAAAGGAAATTAACTTTAAAAAAATACCAGTATGATATTAATCAAATGATGCTGCAAAGGAAATTTATTAAAAGTAATTAAACATGTATCAATAAAACTGTAATCAAAGGAAATCAACCATTTAGCCTTTCTTAAACTTGATTTTTAATCATTTAGCCTTTCTCAATCATTTAACAATTAACTTGATTTCTATTCTTAAATTCTCTATTTAAGAAATCAATCATTTTGCCTTTCTCTATAATTCATTTTCATTCAATTTAAATTTTTTATTTTATTTAATTATAAAAATATTCGTTTAGTAAAGGAAAAAAATTATTATTTACATTCTACTTCTAATTATGAATAATTTTAATATATCTATTTAAAAAAGAAAATTTTGCTACAATTTATTATATAATTATTAATTAATTATGAAGATATATTAGATATTTTTATTGATGCGTGTTATTTATATTCATTTAAGAGTCCGACGGTCTTTCTATAAGTTATGGAAATACCATGGTTTAAAGTGTAAATTAGAAGAAGTGAAGATAACATTTTTGGGTTGCATGAATCGGGTTATAAACTTTATAACTACAACATGTTGCATAATAAATTATTAATATTGCAACTAAGACATTTTACCTTTTATTATTATGATTGAACCTCGTCTTTCTATTTATATTTATTATTTATATTTATAATTATAATTATAATTATATTTATACTTATATTTATGTATATATATTTATATATATATATATATGTATGTATATATATATTTATATACATATATCTTTATTTATATTTATATTTATATATATTTTTATATTTATATATATGTATATATTTATATTTATATATATCTTTATTTATATTTTTATATATATGTATATATATATATATTTATATATATATGTATATATTTATATTTATATATATATCTTTATTTATATTTATATTTATATATATTTTTATATTTATATATATGTATATATTTATATATGTGTATATATTTATATTTATATATATCTTTATTTATATTTTTATATATTTATATTTATATTTATATATATCTTTATTTATATTTATATATTTATATTTATTTATATATATATCTTTATTTATATTTATATATTTATATTTATTTATATATATATATCTTTATTTATATTTATATTTATATTTTTATATATTTTTATATTTATATTTTTATATATTTTTATATTTATATATATGTGTATATTTATATTTATATATATCTTTATTTATATTTATTTATTTATATTTATTTTTATATATATTTATATTTATATTTATATATGTATATATTTATATGTATATATTTATATATATATATATATCTATATATTTATATTTATATTTATATATATATGTATATATTTATATTTATATTTATACATGTATATATTTATATTTATATATATATATATGTATGTATATATTTATATATATATATATTTATATTTATATATTTATTTATTTATATTTATTTATATATTTATATATATATATATATTTATATTTATATATATGTATATATTTATATATATATACATATATATATATATTTATATATATATATATATTTATGTATATAGTGTTGTTATATTTATAAGTATTTTGCCAAATAATTAAAATTCTCCAAACGCTTATTTTACCCAATTTACCGAATAATTAATTGCCATTACGAAAGTCAGCTGTGAGGGATCGTTCAAAACCTATTTGGGAATAATATTCCGGAAAAAAGAGAAGCCAGCTCCTGAGAACCCATTAGCGTTAAAAAAATAAAATTCCATGAGGACGCATTTGAAAAATGCGTCCTCCATTACTTTAAAGCTTAAAAAATCAATTCTTAAATTAGCGGACAAAAAATAAAATTCCATGAGGACGCATTTGAAAATGCGTCCTCTATTATTTTAGAGCAAAAAAAATTAAATCAGGAGCCTGAAGACACATCACCCTAATGCGTCCTCCACCATGTTGTCCATTTTCCAGAACCACCGCACCCGCAGCCAACATTCAAATTTTTAGCATAGTAAAATCAAGAACTCGTCCATTCAGAGGCAAAACTCTGGCAGCACAAAGAGGCGTCGACAGGCACATCTTTAGTTGCTTGATTGGCGTAGCTCTGGCCGAACAAAAGTGGCATCAGCAGGCACCGAGATGTCTACAGCGGGTCTCAACTCTGCACACGCTCCAATAGCTCCATGAACTGGATCAGATAGGAAGTTGCTGATGAGATCTTGGTTGATAGGAGTGGCATTATCCACAGCTACAAATGCCTGCTGCATGAGTACATAATCAAACCGGGGCGCCCACTTCCTTGATCCTAGCCTTGCTGTCGTCGAGCAGTTGTCTACCATAAATGCAACACCGCGTGCATGCATGAAAGGATTCAAGGAATCCACGGCCTCAATCACACTCTCATTGATGATCTCGGAATAAGAGTGGCCTTTTTTCCTCAGAACCTCAATCTGAGCCATCATTAATGCCACGAAAACACCAGCTGTGAACGGGTGTAGAGGGCCCAGATCATCAGCCCCGCGCACTGCCCGGACACGCTCACCGACTTTCCACATCTTCGTTTGGTCAATGTTACCCACCGGGAATGCGGGTAGACCCTCTTTTTCGTAAAAGCGCCGTCCAGCCAAAACAACACTTCTGATTTCACTTCCAGATGCCACATCTTCGTAGCACTCATACAATATATCCATACAGGGATGGAAAGAAGCACTATAGGCAGCCTCAAAATCTTGCTTTCCTTCTGCAGTCAATGAGTTGTAAACTTCCAACATACCCTTAGTTGATATGGTTTTCGAAACAATTCCTGTTACACACTCCACGGTATTTTTGTATGCAACCTCTTCGTCCATTCCACTGTCGGTGTACCTTCTGAAGAGTGCCTCCACAAGTCCATGCACAGCACCGAGTAAAATGCCTCTCTCCCCAAAAATGTCACTCTTGTACTCAGATTCCAGAGTGGTGGCAAAAGTAAAAGGAGATCCGAGGGCAACTGACCACCCCAGAGCAACATTTGTAGCTCTGCCATCAACATCCTGATGAACAGCAAAACTGGCATTGATTCCAGCACCATTGATTTCTTTCCCTTGGACATACAACCTTCTTACAGAAGGACCCATCCCCTTTGGGCAAACAGCTATTACACTAATATTCTTAGGGAAGTCAAGCCCCGTTGACTGCAGATGGCCAAGTAAGAAACCGTGGGACAGCCCGAGGATGCTACTTGGCTTCATGTGTGATAAAACCTTTTCATAGTTATCAGCCTGAGCTGCGTCAGAAATCAAGAGCAGTACCAAATCGCTACCAGAAATGGTCTCCCATATATCTCCAAGTGTACCATCTTCCTCGCTGAATCCCGCAGCACGGGCCTCAGCAAATGAACGTGAACCTTTTCGCAGCCCAATCTTGACAACGATATCAGACTTCACATCAGTGAGCGAGTCCCGCAAATTCTGCGCTTGTGCAGGTCCCTGTGACCCCCACCCGATGACCCCAATCTGTTTGATGCCCTTGAATGCATCCGGCAATAGCTTGAACAAGTCCCTTCCTCCTTTCACAATATACTCCTCGTTGCCAGCAAGGTTAACCTTCTCCTTTTTGAACACCTTGGTATCGAAGTCGAGAGAGATTTGGCGCGTGACGGAGGTGGGGGACGCCACCATGGTGGCTGAGATAGCGGAGCCGGGCTTCAGAGACGGCGCCGTGGAAGAGAGGAAGGTAAGGTTGTGCGGGAGGCTTTTGGGCTGGGGGAGAAGGGCTTTTGCGGTAGCAGCGGAGGAGGAGATAGTGAGGGAAGTGGGAGCGGCCGCCGCCATGGCTGAGAGAGAGAGAGCTGAGAAGTGAGTGTAAACGGAAATGCGCAGAATGGGGTTTTCAAGATGTACATATAATTGCGTTAGGATAGAGATAATATTATCGCACATTATTATCATTTTATATTATTTTACAAATGCGGGGATAGATATGTTCTTTCGACACATGATAAAGTAGTGATAGATGAGGTTATACCACTTTAACCCGTGTTTTATTTGGACAATAATTAACGGCCAATTAGAAAACACAATTACGTGTTTCACAATTAATAGGAAAATCACACGTATAATGTGTCCTAATAACCACGTTTTCTAATAGTGAACCTTTTGTCTAGTGTGATTAAAATTTGAAATGATCCATTCAAACATATTTTCTGATTATGGAGACTTGTGCTGAGGCCGTCACTACCTATTACGCATATTTGCAAAAAAATAGCTTCCATAAACGCATTTCTATATGCTATGGAGTAGTATGTGTTAAGGACTTGCAACCAAACAGACTAAAGAAGGTTTGATTGCAAGTTTAGGTTTGAGAAAGTTATATTCAGTTTCATAAAGGGTGACATCATAGGTTTGGATTTAGATGAACAAAATGAGTAAATGGAATTGAATATGGAAAGTAATTAGTAAAATATGTGAATGAAATTGAAGGAATCTTACCAAAAATAAAAAGTGTGTCAATATAAAATAAACAATACAAAAAGGAAAGTGTGTCACTAATAAAGAAACAGAGAGTGTGGGTATATATCTGATGGAACAGTACACACGACTAATTTAGTAAAGAAACGACCAAATTAACTGTTAAATGATGGTACGATGGTAATTAAGCTAGGCAAACTATATCCTGTCCCAATATACGATAAAGCTTTGTATTCTCAGAGGGTTAGGATGACTAATAAATTATATTAGGAGTATAACTTAAGAATATTTAATTCCTAAAATAGTGGATAGTAAATAAATAAAGAAAAAGGTTGTTCAATTAGTTACAGGGAATACGATTTGCACGGTAACCCAGGACACAATATACGAATTGATTAAGCTAAGTCACCTCCAAAAGACCAGAAATGCTCTCCTTAAATTGTTCTCATCTAAGATTGACATATTAATTTTGAATGTTATATTGTATGCAAGTTAAATTTGCACATAATAGATATTTAAATTAGAGTCCGACGTTATTCAATGTTTAAACGGTAAATTAGAAAAAATTAAGATAAAATATTTTGGATTGCATTAAGTGGATCATAAACTTTATAACTACTACACATTGGATAATAAATTTTTAATATTGCAACTAAAATATTCTACATTTTTTTTATTCTAATTAAATACCGTCTTTCCATAAACTTATGGGAAAATGGTCTTTCCCAAGACTATTTAAAGAGACTCAAAAGATTAATCAATATTTTTCTTTCTCAGATAAATATGTAGTTTTAAAAAATCAATCATTCAAAAACAATGAGAAAAACATCCAACAATTATTACAATGAGTGGAATTGACATTCAAACTAACTAGCATCTACTAATAACTAACCTATTAAAATGATATCTAAATTACACATCAACCAAATTGATCGTCTGTACTATTAAAGACTAGCCATCCAATAAAACTATAACATTGCCCCGGGATTTTAACTCACTTGCCGTGAAAATCATGACTACATGGTAGAGAGTAGCGTATCACACATCAGCATTGAAAGAATGATTTCCCTTGAAGAATAATGTATTGCTGACAAGAATAAATAGAGTACAAAAGGAAGATTAGTACTAGTATAACTCTAGTCTAGTCAACAACTTTATGTAGAATCAAATCTAATCAGTTAGATACTTGACTTATTCTAACACCCCCTCAAGCGAAGCGTTGGATGCTCAACAACGCAAAGCTTGGATTGGAAGAACTCGAATAGCGGACAAGAGAGCCCTTTGGTGAAGATGTCCGCAATTTGAAGAGCAGTAGGAACATGAGCAACACATGGCTTGCCAGAAGCAACCAGCTCTCGAACAAAATGATAGTCGATGTCAATGTGTTTCGCCCGCTTGTGAGCACCTGGATACTGTGCCAAGAAGATAGCACTATTGTTGTCACATAACAGTAGTGGAGATCTAGCAAATGGGGCACAAAGATCACAAAGCAAATGAGTCAACCAAACAACCTCAGAAGTAGTGTTGGCCAAGGCTCGATATTCGGACTCCATACTCGAACGAGAAATAATGGGTTGTTTCTTGGCCCTCCAAGAAACAAGGTTTCCACCAAGAAAGACAACATAACCATAGGTAGATTGTCGAGTTTCCAAACAACGGGCCCAATCAGTATCAGAGTAACTCAGAACCTTTGGAGAACTAGCTGAACGAAATGCAAGACCAAAATGCAGAGTACCCCCCAAATATATCAAAGAATCCGAGTGCCTGCTGCAAAGTGATCGTCACGGGGACCCTAGAGATACTAACTGACTGTGTTGACTGCAAGGGCCAAATCAGGATGAGTGATTGTCAGATACTGAAGAGCCCCAACAAGAGAGCGATAAAGTATAGAATTCCAAAAGGCATGACTGAAGGATCTGTGTAGCTGCGATCCTAACACGAATGGAGTAGAGATTGGTGTAGCATCTGACATCCCTGCTCGAGTAAGAATATCCTTGCCATACTTAGCTTGTCCAAGAAGTAAACCAGAGGATGAGGGTGTAAATTCAAGACCACGAAAGTAGTGAAGAGTGCCCAAGTCATTGATAGCAAACTCCTGATGCATCTGATTGATGAACTGTCGGAGGAGAGTCAGGTCATTGCCTGTAAGGATGATGTCATCAAAGTAAACTAATGGATACAACAATGACGATCCTTGAGATAGAACAAACAGAGAAGTATCAGCAGAACGGAAAATGAAACCAAGTTGAACCAGATAAGTACTGAATTGCTGGAACCAGACCCTCGGAGCTTGCTTAAGACCATAAATGGCCTTCCGTAAGCGACAAACATACTTTGGGTGAAGCATATCTTTGTAACCAACGGGTTGCGTCATATAAACTGGAGCATAAAGAACACCATTTAGAAAGGCTATCTTAACATCCAGCTGATGAAGAGGCCAAGAGCACATCATAGCAATAGCGAAAATAGTACGAACTGTAGATTCTTTGACCACTGGACTAAAGTGTAGTCAAAGTAAAAACCCAAAATATGTGAGAAACACTGCGCCACAACTCTAGCTTTATGATGCTCAATAGTGTCATCTGGTCGATACATCAGTCGATAAACCCATTTGGAGCCAGCAATGTTGGCGTCTGAAGGTCGAGGCTCCAAAACCTAAGTTCGCTGGCCACGAAGAACTGCAATATCGTCATCCATGGCAGAAATCCAAGTAGGATCCGAAAGGGTAGTGTGATAATTTGTGGGCTCAGACTGAGCAAGTAGAGCAGCAGTAAGACCATGAGCAACAATGTCTGAATAATTCATGCGCTAAATAACACCAGTAGCCAACCTAGTAGCCATTCAATGAGTACGAGGCCGAGGTGGAGAGACCGGAGGAGCATTCGTGGCTGACGAAGGGGCCGATGGAGGGGATAGCGAGGTGGCCGGCCAACCGAGTGGGCTGGTCGGCGAACCGGGTGAGCTGGTCAATGGTGAGATAGGAGAAGAATGATGCATCAGAGCGACCACTGGATGGTCAGAATTGGCAGAGCAGACAGAATAGGGTGCCGTAGTCGGTGAGGACGATATCATCGATGAACCAGGAGGGCTGGCAACCAAAGTGAGAAGCCGAGCAGGAGGAGATGCCACAGTGGAAGAAGTAGGGATATGAGTTGATGTAATAGCAGGATCCAAAAAAATAGAGACATCCAGAGAGGATGAAGATACTGAAGTAGAACCATCAGCACAAGGGAAGAAAGTGTCGTCAAACCGAGCATGTCTAGTGACATATATCTTTATAGACCTAGGATCCAAACATCAATATCCCTTGTACTGCGAGTCGTACCCAAGAAAGATATAGGGAACACTGCGAGGAGCGAGGAGCAAGTTTGTGAGTTGCATATAGACGAAGATAAGGGTACACATGACAACCAAATGCATGGAAGTTCATGTATATAAGAACCCGACCATTATTAACTGCATATGGTAATCGTCTGCCAAGAACAGGAGTGGGCAGCCAATTAATGGTATAAGCAGCTGCAGCAAATGCATGAGGCCAGTGAGAGAGAGGGACATGGGAGTGGTATAACATAGACAATCCCATATCAGCAATGTGGCGGTGCTTGCGCTCAACCCGACCTTTCTGCTCCGGAGTATATGGGCAAGAAATCTGATGGTGAATTCCCTTTGTCTGAAAGTGAGAGCGTAAGCAACCATTTAAAAACCCAGTCCTCCATCACTCTGAAACACCTTAATTGTGGAAGAGAACAGGTGCTCCAAAAAAGCCTCAAAATGATGGCAAACAGCCCAAAAATTAGAATTTCAATGCAGTGGGAAAAACCTCAAGAATCGGGAATGATCATCAAGGAAAATAGCACTGTACGAGAAACCATCAGCAGATAAAATAGGGGAGGGCCCCCATAAGTCACAGTGAACTAGATAAAGTACCCTAGCAGCACGTTTATCATTTGTATAAAAAGATAAATACTTCCCTTTAGCCTTTTCACATGCAACACAAATGGTAGGTTTCGGCAAAATCAATGAGACAGATAAAAATCAAGAAGTTCGCAAATCAGAAATAATGGAATGCAGAACATGACCAAGTCTAGCATGACAAATTTCAAAAGAAACACTCGACTTATTTGATTCCACAGTAGACAACAAAGCAGATGCACCATAGTCTAAAACATAAAGTCCATATTCACAATGATCGTGACCCAAAGTTTCACTAGTGATTTTATAAGAAATGAGTGATCATCAAAGCAGACACCAACATTTAAATCTTGAGTTAATTTGCTAATCGAAAACAATTTTCTAGTGATATCAAGCACAATAAGTACATCATAAAGAGACAAGAATTTAGAAATATGAGAATCACCAACATGAGTAATAGGGAGTTGAGAACCATTACCAACATAATCGCAACCAGAACCATCATAAGATCTCACATGATCAACAGATTGGGGGACAATGCCACGTGTTTTGCAACACCAAAGTCTACAATCCACTTGGAGTCGTCGAATAGTATATAAAGAGAAAGAGCACTATAACTCAAAATATCACACGTTCAGAGAGCCAAAGACAGCCATACGAGAGATAACAAATAAGAAATAGGTAAGCACAAAATTTTTGCCAAAAGAAACGGGTGTTGCTATATCACGCCCTGTATTTTACTACTTCACGCCCTAATACGTATATACACGTATAATACCAATATTAAATTTTCAAAATAAAACAAAATTAAAAAACAAGAATAAAAACAGAAACCACCGCCGCTGCTCCGCCGGTCCGCCGCCGCTGACCGCTTCTCCGCCGCCGTCCGCCGCTGACAGCTTCTCCGCCGCCGTCCGCCGATGACCGCTTCTCCGCCTGTCCACCGCCGCTGCCGTCCCTTCTGCTCCACTTCTTCATCTTCTCCGGCGGTCTCGCCACCGCCACCACCGTGCCTCCTCCACCGTCCTCGTCCGCAGTAAAACCCCTAGCCCCGTCGCCGTCCTACCTTCGCCTCATCCCCGCCGTTCCTCCTCATTCGTCCCCGTCGATCGAAACCCTAGCCCCTCCGTCTCTCCTCCTTCGTCGCCGTCGAGCTTCACCCGCCGTCGATCGAAGCTAGCCCCGTCGATCGAAACCCTAGCCCCTCCGTCTCTCCTTCTTCGTCGCCGTCGAGCTCCACCCGCCGTCGATCGAAGCTAGCCCCGCCATCCTCCATCGTCCTCGAGGGAAACCCTAGCACCGCCGGCGGAGAAAGGGAGAAGTGGCGGAGAACGGGAGCCTGATTCGCCATGAGGGCGAGGAGAACGGGACCGATCCCGATTCGCCAGGAGGGCGAGGAGAACGGGACCGATCCCGGTTCGCCAGGAGGGAGAGGAGAACGGGGCCGGTTCGGGCTAGGGCAAGGGCGAGGTGAACCGGCAAGGAGAGCCAGGTCGGGCTAGGGCGAGGAGAGCCGGGCTGGGTCGGGTGAGGAGAACCGGCGAGGAGAACGGAGACGGAGAACGGAGAAGGAGGAGACGGCGCGGCGGAGGAGAAGCGGAGGAGAAGGAGCAGCGGCGGAGCAGGAGACCGGAGGAGAAGGAGGAGAAGCGGAGGAGACGGCGCGGTGGAGGAGAAGCGGAGGAGAATGAGCGGCGGCGGAGCAGCGGCGGCGCGGAGGAGAAGGAGCGGCGGCGGAGGAGAAGGAGCGGCGGAGGAGAGCGGCGCGGCGGCGGAGGAGAGCGGCACGGCGGCGGAGCAGCGGCGGCGTGGCGGCGCGGCGGCGGCAGAACAATTATATAAATAAATAAATAATTTAATTAATTAATTTAAATTATTTAAATTATTTAAATTAAATTAAAAATACATATTGTATATAAAATAGTATAAATACAGGGCGTAACTAGTAAAATACAGGGCGTGATATAGCAATCCACAAAGAAATGTCAGACGCGTGGAGAGAAGCTGTCGCGCATGTAATTCACGCGCGTGCGTGAACATGCGCTGAGGGCTGATGTGCGCGTGGTCTGACACGCCAGGAGTGGGTGTGTGCATGATTTCACGCGCCTCTATAGCTGATGGTCGACCGCTGCGTTTGACTCGTAGATCGGTGAGTGACGGCGGCTGAGTTTGAGTCGTCGCTGAAGATCGCGATGGGAGAGAACTGAACCAAAGACGATGCTGTGGATCTACGCTCGAAAGTTTTCCAAACTGAAGACGACGCCAAATGAAGACGATGCTATAATGGCCGGAAGAAGAAGATCTGCACGCCAGAGAAGAATTGGAGTCGAGACCACCGCTACTAGAGAAAATACCGCGGGACGGGAGAGACGTCGGAAAAACTCAACCTGAGAGGATGACGCCGTCTACTGGAGAACCCGTGAAATCGGAGATGACGCCAGAGAAGCAGACCTTGGGTGCAGAAAGCTGCTGGAAGACACCGGAGAATTGGAGACGAAGAGAACCAATGCGGGGACGCTGTCGGCGGAGACAAATTGGACATCGGAATAGCTGCCGATGGTTGCCGAAATTTGGATAGAAGTTGACCGTAATTTTACCGTAATCGGTTGGTTCGGTCGGCCGGAATAGAGGGATGGGAGGCGCTGAACGAAAAAATAAAAATTTTATGGTTTAGGGTCAGAACTTGTTCTAATACCATAAAATAATAATATACCGTGAAGAATAATGTATTATTGACAAGAATAAATAGAGTACAAAATGAATACTAGTACTAGTATAACTCTAAGCTAGTCGGCAACTCTATCTAGAATCATATCAAATTGATCAGATACGCGACTTATTCTAACAAATATTACTGCGTCAAACAAAGATCTTCTACAATTGTAACACCACTTAATCCACCCATGCACGATTTGTGTTGTCCAAACTGTAAACACCTTAAAAAAATACAGATCTGACAAATCCATATTAATGAAAATATGAAAATAAAACCACAACCGATGTTACGAAAACACGATCTATACAAACAAATAGAGAACAAAATATCGACGCAAAAAACTAAATCGAGTTATAATCATGAACACAATAACACTATTGGAGGATGGCCTATTAAAGGTGGTTATTTTGGACGTTAGAAGTCACTTTGAAGGTGACTTCTCGGGTCGTGACTTTGGTCGATTTCAATCGAAGTAACCGCCTTCTATCGAGGTCAGAAGCAGTTCCGAATTCGAAACTTGTTTTTGGTGTCCGAAAAAAAAACCGTTGGAAACCGATTGGTTTCCAGCGGCGAATCAAACCCAGTTATGGTACCTCACATATCTAAAAATATGGTACCGAATCAAAAACACATGAACAGATTTCCTAACAGATCTAAAAATATAAAAAACCCAGACTAAACCCTGACAAAGGCGGCGGAAGAGAGCTTCAGCAGCGGCGGAGGAGATCTTTAGCTGTTGAGGCGAGTGGCGGATGCGAACTTCTTCGGCGGTGGAAAAGGAGTCACTGATGGAGGGATTTACGACGGGGAGGAGGGATTCACGCGGATGCCTTCACGTGGCGGATGGATTCACGCAGAGGAGAGGAAAGCGCACATTGGAGCCATTCGTCGGTGGAGCCATTCATCGGCGGAGGGAGAGAAGAGCGCGTGGTGGAGAGTGTGTGGCAGAGAGAGAGGATACAAAGCCACTATGGAGAAGGAAAGGCTAGCCTATGTAAGAGTGAAACTAGAGATGAGAATCACTGATAGAGTGCCTGCTAAGATTAGCTTTGTTAATGAGAAAAAAGTTATTGCTGAACAGGAGGTATTCTTTGAATGGTGCCCAGTGAAGTGCCCAAATTGTGAAATGTTTGGTCATACAGGGAAAATTGCAGAAGGAAAGAGGGTCCAAAGAAAGCGGCAGTAGTGAAAAAGAAGCAGACACGGGTTTCTGGACCAATCAGGGCCAGGTTTGATAAGAAGGAAGAAAAAACAAAGTTATAGATTGCAGTTAACCTAAGTACAGGCACAAAACAGGAGCTAGAGGAGAGGAGTTCTGATAGTTCTTAGATGCATGGGGGGGAGGGAGGTTGCATCAGAGATAAACCCCCCGATGGTAATTAATATTGTAGTTTGGAATGTGAGAGGCATAAATAAAGCAGAGAAACACAGCGTGGTTAGAAGATTTTGTCTACAAAACCAAGCTGGGATTCTTGCTATGTTAGAAGCAAAAATTCAAAAAGAAAAAGAAATTGAGATTTGGAAGAAAATAGGATTGGGGTGGAAGTTAGTTTCAAATGGGGATATGGTGAAGGGAGGCAGGATCTGGCTAGCTTGGAGAGCATGTTATTATGATGTGCAAGTTAGGAGTAAGTGTGGGTAATGGATGGATGTAAAATTACCTCAAAGGATTAATGGAAAACAGTTCCACTGCACTTTTGTGTATGGCTACAATACAGGAGATCAAAGGAGAGAACTATGGGAATTCTTGAAGAACAATGGTAAGGATGAAGCATGGATGGTAATTGGGGATTTCAACTCCCCATTATCACCAGTGGATAGAATTGGGGGGCAAACAATGAAGGATGAGGAAACAATTGAGTTTCAGGAAGTGGTTGAAGTTTTGGAACTAGAGGAAATTAAAACTTTGGGAGCTCAGTACACATGGAACAATAGAGGAGTGGGGGATACAAAATAACGAGTAGAATAAATAGGGGACTGGTAAACAAAAAATGGATTGAGGAGATGCAATGGGCAATTTTTTTATATAAAAAATGAGCTAATGTCTGACCATTGACCATTAGTTATCAGGTTCACAGAATCAGGGATTGAAGGGAAAATGCCTTTTAGATATTTCAGTATGTGGTCTAGATCAGAGTTGTTTTTGGGGACTGTGGAGGGAATATGTAGTACCAAGCATGTCAGAACCCTGGAGGATCTAGCCGATGTTCTTCACAAGTTGAAGAAACCTCTGAAAAAATTGAACAGAAAGGAGTTTGGTAGCATTGGCAAGCAGGCTAGGTACTAGAGGAATGGAGGCAAGCTCAGGATAACTTGAACAAACAACCAGACTCTGTAAATTTACAGGAAGCATAATTAGAAGCCTGGAAAACAGCTGAAAACCTGAGAGATACTGAATACAGTTTCTTACAGCAAAAGGCAAAAATTGAGTGGCTTAATGATGGTGATAGGTCAGCATGTCTGTTTTATGCCTCACTGAGAAGAAGAAAATATCAAAACCACATAGTGGTAGTGAAAGAGGGAGACCATCTGGTAACTGATCAGAGCAGAGTAGAAGAAGCTTTTGTGAATAATTTCCAAAAATATATGGGAATAGAACTGAGGACAGCAAAACTTGACCCTGATGTGGTGAAATATGGAGCAGTGTTAAACTTAGAGAAACAAGGGGAGTTGATCAGGCATGTTACTGATGTAGAGGTTTGGCAAGAACTGAAAGGAATTCACAAACAAGAGCCCGGGATTGGATGGCTACTCAAGTGGTTTCTTCAAAGAAACATGGAAGATGGTGGGCAGGGATGTAACCAGGGTCAATAAAAGTTTTTTCAGAGAGCTCATCCCAGGTACATTCAAAACTGCTGTTCTTACCCCAATTCCAACCTCAGGAACCAGTGAATTATAGGCCTATAACCTGCTGTTCAGTAATTTACAAAACCATTAGTAACTTTTTGTGTAATAGACTGAAAGAGGTGATTCCTGATATAATCACAAGTAATCAATGTGCTTTTGTGAAGGGGAATTTTATAGCTCACAATTTATTACTTGCACAAGAACTACTTCATATATATAATGTAGATTGGATGAAATCCAGTTATGTAGTTCAGATAGACATCATTAAAGCTTTTGATAGCTTGAACTGGGGGGGGGGTGGTTTGTTAGATTGGTTAACTGAACTAAAGTTTCCCAGTCAGGTTAGAGATTGGATTATGAGAAGTGCTATGTGGTTTGATATTTCTCTGAACTTGAATGGAAAACTGTTTAAAACTTTTGAAGCTAGGAGGGGAGTAAAGCAAGGAGACCCTCTGTCCTCTCTGCTATTTTTTTATTGGAATGGAGTATTTAACAAGGCTATTAAGTAGGGAGTATATGACAAGCGGGATAGATTATCATCAGAGATGCAAATGAGCAAAAGTGCACTCACTTCTTTTTGCAGATGATCTACTGGTTTTTAGTGGAGAAAACAGGAAATCAATGGAAGGTATCGGGATAATTTTGACTGAGCTTCAGCAGACCACTGGCTTATCAATCAATGAAAGAAATTAAAAGTTTTCTTTTCAAATATGGATGAGAAGGTGAAGGTTGAACTCACGGAGTTACTAAATGTGACAAGGGGAAATCTACCAATGACATATCTTGGGCTTCTTGTTTCATCGGTCAAATGGAGAAAACCTGACTATGAAATGATGGTAGACAAGATCAGAGCCAGGGTGAGAGGATGGTCTACCAAAAACCTATTATATGCAGGCAAGTTACAACTCATCAATGGAGTCTTGCTCAACATATCAAGTTACTGGTCTAATGTCATGAAGATTCCAGAAGCCACTTACAAGAAGATAGTGCAAATATGTTCAAGTTATCTTTGGGGTAGAGATGAAGGCAAAAGGGGTTTCACAATAGTAGCCCGGGGATCACTATGTAGAGGGAGAACAAATAGAGGTTGGGGGTTGAGAGACCCATCCATATGAAATAGGGCTGCACTGTGTAAACATCCTTGGGATTTATCTCAGAAAAAGTACATACATTGTGGAAAGTGGGTTCATGAATACTATTTAAAAGGTGAATCAGTGGATGACTGCAAGCATTCACTAGCTCACAGCTGGCCCTGGAGGGAGCTGATGAAAGTAAGGGATGGTTACTGGCCAAAACTAAAAAATGCACTAATAGAGCAGGGAAACTGAGAGTTGTTGTCTATGAATTGATGGTGGGAGGTAAAAGGTGCACCCCAATTTACCGTTTCCGTTGTGCCTCCATCCGTAGGCCAGAATCTACAAAACAAAGCCCCTGAAGTTTTCCGGGGGAAGAGGCTCTAACGGCTAAGTAAGTAAATAGATTACAGGAGTGTAATTAGGAATTAATAGTTGAGTGTATAGGGTTACCTTTAGCCTTTATGTAGGTAGACAAGTAGGACAACTATTTTATTTGCTTGTGGAGCAAGTACTCACGTTGGGCCAACCCAAAATGGTTTACCCAAAGGGAAAAGCTAAGGACCGGCTGGTCAGCTGTATAGGAATTTAGGCTCATACAGATTTACACATTATCAAGAAGCCCCTGGAAAGCTTAGGGTTTGGCCTTCAAATTCATCCCGAGATTGTGGGTTCAAATTCATGCTCATGCATGTGAGTTCGTTGCTGCCCCCTTCTCACGGGGATGCTTCAAATTGACGGTTGAGCAATTATTCATCCTCTGAAATTCTTTAACGCTCTAGGGGTACGATTTTGGTGCCCCTGTGATGCGTTGAAGGCTCGTCCTAGGTTGAGGCTTCGGACCAATTGTTTAAGTTGTTTAATGTGTCAGGGGTTTGACCCTTGGCTTTCTAGTATGTGCTAAAGCTTAGGGGCCTAAATCCCGCCTCTTTTATTTCCCCACGGGCATTTGGGCCCCTATTAACTCGGAGTGAGGGGCCTTGTCTTTGGTCTTCTAATCTGTGTCAGAGACCAAAAACCTTCAAGCCACATCGACAAAAGTAGGGAATTTTATTTTCTGCCTTATAATCTGAGTTAGAAAACAAGGGCATTCAAATTATTTCATGTATATAAGAAGAGAGAAATGCATTCGAATCTCGGGCTTCAAATCTGTGCTAAAGCCCAAGATTGTGCGGATTCTAATACTTTACCCATAGAAGATATGACCTTCAGGCTTCTAGTTCAGTGTTAGAGCCCTTGGTCGTTTAAGTTCCAATAAACATGGATGAGGGATTCAGACACCGGCCTTCCAATCTACGCTAGAAATCGAGTGCATCCCAATCCGTATCGTTGATTCTAGGGGATTCAAATTCCGGTCTTCTGAACTGTTCCAAAATCCAAGGAATTCATACCCTACATATGGTGCGTTTGTCTTTTGGGCATCTGGTCTGTGCTAGAGTCCGAAGGGTTTGAATTCATGTGTTTAAGCCTAAAGGATCTGGGACTCTTGGGTTCTTATTTGTTCTAGAGTCCCAGGAGCTTAGATCCACATGTGAAGGGATAAGGGGCTCGATCTTCGACCTTCTAATCTGCATTATAATCTGAAGGGTTCAAATCCAAAGCTAGAAGTAGAAAAGTTGTGTGGGATTAATATCCAGAGTTTGAATCCAATGTGGGGAGTGGGAGAGTCGCGAGCGTGATGCTGACTTTCTCTTTTTTAGGCGTGTGAAGCCCCTGTTGCGTTCTACGCGTGCCACTTTCCCCTTAAATGCCTTGGGTTTCTTCCCCCACGCGCCCCATTTACCCACACACTTACTTTTTTGCATTACAGCTCGTAATAATTACCTTTAACTTCCTCTATATATAATAGGGTTTTTCACCACTCTTACTTCACTATTTTCCCCCAAACCACTTTCAAATATCAAAAACTCTTTTCTCTATCAGAGCAATTTTTCGGCGACCTTTCTCAGAGAGCTCAGGTCTTTTCCTACCAATCAGTAAGTCCCCTATCTCTTATCCTCTCATTTTCCCTTTTACAATGTTGTAAACACCATCTTCGGGGAAGAACTCCATTCCGGCCTATTTCCCTGGCGTGTCTACCACCACTGGAGTGGAGAAATCTCATCTCCAAGATTTTGGCATCGTTCCTTCCATGGCAGCCAATTCTTCTGTAGAGGGTTTCAAAGTTGGGGGAAGCTCTCGCAGTTGCTCCGTGCCACCTAAAGGCTTTTGCCGCAAATGGGTTTTTTCAGATCCAGGGTTACGAGTTGGGCAAAGGTTCAAGAAGATAAGAAGGGTCGTCTGTTCGTTTTTGAGAAAATCTTGACCCCGGTTCTCGAGAGCCCTAGGACAATGGCTCTGGAAATTACTAAGCAGCTAACTATCCTACCTCTGTGGGTCAAGCTTCCGGAGGATTTACGACTAGAGGTTCTTTGAGATAATGAAAATCCAAAGGATACGAGGCCCGATCGGTGTACCATCTATGAGCGCTTCCTCTAGTTTGGACTTTGTTTTCCCTTACCCTCTATCTTCTCTCATCTTCTCGTTCGGGCTGTGTTTTCCCTGGCCCAATTGCATTCGAGTGTCATTCTCCTTGTTATGGGGTTTATGACTCGGTGAAATAACCTGGGTATCACCCCTCGGTATGAGTTATTTAGGTCTTTGTATTACCTCTCTTGTAGCCAACCTGTGGTGTGTACAGCCAGGGGCCAGGATACAAAGCTCAGGGGGATTGTGACTCTGTGTAACAAGTTCTCGAACCACCCCGTGAAGATCTCATCAAACTGCAAAGGGTGCCACCAATCCCCCATTTACCTTCGAGAAATAGGCAGAGGAATATTATGTACCCAACTGGAATCCGAAGCCCAAGTTAAAAATCCATCCACTTATGTCGCTCCAGAGGGTGTAGTAGAAGATAGAGATCGACTGTTGAGCAATCCCCTCGATATTTTGAGGAACTTTGGCTGGAGGTGGTATATGACTGTATCTACAGTAAAAAACCAGTCCTGATAGAACCCCTTTCTCCAATGGAATCTGTGAAAACACCTTCTGGCAATGGGAAAGAAAATAGATGAGGGTGACCAGCCCAAGAAAACAAAGGTGAAAAGGAAGACCTCTTTGGTCAGTGATGAAGAGGCTTCTAAGAAATCAAAGAAGCAAAAAACTAAGGTTGACAGCTCAAAAAAAATTGGGCATGTCTTGAAGCCTATTGACACAGGGTCGGATCCCGCCCAGGCACCTATCAGGAGTCCCCCCCCCCCGCCAAAGGTGTTTGCGGTACTTAAGTTTATACTTTGATTGCTTTGAGTTTTGTCAACTCTTCTCTCCGCATCCGCATCCGTATCTTCTCTTTTTTTCTTTTAACTAATTTGTGCTTCTTTTTTTTTGCTCCATGGACTTCGCTGCTACCCTTGTTTCAACAACGATGAGGAAGTTGAGATTGTGTTTGACGAATGCTATAAGGTGGTTCACTTGGATCCTCCAGTTTCGAAAAATCACCGGACAGAGGTTGTGCCAGAGATTCAGGTGAAGGTTGTTGATGATTCCACCCAAAACAAGCGGTCTCGGGAAGGTGCTTCTCCTATCTTCCCCTCCCCTTAAATGTAAAGAACTTTCATAGATACGCCATTTTTGGACCACCCTCTTCAGCTGGAAATAGGTCTTTCCAGGAACACTGGGTCGGAGGCTGGTTATCTTTTGGGTCAGGGCCATTTTCCCCCTCCAGGCTTGGAGAACAGATCTTTGGGTCTTATCCTGGAGGTGCCCCTCCCCTCGAGTGCTTTGGAATCTGTCATCTAAGATTACGTGGCCAAGGTCAAAGAGGCCGAAGTGATTGTTGGTAAATCCAAAGAGCTCGAAGGGGAGCTGAAGGAAGCTGTCTCCCTTTATAAGGAGGATCTGGACAGGGTAGCCTCCGATTACAAGGCCGAATGAAGAAGCAGGCCCTTATTCATAAAGGGGAGATTGAGAAGCTGGCCCTTAAGAAGGATTTTTTTTTTGAAGGAGCTCGAGACGTAGCTCTCGGAGGCCCAGACAAAGAATGCAATGCTAGCTAACCTTTGCTCTCCCGAGAAATAGGCTTCTGTGTTTGAGGCCTATACTAACAGACTAGTGAAGACTAAGAGGTTCCATGACTTCTTTTCGAGCCTTTCCACACTTCTGGTGGGAATTACCCAGAACACCTTGGCTCATTTTGCTTCCAAGGAGCTCCCTTCCAAGTATGCGACTGTGCTAGACGTTTACAGGAATAACTCAGAGCCAAAGTAACTAAGCTATCCCTGGTGGAAGTCCATCCAAGACGGGGGCATTAAATTTCCATTGCTCGAGAACCTGAAGGCTTTCGGCATGTATTTGTCGGTGGAAAAGATCCGACACTTGGAGGTGGATGAAGACACGGAATGGAAGGAGCTAGACCCCTTTACCACTCCAAGATCTCATCGCGGGCCTGCTACCTCGGGGCCCTCTCAGGCCCCTAGCATAGAAAAGAATGTACGAAAACTTTTCCCTTTGGAGCTCCGGATGTACACCTTAATTTTTGCATATTAATGAAGACTTTTCTTTCCTTAACTTATGTGTTTCTCTTTTTTCCCTTTGTAGAATTTAGACTTGGTACCTCCCCCCCCCCCCCCCAAATCTGCAAAGGGGTACTTCTTTCGACTTCTTTTTCCAAGTTATGAAAGAGTGGTACGACCAGATCAAGGAATGGGTGTGGGAGCATGGAATAGAAACCTTTTGATTCTGGTACAAGTCTATCTGGCTCGAAGAGGAGCTTCAAGCAATGCATAGCAAACTTAGTTCATGGAGCAATGGACTCCACGAAAGATAGAAAGAACTCCTCGACGCCCTAAGTCATTAGAGGGAAGAAAGAGATTCCCTGGTCGCGGTGAGGGACTAGATTTTGGGAGATTTCTATTCTCTCAAAGCTCAGCATAATGAGGTTCTCGAAGATATTACTACCAAAGTTGGGTTCACCTTGATGCATGAATGCATCACTTCCGATAAGGCTTATAAAGCCGATGGGGAGAGGCTTCGTCTCCCAGCCCAACGAGACTATTAAGCGCTAATGACGTGATACTCGAGTGCCTCAAGAAAATTTATAGGTGGCTTAAGTGGCCTTGGTGACCGACATCGCTAAGCTCGGGGAGTGGAAAGAGGAGATTAAAAATTATCGATGAAATCTGATCCCTGCCTTAGAGCAAACCATTAAGGAAACTCAGGCCATTATCGGAGCTACCTATAGAGACAAGGAGAAAGTTGAGAAGGAACTCACAGAAATGTACAAGATGTATGAAGCAACTACCAACAGCCTTTGCGCATACGGCCTCCGACTTGGGACGGTCGAAGCCCCATTGGTTGAGGATTTTGAAGTATTCCTTCAAGATACCATCAACATCATGGAGAAAAAGCATATTATTAGGAATCTCAAGTATCGGGAAGTGTATGAAGAGGTACAAAGGTGGCTGGATAGACTGACAAGAATGAAAGTGGGGACTTCGAGTTTCCGCACCGCTCCTAGGAGAGGTGAGGCTTTGGGATCTACTGAAGCTGCCCTTCCTCCTGCAACCTCGACCCCCAGGGTTAGCCTAACATGCAACCCAACCCGTGTCTCTTGCCAAGGAAGGGGGTTATCGACCTGCGGGGGAGGTAATATTGCCAGCCTAGGCCAAGCTCGCCCTTCCGCCTATGAAGGGGAGCACTTGGTGAGTAGATCGAGGTGTTAAGTTTTTTCGCTTAATTTCCGGAGGCCTCTAGTAAGAGCCTCGTAGAAGTTTTTCTAGCTATATGTAAATACATGTTGTATCTATATCTATACGTTTGTAAGTCGTGATGGCCTTGTATTATCAAAATAATACTTTCTGATCTTTGTCATTTTCAGAGCACTTCTATTTTTATGAAGGTCAATAGTACTTCTAGTCACGATAAATTTCTTCATCTTGTTTTCCTTCCAACTCATCATTTGACAAATTGTGCCAATCTTTCAAGCGGGTTACAAGGTCTAAGCCTTAGGTGCTTGTTGTGCATTCGGTGGGAATTTTTGTTAGCCCTTCGAATATCTGACAAGGTCTGTGCCTTGGGCACTTGTTGTACATTCGATAGGACTTTGTTAGCCCTTCGAATAATTTACAAGGTTTGTGCCTTGAGCACTTGTTGCACGTTCGATGGGGATTTGTTGGCCCTTCGAACAGTTTACAAGGTCTGTGCCTTGAGCGCTTGTTGCACATTTGATGGGGCATTGTTGGCTCTTCAAACAATTTATAAGGTATGTGCCTTGAGTGCTTGTTGCGCGTTTGATGAGGCTTTGATGGCCCTTCAAATAGTTTACAATGTCTGTGCCTTGAGCACTTATTGCGCGCTCGATGGGGCTTTGTTGGCCCTTTAAACAGTTTACAAGGTATGCGCCTTGAGCGCTTGTTGTGCGTTCGACGGGGCTGCGTTAGCCCTTCGAACAGTTTACAAGGCCTGCGCCTTGAGCACTTGTTGCATGTTCGATAGGGTTTTGTAGGCCATTTGAATATGAGTTACTCCAATTTTAGGAGAGTGGGAAACTTTCGCCCCTCTTTGGCAACGAGTGTTCAAATTCCATGTAACCAAGAACTGATTATAAGAAACACACTCCCATGCAAGATTGCCAAAGATAGAGGAATCCTATCGGGTCACAATGCTATTTGGTCAAGAGCATTCCCCGACCCAAAGGTACCTCGAGGCATGCCTTTTTTCAGCCTCCCCGAGTCTATTAGGATTTTGGAGAGTATTACCTCCTAAGGTTGAAGATGTTCCATCTATGTGGGATTGGTTCACCTTGGAGAGTTTCTAATACATAGGTTCCTCTCGGGCCGGCTTCGACAACTCGGTAGAGTCATTCCCAGTTTGCTGATAGCTTCCCCTCTGGCTCTCTACGACTCTTCTCGTTTCTCCTCATTACGAGGTCTCTTGGGGAAAATTGACTTTTTGGAACCTCCTGTCGTGATACTGCTTAACCCTCTCTTTGACCCTAGCTTTGTAGAGGTTTGCCTTCTCTCCTTTTTCTCTTCAAGAAGGTCCAAATTCAAGCGGTACTGCTCATAGTTGTCTTCCTGCCGTTCATTTCTTATAGCTAACCTTCGAAAGGTAGGCAGTCATAGCTCCACTGGAATGACCGCCTCCGAGCCATAAACCAAGCCATATGGGGTTTCCCCCGTAGCAGATGATTATATTGTTTGGAATGACCAAAGTATGTTGGGTAACTCATTGATCCAGTTCCCGTCTGCCCCTTCGCACCTCGTTTAAATACCGCTGACAATGGTTTGATTGGTGACCTCCACATGCCTATTGACTTGGGCGTGGTACACACTGGTGACCCTTTGATGGATCTTGTACTCCTTGAACCAGATTTTGAAGGGGTTATTGATGAACTGAGCATCATTGTCACTTATGATCGTTCGAGGGATCCCGAATTAGCATATGATGTTCTTCCAACAAAACCCAACCAACTCCTTCCCTTTTATGCCAGTTAGGGCTTCGGCCTCGATCCACTTCGTAAAGTAGTTTATGGCCACAATCAGGTACCGAAAGTGTCCAAGGACCTCCGGGAAAGGTCCCACCAAGTCGATCCCCCATTTGTCAAATGGCCAAGAACTATTAATGTTCATCATTTCTTCTTGGGAGACGTGGGTGATTGGTGTGTGCCTTTGGCAATGGTGGCAGGCCTGGATATTCTTCTTTACCCCTTTGAACATTGTTGGCCAATAACATCCAGCCAGGAGAAGCTTCTTAGCTACCCGATCGAGCCCGTTGATGACTTTCGCTGGCCCTTTCATGGGTTTCGGGAATCAAGTAGGCAGCTTCATAGGGGACTACGCATTGGAGGAGTGGTTGGAGATGGCCTCGACAATATAGGACGTCTTCATAAATCACATATTTAGGCGTCTTTAACCTTACCTTCCTTGCTTCGATGGGGTCCTCCGGGAGAGTCTCATCTCAAAGGTAGCCTATAATATCCATCATCCACGATTTTTGCTCTTCAACCACCATCACCGTTGCTTCCTCCTCTAAGCTACACTTACTTAGCATTTCCACCATTAAATGCCCCTGAGATTGCAAGTCCATGTTCGACGAGGCCACTTTTCTTAGGGCATCAGCCTTGTGATTCTTTTCTCGAAGGACTTGAGTGAGGGTATAATGGTGGAAATATTCGAGAAGGGGCTTCACAACTTCCAAATAGCATTGCAAGCTTCTTCCCCTAGCCTCTTATTCCCCCTTGACATGAAGGACCATGATTTGGGAATCATTAAAATTAACTAGCCTTTGAGCTCCCAAGTCTTTGGCTATTTGATGGCCAGTGATTAGCTCCTCATATTCCACTTCATTGTTCGTGGCCTTGAAGTTAAAGTGTAGAGCGTAGGGGTAATCTTTATGATCGGGGCTTGTGTGTAAAACTCCAGCCCCACTACCTCTGGAGTGAGAGGACCCATCAATGTACAACTGCCATATCTCTTGGAATTCATTGTCATCTTCGAGTACTATCGGTTCAGTGTTTTTGATAATGAAATCAACTAATGCTTGGCCCTTAATAGATGTTCTGGGGCAAAACTAGATGTCGTGTTTGCCCAGTTTGATTGCCCATTTCATCATTCTTCCCAAGGCCTCCAGCTTTAGAAGCACCTGCCTGATCAGGTGGCCAGTGAGCAGGATAATCCCGTAGCTTTGGAAATATGGCCAGAGGCACCTTGCAACATGTAAAAGGGCCAATATCAACTTCTCGAAGGTAGTGTGTTGGGTCTCTAGGCTATGCAACACCCTGCTTAGAAAGTAGATTGGGTATTGGGCTCTGTCTTTTTCCTTTACCAAGATGGTGCTTATCGCCTAGGGGATTTGGAGATGTATAAATACAGATCTTCCTCCTTGTCTGGTTTCATGAGGGTGGGTAGACTTCATAAGTGCTCTTTCAACTCCTGGAAGGCTTTATCACAGTCATCCATCCATTCTAATTTCTTTGCTTTTCGAAATACATCAAAGAATGACAGGTGTTTTTTTGCCCCCTTTAAAAGGAATCGGCTGAGTGTTATCAATGAGCCTGTGAGCCTTTGGACATCTTTGACTATTTTGGAAGGCTTCATGTTGACCAACGTTTCAGTTTTCTCAGGGTTGACATCAATCCCCCTCTCTAAAACAATGAATCCCAGAAATTTACCTGCTCCAACTCCAATTACGCATTTAGCTGGGTTTAGCTTCAAATTAGCTTCTCGGAGCTTCTGGAAGTTTTCCTTAAGGTCCAGTAAAAACTGGTCAGAACCCCCTACTTTTAACCACCATGTCATCAACATATGTCTCAATGTTTGTGCCAATTTCTTTTTAGAAGAGTTTATCGACTAGCCTTTGGTAGGTGACCCCTGCATTCTTCAACTCGAATGGAATTTTCCTGTAGCAAAATGTTCCTCTGTCAGTTATGAAGGATGTTTTTTGCTTATCCTCCTCTGCCATGAGTATCTGGTGATACCCCTTATGGGCATCAAAGAAAGCTAGCACTTCATATATTGTTATAGCTTCAACCAACACGTCAATGGAGGGAAAGGGATATCTATCTTTGGGGAAATATTTGTTGAGATCCGTGAAGTTAATGCACATTCTCTATGCCCCATTATGCTTGGGACCATTACTCAATTTTTTATCCACTCGGGGTAGAATACCTCTTCGATAACTTCTGCTCGAAACAACTTTTGGACTTCTTCCTTTATGGCCTTGGCCCTTTTGGGGGCAAACAATCTGCGCTTCTGCTTGATTGAATTCTGGGAGAAGTCTACATTTAGCTCGTGGACTATCAGTTGTTTAGGTACCCCTGTAAGGTCGACGGTATCCCACGAAAACACATCGACGAAATCATCTAGGAGGTCTTTCAGTTGTTCCTTTGTTTCAGGTGGTATCATTTTCCCCACGGGCACTGTTCTCGTATCTCAAACGGCCATTGGCTTTGTGTCCGTGGATTTGATGTCTCTGTTGACCAAAGCCACCCTATCCTCCTTTCTAGCCTCTCTTAGGGCTATAGTCAAACAGCTTCTTACCGCCGGTTGATCCCCCCTAATAACTGGTATCCCTCTTTTCATGGGGAACTTAATGGTTAAATGATAGGGGGACCATACCGCTCATGCCTGATACATCCAAGGCCTTCCAAGTATTATGTTGTATGGAGACACGACATTAACCACTGCGAAGCTGCAATCGATTGTGATCTCCTTGTCTGCGTCGGCTACTTTAACTGGGAGGGTAATGACCCCTAGGGGTAGAACCATTTTCTCAGTGAAGCCAAAAAAGAGAGAGGTTGTTCTCCTTAGACTCTCGCGTCCGAGCCCTAACTGGTCAAAACAGTTGTCAAACATTACTTCAACCGCACTGCCGTCGTCTATGAACACACTTTTGACATAACACTCTCCAATGGTTGCAAGGATCACCAATGGTTCTATATGAGGAGTTCAACTCGGCACTGGGTCAGCCTTCGAGAAGGTAATTTCTTCTTCGGGTCGAAAACGCTTCTGAAAGGGTTCTCCAGGGGGCACACATCAGGACTGGGCTTTGATGATTGTGTTCGAGACTTGGTCACCAACAACTCCATTGATGAAGTTGATAACCCGATTTGCCCCATCCCTCCAGTTTCTGCCAGCCGAGCATTGGCTTCAGCTCGGACCGATGCTTGGTTTCTGGCTTGGTATCCATCATTTGCCAGTTGTTCTTTACCACATCGATTGGCTCTTTTTTCCTTTCCAATGACATTTTGCTCGTCCCCTCAAGGAGGATTCTCCCATCAGACCATCGACGCAGTCTGGGAGTAAACCCTCTCTTGCACATTTTCAACTTCCTGTCTCAGGTGGGTACACTCGTTCGTGTCACGGCCCCGTTCTTTATGATGGCCACAAAATTTGGGGGAATCTCTTTCTCCATGGTAGTCTTTTCTGGGAGGGGGCTCTAAAACATCCCTTTGTGGATGGAGTGTATCCCCATCAGGGACTTGGTCAAGGGAATATAATTCTTGAATACTTTCTTTGGAGGGTCATGCCTTTTCGACTGGGGCTCCGAATGTTTAGGCCCCTTTTAGACCCATCTATCCCCTTCCCATTTCCTCTTCGTGGCTTCTTTGATTTTTGAATAGTACTCCACATTTCCTGCAGCTGTTGTAAGGTATCCGGTTTTTTCGAGACCATTTTTTATATTGGTCAAGGTTTGACATCCTATTCATGTATCCAAGGATCACTCCATTCTCGGTCCGATTAATCACGTTGAGACTTTCATCCACATATCGATGGTTGAATGCTTCTGCTGACTCGCCTAGCCTCTGTTTGCATTGGTACAACTCTATTAAGGTTTTTGTAAACCTTTTCTTTTGGAAGAACTGACCCAGAAGGGCCCTTTCAAAGTCTATGTACAAGTGTAGCGACCCTCAGCCCAGCTTGTAGACCTATTTTTTCACTTTTCCTCGAAGGTAACTTTCGACCAGCTTGCTTGTTAGTTGTTCATTGAAAGTTTCTCATGTTCATCAGACTGAGGAACGTTTGTATGAACTCCCGAGTATCTGAATCGCCACTGTATGTAAGGATCCCTTTGGGTGGATTCACTTCGCTGGGTCATTGAGTGGCCGTTATTGCATGACTAAAAGGAGAGGCTGCAACTTGACCCAAAATCCCGATCAGTTTGTCGAGTTATTTTGTTAAGGAGTCGTTCTATCCCCCCTCCCATCTGCGGATCTCCGTATGGACTAGGCTAGGACGGGGCATCAAAACTTGGGGGCTGATTTGAAGCCATGTACCCCAAGCGCGACCCCCTCCCCGCCGACCTGTAATACAACTCTAGTCGATAAGGGTCATAGGGGGGACCTCCGGTAGGAGTCCTGAATACATCTGGCTTTCAAAGCCCAGAAAGAATCCCATCGGCCCCACTATCGAGTGAGGAATAGTCTGGCTCAATGCCAGAGGCATCGAGATAGGTGTCAAAATTGGGGCAAAATATGCCATCACTGTGGCATGCTCGGGAGTGTTGGTTGGGGTCATGTAAGGGCTCCAACTTCTGCCTGATAGGACACTCCCAGGGGGGTACGACTGGAATTTTAGCTACACCACCAAGGGCATCAAAGGTGGGGTTCCCATTTGCTGTTAGACCACCCTTTGGTAGAGCATTGGAGGCTCTACTTGATAGCCAGCAGATCTGAGGACCTAAGCCCATAATGCTAGATCTTGTTGTGATGGGAGCCCACTTTTTTATGCCCCTTGATGCTCGAGCAACCCCTCTTGAGATTTATATTTGCAAATCTGTCATAGCCTCGGTAAACTGTGAATCGTTCTCCCTTGGTTGACGCGCCTGGCTTTGTGAGATAGAATTTTTAGCAACTCCTACCTAGGGCAGGGCTTGATACTGACCTCCATAGTCCTTGGGGTTGCATCAACTTCTGCTCGAGAAGCTTCCGGACCCCTCAATTTTGGAACTTGGTCCTGGCCGACTCCCGGGGGCTTATTACCAGTGCTAGAGGGGGTGGGATCCGATTGCATATTGGATCTATGCCATCTATCTTTTCCGGTACGGGAATTATACTTCTTCATCGGTGCCTAAATCTTTTCCCTTTAGCCGTTCACTTCTACGGAAGGCGCTTGCCGTAGATGTGGATATAAGCAGCAATATTCAATACATATCCGACTTTGGGTCCCACTAGGCATGCCAACTTGATGCACCTCAATTTACCACCACCGTTGTACCATCGTCCATAGGCCAGAATCTGCAAGACAAAGTCCCTGGAGGTTTCCAGGAGGAAGAGGCTCTGATGACCAAGTAAGCAAACAGATTACAAGAGTGTAATTAGGAATGAACATATTACCTTTAGCCTTTATATAGGTAGGCAAATAGGGCAACTATTTTGTTTGCTTGTGGAGCAAGTACTCTCACATTGGGTCAGCCCAAAAGGCTTTACCCAAAGGGCAAAGCTATGGACTGGTTGGTCGACTGCATAGGCATTTATGCCCATATAGATTTATACATTATCAGTAAAGAGGTGAAGTACAAAAACACTATCATATGGAGCAAGAAAATTCTTCCTAAACACAAAGTAATTCTGTGGATGTTGATCAATGAGAAGTTACCAACAACTGATAGATTGCGGAGTTTTAATGTTCTAACAGGAAAGCATGATTGTAGTTTGCGTGGGATGGAGCAAGAAACAGTCCATCATCTGTTCTTTGGTTGTGACTATGGAGCTGAACTGATAGCATTGTTACAGGTGCCAAGATACAAATCTCCGAGGGACTTGAAGAAAGGAGTATGGAGAATGGTTAGGAAGGGGCAGGAATCAGTGGTGACAAAGCTGGTTACAAGTCTATACTGTAACTGGCTAGAGAGGAACATGGTTGTGTTTGGTGGAGGCAAGCTTCATGCAGCCACAATTGCATTTCAGGTAGCATCAGATTCAAGATGAAGGAGAAACAAGTTGGAGAGGATGAAAATAGGTAGAGCAGGAGATAGGATCACACACATTTTTGCAGATTAGAATGTATAGAACCAAGACTGGGGTTTGCTACGAGTTTGTGATAGATTGGGAGTGAGAGATCTAAATTTTGTAAGTTTTGGGATCCAAATTAATATACGAAAAGGTTCACTAAAAAAAACTTATCGTGTGAGAAACATATAATGAGTTATAATATAAATCTGAGAAAAATATTTAACACTAGTTTGTTTATGTTAGAGCTTAAAAAATTTCAAAAAATGTGTGTAAGGCAAAGGTAGTTAGCATTATGTTAGCCATTTAGTTAAAGGTATTATGGTCTTTTCTTATAGTAGTCTTTAGGGTTCTCTTTATGTAATATCATGATCACATTTGCAAGAACACACTTTACTCAATATAATTCTTCTCTTCTCTCAATCCCTAAATCTCCAATTCTTCATGGTATCAGAGCCTCTTCCTCCTCATTAATTTAGTGGTTGTTGGAGATTTTCTCAACCCTAACAGCGTTGATCGAACTTTTTTCGGAGTCACATTTTTGTCGAGGTATTTACGCTTCCGTGCCTTCGATTTTGGGATACCACTTTGTTTGCTCGTCGATTCTGGGTTGTTTGGTTGCACCACAAATTTAGGGTTCTTTGATTGGGGTTTTCGGGTATGGTTGTATTTGAGACTGTTTAGGTTATTGAATTGGGTCTTCTTAGACGTGTTTATGTTTGTGATTTTTTGAAATTGACTTGGTGATTATCGTATGCATTTGGGACTATTTCAGATTGATTGTGTTTTTCCAATTTGTGACTCTATTTTTTGTTTCGGTTTATTGGATTGTATTTGAATTATTATTGGTTTGTTGTTGGCTTGTTGTCACCACTGTAGGTGGTAAATATGACACTCTTCAATCTGTTAGTGTTCAATTGGATGGTAAAAATAACTCATATTGGAGCCATGTTATGAGATAATTTTTGCGTGGGAATTTTATGTGGGGTTATGTTACTGGTACTCGAGTGAATTATAAGACTTAGGAAACCAATTGTGATAAGTTTATTGATACTTGGGAAGGTGAGAATGCGAAGGTTTTCACTTGGATCAATAAATCAGTTACCCATTCCATTGGTGCTCAGGTGGCTGAGTATGAGACTACAAAGGAGGGTTAGGATCATTTGGAGTATAACACAATCAAACTTTGCCAAGCAGTATCAATTGGAGAGTATATTCATGCGCTTTGACAGATGATTTGAGCATTCATGAGTTCTATTCTTCCATGTCTTCATTGTCGGATCAGCTGGCCTTGACTGAATCGGCTGATTTGCGAGCAGTTGCACCTTACATTGCTGAGCGGGAAGAACAATGTTTGATTCAGTTTTTTGCGGCTCTTCGTGATGATTTTGAGGGGATGCGTGGGGCGATCCTTCATCGTAACCCTCTTCCATCTGTAGTCTCTGTGGTTAATGAGTTACTAGCTGAAGAGATTCGTTTCAAGTCCAAGATGGGCAAGGAGACTCATATACTCCCCACATCCTCTGTTTTTGTTGTTCCCCAGTGGTCCATGAGTGGGAAACCTACTGGGAAGGTCTCTTTGGATGAGTGTGCTTTCTATGAGGAGGATGGTCATTGGAAGGCTCAGTGTCAGCAATTGTTGAGCAGAAGTGCAACAGTGACCCCCCAACCCCAGTGATCGTTGCCTACTTAGACACCTTGACCACCAGGGATGCCCACACCTCAACCACCAGCTTCTTGGGCACCTCATCCATCTGCTCCTTAGGCCCCTCGTCCACCTCAGTCCATTAGCGCAATTGTTACCCCATCTGTGGATACTTACTTGTTAGAGCATATTCAACAGTTCCTTGCATTGTAGCCTTATGCTATGTCTGCCACTTCCTCTACAGGTTTTCCATCATCATCATCTCTCTCTAGTACATCATCCTTCTTGTGGATCCTAGATTCAGGTGCTTCTCATCACATGTCTCCTAACTTGTCTTCATTTTTTCATTATCCCCTCATTTGTCCCTCTCGATTATGACTTCTGATGGTACCCCTATGCTACTAGATGGTGTTGGTTGTGTTGTCACCTCTCATTTATCTCTTAATGATGTCCCAGCCGGTGATTGGGATATGCCGTTGACAGGGGAGCCTCTATATGTTGGACAGACTCAAAGTATCTAATATTGCAGCTTCTAATGTGGATTTATCATCTTTTCGCTTGAGCCGTTCATCTTTCCCATTTTATCTATGGCATTCTCATTTAGGACATGTTTCTGCACCTTGTTTACAACTTTTGGTCTCTACGGGAGCTTTAGGACATTTTAACTCTCATGACATTTCTGATTGTAGTGATTGTAAACTTGCGGAATTTTCTGCCTTATCTTTTCATAACAATTTTTCATCATCTCTTGCTCCATTTGATCTTATGCATTATGATGTGTATGGACCCTCTCCTATACCTGCGAAAGGGGGTTGTAGATATTATGTTTCCTTTATTGATGATTTTACTCGTTATACTTGGGTTTATCTTATGAAACGTAGATATGATTTCTTGGAAGTGTTTCGTGAGTTTAGAGATCTTATTATGACACAACATTCTGTTGTCATTAAGTGTTTCAGGTGTAATTTGGAGGTCAATACACCTCTAATGATTTTTGTCACCTTCCTGCTTCTGATGGAACCATACGTCAGACCTCTTGTATAGATACTCCTCAGCAAAATGGTGTTGCTGAGAGGAAAAACTATCACCTTGTTGAAATAGCTCACTCCTTCTTGTTGTCAGTTGAGATTCCTAAAATATTTTAGGGGGAAGCCTTTCATATATTTGTCCATGTCATTAACTAAATTCCAATCTCTAATAATCCTGGGTTTTCACCTGTCGAGAAATTGTATGGACATGCACCTGACTATTCCTCGTTTTGTATTTTTGGCTCTACTTGTTTTGTTCTTCGACATGCACACTTCTTCTCCGACTTCTCATCCCACATTGCCTCAATCACCTCCTGAGACTGCGGGCAATCTTTCATTGTGCCAGTCTATTTGCATCTGTAAGTCAACTCAACAACCTGATTTTGCTTATTCCTCACATTCTCCTTCGTTTGCTTCATTTCTCGTATCCATTCATTCTTTGTCTGAGCCTACGTCCTATAGAGAGATTGTATGTGACCCTTTATGGCAGGCTGCTATGGCTGAGAAACTCACTGCTCTGGATCAGATGCACACTTGGGATTTGGTACCCTTGCTTTCTGGGAAGCATGCCATTGGTTCTCATTGGTCCTATAAGATTAAAGAAAATTTGGATGGATCCGTCGAGCGATACAAGGATCGTCTTGTTGCCAAAGGTTATTCTCAGGAGTATGGCATGAATTATGAGGAAACTTTTGCCCCTGTGGCAAAGATGGCCACCATTTGTACTATAATTGTAGTGGCTTCTGTTTGTCAGTGGAAAATATCACAGATGGATGTTAAGAATGCATTCTTGTATGGTGATCTTCATGAAGAGGTTTACATGACACCTTCCTGGGGTAGCGCATCAGCATGGGCATGTATGCAGGCTTTGCAAGTCTCTATATAGTCTCAAACAAGCTACCAGGGCCTGGTTTGAGAAGTTCTCCACAGTGATCACCTCTCTTAGCTTTCTTCCTATTCTTATGATTCAGCCTTGTTCAACAAACATACAAGTAAGGGTCATATTCTCCTATCCTTATATGTTGATGATATGATTATTACTGGTGATGATTGTGATGGAATTGAATTGGCGAAGTGTGACTTGGCTCGATGTTTCTCTATGAAAGACTTGGATTTACTCAGTCACTTTCTTGTTATTGAAGTGGCTTCTTCTTCTAGGGGCTATCTTTTATCCCAGTCCAAGTATATGGTGGATCTTTTTTAGCATGCACATATCACTAGCAACAAGATTGTTGACACCCCTCTTGAGACCAATGCCCACTACTCTTCTACTGATTGGTCTCCTTTGTCTGATCCTAACATGTATCGTACAGTAGTTGGCAGTTCAGTTTGTCACTTCCCCTACTTCAGCTCATTGGTTTGTTGCTCTTCGCATTCTCAGGTATCTTCGAGGCACCCAGTTTAGTAGCCTACTGTTTCCTTCGTCATCATCTTTATGTGTGCATATTCTAATGCTGATTGGGCTGGTGATCTAAAGGATTGTAAGTCCACCAATGGATTTTGTATCTTTCTTGGTGACTCACTCATTTCTTGGAAGAGTAAGAAACATGATGTTATTTCTCGCTCCTCCACAGAAACTGAGTATCGTGTCATGGCTTCGACTACTTGTGAGATTGTTGTTTGGTTGCTTGCTGATATAGGAATCACGCTTTGTACTCCTACACCATTACACTGTGATAATCAGAGTGCTATTCACATTACACTTAATTCGGTCTTCCTGAGTGCTCAAAGTACATTGAGATTGATTGTCATTTCACCCGCCATCACTTGCAGCTTGGGACTATTTCATTGCCTTTCGCTCCCTCTTTTCTCCATATTGCAGATTTGTTCACGAAGGCTCACACTGCACGATTTCATTTCTTGTTTGACAAACTCGCAATACTTATTGTTGTAGCATCGTGAGTTTGAGGGGGGGTGTTAGCATTATGTTAGCCATTTACTTAAGGGTGGTGTGGTATTTTCATGCAGTAGCCTTTAGAGTTCTCTTTATGTAATATCATGAGCACAATTGCAAGAACACACTTTACTCAACAAAATTCTTCTCTTCTCTCAATCCTCAAATTAATAAAGGTCACTGACAAAATTATGGCTGTGTTTGGCAGAGCTGTGCTTATAAGCAAAGCTGGCTTATTTTGAAAGCAGGGGGAGACCAGCTTCTACTTTTCCCTCAAAAATAGCTTCTGCTTTCAAAATAAGCTGTTTTTTAGCACTTTACTAAACATAAAAAGTGTTTTGCTTATAAGCATAACAACTTATAAGCTCCGCCAGACATAGCTATAATCCGATGAATATATATCCAACTTAACAAATTATCCAGGCAAGATTTTAGAGCTAAAATAAGGGCAATTTAAACTTTAAATATAAATAAAGAGAAATGTGCTTTTATAACTTATTTACTTCACATATGTGCCAATATAACCTTTTGATAATTGAAGGTGCAAATATAACCTTGTATAGTTAATGTAAGTGCAAATATACCCATTCCGGTAACTTTTAGCGAGAATTAAGTGAAAAGACATTTTAAACCCTGGGATAAAAACAAAAACCAAAAATAGATTAAAAATCATGTTATACCATTGTTTCTTCATTTTCTTTTTCCTTTTCCTTTTCTTCTTGGATGGTCGCAGCACAACCCAAGCCATTCTTTCTTCATTTTTCCTTTCTTCTTCGATCGTTTTTCCTTTCTTCTCCGACAACATGGTCGTCGACGCCGCTCTCCATCGTGAAGGCTTCCATCCATCTCTACGTCATCAAGTACCTTACGCCGGTAGTAAGATCGAGCGTCGTTGTTCACGATGGCGAGACCCACCGCTCCACCACCAAGATCTGGCACCGCTGACATTGTAAGATCCCGATCTGATGCCGCAATGGCTGAAACGATGACACCATCCGCCGCTATCACCATCAGCCCCTCCACCGGTCACCACCAGCCCATCCACCGGTCACCACCACCACTCCCTCCATCGGTGACACCATTAACGACGTCGGTAACGAGTGGTACGAGAACCCTGAAAGGAATTAGGATTTTTAGAAGATAACACTATACTATTTTTTCCATTGGATTTTTTAATGAGGTAGTGTGATCATTTATTTTATTTTAGAATAAGGCCCATTAATTCTGCCATGTTGGCCTTTGAAGAATTAATGTTTCGATCATGCATTTATTTTAGTGTTTAGAATATTTAGTTATGATTTGATTAGAATTAGATTTGGTAGAATTAGATTTGGTAAGATTAGATAAGCCAATATTCATTCAAGATTTATCTTGAAGAATATAATCATTTATTTTAGGTAGTCTAGTTAAATATGGTTTTAGCTTCTTAAAGCTGTCATAATCCTTTTCAGTTTCTTATTTGTAATTTTTGAAGACCATACCTATGTACTATAAATAGGGGTGGTATTCAACATTATTTTTACCTTACAACCTTTCATCAATCAAATATACAACCTTTTGAGTTCATACTCTTTGCTTGCGAGTTATTCCATTGTTGCTTAACCCCGAGGGCTAGTTAAGTATCAATAAACCTTGCAATATAATCCTGAGGGCTAGTTAGAGAGCAAGTCAAAGTTAGGCGTACCCCGAGGGCTAGACTCCTGAATTTCGTGCGAGATAGTGCGGGTTTGCAGATCCCTTCACTAGATCAAAGATATAATTCCGCAGATCGTGAGTCTTCGCAAGGAGATTCATATCACATCAGCCCCTCCACCGGTCACCACTAGCCCATCCACCGGTCACCACCACCACTCCCTCCATCGGTGACACCATTAACGACGTCGGTAACGAGAACCCTGAAAGGAGGATTCCCGCGCGAAAAGAGGGGTTTGTTGTACCTCGGATTGGGCATCTTCGACGGCGAGGAAGGGGTTCAATACAGGACGTCCCTGATGCCCGGCGAGTCCCACAATGCATACCTAAATGGCGGAGACACTGGATAAAGTCGCAACTTATGAATCCGGACAAGGTAAAACTAAGAGATTGATGGTGACAGAAGATACGCCGGCGGCGACGTTGACTCAGGTGTAAGAAGAAGAAAAAGAAAGGGACGGTGTTTGTTGTCTAGTTGAGCGGCGACCAAGAAGAAGAAGAAATTAGGGTTATGATTTAGGAGAGGAGAATTAGAGGTATAATAGTAAATTCATTTTTAATTTATTTTTCAAATTTTTCTAGAGGGTATTTGAATCATTTCATATGTAATCAATGCCGAAAATAACATCTTAGAGTTATATTGACATTTATTTCAACTATTTAAGATTATTTTTATACTAAAAATTAACTAAGCACTTGTACTAAGCACATATTGACTTTTGCAGGTATTGGCACTTGCTCAATTGGATGAGATTATATTGGCATAACCACCTTAAATTTAGGCCCAGGTGAATCTTTCAAAAGTCAATACGTCGAAAAGGTCGCCCAATCTACTAAATGCTGAAAGCGACAGCTTGAATGCTTCGCGCCTACGAGAAGGAGAAATGTCAAGCAGAAATGCCCAGCTTGTACGATTTGGGCCCAGGTGTATCTCTGAGTACGTCATCAATGGCGGAGCTGGCATAATCACATCTAGCCTGCAATCGTACTTTATGCGCGCGCGCGTAACGGCACTTGTAACCAGTAGTTTCTAATTCGGTATTCTTCTGTAAAGCGTCCACCTACTTCACCTCTTTTCTCCTCAACTCTCACCTGCTCTCATTATTGCTATTTTGGTGAATTATTTATATTAGGAACGCTCTACAGTCTACACCAGTTTCTGCTGAATTCGTCGGTGGAGTTCCTCGCGCAACTTCGTTTTTCCCCGCGACAGGTGGTACGTGAAGGATATTTTCAAGCTATCGGTTGAATTTGCGATTTATTTGTCTAGTTCTTTGGATTTACGGAAACATTTTTCTGATTAATTTTGTTTGTAGCGGATTTTCCAGAGTGTTAGCTGTTGAAAAATATGGGGAAGAAGCGAGTGATGGTGCCGGCGAGTGAAGTTGATTTAACTGCGGTGAAATATGAGAATGAGAAGATTCAAGGTTTGTTTGATTTTGTGTTTGGATGAATCTTCGTTCGGATTTATGGATTTTGTGTTGTTAAGCTTGATCGCAGACCTTGATAAATTTTGAAATCGTTCAACGCAGCTCCTCACTTGACCAGATATACGTTGAAAGTGTTCGTCAAGTTATTAGAAACGCCGTTTATTGGTTCGATGATTACATATCACTTGAAGAACCAAAATAGAATGGTTGAGGTCTGTATTTTTTTACTGTTAAATGGATACTTCTTTGTGATTGGGAAAATAGGATCTGATTATTAGAGAATAAGCTTTTAACAGCTGCTGTTTGCTTATGATTTACAGATGTTGAAAAATACCGTGATACCTGAGCCTCCAATGTTTAGACCTGAGTTTCCTCCACAAGGTTTGTTCTAATCCTTTCAATTTCAATTGCATTGTTATCATCACTATTCTTTTCCATCTCTGTAACTCAAGGTTTTGGCACTCTCTTTGTTCTCCCCTTGCATATGTTTAGTTTGGTTTGTTACTGATTAATTCTCAGTGGGTATTCTACTCTTTAATCCAAATGATAGGGAAGGGGAAAATAAATTTAGATGTTTGAAGAAGTGGATTATATTGGTAACTTCTGTCTAATTTATCCCCTTGGTTGAGTATTGTTGGCCTGTAGCAGAAGAACTTTTAAGTATTTTTGGAGCAGTCCTTATTGTGGCTGAATGCAGATTAGTAAATTCTCAATATCAGTAGCTCCACATGAGAGTAGCAGAAAAATATTCAAATAGGGAAAACGTGGCATGCCATATAAACTTGATCGTCACACAGTGCTTCTTGTTCCGGTTAGGGACAGTTTTTATTTTAATTGTCTGATGATGTATCTCATACATTTGGTTCAAAGTACTCAATGTCAGAATGTCTTAATCAGAGGAGCTGAAGAGAGTCTTATTATCCCTTCCTGGAAAAAATGTGATGCTTTGAATAATGGAGTTGTTACTTTCTGTTCATTTAGGGTTCACCCTACATTATCATGCAACTTAAACTGCTCCAATTTAAGTGTGCATTGCTCCAGGAGCATTCTGCTGTTCTCTGTTGTGAATGCTCTTTAAATCAACATAGTTCGATGAGAGCAGTCACTCACTTTGTCCCATGAACAATTTCTGTTCCTGGACATGCCATTGTCCTAATAAGCTTCCAGTTTTGACTTTCAATATCTAAAATAAATATTATCCTTACCTATATAATTATGTAAAGTTTACATTTCAGAACCAGACTCTCCTTTATTATGTTAATTTTTCGGATGGAGGGATAAGTTATTTGACGATATGATACCAGGAATCATAAATTGAATCTTACTGTTAATAACTCATGTCCCTTTGCCACGGCTCTGATCAACATAGCATTGATTTTAATCTTCAGAACCAGAATCTTGCATTACTGCTTTGGAAGAAGATGGAATATCAGTAGACCGAGTTGAATTGGCATTGAAGTGTCTTCCACCTTATGATGCTGGAAAGACATGGATTTCTGATTCTAATTTGAATTTCCGCTACTGGAAGATTCGAGATTATGCACATGCATACAGATCTAAGCTTGTCACCCCATCCACTGTATGCCAGCTTGCATTTGTTTGCCTTAATCTTGTTCTGGTGAGTACAACTTAAAAGGTGTAACACTGATTTATTTGTAGGTAGCTGAACGTTTCATTGCAGCAATGGAAGAGTTCAACAATAAGAAGCCTTCGGCACCATTGCTAATTTCATACAACCCTGAGGATGTAAGAAAGCAAGCTGCAGATTCAACACAAAGGTTTGAGGAAGGTATTGTTATCCTCGTACAAAATCTATTACACGTCATGCTTACATCCCTGGGACCTTGAAAAGTGCTTATAAACATATACATTGGGCTCAATTGAGGATTTATGGTATTGTGCAGGGAAGCCATTATCATACTTGGATGGCATATTTATGGCTATAAAGGATGATATTGACTGCTATCCTCATCCATCCAATGGTACAGCTTCTGCATTCTGTTCTTTTGGTTGAATATGTTAGTTATCCATCATTTAACAAACTTTTGTGGGAAAAGGTGGAACAACATGGTTTCATGAGGTGCGCAAGGTAAAAAAAGATGGAGCTTCTGTGTCTAGATTGCGAAGGTGTGGTGTCATTTTAGTTGGGAAGGCCAATATGCATGAATTTGGGATGGGTACAACTGGAAATAATCCAAATCATGGGTAAGATTTGCTAATGCCTAACGCTTCACTGCTTGAGAATGCACCATATTTAGAAGTGCTAAAAGGATGATTCATCGGAAAACTTGCAGTTATATATTGGGGTCTTTACCAGCACAGTTGTGCGTTTTTTTTTTTTCTTTTCAAATTGAGATATTATCCCATGGAAGCTCAGTTTGCATGAACTTGCAATATAGACTTCCAAAACGTGAATTATGTTCAGGTTGGAACTTCACTACTCACTTTGTGTGCTACTAAATATCTCCATTGCTTTTTCGGTAAACTGTCATATTTTGTATGTCTGGCACCGGGCACATTGAAGGTATTTCCTATGTAGCATACATAATCATAAGAAATAGTGAGTCAAATTATGATCCTAATTTTTCACGAAGTTTGATGTGTGAAGAGTTATAATTCTCTTATAGTGTCCCTTGCTTCCTTCTTTGCATCTATATGTTCTGTACATCATCTGCCATCTTAGGGAAACTTGAGTAAATGCAGTGGTGGTTCAAATGAATGATCTGACCACTACTTTAGACATCATATTGGCTAGTTGGCTTTTAAATTATTTACCTAAATATGAAGTGAATTTGTAAAATGAATAGTATGTCTACTGAAAGATCATTTTTCCGTGCTACAGAACTGCTAGAAACCCACATGATCCCCATAGGTATACAGGTGGATCTTCTTCCGGACCGGCAGCCATAGTTGCCTCTGGATTGTGTTCAGCAGCATTAGGAACTGATGGTGGAGGTGATGCATCAACCACTCTTCATTTAGTGATTTTTTTTCTTGTTATCAAATTTTCCTTATTTTGAATGGCTAACCTCATGACAGGTTCAATCCGAATTCCTTCTTCCCTGTGTGGGGTGGTTGGTTTGAAGACGACATATGGACGGACTGACATGAAAGGGTAAGCTCATATCGAGCGAAATTGCTTCTCTTGATCGTATTGCGTCTCTTTTGCTCTTATAATGTATTCATTGGTTGCAAGTGGTTTGCTTCATCTATCCTTTTCAGAATTTGCTTTCTTTCTGGTTTTAGCACATGTGTCCACCCGAGGCATTTAGATTTTGTATTTTAGACTCTGAGCTTAAATGATATTTAAGTTTGATAGAGCTCAAGTTGTCGATTTTACCCATGGCAGAGGAACTTCTAGTTGAGAGTTTTGATCAACCTGAAAAACTTCTGAAACGATTGCATCCTTAACAAATCTTCGCTTAGAAAAAGCGCAATCCCTTCTCAGTTTTTTATGATGAGGATATTCTTATAATTACATACGTTTTTTGTTCTATGTTTTCAAGAGATCTAAAAGTTTTTAAATTAAGTTGACAGTTGGATGCGTCTTTTGTTTAGGGGAACCATCTTTAGAAATATGGCATTGCATGACTTGCAGAAAATTGTCTCTTTCCTTCTCATTAATGGGACTAAAACCATAGAAAAAAGGAAGGAAGAACCATGATGTTATAAATCAGTAAACTAGAAGAATGATTTCAATTGTAACAAATCTGGTGCTGGAGGGTTTCAGGGCCATTTTCACACTGCAGTACTTTGGTTTCAGGTCATTGTGTGACTCAGGGACAGTAGAGATAATTGGACCTATTGCATCAACAGTTGAGGATACTCTACTTGTGTAAGTGCCTGGTCAGCATGTATAAAGATATATCTCTCTGGGTTAAAGCCATAATTTCAAACATGATCTATTTTGATTTCCTGCATGTATTCACAACTTCTCAGGTATGCAGCCATTTTGGGATCCTCTGCAAATGATAGATTTTCTTTGAAACCGGTAAACACGACGTAGTTTCTCTTCTGTGGATTATGAATTCCCACTATTTCCTTTTGTAGTTGCATTGGACATATTGTACCTGCTGCTGGTCTTTTTAAGCTACTTTTAAAAGAAGCTCGTGGGAGAAGAATTGGGGGGATATGTTATTACAAAGTATACTGTTGCTTTCAGTTATTTTTCCACTGTTTATCTTCCATTTTCTTGAAATATTGCAGTCTCCCCCTTGTGTGCCAAATTTAACTTCTGAAGAAGGATGGAGTGCTGTAGGATCATTGCGGTTAGGGAAGTACACTGAGGTAGTTCAAGCCTTAGCCTTTTTCTTGTTTTTCGTTAATTGTTAGTGGCAGTGATAAGTTAACAGCGCTTCCATGAGTACTTAACTTTCCTCCTGCAGTGGTTTAATGATGTTTTCTCAACTGATATCTCCATCAAATGCGAGGAAATTCTTGGTCTACTTTCAGAAAAACATGGGTGCAAAGTAAGTCAATTACTGCTTATCTGAACTTTTTAGATTCATCTAAAAAAACATCAATTTTATATTAGCCCTGCATTAAATAGCTGCGCTATAATAACTTATCTGAGATTCTTGTTGGACCATTCATGCATCTAATTGTAATTGATCATCTGTGTTTTAGCTGGAGGAGATTACTCTTCCAGAACTGCATGAGATGCGCACTGCACATATTGTTTCGATTGGCTCTGAGGCACTTTCCACTTTGAATCCTGATTTTGAGGATGGGTGCGTCTCTTTATTATGGGAGCTTGTGAATACACATTTCCGCATTTTAGCAATTGATTACATTGTTTTTGAGGGTTTTTGATCTTCCAAAGATTCTGAAGAATTCAATCTGCTTTGAATCCATTCATTTACTTTATTTCCTTCTGCCTGTAGGAAAGGGAAGCATTTCTGTTGTGATGTGCGCACAAACCTGGCACTTTTTAGATCATTCTCTGCCTCAGATTATGTTTCCGCTCAGTGCATAAGGTGACAATATGACTATAATCTAGAGTTATGATATAGCTTCTGCTTTACACGTACAGAAAGAAAAGCTAGATTCTGTTCTTTAAGCCGTTTCTTAGTCTTTTTTCTATACGAGTTCCTATTTTCACCTTATTGATCGCAATTTAGGAGGAGGATAATGCACTATCATATGGAAGCCTTCAAGAAGGTGGACGTAATTGTGACCCCCACAACAGGGTATGTATCATCAAGTGGCTGGTGTAATCATTTTACTTACTGCTTCACTTCCAGACCTTAAATGTAGCGGTCTTTTATCGCTCAATTTTGCCTCATTCATTCAATACAATGAATGATCTGAAGTAGATTGACCCTCTGAAACAAACTCTTGCTGAATAGTCTCGCTTCTTTTTCAGTATGACAGCACCTTTGATACCTTCAAGTGCCCTTCAATATGGAGAGTCGAATCTGGAGGTCTCAGGTTGGTTACTCTTTTGACTAAATACACTTTCTATGAAAAATATTGTGAATTCTGATTGAGCCTGTGGCACTTACTATTTACTACACAGCCATTTCTACATAAGTTTACTAATTTTCTTCCCTGTAAAACTATCAACATCTGTATGAGAACTCACTATTATAAATTAAATTGTACAATATTATTACTCATCTAGTTCTTGCTTCATACAAGGCAGAAGTTTGCACTGTTGCGCTCTCTTAAATGCATAGTATACATTAGGGACAAACCATTAAGGCATAATATTCATACATAAACTACTAAAACAGGTAAGAAAGCCTGCAACCAGCTGATAGCCTCCAATTCTAACCCTTCATGACTTCATCCTTCTTGGTCAGGAAATCTTATGCAATTTGTTGTGGCTGCAAATCTTCTTGGTTTGCCTGCGATTTCTGTCCCAGTAAGTGTTTTGTATAATTACAGTACTCAAAGTTTACTCTCTCTAGATTGTGATTATCTCATTTAACTTCTTTATGTTCCTAGTGTACACATAATAATTTCTTAAAGCCACAGGTCATGTCTATCCTACTCGCATTAATCCAAGAATGTATGCTTTATTTATCATTACAAACCGTATATTATCCAGAAACAAAGACTAGGTAAAGTTTATTTTGTAATTGCCATTTTACTATGGAAGTGCTATTTTAACCTTTGTTTAGATGATAATTTAAAGATTAAGTCCGCTTAATGCAACTCTGTTCAAAAAATCTTTTTGATCAAATTCATAATCAGATCTAAATGCCCCAAATAAATATTAAGAGTTTAACATAGAATGTTTGATCTAAAACATTTTAACTATGTAATCTAGTTTGCCAAAGCTTGTACAATGTTTATTGATAAAATGAAGGCTATGAAATCAAATTCAAAGTGAGCACATTGTGTTGATCACAGATGATTGAACTCCAAATTTGTAACCTTTAGCTTTAATTTGAGGCTTATTATTTCGATCATCTAACATTTCTCGGCTATCAGGTTGGTTATGATAAACAAGGGCTTCCAATAGGCATACAGCTTATTGGCCGCCCTTGGGCTGAAGCTACAATCCTTCGTTTAGCTGCTGCTATAGAGGTACCTTTATCATGTTAGCTTCTCATAGGATAGTCTTGTTTCTGGAGTAAAAATATTCTACTGGAAGGATATCCTGTTATCTATCTAGCAAATAGTTACGACACTGACTGGTGTTTTTCTCTTTGGCGTGTAGGACATACTACCAGAGCCGAAGAAGAAACCAATGCAATATTATGACTTGCTAAAGGGGAACTAAGGGTTCACTTTCGGCCTGCAAAAATTAATCTCTAATTTCCTAAAATATTTGCTTATCATATCATTTTACTGCTGAGTTTTAACTGGACTACTAAAGATGCAAGATTATAAATTGGATATGGTGCAATTCAGAGAGGACCATTATGAGAAGAGCTTCCTAAGATGTGAAACTGTAACTGCCCTGGCTATGTCTGCTTTGGTTTTCTTCTGCGAATAAAGTTTTATTTGTACTCTATAAGACACAAGCGTTTAAAATTCTCAAGTCCCTCCCAAATTCATGTTATGTTGTTTGAGAAAAACATTTTCCTAAACACTATCTCAAAAGAAAAGATAAAACACACCTCCAGGTGCCAGCCATTGCATTCACAATATTTCATTTGGTCTCACCATTTTCCTGTTTCTTCTCATCTGCTGCATCACTGGGTAGATCAGGTCCTGGAGGAATTTTTCCAGGATAATCTGTGATTGAGATGTCCGATGATATCATGCTGGTATATCAGAAAACAGTCGAGCAACTATTAATTGTAAAGAAATTCGAGCAATTCTTTGTTTGAAATGGCCAAGGGCACATAGGAAAGTTTACCTCTTGTCCACAATGACCATTGAGCGGAGCTCACAGTTACCGAAACTGTAAAGCAACAAGAAATGGGAATTCATTGCAAAAATTCCAAAAAAAAATTCTCTAGTTTAAAAAATATATAATGCATAAAATTAACTAAATAATTTTGCGCAAAAAACTCATCAAATTACCAAAATAATAGAGAGAACTTGGTGGTAGTGTGAGATATTCAAAGTAGTATCAGCTAAAGCTTTTTTTTGGACTTCTATCCTCTGATTATCCCTTGGGTAGTATGAAAAGCTACTAACCAAGAGACTGGCCGAGAAAATTTTCTAATGTGCTATTTTCACTTCCAATTTCACGATGATTATTGTAATTCAAGATGTTCCATCCAACGGACAAGAGGACAGAGAGGCTATACGCGAACTTACTGCTTAGAAATTTCTTTCTTCACCAAAGGATGACAGTCACTACCCAAAGCAGTTAATGTGTGGAACAAGAATCCACTATGTGTGACAACAGCAATCTCCTTCTCTTTTCGAGTCAATAACCTGTATCAACCCAAAAATGATATTGAGAAGGATGATCCAGGTAATGCAAAAACCAAGCAGTTGACCACCACTATAGATCGAAATTACATGTTCCAAAATGAAGTATAGAAGTGACTAGTTCAACTAGTTAACTTGCACTAGTACCATAGAAGGAATTGATATGTGCTGTTAAAATGAGATTTATATTTCCTCCCCTGATAACCCTACCCATTTAAAGGCAGTAAAAATGGTTTCGGATCTCATAATAGTATAATTATGTGCTCAAAAAAGAGAGACTAGTTCAAAAATCATTTTATATGCGAGTTTAGAAATATGAAAAGGCAATGAATTGAGATGAAAAAAAAGGGTGTTGGATTTATGTGCCACGTGTGTGTGCACATGCACAGAATGTTTGGCCTGCTGCAATAAGAATTAGTCAATTTACCAATTAAAGAATTTCATTCCTCTGGCAGCAAGTTCTGCCTTTGTCTCTCTGACATCAGACTTCCATAATGTATCTTCATCACTTTCTATCTGAATGAAAATCAAGATTTCAACCCAATGCACATAAGGAGCTGGTTGATTTCTCGGGTCAAGGAGACTGAGAATATAATAACACCCAGGACAGGTTCAGAAGACTGACCAGGGAAAAATCAACTGCAGGAAAAAGACATGTATACTCTCCGATACTTCTCCTCCTATCACATGGATGAATACCCTGCAGCCAGAGTCGTGGTAGTCATGTATGTCACCCATCTCACACTATCAGTTTACAGTCATATATTGAATCTCTATTGTGTACTAGTAGTAAATATCCTTAGCATACTAAGTAAGATCAAGAAGGATAACTTAATAAATGTATTGCAAAGCCAAAACAGTTAATAGATTGTAATGAGAAACTAAAATCAGGAGATCATTTCAAGGGGATACATTCAAATTCATGAGCATCATTATAGACAAAGAATAACAATAAGCTCAGAAAATTGTCACTTCCTGTACTACCAAACGCTGTAACAAAACAAATATTTAAACAGACAATGTCTATATTTGTTTGTGTAATATAAATATTAATCAGCAGATCAAATTTGTACAACATTCTCCCGTTAAATACAGGCACGCCAAAGTTTTGTGAATTGTAACTGAGACTCTCAGTGACAATTCTAGATGCCATCAGAAAGAACCAGACAGTACAAATCTATAGGAACAGTAGCACATAATCATAATATGCAGAAATTCATACAGAACCCACCAGATGCTCTCGACAAGATTCCACTGCAACTATGGGAGGGCAATTAAAACTTGAAATTGCATCATGCTCACTATTTCCTGCATTAGCCACCATGAGTGGTACATCCATCTTTTCCGAGAAGTCATTACCACCAAACACCCCCACAGCTGTTTGAATAGTCCTGTGGAAACATATTGGTCATAAATAGAGACAGTAATCAATTAGACACACCATGCTTTCTAATACATGTGAGTACTCTAGTAGCACAGGCATACCATCATCAGTAAAGCTATTGCATAATAAAATAGAGTATGGGGGAATTAACTCATAAAACACAACTTAACAGAACTTTTCTACCTTGTGAGAAGGATAATGGATATCACATGTTCTAAGACCACATTGCCCACCTTCAAGGGGAGGGGAAAGGGTTTTATATGCATAGAATATCAGAAATATTGGATTTCACGATTACCTATGAGTTGAATTTCCTTTAATTTTAAGAAATTAAAATACTCCAGATGCAAAGCCTGGTTGGAGAAATGCTAAAATTTGTGAAATCACAATGCAGGGGTGGCTAGGTTTAATAAATACAACTGAAACATGTGACCTGGTACCTCATCAATGGAGATGTCACAACCAATTCAATCTTATTTAAAAGCTGACTGTCATGAACATGCTTCCGCAAGTTGTCAACCTGATACAAAATTGAAGATCCCCAAAACCACACCAATTCTATGTAAGAAAGAAATGCTCCAGGACCAAAAGAACAAGAAAACAAAAAAATCTTCACATCACAATCTGATACTATGAAGTATGCTTTACCCTCACCTGTTGCCAGCCAAGAGGAGTAAGGTGAGCATCAAAATATTCAAGAGCCATGTATGCTTTATAGTTCTTATCACCGTCAACATTATGGATTCCTTGAGCATGCCTCACCTGAAGTATATAACACGACCAAAGATCTTAAGTTGTCTCTAAAGATCTAAACCACTGAGGCAACAACTTGGAAAACTGAAAGAATGTGTTGAGATGACTTTTTTACCAACCAGATGAATGGTTTTGCAGCGGTTCAATGGATACAAACTTGGAATTCCCCCACTATCCATGCCAGCAATCACTGAAACAACAATTCCTTCACAGCATAAAGATTCTAGATATAGCTGCAACATGTTCAACATCAAAATATGTCAGCTCAGCTGTAAAGTGAAGCTACGTGTTGCAGCGTTGATTAACAACAATCTAGTATAACATGCCTGAATTTGTCACACAACCCAGCTCAAAACTTCAAATATTATCCAGATGTAAAAGGAAATTACAATTTGTAGCTCAACACCGCTTAAACATCACTTTCCACACACAAAAGTCAAATCACCTTTAAATTATGAATGTGCGTTCTAAAGCATATTCTCCACAGATAATACACAAATTACAGAATCAGAGTCGTAACTTAATTTTTCAAATTTTGCATTCAAAAGTCTTCAAAGTGATTTTACATTTCACGCTAACGAATCACATACTCCGCTGCTCTATGCACTTAAGAATTCAACAACAAAAAAACAGGAAAATCACGATCAATAGTTAATCAGCGTAGCTAGAAATCACGGATTTGAAGTTGAACTTGAGTTTGAAGATTCGTAGCTGACCGGATAGAGCAGGACAGCGACGGAGGCGCGGCGGCGTGGAGGCTGCGAAAGATCTACTTGTCGCAGAGCAGAGTGAGGTGGAAGATAGTTTGGGCGATGGAAATGTGGATAATGAATTTATTGCGAGGACGCCGCCACCGCGGCAAGTGGAACAGTTGATGGCGACGGAGGTGGTTAAAGTTGCAGTCATGCGATACGCCACCGCTACCTGACACAGCGAGAAGAGGGAGGAGTGTCTTTATTGAGTAAATATCTCAAAATGGCTCGAATTGGATTTTTTTTTAATAAAAAATTATAGTGGTTTGAAATGCGCTCGTTTTCTTTTTCTTTTTATTTTTATTTTTTTTATAGAAAAAAGGTAAATTTGTTCGGATATATTCAAGTGTTTTCTTCCCACTCCCTTCTTTTTTTGTTTAAAGTTAATTGAACTAAAATTAATAAATAGTAAATTTAGAGGTTGTATCTTGAAAGACCTTTTTTTCATAAGTTATGAAAAAATCAAGTTTTAAAGTGCAACTGAGAAGAAATCAAGAAAAAGAATTTAGATTCCATTAAGGCATAGTCTTGAAAAAAATCGTTTTTACATGGGCTTATGGAAAGATTGGGTTTAATTAGAATAATAAAATGTAAAAAATCTTATTTGCAATATTAAAATTTTATTATTCAACCTATAGTTGTTATAAAGTTTATAACTCGATTCACACAACTCAAAATTTTTATCTTGCATTTTAAACTTTGGTACTTCCATTACTTATAGAAATGTCGTCTTTCAAGAGACGAACTTCTGCATTAATTGGGTCATAAACTTATAACTACTGCACGATGCATTATAAATTTTTAATAATGCAACTAAAATTTTTTACTTTTCCATAATTCTAATACAATATTTCCCCAAACTTTAAACATCAGGTCCTAAATACTCCTCTAACTCAAACCCTCTATCTCATTGTTTTATCCATACTTCTATTTTAATCCATCTCATTAATAATTCACATTTTATATTCTGGTAGAAGTCTATTAATTATCGTTCATCCATTGATACCTTTTCTTTCTTCCAACAGATTTTCTTCCCATACATGCAAGTCATATTCTTTTCCCTTGATCTGAATTAAAAGCAACAAAATGTGGACCCCTCTAACGCTGTCAGCTATGGATTTCCCGACACTAGGAATCCATGAACCATCACTTATCACTCCTACCATAGACAATAAAAGCAACTTGAAGAGAATAACTGAACAGCTAGTTATGCTTTTTTTCTGCTGAAAAGAGCTTATGCGATCTCAAAATACAACAATGTTAAACAACGAGTGTGCTTAGGAACTAAAAAGAGGAGAAATTATCAGTGCTCGTATAGTTATATTGTCTGCTCCCATTTTGTTCTTGGAAAGATTCCATCCTCGAATCCAATATGGTAAGCTGAGACTTCACCCAAGGTGGGTTGTTCCGGCCTTCGACCCACAATGCTTCACCAGTGTCCTTGTGCTTGAAGTCCGGGTAGTTGGGACTTCTCTGTAAACAAAAGAGCGTCTTTACACAACTTGGAACAATAACACTTGGAACAAGATTCCGTGAGACAGTAATATATTCATGCAAACGTTCTATTGCAGAATACTATGTATGACCAGCCAGGTATCCGAGCTCATATAGTTTTATTCATCACATTTTGTGCATTCAGCCACACAACTTGATATCATTTTTCATTCTAGCGTTGGATCTCAGGATTTACAGAATTTTGCTTTCTTATGACATAAATTTCATAGAGGATGCAAACAGATGCGATTTTAACGTTAAATAACACTTTGTTCAAAGTAAAGTACTACCTTGGTTTTCCTGTTGTCCCACCATTCTGTTGGATTAGCAAAGAAGGCTTGCCACAGTTCCTCTACGGATCCTGTACTATTTGCTGGGTAATTGCTTTGTTTTTTGCCTGCAAGAATTTCAGTGAAGTCTTATGAATTCTGCAATTAGGAAGAAACGCAGCCTTCCCCCCTGTAAAGAATGCTATTAAAGAAATTACCAGAAGTAGGAGCATTAGACTCCCCATCATACAAGGCTACAGGGGAGGCGCCTCTCTCAATAAAATTCATTTCCTGAACAACTACCTGTCAAAGATCGCAGCAGCAAAACCACATTTAGAGCAGAATATCAATAGGATCCTTAAAGTACAAGACAATTTGAAAGCCAGGCACCTTGTAAAATGTCTGCTTTTTGCCATCATCGCTTTCAACAGTATCCGAGACCAGGCGACCAGATACATATAACTGCTGGCCCTTCTCCAAATGCTGGTTAGCCACCTGTGCCAACTCATCCCAGAATGTCAGATTTATCCTGAAACACATTGGCAAGAAGTTATGATACTTCCTTGAGCGAAGAGTGAACTTGGTAATGCTAGTAAAATACATATTTCTTTAAAAACCAAGCAGTGTAGCTTCAACTCTATCCTACAACAGAGAAAAGGAAGCATGCCAGGAAACCATTTCATGCCATGTGATAGCATCAGACAAAGTCATGCCTTCATTTTCTCCAAAAGTATCCATAGAAATCACAGAACTCTTCAAAGAATTCAACTCACAGAAATCTACCAATACATACTCTGTCATGAGATAGTAGCAGCAAAGGTTGAATATAAACGGTTCCTCAACTGATCCGTCAATAGAAAACAATGCGTGTAGAACTATGAAGTGAACATGAAAGTTTATCTGTTTATTCTAAGAGCAATAAGCGCTTGATAGGAACAAAAACAAATATAGTACACAGAACTTCCGTTTAAGCTAAAATCTTTAGGGAATTGCACTTTGCAGAAAATTCAGCGATTCTGAGGGCCTAGCACGTCAAGGTGAAAATGAAGAAAAAAATCTAGGGCAGAAAATTCAGTTTCAACTATAACTGCAATTCCACAACAATAATGAACAAAAATGAAATTGCAATTCCACAACAAATAATAAACAAGAAAGAAATCGCCAATACCAACTCGTCTCGGTTTGCGATTTCTTTACAGCGAGGCGAGACCACGCCACCGCCTTCCCGGAGCTGAGCTGCTTAATCTGGACGGGGACGGCGACGTTGCCGATGAGCTGCACGACATTGCAGAGCTCCTTCTTCCACGGGATTTCCGTCGGCCTAGGGTACTGCTGGCCGGCGTTCCCCGAGAATCCGTCGTAGCTATTAGCGCCGCCGCCGGCGCTGTTGCCGCTATTGTTGTTGAAGTAATCGAACAAGCATTTCACGCGCCCGGTCGAGGATATCCTAACGCTGTTGTTGTTCTTTAATTGAGGTTTGAGGAATAGATAAGAATTAGGTTTTTCGGAGTTTGTTCGGAGAATCCCGCCGGCGAGGCCGGAGGGACGGAAGCTTAGCTTTAGTGTTCCGGCCGCTTCCATGGATGACGGAAGTGGTAAGGTTTTGGATATTTTTTGAAAAATTGATTGCGGTGTCTGGAAATTCTATGCAGTAGTTTTAGATGCTGGAAGAAAGCGCGTTTCTGCGGTCAGTGTATGATCACGCCTTTGCAGTAATTGGTTTTTCGGAGCAGCTCCTCACCATATGATCTTTTAAGAATTTCCACTCTTAATATCTTTATAGGAATCAAGATAATATCTTAGGCAAAAACTCAATCACAAGTTCAATTCTATTTCGAAAAATAGAAGCACACATCCAAAAAAGAAAGAAATGTTGAAATCAGGAAATGTGATATTGCTTTGGGAGTTGAGACTAATATTCATATCGTATGATAAGGATGACACGTACGCGCCCTCGCAACACCTAACACCTAATTCCGCCAATGAGTACATAAAACTTTCAATTGCACATTATAGTTGAAGTAGATGGATAGTAAATTATCTCTCTATTAACTATGTTTTTGTTTAGCAATTATTTGTAATATGTCAGAACACATTTGGTGTGATTTTCAAGTAACAAAAGTATGAGAGGTGAAATTATAGTTTTACCAATTATCTAATTTAATCCTATAATTAGTTCCAACTTAATCAAATATGTTAAAACGTGAAAGTTGACACACGAAGATATCGTCATGCAATTCAGTGAAATCGCCTACATTTACGAGCTCTTGTGCAGTTCATAATAAATTCACTAATCAGAAAGTCAACAGTACAAAGTATACCATGCAATGATACTTATCTTTACTAATTACAACTGTGGATTACTGATCTACTTTATCAGACTCTCTCTGACCTTGAAACTAGCTGGTAGTGAATCTCCTCCTTTATGAGGAATTAAGGTTTACGATTTTAAACTTTGCTCAATAGTTTAAGATCATATTTGAACACAGGCTGATGGCCTTGAGCACTCTTAAAATACAATACAAAAACAAAAAATATAATAATTGATCTGATTTATTCAATCTCAAATACGAAAGAAATATATTAACCACGGATTTTCTTTTATCGAGCCAATTTTTTATTGATGCATCAATACACACTAAACCATATTTACATAATTTCTACAAATGGTCAATTAACTAAATATAGAGTTTACGAGAAGGTACTCTCTCTGTTTCACTATAGTGGCACCATAAATTTAATCGTTTGAATTTACGTGAAGAAGATGGGCAGATGAAATTGAATGTAAAAAATAGAAAAAGTAGATGAAATTAAAGAAATCTTGACAAACGAAAATACCTGCCAACATAAACGAAAAAATTCAAAAATATAAGTGTGCCACGGAAACAAAGGGGGTATCACGTGATCATGATATATCTTTTTCCCCCTTTTATAGTCACTACCATACGACGCCGTAGTGTCAACCGCCTTCTTCCACCGCCCGCGGCAACTCCATCCACGATGCCAACAGAAATAAAGCCGTTTCCGTAACCAGAATGTCTGAAAATGGCGCCATCTCCGATCCACCGCCGCCTGATTCTCCCGGCGTTCATCCTCCTCTTCATCTACTCCACATCCCTCCTCTACACCCCTTCCCAACAACCACCGCCTCAAAACACCGAACAACTCCAAACCCCATTACCCGACCCGTGTAACCTCTTCAAAGGGAAATGGGTCAGCGACCCGACCCGGAAGCCATTGTACGACGAGACCTGCCCTTTTCACCGGAACGCGTGGAACTGCCTCAGAAACCAGAGGCGCCACATGGGTCAGATCAATTCGTGGAGGTGGGTGCCCGAGGACTGCGCCCTGCCCCGGGTCGACCCGGGAGAGTTCTTGGAGATGATGCGGGGGAGGAATATTGGGCTTGTGGGGGATTCTCTGAATGAGAATTTTCTGGTGTCGTTTCTGTGCGTTTTGAGGGGGGCTGATTTGGGCGCGAAGAAGTGGAAGAGGAAGGGAGCTTGGAGGGGAGCTTATTTCCCCAAGTATAATGTCACTGTTGCTTATCATCGCGCTGTTTTGCTGGCCAAATATGAGTGAGTTTTCAGCATTTTTTGTTTTGAACAAGATCATAGGATTTCAACTTGAATGCTTATTTCATACCAAAGGGTTCTTACATGATAAACATGTTTTATCATTCATGTTTTTAGTTATACCCTCAGCTCGGTTGTTAACAGTAATCAATTGTGCAGAATTCAGTTGGATTCAATCAGTTCATGTCAGTTGAGTCAGAAAAGAATGGGACCTTACTAGATGTTCGTTGGATTGCTTTTATTTGGAATGAATCAACAGAAAATTTCATTGATGCGGTTTAAAATATAAGATGATGTGTTTCTTAATTGAGTATGGGAGCTTACTTAATTATACTGATGAATAAAGGTGGTGACAGGAACATTAGTGGAGTTAAAGGAACGTATCGGGTTGATGTGGATGTTCCAGCAGATGAATGGGCGCACATTGCTGATTTCTACGATGTTCTTGTATTCAATACTGGTCACTGGTAACTTTCGTGCCTTTATTCTTTCAATTTTGCCAAAACAACTGACAGATCTAACTCTTAAAATTCAGACTCCCCTTATGCCGTAGAGCTCCTTGTGATATTAAAATTCAGTAAACTTTCTGTATCTTCTTCTAATAAACCTATGGTGATTATGAGCTTTTACTTTGTGCTGATACAACAGTAGAAGTTGAACTAGGGCCTTCTGTCATTTAGCCAAATATATACATCAAGATTTAGATTAGTTTATTGTTTTTCAGAAGTTCTGATATGCATCATTTCCAGGTGGAACCACGATAAGTTTCCGAAAGTTACTCCACTCGTGTTCTATAGGGCAGGAAAACCGATCCACCCTCCACTGGATATGCACGATGGACTTAAACTCGTTCTGAAGTCTATGGTTGCTCATGTACAGAAAAATTTCCCGGCAAAGACGCTGAAGTTTTGGCGCCTACAATCGCCAAGGCATTTCCATGGAGGGGACTGGAATCAAAACGGTAGTTGCACATTCGATGAGCCTCTCGAGGAACCCCAGGTATGATGTCAGTTATACCAAGTTCTTTACCTTGTTTTGGAGATGGCCCATAATTTCATATAATCTTTAAAAGAGCTTAATGATGTATGATTTCTAAAGGACAATTCATATACGGCAGTAAATAAATGTACTTTGTTGTGAAAATCAATACTCTATTATTTAGGGCATAATGTACAGTTCCACTATTTACAATACTGAACCCCCCGGGATACAATATAATTTACCTTAAAGGGAGTCTTATGTTCCTCTACAGCTTGATTTATGGTTCGATCCCAGCAACAATGGGGTAAACAAAGAAGCGAGAATACTTAATAACCTAATTAAGGGTGCGGTAGAAGGCACGGACATCAGAATACTCGATCTGACTCATTTGAGCGAGTTCAGATCAGATGCTCATCCGGCTATCTGGTTGGGAAAGAAGGGTGCAGTGGACGAATGGGGTCAAGACTGCATGCACTGGTGCCTTCCCGGCGTGCCAGATACATGGGTAGATATTTTGTCGCGACTGATCCATTTTCACTTGGGGAAGGTGTAGTTTCTACGAGATATGTGGCTGTTTCTCCAGATGAGTCATGAAGAGTGAAGTGCAAATATGGAGGAGTTTTTTCCCTTTTGTAGCTGATGGTTTTGGCTAACAGATACTGCTATGCTTACTCTAAACACGTTTTGTTTTGTACCCTGTCTACATTGTAACGGAGGAAGAAACATGAGTTTGTATCGTTCAGTTTTGTCCATTGGAACTTGAAGAATCAGAGGAAGTGATAACACGCAGTTCTTATAAGTTTTATGTGATTAATTTATTCTTCATTTGGAGTATTTCATAGGCAATACTTGAAGGCAAAGTTTGGGTTTTAGTCTTATGGAAAGATGAAGTTTAATTATAATAATAAAAAGGTAAAAAATTTTAGTTGCAATATAAAAATTATTATGCAATGTGTTGTAGTTGTAAAGTTTATAATTCGATTAATATAACCCACAAATTTTATCTTCATTTCTTTTAATTTCCATAAACTGAACTTTGTACGATCTAATAGGTTAAATTCTTTTCCAATAAGAGTAGGAATCTTTCTTATGATTTTAACATAGTCCGGAAAAAGAAAATTTAACCCCTAACATAAATGCAGGGCAAAATACTAATATAATCCTATATTTTGGTGGTTTGTGCTAATATGACCCCGTGAAGTTGAAAAGTGCTATTGTAGCCCTGTGTTTTGCATCAGAAGTGCCGATATAACCTTTAGGCACTATTCCAGCATTGACTTGGCATTTTTCGACATTGACCATAACTAAAAAGATTAAAATAACCCTAGTCTTAAAACTAAAAATGTAAAGACAAAATTACCCCTAGTTTTTCTTCTTCTCCCTAATATAGCCGCCGCTCCGCCACCTCCCCCGCTGCCGCTCCGCCACTTCTGCGGCGGTGCCAAATTCACGCAGTGAGTCTGCCACCACTGGAGTTCGCCGGAATCTGCCAAATTCATCCTCCACACCTCACCACCTCCAGCACCATCTCCGCCCTCCGTCGTTGCACTATCAATCCACTAAACAATTACAACCAATCAAAAAAACAAAGAAAACCTCTGGTATCCTTCTACTGTGAAACAAAAACCACAATCTCAAAAATCAATCAACATTCAAAAAAACTCAACTCATATAGTTCTTCGAAATCTGAAGTTCGCCAGACGAGCTGGTAGATCTGGGTGAGCAAACTGGAGTCTGCCACCACCGCCGCCTCGTCCCGCCACCACTGTCGCTGCCTGACCTCGCCGCCTCACCACCTCTGCTGCCCCTGCGCTACCACATTGCCGTGTCGGCGTCTCCCTAAAACCCTAGCCTACCCAACCCACCCCCGCTGAAGCTCGACACCACCGCCGCCTGACCTCGCCACCTCACCGATTTCGCCGGACGAGCAGGTAGATTTGGTCACGACACCGCCGCCGCTTGACCTCATCCCGCCACTGTGGCTGTCATTGAATCTTTAAAAGACCTCATCCTGCCACTGCGACCATCTCACTGTCCCGCTTGACCTCGTCCCGCTGATGGAGAGGAAGGAAATAGGGTTTTCTTTAAAGACATTTCAATGATTAAGTTTTCATATTTTAGTGTCTAGTAATTAATTTTTTCATTAAAACATCAGACATTAAAGACATTGCACTATTCTGGCCAGGGCAATATAGACTTTTCATATTTTCTGAATTTTTTATATTTTTTTAAACAGTCATTTTGTGCCTTTCCAACCAAATTCAGGTCGGCGGGGTTATATTAGCACATTCTAGCAAAACACAAGACTACAATAGCACTTTCCAATTTTATAGGGTCATATTAGCACAAACAACCAAAACATAGAGTTATATAAGCACTTAACTCTAGAATACACTTTGTCCTAACCACGGGCCTATGCTATTATAAAGTCCGTTAGAAAATATCACATGACCCTTACACAATACAAAGAAGACTACACTTTTTCGGTTCGAAGCCTCGAACTGAAAAATTCGGACTATATTTCTCCAAAACTGTAAATTTTTGTAAGTGTAGCAGAATCAAGCCAAAATGGAACACTAGTTGATAAGAAGAATCTTTGGACTCAAAAGGCTTCTAAAAAACAGCTATGAAGGCATAAAATCAAATCAGAAAATGCAGTCGAGTGAACAAAAAATGCAAACCATTGTTTTACGAACACAAAGAGGCCTCATTCTCAACTGTGAAAGACATTGCTTCCAGCAATTACTACTATTCCAACTAAAAAGGACATTTGGAATCAGTGGCGGAACTAAATCAGGGCGAGCCGGTGCGGCCACCCCAGTAAATTCCAACGAACTAAGGGGTAATACTCTTCGTGTCGTTGTCTGCCATGGTTCATTTAAATTGAAAAGGGTTCTGTCTAGAAGGGAATCCGTCCACCCTTTCAAATTTTGTACTGATTCCGCCACTATTTGGAATCTGTTTACACCCAGGCTGCCCAGGAGCGCAAAGTTTGGCCTCGATACTCGTGATTGAAAGAATGATTTCCCGTAATCATCAAATGTATTACTGACATGAATAAATAGAGTACATAAGAAAAGCTAGTACTAGTAGAACTCTAGCCTAGTCAACAAGTCTATCTATAATCAATCAAATCTAATAAAAAACTTGATTTACTCTAACACCCCCCCCAAGCGAAGAGTCGGATGTTCAGCGTCGTAAAGCTTGGACCTAAAGAACTCGACCAATGGGCGAGAGAGTTCCTTGGTGAAAATGTCAGCAATCTGAAGAGCAGTAGAAACATGAGCAACGTGCAACTTGCCAGAAGCAACCAACTCACGAGCAAAGTAATAACCAATGTCGATATGCTTCGCACGCTTGTGAGCAATTAGATTCTGAGCCAAGAAAATGGTGTTATTGTTGTCACATAACAGCAGCGGAGAACCCGCAAGCAGAAATCGAAGATCTCAGAGCAAATGAGTCATCCAGACAACCTCTGAAGTAGTGTTGGCAAGAGCCCAATACTCAGACTCAGTGCTGGAACGAGAAACAATGGATTGTTTCTTGGCACTCCGGGAAACTAAGTTTCCACCAAGAAAAACAGCATAGCCATATGTGGATCGGCAAGTCTCCAGACAATGAGCCCAGTCAGCATCAGAATACCCCAACACCTCAAGAGAACTAGCAGAGCGGAAAGTGAGACCAAAATGGAGCGTTCCTTAAACATAACAAGGAATCCGAGTGACTGCAGCAAAATGGTCATCACGAGGATCCTGAAGAAATTGATTGACGGTGTCAACTGAAAAAGCCAAATAAGGATGAGTGATGGCCAGGTACTGGAGTGCGCCAACTAGAGAACGGTACAACGTCGGATTCCAAAATGGAGGACTGGAAGAGTTGTGTTACTGTGAGCCAGGAACAAAAGGAGTAGACACTGGGGCATCATCAGACATCACAACACGAGTGAGAATGTCTCGAGCATACTTAACTTGACCAAGAAGTAAACCTGATGAAGTAGGCAATACCTCTAAGCCAAGAAAGTAATGAAGGGCGCCTAATTCCTTGATAGCAAACTCCTAATGTGTCCAATCAATAAACTGCCGAAGAAGTGACGAGTCGATGCATGTAAGGATGATGTCGTTGACATAGACCAAAAGATACAACAATGACGACCCTCGAGAGAGAACAAAAAAAGAAGTATCAGCATAACTGCACTGAAACCCAAGCTGAGATAAATAAGTGTTGAACTGCTGAAACTAGGCTCAAGAGGCTTGTTTAAGACCATAAATAGCCTTTAGCAAGCGACAAACATAATCTAGATGGAGCGGATCCTTGTAGCCAACATGTTGCGCTATATAGACTGGATCAGAGTATCAAGAACGCCATTGAGAAAAGCATTCTGGACATCCAGCTGATGAAGTGGTCAGGAGCGCATCGTGGCAATGGCGAGAACTGTCTGGACAGTGGAGGCTTTGACCACATGACTGAAAGTGTCGTCAAAATCAACCCCAGAATCTGAGAAAAATCTTGCGCTACAAGTCGAGCCTTATGATAATCAATTGTGCCATCAGGGCGATACTTTAGTCGATGGACCCATTTGGAGCCAACAGTGTTGACGTCCGATGGGCGGGGAACCAAATCCCAAGTACGCTGTCCACAAAGAGCTGTTACCTCCTCATCTACAGCAAAAACACAAGAAGGATCCTGAAGAACTGAACGATAATCTGTGGGTTCCGGCTGAGTAAGTAAAGCAACAAGAAAACCGTGAGCAACAATGTCCGAGTAATCTCTGCGTTAAATAGCCTCAGTCGCCAACTGAGTGGCCATTCGATGAGTGCGAGTCCAAGGAGGAGAAGCTGGAGGTGTTGAGTCAGCTGGGGCAACTAGTGATGGGGCGGCCGAACTAGGCGGAGACTGGGCGGCCGGACTAGCCGGAGAAGATGAAGACAGTGCTGGCTGATGAACTAGAGCTGGATTTGTGCACAAATGGAGCATGTGTCCGAAGGAGATGTTGTCGGCACAGGAGAAACTGTAGGCAAATGAGGTGCCAAAGCAAAATCAAATCAAGAAAGGAAGAAACATCTAACATTGAAGGTGTAGAACCGATCGCCGAAGGAATGGATGTGGCGAATGGAAAGCACGTCTTGTCAAAACGAGCATGTCGAGTGACATAAATTCTGCCAGTAGTGCGATCGAGGCGCCGAAAACCTTTATACTGCGAGAAGTACCCAATAAATACACATAAAATACTGCGAGAATACAACTTGTGGTCGGCAAATGAACGAATGAATGAGAAGACGCAACAATCAAAGGCATGAAAATTGGTGTATATAGGAACCCGACCATTAATAACCTCATATGGTGATCGTACGCCAAGAACAGGAGTGAGCAACCGATTTATGGTATAAGCGGTTGCAGCAAAGGCATCGGGGCCAGTGAGAGAGAAGGACATGAGAGTGAAATAACATAGGCAACCTCATATTAGCTATGTGGTGGTGCTTGCGCTCAACCTGACCGTTCTGCTCATAAGTATATGGGCAAGAAATCTGATGATGAATGCCCTTTTTCTGAAAGTGAGAGCGTAAGCGACCATTTACGAACTCAGTCCCTCCATCAATCTGAAACAACTTAATGGTGGAGAGAATTGGTTCTCCACAAAAGCCTCAAATTGGCAATAAGCATCCCAAAAGTCAGATTTGCGATGCAGTGCGTAAAACCACGAGAGTCAGAAATAATCATCAAGGAAAATGACATAGTAGGAGAAACCATCAGCAGATAAAATAGAAGAGGGCCCCCACAAATCACAATGAATCACATCAAGTACCCTAGCAGCACGTTTATTATTTGTATGAAAAGATAAACGTTTCACTTTAACCTTTTCACATACATAAAAAAGGGTGGGTTTAGGCAAAACCGATGAGAGAGATAAGCATCTAGAAGCACACAAACCAAAAATAATGGAATGCAGAACATAACCAAGTCTAGCATGACAGATTTCAAAAGACGCACGTGACTAATTTGATTCCACAGTAGACAATAAAGCATATGCATCGTAGTCTAAAACATAAAGCTCATTTTCACTATGACCGTGACCCAAGGTTTTACCAGTGATTTTGTGCTGAATAATAAATGAGTGATAATCATAGCAGACAACAGAGTTTAAATCTTGAGTTAATTTGCTAATCGAAAGCAAATATTTAGTGATACCAGGCACAATAAACACATCATAAAGAGACAAAGGCTTAGAAATCCAATAATCACCGACATAAGTAATATGGAGTTCATAATCATTACCAACAACAATGCGGTGAGAACCATCATAAGGTGTCACATGATCAACAACAGTGATAGACGATACCATATGTTTTGTAGCCCAGAATCTACAATCCATTTTGAACCAGGGTGCTGAAAATCTGATACACCATGAAAATGCGCCATACTGGAAAGGTGCAAAAGCAAAAATATGCTGACGGGCACGCAATGTAAGAATGAAAAATTTTGAGCAAGACAACTGCGCAATGCGCGGACCGCAGGTGAGCAAGCTGGCAAAAGACCAAAGGTGTCAGCAGTGAATGAGTGCGTGCGGTCACGCGTCAGAAAGGAATACGCGCCAGTGTGGGATACGTGGCTTCACGCACCCAGGAGATGTCTGCGTGTAGATGATTGTTTCTGAACTTTGCCTGAAACGAATTGGAGCCGCTGGACCTGAGAAGCTGAATTGGACGCTACCGGGGAAAATTGCCGCACCTGAGAAGCTGGACGCCGGAGAGAGGGATGATGACGGAGAGATTACTCCGTGGACTGTAAACTCAACCGAAGACGACGTTATCGGGGGAAATCGTGGACTGGACCGTCAGAATGCCGGAGATGATGATGGAAGACTCGTCGGAGACAGACACTAGAGAAGAACCTCGAGTGCCGGAAATAGTGGTTGGGAATTGGAGATGGTGCCCGGATTCCTGAGAGCTGAATAGGGATAATTGGAGGCCGCCGGAAGTCGCAGAAACTGGACCGGAAGTTTGCTGAAAAGGGAGGGAGAGGCGGCAGGGAAAAATAAAAAGATTAGGGTTTGGGTTTTAGGATCCGAACTTGCTCTAATATCATAAAAGAATGATTTATTGTAATCATCAAGTGTATTACTGACATGAATAAATAGACTACATAAGGAAAGCTAGTGCAAGTATAACTCTAGCCTAGTCAAAAAGTATTTTTATAATCAATCAAATAAAATCATAAACTTGATTTACTCTAACAGTAATGACCCCAAAGAAATCCATTGGTGGGATGAATAATGGTTGATATGGGTCCATCGCACGATTCGCAGCCATCAGTAGTAGTCTTAGTTTTACCTTTCAAGAGACGACGACAAGTAACGACAATAAAACGTTTAGGCAAAGAATGAGACCAATGCATCTCAGTAAAGAAGAGTTGTGATTCATCGTCCATGTCTCCATCAGGTTTGAAATTTGGTTTTACATAAATAGTTCATTAATGATTACCGTGTTTCAACATAGCCTATCTAATCAAGTATGCAATAAAGTAAAACATGAACACACGAAACTTGGTTATACAGTTCAGTGAAATCCACTTACATCTGCGGGGTCTGACCCAGTTAAGAATGAATCAACTAATCAGAAAGATACAGTACAAAATACACCATCCAATATACTTGTCTTGACTAATTGTAACACGTGAATTCTGCTAGCTCCCCTAGCTACCGATTCGCCTTGATCAGACTCCCTTTGACCTCAAAACTTTTTGTAACTGGATCTCCTCCTCCCGATGAATTAAGGTATACGAACTTTATCAACAATTTAAGTTCATGTTAGAACACAGACTAATGGCTCTAGAGAACTTCTCAAAAGATATGAAAATCTGAATGCAGATTTTCTTCAATTAAATCCATAAGTTAAACAACCGTGATGTCTTCTCCACATTTGTCTTCAAAAGATCCCGTTTCCAAATTTGCTTCTGAAGCATATCAAAATCTCACAAATAAATAGATTTTCCTTATCTTAATTATCCCATAATATTCCATAAATTCAATTCCATAATTATAGAAATTTTCCATAAATCCAATATGCTTCAATCACACGAACAATCATATATTGCGAAATCTTCCAACTTCCATAATATCCACGCAGTATTATTCATGCGGATAACATTTCTAAATCCCAGCTTTATATATGTTTCAACATGGAAAGTTTTGTGCACATGAAGTCTTATGCGAATATAATTCCTTCTCTACATAATATTCAGATTGCAATCAAATCCCTTAGAGATATGAATTGCCAAATCTAATCCCTTTAAGTAAGGAATTATATTATCTCATCCAAATCATAACCATAACTGAATATTCTCTTAATCAAATACAAATGGACAAGATATAAACTTCTCCGATTCCAACTTCAACAATTCCTTATATCACCGAAATTTCTTCTTTGATATTACAACACAATAGTACCATCTTTGCATAATTTTCCACAAATTGCCTACTAGATAAATATGGACTTTGCAAGGTTTCATGGCAGTAAAGTTGCAGTGTACACAAACTGCACGATCGAAGAACATGACGTGATCCAAAGCATCAACGAGCTCATAGTTTGTACCATTTTTCTTGTCGTAGTACTGCAATCTTGACGACAATACTCTGCCTCCTCCTCCTGGAAAGGGGTGTCATCTTCATCAATTGAGCTATACGTTTGCCACCTTTGCTTATATTTTCGATATCTAGTATATCCAAGAGATGCGACGCGAAACTGTTCTATCTGGCTTGCATCCATATTTCAATTCTTCCAATGTTGGTCCCAGATCCTTCAATTCTCTAGATTTATAGATTCAGAGCTTCTATTCCCCATATTTTTTTACGAAAATTTTGTATTCTACGATTAGGAAATTAGAGTAGAATGAGAGGATTTCGAGTCTTCGACCCTATACATTGGGGATTTCCTTCTTTTCTATCTCTAGGAAAAGTTGAATGGGCCCAAATCATCATCAGTCCAAATCTAGCTGGGTCAAAGTAATGTGGAAAAATGAAACTAGATGAGTGTTACATTCAGCCCATTAAACAGGGATAAGGAAGTCAAACTGTATGGATTGAAGGGTCATGAATTAGTTTGGATAACAAACTCCTAACGACAAAGTACAATTAATTCGTTAGGCATGGTTTTGAAGTAGCTCAACCAACTTGTGCAGTTTGATAGCTGAGGGAAATATATAAGGACGGAAGTGAAGAAAGGAGAGGCATCATGAATATTGTTTTGGAGTTCATAGCATAGTTTCTGATCTCATTATTCTCTTCTAAGCGTGCTACTTCTTCTTCTTGTTCAATATGTTTCCATCTTTCCTCATTCGTTTATGTAAATCTCTCAGTAATTATGAGTTTTCTACAGTAAATCAATAGAAATTTCCCCTTTTATCCTTCAACACACTTAAGGCTGTGACAAGTGGTATCAGAGCTGGTAAATTCTCGGCATAAAAAATGGCAAAAAACACCTGCAATAAGACTTTGGAGAACCGAATCAACGATATCGCAAGAGGTCAAAAATCAATTTGAGCTGCACAAATATCTGATCAATCTATACAACGCGCAGGTTTATGAAGCAATCAAAGAGAAGTGAATTTCAGTTTCACCTAAATTCTGAACCTTAATGCCAAGTTGTTTAACAGTTTGGTGTTGGAACACCAAGATTAGTTTGGTGTTAAACGCAAAACTAAACACGCAGTGCACACACAACTTGTTTACGCAGTTCGGTGCAAATACACCTACGTCTGCGGGGCCTTGCCCAGATCAGAAACCATTCACTAGAAAGCAGTCTTTAGTACAAGAAGCTTAACTTAAATACTAATCCATTGCTAACCTACAGAGTGAATGTTGTGAGCTCCCCTCACTGTCGATCCTACGCCGTTGAACCCTCACGATCAACACGTCTCCCTGGATCTCCTCCTCCCGAGGAATTAAGACTTCCTTGTTTCTGATCTTTAAGAACTTGGTCGGTTGATTTACGAACCTCCAAACAAACACGGCAGATCGCTCCAAAGTTCTCAACGTAGAGAATAACCGTAGAAGCGTCAATGATTGCGTTGTAATCTTCTTCACTTTATCCCATCGCAATCCTGCCTTGAATAGGCTTCTTTCCTTGTCGAACTTCTACCCCAAATAGACTTCTAGTCTAAGGAAAGATCTGATACTAATCTGGTATTTAAATGAACAATCCTGTTATCAATAGGACTTGTTCCATAATTAACTACTTAACCAATTCCTAACTATTACAGGAATATTCGTTTACCAGAATTAGATGACCACGAAATCAATCAATTATCTTCACAATATTCTGATCAGATCGCACAATTATATCCCATAATATACTCCTTAAATCGTGGACATCAACAATACAGCTGCTGGAAAACTGCTGGACAGCAGTGGTGTTCAAACACCATATCACCAGGATTCACTCAGTGGTGTTCAAACACCAGATTACCACTATTCACAATATGCCATACATAAGTCCAACTCCGGAGGACTTTACAATCTCCCCCTTGGCATATTGGTGAATTCATACCACATTAGCATAAACACCATAGAACCCCAGAAAACCAAGCAGCATAATAAATGTAGAATACCAGAATACCAGATAGCACAAATTACCATAAAATCAGCTAGCAATTCAATCAGACCACTAATATGACAAGAACTCCATAAAAGTCTTAATATTCTCCCCCTGAATTCATTAATATGACAAGAACACCAAAGAAAAATCAATCAGGCCAAAACATCAGTGCTCTCGGATTCATCACTGTCCGAATCTTCATCATCTGATCCATTTTCATTCGGAATTTCTGCCAACAGTGCTTCTCTCTCAGCCTCCAAATCTGCAAGCTCCCCCTGAATCTTGACTATCGCTGCCTGATGACGCTCAAGAATTTCTTGACACACTGTAGCTCTCGCCTCAATGGCTTTGAGCCGAGCTTCACCTTCATTCGAGCAACCCATTTCTGGAGGTGTCCATGGAAGATCCTTCACTATACGGCCACTCAAAGTCCTGAGGGTTGGCCTTAAAGCTTGGGTAGTTATAACTTCATCATTCTCCCTTGCAACCACTCCCCCTTTCAGCAGTACCATCGATATGATACAAGGATGAACCAAGGCTTCCTTCCGGGTCTTACGGGCACAGTCCATAATGTCATTGAATATCAACTTACCCAGATTGACTCGATGCCTCGCACCCAGACTATAAAGCAGAGTTGCCATTTCCTTGGTAACAATCGTGTTGTTTACCGAAGGAATCCAATTATGAACAGCTACTGTATACAGACAGTAATACCTGGAAGTCAGATTGGAAGCTGGTATTTGTTGTCTCCCAGCCAGTGGCCAAGTGCTTTCCACTCCTCCTGTTAACTCAATTGCCACCTCATCAAAATTTTCTGGGATTTGGTGTTGGAACACCGATTGAGTATTCTTGAGAGTGCCATGCTGCAAGCATCTATTCACTGCCTCAGGGGAGAATACAACTATCTTCCCTCTCACATAGACTCTATGAAACCACTGAGAGTTTTCATCTTCACAGTCTTCTTTCAGGTTCGAATAAAATTCCACCACCATTTGTTTATTATATTCAGCAAAACATGTAGCAGCTTTAATCAACTTGAGGTATCTGAGAAAATCAGAAAATCCACACTCTTCATACTTCTCAGCATCAGCCGGTCTTTCTGCTAGAATTCGTCTCACACTGATGAAGTCCAACTTTTCTTGGCACTCATTATCGTATAGTTCGTTGCTGATGGCCTTACTGACCTCAGGTGCAGGCAATACTTTGGGCTTTATTTTCTCCGCAGAGTTCTTCTTCCGTTCTGCCCTCAATCTCTTCAGCTTCTGTCCAATAGGTTCGTCACTATCATAACTGTCAGCTGTACCCCTGTCTCTGCATCGTTTTGATCTCCGAATTTTCTTACTTGCCGAGACCACACTCTCTTCAACAATCTCAGGCATCTGAGGTAAAGATCTGTCTTCAGATGTAAACGGTGTTTCAACACCATCTTGCTGCCTTCTCCTCTTAAGTCCCTGAGCTGGACTTTTCTTTAGTGGTGTTTCAACATCACTCCCAAACATCTCAGCAATTTTCTGCTCCTCAGTCAGATCCTCTCCTGGTGTTGGAATACCAGTATCCTGCATTACAGTATCTTCTTCCACAGCCAGACACTCTGCATTGTCAGTTGCAGAGTTTAATTTTTCACTTTCTGGCATATCTGCATCTTCTCTTTTATCCTCAGCCACATCTTCATCACCTTCTTTCTCAGAACCTGATCCAAGAAATGCTGCCAGAGCCTCTTCGGATCTCATGAATGTTGCCAGAGCCTCATCCAGCGAAGAAGCATCTCCTGGTTCATTCATCGGGGTTTCCTCTGTATCAACTCTCTCAGTACACCCTTCTTCTTCTTCACTGTCACTAATCTCCAAAACCGGAACAGGCAAATTTCTGAGTGACTCTTGAGTCTGATTCAGGGACTCATCAACACAAACCATCTCCATAGCTACATCAGTGGATTTCACCACTTTTATCCAGGGCTGAATCACAGCATCATCACCCAATTGTCTGAGAATAGGCCTGTGCAGGGACCCTATCCGTGTATAGATAGTAAAATATTGACCTAATTCATCTCCAACTTTATACTGTTCACCGAAGTCTACTCCAACTAGTTTGGCATTATAGTCACTAATCTCCTTAATTTCTCCTATACCACCAGTCAACAATTCCTCAAGCTTAAATTTGTTAATCTTGCCACGCAAATTTTCATACTTTCTAAGGTCTACATAACCCCTGTTCTGCACCATCCACTCTATGAAATCAAGAACAGAGCTAAAATACATTCCATCATATACGAAAGAATGATCAAACCTAGCTTTCCGTCTCTGAACTTTTCCACCCCACTTGGCTAGTGTCTGCACTCGATCTCCACACAGCTCGTCCACATTCGCATCCAAATCGAGCTCTTCAAATCGCGGATTCTCCGGCACCCGCACCTTGACAAATTCTCGGACCATCTTCTTGAACTTGGAGCTCGCCATTGTTACAGGGTTTTGAGTGGGTTACAAAAATTGAGGGTTTGGCAACTGTTTCTGATGAACAGGGAGCTGTGAGCTATGAGGAAGATGAACAGTCGAGTGTTTGAGTTTGTGTGGGAATCAATTTGTCACTTTCTCCTTTTTCCCCCCTTTTTCCGAAACCCAAAAGACCTTCTATTTTCCTTTCCTTCTGAATCCAAGCCTAGGCCCAATAAGTTTTCTTTCGGCCCAGCTGATTTTTCTCCCTCTGAAGTCCTCGGTGTTTGAACACCACTTCACAAATTTTTGGTATTTTCGGTTTTTCATTTTTTTTGTTCTTTTTCACCATATTAACTAAGAAACAAATCAACAGTAAATAATACAATAGAAAGTACAGATCATAGTACCTCACATTCGACAGACACCCAAGTGTTGTCTGAGTACTTCAAACGTCTCACCATCCAGAGGTTTTGTAAAGATATCGGCCAGTTGTTCAGCTGTTGGCACATACTGGACTGTAACTTCTTCTTTTTCAACCAAGTCCCTAATAAAATGATGACGAATATCAATGTGCTTCGTCCTCGAATGTTGCACAGGATTCCTGGAAATATCAATAGCGCTTTTATTATCACACAGCACTGTCAGACTCACATCATCAAACCCATAATCTCTCATCATCTGCTTCATCCACAATAGTTGTGCACAACAACTCCCAGCAGCTAAATACTCTGCTTCAGCCGTAGACAAAGATATGGAGTTCTGCTTTTTGCTATACCAGCTGACTAGATTCGATCCAGCAAAGAAACATCCACCTGTAGTACTCTTACGATCATCAGCATTCCCAGCCCAGTCTGAATCACTGAATCCTACTAACTGTGAATCCTTGTTTCGAGAAAACCATACTCCATACTCCACTGTTCCACTTATATACCGAATAATCCTCTTCACTGCCGACATATGTGATTCCTTTGGATCTGCTTGATAGCGAGCACAAATACCAACACTCAAACAAATGTCTGGTCTACTTGCTGTTAAGTACAACAGGCTCCCAATCATACTCCTGTACATTTTCTGATCAACACTTTGTCCATGCTCATCTTTTGTCAGTTTATCAGTAGTAGCCATTGGAGTGCGTATTGCTTTTGCGCTTGTAAGTCCAAATCTCTTGATCAAGTTTTCAGCATACTTCTGTTGATTGATGAAGAGACCATTCTTCTCCTGAATAACTTGCAATCCCAGAAAATATGACAGTTTCCCTACCATACTCATTTCGAATTCATTAGTCATTAAATCAACAAACTCCTTTAACAGGACTGAAGAGGTGGATCCAAACACAATATCATCTACATAAATCTGTGCAATCAGAATGTTTGAACCTCTGTGTAATACGAACAGAGTCCGATCTACTCCCCCCCGAGCATGGTATGAGCGACTGACAACCTTTCTGTAAAGTCCTCCGGAGTTGGACTTATGTATGGCATATTGTGAATAGTGGTAATCTGGTGTTTGAACACCACTGAGTGAATCCTGGTGATATGGTGTTTGAACACCACTGCTGTCCAGCAGTTTTCCAGCAGCTGTATTGTTGATGTCCACGATTTCAGGAGTATATTATGGGATATAATTGTGCGATCTGATCAGAATATTGTGAAGATAATTGATTGATTTCGTGGTCATCTAATTCTGGTAAACGAATATTCCTGTAATAGTTAGGAATTGGTTAAGTAGTTAATTATGGAACAAGTCCTATTGATAACAGGATTGTTCATTTAAATACCAGATTAGTATCAGATCTTTCCTTAGACTAGAAGTCTATTTGGGGTAGAAGTTCGACAAGGAAAGAAGTCTATTCAAGGCAGGATTGCGATGGGATAAAGTGAAGAAGATTACAACGCAATCATTGACGCTTCTACGGTTATTCTCTACGTTGAGAACTTTGGAGCGATCTGCCGTGTTTGTTTGGAGGTTCGTAAATCAACCGACCAAGTTCTTAAAGATCAGAAACAAGGAAGTCTTAATTCCTCGGGAGGAGGAGATCCAGGGAGACGTGTTGATCGTGAGGGTTCAACGGCGTAGGATCGACAGTGAGGGGAGCTCACAACATTCACTCTGTAGGTTAGCAATGGATTAGTATTTAAGTTAAGCTTCTTGTACTAAAGACTGCTTTCTAGTGAATGGTTTCTGATCTGGGCAAGGCCCCGCAGACGTAGGTGTATTTGCACCGAACTGCGTAAACAAGTTGTGTGTGCACTGCGTGTTTAGTTTTGCGTTTAACACCAAACTAATCTTGGTGTTCCAACACCAAACTGTTAAACAACTTGGCATTAAGGTTCAGAATTTAGGTGAAACTGAAATTCAATTGGTATCAGAGCTTGGCACTTGCTGACCCCTATACAGGGAGAGTGAGATCAGGTTTCACCATGGCACCAAAGGAGGGGGCATCAGTCACGCGACCACCATTGCTGGAACAAGGAAATTATGCTTACTGGAAGGCTCGTATGAAAGTATTCATTGGAGCTCTAGATGATCAAGCTTGGAACTATGTCATAAATCAATACACTCCACCTGCTAGTGACACAACTGAAGGATCAAGCTCCACTGCCACTAAACCATTCTCTAGGTATTCCACCGAGGAGCATAAGGCGCACGTGTCCAACTCAAAAGCATTGAATGCCATCTTTACGGCTGTGGACGAAGATCAGTTTAAAATGATTTCGAACTGTGAGACTGCAAAGGAAGCATGGGATGTGTTACAAATTTACCATGAGGGAACAAGCTCTGTAAGAGAATCAAAGCTGCAGTATTACACGACCAAATTCGAAGAGTTGAAGATGCGTGAAGATGAAACTATCTCCGAGTTTAATGGACGAGTCCGAGATATTGCAAACAAGGCGTTTCAGTTTGGCAAAAAGTACAAAGATCAAAAACTTGTAAGGAAAGTGTTGAGGGCATTACCTCCACGTTTCAACATGAAGGTCACGGCAATAAATGAAAATGGAAGGATAGGAACAATGACACTTGATGAACTTATGGGATCTCTGGAATCGTATGAAATGGAGATGTTGCAAACTAAAACGGGGAAGAAAGAAATGGCGTTTTCAAGCACAAACACTGGAAAGGTTGATTATTCTACAGATAATGAAGAGACGGATGAAATTGCAAACATAACCAGGAATTTCTCCAGATTTATGAAGAAGATGAGCAGGAAACCACAAGAAAAGTCAAGTGGGAGCAAAAATCTGAATGCAAACTCCACTCCACGATTTGGTCAATCTACTGGTGTTGAAACACCAAAATTCAAATCAGTAAATCCGAACCTGAATAGAAGAATCCAGTGCAGAGAGTGTGAAGGTTTTGGACACATACAAGCTGAGTGTGCCAATACACTCAAAAGACAAGGAAAGTCATATACCACAACCTGGAGTGATGATGATGGAGGAGATGATGTTAAGGATGAAGATGAGTATACAAATCATGTTGCTTTTGGGGTGTCAATGGTGGAGGTAGACAACTTCTGTAAAGAAAGTCTCAGTGTGCTGAATGAAGAAGAGATCTGTAGCTCAGATGAAGAAAATAGAAGCGTTAGTGATGAAGACATTCGCAAAGAAAGCATGGAGATGTACAAAATGTGGTTAAAAGTGGCAGATGAAAACAAAGAACTCAAGGCTGAAAACAAGAAGCTAAGTGAGAATGCTAAAGTATATGCATGCGAAAAGGAAGAGGCGACTCGAGATCTGGAAAAACTCAAGAAGGAATTTGCTGTAGTGGTGCAACGAGCAGAGGAGGCAGAACAATCCATTAGACGCCTCAATACTGGGAAAGCTAAACTCGAAGAATGTCTAAGGATGGGACAGACGAGCAAATTTGGCATTGGCTATGAAAGGACAGTGAAAGAAGGAAATCATCAGACAGATCAAAATGCATCAGCTCCGAGAATAATTGAGAAGCATGGTTCAACAAAAAGAGTCAGACGATGCGGATACTGTGGAGTTCAAGGTCATGTGACAAACAGATGTTTTAGACTGATGAGAACCCTGTCTGTCAACACAGAATATCGAGGCATGCACACCAACCCATATCGATGTTTCAACACCAGTCCAGTTCGAGGTTTCAACACCAACTTGGAACATAAAACGCACAAATTCAACACTGGAGGATACAAAACTGGATCTTTCAACGCACGGGTTAATCTGAATCCGCAACAAGTCATTCGACCAGTACGCCAGGTATGGGTTCCAAAATCTCGAAATGTTTGTTTTTCTAGTTTTGTATGTTTTGGAGCACATACAGGTACCTCGTGGTATTTTGATAGTGCGTGCTCAAGGCACATGACTGGCGTTCCTGAATTCTTGCAAAAATTCAAACCTGGATTTGGTGGACATGTTAAATTTGGTGATGGAAAACGGAGCAGAATAATTGGCAAGGGTGAGTTGGCGATTAAAGGACTCCCTGTGTTTCAAGATGTATTGCTTGTGGAAGGTCTGAAGGCTAATCTATTGAGCATCAGCCATCTATGTGACGATGATATGACAGTTAACTTTGACAAAGGAAAATGTATTGTTAACCATGGGACTGGAGTATTCACTGGAACAAGGTCAATAGATAATTGTTATTTGCTCGATCAAGATGTGACATGCTTGAGCTCGAAGAAGGAAGACAGCAATCTATGGCACAGAAAATTGGGACATATAAATTACAAATCTCTGGCACGTATTTCCAGACTGAATGCAGTCAGAGGTATTCCTGAAATCGGTGAAAGCAAGGAGGTTGTGTGTGGCTCATGTAAAGAAGGAAAGCAAATTCGGATCCCACATCACGCTGTTCATGATGTTTCAACGTCAAGACTGTTGGAGCTTCTACATATGGACTTAGTGGGGCCGATCAATACACCCAGTGTTGCAGGGAAGAAGTACATTTTTGTGTGTGTGGACGACTTCTCGAGGTATACTTGGGTATCTTTTCTCAAAGAGAAGTCAGAGGCAGCTGCAGTTTTCGAGACCTTGGTGTACAAATTACACGTAGAAAAGGGATCTACTCAGGCAAGAATTGCCCGTATCAGAAGTGATCATGGAAAGGAGTTTGAAAACTCTAGGTTTAATGACATCTGTAAGACACTCGGTATACACCACGAGTTCTCTGCTCCCATCACACCGCAACAAAATGGTATAGTTGAAAGGAAGAATCGAACACTGCAGGAAATGGCCAGAGCAATGTTAGCCGAAAAGAAAATTCATTCTAAATACTGGGCTGAGGCGCTTCATACAGCATGCTACACCATCAACAGAGTATATTTGCGTCCATTTACTGAGAAGACACCGTATGAGATTTGGAAAGGGAAGAAACCTGATGTGTCGTATTTCCATGTTTTTGGCAGTAAGTGTTATATTCTAAAAGATCGTGAGCCGTTAGCTAAGTTTGAATCTAGAAGTGATGTCGGGATATTCTTGGGATATTCTCCCACCAGTCGAGCATACCGAGTGCTTAATCAACGTACTGGAACGGTCATGGAATCTATTAATGTGGTGGTAGATGATTCTGAGGATGACAGAGTTGGAGAAGGTGAAGTGCTGGAACCAGTGTTCCCTACCGGTGTTGAAACACCAACATCGTCAACTGGTGTTGAAACACCAGAAACCGAGACACCTGAATCGGAACAGCGTCCGTCCAGACAAATGCAACTTCGGGATCAACCTCGTGTAAATTACAGGGAATTGGCAGGATTATCTTGTTTCATATCACTCACGGAGCCGAAGAATTATAAAGAGGCTTTGCTCGATGAATATTGGATCTCTGCTATGCAAGAAGAATTACAGCAATTCGAAAGAAACAATGTTTGGGTTCTTACTCAACGACCTGCAAATGTCAATGTGATCGGTACCAAGTGGATTTTCAAAAATAAATCTGATGCCGATGGTAATATCACAAGGAATAAAGCACGCCTAGTTGCTCAAGGATACACGCAAGTCGAAGGAATAGATTTTGATGAGACTTTTGCACCTGTAGCCAGATTGGAGTCAATCAGACTGTTGTTGGCTGTGTCGTGCATTCTGGACTTTACTCTTTTCCAGATGGATGTCAAGAGTGCATTCTTGAATGGGGTCATGAAGGAGGAGGTGTATGTGGAGCAACCTAAAGGGTTTGAAGATCCACAGTTTCCTGATTTTGTCTATCGGTTGAATAAGGCACTATATGGCCTCAAGCAGGCCCCCCGAGCATGGTATGAGCGACTGACAACCTTTCTGATTAAAAAGGGCTATCGTCGAGGGGGAGTAGATCGGACTCTGTTCGTATTACACAGAGGTTCAAACATTCTGATTGCACAGATTTATGTAGATGATATTGTGTTTGGATCCACCTCTTCAGTCCTGTTAAAGGAGTTTGTTGATTTAATGACTAATGAATTCGAAATGAGTATGGTAGGGAAACTGTCATATTTTCTGGGATTGCAAGTTATTCAGGAGAAGAATGGTCTCTTCATCAATCAACAGAAGTATGCTGAAAACTTGATCAAGAGATTTGGACTTACAAGCGCAAAAGCAATACGCACTCCAATGGCTACTACTGATAAACTGACAAAAGATGAGCATGGACAAAGTGTTGATCAGAAAATGTACAGGAGTATGATTGGGAGCCTGTTGTACTTAACAGCAAGTAGACCAGACATTTGGTTGAGTGTTGGTATTTGTGCTCGCTATCAAGCAGATCCAAAGGAATCACATATGTCGGCAGTGAAGAGGATTATTCGGTATATAAGTGGAACAGTGGAGTATGGAGTATGGTTTTCTCGAAACAAGGATTCACAGTTAGTAGGATTCAGTGATTCAGACTGGGCTGGGAATGCTGATGATCGTAAGAGTACTACAGGTGGATGTTTCTTTGCTGGATCGAATCTAGTCAGCTGGTATAGCAAAAAGCAGAACTCCATATCTTTGTCTACGGCTGAAGCAGAGTATTTAGCTGCTGGGAGTTGTTGTGCACAACTATTGTGGATGAAGCAGATGATGAGAGATTATGGGTTTGATGATGTGAGTCTGACAGTGCTGTGTGATAATAAAAGCGCTATTGATATTTCCAGGAATCCTGTGCAACATTCGAGGACGAAGCACATTGATATTCGTCATCATTTTATTAGGGACTTGGTTGAAAAAGAAGAAGTTACAGTCCAGTATGTGCCAACAGCTGAACAACTGGCCGATATCTTTACAAAACCTCTGGATGGTGAGACGTTTGAAGTACTCAGACAACACTTGGGTGTCTGTCGAATGTGAGGTACTATGATCTGTACTTTCTATTGTATTATTTACTGTTGATTTGTTTCTTAGTTAATATGGTGAAAAAGAAAAAAAAATGAAAAACCGAAAATACCAAAAATTTGTGAAGTGGTGTTTAAACACCGAGGACTTCAGAGGGAGAAAAATCAGCTGGGCCGAAAGAAAACTTATTGGGCCTAGGCTTGGATTCAGAAGGAAAGGAAAATAGAAGGTCTTTTGGGTTTCGGAAAAAGGGGGGAAAAAGGAGAAAGTGACAAATTGATTCCCACACAAACTCAAACACTCGACTGTTCATCTTCCTCATAGCTCACAGCTCCCTGTTCATCAGAAACAGTTGCCAAACCCTCAATTTTTGTAACCCACTCAAAACCCTGTAACAATGGCGAGCTCCAAGTTCAAGAAGATGGTCCGAGAATTTGTCAAGGTGCGGGTGCCGGAGAATCCGCGATTTGAAGAGCTCGATTTGGATGCGAATGTGGACGAGCTGTGTGGAGATCGAGTGCAGACACTAGCCAAGTGGGGTGGAAAAGTTCAGAGACGGAAAGCTAGGTTTGATCATTCTTTCGTCTATGATGGAATGTATTTTAGCTCTGTTCTTGATTTCATAGAGTGGATGGTGCAGAACAGGGGTTATGTAGACCTTAGAAAGTATGAAAATTTGCGTGGCAAGATTAACAAATTTAAGCTTGAGGAATTGTTGACTGGTGGTATAGGAGAAATTAAGGAGATTAGTGACTATAATGCCAAACTAGTTGGAGTAGACTTCGGTGAACAGTATAAAGTTGGAGATGAATTAGGCCAATATTTTACTATCTATACACGGATAGGGTCCCTGCACAGGCCTATTCTCAGACAATTGGGTGATGATGCTGTGATTCAGCCCTGGATAAAAGTGGTGAAATCCACTGATGTAGCTATGGAGATGGTTTGTGTTGATGAGTCCCTGAATCAGACTCAAGAGTCACTCAGAAATTTGCCTGTTCCGGTTTTGGAGATTAGTGACAGTGAAGAAGAAGAAGGGTGTACTGAGAGAGTTGATACAGAGGAAACCCCGATGAATGAACCAGGAGATGCTTCTTCGCTGGATGAGGCTCTGGCAACATTCATGAGATCCGAGGAGGCTCTGGCAGCATTTCTTGGATCAGGTTCTGAGAAAGAAGGTGATGAAGATGTGGCTGAGGATAAAAGAGAAGATGCAGATATGCCAGAAAGTGAAAAATTAAACTCTGCAACTGACAATGCAGAGTGTCTGGCTGTGGAAGAAGATACTGTAATGCAGGATACTGGTATTCCAACACCAGGAGAGGATCTGACTGAGGAGCAGAAAATTGCTGAGATGTTTGGGAGTGATGTTGAAACACCACTAAAGAAAAGTCCAGCTCAGGGACTTAAGAGGAGAAGGCAGCAAGATGGTGTTGAAACACCGTTTACATCTGAAGACAGATCTTTGCCTCAGATGCCTGAGATTGTTGAAGAGAGTGTGGTCTCGGCAAGTAAGAAAATTCGGAGATCAAAACGATGCAGAGACAGGGGTACAGCTGACAGTTATGATAGTGACGAACCTATTGGACAGAAGCTGAAGAGATTGAGGGCAGAACGGAAGAAGAACTCTGCGGAGAAAATAAAGCCCAAAGTATTGCCTGCACCTGAGGTCAGTAAGGCCATCAGCAACGAACTATACGATAATGAGTGCCAAGAAAAGTTGGACTTCATCAGTGTGAGACGAATTCTAGCAGAAAGACCGGCTGATGCTGAGAAGTATGAAGAGTGTGGATTTTCTGATTTTCTCAGATACCTCAAGTTGATTAAAGCTGCTACATGTTTTGCTGAATATAATAAACAAATGGTGGTGGAATTTTATTCGAACCTGAAAGAAGACTGTGAAGATGAAGACTCTCAGTGGTTTCATAGAGTCTATGTGAGAGGGAAGATAGTTGTATTCTCCCCTGAGGCAGTGAATAGATGCTTGCAGCATGGCACTCTCAAGAATACTCAATCGGTGTTCCAACACCAAATCCCAGAAAATTTTGATGAGGTGGCAATTGAGTTAACAGGAGGAGTGGAAAGCACTTGGCCACTGGCTGGGAGACAACAAATACCAGCTTCCAATCTGACTTCCAGGTATTACTGTCTGTATACAGTAGCTGTTCATAATTGGATTCCTTCGGTAAACAACACGATTGTTACCAAGGAAATGGCAACTCTGCTTTATAGTCTGGGTGCGAGGCATCGAGTCAATCTGGGTAAGTTGATATTCAATGACATTATGGACTGTGCCCGTAAGACCCGGAAGGAAGCCTTGGTTCATCCTTGTATCATATCGATGGTACTGCTGAAAGGGGGAGTGGTTGCAAGGGAGAATGATGAAGTTATAACTACCCAAGCTTTAAGGCCAACCCTCAGGACTTTGAGTGGCCGTATAGTGAAGGATCTTCCATGGACACCTCCAGAAATGGGTTGCTCGAATGAAGGTGAAGCTCGGCTCAAAGCCATTGAGGCGAGAGCTACAGTGTGTCAAGAAATTCTTGAGCGTCATCAGGCAGCGATAGTCAAGATTCAGGGGGAGCTTGCAGATTTGGAGGCTGAGAGAGAAGCACTGTTGGCAGAAATTCCGAATGAAAATGGATCAGATGATGAAGATTCGGACAGTGATGAATCCGAGAGCACTGATGTTTTGGCCTGATTGATTTTTTTTGGTGTTCTTGTCATATTAATGAATTCAGGGGGAGAATATTAAGACTTTTATGGTGTTCTTGTCATATTAGTGGTCTGATTGAATTGCTAGCTGATTTTATGGTAATTTGTGCTATCTGGTATTCTGGTATTCTACATTTATTATGCTGCTTGGTTTTCTGGGGTTCTATGGTGTTTATGCTAATGTGGTATGAATTCACCAATATGCCAAGGGGGAGATTGTAAAGTCCTCCGGAGTTGGACTTATGTATGGCATATTGTGAATAGTGGTAATCTGGTGTTTGAACACCACTGAGTGAATCCTGGTGATATGGTGTTTGAACACCACTGCTGTCCAGCAGTTTTCCAGCAGCTGTATTGTTGATGTCCACGATTTCAGGAGTATATTATGGGATATAATTGTGCGATCTGATCAGAATATTGTGAAGATAATTGATTGATTTCGTGGTCATCTAATTCTGGTAAACGAATATTCCTGTAATAGTTAGGAATTGGTTAAGTAGTTAATTATGGAACAAGTCCTATTGATAACAGGATTGTTCATTTAAATACCAGATTAGTATCAGATCTTTCCTTAGACTAGAAGTCTATTTGGGGTAGAAGTTCGACAAGGAAAGAAGTCTATTCAAGGCAGGATTGCGATGGGATAAAGTGAAGAAGATTACAACGCAATCATTGACGCTTCTACGGTTATTCTCTACGTTGAGAACTTTGGAGCGATCTGCCGTGTTTGTTTGGAGGTTCGTAAATCAACCGACCAAGTTCTTAAAGATCAGAAACAAGGAAGTCTTAATTCCTCGGGAGGAGGAGATCCAGGGAGACGTGTTGATCGTGAGGGTTCAACGGCGTAGGATCGACAGTGAGGGGAGCTCACAACATTCACTCTGTAGGTTAGCAATGGATTAGTATTTAAGTTAAGCTTCTTGTACTAAAGACTGCTTTCTAGTGAATGGTTTCTGATCTGGGCAAGGCCCCGCAGACGTAGGTGTATTTGCACCGAACTGCGTAAACAAGTTGTGTGTGCACTGCGTGTTTAGTTTTGCGTTTAACACCAAACTAATCTTGGTGTTCCAACACCAAACTGTTAAACAACTTGGCATTAAGGTTCGCTCATACCATGCTCGGGGGGCCTGCTTGAGGCCATATAGTGCCTTATTCAACCGATAGACAAAATCAGGAAACTGTGGATCTTCAAACCCTTTAGGTTGCTCCACATACACCTCCTCCTTCACGACCCCATTCAAGAATGCACTCTTGACATCCATCTGGAAAAGAGTAAAGTCCAGAATGCACGACACAGCCAACAACAGTCTGATTGACTCCAATCTGGCTACAGGTGCAAAAGTCTCATCAAAATCTATTCCTTCGACTTGCGTGTATCCTTGAGCAACTAGGCGTGCTTTATTCCTTGTGATATTACCATCGGCATCAGATTTATTTTTGAAAATCCACTTGGTACCGATCACATTGACATTTGCAGGTCGTTGAGTAAGAACCCAAACATTGTTTCTTTCGAATTGCTGTAATTCTTCTTGCATAGCAGAGATCCAATATTCATCGAGCAAAGCCTCTTTATAATTCTTCGGCTCCGTGAGTGATATGAAACAAGATAATCCTGCCAATTCCCTGTAATTTACACGAGGTTGATCCCGAAGTTGCATTTGTCTGGACGGACGCTGTTCCGATTCAGGTGTCTCGGTTTCTGGTGTTTCAACACCAGTTGACGATGTTGGTGTTTCAACACCGGTAGGGAACACTGGTTCCAGCACTTCACCTTCTCCAACTCTGTCATCCTCAGAATCATCTACCACCACATTAATAGATTCCATGACCGTTCCAGTACGTTGATTAAGCACTCGGTATGCTCGACTGGTGGGAGAATATCCCAAGAATATCCCGACATCACTTCTAGATTCAAACTTAGCTAACGGCTCACGATCTTTTAGAATATAACACTTACTGCCAAAAACATGGAAATACGACACATCAGGTTTCTTCCCTTTCCAAATCTCATACGGTGTCTTCTCAGTAAATGGACGCAAATATACTCTGTTGATGGTGTAGCATGCTGTATGAAGCGCCTCAGCCCAGTATTTAGAATGAATTTTCTTTTCGGCTAACATTGCTCTGGCCATTTCCTGCAGTGTTCGATTCTTCCTTTCAACTATACCATTTTGTTGCGGTGTGATGGGAGCAGAGAACTCGTGGTGTATACCGAGTGTCTTACAGATGTCATTAAACCTAGAGTTTTCAAACTCCTTTCCATGATCACTTCTGATACGGGCAATTCTTGCCTGAGTAGATCCCTTTTCTACGTGTAATTTGTACACCAAGGTCTCGAAAACTTCAGCTGCCTCTGACTTCTCTTTGAGAAAAGATACCCAAGTATACCTCGAGAAGTCGTCCACACACACAAAAATGTACTTCTTCCCTGCAACACTGGGTGTATTGATCGGCCCCATTAAGTCCATATGTAGAAGCTCCAACAGTCTTGACGTTGAAACATCATGAACAGCGTGATGTGGGATCCGAATTTGCTTTCCTTCTTTACATGAGCCACACACAACCTCCTTGCTTTCACCGATTTCAGGAATACCTCTGACTGCATTCAGTCTGGAAATACGTGCCAGAGATTTGTAATTTATATGTCCCAATTTTCTGTGCCATAGATTGCTGTCTTCCTTCTTCGAGCTCAAGCATGTCACATCTTGATCGAGCAAATAACAATTATCTATTGACCTTGTTCCAGTGAATACTCCAGTCCCATGGTTAACAATACATTTTCCTTTGTCAAAGTTAACTGTCATATCATCGTCACATAGATGGCTGATGCTCAATAGATTAGCCTTCAGACCTTCCACAAGCAATACATCTTGAAACACAGGGAGTCCTTTAATCGCCAACTCACCCTTGCCAATTATTCTGCTCCGTTTTCCATCACCAAATTTAACATGTCCACCAAATCCAGGTTTGAATTTTTGCAAGAATTCAGGAACGCCAGTCATGTGCCTTGAGCACGCACTATCAAAATACCACGAGGTACCTGTATGTGCTCCAAAACATACAAAACTAGAAAAACAAACATTTCGAGATTTTGGAACCCATACCTGGCGTACTGGTCGAATGACTTGTTGCGGATTCAGATTAACCCGTGCGTTGAAAGATCCAGTTTTGTATCCTCCAGTGTTGAATTTGTGCGTTTTATGTTCCAAGTTGGTGTTGAAACCTCGAACTGGACTGGTGTTGAAACATCGATATGGGTTGGTGTGCATGCCTCGATATTCTGTGTTGACAGACAGGGTTCTCATCAGTCTAAAACATCTGTTTGTCACATGACCTTGAACTCCACAGTATCCGCATCGTCTGACTCTTTTTGTTGAACCATGCTTCTCAATTATTCTCGGAGCTGATGCATTTTGATCTGTCTGATGATTTCCTTCTTTCACTGTCCTTTCATAGCCAATGCCAAATTTGCTCGTCTGTCCCATCCTTAGACATTCTTCGAGTTTAGCTTTCCCAGTATTGAGGCGTCTAATGGATTGTTCTGCCTCCTCTGCTCGTTGCACCACTACAGCAAATTCCTTCTTGAGTTTTTCCAGATCTCGAGTCGCCTCTTCCTTTTCGCATGCATATACTTTAGCATTCTCACTTAGCTTCTTGTTTTCAGCCTTGAGTTCTTTGTTTTCATCTGCCACTTTTAACCACATTTTGTACATCTCCATGCTTTCTTTGCGAATGTCTTCATCACTAACGCTTCTATTTTCTTCATCTGAGCTACAGATCTCTTCTTCGTTCAGCACACTGAGACTTTCTTTACAGAAGTTGTCTACCTCCACCATTGACACCCCAAAAGCAACATGATTTGTATACTCATCTTCATCCTTAACATCATCTCCTCCATCATCATCACTCCAGGTTGTGGTATATGACTTTCCTTGTCTTTTGAGTGTATTGGCACACTCAGCTTGTATGTGTCCAAAACCTTCACACTCTCTGCACTGGATTCTTCTATTCAGGTTCGGATTTACTGATTTGAATTTTGGTGTTTCAACACCAGTAGATTGACCAAATCGTGGAGTGGAGTTTGCATTCAGATTTTTGCTCCCACTTGACTTTTCTTGTGGTTTCCTGCTCATCTTCTTCATAAATCTGGAGAAATTCCTGGTTATGTTTGCAATTTCATCCGTCTCTTCATTATCTGTAGAATAATCAACCTTTCCAGTGTTTGTGCTTGAAAACGCCATTTCTTTCTTCCCCGTTTTAGTTTGCAACATCTCCATTTCATACGATTCCAGAGATCCCATAAGTTCATCAAGTGTCATTGTTCCTATCCTTCCATTTTCATTTATTGCCGTGACCTTCATGTTGAAACGTGGAGGTAATGCCCTCAACACTTTCCTTACAAGTTTTTGATCTTTGTACTTTTTGCCAAACTGAAACGCCTTGTTTGCAATATCTCGGACTCGTCCATTAAACTCGGAGATAGTTTCATCTTCACGCATCTTCAACTCTTCGAATTTGGTCGTGTAATACTGCAGCTTTGATTCTCTTACAGAGCTTGTTCCCTCATGGTAAATTTGTAACACATCCCATGCTTCCTTTGCAGTCTCACAGTTCGAAATCATTTTAAACTGATCTTCGTCCACAGCCGTAAAGATGGCATTCAATGCTTTTGAGTTGGACACGTGCGCCTTATGCTCCTCGGTGGAATACCTAGAGAATGGTTTAGTGGCAGTGGAGCTTGATCCTTCAGTTGTGTCACTAGCAGGTGGAGTGTATTGATTTATGACATAGTTCCAAGCTTGATCATCTAGAGCTCCAATGAATACTTTCATACGAGCCTTCCAGTAAGCATAATTTCCTTGTTCCAGCAATGGTGGTCGCGTGACTGATGCCCCCTCCTTTGGTGCCATGGTGAAACCTGATCTCACTCTCCCTGTATAGGGGTCAGCAAGTGCCAAGCTCTGATACCAATTGAATTTCAGTTTCACCTAAATTCTGAACCTTAATGCCAAGTTGTTTAACAGTTTGGTGTTGGAACACCAAGATTAGTTTGGTGTTAAACGCAAAACTAAACACGCAGTGCACACACAACTTGTTTACGCAGTTCGGTGCAAATACACCTACGTCTGCGGGGCCTTGCCCAGATCAGAAACCATTCACTAGAAAGCAGTCTTTAGTACAAGAAGCTTAACTTAAATACTAATCCATTGCTAACCTACAGAGTGAATGTTGTGAGCTCCCCTCACTGTCGATCCTACGCCGTTGAACCCTCACGATCAACACGTCTCCCTGGATCTCCTCCTCCCGAGGAATTAAGACTTCCTTGTTTCTGATCTTTAAGAACTTGGTCGGTTGATTTACGAACCTCCAAACAAACACGGCAGATCGCTCCAAAGTTCTCAACGTAGAGAATAACCGTAGAAGCGTCAATGATTGCGTTGTAATCTTCTTCACTTTATCCCATCGCAATCCTGCCTTGAATAGGCTTCTTTCCTTGTCGAACTTCTACCCCAAATAGACTTCTAGTCTAAGGAAAGATCTGATACTAATCTGGTATTTAAATGAACAATCCTGTTATCAATAGGACTTGTTCCATAATTAACTACTTAACCAATTCCTAACTATTACAGGAATATTCGTTTACCAGAATTAGATGACCACGAAATCAATCAATTATCTTCACAATATTCTGATCAGATCGCACAATTATATCCCATAATATACTCCTTAAATCGTGGACATCAACAATACAGCTGCTGGAAAACTGCTGGACAGCAGTGGTGTTCAAACACCATATCACCAGGATTCACTCAGTGGTGTTCAAACACCAGATTACCACTATTCACAATATGCCATACATAAGTCCAACTCCGGAGGACTTTACAAGAAGTATAAGGTGTTGAGCACTGACATCGATACAAGGTTGATGCGACAAGATGAAATCTAGATGGATCAGTGGAGGAAGTTTCAAGAAGCACAAACAAAAGAGTCTACTGCAACGAGAGAGCTATTGATGAAGTATATTCAAGGAGATCGAACGCAAAAGTCAAATGCCATGGAGGTGGGGAGTTCTTCATCGGAAACGCAAAATAACACACTAGATTGGAGACGCATGGAGGAGATTGGACCTCCACACATATTTCAAAAAAATCACCAGGAAGGGAAAGAATCGCGTAACTGGAGAAGTAAAATAGAAAGAAGCACTGGTATGAATAGACAGAAAATTGAACTTACAATTTTCTCTGGAGAAAAACTTAAGGAGTGGTTCAGAAAATGTGAAAGATTTTTCATTTACTTCTAGATTCATGTTCAGGAGAGGGTGGTGGAAGTTGTGGAAATTTATTTGGAAGGCAGAGAAGATGTCTGGTTCCAGAGTATCAAAAAGACTAAAAGATGTTGGAGCTGGGATGATTTTGAAGAAGCATTGATGAAATGATTCTCTGAGTTAGAGAACAAGGATCCTATGGAGAAATTCAGCAAATTGTATCAACGGGGGGAATGTGTGGAGCTATCAAGAAAGTTTTTGAAGAGCTGAGATCTACAATTATGGGTAAGGATCCTTATTCATCTGAGCAGTATTTTATTTCCAACTTTGTTAGCGGATTAAAGGAGGAGATTAAACCAATGATCATAATGTTAAGGCCAAATACATTGCAAGAAACTATGGAATTATCACTTTTACAAGAACAAAATTTAGAAGTGCTTAATAGGAAACCTAAAATGAACAGTTCTGGAAGTCTTAATTTTCAGTTTGGAAACAAGAAAGATGATAGGGTGATGCATAAGATTCAGGAGTCTGAGATTAGTGAGAATGAAAAAAAGGGAATGGTGTGGGAAATTTTAAGAGGCTAACACCACAGGAGAGTCATTGAGAAATAAACAATTGTGTTTCAAATGTAGAGAACGCTTTGGGCTTGGTCATAAATGCATTTTCAAACAGGTGAATTTCATTCATTCTCAAGATCAAAGGGATAGTGGAGACATAATTGTGATGAAAGTAGAAGATGAAATGGAGCTTGAGCATAACATTAATTTTGTTGTTGCTGAAGAGAAAGTGAAGGTTTTAGAAAATGAAGAAACGAAGTTTCTGAGTCTAAGATCCATAGGCAAAAGAAACAAAATTAATACTATTACTATCTACGGATGGTTATAAGGCAGAAAGATAAGCATACTTATGGATATGAGGAGCAACGATTCGTTTATAAATCTGGATATAGTTTATGAGGTGGGCTTAAAGCAGGTACCAATAAGCCCTTTTGTGATCACTGCGGCTGATTGTTCTCAGTTAAGAGCATGTACTTTATGCTCTAAGGTGTTGTGGAAGATGCAAATGGTATAAATTCTGCTAATGATTTAAGGGTGATACAGCTTGGAGAGTTGGATATGATATTAGAAGTTGATTGGATGAGATATTCAGCCTAATCAGTTTTGATACTGCTGAGAACTGTATCTCTTTCTCTAATGAGGGAAGAGTTTGAACCTTACAGGGAAGTGAGGAAGTAGTGATGAAGTTGATACGAGGTTATGAAGTGAAACAAATGAGTGAGATGAAGAAACGGAGATTGTTTCATCTGGAGTTAAAGGAATTTGGGGAAGAACTGATGAGCTGTAAGAAGACTAAGGGAGCTGAACATATAGAGCAAGAAAATTGGTCTGATGCTAAGGATGAAATGCAGATTAAAAAGATTGTTAGGAACAAATCGGCAATTGATGAAGTGATTCCCGAGTTGATTCAACAAGTTACATATCAATTTGCAGATGTATTTGAAGCCCCCAGATCATTACCACCAGTCAGGCTAACTGATCATGCTATATATCTAAAACAATGAGTTGAACCTTTCAAGAGTAAACCATATCGCTACGCACATACCCATAAAGATTAATAGAAAGGCAAGTTGAGGAGATGAAGGAGAGTAAAATCATTCAACACAGCATCCGTCCTTTTTCATCACTTGTAATTTTGGTGAAGAAGAAAGATGGTGTTTGGAGAATGTGCATCGACTATGGGAGGCTTAATGACTTGACCATCAAATATAAGTTCCCAATCACTATCATTGATGAGTTAATGGATGAGTTTAATGGTGCTAAGTTCTTCACCAAGTTAGACTTAAGGTCTGGATACCATCAGATCAGGGTTAGGGCTGAAGATGTTCCCAAAACTGCTTTTCAAACCCATAGAGGGCACTATGAATTCCTTGTAATGCCGATTGGGCTCACTAACGCCCCGGGTGCATTTCAGGCATTACTGAATTCAGTTTTCAAGGAGTACATGGGGAAGTTTGTTTTAGTTTTTTTATATCATTCTCATTTACAGTCGAACAATTGAAGAACATGGGAATCATTTAGAAATGGTACTGAGACAAATGAGGCCGCGCCAATCATTTGCTAAGAAATCTAAATACGTGTTTGCTTAACTTCAAGTAGAATATTTTGGACATATTATCACTGAGAAAGGAGTAGCCATGGAAAAACAAAAGGTGGTGTATAACTAAATGGCCAGAACCTAAATCTGTGCAACAACTGAGAGTATTTTTAGGCCCGAATGAGTATTATAGGAGGTTTATTTCTTCTTACGGCATTATTTGTAGACCTCTCCATGATCTCCTAAGAAAAGATTCATTCATTTGGAATGAACGGGCAACATGGGCTTTTGCAAGATTGAAAGCTGCAATCACTTATCCTTCAATGTTACAATTACTAGATTTCAAGAAAGCTTTTGTAGTCGAAACAGACGCTAGTGATATAGGCATGGGAGCTGTCCTCATGCAAGATCAGAAGCCTATTGCGTTCATCAGTTAGTCACTCTGCAATAAGAATAAAGGGTTCTCTACCTACGAGAAGGAATTGTTAGTACTTGTCATGGCCTTAGACAAGCGGAAGCATATCTCATGAGGAATCATTTCATAATTCGGACTGATCATCAGTCTCTTAAATAATTTTTGGATCAGAAACTCACTAGTGCTCTACAGCATAAGTGGGTCACAAAATTATTAAGATTCAGTTTTGAAATCCATTTCAAAAGAGGGGTTGATATCCATGCAGCTGATGCATTGTCAAGAAGAACAATTGATGAAGAAAATGGCAAAGATTAGGTGGTTGATAGTGATCAGGAGGAAGAGCCACAAAATTATTCAGGAGGAAAGCTTCATTGTGAAGGTATAGAAGAAGTAAATGATGGGTGCAAACAGATTAGTATTTTGCTAATTTTCAAAAGAATCTTTACTATATCTTCAGCTCAGCCGGAATGGATTCAACAAATTATTGATAGTTATGAATGAGACAAAGAGCACAAGAGATTATTGCTCAGGTTTTTCTAAATCAAGGATCAGAAATTCATTATCAGTATATTAATGGAATTATAAAGAAGAATAAGAAGATGTGTGTGAGAGTTTCCGGTAATATCAGAAATCAGAACATAGCAATGATGCATGCATCAGCTTTAGGGGGACACTCAGGACAAAACACTACTCAGAAAAGGATTGAATCGGTGTTCTTTTGGCCTGGAATCGGAAAAGAGGTAGAAGCTTATGTGAAGGTTCATGTTAGTTGTCAACAAAATAAAGGTGAACATTGCCATCCTCCAGGTTCTACCTTTTCCTATTCCTACTCAGAATTGGTAGCACATAACTATGGATTTTATTGAAAGACTTCCTCAGTCTCAAGGGTGTGATACTGTGTTGGTAATTGCGGGTAGGCTGTCTAAATATGCTCATTTCTTATCCTTATCACATTCTTTCACCGCTCAGTCCGTAGCAAGTTTGTTTTTATCCGAATATTACAGATCTCGCGATTTTCCAGAATCGATAACAAGTGACCGAGATAAAGTTTTTCTCAGTCATTTTTGGGAAGAGTTTTTTTAACGTATGGGAGTTAAATTGCAGTTTAGTACTGCTTATCATCCTCAAACCGATGGTCAGACAGAAAGAGTGAATCAAGTTTTAGAGACTTGTTTGCGATGCTTTTGTGGAGATCAACCGAATACATAGAAGACATGGTTAGGTACTACAGAATGGTGGTATAACATATCTTATCATCATATTAGAATGACTCCTTATGGAGCAATCTATGGAATTCCACCGACTATGATTCCTATGGGAACATTCACAAAGGTAATCATTCCAGCTACCGCGGAACTGATGCAACAAACAAAGAAGGTGCAATCATTGTTACAAAAACACCTGATCAAAGCACAAGAAATGATGTATTTTTATGCAAATAAATATAGGAGTGATAGAGAGTTGAGAGTTGCAAGTGGGTGATTGGGTATATTTGAAGTTGCAAAAATACAAACAAGTCTCGGTGATTAATCAGCCTAACAAGAAGTTAGCTCCAATTTTTTTTTGGACCTTTCTTGATTGAAGCAAGAATAGGAGTTGTGGCCTATAGGTTAAAACTCTCTCCTGGTTCAAGAATTCATTCGGTTTTCCACGTATCATTTCTGAAGAAACATTGTGGTCCCTCTCCACATGAGATCACTCATTTTCCACCAGAAGAAGTTGCTGAAATACCCATCTTATAACCTGACCGCATTCAACAAAGAAGGCTATGGATTCAAGCAGGAATTGTACAGTGGTTAATAAAGTGGAAAGGACTGCCGGAAGAGGAAGCCTCTTGGGAAGACAGTGAGTTTATTAAGCAACAATTTTTTGAATTTCCCAACTGAGCTCAGTGTAGAAGATAGTGATCACTTGGGGACAAGTGAAATTCAAGAGGGGGGATTTTTATATTCAACCCATTAAGCAGGGATAAGGAAGTCAAACTGTATGGATTGAAGGGTTATGAATCGGTTTGGATAACAAACTCCTAACGACAAAGTACAGTTAATTCGTTAGGCATGGTTTTGAAGCAGCTCAACCAACTTGTGCAGTTTGGTAGTTGAGGGAAATATACAAGGATAGAAGTGAAGAAAGGAGAGGCATCTTGAATATTGTTTTGGAGTTCCTAGCATAATTTCTGATCTCATTGTTCTCTGCTAAGCTTGCTACTTCTTCTAGTTCAATTTGTTTCCATTTTTCCTCGTTCGTTTCTGTAATTTTTTCTGTAATTCTGAGTTTTCTACCGTAAATCAATAGAGATTTCCCCCTTTTATCCTTCTACACACTTAAGGTTGTGACAACGACACGTATGCTCTAAACGTTTTTCTTGTTGTAGGCAGGGATGGAGGCACACGTTTTTCTTGTTGTAGGACAAAGTTCATTTTATCCTTTTAGTAAGAAAATTTTAATCATTTTATGATTCTTGGAAATTGCCATTTCTCCATTGGTTTGTAGAAAGATAGTGTTTAATTAAAATAATAATAAAATAAAACTTTTTAGTTGCAATATCAATATTTTATAATGCAATGTGCAGCAGTTATAAGTTTATGACCCGATTAATGCGCCATGAAAATTTTATCTCAATTTTTTTTAATTTGCAGTTTAATCCTTAATCTTTTTATAATTTATGGAAAGACCGTGTTTCAAAAGACAGACTCATATTATTATTGATAATTATTAAAATTGATATATGCCCCAAGCTGTAGTTAATATGAAAACAATAATACTACTAATATAGTCTAAAATTTCTAATATATCTCACAGTTAATATTATAAATTCTTTGCCGCTAACCTGAAAAGTAGTAAAATGTCAACACCGAAGAAAAATGTAATTTTAAAAGAACAAATATGCTTCCTCTATCCCAGTTTAAAGTTTTATAACCTTTTACATCGATATTTATGAATACTAATATGGACTAGAGTGACCTAGTTAATTTTTAGTCACAAATTTTGTTTAAAAGAAAGAAAATAGGATTCTTTGATTGAAATACACGAAAATGAAAAGTAGAAATTAGCAGTAGTATGTTTGGGGTGTGTTATAATTTTACTCTACATATATAAAAATATGTAAATGTCTATTATCTCCGTCCCAACAAAAATGACACATTTACTCTTGGCTCTCTCTTTATGCAAGTTGATGTGTCCTAGAATAATTGTGAAAAAATAAGGATATTTTGAAAAAAATGCATGCCCATTCTAAAAGTTTTTAAAAATTAAAAAGAACATTGTAAAAATTTAACAATATATCCTTTATAATTCTAGATTGCTTTCAAAATATTTCATTTTTAGTGGCATGTACGAAAAAAAAATTATGTCATTTTTACTCGGATGGATTAAGTATATAAGTATATAAGTATAAACGTATAAAATATGAAAACATAGATTCAGGTACTGAGACCTAAATCGGCTCCCCGGCGTCAAAACTCAAAGCTAAGGAAAATCGATGGCCCTTAAGATTCATCCCCTCTCGCGAAACCCAATCCAATTGATCCCAAACTTCCCCACTAATCGATTCCCGCCGCTATCTTCAACCCTGCATTTAACCGCCGCCTCGCGCAACCGCTCCGCGGCAATATCGCGCGCCACCGCCAAGGGCGACGGAGAGCTCGCGTCGAGGTTCACGGCGGAGGTAGGAGCCCGGCGGTTCCAAATCGGGCAGCGAGAGGAAGCCCTAGAAAAGTGCAGAAAACTGCTGTTCGAGGAGTACGTCAGCTACACGGGCCTGGAGGCGGCAGAGGTGAAGAGTAAGTGGGGGGCGATGGAGGAGGAGGAGAAATTGGCGGCGGCGAAGGAGTTTGTTGCTTCGGGGTGGAGCGATAGTTTCCACCCGTTGTCTGCGAGATCCGCCATGGAATTGATGGATGAGTTTTTGGAGGAAGAGAGGGTGAAGATGAAGGCTGGTGATGGTTTTGGTTATGAGAGGATTCTTAGTTTCAGGAGATTGTGTGGATTTTAACCTAACTTTTGTAGATCGAAAGGATAGTTTTCTGACTTTTTGTTTCTGGTTTATTTTTAATCCATGTGTTTGATCAATTACAATCTAATGCCATTTCACACCATGCAACACACACAAGTAGCTAGACACTTGATCGGAAGGGAAGTTAGATTCGCCTAGGCGAGCCCGAGCTTTTCTTGTGTGACAACACTGCGCAGAAAGCGGGGCTTTTGAAAGGGTAGCTATGTGGCAATGCTACAGAAAAAATGGTTTTAGGCCCGTAACTATGTTACAACACTGTGGAAAAAGCAATGCAGAGAGAGTGGTGTTTTTAGGCGGACAGATATGCGACAACACTACAGAGAAAGCGACACGTTTAGGCGAACAACTATGTGGCAACATTACATAGAAAGCGGCACTTTTATGGTCTCAATGACACTGTGAGGTAGTAATGAGTTTCACGTGCTCTAAGCTCGGCCCGCATTAGAGTCGAGCAATTCGACAGGAGCTCGAGTAGAGCAAGTTATAACCAGTATTTTCACAATCACGGGTCTACGAATCATCCCACATAATGTACAGGATGTTATTTTACTGAACTAAACTAAATTATAACCGAGTTGAAAAGAAGTAGCCAAACCCCTAACTCGACAAGAGAGAACGGCGATGCGAGTCCAACACTAGACCATCGAATCCAATAATTAAACTACTTGCGAATTCTGTCTCTCCTTCAATAGTACCTTTTACTTTTAAATATAGGTCACTTTTTAAGAATTTATCAAACATTTAAAACTGTTTAACTTAAAAGTAAAGTGTCTCATAGTCATATGTTTCAATAAACATGACCTTCATATAACTAACTGATATCAGTTCAGTTACTGATATACGATAATCATGATATATTCCATCAGAAGAAAGAAAATCATATGCACAGAGCCAAGTAGCAAAAGAAACAGCCAAAACCAACCACTCTAAAAGAAGAGTCGCCTGCACTCTGGAGCTGTGGTATCTTTCGGACAGTACGGGCACTTGAAGTTGCGGGTGCTGCTTTTCGACAGCTTATGAATCGAGTGCTTGCAGAGGACATGCCCACATGGCAACAACATGGGCGGATTCTCTTCGCTGCTTTGCTCCCGGCTAACAGGACAGACAAAAATCGAATGAAACTGGAACTCCTTGTCCAATTCCACGGGCACGGGCAACTGTTTCATCGCTTCCCAGTCTTGCCTTTTCCCTGCCATCACATTTGCCAGTTTTAGTAGGGTAGGCAATCCATGGATTCCCGCGGCTAGAGCCACCCCTAGAGGACTCTGCGATGGATGTCCCATCAGGCTGCAGAATTGCTGAGCGAGATCCTTGGAGAGTCTCTCCCAGTGGCACGGAGCAGCCAAGTCGGAGTAGGGGGATTTCTCGAGCTTTCCCACCCATAGAAGACAACCCATGAGCTTCAGTATTTCATCCTTGTAAAGAGAAGCCAAAGGAGCGAAATTTGTTCTGGCATAGGTGAGTGCATCTGCTTGGGTGCCGTTCTGCAGAATATCCACAAACTGTAGCCTAAGAAGCTTTAGCTTGAGAGCTGATCCGTTACCTTTCAGTTGCTCCCCGTTTTCAGTAACCCATCTTAGAGCAGGTTCCGGGTTCTTAGATTTGACAGCCTCGAGAATTTGATGCATCTCTACGAACTTCAGTCGCAAGGAAATGGTCTCGGGTCCTGCAGCCTCGTTTAACAGGGATTCAGCGACATCAAACAACCCCTCCCGGTACAGATGGTCAAGGATGATCTGATTCACTGTGTGTTTATCAAATTCAACATTCCTAAAAGCCTTTGATATGCCAGGATTCAGAGTCTTTTCAAGTACTTTCTGATACTTTTTGAGAGTTACGTTTAGCTCCTTCTGTGACTCCTCCAGCTTACTAAGTGGGCCAATTGTGTTGAGCTTATTTTTCAGTTCAGCAAGAATTGTTCGCTGATCAATGGGTGTTGTGGAGACATCTCCTGACTGAATGTCAACCAATGCCCATGAAGCAACATGATCTGATTGAATGTCAGACAACACCTGCTCAATTTCACGTTCAACCTGGTCAACCACTTCATGGGAAGCAGAAACTGATAACTTTTGCCTCTTAGAAACTTGATCTAATGCATCGCTCACGGTATCGAACGGCATTTTAGATATCCAGTATTCAACAAACCCTGCAACATGTAAAAAACATTAATTGTTTAATTAAGAGCGACGGGGGAACGAATGCCCCTCAGGCAGGCATACTTCCCCATTAGATGTGAAGAAATGAATGTTAAAAGCAAAAACAGATGTTCTTAAAGTCATATTCGTATATGCAAGCACATTTAAGTTATAGGAATACCAAATAGGTATAAAAAAATCTGTGGCATGATGTCAAAGTCCAGAGTTGTATCTCATAAAAGAGCCTAATTTGTTAGTACTTTCCATGAATAAGAGGCCTCAATTTCCAATGAATGGAAATCAAGACTATATACTCAGGTATAAACGCAATTCAAGCCAGAGAGGTTCTTCACATGTAGCTATAGAAAATCTGCAGATAATAGTATTTTCAGCACATTCAATTATATGTATTTCTTCCACGCTTCATATTGAAGGAAGAAGTTCCTTAAGAGGCGATTCCTTGCAAATAGCACAGCAAATTTCTAATCACTATGAATGGCTAACTTCATCGATAATCTAAATCTAGACATTTCTTTCAGGAGAGCTTCTCTAGGCAAAATAATTCCTTCACCAATAGTAATCAGAAAAATCTCTCAAGGAAATGACAGGCATAGATATTGAGATGATCAGTTTCACACTTCAGGTCCAGAGATTTTTGGAGAGGCCATTCTCCTGGTAGAGGTGACACGTTTTCACATAACTACCCAATTTACAGAGATAACCTGGCTAACACAACACGAACAACACCATTTCCTTTTTCAAGCATTGATATCATATTTATTCGACATAACAAGATTTTGACACCGAACCTCAATCGCCACCCCTGCTATTCGATCATGCAATCAAAAGACTGAAACCATCATTTGATCATTTATGCTTTCACCCACACCACCGAATTCCTACCTAAACCTTATACTTATACACTTTGGCTACTTCACCGCCTAATTACCAGCACTAAATTAAACAACATGGAAATGAAGGATCAAAAAATTTACCGAGTGTTCAATCAGAGAGAGAGATAAAAGGCAACAAAGTGAAATGAGTAGGAAAACTCAAACATAGTATAATTGTGCTCAATTTCGTCGACAATCAAACGGTAGGAAAAACATTTCAAGCATCAAATTATCGGATTCCCGAAGGCGTAAAAATTACTGACTTGATGAAACAGAATTAAACAAAATTGAGGCAATTAAAAATGATCATAAAAACTCGAAGAAATTGGTAGAAAACATACCGTAATTAGGTCGAAAACGGGAGAATTAGGGCGACGCCTCTATTGGGAACCCCCGTTACTCCAGACACTCCCCGATAACCATATTTGCGAAAACTCGGAAAGAACACACGCGTGAAATTCGATTTCTTTTTCATTAAAAAAAACAATTTTATAGAGTCCGTTTTTGCAAGACGGATAAAATTTTTTAGTTGCATTAATCAAATCATAAAATTATAACTACTACAAGTTGAATAATAATTTTTTAATATTAAAATTTAAAAAATGCTACCTTTTAATTAACCCCTTCTTTTCATATATGAACAGACAATTTTTCTCAAAATTTTATCTTTTTAGCTTTAAGAAATTAAAATAAAGGACCGAATAAAAATGAAATTTGCCTCCATTTATGTTTTTGTCAATTTATTTTCAAATTCTATATTGTTAAACACGTGAGATATGATTTGGTGCATGTGGGGCTAGTTTAATGTTTCCTATATAACTAGTTGGGTAATACCGTGCGTTGCGCGGTGAACTTGATAACAAATTATAGAAATATTATATGAGTGTTGCTACAAAATAGGAGTGTTAAGAGAGATGCAATTGAAACTACAAATGTACCAAGTTTACATATAATTGAAGCGTGGAGATTGTGATACGGTGCAACATTAAATCGAAGAAGAAGAAGAAATAGAAGAAAATGAGAAGGAAGGAAACACAAAAGAGAAAAAAAAATCCATTGAATTGTCCAATATACCCTGAACGACCATTGTGCCAACCAAGGGGTTTGGAGGATATCATTTTCCTTTTTTTAAAATTATTATTATTATTATAGTTTACCGGGAGATAAACCACACCACCACGGCAGGCCCACCGTCCCCTACGTTTTTCTTATTTAAATTGTACAAAATACGAAGATGAATGCACAAGATCCCGGACAAAATGACAATCAACTTCAATATGCTTCGTACGCTCATGGAACACTGGATTTGCCGCAATATGAAGAGCAGATTGACTGTCACAAAATCAACGCATAGGAGCAGTATGCGCAACCCCTAAGTCTCGAACCCCTCCACTGGAACCTCTGCACCTAAACCTTCACCTCTCGAATCAGTACCTCTCGAACCCCTCCACTTGAACCTCTTCAGCTGAACCTTCACCTCTGGAATCAGCACCTCTCGAACCCCTCCACTTGAACCTCTTCACCTAAACCTTCACCTCTCGAATCAGTACCTCTCGAATTAGTACCTCTTGAACCTCTACACCTTAACCTTCACCTCTCGAACCCCTCCATGGGAAACCCTCTCTACTGAAACCTCTTCACCTTAACATGTACCTCTCGAATCAGTACCTCTCGAACCCCTCCACGGGAACCCCTCTCCACTGGAACCCCTCTATTGGAATCCCTCTCCACTGGAACCCCTCCACTACCCCTCTCGAATCAGTACCTCTCGAACCCTCCACTTAAACTCTCACCTCTCGATCATCTAATGGAAATTTCACCTCTTGAATTCGTACCACTCAAATCCGTATATCTCGAACCAGTAGCACTCGAACCCTCCACTGAAACCTTCACCTCTCGAACCTCCAACAGAACCTTTACCTCTCGAATCCGTACCTCACCTCTCGAACTCGAACCTCTCGAACCTCCACTGGAACCTTCACCTCTCGAACCCTCCAATGTAACCTTCACCTCTCGAATCAGTAGCTCTCGAACCCCTCTAGTTGAACTCTTTACCTGCACATTCACCTCTCGAATCAGTACTTCTCGAACCCCTCTCGAATCAGTACTTCTCGAACCCCTCTCGAATCAGTACTTCTCGAACCCCTCTCGAATCAGTATCTCTCGAACCCCTCTCCACTGGAACCTCTTCACCTTAACCTTCACCTCCCGAATCAGTACCTCTTGAACCCCTCCACTTGAACCTCTCCATCTCTCGAACCCCTTCATTGGAACCCCTCCACTGGAACCTCTCGAATTCGTACCCAATGAACCAGTGCCACTCGAATCCGTAGCTCTCGAACCTCCAATGGAACATTCACCTCTCGAATTCGTACCTCTCGAACCAGTACCCCTCGAACCCTCCACTGGAACCTTCACCTCTCGAACCTCCAATGTAACCTTCATCTCTAGAATCCGTACCTCACCTTTACTCGAACTCTCACCTCTCGAACCTCCACAGGAACCTTCACCTCTCGAACCCTCCACAGGAACCTTCGCCTCTCGAATCCGTACCTCTCGAACCAGTACCACTCGAACCTCCAATGGAACTTTCACCTCTAGAACCCGTACCTCTCGAGCTAGACTGGAACATGATGGTGAGACGCACAAAATGACGTCGTTTTGGGCAACCACCTGTCTGCACATGTAGAAGCACATGGAAGTTGGGACTATTTGTGTCAACATTCCTGTGTGTGCACATGGTTAGGCAGCCATGTGCATCTACAAGTGTCTGTGAAATTACCCTTCTATCCCCGACAACCATTTTTATCAATCATGGGGTTGAGAGGATTCCTTTTATATAGTACCCTGAGATAATTGGAATTTTGGAAGATTATATGCATAAAAAATATCAATTGACTAGGCCATACTTTGTACTTATTTTAAGTAATAATGAAATTAATTTAAATTTCAATGTCTAATTTAAAACAAAATACTAGTACATACTTTTAGGCAAAGTTTTGGAAAATATCGTCTTTGCCTAAAAAGTATGTACTAGTTTTTGTTATGGAATGACGGGTTTAATTGGAATAAAAAAAAGTAAAAGGTCTTAGTTGCAATATTAAAATTTTATTATGCAACATGTAGTAGTTATAAAGTTTATAACCCGATTCGTGCAATCTGAAAATTTTATCTTTTATTTCTTCTAATTTGCACTTTAAATCTTGGTTTTTTCATAACTTATGGAAAGACCGTGTTTCAAGAGAAGGACTCTACTTTTTAATGAGTGTACTATTTGACATTATTTACTGTCAAACTTTGACCGCATATTTAAAAAGGTATATAACCAATAATATTATCATATGTAATATTGTTGAATTTGCCATAATGAGTAATTTCTAAAAGGTAAATATTTGTTTGCCAATATTATACATAGTTAAATATATATTAATAATTAAATATGTTTCTTGAGAACCGTAAAAAAAATTTTATACAATTTAATCCGGAGATGGGAATCAAAATGACTGCATTCATAATACTCTGATATAAGAGGGATTATCATGTGACGATAGAGGTAACAAAATGCATTTGTAAGTGGGACTGTAATTTGACAGCAAAGGTTACAGAATTCCCTAATTCCCATTTCAAACTGCACACTTATTATTTGACATTATTTCCTGTCATAATTTAACTGCATATTTGCATAGATTTTATAAGCAACAATATTATCTCATGTGATATTGTTGAATTCGTCGTAACAAATAGTTTCTTAAAAGTAAGTTTTTTTTTGCAATTATTATATATAGTTAAATATATGAACGATTAGACAAGTTTCTTGATATGTTTCCTGGGAGGGAGGGAATGGAAATTCATCCCAAATCCCCAATTTCCGTATAAAAATTGCAACAAATGAATTAATGAATCCCAATACAGGGCACTACTTCCTACTATTGGCAGAAACTCCTCTGAAAATGCTAAGCTAAGCTACATACCAATTCTGAATTTTGCCGGATGTTCAAAAACAATGTTAATTTACAGTATCCCCTCCCTCTGCACTCAACAACTTACTGCTGATTTCCCATTTTGCTCCGAATCTTTATTTCCAGAACAGAAATCTCCGTGTCAAGGCCAAATACTCTGTTAAGAGCATGCATGTTTTCAAGAATCTCTCCAAGGGATCGGTTATCTGTGCCGCTACACCTCAGATGCTCCATCGGTCCATGAAGAAGCTTGTTCACGATCCCTGAACTCATATCATGAATGGCTTTCTTCTGGCTCTTTGACAGATTATCACCCATTTTCGACATGCATTTGTCCAGCTCTGAGGCCCTTATTCTCTCAGCATATGCCCGGAGCTTTTTAATGGTTGGAACTGTCTCGAGTGAATCCTTCCAGGCTTCGAATTTTGTTACTTCATCCCAAATAATCGACTGAGCTTCCGCTGCTTTCTGCAACCGGTCCTCCTTGGTTGCTGCCACAACTTCCTCTAAATCATCTACATTGTACACCTGCGCTGTTTGGAGATCTGTGACACATGATCCAACATTTCGAGGGACAGATATGTCGATAAATAGCCTGTGCCCACCAATAGCAGAGCTCGCAGGAGGGAGGGTTTTAACATGATCTTTGAGAAACAATGGCGAATCTGAAGCTGTACATGTAAAAATAACATCCGCTTCAGCAGCACATGTGTGCATTTCCTCCAAAGGTTTGTAGATAATCTCAGTATCTTTAAACTCAGCCCTAATGGCTGCCACCCTTTCCTCAGTTCTGTTTATTACCACCATCTTTGTGCAACCTTTTGCAACAAGGTGTTTGATTACGAGTTTCCCCATTTTGCCAGCTCCGATGACTAGCACTTTGGCAGTTACGTAAGAAGTTTGTGAAAGCTTCAGCTGAGCAAGGTCCACGGCGGCTGAACTAACCGACACTGACCCCGTTGAGATGTTTGTTTCAGTTCTAACTCTCTTTCCTGCCGTAATGGCATGTTTAAACACCCCGCTGATTTTCCTGCCAAAACCAGGGACACCCTGTCCACGGTTAACGACCTGTTTTACCTGTGCCAGGATTTGGCCTTCTCCAAGAACAAGAGAATCGAGCCCAGAGGATACTTCAAATAAATGCCGTGTAGCATCCTTGTTGTAAAGCAAAAAGCGATGCTTAGAAAGCTCCGAAACAGGAACTCCACTTTTCTGGAATTGAATATGAATTGGTAAGATACAAATGTTTAAAAGAAAGGCTACAAGTAGAACATTTCATATCAAAGACAAAAGAAATTGAGCCATATCAAAGACAAATGAAAGGCTTGCACAACATACATTGCAGTTAGTCTTTTGTCAATGGAAAGGACTTGTTCCTTTTACAATTTACAGTCCCTTTAAATGAACAGGTAACTACAGCTATCATGTTTGTGAGAAGAATTTGAACTTAAGAAATAGAAACGAAGAATTTGAACTTAAGAAATAGAAACGAAAAGCCCCCAAAAGCTCATATTGCGAACTACGCACATCAACATAACTAAACAAGATAAGTCGAGCAAAAACAGTAATACCACTATTAAGATCATTTTGCTGCAGCAAGAACCATTTATTTAGTCAAAACTTTATAACACGAGTTAGATAAACCTCCGATGCTGCATATTTATCTCATAGCCTAGCATATGAGATAGAGCTGTTCCGCACCTTAGACATCCACTCGGTCACTTCTTTAACCCCTCGATGCTGAGACAAGGCCACAACATATATTTCCATTCGGTTACACGTACTAAGAACTGCGGCTTCATCTATATGATGCAAGCCACACAATTCACCAATTGCTTGAGGCCATTGAGCTTCTGGAACAGATAGCTTCTCTCGTATCTCAACAGGAGTTGTCCGAAAGTTTATCCCTATCACTAATAGACTGCTACTCTCTTTTGTATACCCTGTCAAAAGCATAATACTACCATTAATCACGGCTTAATCGAAATCGAAAAAAAATCTTAGAATCAGTCTAATTGATATGCAATATAGCTATTTAGTTAGCATGTCGATCTATACTAACTGTAATTCTGTAGAGCGTTTTTGCAGCATACACATTTTTTGTTTACTGCAAAATTCACAATATAAATAAAAAATTTAGAGAGAGGCTTACGATCAGCGGCGGAAGTTTTGAGGAGCTCCAGAGCAGATAAACTGGAGGTTCTAGATCCGACCTCACCAGAAATCTCTGACCTAGGGTTTAACGAAAATGACCGCGTATCTCGCTGAGCCTTCAAACCACTCCTGAAAATCCGAAGTCGGGAAGAACAAGCCAGCGAGGAAGAACAAGGCGGCAACTGATTAGAGCTACGTAGAGTGCCAAACCAATCGAACAGCGCAGTAGCTTCCGTCCCCAATCTCGATTCCGGCAATGCAATTGAATTCACGAAACCACCACCCGCCGCCGCCGCCGCCATGATCGAACGAATAAGAGCGGGAGAGTTGAGATTTCCTCCTTTGCTATATATGCGTGCGTTGATTATCGGAGGGTTTGACTAGGAATTGGAATGGGAATGGGAATGGAATCGATGAAGAATTTGGGAGGATTAGGTGTAACGAATCGGGGACGGCGAGAAGGAAAGTTTCAAAATTGAACAACTTTCAAATAAAGAAATTTTGGTGCGGAGTGGTTTTTCACGACTTTCCTGGCATTTATCGCACCCACTCCTCCGTGTCCATAAATTAAAATTATAGTAATGCACGACTCCTTCTCCCAAGGGGGGCTATTCAAAAGTGTGAATGAAAAACCCATTCCCCCTCTTAGAAAATGTTCACACCCATCATTCAATAATTGATGGGTTGTGGGGGTATGTTTGTTGGTTGATAAGCGTTTTGCTTAAATTAATCATCTTTTAATTGTCCGATGAACTGTTAAAATATACTTATTATTCAATAATTGATGGGTTGTGAGGTCTGTTGTCGGTTGATAAGTGTTTTGATTAATCCAATCATCTTTTAGTTGTCTGATGAAATGTTAAAATATGCTTATTTAAGAAGGAGGGGTTTTTTAGAAAAAAGTAAAAGTTGTTCTTACGTTATTTTTAAAATATAATAAAATAAGCCAGTTTTTCTTATAAGTACATCTCTGTCAAACACACTCATAATTACGTTAGAGTGTTTTTAATGCAAGAGTTAGGTGAAAGTATCAATTTGATGTTAAATACATTTTCTATTTTGGAGAAACTCATTATGTTATTCTAACCTATCTACTCGGATTTATAAGAATTCATAAATATGTGTGAGTTCCATTAAATATTTGTTCATTAAACGATTTACACGATATATCAAAACTATAATTATAACGATGACATCAAAGATGAAAATTCAAAAAAAGACTATAATCAATTAATTTTATGTACACCCTGCTAAAGTTTCAATTAAAACATGCCATATGAGCTGGGGATGCTCTTATGTACTGTTCTCCTGAAGAAGCATCCATTATATTTTATTTTCATCGTTAAGAGGTTTTTTATATTGAGGTTAGAGTTGATAATTTCAAACCCATCCATAGCTAATGTGAAAATAATAAATTTGAGGTGAGGATGAATGAGTTGATCTGATTGATCCGTTTAGTTAAATAAGTTGAATTAGGGTTGAAAAAGGTTTAATAGTCAATCCAAAATCAACTCAAAATTAAACCATTCACCCACTTAAATAACTAGTTGATTTAGGGTTGATGTTAAATGAGCTGGCAGATTAAGGGTATTACTATATCCCGCCCTGTATTTTACTATTCTCGCCCTAATACGTATGAATACATGTATTTTAAATTTTTAAAAAAAAAGAAAAGAAATGGGAGAGGGCTATAAATACCCCCTCCCCCTCATTTTTTCTCCTCCCCCTCATTTTTTCTCCTCTCCTTCTTCTTTTTCTCCTTCTCCTTCTTTCTCTCCCACTTCCCTCTCCATTTCCGCCGGAAACCGCCCGCCGCCGCCGCCCGCCGCCGACCGCCGCCGCCGGAATCTCGCCGGAATTTGGCCGGAATCCCGCCGGAATTTCGCCGGAAAATGTAAGTTTTTGAGAAATTTTTTTTTTCCTTTCGTGGGAATCGTTGCCCGATCTATTCGAATTTTGTTGAACTTGTTGGAATTGTTAGAATTTTGTTGAGCTTGTCGGAATTAATGACATAATTGGACATGATGATATAATTGGAAGGTTATTGTGTTTTTTCAGTAATTATTTAGTTTAAATTTGGCCATAATATTTTAGAAATTGTATTTTTTAGAAGTTGGATTTTTTAGAAATGATGTAGTTATGTGACATAATAGAAATTACTTAGGAATTATTTGTTTAGAATTTGTGATGTTCTAAATTATTTAGGTATGTGACATAGTTGGAATTAAAACGAAGAAATTGTGTTCTGTGTAAATTACTTAGTTTAAATTTGGACATAATATTTTAGGAATTGTTTTTTTTAGAAATTGGGTTATTTAGAAATTATTTAGTTATGTGACCTAATAGAATTTATTTAGAAATTGTATTTTTTAGATATTGGGTTATTTAGAAATTATTTAGTTATGTGACATAATTAAAACGAAGAAATTGTGTTTTGTAGAAATTACTTAGTTTTAATTCGGACATAATATTTCAGAAATTGTATTTTTTAGATATTGGGTTATTTAGAAATTATTTAGTTATGTGACATAATCGGAATTAAAACGAAGAAATTGTGTTTTGTAGAAATTACTTAGTTTCAATTCGGACATAATATTTCAGAAATTGTATTTTTTAGATATTGGGTTATTTAGAAATTATTTAGTTATGTGACGTAATTGGAATTGAAACGAAGAAATTGTGTTTTGTAGAAATTACTTAGTTTCAATGTGGACATAATGGTTTAGAAATTGTATTTTGTAGAAATTGGCCAATTTAGAAATTATTTAGGTATGTGGCGTAATTGGAATTAAAACGAAGAAATTGTGTTTCGTAGAAATTACTTAGTTTAAATTTGGACATATTGTTTTAGAAATTGTATTTTTTAGAAATTGGGTAATTTAGTAATTATTTAGTTATGTGACGTAATAGAAATTATTCAGAAATTATTGATTAGGAATTGTGTTTTTTGGAAATTATTTAGTTATGTGACATAATAGAATATAGTTCTATGTAAACAAACTTTAGTAATCCGATGTAAACAATTGTGTAGTAAACTGTTACGATATGTTTTAACTATTGTTTCCTTGAATGTTAATAATAGTGGTAAGAAAATAAGATTATTTAGTTATGTAATCTCCAATTTGTAACTAGAAAAAATGTTCCAGTTCGTTGATGCACTGTTCGGAAAATCAGTTCACACGTTGTTGAAATGTATGTTAATTTATCTTATCATATCAGTTTGATTCACTTGTTGTTATACTAATTACATATCTTGTGTCGTAGATGAGCACTGGTGGTCAACGTGACGGTCATGGTCGTTCCATACGACGAAGATGTGTTAGTGCCTCGGCGAGACAGGCTAGAGGCCGCGTGGTCGAGGATGAACCGTCGCCTCGCCCGCGGGAGTTTGATGTAGGAGCGGAGCAGCCTTCTCCACCGAGCATTAGTGCATTCGATCCCATGCCGACATGGGACGGTCCGGAGATTAACATCCTCCCGCCCGGTGGTATTCGTCATGAAAGTGATTGGCAGATGAATTATGACCTGCCCGCAGATGTCCCCCCGGTGGGCCAACCTGGTTCGAGTGTTCCATTGGATGCCGGGATCGAACGTTATGCTGAAGCTGGAGCCCGGCACACCGTGAGGAACAGAGCTGGTCAATTCGCACAGTCTTCTGGTGGATCGTGCAATGCCGGTGAGCCTAGCACCGGAATGGCACGGAGGAATAGGAGGAAGCGACCCGCCGCCGATGAGACGTGGCTAGTGCGGGGACCAGTGGCTGGTGGCCCGCAGGATGACCTCGTCATACCAAGCTTCGGAGGACACGTCGCGCTTGACGTTTGGAATGGTATAGAGCGAGGTGTGTTGAGATGCCATGCTCGGTCGCCGCTATGCAAGCAGCTAGTCGACACGCTCCCCGAACTGAGCGATGTTGCACAGGCCCGGATACATGCGACCGGGTTGGGCCACCTGCCTGCGATTATGTTCCAGTTCCTTGACATGGCACTGATATCCGCTTTTGTCGAGAGGTGGCAGCCGGACACGAACACGTTTCACATGCCGTTTGGGGAGATGACCATCTTGATGCATGACGTTGAGATGATTCTTGGCATTCCCATCGATGGTGGCGCTGTTGCGAGTACCATTTCGGCGGAGACTATTGAGGAAGCGTGCGCCGAAATGTTTGGGAAAGACGTGGAGTCCTTTCTCGCGGAAGACTGGAACGGGGGTAACATAGATGCCCAATCTTTGATGGCGAGGTGCGTAGCGGGGGGGCAGAGCCAGAACTTCCAATTCATGTGCTACATGCTGACCCTGTTTTCATCCACGCTTTTTGTGGATAAAACTGGGAATAAGGTTAGAGCCAACCTTCTACCCCTGCTTGATTCGCAGTTGTCGCAGTTGTCGTGGGGCTCGGCGACGTTGGCCAGCTTGTACCTGCAGTTGGGAATTGCGTCCCGGTCCAAGGCGCGCGGCCTATGCGGATGTTGCACGCTGCTCCAAGCATGGATATACGAGTACTTTCCGATGTTTCGGCCGGGACCGAGTACGTTGCCAGCTCTTCCGGGTCGCGCCAGTCGGTGGCACACAGGGGTTAGATCGGGGAGGGGTACGGGGAGGCTCGGTGTCATCAGGCGACAGTTGGATGCCTTACAGCCCGACCAGGTATGAATTCCATGCTTTTACTCTTATTCTGACAGTAGTAGATAGATCGGATTCCATAGAAACGTAACATGTTTGTGAAACTTTTTGCAGGTGGATTGGTTGCCATATGGAGTGGACGTGGTCAGGGCTGCGGGGGGGAGGACTCACTACCGCGGCGTGATCCGATACCTCGACGCAATGGAGGCGTACATGCCAGATCGCGTTGTGCGGCAGTTCGGTCTCCTACAGGGTATACCGCGGGGTCTTGCTATTGCGCCGGAGCCTTGTTTCCGCCCGGCTGATCCAGCCGGCTATTCAGTGACCTACCCAGGGAGGCTGCAGTTGACCCTATGGGAGATGGCACACACTTGGCACAAGGAACGGCTTGCGGCGTTCCCGGTAGCCACGCCCCAATCAGAGTGTACCATGGATTACGAGGACTGGTACGAGACTCATTCGCACCCAGTGATCGCAAATCCTGAACATGCTGCCGCGAGTGGCCCGGACAGGACACAGGCCTCGGTAAGTTTTCACTAACTGTTTGCTTCGAGTAATTATATTACATTTTACTGTCTCGTTATTGTAAACTCCGTTTCCTGTGTAACAGATGCTGAGTGACGTGATGAGCGCACTGGATCCGTTTGGCTCGGCGACCGTTGATGGACTCGGCGACCCCAGCGTGAGGGAGTTGATGACGACTCTGCTCGGTCTTCGCGATGAGTATCGGAGGCTCGGTTATGGACCCATTCCTTAGTCGAATGTTTGTGTATGTGTGAGCTGACAGTTGTGCCATATTCTGCTCATTTATGTAATCAGCTATGTTTTTGCATATCACATTTTTGCGTCATTCATTTTTGCATCGACAACGCTCTCAAAATTAATTACGCGACGCGTAGGCAATAACTGTAACGGTTGCGTACATGCCGAGTTAATAACAACAGTTAATTACTCTGGGAGTATGCTCTCCTCCAAGCGCTTAGCCTCCTACGAAAGGGTAACTCCCAACCTACGACATCAGGCTTCCTTAGGGTGGTCCACAGATTAACCACGGGGGGCATGGGACAGTTTTCCTTCATGTTTACCCGGACGAAATGGCTTGCACTGCGAACGTATACAATGTGCAGCTCCCTACTTGTTCCAGCCTCGCCCCCACCCGCCCTCAGTGGAAGGACTGTACAGCAATGGTCCGCCGACCCGTTCTCTAAAATGTAATATAAAACCACGACCGTGTTGTAGTAGGTGGCGACGGGAAACATGTCCGCAATGACCGTGAACCAATGCTCTGGACCACATGGACCGCTGGTGTGGTGTATACGGGCTCTGGCGAGTTCAACGTCATTTTGCGAACCGTAAATGGGAACGTAGTCAGGCCAATGAGTTGATATCTCGTTAAATACTGCCCGACGCGCTGTGGACCATTCACCTTCACCGTCTACGTGGAACGCATCAGCAACGCATCTGAAGCCACAGTTACCATCACTCACGACATCGTTCCAGCCTCCGATGTAACGCCTGACAATGTGGGGGACACTTTCGAGGAACGGGAATGTCGCTGCAGGACAACACATTAACATAAATATCTTGTGCAGGCGGCGATATACATTTAGATAAACAATAAGATAAACATGTTGTACTTACCGTGGCGGCGACCGCTCCCTGAAGCACGCCCCGGGGACCTTGAACTACTCCCGTATCGCCTGTTCACGTGCTCGTGGTAGCTCGGTGAACGTCGGGTTGATCTTGATCGGGGGACCTGCTCGCTTGGTCTCCCACGTGCACTGGTACAGATGTCCGGCTCGCCAACGCCGCTCTCCTCCGGATGCAACTGCGCATCTACGTAGGATGCAACCCGTCGTCGGACCGAAGGGTCGCTGCGTGCCAACTCCTCCAACAGAGTGTCGAACCGCGACTGATCCTGTTCGGCCCTCGAGATGTTCTCCGTGCTCTGCGAGTGATCACCCAATGCCAGGCTCTTAAACAGCGGATGAATGTCGTCCAAGTACAAGGGGATTCCTTCAGCAACTGCCGCGGCCATGACGCATGCACACGGTATTCCGTATGTCGAGCGCAGCACACAGCCGCAGTAAGCATATACCTGTGCTCCCAGTGCATCAATCCTGCGGTACTCGACCCTCAATTTATCCAGGCAGAATTTGGACACATTGTTGGTCAAGTTGCTGAAAACGGCCATACGGTGCAATCTTCCGATACGCGTTCTTGACTTCTCGAGGCCGGTCTTGATCATAGTAATCTGCTGGGCTATCTGCAGGTCGACACGCCTCCATACCGTGTCCAGTGAACCAGTCGACGTGTGTAACCACCCTTTCAGTGACGAGTGTGCACTCTCGACCCTGCACGTAGTTGTGTTCCCGAAATGCAGAAATCTGTTCGTCCATGCCCTCACAAATTTCTCCTTATGGGGTGTGAGCCACGTCGTCTCAGCGTAGCTAATAACAGATGGGCTCCAAGCCCATGCAGCCCTCATATCAACCACGGCGGTTTCGTACTCTGTAACGGTGGACGCATTGCAAATCCGGAACCATGCACCGTTCTTGAACCCTGACCCGTTCCTCTTACTCCCCGTCAGCACGGTCACACGTGCCTCCACATCCTTGTTGATATGCCAGGTGCAGAGCAGATGTTTCGATTCTGGAAACACAGTCCGAAGTGGCCTAATCAGTCCCATCTCCCGATCGGTGACCACAACCTCAGGGAACGGTCCATCCACAAGCAAGTTCTTCAGAGCGTTCAGCACCCACTCATAGGTGTCTGCCGTTTCGTCAACAACAATTGCGTAGGCAATCAAGAAGTTTGTGTTGCAAGGGGACATCCCAACCATCTCAATGAATGGCATGCCGTACCGATTGGTCTTGTATGTTGAGTCGATGGCCACAACCCACGGAAACGTGCGAAATGCCACAACAGCATCGGGATTGGCCATGAATAAATGAGTCAGAGTGCCATCACCTGCTGAGCGGTGACTAGATACATACCCTTTCGCGGTGGCCAGATGCAAACAATTCTCCGCCGTGTTGCGCCCGCCTCGCCTTTCCGTTACATATGCCGATCTCTCATTGTACACCTGCCTAATGTTCTGATGCATGTCCGGAAACGAATTACTGAGGCTGGCATTGATATGCCTTGGAGCTGTTTCTGAATCTGTCAAGTCTCTGATCATCTGCTTCGCGTCTGCATGGAGCTTGGAGCTCTGTCTATGACCCTCGGGGTACACTGAGAAAGAGTGGTTGTGCATCCCTCGTCGGGGATCCTTGCACGGCACTACATTCCAACCATCCCCCGTGATGCTCTGTTTCAAGACAATCGCGAACGGGCAGCCACAACTGCTGGTCGAGCTGCTACTCCGTCGGACTACATCAGATTCGCTCGTATCTACATCCTTATCCTTCCGGCCCCGATTGCAAATGCAATATAACCTCAGCGGACCATTCCTGTTCTGTTTGTAGGACCCCGTCACAAGTTCAAATCCCACCTGCAGAGCAATCCGCTGCAGGTACGAATAAGCCTCGTCAACATCTGGGAACACAGCTGAGGTGGCAAATGGAGAGTATCCATTCCGCCCTGCAGCAGCTTCACATGACTGACTGTCATCCTGAAACAGCAATAAACATCAGGTAATTAGTAGGACAACAAAATCAACGCTACAGTAATTAATCGGACATAAATCACTGTACACAAATTCAAAACAGCATTACGTAGTTAAATTAACATAGTATTTTCCATCCAATCAGAATTACAACGGAACAACCAAAATTAACGTTACAATAATTAGGAGATAAATGCGCAATAATTTCTACATAACAGTTAACAAATTAAAACACAAAGAGTAGTACAAATTTCTACGGCAATAATTAACAATTTTAACAGAATAACAAAAGCAACGCCACAATAATTAATAGGACATAAATTACTGTACATAAATTCAAAACTCCATTACGTAGCTCAATTAAGAACAAAATTAACGGTACTGCAATTAATGAGAGATAAACTCGTAGGAGATAAATGTGCAATAATTTCTACGTAACAGTTAACAAATTAAAACACAAAGACGGGCATAAATTTCTACAGCAATTTCTACGTAACAGTTAACAAATTAAAACACAAAGACGGGCATAAATTTCTACAGCAATGCTTAAGAATTTTAACGGAACAACAAAATTAACATTACAATAATTAATAGGCCATGAATTACTGTAGATAAATTCAGAACAGCATTATGTAGCTAAATTAACAACAAAATTAACGTTACTGCAACTGATAGGAGCTAAATTCAAAGGAGATAAATGTGCAATAATTTCTACGTAACTGTTAACAAATTAAAACACAAAGACGAGCACAAATTTCTACAGCAAAAATTATTAAATTCAACAACTACTTACGGACAGAAAACTAATTAGAAAAATTACCTCCGAAGACATGGAATTTGCAACACCCTTTTTCGAGTTTTTTTTCACCAAACTAGGACTGCAAAACAAATTAAAACACAAAGACGGGCATAAATTTCTACAGCAATGCTTAAGAATTTTAACGGAACAACAAAATTAACATTACAATAATTAATAGGCCATGAATTACTGTAGATAAATTCAGAACAGCATTATGTAGCTAAATTAACAACAAAATTAACGTTACTGCAACTGATAGGAGCTAAATTCGAAGGAGATAAATGTGCAATAATTTCTACGTAACTGTTAACAAATTAAAACACAAAGACGAGCACAAATTTCTACAGCAAAAATTATTAAATTCAACAACTACTTACGGACAGAAAACTAATTAGTAAAATTACCTCCGAAGACATGGAATTTGCAACACCCTTTTTCGAGTTTTTTTTCACCAAACTAGGCCTGCAAAACAATTCAAGTGTCATTGGAAGAATGGAATCCGAGCACCCTTTTATAGAGGTCAGATTTTTCAAAAAAAAAAAAAAAAAAAAATTCCTGGCTCGGCTCGCGCCCAAGCCACGGCGAGCCGAGCCGCGTCCGGCTCGCACCCACGGCCTGGCGACCGGACCGCGTCCGGCTCGCGGCCAACGAACGGCGAGCCGTGGCTCGCACGCTGGCGCAGGCGACCGGCGCCGGTCCGGCTCGCGCCCGGACCCTGGCGAGCGGCCCGCCGGCGGCACGCGGCCTGTCCGTGGCGGGCCGACCGGCGGCGGCTCGCCGTCCCGCGGTGGCGACCGGATGGCCGGCGGCACGCGGCCATGCCGCGGCGACCGGACCGCCGGCGACTCTCCGCCACGGCTCGCGCCCAAGCCGTGGCGAGCCGACCGGTGGCGCCTCGCGCCCAGCCGGTGGCGAACCGGGTCCGGCGCCGGCGGCCGGTGGTCCGGCGGCGGCGCACGGTGGTCCGGCGGTGGCGCACGGTGGTCCGGCGGCGGCGCACGGTGGTCCGGCGGTGGCGCACGGTGGTCCGGCGGCGGCGCACGGTGGTCCGGCGGCGGCGCAAAAATTCCGGCGGCGGCGCAATTTTTTTTTATTTTTTCCCAGATTTTAGTTTCTTTAAAAATTAAATTTTTAACACTTTAATATAGTTTAATTTATTTATTCAAATTAAATTAAAAATATATACTGTATACGTATTAGGGCGAGGATAGTAAAATACAGGGCGAGATATAGTGATCCACCAGATTAAACAGGCTGCCTTATTTATCTATTTAGTTAAACTCAGTATGAAAATATTTAAGAATATTGATCAGTGAATCCGACCCGATTGGAGCTATCAATTCGTTATTCGGGTTGGCTTCAGGTTCGGGTTAAACAGGTTCGAATTTGAAACGAGTGGGGTTGAAACAAGTAAAAAATATGTTTGTCGAGTCGGGTCGGATTTGGGTAGGTCAAAATAGGTTCGGGTTAAAACATGTCAAAATATGTTGGTCGGATCAAAACGAGTTCGAGTTGAAATGGCCGAAGTCCGTTTGTTGGGCCGGTTGGGCCGAACCGGGTTCGAGTTGAAACTTGTCGAAGTCGGATAATCGGGTCGGGTCAAGTCAGGGGTTGAAAAATGCTGAAGTCTGTTTGTCGGGTCGGATTGGGTAAATGTCAAGTCAGGTTCTGACGGGTCTGTAATGTTTCTCGGGTCAGGTCGAGTTAGATTACACTACTAGAAAAAGATATATAGGCACCGATATGTCAGTATTGGAAAAGCAATATCGGTGTTAGCAATTTCATAGGCACCGACAATCTGGCAAATGAATCAAAAAATTGTGTCTTTGAATAAATCCAGCAGCGGTTCACTGAAGAAACAAAATGTTTGATTTTAATAACTTTCAGGACCGATTTTGGTTAAATGACATATACATGTGCTAATACTAGTGCCTATGTCCAGATTAGTAATTTTGGAGGATAAAATTGTGGTGGGAAAATAGCTAGTCACGGTATAAGTTATAATACACCGATGCTAGGACTACATTTAATTTTTTAAATAAAGAAATATTTTACCAGGTTAGAATTAGGTTGCAGGTTGAGTTTGGGTTCTGTCGAGTCCAATTATCATATCAGAATCAGGTTTCGGGTCGATTAGGGTTCGGGTTTGGGTTTGGCCTAGATTATCATATTAGAATTGAATTTCGAGTTGAGTGAGGTTTGATTCGGGTTCGGGTCAATATTTTGCGGGTCAGGATCGATTTCGAGTCGAGTTTGATTCGAGACGGGTTCGGGTTCGGGTCAATATTTTGCAGATCAGGATCAGATTTGGTTCGGTTCGGACTGAGGTCAGTATTCTGCTAGTCAGGATTGGGTTTAGATTGAGTTCGATCGAGTCGATTGGGTTGGGCCAGAGATTAATCCGATGCTATTGTCACCATGTAAGGACTATTAATTGTTGGAATATGGGCTTTTAATGAATTTTATCACATATGGTTTTTTTCTGAAATTTATCAACCAATTCAAAAACAATTTAAAAATGAATCTAACAAAAACTAGCGAACAAATCCAGTAAAATTGATTCCGCCAATGCATACATTCATTAATCTTGTTTCTGCCTACTGGGTTTGGAGTGTGCCAAACACGGTTTTAGACTATTTGTTCATGTGTTTTTCTATATTTGGATCTGCCTTGTGAGATGCGGACTAGGATATGGTCAACAAGTACGAATAAGAATAACTAGCTTAGAGAAAATGAATGGTGTGGTTCGGGATAAACTTTTCCATACTCCCTCCGTCCCTGAATAAACTTCACATTTTTTATTTTGATTTGTCCATGAATAATTTGCAAGTACTTAGCTTTTGCTAAGCAAAGTTGATTGCTTGTGAAATGTCCAAAATGCCCCTGGTCTATGTCATATTTACAGTCATTAAGGCTGAATTAGAGAGGGGGGACAGCCTCTGGACATGCATCAAGATATTGGTGGTAGGCGTGGGGTTTAATTTTTAAACTCCTAACCACCAGCCCATTTCCACATGCGTCCCATTTACGCTCTTTATGCTCCATTATTGCTTTCACAACGCTCTCATTTGGCTTCTCAAGTTCTCTTTCAACGCTCATTTATCTTCTTCATTTCTCACAAAATATACACAATCCCTCATCTCCTCTCTCTCATGTCTAAAAACCTTAGCCGCTCAATCTCATTTTCGGCTTCGTTCTCAGGTGAAAACCTGTGTTTTTTGTATTGGTTTAGTTGGTTAATTTCGATTTTATCACAACTTGTTGTTTCGGATCTAGGGTTTTGAAAATGAAATCGATTTCTTCACTTTTTCGATGTTAATCACAACTTTTTTAGCCCCGGTTTAGGTTTGGTTGGTTGATTTAGGGATTATTGAACGTAAATACGTGTTGTTTGTGTTCTAGGTTCAGATCTAGGGTATTTCTCGTGTTGGATCTGTGATATTTGCCACTGTTCTTGGGTTTTTGTTGTTGCAAACCGCATGCATGTGTTTGATTTTTTTTATGTTATTTTCTGAGGTATATGATCTTGGGTTCGTCATTTTTTTTACTAGACCTCATGCTCTTTGTGGTCTGGGTTCCGGTCTAAGGTTTTTCTTAGAGTAACTGATGTTCAGTTTCTGATTTCGAAACTGAAATTGATGTTCTATGTTTGCTGGGTTCCCATCTAGGGTTTTTGTTCTGTTGGATCTGCCGTATTAGTCATTGTTCTTTATTTTTCTTTGTTTAAAACCATTTGCACGTGACTTAGTTTTACTTTCTGGTCATTTCATATGTGACTCATGTTGGACTTGTGATTATTGTTGTTGTTGTTGTTTAATCTACACCCGATCTGTTATCTGGTATTTGTTTATTCCTGATTCAACCATCGTATGTTGACATTCTGTGTTTATTGAGCCTCAATTAGGGCTTGGCCATTTCCTTTTGGAGTTTTACAAATAAAAAACATTTTTTCGGTCCTAGACCATTTCTGATGTATATTGTGAACTGCTTATATTGTGAACTGCTTCTGATGTGTACTGTGAACTGATTCTAATCATACTGTGAACTGATTCTGATTATATTGTGAACTTATTCTGATTATACTAGGATCTGATTTTGATTATACTGTGAACTGATTATGATTATACTGTGAACTTATTTTGATTATACTAGGATCTGATCTTGATTATACTGTGATTTTATTCTGTTCACACTTTCAGTTAGCCATTATTGCTTTGCTTGTGTGTTGACTATCCTGTTGGACTGTGTCTGACTTAAATATCATTTTCTGTTGCCGAGGGACAGGGTCATGGCTGGGCAGGATAAATCAGCCCTTTGCCAACCCTGAATGATTCCTAATGTGAGTCCATCTTTGATCATACCATGTTTATTAAACTTAAGGATATTGACTCACACCCCATTCCAACAGATGTCACCTCACCCCACCAACCAGCCCTGGAAACTTACTCATTTGAATTCTGGGATACTCCTATGACCACACATTTTAGCCCAGTTCCAGAGGTTGTCCTTTACCACTCAGATTCTAGTCTTGATTCAGTTGAAACACAGTACCCCGAACCACCTGAATCACAGCCCCCGGATTCTGATGAAACACAACCCCCTGATTTTGATGATTTTGATTCTGAATATGGTTTTGATTCCCATTCTCCAGTTTACTTTAGGGGTAATGAATTCCCTGAGTATGGTGAGCCTGGTTTATGGGAAATCGGGGATGCTCTATACTCTGGTAACTGGCCCAAGTATTTACTTAAAAGTGATTCAGCAGATGGTAATTAGTTTCATTACTCTCAGGTCTGTACACTTTACATTCTGTGATGAGTTCTTTGATCAGTTACTTTGATTATTTGTTTACCAGATACTAACCTTTTCCCTTTGAATGCATGTACTGAATATACAGTTTGTATGTTGTTATTTTGTACAACAACTTTTTCATTCTGTGATGAGTATGAGGGGTTGTGTGCTACTTTTGTTTGCTGGTTATATGAATCTGTGTTTGATGGGTACATGAATATATGTGTTGTTTAAGTTCAAATGTGCAACCTTTACCACCCAGTTTCAGACTCAGATTCAATTGAATCATGCGATTGATAGCAACCCCTTAATCATCTGAATCTGAAGCTGAAGCTGAGTCAGGCATGGCATGGCTTGGCATGTTTCATATCAAGGGAAATAATGGGAGCAGTAAATTGTGATTCATGTTTATGTGGTTTATATATGCATCCATGCAGTTTTAGTCACTAGAGTAATCTGGTCTTGACAGGGCATTTGTTTATAGATATCATAGCTAATATGTGTGCCAGTTGGGACTGTGCTGGTTGAACCCATGATTTATAATGTAGCTGTGATGAATGAATAAACATGCAGCCATGCTTATTAGTTGTTAAGTTGGTCTGATTTTGGCGGGGCATGATGTGATTAAACCTAACTCTGGAATTATTTGCCTAGTTGACCCTATTTTAGTTGTTAGCCACTTGCGGTGATACTTTGCTTGTACACTTTGGCAGCAACCAAGGTTTTATGACTATTAGGATGGAAGCTTTATAGTGTTTGTCCCTTCGTTGTTATATGTGTGTGTTAGCCATTTCACCCTATTGTTGGACTATTTAACATTCCGGACTAACAACCGCCAATTTTTTTTTAAAATAGAGTTTTTTTTAAAGCTTCATACAAAAGGGAGTAAAACCCTCCCAGCTTTTACAAGGTTGTCCTATAAACATACTTTTGAAAAATACCTTGTATGTTTATCCTAGATCTGGATCTAGAAGCACAACCCTACAAAAGTACATAATCATTGCATTTCTACACTAACTCCATACTAATTAGCAGATCCCGTATGTTGTGTACTTGGCTGCTACATACTCAACATAAGGAAATGCACCTATCTTTCCATCAAACATTACATTACCCTTTATGTCAAATATAGGTATACACACAGCACATAAAAACATGAATTTTGGTATGTAATGCTTGCTCTGGGTGATCCTATATGGTTCTGGTTCATTGGGACCAAGAATATACCTCGTTGTAGCCTTTGTGATGTAGAACCACTTTTCGTCGATGTGTATGACGTTGTGCATGATCTTGAACTGTATGTTGCACTCCAATTTGCTTAAACATCATTCCAGTCTTGTTTCTTTCTGCGTTGCTGTTAGGCATGGATGAACTGCATCTGTCCGACTTCTTATCTCCTTGCTTGCTATCACTCTGCGTATGCTACTTTTCCCAACATACATCTTGGCTGCCGTGCTTCGGCATGTGCGCCTGAACTTTAGTGGCAATGCCATTAAAGCCTCCAAGTCGATTGGTTTCTTGCTTCTTCCACATCGCTCGTGTCTTCCCGAACGGGCGCACACATCCTCTTCATTTTGAAGTTGCTGCCTAACCCGCACCCAAATTGTGCTGATGGTCATAACTGAGCATGACCATCTTTCTACTGCCACGACCCTCAGCTGGTTCTCCATCTGCCCATTTTGTATGTGTTAAAGGAGAAAATGGGCAATCTCCTGCCTCTGTTCATCAATGAGGTTTCTCCCCTCCATTACGCCATACTTGCTCGATGATGAAGATAAGAAAGTGGAAGGGCTAGGGATTTCTGAATTTGGCCAGTTCTGGAAGAACTGGCCAAAAAGGATTATGGGAGCACATGTTTTTTGTTTTGTAGGGTGTGAATGAGTGCTGTAATAAATACCCCTATTTATATATGAGGATTCTGATTTTTGAACTGTAATGAACAGTGACCGAAAAGTGTAAAATTGGCTCTAAAACAAAAAAAAATTTGTAGCCAAAGGTTAACTTTTGGAGGGAATAATCACAACATTCATAACTTTTAGCACTGTTTTTTAACCAATTTTTGGCCCTGTAATTTTCTGATTTTGAACAGTAATTTTTCAGCTTTTTGGACTGACATCAGTTCAATTTTGCCTCAACTTTTCTCTTTCTTACAATTTATTTAGGGACGGTGGGAGTTCATAATTGTTTTTAAACAAAATTTTAAATATTGTGTAGGTAATGTTACTTCCTCCGTCCCAGTCGAATCTACACATTTTTTGTCAACTTTCTCAAGACATGTTTGACCATAAATTTCAACTGGTATATAGACACCAATATCATCATGTGAGATATTGTTGGATTCTCTAGATGATGTATTTTCTAAATATCATATTTTAACACACTGTTAATATACGTAATTAAATTTATTATTGGTCAAATAAGAGAAAGTTGACCAGAAAGTATACAAATTCGACTGAGACGGAGAGAGTACAAAAATTCATCAATGGTGGGCTTGTGAAGTAGTCTATTTTTCTTAGGGTTAAATGCTTTTATAACCATACCCTTAGGGTGAAAGTGTCAATATAATCCAAAATTAGAAAGTGTCAAACTAACCCTAACTTTATAATGAATTATGCCGATATAACGTTTAGGCCACATTCCGACGTTGACTCATCATTTGGATTGTTGATTGAATATGAAATGACAAAAATACCCCTCACTATTAAAGTCGAATATCTATTTCCAATTTTGCCCATTTTCTTCTTCTTCAACCCCCTTACCCAGCCACCATTGAACCACCACCGTAACATGACCAAGCCACCGCCTCCCGCCCCCGCCGCCAAGCACCACCTCCCCCGCCAGCCAGCCACCACCCAGCAAATACAAATCTCCCACCACCGCTTTCACAGCGCATGTCATGCGTTCAGCCATTTCATGGCGACACTTCCTCTGCAACGAAAGTCATGTGCCACCGTCCGTCGTTCGATTCCTCAACACGCGCCACCAGTCGTTGCACGGAAAACCTAAAAACATCAATTTCTCAAAACATAATTTTTGAGCGGGAACGAGAGAGGGATACCGCTTGAGCAATCGATGTCGGGCATTCCGGGCTCGCCGAGCCTGTCACCGCCTTAGGACGGAATGGCCCAGCCCATCGCCGCCTGAGCAACCGGAGGTATTTCCACTGCTCGCCTGACGATGTTATACCGGCCTAGCTTTCCTGGCTTTCAAGACTAAAAGGGGTCCACAAAACGAAACTTTCAGATCATCCCACCATTAATGCTATGGCTAATTAGTGCCACACTATTGGTTGGACTTGGCGATAATGAAGAAAATAAAAAGGGAAGCTGTGGGAAGAATAATAAAGAAAGAAAAGGGGAAAGACTAAATTGTTTTTTTGTCCCCTACAAAGTATCTTTTACTATCTTTTGGTCCCCATGTGCAAAACTGCCCTTAGACGGTACCCAATAAATTCAAAATGATATGTTTTGGTCTCCAAAGGTGGTTTTTCGGTAAGGCTAAATGGTTTTCCGGTATAGCTAGGGGTATAATAGTAATTTTACTAATTAAAAATATTTTCAATTAAAATTAAAATTTTAAAATTTTCTTTTTTAAAATTTTTTCACCACCGGCCTTCCGCCTTCCGCCGCCTACTCGCCTTCCCCTCTGCATCACTGAAGAAGTCTTCAGCTCTGTATCGACGGAGAAGTCTTTCACTTCTGGGAACCAAGCAGCGAAGAAAACGAAGTGGAGAAGAAGAAGAAGCGGTGGAAGATGAGCGGCGGAGAAGACAAAGCAGGCAGAGAAGCAGGGGTATAATGGCGGAGAAGACGAGCGGCGGAGAAAACAGTGGAGAAGACGAAGTAGGCGGAGAAGCGACGCAGAGGTGAAGACGAGCGGCGGAGAAGACGGCGGCGAAGACAAGCGGCGGAGAAGACGTTGATGACGATGAGCGGCGGAGAAGACGGTGGAAAAGATGAAGCAGGCAGAGAAGCGACGCAGAGGTGAAGACGAGCGTTGGAGAAGACGGCGGAGAAGACGAGTGGCGGCAAAGATGGTGGAGAAGACGAGCATGCGGAGAAGACGAGCAGGTAGAGAAGACGACGGTGAATACGAGCGGCGGAGAAGACGGCGGCGAAGACGAGCGGCGGAGAAGACAGCGGTGAAGACCAGCGGCGGAGAAGACGACGGAAAAAAATGAAGCAGGTAGAGAAGCGACGCAGAGGTGAAGACGAGTGGCGGAGAAGACGACGGAGAAGACAAGCGGCGAAGAAGACGAGCAGGCAAGCAGGGGGAGAAGACGGCGGAGAAGACAAAGCAGGCGGCGGTGGCAGGCGGCGGAAGGCGGTGGTGGCAGGCGGAAGACAAGCGAAGCAGATGTCGGTTTTTCTTTTTCTTTTTATTTTATTTTTTAAAACTCAGGTGTATAATGGTCATTTTACACATTTTGACCAATTTTACCGTTGACTCTACCTGAAAACCACCTTTGGGGACCAAAACATATCATTTTGAATTTGTTGGGTACCGGCTAACGGCAGTTTTGCACATGAAGACCAAAAGATAGTAAAAGATACTTTGTAGGGGACCAAAAAAATAATTTAGTCAAGGGGAAAATAGGAAGAAGAAAGGAAAAGGGAAGAAGAAGAGTGCAATTTTGTCTTTTCCATTTCTTTCTTCTTCTTTTTTTAAATTTAGGAGTAAAATGGTAATTTTATTAAATTTCACCCGAATTTTCCTTTGACAATTGAAGTCAACAGAGTTAATGGTTAGATTGACACATACATTATAGAATTATGATTATTTTAGTACTTTTCAATTTTGCAAAATTATATTACCACTTTCAACGTAAAGTTATGATCATTTTAGCATACTCTTTTTCTTATAATTTAGAATTAGATTTGAATATTGATTATTGAAATTCAATTCAAGTGAGCGAATATGAATTGTTTTTTTTAAATTTTCTGTTGTTGTCGTCATCCTTCTTTTGATATGTAATAATGTTTTCATTTTAAAATATTTTTATACTTTTGATATGAGTATAACTCATGGAAAGACCAATATTTAAAATGTAAAAGAGAATAAATAAAGATAAAAAATGTGGGTTGCATGAATCGGGTTATGAACTTTATATCTATTATACATTGCATAATAATATTTAATATTGCAAGTAAGACCTTTTACATTTTATTATTCTAATTAATCCATATCTTTCCGTACGTCTATGGGAAGACGATTTTCCTAAAACTTTGCCTTTTGATATTTGATAGATTCTTAAACTTTTTAAATTCAAAGTAGTGAATTTGTATTTTCAAGAAATCCAAGAAAGAAACACAAAATGAACAATATGTAGTACTCCTTCCGTTTCACTAAAAGTGTCACACTAGATTTAATCTTTGGATTAATGTGAAGAAAATGAGAGACTGAAATTGAGTGTAGAAAGTAAAAAGTAGAATGAGTGGATGAGATTGTAGAAATCTTGCAAAAAATGAAAAATGTGTCATTTAAAAAAAAATCTCAATAAGGCAAATATGTTACTCTTACTGAATCGGAGGGAGTATATAAAATTCTCCGGTGAATTTAATCCGAAATTTGTGATGAGGGTGTATGTGCTGAACAAGAATGACACTATAGTTAGGTATATAGACTCGGTTAGGTGTTATGTACATAATCTTATGGATATACCATTTATTTTTATCATATATATTATATTTGTTAAATTATATATAAATTTAAAAATTTAAATTTTTTATATCATAAATTTTTATATTTTCACCTTCAAATACATATTATTATGTATTTTAACTTATAAAATATAACATTTAAATTTTATAAAAAACTACAGTATTTAAGATAAATGACCATGTGAACTCATAAACTTAAGAAATACCGTCTTTTCTTAGACTTTCCCACATATATATGGTTTGCATCAGGCCCTACTTATTAATTATATGGGAAGAGGCTCATTTATATTTTTTTTTGAAAAATGTGCTATGTTTATAGAGTCTGTCTCTTGAAAGACGGTCTTTCCACGAGTTATGGAAAGACCAAGGTTTAAAGTGTAAATTAGAAGAAATTAAGATAAAATTTTCGGGTTGCATGAACCGGGTTATAAATTTTATAACTACTGCATGTTTCATACTAAAACTTTAATATTGCAACTAAGACCTTTTACCTTTTATTATTCTAATCAAACCCGTCTTTCCATAAGTATATGGAAAGACCGTCTTTCCTAAGACTTTGCCATGTTTATATATATAAAAAGGAATATTACAAGTCTTAATTAACTACTCTAATAATATTCTTTTTCTCTCATATGAGGTCCGATTTTACAGATATTATATTTGAGGTTCAGTTTTTCAATTTACTTCATATACCTAAAAGTAAGTTTAGGACCAACGCTGATGCTAGAGAATTGCCAACTTAATTAAGTTGGTCTTTCCCCACTATTTCGTAAGGAGTATAGAAGCCTTGAAAGTGCTTATTTTGAATGGAGTACCACGTGAATGAAGAGAAGATCATTTAATATTAGTCATTTAACTAATTGGAGAAAGTCTGATAATCGTCATTGTCATCAGTGGTGGTGGTTATCATTGTCAGTGCTCGATAGTGATGATCAGTTGTGGTGGTCGGCAATTGTTCCAGGTGGAGGCTAAAGGAAATCACCAATGATTATCGCATTGATGGTGATCAACCTCGTTCGTGGTAAATGACAACGATATAAGTGGTGGTTGATGATGATAGGTGTCGTTGGTGGTCGATAGTGACTCTATTATTAGTTTTTCATTGTGTAAAGAGATATTAATTTATAAAGAGTTATGGAATGACATTGAGGTATTCATCAATGAAGATAATGGGGTTGTTTGGTTCACACTATCAAAGGGAAGAGGAAATGAATCAAGAATCATCATATTGAATAACAAATTAAATAATAGGGGAAATGAATAAAAAACAAAGTGAATAATAGGAAAAGTAAGGAAAGACTTGAGAACAAAATGTTGCGAACGTTTGTGTAAGAATTTAAAGAAAAGAAAAGAATTTCTTCAAACCTTTATATCTTCGTTTTAAAAAAAGGAACTCACAAATTTTCTGATGGAATGATTTTACTGGGAAAAATAAATAATGTGAAATCTTAGAAATTAGTCGATGCAACTCTGTGTTTTTTGGGGAATTATTACGTCATCATTAGGAAGTGGGTGACGATAAATGAGATGGAATCATTTTAGCCCATGCAAACGAACGACCCGATAAGTTAATCCCAAAATGGGTTCACAAATCCTCAAATTATCACCTTTCGCTTCTTCTAGATTCACAGTTTTCAATTCAATCCCTCAAACATTATCCTCCGCAACAACCACCCCAGCTGCTCGTCTCTTCCGATCAGCGTCCGTAAAACCGATTCCCGCAGGCATTTCGGCGCGCGAGTTGACTCAGAGGAGCAAGAGGGGAATCAGAGCCATGGCTGGGGAAGGGTCGGTGCAGAAGGCGGAGGAGGAATGGCGCGCGATTCTTTCTCCGGAGCAGTTTCGGATTCTAAGGCAGAAAGGCACAGAGTGCGTTTTATTCCCTTCAATTTGCTTCTATTGTAGTTTGAATTTGGTTTTAATGGAGATTTTGTTTGCTTGTTTGAGGAATGGGGAGACGTATTAGTAATCGTGATTCATAAGAACCCTAAGCCCTTACCATATCTGAAGTGTATGTATTTGGTACTGTCTGGATAATTTAAGGTTTGCATAAGAAGGATTATTGTTTGAAGAAGATGGGGTTGATTTGACTCGTCGAGCTGAGCCTGAGTGGTCCGTATTAAGTGATTAACGTCAGTGTTTTTCTGGTTATGCATCAGTGTTAGAAGAATATGAGATTATGTTCACGTTTCCTGACTGAAGCCATGGCTACATATGATCCATATAGTCTACCCGACATATTGGGATAAAGACTTTGTTGTTGTTGATGCCTAACCGAAGCTGTGACAGACTATAGATTCCTCATTTCCATTCGAGTTCATGCTAAAAAAAGTTGGGAGTTGTGGGAGTTGGGACTCTCTGTTAGTTTGTCCGTCACAATTGGAAATTGAATAAACATACGGTTTAGATAACTTACGAAATGAGGTCTATAACACGCTTATGGATTCCTTTAGTGAAGCTTCCGTTTGATTTGTGTGCAGTGATGCATAACCCTGTTTCACAATTTTTCAAACTAGCTGTTTTGTGACTTTCATGTATTGAAAGGGCAACATAAACCAGTGAAGGTGGATCCTCGTGCCTAGTAAAGGTGGATTATTGTGCCTGTTTTTTTGTGAGATCAATAACACGATTTTGGATTCCCTTAAGTGATGTTTCTGTTTGATTTGTGTGCAGTAATGCATGACCTTGTTTCACAGTTTTTCAAACTAGCTGTTTTTGTGTCTTTCATGCAGTAATGAAAGGCAACATAGACTAGTAAATGTAGATTCTTGTGCCTGTCCTACTTTATAACTTTTGTAATTAACGAGCTTTCCTTTTACTATAATACTCTTATCTGCAATCTCCATGCATCTATTGTTAGTTTTTGTTACGCGGTCTCTTCTAAATTTCTCGCGTACCCCTGTCGAACTTGAGTCTTCTCGGACACGTACGGCACTTGGATACTTCTTTTTAAACTAAAAACTTGACATTTGTCTGCAAATGGCCGAGTCCTCCGGCTCCCGGACACCTGAATCAAATTGGACACTTTGTCAGTCTGAGTGATGTAGTTGTTATTTAGCTTTAGAACCGCAAGACTTGATGTTGTAGCTATATTTTCAAGAGAAAATGCACCATTAGTTCAGTAGTATGCAACCTATAAGACCTCTTGCTAGCCTTTTGTGGATCCTCAAGGGCATAGATAATTGCCTTATGCATTGACATTGCTGTGTGTGTTATTCTCAGATATCCGGGGACAGGGCAATATGACAAGTTCTACGGCGAGGGTGTGTACAACTGTGCAGGATGCGGAGCTCCCCTGTACCGCTCAACGACAAAGTTCAACTCAGGCTGTGGTTGGCCAGCTTTCTTTGATGGCATTCCCGGGGCCATAAAGCGTACAGTGAGTCTTCTCCTGTTTTCATACTCCGTTATTGATTGAGCGTAAAAGTAGATGCTCATCTCGTTTCATGCTTCAGACTGATGCGGATGGAAGGAGGATTGAGATTACGTGTGCTGCGTGTGGCGGGCATCTCGGCCATGTTTTCAAGGGTGAAGGGTTCAAAACACCTACGGATGAGCGACATTGTGTGAATAGTGTTTCGCTGAAATTCACTCCTGCGAGTTAATGGCTCATTGCCCGTGTCATTGCCCGTGTTTCTGCGTTATGTGCTATTGCGTTTGTTTGTTGGGGGTATGGAACTAAGGTTATGTGGATGTAACTGGCTGAGGTTCGGATGTTCCTGTGTTGTCTGTGACTATTGTGTAGTGAAAAGAAATTCCTGTTGGTGAAATAATAAGAGCATACTCTCCAAAATTTTCTCTAAAATGGAGTCTCTCATATTCTCTATAATTTTTTTCTCCAATTCCAACATACCCCATTTTATTACACAATAATGATTTCCTTTATAATTTAAACCAAACCCTTATATTTACTTGAAGAAAAGTTTTAAATGGCTACTCCCTCCGTTTCTATATATTTGGCACCCTTGCCAAAAGAGGCTGTTTTTTTATTCATGGCAGCTCTGCCAATTTGCTAAAAATGGCAAGGGACAACATCTGTATTTACCATTTTGCCACTGTAAAATACTAGTTTATTATCTTCTGTTGCCATCCGTAATTAGTTTTCAACCCAAGTAATCCCACTGCTTATATTCGTATCCTGTGTTGTGACCCTTCCGTCCGTTTTCTTTGCTGTGAAAACATTTGACCCAACCCAGTTTTTGTGGGCCAAATTTGAAAACCCTGCCCATTTCTTGTGTCCCCTATATAAGAGGAGGGAAGGGTGAAACCCTAGGCAAAACTCCATGTCCTCTCTTGAGAGCGGCACCGCAGATCTGGCCTCCAAAAATTCCCGATCCAACAACAAACCCCCCTTCCTCAGATCGTCCCTCCATGTTCAACCGAAACCTCACCCCTCCCGAAATAGAAGTTCCACTACCAGGAGAATCGGAGTCGCCCCTCGTATATCAGACCTGCCTCGACGACACCGTCGTCGAGGAGACGGAATGGCCGGACGAGGAAGTCGTCTCGGCCGTGGGTCCTTCCGGCGATGGCCCTGCTGACCTCCGGGCGACGGCGTATGTGGCGGGTGAGTCACCTCCGGATCTGCCGAGGCGATAAGATGGTCTCGAAGCCCAAACTTCGAGCGGTCGAGCAGGTTCACAACACGGTGGATTCGGTCCGGTTGTCGCGAGTTCGTCGACGAGGAGGGCTGGCCGGGCGTGGCCGACACTTATGAATCCGACGAAGACGAGGCGTCGGACTTGGTGGCGGACGACGCCACCTTCGCTACTCCACAGAAGACGGCAGATGTGGAGGATGAAGATGGCGATCAGCTGACGTACGTGTACGATCTGAATGGAGTGGCCATCGACATGTCGGGGGTAAAGTTTTTCCTGTCACATTTACAGTTTTGCGAACATCCGTTTTACAGTGTTTCTGCAACATTAACCGTTTCCAAATTTTCAGCTTTAGAGTTTTCAGTGCCACATTTAGTGTTTTGGACGTTTCGGGTTTACAGCTTCTCTTGAACATTTACTGTTAGTGCTAAAATGTTTTGCGAACAATGTTTGCAGTAAAATGTTTCCAGTCAAATGTTCATAGTAAAATGTTTACAGGTTTCCAGTAAAATGTTTACAGGTTTCCAGTAAAATGTTTACAGTTTACAGTCAAATGTTTACAGTAAAATGGTTACAGTAAAATGTTCATAGCAAAATGTGTACAGTTTGCAAGATGTGGTTTGACAGTTTACAGATTTTGCTGGTTCTAGTTTGACAGTACTGCTGCAACATTCACAGTTTCGGTCGTTTCACTTATGTGGTTTTACTCCCACACTTACAGTGTTGCTCGATTTGACCGGTTTTCGACCCACCGCAGGTACATCCGTGGGCTCACAAATTGCTGCTGGCTCAATACCGGGGTGAGGACTTCGGGATATTGCCTCCAAAGGAAATAATGGAGATGTGGAAGGATTGGTTCCCGGTGTAGGTATGTCGTCGGAAACTTTAACCGTGATACCGGTGCTGCAAATGGTAATGTAGGCTGGTGCTAATGATTGGGTTGGAAGTGTTAAATTTGTGTTCCGGTGCGCGTTTTGTGTGGCTGTTTATTGTGTGTATGAAATGTGCCGGTTTTGCCCTATCTATGTGTGCTTATTAGCTACTGGTTGTATTTTTCTTTGTTCTTCTGTTTGGCTGAAAATCTGCGTACTATGTGTCCTGATTGCTGTAGCAACTTCTGTCCCTTTAAAGATGCCATATATTGTGCTGTACTGAGTGCGGACTTGGTGAGCCTGTTTTGTTCACCAAATGTGTACTCAGCAGTAACAGTCAGTTTCAAAGTACATGTTTGACATACTATGTGCAGATGTTTTTCATTACAACGACGGTTGGATTGCAAACACACTTTACAAAACATAGTATTACGATTGCATGTTTGCCATCACTATCCAACCACATCGTAAAACCAAATGGCACCTATTACAACATTCACATAAGTTGCTGAATAATGTACTCAAGACCTGTAGCCTTGTTTGCTGTGATCAAGCTTTGTAAACCCTCCCTAACTGCGTCCGTGTCAACCTCTATGTCGGCTGGTAGCACACCTTGTAGTTGGAGTGCATCTTTCTTCATATGTGGAAGCTTGTAACTGTTACATCCCTTGCATTTGATTATCTCCACCATGACACATTGGAGTGTTAGAAACACTTTGTTTAGTTTTTCTGGCTGCAATTCTTCAAACGCTTTTTCCGTAGCTGAAATCAGTTCATCCAAATTGCGTGATTTTGTCTTGTGCTGCAAACTTTGTATTGAATTGAAAAAACCCAAATCTAGGACATTCAAATCTGGGCTTCTAGGTGGCTGAAAACCCAATCTTATGTTGAACCTGTCTGAACTTGCAACCATTCTAAATTCAGCATCGTCATCGCATATATGTGGTCTTGCATTGTCTTGTCGAATTGTGATATTAGTGCTTGCTAGTAACGGCCATTTTCTTTTAATTGCTGGAACCAACTTTGTCAACATGAAAACTTTAGTAACCTCACGGTCAATTGATGGAATTGGTTTGGTTTCTAGAGTACCTGCTGGTCTGTTCTTGCTAGTCTTCTTTGCTGCCTCTTCATGTGTGAATGGCCAAATCCCAATTTTCCCGTCGAACATTACCTCACCCTCGTTGTTGATGATTGGTCGACATATGGCACAAAGGAACATTATCTTCTTTATAAACCTTTTGTTGTGAACTGTGCGGTGAGGCTCTTCTTCTTCCGGGAGAAGATAGTACTTCTCCGCAACTCTAGTTATGTAAAACCATTTCTCGTCTATATGTATAATGTGATGCATATCCATGAAAGATGTTTTCCCCGAACTTGTATCATGCATCAAGTGAGACAGTGAGTAGTATAACCTGTGAAGTTTATTAGTTTGTGAAAGTTGTGGTTTAATTGCATTTGAATGGCTTCTAATGTGACCCTCCTTGATCCAACGGTGCATGGTGGAAGTGCTTACCCCTACTGCTGCTGCATATGCCCTTTGTGTTGTGCGCAGTGGGAGGGGGACAGCCATAGCCACCTCTTTGTTGATTTCACATTTTTTTCTACCCTTTTTTCCTTTCATTTTTCTGCTCCAGTCTGTGCACAAGCCTAGTTGTGCTTGTCTTCTGTGCAGGTTGGACAAACGACTGATGGTGCGGACCGAGGTGTTCCATCGTCGGGCGGCCTCTTTCCGACGATGGGCGGCCAGCTTCCCTTCCTTCAAATTTTGCAAGATGAACTCCCCAATTTCACGGCGCTGATATTCGGACAAGAGGCGTCTCTCCGGCATGACTGTGTTGCTGCAACCAGAAGTTAGTTTCTGAAGATTTGTAAGAGGATGAAGAAGGAAGAAGATGAAGAGGGAAGAAGATGAAGAGGGAAGAACATGAACCTGGTGTGTATATCTGATGTAATCTATTTGTTGTGTCTGCTTTTTTTGGGTTAAATCCTTGGCCAATGGGCCATCTCTTGTAATTTCAAATTAAAGCCATGTAATCTTCCCACCATTTTCAGAATTTAGGTGGGAAGTATTAGACATCATTTGTATTTCCAGATGTACAGTAACCTTCTCACTGTTTGGGACCAACTTGCCCAATCACAGCAGCTTTTCTGTCATATCCTACTTCTCCAATTATTCTTGTGCCAAATTTTAGGTGCCAAATATATAGAAACGGAGGGAGTATTTTTTATTGCGATAATTAAATATCTTATAATTATTTATTTATTTTGATAAAATGACGACTTTTAAATTCATGAAGCTCATGATAACTAATGCAAAGGTAGGTTTTAGTACAACCAAAATAAAGTAGGTTTTTAAAATCTAAGAAAATTATAGAAGTAGAATTTCAAAATATATCCTTTTTGATATTTAACTATTTCTCATTGAGTCAATAAAGAAGAAAATAACTAATTTCTTAATCATATTCATGTTAGTTGTTATTTGAGACATATAAGTTTAAAATGGCAAAACAAAAAAATTCAAAAACTTATCACTCAAATAAATACTTAAACTTGTTCAAATACACAAGTAATTTTCAAGAGTCAAATTTCTTAACTTTGACTCAAATCTCACTGAAAACACATATCAATAATTATATTATTATGCGTAATTTTGTATGAGTATATTATTATTTATTATTATTATTTTATAATATTTATTTTTTATGTAATTCGTATATTAATAGTCAAGTGTGTGCCTTGAACATCGTGAAAATATGACTTTTTTAGTAGGATGTGAGAAGTGCAAAAGTTTGAATTTAAAATTTCTTAGCATGTATAAAGTATTGGTATTAATTTAAGTTGTTAAGACCAAGTGCATTGGTAGAAACCGCAACCAATTTCTTACCAATTAAATATATTATTTCTCTCATTTTTTCTCTTTCACATAACCCTAATAAACCACTTAAAAACCCACATTTTTTTCTCCACAATGGTAAAAAATTATTTTTGACTATTCATTGACCTCATTTGATTTTCTCTATCCTACTCATTAATTTTACCATTAACATTTAATTTAATTAAATTTGTTCACCCAAATAAGTTGAATGTGAAATTTAATAATACATTCTAATTTTTATTAATAGAATTTTGTTTTTTTAAAAAAGTATAGAATAATCCATTTTTTTAAATTTTTACATTTTATTTTTCAAAAAAATAAATTAAATTTATTTTTCCTTGTCCAGAAACTGTTAAATATATTGTTATCTAAAAAAAATAATAAGACATGTTGGTTTTTTCAAAAAAAATTAAAAACATTACATTAGCAAATGCCAATTATAACGACTAGATAAATTACAATAAATCCTTAAATAATAAAATATTGATCTAGTCCGACCAATTATTACAATTTTTGAAATTTAATTTCTTTTAAAAAAATTAGCCGCTGGTACATGTGTCACCATACGGTTGGGACACGTGTCCCATTTTAAATTAGAAATGGAAATAGCCATTGGATTTGGGACACGTGTAGCCATGTAAGTAGGATACGTGTCCCAAAATTTTGAACGGTGAGGAGACCTGAAATTTAGAGCCGTTGGACACATGGCCCAACCAGAGGGTGCCACGTGCCAATGACTTTGAATTTTTTTTAAAAGGCTGCATGCGGGACATGTGGACCAATGCATGGTTGACACGTGTCCCGGATTGGGAAAGAAAAATGGGTCTCTTCCAGAGCACACTCATGTGCTGCACTCAATTGCACCAGTTTCTAGACTGGTTGCTAGGGTAGCAACCTTTGGGCAGTTTCTTAACAAGAAACTACCCTATAAATCACCACTATGGGTGTTTTTGGTTTCTAGAGCAGTTTTTAAAATCCAAGAAACCACCATTGCACTTGCTCTAAATGAATGATTGCATTGATGATGACATTCTCCAAATTTTATTTTCTATCTCTACCAATATAGAGAACTAAATTTCAATTTCAACAAAATCTCTATTTTGGAGAACCATATGGAGAATCTCTTGGAGCAAAAAAGTTGTCCAAAATCTCTAAAAATAATTAAATTCACTATTATGGAGAATCTGTTGGACTTGCTCGAAAGCTTTAAGTTAATGGTCTTATGGAAGATTTAAGTCACCAATTCAGAACTTTAAAATTCTATGTTCAATGTGACATCTAAATGCAAGTCGTTGGGAATTTTTCCTATTTTAGTGGTAAGTCACATACTCTATAATTGTAAGGTCCAGGGTTCAAAATACATTCCCAACAAGAATTATGAATATTAAAGTATTTCTTGATGGGGAAATACCCATCATCATGTCGGTGGTCCCCGCTATTGGTCCCTATTGTGGTTTCTCAACTTGTAAGTGGTCGATGGTAGTGAGATCGTGTTGATCGGAAAAAATCCAGCGTTATAGGACCGCGGTGATCCCCATTGTTGGTCCCAATTACTCCACTGAATTTCAACATATTCAATAGTGGTGTCTCCTAGTTAGATCATTGATTAGAATGATAATATGTAATTTGGTTGCTTGTAGGTAATCTTTCAAAAAAAAATACAAGTTATGCTAGTTGATATATTTATAGTTTTAAATAAAAAATATCGAAAGTACTAGAATATATACATACATGAAAAAAAATTTACAAGAACACATTTTAATATGTCATTGATGATTCGCAATTAGACATATTCAATTAATTGTGATACACTCTATTTTAAAATGTTTATGTTTCATTTTATTTTGACACTTTCTACTTTATATTTTATTTTACTTTTTGTATATTCAATTTACTTGAGCCAAAATGACACGTATACTAAATAGAGGGATTTGTTCATGCTAAAACATTTTAATACTCCGAGCTTAACTTAGATTATTCAGCTAAGAAGTTTTAATGGTTGATGATTCGAGTACCGAGCTTAACTCGTCAATTTGAAATAGGAATAAGTTGATATATGTATACTTCTACTTCATTTTACTGAACAGTATATTTATACATTCTACTAAGTCAAAGACTCTTTCATAGGTTTATGGAAATACGAGTTTAATTAGAATAATAAAAGGTAAAAGTTTTAGTTGCAATATTAAAAATGTATTATACGTGGTAGTTATAAAGTTTAAACTCGATTCATGCAATCCAAAAATTTTATCTTCATTTTTATTAATTTGCACTTTAAACCTTAGTTTTTCCATAATTTATCAAAAAGGTATCTTTGAAGAGGCAGACTCTACTGCTCATCCCAATAATTTTACTTCATATATTTTACTTCTAATTTTTTTACTCAATTACACTTAGGTGAAACTCTCAAATTACATTAATGTACATTTAACATACATTTCAAATGATTTGACTACTTGTCAGCATCAGTATTCCGATATAAATACATGCACACTCTATTCCATACAATTAGTTGAAAACATTCACGCGTGTATCCCAGCGGTTGGGATATGGGTGGATTTGCCAGTGCTCCCAGGTTCGATCCTCGATAGCGGCAGTGTGGGTAGTTCTTGCTTTGCAAGGCTCCCTTGTGCGCACCGAGGCAATGCCTTGCGCACCGAGGCAATGTCGAGCCCATGGTTCCTGGCGCTGGGCTACCATGATTTACATCTCATACGCGGGCTTTGGTGTGGGCTGGTATGCGCCCTGAGGGCGAGGGTATTCGCCTTTTGCCATACAATTAGTTGAAAAGGTTAAATTACACTGTGTGTACATTTTGGATTATTCGAGTATTCATGAGTATAATCTAAATCAGTTATAAAATACCTATTCAACATTGATATTTCTAAATTAAAGTACATTGTGTATTTCAAATTATTCGAGTATTGATGAGTACTATTTATATCAGTTTCAAAATTGTGTATGCGATCAACACGATTAGTTGAAACTTTTAAATTACACTTTATCGTTGCTATACCACGTCCTGTATTTTACTATCCTCGCCCTAATACGTATACAGTATATATTATTAATTTAATTTTAATAACTGAATTTAAATTAATTTAGATAATTGTAGTTAGTTAATATTAACTGAATTAATGGAAAAGAAATTCCGCCGCCGCGGGCCGCCGCCGGGCCGGTTCGCCACGGCCTGGGCGCGAGCCGTGGCGGTCTCCGCTCGCCACCGGCTGGCCGCAAGCCGCCGGCGGTCCGCTCGCCACCGGCTGGCCGCGAGCCGCCGGTGGGCCGCTCGCCACCGCCTGGACGCGAGCCGCCTTCGGCCCGCTCGCCACCGACTGGGCGCGAGGCGGACCGGCGCCGCTCGCCGTTCCCTGGGTGCGAGCCGGACCGGCGCCGCTCGCCGTGACCTGGGTGCGAGCGGAACAGCCCTCCGCTCGCCGCGCCTTAGGCGCGAGGCCGACCGAGTCCGGTCGCCAGGCCACGGGCGCGAGCCGGACGCGCCTCGGCTCGCCGTGGCCTGGGCGCGAGCCGTGCCAGGCTGCCTCCCAAATTTGTACTGCTATAAATTAGCACGAATTCTACTCATTTTGAGGGCACTCAAAATTTTTGCTATCCAAAGACGAGCAAAAATTACTCCAAAAAGGGTGTTAGAAATTCCATGTCTTCGGAGGTAATTTTACTAATTAGTTTTCTGTCCATAAGTAGTTGTTAAATTTAATAATTTTTTCCGTAGAAATTTATGCTCGTCTTTGTGTTTTAATTTATTAACTGTTACGTAGAAATTATTGCACATTTATCTCCTATGAATTTATCTCCTATTAATAGCAGTAACGTTAATTTTGTTGTTAATTTTGTTACGTAATGTTGTTTTTAATTTACCTACAATATTTATGTCCTATTAATTATTGTAACGTTAATTTTGTTGTTTTGTTAATTTTGTTATTTTGTTAATTATTGTACCGTTAAGGTAATTTTACTAATTAGTTTTCTGTCCATAAGTAGTTGTTAAATTTAATAATTTTTGCCGTAGAAATTTATGCTCGTCTTTGTGTTTTAATTTATTAACTGTTACGTAGAAATTATTGCACATTTATCTCCTATGAATTTATCTCCTATTAATAGCAGTAACGTTAATTTTGTTGTTAATTTTGTTACGTAATGCTGTTTACCTACAATAATTTATGTCCTATTAATTATTGTAACGTTAATTTTGTTGTTTTGTTAATTTTGTTATTTTGTTAATTATTGTACCGTTAAGTTACGTAATTTTGTTGAACTGTAAGAATGTAATATTAATTCTAGCCACAACGTTATTTCATCAAATAAAATAAAATTGTCACATTTTTTTTCCATTACATGTATGTTTTAGCTGTTATTGAGAAATGGCGGAGTGCACCCTTGAAATGGATGAATGTAGTTTTAGTTTAGGGAGTTAATTTGTGTACGGGAGTTTTATAACTGTAATGGCATTTCATGTACTATAATTTTATCTTTATGTTCTCTTCTTTAAGTATATGTTTTAACGTTTTGACTGTAATTTTATCTTTATTCGTTCATATGTAAACGTTAATTGACGACATCATTGTCGTTGGTATAGCAGTTGAGTGTAACTAATTACTTGATGTTTATTGCTGTTTAAGGATGACAATCAGTCATGTGAAGCTGCTGCAGGGCGGAATGGATACTCTCCATTTGTCACCTCAGCTGTGTTCCCAGGTGTTGCCGAGGCTTATTCCTACCTGCAACGGATTGCTCTGCAGGTGGGATTTGAACTTGTCACGGGGTCCTACAAACAGAATAGGAATGGTCCCCTGAGGTTATATTGCATTTGCAATCGGGGCCGAAAGGATAAGGATGTAGATACGAGCGAATCTGATGTAGTCCGACGGAGTAGCAGCTCGACCAGAAGTTGTGACTGCCCATTCGCGATTGTCTTGAAACAGAGCATCACGGGGGATGGTTGGAATGTAGTGCCGTGCAAGGATCCTAGACGAGGGATGCACAACCACTCTTTCTCAGTGTACCCCGAGGGTCATAGACAGAGCAGCAAGCTCCATGCGGACGCGAAGCAAATGATCAGAGATTTGACAGATTCAGAAACAGCCCCAATGCATATCAATGCCAGCCTCAGTAATTCGTTTCCGGACCTGCATCAGAACATTAGGCAGGTGTACAATGAGAGATCGGCATATGTAACAGAAAGGCGAGGCGGGCGCAACACAGCGGAGAATTGTTTGCATCTGGCCACCGCGAAAGGGTATGTCACTAGTCACCGCTCAGCAGGTGATGGTACTTTGACTCATTTATTCATGGCCAATCCCGATGCTGTTGTGGCATTTCGCACGTTTCCGTGGGTTGTGGCCATCGACTCAACGTACAAGACCAATCGCTACGGCATGCCATTCATTGAGATGTTTGGGATGTCCCCTTGCAACACAAACTTCCTGATTGCCTACGCAATTGTCGTTGACGAAACGGCAGATACCTATGAGTGGGTGCTGAACGCGCTGAAGAACTTGCTTGTGGATGGACCGTTCCCTGAGGTTGTTGTCACCGATCGGGAGATGGGACTGATTAGGCCACTTCGGACTGTGTTTCCAGAATCGAATCATTTGCTCTGCACCTGGCATATTAACAAGGATGTGGAGGCACGTGTTACTGTGCTGACAGGGAATAAGAGGAACGGGGCAGCGTTCAAGAATGGTGCATGGTTCCGGGTTTGCAATGCGTCCACCGTTTCAGGGTACGAAACCGCCTTGGTAGATATGAGGGCTGGATGGTCTTGGAGCGAGGCTGTTATTAGTTACGTTGAGACGACGTGGCTCACCCCCCATAAGGAGAAATTTGTGCGGGCATGGATGAACAGATTTCTGCATTTCAGGAACACAACTACATGCAGGGTCGAAAGTGCACACTCGTCATTGAAAGGGTGGTTACAAACGTCGACTGGTTCACTGGACACGGTATGGAGGCGTGTCGACCTGCAGATAGCCCAGCAGATTACTATGATCAAGACCGGCCTGGAGAAATCAAGAACGTGCATTGGAAGATTGCACCGTAGGGCCCTTTTCAGCAACTTGATCAACAACGTGTCCAAATACTGTCTGGATAAATTGACGGTCGAGTCTGGGAGGATTGATGCACTCGGAGCACAGGTATATGCTTACTGTGGCTGTGTGCTGCGCTCGACACACGGAATACCGTGTGCATGCGTCATGGCAGGGGCAGTTGCTGAAGGAATCCCCTTGTACTTGGACGACATTCATCCGCTGTTTAAGAGCCTGGCACTGGGTGATCACGTGCGGAGCACGGAAAACATTGCGAGGGCCGAACAAGATCAGTCGCGGTTCAACACTCTGTTGGAGGAGCTGGCACGCAGCGACCCTTCGGTCCGCCGACGAGTTTCATCCTACATAGATGCGCAGTTGCGTCCGGAGGAGAGCGGCATTGGCGAGCCGGACAGTTGTACTAGTGCACGTGGGAGACCAAGCGAGCAGGTCCCCCGATCAAGATCAACCCGACGTTCACCGAGCTACCACGAGCACGTGAACAGGCGATACGAGAGTAGTTCAAGGTCCCCGGGGCATGCTTCAGGGAGCGGTCGCCGGCACGGTAAGTACAAGCACCATTCTTCCTAATGAAACGCCGCCTGCACAAGATATTTATCTTAATGTGTTCTCCTGCAGCGACATTCCCGTTCCTCGAAAGTGTCCCCCACATTGTCCGGCGTTACATCGAAGGCTGGAACGATGTCGTGAGTGATGGAAACTGTGGCTTCAGATGCGTTGCTGATGCGTTCCACGTAGACGGTGAAGGTGAATGGTCTACAGCGCGTCGGGCAGTATTCAACGAGGTATCAACTCATTGGCCTGACTATGTTCCCATATACGGTTCGCAAAATGACGTTGAACTCGCCAGAGCCCGTATACACCACACCAGCGGTCCATGTGGTCCAGAGCATTGGTTTACGGTCATTGCAGACATGTTTCCTGTCGCCACCTACTACAACACGGTTGTAGTTTTATATTACATTTCAGAGAATGGGTCGGTGGACCATTGCTGTACAGTCCTTCCACTGAGGGCAGGTGGGGGCGAGGATGGAACAAGTAGGGAGCTACACATTGTATACGTTCGCAGTGCGAGCCATTTCGTCCGGGTACACGTGAAGGAAAACTGTCCCATGCCCCCCGTGGTTAATATGTGGACCACATTGAGGAAGGCTGATGTCGTAGGTTGGGAGTTACCCTTTCGTAGGAGGATAAGGGCTTGGAGAAGAGCATACTCTGAGAGTAATTAACTGTTGCAACCCAGCGAAACATTTCGGCATATACGCAACCGTTACAGTTATTATCGAAGCATCGAGTAATTATTTTGAAAGCGTTACTGTTGTAAAAATCGATGACTTTTAAATTTGATATGCACAAACAGTTACCGATTACATAAATGAGCAGAATATGGCAAAACTGTGGGATCATACATAAGCAAACAGTCGACTAAGGAATGGGTCCATAACCGAGCCTGCGATACTCATCGCGATGACTGACAAAAGTCGTCATCAACTCCCTCATGCTGGGGTCGACGAGTCCATCAACGGTCGCCGAGTCAAACGGATCCAGGGCGCTCATCATGTCACTCAGCATCTGTTGCACAGGAAACATATTTTACAATAACGAAACAGTAAAATGTAATATAATTACTCGAAGCAAACAGTTCGGGAAAACTTACCGATAACTGATGATGTGTCCTGTCCGGTCCACTCGCGGCAGCATGTTCAGGATTTGCGATCAATGGGTGCGAATGAGTCGCGTACCAGTCCTCGTAATCCATGGTACACTCTGATTGGCTCGTGGCTATCGGGAACGCCGCAAGCTGACCGTCGTGCCAAGTGTGTGCCATCTCCCATAGGGTCAACTGCAGCCTCCCTGGGTAGGTCACTGAATAGCCGGCTGGATCAGCCGGGCGGGAACAAGGCTCGGGCGCAATTGCAAGACCCCGCGGTATACCCTGTAGGAGACCGAACTGGCGCACAATGCGATCTGGCATGTACGCCTCCATTGCGTCGAGGTATCGAATCACGCCGCGGTAGTGAGTCCTCCCCCTCGCAGCCCTAACCACGTCCACTCCATATGGCAACCAATCCACCTGCAAAAAGTTTCACAGACATGTTACGTTTCTATGGAATCCGATCTATCTACTACTGTCAGAATAAGAGTAAAAGCATGGAATTCATACCTGGTCGGGCTGTAAGGCATCCAACTGTCGCCTGATGACACCGAGCCTCCCTGTACCCCTCCCCATTTTATCCCCTGTGTGCCACCGACTGGCGCAGCCCGGAAGAGCTGGCAATGTACTCGGTCTCAGCCGAAACATCGGAAAGTACTCGTATATCCATGCTTGAAGCAGCGTGCAACATCCGCATAGGCCGCGCGCCTTGGACCGGGACGCAATTCCCAACTGCAGATACAAACTGGCCAACGTCGCCGAGCCCCACGACAACTGCGAATCAAGCAGGGGTAGAAGGTTGGCTCTAACCTTATTCCCAGTTTTATCCACAAAAAGCGTGGATGAAAACAGGGTCAGCATGTAGCACATAAATTGGAAGTTCTCGCTCTGCCCCGCCGCTACACACCTCGCCATCAACGATTAGGCATCTATGTTACCCCCGTTCCAGTCTTCCGCGACAAAGGACTCCACGTCTTTCCCAAACAGTTCAGCGCACGCTTCCTCAATAGTCTCCGCCGAAATGGTACTCGCAACAGCGCCACCATCGATGGGAATGCCAAGAATCATCTCAACGTCATGCATCAGGATGGTCATCTCCCCAAAAGGCATGTGAAACGTGTTCGTGTCCGGCTGCCACCTCTCGACAAAAGCGGATATCAATGCCATGTCAAGGAACTGGAACATAATCGCAGGCAGGTGGGCCAACCCGGTCGCATGTATCCGGGCCTGTGCAACATCGCTCAGTTCGGGGAGCGTGGCGACTAGCTGCTTGCATAGCGGCGACCGAGCATGGCATCTCAGCACACCATTCCAAACGTCAACAGCGACGTGTCCTCCGAAGCTTGGTATGACGAGGTCATCCTGCGGGCCACCAGCCATCGGTCCCCGCACTAGCCACGTCTCATCGGCGGGTCGCTTCCTCCTATTCCTCGGTGCCCTTCCGGTGCTAGTCTCACCGGCATTGCACGATCCACCAGAAGACTGTGCGAATTGACCAGCTCTATTCCTCACGGTGTGCCTGGCTCCAACTGTAGCATAATGTTCGATCCCGGCATCCAATGGCACACTCGTCCCAGGTTGGCCCATCAGGGGGACATCTGCCGGCAGGTCATAATTCAACTGCCAATCACTATCGTGACGGATTCCACCAGACGCGAGAATGTTAATCTCCGGACCGTCCCATGTTGGCATGGGATCGAATGCACGAACGCTCGGTGGAGAAGGCCGCTCCGCTCCTACATCACACTCCTGCGGGCGAGGCGACGGTTCATCCTCGACCACGCGGCCTCTAGCCTGTCTCGCCGAGGCACTAACACCTCTTCGTCGTATGGAACGACCATGGCCGTCAGGTTGACCAGCAGTGCTCATCTACGACACAAGATATGTAATTAGTATAACAACAAGTGAATCAAACTGATATGATAAGATAAATTAACATACATTTCAACAACGTGTGAACTAATATTTTCGAACAGTGCATCATTTCAATTTACTAATGGAAACTACATATTCTATAATGCATAGGAAAAAGTGGATATAACATAAAAAAACCCCTCCACAAACAGCAAATTTAATTCTCGTACAATCCCATACAACGAACTATATTCTATTGGAGATTACATTACTAAATAATCTTATTTTTTTACCACATCACACTATTATTAACACTCAAGGAAACAATAGTTAAAACATATCGTAATAGTTTACTACACAATTGTTTACATCGGATTAATAAAGTTTATTTAAATAGAACTATATTCTATTATGTCACATAACTAAATAATTTCCAAAAAACACAATTTCTAAAGAATAATTTCTAAATAATTTCTATTATGTCACATAACTAAATAATTTCTAAAAAATACAGTTTCTAAAAAATACAATTTCTAAAATATTATGTCCAAATTTAAACTACATAATTTCTAAAAAACACAATTTCTTCGTTTTAATTCCAATTATGTCACATAACTAAATAATTTCTAAATAACCCAATTTCTAAAAAATACAATTTCTAAAATATTATGTCCAAATTTAAACTAAATAATTTCTACAAAACACAATTTCTTCGTTTTAATTCCAATTATGTCACATAACTAAATAATTTCCAAAAAAACACAAATTCTAAAGAATAATTTCTAAATAATTTCTATTATGTCACATAACTAAATAATTTCTAAAAAACACAATTTCTAAAAAATACAATTTCTAAAATACTATGTCCAAATTTAAACTAAATAATTACTAAAAACACAATTTCTTCGTTTTAATTCCAATTATGTCATTATGTCCAAATTTAAACTAAATAATTTCTACAAAACACAATTTCTTCGTTTCAATTCCAATTATGTCACATAACTAAATAATTTCCAAAAAAGCACAATTTCTAAAAAATAATTTCTAAATAATTTCTATTATGTCACATAACTAAATAATTTCTAAAAAACACAATTTCTAAAAAATACAATTTCTAAAATATTATGTCCAAATTTAAACTAAGTAATTTCTAAAAAACACAATTTCTTCGTTTCAATTCCAATTATGTCACATAACTAAATAATTTCCAAACAACACAATTTCTAAAAAATAATTTCTAAATAATTTCTATTATGTCACATAACTAAATAATTTCTAAAAAACACAATTTCTAAAAAATACAATTTCTAAAATATTATGTCCAAAGTTAAACTAAATAATTTCTAAAAAACACAATTTCTTCGTTTTAATTCCAAAATTCATTAAATTCCTAATATTAGATTTCTCCAAATTATTATTCTACATCTTAATCTCCTATACTAACCACCAACCCAACATCTAACCACCAACCCAACATCCATTCTACATTTAACAAAATTGTAACAAACCCCAATTCTAACAATTCCGACAAGTTCAACAAAATTCGAATAGATCGGGCAACAATTCGCACGAAAAGTAAAAAAAAATTCCTCCAAAACTTACGTTTTCTGGCGGGTTTCCGGCGGGTTTCCGGCGGCGGCGGGCGGCGGGCGGCGGGCAGCGGCGGCGGGTTTCCGGCAGAAATGGAGAGAGGGAAGGGGGAGAGAAATGGAGAGAAAGAAGAAGAAGAAGGAGAGAAAGAAGAAGAAGAAGGAGAGAAAGAGGAAGAAGGGGGAGAGAAAAAAGAAGAGGGGGAGGGAGTATTTATAACCATTCTTCCATTCTTTTTCTTTTTTTAAAAAATTCAAAATACGTGTATTTATACGTATTAGGGCGAGGATAGTAAAATACAGGGCGGGATATAGCAACACTCATTTTTATTGGTGTACTACATGACAAGAAATTCAAATTCATATGTGGTAGCAGGAAGTTCGTATTACTGTGTTACCTGTACACGTTTTTTTTTGGGACTAAGTTTGATCACGATCTCTTCTGGTTATCTGCTAAAAAACTATACATATCAACTGATGGACAAATATTGATTATATCATGCGAAAAATTAAACAACAAAATTGAACGAGCAATTAACATATGCAAGAATAATAAACTTTTATTAATTATTCAAGCATACAATCGAAACGCTTAAATTACAAATAATCAAAGCATAAATCACGTTTCAAGTAATGATGGAGTCACGAGTAACACTCGCTGCCCTTGAAACGAATGAGTCCCGTCGTGGACATCGTTCCCTAGGATAAAACCATCAAAGGTAATAATTAACACGTAAGAGTTACCTCGGATTCACGCAAGGCCCGAAGGACTATCACCTTGACAGAGCACCAAATGGAAACTTCGAGAAAGACAGAACAGAAGACTCAAGTTTAGAATATGGAGGAACTTGAGAAATAGTGTGTTTTCTGACTGACTTAGAGGCTCTATTTATACTACTCTAAGAGACCCTAATCATGGAAACATGATATTCTGATTTTCTGTAATTAGAGAAGAATATTCTCCAATCACCAACTCATCAAATCCGAGACATTCCATGAATACTCGAATCAAATCTGCTGGAAAAGGAAGAAATATTTGTACAAATATTCTTCATCATATTAAACATGGTAAACCGCATATTTATTTAAGACAAGATATCTCACAAAATATGGAAGTATTTTGTTCTTATCTCTTAAGAATTACACACAAGCAATTCCATATATACTATGCAGTTGGGCCTTCCAAAGACTTCCATGCGGTCCATACGCATTTTGGACAGTCCAGAGAAAAATTAATCTGGGCCAATTTTCGCCTAATTTTTTCCTCTTTCAAGAGTGACATTTCAAACATCCATATCTCATTCACCCTTGATCCGTTTTGAGAGTTTAAATAGTCAATTTTATAGTACTCGCGAAGGAGAACCCAAAAATGACATCCACCGACCCAAAATCCATTCGGGTCCCACTCAAACGAAGCCCAGAAAGTTGACGAATTTCAACCTTTTAACCATCATTTTCCAACATCAACTTCATACAATACAGCTAATGTCGTGGGGAAAATCATCTTTCCATATGCTTATGGAAAGATGAGATTTTATTAGAATAATATAAATATAAAAGGTCTTAGTTGCAATATTAAAAATTTATTATACAACGTGTAGTAGTTATAAAGTTTATAACCCAGTTCATGCAACCCGAAATTTTAATCCTCATTTCTTTTAATTTGCACTTCAAACTTTGATCTTTCCAAAACTTATGAAAAAATCATCTTTCAAGAGACGGACTCTACAATAAATTGGGGGAAGTCGGAGAGAATAAAGATAATGAACTCTGTTAAGGTTGTTACATTGTAGCTTGTGTTTATTTCACTCGCAACCAGGGGCGGAACCAGTGGTACGCAAGATAGAGCTCCAGCCTTACCTAAATCGCCTGCCGTAGGTAGAAGGAATCGATTTTCGGCGTCCAGTGCATCTTCCGGCGAAGCATGGGTTTTAAGGTATCTGATTGGGCTAAATTCCCAATCCAATACCATTTCTCCCAAAATCTGCAGCCCGTCAATTTCTGAAGAAGCTGAAGAGAGGAAGTAGCGGCCAAAGCAGGAGCTCAACTCTCTCCTGCCACCGGCTCACCACCACTCCTCCAGCCTCCCCTAATTTTTTTTTCTAGTTCCGCCACTGCTCGCAACTGATCATGATATCTGGAAGAGTCCGTCTCTTGAAACACAGTCTTTCCATAAGTCATGGAAATACTAAGGTTTAATGTGCAAATTAGAAAAATAAAGATAAAATTTTCTGGTCGCATGAATCGGGTTATAAACTTTATAACTATTACATGTTGCATAATAAACTTTTAATATTGCAACTAAGACCTTCTACCTTTTATTATTCTAATCAAACCTCATTTTTCATAAGGCTATAAAAAGATGGTCTTTCCCAATATTTTGCCTATCTGGAGTCCGTCTCTTGAAAGACGGTCTTTCCATAAGTCATGGAAAGACCAAGGTTTAAAGTGCAAAATATAAGAAATGAAGACAAAATTTGTGAGTTGCATGAATCGGGTTATAAGCCTTATGACTGCTACATGTTGCATAATAAATTTTAAATATTTATTTTAAATATTTGAACTAAAACCTTTTACCTTTTTTAATTTTAATTTAACCCCATCTTTCCATAAGCTTATGGAAATACGGTATTTTCCAAAACTTTATCTAGTTTCTATTCGAGAATATCAAATACATTAATTTCTCCCTCTCAGTTTTCAGACACTTTTCTTTGAGTCTGTCTCTTGAAAGACGGTCTTTTCCATAAGTTGTGGAAACACCGAGGTTTAAACTGCAAATTAGAAGAAATCAAGATAAAAAGTTTGGGTTGTATTAATCGGGTCATAAACTTATAACTACTACACGTTGCATAATAAAATTTTAATATTTCAACTAAAACCTTTTACCTTTCTAAAATTCTAATTCAACCCCATTTTCCCATATGCCTATGAAAAAATGGTCTTTCCCAAGATTTTGCCATTTGTAAATATATGAGCCCGTCTCTTGAAAGATGGTCTTTCCATAAGTCATAGAAAGACCAAGGTTTAAAGTGCAAATTGGAATAAATGAAGATAAATTTTCGGGTTGCATGAATCGTGTTATAAACTTTATAACTACTACACGTTGCATAATAAATTTTATATTCCTTCTTTCATTTGTCTTTATATATATATATATATATATTCATTTTTCATTATTTTGTCTCATCTAACTATGACTTCATTAACTATCTACGTTATACGTTACATTTTAAACTGTAATTTAACTATTTATTTAGTCAAAAAATTTTAATCTCCTCTGTAAAGTCTAGATTTATCTAGTTGGCAATTTGTGAAAATTATGCAAATATGAAATTGTTGTGTTGAAACATCAAAGAAGGAATGATCGAGATCTATGGAAGTCTGCGAAGAAATCTGAGAAGGAAATATTTCGTGCATGGAGTTTAAATTCAGAATATATCAATTCCTATGTGATTAGATTGGATTTGTGAAAATTGGAATTGATTTGATAAATATCATTTGTGGAAAGGATTTAGACGGAATATATTAATTCATTTCTTCAAGGGATTAGATTTGATAACTCCAATCTCCAAGGAATTTGATTGTAATCACAATATTTATGTGGACAAGAAATTATATTTGCACATGGCTTCATGCGTATCAGAATTGGAGATGGAAGATGGAATAAACTTCATATGTGCAATGACTTTCCATGTTGGAACATATGGAAAGTTGAAGCCTAAAAAGTTTTAACCGTTGACTGAATATTGCATGGATATTTATTTATGGAAGAAATTTAGGCATGTGGTAGAAGCATACCGTGTTTATGGAAAATCCCTATAATTATGGAAATTGATTTATGAGATATTTGAGATAAGGAAAATTCTTTTATTTATGAGATTTAGATGTGTTTCAAAATCAGATAAGAATACGAATATTATGGAGATAATTATGGAGAGTTCCGACCTGCTTATGGCCTATATATAGAGGACATCACAACCGTATTAAACTCACAGACTTAATAGAAAAAATTTGCATACATATTTAAATCTTTCGAGAGTATTGCAAGAGCCAAAATTCTATGTTCCAACCTACGTAACATGTTGTTCAAAATTTATAATCGTATACCTTAATTCCCCGGGAGGAGGAGATCCAGTGTCGACGAGTTTCGAGGTCAGAGGAAGTTTGATCAAGGCGGATCGGTAGCAATGGGAGCTTTTAGGATTCACGTTATAGTTAGATAAGATAAGTATAATTGTATCATGTACTTTGTATTGTATCTTTCTGATTAGTGGATTTATTCTGAACTGGGCTAGGCCCCGCAGATGTAGGTTGATTTCACCGAACTGCATAACCAAGTCTTGTGTCTTTATGCTTTACTTTATTGCATATTTGGTTAGATATGTTATGTTGGAACACAATAATGATAATTGAATTAATTAGGTAAAATCAAATTTCATCCACCTCAAAATTGAATTGATATTTAAGTATAAATAACATTGTGTGTTACTTTGTTAGATTCGTTATAACACATATTTTTAAAATATTATTTCTTTTCACAAATTTAAATTATCCTTAATAAAAGATATTAAGGATCAAACATTTAAAGTGAATTGTTGAAAGTCAAAGTGTATAACTTGAAATGAGACGAAGGGAGTACATTACCTCCTCTCACTTTATTTTAAATACAAAATCTAAGTACAGGTTGAGAAATCCTAAGTGCAGTTAAATTTAATGAATGATTACTATATTACCCTTAATTTTTTTTAATGTTAATCAAATTTTGATTATTTAACTTTAGTTCTCATTGACCATTCTTATTCAACATCAATCTACCACCAAGATTATAACTACACAAACACCTTAAGATCTTAAAAAAATTAGATTACTCCCCACTTACACAAACTACTCTTGATGGCTAAGGAGGAAACGTCGACCACCAAACGTGACTTCGTGTTAGAAGATCTAAATTTCACAAACTAGTAGTTCCTGGTGGCGCATGTCTCCGACAATGTGCTCCTTCTTCGGATTAAATTTATCCAAAAACCGGTGAATAAAGTTTAAAAAATGGAGGAAGAAGAACTTGGAAAGAACAGTGCCAATAAAGACACTATTCTCGATCGTTGCAGCTCATTCTTCTTCAAAACCCTAAGCGAACGAAGATTGAAATATGTTAAACTGAAGCGCATATGTATTGAACCACCTGAGACGGTGGACCGTACAACGGATGTGTTGTAGAGTGATTGGAGTTCAGAGTAAGACTACGGTAGGGGTGGCTTTCCCTCCTGTTCTTATTCTCAGATTTTTTAAAAACCTTTTTTAAGGAAAATTAGTTCATCTGCAATGCAGGAAAATTAGCACAATTACAGTTTCTTCTAGTTACAATTATAGTTTCAATTTGCAGTTCTGTTTTATCGGTGTTAAAAAATCATTAGATAGTTGATAAAGTTGATTGAGACTATGGGGGAATATTTTAAGAATTATAAATTGTTTAGGACCAAAATTTTATAGTTAAAAACCTATCCTAAATGCAGGTAATAGGGATAATATAGTAATCCTTCATTAAGTTTCCTAAATGCAGGTAATAGGGATAATATAGTAATCCTTCATTAAGTTTCCTAAATGCAGGTAATAGGGATAATATAGTAATCCTTCATTAAGTTTCCTAAATGCAGGTAATAGGGATAATATAGTAATTCTTCATTAAGTTTACCTGCATTTAGGAATTCCCTAACCCGTATTTAGATTTACCCATTATAAATTGTGGTTTAATTCATCTTAATGCTTGCAACTTTCCTTATATTCGAGCCTGATATATGCTTATTATATTAGCCTTTAGAATGGTTTACTGCTGTGGTTTTCTCTTATGGCTGGTACACGAGGGCATAATGAAACTCAGTGCTGCGAAAAAGCCTCAAAGCAGAGATACTGAATTACAACACCAAAGAACAAGGAACAACATGGCTAGCAAACTCAAGCAGACTGAAACACTTATGATGAATGGAATCCCAGTGCATCACACTAGCCTCTACAATAAGAAGAATCAAAGTGCTTCCTCAATGCATCTAGTATGCTACTTAAAGGAAGTAGTATGCAAGAGGCTAATACGGAAGGCCACCTCAAACACGAGGTGTGAAGGCAAAAAAGTGGTTGGCCGTATTAGACCTCGGCATGGGGAAAAACCATTCTTTTTGTTAACACTGGAATGTGGAGGCAAAAAGAATGGAATAGAGCGATACATAGTTACATAGTACAACCTATTCACATTGTACATTCTTCTATGCTACATTGTATGATGCTATATCTTCACAGGTTGGGAGCCTAATAAATTTCCCTCACTAAGGTGAGTTTTAATTAAAAAAAATAATTAAATTGTGGTTATCTACTATATTTCTTAATTTCTACACTTTAATTCAATTCAATTTAATAAAATTATAAATTAATATTATTTAATATTGATCCATTATTTATATTTTTTAGGTAAAGTCTTGGAAAGATCATATTTCCATAGGTTTATGGAAAAATGAAATTTAATTAGAATAATAAAAGGTAAAAGGTCTTAGTTGCAATATTAAAAATTTATTATGCAATGTGTATAAGTTATATAGTTTATAACCCGATTTATGCAACCCGAAAACTTTATCTTCATTTCTTTTAATTTACGCTTTAAACCTTTATCTTTTCATAACTTATGGAAAAACAATCTTTCAAGAGACATACTCTATTTTTTATCATATTTAATTCTAGTTTAATTTTACAAAATGAGTTCATCTCTTGAAAGACGGTCTTTCCATAAGTCATAGAAAGACCAAGGTTTATAGTGCAAATTAGAAAAAACGAAGATAAAATTTTTGGGTTGCATGAATCGGGTTATAAACTTTACAACTATTGCATATTACATAATAAATTTTTAATATTACAACTAAAACCTTTTACTCCCTCTGTTTCTTTAATATTGATACACTTTCCTTTTTGGGTTGTTTCTTTTATATTGGCACACTTTTTATTTTTGGCAAGATTCCTTCAATTTCATCCACTTATTCTACTTTTTACTTTCTACCTTCAATTTCATCCACTCATTTTCTCCACCTAAATCCAAACACCTAAACCTATGGTGCCACTATTAGTGAAACGGAGAAAGTACCTTTTATTATTTTAATTAAATTCCATTTTTCCATAAGCATATAAAAATACGATATTTCCCAAAATTTGCATTCTCAATTCACTCTAGTTGAATATCAACTCGGTGAATAAACTAAAGCCTTTACTGTAACCGGAAAGTCTTGGGAAAAGGAGGCATTTCCTATACTGTAAAGTAACTTTTATATTAAATGTTATAATTTTTTAAAAAATTTAAAAATTATATTTTTAAAGTTAAAATAAGTAATAATATGTATTTGAAAGAAAAAATATAAAAATATATACTCCCACTGTCCTAGTTCAAGCTACAATTTAATTATTCATTTAGCAAAACTACTTAACTTTGATCATAAAATTGAATTAGTACAGTATACAAATATAAATACTATCGTGTGATACCTTATTAGATTCATTAAAACATATTCAAAATATCAACATTTCACAAGTTTTAATTATCGTTAGTGAAAGATATTAATGATCAAATATTTTTCAAATCAACTGTGAAAAGTTGTGCAGTTTGAATTGGGACGCAGAGAGTAATATAATTTTTTTAAAATTTCTATATTTATTATGTAATTTAAAAAATACAGATAACAAATAAGTGACATATCAATAAGTGACATATCAAATAAGTGACATATCTATAAAATTACGGACAAACTGCCTGTCAGAAGATTCACCCACACTTAGTATTTCTTGTTTTAAAATTTTCTCTCTCACAAGTTTGACAAGGATTACTGCTATTTCTAAAGATAACCCCAGAATTAGAAGGGAGCCATTTCTAATTTCCTGCCAGAGCAATTTTGTTCAATTTCTCCCAAACGGTCCCTCTCTGCCTCACAAGAGCCCCAAGTTCATTTTGAGCTCAAATTTTGTGGCCACGAACCATTCCCGTTTTTTCATATTCATATTTGTAATATCATAGTCATGAAGAAACGTGGGAATATATCCAAAACTCAAAGGAAAAGAATGAACCAATGCTAGAATCTTAATCTTCCTCAAAAAAGCCTGTCATGCTGGACTCTGTACCTTGCTATCACACCTCCAAGGTAACTGGATTGGCCCCTTCTGTTCATTTCTTTAATGGGTTCATGCAACAATTTCAATAACCTGTAATGGGCACTTATAAAGTCACAATCTTGACAAAAGTTGAGGGGGGAAAGTATGTTCTTGATTGCCAAAAGGGCAGAGAGAAGAACCGGGGAACTGAATGTGTTGTTGGGTTTGCAGAATTCTGTTTTGATTTTCAAACTTTAAATTTTGATCATGTGTGATAGTTTGCTGTTTCTTGTCGAAGCTTAAATTTTGATCATAAAATCTCATTGACATATAGGTAATATTATTAATATTGGGAATGTTAGATTCGTTATAGTATATACTATATAGTTTTTGATTATAGTTTTTTTCACAATTTAAAGCTACAATCCATTGAATATGGATGCTTAAACATGCCTAAAGTTAGACATGATTAGTGGAAGAGAGGGAGTATATTACCTATATGATTGCTTGCAGGGGTATGACTTTATTGCTCAGACAAGTGTTTATGGAGCTAGAGCTCAGCACTATGCTTCTAATAGGATTGTGAAGTTACCGTCCAAGTCTTCATATGCTCGTACAAATCGCCGTTGCAGCTCTGAGGTTGTGTTTGAGGGAAGGCACTGTTCATCTTGCAACAATGTTAGCCGTAATGGATCTTTCCTCCTCCATAGACACAGGCGGAAGATGGGTGGATTCCGGTTATCTGCGGTGCTTGATGTTTCCAGTGCTGTTGATGTCATCAATGACTTGGGTTCAGATACATTGACGTTGTTAGGTGTGATTGTGTTGGTTGTTCCCGCCTTTAAAACCATCAAAGCTAGCCCTGTAAGCTTACTTTGTACATGTGGGATCATTTTGTTATGTTTGCTTAGAACTAAAATATTCCTTAATTTTAAAACCAGCGCATGTTAAATTTTGCAAATGGGATGTCCTTCTTGTGTTTGGTTACCTAAAGGTGCTGTACTTTTGAGTGGTTCAAGGTTCATAGTTTGCACAATTTACCTTAATGATTCACTTGCCTGCCTCAGATACTTGGATTTTTCTTTGCTGGTGTTGTGCTCAATCAATTTGGATGGATTAGGAATCTTACGGATGTTAAGATTCTGTCGGAATGGGGGATCCTTTTCTTGGTAAGTAATATAATATCTTTTCATTGTTAATATGTACTCCATTTATACCCATTTGATGGACTTCATGAGGTGCACTGTCTTTTGAAATGACCCCTTCTTTAATTATTCAAGGCAATACAAGTAGCTGCATGTCTTCAAGTTGTTTAATTGTGTTTATGTTCTGGACTGTTTATGTGCTGTAGTATGTAATTACATTTACTTTGTTTTGTTACCTGCCGGAGCATAGAATTATAGATTATTGACCATCATATTGTACATGCTTTTGCTCTTATTGTTCATATTCTGAGTCCCACGGTTTCTGATGTGCTTAACCATCAGATTGCACTCTAAATGACATTGCAGTTTGGGAATTGTATTGCTAGTACAGAGAGACCGTGAGCCTCGAAGTAACTTGGCCAAGATATTTTTTCTGACTGCTGTTTGATCTTTAGTTGGATATTTTCTTCGGAAATTATGGCAGAAGAGTTATCACATGATTGATTTTCTTTGAAACATGTAATCTGGTTGATATTTAACTAACTGTCTGCTTGCAGCTGTTTGAGATGGGCTTGGAGCTTTCACTTGCACGTTTAAAAGCTCTTGCTAAATTTGCTTTTGGCTTGGGGTTGACTCAGGTGTGCTGCTAACCATGTGCTCACTAAATTTTATGTTCCTTGTCAAGAATATAGTTGTCCTATACAAATTATTGGTCATCGCTTGTTGATTCTTAAATCCTTATTATCTGTTGTATTGAAGGTTGTTTTGTCCACACTTGCTTTCACTGCATTTGAGCTTCCAGCTAATGACGCTGTAGGGACTAGGATTCTGATGTTCCTTTTTCACTCGAGACCTGATTTAGTAAGAAATCTGCTCCTATCATCTGAGCATAACTCTCCCCCTCTTTGCTCATCCTTTTTCATGTGCATTAATTCTTAAGTGTTTGTAACCACTTAGGTGAACATCAGAAGCATCGATGAGGCTGTGGTAATTGGTGCCGCCCTGTCACTGTCTTCTTCAGCTTTTGTTTTGCAGGTATTATTATACAACAAACTCCTGCAGTTTTTTTTTATCAATCTAGTAGCTTGAAATGGTAAAAGGAACTTAGTAATGTGGACTTACAAATGCTAAGATGCATCATTTCTTGCCCTTGCCGGACATGTTTTTTAGACTTGCATCCAATATTTATTCTATACTCCCTTTCGTACCTTGAATTCTTGTTTTAGCTTTCTTAAAATTGTACTCTACTTTTCTTGCCACATTTTGTTGTTGGACTTTTCTTTCCTGTGACATCTAAAAAAGGGATAGATAATTAGGAAAAAGAATAAAAAGCTAAGCTTAACAGCCGAAAATATGTCTTGCAAATAGAGCTTACTCTACCAATACTTCCAGCTTCTTGCAGAGAGGGGCGAACTTCCAACTAGACTCGGTTCAGCAACTTTGGGAGTACTCCTTTTACAGGTTTACTTACTCTTGTTCAATATATTTCCTCTGATCCTTTATTTCAGAAGATCTTTATGCAGTTACATATGTATCATTGTATTTCTTTTTCTGAATTGACTAGGTCTGAAATGCAAAGTGCTTCAAAAGTGTCAAACCAATAATCTTTATGGATTCCTACTGCTTGATATTTGCAGGACATAGCTGTTGTCCCACTCTTAGTCATCCTACCAGTGTTAGAAAGCCAGGTATGTTGGTTCTTTACACATATGCTTGAAAAGGTCTAGCAGATTGCTTTTACTTCAGAGTTCTATTTTTTCTACTGTCCTTTCTCACCAAATAGGAAATTTTGGTGCAGAATTTTACACAGGAGAGCATTTGGCCAATGCTAGCTCAAGAAAGTCTAAAGGCTTTATTAGGACTCGGTTTGCTTTCATTGGGAGGAAAGTTTATTTTGAGGCGAGTTTTTGAGGTTGGTTATCACAATGAGAGGCAAAGTTGATTTACATCTCATATGGAAAGCAAAGTAAGTTATTTCGTTTCAGGTGGTTGCTGAAACAAGAAGCTCAGAGGCTTTTGTAGCCCTCTGTCTGCTGACAGTTGCCGGGACGTCACTTTTGACCCAGAAGTTGGGTTTCAGCGATACGGTTAGGGAAAAATTGCCAGAGTAACATGCATTATGAGCATAATTGGTTTGGTGGCCCGTCTAAATTCTTATTGTTATTTCTGCAGCTTGGAGCATTTCTTGCTGGGGCTATATTAGCAGAAACAAACTTCCGTACTCAGATTGAAGCTGATATAAGGCCATTCAGAGGGTTGCTTCTTGGGCTATTTTTTGTGACCACTGGGACTTCTATTGACATGGATGTAATCCTTCCTTTAAACACCATGTTTGCACATTTTTCTCAGCTAATTTGAATTTTATAACAACGCTCAGTGGTGAAATTTCTCGCATGTTAAGTTCTTGCATGCATCTTTGTTTTATGCAGCTTCTTATCCGAGAATGGCCAAATGTTCTTTCGCTGTTGGGCGGTTTGATTGCTATCAAAACTATAATAATAGCAGCCATAGGTCCTCGGGTTGGACTTTCTCTTCAAGAAAGCGTCAGGATAGGGTTCCTTCTTTCCCAGGGAGGTGAATTTGCATTCGTAGTGTTCTCACTCGCGAACGGGTTAGAAACAATTTCAAATTCTTCGTTAATTTCTGTTCTATCTTTAAGGTTTCACTTACATGGATGTCTATGCTTGACTATAGGCTTGGAGTGCTCCCTCTTGAGCTTAACAAGCTTCTTATAATCGTTGTGGTGCTGTCGATGGCATTAACTCCTTGGCTCAATGAAATTGGACGAAAGGCTGCTGATTTAATTAGTGAGAAGTTTGAGCAGTATGATGTATGTTATCGCTTCATTAACTTCAAAAAAATTCACATTATCGCATGAAGAAGCTGAATTCGTACATGGTATGATTTGGTGCCCTTGAACTTATAACGATGAAAGCGAATTGGGCACTTAAGGTTTGAGATATGTATATAATTTGTATGCGCGTGGGAAACCCACGAATGAATATCTGTACTGCTGCGGGGGAGTATCAAACAAGAACATCATTGTGTTGATCCGACTTATATTACTCGAGTGCTAGACATACTTAAGCTACATGGCCATTTACTTCAGTTTACAGGTTGATACTGAGTTTTAGAGATGAGATAATTGAGTACTATCATTTCGTCAAGGAGGATGCTTCTGTATTTATAGGGATGGTTTTTTGTTGTAGACTTGTAGTGCTCTAATTATACCCCGAGATCAATAATGATGAAGCTTTACATGATTTATAAAACTGAGGCTTTTTTTAACTATCTTACAATTCTATGAAAGCTAAAACACATAATTACCTTCACAGGAAAATGCTGACGCAGTTAATTACACTGCAAGTGATCCAGTTGTCATCCTTGGGTTCGGGCAGATGGGTCAGGTACATCTCATTATGTTTATCAGGGTGGTTATTTTCTGAAATTCAGAATCACCCGGCGATTTATGCTGTCTGTCACTCTGCAGGTCCTTGCTAACTTCTTGTCCACTCCACTTGCTTCGGGATTGGATGGCGATGGTGTGGATGCAGGATGGCCCTATGTGGCGTTTGATCTTGATCCATCTGTTGTAAAGGTACAAATACTACCATGTTGGCAAAGGCAGAAATGTTCATATTCCCTTCAAAAAAGCATTTTTATGATACAAAGTAGTATGGTAGTAAGGGGGTTTTCTCAGTTCATTCATCCACGTTCGATATTTTTGTTATTGCGGCATTCATGTGATATCTTAAAGTTCTTATGTATGAAGTAAATGGTTATTTGCTTATTCCACCAAAGTGCTTTTTTCTAAATGACTGTACTGACAGACATCTAAAAAGAGCGGTTTCCCAGTTCTATATGGCGATGGATCAAGTCCAACTGTTCTGCAATCAGCGGGTATCACTTCTCCGAAAGCTGTCATGGTCATGTACTCCGCAAAGGAAAAAACAACGGAGGCTGTCCAGAGAATTCGGTTGGCCTTCCCAGGGGTATGATCTCCGTTGATTTATTATAAAATTTTCATTTTTTGTTGTTATTCGTCCCTCTATTTCGATCAGCTTGTTTGAATTTGCTGTAAATTTATACCAGAATATTAGCTGGATTTTCTCACTCAGTTAATCTACTTATGGAATTCTTCCTAGACTCCGATATATGCCCTGGCACAGGACATGATGCACCTATTAGATCTGAAGAAAGCAGGAGCTACCGATGTTATCCTTGAAAATGCAGAGGTATCGTAAACTGGATTTGTTGTTCAGTTTAAACTAAAGTAATATCAAAGTCTCTAATGTAAGTTTTTTGCTGGTGCAGACAAGTTTGCAGCTTGGCTCTAAGCTGTTGAAAGGATTCGGTGTTATGTCAGATGACGTAAACTTCATCAGGCAGCTGGTTCGAAATTCCATGGAGCAACAAGCTCAGGACACGTACGAGAAAACTGGCGAACGGGATTCCATTGTCATGAAACCATTGCAGGTAAGGGATCAAGAAAAAAGTTAAGTACTACTTTATAGACAAGTTGTTTTGCATTTGGCTCTTGAACTTAACAGAACTTTTCGAGTTCAGGGTCAGTTGAGGAATCAGGGCCCTATTTGTTGTGTACAATAACTGAGAAACAATTATACATGTGTCATTCTATTAATAGCATCACACGTGCCGGTTAAGGAAACAATGGTCTATATGTAGTGCACCCTAAATAAGAAACGTGGATATACACGTGTCAGTCTTTTAATAGCGCGTTACAAGCGCCAGTTGCGGAAACACGAGTCTATTTGTGGTGCACCCCAAATGAGAAACGTGTATATACACGTGTCAGTCTATTATTAGCGCGTTACACATGCTGGTTGAGGAAACATTGGTCTAACTGTAGTGCACCGTAAATGAGAAACATGTATATCAGTATATACACGTGTCAGTCTGTTAATAGCGCGTTACACGTGTCGGTTGAGGAAGCACGGATATATTTGCAGTGCACCCTAAATGAGAAACAGTTTAAACACGGGTCAGTCTAGTGATAGCGTTACATGTGCAGACAATGACGCCTGACCGGTTTTCTCTGAAATTTACAGGTGAGAGTTGCAGATTTGGTTGGAATTCAGGCAGTGAATGGATCAAATGAATTGAAGCAGATGGCTGAAGAATCATCCTGGTTATCATCTGAAGAAACTGATGAACTTCCGAAGTCCAACCAATCCGATGATTCTATTTAGCATTTCATAGGATTAAACATAGACACTGCTTCATGCTTGATTTTGATGCCCAGTAGGCAATGAGTTGTACATTGTGCAAGATAAGTTGTACCATGGGATACTAGGTAGTTTAATATTTTTTTGGGCGTGTTATTCGTACATAAACATCACTCATTAATATTTTTGTTATCTTATTATCGATGACGGCAGAAAAGAATGATACCCAGATCCAATGGGTAAAAACAAGGTAACCATAATTGTCCGAATGATACTTGTTTGTTTTGAAAGCATATAAACCTCGGATCTTAACTTTTGGTTTATTCTCGTGCATGCACGGGTCACTAGAAGAAAGAAAATGCTGAAGCGTGGAGAACTTGGTCATTATGTCAGAAATGACCCTTTATTTATTGGGTAAAATGCATTTGTGCCACGGGTTTTTTATTTAGTGCATATGTACCCGAGTTTTCTGAAAATGCATATATACTTTTTCTAATTTTTTAAAACTGCATATGTAATCCTCAATAGTTTTTCAAAAGTACACATACACTCTTATTTGCTGGATATCACGTTTGAAAAACTGAGGGGTGTATGAACACAAACAAAGAAGTGAGGGTATGTGCACTTTCAAAAAATTGAGGGGTATATGTGCACTAAACAAGGAACTGAGGGACATGAATGCACTTTTACTAGTTATATATTTATTGTATTCCATGCTCATACATCACTTATTCTTGTTTGACAACGACTAATCATTGAACATGGTCATTTCATAATTGATACAAGACACCGGTGAGGTGATTTGATGTTTATTTTTATTTAGAGTAAAGTGCTCATATAACCCTATATTTTGGTGGTTTGTGCCAATATGATCCTGTAAAGTTGGAAAGTGCTATTGTAACCCTGTGTTTTTCTTGAATGTGCTAATATAACCCTGAAAGCCTGGATTTGGCCATAAATACATGAAATGACTATTATACCCCTGTTTTAAAAAAATAAAAAATTCAGAACAAGTGAAAGGACAAATATGCCCTCATTCATTTAACATTAAATATTGCAACTTCAGTTTTGTATAATAAGCTTCAGTTTGTACAAACTTCAGCCACCTTCGCTTCGCTCCTCATTCTTTCCGCCACCTCCGCTCCGCCGCTGCCACCTCCACTCTGCCCTGGTTCTGATTCCTTCTCAAACTCACCGTACTCCCCATTGCTACCACTGTTGCCGTCTGCAATCAGATCCCACCACCGCCGTCATTTCTTTCTTTGCAGGCATGCAATTAGATCCCTTTTCTCGATTTTCTTACTTTTCTAGGCCAGTTCTTGAGTTTGGGTTTATTTGTTTCTGGGTGGCGGAGCGGATTTGAGATGGATTTGGTTTGGTTTTTCTGAGTCGGGGCTAAGGACGAGTGGTGGCGGGGCTAGGGTTGAGCGGCGGTGGTGGTTGGAACGAGTGGTGGCGGAGCTAGGGTTGAGCGGTGGTGGTGGTGGTTGGGACGAGTGGTGGTGATGGTGGTAGATGGAACCAGTGTTGGTAGAGCTAGGGTTGAGTAGTGGTGGTGGTGGTTGGGACCAGTGGTGGCGGGGCTAGGGTTGAGTGATGGTGGTGGTGGTGGAGCGGCTGTAGTGGTGGTGGAGCGACGATGGTGGTGGTGGCGGAGCAGCGGCGGCGTGATGGTGGTGGTGTTTCTTGAGATAATGCTAGGGTATTTTAGTTTATAGATTTGTAATTTGAATGCTAGGTGTAGTTTAGTTTTTTTAAATTTGATCAACGCCGGAAATTAGTTAGTAAACACCGGAATAGTGCCATAGGGTTATATTTGCACTTTTGATGCAAAACACATGGCTATAATAACACTTTCCAATTTTACAGGGTCATATCAGTACAAACCTTTAAAACATAAGGTCACATCAGTATTTTACCTTTTCATTTATCGCAACAAGGTCGGAGGAGTGTCTATGACAAAATTATTATAAATAAAATATACAATACAAATAAACATGTAGGGTCGACAACCTACGCGGTGATAGTAATGTTATACACTTATCAATAGAAATAGTAATTGAGCAGTTGACTCCAAAAATGAAACTAAATAATTTTGAATGGAATGGAAATAATACATTAGAATTATTTAATATCAGAAGAGAAAAACGGGATTTAACCGGCACAACTCCAATTTTGGAATTATGGATAAATCCTTGCCACGATTCAATTTCCTACCCGCAATCATTTCCTTATTTACGTAACAAACTACCATAACAATGATAATTATGAATTTAGTCGAACTAAATAAATATTTCCCAATGCATTAATATTAGCAGTGAAGAACAAAAACTGCAGTACATCTTCTTCTTCTTCACCCTTTTTCTTGGGAGAAAGCATATGGAGAAGTGACATCTGAGTTCTGACACAGAAAAGGTACGAGTAGTGAACTAGACCCGACAGCAACAAGAAGACGACGACGTTTCGCTCCCCAACAAACCACCAGTCAATGCAATTACAGAATTCCAATTATTGACGCAATTGTTTTTCCAAATATTATCATTATATATATTATTATTAAATTCCCATGGGAGAAAACAAGGAGGAGCCAAATCCACCCCAAGAATCTGAACAAAACTTCAATTCCAAGCCTGCTGTTCCCACGGTGGTTGACGCTCCTCCCGCCGCGCCGGAAATGTCGCCCCCGGGATCCTCATGGTTTACTCCCCTGAGGTAAGGCCTTTTTGGAATAATTCTTGGTTTCTGGGGTGTGGCGAAGTTTACTTCAGAATTCGGAGGCACATGATAGAAATTGATTTTTAGTGTTTTTGGCATGTGGGTTTGCTTCAAAGCAGAGATTTTTACTGGTTCTTGAAGGTGGTGTCGGAATTTTTTGGAGAAGAAAATGATGATTTTTGGATGTTGTGTGCTGAGTAAATGCCAGGGAGCTAGATATTGGTTTATACTGTTTGGAGGTTGTGCATTTCTGTGGCCTCAATTCTTGGTTTATATAGTATTTGATATTGGTTATTGGATTGCAGATTGCTTGTGATATTCTGTGTGATCAACTTGATCAATTACATTGATCGCGGCGCTATTGCGAGTAATGGTGTGAATGGGAATCCGAAAACTTGCAAAAGTGGTACATGCTCCGGCGGCAGTGGTATTCAGTGAGCTCTCCTCCCCGTGCTGATTAATTGATAGTCATTTTTAATGTCCCTTCTGTTGCCTTTTGTATTAGTATGGATGCAGAAAAAGTTAGATTAAGTGTCTTGTTCAATGCAGAGGTGATTTTGGCTTGACTAATTTCCAAGATGGTATTCTATCGTCAGCTTTCATGGTTGGATTTCTTGTGGCATCTCCGGTATTTGCTACCCTAGCCAAGAGGTATTGTGAAGATCTAGTTTAAAGAAAGCCATGCTATATTCAAATTTAAACAACAATATATCTCGACCAAGCACCATCCCACGTAGGGGGATAAAGACATAGTTCATGCTATTTGTGTTAATGGATGTATGTTTTGAGATACTTAAGAAATGCATTGTCAAAGCAAATATGGTTCTTGATTTGCAGCCTACATTTTTTGTAACGTTCTTGAATAATTGTCCATTTCATCTGAACATCATGCATCTGAAGGTAGTTTTTTTTCCGGAAGTTCTGTGAAGAAATTCTGGAACTCATGGCATTGCTAGATTACTAATTCGGAAGATTCTCTTCAACACTAAATTTAAATTTAGCTAGTTGTTATTGCTGAATCTTGGCTACACATTACATAGGAGTATCTTAGACTACAGGACTGTTATAAGTTTAAAACATGTTGGTTAAGTTATAAATTTGAATCATCCTGCTTGAACCTACATGGAAGGAGTGCTCAGCCACATGCCTTGTTTCTCTCTATCTCTCTCATTTGGTCATGGTTGTGTGTTAAAGCTCCATTCCATCAGATGTAATTCTTCAATCAGTCTTCCCCTGACTATTTTATTCTTATCATTTTGCGATTTTTCTTTGTCCATGGTCTTGTAGTGTCAACCCCTTTAGACTCATTGGAGTTGGCTTGAGTGTCTGGACTATTGCTGTTGCTGGTTGTGGTTTTGCCATTGATTTTTGGTCAATTGCGTTCTGCCGCATGTAAGTTGAAATTTCGGAGTAATTGAATGATTTTCTGATAGTACATCTAGATTGTTTGTGAGTTTTACACCTTGAAAAAGAGGAAGAACAACGAAACTAAGATGTGCACTTGCTTAGGTTTGTTGGAGTTGGTGAGGCTTCTTTTGTGAGTCTTGCAGCTCCTTTCATTGACGACAATGCCCCACCTGCAAAGGTTAGGTTTCATTCATCTTGTCAATAGATGAGGTGTTAACGTTTCAAATACTATTCAGTCTATCGATATAATCATCATATTCTTGTATTTACTTGTAATACAGAAAGCAGCTTGGCTGGGTGTATTCTACATGTGCATACCTTGCGGTGTTGCACTTGGTTATGTCTATGGTGGATTGGTAAGCATTTTCTTGTTGACTGGGCGTGATGAAGTTCATACTTTCCACCACTAGAACATGTCTTCTTTAATTAATTTCCGTTAGAACATTTTTGATATAACACAGTGATATTGTCAGCATGTGATATCTGCTGATTTGTTGACATCTTTTACTTTAGCCTAATTGGTTCCTGGTCATCCATGGTTAATCTGTCACATCGACAGAGAAATTAATACAAACTTTTCTGTCTGATAGGTAGGAGGCCATCTCAATTGGCGGTATGCATTTTGGTTTGAGGCTGCTATGATGCTCCCTTTTGCCGTGTTAGGTTTTGTGATGAGACCCCCACAGCTTAAAGGTGCTAATTTGGTTTAATGTGCTTCTATCTACAAATGTTTGTCATACAGCTATTGATATAAGAATGTCAGTATAGGTTTTGCTCCTGCTGGATCAAAAACAGCATTGACTCCTGTGGAGACGACTGCTTCAGAAGATCAAGGTGCTGCATTTTAGAATAAGCATGTCAACTTTTTATGATTGCTATAGGAGTCTATTATTTGTTGGCATCCAGATATGTTGACTGAAGCATTAAGTGGCATTATTTGGTTCTAATGTCAGACTCTTCAAGATATGCAATGCTGCCTTTTAATTTTGTGAAAACTTTACTTGAATTAGTTGAGTACATAAGCTAGTAATTTTTAAATCTGATCGACCCCTAAATTCTTTTCTTTTGAAATCTTAGATGGTCGTGACATACCGATTACTGATGAGTCTGAAAAGCAAAACTCCGACCCTTGCAGGTGAGAAATGTTTTTAACTTTAAACATTTCTGTATTCTGTGCATGAATGCTAACAATTTTCATTGATATTATGATATATTTCCTATTATACTTGGTCAAAAGGGACACCTTTGGTACAACTGAATGCTTTAACTTCACTGAAATGTCCAAGCTTCTCGTTTAATTGTAGTATCCCTGTTGCAGGTCAAAAGATAGTACAAAACCAAGCCATGTCAAAGACATTTTGAGAGATGTAAAAAGTATTTTGGTTGAAAAAGTTTATGTTGTGAATGTTATAGGTATGTCTTTCTCCTTCCTCTGGAGAGGGCCTATAAACATTAGCTCTTCGCCGTTTTACTCTGGTTTATTATGGATGAACTTAAATTTGATTGGAAATAGTTATTTCAAATATGTTTTGAGCCATGTTGTTGAGTTTTTTCTTTGTATTTGTGAATGGCTTTTGCAGGCTATACTGCCTACAACTTTGTTATAGGTGCATATTCCTATTGGGGACCAAAGGCTGGTTATAACATATATCATATGGTAAGCTCTAAAAGTCTTGGTATATCATGGGTTAGTACATGGTTATCTATGGGAGATACATGTAAGCAATAGTCTTAACCTTTTCTTAGTGCTCCAGATCCATGAGAGATTACGGCGTTATAAAATGAGCTATATATTACCAATTTTACACTTTTGCCCTTAGTTTCTGCTTTTGGTTGTGGACTCGGCATAATTATACAAGTTATTATCATTTATACGAAATTATATGCCTTAACAATATGAGAAGAGTACGATATATTTGTTCAAATGGCTTTCTTATTACTTTATTCAACCCTAGAGCAATGCAGATATTGTCTTTGGAGGCGTGACTTGTATTTGTGGCGTATTTGGAACAATAGCAGGCGGATTGGTTCTTGATCGCATAACTTGCACAATTTCAAATGCTTTTAAGGTAGATTTGTCGAATCCTTGCTACAGTATCATCAAGTACCAAACATTTCTTTGCAGCTAATACAGAAAAAATAAGTACAGTACAAGCTGGTGTGTTCTGTATGGGCATTATATGGTTCTTGGTGGTGATTCATCAGTTGTTTTCTTTTCTTTTGCAGCTTCTTTCTATGGCAACCTTGTTCGGAGCAGTATTTTGCTTTTCTGCATTTTGTTTCAAGAGCCTGTATGCGTTCATCGCTCTTTTTGCTATTGGTGAACTGCTAGTATTTGCCACTCAGGTTAATTCCCCGATCAAGTCTGTTTCAAGTTTCAACGGGCATGCTCTTATTTTAAACTTTTCTACTGTTAATACTTGAACTTGTAAAAAAAAAAATTGTTCGTGCCATTGCAGGGTCCCGTGAATTTCGTATGTATGCACTGTGTGAAGCCCAGTTTGAGACCTTTAGCGATTGCAATGTCCACTGTCTCAATACACGTATTTGGGGATGTCCCTTCCTCACCACTAGTGGGAGTTCTCCAGGTATAAACATCAATCACTTGTCTGATATTTAATACTCACAAAATACGGGTTCTTAGAACTCTAGTGATGGTTTTGTGACTCTGTCTGTAACCAGAAAGAACAATATGACTAGCTGAACCGGTTTATTTAAGTATTTTATTTGTTGATAGCACGAACTGGAAAGGCATCATTCGATACACAAAGCGGGAGCTTTTCACGTTTCGCCTTTCAGAATGAAATAGCCTCCTGAGCAATGTATTTTTTTGTTCTGTTTCACAGGATGGTATCGACAACTGGAGAGCAACAGCGCTGATCCTGACATCTGTCTTGTTTATCGCAGCTGCAGTATGGTTTATCGGTAAGTAGTCACATCAAAACACGCTAAAAAACGGATCTTCTGTAACACTCATAATATGTTTTATCGCGGCTTTTGTAGGCATCTTTCTGCACAGTGTTGACAGATTCGACGAAGAAAGTGAGCATGGGATCATTGCAACTGACAAATCGAACACGACGCCTCTGCTTGAAGACAAGCCAGTGGTAGAAACTAACAGAGGCTTGTGTTGATGTGGGATTACAAGTACAAAGCAAGATGTTTTAGTTTTCACCAACTTTGACCACCTGTATATTCATCCTCGTGGCAAGTGTTTCCTCTGTTTTGTGCATATGTTTATTTCTTTGTTGATACAGTTCAACTTTGAGTAAAATTTGTTCTCAGGTAGGAGTATTAGAACTTGATGTTTTCGCCTGATTTGAACTGAGGAGAAATACAGTAATAATATATTTAAATTGAGTTATTCCATGTCCCAGATTAAATTAGTCACTTAAAGTTTGATTGCATATTTGAATAGTTGTATGACACATAATATTATCGTATCTGATATTGTTGAAATTGTTGTGACAACTAGTTTCTAGAAAGTAACTTTTTGGTTACCGTTATTATACACAACTAAACATATTAATTGTTAAACGTGTTTCTCGAATGATGTGCAATGATTAGGCTGTAATTTAATCTGGGACGGAGGGAGTATTTTTCTTTAAACAAAAATTAAGTAAATTTAGAATAGTTAATATTATAAATAGGGCAAAGTGTTAGGAAAGACCGTCTTTCAATAAACTTATGGGAAAATGGGATTTAACTAAAATAATAAAAGGTAAAAAAATTTAGTTGCAATATTAAATTTTTATTATGCAACGTGTAGTAGTCATAAAGCTTATAATTTGATTCATGCAACCCGAAAATTTAATTTTCACTTATTCTAATTTATATTTTAAACTTTAATCTTTCCGTAACTTGTGCAAATATCGTTTTTCAAGAAATGCACTCTATAAATAATAATGTCTTTGACATTTTCAACCTAATCAGGAGCAGGTTGTTTTTGAAGCTGTTGCAGTACTGTGTGCGTGGCCATGGGAAATCAAACCGTGGTAAAGTCAACTTTAGAAGTATATCCAAACACAGAGTCTTGTTAGTTTTAGTTTTAGATCATCATGCAATTATGAAGATGCGGGGAAGAATGGAGAAAATATAGAGAGGAATGGGAAAGAAATGAAATTTTGTATTGATTTTTGTACAAAGGACTCATCTATAGTTTAGACGTCTCAACCATCTCATAACTAAATTGTACAATTTATTTCAATGAAAAAATCTTTGGTTCAACTGTTGGACCAATTATGAAAAATATTGTTTCGATAAGCGCTAAATTATAATTTTTTTAAGCTTTTTAAATTATAAAAAAATTGTTGCAATATATAAAAACAATCATCAAATCAGCCTGTTAGTTACATCAATTATAAAATGATCCCACCCTAAATTAAGACTTCGGGTATTTTAATAGATCTAGCACCCATAAATCAAGAAGTATTAATATTCCACCCCGAGGTTTTGAACACTCCTCAAAACTGTGGGAGTTTTCCGACAGATTCCGCCCTCGGTTTTGGATTCATTTCTATATAAAATGCAGTAGCAATAGTTTCATGTAGCTCTCATCTTTTGGCCTTCTATCATTGCTGAAATGGTTCCCACGGCGGCGATGCTCATCCTCCACCGCAGGAGCCTTCCTCCGGCGCAGAAGCCTTCCTCCATTTCTCAAATCAAAGCATCAGTCCAGAAGTGGTTTTCCGACAAGTCCCCCATTTTCGGACACATTGCACGACAAGGGAATCCTTTTTTCCAGACTCGTGATTCCGATGTTTTGGACGGGAGCTTTCCAGATATCCATGAACTTTGCAACTGTTGATTAGGCTCTAAAGTCACCTGTTTGTCGTATAGCTTGGTTTTAGTTCTTGTTTAATGTTTTCTTGTGGCTCAAATGTTTTAGTGATCACCCTTTCAAATGCTTAGTGATCGTATTATTATCCCGTCACGGTCAAACATTAACCACATGTTTAAACAGATATGTTTGCGTGATATTGTTGGATTCATGAAAATTAAAAATTTATAAATATTAATTTTTTATTTGTCGTTATTACACATAGGTGACATTTTCATGTATTTTGACATATGTTAGAGATCTTTAGGATCATAGAAGTATCCATTCATCATGGAGTGGGGAAATTGCATAAAAGATGAAAGATATCCATTCATTAACACAAAAAGGCCGTCTAAGAAAATTAATTATTCCATAACACATCATTATAAACTAATCAATCTCAGACAAAAACAACCCATCCAAATGAGTTATAAGAGGGTTTATTCCCATCTCATATGATTATCATCAATGACTCACCAAAATGGTGGCAGCATTTACACAAGTGAAAGCTCACCAGCTGGGATCGATCTTTTCACTAGTTTGGACCAAGCTTCATTGGTTTCAGCAATAACCTTAAGTGCATAATCCTGAATAGATGGACAGAACAAGAAGAGAAAAACACGTTTAAAATGGCTTCAATGTGAATAACATTCTAACAAATTAAATTTGTGTTCGGTGACGATGTTCTTGTTTCGAAAAAATGCCGCCTTCTTTTAAAATAAGCAGTTTTTTTAGCCGTTTACCGAACACAAAAAAATGTGCTTAGCTTATAAGTAAAATAAGCCCGGCAAAACACAGCTTAAACAGGTAGGAAGATATAAAAGAACTTGATATGATCCATATACTCGTGAGGATTAGTTGCTGTACCTTATTGGCAGCTTTATTTCCAAGACCAAACTTATTCGCAGGTTTTCCATCAGGAATTTTGTAATCTCTAAACCAGTCCCGAATTGCAGTAAGAGTCCCCTGAAATTTTACACAGTAATACTGTAAGTACTTACTACCATCAGTAAATACTGAAAATCCTCGATATAGTTATAGTGGGTTGAGTGGGAGAAAGACAAGAACAAGATACAAGACTAAAAAACTACACGTGAGGATCAACCAGCACTATCTCAATTAGCTGATCAGTTTGATTCGATTAAAGAACTAGTTCTTACCCGTGGCATTTTTTTAAAGCTTCTAACCATTTAAACGGACAATTTCCAGACGATATTGTAGAACCTTAAACAAGCCAGCCTAAAACAAACTTTAGATTTAGACCCCAATAATGTATAACCATCGAACATGTATAACAGACATGCTCTCCTTTAAAACAAAGGAAAAATTAAGACATACCGGAAAATGCTTCTCCACATCATCAACATCGTTAACAAGTGAAGCTCTTGGATCATCCAATGAGATTGCAACTATTTTCCAGTCAAGCTCACCCTCGTCAATCATTGCTAGAGCACCTAAAGGCTTGACTTTTAGAACCTCACCAATATTTCCTCGCCTATCTCCTATCTCAACAACATCAACTGCATATAAACAACATTGTTAGAGGTAAGAGGTGATATATTTCCCCTCGTTTTTAGCTGGAAAGGATGAAACTAGCGTCATTTGGCATTACAGAGCATTGGTACAGGTGAAAAGTTTACCGGGATCATTATCACCAAAAGCTCCATCCACATCTGCATTTGCAGCTGAAGGATCTTCCCATGTTTGTGGAAGCAAGCCATAATTCCAATTAATGTTGTACCTGAAAAGTACAAACAATTTTACACCTAAGTGATACAAGAAGAAAAGCAGGGGAACAACCACAACACATGGAAAGCTACAACATATGGTTTACAACAATGAAGGGAAGACAAATTCCAGTTTTGGGTGGACTAGTCGAAATCTGACAAATAACAAAAGCCAAGAGCTGAAATTTAAAGTGTCTTCCATTGCATATTCTCGAAAAAAATGAACGTCTAAATTTCAACCTTTCCCAGCAAAATCTAGGCAACAAAAAATTACCACAAACAGACTAAAAAGACTACATTTTTATTTTCATCATGAGAGGTATAGAGAATCCTGGCTCTAGATGACACTCAGATCGATGAAATTCAGTCAATCACGTTTCCTCAAGGCACTAAAATAGAATTATGAACCGCGTCAATAAATCTACAAGGATAGTTCAATCATAGTGGAACCAAAACCTAACTCAAAGTGATGCAAGTGTATACACACATTACCATAATATGTGTTTACGGAGCCTACACCTCATAGAAGAGAGCAACCGTGTAATGCATATATGTCATGCTACAAATGTAATGTTTTCAGTAAAATTTTAAACTAGGTTGCAGCAACATTCCAAACTCAGATATATTGTACGGTGGTTCTTACGGATAGTATCTGAGCTTTCCCTTCTTCGTGTCCTGTTTTATGGGGGTAAAATACTCATCAGTTGCAACCTCCATCTTTGCACTAGATTCCTTTGGAATTTCAACAATAAAATTAAAAGCTCCATCGCCTTGTTGAAGTGGGATATCATGCCAAGGAGATATCTGCAGATTAGGTTCAAAAGACATATTCCTTAGAAATCAATAAACCAAAAAACAAAGATTCAAGAGTTCATACCAGGAAATCAACAACTAGAGTTTAAGTACACTGACCGAATAAGCACGTTCACGAAGATAAAACTTATTCACCCGCAATGAAACTATGAAAAATAAAGTAGGAGTATCCCCATTAGATTAAAACACGGAAAATATGGCAAGATGTGATCCATTTCTAGTTCCCGGACTTTAAAAAAATGTAGCTAACAACTCTTGGTGCTACAGGAAGACAATGCCATACTCATGTCATTATAAAAGTATAATTAGATTCCACATTCAAATTGGGGCAAAAAACAATCTTGAAAGCAAAATATGTTCTGAATGAAAGTCATCTGTACATCAATCAACAACATTATCCACAACACCAATTCAAAACAGCAATTTCAGTACCAAAGCAATCATCTCCCTAAAGATCCACCCCACCACCAAATCAGTAAGAACCCACACTAAATAAACGCTCGAATCGAAAAGCAATGCACAAAGTCGGCACCTTTTTGCCAGAATTATCGAGGAAGAACACTCTGTAGTCGAGGGATTCAGGCTGGCCTTCTTCCTTGACCTGAACTTGGGGGTTGTAGATAGCCTTGCAGGTGAAGAGCCGCCTGTTTTTGCTGCTGCAATTGAAGCGGAGGGTGAGATTGTTACTGAGTGGTCGCAATGGGGCTTTCCGCAAGAGGGAAGTGGTGATAGTGTTGCTGGCTGAGACTACTGCTCTGGTGGCCGCCATCGTTGAAGTGTGAGGGAGCACGAGGATTACTGGGTGCTTTTAAATGTTGACCACAGGCCAGTTGGGACAGTGTGGTTGGTTGGGTTTATATAGAATCGAATATTAATATCCCAAGTTTGCATAGATCCTGCATATTTCCAGGCAAAGATTTTTTAAAACTTATCTTGTTTAAATTAAATTAAAAGCAGATGAAATGAAACTAAACTATAAGTGCAATTCAAGTAAATTATTGAAATCTTATTCAAGCTCCCTCCGTCCCATCTCAAACTGCACACTTACTATTTGACATTATTCTCTATCAAACTTTGAACGTATATTTGAGTAGATATATAAGCAACAATATTATCGTATGTGATATTGTTGGATTCGTCATAACAAGTAGTTTCTCAAAAGTAAGTTTTTGTTTGCCGGTATTATATGTAGTTAAATAAATGAACGATTAGACAGGTTTCTTGATGAGCGTGAAAAAAATTCTGTGCAATTTAACCTGGACAGGGGAGCATGGGTTTTTGAGATGGGGAATTGCTGGGATATTTCTTTAAACATTAAAAAGTTAATAAGAGTGAAAGAGTCTCTAATCATGAGAAATTCAATGGTTGGTTCATGAATAAAGATTCTTCAGAGTTAGGCTCATAATATGGAGAAGTCAAGAGTTAAGCCTGAACTCTTATAAATTGAAGGAGAGCTAATGGATTGAAGTTAGTTTTTATAAACATATTTTCTTGTCTAACAACTCTTTATTCTGGGTCAGATTTTCAGCATGACATAATTTCTAATATCTATAATCTGTCTTCGTAACATGTATTTTTTTGGTGAATGTAACCAACACAGAGTTATTCATCCATTCTAAATCTTGTGTTTTACTTATTTACTTTATGAATTATTTTGAACTGTGCATGAAATTAATTTACCAATTGTGAGGAATGGTAGATCAGTTGAATCGATGTTACTATATCTAATGGTGATGAGTTCAAATTCTCAAGATTAAAATTTACATTCCTACAACAATTGTTGCACGAATGTAGTGTATTAAAAAACCGAAACCTGGATTTTTTTAAAAAAACGAAACCGATGAGTACAATTACAAAAGTGTTCTGAAATTACAAAAGTATGCCATTACAACTTCTTTTACATGAATGTACCCAGTTTTTCAACTGATGACTACAAAAAGGTGTCCAAGGGAAGATTTTAGCCCTCCTGGGTGCCCCTTGGGACAAGTCCAACGGTTGTTTCTCATGAACTCAAACACACCAAATGCGGTGATATGCCCCTGCTAAGTGACAACTTTGCAAACTCGAGTCTATCGACATAAAACACAACTCGATTAAAACCCGTTACACCAGCTAATGGATGGAGACCAGCATTGTAATAAAAAGGTACTAACAATCATGTTTTGCCAATAATCAGGTTTCTACCCAAGGGAGAGCTCATAACTGGCGGGGTTAGACCTTGAAACAAGTTTGCTCCAGGCCTCATTACATTCCCTGATAACCTTTACAGCATATTCCTGTCAACGATTAATCACATCTATGTTACAGTGTCCAAATCTAGTATCAGAAACCCAGACTTTGTTCCTCTCACGAAAAAGAAGAAATCAGATTCAAGATTCAATTCGTACATCCAATGTACAGTAAATACCTTGTTTGCCGGTTTGTTCCCTAGACCATACTTGTTGCCCGCTACTCCATTATAAATCATCTTATAGTCTCTGAAGAACTTGGTCAGAGCCCTAAGAGTTCCCTGAAATTTTACACTTAGTTTTAGCCCGTACAGACACACAGTTTTGACAACAAACTGGAGATTGTACCAAAGATTGCAGAAACAAGAGTAGTTATTGGCCAAATTTTCATCCAACATACCGGAAAGTACTTGTCAATGTCATCGACATCATTAACGAGAGAAGCTCTAGCATCGTTCAAGGAGATGGCTATTATTTTCCAGTCAAGTTTTCCTTCATCAATCAGTGCAAGAGTGGCTAGCGGTTTGATTTTCAAAACCTCGCAAATTTTAGCAGACGAGCTACCAATTTCAATAACATCAACTACAGAGAAAAACGGTCATAATAATATATAAGAGACGCATTGTAAGCGGTTTCTTAGACATTTGCAGATTCAGTTCAAGCAGCAGAAGAGGTAGTGTTGTCTAGTAGTTTCACAGCATGATCACATAAATAATGATAAGTATCTATACCGGGATCATTGTCTCCCAATGCCCCCTCAACGTCTAGGTTTGCATATGAAGGATCTTCCCATGTTTGAGGAAGCAATCCATAATTCCAGCTCATATTGCATCTACGAAAGATATAGCTACTGAGATAAACAATGCCGAAAAGGGGGGAACTAATAAGAAATAGATGCTAGAAAAAAAACAGGATATGTAAATCCCAGACATTCTACAGCACATTTCCTAGCATTTTAGCTAAATAACAAAATAGGAAAGCCACGTGAATAGGTTCACCCTGAAGAATAATTTTATGCTTGGACAACTATTTAGCAAAAGCATAAACCATGAAGCGTTTCCATAGAGTTTCCTAGTAAAACACATAGTCCATTTAAGCATCAAATCGCTTTTTTCAAGCACTGGACGATTAGGATCCTGTTTTCTTGGGACAGTAAGAAAAGAAAGAAAATCCGCTACTGTGTGAAAATCATACTTCGTATGATAAGCTGAACCTAGCAATTCTATAAGCATAAACTTTATGCCTCCTATTTCTTCCACTACAATGCAAAAACAGACAAACAGTAAGCACATTTGGGAATATCAGCTCTTGGGGAATAACAGATTCGACAAAGAAATCACTGTGAATGAGGTAGCTTATAAAAATTCCTACAACGTCATCCCCTTCGCCGCAAAAGCTTAAGTTAATGCTTAGATTGAATTAATGGAACAAACTCACACCACAGAGAGAAAATGACGATAAATTTGTAACACATAATATCATAGTACCGAAGTATTCCCCCTCTCTTATCTTGTTTGATAGGGTTAAACTGTTCGTCAGTCGCAAGTTCCATCCTCAAGTTTGTGTCTTTCGGAATCTCAACAACACAATTGAATATCCCATCTCCCAACTCGAGCGGTATGTCATGCCACGGCGAAATCTGCATATTCAAAATACACCCGATAACTCTGCACCTTAATCAGACAAGATAAATCGAACATTGATGAACTTTAATCCACATTTCCTCTTCTCACACCATCTAATCTTCACTCATAGACAACCTCAATGGGTGACAACTTCTGACTCGACAATCCGATTTACACATAAAACTCGACTAACAAACATTTATCATTTTTTTAGCATTTATACCATAAGAAAAAACAAAACATACAGACTTCAGTTTTGGATGTAGGCATATAATTTGATCAAGAAAATATAATCTGAAGCACCTTTCTGCCGATCCCATCAGTCAAGAAGACTCTGTAATCAACGTTTTCGACTCGACCCTCTTCTTTAACTCGACACTCAACCTCGCTAACAGCACCGCAAGCTAAAACCCTCTTACTCCGACGCGCCAAACTGCCGCCATTGTCGCCGGAGCAAGAGCTGATACTCGTTCTCCGGCGTAAAGGGGTCTTCCTCGACGACCAAGAACCGGCGTTGGTAGCCTTGATCCTCAGCTCAAATCCTCTTGCTGTAGCCGCCATTGATGTTGATCTTTCCCAATCCGTTCTCTCGGTTCATGCAAGTGACCCCGGTTCTCGTATTTTATTACCTGCAGTTGGGATAATTTAGTGGTCATCTTAGTTTGATGTTGAAGGTTACCAAACATGGGAATCATGTGGTGATGGTGAATGATTGCTTTGAATTAGCGACGAAAATCGCCCGGGAACGGCTCTGTAAATGACGGCCCACTGTAAAAAGTTAAAAACTGGGGGGCAAGGTGAAAAATTGAACCTGGTTTTTAAAAATGATTAAATCTCATCTTGACCCCCATATAAATGGGAATAGCATATAGGGTAAGAGACTTTGAAAGATATTCGATTCAGTCCATTGCTTGATTTGCTTTTACACGAAGGTAGTATCACATCTGAATTTTCAGTATTTATGCACTAATATTAGGGTATGTGTGGTGTCATTATGTCAATTACCTTTTTCAATTTATGTGCAGTATTTATATTTGAAAAATAAAAATATTTGAAAAATAAAAAGAGTCTGTCCGCCTTTTCATAAATCATAAAACGATCAAGTTTTAAAGTCTAAATTAGAATTGATGAAGACAAATTTTTCTTGTTGTATGAATCGGGTTATAAACTTTATAATTACTCAACGTTGCATAAGAAAAGTTTAATATTGCAACTAATACCTTTTACCTTTTATTATTTTAATTAAACTTTCGTCTTTCCATAAGCCTATAGAGAGACGGTTTTTCCCAAGACTTTGCCGAGTCTGTCTCTTGAAAGATTATCTTTTTCATAAATCATGAAAATACCAAGGTTTAAAGTGTAAATTAGAAGAAATGAAGATAAAATTTTTGAGTTACTTAATTGAATTATAAACTTTATAAATAGTACGTATTGCATAATAAATTTTTAATATTTCATAAAAAACCCTTTACATTCTATTATTTTAATAAACCATCTTCTGTCCGGTCTATACTCTCATACATAGGCCAAGTTGGCTAAGTACAGGCATAATTTCGAAACAGTAAATCCCGCCTGGAAGACGGTAAATTCGCACACCTCCCAAACTATATATAAATCCGAAACCAACCCCAACTGAAGCACTTAATTAGTACTTCATTCCATACAGTGAATCATTGGATTCTACCAGTAGCTTTTAAACTTAACTAAACTATTAACAATGGCTTCTTCTGAGATCGAAATCGTCTCCGAACCCAACGATCACCCTAACTCCGCCACTCCAAACCCTAGCCCAGTTGTAGCTGCGATCGTCGACGTCTTCACCGCCGCCGCTTACGGCGACGTCGAGAAGCTTCGGAAGTTCGTCGAAGAGGACGGCGCCTCGGTCTCGCAGCCGGACGGCAACGGTTACTACGCGATTCAGTGGGCGGCGCTCAACAACTTCGTCGATATTGTGCAGTACATCATTCAGGTGCTATTTTGTTCCTGCTAATTGAGTTTTTGTTTTTTAAACAGAGTAAATCGTTTTTGACTTTTACGGTTGGTGTATGAAGCGCGGCGGAGATGTCAATGCAGCGGACAATGCTGGACAGACGGCTTTGCATTGGTCGGCGGTCAGGGGCTCGATTGAGGCTGCGGATGTTTTGTTGAAGAACGGGGCGCGAGTGGAGGCTACTGATGTTAACGGTTATCGGGTAAATGATTTGAACCGATTGTTATGCGCCCGTGTTGACTTGGTTTCGGTGTTTTCTGGATTAGTTTCTGATTTTTTTTGTTGCATTTTAGTGGTGAATGAATAGATTCTGGAGTGATTTTAGTGCAGGCAACAACTAGTATTCCACGAAATTGGAACTCATGCATATGTGGAATTTAGTAGGGCAATAGGCAATAGTATTAAGTGGCTGAAAGAAAAATGAACTGGACTCCGCTGTTTGAGTTCTGTTTCATTGCATTAATATATACTAGTAGTATTTAGAAGCTTGAATTTCATGTCTGAATGCGTTCAGTTTACATGCTAATAATATCGAGCATTTGCACATCAGGCAGTTCATGTGGCAGCTCAATATGGACAAACAGCATTTCTATACCACATCATTGCAAAATGTCATGCTGAATTTGATGTGCCTGATAATGATGGAAGAAGCCCCCTTCATTGGTAAGCTAAGTTTGTGTTCAGCAACCTTATGCCATGTTTCTTTTCTTAATCATCACTGTCCATTTAATTCCTGTAAATATTCAGGTTGCTGATATCTTAACATTTAAAAATTGAATAAGTGTATGAGTTATGGGAAAGACAAGTTTCAGATGGAAAGTTGTATACCTTCCTCCTTCCCTCTGCTTCCGTCCTTTTTTTTTAATGATTTTCAAGACATGTTTGACCATTGATGACTTTAGTCACTTGTAATTGCGTATTTGCGTTATATATAAAGTTGATATTTGGAAAATACGTGTTTCAACTAATGTAACAATATCTCAGGTGATGATATTATTACTAATATATCAACTGAAATTATTGGTCAATGTGTGTTGAAAATCATGACAAAAAATAGGATGAAAGTATTGTGATGGAGGAAGTATTAGGTTGTGATATTCACATGAAGGGTCACCATATTTTCATTAGGAGGTGGAAGTTGATCCTAATTGTAAAAATGAAGATACTTTCAAATAATTTGTAGCCCTGTGATTGATTTATATCCTTTGAATTAGAAAACACATGGGCCTTCTGTCTACTGCTTGTAGCTCTACAAATTTTAATGTTTCTTGGGGTGTCCTTTAGACAAGAATTTCATCCTCATTTTAAAAAATCTTTGTCTTGCTTTCTGGTTGGTAATGGGTCATTATGCACAAAGTGTTTGGATACTCATCCTGCTATTTCAGTTTTCCAATTGATCATGACAGCACAAATGGTATCCTTCAGGGCTGCTTACAAGGGGCATTGTGACACAATTAGATTACTGCTGTTTAGAGATGCATACCAAGGAAGACAAGACAAAGAAGGTACTATTATGTTACGCATCTTCATTACCCATCTATAACTACCTGCAATGTGTATCACATTGTTTTGTAACTTTTCCCATCTCCAGCAATGTCAGCTTCTAAGTTCTACATGTCTGCTTAAAAATAGGTTTTAAGTGATATTTTATTTGTACAACCTACTAACTAAGCTACCGGGTCTTACACCAGTGGTTTAGTACTTAAGAAAGAAAGGAAAGAATAAAGACTCTTCCATCTAGTGTAACAATGGGCGAAGAATGAGCTGTTCTTATATGAACTCCTGTGTCATATTCTGGATATAGGTGAAGTGTAGGCAACAATTCACTATGCTAAAAGTATCTTATGATTGTAAGTTTCATAATTTAATCCCGTGCAATCCAAATTTTTAGGTTTTCATTGGTAGCATTTATTTTTATTATCAAAATGCAGGTTGTACCCCTCTTCATTGGGCCGCACTAAGTGGAAGTGTGGAGGCTTGTACAGTACTAGTTCACTCAGGCACAAAGGAAGAACAACTTGTAAAAGACAAGCATGGGTTGACTCCTATACAGCTTGCATTTGATAAAGGTCAACGCCATATTGGCCTGTCCCTAGTAGGTAACCTTGTACCCAGAACTATATGAATACGACCTCTTAAGGTTTTAATGTGTTTTAAGCAGCTGTGCAGGTGACAAAAGTCACCACATAGAATTTGGGTTGCATGATAGGAATTTTTTAGTTTCTTGCAATCATTCAATTTTTTTTACAATCAGGAGACTGTAGTGGTAGAAGTTCAATCACGGCTGAACTGGGGTGGTGTTGCAACTTGCCAATATCACTGATTAAAAAATACCACCAAATCAACTCTTTTTTTCAATGGGAATTTTCTTAATACTCTCTGTCCGTGGAATAAAAATTTGACACTCCTTTTAGTACATGCAATAACAAACCATTAATCTCATTCGATGCTTTCTGCTGTTTCATTGGTAATTGCGATAGTTTATTTGAATGAAGAATGCAGAAGCAGATTGACCTTTTGTAAAAGCTGTTTAATTGAAGAAACTAAAATTCCTTCTTTTTTGTGGGATCTGCTGGCTCTGCTTACGCGTGAACTTGAAATGTTCTGCTTTGAAATTTCTAACATCTTTTTTACATTTTTCATTACTTTAAAAGCTAATACTTAGACAGTACTATTGGAATGCAGTCTAAAGCTATGCGCACACAGAATCAGGGGTGGAAATATCTTCCCTGGAAAGATGGCAACATTGGATATGCTCCTTTCCTGTTCTCTCTTATATTACTTAATATCATTCTCTTCATCAATTCAGTTCTTTTTGGTGAGTGATGTTTTGGCCTCTGTTGATTCGTTATAAGTTAGAAAACCTTCCTTAAAAACATGTTTGAGACCTTCTGCTTGTGCTAGCTTCAAATTTGACAAGAGTAACTGCTGTTGTTGGACTTTGGGGATGGATGGGTGTTTCATTTGGTTTGGCTTCACTAATAATGTTAGTCCGCTGTAGCAGGTACGGATTTTCTATCTGATAAGTTCCTGATATTGTCCTTTTAATTTTTTTTGGGTTCAGATGCATGTTAGTGTATTTGAAATTATGTCCATTTATAGTGATTTAATTGCCTGAAATATGAAGTGAACAAGTAGAAAAGAGCTTACTCTTCGAACCAAAGGTGTGCTGGTTTAAAACTACTCGAGTTAAACTGTGAAACAGTTGTAGCAAACTTTCGGAATCAAAGTAGTATTTTCGTTGAACAGAATAAGTATTTTGTCTAGTCACTATCACTTGGTTGATGCACATACCTCCCTTTATCTGGTTATCTTGTTGCTGTTTCATTTAATTTGGTTGGAGAACAAGATTGTGCTCATAGGTTGCTTCTTGGTTTCATATAAAGCTTGAACGGAGTACTAATTTGCATTTTGTTTGTTGAAAGAGATTTTTGATCATTTCTTTATGACTGCAGTAAAGACCCCGGTTTTATCAAGATGGGAACGGGTCACTCTGAGGCCGAGGTACTTGGGCCAATCATAGTCCATTTAGCTCATATTTTTCTGGATCTGCTCCACAGTACACATCTGGTCTGTTTTAAAATATTTTTAATCATTATTGTTTGATTTTGCAGGACCCTTTATTGGACATTGATCTAAATAGTTCTTCAGTTTGGACTGGAAATTGGTCTCAACTTTGTCCGACATGCAAGGTTAATAAATTCAAGTTTTTTCTGCTACCAACTTGTGATGCATTGAATTACAAGAACTAATCTTTGAAGAAGGTTATCATGTTACCCTAAATGCCTTCATCTCTTCTTCATCAAATATTAAAAGATTTAGTGATTCGCAGCCGTTTCATTCATTCTACAGATTATCAGACCCGTTCGCTCCAAGCACTGTCCAACTTGCAAACACTGTGTCGAACAGTTTGACCATCACTGCCCATGGATCTCAAATTGTGTAGGCAAGGTATTTCTCAACAATTTGCTGATGGCAAAGCATGTATTGATTTTACGAAAACTGGAATTGGGAATTCGCATCAGTTAACACTGCTAACTCACTTCAATTCCTTGATTACTTTGTAGAGAAATAAGAGGGACTTCTTTATTTTCCTCATCTTGGGGACGGTAACATCATCAATTGGCGGTGCTGTCGCCATTCAAAGTATGTGTAAGCTAATAAACTTCTCACGACATAAAGTCTCTATTTACTGATCTGATGCAATGCCTGATCCGACAGGAACTTGGATCTTGATACCGTTGCTGAAAGGGGAGACGTGGATTCATCACATCATTTTTCAACATCCCGGTGCTTTTGCTTTTCTTGTCATGGACGCAGCTATTTTCGCAGCTGTTGTTACTCTCTTTATTGTTCAAACATCCCAGGTTCGTGATTATTGATTAATAAGACACTCATACTAGTGAATATAGACTTGCAAACTCAGTGAAATGTTTTGCGCAGATCGCTCGGAATATCACCACTAATGAAATGGCAAACGCTAGACGGTATGGATATCTTCGCGGACCAGATGGGCGTTTCCGCAATCCATATAATCACGGGTGCAGGAAGAATTGGTCGGACTTCCTCATAAATGGTCATACAGATGACAGTGAAATTGCTTGGCCGAATTTGCAACAAGTTGCTAGATAGCACTCAGTTTCAGATGTCAGGTTTCCATAATCCTAGTCGACATACAAGAAATTCGGAACTTTTCTGTAAACGCCATCGAGACAGTGATTATAATAAAAGTTAAACTGCTTTAACTAGCCTCCAATTCCTCATCCAAAGAATTTAATTTCGCACTTGTGTGATGCTCTGGGGAAACTTATTATCTTCTGAGTTACTCTGAAACTTTTCCTCAAGTGCACAACGCTCGTCTGATGTCAAGATCCTCGAGTGTGGGGTTGTTGATGTCTATCACACATCCTTTATTTTAAGGCACTTCAGTTGTGCATTCCGTGTTTGAAAACCACCTTGAAAACTGTCTCAGGGACCAAACAAATCCTTTTGAATTTGTGGGATATTGAACAAGGGTTGTTTTGCAATTGGGGACCAAAACATGGTAGAAAATGCTATGTTGGAGACCAAAAAAAATAATTTAACCTTCCGAATACACATATTTTCTAGCACCACACAAAAAGAAATCAGCTAATTTTCAAGGAGACCTTACTAAAAATCAAGTTCCAGAATTTTCAAACACGGAATGCACGCCGAGGAGGGAAATGTCATGCTCGCCTGAACACAGCTCAGCTTGAGAGCCACGAGAGTTTTGCAACCGAAAGTAGTTCGAGGCAGATGATGTGACATTTGAGGGAGCTCTTGGATATTCCGGTCGATTGCCTACCAAATCATGATTCAACTACTACAGCTTTTTTATGGATCCACCTTTGCACCTTTGTTGATGGACCCACCTATGAAGGCGTGATAGAATAGAAAAGGGCAAAATACTGATATGACCCTATGTTTTGGAGGTTCGTGCTAATATGACCATGTAAAGTTGAAAAGTGCTATTGTAACCCTATGTTTTGCATCAGAAGTGCCGATATAACCCTGTGGCACTATTCCGGCATTGACCAAACCTAAAATGACTAAAATATCCCTAGTCTTAAACCTAATAATATAATGACTAAAATACCCCTACATTCTTCTTCTTCATCATCTCCATGACCACATCCATGGCTGTTCCGCCACCACCTCTGCCGCACCACCACCTCCACTGCCGCTTCACCATCACCGCCGCCCACCACCACCGGAATCTGGATTTCCGTCGCCAACGCCGCTTCGCCACCTCCGCCACTGGAGTTCGCTGGAATCTGGCAAAATTCCTTCGGCAAACCCACTCCAATCCTCCTCCACTAGTTTGAAATTAACCCACTCCTAACTCCACTGATTAGAATTCCGATTCCTGAAGAAAAAAAATGTTGAAATCCAGCACATTGACTCATATGCAACACATCAAACTAGATGAATCCAGATTCATAAGCATTACTGCATCAGACATTCAAATGCAACTAAACAACCTCAATCTGGAAACACAACTAAGCATTACTACATCAGGCATAAGCATTTCCGCCTTGAATCGCCATTGTTCCTTCATTCTCCCCTGCGCCACCTCGCTATGAACAACATCAACGATTTCAATTACCCTTCGTTCTCGCTTGCACTGGAAACTCAAGTTCTCGGAGGCCCCAACGTTGTAAACATCGCCAGCACGCTCAGCTCCTCCACCTCCTCCACCTCAACTCCGCTCCTCCACCACATTCCACCCCCGCCACCACCTTCCACCTTCCACCACCGCTGCCTAGCCCCACCATTGCCTAGTCAACCCCTCCATCTTCTACCCCCCCCCCCACCACCACCTTTCAACCCCCGCCACCATTGCCCATTCTCCCCAAAAATCAAGCCCCTCCGCTCCACAATCTCACCATCTCCATCTTCCCCCAACTCCAAAACACTGTTGAAGCCCTGCCCGACCCTTCTGCTGCAGCGCCGACTTGAATAAGCCCTACCTCAGCTCCTAAATGCCAGTACCGACCGACTCCACCCCGATAGAACCACGCTGAAGCTTTACCCCTCCCGACGCCACTCCGCTGAAGCTCGACGCCGCCCGATACCTCTTCGGAGAAGCTCGAGAAGGAGAAGATCTAAGAAGATCCGGACGAATCCAACCCAAGCTAATGGCAGATTTTGGGTCGGAGGCTGGTGGAGGAAGAAGAAAGGAGGAAGAAGAAAGAGACGAAGAAATGAGCAGAAGAAAAGAGGAAGAAGAAAGAGAAGAAGGAAAGAGAAGAAGAAAATAGCAGAAGAAAAGAGGAAGAAGAAAGAGACGAAGAAATGAGCAGAAGAAAAGAGGAATAAGAAAGAGAAGAAGAAAAGAGCAGAAGAAAAGAGCAGAAGAAAAAAGGAAGAAGAAAGAGAAGAAGAAAATAGCAGAAGAAAAGAGGAAGAAGAAAGAGACAATGAGGGCTTAACTGTTTTTTAACATTTTAAATTTTTTTATTTTTTTAAAACAGGGGTATAATAATCATTTCATGTATTTTCGACTAAAATCAAGTTGATGGATTATATTAGCACATTTCGACAAAACACGGGATTATATTAGCACTTTCCAACTTCACATGGTCATATTAGCACAAACCCTTAAAACATAGGATCATATGAGCACTTTACTCAATAAAAAAACACACCCATGTAGAAAGTATGCCAAACATTAGAAAACAAAGAGAGTAAGCACATTGAAAGTGCTATTTTGCCCATAAAGGCAGGCCGGGAGCTTGAATAAGCTACCTGCTGTACATATTATTGATAATCACAAAAATGATTGAGCATTGCAATACTACAAATATTGAGATACATTCCTTGGATTACACCAAAGATAGGAGTTGCAAAAGAAAATTTTTGCCAACCAATTATTATCAGAAGCAGCACACAGACAGTAAATTCACCAATTTGACCTAAATATAAATACAACTTTGTTGGGGATGTTTCTGCAATGAGAGGAATCAACGCCCCGCCATGGTGAGAACTGGTTGACTGAACATGCCAAACCTATTGGATGCCGCTTGGCCATGTTTGATTTTTGACAGGCTTCAAAATGTCTTCAAGTTCCGATAGTGTTTCGTAATCTATACCAACTGTTTCAAGCTCCTTTGCAGCAGCTACATTTTGTTGAACCTGATAGTAACCAATGTTGATGCACAAGGTTACGAACCAAAAACATGAAGCAGATAAAAAAGTGATCGTGCCCATAAGGAAGTACGTGAGCCAAGCAGAAGATTTGAAATCCAAAAAAGACCAATATATGTGCATGAAAGGAAGAAAATGAGCCGTTTCAACATCACATGACTGCATATTTTGTCGATCATGTATCCAGAATTTCCTATTCAGAAGAACATCATTTCACATTTAAGTCTACACAGCATAGTTCTGGAGTGGCATGCTAATCGCACTAGAGGGTACCTATGAGGTTAATAGAGCTAGGTACTCAACAAATAATCTGTTCAGAAAATCAAGCTAACATATCATAGAAATCAGTATGGTTCTCTAAAATGCAATGCTTAGTAACATGAACCTTGTCAAGATTAATGTTTGCTAGAGTTCCCGTACCTGTTCTGCAGAGCTCATCCCAACCAACATTGTGGAGATATCTTTATTTGACAAGCTGAACTGCAGAGATAACTTTGATATATCTTTTCCCTTTTTCTTACAATGGGCAGCAGCAGCCTTGCACGCAGCCTGGGAAAAATTGACGGTATCTCCATTATTCAGTAGTTGAAATACTCAACTCGGGATTTTAGATAGACGCTACAGCCTTGTTAAAGATATATCCAATGGGAAAGAACATGAATCCAAAAAAATCAGGAAAGATGTTAAAGTATCACTTCTTTACTAAATATACAAAAGTTCTAAAACTGAGGAAGTAGTAATTATGAAGACTGCCATTTCATTGCGGTTCTCAATTTTCATCACACACACACACGTGTGCTCTTGATGATCAAGCCCTCAGAAAAAGACACTCTAGAGGTTCAATGTCCAAACTCACTCGGTCCGTACCTTCTGATGTACATTCCAAAGTACATACAGCATATAATAGCTCATAAAGATATCAAACTAATTCTGATAATAAAGGGGTCCGTACCTTCAGTTCAGGTGGAGCGGGGTGCCACTCTGGGCCACCACTTTCAGTGAGAAGCCCCATTGCGAGCGGAGAAGCACTAATCACTCCAACACCTTTGCTCTTCAAGTAAGGCAGAAGATCCTCCAACGTCGTGTCATTGATGCTATAGTGACAGTAGGACAGAATAGCATCAACTGTACCCCGGGGGACCCGATCAAGCACATAGGTAAAAATTCCCAACGGCAATCCAGTGATACCGATGAATCGAGTCTTCCCTGCTTCCTTCAGTTTCAGAAGGGCAGGAAGCGTTTCATTCACAATCTGTCAAAGAAACCAAGAATCAACACAAAGTTCAGTATGTACATCTTCACAAACCTGCTTATGAATATGCATAAAACCCCAAAACTCCAAACATAACAATGTACCTGATCAAGAGACCCGAACTCGATATCATGGCAATGCAGTACATCGACATAATCAAGCTGCAACCTTTCCAAGCTCTCATCAATGCTTTTAGTAACCCTTTCCGCACTGAAATCGAACCCCTCTTTGTACCTCCCGCATTTCGTAGACACAATGTACTCATTCCTGGGGACCCCAAGTGCCTTCAAACCCTTCCCCAGCATTTTCTCCGACAGTGTCCCACCATAGTACCTTCAAAACCAAAAACACCACAACTATAGAGTCACAGGACTTGTATCATAAAACCAATTGGCATGCATTATCCTATGACTGTTTCCACCATCAACGTGGGACTCTTATTCTTAACAACCAAGTCCCTTCAAACAAATACAAAAAATCCAGAATTATGCCATTTCCATTTAAACTGGGATATGTATGGATAGTTTCATCAGCAATCAAAAGAAATCATTCAAAACACTAAATGGGGAAAAGGGATTTACGGGGAGGTGTCGAAGAAGTTGACGCCGAGGCGAAAGGCTTCCCGGACGGAGGTGATTGCTTGGTCCTCGGAGACGTGGCCGAAGACGCTGCCGAGCGGGGAGGCGCCGAAGCCGAGGGAGCTGAGCCTGAGGCCGGTATTGCCGAGGGGTCGTAGCTCGAGGGACGCCATTTTTGTGTTCTGGGATTCAGTTTTTCGGGGGAATCATATAGAGTGGTGCGGGGGCGGAAGGAAGTTTCGGGGGATTTTGGAAAGTGTGATCTTGTTCAGATAAAACCAAGCTGGGAAATTCAGTAAATTGCGAAACGACAAGGATGAATTTCAGTGCAGTAATTTTGGTGGGGCGGGGATGAGATTACACAGAACCATAAAATACTCAACTACTTCCGTCCCAACTAAATCTGCACAAAACTACTACTCCCTCTGATTCTTTTATTATGGTCCCAACTTTTGGCACAAACTTTTTTCAAAAAAAAAATAAATGGTAGAGATTTTATTGAAAGTATCAAAAAGAAAAATGTGTGGATAAAAACAATCTAGGATTTACGAAAAGGGGAAGGAGCCAATATAAAAAAAATCATCCAAAAAAGGAAAGTGAGTCATTATCAGTGGACCGGAGTGAATATTTCTTTTACACTTGTTGGATTCTAATCACATATTTAAATAAAGAGTCTATTTCTTGAAAGACGATATTTTCATAGGTTGTAAAAATACCAAAGTTTAAATGAAAAATTAGAAGAAATCAACCTAAAATTTTCATGTTGCATTAGTCGGGTCATAATTTTATAACTACTGCATGTTGTATGATAAAAAATTTAATATTCCAATTGAAACATTTTATTTTCTATAATTCTAATTCAACCCGTCTTTTCATATGTTTATGGAAAGACGGTCTTTCCCTAGACCTTGTCTTAAATAAATATATGAATAATAATAGTATCGTAAGAGATTGTTAGACTCGTCCTAATATGTAGTTTCTAAATATTGATTTTTTATGTGTCATTATTATACATAGTTGCATATATTCATAGTCAAACACGTTTGTTGAAAATCGTGAAAAAAAATCAATATAAATTTTACAGGGATGGGGGAGTACATCATATTGATGTATTACTCGACTAGGAGATTTAACTCACTCTGTGTGAGTCATGAATAGTCTATCTCCACTTTATAATAGTCAGAAAACCCCCCTATCAATTCTAAACATAGATAAACTAGTAGTCACGGTTGCGCATACAATTAGTCACCAATTACATACTAATATATAAAGGTAGGTAAAGTATTGAAAAGACCGTCTTTTTATACACTTATAAAAATGTGGATTCAATTAAAATAATAAAAAATTAAAAGTTTATTTCCATTTCTTCTAATTAAAATTTGAGTGCGTCTCTTGAAAGACGGTCTTTCCATAAGTCATGGAAAGACCAAGGTTTAAAGTGTAAATTAGAAGAAATTAAGATAAAATTTTCGGGTTGCATGAACCGGGTTATAAATTTTATAACTACTACATGTTGCATACTAAATTTTTAATGTTGCAGCTAAGTCCTTTTACCTTTTATTATTCAAATTAAACCTCGTCTTTCCCAAGACTTTGCCTTAAAATTTTATTTTCATTTCTTCTAATTAAAATTTGGCAAAGTCTTGGGAAAGACGGTCTTTCCATATGCTTATGGAAAGACGGGGTTTAATTCGAATAATAAAAGGTAAAAGGTCTTAGTTGCAACATTAAAAATTTAGTATGCAACATGTAGTTATAAAATTTATAAACCGGTTCATGCAACCCGAAAATTTTATCTTCATTTCTTCTAATTTACACTTTAAACCTTGGTCTTTCCATGACTTATGGAAAGACCGTCTTTCAAGAGACGCACTCTTAAAATTTTATTTTCATTTCTTCTAATTTACATTTTAAACTTTGGTCTTTCCATGGCTTATGAAAGACCATCTTTCAAGAGACGGACTCATAACTCTATATACTTGAGTAGATGCAAATATAACCCTCGGATAATTTAAACTACAAAAACAATCCTAACTAATTGATGCAGGTGCATATATATCCCTAACACACCATTTTTTACATTGACTGGCGTTGACCGCATATAAAATGACCAAATTACCCTTTAACCTAAAACTTAAAAGTGCTAGGACAATTTTGCCCCCCACCACCCAACCCCCATTCCTAGCCACCACCACCACCACCCCATTCTCGGCCACCACCCTTGTCCCACCCCAAACCACAACCACACCCACTACCCCAGTCTTACCACCGTACCAAAATCCCCTTCGTCGCCACCTCTCTTAATACAAACCTTCGTTGCACTATGCTCATCTGCCACCGCCTCCTCCGTTGTCTACCAGAGCCAAATCAAAAACCCTGTCACTTTCGAATTCCTTAAATAAATAATCCACACTATTGTCATAATCCCACCCCCTACATCGAAACAAAGCTCTTGCTGCACCACGACGATGTCCCCGTCTCTCTTCCGCCTGGGGCGCCGGTGGTAATCGTGGTGGTGGACTCGATAGTCGCCAAGGCCATCTGGTTCTCCGTCTGTATCGTCGGACTAGGCTCGGAAGTCGGGCATGTTTAATGTGGGCAGAAAGATGGGGTGGTGGTTGAGGGAGATGAAAATTAGTGGCTTGGAAGAGGTGGTGAAGAGTGGCAGTGAGGGTGTGTGGGGGACAGACAGAACTGTAGAGAAGAAGATGGACAAAATTGGGTGTTAGGTAGGTTAGGGTCAGGGGTATAATAGTAATTTTTTTGTTTTTGTTGTTTCAGAGTGATAAAAATGGCATTTCATTGAATTCCGGCTTAAATTTATCGGAATGGGTATTTTTACACTTTCCCTTATTATATAGGGTTATATTTATATTTTCAACTGTCATAAAATTATATTTACACTTATATAAATTATATAGCGTTATTTAATGACGGTGAGGATACTATTGTTTAGAAAATGAGAAAAGAAAAATCATCATGTAAAGCGTGCGTCTTTTATTGAAATAAGGACAAATGGTTTGATTCGCAAGAACAAACGAATGGTCAGTCCGCTGCCTCGTTTTCACTTTAATAGGTCAGACGATTGAACAAACTAACCAGAAAAAGTAGTTCGCTTCATAGGCTTCATTTCTCATTTTATTGCTTCAAAAAGGGGCTTGCCAATCTAAGACAATAGCTTGATATTTCTCTAAATCACACCAATCTCAAGCCTTGAACCTGATTTCGCGGGGCTGGAGTCTGATCACAAGAAAAAAAAGCTATTTCTAGTATATTTCTTCACTTCAGATAATCCAACCGAGATGTATACATTATCTGTCACATTTTCTGGGACCAGTTTTCCATTCATAGATAGTCCATGCCTTGGATAAGCTTATTAAAAGCCCATGGTGGGCTTAAAATGTGTGACTATGTAAAGATGGGTGATGAAGGAAGGAAAAAAAGTATAAATAAAGTTATTTAAATGAGCTTGTTTATTGAAATACGATGTTTTCATACGTTATAGAAAGATCAAGGTTTAAACTGTAAATTAAAAAAATAGAGATAAAATTTTTGGGTTGTATGAATTGGATTATAAATTTTAGAACTACTACACAATGATAAATTTTTAATGTTACAACTAAGACTTTTTACCTTTTAATATCATTTTTTTATAAACTTATGAAAAGATAATCTTTTCCAAGATTTTGCATGAAGGGAAGACCAAATAAAATTAGGCCAAAGTTAAAGACAACTGACGTCTTCTTTTCTTTTTTTACGGAAATTATATAATTACTGAATAATTACAAAGCTTAAGAAAGCGCCGTCCATTATTTACAAGGCGTAGAAGGGTCCATACGCACGTGTTCGTCACTCGACTTTTGCTAGCTGTCCCTTTTATAAACCACTCTATATTCACTGCTTTCCGCCCCATACTAAATTTTACAAAAAAAAAATCACAATCATTAATATGTTTGATTACATGTAATAAAGATAAATAAAAATTAATATTTAAAAATATTTTTTACAATAAATCTAACAATATCACATACAATTGATAATATTATTTATACTCCCTCTGTTTCACTAAGAGTGACACACTAAGTTTAGGCTCTTGGATTAATGTGAAGAAAATGAGATGTTGAAATTGAGTATAGAAAGTGGAAAGTAGAATGAGTGGATGAGATTGTAGAAATCTTGCTAAAAATGGAAAGTGTGTCATTTAAAAAAAATCCCAATAAGGCAAGTGTGTCACTCTTAGTGAAACGAAAGGAGTATATCTATTCAAATATGTGGTTAACGTTTAATAATGTTAAATGTTAGTCTGGCAGGGAATACTCCCTCCATCCCACCTATTTTTGCGCTATCTCCTCCTTGTGATGTCCCAACTGTTTTTACACTGTTAATTTTATTTCCACTTTTAGCCACTTTTTATTCATATTTTTTGTTAGACTGCCCCAACTTATTTGATGCACTCTTCACCAATAAGATTGAAAAGAAAAGGAAAAGAAAAATAAATTTAGGGAACTCCACTTAAAAAGTATACAATAATACACTTTTAAAAATACTTCCTATTTCTCTCTTCGCAAAAATAGCAGGACCGAGGGAGTAGTACTTTTCCTGTTCTTATTATTTGGTTGGGTTGTGGGGTGAAGTTTGACTATGTGGTCCCTATATTATGGCTCCAATTTTTTAGCACAAATTTTTTAAAAGATAAATGAATGATAGAAATTGTATCAAAAATATAAAAAGTAAAATATGTTAATAAAAATAATTTATAATTTATTAAAATGGGAAGGAACCATATAGAAGAATCATCTAAAACGGAAAGTAAGTTATTATTAATGGAACTGAGGTAGTATTAATCTACTGAGAACCCATTACTCCACAATCTACAGTTATGCAAATGCTTTAATTAGTAGGTTTATCGCATCTGCTTTTCTCTCTCCCTTCTCTAGCTATTGAATCAATTTGATGTAAAATTAGTGTAGAAAATAGTCATAGTGATTTTTTAAAATTAAAATTTACAGTTAAAATTACTCTATTGGAAAGTTTTTCCTTCTATTGGTACATTTTATCCTTTTGTCTAACCGTGATGGGATCAAATCATTTGGATTACTAGTATCCATCCCAACCATATTTGTACTGCAACCATTATCACACTGTTCAAAAAATATATTTGACCATTAATATGTTTACGTACGTATAATAACGATAAATAAAAAATTGATATTTAGAAATGATTTGTTACGATGAATTAAACAATGTCATAAATGATAATATTATTGTGAGTCCGTCTCTTGAAAGACGGTCTTTCCATAAGTTATGGAAAAACCAAGGTTTAAAGTGTAAATTAGAAAAAATTAAGATAAAATTTTTGGGTTGCATGAACCGGGTTATAAATTTTATAACTACTATATGTTTCATACTAAAACTTTAATATTGCAACTAAGACCTTTTACCTTTTATTATTCTAATCAAACCCCGTCTTTCCATAAGCCTATGAAAAGACCGTCTTTCCTAAGACTTTGCCTATTATTATTCATATATCCATTCAAATATACAGTCAAACTTAAATAGATAACCGTGTAAAAAAAAGTAGAAATACAAATAGAGCCAAGTATGTGAGAGTTTTTTACGGTTTGGTTGATCCTATTACCAGAGTAGTAGGATTGAACTCGTTTTCACAAAAACTTTAGCTAGTTGAACTTTCTAATATAGAGCTTCTGCAGTTTAATTTAATGATTTGAGAATCTTATTATGTAGCCAATAAGAAACAACCAATAAGAATCATACAAGTAAACAGAAGCATAATTGCCTTGAGCTGTCGTCGTCCGCTGGAAACTGCTCTTCGGAGGCCACAAATCCAAAATCGATCTTCTTCGCTAGCAAAAAGATTTCTCCATCACGGGGATCAATTCTACTTTGAACTTGATGGAAAAAACTACTCCCTCCGTGTTTTTTTCATTGGCACACTTACTAAAAGTGGTATTTTTTTTAATTGACACTTGCTATTTTGGGCAAGTTTAAGATTTTTACATCCACTCATTTTACTTTCTCTTCTTTCAATTCAATTTCATCCACTCATTTAGCATCTCCTCAATTCTAACATCAAAAGAGAGGTGCCAATGAAAAAAAAACGGAGGGAGTACTTTCAAATAGCATAATTATATAGACGGTTTGTAATTTATGAGACTTTGCTATGCTGAAAAATCTCTCACTAGAATTTTGTAAAACTGCCGAGAAAGGTTTGAACCCGACTAGACCCGCTTGTTCATACCCGGCTCGTGCCGGGGCAACTTTGTGAACCGTCTAGGTGGGTGACCATTGTGCTTGATCCATTTCGGTTAGTTATCCCGATTGTACTAAATCTGACCTAGTTGTGGCCCAATTCATTTTATACATAACCGACCCATCAAGCGAAACCTAGAATTGGTCAATAAAAGCTAAACAAATGGAGTAAGGATGTTTTGAATGGTGGAGCTGTACTCATAAGTAAAACTGATTTATTTTAAAAGTTGAGAGACTTAGCTTATGCTTTTACCCCAAATATAACTTATTTTTAAAATAAATATTTTTTATCTGTTTAATAAAACACTTATAATCTTTTTTTGACTTGTCAATACGGTGTCCAAAATTCTTCCAGCATTAGACAACATCACGGTAAATCTTCCAAGGAAAAGGAGACAAATTAAGTTTCTGTTCCCCTTGAAGTGCTCATTATTAAACACACACGCAAGTAAAAAAAGTCAGTGCGCTGAGTAGGACATATAAGCAGAGCGTTTCAATTTTCTGGGTGCTACCGCGTATGCTTCACTGTAAAGTTGGCACGTTGATTACAACCCCATCTGGTTAATTGTTTATTTAATCATATACTCCTTCTGTCTCACCTGTTCTGCATAGAATATTTTTTTGGTCAAATACGTCAAACTTTGACCACATATTTGAATAGATATAAGAATAACAATTATATCGTCTGAGATATGGTTATATTTGTCGTAACATGTAGTTTCTAAATATTAATTTTGTGTGTCATTATTGTCCATAGCTGCACATATTTACAGTCAAACATGTTTATTATACACCGTGAAAAGATTTTGTGCAGAATAGGCTAGGGCATAGGGAGTATTTTAAGTTAAAACATATTTTAATGTAAAAATATTATATTATAATGCATTCTTTCGTCTCATTTCAATCTGCACCCTTTGACTTTTAGCAGGTGAATAAAAAAATATTTAATCCTTAATATCTTTCATTAAGGAGAACAATATTGATAGTTTAAAAGTATATGTTATGACGACTCACTCGATGGCTTTTATACACACATATATATATATACATATGTACTCCCTCCATTTTTTTTTCATTGGCACACTTACTAAAACTGGTATTTTTTTAATTGACACTTGCTATTTTGGGCAAGTTTAAGGTTTTTACATCAACTCATTTTACTTTCTCTTCTTTCAATTCAATTCCATCCACTCATTTAGCATCTCCTCAATTCTAACACCAAAAGAGAGGTGCCAATGAAAAAAAAACGGAGGGAGTATATGTATACATATGTGTGTATATATATATATATATCAATTCAGTTTTATAGTCAAGGTTAAGAAGTTTTGACTAAATAAACAGTTAAATTGCAGGCTGAAATAAAACAAATGAAGTGGTAATATTTATATTGAAAATATAACATTTAATTTTTAAAATATAATGTTCAAGTTAAAAAATATGATGATTGTTTCATAACTTACGGAAAAAGCATTTTACAAGATGTTTGCTAGTGGATAGTGGTGGTGCATTATACTAGTTTTTTTTTTCCCATTTCAATGTATTTAACACTTTTTTTTTTGTTTTCATTTCATTAGTTATACCCATTCTTTTTAAATATATTTTTATCCGTTTATTTCATTCAATTAATCTAAACACTTTAAACGATTGTGTCAAACATAAAAAAAAATAGAGAGTATTTGTAGAAAAATAAGGGTAATAATGTGTATTTGTAGAAAAATAAGGGTAATAATGTGTGTTTGTATTCACGATCTCAGAGTACATTATATAGTGGTACATAATACTTGTACAAGTTAGGAAAAAGAAATAGAATCTAATTACAATTACAAGTACTATCTACATTCTAGAGCCGGCCCAGAGCATGAGGCAAATGAAATGTTTTCCTCAGGCTCCCAAATTAATTACCATAAAAGGGCCTCAATTTTAATTTTTTTTACTATATATGAAGAAAAAAAAATAGCAAATATTGTATATTTCAATTAGTTGCCTTAGTCATCTTCCTTTCCTCTCCACATGAGGCCCCTTTTTACAAATGTTGCATGCCCATATATGTGAGGCCTTTTTTTTCATAGTTTGCCTAAGGCTCCTAAATTCCTAGGGACGACATTGATACATTCCTTAATACTCTTTCTCAAGTTGGAGCATGTGGTTCAGAAATGCCCAACTTGCCAAGTAATGAATGGAACTGGTTACGTCCGAGAGCTTTGGAGAACAAGTCTGCAGGTTGATCTGAAGTGCATATATGATGAGTAATGATAGTACCAGATTACACAAGATCCTAGACGTAATGACAATAAACTTCAATATGCTTTGTATGTTCATGGAACACTAGATTTGCCGCAATATGAAGAGCAAATTGACTGTCACAAAATAAATGCATAAGAGTAGTATGCGCAACCCCCAAGTCTTTAAGCAAAGACTTAAGCCATAAAAATTCACAACAGGTAACAACCATAGCACAATACTCCGCTTTAGCAAATGACCGAGAAACCATAGGTTGCTTCTTAGTCTTCTAAGAAACCGAAGAATTTCCAATCATGACAAAGTATCAGGAAAGAGAACGTCGAGTAATAGGGCATGCAATCCAATCAGAATCACAGTAAGCAGTCTACCGTAACGCACTACGTGAAAAGAGATATAAACCTTGACCAGGATAACTCTTCAAATAGTGCAACACGTGAACTGCAGCTTTCCAGTGAGGAACACAAGGAGACTTCATGAACTGGGCCAGTGTATGAACTAAATAACTAAGCTCATGATAAGTGATGGTAAGGTAGATCAGGTGCCCAACCAAACGCCGGTATTGTTCAGGATCATGGTAAAGTGGACCTTTAACACGCGCTAAATTATGTTGTTACTCCATCGAAAAGTCAGTCGATTTAAAAACAGATTAACCTATATAAGATAAAATGTTCAAGGTATATTTTCGTTGTGAAAGAAATATCCCATCCGATCTTCGAGCAATCTCAATACCCAATAAATACTTAAGCAGACCAAGATCTTTCATGTGAAAACAAGAGCTCAAGTATTTCTTGAATTCAGAGATAAGCGACGAAGAACTACCAACAATAACCAAATCATTGACATAAACAAGTACATGCAAATATACCAAACCAAGGGAGAATGTAAACACATAGTAATTTGCTTTACTCTAAACAAATCCAAATGCACACAAAACCTGTGACAATTTGGAAAACCAACTGTGAGGAGCCTAGAAAAGACCATAAAGAGATTTCTGAAGGCGATATACCTGTCCAGGGTGCGTAGGATAGCCAGGGGAGACTGCATGAAGACCTCTCCATGCAGATCACCATGTAGAAAAGCATTATGCATATCCATTTGATGTAGTTCTCATACACCAATGACTGCAACAGATATAAACAGGTGAACCGAACTCATCTTTGCAACCAAATATCTCAGTATAGTCAATCCCTTCAACCTGACGATTGCCAAGAACCACCAGGCGAGCTTTATGACACTCAATAGTACCATCAGACTTAAACTCGTAAACCCATTTGCAGCCAATGATAGTCTTATCCAAGGTAGATGAGCCATCGTCCATAACTGACTGCGCTCATGCGCTGTAATCTCATTAGCCATAACATATCTCCAATGAGTATGCTTGGACGCCTCCGAATAAATGGTGGAATTTGCACTAGAAGTTATTGCACCCAAAAATCTAGAATGCATACTAGAAAATTTGTCACAATTTATATAATCAATAAGAGGGGAGAACACCTGAGGATAGTGATGGCGCATGAGTAATCGTAGCAGTGGGGGGAGGGGGGGTTTTATCAATAGAAAGGACTTTGAAATTGGTCAACCAGTCCTTCTATTCCAATCACACCTTTGGTTATTTTCGGGTAAATTGAGATCAAACTGGATTGGGCCTTTTGTGGTGGTGAAATTTTTTCGCATGGGGCGGTTGAAATAATGAGTGAGGAGACTTCAAAAGTCTTCAAGGTGAATGCCCACCATTTGAAGCCTTACTATGAGAGCTTCGAACCGGAACTAGTCGAGAAAACACTTCTCGACGACCCAGTTAGGGATTAGTGTCTTTGTGAGTATGTCGTGCCGACGACATTAAATAAACTTGGTTTTGATCATCCGAGTGCCATTGATGATGTCCCATTGATGTAGCTCATTTATGTGGCTTTGTGAATAAGACGTGCCGACTACGTTAAATAAACTTAGTTTTGTTCATCAGGAGTATTCAGTCGATGCAAGTGTTATTTTATTTTCAAATTTTAGTGTCAATTTTAATTCATTAGTTTATGTTGAATCTTTGATAATCTTTTGGAATTTGGTTTTTGGAGCAATATTATGCCATGTTTGCATTGGTTGTGTTTTTGTAGGAAAATAATGCTCTTTAAAAATTTTGGAAGCTAAAAAAGAGGATTTTTGAGAAAGAAAATGGAGGGCAGACAATGTCTCCTCTACGGGCCACAACAAATTCATTGCGGCCCACATCACAGGGAAGCAACAAAAAAAATTGGGGTCTAAATAGCTCGCAGGTAGCGTCTCCTTTGCGGCGCAGTAAATCAATTGCGGCCCGCCGCAAACTCATATACCCCCCATGGTCGTCAACCCTCATTTTCCCTTGCCTTCTCCCACCATTTGTTTTCTCTCCTCTCAATTCTCCACCCTTCCTCCTCCCATCTCTCCACCCATTTCGCCGAAAGCCACTGCTATAACAACCTCCCCCCACCAAAATACTCACCTCTACATTCTCTTTCCATTCCTTCATATCCCAACACTCAAATCCTTCTCCATTAACCCAAAATTTTATTTAAAAACTCAAGAACCCTAGAAATTGGGGGTTCTCAAATTTTTAGTCAAATCCAACCTTCTTTGCTTGCATTTCACACATTGGTGTTGACTACACTCATTCCATCACTCCCACGATATCTTATGGCTCCGAAAAGAAAAGTCACCTCTGTTGTTAGTCCTTCCCGACCTCCTTTGGTTGACCACATGGGGTTTAGAGGGCCATTTTGTACACGGTGGTCAAACTTGGTTGCCCCCAACCATATGATCATTCAAAAAAGTTTGTCCATCAGCCCACTTTGGTAAAATTGGGGTTATGGTAGCCCATTGTGCAATTTTTTGGGAAGATTGGTTTGGCTGGTTTTCTGGACAGGAAGACACTGACCTTCCCGAGGTATACACTTGAGTTCCTTGCCACACTGAGAAAGGAGGATTGGGATGGGGAGAAATACATCTCATTTCACCACGATGATGAGCCATGTGAGATGAGCTATGGCTATTTAGCTGAGGCTTTTGGATGGGAGCTTGGGACTGGAGACCGTGATTACTTTAATGTTCTTGGTTACTGCGAGTCAATCTTCTGGCTGGCGATCACCGGGAGAGCAAGAACCAGTACTGATAAGGCTTCCCTTATCGTCCATCCGGCTCTGTGTATTTCTCACCGCTTACTGGCCATGGGAGTGTTGTGTCAGGGTGAACTCACTCAGTGTCCCAACACCTTTATAAAGTGTCTCTGGGTGATGACATCTACGGGACAGGGTTACCCTGACTAGATAGATCATTGGGTCGACAAATGCCTCGAGCTATCAAAATTGGACAAAGGGAAGATAAGCATGGGGGGATGGTGACCCTCATTACCGCAAGGTTGGGGATATAGGACCCGAGCACAGCCATGTCCATTTCAGGCAAGCATGACGGTTACCTAGACTTAGACAGGCTACGAGAATCTGGCATGTTGCAAGTTGTTGGAAATGAATTCATTTGGAGGTACGGGCCGAAGTCTCTTTTGTTCATGAAACTTCCCCAAGAAGATAAGTTGGTCATCACTGAAGACACATCGGTCCGTGATATTTTCATCCAGCCGGACCCCGTGTATAGCTATGACTTCTGGAAAGCACTACGGGCGGGGCAACCTCATGCGCGACATCCGCCACCTGGTCAACATGCACCTTCCCCCCGCAAACCACCCCAAGAGGACGAGCAGGATGTACTTGACAGACTTGCTTATATTGAGTATTGAGAGTAGATTTAACCACTTTCAGCTGCATGTCGACCAACAGTTTCAGCAGGTCCATACCAAGCCTGACACCATCATCTCGGAGTTTTTCTAAGCTCGTCATTAGGGAGAAGCTGGACCCTCGTGGTCCTAGTTGTGAGTACTTTCTTTTTCCATTATTTCACATTTACGCTTTGCTCTTTTCTATGCATTAGGGACAATGCTTGATTTTAAGTGTGGGGTGGGGGGATTAGTTAAGATCATTACTAGCATGTGCTTTTGATGCGATATTGGTCATTTTGCATTGTATTTAATAACTTCCTAGGAGGTTTAAAAAAAAGGAATGCAAAATTGGAAACAAAATTTTAATCTTGCTAAGTTGAAAACCCTCTTGCTGGCAACTTAAACAAAATTGAGGGCCTAGATAGATTGAAAACCTGAAAGGGAAATCTATGCAAAATTGAGAGGCTAATTTGTTTAGTAAAATGTGAGGCGTAAGGTAAAAAATAATAATGGGAAGCTAGGATGAACACCCGAAAGGGCTCCTAGGCAAAATGAGAGAAATTGAGAGAAATGGAAGAATTTGAAGAGTCAATTTGCCATTTTGGAAACTTTTGGGTAGATTTAACTTGTTTTGCCTTATTTTTGGATGATGAAGACCTCATTGGGATGAAATTTTGTTTTAGAAATTTTTTTGGGTAGAATCTTTTGGGCATAAATATGGGGATGGGTAGTTTCTCATGTTTAGGGCTAAAAGGGTTTCAAATGTGTTATGAGATAGAAAATTTTAAGAACCACCCTAGGCCTTTATTCTCTTCACTTGAGGACGAGTTAAGATACAAGTGCGGGGTGTTTTGATGTGCTCAACTTGTATCCCATTCTTAGCACATTCAAAATCTAATTTATTTTATAATAGATTAGCGACTTATTTGGAAAGAAACTAACATTTTACTAATTAAGGGGTTAGGGTGAATTTATATGTTTATATCATAATTCATTAATTTGTGAAGTATTCTAGATCTTCTTAGAGTGTTTGGGTTTGGAAGAGCTCAAGGGTTGAAGAAAAAAATGAAGAAAAAGATTGGAAGAAGGCCAAATTGTCTTTGGTAGAAGATTAGAAGAAGTCCAAAATTCATTTGGTATAAACTGAAATCCAGTGCCTCCACTGCGGGCCGCAGCCACTTCCTTGCGGCTTGCAGCAGAAGTCAACATGCCAATATAGGTGCTGCGGGCCGCAGCTTTATGGCCCGTAGCAAGCATTTTTAGGCAGCTTTCAAAGCTGAAACCAGCTTTCATCTTCCTCTCTCTTCATTCAATATTTTCTCCATATGGGAAAATATTCTCCAAAAACCCTAGTTTGCATTTATTTTCCATCTTTTCTTCTATGTTTACCATGGATTATTGTTATTTTGTTATGGGTTTAGCTAATCTAGGCTAAATACCCTCTTGAGAGCAATTGGTAAGCATTTTTAGTATGAATTTGTGATATTCAATTTATCCTATTTTGTGCTTTAATTATCAAGTATATTTGGAATTTTCTTGTGTGTTTAATGCATGATTTAAACTAGGGTGATCAACTAGTTGAAGATTGTGGGTTAGTTATGTGCTAGGTTTTTTGTCAAACCCGGAAGACTTTGACTTTTAATCAACGTGATTATCGTTGGTCAATGCTAGGTTGTAATTAGGAGTGACAACTAATTATGATTGTTGGTTGATGAAATTACATAGATTTAAGATGAATTTGAATGGGTTTGATTAATTATCAATGTGGCTCACTAATAACGATTAGCATGAAGGCCGATACTCGTAGTCGTTATTAGTAGATATACTTATGCTATCTATATGTTTCTCGCTTGTAGGATATTGTGGTAGTTGTGTTGGGTCTCCAAGTGTATTTCTATCCTCGGGGAAGTGTATGATGCTGATCGTCTAGGGTGGCTCAAGGGTAAGGGTTATTATGTGCCACCGATCGCTCACTCTAACTATAACCGAGGAGAGGCGAGAAGTATCAACACTCGAAAGGTGTTGATAAGTTCTCCACAATATGTGGTTAATGAATAAAAATAGGATAATTAATCTATGATCAAAGGATGACTAAAAATGTTGCACCCAAGACTTGTTATCACATTAATTACATCTTTCGTGACAGTGTAACCGTAGTTGTTTTATTTGTTCCAATTGTGGATAAATTTAGTTATTAAAGTAGCCGTACTGTTTTTCCAACACAAAATCCCCCCCCCCCCAAATTTTGTTATCACACACTTAGAGTGACATCTTCGTATGCTTTTAACTGCACTTTAACACTCGATAAAACTCATTCTCCTCGTGACGACTGCATCTTACCACTAGCTACTATTTAGTAGTTAGCCGTAATTTGGGCATATAAATACTATCTTTAAGAGGCACGGCGACGGCCTCCCAGGCGGCCTTCCTATAAGCTTATGGATAGTCCACATGAGCTTTTACCTTAAATGTTGTAATTTTTTTATAAAATTTAAATATTGTATTTTATAAGTTAAAACAAGTAATATTATGTATTTGAAGGTGAAAATATAAAAATATATGACATAAATTTTTTTAAAAAATTTTCTTAATTTTGTATATAATTTAAAAATGCAGTTTATAAAGTAAAAAATAAGTGATCAGTCCATAAGTTCATGGATAGTTCATCTTTCAGAAGACTCACTCAAAAAAAATTACTATTGGCATGAGCCGCAGTCCTCCCTTTCTCTTCTCTTTAAAAAAATTATATTTTTCCTTTTAGTCCTTTTTTCCCATCTTCCGCCATCACTGCGAGATGTGAAATCAATAATTTGTAGTTTTTTAAAAAATATTTCCTTACAAGCAACCAAGTTACATATTAACATCAATAATTTTGTAGTTAATATTATTTGAGTGTTTCTTTTATTGAATAAGTATGAATTTGCATTCATACATTAGTATTATTTTTCGACACGATAGATTGGATTATTGCGTTTGTAAAAATCACTTGATTTAGCTATTCGTGTCGATATTTTGTTCTAAATATGGTTGTATAGATCGCATTTTCTTAATTTTGTTGTGTTTTCTTATCAAGATTTCCATTTATTTGGATAAAGTAAATCCGTAATTTTCAAGATGTCTACAACTTTAAAAATATAGAATGTGCTTTTGATCAAGCGGTATTGTAGCTATTGAAAATCTATGTCTGGTGAAATATATATTCTTCTCTGCCAAGTGATAATGATTTTTGCAGAAACGAGTTAATATCCAATGACTCTACTACCGTTGCTATTGGATCTCTATTTTATAATGGTATCTGTCTTATTGATATCAAATTAAATATCCTTACATTAAATTAGTTATTGTCAGAGATTAGTGGGGTCAATTGTCAATTTCACTTATTGGAACAAGAGTTATGCATTTTTTTTCTTACACTATGCATGATTTCTTTTCAACGTTTTAATTAATGAACGTTGAAAAAATTGGAACCGGATAATTAATGATAGGAACTCTCCGCGATACATGGAGGAATGAGGGTGGGGAGACGGAATCTGGTATTTTATTAAATGTAGGGGCGATAAAATTTGCAGCATGTATCTCAGTTTCTGGATTTTTTGTACCAACAAGATTTCACATTGGACTGCTGGAAAATGAAGCTCGATGGAAACAGCACACAAATCCCAGGGAATTATTATTATATCTGGCAGAGCAGAGTGTATTCCTTATCTCTTTGATATTAATGTAAATATATTTTTAATCCTAGCTTTTATTTGAATTTGTCAATATAATCCTGCAAAATGATAAAGGGTTGAAATAACTCTAACTTTATGACGAATTATGCGGTTGTAACCTTTTGTGCTAGTTCAAGCGTTGACTAGAGAAATTAGGCGTTGACCGAATTTGAATGATCTAATATCCTCGCCCATTAATTTTACCCCTTTTATCGTGTAAACCACTCGTCACTGTCTAAGTAGTACCGGTGCGATTCCGGGTATGGGTACGGGATTTGATAAATTGAAAATTAAGGGGTACAGGTACAAAATGGGTACGGTTATAAATAAAAGTAAATGTATTAATATTACTATTAATAATTAATTAATTCTGAATAAAAACTAATATGATTATATATTGCAAACAATTTAAAGTAAATGAAAACATCCAAATGTAGTTCAAACTTAATATTTATCACAATAATTAGCAAATAAACTACGTAGCAAGATGACAAAATCTTGGGAAAACTATTTTTCTATAGGCATAAGGAAAGACAGGTTGAATTAAAATTATAGAAAGCAAAAGGTTTTAGTAGTATTATAAGTTTATAACCTGATTAATGCAACCCAAAAATTTGATCTTGATTTTTTTAATTTACACTTTAAACCTTACTTTACATATAGAAAGACCGATTTTCAATAGACGGACTCTAACAAGATTTAAGCTCGATGTCTTAAACAATAAAACTAAAATAAGCAAACACCAAATCAATACACACAAAGACAAAAACTTAAAAAGAATCCAAACACATGCTTGATGCTACAACACGGCTTCAGAGGACAGAGACACAGTTGCACACAACAAAATTTAGGAATTTGCACTCAATAATTAATATAACACTTCTAAATTCAGAATTTGCTCACTAAATAATCAACAAAATTAAGAATGTGCACAACACTTACGAACACTGAAGGGTTTTGCTTGAGTTTTCCTCTTTTTTCTTATTTAGAATTTTAATTTAAAATTTTTTATTCGGATTTAATTGGGCACAATGTACCCAAATCGTACCCATGCATCTTGACCGTACCTGTATCCGTACCCGATCAAAGTACCCAATAAGTCAAACTATACCGGGGACGTCCCTGGACCGAACCCACGCTGAATCCGTACTCGGTACATATCTGATACGGGTACCATGACCTAATTACCGTACCCGTGCTTCATAGGTCACCGCACCCCACCATCCGCCACCACCGCACCACAGCCCTAAACCCTCCATCGCAACCGCGCCGCCACCCTAAACCTTATTGTGGCCATCGCCACCACCTCTCATCCCCATTCTTTTTTCAACTCAAAAGCATTTCGTTTTTTGTGCACTCACTGTAAAAACCTTAACGACTGGCCAAAATGAAATACACCGTCAAACTAGTCATTGTTAAAATCAACTCCATTCACCAACCTCTCTTCCGCTATGATCATCACCACCGCCCATTATTCTCTAGGCTCGTTTCTTCACTCTCCTTCCGCCCTTCTCTGCCGCTGCGCATCAGATCTATATCCTCGTCATCATCGTCGCCGCTGCATAATTATTAGAATCATGGGATTCTATTATAAAACCAATTGGTAGTATGTAGAGGTGACCCATGATCTTATATATTGAGTTATATGAATGTCAACCACCAATGTGGGACTTTAACTCTAACACGCCCCCTCACGTGCAACGATATGAATAAACTCTAACATGCCCCCTCACGTGCAATGGGATGAATCATCGCGCAAACGTGGACAGAAAGGGGGTAACATGTCAACTTTGGGCTATGTACCGTATTAGAATCATGTGCTTCTATCATGAATCAATTGGTACTATGTAGAGGTGACTCATGATCTTATATACTTCCTCCATCCCACCATTAATTGCTTACTTGCTTTTTGGGAGTCCAACTTTGACTGCAAATATAAAATTAATCTATATATAATAAAAATATCATGTGAGATATTGTTAGATTCATCTTAACATCTATTTTTCAAATATCATTTTTTATGCGGCATTATTATATGCAACTATAGATATTTACGGTCAAAGTTTAAAAATTTGGACTCCTTAAAAATTAATTAATCAATTAATGGTGGGACGGAGGGAGCATTGAGTTATATGACTGTCAACCACCAATGTGGAATTTTAACTTTAACAATAATGAATCCCTAAACCCCAGCAAGACCCTAATCGCCTTGTCTCACCGTTCATCAAAACAACTATTATTGCAACAGTCGCCGCGGTGGCAATCTTCTCATCGAGGCTCCACATTTTCAACGTAAAGTCGATGTTCGCTTCATCCGCTGGAGCGGCGGCTGTTGAAACTACTCCGAACGAGAGGATGAGGAGGGAGCCCTAGGCAGGGTGGTGCAGGCGGAGGAGGGCGACATTGAGTTTGTGGAGCCAAAGGCCGACAGAGAGGATGACTAGCGGGAAGAGGAAGAAGGAAGAAGGAAGAAGAAGTAAAGGGGGAAAACATGAGGTCATTTCCATATTCTTTTTTTTAAAAAAAAATTAATGCAAGGGCAAAATGGTCCTTTCTTACCTTCCGGCCAAATTTTCAGTTGACAATTGAAGTCAAGTGGCACTTTCTCAAAAGATACGATTATTTTCTCTTGTTATTATGTATTCTTAGCAAAGAATATATAGACGGATATGGAGTTCATCTGTATTTTTTAATAACTTTCTAGGGGACGGAGAAAGAATAATTCTAATCATAAATCACCAACTAAGATTAAATAATCAATAAACCGTCCGTGTAATCATCAATTCCAAGTCGTTCATTATTGATAAACCGATAGCCAGTTCACATGTTGGCATCGATTAATTAAATAATCAAATAAAGAAATATTACAAGACATGCCAATTAAGCTCTTGGATCTATAAATATGGTAACCAAACCTAGCTCAGAGATTTAAAAATAGATACGCCTTGTTTGGCTTCACACATATTCCAGATTCCATTTCTCTCATCATTTTTCCTTAAACCTTGGAGAAGAACTACAAACAACCACACATTCCATGAACTACCTATCAGGACTGGTAAGATGATCGATCAAACTCCATTTTTTCCGACTTCGTGTAATTTAATTTGCAATCTGAAGTCTGAAATCTTCGCGTTTTTCGCGTTATAGGGAATGGATCACAATAGCTTCATGAGAGATTGGTCCATGGATTTTCTAGATGAACTCAACTCGATAACGTACGATCATCATCAGCAACAGCAACAACAGCAACCGATGATGAGCCATAAGCACGAGTACACGGAAACGTCTCCGAATGATCAAGCTGAGTTCGGCTACAATAACCGGCCGGTGAAGCAGCAAAAGAGCAGCAGTTGGAGTACAAATTCATCAAGTAATAGCCAAGATAATTCTCCCAAGTTTCATGTGGTGAATTCAAGCTATCATGTTCAAACACCCCTTGTGAAGCCTAAGGAAGAAGAAAAGTCTTCTTCGTTTACCCTAAATTTTGCCCCTCCAAATGGGGTGTTGATTTCACCATATGATTTTCAATTTGAGAACCAAAATCATGCTTACAAGGCTTCCCAAGGAGCTAAGAGGATTGTTAGCCCTAACCCCGATAGAATCGCTCAAGCTCAAGATCACATCATTGCTGAGAGGAAGAGAAGGGAGAAACTCAGCCAAAGATTCATAGCCATGTCTGCCCTACTCCCCGGGCTCAAAAAGGTACGAACCAGACTCCCTCCGTCCTAGACTGAATCCTGCCGGCGGTCTTTTTCACTGCCTCCACTAAACATGTTTAAACATGTTTCATGAATGATATTTATGATTCCTTGTTCGTTTTTCCATTCCAACTCAACTAAGGTAGCATAGAATTCTAATCAAACTCGTCTACTGTAACACCGCGAACAGATGGACAAGGCCTCAGTTCTTGGAGATGCAATCAAGTACATCAAACAACTCCAAGAGAAAGTAACCACCCTCGAGGATTCAAGGAAGAAGTCGATCGAGACCGCGGTTTTCATGAGGAAAAACAGGGTTTGTGAGGATGGCAACAATGATTTTTCCGACGAGCCACTCCCGCAAATCGAAGCGAAAGTTTGCAAGAAAGATGTGCTCATCAGGGTTCACTGTGAAAAGATCAAAGGAATCCAAGAAGCCATTGTAGCTGAGATAGAGAAGCTCAACCACCTAGCTGTAATGAACAGCTGTTCCTTAACATTCGGAGACTCAACTCTCGACATTACTATAATAGCTAAGGTAATTGCATAGTTCACGTGTTGCAATAAAAGATTCATCGGAAAACCCCAAACTTTGTCTGAATCTCTTCATTTCATGCAGATGGAGGAGCAATTCACCATGCCAATGAAGGATCTTGTGATGCATTTGAGTTCAGCCCTCAAAAGGTTCATGTGACGCATCAAGAAGCAGGTCGAACTAGTGCCACCAGACTTCAACCGTTAAAACATCGTTTGATGTCATAAAATAGCGTCACCAGACTTCAACCGTCAGGACAACGTTTGATTTAGTACCATCTGCGTCTTTAGTTCTGTATCCCTGCCTGGGTTTTGTGGATACCAAAGCCTGGAAATTTCCCACCCTTTCGGACAGTTCGATGAGTGCGAGGTTAAGGCCGTGTTTGGCTACGAGGTTCATTTTGATGGAGGGTTTTTTTATCCAACTTTTTTCATGGTTCCCTTGTATGGACCATGTTTTACTTTACCCTCCTGACTTGTAGAGATGACCACGTGGGTTAATTGGCCTATATATCTCTCCATTTTTTTAATTTGGGGGATGTTGATAGGTATATTTTCAACTCCTCCGAATTTTCTCTGTGGACTTTTTTTTTTGGGTTGGACGGAAAGATAGGCTTTTGGTGTATAGAGTTTGTTTAGTCAATGTTTCAGAAAAGGCTCTTTGAAATTGATGGGTTTCTAGAGGTTTTTGTGTTTGTGTCGTTGAATAATTTTTGTATTATGTATGTTGTGCCTTAATTCCACTCTTCAATAATTGAAACATTATGATCTACTATTTTCTCCATTTCACATTCAGTTATGTTCTCTGTCTTTTATATAACAAATAATTATAGATTATAAAAATTGAGATCTTAAAATTTTGCATTAAGACAGTAACAATAGTAATATAATGATTCAGGTAAGGGAAAGTCTCAGACGATATTTCCATAAACTTATGGACAATCCATATGCGTTTTTATATTAAATGATGTAATTTTTTTTATAAAAATTAAATTTCGTATTTTATAAGTTAAAACAAGTAGAGTCCGTTTCTTGAAAGACGATCTTTCCATAAGTTATGGAAAAACCAATGTTTAAAGTGTAAATTAGAATAAATGAAGATAAATTTTTTGGGTTGCATGAACCGGGTTTTAAATTTTATAACTACTACATGTTGCATACTAAAAGTTTAATATTGCAACTAAGACCTTTTACCTTTTATTATTCTAGTTAAACCCCGTCTTTCCATAAGCCTATGGAAAGACCGTCTTTCCCAAGACTTTGCCAAACAAGTAATAATATGTATTTGAAGGTGAAAATATAAATATATGATATAAAAAATATTTTCAATTTTTTTTTAAAAAAATTATATGTAATTTAACAATTACAGTGTATAAGGTAAGAAATAAGTGACATGTTCATAAGCTTATGGATATGCCGCCTGTCAGGAGACCCACTTTTCATGTAATATTGTTGAAAGGTATATCCCATATCGGTTTCTTAAGAACTAAATGACTTACATATAAGGTCTTGGGTCACCTCCACTTAGTGCCAATTGGTTTTAAGATGGAAGCCCAAGATACCTTGAAATTTAACATGGTATCAGAGCCAGGTTGGGTTATTGGGCCGATGTGTGAATCCCCTTTAATTTGACCCGATATGGGTCGTGGAGTGTTTCCACATTGGCACGTGAGGGGGCGTTCCGCGTGTTGAAAGATATATCCCACATCAATTTCTTAAGAACTAAGTGACTTGCATATAAGGTCCCCACGTCAGTTTCTTAAAAAAAATGACTAACATATAGTGTCAATTGATTTTAAGATTGAAGAACATGATACCTTAAAATTTAACAAATATGAATGAAAATCAACAAAGATATAACTTCATCCAAGGCATGAAAACTGGCTCATCATATATTCCCTCGTGTATAATTTTTGAGTGACGAAAAAATGAAGATTCATTCTTTAATTTTATAACTTTAAAATATTATAACTTTAAAATTTTATAACTTTTAAAAGATTCATTCCCCCGTGTTTAAAATTTTGTAACTTTAATTGCAACACACACATCAGGAAATCATCTAAAAATTATAGCTAGAAGAGAAAAACGTGAGGGTCCCAATACAAGAGTGAGAAAATACTTGTTGTAGAGCTGATTATTTCTGACATGGTTAAAAAATTCAATATGAATCGAACATGAATTTAAAGAGTGCGGATTAACTCGGAATATGAAATGAGTAAATAGTAGGTAAACACGAATTAAAATTTGACAAAATTTTAGTGCTGACAAATTCCTTTCTTAATTAGAATTCTTTTTAATTTTAATGAGTCGAGTCTGACAAACACATGAAAAATATTACTCCCTTAGTTCACCAAATTTTATCGGGGCGGCGCATTGACTCGCCTGATATAGTTCCACCACTGATTTAGATTATATAGATTATGGTATTTTTTTTGAAGGGCAAGTTGAAGTTAAACATGTATAAATTTGATTAGGTTTATAATGAAGGTTGATCTAAAATTATTAACTGATTGAATTTAATTCCGAAATTGTAATCTGTCATTCCGTCAATCCGAATCCATAAACCTACCATCTTGACATGATTTCATCTCTGGTAGACTTCGATATATCTTTATCGTTCAACATTTAAATAAATTCAAAACTGATTACTCCTTCTGTCCCATCCCAAATTATCCATATACTTCATGACATTATTCTCTATCAAAGTTTGAACACATATTTAAATAGATATATGAGACACAATATTATTATATGTGATATTGTTGAATTCGTCATAACAAGTAGTTTCTATAAAGTAACTTTTTGTTTGTCGTTATTATACGTAGCTAAACATATTAATGGTCAAACATATGTCTTAAACGGTGTGTAATGATTGGGCTGTAATTTGAGTTGGGACGGAGGGAGTACTACCTTTTAAAGTGAAAATACACAGTCACTTTAATATATAGAAATCAATTTTCGATAGACAAAGGCTTTGTTTGGTGGAGCTTTTAAGCTGTTGTGCTTTTAATCAAAACAATTTTTAGTGTTTGGTAAGATGAAAAAAATAGCTTATTTTGAAAGCAAGACCTATTTTTGGGAGAAAAGTAGAAGCTGATCTATCCCTACTTTAAAAAAAATCAGTTTTACTTTTAAACACACATCTATCAAACAGAGCCAAAAACTGTCTTCAAATAAGGTAAAAACATTTAATTCATGTATTTTTAGGTTGGCTTTTGTTTAGTTTATGGATTATGGTATTTTAATAGGTTTTTGAAGGTCAACTACAACTGAAAACTGAGCCCGCTGTAAAATTATTTACAACTGGACTTTTTATAACCCCATATAACGGGGTCCGTTGTAAAATCATTTTTACAACGAATATTCAGGTTTTTATAATGACAGTTGTTGCTGGAAAAGAGGAATTTTTCTGTAGAGATAAAATGATTGGAAATAATAAATTTATGTAATTTTCACCCAATTTATGAGTCCGTCTCTTGAAAGACGTTTTTTTCATAAGTTATGGAAAATTTAAGGTTTAAAGTGCAAATTAGAATAAATGAAGACAAAATTTTTGAATTGCATGAATTGTGTTATAAACTTTATAACTACTACATGTTGCATAATAAATTTTTAATATTGCATCTAACATTTTTTACCTTTTATTATTCTAATTAAATCTCATCTTTCCATAAGCGTATGGAAATATGATTTTTCCAAAGACTTTGCCTCGATTTATATAAAACCAAATTGAACTGAAAATAAACATAGTAAAAATAGTAATTATGTTGACAATAACATGGCCTACCCAACTCTAACCTACGATTAAAAATTGATTATTTCAGATAATAAAATTTAAAAAAGAGAAATATAAATGTGCTCCTTTAATTGACCTAAATTACCAGGTATAAAGAGCTGGTTGAGAACTTTCCTTTAATTGAGAATACACAGTAGCTTTGAATTAACTATTAAAAAGTATACTCCTTTGTTTCTTTATTAATGCCACATTTACTTTATTGTAATATTTTTTTTAAATGACACACTTTTTAATTTTTACAAATTTCTTTCAATTTTATTAACTCATTTTATTTTTTACTTTCTACATTCAATTTCATCCACTTATTTTCTTTACATAAATTCAAGGAGATGGTCTCTATAAGGCAGTCTAAACTTTAGGTAGGAGCTTTATGCAATTCTAACAATATTATAGCTACAGAAACCCTAATCAAGCGATCGGAGAAGGAGGAGCCGTGTCACGCGAGAAGCATAAGCAAAATCAACTTAAATAAAAGGCAAATTCTTGGGAAAGACGGTCTTTCCATAGACTTATGGAAAGACGGGGTTTAATTAGAATAATAAAAGGTAAAAGGTCTTAGTTGCAACATTAAAAAATTAGTATGCAACATGTAGTAGTTATAAAATTTATAACCCGGTTCATGCAATCCGAAAATTTTATCTTAATTTCTTCTAATTTACACTTTAAACCTTGGTCTTTCCACGACTTATGGAAAGACCGTCTTTCAAGAGACGCACTCTAAATAAAAACCATAAAAGAATAGAAGAAGAAAATGGATCTTTTCTCTGTGTTTTTTTTTTTTTGGTTTTTTTTTCTAACAATATTATAGCTACAGGGACCTATGTCTAATAATTTTATATAGACTCATCTCTAATTATTTTATAGGGACCTATTGCTATTATTCAGGGGTTTTTTTATCCAATTTTCTCCCATCATTTTCTAGCCATCTGCAATTTGCACAAAAAAAATTCAAAAAAAATTTAAAAATGAAAAAAATCACTATGATCAGCGAACTGAAAAATTATAAACATCAGCAAAACATAGCAGAACATCAACGAAAAATCATAAAACATCATCTAAAAAATTGCAGCTAAAAATATATTTTAAAAAATTAAATAAACAATAAACAATTTATTAAAAAATCAAATAAACATAAAAAAATTGAAAAAACATTGACCACAACTAATGAAAAATCAACTAAAAATCATAAAAATGTCAACAAAGCAAAATTATCATTTAAAAAAAACAACAAACATAAACCTATATCACCCAAAAGCTAAAAATATCAATAATTATCATCTAAACTTCACCCGAAAAATGAAAAACGTCAAAATAAGAAAAAAAACACAACAAAACATGAACCCTATCACCAAAAAAACTATAAACATCAACCCCTAACACCTAAAACTCACATAGAAAATGAAAAATATCAACATGAGAGAAAAAAAAACTAACAACATCGACAAAAGAACTACAATACCTCACGAGTATAAATTATTCACTATGAAAAACATAAAATATAAAGAATTTTTTATTTAAAAAACTACAAATGTCAACATATATCACCCAAAAGTTATTAACACCAACCAACTCTTAATACTCGAACCTCATCCGAAAAATGAAAAACCTTAACATAAGAAAAAAAAACACTACAAACATCAACCCCATATTACCAAAACCTCAGCCAAAAAATGAAAAATATCAACATGAGAAAATAATTAAAAAACTACAAATATCAATCCGTATTATCCAAAAAAAATACAAAACCTCAACTCATATTAATTAAATCTCACCAGAATAATGAAAAACATCAACATAAGAGGGAAAAAAAAGTTAAAAACATCAACAAAAAGTTACAGTACCTCAAGAATAAAAATTATTTTAAAAAAAACTACAAACATGAACCTATATCACCCAAAAGCTAAAAATATCAATAATTATCATCTAAACTTCACCCGAAAAATGAAAAACGTCAAAATAAGGAAAAAAACACAACAAAACATGAACCCTATCACCAAAAAAACTATAAATATCAACCCCTATCACCTAAAACTCACATAGAAAATGAAAAATATCAACATGAGAGAAAAAAAAACTAACAACATCGACAAAAGACCTACAGTACCTCATGAGTATAAATTATTCACTATGAAAAACATAAAATATAAAGAATTTTTTATTTAAAAAACTACAAATGTCAACATATATCACCCAAAAGTTATTAACACCAACCAACTCCTAACATTCGAACCTCATCCGAAAAATGAAAAACCTTAACATAAGAAAAAACACTACAAACATCAACCCCATATTACCAAAACCTCAGCCAAAAAATGAAAAATATCAACATGAGAAAATAATTAAAAAACTACAAATATCAATCCGTATTATCCAAAAAAAATAAAAAAAACCTCAACTCATATCAATTAAATCTCACCAGAATAATGAAAAACATCAACATAAGAGGAAAAAAAAGTTAAAAACATAAACAAAAAGTTACAGTACCTCAAGAATAAAAATTATTTAAAAAAAACTTGGTGGAATTTGAACCCAGGTCTCTAACCTCAAAGACTAGACAATAACCACTATACCAAAGACTCTTATTAAACATAGAGTTAGTCAAATAATATTAAAGCTCAACATATACATCAAGAACATAATTTCTTCAAAATAAAGGTTATAGTGAGGTTCGAGCTGCAGACCTCTAACCTCTCAACAAGAGTACTAACCACTAAACTAGACAATCAATACATGCAATAAGCTCAGTCAAATCAACATTAAACCTCGGTAAGTATTTGGAAAAAAGAAAAACACAATATTGGACCTCACATCTCATGAGCATAACCCCAGCCGTCCGCCTCCGCCGTCGCCACCACCGGAAACCTCCGCCGATGCAAACACGCGCGATCTTCTTCCTCACAGTGGCACGTGGATCTCACGTGCCTGAACAAAAAATAAAGCAATCATCACCGACGGAAGCACCTCTACTCGTTGTCGCTGCTGCTTGTTGTCTCTGCTCCGGATCTCCGCTGCTCGTCACCTATTCTCCGAATCTCCACTGCTTGTCGCTTATGCTCCGGATCTCTGCTAATCGTCGCCAACAAAATTTGCCTCAGCTCGCGCCAACAGATGATGCCTTCGATTCGCCGGAGAATCAGTGCGAATCAGTGCACCGGTGAGCTAGGGCACGACATGGTGGAGTGTATGACGAACTCACCGGAGAAGAAGAAACGCCAACGGGAACAGATGATTTTGCGATGGAAAACGGAGGTGGGGGTGGTAAAAATTTGGCGGACATAGCAGGTCGGCGAAATCCGGCAAAAATGGCGAGATTTCGACGTCCGATGGTGGTTGCCGGCGTCAGGTGGCGGTTTCCGGTCGACTGAGACTGTTTCTGATTGGGATCTGAAAAAAAATGAAAATGGAAATTTTGGATATTTTTGTCATATATATAGTGTTTTGATAATTACACAATAGCCAATAGGTCCCTAGCTTTATCAACATATTAAAAAAATCATCCTAAATGAAAGTTCTTATAATTACACAATAATTCTTGGACCAATTTTATGTGTCCTAAATGAAAACTTTGTGAAATCTAAGAAGGTAAACCTATAGTACCACTAATAAGGACCGAATGGAATATAAACCATCAAATACAACACCTCATATGTAGATGACTTCCACGCTCGGCTGGCGCAATTAAGTCGTGATCAATCGACCAAATTATTATTAATATTTATTCAGAAAGAAAAAAGTACGCGATTATTCTTAAAATTCAAAACACAATACATAATAGGCAAAATCTTGGGAAAAACGGTCTTTCCATAGCCTTATGGAAAGACGGGGTATAATTAAAATTATAAAAGGTAAACGGTCTTACTTGTAATATTAAAATTTTAGTAAGCAACATGTTGTAGTTATAAAATTTATAACCCGGTTCATGCAACCCGAAAATTTTATCTTCATTTATTCTAATTTACACTTTAAACCTTGGTATTTCCATAATTTAAGGAAAGACCGTCTTTCAAGAGACGGACTCATCAGCATATACGAAAACAGTTTTTCATTATTATAATGTTATGATAGTTACATCAATGATAATTAAATGAACATCAATCAGAAACGAGCGTTCTAATTGGAAAAGATAAATAAATAATTAATGCTCAAGTCCTGACGAGGCAAGTTATGACTATAAGTCTATAACCATACATAGTTTAATCAATATGAATTAAATTAATTAAAAATAATTCTACTATTGAAATGAGTACGTGGTGAGGATTACCTTATCGTCGTGGTACATGTGATTTTGGTCTTCTATTCTGATGAAATGAGTTAGGCCATGTTTTCTATAAAGCTATGGGTCTCCGGCCCGCGAAGCGCAGGCTGTCGACAATGGGGCTGACAATGGGTCACCACTCAAACTCCTAGCACTCGAACCCTCCTAACTCGAACCTCTTCACTTCAACCTTGAACTCGAACTGTCTTCACTTGAATGATCTCCACTCACATGTGTATTTTAATATAATGCAAAATCATTCCAAGGGTGGAAAAAAATAAAGGGTTGCTATGAAAAGCAATGTAGACCATGGATTTGTTAACAAAATTGGCTGCGATTTATTTGTCAGTAATCAGCGGTTTAACCAGAAGAGACAATGAATTATTATAAGTTAAATGTCATGTCCTATTTCGACTAAGAAACCGTTAATCAGAGGAGTTTTTGAATATGAAACTGTTGATATGATAACCTTAAACAATATATATACTACCATTTAGCATATGTTCCATTTTCATCTTATATAGCATTGATTGTTGAACAAGAAGGTCACAAGATCAGAGGAATGGAGAAGCAAGAATCCAGTGAATACAAGGAGCTGTTGCTGGTGATGGTGGTGATCGCGTGGGGACGCATGCTCCTCTACTGGTAATGGATCTGGAGAATCCGTAGCTGGTGTGATCTGTTCCGGCAGCGGCTCTGCTTGAGGGAATGCCTCCGCCGAATCAAGGCGAGCTCGGGACCGCCGACGAGTTGCTCTGGCCATCTCCGTTGGCATTGTAGCAGCGGTCTTTGCAAACAGGGCTCTCCGGCGAGGGTGGAACAGATGTCTCTGGGCCTTTATTGTTCTTAGTGGTGGTAGAAGGGGATAGATGGTTTTGTTGGCGGCACCGCCTCTCAAACAGGTCATTCAGGCTAGGCCTTGGTCGTCTTCGGGGAAGGTGGGCAGAGGAGGCGATCGGCTTAGGCTGTAGAGGTGGTGGGAAGGTTAGAAGATGGTGGTGGTAGGCGGGAATGAGTGGAAGAGTAGGAATAGAGCTGGTGGTCTCTGGTAGTGTCGCCACCGAGGTTTGGCGAGGCTCAGCTTGCCGCATGGTGGCTGGTGGAAAGGAGGGTGGTGGAAGGTGGTGTATGTAGAGAGGGAGGCGTACTCAAATTCTCACCACTCTACTGGTACGGGTTCGAGTGGAGAGGTTTCGACTAGAGAGGGTCTGAATGGAGAGGTTTGAGTGGAGATGGTTCGAGTCAAGTGGGTCGAGTAATAAGAGTTCGAGTGGAAAAGGTTCGAATTGAGGGTTCGAGTGGAGTGGGTGCGAGTAGAGGTTCGAGTGATACTGGGTTCGGGTGGTACTGGGTTGGAGTGGTACTGAGTCAGAGTGGTAATGGTTCGAGTGGAGAGGGTTCAAGTGAAGAGGTTCAAATGGAGAGAGTTCGAGTGGAGAGGGTTCGAGTAGAGAGGTTCGAGTGGTGAGGGTTCGAGTGATGTGGAATCGAGCAAAGAGGTTCGAGTGGAGAGGGTTCGAGTGATACTTTTTTTGAGTGGTGCCTGGTTCGTGTGGTAAGGGTTCGAGTGGAAAGGGTTCGAGTATTGCAGGTTTAAGGGGTCGAGTGGAAAGGCTCCGAGTATAAGGTTCGAGTGGAGAGGGTCCGAGTGGAGAAGTTTGAGTGGTGAGGGTGCCATCCACCACTGCAGAGAGTACCATCCACCCCTCGAGAGGTTATGTAACCACCACTCGAGGGTACGACATCTATGTCTCAAGAGAGGTGTACCAGACCTCGAGGATACACCAATCCTCGAGAGGTCACACATCCACCCCTCTAGAGTACACCAGCCCTCGAGGGTACATCACTCCTCGAGAGGGGTATACCACTGAGAGCGTCGAGCCATCAACATTAGCTCTCGAACCGTGACCCACTCGAGGTATATACCCCTTGAACCATCTATCCCTCGACCATCAACCATCCATCTGTTGGACCACCTTACATCCACTCCTGAAACCATCCCCCCTTGCACCATCAGTTCTCGAATATCCACCACATCACCACTCGAACCATCCACCTCTTGAATCATGAACTATCAACCTCGAGCCCTCCCTATCACTCAAGGCATCCACCTCTCGAACATCGATCATCCACCTAAATGGGTGTTGATTCGAGGCATCCTCCCTGGAATTATCAAACCTTGAACCCCTAGAACCATCAACCATCCCCCTCGAGGCATCACCCCTCGACCCATCAACCATCTGCCTCGCCACCACTCGAACCATCAACCCCTCGAAAATTAACCATCCATCTCGAAGGGTGTTGATTCGAGGCATCATCCTTCGATTAATAAATCCTCGAGGCCCTGGAACCATCAACCATCCCCCTCGAGGCATAACCCCTCTACCCATCAACCATCCGCCCCGTTACCACTCGAACCATCCACCCCTCGAACCCCCAGGACCATCAACAATCCGCCTCGTCACCACTCGAACCATCAACCATCCACGCCTGAGACCATAAACCCTCGAAATATCATCCCTCGAACCATCCACTACGCTACCTCTCTAACCATCCACCACTCTGACCTTGACCAGTTGGTTCCTAACCCCTGGAACCATCCATCCTTTGAAGCTATCACCCACCCCTCAAATCATCACCCCTCGAACCCTAGTAACCATACATCCCTCAAACCATTAGTTATCCATCCCTGGAACCAACACCCCTCGAACCATTCACCACGCCATCACTCGAACCATCTACCACCTCGAGGCAACCATCCACTCCTCAAATCTTGACCCCTAGAACCCCTGGAACCATCAGTCCCTGAAACCATCAGCTATCCACCCCTGGACCCAACACTACTCGAACCATCCACTACGCCTTGAGGCATTACCCCTCCAATCATCACCCCTCGAACCCCTGAAACCATTCATCCCTCGAACATGGTGGATGGTTTGAGTGGTGGAGCGGTGGATGTTTAAGGACTGATGGTTTGAGGGGTGATGGTTCCAGGAGTGGATGTAAGATGGTCTGACAGATGGATGGTTGATGTTCGAGGTGTAGATGGTTCGAGTGGTGGTTTCGTTGATGGTTCGAGGGGTATATGCCTCGAGTGGGGTGGGTATGGGTATAAAAATTTTAGGTGGCCATGGGTATGGTGGTACCATAATCCGTACCCGCCCCGTCCCATTGTCATCCTTATCTACAACCCTCTTTTCTTCCCCCTCCTTCTTTCTCCCGTCAACCACCATTTTCTTCTCTCTTTTTCCCCCACCACCGGTGAATCAAATACCATACAATCTCTCTGTCCTTGAGATCAGCCAGCCGATTATCGTGCTGGCAGTGCTCAGTGCCGATGGGCCTTCTTTCGACAACACCACGACATTGCTGGAGAAAGTTGGTTGCAAGACGTTTGTCAATGTCCGACGGGGAGTTGGAAGACCCAGAAGGATTCACTGTCGACAATGGCGACCAACGGAGCTTCAAAGTACGAATTGTCAGTGACCACCGTCGGTGGCTCGATCACTCTCCATACTGGAGTGGATAACTCATGTGTGGCGTCTTTTGTGATTGATTCTACTCCCATGGTTATTTACACGGTGGAGAGTGTTCTTCTTCGATGGATATTTTCGGTGAAGCTCCTTCTCCAGCGCCTGAGCCTACGTTGGAGGGATCCCCGTCGCCGGAGGGATCACTCAGCTAGAGGCCAAGAACCCTACTTTAGCGCCAACTGAGGCGTTGACTAAGCTCAACAGCAAGTGGTTTCTCTCATAAGTTCTAATCTCTCCAAATGAAACTACAAATTGAGAAGTTTGATAAAGTTTAGGAGTCTGATAAAAGTTTATTGAGGAGTCTGAAAAATAGGTGCTGGGTGATGGGAAAAATGGGTGCAGTGGGCGGCAGATCAGTTCAGTAGAATTCAATTCATTAAAATTCAAATCAGTTCATTTTAATGAAAATTTAATTTGATGACTTTTAGTTTTATTTTGTAACACCCCAGACCACGACCAACTTACCCAATGCAAGTATTGGGCCAAACCTGGGCGTGCTACCGAGAATACAAGAATTACTCAAATGCATTAACAAAGAAATACAGTTCATGCGAAACGATTTTAGAATTTGAAACCTAACTTACTATTACAATGAAAGTCTTATAATAAGTGTTTTACATGGTTTAAAAATAAAAATTCTAAATTAGTTTCTAGATTCAAAAGCTCATCCAAGATCCAATCCCAAATGAAGTATAGGCTTCATGCACGAGCTACACCTGTTGGGATTCATTAGATTAGGGTAAGCTTATTGGTTAGTGAGGTTCCATCGTCAGTATTACCAAGTCGAGTTTTTAGTAATCATATAAAATAAATAGCCACATAAATTCTAGCACATAGTAAAAGGATACATGGTGGTTAATGCCAAGTTGCAGTCAAGTGCCTATATGGCAACTCTGACTAACATACAAGGCATAACTTTTTCAGTAGTGCCCGAAGACTGTCAATCAAGAATTCATTCTCGCCAACCACGCCCAATCAAATGTTTAGCTTCGAGCTTGTTTCAGATCTAGATGGTTATGCTAGCATACCAAAAACTCAACGTGTAGCTGGTGTAATCAAACGGTCTGATCTATACCATTCCCCGCTGACTTCGATCGAACTACAATCGCTTCGGGGACCCCAAAAAATACAGACAAACAATCAGGTAGCACATAATCCATGTTTGACACGGTAAGATATAGTACAAGCCGGCCATCCACATAAAATATTAGAGCAGTTAATCCACTCAGTTTCACAACAATTAAGCACAGTGTGATAAAGTAAATAGCATGTTTAATTATGAAACCAAATAATAAACATGAAAAGAACATAATATTTTTAATCATCTTACACAACATATAAAACTCTAAACTAACACATTTAAATTTAACATGCACAAAATATATACTCCCTCTGTCCCACCAGTAATGATATGTTTGCCTTTTCACGATCTTCAATGATCATGTTTGACCGTCAATATCTCTAGTTATATATACCAATGTTGCATAAAAATTTGATATTTAAAAAATATATGTTAAGATGAATTCAACAATATCTCACATGATATATTTATTATATGTGTATTAATTTATATTTATGATCAAAATTTACTAGATTTAATTTTAAAAAAAAGTAAATATGTCATTACTAGTGGGACAGAGGGAGTATAATAATAATTCTTTATTCAATTCGTGCTAGCGTGATGAAAACATTCACTTTAATTGAACGTGATTTTGTGATTTGAACTTAGCGCAACCTACGTTCCCATGCTCCGCGCAATCCCTGTTCTGATTTGGTGAAGAAAATGGTGTGAAGCTTATGTTAAGTTTGGTGACGTTGAGTTTGTTTGCGAAGTGATTGTAATATATGCTCCCTTTGGTGACACAAAATTGTTTTGGAATAGTTTTTTTATATATGTACCTTCCTCTTTTGATAAATTTTAAATTATTTTTATTCACAAAATTTATTTTTTGCCTTTTCAATTCAACCTATACTACTCATTTTACCTTTTAAAAAAACTTATATCATTTCAAAGAGGGATAATATTTAGACACCAAAGAAAATATCATAGAATCACATGCCTGATGATTTCTTGTTCTGGTCACTAAGTGCCCACGTTTCTTCTTCTATGGTGAGGATTATCCATAATGCTATGTATCAAATCTTGGTTTGTGAAAAGGGAATGAGGGAACACATAGCCTATCTACGTAGTACCTCCCCATTTCACCTATTCCTCTCCTTTTTATCAAAAGGTGATATTTCTCGCCCGCATTACTTCGGTTGCAACGATACCATGATCATAATTAAGGAGGTATAAAGGATCTCTCTTTCCTTGCCTACGGGATGTGCACATGAATCACTCTCCTCTGACTCCCAATCGGGTTGCCTTCCCAGGTCTCGCCGGTGTTGCCTGAGTTAGATTCCGATTAAGCGAGGAAAGGAAAAAAGGGAGCTTGACCCTCGCCCTACGCCGATTGAGATCAAGGAACAAAGAGGAAAAATCGAAGATTTTACGGACTAGCTGTTAGGGGTGGGGAACCTATCCCTTTCTCGCTCAGGATCCTCAAACATTTTCGGTGGTCACAAGGAGTCCCTCCACTGAAAAAACCCTCAGATTACACCTGCCGAGTTCGAACCTCTCCTTTTACTGTTATTCCAACGCCTGCCCTATTTCACCTATTCCTCTCCTTTCTTTGTTATTCCAACGCCTGCATCACCTCTTATGGCTTTAATCAATTAATCTCATTTGCTTTGTTGTTGTTTTTTTCGTTTCTCCTCTCTTTAATTCGTTTAATTCTTCTTTCCTTTTTTTATCTAATTCCTTATTAACTAACTATGAGGAAACATTATCTTTCCATAAATTTATTTAAAGACGGGGTTTAATTAAAATAATAAAAGGTAAAAAGTTTTAGTGCAATACTAAAACTTTATTATGCAACGTGTAGTAGTTATATTGTTTATAACCTTATTCATTCAATCCAAAAAAAATTATCTTCATTCTTCTAATTTACACTTTAAACATTGGTCCATACATGACTTATGGAAAGACCATCTTTTAAGAGACAGACTCTTCCTTATTATTGTTTTATTTATTTTAAATGTTAATATCTATATTTTATATGGCAACGTTTTGAGAAAGATCGTATTTACGTAGGTTTATGGACAGACAATGTTTAATTAGAATAATAAAAAATAAAAGGTATAAGTTGCAATATTAAAAAATTATTATGCAAAGTGTAATAGCTATAAAGTTTATAACCCGATTCATGCAACCCAAAAATTTTATCTTCATTTGATCTAATTTTCATTCGAAACCTTGGTCTTTCCATGACTTATGAAAATGTCGTCTTTCAAGAGACAGACTCCTAATAGGCAAAGTCTTGGGAAAAACTGTCTTTCCATAGGCTTATGGAAAGATGGAGTTTAATTAGAATTATAAAAGGTAAAATGTCTTAGTTGCAAGATTAAAAAAATATTATACAACTTATAGCAGTTATAAAGTTTATAATCCGATTCATGCAACCTAAAAATTTGATCTTCATTTCTTCTAATTTGCACATTAAACCTTGGTCTTTCCATGTCTTATGGAAAGACCGTCCTTCAAGAGACGGGCTCATTCTAATATAAATATTTAATTAACATTAAAGCTAGTTATCAGTATTTGATTTCAATTGTAATTTCACTATCAAATATATTTTTTGAATGTCGTAAAGAAAATTTTATGTAATTTAATTTGGGAAGGAGGGAATAGTACAAAGGAACAATATAATTGACACATAATTTACATATTCTAGCAATATATTAGTTAAATAAACAGTATGGCCCAAATTTATGTCATTTTTATTGTTTTTGTTTGTTCCGTACGATTGTACGAATATAGGGCATTTTAGGTTTAGAACAGGGAGTTTGTGTTCGTTTTGTTGCTTTTTTTTTGCCGGATTGATATTTGGACCGATAACCATTGGTGTTAGGTTAGTGTACTTGTGTTGTGGTCATCTCCCATGTTCAGGCGAGTGTAATGTTTTTGTGTTGTCGAACCCAAGGTTTTAATATTGTTGGGTTTCATATGAACATGGGAAAGCGGGTTGATGTCGTTGTGCTAGGCGGGTGTGTGATAATGGTTTATACGTGACCATTGAGAATTTGATATTAAATGTTTGAAAATTTGTTCATTTTTCGGTATCAAGTTAGTGGAGCAAATGTGTAACATGTTATTTTTGTTGGTTCAAGTTTTGTAGTATATACTAATCCAACTTGGTGTTTTTCTAAATTTAGTGATATTATGTATTTAAATTATACTCTAATTTGACCTTATATTTCTACTAAATGTACTGATATAAACCCTGTATTTTATGAAAATGTATTGATTTAACCTTATGTTTTCATAGAAAGTACTGATCTAACTTTATATTTTTATGTGGTAAAATCAAAACTTTCAAATTAAATATAAAGTTATAAACACACTCTACCCTAATTTAAAAATTCCATCCAATCTAAAATAACCGTTGCCTCATTAATTCTCAAGCAATAAGGAAGTATTTTGTCGCCCCGTGATCATAGTTTATGAGCTGAGATTCCATATTCTACCCAGTAGCTGTCGTCCATAACTTAAACTAATAAGCAATAATTAGAACTGCTCATCGGTCAAGTTTATCATCTTAAATGGTGTGTTTCAGTACTGATAGAAGCCAATAAATTATAACAAAAAAAGGGGGAATATTGCACGACTTCTAGCTCCATAAAACGACAAACTTTCTCTGTCAAATTTAGAAAACTAGATTTCTTCTGATTTGATTCCATTATATAGTAATTAAATGGTACTAAGATTCAATATAACCCCAATTTCCTTTAATCAAACTCTCCGCAGATATATACATAAAAATATTATATCCTGGGTTGGTTGGTTGAATTTTGAAAGCAACAGGAATTATTAGATGATATAAAATGTTAGAGTAAATCAAGTAGAACATCATATAAGATTTTATTCTGTAAGAGTTATATTTATACTAGTTTGCTTTGTACTCTATTTATACTCTTCATCATTAATCATAATTATTATGGAAATATCTTCTATCATGGTATTAGAGCAAACCTGGTCCAAAACTTTCCAAACTGCCTAAACCCTTTTTTTCGACCGGCCTTCTTCCCCCTCCCTTTGCCGCCGCCGATCGCACCTCTACTTTCCCTTCTCGAATTTTTTTTCTTCAATCAAGAAAAATTATCCTACAATACCTTTCTCCACATGATGACCATCAAATTGTCATCATCAAATTATATGTTGTGGAAGCATCAGATTGGCTATGTTCTCAAGCTCCAGAAACTGTATGGTTTTCTTGATGGTTTCAGGCCCTGCCCGACTCTCCCTCCTCCTCCTCAGGCTGGCGGCTCCTCCCTCACGTATGCACAGGCTGCCAGCATCTCCACTCCTGGTCGCGGCTCTACCAAAGTTCATCCCACGAAGGCCTATTTGAAGGCCAAAGCTGATCATGATCTCTGGGTGGATGAACATCAATGTGTGTGCAGTCTTCTCTTTACCTCTCTCACGCCGGAAGCCTTGGCGGTGATCCCTGACTGCGAGACTTCAAAGGAGATTTGGGACAGTCTTCAGGCCATTTATCATGACAGCAGTTCATCAACCATCATTCATCTTCGTGCTGATCCCCACGGTATTCGTAAGACTGGTACAGTTCACTAATTCCACCTTAAGTTTAAGGAAATTTTTGAGCATTTATCTATGATGGGTTTTCCTGTGTCGAATGATAATATGATTATTTGGTTTTTACTGCTCTTGGAACTGAGTTTAAAGGTTTTTTTCACGCTATTAATTAATTTTTCGCCTACTCCTTTATATGCCGATGTTTTATCTTGTGCCATAAACCACGAGGGTTTTTTTTGAAGAATTTACATGACCATTCAGTCCCATCCAATGGGCATGTCGCGTTCACAACATGCAAGAACCCCTCGGCCGGCTGCACATGGGTTCACGTGCCCCCAGGGGTGGCCAATTCAGCTGTCGGCAAGGCGAGAGGTCCGACGGTCAGTTCTCGGCTGGGGTTAGTCGTGGGCGGCCGCAGTGCACTTGGTGTGGTCGCCCCTATCATTATGCTACAACTTATTACATGATTCTTGCTTAGACTGGTTCTCAGGGTTATGGTCATTGTACAGATTCCACTCATCTGGTTGAAAATTTTCAGTTCTCCCTACAGTTAGAGCCCACTGCACGTTCTTCTGATTGGCATATCGACTCCGGCGCCACTAGTCATATAGCATCCTCAGCTTTTGGTTTGGAGTCTGTAGCTCCATATTTTGGTAATTCTTATGTCTCTGTTGGTAATGGCGCTTCTATTCGGATTTCTCATGTTGGTGACATTAAGATTTATGATGATTTATGCCTGTGTGATATTATGGTTGTTCTTGATATTACTAAGAACCTGTTGTCTAATAGTAAACTAAACATAGATTTAAATTCTTTTGTCAATTTTGATGATCAGAACTTTGTCATTCAGAACAAAGTTTCCAAGGCAGTCGTAGGCAGAGGCCAAGGTGAAGGTGGTGTCTATGTTTTGGATAAAAAAGAGGCAACACTTTTTTCCCATTTATAGTAGAATAAAGGATGGGCATCTTACGAGCTTTGGCACACTCGCTTGGGACACACACCGATAGCAGTTATTTCCAGTTTGCAGAAGTTTGGTCTAGTTTCAGTATCTTCCTTGTTGCCTTAACATATAACCTCCGGCCCCTATGTTATGGCAAAAAGTAGAAGGCTGACTTTTGTTGAGAACCATAAATGTGATTCGCACGTGCTTGATTTGATTCATTGTGACTTGTCGGGACCTTCCCCCATTTTATCGTCGAATGGTTTTTGGTACTATGCCTTATTTTTGGATGATTTTTCTCGTTTCACTTGGCTTTATCCATTTTGTTGCAAGTCAAATTTTATTGATGCATACTTACAGTTTGAGGCGTTCGTAGAAAATCTATTTTCATCAAAAATTAAGATTTTTCAGAGTGATGGTGGTACGGAGTTTTTGAACACTTGTTTGAGAACCCATTTCGCCACTAAGGGATTCCACCATCAGATATCGTGTCCTTACACTCCGGATCAGAACTGACATGCGGAGCGGAAACATAGACATATCACTGAAATGTGCCTCACGATGTTGTTCCATTCGCAATTGCCTATTTCTTACTGGGATAATGTTTTTGCCGCGGCTACCCACACGATCAACTGATTACCTACTCTTGTACTTCATGGTTCTTCTCCTTATGGGCTTCTCTATGGTCGCAACCCTGTTTACTCGAATTTCCATCCATTCAGGTGCCGGGTTTTTCCATTTGTCAGACCATATGCAGATCACAAGTTATCTCCCAGCAGTATTTCTTGTGTCTTCATTGGCTATAGCTCACTGTACAAAGGTTTTTGGTGCCTTTATTCGTCTACAGGCAGAGCCTACATCACTCGCCATGCTTGCTTTGATGAGACACATTTTCCTTTGCCTCTTCTTTGACTTCAGGCTCTCCTACATTTGTCCTTGATGTCTCAAAATTTATTGTTATGATGACTCTGATGCCCCTGTACCCACTCCGTTCGCGCCTCCATCGCTGCCATGCACCATATGTACGGCCGAATCAGATTTGGTCCCTTAGCCGCCGGTCCCGGTGTCCCACCCAGACTCGATCGTCCCCTTCACGACCTTCTCTACCGGCTACTCCTCGGTCAGCTCGACTCGGTCTTTCCCGGCATCGTCAGCTGCCTCCACTCCTCCAGCTTTTCCACCTCAGTCTCGTACCCATCGGATGGCGACTCGATTGGCCACTGGTGCTATTCAGTACAATGATTATTCAGATATTTTTGCTCATGGTCACATGCTACATTTGTTTCTCAGACGGAACCCACTGATTATCGCTCTTCCCTTTGGGATCCAGCTTTGATTTCGGCCATGGATGGTGAGATAGCCGCTCTTTATGGTCACCACACTTAGGAATTTGTGCCTCAGCCTTCGGATGCCAACATTGTTGGCTCCAAATGGGTTTATCGGCTCAAGTATTGACCGGATGACACTATTGAGTGTCACAAAGCCAGACTTGTGGTGCAAGTTTTCTTGCGTATTCCGAGTTTTGACTTTGATCACACTTTCAGTCATGTGTTCAAAACCTCCACTGTTCGGACAGTTCTCGCCATTTCCACCGTGCGTTCTTGGCCGCTTCATCAGCTGGATGTGAAGAATGTTTTCCTTAATGGTGTTCTAGATGCTCCGATCTATATGAAGCAGCCAGTTGGATATCAGGATTCTGCTCACCCAGACCATGTTTGTCACTTGCGAAGGGCAATCTATGGTCTTAACCAGGCTCCACGGGCTTAGTTCTAGCGCTTCAGCAGTTATCTGACACGGTTTGGTTTTTAGTGTAGCTCAGTCGATACTTCTTTATTTGTTCTCTTGAGAGGGTCATCGTTATTGTATCTCCTTGTGTATGTGGATGAAATCATTCTTACAGGAAACGACTTAACTCTTCTTTGTCAGTTCATTGATCTGACACAAAGGGAGTTTGTGATCAAGGATCTTGGTGCTTTTCACTACTTTCTTGGCCTTGAAGTTTCGTCTACTTCCTCAGTGTTACTTCTTTATCAAGCAAAGTATGCTCGGTATATTTTTACTCGGGCCAGTATGTCTGATGTTGCACCAGTCCCAACCCATTTTCGTCGGTTCCCAGTTGTACATTTCAACTAGTCCTCCATTCCAGAATCTTACACTTTATCGTTCTCTTGTTGGGGCACTCCCGTATCTCACCATCACTTGTCCGAATTTGGCTTTATGGGTCAACAAGGTTAGTCAGTATCTTGAGGATCCCAGAGATGACCATTTCGCTACAGTGACATAGATTTTGCGTTATGTTCGTGGCACCCTTCATTTTGGTCTTAGCTTTCATTCTGCTAGTTCTCTTAAGAAGTTAGGGTATTCTGATGCTGACTGGGCTCGCTATCTGGAGACTCAACGGTCCACTTATGGTTATGCAATTTTCCTTGGTAAGAATCTAATCTCTTGGAGTGCCAAGAGATCTCCAAGCACCGAGTATGAGTATTGTGCTCTTGCCAACACTGCCTCAGAGGTGGTTTGCTCACTCATTTGCTTCGTGACCTTGGGGTTCTGCGATAACAACATCGCTATCTTCTTGGCTCATAATACAGTGGCGCACAAGCGGGCAAAGCATATTGACATCGACTACCATTTTGTTCGTGAGTTGGTGACTTCTGGCAAGCTGTGCGCTGCACATGTCCCGAATTCTCTTCAGATTGCAGACATCTTCACCAGGGGGCTCTCTCGTCTGATGGTCGAGTTCTTCAGGTCCAAGTTGTGTGACAGCGAGCATCCAACGCTTCACTTGAGGGGGGTGTTAGAAAAAATCAAGTAGAATATTAGATAAAATTTTATTCTTGTTGACTAGGCTAGAGTTATATTTATACTAATTTACTTTGTACTCTATTTATACTGTTCATCATTAATCAAAATCATTGCAGGAAATATCTTCTATCATAAAATTTTGAGTTTATAATAAATAAATTGATGACAACACGTCAGGATAAAAATACTATCATATTTTATAATTTGGATTTAGATAGAGATATAGTTGATTTAGAATCAGGATATACTGATTCTAAATCAACTATATCTCTATTATTGTCTCTAGCATCGAAGAGATATATTTATTTCCTGATTCTAAATCAACTATATCTCTATTACTGTCTCTAGCATCTAAGAGACATATTTATATAGTAAATTAGTATGATTATCAAAACTAATTAAATAGAGAGTGATGATAATGTGGGACGAGCAGAGATCTAAGGGCATGGGCAGTGGTGATCTCTTAAAATTAAAAGACCGCTTAAGAGACCGAAAACCACCACAGTGGTGGTCTTTTGAGTGGTCTCTTGTTAAGAGACCACTCACCGAGCTCTTACGAAGAGCCCGGTCAAGAGCCCGAGTGGACTGTGCACGCACATGGCTCTGTCCCAGCCTTTGTGCGCGTTCATTTTTTTTGCCATAGTGGGACACGTGTCGCCCCCTGAATGGGCCACGTGTCCCACTCATCCAAACCTTTTTTTAAAAAATTTCTGTTGCGGACACGTGTCACCCATGTATTGGGCCACGTGTCCGCAACGGTATTTTTCAAATGAAGTCTGAATTTTTTTTAACGGGACACGTGTCCCATTCTGGTGGCGACACGTGTCCCAATCGTGTTTTTTCTAATTTTTTTTTCAATTTTTTAAGAATTCAAAATTTAATATATTTTTGATTTTTAAATTGTAATAATTGGTCGGACTAGATCAATATTTTATTTAGTATTGTCTGTAATTTTTATAGTTGTTATAATTGATTTTTTCAATTTTAATGGTTTTTATATAATTTTAAAAACATGGAATTATCTTATTTTTTATTTTTTTATTTCATTTTAATAATTATATTAAATTTTACATTCAACTTATTTTTTTGGACAAATTTATTTAAAATAATATTTAATGGTCAAATTAATTATTGTTATATTTGGTTTTGCGCACTTTTTATGGTTTCCATATTATTTTATAGAAAAAATGAATTCTCATAGTATTTATTTATTTAATTTCGTTTTAATAGTTTCTTCAAAAAAATTGAAATTCATTTTATTTTTTTACACTAAAGCATGGTATTGACAAGAACGAGAAAAACAAATTATTTAACATATTTTTAAAAAACGATTTTATATTTAAATATTTAAACATTATATTAAATTTTGCATTCAACTTATTTTTTGTGGACAAACTTATTTAAAATAATATGTAATGGTCAAATTAATGAGTATGATAGAGAAAATCAAGTGGGTTCCATGAATAGTATATAGTGGTCTCTTAACCATTGTGGAGAAAAAAATGGATTGTCTCTTAAGTGGTCTCTTAAGATGAGGTGGAAGAGAGAGAGAAAAATAATATATTTAATTGGTAAGAGACCGATAGTGACCACTGCCCATGGCCTAAAAGTAAAATTGACTGTGACATTCGTGCGCATGTGATTAGTTGGACCCTTCATTTTGTTTTTGAGCAAACTTTCAAAATAATGGTCCCTATGATTTTATAAAAGTGTCCGATAGTTTTTTTTTTGTGTTTTATAGATGTTAAGGAAATCGTTCAACGTCGATTATACTATGTGAAATTAATATTCATCCTATTTAACATATAGTAATAACTAATTATAAAATGTAAAACTCAAAAATAGTTGTGGTTGTGTGTATTCATATATATAGTGAGTACAAAGGGTATACACGACCAAAAAAATATGGAACATGATATATACAAAATCAATCAAAAAGGGTATTCATTTCTTATCCTAATTATAACTTATTACATCTTTATTAACCCCCCTACCCCCAAGCGAAGCGTAGGACTGATCGCAATGCAAAGCTTGCAACGTAAGAACTCAAATTGAGGACGATGTAACTCCTTTGTAAAGTTTTCAGCAAGCTACAAGTCTGTAGAATAATGAGCAACCTTGAGTCTGATAGAAGGCATCATCTCACGCACAAAACGATAGCCAATATCAACGTGTTTGGCTCTCTTGTGCGAACATGGATTCTGAGCCAAAAAGAGAGCACTATTATTATCACACAACAAAATAGGAGGCGCACGAGTCGATACACGTTAATCCCGTAGAAGATTCATCAACAAAGTTAGTTCTGCAGCAGTATTTGCCATAGCACGGGACTCTGATTGCGAACTAGAACGAGAAACTGTAGGTTGCTTCTTAGCACTGCAAGAAACCAGGTTGCCACCAAGGAAAATGGCATATATAGACCTACGAGTCTCAATACAAAGAGCCCAATCAGCTTAAAGTAATCCAGAACTGGTAAAGTTGACAAATTTGCACGAAATTGAAGATCGTAGTGGATAGTACCACGCACATAGTGCAAAATTATATAATGGCTTTTAAATGGTCATCAGTAGAAGCTTGTATGTACTGACTGAGTGTGTTCACAACATAGAACAAGTCGAGACGTGTAATTGACAAATACTGAAGTGCACCAACCAAAGAACGATAAAGTGTGGGGTTTTCGAACGACTTACTGGAAGAGCTAGAAAGCTGCAAAAAAACCACAAATGGGATAGCAATTGGTGCCAAATCTTCCATGCCAACTCGCAATAAATATCCATCGCATATCTGGCCTAGCCAAGGAATAAGCCGTTGGAAGTATGAACAACCTCCAAACCCAAAAAATATTGCAGAGTGCCAAGATCAGTTATCCTGAATACCTTTTTAACCCGATCAATACACTTCTGAATAAGATGACCATCATTCCCAATAAGAATAATGTCATCAACATAAAGCAGCAAGTACAACAAAGAGGCACCCTATGAAAATACTAATAAAGATGTATCAAGGGAAGTGCATACAAAACCCAGACCAATAAAAAAATGAATTAAACCATTGAGACTAAGCATGGGGAGCTTGTTTCAAACCACAAATTTCCTTGCACAGATGACAAAAAAAACCAGAATGCATTGGGTCTTTATATCTAGTATGCTACTCCATGTAAACCAGGGTGTCAAGAATATCATTTAAAAATGCATTCTTAACATCATGCTATCGTAAAGACCAATTTTGAGTGACAACAAGAGATAAAACAGTACGAACAGTAGATGCATTCACCACTGGACTAAAAGTATGATCATAATAAAAACTAAAAAATTGCAAAAAAATATGAGCAACTAACCTTGCTTTATGCCTGTTCAGAGAGCCATCATCCTTGTATTTTAATCGATAAACCCATTTTGAACTAAAAACATTGGCCTTGGAAGGACGAGGAAGCAAATCCCACGTCTGTTGAGTGCGAAGAGCATCCACCTCTGAGTACATAGCAGCAACCCATTCAGGATCCTTGACAGTCGAGTGATGACAGTGAGGCTCAGTCTTAGAAAATAAAGTACTCAGTAAACCAGAAATATCATACTCAGAAAAATCCTTGTACCAGGGCGCGATCGAGTAGCCATCGAATGTCGAAAAGAAAGACCTAGTGCCAGAGATGGCACATATCCCGAGGTGGGCATGAAACCCAAGGCTAGCAATGGAGGCTGAGCTGGAGAATCGGCAGACAAAGGCTATGTTGGTGAAGCTATAGACGTCAGGATGACCGGAGGAGCCACTGGAGTGGCGGTGGGTGGCGCGTGATTCACATGGCTGCCGAAGCGGTTGGCGCATGAACTGTTGTTAATGACACGTGAGGTTGGACTAGTGGCCGAGTAGCAGTCGAACAGGCTTCTAGTTACCACGTGGCAAACAAACACAATTTTTAGATAAACACAGGGCTCCCTGTATGGAATTGTCTAAAATAATGGGCGATGTGACTGAAGAAGATTGCTCAAACACCTTCGATGGGATTGCCGAAGGCTCCAAAAATGCCGAAACATCTAGTGATGATACATCTTTAACAGAACCAGTATGGGTAGCTGGAAAAAACATCTCATCAAATTGAGCATAGCGAGTGATGTACTCCTTTTCCGTAAAAGGATCAAGACAATGTAACCCTTGTACTATCACTACTGGAAAACATGTACTATGGCACTAGTATCTATCTGGGGGGGAACAAAAATTGGTGCTAGCATTACCATTGGCACTAGTATATTTGTCCAAGTACTAAAGAATCGGTGCTATAAAACTGTATCAGCATCGTAAATGTGGTAACTGTGCCCCATACCGGTGTCATGACTAATAACTAGCACCGGTACTTGTGAAATGGTTAAACATACCGATGCTTATCCTTGTTACAATAAGTGGAATACTGATTTTCACGCAAAAAATAATGGAGGGAAATTTATAGCACCGATTGTCAATTGTCTACAGGTGCTAGCAATTACTTTTAGACATTTAATAGGAGTGTTGACAAAACTAGCACTGGTATTCCAAAACATATTCCATCTGTTGCTGAAAAAGGGGAAATGGACACTTTAGCGCATACATTTTTGGAGGGAAATTATTAGCACCGGTATAGGATCATGAAACCGGTGCAAGAACATTTAATGCTCACTTACCACTATTCAATGGCGGGTAAAAAGTGGTTTTTTTGGAGAGAAAGACAGTTTTGGTGTTCTTGGGAAGGTTTTGACATTTAATGCTCCAATGAAGACCCACAAAGGTTGGTTTCAAATTGTTTGACATGTTATTAATGATCTAATATGTTAAATAGGGGTTGTATGCATATATTTTGTGTGTTTGATCATTATTTTGTATGTTTCGTCATGTTCATGATACTTCCATTCATGGAAGAAATTTGATTGTCATCTAGATTTGTTGATGTAATTAATACCTTGCTTAGGAATGTGATAATGTTGGTGTAGTTTGGAATGTCATGATTCAAGTTGAATGTAATCTTTGCCAAATGTAATTTGAATGTTTAGAATCTTGTGTACCCATGGTCGATTTGTGGAACTATAAAAGTCCTATTTTTGTGAATTTGTAGAGATGGAACGTGCAATGGAGAGGCGTAAGCATTTTTATTGCAACGTTAGTTGGTTGAACAAAGAATATGTTGATTTTGTGGAGGATTTTTTAGAGCAAGCTTTTGGTCATGAGAAGCGAGCATTATGTCCTCCCCGTGATTGTAAGAATTGAAACTGTAGTGGTGATAGAGAGATGATGAAATTTCATTTGGTTAGGAGAGGGTTTGGAAAAGATTATTTGGTTTGGACCTTCCAGGGAGAGAAGGCACCGCCGGAGGTTGTAGGTAGTGGAGGAGAGTGTTTTGGAGACTTAGATTTAGATGACATGTGTGAGGAGGTTGTCAATGAATTTAGAGAAAGGCCCGAGATTTTTTCAAATTTCTTAGGTGAGAAGGACAGGCCATTGTATCCCGATTGCAACAAGGGGGATACAGTGATGTCATGTTTGATGAAATTGATTAATTTGAAAGGCCTTGGAGCATGGAGCGACACCAGCATGAACAAGTTGCTGAAGTTCCTGAATGATAAGCTTTCCACCGGTAACGGGATACTGGACAACCTGTACGAATCGAAGAGGATACTATGTCCGATGGGATTGGAGTATGAAAAAATACATGTTTTTCCCAACGATTGTGTTTTGTACATAGGTGACTTAGTGAAGGAGGTGACATGCCCAGTATGTCAAGTGTCACGCTACTAGAAAAGGAGAAATGTGGTTGTCGATGGAAATGTTGTCGTGAAGCTAAGGAAATGCATTCCCAAAACATGCATGTTGTATCTTCCAATTATTCTGAGGTTGGAGGTTGTTTAAGAATGCCAATGATGCAAAGAACATGACGTGGTACATGGGCCGGGGTTCTGGTGAAGACGATGGCAGTCATCATCATGCTGATGCTGATTAATGACATAGATTTGATCAGAGATATCCAGATTTTACAAGGGAGCCAAGGAACTTGAGGATGGTTTTTATATACCGATGGAATGAATCCATTCAGAAACATTATCTCCATGCACAGTTCTTGGCCGGTGATGTTGGCCATATAAAAACTTCCCCCATATTTGTGTATGAAGAGGAAATATTTGTTGATGCCTCTGTTGATTTCAGGACCATAACAGCCCAAAAATGGCATTGATACTTATCTGACACCTTTGATACAAGATTTGAAGGTTATGTGATCCCTCTGTTGATGGTTTTAGGGGATTGGAGTTCAATTTGAAGGCAATTCTTTTCTGTACCATAAATGAATTTCCCGCATATGGAAACCTTTCGGGTTATGCTGTGAAGGGAAACAAGGCATTTCCTGTGTGTGAAGAGTCCATAGATTACCAACAGCCAAAGAACGGTCGCAAGACTGTGTATTTGGGTCACCGTAAATTCCTCCCGATGAAGCACAAGTTGTGTGACGATGCATTACAATTTGTTGGTGAGGGAGAGGTGAGGAAGGCGGCAAGACCATTGAAGGGGGTTTTCATACACAACAAGATGGAGGTATTGAATGTTGTCCTGGGGAAGAAGATGAAGAAGGTTGGTCATATGGCGCCTAATGGACCTTGGAAGAAAAGGTTGGTTTTCTTCAATCTACCTTACTGGGAGAATTTGAAGGTTCAGCTGTGTCTAGATGTGATACATATTGAGAAAAATATGTGCGAGAGTTTGATTGGTACGTTGCTTAAATTTCTGGGAAGATAAAAGATAGCTTGAATGTGCAGAGGGATTTGGTGGAGCTAGGGATTTGGTTGGATCTAGCAACGGAGGTAAGAGGGAAGCATAGATACAACCCTCCCGTTCAGTACAATTTGTCAGTGGATGAGAGGAGATCTGTTTGTGAGTGCATCTAAGGAATCAAGATACCATCTGGATACTCTTCAAATGTTTGTCAATATGTGAATGATGATTTGCGTATGAATGGCTTGAAATCGCATGATTGTAACGTTATCATGCAACAATTATTGCATGTTGCAATCCATGGAGCTATGGAGGAGGATGTACGATTTAGCATTATGCAACTATGTTTCTTCTTCAACTTCATTTTGTTAGAAGAATATTAGTTGGCAGACGCTTGATGTTTTGGAGCGGGAAGGAGTTTTAGTGTTATGTAAGTTGGAGAAGTATTTCCCCTCGTCCTTTTTTGACATTGTGGTTCATCTAGTTATTCATTTGGTTCAGGAAATTTGACAATGCGGTCTGGTGGGTATGCATTGGATGTACCCGTTCGAGCGGCACATGGGTGTTTTCAAAGGTTATGTACACAATCATAGCCGGTCATATGCGAGCATTGTGCAAAGGTACGTGACCAAGAAGATAATTGAATACTGTACCTCAAACTTATTCGGGAAGAAGTGCCTACTAAAACAAGCACACATTTGTAGGAAGAATGGGGTTGCATGTTCTAAAGGTACATTCCATACTACCTTATATGCGGAGTTGATGACAATTCATCTTTACGTTTTAAGAAACAGTGGCGAGACTGCAACCTATGTTCATGAGCACATGTCATTGTTACAATTACTGTATCCGTACTAGCCTTCAAATAAAATACAGCTGGAGCATTCTTCCACATCATTAATTGGTTTTATAATCGATGCAATGTGGAAGTCATGCTTAGTAAACTTCGTGCCTTTGCTAGAAATCTAAACTGCACGGTTAGGAGGTTCCTAGGGTATGATATTAATGACTTTACTTTTGCAACTGTTGATAAGGATAACAAGAGCACGATGCAGAAGTGTGGAGTTTACATTGAATCTGAATCGATGTGGTAGTCTAGTAAGAAAGACAAAAACCCTATCGTAGCAGTGATGGCCTTTTATGATGTGATTGAGGAAATTTGGGAGTTAGACTACGTGGAATTCAAAGTTGTGGTTTTCAAGTGCCGGTGGGTTGACAATGGAGCAGGGTTTCACATTAGTTGACCTTAACCGAGTTGGGTTTGAGGATGACAAGTTCATATTGGCTACCCAGGCACAACAAGTTTTTTATGTCCGGGATCCAAGCAACAAGAAGTGGCATGTTGTCCTACATGGGAAGAAGTTCTACTTCGATGAGGAGATTGATTGTCTTGTCCGAGCAGAAATTCCAGAATTCCCATATGTATTTCCAAGTTTAGAGGATATGGGTGAATCCTTAGCTGGAAGACGGTCACATGGCAATGGATTGTGGGTTGATGAGAGCGGTCAAATTTGGGGGGGGGTGATGTTGTGTTGAAAAGGAAAAGGTAGGTGCATGCAATGATCGTGAATGTAATTATCATTATACTTTTGTGTAATCGCCATTGTTCTATGTAATTGGCACAATGATAGTATTAATTGAATTTCAATTTGTCTTCTCTGTAGTGTATTGTTGTTTGATTCTGGTTGTCACCTTGGACGTGACGTCCTTTTTGTATTATCGGCCAAAAGTTCAGCATCGCTTTTATTCAAAAAATGGTGGCTTGAAAACAAAACATGTGCTCTGTTTTTCCTATCAGCACAAATTTTTTCCAATTCAGCACCGGCTAAAAATCGATGCTCCATAGTAGGTTAATATTTTCCCATATAAGCTCTCGGGTTGGGAAAATGTTATGATAAAAATATACATAGCAGCCTCACGAAACTACTCAATAAGCACCGGTATTTTGCGTTTCAACAACGGTGACGTAACCGATGCTCCACAATTAGTAATTTTCTCCCATCTAAACTCTCGGGTTGGAAAAATGTTATGATAAAAAAATACATAGCAGCCTCACACAGCTGCTTAACATAGAATATGCATCGGTATTTTGCGTTTCAACACTGGTGACCTAACTGGTGCTCCACAGTTGGTAATTTTTTCCCATCTGAGCTCTCGGGTTGGGAAAATGTTATGATAAAAAAATACATAGCAGCCTCGCGCAGCTGCTTTTCATAAAATATAAACTAGTATTTTTGCGTTTCAGCACCAGTGACGTAATCGGTGCTCCACAGTTAGTAATTTTTTTTCATCTTATCTCTTAGGTTGGTTAGATATTATGACAAAATAATACATAGCAGCTTCACGCAGTTGCCTGATAGGGTTTGAGCATCATTTTGTTCATCATCAACAATACATAGCAGCTTCACGCAGTTGCCTGATAGGGTTTGAGCATCATTTTGTTCATCATCAACACCGGTTGATGGACAAATTGAACGGAACATAGCGTACAACAAACATCAGCGCTTTGTCAATAATACAATTAAAAATGAAAGTACATTTATGTCACTTATTTATGATGTAATAACAAAAATCAAGCCAATCCTCTCAATGGTCAAGGTCATACAATGTTTTGGGCAATACCATAATTTTAGAAAATACGACCTTACGAATCTTAGTTCACTTAAGGGGATGGTTGATTTACACATTCATGTGACAATCACATAATAATGATCATACAATAACAGTTTAACTTTTGAATCGCCAATTTTGAATTTTGACACTTCCAATATTCTTGGAGGGATCTAAGTGCAAAAAGTAAAAACTTTGCTCGGGAGTCCAAACAGAAATCCGATTGGATGGAATCTAAAAATATGACACCCTAATCAAAATTCCAAAATCAAGTTGAAAAATTATTCACAATTGGCGGAAAAAGTAACAATCATATGTCCTTGTTTGAACTTCCTAACTGCTAAGTTATCTAGAGTAGGATACACTAAGACATGTACTAGCGCTTTTCCAAATTTCATGGTAATTTGAATTTCTTCTAAAAACCTAAAAATAACCAAAGAATACAAATTTTGAAATAAATACGATGAAAGTTAGACGGTTAAACTTACTTTTGGGCAATAGTGATATTTTACCAAAGTTTTGGTACGACTGTTCAGAGTCTCCGTCAGGCACAATATCGTAATACGGGGTCTAATACGTGGTTAATTTAATATTTCTCAATCCGATTGCATTTAAAATTTAATAAAAAATTCAAACTAATTAGGTACTAATATTAATTATAGGGAAATATTGTACAAATTCACAGCATCGGGTGGGAATCAATTAAAACTAGTGCTTAAATTTCAATTTGACTCAAAATTTTGAAAATTTTCAGTATTTATTAGCGGGAAGTTCAAAATTTTCACCGACGTGGGCCAAAAATATTTCAGCCCACATCTCCAAGTATGAGCATCGGTTTGTGCATTACTAAACCGGTGTTGAACCAACGACTTGTTATAACTAATTGGTTGTAGGGATTAAACAGACTAAAGCAGCTACGTAAGTCGATTGTGAGCACCGGCTCTTTCATTGTGAGCACTGGTAACATACCGGTGCTCCATACTTAGTCAAAATTTCCCATCTAAGCCCTCGGGTTTGGAACTAAAAAAATTCATAGCATCCTTGAGCAGCTGCGTTCCATATCTTCAGCACTGGTATATCTACGGTTTTATCGATGCTAATTTAATAAGTATAAAAGGGGACTGATCATCTCCCCCAAACAACGGTCCCCTTTTTTCTTCTCCTACCACTCTCTCTGACCACTTCCCACAAGATCTCCACCATTTTCCCTCGTTCACCACCATTTATTCTGCTCACCTTCTTCCTCACAATTCATTCCGTCCACCTTCTTCCTCACCATCCATTCGCCTCCATATAAAAACCCTAAAAACAAGTAGCTGGTTCTGCACCAAATCACACTCTCAATTTTTTTTCCATACCAAAACATCACGAGGTAAGCCAATAAGTTTCTTATTCTCTTCAATTTGAACTTTAGATTTATTGAATTTGAGTAAAAATTAGCAGCTCAAAGGTATATGTTCGATAAAAAGTTCCAATGAATGGTTTTCAATGTTTCTTGTTGTTGAGTTGTATAATTTATTCTGCGAAACGAATAATTTTGTTGGGCATGTTGATGTTGTAAATGTATGATGTTATAATGCATAAAATTTGTGATGTTGTCATGCTCCTATTGTGATGTTGCCATGTTCTTGTTGTGATTTTGTAATGTTGATATTGTACTGTTGTATTGTTCAAATGTTGTGATGTTGAACTGATGTGATGTTGTGCTGCAAAGGTCTGTTGTTCTGATGTTGTCATGTTGTTGTGATGTTCAACAAAAGGTATGTTGTTGTAATGTTGTCATGTTGATGTTGATGGAATGTTGATGTTGTGTAGATGCCTCCAAAAGGTAAAAAGACTCTCAGAAAAAGGAAGAGTGGAGGTGTCCCTCCAGCCAAACAGAAGAAGGTGGAGGGCAAACAAAGAGTTTCCAAGGGAGAGGAACAGGGCACATTTCTGATTTTCCCCCTCAAGATACAGTTTGAGGAAGACAGAGTCGATGCATCGGGAGTAACCAAGGAGGAAAATGTAGAAGATGTTCTGGGGGAGGAAGTTGAAGAAGAACCAATTGGTGCCAGCGACGACAAGCCGCGTAGGGATCCAAAGGATAATGGCCTTTCAAAATTGGGTGGCCATAATGGGAAGGCTTTCGACAAATTTAAGATACACAAGTATTGTAGGGAATGTGGTACGGCTACGTGCTAATCCGTTATGTTAGCCAAGGAGAAGAACCACATCCCCGTCGCATTCGAGGATGTAGATGGTTTGTTGGTTTGTACAAAAAGTTGGAGCGTGTGGGTAACATATACCAATTACGCTTATAGAAGGTGCATTAGATTTGGTACGTGGATACACTGGCCCAACGTGCCAAAGGATGTTAAAGAGGAAGCGTGGAATGGCGTTATGATAAGGATAAAATTTACCCTACACATTTCATCAATTCATACCTCTCAATATTCATACAAAATTACTCATGTCCCAGCTATTTAATTCTACCTAATCTTTCATTGCAGATGAGTTTCAACATCGAAACCGATTTGACTGATGCACAAATTAATAGTTTGAGAAGGACTGTGCAGATTAAGGCTGGCGATGCACGCCGCAATTGGAAGAGAAAGGTAGCAAACAAGTACATCTAGCACCTCCCTGACGGGAAAGTCCCCAAATAAAAACCCTAGGAAAAATACAAGTGGATGGACGAGGAGGAGTGGAAAAAAATTGAGGAACATTGGAGAGCTGAGGAAATACTAGTAAGTACAAAGTGTTACATTTTACTCACGATAAATATATCAATATCCTTTTGCCATATTTAGTTAGATGTTAATTTTGTAACTAAATATATATCATTTGCAAAAAAAAAGGAAGCAAAATAGCAAGAACTCAAAGGAGAGGAATTATGTCCACCACATTGGACCACTGGGGAACCAGGTGACAAAAGAAAAGTTGGTGGAGCAAATGAAGGAGAGAGAGAGAGAGAGAGAGATAGAGAGAGAGTGGAAGAGGCTTAGGGACCTTGGATACACGGAAGATGAGGTCGATGAGAAAATAAAGGCGGGGGAATTCAAACCTGACAGATCCCTGGTGTACTTGGAGTCAAATCGGGGAAAATAAGGATTACACAACCCCTGAAGTGAAGGTCATAACGGACGACATTGTAAGTACACGATTGTATGATTTTTAAATATTTCCTTTTCATATCAACTGTAATTTTCAATACTAACATGATGAAATGACCCACAGTTGAAAATGAATGAGGAAAAAGAGATGGGAACTCTAATATTGGGTCCAGGCAAGGACATTTTGATAAAAGTGACGAGGAAGAAGGATCACCGGGGAAGGTATAGAGGTACCCAATCTCGAATTCTCGCATCTGTTGCTATCCCCTGATTATCACAAAGTAAATACGGTAGCAGCTCCTCATCCCAGAAAAATCCCGGTAAGAAACCCTCTGTTGATCAGCTAGTTGTGAAGGCAATGGTCTCTTACCTAGAGCAGTTCGTGAAGAGTTTAGATGTAGATGGGGGGTAAAGATTCCCGAGGGCCTCTCGGACCCGATCAAATACCTTCATCGAGAATGCAATGTTCGGTGGTATATCCACCGGCATCAGCGGGTCGGGCCAAGACCCTCACAGCGAGGGAGAAGCGGATGAGGAGGTAAATGTACTTTACAAAATAAAAGTTAATAGCAATTGCATGCTTCCTAATCAATCTACACCTAACTATTTCAAAGGCTAACAAATCTCTCATGTCCTCTGTAACAGGATAGTGAGTTGGTAACTCTCTACATTAAAGGCATTAAGGGAGAGAGGATAAGGGTTGCACAAGCTTGGCTCCAAAAATCAAGGCATCCCGAGAACGTACATGGACCATTAGCTCGTGTTCGTGTGACTGAGCCATTCTACCACCCAAAACCTGGGTTTTCTTCTGCCAACCACCAATTCAGTGACATGGGAGATGCCCTAGGGAGTGTGATAGACCGGCCAATAAGTTTGGTCACGTTCGGGATTGACACAAAAATAAAGGAGAATGAGGAAGGAAAACCATGGACGGGTGAGTTTTACTGTGTGAATGTCAGCGACAACAATGAGGTAATAAAATGTAGCAATATAGCTAGTCATCTTTAACATTGAATCACTTAGTTTTGGATAATCGTTCAAATAATTTAAATTTCCTGCGTAGCTATGCACCCCAAAAAATTCTGGATCAACCCACTTGGAGCAGCAATTTCAACACGAGAGACCTCTAAAGCAGGTATTTCTCTCTCACATGTGTAGCTTTTACTTCGTATCATAAATTTTGAGGTAGCCTAATTTTGTTCCAATTACTTAATTTCAAACTGTCAACAAGCATCCGTTCAAGGCATATCCCAACATGGGGAAGTATGTCACATACTGCAACGACGTAATTAAGAACATGCAACAGTTGGGGTTGGTGGGATTATTTCCAGTGTACAGACCAAGATTATTTGCCAAAGCTTGGCAACCTAAGAGGAATGACATGTCTATCAAACTCTTGGATAGATGTCTGGATGAGGTAAGATTGACTTGTTCACAATTTCATAAAGAATTTTGACACTTATATGTTTTAAATATTAAGTTTTCTTCTTTGTGAAGTCACTTCTGAGATCAAGTCTTTGAATCCAACAATGGACACAGCCAATTTGTACCATGCTGTATGGGAGGATACTCCACAGAAATAAAGGATGCAGAGGTCGAAGGTCATGCCCAAGCCATTCTCTCAACCATACTCGCTGCTGAAGCCCTGGTGTGTGTGGTTCCCTATATCAAAACGTAAGTGCCGCTTTATAATATTTAAATTCTACATAGGACTTAATGACATTTTATGGCATACATTCTTTTGATAACAGCGATCGTTGGTACTTAATACTCATACGTCTTAGTATGAATGAAGTTTTTACCCTCGACTCGATGACTGGAGGGATAAAGCCAAAGAACATTAATGAAAAATGATATCATTGCTAGGTACATACATTCATTTCAACAGTGTTAATTTGAACGACTTAAACAATGAGTTCACTAACATTTATAAGTCCAATATTATTAGGATAACATGCGAATGGCAGTCACAGAAGTTGAAGGTGGAACCCCCTCCAAACTACACATGGAGGATCACAAAGATCGATGTAAGTATTACAATCCAACATATCCCTTCGTATTCACCATTATTCAGTTGTAAGTCATACAATTACATTGAACGTGGTATTTCTATTGCAGTACCGAAGGCCATTCAGTGGTTGGGAATGTGGATATTACGTCCTCCTTTTCATGGAAGAGTTTGTGCTCAAGCACACTACTACAGATGTTGTACATGTTTGTCATCAAATTTCAAATGACCCATTAGTTCTTCTTACTTACTAAATACTTTCATGTATTTACTCATTTATTTTTTTAATGCAATAGTTGTTTCCCAAAAAGCAAGGATCACAGAGTGACAAGGAGATATTATTTGTAGCCGAGAGATGGTGTCATAATTGGGTGGACACGTATTCCAAAGATTACAAGACTTCAATGGACATTGAGGAGTTTCTTGAAGTTTTGAAATTCAAATTCTTGAACTTTTTTTCCTTCGATTGATCTGTTGGTTTTTAATTAATTATATTTACAAATTCATATTCATCTTTTTCATTCGTTTTTCACTCCATTCAAAATTTTAATGTGGATTGTTGTTGGCTGTTGTCAAAAACTTCAATCGACGTTGCCCGGGTTTCGATCCGGTTGGGCTGGGAAAAAATTAAATTCAATAATGCAAAAAAAACTAGCAACGATAAAGATCAACCATACTGGTGCAATATCATGGTAATCTAAATCAAAATTATAGCATCACTTTGTGACAGTAAATGCCAGTGCTAGAAATTCAAAACTTTTTCAACTCCAACACCATTCCTATATTGTATCGGTGCTGAAAATATTGGCCAACATAACATAATGATAGAGCACCGGTGTTGTAATTATGGTGCTGTAACTTAATATACAACATTGGTTTTACATTATTGGTGCTTGTAATGAAGGCAAAACACCTCTACACAAATTCTAGCCTCGATTTTGATAACCGGTGCTTACGATTAAGAACCAGTGCTGGAACCTACATTTGCAGCACCGGTTTTACATATCAGTGTCATACTAACTACATTTTAGCACCACCGTACTTAGTCATCGGTTGGCTAGGCTCCAAAATACTGGGGCCATAGGGTCTAGGGACCGGTGCTACATGGGGGTACCCCCAGTAGTATATGAATTGTAGACCAAAAATATGAAAGACATACTCTGAGGCGCTAATTTATGTTTAACATAAGGCCTCAAATACGGTAAAACTCGACAGCCAAATGGATGAAAATTGGAGTAATTAGGCGCAGTACCAAAAATAACAGAGAGTGGAGACTGACCAGATAAAACTGGAGTAGGTAGTTTGTTGATGATGTAGATTGCTGTCAAAAAGTATCATACCAAAATGAATGGTGAAGGTCAAAATGAAAGAGCATCGACACACTTATCTCAGTGATATAACGATGCTTCCTCTCTACGTGACCATTTTGCTCAGGAGTGTGAGGACAAGAAAGCAGGTGATGAATGCCCTCGGACGCAAAATGAGATCGCATGCGATGATTTAAAAACCTGGTTCCACCATCACTCTGATATAATTTAATAGTGGTGGAAAACTGGTTCTCAACAAGTGCTTCAAATTGCATATAAGCCCCCACAAAATCAGACTTTCATTGTAGAGGATATAACCAAGTAAACCGAGAAAAATCATCAATAAAAATGGCATATAACGGTAACCAGAAAAATCATCTAACACATATATATTAGAAAAATGTGTGTTTATATCTCTTAGTTTTTAAATAAAAGTAAATATAATCCCTAGTTTTTTAAAAGCGTAAATATATTTTTGGTCTCACCTAAAAATTTAGTCAAGTTAGAATTGAATGAAATGGCACATCTACCTCTTTTGAATACGTACCTTTCTCTGATATAATTTTGAAATATATGTTTTTATAAGTGCACAAATGTAGCCCCAATTTTTTCAATAGTGCATATATACTCCTGGTCATTCCACAGACACTGACAGACCAGCACCAACCAATCACTGCCTTGACGCTGCCGTAAAACGCCACCGTAACTCAACCTCTCTAGGCGCCATGGGCACTAACAGAGTGTCTCCACTCATATCCATGCATCTCAATTACTTTGTTCACTCACAGACCTCTTGCTATCAAGTAATCTGCTCACTCGCTCACTCGTTGTATCAACCATCACATAAATTCTCATTTCTACACACACATCGCTAAGATTTGGAAAATCAAAGTTCATATAACAGAAGATTTTGTTGTGCAGGTAGAGCCGATGTGGTCTGAATGCAAGAGAAACACGTTGAATGATTGAGTTACTCTGCTAATTCCCTTTTGCCTCGATTATATCATATGTTCACATTCCGTTTTGCAATGTTATTCCATTGTTTCTTGTGCGTGTGTGTGTGTTTTTTTTTACTATTTTCATTGAATAACTAGGTTTTGTTAGAGTACATTTTATATGATACACTGCATCCACTAGCACCCTTAAATGTGATTAGTTTGATTGCAGGTTGCTTTGAAGATTTAGTTGAGAGGTTGTGTTGCGGCTTTGAGCTAATTTATTGCTTTGGAGGTTGAGCTACGACAGCGTCAAGGTGGCGATTGGGTGGTGCTGATTTGTACGGGGAACGACCAGGGGTATACATTCACTTTCAAAACACTAAGAGTTATATTTTTACTCATCAAAGAATTGAGAGGTATAAAAGCACATTTTAAAAATTATATCAAGGCAGGGTACTATAGTTCAAAGGGGCAAATATGTTATTATATTTGTTTCTCAATTGACTAAATTTTTAGATGAGACCAGGGGTGTATTTGTACTTTAAAAATATAAGGGTTATATTTGCACTTATCAAAAAGTTGAGGGGAATAAAACACTTTTTTTCTAGTGAGATTCTGGCAAGGAAGGTTCGCCTAACCAACATCCAACAAAACCTACAATTTACACTTCCTCCTAAAAATAATGATATAATATTTATACATATCTGAGCGCCAGTAAGTTACACTATGTGGTTTAATAATGTCACACTTTCTCCGGTCTTTTAATATTGACACTCAACGCATTTTCTTATAAAAAGTAAAATGGTGGAGATTGTTATGAGAGAGTAAAAAGTAAATTAAATGGAAAAAAAGTCTAAATTTTATCAAAATAGCAAGGTGTCATTATTAAATGACAAAGGGTATTATTAAATGACAAAGGGTGCCCTCTATTTTTAAAGAAAATAAAGTATATCTGCATTGCGGGCCTTTAATTAACTGACATTCATTTCAGACCAACGCAAGTATAGGCCCATATCAATCTGGACTTACAAGTTTTTTTAACCCAAATTGGTAACCAAATCGATATTCCCTTAAATCCAATAAGAAACGTGGAAGCAAAATAGAAATCTTTCATTGCATAATTATTGGCATATTTAGTATTTCATGACGTTCAATAATTATATTTAGTATAATATTTTTACATATAAAATTAATATTAAGAAAATAAATTTTAAAATAAATTTAATAATATATCACATTATATTTTTATTATTACTTTATATGTAAGGCAGACAAAGTCTTGGGAAACACGATCTTTCCATAGACTTATGGAAAGATGAAATTTAATTAAAAAATAAAAGGTAAAAAGTCTTAATTGCAATATTAGTGTGTAACATGTAGTAGTTATAAAGTTTATAACACGATTCATGCAATCCCAAAATTTTATCTTCATGTCTTTTAATTTACACCTTAAACTTTAATTTTTTCGTAACTTACGAAAACATCGTCTTTTAAGAGACCAATTTTTCAAAGTAAAAGTTTATCAATTTTAAAAAAATAAATAGATCAATAATTATAAGACGGGAGTACCTTGTAAAATTTCTATAACGAATTTTTGAAATGAAAAGGGGGAAAAAAATCCATCGCTCGCGCCACCACATCATCGTTCCCAATAGAAATACACTACCACATCATTCTCTCAAATCCCATTGGCTATAACCATCCACGTCATCATCTTCCACACACTTCCAGAATATTGTAACAATTTAATAATATCTTTCATTAAATCTCCATCATCCAGAACCACAAGCTGCACCCCAAACCCTAATGTTTTTCTCATGAATTTCTAACCTTGTAATAAGGACACAATTTTTTGAGAATTTGCTGTTCGTAAGCATCATAAATTGCTCCGAGAATTTGCTCTTCTTTTCTAGAAAATTCTTTAGGATTCGATGGCTATGGGATTGGAGCTGCGATCAAAAATCTGTTTGGGGCTATTTTTGGCTTTGATTGCAGTCCCGTTTCCATCCTCCGCGGCTTCAATCTCCAGTTCAAAAGCCATATCTGTAAGTATTGTCTTCAATTTCTTGTTGGATGTGGTTTGAGATTGAATGTTGACGAATTTGTTTGGTTGTTTTGTAATTGGTTAGGATTTGAGGGATGTGATTGTGAAGGGATTGGGGTTCCAAGCGGAGGATTTCAAAATAACGGGCTTTGATATGAGGGACGCATTGGTGGGAAGATCGGTTGCGTATGAATTTGACGTTGAGATTGATAACAAGGTTCAGCCGTTTAAGCTTTTGGAGGATGTGAATAAATGGGAATTTGTAGATTTGCCCATTTTTCGACCCGACCCGTTGACAGGAAACGGGTTGGTTGAGAAAGGGAAGATGGATTATGAGCTGCCGGTTTTGGCTCCGTTTCAGCTAGCTGGCCCAATGGAGCTCTGGATTCAGGATGCCAAGGACATGAGAATTTCTCTTCCTGTAAGTAGGAGTTTTTTCTTGAAAGAAAATGTGATGATTTAACAACATATTTGATCATATTTTACATGTTTCTTTATTGGTTTATTTTATTGAATGTGCTGTGCAACCACTGAAATCGTAGCACTTACTTATACAACTGAGTAGGTTTTGTAGCATTCTTCTGTTGTATCTTGGATTTTGGCCCTTATGTTTGATTAGGATTTGTTAGTTCATGTTGTTAATGCCATAAATCAAGCAACTAAACTCCAATTTTTATCGTTTTTCATTGTCTAAAAAATTCGATAGAATGATGATATACTCTAATGTTCATTTCTAGACTTGGAATAAAGAAAAACACATTACACTTATAAGTATCAACTGAACTTGATTGTGATATATGATCCATGTAACCGACCTCGCAAAATTGCATGAAGGACTCAGTGATCGAGTTACGACAGAATGTGATTCAGTTTTGAGGGCTATGTTTATGTTTTTGTGTTCATGATCTTACATTTCGATTTTCTTTTATGTAGCATGATGTCGATGCTGGTGTTTTGAAGAAAGTCATCTTGGCCGATGGTGCTGTGGTCACGGTTAAGGGTGCTAGGTCAGTAAGCTTACGCCACCCAGTCGAGCTGCCACTTCCCTTCAACAGGACAAACAATGGCTTCGCCTCAGGTCTTCTGCATCTGGCTGAACGCCTTCGCCATATGTATCGTGCATCCCCAGAGAGCCCCCTCTTATCCCTTCGCATTGTCGGGCCGACTTCTCTCACATCCCCCTCTTCCTCAGCAACTTCATCCAGTAACCGGCTCAAGTTGAAGCGGCTTGCACCCGGCCTCGTGGAGCTATCTTCAGCATCAAAACTGAAACCTGCTGATGGAGATGCCCTCTCCGCCATTGATATGGCCGGAGAGTCAACTGCACTCCTCTCTCCGAATCAGTTCACCACACTATGGCCCGTTGCTTCCCTTAATGGATCGAATGCGAACTTGCTTGGTTTGGAGTCTCTGCTCTCCTCAGTATTGGGTGCAAAAGCCAGCAAGAAGGGCTCGTTTAAGTTGCTGAAGGCCGACGTATCTGCTCAGACTTTCGTCAAGATAGGGTTTGGCATAGAAAAGAAGTTGAAAGAGGGAGATGATACAGTTTCGTGGGATGGTTTTCCGGCGTGGAGAACTAAACCCGAGTATCTGAGAATGCACTTTGAAGTGCTTGCTAAGGTTGATGGAGACAAGGTTGTTCCGGAGAAGATTTTACAGGTTAATCCGGTTATGGTGGAGGATGTTGTTACTCCAAATGTGCTTACGGGCAACATTACGATGACGTCGATTCCTGTTGTTTACCCACCTCAGGATCCATTCTCATTGTAAACTTTTAGAGAATTTAAGTAGAGGAGAATGATTTTCTTGTATAGAACATATCCTATGTTATTGATACCCAAACCCTTAAGCAAAAGATTATAAAAGGGGGTTTGATGGTTCGAACGTTGTAAATATAGTAACGAGTTTCCATCACAGTATACGTAAACATTATTTTTGTTTCTTCCATTGTTTGTGGCTTACAATCAACATATATTTGTACTAACTGAGCACAAGGATCATTTCTTTATGAATGAAACTCCCTTCTGGATGCTCTCTGCTAACTCTTTCTTTGCCTTCTCCAGTCCAGCTCTATCAAAATTCATGAAGGATAATAGTAGGATAACAAACATTTTGAAATTGAAGACAACAATTTATCAAAGGGAAAACACCAATTATACCTCTCATACTCATTCAAGGGTCCGAGTTGATAGACCTCTTCAGCTCCGGTACGACCAAGCCGGACTTTGGTTGCAAAGAATGGAAGCTCTGTGACCTAAGGGACAACGAGATTCTCGTTAAGACAGAGAAGATACAGATGTCCGAATTTAAGGAGCGGATAGAAACCTGGGATGCTACGAAAGAGCATTCTACTACACCAGCATCACCCCTAAGGCCACGCAGGCAAGCGTCTGCGAATTTCACTGCAGCATATGCCTGTAAGAAAGTTATCTTCTCTATGAGCTCTACTCATTTAGCCTGGACTAGGTTTGTAGCTTTGAAGAAGTTCGGAACTTACCATTGAAAGAGTTGCAGAGCCGGCCCCTGCCTTTGCCTGAACGACTTCTGTTCCACCATCCTGAATGCGCTTTGTCAGGTACTCAGTTTCCTCGGGTGTAAAGGAGCATGGAGGCTTAACCTGCAGAATCCAATGTAAAAAGAATCTCTCCAAACAAGTTTGAAATTTATAGAATAAATAATAATGCCTAACCTGTGAGAGAAGAGGCAAAATAGTCACTCCAGCATGACCTCCAACCACAGGAACATCAACTTCCCTTGGATCAAGTCCCAAAACTTCTGCCTGTAAGAATTATAGGGCAGAACAAAATTTCTTTACCATGATTAACTAAACAGTAACAATCAAGCCCTCAATTCCAAAGCAGATATATGGATTATAAATCGCAGTCGTGTTCTACCAGAAACCTATTGTATCTTCCATAGTCATACATATGTTCACAGTCTTCTTCAGTAATAGCGTTTCTTTCATTTTCATCACAAGTTAGTTACTACTGAGGCCCCTTCTTTTCGTCTGAACTGAACTTAACTAAAACTAAACACAGTAAAGTATAGTAATAATAAACCTGAATTAAGTTAAAAATTCATCAAAAACAAAATTAACTTAACTAAACATTTTATCAAACCCTTGATAATCGAGATATGGACATACCACGAAAGTGTTAGCCCTAACAACATCAAGCATGGTGACTCCCAAAAGCTTCTTAGGATCATAAGTCCCAGCTTTCTTGAAAACCTCCGCCGCGATCGGGACAGTAGAGTTCACCGGATTGCTGATCAAGTTCACAATCGCATTAGGACAGGCCTTCACAATTCCTTCACACAGAGTCCTCACAATTCCAGCATTGATATTGAAGAGATCGTCTCTAGTCATCCCCGGCTTCCTTGGGACGCCAGCCGGTATGATCACGAGCTCCATTCCGGTAAGCGCCGCCTCGAGCTGCGGCGCTCCGAGAAAGCCTCTGACCTAAATCCCCAAATTCATCACTCAATTCGAAATCCAAACGTCAATTGTGAAAACTGAATCTGCAAAGGATGAAACGAATACAATATTCGTACCACGGCGCCGGTGTCCATGTGGCTGATGTCGGCGGTGACTCCGGGGGCGTTTACGACGTCGTATAGGTGAAGAACGGAGACTAACGGATTCATCTTCATCAACATGGCGAGAGGCTGTCCGATGCCTCCGGCAGCTCCGAGGATCGCAACTTTGAATCCTGATGAACCTCCTTTTGCTCTGCAGTTCGTTTTCTCCAACATCGGATTCTCCTCCATCTTCAAAACAATATCAACATGTTTCATGATTCTCATCATCATGAACAACGATAGAAAGTCTCGATTCCATTTCCATACGCATGAATCCATGTAAGCAAATTAACAAACGTCGAATAAGAAAACATTAGCGTACCTGAGAATTGGACGGATGAAGGTGTGCGGAGAGTCGAGCAATACGTTGCATAGCTTCCATGTTTGAGTGTGGAGTGGAGTTGCAGTGTGTGACTGTGTGTTTTGGGTTTTAAGCCAATTTTTTTTTTGAATTGCGGTTGTGGATAAATAAAGAAGAGTAACGGAATTATGAAATTGAGAAATTTGTGTTTTTTTTTTTGTTTTTTTTTTTTTGTGGAATGGGATTTTGGAGGCTTTATCTTTACACTATCTGTTATCTGTGGTTTACAGGAGTTTTGTGCTCTTTTGGATGTTTGTGAGTTTCTGGAAAATAATGGGCTGATAGCTCAAACTTTGAAAAGAAAAATTACATGGGCCCAAACATAAACTGATATTAGTTGGACTACATCGCACAAGACCAGATTAAAATTCATCTCTAACGCAAGAGGTTAAAGTCATTTGTCATGCCATATTGAAACTATCAACTCACAAAAACATCTTCAATGTAAGGATCATAGAAAGCATTTACATCACGTGACACACTTTCTTTAGAGGGAGAAAGTAATAGAGGTTAAAAAATATGTATACGTCTAACTAAAATTTTGTTCAATCAATGATTGACACGTCATACTGAAACTATAACTGTGACGATAGGATTGGAGAATAGAGATGAAAACAGTGATTCTCGCACTGGAGCATATCGTGATTCTGTCGCGATCGTTGGCATTAACTTTGCTAGCAATGCAAAGATTATTCATGGGAGCTCAAGATCAGAGTTGGGCGTGATAGAGCTAGAGGGTGGGTGGGGCTGGTGGCGACGACTGACGAGTTGGGGTGGTAACATATCGGTTGGGTTGACAAGGTATGGGAGGCGGGGACAAGTGGATGGTCTTTTTTAATGGTAATTCGATGGTAGTCTCGCAGCTGTCTGGTGGTGTTGCTGGCAACGATGGTGCCAACAGTGGTGACGGAAAGAATGAAAAAAATAAGATTATATTTTAGTGTTATATATATTAGGGTGTAAACTAGTAAAATACATGATGTAATTTGAAAACGTTTTTAAGATTTCACACACCCACCGTACACTTCTTTGTTAACCAACTTTCAAATCAACCAAAATTATTCACACGGCACCATATTAATATTCAAAAAGATTATTATGCACACGTGATGGTATCCCCGGTGTGATATAATTTGCCCGTGTACTGGGACTATTAAAGAAAGACATGGATGCTACATTATCATCACATTATTAAAGAAATATGGTTGACCATATATTTATTTATATATAAAATGACAAATAGAAAGTTGATATTGAGAAACTACTTATTACGATGAATTGAACAATATCATATATAATATAATAGTAATATTCATATATCTATTCAAATATGTGGTTAAACTTTGATTGAAAATAGTATCAAAAAATTAAGAGTGTAAATTCAGATGAGACGGATGGAGCAGATGATTTGGTGTTTAGTCGACAAGAATGGCATTAGGTACAATATGAAGAAGACGGAAAGAATCCAGCCATGTTTAGCTCCTTTGGCGGTGGGTGGGAGTGGGATGCGCTTCATATTTAAATACCCAACCACAAAATCCACATGATTCTGATTTGAATTTTATTAGTGCTTCCATTAGTCTTCACAGAGTGCATTTCCTTTTGTCCAATCTGTTGGAAAATGATTGTAAAACAAGTTGAATTTCGTCAACTTTTGGGCTTCGTTTTTGAGTTGGGTTCGAACTGAATTAGAGTCAGTGGGTGTCGTTTTTGGATTCTCCTCTGCGAGTACTATAAAATCGACTGTTTAAACTCTCAAAACGGATAAAGGGTGAATGAGATATGGATGCTCAAAGAGTCACTCTGAGAATGGAAACTTAGGCGGAAATTCATCCGTACGTACTAAGTATTCTGTAATATTTTGACTGTCTAAAATGCGTTTGGATTGCGTGGAAGTCTCCAGAAAGCCCAAACCGCGTAACAAATATTCTAAGAATCACGTGTGGAATATCTGAGATTTGATACGCGGTTAATCATGATAAGGAATATGATATTCTTATCTTTCCAGAATCTATTCAAATATTTGTAAAATATTTGGTGGTTAGAGAATATTTTCTCTGATTACGGAAATCAGATCTTCCACGTATCTTTTCATATGGATTATTAGACGTCTATAAATAGAGCATTTATGTCAGACAGAAACTCGCACCATTCTCAAGTTCCTCCCTACTTCTAAACTTGAGTCTTATCTTCTTACTCTGTCTTTGTCGGTGATAGTCCTTCGGGCTTTGTGTGACTCCGAGGTAATTTTACTTGTTAAATTACCTTCGATGGTTTAATCCTAGGGAACGATGTCCACGACGGGACTCATTCGTTTCAAGGACATCGAGTGTACTCGTGACTCCATCAATATGTGATATATGTGATTGCTTGAAACGTGATTAACTCCATCAATATGTGATATATGTGATTGCTTGAAACGTGATTATTAATTGTACGTGTGAATAATTAGTAATATTTGATTATTCATTAGCAATATTTCATTAATGTTACTGATGTTAAATTGTTCATTAGTAATATTCCAAATTTGTTACTGATGTTAAATTGTTTGCATACTTCCGACATGTTTGTTTTCAATATACAATCAACAGTCTTGAAACGAATGATATTTGTTGGGTTATATTGAGAAAAAAATTTTTTTAAAAAAAATATAAAAAATTTTACACGTCATATATATTAATGCTTATGCGAATTATATGCCTTGTGTGGATATACATACATGTCAAATGTGCAATACATGTCGTATGCAAATTATATGCATGTGCAATACATGTCGTACGCAAATATGCAATACATGTCGTATGCGAATTATATGTCTAGTGTGGATTAACAGTATATATGTAGTATACTTCGTAAGTAATTAGAATTTTCGAAATTTATGTTTCCTTACGTGATTAGATGGTTAATCTGCCTTACATTACCATATTTTTGCATGGTTCGCATACGCATGCGTAAGGTTCTACATTACTTGCATGATTTAATATAATCCATATATGTGACTTCATGCTTTATGCAAATTGTAAGATTGGAAAGACATGCATGCTACTAATATGCATGTGGTTTTGCAAGTCTGCGAAAATATTTGATTGCATGCTTTATGGAAATTGTATACATGCTAAGTAATTGGTTTTGGTTGTTTACAACAGAACCATGTCGAGCGATGAGACTATCCATGGGGCGACGCCTCTTGTGACTGTTCAGGCTAAGACTACCCCAGGGGTGACACCTCTTATAGCTGTTCCTCATGCTGAGAAACCCGAAAAGTTCAATAATGGTATGAACTTCAAGATGTGGCAACAGAAGATGCTCTTCTACTTGTCCACTATGGGTTTGGAACGTTACGTTCATGAAGATCGTCCCGTTGTGGATGAGAAAAGCGCTAAGGAAGTCCAAAATGATGCGGTGGAATGGAACTCTAAGGAGTATATCTGTCGCAACCTAATTTTGAATAGCCTTCACGAAGCCATTTGGAGTGTGTATCAAGTGAAAGAGCCTTCTAAGGTGCTGTGGGAAACTCTTGACCAAGAGTACAGGGGTGAGGAGGTTGGATCCAAGAAGTGGGTCGTCGGCAAGTTCCTCGACTACAAGATGGTTGATGCCAAGTATGTGGTCAGTCAAGCTCAAGAGCTTCAAATGATGATCAATGAGCTGATAGCCGAGAAGATGACAATGTGTGAGACTCTCCAAGTCTATTGCATCATCGAGAAGCTGCCTCCAAGTTGGAAGGACTTCAAGAGTTATCTGAAACACAAGCGAAAGGTGATGACCATGAGGGATCTGATGCAAAAGCTTCGTGTTGAGGAGGATAACCGCATCTCTGAAAAGAGGATGAATGGATATGTGCCTGTGGCAAGGGCCAATCTCGTGGAGGTTGGTGGGAGCTCCAAGTCAAAGAAGGCCAAGGCAAAGAAGGGATCCAAGTTAGGAGCTAAGGGTGGAGTTTCGAAGAAGTCGAAGTTCACTGGAAAGTGCTACAATTGCAACCTCGTTGGCCATAAGTCCTCTGAATGTAGGAAGCCAAGGAATGCCAAGAACGAGGCCAATATGGTTGAAAATCTTGCACTAGATGTGAATAACATCGATTTGTGTGCTGTGATTTCTGAAGTCAACATGGTGGACTCCAATCCAAAGGAATGGTGGATTGATACTGGTGCTACTAAGCACATTTGCTCTGTCAAGGAAGTGTTCTCAAACTTCAAGGCAATTGAAGATGGAGAGACCATCTACATGGGCAACTCTGCAACTTCTATGGTGAAAGGACGTGGCACAGTGGTACTGAAGATGACGTCTGGGAAGGAGTTGACTTTGAAGAATGTTTTGTATGTGCCAGACATTCGCAAGAACCTTGTGTCCGGTTCTATGTTGATCAAGCATGGCTTTAAGCTAGTGTTTGAGTCTGATAAGTTAGTCTTGTCAAAGCAAGGTATGTTTGTAGGCAAAGGTTATGAGCTAGATGGTATGTTCAAGTTGAACACCATGGTTGTACCTCCTAAGAAAGATGAAATGAATGCTTCTTCTTCTGCTTACATGATTGAGTCTTCCAATTTATGGCATGGTAGACTAGGACACGTTAATTATGATTCGATAAGAAGATTAATTAAAATGGAAAACATACCTAACATGGAAATTGATGCAAATCATAAATGTGAAACTTGTGTTGAAGCTAAGATGACTCGAACGTCTTTCAAACAAGTTAAACGAAACACGAAACCTCTTGAGTTGATACATACTGATATCTGTGATCTCAAGTTCGTGCAAACAAGAGGAGGTAACAAGTATTTCATCACTTTCGTGGATGATTGTACGAAATACTATTATGTGTACTTGCTGAAAAGCAAAGATGAGGCAATTGAGAAATTTGTTCTCTACAAAACAGAAGTTGAAAATCAACTTGATAAGAAGATCAAGGTGATTAGAAGTGACCGTGGAGGTGAATATGTAGAGCCATTTAGGGACCATTGTTCTAAACATGGCATTATTCACGAGGTCACTGCCCCCTACTCGCCTCAATCTAATGGTGTGGCTGAACGTAAAAATCGCACTCTTAAAGAGATGATGAATGCGATGTTGATAAGTTCTGGGTTGCCACAGAGCATGTGGGGGGAGGCTATTTTGACAGCCAATTATCTTTTGAATAAGATACCCCGTAAGGATGAGAAAGCAACTCCTCATGAGCTGTGGAAAGGCACGAAGCCATCCTTTACGTACTTGCGAATGTGGGGGTGCCTTGCGAAGGTATTAATCCCACCCCCCAAGAAGTTAAAGATTGGACCTAAAACGGTTGACTGTATCTTTATAGGATATGCACATGAGAGTAGTGCTTATCGCTTCCTTGTACATGAATCTCATCATCCAGAGATTCACAAGAACACAATCATGGAATCAAGAAATGCAAATTTCTTTGAGGATGTGTTCCCTGCCAAGGAAAGGTCTGAATCGTCGAAGAGGACCGTTGAGTCACTAGACGAAGGCGTAGTACTTCCGGACGATCTCGAGGATCAAGAGGAGGAAGTGGATGAACCTAGACGAAGTAAACGGATTAGAACCGAAAAATCATTTGGTCCTGATTATCTAACGTTTATGCTTGAAAGTGAGCCACAAAGTTATAAAGAAGCTGTGAATTCGTCTGAGGGGCCTATGTGGAAAGAAGCGATTAAAAGTGAAATCGACTCGATTCTATTTAATCATACTTGGGAGCTAGTGGACTTACCTCCGAGGTGTAAACCACTGGGCTACAAATGGATCTTCAAGAAGAAGATGAGAGTAGATGGCTCGATTGACAAGTATAAAGCAAGACTTGTAATCAAAGGTTATAGACAAAAGGAAGGTCTTGACTACTTTGATACTTATTCTCCAGTCACGAGAATAAGTTCCATTAGAATGATACTTGCTATCGCCGCGTTGCGTAAGCTTGAGGTTCATCAAATGGATGTGAAGACTGCCTTCTTGAATGGAGATTTAGAGGAAGAAATCTACATGGAGCAACCTGAGGGGTTTACGGCTCCCGGTCAAGGAGGAAAAGTCTGCAAGTTGGTGAAATCATTGTATGGTCTCAAACAAGCACCAAAGCAATGGCATGAGAAGTTTGACCATATCGTCCTTGCCAATGGTTTCAAAATCAATGAGTGTGATAAGTGCATCTACGTGAAAGACACGGAAAAGGGATATGTAATCCTATGTTTATATGTAGATGACTTGCTCATTGTGGGTAGTAATGAAAAGATGATCAAATCTACCAAGGACATGTTGAATTCTCGTTTTGACATGAAGGATATGGGACTGGCGGATGTGATCTTGGGAATAAAGATCATCCGAAGCTCTGATGGTATCACATTAACCCAGTCCCATTATGTAGAAACAATCCTTGAGAAATTCAACAAGAATGACTTAGAGGTGGCGATGACTCCAATAGATCCAAATTTGCATCTACGAAAGAACAAATTGGAGGCTATTAATCAGGTGGAGTACTCGAGAGTCATTGGGAGTCTGATGTACTTGATGAGTTGTACTAGACCAGACATTGCCTACACTGTAAGTAGGTTGAGTAGATACACGAGTAATCCCAGTATGACTCACTGGAAAGCAATAACTAGAGTATTGAGATATCTACGTTTCACTCGTGATTATGGTCTACATTATTCGAGTTATCCAGCTGTAGTTGAAGGATACAGTGATGCAAACTGGATACACGATATAAAGGATCTGAAATCCACTAGTGGGTATGTATTTACACTAGGTGGAGGAGCAGTCTCGTGGAAGTCCTCTAAACAAACGGTTATTACTCGATCCACAATGGAATCCGAGTTTGTTGCCTTAGACAAGGCAGGTGAGGAGGCCGAATGGCTCCTTCAATTCGTAGAGGACATTCCTAGATGGCCGAAGCCTGTGCCAGCCATATGTATACATTGTGATAGTGTATCTGCTATTGGAAAGGCTCAGAATATGCTCTATAATGGAAAGTCTCGTCATATTCGACGGAGACATAGTTCTATAAGACAACTTCTCTCAACTGGAGTGATCACAATTGACTATGTAAGGTCTAAGGACAACATAGCTGATCCCTTGACTAAGGGGTTGAATCGAGAGGTAGTTGAAACATCATCGAGAGGAATGGGACTGAAGTCCATTAAATGATGGGTTACGTACGTGGACACCCAACCTATGTGACTGGAGATCCCAAGATCTAGGTTCAAAGGGACAACTAAACTGCAAAGACCCATCACGATCACTGTGGGTGGTTCATACCTCCTGTCTTATTTCCTATGATGAAGAAACGGTGAAGTGAGTGGAGGTTAAGCATTTAATTGCTTTTAATGATTCACGGCATCGAGTGTATGATACTCGAAAGAGCGCAATAGTTTACGGAACTGCTCTTACGCTAAGAATCACCTATGTAAGAGAGAAGTGTGGCCGCTTCGAAAGGGTATTGTTGGGACGCAATTCCTTAGAAACCTTACAGAACTAGGCGTGTGCCATGGCCTGATTAATGGACACAACCGAGGAAAGCACAATGGCTAGGAAAGATGTCTGTGGGAAGTGCATTGTCGTTCACACAAGCGGTCGGGGAAGTTCAAGGACATCGCGTCTACTTCCTAACCAGTGGGCTAAGTGTACTCTCTCAAGGGAAAGTTCAAAGGGTGACACCTACTTATCCTATGCAACATCTATGCCGTCGAAATGAATCTATCACCAAGTCAAACTCCGTGTCTGGCGTGATTGATCTGATTCCACATCAATATCTATTCATGTGGGGGATTGTTGGAAAATGATTGTGAAACAAGTTGAATTTCGTCAACTTTTGGGCTTCGTTTTTGAGTTGGGTTCGAACTGAATTAGAGTCAGTGGGTGTCGTTTTTGGATTCTCCTCTGCGAGTACTATAAAATCGACTGTTTAAACTCTCAAAACGGATAAAGGGTGAATGAGATATGGATGCTCAAAGAGTCACTCTGAGAATGGAAACTTAGGCGGAAATTCATCCGTACGTACTAAGTATTCTGTAATATTTTGACTGTCTAAAATGCGTTTGGATCGCGTGGAAGTCTCCAGAAAGCCCAAACCGCGTAACAAATATTCTAAGAATCACGTGTGGAATATCTGAGATTTGATACGCGGTTAATCATGATAAGGAATATGATATTCTTATCTTTCCAGAATCTATTCAAATATTTGTAAAATATTTGGTGGTTAGAGAATATTTTCTCTGATTACGGAAATCAGATCTTCCACGTATCTTTTCATATGGATTATTAGACGTCTATAAATAGAGCATTTATGTCAGACAGAAACTCGCACCATTCTCAAGTTCCTCCCTACTTCTAAACTTGAGTCTTATCTTCTTACTCTGTCTTTGTCGGTGATAGTCCTTCGGGCTTTGTGTGACTCCGAGGTAATTTTACTTGTTAAATTACCTTCGATGGTTTTATCCTAGGGAACGATGTCCACGACGGGACTCATTCGTTTCAAGGACAGCGAGTGTACTCGTGACTCCATCAATATGTGATATATGTGATTGCTTGAAACGTGATTATTAATTGTACGTGTGAATAATTAGTAATATTTGATTATTCATTAGCAATATTTCATTAATGTTACTGATGTTAAATTGTTCATTAGTAATATTCCAAATTTGTTACTGATGTTAAATTGTTTGCATACTTCCGACATGTTTGTTTTCAATATACAATCAACACAATCTTTCCAGAACGTAATTACAAACGCTTGAGTTAGAGGGTTTCACTTAAACTTACGGTGAGGTGAAATATTTAAATACAATTATTTTAATATGGGAGTTGATACGGGATATTTTCTACATTTTTAAAAGTTTACTTATTTCTTTGTCTCGGAATCCGTATGGTGAGGCAGTCTCAATGAGCCGAAGGTAATTACCCATGAATTTTGTTTACGTACATACTCCAGGTTTTCCGATAGAAGATTAAAGTTGACTTGGGAAAAAACATCTTCCTATTAATAGGGAAATATGGAGTTTAATTAGAATAATAAAAAGGTAAAATATTTTAGTTGAAATATTAAAAAATTATTATGCAATGTGCAGTAGCTATAAATTTTATGATCCGATTAATATGCTACCCAAAAATTTTATCTTGATTTCTTCTAATTTGCAGTTTAAACATTGATCTTTCCAGTTGTTATCCTCTCTCTCTAGGGTTTAACAAAAAAACTTACGCAGCCTCTCTCTAATCTTGGAGCCACTCCTTCAATCTTTTTTCCCTCATCTTGGCAAAAGGCGATCAATCCGCTCGCCCTCAGCGGCTCATACCAGCCCACACCCAGGCCATCGTATGAGAGGTAAATCACGGTAGCCCAGCACCAGGACCCATGAGGGGAGATGGCGAACAACATTTTATTTTTATTTTTGTTATTCAATAAGTGTGAGATTTATCTTCAATTTTTCCCCATCAGATTAGTTTTGTTCTTCAATATGATCGATTAGATCGTTGTGCTCACGATGATAACTCGATTTAGTTGTTCTCGTTGATGTATTGTTCTCGATTTGGTTGTTCAGATCGTGTGTTCGCAATTTTATTTGTAGTTTTATTTTTGGGTTTCCATCAAGTTGGGTTCACCAGATCTGTGTTTTTTAAGGTGTTTACAGTTTGGACAACATAGATTGTGGTTTGATCAAGTGGTGTTACAGTTGTGGAAGATCCATCTTTGGCGCAGTGATATTGATGCGTGGTACACTCCTCTCTGCCAAGTAGTCATAATTTTTGCGGGAAGCCAATTAATATCCTAGAGCATTTTTTTATTGAATCTCTAATATGTAATAGTACAGACAATCAGTTTGGCTGGCATGTAATTTGAATATCCTTGCAATATATTAGTTATTGCTAGAGTCTAGTTAGGTAAGATGTCAATTCCACTTATTTTAATTGCCGCTGGACATTTTTTCCAGCATCTTGGAATGAATAAATTTTCAAAAAAAATATATATTGATCTTTCCATGGATTATGGAAAGACCTGTTTTCAAGAGATTGACTCTCAATATTATTATTAAATTAGTAAAAATCAATTTGAAGTGGGGTGAATCAAATTAAGTTGAATTAAATTGCAAATAAATTTGGAATAACATACTTGAAGGACTAAATCCCACCTCAAACCAAAATTTTGGGGGACAAAGTATCACTTGTAACAACATGATCTCTTTCATGTGTATAAATGTGATTCGAACTTTGATCTGAATTTCACATTTTTATTACAAATGAAGCTGTTATTTTATTTTTATTATTCTTTTTAATTTTGAATATTTTTATGCATGACCACAGATATCAAGTCCGCCATGTTCCTCAAATTTCTTATGCATGCATGATAATAAAGTCACAATTCTAGAAATTTTCTACTTTTCGTGTTATTATAAGTAGTCATTTCGTGACTAAAAAATGAAAAGACAAAAGGAAGTGTCTCAAAGTTCAACTGGAAAGGTGATACTCAAAACTTAATGAATTGATTGATAGTGGGATTGGACCAAGAATTAATTGGTACTCTAATTATTGCATTCTTAATGCATGGAAAGTTTGTCATTATTCGTTAATTATTATCTCCTTCAAAGTATTTCAAAGGCAACTGCAAGTTCGTCTTTTGAAATAGGATTTTTTTTTAAATAATTGAGGTTTAAAGTGTAAATTAAAATAAATGAAGATAAAATTTTTATGGTATATGAATCAGATTATAAATTTTATAACTACTATATATTGCTTAATAAATTTTAATATTGCAACTGAGACTTTTTACGTTTTATTATTTTAATTAAACTTCATCTTTTCATAGGGTTATGGAAAGGTGATTTTTCCCAAAACTTTGCCGTCAACTTCGACTTTATTTAGATGAGGCCGGTAGAGAAAGCAAAAGGGGAAAAAAATTAGTAGGAGAAAAAGCTATTCCTCGGTCTCTTTAGTAATTTCACTTTACTTTTATGAAAAGTATATAAATAATTGAGTCCGTCTCTTGAAAGACGGTCTTTCCATAAGTTATGGAAAGACCAAGGTTTAAAGTGTAAATTAGAAGAAATTAAGATAAAATTTTCGGGTTGCATGAACCGGGTTATAAATTTTATAACTACTACATGTTTCATACTAAAACTTTAATATTGCAACTAAGACCTTTTACCTTTTATTATTCTAATCAAACCCCGTCTTTCCATAAGCTTATGAAAAGACCGTCTTTCCCTAAGCTTATGAAAAGACCGTCTTTCCCAAGACTTTGCCTAAATAATTTTAATTGAACAAGTTTATTAAATAGCGGAAGTGATCAGGGAGTATATTGTTAATATATGAGTATATAATAAACGGGTTAAGGTTATAAACATTATTATGTGCTACTATACTACTATAGAAAGTAGAAACAATATCGTGATCTTAACTTTGTTGTTCTCAAGGGTCTAACAGTTTAAATCCTTTTTCTTTTATTTCAAAGTTTAAAGAAGGCCTTAATTAACTCATGTGCTTGGTAATTGAAATGAATTCTCCTTCCATTTTTCTAATAATGACTCACTTGTTTTAATATTTTTTTATTGGGACATATATCAATATAACAATGAGTGCGTCTCTTGAAAGACGGTCTTTTCATAAGTCATGGAAAGACCAAGGTTTAAAGTGTAAATTAGAAGAAATTAAGATAAAATTTTCGGGTTGCATGAACCGGGTTATAAATTTTATAACTACTACATGTTGCATACTAAATTTTTAATGTTGCAACTAAGACCTTTTATCTTTTATTATTCGAATTAAACCCCGTCTTTCCATAAGCATATGGAAAGACCGTCTTTCCCAAGACTTTGCCTATAACAATACCTAATTGAATAAGTGTCAATATAACTATCCGATAATTTTTAATGCAAAAACAATCATAACTAGTTGATGAGAGTGCCAACATAACCCTAAAACACCATTTCCATCATTGGCCGCACATAAAATGACTAAAGTGCTCTTTGACCAAAAAGTGTTAAGATACCTTTGTCCTCATACCACCACCTCCGCCAGCTTATCGCCACCACCACCCCCGCCACCACTACCACCCTTCTAGCTAGCCCCACCACCACTGTGAAACCCTATCCCACAGCCACCACTAGCCCGTTGCTCGACGCCCAGTCACAACCACTGAAATCCTAGCACCACCACCTTGCCACTCGATGCCCAACCCCTGCCACCAAAGCCCTAGCCCCACCATCCAGCCAATATTGTTTTACTATATGAATTGAATTGAATTGAACTGATTTGAACTGAACTGAAATGCAGATAGACTCTGAAGAACAGGGTCTCACTGTTGGATGACGTTATTTTATAATTAATGTAATAAATGGGATAATTATGTTAACTTTTATTTTAGAGAAAAGTGTATATATGACCCTATATAATTGAAGAAAGTGTAGATATAACCCCGCGCTAATCGAAAGTGTAAATATAACCCTATCCATTCAGGTTATGTGCAAATATAACATTTTCAGCCAGTTGGAGGCCGGAATACACTGAAATGACTATTTTTCCCCTCTGTAAAAAATAAAAATATAAAAAACATTGATTCATCTCATCTTCATCTCTTCTTCTTCTTCTGATTCTCTTATTCATCTGATCAAATCTCTTCTTCTTCTGATGACATAATTCTCCTTCGATCGATTCTCGCCACCATTCATACCACTTCGCCGTCTTCATCTCCGATCCATTCATACTGCCTCGCCACCGAAGTTTGCCCGATGGTTCAGAAACTCTGGCGTTTGGCTGATCGGCGCTGGGGTGTTCAATCGGCAGGGACAACTAGGGTTTTCGTTGGTGGGGGAGGGGATAGGGTTTTCGTTGTTCAATCAGTGATGAGGATGAGGGGACATGGTTTTCGTCGGTGAAGGAGGTCAGTGGTGAGGAGGGGATGGGATTTTCGTTGGTGGCGAGGTGGGCGAGCGGTGAGGGTGTGGCGAGCGAGCGTTGTGGCGAGCTTGATGATGAGGCGGGCGAGCTTGGTGATGAGGCGGGCGAGCTTGGTGATGAGGCAGGCAGCTTGGTAGCGGTGTTGAGCCAAGTAGTGGCGGTGCTGGATGAGCCAGGTGGTGGCGGGGCTGGTTGAGCCAAGTGGTGGCAGGAGTGGCTGAGCTAGGTGGTGGCGGAGCTGGCTGAGCCAGGTGGTGGCAGGACTGGCTGAGCCAGGTGGTGGCGGAGCTGGCTGAGCCAGGTGGTGGCAGGGCTGGTTGCTGGTGGTTGTGACTGGGGTGGAAGGTAGTGGATGGGCGGGGCTAAGTAGTGGTGGTGGGACGACGACGGCAAGCTGGTGGTGGTGGAACAGTGGCTATGGTGGCAGCAAAGGGCAATTTTGTATTTTAATTTTTGTATTAGGTTAGAAGGGCAATTTGGTCATTTTTGGTGGATCAATGGCCGAAAATGGCCAGTCAGTGCCGGAATAATGGCTTTAGGGTTATATTTGCACTAAAAAAATTGATGGTTATATTTGCACTTTCCTCAACATATAGAGTTATATCTACATATTACCCTTATTTTTACAACAAAATCCTATAAAAAAATTTAAAATTAAATAGTATTAAACAATATTTATCATAATTAATTTAATCATTAGTGTGATCTAATCTTCAATATCTAGGCTTTAGTGATATAACTCACTTTGCTTCCCCAATTTAGACTTTAGAGTTGTAATTCACTTTGCTTCCCCAATTTACTAAGGAGATTGGTATTAGTTGCTGTCTAAAGATAGGGAGAAGGTGAAGAGAAGATGGGAGGTTGAGACGTAAATAGTCAAAGAAGTAGGCTATGGGGGGCAAAGCATTAACAACCCAGTCGTGCAATGTTTCCACGTTCTTCCATTTCTCCATGTTTCCGTTTAGGCCAAACAGGACCCAAACCGCCATGATTGTTACGTTTGCTGCCTTCACGAAACACCCAAACCGCCCTTTTTGTAAAACCTACTCAATAGTCAGATTTGTTTTCATTCTATCAAGTCACCTCATTTTAGGGTTTCGTACCATTTAACTGTTTATTTAGTTATAATTTTTTAGTTTAGATCATAAAATTAAATTAATGTACAAGTATAAATATTATTGTATGATACCTTGTTATATTCATTATAATATTTTTTTAAAAAAAATTATATTTCCACAAATTTTAATTATCCTCAATAAAATATATTAAATATCAAATATTTTTTAAATCAACTGTTGAAATTAGTTCGAAATGGAACTGAGGGAGTGAGACTTTTATATGGACATATATGCTTAGAGATGTGATAGGAAAAAAAATGAAGATTTGAATGATCTGATCAAATTTTAACTCAAATAAGGAAATAGTCTAAATGAAAACATGAAACAGAACATGCGAAAATGAAAACTAGAAACTTTGCCCTGGTACCAGATCGGGCGGTAGTAAAAAAAAAGTTAAAACCATAATTAAGTTATTGTAAAAATAAATTTTCAAATTAAGATTGTAAGATTTTACGATAAAATCATTATTTTTATTTAAAATTATATAATTGTAAGATTTAGATTTAAAAAATATCAATAGGGCTAATAGTTAGTGATTGGTGCAACACCGCAAGCCCTTTTGAGTCAACTGCGGTTTTCCACTGGAAGCTGGACGGCTATTGGATTTTGTTCATTACTTCTACTGGACAGCTGCCCCCCTGCCATCTACTCGTCTAGATCATCAATCTTTTTTTCTGTTGCGCTACAATATAAAAGCTGACATAATTAGATGAGTGGAATGACGAAATAATTAACAAACAAATGGAATTTTATTTATTCATTTCATAAAAGGGGCATGCTATAAATTTACTTGGTATTTTGAACTCCCCAGATCCAAAGAATTAAGACAGGTTTTGCAACAGTTGAATACGCTATTAATAATTAAACAAACAATTTTGTTACTTAATTTATTGGGATGGATGAAAATATTATAAGCGGCCATCAGTTTGGCAAAGATTTTGTTTATAAGCTAAGCATTTTAATTGTTCGGTAAAGAGGTAAATTATTTTAAACGTAGGAGTTATTTTGAGGAAAAAAAGTATAATTTGAAAATTTTAAATACTTTTAAAATACATGGTTTTTGAAAACATAAAGATCATGAATGCTCAGATTGCAAAGAAAAATTTAAAATTACGAATCATTAGGAGGTATGGGAAATAAAAACCCTTCATTTCTCTCTTGTCGCCGCAGCCTTCCTTCCAAAAAGCTTCACCTTTTTCTTGAATCTTCTTTATTCCATGGGAAGATGAGGAAACAGTAATTTATTTTAATTTATGTTTTTATTATTAAAAACATAAGAATAAATAACCTAATAATTATGGGATGGAGGGTGTAGTAAGATAGATTTAACCATATTTTATTTTAATTTACATAAAAGTGTATTTACACAACAAGATGTTAGTGACACAGAAATGCAGAATGAAACTTGAAAGCAGGAAAACAGGACAAAAGGCCATAATAAATTATTAATTCAGTTTTTCCTTTTCTGTTCAATGATTATGTAATCTTTGACTAGAACTGTGTACCTATGAATCAGAGCACAGAATTTTGAGTCGGCCAAAACATTTCCGAACGAATTCGAAACGCAACAATCACAGTGAAAAAAAAAGTAACAAAATCCCCATTAAACACTCTTTCTAGTATTCCTTCCCAACCTCGTGCTGAATGTAGCAACCTTCTTCCCCGCCAACATGGCCGGAATCCCCACCTTCCGGCGCCGGAATTTCCCGCTTCTCCTCCTCATCCTCTCCTCCATCCTCCCCTTCTGCCGGAGCGACGAACTTCGCCTTCTTCTGCAGCTCAAATCCGCCCTCAGCAACTCGTCATCCCCATCCCCTGTTTTCGACACCTGGACAGAGCAAAACCCGCCATGCAAATTCACCGGAATTCACTGTGATACCTTCCAGAAAGTTCAAGAAATCAACCTCTCCGAGCAGAACTTATCCGGCCAGGTTCCGTTCGACGTCATATGCTCGCTGAAATCCCTACAGAAGCTCGCTCTCGGCTCCAACTCTCTGTACGGTGGCATCAGCGATCATCTGTCCAACTGCTCCGGTCTCCGGTTTCTTGATTTGAGCGGGAATTATTTCTCCGGAGAGGTTCCTGATTTGTCACCTCTCGGAAAACTGGAGTCCCTGGAGCTGAATTCCAGTGGGATCTCTGGGAATTTCCCATGGGATTCGTTGCGGAATTCGACGAATCTCCGGTTTTTGAGCATTGGAGATAACCAGTTTGAGAAAACTCCTTTTCCAATGGTGCTTCTGAAGCTGCAGAAATTGTACTGGATTTATCTGACCAATTGTAGCATTGAAGGGGAGATTCCTGAGGGAATTGGGAATCTCACACTTCTTGAGAATCTCGAGCTTTCTTACAATTATCTCTCTGGAAAAATCCCAAATGGAATCACAAAGCTTAAGAAACTCACACAGCTCGAGCTCTATACTAATGGTTTTTCTGGAGAGATCCCAAAAGGGTTCGGGAATCTAACCAGCCTTGTGAATTTCGACGCTTCGACGAATAATCTCGAGGGGGATCTCTCCGAGCTCAGGCCATTGAAGAACCTAGAATCCTTACAGCTTTTCGAGAACCGGCTTTCCGGGGAGATTCCTCAGGAGTTCGGAGAGTTAAGGTTTCTGACTGAGTTTTCGCTCTACAATAACCTTTTCACAGGCCCTCTTCCTCAGAAGCTGGGATCGTGGTCTGAATTTAACTACATTGATGTTTCCGACAACTTCTTGTCTGGCGCAATCCCGCCTGATATGTGCGCGAGAGGGGCGCTGTCAGAGCTCCTGATTATCCAAAACAGGTTCACCGGTGGGATTCCTGAGTCCTACGGGAACTGTTCGTCCCTGACACGATTTCGCGTCAGCAATAACTCTTTTTCTGGTGAGATTCCGATGGGAATCTGGAGCTTGCCTTATTTGACAATGATTGATTTGAACCTGAATCAGTTCGAAGGGACTGTCGGGACAGGAATTGGCGATGCGAAGTTGTTAGCGCAGCTGTTCTTGGCTAACAATCGGTTCTCTGGCGAATTGCCTGAGAGGATTTCAGAAGCTGAGTCTCTAGTAGCAATCAATGTCAGCTCGAATCGATTTTCAGGGCGAATTCCAGGATCAATAGGCAGGTTGAAGAAGCTGAGTACGCTTCATTTGGAGTTCAATTCGTTTTCAGGTTCCATCCCGGATTCATTAGGCTCCTGCGTTTCTCTCAACGATATAGACCTCGCTGGAAACTCGCTTTCTGGGATGATTCCAGCATCTCTCGGTTCTCTCCCGAGCTTGAACTTCTTGAACCTCTCAAACAACAAGCTTTCCGGTGGGATTCCCGGGAGTTTCTCGTCGCTCCGGCTAAACCTCCTGGATTTTTCGAACAATGAACTGGAAGGCCACATTCCTGCATCTCTATCAATTGATGCTTTCAGAGACAGCTTTGGTGGAAATCCAGGCCTGTGTGGAAGCTCCAGGCCTTGTTCTTTGGGATCCGGGCCTTCTGGAAGTGTCAAAACTGCGATGTATTGCTTCATAGCATTTTGCTGTATCCTGATTGCGGCGCTAACCAGTTGCTTAGTTTTGAGATTGAGACACAACAGCAACAGAAACATTCCGGACAGTCCTTTCAAGAAGTCAGACTCATGGGACATGAAACTGTTCCATGTTTTGAGTTTCAGCGAAGAGCAGATCCTGAAGGAGCTGAAGCAAGACAATCTAGTCGCAAAAGGCGGTTCAGGCAACGTGTACAAGGTTGTCTTGCAGAATGGAAAGCAATTAGCAGTTAAACACATATGGAACTCAGGCAATTCAGAGGAGATCAGAAAGAGCAGTGCCCCGATTCTTCCAAAAACCGCGAAAAAAGGGTCCCAATCCAGGGAATTCCAAGCTGAAGTAGCCACATTGAGCTCTATAAGGCACATGAATGTTGTGAAACTCTACTGCAGCATCACGAGCGAGGACTCGAATCTGCTCGTGTACGAGTATCTGCCTAATGGGAGCCTGTGGGATGTTCTTCACACGAGCCGGAGGGTCAAGATGGATTGGATTGTTCGATATGAGATCGCTCTGGGAGCTGCTAAAGGCCTGGAATATCTGCATCATGGCTGCGATAGGCCGATTATTCATCGAGATGTGAAGTCCAGCAACATTCTCCTGGATGCTAATCTCAGGCCTAAGATAGCAGATTTTGGGCTGGCGAAGATTCTGCATTCCAATGATTGTTCCACCTACACTATCGCTGGGACGCCCGGCTACATGGCTCCAGGTTAGTGATCTTTTCTCAATGGAATTTACTGAAATAAACAATCTTAATTGTCTAGTAATACACCAAGAACATGTTGATGAATGATTTAGTTTCCGAGTATCATTTTTGTTTTCAACAATAGTTATTACAGCTGAGTGTTGAAAAGATAGCTGTTAGATATCCTCCTCCGGTTCCACATGAAGAGTCCTGTTTCTACGACTGTTTCTAGCTGTAGGAACACGACTCTTCATGTGGGACGAAGGGAGTACTACATTACCTTCACTCTGTTGGGAAAATGTGGTAAAAAGTTAAACTTCCCATTAATCAAGGAAATTACAATCCCTAATTTACTCAAAAATTCAACTTGGCTAGCTCTATTTGCAATGCCTCATGATCTTGTTTTCGTGTTGCAGAATGTGCATATTCCTGCAAGGTGAATGAGAAGAGCGACGTTTACAGCTTCGGGGTGGTTCTGATGGAGCTGGTGACCGGGAAGAAGCCGGTGGAGCCAGAGTTTGGGGAAAACAAGGACATAGTGTCCTGGATACACAACAAGCTGATGAGAATTGAGGAAGATATCACCCCAAATGAGCTGTTGGACAAAACCTTGTCTGATTCTTTTGAGGAAGATGCTGTGAGGGTACTGAAAATCGCGATTCGCTGCACTGCGAGAGTCCAAGCATTGAGGCCGTCGATGAAAATGGCGGTGCAAATGCTGGAAAATGCAGAGCCATGTAAACTGAGCAGCATAGTTGTAGATTATACAGGCAAGAATAAGGAGGTTGTGATGAGTAGAAGTGGTAGTGGCACCAGTGGTTGTGGTAGTATTGGTGCATTTTGACATGGCCCTAATTAAGTGTAAATATATGTACTCCCTCCATCTTGGATTAAATGGCAGAGAATCTTTTTCACGGTCTCCAATACACACATTTGATCGTTAATATATTTAATTACGTATAATATTAACAAACAAAAAGTTACATTTTAGAAACTACATGTTATGGCGAAACCAATGATATCACATACAACAATATTACTGTTTATATATCTATTAAAATATGTAATCAAACTTTTTTAGTTTGACTGAATCTTTTTTTGTTGCAATTTATTCTGGGATGGAGGGAGTATCCAAATTAGAGACTTGGTATAGATTGGAGACCAATAAAAGTCTAAAGGGCAAAATACTGATATGACCCTATGTTTTGGAGGTTTGTGCTAATATGACCCTGTAAAGTTGAAAAGTGCTATTATAACCCTATGTTTTGCATCATAAGTGCCGATATAACCCTGTGGCACTATTCCGGCATTGACATAGTAATTTCCGGCGTTGACCAAACCTAAAATGACTAAAATATCCCCCGTCTTAAACCAAATAATATAATGACTAAAATACCCCTACATTCTTCTTCTTCATCATCTCCATGACCACAGCCATGGCTGTTCCGCCACCACCTCCACCGGGGCTTCACCACCTCTGCCGCCCACCATCGCCGAAATCTGGATTTCCGTCGCCACCGGCGCTCTGCCACCTCCCCACTGGAGTTCGCCGGAATCTGGCAAAATTCCTTCGGCGAACCCACTCCAATCCTCCTCCACTGGTTTGAAATTAACCCACTCATAACTCCACTGATTAAAGTTCCGATTCCTGAAGAAAAAAATGTTGAAATCCAGCAACAAATCTGCAGCTCAATCTGTAACACAGTAACAAAATCCAGCAACAAAATTCAGCAACAAAATTCTGATTTCATCTGTAACACAGTAAATAAAAAGCTCAATCCCTACTCTACTTCTTCCCAGCACCTTCATTTCACATGAATTACTGCGAACCTACCTCGATGCCGCCTGATGCCTCGACGCCGCCCGATGCAATGCCTCAATTTTGAGCCCGATGCAATGCCGCCGATGCAGATGCGACGCCCGCTGCGACGCCTCGACGCCTCGATGCGGTGCCTCGACGATGCAACGCCTCAATTTTGGGCCTGATGCGACGCCTCGATGCGGTGCCTCGACGATGCGATGCCGCTCGATGCGATGCCTCAATTTTGGGCCCGATGCGACACCTCGATGCACCGCCGCCGATGCGACGCCTCGATGCAATGCCGCCGATGCGATGCCTCGATGCGACACCGCCAATGCGACGCCTCGATGCGACGCTGCCAATGCGACGCCTCGATGCGGTGCCTCGATGCGGTGCCTCGATGCGGATTTTGGGTCAGAGGCTAGTGGAGGAAGAAGAAAGAGAAGAAGAAAAGAGGAGAAAAAAAGAGGAAGAAGAAAGAGAAGAAGAAAATAGCAGAAGAAAAGAGGAAGAAGAAGGAGAAGAAGAAAAGAACAGAAGAAAAGAGGAAGAAGAAAGAGAAGAAGAAAAGGGCAGAAGAAAAGAGGAAGAAGAAAGAGAAGAAGAAAAGAGGAAGAAGAAAGAGATAATGGGGGCATAATTGTCTTTTAACATTTTTAAAATTTTTATTTTTTTAAAAAATAGGGGTATAATAGTCATTTCATGTATTTCCAGCCAAAATCAGGTCGATAGGGTTATATTAGCACATTTTGGCGAAACACAGGGCTATATTAGCACTTTCCAACTTCACAGGGTCATATTAGCACAAACTCTCAAAACATAGGGTCATATGAGCACTTTACTCAAGTCTAAATGTTTGTTGCTACTCATTTGTCCCAACCATTTATGTGCATTTATAGTCAACTTTCTTAACTCACATTTGACCATAAATTACAATTACTATATAGGCACCAATATCGTCATTTGATACATTGTTATATACCCTTCATTGCATATTTTCTAAATATCATTTTTTTCATACGCCGTTAATATACTTAACTAAGTTATTGATGGTAAAAAATGCATAGAAATTTAAAACAGGGGATAAGGGTGAACCATTCCCCTGGAGGGAGAGGAGGGACGGCTGAGGACGGGTAGAGGCTGGACGACGAGATGGGTGTCACACTGGGCTGAGGACGGGTAGAGGCTGAGGAGGTTAAGGCGTCACCGACATTGGGCTAGGGACGGGTAGAGGTTGGACGAGGGAAGAGTGCATTGTGGTGCGGAGTTGTGGACGGCGGGATGGGGGGAAGATGGGATGTGGACAGCGGATAGGTTTCTAGGGTTTCTGGGAAATAAATTAAATATTAAAATTCGAGAATTAATTATATTAAAATCTGAAAATTAATTTTATTCTGTGAAATAAAATCAAATAATAAAATTCAAAAATTAATTTCATTAAAATATGAATATTAATTTTATTCTGGGAAATCATTTAAAATTAAAATATGAAAATAAAAAATATATTAAATACAATAATTGGAAATTATAGTTTGGATTAAATTTAAAAATAAAAATAATATTTAAAAATAATTTATAATCAAACATAATATCATAAAAATAAATTGAAAACAATATTCTGAAAAAAGAATTTAAATAAATTAAATAATGTAATTTTAGAGTAAATTTTGATGATTGTCTCATTTAATTTTTTTTTGTAAATAATAGAAATAAATAATTCTTTGTATAGAAAATATTGAATATTTTGTTAAGGATGTGTTCTTTTATGTTATACGGAGTACTTGTACATAACTAAATATGTAATTGATAAGATAAGAATTATATTTCTTATATTACAGATGATCACTGACGGCAGACCCATTGATAAAGGCCGACGTATACGAAAAAGAAGGATTAGTGCATCGGCTAGACATGCGAGACATAGCGTCATTTATGTACTTCGTGCTATGTGCTTATTTTGGTTTATTTATGTACTTCGAACTCTTTGCTTATTTTTGTTCATTTATACACTTCAAACTCTTTGCTTATTTTTGTCCATTTATGTGCTTCGTACCATTTGCTTATTATAGTTCATTTATCTATTTCAAACGCTTTTATTGTGGTCAATGCCATAACCCTTGTATGATGTTCATATATAAGAATACTTGTTTTAAAAAAATGCGCCAAACACACTTTGCAAGAATAATAACCCCACGCAACTAATGGAGTTTGACTTAAAAATACATATCGTGCTTCCATTAATTACGGTTGCACGTATGCTTTGTTCCAAGCAGCCATCCTCCTACGAAAGGGTAACTCTCACCCAACAACATCTGACTTTCTCCAAATCGTCCACATGTAAACCACAGGGGTCATGGGGCAGTTTTCCTTGACATGTATCCTTACAAAATGCTTTGCATTGTGCACATATACAATGTGTAGCTCTCTTCTTGTTCCATCCTCTCTCTCGCCCACTCTCAATGGCAGGATTGTACAACAATAGTCTACAGACCCAATTACCACAAACTGTGTTGTAGTAGGTGGCGACAGGAAACATATCCCCAATTACCACAAACCAAAGTGCAAGTCCACATGGACCTTTGGTGAGGTGTATATCAGTTATGGCCAATTCATCGTTCTCCTCTGAATTTTATATGGGAACGTAATCGAGCCAATGAGTCGATAACTCGTTAAATACCGCACGACGTGCTCCAGACCAGTCACCCTCACTATCTACATGGAAGGCATCGACAACCCATCTGAAGCCACATTTTCCATCATTCTCCACATCGTTCCATCCCTCGATGTAACTCCTAATAATGTGGGGGACACTTTCAAGATAAGGGAATGTCGCTGCGGGAGAAACAATCAAACCAGGTTAGATTATTTTCAATCATCCGTAGTGATATTACTATAACATTACAATCAAATGACTTGAGACTAACTGGTAGACTTACCGTGTCGACTCCCTCTCCCTAATGTACTACGACCTGGTGACCTCGAACTACGCCCGCTAGGAGATGGCATGTACTGCCTGTTCACGTGCTCGTGTAGCTCGGTGACCACCATGTTGATCTTGACCAGGGGACTTGCTCGCTTAGTCTACCGCGTGTCCCAATAACATTATCCAGATATCAGTCGTTTCTTCGACGACAATGGCATGGGTGATCAGGAAATTTATGTTACATGGATTCATACCAACCATCTAAATGAAGGGCATGCCGTATCGATTCATCTTTTACGTTGAATCGATGGACACAGTCCATGAAGAAGTCTGAAATGCCACAACAGCTTCGGGATGAGCCAGTAATAAATGGGTTAAAGTACCATCAAGTGATGAACGGTTAATAGTAACATACCCGTTGAGGTGGCAAGATGCAAACAATTCTCAGTTGTGTTGCACCCGCCTCGCCTTTCTCTTCTGTATATCGATCACTCTTTATATACCTGCCTAATGGTTTGATGCAAGTCCGAAAATAAATGACTGGGGCTCACATTGATATGCTTAGGAGCTATCTCGGCATTCTTCAAGTCTCTTATCACTTGTTTTACCTCTGCATGGAGCCCGCTACTCGGTCTATGCCCCTCAATGTATACTGAAAATTGGTGGTTGTGCATCCCTCGCCAAGAATCCTAGCATGGTACTACGTTCCAACCCTCCCCTGTGTTACTCTCTCGTATGGCAATCATGAAAAAGCAACCACAACTTCTTTTCGATGTGTTACTTCTTCGGACAACATCTAAATTGCTCATATCGACAACCTTATCATTCTGACCCCGATTGCAAATACAATATATCCCTAGGGCCCATTCTTATTTTTCTTGTACGACGACGACATGACATCATATTTTCAACTATTAATGATGAAATCTTGAACGAAATTTAATGCAATCTATGGAGACGTCCATAGACAATAAATTGTTAAACAACTATATATGAAATTAAAATAAAATATCACAACTATTATTAATGAGATAAAATATAAGTTTCTATTTAAACTACTACTAAATCATAACTTTAACTATTAATTATTACACAAAAAAACAATTGAATTAAAAAAAATCCCTCTAAAGACATGGAGCTTTCAACACCCAAATGTAGAGTAAAAAGTATGATATTTTGTACCCAAGCAACAATTTTACCGCCTATTTTATAGAAAAAATTGTTACTTTTTTTGGATTAAATGGCATTAAATGTGGGCAGATGGTAGTTGGGCAAAGGAGAACCGAGCTGGCCAAGGATAATGGAAAGGAGAACCCAACCGGGAAGGGAAATGAGAACCAAAAATGGAAGGGAAAAGAGAAGAAGACTGAGAGGGAAAAGAGAACCGGGAGAAAAGAAGAAAGGAGAACTAGGTAGGCATGGGAAAGGAGAACTGCGTTGGGTTTGGGGAAGGAGAACCAGGCGGAAGAGAAAGTGGAGCTGGAGAACAAGATCTGGTTCGGTTGAAACTGAAGGAGAACTGCCCGGGAGATCCAAAGGTGAGTTGGAGAACGAGACTGGGATGGCAGGCTAGGCAACGAGAGCCAAAAAAGGCAAAGAAGGCGGTGGGCTACAAAGGTTGAGCCAGAGAACGAGCTCGGGATGGCGGGATGGGAAATGAGATCCAGAGAAGGAGACCGGGAAAGGAGAGCTGACGATGGGTGGCGGGGCCACTACCAAGAGCTGACGATGAAGAAGGAGACCGGGAAACTAGGAGAAGGAGACCGGAGAAGGAGACTAGGAAACCAGGAGAAGGATCCAGAGAAGGAGACTGGGAAACTAAGAGCTGATAACGGACGGCAGAGCTTCGGCGGTGCGTCAAACACTGACAGAAAGTGAGAAGCAGTGACAGCAATGGCCAGTGGTCTCTGGAGCCAACGATAAGAAGCAGTAGGAGGGGCGTCCTCACGCCTGAGAACGAGATGGCCAATGACGCCAAAGAAAGAGATGGCCAGTGGCCTTCTAAGAGATGGAAAAGCCCTCGACAAAGCTTCGGCGAACGTCGATCTCCGGCGACCACCACCTCCGGCGAACGGAGAGCTCCGACTGATATGAATCCCCTTGCGAAGAATCTGGATTACAGAATTAAGATCTTTAACAAAACAAGGGAACTCACAAACCCTTCGATGTCGCACAAAATTCAAGGTCTATCCATCGGGGTACACTAAGTTTCGACTTGCTCTCTAACTAGCCATCATAATTAGATTACAAGGTTTATTGATACTTAACTAGCCCCCGGGTTAAGCAACAATGGAATAGCTCGCAAGCAAAGAGTATGAACTCAAAAGGTTGTATTTTGATTGATAAAAGTGGTTAGTGAAAATAATGTTGAAAACTACCCCTATTTATAGTACATAGGTATGGTCTTCAAAAATACAAATAAGAAACAGATTAAGGATTATGGCAGCTTTAAGAAGCTAAAACCATATTTAACTAGACTACCTAAAATAAATGACTATATTCTTCAAGATAAATCTTGAATGAATATTGTCTTATCTAAGCTTACCAAATCTAATTCTAATCAAATAAGAACTGAATATTCTAAACCCTAAAATAAATGCATGACCGAATTCTTCCAAGGCCAACATGGCTAAATTAATGGGCCTTATTCTAAAATAAAATAAATGATCACACTACCTCATTAAAAAAATCCAGTGGAAAAAAGAGTATAGTGTTATCTTTTAAAAATCCGAATTAATAAAAAATAAATAAAGAAAAATTAATTCGTAACATTCTCTCCGAGGTCGAAAAGTTTCATCCTCGAAACGTGATCGGTCTTCAAAAATAAATTAAGATAAACGTCCCAAGCCATCCCTGTGAAATCTTGCTAATAAACGGTGCCTGGACGCTGACTAGGAAGAGACTGGATGCTGACTAGGCTGAAAACAGCTTCAACTCACGAGAAGATACAAGCTTGCGAGAAAATCATATTAACTCGCGGAAAACTGAAAATATGGAGATAAATTTACCAACTCACAAGACAAAGGAACATATCGTGAGATTAATAGATTGGCTGCTGTTTCGCGCGTGTATACAACGTGCCTTTAATGGGATGCACGCGTGAATCTCACACGCCTTTGTTACTGCTTACGCGTGCGTTTCACGTGCCGACCTTCTTCTTCGCTCCCACTGAACTTTCTTCTTCCTTGCTGTACCTATTTTTGCAAATGCTGCTAGAGATCGATGAATATTATTGTTGTCGCGGCCGAAGAAGTGAAGATGACAAAGATCCGACTGGTCGACGGATCGGCGGTGGGAATCGGTCGGAGACAACTAGGTTAGATCGGTCATAGCAACGAAGGCGATTGGGCAGTGATTGGCATTTCTGTAGATGGAGAGCAGAATGGTGGCTTTGAATGGTCGATCGGAGATGGAGATAGACGGCGGTGCGGTGGCAGAATCGTCGAGATGCTGAGCGGCAGCGGCGGTGATGCCCTGGTGGTGGTGGATTCTGCTTTATGATTTTTTTTTGTTTTTTTAAAGATAAATTCAAACAAAACTCGAAATCCTTGTTGATGAACTCGTCAAAAGATCTTTTGCTTTGCTCTGATACCAACTGATATGAATCCCCTAGAGAAGAATCTGGATTGTGGAATTAAGATTTTTGACAAAACAAGGGAATTCGCAAACCCTTCGATGCCGCACGAAATTCAAGGTCTAGCCCTCGGGGTACACTCAATTTCGACTCGCTCTCTAACTAGCCTAGGATCATATTACAAGGCCTTTATATGGCTTAAACCAAGCACTAAGGGCATGGTATGAACGACTTACTAACTTTCTTCTTAAGAAAGGTTATCGTCCAGGGGGAGTAGATCACACTTTATTTATGCTTGAAAAGACATCAAAAATTCAGATTGCTCAAATTTATGTTGATGATATAGTATTTGGCTCTACTTCACCATCTATGGTACAAGATTTCGTCACTATAATGCAGGTTGAATATGAGATGAGAATGGTTGGAGAACTCACGTATTTTCTAGGATTGCAAGTCAAGTAAGAAAAAATGGCCTGTTTATAAATCAGAGTAAGTATGCCCTGAATTTAGTGAAGAGATTTGGACTAAGCAATGCTTGTGCAGTTTGAACACCTATAGGGGTTTTTGATAAACTGGTAAAGGATGAGAAAGGAGTTGCAGTTGAGCAGAAGTCATACAGGGGCATGATTGAGAGTCTACTGTATTTGATAGCAAGTAGATCAGATATATGTTTTAGCGTATGAATATGTGTAAGATTTCAGGCTGGCCCTAAGGAATCTCATCTAACTGCAGTCAAAAGAATTATTCGATATGTAAGTGAGACTTTTGAGTATGGTGTCTGGTATTCTAAGAATCAAGACTCTGATCTGATTGGGTACAGTGATTCTGATTGGGTTGGTAATGCTGATGATCGTAAAAACATTACAGGTGGATGTTTCTTCATTGGTACGAATCTAGTTTCTTGGTATAGTAAGAAACAAAATCCAATCTCTCTGTCTACCGCGGAAGCTGAATATCTTGCTGTTGGAAGTTGTTGTGCACAACTATTGTGGATGAAGTAAATGTTGAACGACTATGGAATTCATCAAGGGCCTTTGAAGATTTTTATGTGACAACACAAGTGCTATTGATATTTTTGAAAATCCAGTCCAGCACTCTCGAACCAAGTATATTGACATCAGACATTATTTTAACTAGCCCTCAGGGGTTAAGCAAAAAAAAATATGAACTCAAAATGTTGTATTTTGATTGATAAAAGTGGTTAGTAAAAATAATGTTGCAAACCACCCCTATTTATAGTACATAAGTATGATCTTCAAAAATACAAATAAGAAACTAAAAGGATTATGACAGCTTTAAGAAGTTAAAACTATATTTAACTAGACTACCTAAAATAAATGACTATATTCTTCAAGATAAACCTTGAATGAATATTACCTTATCTAATCTTACCAAATCTAATTCTAATCAAATCAGAACTGAATATTCTAAACCCTAAAATAAATGCATGACTGGAACATTAATTCTTCCAAGGCCAACACGGCTGAATTAATGGATCTTATTCTAAAATAAAATAAATGATCACACTACCTCATTAAAAAAACTCAGTGGAAAAAAAGTATAGTGTTATATTATAAAAATCCTAATTAATAAAAATAAATAAAGAAAACTTAATTCGTATCACCGGCGACCACCACCTTCGGCAGCAAACGGCGAGCTCCAGCGACCACCACCTCCGGCGGCAAACGGCGAGCTCCGACGACCACCAACTCCGGCGAACGACACTGCTGTTAATTGGATTTTAAATTAATTATTATTAATTATAACTATTTATTATTACCTAATCCATTTCTTTATTCATTAATACATATAGTATTTTCAATAGTACAAATACATGGCGTGATATATCGATTCACATTTAATATGAATGAAAAGCTCCACAACAAACAATTCAAGGCTAGTGCTTTTGACACAATACTACTCCTTCTGGTTCACTAATAGTTACATCATAGGTTTAGGTGCTTGGATTTAAATAAAATGAGTGAGTGGATAAAATTGAATATAAAAAGTAAAAAGTAGAATGAGTGGATGAAATTAAAGGAATCTTGCTAAAAATGGAAGGGATGCCAATATAAAATAAATAACCCCAAAAAAGAAAGTGAATCACTAATAAAGAAAGTGAGGGACTATCTATAAACGAAACAAGCCAACAAATCAAAACATTTGTCAATTTCGAGTTTAAAAAAAGCAATAATTATTAGAGTTAAGTGCTCATATAACCTTATTTTTGGTGGTTTGTGCTAATATGACTCTGTGAAATTGGAAAGTGCTATTGTAACCCTGTGTTTTGCGTGAATGTGCTAACATGACCCTGGAGGCCTGAATTTGGCTGGAAATACATGAAATAACTATTATACCCCTGTTTTTTTAAAATAAAAATTCAGAGCATGTGAAGGACAATTATGCCTTCATTAATTTATTTCCTTATTTATCTCATTTCTTTCCTTCTTCTTTTATTTATTTCCTCAGGCATTTCTTTCCTTATTCTCCTCCGCCTAACCTCCGCTGCTGCGGTGGTGAGCATCCTCGAGCTCTCCAGATCTACTCCAACACAGTGGTGTTGAGCGGTGGCTGGCGAATTTTGGTGATTCAGGGCGTCGAGCGGCAGGCGCTGGAGCGCCGGAGGCGATGGAGACGCCGGAGATGCGGGAATGGAAGAGAGGATCCTACGTGGTGGTGCCGGTGCTGAGCGGTGACTGGCGAATATTGGTGATTCCAGGCATCGAGACGGAGGCGACGGAGAGACGGAGGCGACGAAGACGCCGGAGATGCGAAAATGGAAAAGAGGATCCTACGTGGTGGTGCCGGAGGAATTTTTAGGTATTATACTAAGTTTAGATATGTCTCAGTTGCGGCGCCGCCGCCGTCAGTGGATTGGGAGGAGGTGTCGATCTAGCGGGTGGCAGAGTTTGGGAAAGGATCTGGAGGAGGCGGTGGGCTCCTCCATCTCTCTCTGCCATTGACCTCGTCGTACGCTTCACTCTGTTTCTCTCCCTCTGTTTTCGTTACCAACGTTGGATCCGATTGAGTGTCTGATAAATCTGTGCCCTTATTAATCGGTATTATTGGATTAGGATTGGGGATTAGGTTTTTGAAGAACGTGCATTTTTAGTGTTGTGATTGTTCAGGTGAGGGAGTTGAGACAGATCTGTTCTTCAATTTGGGTCGTGGATCTGCATTTACCGCGAAAGGAACGTTTGAGATGGAGGCGAACATCATGGATGGGATCAGGTGTCACCCCCGTGAAGACTCTGGTGTCTCTCGCTCCCATTTTCATGGACAAATCTCCTCACTCTTATCTTGCCTTCTCTGGCACTGAAGAATTCGCAAAAAAAAAAAAAACAGGTTCGATTGCTTCCATGAAAGTTCTGTTTTCTCCACACTTTATGGTTCCAAAACCAGTGGTTGATTAGATTAACACTTTTTGGTAAGGGCAAGCGTGGCGGGGTGCGGTGGTACAGAGGTGGTGCAGAGGCAGGGCAACAGCTGGGCGCGGTGGTGCAGAGGCGGGGCAACGGTGGGAAGTAGCGGGATGGGTTTGCCCATTCGTTGAAAAGATTTAACACAATTTTAGGTAATGATTTATTTGAGTTTTTGTTGTGTTACCGAGGGAGAGGTTGTGAAAATCAGTAGGCAATCAATCCATGTTGTTCTTGGTTTCTAGTCTGCTTACATTGGGGATGCCAACATCCGTGAGGAATTTTGTTATGTTTGTTCTGTTTAGCTATCCCTTTTGTTTGTCCAGATTTCGGCGACAGCCATAGTGGTCAAGCGGGCGGTGGTGGTGGAGCAGTTGTGAAGAGGATGAAGAAGAATCTAGGGATAGTTTTGTCATTATATTTTTAGGTTTAACACTAGGGATATTTTAGTCATTTTAGGTTTGGTCAACGCCGAAAATTGCAAAGTTAGTTACGAAATAGTGTCATAGGATTATATCGGCACTTCTGATGCAAAACACATGACTACAATAGCCCTTTTCAACTTCACATGATCATATTAGCACAAACCTCTGGAACATATGATCATATAAGTATTTTGCCCTAATTATTACTTATATATAAACCACCAAACAGGACAATTTGGTCATGCAATTTTGTAATGTTGCTTCACATGAATCCTACATTAATTCCAATTCCAATTCCCAATTCCCAATTCCCAATTCATTTCTTGATCTTTCTATGTTTTTGGGCAATTGTTATCCGATTTAATGAGTCTAGTACGAGGAGGGCTTTTTCAGCAAGTCCATCCCATTTCCATCGCTGGCTCTCCTATTGGAATCCAATTCCTTAAACCCATCTTTTTTCCTCCTCAGAAAAACCTCACTTCCTCAGGTACTCCGCAAGATCTCTTATTTGTTCATCAATTGAAAAGCCCACTTTGTTTTTCTTGATTCCGCGTCCAAATTACTCAGTAAAGTCCCTTTCTTGATTTGTCTATGTATGTGTGTGTTTCGCGTACCCTTTCATGAAATTTATATGATGTCCCAATTTGTAATGTTATGCAGCTTTGATGATCATTTCATCTAGGAAGATTTTTATCTTTTTGTTATCATGTTTAGCTGATTATGCTATTTTAGGAAAGGAAATAGAAGTTCTGTTCTTTGAATTGTTTTGTTTTGTTTTGTTTTGTTTGTTTGAAGGAAGAAATAAAACCCTGTATCAAGCTCAAAGTATTGATTATAAGCTTGAGAAACAGCTAGTTACGGACTCAATGGATGCTATAAATAAAGAGCTTTACCCGGAGATAGAGCCATATAGTACTGGATTGTTGAAGGTTTCAAATCTTCATAGTATATACTGGGAGCAGTCAGGGAATCCCAGTGGACATGTAAGTTGTTTTTACATTGCGTTGTATTTTGTATGTGTTAATTGTTTTGTCTGTACGTTTTCACGGGGGTACGAATTATATGAAATTTAGAACTTGTGAGTGCGGATGAAATGGCTAAAAGTAGTCCCATTTTACCTTTTGTTGTATTCTTTGCATAATGTACCTACATTATATGAACAAATCAGCTTATAACTTGTCTTGTTTTTCTGGTGTGATCATGTGAGCCTTAGTAGGTTAAGTTTCCGTCAACGGGTTGGAGTTGATAAAAATGCATCAAGTTGGCATCTTACGTAAAGATTGATATCTTTAAGCATTTTGGTAAACTCTAATATCGTTGTTGAAGTGGGATGTAGAGTCGTTAAGTTAGGATGTAAACTCTATTTTTGTAAACACAATCAAGCATCAGTTATAGTAATTTAGTAAAGAAGTTTGCATAATTAAAAAGTATTAAGTGTACCGAACACATAAGTATTTAAAGAAAAAGTATAGATATTAACTCTTGCATTGCATCTAAGTGTAGATGATTTATCCTCGTCGATGACTCGATTCATCTTATGATAATCTTTCATTTTACAAGACTATAATTCATAGACATTTAAATGTGCAACTGCAGACATATTTTGATATATTTTTTGTTTTTCCTGGAAGCCTGTTGTTTTTCTCCATGGAGGCCCCGGAGGTGGAACTTCACCAAGTAACCGTAAATTCTTTGATCCCAATTTCTATCGGATTGTTCTGTTTGATCAGGTTTGTTGTCTAAACTAATATTTTCGTGCTTAGGTCAATGCTATATACCATGTGAATGATAACATATGATTTTGTTCAGCGTGGTTCAGGGAAAAGTACACCCCATGCTTGTTTGGAGGAGAACACAACCTGGGACCTCATTAATGACATTGAAAAGTTAAGAGAGCACCTAAAAATTCCAGAATGGCAGGTTTGTGATTCGCTGTCTTTTAGTAGTTCGTATTCCTTGCTTATGTCTCATCAATCTTGACTTTTAGGTCTTCGGTGGTTCATGGGGTAGCACACTTGCCCTTGCGTATAGCCAGACTCACCCTGAAAAAGTGAGACATTTTTAGTAATTCTCGTTTCTTTCATGCCATGTTTCCTGATGATGAGTATGTTTTCCACCAATTACTCTGAACATGTGAGTTTAAGAAAAATCCTGTAACTTTAAGGTCACTGGCATCGTGCTGCGTGGGATATTTTTGCTGCGCAAGAAAGAGATTGATTGGTTTTATGAAGGCGGTGCTGCTGCTATTTACCCTGATGGTATGCTTCAATTTATAATTCTTACCAGTGTTGAAATCTTTAATGGGAAGAAGTCATTAACGCATTAGTATTTAATCTCCATGCAGCTTGGGAGCCATTCAGAGATCTTGTTCCAGAGAATGAGAGGGGATGCTTTGTTGATGCCTACCACAAAAGACTAAACTCTGATGATAAGGAAACACAAGTAAGCTCAACAATTTTTTGTATGATGTATGATTTTTAATTATTTTCTATTGACTTGTGGCATAAACTTTTAGTAAGTTGGTGAGGCAGCTTTGTTAATAAGAAATCGTTGGTTTTTTGAGAGTTAATTAGTGAACTAACCATATTGCTTTTTAGATAAAGTGTAGAGGGTGTATTCTGATCATTTCATGAAAAGGTTCATGTGACATTTAATTTATTGCATTTCTATTTTCGTTTTAAATCCTGCTTAACGTTGATATGGAGGTGAACCGAGAGGATTTGAATGTAAAAACACTTTTTAGTTACTTTTTCTACAAATAGTCACTGAATTTCCTTGTGTATGGGATTTGGCATTATAGATGAAGCATCAATATAACACCCAGAGTTCATGCTTCGGAGTTTTTGTTTACTGATATCAGTTTGTTGTTATGCATGTGGTCATTTTACACTGCATACTTCCTTACTTCCATATCCTCTTAGTATGCAGCGGCAAGAGCATGGACCAAATGGGAAATGGTGACTGCACATCTTAGGCCAAATGAAGATAACATAAAAAGAGGCGACGATGATATGTTTTCATTGGTATGTATGGGGAGGAAATCCCGGCCCTGCGTTTACTAAAATTAGCACAGTGTTATTAAATCTTTGTCTTGAATTTACAATGTTTAATCCAGGCATTTGCAAGGATTGAGAATCACTACTTTGTGAACAAGGGCTTCTTTAAATCAGACTCATTTTTGCTAGATAACATCGAAAAGATAAGGCACATTCCCACCGTGATTGTTCAGGTATGTTCTGTCTTTGTTAATGAACTCTAGCACCACTCCTACTGCCCATATAGTTTTATGCTTCCTAGATACATGCCATAATTCTGAAAAAGTTGGTATTCCACCGAAATTAATTAAGAATGTTCTACCGGAAATATTCCAATTTACTGTTTCGAAGAGTCACTGAAACATTATTTTTTTCCTTTCAGGGAAGATACGACATGTGCTGTCCCATGATGTCTGCATGGGATCTGCACAAAGCTTGGCCTGAGGCAGAATTCATCGTAAGATATTACTAGTGTAGTTTCATCGGCGATGAATAAAGTACCAACTTATTGACGTGCCAAAATCGCTGTCTATTTCTTGACAGGTTGTTCCAGATGCCGGGCATTCTGCTAACGAGCCAGGGATTGCTGCAGAACTTGTTGCAGCTAATGAGAAACTGAAAAACATCAGAGGGAAATAGACGCTGAAACATCTCTATTTATTCAAGAGAGTACTTTCTAAATAAATGATGGGTTTCGTCCCCTAGAACCTTGTCCTGGCGATGCAATCTGCCCTGTTCTTCGTGTATGTTACTTTTACCTTTGGCTGTTTTTCCAGCCCGTCCTCCACTATAGATTCTTTTTCAGATGCTATCAATCTATTACCATCTTGGTGTCAAATTCTCATTATAGGCTGGTGTCATGCATTCTCTTAACTTGCAACTCTTCATGTATGAGAAGAAATAAAAAACCTTAAATCTCCCCATGTTGTCTAAATGATGAAATAGAGCAACTCGAGTATTCTAGCACGGTTGTGTGAATTGGTTCTTGACTGGAATGTCATGAATATGTGAAGTTCAAAAGCTCTTAAGCCTGAAATTTAGTTAGGGCAAAATACTAATATAACCCTATGTTTTGGTGGTTTGTGCTAGTATGACCTTGTGAAGTTGGAAAGTGCTACTGTAGTCCTGCGTTTGGCACTATTCCAGCGTTGACTTTGTATTTTTCGATATTGATCAAATACAAAAAGACTAAAATACCCCTAATCTTAAAACTAAAAAATTAAAGATAAAAATAATCCAAGTTTCTTCTTCTTCATCTTCAAAACCACTCTGCCCGTTCCACCACCACCATTGCGCGGTCTCCGCCGCTCCACCACCACTGCTGGTGGATTGCCACTGCTCCCCACCACCTTCATCGGATCGCCGTCGCTCCGCCGCCAGATAAAAAAGAAACCACGCTCTTGGAGACGTCGAGTTCAGTGGGCATTGAGCAATGAGTTGTGCTCTGAAATGGCCAAGGTTGTCGCATCACCTTTCCAGCGAACCCATTTAGAGATTCAAATAAAGAACACAAATCTCATTGACACACAGTCCACACAAACAATCCCAATAAAGCACATTCCTATCATCAAGAAAGAACAAAACCCAGTAATCCCTAACTGACAAAAGCTAAACATGAGTATGAAAGACCCCAACTTTCACCCCTAAATCCAATTCACCCCAAGAACACCGTCCCAATACAGCCCTCAAAACCCCATTTTTCCACTGCCTAGATTACCCAACACTTCAAGAACAGCTATAAATCAAAGTCATGTTAAAAATGGAATAAGAGAACAGCTAATTACCAACACGATAGCTAATTTGAACCTCTCCATACTTAAATACCAACACTTCAAGAACAAAAAAAAATCCCATCTTTTCACTGCTAACCCGAAAACCGTCTCCTTCCGCGCCACCAGTGTTCTCAAGACCATGAACTCTGCCTACGCCGCGCCGGAGTCCGAGGAGGTCGTCGACGACGAGGAGGCGCAGGTGGAGACCATGATTTGCGGGCTTCGGTCAGAGCGGTGGTTCTTCGAGCCCGGAGAAACGAGCTTCATTATGGAGGTGGCAAAAGCAGAGTCTCCGTTCAAGGAAAGAGAAGAACCCAATGTACAGTTTCTTTTATCTATGAATTGGTCCCAAGGAAAAAGAAGAACCCAAGGAAAGAGAAGAACCCAATGTACCTCACCCAGCGTCATCCATAGATAAAAGAGAAGAAGAAAATGGAATCGAGGAAGGAGAAGAAAAAAAAGGAAATTGTGGTTAATAGAAAATGAGGGCATAAATGTCCTTTTACATTTTTTTATTTTTATTTTTAAAAATAAGGGTATAGTAGTCGTTTTATGTATTTCTGGTCAAATTCAGACCTCCAGGGTTATATTAGCACATTCTAGCAAAACACATGGTTATAATAGCACTTTCTAACTTCACAGGATCATATTAGCACAAACGCTTGAAATATAGGGTTATATGAGCACTTAACTCATTTAGTTACTAGTGCCATGTACTCTCCAATTTATCTTCTATTCAGCAAAATTTTAAACTAATAATATTTAGCTTAGTTTTGGTATATTATTCTTACTTTCTATGTTTAATTTTAGTTCAGTTTAATTCATCTCAGTTTAAAATGAGTAATAGTTTGTCAAGAATGTCTAACTCTAAGAAGTAAATAGTTTGTCAAAAATAGCAACCAAGATAGGCAAAGTACAAACTTGTATGATGATTTTAAATCAGCTCAGGAGAACAATGTCTAACCCTAAGAAACCAGTTCGGGAGAACAATATCTAACTCTAAGAAGTAAATAGTTTGTCAAGAATAGCAACCTAGCTAGGTAAAATAAAATCATGTATGATAAATAACCCTTTATTTTTAATACATGAACCGAATTTCTTAATATTATTCCAAATGTTTCATCAGGGATAGAATGGCATAAAAATTTGAATATTCAAGTTACAATCATGCTGAAAAGGATTACAGTCTGATGCACTCAAATCATTTCTAAAAGCCATAATGAACAACTACACTCTAATGCACTCAAATCATTTCCAACAGCCATAATTAACAAACCAACCAACCTATAAGCTACACTCTCTTCAAAGAATCTGAAAGAATGGGCAAAATATGCAACTTTAAGCTGCAATATAGTCTATAGAAGCCAATCAGAAATTGATCAAGAAGAAAAAGGTATACTTTGCTGGGACAGCTTCGATAACAACCTGTTTAAGAGGACTTCCCGGCGCAGCTCTTTGGCTTTCGGGAGCTATGAAAGTTAGGCTCTCTGGGGACAGTGAGAATCCTCCTTCCCCGTGGCAATGAACCAGGTGAATTGGCTGGAACTTTATTAACCTTCTTATATTGCAGTCCTGTTTCCTTTGGTGTAGAATTAGCTTTATCTGGAGTCATTGCTTCTGATATAACATTGAGATTCCTGAAAAAATCAAGCAATAAAAGCTTCAAGAATCCGTGGTCATGGATGAAACGACTTTAGCTTAACTAGACTCACTTCCGAGGCTGAAGAACACGAGCTGATGACGATTTTTCCTCGCTGTTTTCACAGGTAGTAGTGTGCTTCAGTTCTTGTTTTGAGTGCCCTGTTGGTGCTTTTGTCTTAGCTTCTTTTTTAGCCGGCCTCGATCCCGCTTTCTGCATTTAAGGTGAGACGTTAAAATCACATTATCATCTCAAGATGTCTCCATTCAGCAACACATTTAAACATCCTAAGTAGGAATACACTCATGGAATGGCGAGGAAAAAAACACCAACTTGAGGAGTTGTTGAAGCTAAAGCAGCTTCCTTTTGAGGGTCTGTTGCATGATTTCTCCTCTCTAAGTTGGCTTCTCTGAGGATCCCTCTTTCCTGAAAAACAAATAGTTGAAGTCAGATCTTTATTCATGTCGATTAATATTACCAGAAGCCAGGTTTGACACAGCAAAAAAAACTCACATCTGTTCTAAGCTTGAAGGGCTTAGGGTTTGTGGTTTTAAGTTTCATTTGCTTCAAGCCAGGAGCACCATTTGTAGTGGCCTGAGTAACCTAAAACACATAGCACAACACAAAATGCTTTCATAAATCGGAACTAGAACTGATGACTTTGCATGTTTGCTCAATATAATGGTATCAAGAATCAACCTTTTTTATGCCTAGGATCTCTCTTCCTGAGTTATCATTCTTGTTGCTGAAACTTCTGCGATAAATTAAAGCATTTAGGTTACCAAATCAACCACAAAGAACTATCAAAGCATGTGAACAAAGCTAAACTGCAATTTTACCTGTTTTCATCAAAGGCAGTGTTAGCATTTTCCTTCTCATCATTGTGCATCTCTTCATTTTCAATTCCTTCAACACGTGAAGCTACATATTCGGTTGGAACTTTCTCCATTTTTTCCTGGTGCCCTAAGCTCGCTTGAGCGATACCTTTGACATCAGCTGCCCTATCTGTTTGCTTTGAGATCTCACAGGCTGTTTCTGCTTCAGTTTCTTTAGCACAACCAGTTGATTTCCCCTCGTTCTTCTTACCCTCGACATCCTGTTTAACCAATCGAGCGATTGACTTTCCAGGAATCTTTCTCCTACACTTGTCATTGTTGGAGCTCTTCAGGGGCAATGCAGGCTTTCTCTGACTTGTCACCTCGAGCTTCTTCATCTTCTGGCACAGTTTTGTCAAAGGCGTGCGCAATTCCACCGAGCTCTTCAAATTAAATGCCTTCTTCGGGGATGGAAACGCCAGAGCCTTCGCCACCACCCTTGGTTTTGGAACTACGAGGTTAGTAGGCTTGGCAGCATTCTGAACACTCCGAAAACCATTTCCATTTCTGTCTGAACTGATCTTCTTGTTCCTCGGAGTAGTCAGATACTTTGCCGCAACTGACTTTCCCTTCTCCTTTGGAGTAGTAGGACAGACTTTGGAAACAGGCTTAGCCCTTTCTTTTCTCGGGTCCATCTTCAGAGAAATCGATGATATAACAGCCAATCTGGACAGTCTGGATTTGGAAGATTTAGCAGGAACTGAAAGCGGACATTTCACAGCTTTGCTGAAAAACAATTCAACTGTTAGAACTTGGAAGCCAATACAATAAACTTTCCGAAAACAAAGGCAAAAAAGTATCAGCTATGTAGTAGCTTTTGTATTCACCTGGAACAATCTCTGTTCAGTGCCTTGTGAAGTCTCACATTAGGGCTTCTAGCTGCCATTGCCTGAAGAACAGACGAGTTTTGCAAAAATGTCATACGATAATTGCTCAGAGTTTGACATAATTAAGATAAGAAATGGTAATCCTCGGACTAACCCGAAGAACAAAGTCCTTGTAAATCCTTTCGGAATCCAGTTCCTCCTCGTGCTTCCGGTCGCATCCTGCGACATTAACAAGGTAAATAAAAATGACCGCAAAATCCCAAGATTGCAACTTTATCAACGGTTTCACAAAATTAACACGAACCCAGATCCTGATCAACTAATCTAAGCATGAACAAACAATCATACCTCTCTACGACAACAATTGAATCGAATTCAATCTCAAAATTAGAACAAAGCAACAGAACTAACGACTAAAATTGAGCTTCAGTAGGAAGGCGTACCAACACGGGAGCAGAACCAGTAGCGGTCATCCGGACGATAATGATCTGGGGCGGTGAAATCAACGAATTTCGGAGCTTCGATTGTTTCGTAGAAGAACTCTTCGTATTCCGCTGCTTCTTGTTCTTCCTTTTCCATTCTTTCGCCTTCTAAGCTGGCTGACAGGTCGATTCCTAGCTTCGCCATTTGGGTTTTGGGAGAGGATCAAAGAGATGGAACTGGGAGATGAACTGAGCTGGATTCAAGCCCTGTAAATTAGTACTTTCGGGAAAACTGAGGAGGACGAAGCCACTGTTCGTCGAATGATTTTTTAAAAGGTAGATTATTACCTTTCTGGGAGAAGTAGCCGTTGGGATGTCTGGCTGGCAATGTTGTTATTGTTGCCAAATCAAGGGGTAAAACGGGGAATGAGTCTCCTTGTGTTTATGTTTGCTTTAGATTTGGCTTTACTTCTTTCCATGGATAAATTATAACTCATGAATGTCAAAGGTATGGGCGAACCATCAAGTCAACACATAATTGATGAGGTTCTTAATTATTGTTTGAAATTTCACCTTTTTTCTTAAAATGGAAAGAGAATAAAATTACACGGTATATGCATGTATGGGTTCAGATTTTTTTTAGTTTATCTACTCTCCATTTCATTTTATTTTAATTTAATTAATTTAGTTCAGTAAAAATTTAGATTAATGTTATTTAATTTAATTTTAATTTATTATTATGGCAAAATCTTATGAAAGACCATCTTTTCATTGGCCTATGGAAATACGATGTTTAACTAGAAAAATAAAAGGGTAAAAGATTTTAGTTGCAATATTAAAAATTTATTATGGAATATGTAGTAGTTATAAAGTTTATGACCCGATTAATACAATTCAAAATTTTTATCTTTATTTTTTCTAATTTACAGTTTAAACCTTGATCATTCCATAGTTAGGGAAAGACCATCTTTCAAGAGATGTACACTATTATTATTAGAGTGGGTCTCCTGACAGGCGGCCTGTCCATAAGCTTATGGACAGGCCACTTATTTCTTACCTTATATACTGCATTTCTTAAATTACATACAAAATTTAAAATTTTTGAAAATATTTTTTTATATGATATATTTTTATATTTTTACCTTCAAATACATATTATTACTTGTTTTAACTTATAAAATGCAATATTTAAATTTTATAAAAAAATCACAACATTTAAGGCAAATGCCCCTTAGGACTGTCCATAATCTTATGGAAACGCCGCCTTTCCTGAGACTTACTCTTATTATTATATACATTATGTTAATTTCAATTTAATTCGGTCAGAGAGAATCAAGTCTAAATCTTCATTAAGTAAACGAAGATGATACAGTTTAATGTTGTTATGTTTCTCGTGTTTGACTTTTTATGGATAAGTGATTTTAAAACAATTACCTTTGTTGAAAATAAGAAGGCAAATAAAGTAGGGAGAAAATTTCATGTTAAACAGACTAGCGGTTAGATCAGTAATAAAAAAAAATTCAAAAATTTTAGGGTTAAATTATAATCATTACATCAATTATAAAATATAAAATTTTGGGAAAGACGTAATTTAATTAGAATAATAAAAAGGTAAGTTGCAATATTAAATATTTATTATGCAACATATAGTAATTTTATTTTCATCTCTTCTAATTTTCAGTTTAAATATTGGTGTTTTCATAACTTATAGAAAGACCGTCTTTTGAGAGACATGCTCATTATATAATACCGATCAATTAGTTAGTGTAAAACAAGGCTTTATGAAAAGTATATCCTTTAAAAATATAATTTTCATATGAAATGAAAAACTACCTTATGATACATGGTGCGGAGTAAGAATCGTATAGAGAGAGCATGGGTACCCTTCATTCATGTGAATAATTTGATATACAAACTGTATTGTTTTAAAGGTGAAATTTGAAATACGTATTTATTAAATTAGCTAGTTTGATAAAGATTAATACTGTATGAAGTCTGAAAACTGAATTTTGAAGTCTGAATTTTTAATTCGAACTGATTTATGAAATATGGATTTAATTTAAGATTTATTTAACATTAAATATTTAAGATTTAATTTTATAGTACAGGTGCACTTTTTTCCAATCTAAAATTAAATATATATTTGAAAATAAAATGGGTCTCTTGACAGGCGGCATGTCCATAAGCTTATGGAAATGCCACTTATTTTTTACCTCATACACTACATTTGTTAAATTACATACTCCCCGCTTTTTTATTTATGGTACCATAGGTTTAGGTGGTTGGATTTAGGTAAAGAAAATGAGAGGATGAAACTGAATGTAGAAAGTAAAAAGTAGAATGAGTGGATGATATTGAATGTAAAAAGTAAAAAGTATCATGGGCAAATGAAATTGAAGGAATCTTGTCAAAATGAAAATGGTGTTAAATAAAAGAAAACATTCATTTATAGTAGGTGTGTCATAAATAATAAAACAAAGGGAGTACAAAATTTAGAATTTCTAAAAATTATTTTTTATATCATATATATTTTTTATATCTTTACTTTCAAATACATATTATTACTTGTTTTAACTTATAAAATACGATATTTAGATTTTATAGAAAATTACAACATTTAAGATAAAAACTCTCATAAACTGTCCATAAACTTGTGGAAAGACAACATTTCCTCAGAATTTATTTTAAAAATAAACAAGTGAGTTTATGCCAAAACTTGAATGGACCATATTTAAACGACAATAATATTTAGGCCGGGCCAAGTTTCATTATTTGAGTATAGGCAAAGTCTTGGGAAAGACGGTCTTTCCATAGGCTTATGGAAAGACGGGGTTTGATTAGAATAATAAAAGGTAAAAGGTCTTAGTTGCAATATTAAAGTTTTAGTATGAAACATGTAGTAGTTATAAAATTTATAACCCGGTTCATGCAACCCAAAAATTTTATCTTAATTTCTTCTAATTTACACTTTAAACCTTGGTCTTTACATAACTTATGGAAAGACCGTCTTTCAAGAGACGGACTCTTGAGTATATATTGATAAATAGGTACTTTAATAAAGTAAAGTGTTGGGAAAGATCGTCTTTTCATATGGTTATAGAAAGATGAGGTTTAATTAAAATAATAAAAGGTTAAATATCTTAGTTGCAACATTAAAAATTTACTATGCAACACGTAGTCGTTATAAAGTTTAAAAATTCGATTTATGCAACCCAAAAATTTATCTTTGCACTTTAAATCCCGATTTTTCCATGACTTATGGAAATACCGTCTTTTAAGAGACGGACTCCTTTAATAATGGTTTGAGTTTCTTAATAATTGCTTTATGTTTTGAGTTCATCTCTTGGAAGACGGTATTTCCATAAGTTATGAAAAGACCAAGGTTTAAAGTGCAAATAAGAATAATTGAAGATAAAATTTTTGGGTTATAAACTTTATAACTACTACATGTTACATAATAAAATTTTAATATTGCAACTAAAACCATTTACCTTTTATTTTTTAATTAAACTCCATTTTTCCATAAAGCTATAGAAAGATATTCTTGCCCAAAAATTTTACTTATGCTTTTAGTCAATTTTTTTTTACTATTATTCAGTTTATTTAGTCAGATGCAATCATTTACTTTTGGAGTTTTTCATCATTCAAGTTCAACAAAACTCTGTACATTAATTAGCAAAAAAAATTAATTCCTTCAAGGTCTTTGAAAAAACTGAAAAATATGTGGCTGCTGGGATTCGAGCCCAGGTCTCCACGGCCACAACGTGGAATTCTTACCACTAAACTACAGCCACAATTGTGAACGGAGATCACTTAATTTTAATTTTAATCAATTATTATATTAGTTTGGCAAAATTTTGGTGAGCGACGCACTGACGGTTGAAAAGGTTCATAATATTTTGACAAACGAATGTGATTTTATTGATTTGATGCTAAAGTCCGTATCTTGAAAAACACTTTTTTCATAATACATGAAAAAATTAAGGTTTAAAGTGTAAAATAAAAGAAATGGTGATAAAAATTTTGGGTTGAATGAATCGACTTATAAACTTTATAACTACTATACGTTGCATAATAAATATTTAATATTGCAACTAAAACCTTTTACCTTTTATTATTTTAAATATTATTATTTAGAAATACGGTATTTCCCAAGACTTTACATTGATGGTATTGTTTTAAAACTTTAATGTTGATGGTTTAATTCCCACCAGAATTAAAGGGCGAAGGTTTTAGTCCAGACCATGGGATAATTTCTTCCAGATGTGATCCCCATTTTTCTTGAAGAATCAAGTCCAAAAATATGTAAACAGCGGTTGGACTCTGAAGAAACTTTAAAACAGTAGAGAAACTTGGAGAAGAAGAAGAAGAAGATTCATAGATTTGGCATCGTTTTTCATTCGTACAACCCGATCCAACAAAACAAAACCAACCACAGCTTTATAGCTGGAAATTCAGAAGAAGAAAACAAGAAAAAAGAAAGCCAGTGAGGGCACGACACGTGTGCAGGCAAAAAACGAAAATAACAAACAAATGGAACGCAGTGGCTTGATGTCGTTTTGATCCTCTTCAAGCTGCCAACGAGAAGTTTGAATTTGGCGCCAACCTCTGAACTTTTGCCTCCGGATTTCACTTCTGCATCAGACTTCCTCCATCACTGAAACGGAATCCTTGCATTCCTTCATCACCCCCTCCTCAAGCTCAGATTGGAGAGAACGAAAACTGAGCTTGGACAAGTTTGCAAGAAAGGGAATCACAGGCAGAGACTTGGTGAAAACATCGGCCAGTTGCAGTCGAGATGAAACAAACGAAGGGAGAAGAAAACCCTCAAGATAATAATCACGGACAAGATGGCAATCAATGTCCAAGTGTTTGGTGCGCTCATGAAACACAGGATTGGCCGTGAGATGTAGAGCAGCCTGATTATCACAGAAGAGAGGAATAGGAAATCGAACCTGAAACCGGAGATCTCTGGCAATATAGCTGATCCATTTCAGTTCACAAGAGGTCATGGAAAGGCTTCTGTACTCAGCCTCAGCAGAAGACTTGGAGACAGTCGATTGTTTCTTGGATTTCCAGGATATCAATGAGGAGCCCAAAAAAACAGCAAAACCTGTAACTGACCTCCTGGTGATCTTGCAAGTTGCCCAATCAGCATCACAATATGCATGAAGCTGAAGATCATTGGCTGATGGGTAGAAAAGGCCCTGAGTTGAATGGTGATGAAGGTATTTGACAATGTGCAAAGCACCACTGAGATGATGCTGAGTAGGAGATTGAACAAACTGACTCAATTGATGGACAGCAAATGTTACATCTGGCCTGGTGTAATTCAGATATAGCAATCTGCCAATAAGTCTTCTAAAAACACTGGGATCTGAAAGAGGAACTGAGTCCTCATCATGAACCGGCCAAGAGCTAGGCAATGGAGTAGCTGCAGGTTTGCTGTGCAGAAGACCACAATCAGAAACAATATCCTGAATATATTTATGCTGATGAATATGTAGACCAGAAGAAGATCTGTACAGCTCCAAACCAAGAAAATAATGAGCAGGACCAAGATCTTTGATGGTGAATCTGTGATGTAATGATGCTTTCACAGCAGTGATATCAGCAAGAGAATCTCCCATGATGAGAACATCATCAACATAAACCACCAGTGCTAAGACTGAAGTAGATGTAAACCTTAAGAAAAGACAGTGATCATGGTGAGATTGATTAAAATTCAAGCTCAAGAGATGCTATGTAAACTCTTTGTTCCACTGCCTGGAGGCCTGTTTCAAACCATATAAACTTTTAGTCAGCTTACACACCAGATGAGATGTAGAAACCTGATAGCCATCAGGAAGTTTCATGTAAACTTCCTCATCTAAATGCCCATGTAAGAAAGCATTATTGATGTCAAGCTGATGTATATGCCAGTGTGAAGCTGAAGCTTTGGCCAGAAGAATTCTGATTGTAACTGCCTTAGCCACAGGTGAAAAAACCTCAAAGAAATCAATCCCTTCTATCTGATTGTATCCTTTGGCAACTAGCCTAGCTTTGTGTTTAGCTAAGCTTCCATCTGCATTGTACTTCAGCTTATAAATCCATTTGGAACCAATGGCTTTCTTCCCAGGTGGCAGCTTCACCAGATCCCATGTATGATTTTGCTCAAGAGCAGTGAGCTCCTCAGTCATAGCTTGAACCCATTCAGGAGAATACTTTGCTTGCTGATAAGTGGATGGTTCTTTTCCCTGTGAAGCATTAAGAATATGTGCAAAAAAATCTGACTGAGGGTGGATGGATGTAGAGACAAAGTCTTTTGCCCAGACAGGTGGTCTGATCACTCTAGTGCTGTGTCTTGCACCAGTATCAGAAGGTGGAGATGGAATGGGAAAAGAAGATGTAGGATTAGAAATTTCAGGGTTAGGAATAGGAATTGTGTCTGTGAAAGGAAGAGGAAAAGTGAAAGGGAGAGGTGATGAGTATGGGAAAACTGATTCATGGAAAACTACATCTCTGGATATGATCATTCTATGATTTTGCAGATCAAATAGTTTATATGCCTTTTGACCTGTGGGATATCCAATGAACACACAAGGAAATGCTCTCTCTGCAAACTTATCCTTGTGTGGAGATGTATTAGTTGCATAAACTAAACAACCAAAAGTTCTGAGCATGTTCATGTCAGGTTGTTCTTGAAACAATAGCTCAAAAGGTGTTTTCCATGAAAGAATTGGAGTTGGAAGTCTGTTGATCAGGAAAGTAGCAGTCAATATTGCATCTCCCCAAAAAGGTTTAGGTAAATTTGATTGGAAAAGGATGGCTCTAGCAATTTGCAACAAATGCTGATGCTTTCTCTCCACTACACCATTTTGTTGTGGAGTATAAGGACAAGATTTCTGATGAAGGATTCCTGAATCAGCAAACAATTGTTCACATTCAAGACTAACAAACTCACTCCCATTATCTGTTCTCATTGATTTGACTGAGGCATGAAACTGATTTTTAACCATGGCAAGAAACAGTTTGAGAATAGAAAATACTTGATCTTTGGATTTTATTAAATAAGTCCATGTAGATCTAGTATAATCATCCACTACTGTTAAGAAATACTTGCAACCATTAATAGAACTGATCTTATAAGGTCCCCACAAATCTAAATGCAACAACACAAAAGGAGATTGAGTAAAACTGGAACTGAGTGGAAATGATAATCTGTGTTGTTTTGCCAAAGGACAAACAGTACAAATACTATCTGTTTTAGACAAAGTAGCAGTTTCTGAAATGTGCTTTAGTACATCATTAGAAGGATGACCTAGTCTAAGATGCCAAGAATGAGGAGATGGTGAACTCTGATTGGCAACAGCTCCAATCACAAAATTGGTAAATGGTTTTGAATGTAGGCTCAGCTTGATGTTGTCTGGATGAAATGAATGACTGTCTAGGATGTACAGGCCATTTTCTTCTTTAATTGCTGCAAGAACTCTGTTAGTTCTGAGGTCCTGCAGCACACAAAGGCCAGAAGAGAATTTGAAAACAACAGGCATGGACTTAGTAAGTTTGTGTACTGAGAGAAGATTGTATCTGAAATCAGGAATGTGTAGGCAATCATGCAGAATGAGTGATGAATTCAACTTGACTGATCCTATGGCTGTGACTTGCTTAACTGTATGATCTGGCAAGTAGACTGGGGTAGGATTGTGTATAGCAACAGCTTTATGTAACATAGACAGATTTGCACACATATGACTTGATGCTCCACTATCAACAATCCACTTATCATCATTCAAAGTAAAAACATTAAGAGAAAAGTTTGTGACTAAGCTACTTGCAAAATCATGATAGTGTGCATAATTCACTGCTCCATACTGATCTGAAACTTGTTCCTTCCCCTTCTGTTTCTTCTCAAGTTGTGCTTCCACTAGTCTTGCAACTAGTGCATGTAATTTTTCATCTGGATCACTCAGTGGTGTATCCTCTTCCTCCAATGCTACATGTGCTGCAAACTTCTGAGCTGGTTTCTGATAAACTTGTGGAATAAACTGTGGTTTAACTGCAATATCTCTGTTACCTTCCCACCAATCCGGATATCCTTTGATTTTGAAGCAATTCTCCTTCACATGGCCTAGCTTTCCACAATGATCACACTTCAAGTCAGGTCTCCTGACATTTCTCTTCCTGAAACCTTCTGAATCTTCAAATTGATCAGAAACTTACTCCTTAATTTGATAAGGTGCTCTCCTGTCCCTATATACTCTCACAGCCATAGCAGAATTTCCATGAAGTTCCTGATAACCACAGTGAATAGCCTTTTGTTTCTCTATTCTAGTTATCATGGAATATGCCTTCCCAATACTGGGAAGTGGATCCATCAACAAAATCTGATGACTGATGGTGCTGTACTCATCATTCAACCCCATCAGAAATTGATGCAACTTATCATCCTCCTCTTCTGCAGCTAAACAGGTATAATTAATGCAGTCTACACTGCATTTCTTCCTAGGCCTCAAACAAGCATACTCATCCCAAAGGCTTTTCAATTCAGTGAAATAAACTGCAATAGATTCATTGTTTTGTTTCAATTCACATATATCCCTTTTCAGTTTATGTATAAGGGGTCCATTACTCTCCCCAAATCTCTCTTTCAGCTCAGTCCATAAAGCATAAGCATCTTCAAAAAACATGAATCCTCTTGCAATTTTCTTTGAAATAGAATTCAGAATCCACGAGATCAATGTTGAGTTTACCTTATCCCATCTGTCATACAAAGGATCATCAGGATCTGGTGATTGTATCTCTCCAGTCAAGAACTTCAGTTTTCCTCTGGATTTGAAAGCTATCACCATCGATCTGCTCCAGGTGATATAGTTAACCTCATTCAGAGGTTCTGCCACCAATACCAGATTTGAGTTGTCACCATTCTGCAATTCAAACGGATCATTAATCTGTGCCCTTCCTCTGTATGAGTTGGATCTAGATGAATGATGAACCGAATTCACTGATTCATCATCAGAAGCCATGATTCGCAGCTCAAAATGCTCAGTATTTAACAGAGGTTTAAACAAAAATCATTTCTAGATTTCCTGGTTATGCTCTGATACCATGAAGAAACTTTAAAACAGTAGAGAAACTTGGAGAAGAAGAAGAAGAAGATTCATAGATTTGGCATCGTTTTTCATTCGTACAACCCGATCCAACAAAACAAAACCAACCACAGCTTTATAGCTGGAAATTCAGAAGAAGAAAACAAGAAAAAAGAAAGCCAGTGAGGGCACGACACGTGTGCAGGCAAAAAACGAAAATAACAAACAAATGGAACGCAGTGGCTTGATGTCGTTTTGATCCTCTTCAAGCTGCCAACGAGAAGTTTGAATTTGGCGCCAACCTCTGAACTTTTGCCTCCGGATTTCACTTCTGCATCAGACTTCCTCCATCACTGAAACGGAATCCTTGCATTCCTTCATCAGACTCTGCACTTATTTTTTGAGGTGATAAAGTATGTTTATTGATAGAATGATTTTACACAATAAATTGTATTATTGATATCTGAATATATAGAGAGTACAATAGAGGTGTAAGAAAGAAAGAACTCTAATCAGAATAAATCATAATCTAATCAGGAGTCTGATTTAGTCTAACACCCCCCTCAAGCGAAGCGTCGGATGCTCGCTGACGCACAGCTTGGACCTGAAGAACTCGAACAACGGACGAGAGAGCCCCTTGGTGAAAATGTCTGCAATCTGAAGAGAAGTCGGAACATGAGCAACGCGCAGCTTTCTGGATGTCACCAACTCACGAACAAAATGGTAGTCGATGTCGATGTGCTTCGCCCGCTTGTGCGCCACCGGATTCTGAGCCAAGAAGATAGCACTACTATTGTCGCATAACAACAGTGAAGAACCAGAAAGCGGAACCCGAAGATCACGAAGCAAATGAGTGAGCCATACCACTTCTGAGGCAGTGTTGGCGAGAGCACGGTATTCAGACTCAGTGCTAGAGAGAGAAACAGTGGGCTGTTTCTTGGCACTCCAAGAAACCAGATTCCCACCAAGAAAAAATACATAACCATAAGTGGACCGACGAGTCTCCAGACAGCGAGCCCAATCAGCATCAGAGTATCCTAACACATCAGGAGTACTAGCAGAATAAAACCTGAGACCAAAATGAAGAGTGCCACGAACATACCGCAAAATCCGAGTCACAGTAGCAAAATGGTCATCTCTAGGATCCTGAAGATACTGACTCACCGTGTTGACCTAGAATGCCAAATCCGGGCGAGAGATGGTGAGATACTAGAGAGCACCAACAAGAGAACGATAAAGTGTAGGATCCTGAAATGGAGGACTGGTAGATCTGTGAAGTTGAGAACCAGCGACAAATGGAGTAGAAACAGGTGCCGCGTCAGACATACCGGCCCGATTCAAAATATCCCGAGCATACTTTGCTTGGCCAAGCAGTAATCCCGAGGAGGTAGGCAAAACTTTAAGACCAAGAAAGTAATGAAGAGCACCAAGATCCTTGATCGCAAACTCTCTGTGTGTCCAATCAATGAACTGGCGAAGAAGAGTCGAGTCATTGCTTGTAAGGATGATATCATCCACATACACAAGTAGGTACGATAACGACGAACCTCTTAAAAGGACAAATAAATAAGTATCACCTGAGCTGCACCGAAAGCCAAGATGTGTCAGATAACTGCTGAAACGCTGGAACCAAGCCCGGGGAGCCTACTTAAGACCATAAATGGCATTTCGCAAGCGACAAACATAGTCTGGATGAGCAGAGTCCTAATAACCAACGAGCTGTTTCATGTAGACTGGAACATCAAGAACACCATTAAGGAAAGCGTTCTTGACATCCAATTGATGAAGTGGCCATGAACGCATGGTGATTATGGCGAGAACCATCCTAACAGTGGAGGCTTTGACCACAGGACTGAAAGTGTGGTCAAAATCAAAACCCGGAATCTGCGAAAAACCCGGTGCCACAAGTCTAGCTTTGTAACGCTTAATAGTGCCATCTGGTCGATACTTTAGCCTATAGACCCATTTGGAGCCAACAATGTTGACGTCCGAAGGTCGAGGCACCTAGTCCCAAGTGTGCTGACCACAAAGAGCGGTCATCTCATCATCCATGGCCGCTTGTCATCTCATCATAAACTAGTAGCGCGCTTATCACTAGTGGAAAAGGGCAAACGGCTACTCTTGGCCATATGACAAGGAGAGCAACTGACAAGTGCATGCATAGAAGAAGTGACAGAAATAAGGCCTCGTCGATTCAATAACTGAACAGTATCATGAGACACATGACCGAGGCTAGAGGGCCACTGCTCAAAAGAAGCATGAAGCTTTGTAGAGCGTCGTTCTCCTAAAAAACTGGAATCACCAATCTCAAGAAAATAAAGACCAGAACTATGAGAGCCTTTACCAATTATCGTCCATGTAAGCTTGTGCTCAATGGAAAATGCATTGGCATCAAATATACCACGGACAGGTAAATCACGAGTAAGCTTACTAATGGACAATAAACTTCTAGTAATCTTAGCGACCACAAGAACATCATTAACAGAGAAACCAGAGAAATGACATTGGTCGATGTGAGAAATAGATAATGATTCACCATTTCCAACAAGAATAGAATCAGAGCCACGATAACATTGTACCTTATCAAGATGACTGGTGCGAGCAATGATATGAGATGTAGCACCTGAATCAAGGATCCACTGATTCGACGAAGAATGACGGTTGGGACCATTCAAACTGGCCTGAAACAAAGCCTTGTCCGCAATTCAATTAGTGGAGCAATCTTCCCGAGATATAGGGCCCAAATAAACCATAGCAAAAGACCGAAAAATTGCACAACAGAATTGCACATAAATTGACTGGATGCTGACGAGAATTTGAGAATGTGAGCAACTCGTGAGAAACAGCTTCAACTCGCGAAAAAACAGCTTCAACTCGCGAGAAATTGGAGAGCGAGAAACTCCTTTGCTGGCGAGTCAACTCGCGCGTGACTGCACACACTGAATGGTTCTTCTTCTTGACTTCACGCGCGTGACTTCACGCGCTCGGCCTCCTTCAGCGCCTTGATGACCAGCGCCGCGGCGGACGGCACGACGGAAACCTTGGCCTGGCGATTCCGCACAGTGAGCTTCACGGTGGCGCCCTTCCAGTCCTTTGCGATCTCCTCGGCGACGTCTTCTCTGATCTTCTTCGCGGAAACCTTGGCCTGGCGATCTCCTCGGAAATAGATGCTTGAAATTGCCGATCTCCTTGGCCTTGCAGTTATTCGCCAGAGACGACTGTTGGAAAACTTGAAACTGGACCGCTATAACGAGGAAGTCGGACCGCTGGATTCGCCAAATTTGGCCTGAATTTTGGACAAAATCCGGTAGTTTAGTCGCCCGGGAAAAAAGATGAGGCGGCTGAAAAAAAATAAATTAGGGTTTGGGATTTAGGATCAGAACTTGCTCTGATACCATGATAGAATGATTTGCCGTAATGAATTGTATTATTAATATCTGAATATATAGAGAGTACAATAGAGGTGTAAGAAGGAAAGAATTCTAATCATAATAAATCATAATCTAATCAAGAGTCTGATTTAGTCTAACATATGTACAAACATACTTAATCCTTAAATATATGCAAGCTATGCTTGTATACATGAGTTGCTAACCAGCTCTTCTAACTGAAATCTGAGCTTCAATTTTAACTAAAAAACTGAAAGCTGCAGCTGAGTTTGAGAGTTGAGCCGGAACCTTCTGGAATTTTTTATCTTCAAGCTGGAATAACAGACCCAAATTGAGCTCATCTATTTACTTAAGAAAACAAGCAAAAAAGTTAATCTTATGAGCTTGTAGAGCATGTGCATCAAAGTAGCAATCATCTTCCATTTCATTGACCCTCTTTTGTCAAAACAGCTGATGAATGAACTTTAAACTTTTTATTTGTGGAATATGGGGGCATAAACAAGCACAAACAAACATTTTAATATTCTATAAACAAGATTACAAATATAATGCTTGCAATAAAATATAAAATGGAAACAAGGGATATTCAGTTTCAAGTATACACAAACATATGCACCCTTTGTATACTGAATACTAAAATAAAATACCTTGAATGTTTTGCCTTTCTTTCATCAGTTTCTCCTTTCATAGCCATTTTATGGGGTTTTCCACAAAATGTCTAAAGGTTAGATGATTTTAACTAAGACTTCTATTTCAAAAAAAAAACAAAAAAAACTAAGACTTGAAGATGAAATACATTTGACAGCTTATGGGAACACAGAGACAAAATAAAATAAAATCTTGCTCTAAATGCCTGCCGGAATGTTAATTTTTCCCAACTCTTGAGAAACTTCTTCATGATGAAAAAAATGTGATAAAAAATTGAAATCACCGCCAGAATAAATGTGAGTTTCAGTGTAGCTCTTAATTTTCCCCAATTTTCCCAACCAATTTGATAAAAAATTCAATCACCTTTAGAATAACGCATAGGAAAATCACAGACTAAATTCGAAAAATAAAAATATTGTCTAGTCTCATCACACAAAATAAAAGGAGGGGAAAAAAATACAACTTACCGTGATGAGAAATTAGAAGGTGAAGAACACTCGAGGAAAGAAGACTATCAAAGTGAAGAAAGCAACAACGATCATGAAGAAGTTGATGTCGAACACAGAGAGTAGAGAAGACGAGAAAGTGGAGAAGCTGAGAGGGTGGAAAAAAAAGGTACATACGCACCGGTAAAAAATCATGAGTACAAAATACCAGTGCTAAGGTATTCAATTACACTGGTATAATCATGATAACAAACATACATGTGCTTAAGAATACATACACGCAGTTTTAAAGTCAACCTGTGTAGAAGTTACTAATTTTCACACACGATTATAATAGAAGAGGTACAATTTTACCAGTGTAAAAACGTGATGCATTTTTATGATGTTGGCGCCAAAAATAATATTTTCACCGATGTTGGCGCCAAAAATAATATTTTCACATATGTATATTACGTTACTGGTGTAAAAGATTATAAAAAAATGGGAAAATGGTATAATTTCTACACCAGTTCTAGGTTATACCGGTGTAAATATTACATACGCACCAGTATTATCCGTATACCGGTGTAAAAATGTGCATTAAAAGCTCACCTACCACATTTTTTGGCGGGTTAAAAATTAGATTTTTAGGAGAAAGAGTTTATTAATGGTGTTTTTTGGTTGATGGAGGCATTGAATGATCCACAATGAAGACCCCATAAGGTAGCATTTTTTAAAAGTTATTTATGGATATTAATGATTCCATGGATTATTTAGGTTGGTAGAGATATATATCTTGTGTGTTTGATCATTTGATGGTGATTGAGGTAGAATTATTGATATTAGTTTGAGATTTGTTCTCAAGGTTGATGTAGTTATAATGCTATGGCTATTGATATTTATATTGTATGACATATTATGAATGTGGCAATTGTGATTTAGAATATTGGTGTTTATTGTGCATTAATGATATTGCATAGTTTGGATGTTATCATTAAATTCTATTGTCATAAATGTGTTGAAGTTTGATTGTTGGACATTTTTTGATATGTAGAGTTGTATCATGTCATTGAGAGACGTAAGCACGTGTATACCAACGTTAATAGGGAATAGATTATCCTCGTAGATATTTTGTGGACTAGGCTTTTAGTCATGAGAAGAGAATATTATGTCCATGTCACCGTGGAAATCAAAATTGTACTGATAACAAGGATATAATGAAGTGTGGCTCGCGTGAGGGTATGCGAGCTAATTTACCATCCTAGGGCGGGATTGCCCTCAGCGGACCACCAGTTTGATAACGCTAGAGAGGCCTTGAATAGCATCGTGGATTGGTCCATGTCTTTGATAGGCAAGGGAGACAAGCAGCCAAGTGACATCGATGAGGACGATGCCGGTATGCAAATGGACGATGACAATTAGGAGGTTATGATTCTCACCATCGGCGATGAGGTGCAATCTTTTAACACCATAAATTTCATTCAGCACATATTATATTGACATTCCCATAATTATTAATACTTGTAACAGGGTGATGCTGAGAAGAAATCTCACTCGAGCACTAATTACCGGCCGTCAGCGAGAACAAAATTCAAGAGGCTACCAAAACAGGTGCTTCACTAAACCGCAAACCTTTATTATTCAATGCCTCCACAGATTATCAACAGACGGGACCGGGCAGATTAGCCCACTATGGTGAGATTCATCCTGGAAGCCAATGTCGCTATCCTAGAAATGATAAAGAGAAAGGGCTGCATGTTCTTCTCAGTCTTTAGACCATCGACCTTCGGGCGTCATTACACCAACAGTGTTGGAATAGATGTTCTGGTCAAGTTCGGGAAGAGACTCTGGAACATGCATTCCATGACCTGGATCGATAATGCACTATTCGATGTGTAGATGGGGTGAGTTTCAAACCTTACAACCTTAATTCATATTTTTAATCGATTAAGATTTCATTTTGAGTATCATTAAATGTATAGGCACCTCTGGGAGAAAATATGGGAAAATGATGCAGGTCGCGTCTAATTCTGCCCTCGCAACTGTAAAAACTTGTCCAACTTCGAGCAGGAGGTCGACCAATGTTTCAACCTTATCTGGGATACAATGAAGGCAATGGAGGCTGAGTTATACATCGTCCCATGAACTAGAATGTAAGTATTCTTTCCCGAATTTTACTTTTATATTTCAAACCACTTCCATTTCAGTCCTTAATTAACATCCATTTTTTGCCAACGATCATTGGTACCTCATCATCATCCATCCCAGAACGGAAGAGGTCTTGACAATGAACACTTTGTCGGGGGGTATCAAACCAACCAACTTGCGTGAACTCAGGGTCGTTTCCAGGTATTACAATTATTCAAACAATACAGCCAATTTTATGAATATATACTCGAACAAGTAAAAAATTTCATTTACTTTCTTAACAGGTTTGCATGAGCATACCAAAGGGAGAAGAACAAGGAGAAACCAGAACCCGACTACACTTGGAAAATCAAGAACATTAAGGTCAGTCTTTCTGTCATTTCATCCACACCTTTTGTTATGTTAAAAGTGGTAAGGACATATTCCATTCAATGTGCAATGCTGAATCCAGAATGGTTCGTGGCAATGCGGGTACTCCATAATGCTATTCATGGAAGAATTTGTTAATATCTCGGAGACAAACAATATCTTGGAGAGGTACACATTGGATCTCAAAATTAGTTATTCAAAGTTTCTATTAGACAAAATATTCTTCACTAACATTGTATGTTTTAAATTGATAGATCTTCCCAGAAGGCCAAGGACCTTACCATGTGTATGACATTCAAGCCATTGCAGAGAGATGGTGTGTGGCTTAGCTCGATGAGTACCAGCATCAGGCGAACACTTCGTTGCAACTTCTGGATGATAAGAACAAAATAGTAGGTTCATAGTTGATTTTCTGTGGTTGATCGTATTAGAATTCTGTTGTTGGTGTTTGGTCATGCAAAACTTGTGTTGTTTTTTATTTTATTTCCATTCATGCTGAAGATACCTTTTCTTTTCATCGTTTCAATATATTGTGTTTTTCGATCAATATTGTCACTGGTGTTTGAAGTTTATTGCAATTTCCAAGGTTTTTATTTTAAAATAGTTCCAATTAAAGTATTTATGGTTGTCGTTGCCTCAGAAATGATCCAGGAGGGTCAACCGAAAAATAAATTGGTCATTGCAATTTTTTCCCACATCATACACCGGTATACAGTATTCCTACCGGTGTAAAAAACAATTCGCATTAAAATAATTTCTTTTAAATGAAAAAAATTGCACCGGCATTTCAGAACATTGATTAAATACCGGTGTAATTAAACATATCGGTGTAATTTTAAATACCGGTGCAAAAATTATGCTGATTTTTCATTCAAACCGGTGTAAATTTCAAATAACCAATGCATAAAAGTTACACCAATTTTGGCAAAGATGCCGGTGCAAATACTTTGTGCCCCCTATCGGTGCATATAACAAGTTTTACACCGATATACATTACCAGTGCAATTCCTATGTGCCCCCCTCCCCACACCTACCTTTTCAAATTTTCTACACCGATTGGACATACCAGTGCAAAGTACTTTGTTACACCAGTATGAATTGCCGGTGCTAAAAAAGTTTCTTTTTTACACAGTTATACTTACGCACTGGTATTTTGGGAGGTCAAAATACCGGTGCCATTGAGGAAAAATACTGGTGTTATTGCCCCTGTCCTGTAGTAGTGTGATGATGTGGAGATTGGAGAAGACGAGAGGGTGGAGAAAGAAAGAGACGTCTTTCACATGGTGTTTTAGAGATAGGTGAAAAAAAAATTAATGAAATAACAAGGAGCTTTTTTAAGAAGTTGATCTACCACAACTTCTTTTTTTTTTTACTTTTAGCTTCTGCTTCTTTTTGAAAGCTGATTAATTACAACTTACCAAATACAAAAATAGACTGAACTTATAAGCACGGCGACTTAAAATCCATCCCAAACACAGCCTTAGACCGAATTTGTGGCAAAACGTCATGTTCAACTTTATAATTTCCCAAATGCATGGCCATGCATGCACGCGTCTAAAAGTGGTCACATCCTTTACTTAATTAGCGCTGTGAGTAGAAATGGTTAGAGCCCATAAATATTATTTAATAATCTGTCCCCGCCTTCATAAATGTGAGGCAAGCTATATTCTGAAAACTCGCGATCGATATTTTCGTCTATTATGGTCACCATTTAATTGAAGGCGTGAAAGTAAACGGGAAACTCTACATTGGTTTTTTTTTCCTTGTGATAACAAAGAATCCTGCCCACGCTGCACCGGGATTTGAATTCATATTGGAATTAGAATTAGATTTGTATTCTTACCATCTTTCTGCTCACGCTACGTCAGTCCGTCGATCCATCTTTCTACTCGCACGGTTGTGCCGACCAGTGGCGGAACCAGAAATTTTTTTTAGGGGAGGCTGATAAATATTAATGACATATAAATTTTAAAAATTCAACTCAACAATAATGAAAAATACTACATAATATAATAAATCAAGTACCATACAATAATATTTTTACAAGTTCACTAAACTACTGAAATAACTACTTTCAAACGCTCGAATTATTAGAAGAACTAGAAAAAGGTGGGGGCAACAGATATCTACGAGACTCCATGGCTTGATAACGTTGCATAATCGGTTCATTCTCAATCTTAACAAAAATATCCTTTTCAATATATGCTGTCATAACATCGTTCAACCATTCATCTCTCATTCTATTACGAAGATCGGTCTTGATATTCTTCATGGCAGAAAAAACTCGTTCAACTGAAGCAGTTGCAACTGGTAGAACTAATGCTAACTCAATAAGATAATATACCAATGGATAGAGTGTCATGCTACGTGATCGAACCCTATGTTGAGCAAGACTTCCAAGATCATTGATGACCGAATAGGCATCACCATCTCTCACATCATGAATGAATAAATCAAGTTGTTGCTCAAGTTCTAAACGATCAACAAGGGAGAAGTCATCCGGATAGAGTTCAGCAAGGCGAAGCAACTTACCAACATCAAACATGGAAAATCTTTCTCTCGGATCAAGGCATGCAATACAAGTGAGTAATTCCGAGCTTGCTTCGCAAAATCGATGATTCATTTCAAGAATCATCATGTCAACGGTCTAGTATTGAAACAATAAAAAATATATCAATAGGATAAAAGATACATATAAAATGTTATAAACAAAATAAATTAAACTATGTAAATATTAAAGTAGTACCTGAAGAAAAATATCAACACGGTAGAAATCATGATTGGTTGACATTTCTCACGTCGTCTAGAACGGTGACGAATTTTCCGTTGTGCTTCCATCACGTCTAATGTGATCTCATGCTTCACACAAAATGTGTTGACTCCATCCAATAATTTATCAAAACCACAATCTCTGAATTCTTGCAATTCAGTCTTCATTCTATTCATCATTCGCACAGCCATCGAAATATTTTGATCTCTTTTTTGCAAGGCAAGGGACAATTGACTTGTAGCTCCCAACAAATGCTTCATCAAAAACATACAAAATACAAATTCATAGCTCTCCATTCTATCAATCAAACCCTTTGCTGTAGAGGCATTTTCATTTAAATTGCTATGCTCACAGATATTAAGAAGCACTTGAATAATTGAAGACCACATAGCCTCAAAGCGAAGAATAGTACTATAATGTGATCCCCAACGTGTATTACCAGGCCGTCTCAAACTCATTTCTTAATTTTTGCCTCTTCCACTAACATTCTCCCCACTCTCCAATGCATCTACAAGTCTAGCATGTTCTAATTACACAAGCATCTCCTTTCTAACACATGAACCTCCAACTAGATTCACAGTTTTAACAAGATACCCAAAAAATTCACCCACGGATAGAGTACTATATGCAACAGAAACAACAACCAATTGAAGTTGGTGAGAGAAGCAATGAATATACCTTGCAGAAAATTTTTCTTTCAATATCAAAGCTTGCAATCCATTAAACTCCCCTCGCATATTTGAAGCCCCATCGTATCCTTGGCCTCTCAACTTTGACAAGGACAATTTATTATCTACAAACAGTTGCTTAAGAGTCTCCATCAAAGTAATAGCTTTAGTATTGGAAACATGCACAAGAGCAAGAAAACGCTCAAGAATACATCCTTGTTTGTTGACATATCTCAAAACAACCCTCATTTGCTCTTTTATTGATGCATCTCTAGCCTCATCAACAAGAATAGAAAATACACTATCTCCAATGTCATTAACAATAGCATCAGTTACCTCGCCAGCACAAGCACTTGAGAGCTGTTTCTGAACTCTGGGGGATGTCAACTTGCAGTTTCCGGGAGCATTTTCATTCATTACCTTAGCAACATCTTCACTTCGCTTGCAATACCATTCAACTAATTCAAGATAATTACCCTTGTTGATGGAATCCCAACCTTCATCATGACCACGAAAAGTCAAACCTTGATTTAACAAGTATCTTCTCACATCCAAAACCACATTTAAACGTGTGCGATATACCTTTTTTGCTTCAGTAAAATGACCATCCAAACAATGTGAGTTACTTTGCTTTTGAAGGCTAAAATTTCTCAATTTGTTTTGCTGCACCATGATGAATTCCATCCACATTCTTAGCATGTTTCCTAAATACTTTAAGGGCATTCTTCCAATTCATCACCTCATCCACAGTATATGCCGTCCCCTTTGCTGAATTCTTAAAAAGACAGCAAGGAAAACAAAAGGCCGCATCCGTTGAAACACTATACTCCAACCAATTAAATTCATCAAACCAACCCTTTTGAAAATTTCTAAATTCATCATTGAACACTGTCTTTGGAAAAGTATGATTCTTAGGTTGGCAAGGACCTCTTAATATATATTCTCTTAGCAGTTCATCTCTAATAGAAACATCAATCTCTTCAATAGGTTTACGTAGCCCGGAATTACTTATAACATCATTCTGATTGAATTCTACACGAGATTGTTTTGTACTACTACCCTCTTCATTGTGCCTTTGTTCATTAGATTCATTCGATCTCTTTAAAGATGGAGATCCGCTACTTCGAATTAAAATTTTATCCATAACCTATTAAATATCAAATAGGGAAAATGTGTAAATTGATTTATTTTTAAAAAATCTAAAAGAGTTACGAAACAATAACAAATTGAGATAACAAAAAATTTATAAAATCATATTCATCTAAATTCAATTTAACAAATATCCCTAATTGATAATTCCATAAAACGATTATGACAAATTGACAATTTCATTTTCACATACAATTATACAAAATAAATCAAACAATTATAATTTCAACTAAATTTCAACTAAATTCCAACTAAATTCGAATAAATATGCAATTCAACTAAATTCAAATATGCAATTCAACTAAATTTCAAAAATCATATATAATACAAGTTATACAACCATATAACTTCAATTTGACATCCAATCTAAAAATCATGTTCACATAAATTTAAGTTTTGAAGCAAAAAATAAAAAAGAGAATAAACCCTAAAATTAAAAAATCTTAGCATAAAGAGAAGAAGTCTACCGGTGGTTTGGAGAGGCGGCGTCCGGCGTGCAGAGGCGGCGGGACGAGGCAGCTTCCGGCGGTCCCGCAGTGAGAGCTGGTGGTGAACGGCGGTGGTAGACGGCTCTCGGCTGACGGGCTGAGGGAATTGAGGGAGAGGGAGATGCTCTTCTGCTGCTCTCGCCTCTCATACATAATATTTTGTAAGATTTGATTATTGGATTGGGCTCAGTTTTGGCCCAATCCATTTCACATTTTATTTTTTTTATATTACTAAATGAAACGACGTCGTTTCACTAACGTGAAAATGACGCCGTTTTATAACTTAGGCATAAAAAAAGAAGGCTGCAACGCGGCCTTCTTCTCCGAGCAAACCGTACCAGTCGCCGGAAGACGCGCTCGACGACCGGACCACCTCCTGCTACCTCTGGCCGGCGATCTAGGTAGGCTGGAGCCCTACCTCGCGTACCATTGGTTCCGCCTCTGGTGCCGACGCGGTTCCAAGCTTCCTCGTCGCCGACACCGTTCCACGCTTCTTCGTCGCCGATGCCGACAGCTCAGTCGACAGAGGTGTGTGTGAGATTCACGCGCGCGCCACACCCAGCAGTGCGTGAACCCACGCGCGGTTGCATACAGGTGCGCTTCTTCCCTTCAGGCGCGTGTCTCCACGCGCCTATGTTTCCACGTGGATCAGCTCACGTTTGGTTTCCTCTTTCTCCAGCTTTATTGCAAGAATTTATTTACTTATTATACATCTACCTTTGATTGTCATTTGTGTTATGGCTATTTTCGCAGGCGTAGTGACTTCTCCGCAAGGGTTTGCGGTGGCCACCTCCTCTGGCTTACCTACACGATCTGATTTTGGTCTTGCTTTGTCTGACGACTAATGGAGTACGACCATACATTTATTTAATCAGTTTTATCCTTTATCTGACCATGGGTCAGGTAAGTCGACTTTACCTTGGATTCTTGATTCGGGAGCCTCGTATCACATGACTGGTGACAAGGGTTCTCTTACTGATATTACTATCGCTACTAATACTGTGAATGTTATACTGCCTGATGGAATTGTGTCGTCTGTTACACAATATGGGTCTATTTGCTTTGGTGATGTCACCCTTACTCATGTGCTCTACATACCTACTTTGCGATGCAATTTATTACCATGCTCTAGATTGTTATCTGCCTTAAAATGTCTAGCCTTGTTTACTGAAAATTATTGCATTTTACAGAAAATTAGTACGGGGACTGTGATTGGTGTGGGTGAACAGCAAGGGGGGGTTTATTGGCTTCGTCTGTTGGATACTCGCGTTCGTCCTCATATCCTGCAGTCTATTCCGACAGTTGCTTCGGTTTCTTCTTCTAATTTATGGCATCAATGTTTTGGTCATCCATCATCTACGGTGTTGTCTTCTATTCCTACTCTTGATTTTAGCACAAATAATACTACCATACCTTGCTCTGTATGTTATAGAGCAAAACAGACTAGACATAGTTTTCCATTGAGTTCTACAAATGCTACTGCATTATTTGAATTAGTACATTGTGATGTTTGGGGACCTTATCGAACACCATCCTCTAGTGGTGCATTTTATTTTTTGACTATAGTCGATGATTATTCCCGATCTGTTTGGGTTTATTTATTAGTCGCTAAGTCTGAAGTAACCTCTAGATTTTTAGAATTTAGTACCTTGGTGAAGAACCAGTGGGGTCGAACTATACAACGTGTTCAGGCTGATAATGGGACTGAATTTCTGCCTTTGCGATCTCACTTTGCTGCATCTGGGATCATCTTTGAGACATCTATGGTTGAAACACCGCATCAGAATGGTCGAGTTGAAAGAAAGCATCGCCGTTTACTCAATGTGGCGTGCACTTTACGGTTCCATGCTAGTCTTCCTATTGAATTTTGGGGAGAATGTATTCTTACTGCTGCTTACCTGATTAACCGAACACCGACACAGCACCTCAACGGTCGCACTCCCTTTGAGTTGCTCTATGGGCAAGCTCCAAATTATTCATCATTAAGAGTTTTTGGATGCTTGTGTTTTGCTGCTCATGTTCCCAGATATCGTGACAAGTTTGCACCTCGAAGTCGGCGGCGTCTGTTCCTTGGTTATCCTGCCGGTAAGAAAGGCTATCGCTTTTTTTACTTAGAATCCCGAGTGATTTTTAACAGTCGGAATGCCAATTTCTTTGAAGACAAGTTCCCTTACTCTGCAGCTCCGACATCTGCTTTATCCGATGAACCCGGCGGTGCCACCACATCACCGCCGGATTCCTCCTCCTTTTTGCCGGAGATGCACAGAATTTCATTTCCGCCTTCTGCTGCTGATCCAATGCTGCCGTTCGTCGGTGATTAGCTGTTGTCGTCTACTGCCGGCCAGTCTCCGTCGGTCAACCCCGGCCAGTCAACGCCGATCAACACTGACCAGTCAACACCGGCAGTCGGTGGTCAGCTACCGTCAATCACCACCGGCCAATTACTGCCGGCATCCACCAGCCATCCTCCGTCGCCCGACACCGGTACCTCCATGTCGGCCACCGTCGGCCTACCTTCGCCGTCCGTTGCCGGTAATTCTCCACCAGTCGCCGCCGATGCAACATCCTCGGTCTCTACTTTACCGGCTTCTCTAGTACCAGACAGTTCCGCTGCTGAGTTGCCACCTACCAGACAGAGTGTTCGATCTCGTCGTCCGCCATCATACTTGACAGATTACGATTGTGATGATTATGCTTGTGCTCTTACTACTGAAGACCCCCCCCACTTCGACTACGTTCCCCCATGCGTCATCACTTTCCTCAGGTGTTCTCTATCCTCTTACTGATTATGTAAATTGTGATATTTTTTCTAGTATGCATTCTAGATTTTTTGGTGTTGTAACATCTAGTGCAGATCCCACTACTTTCTTCGAGGCTTCCCGACATTCTCATTGGCGAGATGCTATGGCTGAGGAAATTACTGCGTTGGAGCGCAATCAGACATGGACTTTGGCTTTTTTACCTGTGCATAAGAAGGCAATTGGGTGCAAATGGGTATACCGGACGAAGTTTCGTTCCGATGGTACTATTGAACGTCATAAGGCGCGCCTCATGGTTCTTGGTAATCGCCAGGTTGAAGGAATTAATTACACTGAGACTTTTGCTCCGTTTGCGAAGATGAGTTCCGTTCAATTGTTTCTGTCTGTTGCAGTCATCCGTGGTTGGGAACTGCATCAGATGGATGTTCATAATGCCTTTCTACATGGTGATTTACATGAGGAAGTGTTCATGCGCCCTCCGCCTGGCTACACTGTTCCGCCTGGTCAGGTTTGTCGCCTTCAGAAATCTCTTTATGGTCTTCGTCAGGCTCCTAGGAATTGGTTTGCTAAATTGGCCCAGGCTTTACGGGCATTTGGTTTTGTACAAAGTAAGGTAGATTACTCTTTATTTGTCTTTTCCCGTGGATCAAATTCTTTACATGTTTTGGTTTATGTGGATGATTTGGTTATTGCTGGTAGTTCTTCTTCGCTCATCTCTGAGTTCAAGAAATACTTGGGTTCTTGCTTCCACATGAAGGACCTTGGTTTGCTTAAGTATTTTTTGGGCATAGAGATTGCTAGAAGACCGGAGGGGATGTTTCTCTCGCAAAGAAAATATGCTTTGGACATCTTATATGATACAGGTTTATCTGCTTCTAAACCAATTGATTTTCTGATGGAGCAACAACATGATTTGGCACGTGCTGAAGGTCCAGCCTACCATGACCCAAAGCAGTATCGACGCTTGGTTGGGCGTCTGATATACCTGACTTTTACTCGTCCGGAATTTAGTTATTCAGTTCATACTCTTGTGCAATTCATGAAGTCTCCTTGTGTTCCTCACTGGCAAGCTGCGGTTCGTGTGTTGCACTACCTGAAAAGTCATCCTGGTCAAGGTTTATTTCTTTCTTCCCGTGGTACTTTGCAATTAACTGCTTATTGTGATTCAAATTGGGCTGTTTTCCTGATTACTAGGCGATCTCTATCTGGTTATTTTGTTATGATTAGTGATTCTCCGATTTCCTGGAAAACTAAGAAGCAACCTACTGTTTCTCGGTCTTCTACTGAAGCGGAGTATCGTGCTATGGCAGTTACCTGCTGTGAGTTGTTGTGGCTTAGATCCTTACTAAAGGACTTAGGGGTTTCGCACTCCTCTCCTATGAAATTATTTTGTGACAGTCAATCTGCTCTTCACATAGCGGCCAATCCGGTTTTTCATGAACGTACAAAGCACATTGAAGTTGATTGTCATTTTGTCCGGGATCTTGTACAAACTGGCGCAATTGTTACTCAACATATCCGTACGACAGACCAACCTGCGGATTTGTTCACTAAAGCTCTCGGACGTAACCAGTTTCATTCCTTACTTGGCAAGTTGGGCATTTCTGATCCCCATGCTCCAACTTGAGGAGTGTTAAGGAATTGGAATTAGATTTGTATCCTTACCATAATTATAGATGTAATTGTATTCTATTACCTTTTCCTAGCTTGTATAGGTATAATGTACTACTATATAATGTATCCTGAATTCATGAATAGAAACACACATCATTACCCTTATTTTCCACAATATTAGAGTATTTAGTTATATATATATATAGAAAGTCTTAGGAAAGACGGCATTTCCATAACCTTATGGGCAGTCCTCAGAGGCATTTGACTTAAACGTTGTAATTTTTTTTATAAGATTTAAATATTTCATTTTATAAGTTAAAACAAGTAATAATATGTATTTGAAGGTAAAAATATAAAAAATATGATATAAAAAATATTTCCAATTTTTTTAAATTTTGTATATATTTTAAGAAATGCAGTGTATAAGGTAAGAAATAAGTGGTCTGTCAATAAGTTTATGGACAGACCGCCTGTCAGGAGACCCACTCATAATGTATATATATTTAACCACTTAGCAAAATATATCAATGTAGTTAAGTGAAATACATACTATTAGGAATGAGTATGAGCCTATGATCTCATCCATATATGCAAGATTTGGATTTATTGGATTGGGTATAGCTCTAATTTTTTAAACCTATTCATCCCTCTGTCTTTGCTCGATCTGATTATGAATGAATGATAATGGTTGTATTTGGTTATGTTGGAATTATAAGTAAAAATGACTTATTTTAAAAGTTTGAAGTAACCAATTTCTACCTTTACTTCAAGTACTATTAGAATCATGAACTTTTATCATAAAATCAATTGGTATTATATAGGAGTGACTCATGATCTTATATACTAACACACTCTCTCACGTGCAGCGGTATTAATCATCGTGCAAACGTGAATATAAATGGGTTACGGATCAACCTTGGACTCTGATACCATATTAACATGAATTTTTATCATAAAATCAATTAGTACTATATAGGGGTGACTCGTTATCTTATATACTAACAAATACAGCAAGTCTTTTAATTTAAAGCAAGCATTTTAAACTGTATATTAAACATTAAAGACTATTTAGCTTTTGAGTTAAACATTCATAAACTCTTTCAAACACCCATAATATATAAGAATAAGGTTATATAGGGTAATGTTAAAGATAGAAGAAATGAGCATGGAAAAAAATATTTATGTTATAAAATGTGCTACTTTAAGGCATATCCATAATAAGAGTGTACGCGGAGTACTACTCCCTCCGTTTTTTTTTATTGGCACACTTACTAAAAGTGGCGTTTTTTTTAATTGACACTTGCTATTTTGGGCAAGTTTAAGGTTTTTACATCCACTCATTTTACTTTCTCTTCTTTCAATTCAATTTCATCCACTCATTTAGCATCTCCTCAATTCTAACACCAAAAGAGAGGTGCCAATGAAAAAAAATGGAGGGAGTATGTAGTTTGAGATGGAAATGAGGGAAAGTGCGCGGAGAACGGTTAATTAGGAGATAATGAATATATTTCAGATAATGATCAGGTTATTGAATTAATACTGACAAAAATAATATTGGTTATGAGTCTGCCTCTTAAGAGACGGTCTTTAATTTCATAAGTCATGAAAATATCAAAATTTAAAGTGTAAATTACAAGGTTTAACGTGTGACTTAGAAGAAATGAAGATAACATTTTTTTAGTTACCTGAATCGAATTATAAATTTTATAACTACACATATTGCATACCAAATTTTTTAATATGTTTTACCTTTTATTATTCTAATTAAACCTTATCTTGTCCCAACATTTGTTTTTTCTTAAAAGCTTACAATTTTTAAATTAAATTTTTATAAAATCTGATTTTTTTGTAAAATTTAAATTTATGTAAAGTATGATTATTATTTTTTTTGTAAAATTTGATTTTTATTTTTTTGTAAAATCTTTTTTTGGAGTCCGCCTCTTGAAAGACGGTTTTTCCATAAGTCATACAAAGACCAAGGTTTAAAGTGCAAATAAGAAGAAATGAAGATAAAACTTTCGGGTCGCATGAATCGAGTTATAAACTTTATAACTACTACACGTTGCATAATAAATTTTAATATTGCAACTAAAATATTTTACCTTTTAGTATTCTAATTAAACCTCGTCTTTCTATAAGGCTATAGAAAGACCGTCTTTCCCAAAACTTTGCCTTTTTTGTAAAATCTGATTTGTTTATTTTTTTTGTAAAATCTGATTTCTTTTAATAAATTCTGAATTTTTGCAAAAATAATAAATTTTAAAAATGAAAATATATTATTAAATTTCACACTCAATTTATTTTGGGTGCTCAAATTTACTTAAATTAAATATAAAAAATTAATGAGTATAATAGAAAAAACGGTGGAATTCATAAATAATAAAGAGTTGTCTCTTGCCATAATGAAGAATAAAATGTGAAGTATTTTAAGTAATATCTTAAGATGAAATAGAAGAAAAAGATAAATAAAAATATAATATTTAATTATTAACTGAACACAATCAATTTCTACCATTACCCTCGGTCTGAAGCCTTAATCCTCGGCGTGTCACTTTAGCTTCAAATAATACACGTTGTAGTCTAGTCCCTTCAATACGTTGTAGTCTAGTCCCTTCAATACGTTGTAGTCGTAGTCCCTTCAATACGTTGTAGTCTAGTAGTCCCTTCTATACACGTTGTAGTCTAGTCCCTACTATGCAACTTTCCGACATCTGTCCAACTAAATACTCCCTCTAATACTCCGACACGGGTGGGATTGCCATTACCCCAGGTTCGATTCTCGACAGCGGCAGTGTGGGAGTTCTTGCTTTGCAAGGCTCCCTTGTGAACACCGAGACAAGGTCGAGCCTATGGGTCCTGGCGCTGAGCCACCGTGATTTACCGATGGCATGGGTGTGGACTGGTATGGGACCTGAGGGCGAAGGTATCGCCTTTTGCCAAATACTCCCTCTAATTATTTATTAGTTGCACATAATTGTTGTGTGTTAGAAATTAGAGGATATTAAATGAGTTGATGGAATTGATTGAAAGAAAAAAAAATGAATTGATACAATAATCTTAAATTTGTCATAATTAGAAAATGTATCACTATTAGTGAAACAGATGAGGTATTCGTTGTTTGGTTTGAATACTGAAATTTTTTAAAACGTAATTCGTTATTAAAATAAAAAATTAATTGGTTGATTGGAGTACGATGCTTAGGTTATTATTTTCTATACTTTTAGGTGTATTTAAGTTTAACATTTCCATTTCATTTAGTATCATTATCATTCAAAAGTCTGTGTGCGCGCATTCGTGTATTTTTTATTTTTTTTTTTGAATGCACCATGAGGTGGGGATATTTTATTAAGGTTCCCCGAATCTATTAAGACACCAAAAGATGTACAAAGATGATTAGTAATATTACATCAATAAAGCAACATCATTGCCTTCAAAAGAGAGATAGTGGACTAGTGGTTTAGATGGAGAGGAGTATTGCTTGCTAGCTTGAGGTCTCGAGGGGTCAGGGTCAGTGTTTCGAGGTCACCAATGCTAGAGTGCTCGATAGGTTCGAGTGCCTGCTGACTCGAGGGCTGTAAGGTTCGAGAGGTTTAGAGCTTGAGTGATCCAGGTCGATGGCTCAGTATGCTGTATTCCTTGGGGCTTGAAGGTTCGAGTGTCTGATGGCTCGAGGGCGGCAGTGCTGGAGAGCTCGATAGGTTGAGTGCTCGAGGGGTCCAAGATATCCAGTACTCTGAGTGCTTGATGCCTCGAGTGCTCGAGGGCTTAAGGGCTCGAGTGTTTCAATGTCGATGGCTCGAGTGCTTGATTGCTCGAGGGCTCCATTGCTCGAGGGTCAGTGGGTGCTCGAGAGTTCGATAGATTGAGTGATCGAGTGTCCGAGGGCTCGAGGGCACCAGTGCTCGAGTGCTCGAGTGGCTGATAGCTCGAGGTATCCAGTGTCTAATGGCTCGGTTGCTTGAGTGCTTGATGGCTTGAGTCTTCGAGAGCTCCAAGGTATCCAGTGTTGCGCATTCTTGTATCTGTTTATGCACATTAATCTCATAAACATCGATATCTAATCATCTATGTTCCAATTAAAATGGTGTAATTAATATTTAAATTTAAATTGGATCAATTTAAATCATTTTATTTAATTATTATATACATAAAATAATCACTATGTAATATATTTCTTAGTATATTGTATCATATATTTTAAATTATTATATCAAAATAATTACAATAAATAACGATGTTGATATTTAAACATTAATGCAGGTAATTGATAAGTTAAAATTATTTCTGAAATTTGGTTTTACTAATTACTTCAATTGTGTTTACCGTGTTCCAACATAGCCCGATTAACCAGTTCGTAATAAAGTTAAAACTTAAAGACACGCGAATTGGTTATGCAATTCGGTGAATGTCACCTACATCTGCGGGGCCTGACCCAGTTCTTAATGAATCCACTAATTAGAAATGCAGTACAAAATACACCATACAAGATACTTATATTTTCTAATCAAACACGTGAATTCTACTAGCTCTCCTAGCTTTACCGTGTTCCAAAATAGCCCAATTAACCAGTTCGTAATAAAGTTAAAACTTAAAGACACACGAATTGGTTATGCAATTCGGTGAATGTCACCTACATCTGCGGGGCTTGACCCAATTCATAATGAATCCACTAATTAGAAAGACAGTACAAAATACACCATACAAGATACTTATATTTTCTAATCAAACACGTGAATTCTACTAGCTCTCCTAGTTGTCGATCCGCCTTGATCAGACTTCCTCTAACCTTAAAACTTGTCGACGCTGGATCTCCTCCTCCCGAGGAATTAAGGCTTACGTTATGAACTTTAAGATCAAAAGAGTTTGATCATGTTGGAACATGATAGTGCAATTCTGCGCTACTTCTGAATGTCGAAAACCTGAGTGCAGATTTTCTCAATATAAAACTGTGAGCAGCTTAGACAGAATGTCCACCATATATAGCTCGGTCGCACGTCTTCAATTACTCGTGCGACTAGAAGTCTATCTCTACAAAGTATTATGATAACAATCAAATCCCTTAGATATAGAATTACCAAATCTTATCCCATGGAGATAGGAATTAGAATATTTCGTCCTTAGCCTTACCATAGCCGAAAACCATATCAATTTTAACTCTACAAATCTTAATCCAATCCCACAAATTTAGGAATTGATATGTTCACCAAATCAAATCATCTTGGAGGAGATGTACTGCTTCTCGGATTACTCTTCTACATTCCTTATGTCACCAAAATTCCTTCTTTGGTGTTACAATATAATAATACTATATTTGCATAATTATCACTAATTGCCAATTAACCAAATTTAGACTTTACAATCCCCGTTTTGGCATTTTGTGGACCTATCAATCTTTATGAGTTTCAACGCAACAACTATGAGCTCAAAAGAAAATTTAACCCCCCCTGAATACCACAGCTCCAAAATATAAAGACCTCAACATTCATATTGGAACATCAAATTCACAATCAGTACTTAACTACTCAGAAAATACCATGTTGGAACATAGAACCAACATAAACACTTAAGTACTAGACATCCGAGAATAAAACATAATATCCATCATAAAAATATCCATCATAAAAATATCCATCATGCTCTTAGCTTCCAGCTGGGCCTAGAATAGTATCAAGAAATCCAAAATAATATCCATCCAAACATAAATCCAAAAGTACCTCCCATTGGGCCAGAAAATATGCCAAAAAAAAATAAAATCAAAATATCCAGATAACAAAATTATGCATCAACTTCATCAGCAAACTCCTCATGAGCATCTTCATCTTGATCCAGCCTGGTCAATTCAGCTTCATGGCAGTGTTCCCTTGAGCTGGCCAATGTGATACAAACCCTCATGAGATCTCATTTATAATCTGGTCATTTGTCAACTCCACATCTTCTGCACACAGCCCATCAAACTCAAGAGTGGGGAACCCAAGAATCTCATTTATTTTCCTAGCAGAGAACTGGATAATCTTTCCCCTAAGGTAAGCTCATCCACACCAGTCAGATTCAATGTCCAAGTTTTCTGCCATGACATTGGCATAAAACTCCAACACCAACTCCTTATTATATTCCTCATAAACAGTAGTTGATGTGGCATACCCCCCAAATCCTCCAAGAAGGACGCAAAGCCACAAGTCATGTAGGTCTCTAACTCCAGTGGCTTTTCTGAAATAATATTTCTCTCATTTATGAGTTCCCAGCTATCCTAACAGTCTCCATGGTAAAAGTCTGCATTTAGAGCATCTTTTGCAGATGATGCTTTTCTGGAACTCCGCCCTGCATCCCTTTTTACCTTATTTTTCTTCTCCAGCTTGATCGTTTCAACAGTTACCTCTATACCTTTCCTCTTGGATCTTCTTGTCTGAATGAATTCATTCAGCATTTCATCACTAGAATAAACAAGATCAGCAGGTGGGGCTTCTTGTGTTAGAGCATTAGTTTCGGCATCAACACCTTCAACTTTAGTGTGTTTCTGTGTCGGAACATCACTCTCATCCCCAGCATCTTCTATGTCTGGCTAGCCTGATGTGGGAACATCATCAAGGCCAAGCTCTTCACCCTCAGCTGATTCCTCCTCAATATCAAGCTGATATGATGTTTGAACATCATCAATATTTGGCTCTTCTTCCTTTGTCTCCCTCTCTGGGGTCAGAATCACAAACTTTTCTCCCAGATCATAATATTCAACATTTTAGATGCCTACATCAATATCCTCCCCCCCCCCTTGCATTCTCATTCCATGATGGACCAGCGTCCCTGGTTTCCAGCTCCTCTTCATCATAATCACTAATATCAATCACAGCAGGGGATAATTCCCTAAGATTCTTCAAATTTTCCCCCACACTAGCATCATAAACCTGAAAAGCCTAATAGCTAGCAGAACTCAACACATACTAATCTTCAGGCCACTCTCTAATCTCTCTCGGTTTTAGCTTTCTCGGCCCAGACTCACTAGTGTATACACACATAACCTTCTTTCCTTCATGTTCAATACAGTCTAATTCTATCAACCTAGGTTCCATTTCTCTGTGTATCTAATATTCTCAATAATCCCCTTAAGTATGTGACTAATGTCATAATCATTAATCCTACCAAACATGGACTTATACCCTCTTAAACCAACCTTCTTATTATGCTTCAAGTAGTATTTCATGCAATCATCTAGAGATTTGAATGTTTGGCTAATAAAGGTAAAGGATTTTTCCCAGAATACCTTGATTTTCACTGGAACAGGGGGGTCTTGTTCCGGCTGAACTGGTGGGGGAATTACTTCAACTTTTGGTTCTAATATGACATTCCATTCCACAAACATATTGCTCTCTGGCACATTGATCCTCTGCTCAGGTTCCCCAAAGAGCTTCTTGAAGTTCTTGTTGGATTCCATTTAAAAAGGCTTGGCTGAGTTACTGTTGTAACGCAAGTTCTTAAGAGTCCTGAATGTCAGTGATCTCCTTGTCGTAGGGTTTCACGAGAAATCCGAGCACAATCCCACAAAATCAAGAGTATGGCAAGAAAATAGGAAAAGAGGTTGCAAGAAGAAAAAGTAAGAGTGGGAGATCGAAAGTTAAAATTTGAAAAATATTTACTCCCCTTCTCAATAGCCGCGCCAAAATTTTCTCTTTCCAAGGCCATAATTACATTTTTTTTTCAACTCCAAGCCGTAAAATCCAATAGGTCTTCTCTCTCCTAATTGATCCACATTCTATATTCCAACATGCAATACACTTCCATATGTCTTTCAATTTCTACTTTTTAATTTTTTTTCCCAATTTTCTGTACACAAAAATAAACAAAAAAAAATCTACAGCTAATAAAAATGCTCGACATAAATAACCCAAATATGACACACACCTAAGTGTTGTCGGAAGAGCTCAAATGTGGTTGATTCCAAGAGTTTTGTGAAAATATCTGCTAATTGCTCTGATGTTGGAACATAGACCACCATAACTTCTTTTCTCTCCACAAGATCTCGAATAAAATAGTGCCTTATATCAATGTGCTTCGTTTGAGAATGCTGGACTGGATTCTTGGATATGTCTATAGCACTTCTGTTGTAACATAAGATCTTTAGAGGCCCTTTATGAATTCCATAATCTTTCAGCATTTGTTTCATCCATAATAATTGTGCACAACAACTTCCAGCAGTAAGATATTCAACTTCAGCAGATGATAAAGACATAGAATTTTGCTTCTTGCTATACCAATATACCAAATTTGTGCCAATAAAGAAACACCCACCAGTAGTACTTTTTCGATCATCTGCATTATCAGCTCAATCAGAATCACTATAGCCAAATAGATATGAGTCTTGATTTTTAGAATACTAGATATCATACTTAGAAGTCTCACTCACATAACGAATAATCCTCTTTACTGTAGTCAAATGAGTTTCCTTCGGATTATCCAAAAATCTTGCACATCCCCCAACACTGAAACATATATCTGGTCGACTGGTTGTAAGATATAGAAGATTATCAATCATACTTCTGTACAATTTTTTATCTACTGAATACATTTCTCATCTTTCAACAACTTATCTGTAGCCCCCAAGGTGTTTGAACTAATAGAGAATTGATCAAGACAAATCGTTTCACAAGATTCATGGTATACTTACACTTAGATATAAACAAACCATTCTTCGGTTGTTTCATCTGAAGTCCTAGAAAATACGTCAGTTCACCTATCATACTCATCTCGAATTCATCCTGCATGAGATTTACAAAATCATGTACCATAGATGATGAAGTAGTGCAAAAAAAAATTCATCGACATAAATTTGAGCAATCAGAAATTTTGATAACCTGTTTAGCACAAATAACGTGTGATCTACTCCCCCTCAATGATAGCCTCTCTTTAAAAAAAAGTTAGTAAGTCGCTCATATCACGCCCTTTGGCGTTGTTTCAATCCATATAGTGTTTTTTTAGTCGATACACATAATGTGGATAGTGAGGATCTTCAAATCATTTTGGCTGTTCAACATAGACTTCTTCATTCACCACTTCATTCAGAAAAACACTTTTCACATTCATCTGGTACAATGTAAATTTCAAGGTACACGAAATAGCATGTGAAATTCGAATAGATTCTAACCTGACAACTGGTGCAAATGTCTCATCAAAATCAACTCCCTCTACTTGAGTGTACCCTTGTGCCACTAGCCTTTCTTTATTTCGAGTAATCTGGTCATCATCATCTTACTTGTTTTTGAAGATCCACTTAGTGCCAATAACATTTACCCCTTTTGGACGAGGAGTAAGATACACACATCGTTCCTTGCAAACTGTCCAAGTTCTTCATGCATTGCCACAATCCAGTACACAACAAGGAGAGCTTCTTTGTAGTTCTTTGGCTCAATCAGTGAAATGAAACATTACAATCCTACAAGTTTCCTGTAATTAACCCATGGTAGAGTACGAGTTCTCTTCACACTTGGTTCTGGTTCAGCCTGTGTTGGAACATGAGGTGGAGAATCAGGGGTCAATGTTTCAACATTGGTGTCATCAGGGTTATCAGGATTCTCAGAAGACTGTGGTGTTCCAACATCGACTTGATGGGTGGTTGAAGTATGTTGTGTTGGAACATGATCTGGAGCTAGTTCATCGTCTCCTTTTCCCGATACTTTCTTGTCTTCTGAATCATCAACAATCATATTGATTGACTCCGTGAAAGTTTTAGTGTGGAGATTAAACATTCTGTATGCACGACTATTCACTGAATAACCCAAAAAAATCCCCTAATCATTGCGGTTGTCAAACCTTCCTAATTGTTCTCTATCCATGAGGATGTATCACTTGTTTCCAAACACATGAAAATATGCAACATTTGGCTTTCCGCCCTTCCAGATTTCATACGAGGTCTTGCTTGTGAATGGACGTGGATACACCCTGTTTATAGTGTAACATGCTGTGTTGATTGCTTCGGCCCACCATTTTTTTGTGAATTACTTTTTCTGCCAACATAACTCGAGCCATCTCATGCAAAGTTCTATCCTTCCGTTCAACAATCCCATTTTGCTGAGGAGTAATTAGAGCAGAAAATTTATGCTGGATGCTAAGTTCATCACAGAAATCACTGAACTGAGAATTTTTTAATTCTCTGCCATGATCACTACGAATTCTCAAAATCTTTCCAACATGACTCATTTATTCAGTTTGTCACTTGACCACCGGACTTCTGAAGACATCCATTGCATCTGATTTTTCTTTGAGAAAAGCCACCCAAATGTATCTGAAATATTCATCAACACATACAAAAATATACCTTTTCCCAATCATACTAGGAGTATTAACCAGATTCATTCCATCCATGTAAAGTAATTCAAGATTTATTGAAGTGGTAATACTGAATAGATGAATGAGGAGATCGAATCTGTGTACCTTGTTGACATGGTCCACACACAATTCCCTTTTTGTTGGCAAGAGTAGGCATACCTAACATTGCTTTAGCATTTGAAATCTTTACCAACATCTTGTAGTTGATGTGACCCAGTTTCCTGTGCCACAAGGTTCCTTCATCCTCTCTAGAGTTCAGACACCTCACTTCTTGTTCCAGCAAATAACAGTTGCCTGACGAGTGAACTCCAGACAATACTTTGTTTTCTCCATGCTTCACAGTACATTGTCATTTTGGAACTCAACTGTCATATTGCCATCATACAATTGACTGATGCTCAATAGATTAGCATTCAGATCTTTTACCAGCATAACACTTGTAAAGCTAGGGAATCACTCTATTTGTAGTTCTCCTTTACCAATAACACGACTCTTCTTTCCGTCACCAAAGGTAATGAAGCCACCATCATATGGTTTGATGTCATTCAAAAATTCTTGAGTTCCAGTCATATGCCCAGAGAAACCATTATCGAAGTATCAAGAATCTCTAGAATGTGCAATAAGAGATGTGTGAGCAACAAGACATACAATACTTCATTTAGGAATCCATACCTTTCTGATCAATTTAGCTCTTTGGGTATCGTTCATGTTGGAACATGCCGACAGTTGTCGCCCATTCATAATATTTCTAAGTAGCCAGAGGCATTGTTCCTCTTCATGACCTTGATAAGAGCAGTAGTGGCATAAGATAGGCTTGTGGCATCGTGTCTTCATGATCCTTTTCTTCATGGCCTATACCTCTGCTTTAAAATCAATCAGGCCTTTCTCAGCTTTGTTATACCCAATTCCTTGTTTATCTATAGCATTTTCCCATTGCTAGTATATCATCAAGCTTTGCCTTTCCAGTGTTCAACTTTGTGTTTGTAGCTTCAGCCGTCTCAACTCTGACAGTTGCTGATCTAAGATTTTGTTTTAGTAGTTCAATCTCTTCCTCCAATTTCTCAATCATATCTAATAATTCCGTCTTTCTTTCCATAAGTTGATGTTTTTCAGCTTTGAGGACTTTGTTTATCTCAAAAACTTTGAGCCACATTGCACACATATTCTCATACTCCTGGTAGATATCATCATCATTCCCTTCTTAACCATCATCACCTGAAGAATTTACACTCAGCATTTCTGTGTTGGAACATCCCGCCTTCTCAGTCTTCTCGGTGTTGGAACATGCACTATCAGATTCAATAATCTTTGCTCCAAATGCCACATAGTTGCTAGTGAGTTTTTATTCTTCATTCTCTTCCTCATCTTCACTCCATGAAGTGACATACGACCTCCCTTGCCTCTTTCGAGTGTTAGCACATTCAACCTGGATGTGACCAAGACCTTCACATTCTCTGCATTGAATCCTTCCTTGCTGCTTTGATTCACTGTTATGATTTATGAGAAACTGCTGATTGTTTCATTCCATTCGGGGTCCTCAAGAATGACCAAACTCTTGTGAACCATGTATATTTCCACCAGATCTGTGTTGTGATTTCCTATTTACCACATTTTTCAGAAATTTTGAAAAATTCTTGGTTATGAGTTCAGGTTCTCCGGCTTCACTTTCACTATCATCTCCATGATCATTCCTTGAGGCCGAGGCTTTGAACGCTTACTCTTTGTGCGCTTTCTTTGATGGTTGGTCAAGTGCCATCTCATATGTCTGCAACAATCCCATCAACTCATCCAGTGTCATGTTTACCACATCTCTTGCTTCTTCAATGGCAGCAACCTTCATAAAGGATTTTTTTTGGAGAGATCTTAGTGTTTTCTTCACCATTTTTTCTTCCTTGTAAGTTTCCCCCAGCTTATACGCCATATTGGAGATGTTTCTTAGTTTTCCGTTGAATATAGCAACGGTTTCATCTACTATCATCTTCAACTCTTCAATTTTTTTGGCCAACATTTGTAACTTTGAGTCATGTACTCGACTTATTCCTTAATGAACTGTTTGCAGTATATCCCATACTTTCTTTGCTTGGTAACAATTTGATATGAGTTCAAATTGATTTTCATCCACCGTTGTGAAAATAGCATTGAAGGCTTTGGAGTTTTCCATTGAGGCCTTCAGCTCATCTGGACTCCAAGTTGACTTATCTTTAAGCCTTTGTTTCTTTGTACTTGTTTCTCCTTCCTATTCCTTTAAGCTGGATTCAACATCTTCCATAAGATGACTCCATTCAGTTTGAACGAAATACCAGGCAAGTTCATCAAGTGAGCTGATAAAAACTCGCATTCGTGCCATCCAATAGTTGTAATTTGTCTCTTCTAACAATGGATGCCGAGACACCAAAGCTTCTTTTTTGGTCGCCATGGTAAAACCGGATCAACACTTTCCTTAACACAACCAAGGTAAGAATAAGTGACTTAGCTCTAATACCAATTGAAATTTGGTTTTACCAAATTACTTTAATTGTGTTTACCATGTTCCAACATAGCCCGATTAACCAAGTTCATAATAAAATAAAAACTTAAAGACACTGAAATTGATTACGTAGTTCGGTGAATGTCACCTACATTTGCAGGGTCTGGCTCAGTTCAGAATGAATAAACTAATCAGAAAGACAGTACAAAGTACATCATACAAGATACTTAACTTTTCTAATCAAACACGTGAATTCTACTAGATCCCCGAGTTGCCAATCCGCCTTGATCAGACTCCCTCTGACCTCGAAACTCGTCGCGCTGGATCTCCTCCTCCCGAGGAACTGAGGCTTACATTCTGAACTTTAAGATCAAAAGAGTTTGATCATGTTGGAACACAATAGTATAGCTCTATGCTACTTCTGAATGTTGAAAACCTGAGTGCAGTTTTTCTCAATGTAAAACCATGAGTAGCTTAGCCAGAATGTCCACCATATATAGCTCGGTAACACGTCTAGAATTCTCTCTACAAAACAATCTGATAACAATCAAATCCATTAGAGATAGTACCAAATCCAATCCCTTGGAGATATGAATTAGAATATCTCGTCCTTAGCCTTACCATAGCCAGAAACCATATCAATTTCAACTCTACAAATCTTAATCCAATCCCACAATGATAGGAATTGATATATTCACCAAATCAAATAATCTTGGACGAGATGTACTGCTTCTCGAATTACTCTTCTACATTACTTATGTCACCAAAATTCCTTCGTTAATGTTATAACATAATAATACCATATTTTCATATTTACCCCAAATTGCCAATTAACCAAATCTAGACTTTACAATTTCAATTATACTAGAACCGAGAAAATATTACTCCCTCCGTCCTAGGGAATTTGCACAAAATCTTTTTCACTGTCTCCAAAGAACATGTTTGACTGTAAATATATGTAACTACGGACAATAACGACAGCATAAGAATTGATATTTATAAACTACATGTTACGACGAATCTAACAACATCTCATAAGATAATATTATTGTTCATACATATATTCAAATATGTGGTCAAAGTAAGATAATTTTGACTGCCAAATAGTAAGTGTGCAGAATCAGATGAGACGGATGAAGTATATAAACAAGCTTGATAATCGTGACTTTATAGATTAATACTAAAAAGGGGGGCAGAGTCCTGGGACAGGTTTTCCGAGCGCAATAACATTATCTTTATTTGACTAACCATGATAATAAAAGTCAAATGTCAACGCCAGGTAAAATCATGTTAGTATTTTAAATTTATCTATACTTTAATTAATTTTATTTAATTCAATTTAGTTTAGTATAATTTTGTATCAATGCTATTAAGCTTATTTTTTATTTTTTTTATTTTTTTTATCTTTGTCATATTTTATTTAAAATAAATTAAATTAAATTCAGTAAGGCTCTGTTCCCTAGAGTTTATATACATTTCAATTCAGTTCAATTCAGATCAGTATAAATTGGTTCATTTCAGTTCAATTCAGTTCAACGGAAATTGAATTTGGTGAAATATAACTTAATTTAGTCATACATTACTAATTTTTAACACACGTACTTTTAATTCAATTCTGTCCAAAATAGTTAAGTTCAAATCAGATCAAATCATATCAATTCCTATAAACACTATTAAACAAGGCTAAGAGATTTCTACGGAAAAAATATGATTTAAGAATCGATTACATAATACCGAGTTTTTTTTCCTGAAATATTACGTACAACTATACAAGCAACGAAATTACATATAAACATTCTATTCTAGGACCTGTCTAAGGGTGCCCTCATGAGATCACCAAAACGTTACACCACTAATGACCACCGCCAATGACGTCGAAACCACCATGATCTCACCTTCATCGATCACCTGGAGGTTGAGAAACTACAGTGGGGACCACCGACACAATTTCATAACACTGATATTATTCATCATGCAAACATGGGTAGAAAGGGGCACTGACATATCAGTGAGAATATACGTTCACTAAGCCGAGCATGCCAACCTTGAGCTCTAATACCATATAATAAGATTCATGGATTTTTATCATAAAATCATTTGATACTTTGTAGAGGTAATCAAGATCTAGTATAAGCCTTTCAAACAGTTATCCCATAAAAAAATTAATCTAACAGTCATAATTATTAATGACGATGTAGTTGAATCTTAGGCCTCCTAGTCGAGCTGCGTCAAGTTGGTTGTCAGAATAGTGGTTAGTTTTAAAACGCAGAAAGAAACATAAAAAATGTACCATCAACATATTACTAATGAGGAAATGTAGATTCAAGTCATCATAAATCTCAACATATTGCATGTAAAAAGTATTTCATTATTCGTTGAGACATACGCATAGTACTAAAGCTAGTGCTCCAACTGAGCCTTACGTTTTAGTATCACTTGATATTACTCTTTACTACTCATTCCGTCTTAGGAAATTGTTCACACTGTTCTTTTATGGATATTCCAGGTAAATCTGCACACTTTTCATTTTAAAAATTTTCAATGATTTAATCTAACTAAAATTTACACAAAATATAAACACACACACACACACCCCCCCCCCCCCCCCCCCCCATCTACACCTCTCCTCTTTCACTCTCACCCTCCCTGCCTCCAATCTCTCTCTCACCCTCTCTGGCCTCTCTCTCCCTCTCTGCTGCTTCTCTTCCGGGCCTCCGTCGACCTCACCATGGTGTCCCCATGAAGGATTTGTGCCACATCCTCGTCGACCTCACCACTTCCTCGACTGCGCCACCTCCTCGTCGACCTCACGTTGTCGTCGACTGCGCCTCTGGCGGGGCTCCATCGACCTCACCACGCCGTCGACTGTGCCTCCTCCTCGTCGGAAAACCTCACCATGTCGTCAACCACATATACGTCGTGGCTCCAACGATCGCGACTCCGTCGTCCTCACCACGACTGATTTGCACCACCGTTTCACCGACCTTGCCACGAGTTCAATAGGTTTTTCGACATCCACGTTTGGCCGATTTCCTCCCGGTAAAGTGTTTGATTTCAGATTCAAAGGAAATCTATTGTTTTGTGCTTGGGTGATTTGAGAAACTGGTGCTGGGTTGTTGTTGATTTCAGAAGCCGATGTCGATTTCAGATTGGAAGAATGTGTTTGCGGTGCTGGGTTGAAGTCTGATGACGATGGGCATTTGCAGCTGGTAGTGGGAGGGGTATTTTAAACTTTTCCCCTACCCAAAATAAATCTCATCCCTTTCTCTCTCTGCAAAAAGGGCTGTGACAGAAGGAGTACTATTCTGTATTAAATTTTTACCAATGTATGAGCAAAAATATTACCACATGCAATATTATTCAATTCATCGTTGGCAAAATTTTGGGAAATACTGTATTTTCATAGACTTATGATAAGATGAAATTTAATTAGAATAATTAAAAGGTAAAATATTTTAGTTGCAATATTAAAAATTTATTATGCAACGTGTAGTAGTTATAAAATTTATGACTCAATTAATACAACCCAAAAATTTATCTTCATTTCTTCTAATTTGTAATTTAAACCTCAATATTTCCATGGTTTATGGAAAGACCGTCTTTTAAGAGACGAACATTTCATCTTAACTAATAATTTCTAAATATTAATATTTTATTTATCATTATTATTTAAAAATAAACATACTAACAGTCAAACATATTTCTTGAATAATGTAATAATGATGTGCAATTTTTCCTGGGACGGAGGAATATGTAATTTCGTATTATTCAATAATTAATATAAGGTATGAACAATTGAGAATTAGAAGTAAATATGTAAAAGCTATATTATGTATATATTAATATTAATTAAATATTTAAATGACTAAATTATTTTTTTGGTCCCCTACAAAGTATCTTTTACCATCTTTTAGTCTCCATTTGCAAAACAACCCTTAGACGGTACCCAACAAATCCAAAACAATTTGTTTGGTCCCCAAAGGTGATTTTCAGGGAAAGTTAATGGCAAAATTAGTCCAAATATATAAAATGACCATTATACCCATGAGTTTAAAAAAATAAAAAATAAAAAGAAAAAAATTTGTCAGGAGGCTCAAGGCGGGAGGTTCGAGGGCTCGAGGCAGGAGGCTCGAGGGCTCGAGGGCTCGAGGCAGGAGGCTCGAGGGCTCGAGGGCTCGAGGGCTCGAGGCAGGAGGTTCGAGGGCTCAGGATGACGTTAAAAATCTGAAAAATTTTAAAATTAATATTTTTTTATTGAACTTATTTTAAATTAGTAAAATTACCATTATACCCCCGACTATACCGGAAAACCATTTAATCTTACCTGAAAACCACCTTAGGGAACCAAACAAATTGTTTTGAATTTGTTGGGTACCGTTTGAGGGTTTTTTTGCAAATGGAGACCAATTTATGGTAAAAGATACTTTGTAGGGGACCGAAAAAATAATTTATTCTATTTAAATTTTATCGGGTATCTCGAGTATCCAAAAATAGTATTTTTGCGGCCCATATTCAGAGCCGTTAAAATGTAAAATCTCAGCTCGGGTATCCGGCCATAAAAGGTAAAAAAAGTATCAAGTTATTTTAACCGTAACAATAGACCGACAGATCGGATATTGCGTCCAGGATAGTTTTAAACACCCCTAATTATAATCATCATTAGGTATATTTCTCAATTTTTATGAATAATCAATTTAAAATAAATGAGTATATCTTTCGAAAGAAGGTCTTTTCATAAGTTATGGAAAGATCAGAGATTCACGTGCAATTTTGCCACAAAAAGATGAAGAATTTATGGGTTAAAGCAATTAATCCGGATCAAATTTGGGTTAGAAGCTAATTGGGTAACCACACAACTACAATACTTGAGCTATGGTTAGAAACATTACATATTTACAATAAACATATAAAATTTTATGGTTTACTCTAAATATTTAATATCTATAATCAAAACTCAAAAAAATTGAGTTATTGTTAGAAACATTACATATTTTCAATAAAAAAATATAATTTATATATTTTACTCTAAATATGTAATATTTCTAATCAAATTTTAAATATTCACACTAGTGCAAAGTATAAACTCATAATTTCATATCATTCTATAAAAAATAATTTGTCAATAATAATAATTTAACGTTAGAAATATCAGTCATGGAGTAGCTCAGATTAAAGGATCGCAATAAATATTAAATTAATGTCACTGGTTGCAGTTTATTCATCACCCGGTTGTCCAAGGTCCACGTCGCCCCCTTCCCAAACAAACTCACGGGAAGCATGGAGTTTTTCCTGTTTTTAAAAGCAACTAAAATTAAAAGCTTGGAGATCTCTAGGTGCGAAACTGCCAATTCTTGTTGAAATAGCCCTTTAATATTTGGCAAAGTCTTGGGAAAGACGGTCTTTCCATAGGCTTATGGAAAGACGGGGTTTGATTAGAATAATAAAAGGTAAAAGGTCTTAGTTGCAATATTAAAGTTTTAGTATGAAACATGTAGTAGTTATAAATTTTATAACCCGGTTCATGCAACCCAAAAAATTTATCTTAATTTCTTCTAATTTACACTTTAAACCTTGGTCTTTCCATAACTTATGGAAATACCGTCTTTCAAGAGACAGACTCTTAATATTTAGGGATAAGTGCAAATATAGCCCTATCTATTTGAGTAAGTGATAATATAATCTTACGATAATTTTTAGTGCAAATATAATCCTATCTATTTAATGAAAGTGCCAATATAACCCTCAGACCCCATTTCCGGCATTGACCTCAATTTTTCGGCATTGACTCTATGTAAATTGACCAAAATACCCTTTGGCTAACTCTGAAATTAGATGAAAAATTTTACCCTCATAGTTCGCCGGATCGCCGTCGGAACATGTAGGGTTATATCAACACATTATGCAATCTTATTGGGTTATATCAGCACATTCCTAATGTTTGTAGGGTTATATCAGTACATTTCTAATGTTTGGAGGGTTATATCAGCACATCCTTAAAACTTATAGGGTTATATTAGCACTTTCACTAACTATATAGGATTATATTGGCACTTTTGAATATTTAAAGGTTATATTGACACTTATGTCAACTAGATAGGGTTATAAAAGCAGGGTTATAAAAGTATTTTTTTCTAATATTTATAGAGACAACTCATGTTGAGAGCAAGTTTAATAATTTATCCAATATTTTTTCATTTGCTGGATAAAACGCATATTATTTTCTAGACGTAACGGTTAAAAGAGGTCATTTTATAACTAACATGGACAGTAATTTTATTTGTTACAATGAGATGCTTATAAGGTAAAGTTTTTTTAAAAATCACATTATGCTTATGAAAAGATGAGAGCTAATTAGAATAATAAAAGAGTAAAAGATTTTAGTTATAACATTAAAATTAATTATGCAGCGTAAACTAATTATAAAGCTTATGTCTCAATTAAAGCAACCCAACTTAAAAATTATGAAAAATTAAGACCGTGTTTCAAGAGACAGATTGCTTAATGAAAAACTTTGAAAAAGAATATTAACGTATAATTTGACTTATAAATTATAAAAATTAGAATTTTTTATGATCTCTCTAATCGTTGGTTGGTATAATAGAGTATATTTTTTTTATAAATTAAGGGATATTTGTTAATTTAACTATAATTTGATTTAATTTATTTAATAACACAAAATTTCTGTTGAGACCTAACTATTTAGTTAGATGAGGTCATTTTATAATTAATATATCTAATGAAATGATTTGATATTTGTTTTCATTTAGAGCACGTCTCTTGAAAAATGATATTTTCATAAATTATGAAAAAATCAAGGTTTAAAGTGTAAATTAGAAGAAATAAAGATAAAATTTTCGGGTTGCATGAATCGGGTTATAAACTGTATAACTACTACATGTTGCATTATAAATTATTAATATTGCAACTAAGACTTTTTACCTTTTATTATCATGATTAAACCCCGCATTTCCATAAACCTATGGAAAAATGATCTTTTCCAAAACTTTGACTTTCATTTATTGTGATGAGATTCCTACAATGTTAAAATCTTTCAAAATATATAGTAAAATAAAATATAAGTATCATTAAAAATAAAAGTTATAAATGAGATTTTTAATAATTAGTCTAACTGTTAGACGATCTAACAAGCTACGCTCTCTTTTAATAAAATTCATTTTAATTTGATTACACTGCTATCATTATTTCATCTGCTTATTTTTATTTAATTCAATTTATTTTATATTTTTATACCGCCTAATTGTTAAAAGAGATCATTGTATAATTAATATAAATAACAAAGAAGATTTTATGTTTGTTTGCATTGCAATGAAATTTCAATAATATTTTAAAATATAAATGATTATAATATAATCTAAATAAAAATAATTTTTTGTCACTCCCGCGCAAAGTAGGACAATTGCCTTACCTTTTAAAAATATTTTTTCATTTAGTTAACATATTATTTTTTTATAAGTGGCCTAGTTTATTTTAAATTTTAAACTCATTTTATTTCCCAAAATTTTAAAATTTATCAAGATTTAAACACTATCTTTAGAAATAAAATTATCAAATTAAATTGTATCCCACAAAATACTCTCTTTGTTCCTTTAATAGTGATACACTTTCTAATTTGGGATGTTTCTTTTATATTGACATTTTCTATTTATGGAAAGTTTAACGTTATTACATCCACTTATTTTAGTTTATCTTCTTTTAGTTTGATTTCATCAACTCATTCAGCATCTCATAAATTTTAACACCAAACTTGATGTGACACGAGAAACGGAGGAAGTATATTTTTCTGGATCCGCACACCTATTAGTGAAGCCTTCGGAGAAAAAGAAAAACAAAAACCTTTCTGCCAGGCAATATATAGAAGGGGCGAATATACAAATAAAAACCCACACTCCAGTTTTTGCGTTTCTAGAGATAACTAGAGATAATAAGAAGGAAAAGAAAACGCGGAATCCATTTCTTCAAACGGGTTTCGAGCATGGAGGTGATGATCGATCAGTGCATTTTGGGCGCGTTCGTCGTCTCCCTCCTCGGATTCGTATTGCTCTACAGCCAACTCAGAGCGAAGCCGGCGAAGAAACACAAGCCGGTTTCCAAAGCTCATATCAGCAATTCGGCTTCTGCTGGTCGTCCGGCGCCGGAGAACGGCACCGACATCGTCATTGTCGGCGCCGGAGTCGCCGGAGCGGCCTTGGCTCATACGCTTGGAAAGGTACCTCTATATTCGCGCCACCGAATTAAGCCCCGAGTCGTAAGCTGGGTGCAATAACTGCACACTGCTTGCGTACACGCTTTATTTACTTCTCAATTCTCATTCATTTTCAGTTAATCTCTTGATAATTTGGCTCTGATTTTCGTGAAATGCTGAAGTTTTTGCTCATTTTCTGCCGTGATTGCCAGATCGTTCCGTTGATTATGTATTTTGTAATTGATAATGCTAAGCAATCATAAATTTGGATACATCTTAGCTAATTAAATCACGTTATATGGAGAAAAAATAGTTTCCTACTATATTTAGAAAATTTAATGCTGCTCAGTTTCATCTTCGGGCTTATTGTTTAACTTTTTGGAGATAAATTTTCGGATTGTAGACTATTCCAGTCTCCAGATGCACACGACTAATATTATTTTATTGATGCAGAGGAATGGGAATTATTCTGGCTCAGAAAAGACAGATTTTCCTGAAATTTTCTCCGACGTGATCTCATTAAAAACGACTGATTAGACATTGCTTAAACAAGTAACTATACTGTTAAGTTACGCACGCACAAAATATATTAACTTCTCTTTCAAGACCGGCTTCCATTTTCTAGGATTATTCTGTTCATTATGCTTCCCACGTTCAGCATGCTTCATGCTCAGTCATATGTCCAAGTTGAATGTGAATTATGTCAACTCTGGTTAGCGTGCCGAAATCGTGTAGAGCTAGATGCGATATGAATGTTGAAAAAATGATCAGTTGGATTGTGATGTTAGAAATTGTCGTCCTCATCCTTGAACTGTGATTGCAGGATGGACGCAGAGTTCATGTGATTGAGAGAGACCTTACAGAGCCAGACAGAATTGTTGGTGAACTTTTACAACCTGGCGGTTACTTGAAATTAATTGAGTTAGGTCTTGAAGGTACAGGTCTTTATTTATGTGGCTGCCAAACTAGCTAGCTAGATTCAATTCTAGCCATGTAATGTAAGAAACTGGTGAGACAATTATGGGCACGGCCAACTGTATTAAATGTGCACGTCCTAATCTCAGTTGAACCAGGTGGTAAAATAATGATAAAAAAAATTAAGTGTTCTGTTTATAGTTGATGTTCTGATAGTTGGATAAATGTGTTGTTTTATTCAGATTGTGTGCAAGACATTGATGCTCAACAAGTTTTTGGATATGCCCTTTACAAGGATGGCAAGCAGTGTAAACTATCGTATCCGCTGGAGAAATATCACTCAGACATTGCAGGCCGGAGCTTTCACAATGGCCGTTTTATTCAAAGAATGAGGGAGAAAGCTGCAACCCTTCCAAAGTATGCTGCCTTACATTTTCATATTTTTCTGAGCATGCTTTGGTTCTCACAAGAATTTAGAAATATTTAAGTAGATAATAGCTTGAGACAAAACTAACTTCTAAAAGGTGGCAATAATTGACTCTATTGAGTATTGAGGGTTTTGATTGTTTGGAAAGATGATTTTTGACTTCTGATGTCAATTATAAAATGATATACTCCGTACCATTCTTCAATCTGGTTAGTCAGTATGGTAAGGAAGTCAAAGTAACAAATAGTTGTGCTTTGAGGCTGTACCTGATAAGACCTTTTTGATAGTAAATGTGAAAACTTTAGAACAAATGTGCTCCAGGAAAAGTATGCTTCAAAGCTCTCTTAATCAAAGTATTGTATTACAGTCATCTTAAAATGGGATAATCTTTTCTATGCAGTGTAAGACTGGATCAAGGTACTGTTACCTCTTTGATTGAAGGAAATGGAATCGTCAAAGGTGTGCAATACAAGACTAAGAATGGCCAAGAATTGGCAGCTTATGCTCCCCTCACAATCGTTTGTGACGGATGCTTTTCAAACTTGAGACGATCTCTGTGTGAACCCAAGGTAAAAACTGTATCTTGTATTATTGAATCCCGCCCATTAAATAAATATTTTCATTTCTCTGAAGTGCTAGAAATTAATCAAATTAATTGCTTAATGTTTCAGGTGGAAGTCCCTTCTTGTTTCGTAGGTTTGATCCTGGAAAACTGTCATCTCCCACACGATAATCACGGTCATGTTGTTCTGGGAGACCCTTCACCCATCCTGTTCTATCCCATAAGCAGCACTGAGATCCGATGTTTGGTTGATGTACCCGGACAGAAGGTACCTTCCGTTTCCAATGGGGAAATGGCGAAATATTTAAGGACTGTGGTAGCTCCACAGGTTCCTCCTCAGCTTCACGACGCCTTTATAGCAGCAATCGAGAAAGGGAACATAAGAACAATGCCAAACAAAAACATGCCGGCCAATCCTCACCCCACCCCAGGCGCTTTGCTGCTTGGGGACGCTTTTAACATGCGCCATCCTCTGACGGGAGGAGGAATGACCGTTGCCCTTTCTGATATCGTTGTGCTTCGGGATCTCATGAGACCTTTACATGACTTGCACGATCAATCCACCTTGTGCAAGTATCTTGAATCTTTTTACACCCTACGCAAGGTCAGTAATTCCTTCAATTCCATCATTTTTGTCGGGTGAATTGAATGATCCTGAATGGCTGATTCTTGCAGCCAGTGGCATCAACAATCAACACATTGGCTGGGGCCCTATACAAAGTGTTTTGTGCATCCCCGGACCCGGCCAGGAAAGAAATGCGCCAAGCATGCTTCGACTACCTTAGCCTGGGAGGCGTCTTCTCAAACGGCCCCGTGGCTCTACTTTCTGGTCTGAACCCAAAACCACTGAACTTGGTGCTCCATTTCTTCGCTGTGGCAGTGTTTGGTGTCGGCCGCTTGTTGGTTCCATTTCCCTCACCAAAAAGAATCTGGCTGGGAGCCAGATTGCTCTCGGTAAGCATCATCCGATCATCTTTACGTATTCCTGTTCTATCAGGATACATTACACCGTTTCTGGTCTGAACAATTTTGTGTTTGTTTCAGGGTGCATCAGGAATCATCTTTCCGATCATCCGGGCAGAGGGAGTAAGGCAGATGTTCTTCCCGGCTACCGTTCCAGCGTACTACAGAGCTCCACCTGCTGTGGATTGATATGGAAATCAGTACTAGCAACTAGTTGTTTGTAACTTTGATCGATGTTGAAATTCAAGTGTATGATATGTATGCTTTATGATATTGAAATTGATTTGTGGCAATGCAATAAAGAGTTGTTGCAGTCTGCATTTTGTCTGATCTTATCAACGAAAAAGGACATATTGGTAGGGAGCAATTGAATTTGAGGGTAATTGCTGCTCCATTTCTTCTATATCAGGAAAAAAAAAGAAGAAAAAAAGTGGACCGACAAACTTTTCAATGTCAGAAGGTTTGAGGGTCCCAACCTTATGGTGCATATTTTGACGGTGCTGTAAATGTAATTAAAATTATTTGCTACTCTAAGTAAGATCATAATTTTTAGACTAACTTATTGTTTTAGTCCCCTACGAAGTATCTTATACTCCCTTCATTTTTTTTATTGGCACCTCTCTTTTGGTGTTAGAATTGAGGAGATGCTAAATGAGTGGATGAAATTGAATTGAAAGAAGAGAATGTAAAATGAGTGGATGTAAAAACCTTAAACTTGCCCAAAATAGCAAGTGCAATTAAAAAAAATACCACTTTTAGTAAGTGTGCCAATGAAAAAAAAACCGGAGGGAGTATCATATTTTGGTCTTCATTTGCAAATCAACCCTCAGACAATACCCCACAAATTCAGAACGATTTGTTTGGTCCCCAAAGGTGGTTTTTAGGGAAAGTCAACGGTAAATCAAATCCAGCTTAGACGGCCGGAACAAATGCGCCGGGATGCAGAACACCTCCTCGGGGCTATCCTGCGGGACCCGCATACTCGCTGCTTCGCCGTCTTCGCCGTCGCTGCGACAGGCGGCGGAGAAGGCTGACGCCGGCGATATGGCTGAGACGAAGGCCATTTCTAGCACGAAGGACACGACGGCGACGATGACGGTCATAATCGTGGTCCAGGTGGCAGCGTAGAGGAACAACGGCCACCGCGGAGACATCGTCTGGAGGGAGTGGAAGAGCGTGAACCTCATGTTGCATCCTCTGTTTCAGAGAGATTAATGAGGGGATTTTATGTAAGAATGTTTTGGAGGACCTAATTATGATCAACCGCTGGTTTGATTTAGTTGGAGCAAAACAGAGCATCAAAGGTCAACCATATTGCATGGACTCAGTTTACACATCAATTCGATCGTTGTTTACTTGTTAGCTTATTATAAAAGGGAACTCGGAGAAACACAAAACCACACTAAAAAAAAGTAATTCTACAAATATTGGGATTATAAACTGATGAACTTATCCGTGGAGATGAGAATAATGGCAATCGCGGCTATCATGATAACCACTGCCGCCGCAGTATGGTGCGGCAGTTTTGCAGACGATAAAAGCCAGAAGCGGTGGCCAGATGGTTCCACAACATTTTCACCGGCGATGGCATCACCACGCTGCCGATCGCTCAGGCCAGCACGGCGGCGTTATCGCCAAAGCGGTTCGGGGTGGTACGTGTAGTTGATGCGTCGTTGGCCGTTGGACTGGAAGTCAACTCCGAGCTGATTGGGTATGCGGGAGGGCTGATCATTTTCATGTTCAAGGAGGAGTTGTCAGCGGCGCCGGTGCTCACGTTGGTGTTTAGAGGCGGTGCGTACAATGGAAGCACTGTTAGTGTTCTCGGGGGACTTCCGATTAAAGAGCGGTACAGGGAGTTCCCAGTAGTGGGCGGCACAGGCGATCTCCTTCCACCGCTGATTTGATGATCTGTTTCATGTGGCAGAAATCAGGAAGCAAACAGGGCTCCCTGATTCTGGAAATTTGAAGGAGGCGGAAGGTGGTGGCGGCGGTGAAAAATTAAAGAAAAAGAAAAATTTTAAATTAGGAAATTTTAATTGAAAATATTTTTTAATTAGTAAAATTACGATTATACCCATGACTATACCGGAAAACCATTTAAGCTTGCCTGAAAACCACCTCTGGGGACCAAAACATATCGTTTTAAATTTGTGGGGTACTATCTAAGGGTTGATTTACAAACGGGAACCAAAACATGATATAAGATACTTTGTAGGGGACTAAAAAAATAATTTAGTCTAATTTTTAAGTACTAGCACAATATGTTACCCCAAATCGGATTTAGTGTCGTGTCCGAGTAGGGATCGATACGGTGACACGCAAATATCCATTTTGACTGACACGGCAATTTGATCAAATGAGTGTCTTCACTGACTTTTTGGACACGTCTATCATATAAAGTGTCGTAAAAATATAATTTGACACGTCTATATTTTTCTATTTTTATAAATTATAATAAATTTAATTAACTTATGGAAAAGTCTTGGGAAAGACCATTTTTCCATAGGTATACGCAAAGACGATATTGAATTAGAATTATAGAAAATTAAAATCTTTTAGTTGCAATATTAAAAACTTATAATGCAACATCTAGTAGTTATAAGTTTATGACCCGATTAATGCAACCCAAAAAAATTTATGTTGATTTCATCTAATTTGCAGTTTAAACCTTGATTTTTCCATAACTTATTAAAAACCTTCTTTCAAAAGACAGACTCTTAACATAATAAAAAATACGGTATTTTAATTATATTGTTACACGTAACTTGTGTATTATAATAATTGCATTCTCTGTTCTTACTTATTTAGCATTGCATTCTTATAAGATAATATATCATTGTGGTCTAATAATATAGATATTATATTGTGTTTTTATTCTTATATATTTATAATAATATTATGTTTTTTTTATTATATAACTCTTATTGTTATATATAGGGTTATTTCGTTCTTATACTTATATATAAGACTGTGTGGTATTATTACATATAAAAAAATTGCTCTTGCATACAGACAATGTTATATTATTACACATAATTGCATGTGTTTTTTTGTGTGTAAAACGGATAAAACTTTTAGTCTTTTGTAATAATTTATCTCATTTCTTCCAATCCCTATATCCGTTTTCTGATTCGTTTATCGATACGTAACTCGGCCAGATTTTGATGTGTGTCATGTGTTGTGTCGCACGTGGTGTCGAATCGATACGCGATTCCCCACCTCTTCTCAAGTGTCGGGGTTACATAGCTAGCACATCGGATTTAATATTGAGAAAAATCTCTCGTTAGATACACTAACAGTTATACCAATCATGAGAAATCTCATATTATAATTTTTTTGTTCAAATTATAATTATTTATCCCAAGCACGTACCCTGTAATAGATTTTGTTTGCTTTCTGTCTATCAACCGGAGATATTTATGTCATTTAGATACCTCCCTTGTTTACCTAAACGACGCCGTACCCATGACCTTGTCTATACGATCTGACCGACTCATTTTCTTCCTTCTCCACCGTACTGCCAAATTTCCTCACCGACGCCGAATTCAATCCTCCCTACCGCTAAATTTCCTCACCGCCACCAAATTCAATCCGCCCTACCACCAAATTTCCTCACCATCGCTGAATTCAAATGTTGAGTCAATCTCTGGCTTCAGAAATACCGTCGGAGCTCCAGAACTTCAAAACATGATCACTAAAATGTAGTAACAAAAGAGGCAGATGGGGAGAAAGAAGACGAGGAACTACAAGGGCTTTTAGTTCCAGATTTAACAGACCTCCCTTTGATTCCATTGACTGCAGTTCAATCCAACTTCGTGACTTACTATTTTCCATATGTCATGAAACTTGGATACGATCAGTATATTCACCGTCGAATGGGTAAATTTTTTATTTTTATCACATTTTAATACCACTGTGTCATTTATTTACTGTTGATTGATTTTTTGTATTTTGGAGAAAAGGTTGTGTATCGTTGGTTTGGCTCCAACACACGTTGCATTTAAGGATGAAGGTGGAGTTACCTCCGTTGATTTCAATGTAGGACAGTTTGGTCGAAGTGGGATTAAGGTTACTTTTTAAAAAAATGGAATTAAGATTACTGGTAAATGCAAAAAGGTAATTTTCTCTGAAATTGGATCCTGGAATTCTGTAGATACATGGGTAATTATTATCGAGTGTCAACTTTTCATAATTTTTAGTTACACAGATAACTAAAGGTATAATGCTTGAATAGGCTTCTTGAAGAATGAATATTGCAACATTATTAGCCAGACTTAGGTTGTTAGATTTGTCATAAAATGATTTTTATGAGTATCAACTTTTCATGTTTACCAAGGGAATAATTTCGACCGCATAGTTCACAATGATTCGAGTTAATGTTACATATGAATATGAATGGGGATGATGTTTATGTAAACATTTGCTTTCTGAAATTTTTATCATTGGACCTTCTGATGCAGAATAGCCTGCATTTCGAGTCGAATACAACGTTATGTAAAGTAATTACCAAAGACTCTTCTTATATTGTAAGGTCAGGTTCCATTTTCCATTATCTTCATCCCTCAGGTGGTCCACGTGGTACTTGTTTTTCTGTTCACGCCGTGAAGGTAGTGAATTCCTCTCTGATAGGTGTTGTGTTAAAGAATCACTTTTGGAAGTGAATGAGAGATTGATAAAGCAACCTTTTATCAGTTAGTTGAGGGTAAAATTAACTTTTATCCTTTCTTATTTACAAACTCAGGCCCCATTTTTTAAAATTATAACCTAGTCCCCCTTATAATTACAACCCAGGCCCCCTAATCTCCTTCTTCAGCATATCGCCACCTCTAGCCGCTTAATTTTGCCGGAATAGGATGTCGCCACCTCCATCTCCGAGACCAATATGCCCGCCGGGCTTTATCCCCAATTCTCCACCAGCCAGTACGCCCTCCCCGACCCTATTCCCCAGCAAAAACCAAATCAAGTGTCGTTCAACCGGAGTCGGCATCTGAAATTGAGTGACCAAAATCTGAAACATCTGCAATCGAGTGACCAAAATCTGAAACATCTGCAATCGAGTGACCAAAATCAAAATCGAACTACACACAAGAATCAACGTCTGAAATTGCTATTAAAGGCACGGAATAAACATCTGAACCCTATTGACTTCTGTGGCCCTCGAAAACCTTCCAATTCCCACACCAAACCAAAAATGGCTTCCTCTCCCGCTACCAATGTCAACCACCTTCAGCCGCCCCTTCGCTGCCTCGAAAACCTCATGCGTGACCATCGTCCCGCTCCGGACAATGAGGGCGTCGCAGAGGGAGATCTTGGCGTAGAGCTCCTCCGGGGAGAGATTGTAGGAGCAGTCGAGGTTCACAAATTGTCGGAGCAGGTCCAGAACCGCTTCTCCAAGCTTCTCAGAGACGATGATGGTGAGCTCGGGGGCGGCGGGGATGGGATCTACATCCTGTGTCTTGGAGAATGAGATGTCGGCGGATTCCACCGCTATGGCAGAGATGGGATTGAGACGGGTGGTGGAGATGAGGCGGAGGTGATGGTGGTTGTGCGATGGGGCTCTGAAGTCTCCGGCAGGGATGGGACACGGTTAATTAGATTGGCCGCTAAGCAGAAGGGAAAGGAAAGCGGGAAGGGGAAGGGAGTGGGAAAGGAGAAAAGGAAAATCAAAAGGGAAAAGAAAATTAAAAGGCAAAAGAATGGAATTAAAATTAAAAGAAAAAGAAAAGGAAAGGAAAATTAAAAGAAAAGAAAGGAAAAAAGAAAAGGTCAATTTTGCCCCTTAAAATTAACGTTTTGACCAAGTTTAACGGTTTGACCTGACGGAATGGCCACAATCCACCTGTTTTGTTAGTTCAGGGGTCCAAAGTATGGGAAAAAAAATTTGAGGGGCATATGTGAACGATGTGGATAGTTCGAGGGCCACCGAAGTCATTTACTCTAGCTAATATTGTGCCAAAGCAAGTAAATTGGCAGAAAAATGAGGCATCTTTACTTGGAATAGAAGAGTATAAAAAGCTGAGGAACATTTCTTGAATCAAATGGGGAGATTGGTAAGTGATTACCTTAGTCATTTCTGAATATTAATTTGTCCACTTTTGCCTTTCAATTTCCGTTATTACAGTAGCTATGGAACATGTAAAATGTTAAAATGTGTGTCATTGACTTTGAAAAAAAAAAACAAAGAAAGTAGAAGTAGAAGTTTACAAAGGGACCAAGAGGGACCGAGGGAGTTTAATTACTACATGATCCATAGCAACATAAAATCAAAAGGTATAAGGGCTGACATACAGCCTTCCCACTATGGAACTTGTATTTTAAAATTATATCTCAGTGTATAATTTCATCATCTCTACTTAGTTTCAGTTGATTTAAAGATAGAAACACATAACTATAATATGTTTAAACATATTTTTCTGGCTGGAATACTTCATAGAAGCTTTCTCTGGGAATACTGTGCTACTTGTCACTCATCAACATCAAGTTGATTTTCTTCCTGCTTTTGAATCTGTTCTGGTGAGCCTTGCTCAGTTGAAAATTTTTCCATAGCGATGAGGAGTTCGGGAGCCTGCTTGGAGAGCGAGAGGAGCTGATCGATTATGCGGGCAAGAATGATGATACACATGACTAAGTTGATAGTGATGATGATGATGATGATAGTAGGAAAGAATAAAAAACAGGGGACTTGGTTACCTTGTCTGTTATTTTAGAATTCTGCTTCCTAATTTTAATGTTAGTTACTGTTGGGAATCAGTGCATTTCCATGGACTTGGTTATGAGAATGGTATTCATTCTCGACTTGCCAAATCATGAATGTGACTTGAGCATGACTTGAGGCTCTTTATTTATTTCACTTCCTTTTAATGTGCTACCGATATCCATATTGGGGAACTTCTCTCATTCAGAAATTGCAATCAATTTGTATCTCAGTTTATATTCAGTGCTTATAGTGGTTACTTATTAGACCGAGGAAAAGTTGTGGCTTCTTAGCAGTTTACCCTGTTCTTAATTGAGTTTTTGTTTATTCCCAAGCAGTATATATGAGGTTTGTTGCTTTCTAAGATTCATTCAATCGAGTGCTTTTGTCCAGATTTAGTACACTAATCTGATCTCTGTTAGTCTTAATGGAATCCAGTATAGGAATCTTGTAAACTATTAGTGTGCATAATGCATTGACTGAGAGATGCTAGGGTTTGAGTTTGGTCTACCCGCGATTATCATTAAGTTTTGCGATTTGGTTCGGGTTGAGACTAAATTAAGTGAAGCAAAGCCTGTAATCCAGCGACTGAAACCCTTGTTCTCTGTGTGAGTGTGCAATGCTTTGATTGTTTTCTCTTAGTTAAAAATTTAAGGTAGTTGTAGATTTGGAAGAACAGTGTTGTAGCTACCTCCCGGAAAGGAGATCATATCCATAAGTAACTACCAACACCAGGAAAGTCACGTGTCAAGTAATATTATATAAATTGTAGAGTAAAGAGCTAAAATAACCCTGACTTTAGGCTGAAAGTGCCAATATAACCCAGTAAAAACAAAAGGTGCCAAAATAACCCTAACTTTATAAAATATGTGCCAATATAACCTTGGATGTGTTGACTTTAATTGTCAACGATAATTTTGGTCGGAAATCAAGGAAATGACCTTTTTTGTCCCTAGATTAAAAAAAGGAAAAAATAGAAAAGATAAATCTAACCCCATATCCTCTTCCTTTTTCGTTCTTCTTTGAGCGTTCTCCAGCCACCAAAACTCCATCGACCGACGTTACTTCTCCAGTCACTCTCCACCGTTCTTCAGCCACCAATTCTCTATCGCCTATCGGCAGCGTTACTCCTCCCGCCGTTCTTCAGCCACCAATTCTCCATCACCTATCACCGGCGTTACTCCTCCCGTCGTTCTTCAGCCACCGATTCTCCATTGCCTATCACCGGAGTTACTTCTCCCACATTTCTCCAAGTACCAACATCAGTTAGCCACCACATTCTCGCCCTCCACCGCCGTTACTTCTTCGGTCGTTCTCCCACCGCTGCTCCACCTACTTCTCTTATTGTTCTCCCATCACCGCTCCTTGATTTGCTTTGCTATTGCCTCAATTTTCTCAACCTAAAATCAGCTCATGCAGGTACCCCTTGAAACCCTAATTTTGTTGGACGAAGGTGATTCAGGGGTTTTAATGCTGGCCAGGATGGGCGGGGGTGGACTTCGGGGGGTGAATTTGCAGGCCGGGATGGGCGGCGATGGGGTGGTAGCTAGGATGCCGATTTGTTTATGGGGTGACTGTGGTGAGGATCTCCGACGGAGGTAGTGCTGCGGCGGTGGGGGGGGGAGGGTTTGATGGGTGATGAGTGATGGTGGGGTGAAGGGTGGAGGTAGTGGTGGGTTGAGGTGGTGGTGGGTGCAGGTGGTGCTGGGTGGAGGTGGTGGCGGCTGGCGGCGGGAGAGGATAGTGGTTGGTAGTGGGAGGTGAGTGCTCGCGGCAATAGGAAGGGTAAATTGGGAGGAAAATAAGGTGAAATGTCTGAGGATAAAGTTGTCTTTTCTAGTCCTGTCAACAGCCAAATAGGTGAATCAATGCCAAAATTTGGCCGGAAGTTTATATTAGCACAATTTATCATAAAGTTAGGATTATTTTGACACTTTTTAGTTTTACAGGCATTCAGCCTAAAGTTAGGGTTATAAAAGCATTTAACCCTAAATTGTATGTTGGTAAGCTGATATTCTAATCATTCGGGAAAATTTAGATAACTCTCTTTACGCCTGCAATTAAAAGATTGATAGTAAAGATATTCAGAGCTCGGTTGATGCATATAAGGAGACCGCGGTTCAAAAAGGTTGTCTTCAGAGGTTAATGCTTCCCAGAAGCGTAACAAGAAATCAGGAAGACGTTCAACGAAAAAAGTTTGAAATGATCAACTTGATGACCACATTCATGTTTATGTAAAAATCAACATATAACTGCGCCCTGAATTTACCGGATCTCTCACATTTGATTCTTCTCCTTCTCATCAGCTTCAACAACACAACATGTAAAGGAAACAAATCATCACTTACAAAATAGCTTCTATTGATAACCAGTTCGTTAAAGTGGGTGGGGGCATTGGCAGCCTAGCAACCGCTCTCGCACTTCACCGGAAAGGGTTCAAGATATTTGAGTGATTTATATTTCCATTTCAACTTTAAAAAAATTTTATTTGTATTAGTGGCCAAAATACTTCCATATACTTATATTATATTATATTTCAGAAAAATAATTTATTAATGACATATCATTTAAATATACATTTAAAATAGATAAATTTAAAAGTAAATATTAGAAACGTGCAACGCGCGATAGAACGTATCTAGGCTTATTGTGCAGTTGTTCAGCAAAATGAACACATAAATTTTTAACTAAAATTTTTGTGACATAAAATTGTAAAAAAATTGCTACTCATACTTGTCATGAAAATTGTGTCACTATTGAAAAAAATTATAATGATTTTTTTAATACTTTTGATATGAAAAATAGTTAGATACACTTTGAATGTCATCCCAAAAAAGAATTTGTGACTGATAAATAGTAAATGTTCAAAAACTAAAGAAGTTGTGAGTGTTAATTATTTTCTCTAAAATTAATTTTTAACTCCACAATTTTCAAATTAGATTCGAATTTACAATTTTTTAGTACTCTACATCATATTTGTGAATATTAAACAAATATCATAAGAGGTTGGTCATAGGCGAAAAGATCAAAGAAGAAAAATTTTCTTACTAATTGCGTTGTTTTACAATATATGGTTAGAGAGGAACCATAGAAGTTTTGGGTCGAGAAAACTAAATTTTAGGAACTTATGTAATTTGGTTCAAAATGATAGTCTTTTTAACGCTAATGATGTGTAATAGAAGGTTAGTTTGTTGTAAATGATGGTTTTGAGTTTTGAAAGAAAAGATTCCATCTAAAAAAACAAATAGAGAAAAGTGCAAATATAACCCTATGTAATTGAAGAAAGTGCAGATATAACCTGGGCGATTCAAAAGTGTAAATATAACCCTATCTATTCAGGTTATGTGCAAATATAACATTTTCAACCGATTTGAGGCCGGAATACAATAAAATAACCAATTTGCCCCTGCTAGTTTAAAAAAATCTGAAAAAATCTCCATTTCTCAAATGACAATATTACCCCCATTGGCATTAATACCCCTTTTGTGTCGTCCATTCCCACCCTAACTTAACTTCTAGTCTTCTCCCACTCTTCTCTGTGCAAAAGAACCCGAACCCAGACCCGCTCAACCCATTCTACTCATTCCCGCCGGCCGTGGCCGATCTTCAGTTGTAGTCCGGCGACGACGTAGGTCACCCACTGAGGTCGACGTAGGGAGCCTGGTTATGGATGTCGCGATGTGAAGGAAACCCAGAATTGCTACAGTAGAACCCTCAAAGAAAAAGGTAAGCTTTCATAAAATCTGTGGGAATGTGCAGATTATTGCTGTTCAAAGTCTGTTTTTTGTGTATTTAACTTTTGGGGCCCTTAAATATAGAAATACCGCATAGTTCTTATGAAACCAGGGTTTTTAAACCCTTTTTGCTTGATTTTGTTGTGTATTATCTGGATTGGTGATTTGAATATGTTTAGTGTTGTGTGTGTGGCTGTTGTGCTCTATTTCTGTACCTAGGGTTTAAAATGTTTATGGTGGTTAAGTTGTTGAAAGGGTACTATGTTTACTATTTTGTGGCCGTTACGGTACTCTTGGTAGTGGGTTTCATGATATAGATTTTGTTTTGTATTGTGCTAGATTGTATGCTGAATGTGTGGAAATGCATTATTGTGGATGATGTTGAACATGTTTGTGATATATGACTCTTTGTGATTATTGTTTGGGGGTGTGTGATAATTTTGAATGTTTGTTGGCTAATTGTCGTGTTGTGTATATGGAGCGGGTGGGTTGGTCCAAGTTTGTGAACTAGATTTAAGAATATATTGATTGTTGTAGATGGAAAACCTGGTGAAGTTATGTAACCAAATGACGAATGTTCAATGTTTCTGTGATGTTACTGAACCTGGACACTAGGCCTTCTTGTTGGGTAGCCAAACATTGATAGCAAGTTTGGTGAATCTGCTCTTTGTAAATTGTTTCCTGTTAGTGCACAAATAACCATGTTTGTTGTTTATATGTGCATATATAACCTTGTATGTTCAAGATATGTGCATATATAACCCTGTTTATTTCTTATATGTCCATATATAACCCTAAAAATTAAATGAAGTGCAATTTTACCCATGATTGTTTCCTAATTGTGCATATATTATTATGTGTATATCTTATATGTTCATATATCACCCTGAATATATTTATATGTGTAGAAATAACCCTTAGGTTATATTTATGTATTTTTTATTTTGGATTTGTATTTCAATGTTGTAGGATTAAGCATACACAATTATCCTCCGTCATGGTACCCGTTGGAAAAGGCCTGCCGGTGTTGATCCCGACAGATACTCTCTTGTAGTCTTGAAGTTGGATTGCATGGAGCATTTCTTCAAGGACGCCAAGGTATGGAAATCACTGGAATTGACATTGAGATATGGTGATGATCGGGTTATCCTGCAATCAGAAGAGGATGTCACCAAAATGTTTGCCTCAAGCCGTGGAGGAAATAATTTGGAGGTATATTGTGAGGTCCTTAACCCTCCTGCAGGTGGTTCTCGGGGTGAGAGCAGCAAAACGGGGAAATTGGGAAAATTAAGGAAGAAAGATAGTGAAGAAGGTGGTAAAGCTGTGACCGAGGGTTTGGTGGAAGAACACAGCTCTGAAGATGAAGAATATGTGCAACCCAATCTTGAAGAAGGCCACGAAGAACAAGATTGGGAATGGTATCATTGGTGCACTGAGGCAGGTTCCGAGATTGAGTCTGATGTGGATGGTGGCAGTGACACATGGCGGGATTTGTACGAAGACACTAATTTGGAAGATGATCCCATGAAGAACTGCACCAACAAGGACAAGTTAAAAATCAAAGACGGGGACAAAATTAAAATATTAACAGGGATGGATTTTCACACCCAAAAAGATTTCAAGGCTGCTTTGCTCGACTACTCGATGCAGGAAGGATTTGTGTATATACATGTGAAGAGCGAGAAGAGTAAAGTAACAGTGACTTGTGCGGCGCATAATTGTGGATGGAGGCTCCATAGCTCGACACTCCCTGACGGCCATACATTTAGAATTTATTCAGTGGAAGGGAAACAAACCTGCAGGCAAGAGGTGAAGGCACCGCAGGGATGGATATCGAAGAGGCTTATTAAAATGCTTTAGGCTGATCGGTAGGTGTCCAGTGAGGTGTTGTTGGAACACCTGAAATCTTTTGGTGTTCAGCCTAGCCGGTACAATTTGATTAGAGTAAGGCAATTGGCTGAATTATTGTTAGATGGTAGCCACGGTGAATAATTCAAAGTCCTACCATAGTATTGCGAAGAGTTGCGTATGAGCAACCCAGGCAGTCAAGCGATGATGCAGTACGACCAGGGCCAACTACTTCCATTTGTGAAAAGGCTATTCATTGGTTTTGACGCTGTAAAGAAGGGATTTCTGGCTGGATGCAAGCCATTTCTGTGGATTGATGGCTATCATCTTAAGGGTCGGTGTGGTGGGGTTCTGCTTAGTGTAATTACCATGACCAGATGATGGCCTCCCCCCCTCACCTTTGCTTATGTGGAGTATGAATCCAAAGATAGTTGGATGTTTTTCTTCAAACAAATGGAGTTTTTCTTGGGAGGATTTGAAGAAAACAAACCGTGGACATTCATGACTGACAGACAGAAGGTGATTCATGTTATCCTTTCATTTTGGTGTTTCAATATGTTAGCTTATGGATGAGTTGTGTGACTGTTTAGTTTAGGTCTGGTGTGGATAAGCTGTGCATATTGTGTTGTTGCTGACTGATTGACTGATGTACAGTTATAACCCTGACTGATTGACTTATGTGCAAATATAACCCCGACTAATTGACTTATGTGCAGATATGACCCTGACTGAATAAACATATGTGCAGATATAACCCTTACTGATTGACTTATGTGCAAATGTACCCCTGACTAATTTAATGTTGCGCAGATGTAACCCTTACTGAATTTGTTATGTGGAGATATAAGCCTTACTGGATTTTACCATTTCTGATTTTACTCTCACTGTTTGTTCTTGTAAACTATGGCCTTGATAAGGCAATTGATGAGATTGTTTACCACGCTACACAGAGGAGATGCTGCCGTCACATCTATGCCAATTTTCGTAGAAAGCACCCTGTAGATATTTTCAAGAAGTTGATCTGGATAACGGCTATGGCATATAATAAAATGGATTTCACAAAAGCAGTGGAACAGGTGAAGGAATTGAATGAGGAGGCTTATGTTTACTTGAATGACATCGGTGACGATTTGTGGGCTAGATACATTTTCTTGACGGCCTTGAAGTGTGACAACTTAACTAAAAATCCAGCAGAGTATTTCAACAATTGGGTTGGAGGGTTGAGAAACCACCCTGTACTTACTTTGATGGAGGGGTTGCAGAAGAAGGTAATGGCAAGGTTGGATGAGCGTTACAAGAAGTGTATAGCCTGGGATAGTGTAATGTGTCTATGGACTGAAGAAATGGTGAAGCTTGTTTCAAAAAAATCTTGCTGAGTTACCTTCACTCCTTGTTCAGATACAAATTATGAAGTAGTGCATGGTGATGTTCATTTCAGGGTGAGGCTTGATAAGCGATCATGCGACTGTGGTGTTTGGGATCACATGAGGGTACCATGTAGACATGCGGCGGCTATTGCACAAAAGACACCCCCTCCACGAATCATGTGATCCCATGCTATCTAAAGACACAATTTTGAAAGCTTATTCCTATATGATCGAGCCCTTACCTCACAGGGCGTTCTGGCCGAAAAGCTCAACTGCCTAACCGTGCCAACCTCCAGAATTACATCGTCGCATTGGGAGCCAAGGACAAAGAGAATAAAAGAGGATTGGGAGGGAGAAGGAAGCAGCAAGAAAAGGAAGTTTAGTAAATGTGGAGAATTTGGTCACAATATAAGGAGATGTCAAGGTGGACCCACGACCAAATAAAGAAAGACGGTTGAGAAAGTTAAATCTGCTGCCGCATCTCAGGTATTTATAACAAGTTAATTTTTAAAATCTTTTAAATCTTTTACATAGGCCATCTCATTTTTAAAATCTTTTGTAAATGGGCTGCAGATTCTGGATGTCAGTTCACAGGCCACTACAGAAGACTCTTCACAGGCTCCACAGGCCAATAGAGAAGGTACTTCACAAGCCACACAACGTGCTGGAATCAAGAGAGGTGGACCAGTGGCCCGGCCGGTTTCTAAGAAACCACCTAAGCGGACAAGGGCTGCAAAGGGTTCATATTTGAGCTAGGTATCAAAGCGAGGGAAAACAATTTCTAGTTTGAAAAAATAAAGAAAGGTAGAATTATGTTCATTTTTGGCACAATCTTGTTAGTTTATGTTCATTTTGTGGTTGTCCCTCATCTAAATTTCGTTGTAAAGGTCCAAGAACATGGTGATCCAGAAGTTCAAATTCAGAACAGGGATGAGGCTCCAACGGATGGTAACTAGGATGTTGAGGTAAACCATGAGTTGTGGATGCTCTGATTATAATTATGTAGGGTTATATCTGACCTCACTTAAGTTATGTGGGGTTATGTCTGAACTATCTAAAATTATATAGGGTTATGTCTGCACATATTGATATTACGTAGGGTTATATCTGAACTTAATAAAATTATGTAAGGTTGTATTTGAACTTTCTAAAATTTTGTAGAGTTATATATGAACTTAATAACATTAAGTAGAGTTTTATCTAAATTAGTGTTGAATATGTAATTACTAAAGCTGTTTTTGTATTATGAATTGTAGGATAAAGCAGTTGATTATACAGGGTTGCAATTTGATATAGAGATGCAATTCCCACCGCCATCTTTGATCGAAATAGAAGTAAACTTCAATGTCTTATTTATATGCCAATTTTTTTAATATATTTTTTGCGTTTTGAGTAAATGTTGTCTTACTAATATGGCAATATTCTATTGTAGATAATGGATGTGATGCCAATCATTCAACAAGTGGAGAGCGAAATCGCTCTACCGGAGCCACAACCAAAGAATGTGCAGAAATACAGGAGGACTAAGAAGAAGGTTAAGCATAACATAGCAGATGATGCTACTGACAATGAGGTAAGACAATATTTTCTAAATCAAAATTAAGCAATTCTGATCAATGAACTAAAATACTAACTGCCACCCATCGTTAGGAGCAAGATGAGTTTCAGGGTAAGGATGAGGGTGAAATGATGATGCTAGAAACACTAGATGCTGTGGAGTAGGAGTTCAGCATCCAAGAAGTGACTACTACATCCAATGTCCATGACAGGAAGGGGATTCCAGTGCAAATTCTTGTGGAGGAGACACCAGTGGTGATGGAACAACCCCCGCTCGAGGTTCCAGACTAGGTTGTGGGAGACAGTGCTTTGGAAGGACACCCTTTGTTGGAGGACCAGGCTGCGGGGGAGATTGTTGTGGAGAAGCTTCCAACAGAAGAGGACCAAGATTCGTACTTGGTCAAGGATCCGATAACCAGGGACCATGTATTAGTGGATGCAGACACTAGTTAGAATGAGGATCCAACACCAAGTGTTGGGACTAAGACACGTTTACCACGCCAGTTCAGTGCTAAGGTATTCTAATTTTCCATGTTTATATTTCTTCATCAAACAATGTTTACAGATCATAGTTAGAGCATTAAAATTCATTCTATCAGTTTTACTATGCTCAGGATTTCCCCCCGCCCATCGGAGGCGTAGGACCAGTCGTATTTCACACAATACCGGGTAACACTATGATCGAAACGGTCAACCATCTGGATCCATCTGACCCCGCGGGTAATTTTAGTGTACAGGGTCATAATTGCACTGACATGCGATAAGATAGGGTTACATATGCACATATTAATATTATGTAGAGTTATATATGCACATATTGATCTTATGTAGGGTTATATCTGCACATGTTGATATTGTGTAATTTATACAACTAATTATATCAGAACCGCCTTCTATTTTCAGCTATCTAGGCCCCCACCACCAACAGAGTTCCCAATATTTGGTACTAAAGTGGCGGCTACCCGCAACATAATTTAGGGAAGGGCTTTTCTATACAGTCCGAGGACAGCGAGGTTGCTCGGCACAACTTTGGCTCCATCAGTACCACCCCCAGTGCTGATATCTCACATTCCAGCTCATAACCACCTATTCCTTTCCCACTCGACCCAGAGAGCAAAAGAACAAGTCCAAGAAGAGATGCATCACAGCCACCACCAGATGAACGTGCTTGACCTTATGAACACACTTGACAATGTACTATTCATTTGTGCCCTTTCCTGTAGGACTACGATTGTCGTAGTGCACCTTCTTTTGTCTAATTTACAAGCTTTGCTGCCTTTAACATACGTTTATAGGAACTACGTGGCACACTATACATTGGGTGTGGTCCACTTTCATTGTCATACATTTAAACCTATATTAATGTAGTGTGATGTTTGTTGTTCGGAATGTTTTTCAAATAATCTACTAAGCATGTGTTGATAATGATTGAATGTGGACGGATCAGTTTTGTTCGTATAAACAAAATACATGAACCGAGGGTTATATTAGGAATAGTTCTACATAAGTAAGGTTATATCTGTACTTCATAATATTAATTGAGGTTATATCTGCACTTTAATGAACTAGTCGGGGTTATATTTGCTCTTTTATTGACTTAGGTGAAGTTAAATCAGTACTGATATATGTCACTGAGTGACACTATGTAATTCATTACAACTGCAACAAATGATCACATTCATTAATTAGCCAACAAGTTCAAGTGCGTGTGCACCTCGAATAAATTGAAGACAAACATTCAACAAGTATAAACACAGTGAAACTAGTAACAGAATGTAAACCAAAACAACAACTACAACATTTTTTTAGCAAAGTCAAGAACTAATTGAAGCCCTCAACATTCACTTTCCAAGCAACCCCAACAAGAATATGGTCATGTTCGCACCAACCAAAACCAAATTTATTACGATCAAAGCCTTAAGAATGAATGAACAGTTGCAACCATTTTGTGGTGCAACATAACCTTCACATGGCACAACCACAACTTCTTCGACCTCAACATGGCTAGCAGTATTGCCTCTTGGACCCCGACTACGAAACTCGTGCTGCGGTAACGAACTTCCCGTACTTACTCTTCCCGAATCAAACATATCAGACACAACCCAGCCCTAAAATACGTGATTGCGAGGGCATAAAAATGAGGTCTCCCTGGATTCTTGGTCGACCGAGACACACAAACAATCGTTCCCTTCTTACAAACCTAGCATTCGAATCCTTCGCAATGCACACCATTCACACTGTAACTTGACGAAGCCATTCTAATCCCTCGCCAAGAACAGAGAAACAACTACTTCATTAACACAACACTCTAAACACCATTAATCATCATATCCACAACAGTTTTATCTACGGAGATCGAAAAATCAATTTTCCCCAAATTCAAATCTAGGGTTCAACGTAAAAAATTAGTTACCTTCAGCAGAGAATGGACGATCTGAATCTCCGGGAAGGGATGCCTACGCTATTGACACGAGTTTGACAGGAAAAGAATGGGGGAAGAAGACCTAGGGAACCGTAGCGGCGAAGTGGAGGATGAACGCGGTGACGTGGTCACCCAGGCTTATCTGCACTGATGGGAGAAGGAACAACTTGTTTTTTTAAACAAAGGAAGTTAACATATGTTTTTTGTGGGCCCAATGATAATAAGGGCAAAATTGTCCTTCCAGGTCATGGGTTTAGACATAATGGTATTTTAGTCATTGTAAGTTGGTCAACAGTCAGATTCTGATGGTCAATGCCGGAATCATGGCGGGAGGGTTACATTTGCACTTTCATTCAACAGTTAGGGTTATATTTGCACTAAAAAATAACTAAGGGTTATATTTGCACTTTCCTCAACATATAGGATTTTATATGCATTACCGAAACAAATATCATACTCCTCTGTCCCAGCCCTTTCTGCAAGAGAGAAAGGGAAGGGATTTTTTTAACCTTGTGAAAAGTCTAAAATACCCCCACCTTCAACCTTTATCCTCCCTCCGCCCTCAACAAATATTTTCCACCGCGTTTCTTCAATGCCACCATGTCACATCGCCACCTGCCCACACCATGTCACACCATCACCAGCCACTGTCAATAAACCTTTCTCGCAACCTCTGCTTCTTTGTTTCCTCTCCTCCTTTCCATCGCACCACCGCCTCTTTTTCGCCTCCTACCTCCGCCACAAAGGAAAGCAACTCATGCCGCTCTACATGTGCTACATCATCATCCGTTCTCTGGCTTGTTCTTCGCGAGGAGGCTAAGATTTGGGGTTTGGAGTTTGGGATGCCAGATCTGCATATGGAATTGGGGGATTCGGGGATTGGGTGAAGAAGATGAATAAGGCATGGTTTGGGCGACACGATTTTAGAGAGAAAAAGAAGGAGAAGAGGAGAGTTTGGACGCAGAAGAAGAAGAAGAAGAAATGGTGGTGGAGCAGAAGAAAAAGGAAGAAATGAGGAAGAGAAAAATAGGGGTTAGGGTGGGAGAAAGTGGGTAGGTGGAGTGAAAAGAAAATATTTTGAATGTAAAATTTTAATTTTTAAGGGTAAGTATGTTTTTTGATATGTTTAAATTTTTTTAAGGGGGAAAGCGTGCAGAATTGCCTGGTACCACCCAAAAATGAAAGTGTGCAAAATTGACTGGGACAGAGGAAGTAACAATATTAGAGAATAAAATGTTTGTTTTCACTTCTAACTAAATTAATTATTTCTCTTCATGATTTATATTGTTATTATTAGATGTCTAAACTTAAAATTTTAAAATTATTTCTTTCCAACTTATATATGAGATATTGAGTGCATGAAAATTTGTCCCAATTTTTAAATTAAAAACATCGCGCAACGCACGGTGGAACCCTGCTAGTATACTATAATGCATTTTTTTTCAAAGTTATAAGAAATTCGTTGCAATATATAAAAATAAATATCAAATTGCCTCATCAGTTACATCAATTACAAAATGACGCTGTGAAAATAGTTAATCAGTTTAAAATAAGACTTTTGTGTGTAATTTAATTTATTTAATGTTGATACAATTTAGATTTATCTGAAATGAACATGCCTATTTGTTGGCAAAGTCTTGAGAAAGACCATATTTCCATAGGTTTATGGAAAGACATAGTTTAATTATAATAGTAAAAATGTGCAAGAGTTTAGTTGTAATATTGAAATTTTACTATGCAATGTGTAGTATTTATAAAATTTATTACCCAATTAATGCAACCCAAAAATTTTATCTTCATTTTTTCTAATTTACCGTTTAAACCTTGATTTTTTCAAAACTTATAAAAAAATCGTCTATCAACAACTCTTATTTGTTTACTACATCCTTTTAATAAGTGTTTCCTACCTTGGCAATGGAAGAAGGAAAGGTAACTAATTTGAGTCTGGAAAATATAACTAGATAACACCTGGATCAATCCACGGATTTATGAACATTTTTTTTTAAAAAGAAAGCACAATTTATAATTCTAATAAGTAATATATATATATATATATATATATATATATATATATAAGAATTACACGCAATGCAATATTTAAAATAAAATAATTACTTATTAATATTTTAAACATATTTATTTATAAAAATTAAATGTGGGAGTATCACTTGGCCAGGAATTTACTCTTTTAGTAGAGTTACTACATTAATTATCATCGGTTTATAAGAAAGTATTGGAATTGAAAAGTAAATAATGGCATATTAATTTTTTTTAAAGTTGACATACGAAACTTTGGGAGTGCCACTTATCAAAAAAATTGTGAAAGGTGATGTGGTTAAATATGAAGATGCGAGTTGCTCTTTTAGTATTAGTTAGCATTAGTCTTTCATAAATACATTGTTCCAACTAAAAGAAACTCCTCTCTTTTAAGGAAGGAAAAATGTTGGGAAAAAACCGTTTTCTTTATGTAAACATGAGATTAAATTAGAATTATAAAAAAAATAAAAAAATTTAGTTGCAATATTAAAAATTTATTATTTAACGTGGAGTAGTTATAAGAGCATCTCCAATGGCGAGGGGGTCCTGAGTAAAAATAAGAGACCCTGATCAACATTTTATTAGACGTCAATATGATGTGGAAATGAGAGACCTGATTGAAAAGTTTTTTGAAATTTGGCACTCCAATGCATGAGCATCAGTTAACATCACTTTAGTATGAAAGAAATTATTTTCCAACAAGATTATGACAAAGTCTTGGGAAATACCGTATTTCCACGGACTTACAGAAAGATGAGCTTTAATTAAAATAATAAAAGATAAAATGTGTTAGTTGCAATATTAAAAATTTATTATGCAAGGTGTAGTAGTTATAAACTTTATAACCCGATTCAGGCAACGCGAAAATTTTATCTTCATTTCTTCCAATTTACACTTTAAACCTTGGTCTTTCCATGACTTATGAAAATATTGTCTTTCAAGATACGGACTCCAAGATTATTCAATAATAATTTTATATATAATACATTTGATTCATTTATTTTAAATAAAATTCAAATTTAATAATTAGAAACTCTAGTTTCACTTTACAATTTAACAATCACTTTTTATAAATAAATAATGTAAAATATTAAACATATGCTGAATTAAATTTAAGAAATAATAATTCACACTAGTTAAATTTAATGTAAATGTAATTTTACTTCTATGTTTTTATATTAGTATTGATTTTTAGAATATAATTTTAGAATATAGATTTTAATATTTGAAATTAATATAATATAACTAAATGAATATAATTTATTTATATTGTGAATCTAAACAATAAATTCAAATAATATTACATTTGTTTTTGGAATCGTAAAATAATTAAAAGTTAAAATCCTAAACTTGGTAATTTGACAAACTGGTGGCTTCAATATGAGCGTCTAAATACAGAAGGTCTAATTGAGACCATTACTCTATATGTCATCAATGTTAGATTGACCCCCTGAACTGACTCTTGCACTGCAGGTAAAATTTAAATTTTCAGACCATCAATCATACGTGTCTTTTGATATTTTTTAAAGAGAGGATTACATTAGATATGCTCTAAGTTATGACTCAATTAATGTAATTTAAAATTTTATTTTCATCTATTCTAGTTTGAGTGTGTCTCTTGAAAGACGGTCTTTCCATAAGTCATGGAAAGACCAAGGTTTAAAGTGTAAATTAGAAGAAATTAAGATAAATTTTTTGGGTTGCATGAACCGGGTTATAAATTTTATAACTGCTACATGTTGCATACTAAATTTTTAATGTTGCAACTAAGACCTTTTACCTTTTATTATTCGAATTAAACCCCATTTTTCCATAAGCATATGGAAAGACCGTCTTTCCCAAGACTTTGCCTTCTAGTTTATATTTTAAACCTTATTATTTAAGGAGAGACGTCTGAGATGAAAATGTAATGTTAAATTTAAGATTACTGTCGGATTATTAAGTCAACATGGCCCATAAAATTGACCGTGTATACATATTGCCAAATCTCCCAAATCTCCCCAATTCCCCAACTTTACGCCTCCTCCGCCGCCGGCCAATTTTCAAGTTCTCTATCGACACCTCCGCCGTGAACCCCTCCGTCACGTCAGCCCCCGCGTCACCGTCTTCCGGCGGCATCATCCTCATCCGGCCGCCGTCTCCATCCTCCGGCGCCACCCTCCTCTGGCCGGCGTCTACAACCAGTGGCCGCCTCTCCGGTTTTCGCTCATTGGGTTTACCCCGACCTGTCCACGGTGCGCCTCCCTCAGGTACACCGACCACCATATTCCAATCTTGTGCATTGCGATTTGATGAAATTCGTTTAATTGGGGCTGGTTGCAGTGTCTGTTATTTTGGATCATCGGGGCTCTTAATTTGTTGGTGCTGGTTGCAGAATGATGGACCTGCAGACGGAGAACAGAATAGCCACTATACTGCTGAGAGAGGCTGCAGAGCTGCGGAGACGAGCTGAGAAGGAGGGGGTGGATGTTTATCTCCGTCAGTCGAAACCTAGAGGTCGCCCTAATTCCAGATTCCTGTCCGCAACTGTTCTGGGTGTACAACAAGGTTTGCCCTTCTACTTCTCTCGCTCAAATCATGCTTTGTGAGGTGATTTAAGTGTTTCCTGACTCGTAGATTTTGGGGATCGGAATGCTGAAAGGGATTTTGTGACAGTGGATTGTTAGGTCGATTTTTCGTTTTCTTTCTTTATGGTGATGGTTTAGTCTTTGTTATACTTCAGTAATTTAGATAGTTATATCTGAATTGATCTGTTATGTTGCGTAGTCTTGTGATAAGCAGTCAAATGTCCTGTTTGATTCTGGTGATGTGCATTTTACTGTTGTCCGATTGGCTTTAACATTTGAATTCCGGGACTGATTCATGTGCTCTTTATGTAGCAAACCGAGCTGTTGAGGAAAATGAGTTGTGGAGAGCTAGGCAGAAGGAGCTAGAGTTGGATGATCGACTGAGAGGAAAATCACGTGATAGAAGTAGCTCCGATAGGAGGTACAGGAGCGATAGTGACCCGGGGAGAACAAGTAGGAAGCAGTTTGATAGTGAAGCAGATAAGAGTGTGAGCCCGTCATGCTCATCAAGGAAAAGGGTGGACGAAGGTTTGAAAGATGATGAAGTCGAACAATTTCTACATTCAAGGTGGCTGTTTATTTTCTTAAGCTGTTGATACCTTTTAAATTACGTACAGAACTAATCACCGACTACATGTTATTTTTATGGCAGAGCCAAGCGAGGTAGAGGCGCTGTGGGTTCACGAATGGATGAAACTGGCCCGTACCTACCTTCTTACGCGGATACTAAGGGAAAGCAATCAGCCTTACCTGATGTGGACTATCGCGAAGAGCCTGTAAGGCGTGCAGTTCTTGGCCCTGAAAAGCCGCATTCTTTTTTGAGCTTGGAATCTTCAGAGGACGAGTCTTCTCTAGAACGGAGCAAGAGGAGAAGGAAAGGTTCGAGCAAGCAATGTTCTCGGAAGCACAGATCAAAAGACAGTTCAAGGGATAAAGAGAAAAAGAAGAGCAAGGAGAAGAGGCATAAACATCGCAAGTGAAGGTACAAACAAGCACCCGTGTTCTTTTTCATCCCATCAAGGCAAAGAAGCATCATGTTAGGATAAATCATGCCCGAAGAAATCGAATTGTAGCCACTAACAACTTTGATGATCAACGACTTTTACATTCTGGGCACTGGTTTAGGATGTATAAAGGTTCCTGGAGTAACCGTTGTGTTCTGGTTAAGGTTATCAACCATGAAAAGTCCGAGGTTTTGTGTCGAGCTGGAAGTGCCTTAAGCTCTCAGGATAGGCTAGTGATCATTTATGTATCTAAAGAACTCTGGCGTGTTAAGCTGGACCCCCGTTCATTCTTAGCTCTATTTCTTGTACACGAGAAGCATATTTTCTTAAAAGAACCCATTCCATTACTAAAAACATACTTATCTTCGAGTTTACTAACAGCTACATTTGACCCTTTTAATCATTCTAAGACCGAGGTTAACATAACAAAATATGAACAAAATGAGTATCACGCTCTTCTTCACAAAATAATAAACTAACAATATACATGAAAGACAATTTCTCATCATTGGGGACGAATATCTGACTATGTCATCTTGAACATAAATATGATAAAACTGACATGCATTTGATTCAACATAAATATGATAAAACTGACATACATTTGATTCAAACATGTGTACTTGGTGGTAAGCTCGTAAAATGGATCGGGTCACCCGTTGGATAACCGTTATTCATATACTATTTTCACTTATTGTGTAAGACTTATTGGATAATAATCCATTGGATTAATGGATATAATTGAGTTGTAGTTATTGGGTTTAGTTGGGCTGGATAATGGGTTACCCGTTGGATAATTTTGGGTGGGTTGAGTTGGGTTGGGTAATGGGTGACCGTGGATAATTTCATATCACAAAATGTCACAAGCATATTCTTCAAAGAGGGTAAGAAGGAAAATTACCTTGGATGAGCAGATGGTTGCAACGGCTTGAACAACAACGATTGGTGGCGAGTGGTTGCAACGGATTTTAGCAGCAACATGCCGTAGCTCAGCTGGAGGAGGAAAGTTGTATAAAAGGGAAGGAAGTCAGCAGAAGAAGCATCTCTTTGGAATTACTGTAACATAAATTGTTACCTCTCTATTCCTTCTTCTTCCCCAAATTCTCTTCTTCCTGTAACTCCCCTTCTTCAGCTCTCTGTTCTTCCCTTTCTTCATTTCTGTAATTCGTCCTTTTCTCTGCTGCAACATCAAGCAAACTTGTGTAAAGATCCCTTAATACCCTTACTCAGAAATTAATCTTGTGACAAGTGGTATCAGAGCGGGAGTTCCTCGGCGTGATTAGGTAGGTGAATCGCCGTTGTCGAATTTATTAGCAATGGCAGAAAATAGCTGGCACGAATCGATGTCGAATATGTTGAAAGATCTTGACAACAGGTTGACGGAATTTGATCAAGAATGGAGGATTCAGAATCAAGAGATTAAGGAGCAAACTAACGCAATAGGTGCAAGGTTTACCAGCTCATTTGAATCTTCTGCAAAGTCTTTTCACAGAGACATCATGTCTGTTATGAAAAAACATCATGAGGAAAGGATGAGGCGATTTGATGAACTAACAGAAAGGGTGAAAGCTTGGGGTCCAACTAACAAGAACAAAGGCAAGGCAACTGCTGGGATTTCCGATAACTATGCTCACACGGCAAGTGCGGAATCTTCGACGACAACTTTCGGTGAGATACTCAGGCGCAAATCATCGACGAAGTTTCAGAGGACAAAGAACCGTTTCAACCTGAGGTCAGATCTGAAAAAATTTCTTCCAAAAGTAGTGTTCTTATATTGGTTAGTTCTAAAGTTGTATTCGATGAGACTCCGAATTCTTCTGGTTGGAAAAATACTGTGGAAAATAATGATAGTTCTCAGGAATCGATTATCGTCAAACCTTCTCTGTGTAACGAATATATACATATTCTTGAAAGTACTGTGAAGTCATTGATGATCATAGAGTCAGTTAGCTTATCTTCAGTTGCTGATAATCTGGATTTCATTGATAGTAAGGCGAAATCGATTTCCATTGGTTTGTTGGGAAACTTTGGTGGAACTATTAAGTTAGATATCATGGATTACTTTGTTGGGAATGGAACATCCAAATTGTGTGAGTTCTTTGATGGTGATTGTACTCAGAATGGGAGCAAGGAAAGGAATGACAAAGATGGTGAGTGTGTTGAACCTACTATGTGTTATGATCCCGGCATTCTTGAGAAGTCTTGTGAGAAGTCATACAGTTTTATATGTGGGGAAGAAGTAAATTTTTTTAAGAATGAAAAGTTATATGTTCAATGTCTTTGTTATAAAGTCTTTGACGTGAGAATTAGCATATGGAAATGGATTGATAGGAGACAGGGATATCAATGGGTTAAAAGTGTTCTTAGATATACAGGGGATGCGATTTTAAAGGAATTGTGTACTTCTACTTTGAACTGTGAAAAGGAAAGTAGTGCCTGTAGTTCTTGCTCATTGAGTACATTCTTATATGTTGAGGGTGAGGTTGTGTGCTTAGAGATTGATGATGGAAAAGCTGCTGAACTAGAGGATGGATTCTGGGGGATTCTAGTTTTGGTATTTCAAGCTAGTAAAGGAAGCAATGGGCGACACATGCATTCTGGAATGGTATAATTGTGCTTGCCTTCTAAACTAAACAATTGTTACTTTGCTAAAGAGGTGTTTCACTACAAGGGTAAAAGAAAGAAGCCTGAGCTTGATGGAAAAAAAAATTCCTAACACACAAATGGAAAATGCATGATATTACTGATTTTTATCTTGATTTGGGAGGATTTCTTTGAAAAAGAACTGTTGTTATAGGAAACAACAAAGAGCTCTTACTGATATTTCTAGAGGTGTTATTAAATCTGCTCTTTCTGCATCCGAAAGAGATTGATCGGCATCTGAATGAGGTCATTTTGAGTAGATGCACTCTAAAATGGAACTCTCAGTTTATGATAAAGGAAGTATTGTTAACTGTGTACTTGACAAACAGGAACCTAGTTCAACCCGGTGCTATGTGGCAGGTTCTTTTGGAAGCTGATCAATCATATTTGTCTGCTTTGACTGCTTTGATGGGAAGTTGGGTGCAGCAAAGGAAAAGGGAAAGACTCTTTTGAACTTTATGAGCAGCTATCTGGTAGGAACCCAACAGAGAAAACATATACTGCAGTATTTAGAGCTATTACTGAGAGAGTGGGTGTGAAAGGTTGTGAACAGCTCCACTATTCTATTATTAAACTGGAATTCATTTCTTTTACTTTGGAGCATGATATTGTTGCTTGGAGCACCATGGTTACTGGTGAGGAAAAAGGTATCGCATAAAGGCTTCTTATAAGCGATCGAAAAGAGTAGAAAAAGAGATGGTGCTGATGTTAAGACTCCGTTATATGCATCGTAAGTATGGGAAAGGAATAGAGCTATATGTACAAGAATAATGGGAAATGAGGCTGAGTTTTCATTTCACTGCATTTAAGGTTTTGGTTGATGCTGGCGTGTATGCTTTGCAAGATTTGCCCCAGAATTCATTTGTATGCATTAATATGCACAATGCAGTGGAACCTTTGTGCATCAGATGTGTCATAATGACACACTACAAGACAAAGACATTACCATGCTTACATTTGAAAACAAAAAAACAAAGGTGCAGGTTAATGGCTTTGTGCAGATGAAGGACTTTGTGCAGATGAATGGATTTGGGAAGGATTATCAGAAGAGGAGGCATCTTGGGTAGACAGTGCGTTCATCAAACAACAATTTCCTACCTTTCCATATTAACTAATCTTAGCTCACTTGAGGTCAAGTGTGTTTTAACAGGGAGGGATTGTCACAAGCATATTCTTCAAAGAGGGTAAGAAGGAAAATTACCTTGGATGAGCAGATGGTTGCAACGGCTTGAACAACAACGGTTGGTGGCGAGTGGTTGCAACGGATTTTAGCAGCAACAGGCTATAGCTCAGCTGGAGGAGGAAAGCTGTATAAAAGGAAAGGAACTCAGCAGAAGAAGCATCTCTTTGGCATTACTGTAACAGAAATTGTTACCTCTCTATCCCTTCTTCTTCCCCAGATTCTCTTCTTCCTGTAACTCCCCTTCTTCAGCTCTCTGTTCTTCCCTTTCTTCATTTATGTAATTCGTCATTTTCTCTGCTGCAACATCAAGCAAACTTGTGTAAAGATCCCTTAATACCCTTGCTAAGAAATTAAGCTCGTGACACAAGATAACTAAATTTTCACAAGTTTGATTATGAATGTTCTAATTTTTTCCTAATATATAATCATTTATTATATTATGTAATATAATATTATGTACATTGCATTATATTTAATAAAAATAAAAAATATATAATATGTTGGCTTTGTAAACTCGATGAAATTAACGAACAATATTAGTTGGGATCGAGCTCGAGCTCGAATATTGTACGAACTCGAATACTGTACGAGATTGAGCTCGAATACTGTACGAGATTGAACTCGAATATTGTACGAACTCAAATACTGTATAAGATTAAGCTCGAATACTGTACGAGATTGAACTCGAATATTGTATGAACTCGAATGCTGTATGAGATTGAGCTCAAATACTGTATGAGATTGAACTCAAATATTGTAGAACTCGAATACTGTACGAGATTGAGCTCGAATATTGTACGAGATTGAACTCGAATATTGTACGAACTCGAATACTTTACGAGATTGAGTGTGAATTTTGTACGAACTTGAATACTGTACGAGATTGAATTCGAATACTGGACGAGCTCGAATACTGTACGAACTCGAATATTGTACGAGATTGAACTCGAATAATTTGTGAATTATATTTTGTATAATTTGTGAATTATAATGAATATTTATGTTAAATATTACACATGCATTTATTTGGGTAATTTTGGATATTTATTGGGTATTTGTTAAGTTTCCATTGAGTTAGCATAATATGGGATCCATTGAGATTAAAATTTCCCATTAACATAATTATTCTCATCCCGCCAAATCTCAAAAACTAATGATCATTTAGTACCCGATTCCATTGAATAATGACAAGTTGTAACCCAAATCAGAAGAAAATATTGAATGATAACTTATTGGGTTAGTTACATAATGATTTATTGGATAATATATTTTAACCCATTGGGTCATATGAGTTATCTCATGAGTTACCCAATGGATTATCCATTTAATGACCCAACCCATTTATTATCAAACCCATTATGACCCATTAATAAATGAGTTAATTGGATAAAGACCCATTGGATAATGAGTTAATTGAGTTTGGATAATGAATTGATCAAATTAACCGATTTGACGGGCCTACTTGGTGGATCAGCTAGTGTTTTTCCATCTATATTGAATAGCTATGTTCACCCAAAGTAATACTCCCTCTGTCCCACCCATACCTGCACATTTTCTTGTCAACTTTGTCATGCCACGTTTGAGGGTGTCTCTATTTTTATATTAAGCTATTTAATAGTATAATTATGCCAAATTATTTTCAGGTGTAACTTTAAGGGTCAATTGATAATTTAACGCAAAATAGGGGATGTCAAAATAGTTATTCATAAACTTTAGGATGAATCTTGTAATTCAATTGAAGTTCTGTGCGGTCATTATTTATTTCATCCTATATATAAGTCAAACTTCCGTCTACTAGGCATATTCTAGTTCTAATTTCAAAACTTAGCAAAGGGAGGAGGACCTTGTCCTTAACTTAAATAATGCCTGGTCGGTTCCCCCCCTTTAGATAATAAACTCAATAAGTTGTTATTATAACTTCTGATTTGACCAAAAGACTGTGAATGTATTATTTGTTAAAATAATTTTATTTGATATAAATTAAAGATATCATCTCTTGAAAAGATGACCTTTCCATAAACCATTCGTCTTTTTTATTATCTAATAAAAAACTGGGACTTTGAAGTCGGTAAATCAGAAATTGTCAAGATATTGGGGGTGGGATATCAAAGCGCGTTAAACTCTGGGGACCATTTTGTAATCAAGTTGTATTTTAATGCAAACCGAAGTCGCTGCCTCCGTCCCCTGTCCCTCTTGAACTCTCGCTGTAAAGTGTAAACCAGACACTTAAAATTCGGACACACAGATCTAGATCTCCCCCCACTCCTTGTCAACCGCCCTAATCTTTTATATTCAGGTACCCTTTTGCTTTAATTCCATTATATCTTTGTTTCTAGCTTTAATTTCATCTACACATTGTGTAATTCAATGCTTTAGTCGTTGAGTTTGGAGGGAATTCTTGTGTTTCTGCAGTTCTACTTGTTTTTTAGCTCGGCCCAGGTTATAAAACAGCAAAAAGATTGAATCTGTTTGAGTAATTTGTGCATTCTGTATGATACTGATTTCTGACTTTTATATGGATCTGTGTGCTTATTGGAACAATGCTGTATGTACTACGAATCTTTCTTTCCAAATGGAGCTGCTCAATGTTGTGGGATGAATTTGCAAGTTATAAATGGAAAGTGTGATTGTTTTGCTAATTCTATTTTGATATTGTTCAAAAAGCTGAGATATGATCCGTGTAGCTGACCTCGGTCACCCCACATAGCGGGATGAAAGACTTGTTAATTTTGTTTTTTTTGCGTGTGGTTATGCAATGCTCAACATATAGTGGAAAATTTGATCTGATCCTTGGTGTGGTTTTCTCATTCAACAGTGAGAGGAATTGAAGTAATAAAAGGCTAATCATGTCTAGAAGGGCAAATACTTCTCGTCGGTTTGCAGATGGCGGGGGCCTCCCGTTTATGGGATCCTTACACCCGAAATCCCGTCCTAATCCTATATTATCAATCGGACTTGTGATTGTGGTAAAATTTCTGCTCTACTTTCTGCGGTGATCTTCATTACATCTTGATATTCCATTTGACAGTATGGCAGATTATTTATAATTATGTCCCATTTTTATCGGTATTTTCATTTCACCTTTTTTTACTAATGCAAACATGGTCAATCGTGGTGTTTCTTTTCACTTTTAGGGTGCATTGCTGTTCGTTGGTTACATGTACCACGGGTCAGGTGTGTAACTTGGCTTTCTAGTCACATGCTTTTTTGGTACATTATTATGTGTTGTTATGGTCATATGGTGGCGTGACTCATCTGGTCCAATTCATATTGCAATCCATGTTTCTTTTTTAGATGTCTGAATATGAAATCATTATATAGCGTTCTGAACTTGAAAGATCTTTTGTATTACAGGTGGAAGGAATGGGGATATTGACGCTTTAAATAGACTTGAAGGTATCTTTTTTCATAGAAGTTTTGTTGATTCATATTGCTTTTGTTGTTGCTTCCAAGATTACTTCTGTTTTCCATATATACATATATATAGAATTTAGCAACCAATAATATTTCTTATGCATCTGGTTTGTGCTGCGAATAATTTTGTGCTTGGAAATTTTGCCCTATTCGGTAACCTAAATTGATGAATGTACGCACTGTGCTAAAGCTTTGGATTATGTATATGCAGGTAGCCCATCCTGTGCACTTGAAGTTCTAAGAGCACTACCCTACTTAAAGAAGGCATATGGTGATAGTATGCGCAAGGTGTTGCATGTAGGCCCTGAAACCTGTTCGGTGGTTTCAAAACTACTTAAAGAAGAGGATACCGAAGCATGGGGAGTTGAGCCCTATGATTTAGAAGAAGCTGATAACAATTGCAAGAGCCTTGTTCGAAGAGGAACTGTGCGTGCTGCTGATATAAAATTTGCACTTCCTTACCGGGCAAAATCATTCTCTGTTGTCATCGTTTCTGATGCATTAGATTATTTGTCACCAAAGTATCTTAACAAGACTCTTCCAGAGTTGTCAAGGGTTTCTTCCGATGGTGTAGTCATGTTTTCCGGTAAATATTCTAGTCACTCTATGGAAGATTATTTCAAGTTGTTTGCAGGTTGATAATCCTTATGTATGCATGTATCTTTTGGCATTATAATCGTGTTTGTTGTGTAGGTTTACCCGGTCAGCAAAGAGCTAAAGTCTCAGAACTTGCTAAATTTGGTCGCCCGGTAAGTCAGCCCTTCTCTATTTGAATGGAGCTATTATCTTACCACTTTCTGGTTAATGGATTTCCACGATTAGAAGTGGAAATGTTGTTTTTTTGTTATTGAAAAAACCACCTAAAAAGCTGGTTATTATTTGGTTGATCGATTGCTCAGAAACTATTCTAGTTACCAAAAGTGCTATGGGTAAATGGTTTCAATCTGAAACTTGTTCTGGTCCTCTCTTTGGTTTTGAAGGCCAAATATCGAAGTTCATCGTGGTGGATAAGGTTTTTCGTTCAAACAAGCTTAGAAGAGAATGAAGGTCCTCTAAAGAAGTTCGAGCAAGCAGCCAAGAAGGGGTCATACAAGCCGAGCTGCCAAGTTTTCCACCTCAAATCTTTCAGTTAAAGACGATGAAACAAACCGCTTCCTTTCTGCATACTTTGTATCTCCTATGTTCTTGGCAAAATTGCAAGATTTCATGTTCCAACAAGGATAGTTAACTTATACATGTCTGAAATTTTGATGTGGAAGGTTATACAGTTATATAAACACCGACATAAATCTGGTTCCTGTTAGGATGCTTTAAACTGCGACTTTTGCTCTGAAAGGCTGATTCCCTTCTTGTAATTGTAAAGTGATTCTTTGAATTGGCCGAGCTTTGTTTAGTTTCCTGAACTATAAATGTAATAGCAACATAAACTTAAGGTTATTCTATTGATTTTTCAATCCCTTCAAATGAAGGCAGCTATGATTTTAAAAAAGATTGAAAAGACACATCTGATTTTACTGTATATGATCAATTTGTTCATTATAATTTTTCGGACATAATTTGGGTATTAATTATCAAAAACTTTTATGTTAAATTCATTCAAATTTTTGGTCAGTATTTCTAGCGAAAACAGTCACTGACCAGTCAGTCGACGGCCACAACTGGCTGATCCTCTAGAGACACTCACCTCTCCATCTCTAAATTATGCTGACATTCTAACCCCATTCCTCAAGAGATACCCATCGACATTTTAGAGACATCCCTTTTATCGACCCTCTAAGAGCATCTCCAATGGTATGGGGGTCTACCATATTTTTAGGTTTCACATGTCGATTTACGATTAGAACTTTAGTGCGGCGTAATCAAATAAAATTAATTGAAGATATTTTTTGAATTTCGATCTACAAAACTACCGTCACAACTACAACTTTAGTATGACGTGTCAATGAATGAATGGTTAAGACTAGGGATGATCTTGGGTCTAGAACCCTACCTAGGCCGATTGGGTCGGGTATGGGTCCAAAAAATTCAGACCCATCGGGTTCGGATCCAGGTGTGGGTCTAGATTTTAAAATACGGGTCCGGATCTAAAATATTAAAACCCAGGCCCGGCCTACATATCGATATAACCCTAAATATATACATAATTTTACTCTAATTTCTAAATTACTTTATATTCCATATGTATTTTTATTTTTAATTCAACAAATAATATGTATTGTATATTTTTTTCTTGAAAAATTAATTTAGATGTATATTGAACTAGAATTATTTGTATTTAAGGTAATGCAATTTTATTTAGTGAAGGAAAAAATTAGAATATTAGACCCATTTTGGACCCATCGGGTTTGGGTATGGGTCTAGGTCTCATTAGACCCGACCCATTATCATCCCTAGTTAATACTTTGATGAAAAAGTAGTAAAATGAGAAAGTTTGGCCAAAATTTAATGAGATGAGATATTGATGGCTTCACTTTGAGCTTCAAAGAATAAAAGTTCTAATTGAATGGGTCACTTACAATTTATGTCACGTAAGATTGCTGTCCAACATTAACTCTTGCATTGGAGATGTATTTTAGAATTAAGGGTCTATCAAGATGACGTGACTTTTTTATCAACTCTTACCTATTTGATGTTTGCATCGGAGATGCTCTAACATACTCCAAAATATCTATAAATTAGAAGAAATTTTTCACACAATTTTTTTTAGCTAAAGTGTATACACACTGAAATAGTAAAATATACTGTTAGTCGTGATTTAGCAATGGTCAAAAATTTATACAAACAAAACTATAGTATGAAACGAGGCCCAGCCCATGAGGCCCATGTCTTTCCCAGATCTGAAGCAAAGCTATAAAACAGAGTGAGCTCCGCCTTTCGCCGGCCGGAGCCATGGCCGGAAGAGAGCACGACAGGAAAACGACGTCGTATTTCACCTCTGCACGGCTACTTATCTTTCTCATCTGCGCCGCCTCTCTATTCCTCGCATTTTCTCTCTTCAGCACCTCCGTGAGTGAACCGGACGAGAGCACCAAAGCGGCGCCGCTTCCGGAAACCACATGCGACTACTCCGACGGGCGGTGGATTTACCATCCCGCTGCCGAGAAATCCCCGCGGTACGATCACTCGTGTAAGGAGATATTCAAAGGATGGAACTGCATTGGCAGCAGCAAATTCAACGGCGTTGATCTGTTGAAGTGGCGGTGGAAACCCTACCGGTGCGATCTTCCTCAGTTTGATCCTCTGATTTTCCTACAGCGCTTCAGAAATACTAATATTGGTAATTATTCCCCTTTCTTAGCTGCAGGTTGCTAAACTATGACTATTATTAGTATTGCTTTTCACCGTATTGAGTCTTAGTTCAGTTTAATTCAGTAAGAAATCAGCTCCGAAGAACATGACCTTAAACTTGTATAAATCGTCTGTTTGATCCTCTGATGTCCTTAAACATGAGCGGGATACTATAGCTGAGTGTGAAAGGCACGAGGAAGAAGAGAGAGCCCTCGAGGAGATGGTTAAGAGGAAAATGGAAGAGAGGAAAGTTGAGACTAAGAAGAATGTGGTTGAGAAAATCCGCGCGGATGAAGATATTCAGAGGAACATGGATTCGGAGGCTAATGTAGCTGATGTGGATAATGATGATGATATGAATGAGGCAGAGGAATATGAGACTTGGAAGAGTAGGGAGATTGCGTTGAAGGAGAGGAGGAGATTGAGAAAGTTAGGAACATGACAGAGGAGGAAAGGAGAGAATGGGAGAGGAAAAATCCAAAACCTGCTCAGCCTTCAAAGAAGACGTGGTCTTTCATGCAGAAATGCTATCACAAGGGCGCTTTCTTCCAAGATGATCCTGATGCTCCTATTGGAACTGCTCGTTCGGACAGTATTTTATCACCGTGATTTCTCTGCTCCAGCTGGAGAGGACAAGATGGACAAGACTATACTGCCTAAAGTAATGCAAGCTAAGCACTTTGGTCAGATTGGAAGGGCCATATGGATTCATCTTGTCAATGAGGACACGACAGATTGGAATACTCCATGGACATTTAGCGATAAACTCAGGACGAAATATGACGCAAAGATGGCTGGAATGAAACCTATAGAAAAGCCCAAGGAAAGGGTTTCTATTCCTAAACAATTAGCTTCCGATTACTAAACTATGACTATTATTCTTGTTTTTCACCATATTTAATTTTAGTTCAGTTTACTTCAGTAAGAAATCAGCTCCGAAGAACATGACCTCACACCTGTATATATCGCTAGTGTTATAAAATATCCCCTGTCGTAGATATTTGTAGCTGTTTTCATTTTGGCTTTCTTCAATGTGTTTATTTTTGCTTGAAAGTAGTTATGGCTTTGTGACGCTTGATCTTTTGTATCCTTGGGAATGTCTATATGACTGGACCTCATTGAACTTGAGGGTTGCAGGGTTTGTAGGTGATTCCTTGAACCGGAACATGTTTGTTTCACTTTTCTGCACTCTCAAACAAGTTTCAAATGAGGTGAAAAAGTGGCGTTCGGTTGGGGCTGACCGTGGATTTACCTTCTTGGACTATAATCTCACAATTTCTTATCACCGGACAAATCTCTTGGCTCATTATGGTAGGTACGCAGAACTCAATGCTGTGCTAATAATTAGTTTTTGGTGGTGTTTCTGTTTATTCCTCCCTAGTCCCTTGTAATGTTTGGATAAGTGCCTAGCATGCTAACTCTGTTGGTCCGTAGGTTGCTCTCTATCATAGTCTGATATATATTTTTGCTGTCGGCTCAGGTGGGTGGCAAATGCTAATGGTGGTCTTCTAGAATCTCTTGGATATAAGGAAGGCTACAGGGTTGATGTTGATATACCGGAAGGAACGTGGAAAAAAGCTCCTGGTTTTCATGACATTCTTGTTTTCAATACTGGACACTGGTGAGTTATACTCCTACCATTTCCCGATCTTTATTCGCCTACTTTTACAAAGCTGCAAGTGGAGTTGCATTGAACTGTTTCGTGCAATTCAAATCTGAAGCTGTCGATGAGGTTAATTACCATGCTCACGTATCACCTAGCTTTGTGAATTTCTAATTAGGTGGTGGGCTCCTTCTAAGTTTGACCCTCAGAAATCACCAATGCTGTTCTTCGAAAAGGGTAATCCTGTGATGCCTCCTGTACCTCCGGATGCTGGGCTTGATATGGTGTTAAGTCATATGGTAGGGTACTATTTATTCTTACTTTATACTTGAACAATACCAAAAGCCAAAAGCTAAAAGCTTACTACTATGGTTAGAAATAGCGATGAAAATACGCTCCTTGTAGATGGATAAGTTTTACTGGTGACCCGATGAATGCCTAGTTTATCTGATTCTTCTTGGTTTTTCTCAGATTCCATATGTAGAGGAAAGAATCCGGCCGGGCACAAAAGTATTCTTCAGGACACAATCGCCTCGACATTTTGAAAGGGGTGATTGGGATCAAGGAGGTACTTGTCAACGTTCACAGCCTCTGTTACCAGACGAAGTATGTTTCCTTTCTTCCTCCTTTGCTAGGATTTTAAAAAGAAACGCGCGTTGACAGCGGCTGTAATTCCTTTCTACATTTGTGAACAGGTGGAAGAATTTTTCTCTGTTGAGAAAAATGGGACGAATGTGGAGACACGTCTAGTTAATGAACATTTGCACAAGGCCCTGAAGGGCTCTGGTTTTCGCATCTTGGAGGTCACCCGGTTGAGCGAGTTCAGAGCCGATGCCCATCCATCAACGGCAGGTGGGAAGAAGCACGACGATTGTATGCACTGGTGCTTACCGGGCATTACTGATACGTGGAACGACTTATTGGTGACACTTCTGAACAACATCCACAGTGTGTAGTTAGTGTCATTTAGAGAGGTCATCGATTGCGTTCATTTTTTTGGTTGCATCAGTTTAGGCTGCTTAGTTTTACCCAGCATCTAATGTTCATGTTCAGCTCAATATATATCTGTAAAGATTATGAAAAATTGATACTACCTCCGTCACTAGCAAAAATGAACAGATATAGATGTCTCGATAAAATCCATGTCAATGTATCAATTTAGTTTGAAAGTAGACCAAAATCACAACATCTTGAATTATAATCACCTTGAATTTGTCAGGTGGTACATAGTGGACTTAGAATCAGTATTACCATTGCTAGAAAAATCATAGAAGAATCTGTAGAAAGAATAAGTCCCGGAGTCAGCATTATTATTTCTTTAGTAACTAATGAAATTCCTGAATATGACCGCAACATTTTGTAACAGATCTCCAAATTTATCAAACAAATCATGAACATCAAAACAGTCCACAGAATACAGATCATCCTCTACATATTGACAACCCATCATTAACTAATTGTTTATAAATAAATTCTACAAAAAGTAAAAATCTGACCATGAATTACACGTACCAACAAAATGGGAAACGCTTCCAAATTCTCATTGTTTATACTTTTCTATTTTTCTGGTAAATACATGCTATGCTTTGAATAATCAACAAGATTACCTTGGTGCCCATAATGCAGCCCGATCTCGACTCGGGATCGGAGCCATGCATTGGGACAAAGCCCTAGCTTCCTACGCACGCAACTACAAAGCGCCAACACTTGCAACCGTCTTGTCCATTCCGGACATGGGCGGAACTACCATGGCACGAGGTAGAGCTCCAACCCTATCTGGGATTTCGGCATTATAGTAGTAGTGGTGCGTATCGCTTCCCGGTGGTTTGCGCTTTCCCGGCAGTGAGGGCTCTGTTTCCAGGCGATCAGCGTCGGAGTAGAAGGCGGCTTGCGGCCTTATTTTTTTTAGCCCAAACTTTAGCAAAACGATGTTGTTTTAGTACAAGTCAAATGACATCGTTTTGGTTAAAAATAAATAAATATGAAAGATCAAATTTTAAGTATTAGGTTTGTTTGGATTGGGAGAGAATGACTCAATCCACAATTAAAAATTGACGATGCTCCAGAATAGAAGTGGCGCGCTTCCACTGCTCCAGCCTCTAACCCTGCTCTGTGTCAGTCCCACCTGAAAAAAGTTTCTGGTTCCGCCACTGATTCCAGAGGATCCTACAGCGAAAACCTGACGGCTGGCACTAGGGCTTTTACCAGCCAGCAGGTGGTTGATTTATGGGTTGGAGAGATGAAGTATTATAACTACGAGTCCAACTCGTGCGCTGCCGGCAGGATTGCGAGCACTATACACAGGTGGTCGGGCGGAGGCCCGTCCGGCTGGGCTGCGTTAGGGTTTCCTGCGCCGATGGCTGGTGGTATGCAATGTGCAGCTATGCTCCCGCCGGTAACATTGTAGGCCAGCGCCCAAAATAGTTGATTTTAGAGCAAAATCGGACAGCTAATTAATATGAAAAATAAAAATATTAATAATAAAGTGTATCCTGCCATATTGCATAAAAAATAGATCAATCACAATAAATATTGTTCCTATAACGTTTAAAATTATATTATATTTATTTATATTTCTACGTATACTTCAAAAGGTTTTAAAGTAATGGGATCCTGATAAAAGTAGGCTCTCTTATTACAAATCATGTAGTACTATCCAATGATTATCGGCATAATTTGACTTTTACAGGTAAATTGAGCCAACTTCAATAAGAGTAAAAAAATTTATATCAAAATTGGGACAGGTTATCACTATACTCGGAAAGTTACCAATAAAAAAAGTAAGTTTTTATATCATTATTTAATCTCAATCAAAAAATTAAATTTATTAGCTTTCTCATTAATTCTCCATCTTACACCCTTAACTAATCACACCCAACTTTAAATGAAATGCAAACACATGCGCTATCTTAACTTTCCACTATAGTTAACTTATCAGAACAAAAATTGAAAGAATATATTGCGTGCCTTCGTATTCATCTATCTCCGTTTTAAATACAGTATCCAAAAGCTTACCTGTTCTATTGTAAAGTATGGATAATATACACCAACCATAAAAAAGCAATACTAATCATGCCATAACAAAGCGAAAATATTTACAAATATTCGATCCATCGTAACAATATCCCATCAAATATCTCGTCCCGTTTCAAAAAACACTTTGATGAAGCATTGCAAGAAGTCTGATGCCAGTGTTGGAGATTGATGCAGAGCATGAAGGCAATGGAAGCAAGTTTAAACACTGGCGCCAGATTCAAATTTCATCACAAGGAAGAAAGTGGGCAAAACGACATCAATCTACTGCGTTTCATTCTTTGCTGATTTTGTTATTTAGTTAGCACACGTGTTAGGCTGTGATTGGGTTTTTCATTTTGTTTGTTTTGCTGCTCAGAAGTACAGCATAAAAGCTGTGATTTGTGGCTTTTTGGGGTTAAGGGTTGTAAAACAAAAATCGTGCAGCTTCAATGAAATTCTTCTTCTTCTTCATTTTTTTCTCTGAACTTAAAATTTCACATGGTATCAGAGCATAACCAGGAAATCTAGAGATTGTTTTTTTGTTTAAAACTGTGTTGAATTCTGAACATTTTGAACTGTGAATCATGGCTTCTGATGGTGAATCAGTGGATTCGATTCATCATTCATCCAGATCTAATATGTACAGAGGAAGGCCAAGGATTAATGATCCATTTGATCTGCAAAATGGTGACAATTCAAGTCTTGTACTGGTGGCAGAACCTCTGAATGAGTTCAATTATATAACATGGAGCAGATCGATGGTGATTGCTTTCAAATCCAGAGGAAAACTGAAGTTCTTGACCGGTGAGATACAAACACCAGATCCTGATGATCCAATGTATGATAGATGGGATAAGGTAAACTCAACCTTGATCTCATGGATACTGAATTCCATTTCAAAGAAAATTGCAAGAGGTTTCATGTTTTTTGAAGATGCATATGCTTTATGGAATGAGCTGAAGGAGAGATTTGGGGAGAGCAATGGTCCTCTTATTCATAAACTGAAAAATGATATATGTGAATTGAAGCAAAACAATGAATCTATTGCAGTTTACTTTACTGAATTGAAGAGTCTTTGGGATGAGTATGCATGCTTAAGACCTAGGAAGAAATGCAGTATAGATTGCATTAATTATACTTGTTTAGCTGCAGAAGAAGAGGATGATAAGTTGCATCAGTTTCTAATGGGGTTGAATGAAGAATACAGCTCCATTAGTCATCAGATATTGTTGATGGATCCTCTTCCTAGTATTGGGAAAGAATACTCCATGATAACTAGGATAGAGAAACAGAAAGCTATTCACTGTGGTTATCAGGAAATTCATGGCAATTCTGCTATGGCTGTAAGGATCTATAGAGACAGGAAAGTACCAGGTATTGATCAGGTTGAAGAATCAGATGGTTTCAAGAGGAGAAGTGTTAGAAGACCTGATCTGAAATGTGATCATTGTGGAAAACTTGGACATGTAAAGGAGAATTGCTTCAAAATCAAATGATATCCAGAATGGTGGGAGGGTAACAGAGATGTTGCAGTTAAACCTCAATTTGCTCCACAGATCTATCAGAAATCAGCTCAGAGGTATACAACACATGTAGCTATGGAAGAAGAGGATACACCACTGAGTGATCCAGATGAAAAACTGCATGCACTAGTTGCAAAACTGGTGGAAGCACAACTTGAGAAGAAACAGAAAGGGAAGGAACAGATTTCAGATCAGTGTGGAGCAGTGAATTATGCACATTATCATGATTTTGCAGGTAGCCTGGTTACAAACTTTTCCCTTAATGTTTTTACTTTGACTAATGATAAGTGGATTGTTGACAGTGGAGCATCAAGTCATATGTGTGCAAATCTGTCTATGTTTCATAGTGCTGTTACTGTGCAAAATCCTACACCAGTTTACTTGCCAGATCATACAGTTAAGCAAGTCACAGCAATAGGATCAGTCAAGTTGAATCCCTCACTCACCCTAAATGATTGCTTACACATTCCTGATTTCAGATATAATCTCCTTTCTGTAAATAAACTTGCTAAGTCCATGCCTGTCATCTTCAAATTCTCTTCTGGTCTTTGTGTGCTGCAGGACCTCAGAACTGACAAAGTTCTTGCAGCAATCAAAGAAGAAAATGGTCTATACATTTTAGACAGTCATTCATTTCATCCAGACAACATCAAGCTGAGTCTTCAGTCAAAACCATTTCAAAGTACTGTGATAGGAGCTGCTGCTAGTCAGAGTTCATCATCTTCTTACTCTTGGCATCTTAGATTAGGTCATCCTTCTAATGATGTACTAAAACACATTTCTGAAACTGCTACATTGTCCAATACTGATAATATCTGTACTATTTGTCCTATGGCAAAACAACATAGATTGCCCTTTTCACTCAGTACCAGTTCTACTCAGTTTCCTTTTATGTTGTTACATTTGGATTTGTGGGGACCTTATAAGATCAGTTCTGTTAATGGTTGTAAGTATTTTTTAACAGTGGTGGATGATTGTACTAGATCTACATGGACATATTTGATAAAATCCAAAGATCAAGTGTTTTCAATTCTCAAATTGTTTCTTGCCATGGTTCAAAATCAGTTTCATACCTCAGTCAAATCAGTAAGAACTGATAATGGAAGTGAATTTGTTAATCTAGAATGTGAACAATTGTTTGCTGATTCAGGAATACTACATCAGAGATCATGTCCTTATACCCCACAACAGAATGGTGTAGTGGAAAGAAAACACCAACATCTGTTGCAGATAGCTAGAGCCATTCTTTTCCAATCAAATTTACCCAAACCTTTCTGGGGAGATGCAATTCTGACGGCTACTTACCTGATCAATAGACTGCCAACTCCAGTTCTTTCATGGAAAACACCTTTTGAACTGTTGTTTCATGAACAACCTGATATGCATATGCTCAGAACTTTTGGTTGTTTAGTCTATGCAACCAATACATCTCCACACAAGGACAAATTTACAGAAAGAGCATATCCCTGTGTATTCATTGGCTATCCAACAGGTCAAAAGGCTTATAAGTTGTTTGATCTGCAGAATCACAGGGTGATCATATCTAGGGATGTGGTTTTCCATGAATCTGTCTTCCCTTACTCATCATCTCTTTCTTTCTCTTTTCCTCTTCCATTTACAGATACATCTACTTCTGATCTCCCTGAGTCATCTAGTCCTACACTTCCCTTTCCTGTTCCAACTCCACCATCTGATACTAGTGCAAGACACAGCACTAGAGTTATCAGACCACATGTCTGGGCTAAAGATTTTGTATCTACTTCCATCCAACCTCAGTCAGGTATTTTTGCACATGTTCTTAATGTTTCATAGGCACATGAACCATCCACTTATCAACAAGCAAAGCATTCTCATGAATGGGTTAAGGCTATGGCTGAGGAGCTCACTGCCCTTGAGCAAAATCATACATGGGATCTGGTAAAACTTCCATCTGGAAAGAAAGCCATTGGTTCAAAATGGATCTATAAACTGAAGTATAATGCAGATGGGAGCTTAGCTAAACACAAAGCTAGGATAGTTGCCAAAGGTTTCAACCAGATAGAAGGTATAGATTTCTTTGAAGTGTTTTCACCAGTAGCAAAGGCAGTTACTATCAGACTACTTTTGGCTGTAGCTTCAGCTTCAAACTGTCATGTTCATCAGCTTGATATCAACAATGCTTTCCTGCATGGAAATTTAGATGAAGAGGTATACATGAAACTTCCTGATGGTTATCATGTCTCTACACCAAATCTGGTTTGTAAACTGACCAAAAGTCTCTATGGCTTAAAACAAGCCTCCAGGCAGTGGAACAAAGAGTTTACTCAACATCTCTTGCACCTGCATTTTGATCAATCTCCCCATGATCACTGTCTTTTCTTGAGGTTCACTTCTTCTTCTGTCTTGGCACTGGTGGTTTATGTTGATGATGTCCTCATCATCGGAGATTCTCTGGCTGCTATTGCTGAGATCAAGGCATCTTTGCATCAGAAATTCACCATCAAAGATCTTGGCCCTGCTCACTATTTCCTTGGCTTGGAACTACACAGATCTTCTTCTGGTCTTCTTATTCATCAGCATAAGTACATTCAGGATATTGTGTCTAATTGTGGTCTTATGCACTGCAAACCTGCAGCTACTCCATTTCCTTGCTCTTGGCCGATTCATGATGAGGATTCAGTTCTCCTTTCTGATCCCAGTATTTTTCGAAGGCTCATTGGCAGACTGTTATATCTTAATTACACCAGGCCAGACATCACATTTGCTGTTCATCAGTTGAGTCAGTTTGTGCAGTTCCCTACTCAACATCATCTCAGAGGTGCTCTGCACATTGTCCGTTATCTTCATCACCATTCCACTCATGGCCTTTTCTATCCTTCAGCCAATGATCTCCAACTTCATGCTTATTGTGATGCTGACTGGTCAACTTGCAAAATTTCCAGAAGGTCAGTTACAGGATTTGCTGTTTTCTTAGGTTCCTCGTTGATCTCTTGGAAATCCAAAAAGAAATCCACTGTCTCCAAGTCTTCTGCTGAGGCTGAGTATAGAAGTCTTTCCATGACTTCTTGTGAATTGAAATGGATCAGTTATATTGCTCGAGATCTTCATCTTCAGGTTCAGTTTCCAATTCCTCTTTTCTGCGATAATCAGGCTGTGCTCCATCTCACTGCCAATCCTGTGTTCCATGAACGAACCAAGCATTTGGACATTGATTGTCATCTCGTTCGTGATTATTATCTTGAAGGTTTTCTTCTTCCTTCTTTTGTTTCTTCTTGGATGCAACTGGCAGATGTCTTCACCAAGTCTCTGCCTGTGGTTTCTTTTCTTGCTAATCTGTCCAAGCTCAGTTTTTGTTCCTTCCATTCTGAGCTTGAGGAGGGGGTGATGAAGCATTGCAAGAAGTCTGATGCCAGTGTTGGAGATTGATGCAGAGCATGAAGGCAATGGAGGCAAGTTTAAACACTGGCGCCAGATTCAAATTTCATCACAAGGAAGAAAGTGGGCAAAACGACATCAATCTACTGCGTTTCATTCTTTGCTGATTTTGTTATTTAGTTAGCACACGTGTTAGGCTGTGATTGGGTTTTTCATTTTGTTTGTTTTGCTGCTCAGAAGTACAGCATAAAAGCTGTGATTTGTGGCTTTTTGGGGTTAAGGGTTGTAAAACAAAAATCATGCAGCTTCAATGAAATTCTTCTTCTTCTTCATTTTTTTCTCTGAACTTAAAATTTCACACACTTCCACTATAAATAAACACCCAACATATGTTGAAAAAAAAAATCCACTAAAAGAAAAAAAATGGCATCCTTCAAGCTCTCTTCAATCACTACTATCATCTGCTTCATCACTCTTACTTCATGCATTAATCTCTCCTTCGCCCAAAACTCCCGCCAAGATTACGTCGATGCCCACAACCAAGCCAGGGCTGCAGTTGGAGTCGATCTCCCGCCGATGAGTTCGAACCGAACACTCGAAAAGTACGCACAAGATTACGCCAATGGAGTTTTGAACGCTAACTCGTGCGACACTCTAGTGCATTCGCAGGGGCCTTACGGGGAAAACCTAGCGGCCGGGTTCCCGGACATGACCGGGAGGCAGGCGGTGAAGATGTGGGTGGACGAGAAGGTGGACTATAACTACTGGGGCAACTCGTGCCCCGAAGGAAAAATGTGCGGACATTACACTCAGGTTGTGTGGAGGAACTCGGTTCATTTGGGGTGCGCTAGGGTTCATTGCGACAGTAGTAATTGGTCCTACGTTATCTGTAGCTATGACCCCCCGGGCAACTACATTGGAGAGCGTCCGTATTAGGGTTACGGGAGTTTAGTTTAATTTAGTTCAGGTTATATTCCAATAATCTAACAAGCTCAGGATTTATGAGCTTAATAATAAAGTAGCTATGCAGTATGTTATTTCCTTCCTTTTTGAAAAGAGTACCTATTGTTTGGGGCTATATATCAACATCCCAAAGGAATAAATTAGCGGGCTAGATTCATTTTTATGTCTCTTTAATTCCCTGATTGTAGTATTACTTAATGATTGGTGAATAATGGTGTGATGCAAAGTTTGGAGATCTTGAATTTGCAATTTATTATTTCGAGTTAGATTATGTTCTTTCGAGCTTATTCAAAATAGTTAATTTTAACAAAAAAATTTTGATTTGATAAAATTTAGTTAAGTTATATTAATACTAAATTTTAATACATTTATTTTTTTAGTTCAATTCTGAAAATTGGAGGAACATGATAATAGTATGGCAAAATCTTGGGAAAGAAAGACACCGTTGAATTGAAATTATAGAAGGGTAAAAGGTTATAATTGTCATATTGAAATTTCATTACGCAACGTGCAATATTTATAAGTTTATGACCTGATTAATGTAATCCAAAAATTTTATCTTGATATATTCTAATTTTCAATTTAAACACTGGTCTTTCCATAACTTATGGAACAACCGTCTTTCAAGAGACAGACTCCATTGAGGCAAAGTCTTGGGAAGGACCGTCTTTCCATAGCCTATGGAAAGATATGGTTTAAATAGAATAATAAAGGGTAAAATGTCTTAGATGCAATACTAAAAATTTATTATGCAATATGTAGTAGTTATAAAGTTTATTACCCGATTCATGCAACCCAAAATTTTATTGTCATTTCTTCTAATTTGCACTTTAAACCTTGGTCTTTCCATAGCTTATGGAAAGACCGGCTTTCAAGAGACAGACTCATACAAATTTACACTTTTCTTCTTAATACTTACTCAAAATTTACAATTTTACAGTATGTATTTCTTATGGTTACTACATAAAAGAAATACTCCAAAACCACATGCTTGTGTCAACCGTCGTCAGAGGCATAGTGGTCATTTCGCAGGCAAGCCAAACGTGTGCCCCTACATGCGCTCTCAAGTGGCCGCCCAAAACGACATCATTTTAGGCACCATTTTTGTCATTTTGTGCATCCCCTTTGTCAAACATTGCGGTGCCGCCATGTGCGTCTACATGTGCTGCCAGGTGGCTGCCCAAAACGATGTCGTTTTGGGTGCCCATTGGAGGGGTACCCATTCGAGAGGTACCCATTCGAGACGTACTCATTCGAGATTCGAGAGGTGAAGGTTCCAGTGGAGATTTGAGAGGTGAGAATTCGAGGGGGGGGGGTCGAGAGGTAATGGTTCGAGAGTTACCGATTCGAGAGCTGAAGGTTCAGGTGGAGAGGTTTGAGAGGTGAAGGTTCAGTTGAAGAGGTTCAAGTGGAGGGGTTCCATTGGAGGGGCTCAAAAGGTACCCATCCTGGAGGTGAAGGTTTAGGTGGAGAAGGTTCAGGTGGGGAGGGTTCAAGTGGAGGGGTTCGGGAGGTAGCAATTCGAGAGGTGAAGGTTGAAGTTCAGAGGGTTCAGGTGTAGGGGTTCGAGATGTGAAGGATCCAGGGGAGATTCAAGAGGTTAGAGTTTGAGTGGTACCCATTCGAGAGGTACCATTTCGAGAGGTGAACTTTCAGGTGAAGGGGTTCTATTGGATGGATTCTAGAGGTACCAATTCGAGAGGTTCCATTCGAGAGGTGAAGTTTCAGGTGGAGGGGTTCCTTTGGATGGGTTTGAGAGGTACCCATACGAGAGGTGAACTTTCAGGTGGAGGAGTTCCATTGGATGTGTTCCAGAGGTATGCATTCGAGAGGTGAAGTTTCAGGTGGAGGGGTTCGACTGGATGGGTTCGAGAGGTGGCCATTCGAGAGGTACCCACTCTAGAGGTGAAGTTTCAGGTGGAGGGGTTCCATTGGATGGGTTTGAGATGTACCATTCGAGAGGAATCGGGATGTACCCATTCGAGAGGTACCATTCGAGAGGTGAAGGTTCAGATGGAGAGGTTCCATTGGATCCATTCGAGTGGTACCCATTCGAGAGGTGAAATTTTAGGTGGAGGGGTTCCGCTGGATCCATTCGAGATGTACCCATTCGGGAGGTGTTCTCCAGGTGGAGAGGTTCGACTGGATAGGTTCGAGAGGTACCCATTCGAGATGTGAACTCCTAGGTGGAGGGGTTCGATAGGATGGGTTCGAGAGGTACGCATTTGAGAGGTACCATTCCAAGAGGTGAACTTTAAGGTGGAGGGGTTCTATTGGATGGATTCTAGAGGTACCAATTCGAGAGGTACCATTCGAGGGGTTTGATCAGATGGGTTCGAGCGGTACCCATTCGAGATGTACCCATTCGAGATGTGAACTTTCAGGTGAAGGGTTTTGACTGGATGGGTTCGAGAAGTGGCCATTCGAGAGGTACCCATTTGAGAGGTTCCCACTCCAGCGGTACCCATTAGAGAGGTACCCATTCAAGAGATGAACTTTCAGGTGGAGGGGTTCCATTCGATGGATTCTACATATACCGGTTCGAGAGGTACCATTCTGAGAGGTGAACTTTCAGGTGGAGGGGTTCCATTGGATGGGTTCGAGAGGTACCATTCAAGAGGTGCCCACTCGAGAGGTACTCATTAGAGAGTTACCCATTCGAGAGGTTAAGGTTCACATGGGGAGGTTCCATTGGATCCATTCGAGAGGTACCATTCGAGAGGTACCCATTCGAGAGGCAAACTTCCAGGTGGAAGAGTTCCATTGGATGGGTTCGAGAGGTACCATTTCGAGAGGTGAACTTTCAGGGGGAGGGGTTCCATTGGATGGGTTTGAAATGTGCGCATTCGAGAGGAACCATTTCGAGAGGTGAAGTTCCAGGTGGTGGTGTTCTATTGGATGGGTTCGAGAGGTGCCCACTCGAGAAGTCCCAATTCGAGAGGTGAAGTTTCAGGTGGAGGGGTTCCATTGGATTGCTTCGAGAGGTACCCATTTGAGAGGTGAACTTTTAGGTGAAGGAGTTCCATTGGATGTGTTGGACAGGTATGCATTCGAGAGGTACCCATTCGAGATGTGAACTTTCAGGTAGAGGGGCTCGATTGGATGGGTTCGAGCGGTACCAATTCGAGATGTACCCATTCGAGATGTGAACTTTCAGGTGGAGGGGTTCGACTGGATGGGTTCGAGAGGTGGCCATTTGAGAGGTACCCACTCTAGAGGTAAAGTTTCAGGTGGAGGGGTTCCATTGGATCCATTAGAGAGGTGAAGGTTCAGATGGAGAGGTTCCATTGGATCCATTCGAGAGTACCATTCAAGAGGTACCCACTTGAGAGGTACCCACTGGAGAGGTACCCATTCGAGAGATGAACTTTCAGGTGGAGAAGTTCCATTAGATGAGTTCGAGAGGTTCGTATTCGATAGGTACCATCCGAGAGTTACCCTTTCAGGAGGTACCCATTTGAGAAGTGAATGTTCAGATGAAGAGGTTCCATTGGATCTCTTCGAAAGGAACCCATTCGAGAGGTGAAGTTTCATATGGAGGGGTTCGATTGGATGGGTTGGAGAGGTACCCATTCAAGAGGTACCATTCTGAGAGGAGAACTTTTAGGTAGAGGGGTTCGATTAGATGGGTTCGAGCGGTACCCATTCGAGATGTACCCATTCCAGATGTGAACTTTCAGGTGGAGGGGTTCGACTGGATGGGTTCGAGAGGTGGCCATTTGAGAGGTACCCACTCTAGAGGTGAAGTTTCAGGTGGAGGGGTTCCATTGGATGGGTTCGAGAGGTACCGTTTGAGAGGTGAAGTTTAAGATGGATGGTTCCATTGGATCCATTCGAGAGGTACCCATTTGAGAGGTTAAGTTTCAGGTGGAGGGGTTCGATTGGATCCATTCGAGAGGTACCCATTCAAGAGGTTAAGTTTCAGGTGGAGGGGTTCCATTGGATGGGTTCTACAGGTACCTATTCGAGAGTTTCCATTCGAGAGGTGAAGTTTAAGGTGGAGGGGTTCCACTAAAGAGTCCCCATTCAAGAGGTACCCTTTCGAGAGGTACCGATTCGAGAGGTGAAGTTTAAGGTGGAGGGGTTCCATTGGATCCATTCGAGAGGTACCCTTTCCAGAGGTGCCCATTCGAGAGGTACCCTTCCCAGAGGTACCCATTCTAGAGGTTCCGATTTGAGAGGTACCTATTTGAGAGGTGCCGATTCGAGAGGTGAATATTCAGATGGAGAGGTCCCATTGAATGGGTTCGAGAGGTACCCAGTCGATAGGTTTCCATTTGACACGTGTAGTTTCAGGTGGAGGGGTTCCATTGGATCCATTCGAGAGGTACCCATTCAAGAGGTACCTATTCTAGAGGTACCATTCGAGATGTGTAGTTTCAGGTGGAGGGGTTTTATTGGATCCATTCGAGAGATACCCATTCGGGAGGTACTCTTTCGAGAGGTACCCATTCTAGAGGTTCCATTGGAGAGGTGCCCATTCGAGATGTATAGTTTCAGGTGGACGGGTTCCATTGGATCCATTCGAGAGGTATCAATTCGAGAAGTCAATTTTCAGGTGGAGGGGTTCCATTGGATGGGTTCTACAGGTACCGATTCGAGAGGCCCCATTCGAGGTAGCCTTCCGAGGGTACCTATTCGAGAGGTGTAGTTTCAGGTGGAGGGGTTCTATTGGATCCATTCAAGATGTGCCCATTCGAGAGGTGGAGTTTAAGGTGAAGGGGTCCCATTGGAGAGTCCCCACTCGAGAGGTACCGATTCGAGAGGTGAAGTTTAAGGTGGAGGGCCATTGGATCCATTCGAGAGATACCCTTTCGAGAGGTACCCATTCGAGAGGTACCCTTTCCAGAGGTACCCATTCGAGAGGTACCCTTTCCAGAGGTACCCATTCGAGAGGTACCCTTTCCAGAGGTACCCATTCGAGAGGTACCCTTTCCAGAGGTATCCATTTGAGAGGTTCCAATTCGAGATGTTTCCATTCGAGAGGTGTAGTTTCAGGTGGAGGGGTTCCATTGAATCCATTCGAGAGGTACCTATTCGAGATGTGAACTTTCACGTGGAAGGGTTCGATTGGATGGATTCGAGAGGTGGCCATTTGAGAGGTTCCCACTCTAGAGGTACACATTCGAGATGTACCCATTTGAGAGATGAACTTTCAGGTGGAGGAGTTCCATTGGATGGGTTCGAGAGGTTTGCATTCGAGAGGTACCATCCGAGAGTTGCCCTTTCTGGAGGTACCCATTCGAGAGGTGAAGGTTCATATGGAGAGGTTCCATTGGATCCATTCGAGAGGTACCCATTCGAGAGGTGAAGTTTCAGGTGGAGGGGTTCGATTGGATGAGTTTAAGAGGTACCCATTCGAGAGGTGTTAGAGTAAATCATGTTTCTGATTAGATTATAATTGATTCTAGATAAGTCATGTTGACTAAGCTAGAGTTATACTCATATTCTGTTGCCTTATTGTACTCTATATATTCCTGTCAGCAATATAATATTATTTACGCAAAACACATCTTATCATAGTATCAGAGCAGTGTTCTGATTTATCTTCTAAAACCTAATTTTTTTTCCGGCCGCCGCTCCTCATTCTTCTTCCTGTAGCAGCCAAACTCCTTCTTCCCTTCTCATCATGGCCAGTGAAAAATTATCGTTTAATATCCTTTTCCAGATGCTACAAATTAAACTCAATAAGACCAATTTTCTTCTCTGAAAATGCCAGATTGAATACATTCTTCACCCTTAGAGGCTTTTCGGATATCTCGATGGGTCGATTCCATGCCCTCCTCTTCCAACTCTGCCGACGATCAGTTCAACGTCTTCCTTCTTTGCTACCGTCATCCGCGCTCCTCCCCCTGATCGTGTGGCTGCTTAGGCGGCTTACAATATTGCCAAGGACGTCTATGATCTCTGGATGGATGAAGAAAAGAGGTTCTGTAGCCTACTGTTCTCCTCTCTTTCTCCTGAGGCCCTCTCTGAACTTTCGGCCTCATGTGTGACTGTCAAGGATACCTGGGATAGTTTTTGCCCCACTTTTTAGACCAGCATCACTTCCACCATTCTTCGTCTTCGTACCGATGCCCACGGTATACGTAAGAGTGGTACTGCTCATGAAATTCACTTACAATTTAAGGAAATTTTTTAGCAGTTATCCCTTATGGGTTCTCCTGTTTCTAATGATGATCAAATCATCTGGTTTTTAACTGCTCTCGGATATGAGTTCAAGGATTTTTCTGCCCCACTGATTAATTCTTCCCCTACTCTGCTTTATGCTGATGTTTTATTTCACGCCAAGAATCATGAGGCATTTTTGAAAAATCTTCAAGGTAATTCAATACCTGCTGTTGGTCCAGTGGCATTCTCTACAGGTGAGCAGCCCCCTGCCGGGCGTTCTTGGGATCACGCACCGGCCAGGGGCGGCAGCACATGGGGTTCACGTGCCACTCGAGGTGGCCGTTCTGGTGGTCGCAGAAGCGGTCATTTTGGCTCCGGCCCTGGTCAGTTCACGGCTGGGGCCAGTTCCAGACGCGACCGTCCTCATTGTACCTGGTGTGGTCGTCCGAGCCATTATGCGGCTACCTGTTACAAGATGTTAGTACAGACTCGTTGTTCTAATTCCACGCACTTGGCTGGTAATTTTCAGGTTTCACTACAGATAGAGCCACACTCTCGCGCATCTGACTGGTACGTTGATTCTGGTGCCACCAGTCATATGGCGTCTTCAGCATCTAGACTTGATGGTGTCACACCTTACTATGGTAATTCCTATGTTTCTGTTGGTAATGGGGCTTATGTTCCAATTTCTCACATTGGTGATTCTCGGATTTCTGATACTTTGACACTGTCTGATATTCTGGTTGTACCTGGCATCACTAAGAATTTACTGTCCATTAGTAAACTGACCAGGGATTTAAATGTCTTTGTTACTTTTGATGATAAAAATTTTTTGATTCAGAACAAAGTTTCCAAGGAAGTATTAGGCAAGGGCCACAGTGAAGGCGGCCTGTACGTATTGGACAAGGGTGGCGTAACACTCGTTTCCTTCTTGCAGCAGAATACTGGACGGGCATCTTTTGAGCTTTGGCATGCTCAGCTGGGGCATGTGCCAGCCTCTATCATCTCTGGTTTACAAAAGTCTGGTCTTCTGTCGGTTTCTTCTTTATTACCCAAACCGCATACTTACGCTCCATGTGTTATGGCAAAGGGGTAGCGGTTAGCTTTTGTTGAGAATAATAAGCGTGCTGCGCACGTCCTGGATTTGATTCATTGTGATTTGTGGGGGTCTTCCCCAGTTTTGTCTGCAAATGGTTTTTCTTATTATGCCTTGTTTGTGGATGATTATTCTTGCTTTACTTGGTTTTTTCCCTTGCGTCGAAAATTTGAGTTTGTCGACACTTACTTGCAGTTCGAGGCCTTAGTTGAGAATCAGTTTATGCCCACAATTAAGGTTTTTCAAAGTGACAGTGGCACTGAGTTCTTAAATACGCGCTTACGCTCCCATTTTGCCTCCAAAGGCATTCATCATCAAATTTCGTGCCCTTACACCCCACAACAAAATAGTCGGGCCAAGCGTAAGCATAGATATGTTGCCAAAATGGGCCTTACTATGCTTTTTCATTCCCATCTGCCCTTGTCGAGATGGGATGATGCCTTTGCTACTGTGGTTTACACCATTAATCGACTTCCCACTCCGGTGTTACAAGGGACTTCTCTGTATGGACTTCTTTATCATCGTGATCCGACCAACTCGAACTTCCATCCCTTTGGTTGTCGAGTATTTCCTTATGTTTGTCCTATGGCCCCTCACAAGTTATCTCCACGGAGCATTCCTTGTGTTTTCATCGGTTACAGCTGTCATTATAAGGGCTTTCGCTGCCTTGATCCTGCCACTGGCAAGATTTTTGTCACTCGTCATGCGCGCTTTGATGAAGGTCATTTACCTTTTGCCTCATCTTCAACCTTGGCCACTGGCTTTGCTCTCTCGAATTTAGACGTTTTTATTTTTATGGACCCTGATGGTAGCTCTGGTCTGCCCCTCTCGACTTCTGATCAGCCGTCTCCTATGCCCGACTCTATTTGCTCGTCGGACTCTGTTCCACTGACTATTGACCTGTCCACCCCATCCCAGTCACCGGTGGCCAGCTCTTCTCCCTCTGTGGCATCATATCCAGTCACCTCTAATATTCAGTCCCTGGCACCCTCTCCGGTTCCTTTTCCTCCGGCTTCTTCTTCACAGCATCGTACTCATCGAATGACCAGTCGATCTTCAACTGGGAATGTTCCGCATCGAGACTATTGTGTTCTTGTGGCTTATAGCCTACTTGCTTCCCTTCTCCCCCAGTCAGAGCCCACGGATTATCGTTCGGCGTTGAAGGACCCATCTTGGGTTGCTGCGATGAATGAGGAGATTGCTGCCTTACGGGGACAACATACTTAGGATCTTGTTCCACGTCCTTCTGGTTTCAACGTTGTCGGCTCTAAATGGGTTTATTGGCTGAAGTATCATCCTGATGGTACAGTTGATCGTCACAAAGCTCACCTTGTTGCGCAGGGGTTCTCTCAGATTCCGGGCTTTGATTTTGATCGTACTTTTAGTTAGGTTGTCAAGGCTTCCACTGTCCGGACCATTCTTTCCATTGCCACTTTGCAGTCCTGGCCTCTTCATCAGTTGGATGTCAAGAATGCCTTCTTGAATGGTATTCTTGATACTCTATATGGCACAACTGGTTGGTTACAAGGACTCTCTTCATTCTGATTATATCTGCCGCTTGCTAAAGGCCATTTATGGTCTTAAGCAAGCACCTCGAGCATGGTACCAGCGGTTCAACACCTATTTATCTCAACTCGGGTTTCAGTGCAGTTTTGCCGACACTTCCCTTTTTGTTCTCTCTCGAGGCTCATCCATGCTCTATCTCCTGGTCTATGTTGATGATATTATTCTCAGAGGCAATGACTTTGAGCTTCTTTGAAAGTTTATTGATCAGACACATCGGAAGTTTTCTATTAAGGATTTGGGTGCTCTCTATTACTTTTTTGGCTTAGAAGTATCACCCACTTCCTTAGGTCTACTTCCCGGTCAAGCTAATTATGCTCGGGATATTCTCACTCGTGCAGGTATGTCCGATATGGTCCCAGTCTCTACCCCTTTTTTACTGGTTCATAGCTACACAGCTCCACCAGTCATCCATTTCAGAATCCAACGTTGTATCGATCCCTTGTTGGTGCCCTCCAGTATCTGACGATTACTCACCCTGATCTGGCATTTGCGGTCAACACCGTAAGTCAGTTTCTTCAGGATCCTCGTACTGACCATTATGTCACAGTCACTCAGATTCTTTGCTACGTCAGAGGCACTCTCCATTTTGGCCTCACTTTTTGCTCGGCCAATACTCCTGAGGTCTTGGGGTATTTAGATGCTGATTGGGCTTGTTGTCTTGAGACTCGTCGATCTACATATGGATATGCAGTCTTTCTTGGTGGAAATCTTATTTCTTGGAGTGCCGAAGCAACCAACCATCTCTCGATCCAGCACTGAGTCCGAGTATCGAGCTCTTGCCAACACTGTCTCGGAGATGGTCCGGTTGACTCATTTACTTCGTGACCTTCATCTTCCGCTTTCGAGCTCCCCACTGCTGTTATTTGACAATAGTAGTGCCATTTTCTTGGCTCAAAATCCGGTTGCTCACAAGCGAGCCAAGCATATTGATATTGACTATCATTTTGTTCGTGAGTTGGTGGCATCTGGCAAGCTGCGTGTTGCCCATGTCTCCACTGGCCTTCAAATTGCTTACATCTTCACCAAAGGACTTTCTCGTCCCCTATTTGAGTTCTTCTAGTCCAAGCTTTGCATCTCTGAACATCCGACACTTCGCTTGAGGGGGGGTGTTAGAGTAAATCATGTTTCTGATTAGATTATAATTGATTCTAGATAAGTCATGTTGACTAAGCTAGAGTTCTACTCATATTCTGTTACCTTATTGTACTCTATATATTCCTGTCAGCAATACAATATTATTTATGAAAAATACATCTTATTAAGAGGTACCATTCCGAGAGGTGAACTTTCAGTGGATGGGTTCGATTGAATAGATTTGAGCGGTACCCATTAGAGATGTACCTATTCGATATGTGAACTTTCAGGTGGAGGGGTTTGACTGGATAGATTCGAGAGGTGCCTATTTGAGAGGTACCCACCATAGAGGTGGAGTTTCAGGTGGCGGGGTTCCATTGGATGGGTTCGAAAGGTGCCCACTCGAGAGGAACCCATTCGAGAGGTACCCATTCGATTGGATAGGTTCGAGAGGTACCATTCGATTGGATAGGTTCGAGAGGTACCATTCGATTGGATAGGTTCGAGAGGTACCATCCGAGAGTTACCCTTTCAGGAGGTACCCATTCCAGAGGTGAAGGTTCAGATGGAGAGGTTCCATTAGATCCATTCGAGAGGTACACATTCGAGAAGTGAAGTTTCAGGTAGAGAGGTTCCATTGGATGTCAAGAGGTACCCATTCTAGAGGTGAAGTTTCAGGTGGAGGGGTTCACCTGGATCTATTCAAGATGTACCCATTCGAGAGGTGTAGTTCCAGGTGGAGGAGTTCGATTAGATGGGTTCGAGAGGTACCAATTCGAGAGGTACCCATTTGAGACATCAATTTTCAGGTGGAGGGGTTCGATTGGATGGTCGAGAGGTGGCCATTCGAGAGGTACCCATTCGATAGGTGGCCATCTGGGAGGTACCCATTCGAGAGGTACCCATCTGGTGGGGCACATGAATCGATCCTTGAGGGAACCACCCCTCGAGGATCTCGCGTGTACCCCTCAAGCCTTCTACCTCTCGAACCATTGCCACCAACTCGAACCTGCAGTACCCTCGAGGGTAATTCACAAACCACCCCTCGAGGGGTTATACATCCAGCAGTCAAGATTACGTTATCATCGAGGGGTTACATCATTTTCGAGGGGTTAGACATCCAGCAGTCCATGAACCACCACTTGAGGAGTTAAACATCCACCCCTCGAGAGGTTACACATCCATCCCTCGAAGGGTTAAATTACCACTCCTCGAGAGCATTCCATGTTATTCATACCACCTGTCAAAGGGGTTAGTCAAACCCCCCTCAAGGGGTTAGTCAACCACCCTTCGAGGATCTAGACATCTAGCAGTCGAGGTTACATCCATGTCATCTTCGAACCACCACTCGAGGAGTTAAACATCCACCCCTAGAGAAGTTATACCTCTAACAGTCGATGGGCTACCACTCAAGAGGATAGACATCCAGCACTCAAAGGGTTAAACAGCCACCCCTCGAGGGTTAAACATCCAGCACTCGAAGGGTTACACAACCCCCCCTTGAGGGTTAAACATCCAGCACTCGAGAGGAGAGACATCCAGCACTCGAGAGCACTTGAGAGCATGAATCACTCCTCGAGGGTGTACATTCCCGCCATCATTTTGAGCCATGTACCTCTTGAGACATTCATGTTTCAAATCAGTAATAATCCATAATTCGAGAGTGCATGTTCCCTCTTGAATCCATTATGCATGATCCACCTATCATAGGTACAATTTCCACTTTGAGAGCATCCACACCTCGCGAGTACATTCATTCGAGAGCAATTGTACCTTGCATCCACACCATTCAAGGCATTATTACGCCATTCGAGGCATCATTCCACCACTCGAACTACCATTCGAGGCTTCAAGCTGCTAGGGTTTAAGACTCATGACCTGGCCTAATCTTTTAACGGGTCATTTGACCCGGCCGCCTTGAACCGGGTTGGAGCCCTAGGGAGTCTCTGCCCAGTATCTTCTTTCTCGGGTTGAATGGCCCAACAGCACCCTAAAATGGGTCGAGCACCCAGGTTTGAGTCCTAGCCTAGAACGCATTTTTCCGGCGCCGGTGAGTTGTCGGAAACTGGGAAAAATTCAATGAATCCACCAATTATGAAAAATTCTGCTCCTCCATTCGTCTTGATCTGGGCATTCTCATGAAATTGAAAAATAAGGACAACACATTGGGTATACCATCATTGATGATTCTGATAAAAAAACAATCCACCATGGTCGGCCTCCGAACGGCTCAATTTAACCAGCACATAGCAAAACATCTCCTAACATCCATCTTGAACCTAACTAACCCCAAAGCATGAGCCTCATCGAACAATAACATTCCAACACCCAAAATCAAGAATTCCACTTCTCGAACCTAATATGGAACCTTCACCACTCGAATCTGTACCTCCCGAACCTTCCGCTCCAACCAACTACCTCTCGAACTTCCACTCCAACCTTCACATCTCGAATCCGTTCCTCTCGAATCCCTCTACTTGAACCCTCTCCACCTGAACCTTCACCTCTCGCTATCTTCACGCTTAAATTACAGCTCTTTTAACATTCCTATAAAATTTATATAATTTGTTATCAAGCTCACCGCGCAACGCGCGGTGTAGCCATATTAGTATATGTGAACAGGATAAGTATACTCTGTATATATTTTTAAAAGAGACCACCTCACTATAAGCCATAGTATAAGATCCTTGTACTGTGAAAACCCCGACCATAATAAAATCAGTGTGTATGTAATAACTAGATTTTTACCAAATATTTCAATCTCTTATCTAATTTCCTGACTATTTCCAGTTATTTTAAAAAAATAAATATAATAATAATAAAATACCAGGAAGAGAAAGTCAGACAAGCAGACATGAAAATTTATCCAAAAGTGAACTTCGGCAAGTGGACGTAGGAACACGGCAAGTGGACGTAGGAACACGGCAAGTGGACGTAGGAACACGGCAAGTGGACGTAGGAACTAGGGTTAAATGGATAAAATTCTAGGTTTAGGTGTCAAAACCCTATGTTCTCATCTAGTATAAATACCGGTTACTGCCTTCTCAAAATTACAGCCTTAAGATATTTCTTATCAAAGAACATCAGTTGAGCGGTGGTAACGTAGAAAATGGAGGTTGCCCAAGCCAAGTCTAACTAAGGTGAGTGTTTACATTGCCTTAGCACGAACTGAATTAAAATGAGAATATATATATATATATATAAATTTATATGCACATATATATATATATATGTATATGATGCCACCAGAGAGCTTTACCTCTCGAATCTCCACCTCTTGAAACTTTCACCTCTCGAATCCCTACTAAAAACTTCACCTATTGAACCCTCACTGAACCCTTCACCTCTCGAACCCCTACTGAAACTTCACCTATCGAACCCCCACTGAACTATTCACCTCTCAAACCCCACTGAAAACTTCACCTCTCAAAACTCCACTGAAACCTTCACCTCTCGAACCCCTACTGAAAACTTCACCTCTCGAACCCCACTAAAAACTTCACCTCTTGAAACCCCACTGAAATCTTAACCTCTCGAACCCTACTGAAAGACTTCACCTCTCGAACCCCTACTGAAAACTTCACCTACCGAACCCCCACTGAACCCTTCACCTCTCGAACCCCTACTAAAACATTCACCTCTCAAACCCCACTGAAAACTTCACCTCTCGAAACCTCACTGAAACCTTCACCTCTCGAACCTCTACTAAAAACTTCCCCTCTCGAACCCCACTGAAAACTTCACCTCTCGAAACCTCACTGAAACCTTCACCTCTCGAACCCCACTGAAACCTTCACCTCTCGAGCCCCTACCGAACCCCTTATCTGTCGAAACCCTATTGAAAACTTCACCTCTCGAACCCCCACTGAAACCTTCACCTCTTAAACCAGAGAATACCTCTCGAACTTCACCAAAACCTTCACCTCTCAAACTAGAAAATACCTCTCAAATCTTCACTGGAACCTTTACCTCTCGAACCTTGCCTCTCAAACCGGTACTACTGAAACCTTTACCTCTCGAACTTACCTCTCAAACTGGAACCACTGAAACCTTTACCTCTTGAACTCTCCTCTCGAACCTTACCTCTCGATCTAGTACTACTGAACCCTTACCTCTAAAACCTCACCAACTGAATCAATACCTCTCGAACCTCACCCAATGAACCAGTACCTCTCCAACCTTACCTCTCGAACCCCTACTGAAACTTCACCTATCGAACCTCACTGAACCCTTCACCTCTCGAACCCCTACTAAAAAATTCACCTCTCAAACCCCACTGAAAACTTCACCTCTCGAAACCTCACTGAAACCTTCACCTCTCGAACCTCTACTAAAAACTTCCCCTCTCGAACCCCACTGAAAACTTCACCTCTCGAAACCTCACTGAAACCTTCACCTCTCGAACCCCACTGAAACCTTCACCTCTCGAGCCCCTACCGAACCCCTTATCTGTCAAAACCCTATTGAAAACTTCACCTCTCGAACCCCCACTGAAACCTTCACCTCTTAAACCAGAGAATACCTCTCGAACTTCACCAAAACCTTCACCTCTCAAACTAGAAAATACCTCTCAAATCTTCACTGGAACCTTTACCTCTCGAACCTTGCCTCTCAAACCGGTACTACTGAAACCTTTACCTCTCGAACTTACCTCTCGAACTGGAACCACTGAAACCTTTACCTCTTGAACTCTCCTCTCGAACCTTACCTCTCGATCTAGTACTACTGAACCCTTACCTCTAAAACCTCACCAACTGAATCAATACCTCTCGAACCTCACCCAATGAACCAGTACCTCTCCAACCTTACCTCTCGAACTACTACTACTGAAACCTTTACCCCTCGAACTCATCTCTCGAACTCTCGAACCGGTACCACTGAAACCTTTGCCCGAACTCACCTCTCGAACCTGTATCTCTTGAACTAATATTACTGTAACCTTTACCTCTAGAACCTCACCAACTGAACCCATACCTCTCGAACCTCATCAACTGAACCTCACCACTTGCATCTCACCACTCGAACTGGTACCACTTACCACTCGAACCAGTACAATCCGATACCCGTACCACTTGAACCTTCTCCACTGAAATTCTTTACTTGAACCCAACTACTTGAACCCCTGTACTCGAACCCATATACCCGAACCCCTGTACTTGAAACCTTATACTCAAACCATGTGTACTCGAACCCCATTAGAGAGAGATATGGCGGTTAAACTTAAATGATGGTATATACTGACTGTTAAATTAAGTGTGTATTTTATCATACTGTGCTCAATTATCGTGAAACTGAATTTATGAGCTGCTCCGATATTTTTCTGTGAATGACCGGCTTGTACTTTATCTTGCCGTGTCAAACTTGAATTACCTGTTGCCTGATTACCTGTCTCTGATTTCAAGGCCCCCGACGCAATTGTAGTTCGATCGAAGTCGGCGGGAAACGGTAGAGACCGGACTGTCTGATTAGACCGGCTACTAGTGGAGTTTCTGGTATGCTAGCATAACCAACTGTACTGATACGAGCTCGTAACTGAACATCTAATATTACTGATGCCTTGTATGTTAGTCATAGTTGCCATATAGGTACTTGGCAACAACTCGGCATTAACCACCCGTATCATTTTGCTGTGTGCTAGAACTTATGTGGCTATTTGTTATTTGTTATTCTGTGATCACTAAAACTCAACTGGGTAAATACTGGCGATGGAACCTCACTAAGCAAGGAGCTTACCCGAGTTAAACAACCCTTTTTCAGGTGAAGAGGAACGGTAAGAGAAAAGTGCTTTGATGTCTTTACTTCTTTTGAGAAAGATCCTGGATGGACTGCTAGAATCTTAACGAGAATTTTGAATCTGTAACAGTTAGGTGAAACTTTCGTTTAACACTTGTACTAATCATTTCATTGTTATAGTAAGTTAGGATTTGAATTATCCAAATTTCTTCCGCATAAATTTATCTGCTCGTTACTGCTAGCACTTTCGGTAGCACGCTCAGACCCGACCCGATACTTGTGTTGGGTTTGGGGGGGTGTTACAGTATCACTATAAAATGGAATGAAATTATTTTACTCAAAATTTAGGTATAAAATACAATGTGTTTATTATATGATTAATAGGTGGTACTGAACATCACGAAACTCCATCTTTGTCATGGCTAATGAGCATTGAACAGTATATTAAGGAATTTTCAAAGTGACGCATTCGCTCAAAAAATTAACTAGAAAATAACTGCTTAGGATTTGTTTAAGAGATTGAAATTTGGTTTTACCTAATTAATTCAATTATCACTACTGTGTTCCAACATAACCTATCTAACCAAGTATGTAATAAAGTAAAGCATAAAAGACACAAGATTTCGTTACGCAGTTCAGTGAAATCCACCTACATCTGTGGGGCCTAGCCCAGTTCAGAATGAATCCACTAATCAGAAAGATACAGTACAAAGTATACCATACAATTATACTTATCTTATGTAACTATAACGTGAATCCTGCAAAGCTCCCATTGCTACCGATCCGCCTTGATCAGACTCCCTCTGACCTCGAAACTCGTCAATGCTGGATCTCCTCCTCCCGAGGAATTAAGGTGTACGATTCTAAACTTTGAACAACAGGTTTGTATGTTGGAACATAGAATTCTGGCTCTTTGCAATTCTCGAAAGATAAAAAATATGTATGCAGATTTTTTCTATTAAGTCCGTAAATAATGCAGCCGTGTTTGTCCTCTATATATAGTCCATGAACAGATCTGAATTCTCCATGATTATCTCCATGATATTCCTATTCCAAATCTGCTTCTTGAAGCATATCCAATTCCCATAAATAAAGGGATTTTCCTTATCTCAATATCTCCATATATTCGATAATAACAACTCCATATTTATAGAGATTTTCCATAAATCAACTATGCTTCTATACGCCTAATATATAGAAGAATATTCAGATTTTCATAAATCACAAATACCATAATATTCTGTCTTCTTTTTCCATAAACATCTTGGCGTAAATATGCTGATTTTTGCATGCACACATGAAGTTTATTCCATCTCCAATTCCATAACATTAATCCAATCCCACATATATAGGAACTGATATATTCTCCAACTCAAATACAACTTGGACGAGATGTATGCTTCTCGAATTCAGTCTTCAGCCTTTCCTTATTTCACCAAAATTCCTTCTTTGATGTTGCAACTCAATTATACCATATTTGCATAATTTTCACAAATTGCCAACTAGATAAATCTAGACTTTACAATCTCCCCCTTTGGCATTTTGTGGACCAATTACCTTTTGGCATTTCATCACAAGAGTTTATGCAAATAAAGACATCAACCTTGAAAACCACTCTGGATGTTGGAACATAGAAACATAGCATCCCCCCCTAAATTCCAGATTCCCTCAACATCCAGGAATAATGATCATGTTGGAACATCAACCCAACGAGGACAATAAAGTCATCTAAGAAATCCAAAACATCTCCCCCTTGGGACCATAAACATGCCAAACACAATAGACACAGAAAACTAAAATCTCCATTAAATGCGGCTCCTCCTGAAGCAAATATCTGGCCTATGTTGGAATATAGCCATAATAGAATCTATAAACCTCTTCCTGAGCAACTATTTGTGCTTCATCTAATCTGGCATTTTCTACCTCCAAAGCTACCATCTAAATGGATTGAGCTCTCAACATCACACCATTGTACCACTCAAAATCTGGATCAATGTTGCCTCCCATAGAATTCTTCTACAATCTCTCAGTTTGTACTTCTTGTAGATTGAGGTAGCAGTCTTGAGACCCAAATAGTCCAGGTAAGCTGTAAATCCACACTCCTCATATACACCTAGATCAGTTGTCCTTTCGGCTAAAATATATCCCTCATGGCAGTTTGATCAGGAGTGCCTTCAATAATCTGCTCACCTTGTGTTGGAACATCAGTCACCGATGTTGGAACATAACAGCTCTCAACTTCACCCGCTTTCTCTATGATGGAACATAAGATCCTTTCCTTGCTTCAGAATTAACACATCACCTACTCAGCTTCCTTCACTTCATCAATACTTTCTCCCCCTATCTGGTGTTGGAACATAGACTTGTTCACCGTCCAGATCATAATCTTCTCCAGCCACAGTTACTGATGTTTGAACATCTGAATCTATAATCCATGTCCACATCTTCTCAATCTGTCTCCATACTCTGTGTTGAAACATGACCAACATCACTGCCTTCCAGACTTCTCATCATCCTAAACCAGAATACCGGGAAGAGCCATCTCTATGATCTATGCATCCCATCAATCACCATAATATCTTCAACACCAACTTCTAACATGTCCAACCACGCCTCCATTTTTTTCTCCTTTTCAATTTTTATTTTTTGAATTTTCTGGAAAAAAATGTACAGCTAAATAAAAGCTTTAAAGAAATACCTCAAATCTGACAAACACCTAAGTGTTGTCCGAGGAGCTTAATCGTAGCAGTGTCCAATGGCTTTGTGAAAATATCCACATACGGTCTCAATATTGGAACATAGGCTATCACAACTTTTCTCTCAACCCGAAAAACAAACAAGGTGCAATCTTCTCCCCCTCGACGAGAACCTTTCTAAATAGGAAAGGTAGTGAGTTGCTTATACCATTCCCGTGGTGCTTGTTTTGATCCATACAAAGCCTTCTTGAGTCGATGATATACATCCTCACTAACCACACCATGTAGGGGAGCACTCTTGACAGCTTTTTGGTATATCCTAAAATTCATAGTGCACGCCATAACAAGGAGAATGTGAATAGATTCTAACCTGGCAACTGATGCGAATGTCCCATCAAAATTAACTCCTTCATTCTGAGTGTAGTCCTGAGCAACTAATCTTGCTTTATTATCACTGGGTTTGATAAGGGAGATAAACCATTGTAGGCCAGCAAGTCCCCTATAATTAATTTGAGGGTTCGATCGAGTCCTTCTTCTGCTTGATTCAGCCTGCACTGATATTGGAACATGGGAGAGTTCTGGAGAGGACGATGTTCCAACATTGTTGAAGATATAAGAGTCACTAGCTTCATCTTTAAGATTTGTCTCATCTGATGTTCCAACATCATTATGTCCCTGATCTGAGAAATCAACGTTGGAACATAGTCAGCCGTACGATCTACTTCATCACATTTGACACTGTAGCAGTTCACTTCTTGTTCCAATAAGTAACATTTGTCTGATGACCAAATACCAGTAAGCACTTTGTTGTTGCCATGTTTCACTATGCACTTTTCCTTATGGAATTCCAAGGTCATATTATCATCACATAGCTGGCTGATACTTAGGAGATTAGACTTTAGGTCTTCCACCAACAAAACACCAGTGAATACGGGGAATCCTTTAATATGCAGTTCACCTTTTCCAACCACTCGACTCTTCTTTTCATCGCCAAACGTAACAAAACCACCATCATATGACTGGATGTTTGTTAGTATTTCCTAAGTTCCAGTCATGTGGAAAGAGCAACCACTATCAAAGTACCACGAGTCTCTAGAATGTGCAATAGGAGACGTATGAGCAAAAAGGCAAGTGCTTGTGCGTTTAACAACCCATACCTTTTTGACCATTTTTTATCGCTGGACATCATCTATGTTGGAACATACTGAGAGTTGTCGCCCTGTCATGATATCTCTGAGTAGTTTTTAGCATTGTTCCTCTGTATGACCTTGATACATGCAGTAGCTACAGATGAGAGGTTTCCTTTTATGAGTCTTGATAAACTTTCTTTTTACCCCTTGAATCTTCGACTTGAGACTGACCTTGCTACCTGATGAATTGTCAAACCCGATTCCATGTCGATCTTCAAAGTTTTTTCCCATGATCAAAATGTCATCAAGTTTCGTCGTTCCGGTGTTTAACTTGGTAATAGCTGCTTCGGCCATCTCAGCTCTCTTAGTTGTTGAACTTAGATTCAAATTTAACTCTTAAATCTCTCTTCTGAGTTCATCAACTAAAACTTGCAACTCCTTCTCCTTCTCGCCCAGATGATTTTTCTCTTCCTTCAACACTCTATTTGTATCAACAACTTGAAGCCACATGGCACACATCTGCTCATATGTACTGTAGATATCTTTATCACTCACAACTAGTCCGCCATCATCACTGGACGTGCCATCAGAACCTATATTGGAACATACATCTTCGTCTTTCTCTGACATGTTGGAACATACCTCACCCGATCCACCGTGAAATTTTGCTCCAAATGCCACATAATTGCTTATAAGTTCCTCTTCGTCTTCTCCATCATCTTCACTCCATGAGGTGATGTATGATTTTCCTTGCTTCTTTAGGGTATTAGTACATTCAGCTTGGATGTGGCCGTATCCTCCACATTCTCGACATTGAATTCTTTCAAGCTGCCTTCCTTCACCACTTTGGTTTCTAGAGAATTTTTGATTTCCTTGTTCCATCCGAGTTCCACGATTACCAAAGTATTGAGGACGAGTTTTGTTTCCACCAGATCTTTCATGTGAATTCTTGTTTACCACCTTCTTCAGCATTCTCGAGAAATTCTTGGTGATAGGAGCAAGTTCTTCAATTCCATCATTACTATCAGATTCATGGATAGCCCTTGATGAAGAGGATTTGAAAGCCAACTCCTTATGGATTTTCTTTGCAGGCTCTTGCATTGTCATCTCATAGGTCTGTAGTGATCTCATTAGTTCATCTAAGGTCATGGTGGCTACATCTCTTGCTTCTTCTATTGCTGCTACTTTCATAGCAAATCTTTTAGGAAGAGATCTCAAGGCCTTTTTCACCAATTTTGTTTCCTTGTAAACTTTCCCAAGTTGATACGCCATATTGGAGATGTCTCTGAGTTTCCCATTGAATATAGAAATAGTATCATCCTCCTCCATCTTCAGTTCCTCAAACTTTGTAGCCAACATCTCCAGTTTGGATTCACGTACACAACTTATCCCATGTACAGTTTGCAATTTGAGAAAATTATGCAAATATGGCAGTTTGTAGGATATCCCATGCAAATATGGGGGGATAAGTTGTGTACAGTTTGAGAAAATTATGCAAATATGTTGTAATTTGTTCCTTCCAGCAGTGGTGGCCGAGACACGGAAGCTCCTTCTCCGGTCGCCATTGGTAAAACCGGATCACACTTTCCTTGTCAAAACCAAGGTAAAACAAGTGACTTAGCTCTAATATCAATTGAAATTTGGTTTTACCTAATTAATTCAATTGTCACTACTGTGTTCCAACATAACCTATCTAACCAAGTATGCAATAAAGTAAAGCATAAAAGACACAAGACTTGGTTACGCAGTTCGGTGAAATCCACCTACATCTGCGGGGCCTGGCCCATTTCAGAATGAATCCACTAATCAGAAAGATACAGTACAAGGTACACCATACAATTATACTCATCTTATCTAACTATAACATGAATCCTGCAAGCTCCTCTTGCTACCGATCCTCCTTGATCAGACACCCTTTGACCTCGAAACTCGTCGACGCTGGATCTCCTCCTCCCGAGGAATTAAGGTGTACGATTCTAAACTTTGAACAACAGGTTCATATGTTGGAACATAGAATTCTGGCTCTTTGCAATTCTCGAAAGATAAAAAATCTGTATGCAGATTTTTTCTATTAAGTCCGTAAATAATGCAGCTGTGTTTGTCCTCTACATATAGTCCATTAACATATCTGAATTCTCCATGATTATCTCCATAATATTCCTATTCCAAATCTGCTTCTTGAAGCATATCCAATTCCCATAAATAAAGGAATTTTCCTTATCTCAAATATCTCCATATATTCGATAATAACAACTCCATATTTATAGAGATTTTCCATAAATCAACTATGATTTCATACGCCTAATGTATAGAAGAATATTCAGATTCCATAAATCACAAATACCATAATATTCTGTCTTCTTTTTCCATAAACATCTTGGCGTAAATATGCTGATTTTCGCATGCACACATGAAGTTTATTCCATTTCCAATTCTATAACATTAATCCAATCCCACATATATAGGAACTGATATATTCTCCAACTCAAATACAACTTGGACGAGATGTATGCTTCTCGAATTCAGTCTTCAGCCTTTCCTTATTTCACCAAAATTCCTTCTTTGATGTTGCAACTCAATAATACCATATTTACATAATTTTCTTTACCAACTAGATAAATCTAGATTTTACGGAGATATCTTTTAAAACTAGTTAGAACAGTTCTGAGTCATACCTTGTCCAAAGGGCAATAAGGAATTAGAAATTTATCAGTCGACTTCAAAGTCTTTGTCCAATTCTCATAGTGGATAAAGCGACTTCAAAGTCTTCGGTCTTTCTCCAATTCTCATATTGGACAAAGCGACTTCAAAGTCTTTGTCCAATTCAAAGTCTTTGCACCGTTTCAAGAATAATGGTGACCGATCTACACTTCACATGTTCTTGGACTATTTTTTTGTGATGCCAGAATGCTAGTTGCCTGGTCAAAGTAAAGAATTAGTATATGGGATGGAGATTATTATACTTTGAAATCGCAACTATTATTCCCAAAATTTAGCATAGATATACTGCTATATATAACCTTAGTCATTAGATACTAACTATTTCTTTTGGAGGCAATAATGCTGCCTCAGTAGAAAATCTGTAAAAATTACTCTCTTTGTATCTATCTTTATTCTCATAGGTCTAGGGATCCTTATATATAATCTCCCACCATAGGGTGTTTTTATTTTTAAAAAAAGTCTTTGTCCAATTCTCAAAGTGGATAAAGGGGAAAAAATGATACTCCCTCTGTGTCAACTCAAACTTTTAATATATTTGAGTAGGTATGTAAGCAATAATATTATCGTATGTGATAATGTTAGATTCATCATAAAAAGTAGTTTCTTAAACGTAATTTTTTGTTTGCCGTTATTAACGAGAAACGTGAAATGTGAGAAAAAGTGCATACTATAATATATTATTATAATATAGTAATATATTATATTATTATAATATAACAATATATTATATTATTTTATTATAATAATATAATATAACGTGAAAACGTGAGAGTGGGAGTAACGAGAAACGTGAGAAAAACTGGTATACGTACACCACTAAGTCTCCTCTCAAATTACATACTATAATTCAAAGAAAAAGTGCATGTTTATAAAAGAGTCCAATTTTCACAGTTTCAAAACAAATATATAATATATATAAGAAACTTAATTCAATTTAGTATATAAACTTTATAATAATAATTAGTTGTTGAAAGATATATCTCAAATCGATTTCTTAAACACTAAATGACTTACATATAAGGTCTTGGGTCACCCCCACTTAATGTCAATTGGTTTTAAGATGGAAGCCCAAAATACCTTAAAATTTAACATGGTATCAAAGCCCGGGTTGGGTTTATTGAGCCGATGTGTGGATCCCCTTTAATTTGGCCAGATGTAGGTCATGGAGTGTTTCCACATGGGCACGTGAGGGAGCATGTTGAAAGATATATCCCACATCGATTTCTTAAAGACTAAATGACTTACGTATAAGGTCTTGGTTCACCTCGCTTAGTTCCAATAGGATTTAAGATGGCTATTAAGCAGCAGTAAGAACACATTCTTCCCAAAAATTAACTGGCAGATTAGCTTGAAAGCATAAGACATGCGCCACATTTAGCAAATGACGATGCTTACGTTCAACACAACCATTATGTTGTGGTGTATCAACCATAGATGTCTCAAAACTGATCCTGATTTCAGCAAAGTAGGATTGCAAAGGCAAAAATTCAGTGCCGTTGTCAGCCCAGACGCGCAGAACAGATCAGCCGAACTAGTTCTTGACTAAAGCACAAAACTCCATAAATCTAGACTCTACATCTGACTTAACTACTAACAAATAAATCCAAACAACTTGGGAATAATGATTAACTATTGTTAAAAAATAAAATGCACCACTAGAAGATAGTGTTCTTTAAGGACCCCAAACATCACAATGTATTAATTCAAATAATGAAGTAACATTTGAAGAAATCAAGCAAAAACTATGTCTAGTTTGTTTTGCCCTGTAACATACAGAGCAAGGAACATAAGTCTTATTTGTGCTAAAATCAATAGAAGAAACAGAAGACAACACCGTAGAGGAATGATGCCTAAGATGTTGATGCCATAAATCAGAAGAAGACATGGAAGCAACTGTCGGAAACGACTGTAGGATAGGAGGACGAACACGAGTATCCAACAGACGAAGCCAATAAGCTCCCCCTTGCTGTTCACCCACGCCAATCACATTAATCATACTGATTTTCTGTAAAATTCAATAATTTCCAGTAAACAAAGGTAAACAATTTAATGCAGATAACAATCTAGAGCAAGATAATAAATTGCAGCGCAAAACATGGTATTGGAGCCCAAGTGGGTTTATTGGGCCGATGTGTGGATCCCCTTTAATTTGGTCCGATGTAGGTCGTGGAGTGTTTTCATGTTGGCACGTGAGGGGGTGTGTTGAAAGTAATATCCCACATCGGTTTCTTAAAGACTAAATGACTTACCTATAAGGTATTGGGTCACCTCCACTTAGTGCCAATTAGTTTTAAGATGGAAGACCAAAATAGCTTGAAATTTAACACTAATCAATTGGAAGATTTGATTTACTTTTTTTGGAATAGTGTACATATTATATATATAATCAATTATGTTTTTAGTATGATGCATTGTTAGAATAAATCAGACTCCTGATTAGATTATGATTTATTATGATTAGAATTCTTTCCTTCTTACACCTCTATTGTACTCTTTATATATTCAGATATCAATAATACAATTCATTATGGTAAATTATTCTATCATGGTATCAGAGCAAGTTCTGATCCTAAATCCCAAACCCTAATTTTTTTTCAGCCGCCTCTTTCTCTTTTTCCGGCCGGCTGAACTACCGGATTCTATCCAAAATTCAGGCTAAATTCCGGCGCCTCCAGCGGTTCGACTTCTCCATTACAGCGATCCAGTTTCAAGTTTTCCAACAGTCATCTCCGGCGAATAATTGCAAGGCCAAGGAGATCAGAAATTTCAAGCTTCTATTTTCGAGGAGGTCGCCAGGCCAAGGTTTTCGCGAAGAAGATCAGAGAAGACATCGCCGAGGAGATTGCAAAGGACTGGAATGGCATCACCGTGAAGCTCACCGTGCGGAATCGCCAGGCCAAGGTTTCCGTTGTGCCGTCCACGGCGGTGCTGGTCATCAAGACGCTGAAGAAGGCCGAGCGCGTGAATTCACGTGCGTGAAGTCAAGAAGAAGAACCATTCAGCGCGTGCAGTCACGCGCGAGTTGACTCACCAACAAAGGAGTTTCTCGCGCTCCAATTTTTCGCGAGTTGATCAAATTCTCGCGAGTTGAAGCTGTTTCTCGCGAGTTGCTCACATTCTCACGAGTTTCTCAAATTCTCGTCAGTATCCAGTCAATTTCTATGCAGTTCTGTTGTGCAATTTTTTGATCTTTTGCTATGGTTTATTTGGGCCCTATATCTTGGGAAGATTGCTCCACTAATTGGATTGCGGACAAGGCTTTGTTTCAGGCCAGTTTGAATGGTCCCAACCATCATTCTTCGTCGAATTAGTGGATCCTTAATTCAGGTGCTACATCTCATATCACTGCTCGCACCAGTCATCTTGATAAGGTACAATGTTATCATAGTTCTGATTCTATTCTTGTTGGAAATGGTGAATCATTATCTATTTCTCACATTGGCCAATGTCATTTCTCTGGTTTCTTTGTTAATGATGTCCTTGTGGTCCCTAAGATTACTAGAAGTTTATTGTCCATTAGTAAGCTTACTCGTGATTTACTTGTCCATGTTATATTTGATGCCAATGCATTTTCCATTGAGCACAAGCTTACAAGGATGATAATTGGTAAATGCCGTCATAGTTCTGGTCTTTATTTTCTTGAGACAGGTGATTCTAGCTTTTTAGGCAAACTACGCTCTACAAAGCTTCATGCTTCTTTTGAGTAGTGGCACTCTCACCTCGGTCATGTGTCTCATGATACTGTTCAGTTATTGAATCGACGGGGCCTTATTTCTGTCACTTCTGCTATGCCTGCACCCGTCAGTTGCTCTCCTTGCCAGATGGCCAAGAGTTGCCGTTTGACTTTTTCCACTAGTGACAAGCGCGCTACTGGCTTATTGGATAAAGTACATTGTGATTTGTGGGGACCAACTCCTATTTTATCTGTCACTGGTTTCTCTTATTATGCCGTTTTCATCGATGATTTTTCGCCATTCACATGGTTTCTTCCGATGCGGCATAAGTCAGATTTCTATGACACATTTATCCAGTTTCAGAAATTCGTTGAGAATCAGTTTTCTGCTAGGGTTAAAAATTTTCAGACCGATGGTGGCACCGAGTTTACTAATCACCAACTTCAGGCTCACCTCATATCATGTGGCATTCATCAGCAGATGTCCTCGCCCTGTACACCTGCTCAGAATGGCCGGGCTGAGCGGAAGTATCGTCACATCACAGAGACTGGTCTTGCCATGCTTTTTCACTCTTCTTTGCCGCACTGTTATTGGGTGGAAGCTTTCTCCTCTGCGGTTTACATTATTAACCGTCTGCCTAGTTCAGTTCTTACTGGCAAATCACCTTTTGAGGTTGTTTTTGGTCATGTGCCTGACTATACCCTCTTTCACCCGTTTGGTTGCCGTGCATTTCCATGTCTGCGTGCCATTGCTACTTATAAGTTTGCACCCCGATCTATTCCCTTTTTTTATTGGCTACAACCCTCGTCACAAGGGATTCCAGTGTCTCGACCCGACTTCTGGGCGCATTTATATCTCTTGCCACGTTCGTTTTGATGAAACTTTCTTCCCTTATGTCTCATCTTCCACGGACAGTCATTCGATTTCGGATCTGGAGATTTCATCATTTTTTATAGAACTGTTACTTCATTGATTGGGGCCACCACGCATGTGCCTGTGTTTGTGCCTATTCCAGCTGCCCCTCCTTCACCACCATCTTCCATCTGGACGGCCGACCCGAACCCGGCTCCTTAACCACCGGCCACCACGCCTCATCCATCGGCCACCTCACCTCAGCCGTCGCCCCCCACGCCTCAGTCAGTCTCGACCGTCCGTTCTCCAGAGTTTTCTGAAGGCCACTCTCCGGTCAGCTCTGCTCGATCTTCTTCTACGTCGTTAGCTAGTTCGATTCCTCTAGTTTCACCACCACAACTTCGTACCCATCAGATGGCTACTTGATCTGCTAATGGTGCCATTCAGCGCCGGGATTATTCAGATATTATTGCTCACGGTCTCACTGCTGCATTCCTTTCTCAGATAGAGCCCACTGACTATCGCTCTGCCCTTCAGGATCCAGCTTAGGTTTTAGCCATGGATGATGAGATGGCCGCTCTTCGTGGTCAGCACACTTGGGACTTGGTGCCTCGACCTTCGGACGTCAACATTGTTGGCCCCAAATGGGTTTATAGGCTAAAGTATCGACCAGATGATACTATTGAGCGTCCCAAAGCTAGACTTGTGGCGCAGGGTTTTTCACAGATTCCGGGTTTTGATTTTGACCACACTTTCAGTCCTGTGGTCAAAGCCTCCACTGTTAGGACGGTTCTCGCCATAGCCACCATGTGTTCCTGGCCACTTCATCAATTGGATGTCAAGAACGCTTTCCTTAATAGTGTTTTATTGATGTTCAAGTCTACATGAAGCAGCCTGTTGGTTATCAGGACTCTGCTCATCCAGACTATGTTTGTCGCTTGCAAAAGGCCATTTATGGTCTTAAGCAGGCTCCTCGAGCTTGGTTCCAGAGTTTTAGCAGTTATCTGACACAGCTTGGCTTTCGATGCAGCTCAGCTGATACTTCTTTATTTGTCCTTTCGAGAGGTTCGTCGTTACTATACCTACTTGTGTATGTGGACGATATCATCCTTACAGGCAATGACTCGACTCTTCTTCGCCAGTTCATTGATCGGACACACAGAGAGTTTTCGATCAAGGATCTTGGTGCTCTTCATTACTTTCTTGGTCTTGAAGTTTCTCCTACCTCCTCAGGATTACTGCTTGGCCAAGCAAAGTATGCTCGGGATATTTTGAATCGGGCCGGTATGTCTGACGCGGCACCCGTTTCTACTCCATTTGTCGCTGGTTCTCAGCTTCACAGCTCTACCAGTCCTTCATTTCGGGATCCTACACTTTATCGTTCTCTTGTTGGTGCTCTCCAGTATCTCACCATCTCTCGCCTGAATTTGGCATTCTTGGTCAACACGGTGAGTCAGTATCTTCAGGATCCCAGAGATGACCATTTTGCTGCTGTGACTCGGATTTTGCGGTATGTTCGTGGCACTCTTCATTTTGGTCTCAGGTTTTGTTCTGCTAGTACTCCTGATGTGTTAGGATACTCTGATGCTGATTGGGCTCGCTGTCTGGAGACTCGTCGGTCCACTTATGGTTATGCCGTTTTTCTTGGTGGGAATCTAGTTGCTTGGAGTGCCAAGAAACAGCCCATTGTTTCTCGCTCTAGCACTGAGTTTGAATACCGTGCTCTCGCCAACACTGCCTCAGAAGTGGTATGGCTCACTCATTTGCTTCGTGATCTTCGGGTTCCGCTTTCTAGTTCTCCACTGTTGTTATGCGACAATAGTAGTGCTATCTTCTTGGCTCAGAATCCTGTGGCGCACAAGCGGGCAAAGCACATCGACATCGACTACCATTTTGTTCGTGAGTTGGTGACATCCGGAAAGTTGCGCGTTGCTCATGTTCCGACTTCTCTTCATATTGTGGACATTTTCACCAAGGGGCTCTCTCGTCCGCTGTTCGAGTTCTTCAGGTCCAAGCTGTGCGTCGGCGAGCATCCGACGCTTCGCTTGAGGAGGGGTGTTAGAATAAATCAGACTCCTGATTAGATTATAATTTATTATGATTAAAATTCTTTTCTTCTTACACCTCTATTGTACTCTCTATATATTCAGACATCAATAATATAATTCATTACGGCAAATCATTCTATCATGCATGTCACCGTTCATCCACGTTACATGTACAATAGATGTTTATAAATGCAGTCATCCATAGTTAACTGAAGTGAAAAAAAACTGGAGAACATCAGGTCATCCAGTATATTACTGTTATTCCATCCACTATAGTAGTATATTTTACTCAAGTGTATTTTTGTCTCAATTAGCGTCATTTCTCTTTTGTTTAGAACGTTGTGTTCGCCTGTGTATGCATATCCAAATTTCCAATGAAACTGTTTGCTTATTATTGAGTACAGTTACAAGAAAATTGACACGAATCATTTCATCTCACTCAATTTGGAGAACTAATTCTCCAGTTTAGATTAGGAAAATTATATTTTATAACACACAGTCATGTGTTTTAAACCGCTTAACTATTAGATATGTCATTTTATAATTGATATAACTAATGAGACGATTTAATGCTTGTTTTCATTTATTATCTTAATTATCAAAAAGTTTGTAGGAGATATTTTGTGAATATCTTCAGCAATATTATTGTACCTTAGATAGAATCATTTTCCTTTAATGACTCTGTAAATGCTGCCTATATATTGTACCATTGTACCATCAATGAAAATACACATTCATATTTTACATGGTATAAGAGCCTAAATCTTGAGAAGCCTAAAAATTTTCCCTTACTCGTAAAAGATCGCCGCCACAGTCCTCACTTCTCCGTTCGCCTCCGCCGTGCCAGTGACCGCTGCAGCTGCCGAGAAGCTAGCACCACCACCGCCGTCATTGCCGTCTAGCACGCACTGCCGGGTTCCATCGCCAGCCGGACGCTTTGCCGCAGCCAGACGATGACGACGTTCTCTACCGAGCTCTCCGCCAGCTCCTACTCGGCGCCAATGGTTCGGCCTCTTCCAATTCACGGACTTATGCCTCGGTTTCCGCACCCTTGCCTCCCTTGCATCCGTACTACGTTCATCCCTCAGATCATACACCTTTGCTTATTTCCTCTACGATCTTGAAGGGTGATAATTATAATGATTGTAGTGTTGCCATTCGTCATGGTTTTAATTCTAGACATAAGCTTGGTTTGTTGGATGGTTCCATCACCAAGCCTTTACATAGTGAACTTTTTGTTGATATTTGGAGTATCGCTCAGACACTTGATCCATCTGTTCATTCTGCTGTTACTTATTATGACTAGGTTAAGGTGCGTTGGGATGATCTTCATCAATGTTACTCAGTTGAGAATGACCCACGTATGTGTCAGATTCGTGCGAACATTTACAACTATTGTCACAATGGTCAGGCTGTCAATGCCTACTTTGGTCGCTCCAAGAAGTTGTGGAATGACCTGCTTGCTTACATGCATCCACTTACTTGTAATTCATGTCCCGATACAGCTATTGTTCAGGTTGAATGTGAGAAGGTGATGGTTCATCAATTTCTTATCAGTCTAGATGATGGTTATGCTACTCTTCGCTCATATATCCTTGCACATGATATGTTACCTTCGCTCGATAAGGTTTACTCCCTTGTTCCTCGGGAGGAGCGTCAGAAGACTGTCATCTCAGCCCGTGATTTTGTCACCTCGCCAAACACCATAGCCCTTGTTGCCCGTTATCAGGAGAAAACGTCCGCTCCAAAGTCCACTGCCGCCGCTTTGGGATCAACCCTAGCCGCCGCCATTGATCATTGAAGTCTTACCTGCACTCACTGTGGCCGAAAGGGTCATGATATTACTACTTGCTTCTGCATTATTGGTTATCCAAAATGGTTCAATGAGAATCGTCCACCTGCATCAGGCCTAAAGGCTGCCGCAAACCCCAAAACCCACGCCTCCTGGTGCACCGTTTAATGGAGCTCTTCAGCCAGTGGCCGCCGCCACTCCACTTGCAGGTGCCACCGCTGCCGTCGTTTTGAACTTCGATCGATCCACCTTCGGCGCGACACTGTCCAAGGAGTAATAAATTATGGTTTTAAAAATGTTCTCTAAGTTAAATACTTCTGACAATCTGTCTGGTAAGACTACTTTACCTTGGATTCTTGATACCAGTGCATTGTATCATATGACTGGTGACAGGGATCTTGTCTATGATATTGAGCATGCTGCAAATGTTGATGTTGTCCTCCATGATGGTTCTATTTCAACTGCTGTTGAACATGGAAGAATTTGTTTTGGAGATGGTTTCGTGACTCATGTTCTTTTTATTCTGGCATTACGATGCAATTTGCTATCATTTGCCAAGTTAATATTTCTTTAAAATGTCTAGTTTTGCTTACCGGAAAATTATGTGTACTACAGGATATCAGCACGAGGACAATGATTGACGCGGGTGAACAATGAGGGGTTTATTAGCTGCGCTGATTAGGAGTTTCCAGATCTACATGGCCGTCCTTGTCCGTTGCTGCTTCAGTGTCTTCATCTGTTTTATGGCATTAGCATTTTGGGCATCCATCCTCATCGGTGTTGTATTCTATCCTAGCCATTTCTTTACATAATAGTGATTTAAATAAATTTGTTCCTTGCTCGTTATGTCATTGTGCAAAGCAGTCTAGAAATAGTTTTCCTGTTAGTTCTACTAAGGCTAGTAATTTGTTTGAACTTATTCATTATGATGTTTGGAGGCCTTATGGTTCACCCTCTTCTAGTGGAACATTTTTATTTTTGACCATACTTGATGATTATTCCCGAGCTGTTTGGGTTTATTAATTAGTTTCTAAGTCTTAAGTACCATTTAAGATGAAGGAGTTCTTAGCGTTTGTTCAGAAATAGTTCTGCCATCCCATTCAACGGGTTCGGGCAGACAGTGGAACCGAATTTCTGTTTCTCAGATAATTTTTTCTGGAGAAAGGTGTTCATTTTGAAACCTCCACAATCTACAAACCTCAGTAAAAAGGGTGTGTGGAACGGAAGCACAAACATATTCTTAATGTTGCTCGTGCTCTTCGTTTCCAAACTCATTTGCATATCGACTCTTGGAAAGAATGCATTCTTATAGCGGCTTACCTCATCAATCTCACACCAACACTGGTGTTAGATGGCCGAATGTCTCATCACTTCCTGTACGACCGCGAACTAGATTGCAGCCATCTCTGTACGTTCGATTCGTTGTGCTTTTCCATTCAGCTTCCACGACCGCGTGATAAGTTTGCATCTAGAAATTAAAAGTGCATCTTTCCTGGCTATCCCGTTGACAAGAAAACTTGGTGTGTTTACATCTAGGAGTCTTGAACTGTGTTTGACAGCCGTGATGTGATATTTTATGAAGACCATTTCACTTTTGCACCTATTTCTGCAAAGATGCCGCCTGCTGATCCCCTATCATCTCAATCACCTCCCGTATTTGACGACTCCTTTCTGATCCGTCCAACCCAGTGTAGCCATCCAGTTCTGATCTGATGCACCCAGCTCATCCCGAGCTGCAACCGCTCGCCACCGAGTCACATTGGTTGTTGCCAGCAGGTGCCTCGAAGTTATCCATGACCGCCCTGCCAGAGCCCGGCTCGCGGCAGTCCATGGCTGCTCGGCCAGACCTGTGGCCATTCGTGATTGGTCCACGGCCAGCTCATCCCGAGCTCCATTCACGACCGTCCGTGATCGCTCAGTGGCCAGCTCCTCTAAAGCTCCAACCACGACCGTCTGTGGTTGCTCAGCCAGTGCTCCCCATCGTGCAACCGTCTTCTGCCGAGCTCAGCCACCCGACGACCACCTCACCACTAGCAAATTCATCCGCCGTTCGTCCTCCCAACACCCATCTTCGTCAGCCTCCACTTAAACTAGGAGATTACATTTGCACTGCTACTCGTTCCATAAAACCCCCCTCTGCTGATCCCGCATCATCTGGTTAATTTTCTGATGCTTATCGCCATGACCATTGGCGTGTGGCTATGTCCGATGAGATTGATGCACTCAAGCGGAATAATACATGTGTTCTTCCCCCTCTTCCTCCTGGCAAGAAGGCTATTGGTTGTAAGTGGTTTATCAGACTAAGTTTAAGTCAGATGGTTTTATTGAGCGATACAAGGCTCGTTTGGTTGTACTTTGTAATCGTCAAATTGAGGGGGTTGACTTTATTGAGACGTTTGGTTGTACTTGGCTCACTGCCGGTGCTAAAAATGCCAAAGGCCTCGGTATGTCAGTGATATCGGTGCTAAAAAACCAAAATTCATCACCGGTTCATAAAAAACTGGTGCCTATATACTGAATATCGGTGCTACAAAACTAAAATTCAGCACTGGTACACAAAAAACTGGTGCCTATGCACTGAATACTGGTGCTACAAAACAAAAATTTAGCACCGGTAACAAAATTTTGGGCCGCAATTTTTCAAGAATTTATATAAGTAATAATCTTGACTTTCAAGACCCTTCCGTTCACCCATACATTCCCAAATTACAGAGTTACAATCATATATTATTGAATTGCATTTTAGTTCTGCCAATTTCGTGATTTGATGACTCCAACTTTCTTGGAGGGACCTAAGTGCAAAAAGTAAAAACTGTACTCGTAACTCCAAACTGAAATCCGCTCGAACATAATCCTACTCTATACACCCCCATTGTATTTTGCATGCATGTAAGGGAATATTTATAACAAATCGAGCACAAGAACATATCTATAATCCTTTCTAATTTCACTTTGTAACTTCTAAGTAATCAACCATAAGTTACTCTAGAACATCTACTATCATTTTTCAATAATTCACAAAAAAATTTATTTATTTTATATATTTATATTTAGGCAATAATAACAAAATTCATATATTTTGGCTCAATGGGTAGTGGGGTAACACAATCTTGGGCCACAATGTAATTTTCCAATAGTTCATAGAAGTAATCAATGTTGATTTTTGAGACCCTTCCATTCATCCATACATACCCAAATTGCAGAGTTGCGATAATAATTGCATCTGGGTTCCGCCAATTTTGTGATTCGACGACTTCAACTTTCTTGGAGGGACCTAAGTATAAAAAGTAAAAACTTTACTTGTAACTCCAAATTGAAATCCGCTCAAACGTGATGCTACCCTATATACCCTCATTGTATTTTCCAAGTTCGTAACAAAATATTTATTAACAATCGGGCACAAGAACATATCCATAATCCTTTCCGATTTCCCTTTATATCTTCCAAGTAATCAACTCCTGATTGCTATAGAACATGTAGTAGTGGCTTTTCAAAATTTCATCAAAAAAATTTTATTTTCTATTTCTATATTTATGTAAGAATAAAAAAAATCGTATATTTTGGACAAAAGGATAATGTTGTAACAAATTTTTGAGTCAGCGTAATTTTTCAAAAATATGTTAGAGGCTCTTCTGTCCACCCATTATATATTTAGGCATCGGTATAAGCATTTTGGGCATCAGTATTTGTACCAGTGCTTAACACTTAGAGAAAAATTCCAAGGTTTGCTCTAAGGTTCATTTTTTTCAAAAGAAACCATTAAAAGCAGCCCTAAGCAGCTGCGTTTCGATTTCTTAGGCACCAGTATGAGCATTTTGGGCACCGGCACCGGTGCTCAACACTTAAAAAAAAGTCCCAACTTTGTTTCATCTGAACCGTTGATTTCTTTTGTTGATTGAATCTCAACCGTTAAAAGTTTGCATACATATACTACCCCTGAAACCCCTAAGTCTACCCACCCTCATTTCCCTCTCATTATCTCCTCTACCTCCTCTCCATCTTCTCCCTCCTCCTCCACCACCTCTCCCTCTCTGCCGCCGCCGCTTCGACCCCTCCGTCGATGCCTCCCCGACTCCATCTCCCAGCCCAGCTCTAACTCCATCTCCCTGACTCCTCCGCTTTGACACCGCTTCAACGCCTCCCCGACTCCATCTCTAGGACCAGCTCCGACTCCATTTCCCCATGGCGCTCTAGTTACTGGTCGGAGTTGCAAGCTCCACCAAAATTTCTGGTTCAGCTCAGATCCGACCTCACTTTTGGTTCTTTGATGTTATCTAGGGTTTCTAAACAATTAGGTTCTAGTTTTTATGATGATTGATTATATGTAATGAAGTGTTATGTATTGAGAGGTGTTATGTATTTTCAAATATATATAGTGAAGTTTTGGGTTGTGGTACGAAATTTCCAGTTTTTTACATGAGCTTCAATTTTTTGTGTGTGTTTTGTTCGTTCTGGGTTTCATATTCCGGCCAGTGAGTTTATTCTCACTGGCCAATTTTTTTTAAATGAACACCTATTTACTAGCACTGGTATTCCATGCATAGGAACCGGTAAATGGTACCGGTGCTAGACCAGATTCTAGCACTGATACGACTTACCGGTGCCTATGACACTACACATTTTACACCGGGTCACTAAGGCACCGGTATGAAAATTCTCAAAATACTGTTGCCCATGGGGGGTTCTCCCAGTAGTGGTTGTTGCTGCTATTCGTGGTTGGGATCTTCATCAGATGGATGTTCACAATGCATTTTTGCATAGTGATCTTGAGGAGGAGGTGTACATGTGTCCGCCTCCTAGTTATACACTTCTGGCGCCTGGGTTGATTTGCAAACTTCGCAAATCTCTTTACGGTCTGCGACAGGCTCCGCAAAATTGGTTTGCTAAACTTGTTGTTGCTCTTCGCCTCTTTGGGTTTGTTCAGAGTAAGGCAGATTACTCTACGTTTTCTTACTTGAAGGGTGATGTTTCTCTTCACGTATTGGTTTATGTTGATGATCTTACCACTGCTGGCTTCTCTCCTAAGATGATGTCCAAGTTCAAGAAGTATTTGTGCTCTTGTTTTCATATGAAGAATCTTGATGCCCTGAAATATTTCTTAGGCATTGAGATAACTTGTCGGCCTGATGGGATGTTTTTATCTCAGCAGAAATATGCCTTGGATATTTTTTCTGATACTGGATTATTGATAGCTAAACCCATAAAGTTTCCCATGGAACAACAACACAATTTGGCGCGAGATAATGGTCCTTTGTTTGACGATTCTACGCAGTATTGCAGACTAGTTGGGAAGCTCATTTATCTCACCATCACTTGTCTTGAGCTTAGCTATTCAGTCCATACCTTGGCCCAGTTCATGGAGAAACTGCGTTTGGCACATTGGCATGCTGCTTTGCGAGTTCTCCATTGTTTTAAGAGTCATCCTGGTCAAGGTTTATTTCTATCGGCTAAGAGTTCTCTTCAGCTTACAACATTTTGTGATTCAAATTGGCCAGCTTGCCCAATTACTAGGAGATATTTGACTGGATATTTTGTGATGATTGGTAAATCTCCGGTTTCTTGGAAAACGAAGAAACAACCCACTGTTTCTCGTTCTTCGGCTGAAGCAGAATACCGGGCTATGGCAATAGCTTTTTGTGAATTGTTCTGGCTCAAGTCATTTCTTCTTTCATTGGGAGTGACGCATCTTACTTCGATGCGTTTGTACTGTGATAGTCAGACTGCTCTTCATATTGCAGTCAATCTAGTTTTTCATGAGAGGACGAAGCATATTGAGATTGACTGTCATTTTATTCGTGATTTAATTTAGCCTGGTGATGCGGTTACTTATCATATTCGTACAGCTAATCAGCCAGCAGATTTATTTACAAAGGCACTTGGACGATGGCCATTTCAGACTTTGCTTGGCAAGTTGGACATTCGAGATCCACATGCTCCAACTTGAGGAGGAGTGTAGGAGATATTTTGTGAATATCTTCTGCAGTATTATTGTACCTTAGATATAATCATTTTCCTTTAATGACTCTGTAAATGCTGTATATGTATTGTACTCATGTACCATCAATGAAAATACACGTTCATATTTTACAAAGTTAAAATATGGTTTATAAATATAAATAATTATAATCTGACTTTAATAGTTAAAAATGAAGTTTGGTAGTTTGTTAGGCAGTTTAAGAATAGAGACTGCCATTTTATAGATGCATGTATGTCTTCGGTATTTAAAAAGTACGCTTTCGTGCTTTGAGAAGTAAACTTGACTTGGTACAATTCAGTTATAACTTACAAGCGTGATCATTTTCTTCGTTCTCTTATATTCTAACAATAGGATAAAAAAAGAAGAAGTGACTCCTGAAAAAAAGTGAGATGAGGTAATTCAACATTACAAAGATGAAAGCCAAAGCTCGATAGTATAATCAGACAGAAGTTTCTATTCAGTTTCTTATCTTAACGTGCCATCCGTTTAATACGGAGTAAAAGATCTAGATTTTTTTTTTAAAAAAATCACATCGTGACTTTTCTTATGGAAGCCATTTCTCAATTTCTCTAACTATAATAATACGTATAATACACCATTTTCTCGTGAGATGGATGTAGTATTGTACAACTAGGGCTTTGAATATAAAAAATAAATGATACCATTTAGCCACCTTTGAAATTTCAACACATACACTACCTTAGCATCCGCTATAAATAGACGCCTTCAGCATGAACAAATCATGAATCCAATATCCTTAAAACAAGCAAAATTCATCAAATATGAGACCCTTCAATCTCTCCTTAACTCTTGCTTTCATCTCTTACATAGCCCTTGCTTCCATCTCTAACATAGCCCTTGCTTCCATCTCTAACATAGCCCTTGCTTCCATCTCTAACATAGCCCTTGCTTCTTACATTAATTCCACATCAGCCCAAAACTCTCCCCAAAGCTTTGTCGACGCCCACAACCAAGCCCGGGCGCAAGTCGGAGCCGGGCTCCCGCCGATGACATGGGACCAGAATCTCCAAACCTATGCTCAAAACTACGCGAATCAAGTTCGCGATGCTAACACGTGCAACAACTTGGTGCATTCTGGAGGTCCTTACGGTGAAAACCTAGCGGCCGGTATCCCAGACATGACCGGGCGGCAGGCGGTGGCGTTGTGGGTCGGGGAGAAGGGCGATTACAACTACGGCACGAACTCGTGCGTCGCTGGACAAGTTTGCGGACACTACACTCAGGTTGTGTGGAGGAACTCGGTTCATTTAGGGTGCGCTAGGGTTCACTGTGCCAATGGTTGGTCTTACGTTATTTGTAGCTATGATCCCCCAGGTAACTTTAATTGTCAATGCCCGTACTAAGATATGGTTGATTGATCCTGATAATTATGAACCCTAATAATAAAGCTTATATGTCTATATGTGTGCCTTGAAGACTTGAAGTTGAGGGCTTTTTTTCTTTATACTAGTGTGGCTACACCGCGCGTTGAGCTTGATAACAAATTATAGAAATTGTATAGGAATGTTAAAAGAGTTGTAATTGAAGCTATAAATGTACCAATTATACATTAATTGAAGCGTGGAGATGGTGAGAGGTGAAGGTTCAAGTAGAGAAGGATAAAGAGGAGGGGTTCGAGAGGTACTGACTCGAGATGTGAAGGTTCTCCAGGTGAAAGTTCACATCTCGAATGGCTGAAGTCTTTGAGGGCTGAAGTCTTCGAGGGCTGAAGACTCCACCCCTTGGACGGCTAAAGTCACCACCCGTTCGAGGGCTAAAGTCTAAACTCTTCGAGGGCTCAAGATCCACCCCTTCGAGGGCTGAAGTCTCACTCTTTCGAGGGCTGCAGATCCACCCCTTCGAGGGCTGAACTTCGAGGGCTGAAGACTCCACCCCTTCGAGGGCTGAAGTCTTACCCCCTTGAGGGCTGAAGTCTCCACCCCTTCGAGGGCTGAAGATCCACCCCTTCGAGGGCTGAAGATCCACCCCTTCGAGGGCTGAAGATCCACCCCTTCGGGCTGAAGATCCACCCCTTCGAGGGAAGAAGACTCCACCCCTTCGAGGGCTGAAGTCTCACCCCTTCGAGGGCTGAAGATCGATCCATTCGAGGGCTACGGATCCACCCCTTCAAGGGGTTCAAGGGCTGAAGTCTCACCCCTTTGAGGGCTGAAGGTCCACCCCTTCGAGGGCTGAAGGTCCACCCCTTCGAGGGCTAAAGTCTCACCCTTTCGAGGGCTGAAGATCCACCCCTTCGAGGGCTGAATATTCCACCCCTTCGAGGGCTAAATACTCCACCCCTTCAAGGGCTGAAGTCTCACCTCTTCGAGGGCTAAAGACTCCACCCATTCGAGGGCTGAAGATCCACCCCTTCGAGGGATGAAGATCCACCCCTTCGAGGGGTGAAGTCTAACCCTTCGAGGGGTGAAGTCTAACCCCTTTGAGGGCTGAAGTCTCACCCCTTTGAGGGCTGAAGTCTCACCCCTTTGAGGGCTGAAGTCTCACCCCTTTGAGGGCTGCAAGTCTACCCCTTCGAGGGATGAAGTCTCAACCCTTCGAGGGATGAAGTCTCACCCCTTCGATGACTGAAGGTCCACCCCTTCGAGGGCTGGAGTCTCACCCCTTCGAGGGCTGAAGATCCACCCCTTCGAGGGATGAAGTCTTATCCCTTTGTGGGCTGAAGATCCACCCCTTCGAGGGCTAAACATTCACCCCTTCGAGGGCTGAAGATCAACCCCTTTGAGGGTAGGACGATCCACCCCTTCGAGGGCTGAAGATCCACCCCTTCGAGGGCTGACGATCCACCCCTTCGAGGGCTGACGTCTCACCCCTTCGAGGACTGAAGATCCACCCCTTCGAGGGCTGGAGTCTCACCCCTTCGAGGGCTGAAGTCTCACCCCATCGAGGACTGAAGTCTCACCCCTTCGAGGGCTGAAGTTTTCACCCCTTTGAGGCTGAAGACTCCACCCCTTCGAGGGTTGAAGTTTCACCCCTTCGGGAGCTGAAGATCGACCCCTTAGAGGGTTGAAGATCCACCCCTTCGAGGGCTGAAGATCCACCCCTTTGAGGGCTGACGATCCACCCCTTCGAGGGCTGAAGTCTCACCCCATCGAGAGCTGAAGACCCCACCCTTTCGAGGGCTGAAGATCCCACCCTTTCGAGGGCTGAAGAATCCACCCCTTCAAGGGCTGAAGAGGTGCCCAAAACGACATCATTTTCGTCGGCCACCTGGCAGCACATGCTGGCCCACATGGAGGCGCCGCAACTTTTGACAAATGGGATTCACAAGAGGACAAAAGTGGTGCCCAAAACGACGTCGTTTTGGACGGCTACTTGAGAGCACATAGAAGGACACACGTTCGGCCTGCCCTGGAAATGATCACTATGCCCTTGACGACGGTTGACACAAGCGTGTCGTTTCCAAGTATTCCTTTTATATAGTAACCAGATAAGTAGTAAGACAATCCAATCGGAGGTCTAAATAATGGTTTTCCCTTTATGAATTCAAAGGGATTCTTGTGATGAATGATATTGACAATTAATGAAGATATTTATTACTTGTGATTGAAGAGCTTTTACTTGCAAAATTGAGATTATTACTATTATAAAGTATGTTTAATTTTTACAGTTCACTAAAACAAATGTTTGACTATTAATATCATCAATCATATACATACAATTAAAAATAAATATTATGAAAATACACATTTAAACGAATCTAATACTAAGCAACATCATAATATTTCATCTTTACATATATTAATAAAATTTTATAGTTTAAATTAATTAATTTGACTATATAAATAGTATGATTGGTACGGAGGTAGTAATTTACGAAAATTTTGAAAGGGATTTAATCTACGGAAAAAAATTTCTATGATTTTGGTGTGAAAGTTCAATTATTTTGTACCATTTGTATTCTTTAGTCAGAAAATTAGTCTCTTGAACGCTCACGTAGGGGGGAAAAAAAAGAAAAGAAAAAGAACGCTCACGTAGGTGCAAAAGTAAAAGTTTAGTTCTAGTAGAGAAAATGCTAAGTTATTTTGTATTGATTCATTTCAGGTTAGTTAAGGGTAAAATAATTGTTACAGCTATGAGCTAGCCAATTGAAACAATATAGATTACAGTACAAAAATTAAGGCATAATATATAATGAAAGGTTTGTAATATGAGTCCGTGTATTGGAAGGCGATTTTTTCATAACTTGCGAAAATATTAAGGTTTAAACTGTAAATAGAATAAACAAAGATAACATTTTCGGGTTGAATTAATCGTGTCATAAACCTATAACTAGTGCACGTTGCATCATAAATTTTTAATATTGCAACTATAACTTTTTATCATTTTATAATTCTAATTCAACCCCGCATTTCCACATCCCAATGAAAAAACGGTGTTTCCCAAGACTTTTCGAAATTAAGTCAAAAGCGGAAGGAAAATTCTGGAAAAGTAATGGAGATGAAATAAGTTTGAAAAGTAATACTCCCTTCTCAGCAGAATCCTTTCACGGTCTCCAATAAATACATTTGATCGTAAATATGTGTAGCTACAGAAAAAATAGCACACAAAAAAAATATATTTAAAAACTACATGTTACGATGAATTTAACCATATCTCATAAGATAAAATTATTACCTATATAACTATTCAAATATGTGGTCAAAATTTGGCATGTTTGACTGAAAAATTTTTTGTGCATAATAGGGTGAAACGGATGGATTAAGAAACATGATATGTGTATGAAGAATTAAATGTCCTATTCTATGGTTGACCAAGAAATTTACTTTACTTGACCGTAATCTGCTTTACGTGATAATAGAAAGAGAAATTGATCGTCCAATGAAATTTTTTTTTTAAAAAAATTGGGTAATAACTCAAATGAGCCCCCAATAAAATCTCTCCAATCCTCTTGATCTGGTGGGAATTGAACTCATGACCTCATGGTAGTAGCACTAGACTTCAACCACTAAACTAACATTCAATTCCCTCGTCCAATGGAATTTTACCACGGGCACCGAATAAGAATGATCGTCTGGTTTCATTTGAGTTTTAATTTTATTTCAAAATAAACATTGTTGTATCTTTTAAGAAAACGTCTTGAAAAACCATCTTTGCATAAGTTAATGAAAAAATAGTTTTACCAAGACTTTACAGAAATACGATATTTTATTAGAATAATATAAAAAAATAAAAGATTTTAATTGTAATATTAAAAATTTATTATGCATGGTGCAATAATTATAAGGTTTATGATCCGACTAATGCAGTCCAAAATTTTTATCTTCATCTTTTCTAATATATTGTTCATACTGAAATGTAGTTTTACCAATTTTTCTAGTCCTTACTAGTGTGTTCCAACATGACTAATTTAACCAAGTGCATAATAACGTAACACGTAAAAGACACACGACTTGGTTACGCAGTTCGGTGTAATCCACCTACATCTGCGGGGCCTGGCCCAGTTCAGAATGAATTCACTAATTAGAAAGATACAGTACAGAGTACAATTTACAAAATACTTATCTTCACTAACTATAGCGTGTGGACTCTGCTAGCTCCCCTAGCTACCGATCTGCCTTGATCAGACTCCCTCTGATCTCGAACTCCGTCGACGCAAGATCTCCTCCTCCCGAGGAATTAAGGTTTATGATTATGAACTTAGTGCGGTAGGTCAGGTGTGTTGGAACACAGTGTTCTGACTCTTTGCTACTTCTCGAAAGTCTCAAAAATCTGTGTGCAGATTTTTGCTCTGTTAAATCCGTGAGTATGCGGCCGTATTTTGTCCCAATTTATATCCACGAACAGATTGGAATACTCCTTGATTATCTCCACAATATTCATATTCCAAATCTGCTTCTTGAAGCATATCCAAATCCCATAATAAAGGGATTTACCTTATATCATTCTATCCCATATATTCGAAAAAATCTTCTCCATATAAGTAGGGATTTTCCATAAACCAATTATGCTTCACACGCCTGATATATATAGTCAGATATACTAATTCTATTTATTCCAAACTACTGCAATATTCTGACTTTGATTTCCATAAAACCTTGGCGTAAATATTCTGCACCAGCATGTTCCAACATGGTCAGAATTTTTGTTCAAAATTAATTCACACAAAATTGCCAATAAAATATTTACTTGCAAATCCCTTGATTTTACAATCTCCCCCTTTGGCATTTTTGTGGATCCATAATATTTTGGACATGTAATCCCCAAACAGCAACTGTCAGCATCAATATCATAAACTTGTAAACCAGCAATCAACAAGATATCAGAATTCCAGAATTCCCTTAGGCATGAAATCCAAAAACCAGAAACCAGAAATCCAAAACATAAGAATCATTACAGCCAAATTGAATCAAAGTCTAAATCATGTCATCCAAAATTTCTTCCCCTGGACCACACATAGGCCAAATGCACTATCAAAAACAGCAAAATAAACAGTGCTCCCCCTGCATCCAACCTTCAAGTCATGCTTCCAACCTTGACTTCTTTGCCTCTAGACTTGCTTTTTCTGCCACTATCGCAGCCATCTGAATGCCTAAAGCTCCAAGTCTTGCATTCAAAACCATCAGCCGAGCCTCATTTTCTGCTGCTGACGAAGAAGTCGATCCAGAAAGTTTCCATGGGAGATCATGAACATGTCTCAGCCTAAATGTCTTCTTGTTGGGCCTCAAAAACTCTGTGTCAATCACCACATCTGAAACCTTCCCTTTCACTTTTGCACTCTTGGGTAGGGCAGAGATTAAAACGGGGTAGATAATAACATCATTTACTTTCGGAGCAGTAGCCTGTCTGACCAAATGTTGCTGAATGAGAAGTCCAAGATTAACTTCTTTCTGTGTTCCAACACAGTATAGCAATTTAGCCATCTCCCTTGTCAGCGCTGTAGTATTACTCGAGGGCAACCAGCAGTGCACAACTACCTGATATAAGCCAAAAAAATCTTGATGACAAGCAGGATGCTTGGGAGTACCCAGTTGCTGGCCATTCAACCTTATAACCACCAGATATAACACCTAAGATCTCATCATCAGACAATCCCAGATTTTCAGGAAAGACTCCCACTTTCTCAGGTGTTTTTAGACCCAGCAACATGTTAATCCTAGCAGCAGAGGCATAAGATTGGAGTATACCTCAAGTACAACCTGTCTGTTGTACTGTAGCTGGATTGTTGCTGCTGTTGTCATGCCAGTCAGCTTTAGAAAATCTGTGAAGCCGCTCTCCTTATAGGCTTTTAAATCCAGAGGCCTTTCTGCTATGAACTTCTTTTCTGAGAAAAAATCTCCCATTTCTGCACCTTTTTCATCAAAATAAACAGTAGAGAATGCCTTGCTAATAGAGGGTGGAAGTAAAACCTTCTTTTCTTTGCTGTCATGTCTTCTCTTGCTCCTCTTCGCTTGAGCAGAGTCCTTGGCTTTGTCAGCCTTTCTCTTGCCTTTTGCCATCTGATAGTACTCATCCAGTACCTCATCACTTGAATATTCCAGATCAGGAATATCCTGTGTTGGAACACTCCCTGATCTTTCAGCATCCTTCTCAAATTCTTCCTCCCTCTTAGAAACATCTTTCTGGTTAGACAGGCTTCCTTCAGGTACTTCATCCGTCTGCCCTTCATGAAAATCACCATCATCTGCACCTCCCAGATCATTATCAGAATCTAACTCCATATAGTCAGGTTCCTCTCTTTGTGTTGGAACACTGTCATCACTGTCCGACAGAACAATGATGATAGGCTTCCTCAATTCTTCCATCCTCTTTGCTGAATTCGTATCATAGAACCCCACCTGAAGTTTATCTCTATTCCTAACCACTTCACTTTCATATATCTCTCTCAAATAAGCATACCTCGGCACCGAAATATAGCAATGTACATAAAATTTGTCTTTTTCCCGGAATTCAGCATATCTTCCCATAACAAATTTCACAGTATGATTCTCAAGTCTTATTCCTCCTAGATTCCCAGTTACTAACTCCTTTACTTTAACAGTAAAATATTCTCCTATAATCATCTTAATTTTGGTTAAATCAACTGCAACTCTATTAGCTTCAAGCCATTCAAAAACTTCATCCACACTTGTACATTCAATTCCCATGAATTTTAATGGACGAGGGTCAGGACCAGTTACTGTAGGTTTCTTCTTCTTCTTGGTTCTAGAAGATTCTTTTTGTGTATCGGGTTCAATTTCTGGTTCCCCATTCTGTTTGCTTTTGACAGACGCCTCTTCCTCTTCCTTTTGTTCTTTGGCTTCATCAGGTTCTAGCTCAACTCTTTCCTCAACCTTTGCATCTTCTATGCTTCCTCCGATCTGAGTTTGTTCATCATATTTTCTCGGCTCAGTAGCCACCATCAATTCCAAATTCGATGAAACTTGAACTTCCTCCATGATTTCTGGTACCACAGCTTCCACCATAGGCGAGTTTGGGTTTGACATTCTTTGGCACAATGCCGAGATGGAGAAGAGTGTTGCGTATAAGAGTTTTTTTTTCCGGCAAGGATTTTGGGGAGATAATAATTGGTCTAGTGAGCAGAGATGCGAAAGAATGTGTACAAAATTTGAATCCTACTTTACCTCTTCATTTTATTCACCTCTTTTCCCGCGAAGCCCTTTTTAGATTTCCCAAACATGGTAATGATGACCCTTTCTCTTCTTGTCACATCAAGTTGTCATTCCTTAATTAACTTCCAACACACCATACTTACCATCTCCTATTTTTGTACACCTTTGCTCCTTCTATTTTTAATTTTTTTTTTGTTTTTGCAAAACAAAAATACCCAAAAGAAATATTTACAGGGAAAAGTAATTTTGGTAAAAATTACCTCAGATTTGACACACACCTAGGTGTTGTCAAAGGCTCTCAAAAGTGGTGGCATCCAACGGCTTTGTAAATATATATGCAAATTGCTCGTGTGTTGGAACATAGACTACTTCCACTTCCTTTCTTTCAACCAGATCTCTAATAAAATGATGCCGTATGTCAATATGTTTGGTCCTCGAGTGTTGAACTGGATTTTTTGAAATATCAATAGCACTTGTGTTGCCACATAGAATTTTCAAAGGGCCTTGATGAATTCCATAATCTTTCAACATTTGTTTCATCCATAACAGTTGTGCACAACAACTCCCTGCTGCAAGATACTCCGCTTCTGCAGTAGATAGAGAGATCAAATTCTGTTTCTTGCTATACCAAGACACCAAATTTGTTCCAATAAAGAAACAGCCACATTTGGTACTTTTTCGATCATCAGCATTACCAGCCCAATCAGAATCACTATACCCAACCAACTCTGAGTCTTGACTCTTAGAATACCAAACACCATACTCAGAAGTCCCACTTACATATCGAATAACTCTTTTAAATGCAATGAGATGAGATTCCTTAGGATCCGCTTGAAACCTCGCACATATTCCAACACTGAAACATATATCTGGTCTGCTTGCGGTTAAATACAATAAACTTCCAATCATGCCTCTGTATAATTTCTTATCGACCTCAACTCCTTTTTCATCCTTCACCAATTTATCAGAAACACCCATCGGAGTTTGAACTGTTCGAGCACTACTCAGACCGAACTTCTTAACTAAATTCAAGGCATACTTACTTTGATTTATGAATAAGCCATTCTTTCCTTGCTTGACTTGCAATCCCAGAAAGTAAGTGAGCTCTCCTACCATGCTCATTTCGAATTCAGATTGCATAACGGTGACAAAATCCTTTACCATAGATGGTGAAGTAGAACCAAAAACTATGTCATCAACATAGATTTGAGCAATCAGAAAAATTGAAGCCTTGTCAAGCACAAACAAGGTGCGATCTACTCCCCCTCGACGATAAACTTTCTGAAGAAGAAAGGTAGTAAGTCGTTCATACCATACCCTGGGTGCTTGCTTTAGTCTGTATAAAGCCTTTTTGAGACGATATACATGATGTGGATAATGAGGATCTTCGAAGCCTTTAGGTTGTTCCACATATACTTCTTCATTCACCACTCCATTTAAAAAAGCACTCTTGACATTCATTTGATACAAAGTAAAGTTCAAAGAGCAGTCAATAGCTAGTAGAATTTGAATAGACTCTAACCTGGCAACTGGCGCAAAGGTTTCATCAAAATCAACACCTTCCACTTGTGTATAACCTTGAGCAACAAGTCTAGCTTTGTTTTGGGTGACTAAGCCATCTTCATCTGATTTATTCTTGAAGATCCACTTTGTACCAATGACATTAATGCCTTAGGGGCGAGGAGTAAGATACCAGACATCATTCCTTGTAAACTGATCAAGTTCATCTTGCATTGCAGCAATCCAATATTCATCAAGTAAGACTTCTTTATAGTTCTTGGGTTCAATTAGAGAAACAAAACAGTGTAGTCCAGCCAGTCGTCAGTAATCAACTCGAGGCACTAATCGAGTGCTTCTCATGGTGGAACCGGGTTGGTCATGTGTTGAAACATGGTGTCAGTAGCGGGGGACTGTGTTCCAACATGGTCAGCTTCGGCAGGGTTAGGATTCTGTGGCTCAGTTGTTGTAGCACGTTGATGAAAGTCAGAGTCAACTGATGGATTTTCCTTGTTTGAGTTTTGAGACTGTGTTGGAACATGAGTGTTGCTAGGTTCTTCCTCTACACCTTCTGGTTGTTTTTTCTTCTCTGAATCATCCACAATAACATTTATGGATTCCATAAGAGTGTTGGTTCGATGATTAAAAACTCTGTAGGCACGGCTGTTGATGGAGTACCCTAGAAAAATTCCTGTATCACTTCGATTATCAAACTTTGCCAACTGTTCTCTATCTTTGAGAATATAACATGTACTCTCGAACACGTGAAAATATGAAACATTTGGTTTCCTGCCCATCCAAATCTCGTAGGCTGTCTTGCTGGTGAATGGTCGAAGATACACTCGATTGTTTGTATAACATGCTGTATTGATTGCTTCTGCCCACCATTTCTTGTGAATATCTTTCTCGGCCAACATAACTCAAGCCATTTCTTGGAGAGTTCTGTTATTTCGTTCTACGATACCATTCTGTTGAGGAGTGATAGGAGCCGAGAACTCATGTTGGATTCTAAGCTCATCGCAGAAGGAACTGAATTGTTCATTCTCAAATTCCCTACTGGGCTCCCCTTTTCAGTTTGTAATTTCACTACAAGACTTCTGAAAACTTCTATTGTATCGGATTTCTCTTTCAAGAAGGCTACCCATGTGAATCTAGAGAAGTCATCAACACATACAAATATATATTTCTTTCCACCTATACTAGGTGTATTAACCAGACCCATCAAATCCATATGCAATAGTTCCAGATTTCTATATGTAGTAATATACTGTACTGAAGAGTGAGGAGAACGAATTTGTTTACCTTGTTGACATGGTCCGCACACAATTCCATCCTTGCTGGTTAAGGTAGGCATTCCTCGTACGGCTTTCACATTTGCGATTTTCACCAGTGTTTTATAGTTGATATGGTCGAGCTTCCTGTGCCAAAGAATTCCTTCATCCTGTTTTGAAAGCATGCATCGAACTCCTTGTTACAACAAATAGCAATTGTCTGATGATCTTATTCCAGAAAGAACCTTGTTTTCTCCATGCTTTACTATACACTTGTCCTTCTGAAATTCCACTACCATATTGTCGTCACACAACTGGCTTATACTTAGCAAGTTTGCCTTTAGATCTTCAACAAATAATACACTTGTGAATACTGGAAAGCCTTCAATTTTCAATTCGCCCTTGCCAATTACTCTGCTTCTCTTTCCATCACCAAAGGTTACATATCCGCCATCATATGGAGTAATGTTCGTGAGGTATTTTGGAGTGCCATTCATGTGGCGAGAACAACCGCTATCAAAGTACCACAAATCACTGGAATAGGCTGTTAGAGAAGTGTGTGCCACCAAACAACAAAAAGCATTAACCCAATATGTAACAGAAGCCCAAGTCCCGACTTAATGAAGAACAAGAAAACAAACATACGGGATGCCACTCCGGCGCGGTGGAGGAGAGGGTGCCCAGTGTGGTGGAGGGCCAGTTGGATCCAGATATGGACGGGGGGAAGGCTTCTCGCCGGAGGGGAATTCATGGCAGGGGGGAATTCGCCGGAGTGGTGGCGGAGCGAGGGAGAACTGGTGCTAGACCGAGGGAGAACTGGTGGCAGACCGAGGGAGAACTGGTGGCGGCGCTGGAGCTTTGGAGATGCGAGCGGCAACGCTGGAGACGTAGAGGTAAGGAGGTGGTGCAGGATGACGGAGAGGATGTTTGTGGAGAAGCGGAGCTAGAGACCTGCTGGCACGGGTAGGGGTGATGGCAGAGGGGCTGAATGAAAGGTGAAGGAGGAGGGTGATACACAATGGTGATATTTTGAAATATTTTGACCTGTTTTGCCCCGTTTGTAATTTTGCCATATTTTCTTTAAAAAATTATAAAAAAATAATTAGTTTAATACAATTTATCCTACATTAATTTACTTCAAAAAAAAGTTTAACATTCTTGAATATATATATATTTATAAACCTAAAAATATATTTTAAAAATAATAAGTTTATCATTTTTATATGATTTTGGTTGATTTGGGTCGACCCATGACCCAGCCCGACCCGACCCAACCTTAAACTATGGGAATTTTAACCCAACCCAACCCATTTGACCCTAAATTTAGGATCAATTTGGGTCGGGTCAGTTGACTCACCCCGACCCATGAACACCCCTAATTCGGACCCCAGAAAGGGAGACAAGAGAAGAAGAGCTAACTGTTGATGATGTTCAAACATCAGTTCAGTAGGATATTGATAAGGATAATGAGAAGGAAGAAGTTGAGGGTGAAGAGCTTGGTCTAGATGATGTTTCAACATCAAGCCAACCAGACAAAAAAGCAGCCAGAGATGAGAGTGATATTCCAACAGAAGAACACACTGAAGTTGAAAGTGCTGATGCTGGAATTGATGTTCCAACACAAGAAGCTCCAGTTGCAGATTTTTCTTATTCCAGTGATGAAGTGCTGGATGATTTCATTCAGACCAAAAGATCCAAGAGGACGACTTCTATGACAGAAACCCCACAGCCAGAACCAAAAAAGAAAAGAGTCAGGTCAAGCCAGATTCAAGACCTGCCCTTTTAGCCAGGAGGCTTTATATTTTAAATTTTTTTATGAAGACTGTCAGGATATCTGCAAGGCTATTTGCAAGAAGAGGGTTATGTCAGAAATTCCTGTTGATCTAGATGCATACAAGAAGTGTGGGTTCACTGACTACCTGGAGTATTTGGGGTTTACAACAGCTACATCTGGGTACAGAAAGTACAATCAGGTTTTGGTGCAAGAATTTATTCAAATCTGATGGAAGGGAACCTAGACAGTGAGTCTATGTGGTTCAACAGGGCTTATGTTTGAGGAAAAGTAATCAAATTTTCTAGAGAGAAGATCAACAAAGTACTGGGATTGCCTTCTCCTAAGTTTAAGACTGTGCATCCTGAGGATCTTTCAGTCATCTTTGACCAAGTTCTGATAGAAATAACGGGAGGATATCAGATCCAGTGGCCAGCTCAATGTAATGTAGCTGCATCAAGTCTGAGTACCAGGTATTTTTGCTTGGATCAAATGACTATCAATTGTTGGATTCCTTCCTCTAACACCACTGCATTAATCCGAGATATGGCTAAGTTGTTATAATGTGTTGGCACTAAGACTCCTATAAATCTTGGCCTACTAATACAAGAGAGCATAGTTGAACATGCTAGTTCATCTTGAGCTAAGAACTCATTGCCTTATCCTTGTGTTATTTCTGTTGTACTGAAAGAAAAGGTAAAAAGAGTGATGTGCAGGTGTCTGCTGTTTCTCTGAAACTATATAAGAAGACCTTCTAGAGAACAGCCAAGGATCTACCTTGGAAGCCATCAGAGGCCAAAACTTTATCAAGTGCTGCTCAGAAGGTTAAAGAAGCCTAGAAGCTGGATGTGAAGGTCAAGATTGCATCACTTCAAGTTCAAATTGCTGCACTTGAAGAGGAACTGAAGAAGTTGGATGCTGGAGATGAAGATGGTCAGGAGAAATCTGCTAATGAATGATCTATGTTTTTCACTGGATATTTTAATTTTTATATTGGCATGTTTTATGGCCCGAAGGGGGATTACTTTTGGATTCTGGATTTCTGCTGGATTTCTGTTTGGATGGATATTATTTTGGATTTCTGTTTTTGATATCATTTTGGGCTCAACTGGAAGCTAGGGTCATTTGGTGTTTGATATAAGTTTATTATTCTCGGATTTCAGTACTTATGTGTTTCTATTGGTCCTATGTTCCAACATGGTTTTCTGGGTAGATAGGTATTGATTGTGAATCTGATGTTCCAACATGGATGTTAAGGTCTTGATGTTTTGGAGCTGTGATATTCAGAGGGAGCTAAAATTTTTTTTTCAGCTCATGTTCTAACATCCATACTGATGATAATTTGATATTCTTTTTTGCATAGTTGGTGAGTTGAAAGTCCAAAATATTGATGGATCCACAAAATGCCAAGGGGGGAGATTGTAAAATCCAAATTTGTTAATTGGTAATTTGTGGTAATTATGCAAATATGATATTATTATATTGCAACATCAAAGAAGGAAGTTTGGTGATATAAGGAATGTTGAATATATAATATGAGAGACTATATATCTCATCTAACATGATTTGATTTGAAAAATATATCAATTCTCATATTTGTGAGATTGGATTAAAACTTAGGGAGTTGGAAATGATTTGGGTTTCGGCTATGGTAAGGATATGGTAGAGATATTCTAATTCTTATTTTTAAGGGATTAGATTTGGTAATTCTATCTCTAAGAGATTTGATTGTTATCAGAATATTTTGAAGAGATAGAATTCCAGTCGCACAAGAAATTGAAGACGTGCGACCGAGCTATAAATGGAGGACATTCTGGCTAAGCTACTTATGAATTAACAGAGAGAAAATATGCACTCGGATTTTCACATTTAGAAGTTGCGCAGAGCTGTGCAAGTGTGTTCCAACATGATCAAACTTGTTTGATTTTAAAGTTCAGAACTTAAGCCTTAATTCCTCGGGAGGAGGAGATCCAGCGTCAACGAGTTTCGAGGTCAGAGAGAGTCTGATCAAGGCGGATCAGTAACTATGGGAGCTAGTAGAATTCACGTGTTTAATTAGATAAGATAAGTATTTTGTATAGTGTACTCAGTACTATCTTTTTGATTAGTGGATTCATTCTGAATTGGGACAAGCCCGCTGATGTAGGGAACATTCACCGTACTGCGTAACCAATTTGTGTGTCTTTAAATTTTTACTTTATTACGAACTTGGTTAATTGGGGTATGTTGGAACACGGTGATCACAGTTGAAGTAATTAGGTAAAACCAAATTTCAAAACCATTTATCACGATAAATTAATCCAGCTATATCATTACTTATAGTATATAAATTTTAGTTATATGGTTAAAGTTTAAAAAATTTAATTAAATATTTATGGACAATTTCATTTTTACGAAGTAGTGTAATTCTAATTGCTCATAAAACTGAACTTTTTGCACACTTTAGAATTTTCGTTGGAACCAATATATTGATAATCTGACATCATGATGAGTTAGTTAATTGTCAAATTTGAAACAAATGCACGAATTACGGTTAATGGTGTTAATCAAAGCAGCTGCTAGATTCGAAAAGTTGGGTTCATGTGAAAGCAGGACCAACTATTAAGGCTCCGTTCTTAACTATTTTATCATTTGAGCTAAACTAAATTAAAATAAATATGAAGATAAATATAATTAATTAAACTAAATTAAATTAAAATCAAATAAAATAAAGCGTGAGTTTTATATATGTCTGATCATAAAAGAAATAGAAATTTAAAAAAATGTCAAAACAATTTATTTATTAATATTTTCCACTACGAACTACCGTGAAATAGGATATTCAACAATGATCTTAAATGAAGGCAGAACGGCAATGTAAATGCTTAGCTACCACCACACTTCGAAAATTTCATTCGAATGGTTCATACATACTCGTCATGGAGTATGACTAAACTATTCAAGAAAATGTAGATGAATTGAATTGAAATGCAAATAGGTGGATGATAAAATATAAATGACTTTATTATGGTGCACTGATATTAATCAATGACACATTTCATCAATCATGAGAATTACAATATATAGGGCTACAACAAACCAAAGTCTAATAGGAATAAGATTCTAAGTCTATAAGGAATTACCATCTATAGCTAATTCTATAAAGAAACTAATTCTATAAGGTAACTACCATCTATAACATTTCCTTGTACAAGGAAAGAGTTTCCATTTCCTTAACGGTTGAACTACTAAATAGAATTAAAATTAAATATAATAAAAATAATCATAAAATAAAATTGAATCGAATAATATTAATTTGAAATTTATTGAACTAAACTGAATTAAATTTAACCATATAAATTTTCAGATGAAGGCAGTTTGATATGAATCCCCTTCGAAGAATCTGGATTGTGGAATTATGATCTTTGACAAAATAAGGGAACTCGCAAACCCTTCAATGCCACACGAAATTCAAGGTCTAGCCCTCAGGGCATATTCAATTTCGACTCGCTCTCTAACTAACCCTCGGGATCAGATTACAAGGTTTATTGATACTTAACTAGCCATCGGGGTTGAGCAACAATGGAATAGCCCGCAAGCAAAGAGTATGAACTCAAAAGGTTGTATATTTCATTGATAAAAGTGTGTCTCGTAAAATAATGTTGAAACCCACTCGAATTTATAGTACATAGGTATGGTCTTCAAAAAATTCAAATAAAAAACTGAAAAGAATTATGGCAGCTTTAAGAAGTTAAAACCATATTTAACTAGACTACCTAAAATAAATGACTATATTCTTCAAGATAAATCTTGAATGAATATTGCCTTATCTAATCTTACCAAATCTAATTCTAATCAAACCAAATCTAATTCTAATCAAATCAGAACTAAATATTCTAACTCCTAAAATAAATACATAACCGAAACATTAATTCTTCCAAGGCCAATATGGCTGAATTAATTGGCCTTATTCTAAAATAAAATAAATGATCACACTATTCCATTAAAAAATTCAGTGAAAAAAAGAGTATAGTGTTATATTCTAAAAGTTCTAATAAATAAAAATAAATAAACAAAACATAATTCGTATCACAGCTTATCATAAAAAGATTTAAAAAAAAAGCCCCATTTGTGGCGCAGATGCCGCAATCAGTTGTTATTCTTCACAATAAAACGTTTTTCAACAGAACTGATCTTAACTTTTTCAATAAACGTGTAGTTAACTGATGATAGGCAAAATCTGCTCAACATATCTTGTCAATTTTCAAAAGAATTGATCCGAAGAAAATAAGGGTAATGATCTGTCTTTATTCATAATCTCGTGGTCCATTATATAGTAGTACAAAATACCTATATAAGTTAGGAAAATGAAATATAATCTAATTATAATTACAAGTAATATTTATATTCCTTAACACCCTCCCTCAAGTTGGAGCATGGGGATTAGAAATGTCCAACTTGCCAAGTAATGAATGAAACTGGTTATGTCCGAGAGCTTTGGTAAACAAGTCCGCACGTTGATCTGTAGTGCGGATATGATGAGTAACTATAGTACCAGACTGCACAAGATCCCGGACAAAATGACAATCAACTTCAATATGCTTTGTACGTTCACGGAATACTGGATTTGCTGCAATATGAAGAGCATATTGACTATCACAAAACAAACGCATATGAGCAGTATGCGCGACCCCTAAGTCTTTCAATAAAGACCTAAGCCATAACAACTCACAATAGGTAACAGCCATAGCACGATACTCTGCCTTAGCGGAAGAACGAGAAATAGTAGGTTGCTTCTTAGTCTTCCAAGAAACCGGAGAATCACCAATCACACAAAATAACCAGAAAGAGAACGCAGAGTAATTGGACATACAACCCAATCAGAATCCTAATAAGCAGTCAATTGTAACGTACTACGAGAAGAGAGAAATAAACCTTGACCAGGATGACTCTTCAGGTAGTGCAACACACGAACAGCAGCTTGCCAGTGAGGAACACAAGGGGACTTCATGAATTGCGCAAGAGTGTGGACTGAATAACTCAGTTCAGGATGAGTAATAGGCAGGTAGATCAGGCGCCCAACCAGGCGTCGATACTGCTCTAGGTCATGGTAGGCTGACCTTCAACACGTGCCAAATCATGTTGTTGCTCCATCGAAAAGTCAGTCGGCTTAGAGGAAGATAAACCGGTATCCGATAAAATGTCTAAAGCATATTTCCTTTGCGAAAGGAACATCCCTTTTGGTCTTCTAGCAATCTTTATGCCCAAAAAATACTTAAGCAGACCAAGATCCTTCATATGGAAACAAGAACCTAAGTATTTCTTAAACTCAGAGATGAGTGAAGAAGAACTTCCAACAATAACCAAATCATCCACGTAAACCAGAAACATGTAAAGAAACTAATCGGTTTGCAGATGGCGGGGGCCTCCCGTTTTTGGGACCCTTGCACCCGAAATCCCGTCCTAATCCTATATTATCAATTGGACTTGTGATTGCGGTAAAATTTCTGCTCCACTTTCTACGGTGATCTTCATTACATCTTGATGTTCCATTTGACAGCATGGCAGATTGTTTATAATTATATCCCATTTTTATCGGTATTTTCCTTTCACCTTTTTTACTAATGCAAACATGGTCAATCGTGCTGTTTCTTTTCACTTTTAGGGTGCATTGCTGTTCGTTGGTTACATGTACCACGGGTCAGGTGTGTAACTTGGCTTTCTAGTCACATGCTTTTTTGGGACATTATTATGTGTTGTTATGGTCACATTGCAATCCATGTTTCTTTTTTAGATGTCTGAATATGAAATCATTATATAGCGTTCTGAACTTGGAAGAATCTTTTGTATTACAGGTGGAAGGAATGGGGATATTGACGCTGTTAATAGACTTGAAGGTATCTTTTTTCATAGAAGTTTTGTTGATTCATATTGCTTTTGTTGTTGCTTCCAAGATGGCTTCTGTTTTCCATATGTACATATATATAGAATTTAGCAACCAATAATATTTCTTATGCATCTGGTTTGTGCTGCGAATAATTTTGTGCTTGGAAATTTTGCCCTATTCGGTAACCTAAATTGATGAATGTACGCACTGTGCTAAAGCTTTGGATTATGCATATGCAGGTAGCCCATCCTGTGCACTCGAAGTTCTAAGAGCACTACCCTACTTAAAGTGTTGGAGATTAATCAAAACCTTCTTGCATGTTTACGTGAAACTTGTTACATGCAAATGCATGCATGTAGTTTATTTTAGTTTGTTGAATTAGTCTTTGAAGTTGTTAGGCAACCGAGTCTGTGGGAAGAATAGTGGGTAGTGCAGGTAGTAGTTGCTAGAAGATAGCAGAATTTGTTTCACTTAGTTTGGTTTAAATAGGACTCTTGTAGTTTCTGTTTTAATGAATGTTTTTTTTGTAAGTAATACTGAGCTAGTTTTTCAAGAAGTTCATTGCATTTGCTTTCTTTATTTTTCTACATTTGGTATCAGAGCACAAGTAGAAAATGGGTAAAATTGGAAGCATCAGCGGAGCACACAATGAACCAGAGTCGCAACAGATAGTGGAGAGGCAAGCAACTCGTGAGGGGTCGGTTTCTCTACAGTATCCTATGCTTACCCGAAGCAACTATGCAGCATGGGCCATCAAAGTAAGGGTCTATATGGAAGCTCAAGGCATTTGGCATGCCGTCGAGCCCGCGGCTGGTGAGGTCGTGGAACCAAGGAAGGATAAAATGGCATTGGCGGCCATTTATCAAGGAATTCCTGAAGATGCATTGTTGGCGATCACGGAGAAGCGAACCGCGAGGGAAGCTTGGAGGATGTTGGCGGCCATGCATCTTGGCACAGAACGTGTCAAGAGTGCTCAAGTATTGACTCTCAAAACTGAATTCGAGTTGCTCCGAATGAAAGAATCGGAGTCTCTTGATGATTTCGCGATGAAGTTGTCTGCCGTTGTGAATCGAATTCGGACTTTGGGAGAGACAATGGAAGAGGACATTGTGGTGAAAAAATTTCTCAGAAGTGTGTCTGGGAAATTCGGGCAGATTGTATCAACCATCTAACAGTTCGGTGACATCACTACCATGCCACTCGTTGAGGCGATTGGTCGACTCAAAGCACATGAGGAGCGTGTACGAGTCAGTGAAGGAGATGGAGAACACCTTTTGTTGACCCATGTCGAATGGTCAGCATGCACAAAGAAGGGTGGAACTGATTCGCCATCGAGTTCAAGAGGCCAAAGCTCCGGGGGAGAGTTTCGTGGGCAGGGAGCTCGCGGAAGAGGTCGTGGTCGTGGTCGTGGTCGTAGAGGTCGTGGCAGCAACACCTCGCAACGCCAAGAAGATGGAGGCCATGGAAATGGTGGTGGTGGTCGAGACAAGTCCAAGATCAAGTGTTATAGATGTGGTGTCTTTGGACATTATGCATCGGAGTACCGCAACAAGAAACATGACGAGGAGGTGAACCTTGTGTGTGCTCAAGATGAAGAGCCTGCACTGATGATGGCGATGATTCAAGAGGAAGAACATGATGTTGTGATGCTCAATGAGGAGAAGGTGGTACCATCTTTGTATATGGGAGATGAAGCTCGAAATATATGGTACTTAGACAATGGAGCAAGTAACCATATGACGGGAGATCGAGCGATATTCAGAGAACTCAATGAGAAGATCACCGAAAATGTCAAATTTGGGGATGGATCAACTGTGCAGATTCATGGTAAAGGAGATATCATGTTTCAGTGCAAAAATGGTGAACTGCGCATCTTGGAGGGGGTGTATTTCATTCCTAGCTTGACTAGCAACATTATAAGCATCAGGCAATTGACCGAGGCAGGTAATAATGTTTTCCTTGTTGGTGATTTTATGAAATTATACGATCGGTGCGGGACATTGTTGATGAAGGTACGGAGGTCGCCGAATCGCTTGTACAAGACACCCATTCTTGTATGTAAGCCCGAGTGCTTCCTTTCGAAGATGGATGATCCAGCTTGGCTATGGCACACAAGGCTTGGCCATGTGAACTTCCCAGCACTCGGAATGATGGCGCAGAAGGAGTTGGCAGTAGGAGTACCGAGGATTGTGCGGCCAAATCGGATTTGTGAAGGTTGTGTCATCGCTAAGCAAGTAAGGTTTCCATTTCCAACTCAAGCAAAATATAGAGCTACTGAAGTTTTGGAGCTCATACACATGGACTTATGTGGCCCTATCTCGCCGGAAACAATGGTTGGGAGTAGATATTTTCTTTTGTTGGTTGATGATGCTAGCAGGTACATATGGCTGTACACGCTAAAGAGAAAGGATGAGGCATTTGAAAACTTCAAGAAGTTCAAAGCTTTGGTGGAGAATGAAACCAATCGAAAGATTCGGACCTTGAGGTCGGATCGTGGCGGTGAGTTCATGTCAAAAATGTTTGGGAGTTTATGTGACAAGGAAGGCATTCAGAGTCACTTTACAGCACCCTATTCTCCTCAACAAAATGGTGTTGTGGAAAGGAGAAATAGGACTGTTCTTGACATGGCGAGATCGTTGCTTAAGAGCATGAATGTACCCGGGAGAATGTGGGGCGAGGCTGTAAGGCACGCGGTGTATCTCCTGAATCGGCTACCTACAAAAGCTTTGGGTGCTACTACTCCGTACCAAGTTTGGAAAGGTATGAAACCAAATTTCTTGCACTTGAAAGTGTTTGGTTGTACTGCACATGTGAAAGTTGTAGGTCAACACTTGAAGAAGCTTGATGATCGAAGTGTGAAAATGGTGTATTTTGGTGTTGAACCTGGAAGCAAAGCTCATCGACTCTTTGATCCACGTCGAGAAAGGATTCAAGTGAGTAGAGATGTTGTTTTTGATGAAGAAAAGCCGTGGGATTGGAGCCAAGAAGAAGGATGCACTCTACAATACTCTCCGGAGTTTACAGTGATTGAAGATTTTTCGGTACCGGTGAGACCGATGTCAAGTTCCATGGAGCAGGTCGTTGCACCTGAGAATAATATTCTTGTGTCACCAAGCACTTCTCCGTCTATGAAGATGCCGACCTCGACCACAAAGAAGTTCGTGCTTGTTTCACCCGGTGATTTAACACCCATCTCAGAGGACGGAAGGCCAAGAAAATATTGCCTCTTAGCTGATGTGTACGAGGCTAGTAAGGAGACAAAGTTGGATATGGATGAGCTTCTCTTAGTTGGTGCTGAAGAACCAACTTGCTTTGTTGAAGCTGCAAGTGAGCCTGAGTGGCGAGAAGCAATGATTAAGGAGATGGAATGCATTGAGAAGAACCAAACGTGGGAATTGGTTGATCCACCGAAAGGCAAGAAGGCGATTGGACTCAAATGGGGTTTTAAGCTCAAGAAAGACACCGAGGGGAAGATTCTCAAGCACAAAGCGAGGCTAGTTGCCAAGGGGTATGTACAGAAGCAAGGTGTAGACTTCAATGAGGTGTTTGCACCAGTGGCTCGACTCGATACGGTGCGGTTGCTTATAGCTTTGTCGGCTCAGAATGGTTGGGAACTACACCACCTCGATGTCAAGTCAGCTTTTCTCAATGGCGAGTTGCAAGAAGAAGTATTTCTGAAGCAACCTGAAGGCTTTGTTGTGAAGAATCAGGAGCACAAAGTGTACCGCTTGATGAAGGCGTTGTATGGATTACGACAAGCGCCTCGGGTATGGAATGTTCGACTTGATGGGAGACTCAGAAGTCTTGGTTTTAAAAGATGTTCTCAAGAGCAAGCGGTGTACACAAGAGGCGAAGGAAATGCTAGAATGATTGTTGGAGTATATGTTGACGATTTGATCGTTACCGGTGAAAATGCGGCGGAAATCCAAAAGTTCAAGAACCAGATGATGAATGAGTTTGAAATGAGTGACCTGGGTTTACTCTTGTACTATCTGGGCATTGAGGTACAGCAAGGGAAGAACTTTATTTCTTTGAAGCAGTCAGCTTATGCAAAAATGATCCTGTCTCGGTTCGGCATGTCGGAATGCAACTCGGTTATGTACCCGATGGAGGCAAAGTTGAAGCTTGACAAAGATGAGAAAGGGCTACTAGTGGACTCAACGGAGTATCGCCGCATCATCGGTTGTCTAAGGTACCTCAAGCATACTAGACCAGACCTTTCTTATGCTGTAGGTTTGGTGAGTCGTCACATGGAACGACCGACGACGAAGCATCAACAAGCAGTGAAGCATATTCTTAGGTATTAAAAGGTACTATTGAATATGGGCTTAAATATGAGATGGTGAGAGGTGGAAATGTGTTGGCTGGATTTTCCGATAGCGATCTCGCTGGAGATGTTGTCGACGGACGAAGCACGGGAGGCATGGCATTCTATCTTGGAGGGAACCTGATCACTTGGCAATCAAGGAAGCAGCGGACTGTAGCATTGTCTTCATGTGAAGCTGAATTTATGGCAGCAGCAGCAGCAGCTTGCCAAGCTTTGTGGCTAAGAGATTTGTTGAGCGAAGTGACCGGGAAGGAGCCGAAGTCAGTAACGCTTTTTGTCGACAACAAGTCTGCCATTGCACTGATGAAGAACCCCGTTTTACATGATAGAAGTAAGCACATAAACACTCGGTATCACTTCATACGCGAGTGTGTGGAAAATGAGGAAATCATTGTGGAGCATGTTCGTAGCGGAGCGCAACGAGCTGACATTCTCACAAAACCTTTGTCGAAGGTTAAATTCATTGAAATGAGGGAGTCACTTGGTGTGAAGAATCTGGCAGAAGGTTTAGCTTAAGGGGGAGATTGTTGGAGATTAATCAAAACCTTCTTGCATGTTTACATGAAACTTGTTACATGCAAATGCATGCATGTAGTTTATTTTAGTTTGTTGAATTAGTCTTTGAAGTTGTTAGGCAACCGAGTCTGTGGGAAGAATAGTGGGTAGTGCAGATAGTAGTTGCTAGAAGATAGCAGAATTTGTTTCACTTAGTTTGGTTTAAATAGGACTCTTGTAGTTTCTGTTTTAATGAATGTTTTTTTTGTAAGTAATACTGAGCTAGTTTTTCAAGAAGTTCATTGCATTTGCTTTCTTTATTTTTCTACATAAAGAAGGCATATGGTGATAGTATGCGCAAGGTGTTGCATGTAGGCCCTGAAACCTGTTCGGTGGTTTCAAAACTACTTAAAGAAGAGGATACCGAAGCATGGGGAGTTGAGCCCTATGACTTAGAAGAAGCTGATAACAATTGCAAGAGCCTTGTTCGAAGAGGAACTGTGCGTGCTGCTGATATAAAATTTGCACTTCCTTACCGGGCAAAATCATTCTCTGTTGTCATCGTGTCTGATGCATTAGATTATTTGTCACCAAAGTATCTTAACAAGACTCTTCCAGAGTTGTCAAGGGTTTCTTCCGATGGTGTAGTCATGTTTTCCGGTAAATATTCTAGTCACTCTATGGAAGATTATTTCAAGTTGTTTGCAGGTTGATAATCCTTATGTATGCATGTATCTTTTGGCATTATAATCGTGTTTGTTGTGTAGGTTTACCCGGTCAGCAAAGAGCTAAAGTCGCAGAACTTGCTAAATTTGGTCGCCCGGTAAGTCAGCCCTTCTCTATTTGAATGGAGCTATTATCTTACAGGTGCATGATTTTTCCATTGTGGAAAATGGAAAGTTGGTCCATATTGTGGCAGATATAGTGAGTGGAAGTGAAGGTTGAGGACGCATTATGATAATGCGTCCTCTTCAATTCCCTTTTTTTTTTTTTTAAAAATTTCTGGTCAATTTTTTTTAAAATTTCTGGTCAAATTTAAATATTTATATTTAAATTTAAATTTATAATTATATTTGAATTGATATATATGTATATATTTATATTTATTTTATATTTATAATTATATTTGTATTTATATATATGTATATATTTATATTTATTTTATATTTATAATTATTTTTATATTTATATATATATATGTATATATTTATATATATACATATTCATATTTATATATATATATATATCTTTATTTTTATTTATATTTTTATATATATTTAGGTTTCTATTTATATTTATATTTATGTTTCTATTTATATTTATATTTATATTTATATTCATATTTATATTTATATTTATCTTTATATTTATATTTATATTTACTTTTATATTTATATTTATATTTATATTTATATTTATATTTATATTTATATTTATATTTATATTTATATTTATATTTATATTTATATTTATATTTATATTTATATTTATATTTATATTTATATTTATATTTATACATATGTATATATTTATGTTTCAAAATAGAGTCCTCTAAAATATTTTTCAGAAAAAAAAAATTTCAAAAAAACAATTCACCTGTTCCGAGGAGTCGTTTCAAAAACGAGTGCTACGAAAATCATTTCAGAAAAAATAAAATAATGCCACATTAGAAAAATAAAATAATGCCACATGAGTCCTCTAATTGATTTTAGAAAAAATAAAATAAATCCTAACTATTTTTGGAAAAATAAAATAGAAAAATAAATAAATAATTTCAGAAAATTTAAAAAATATAAATATAAAAAAAATGAAGGGGAACGATTATGGAAAACAAAAGAGATATATACATATAAATATGAAGATATATATATAAATATAAATATAAATATATACATATAAATAAAAATAAAAATAAAAATAAATATAAAGATAAATATAAATATAAATATGAATATAAATATAAATATAAATATAAATATAAACATAAATATATATAAAAATATAAATATAAATAAAGATATATATATAAATATAAATATGAATATATATATATAAATATAAATATAAATAAAGATATATATGTATATATATATAAATATATACATATTTATAAATATAAAAATAAATATAAAAATATATATAAATATAAATATAAATATAAATAAAGATATATATATATATAAATATATATATATATACATATATATATAAATATACATAAATATATCTATAAATATAAATAAAAATATATATACAAATATACAAATATAAATATGCACACCCGTAAATGTGTGGATGTACCCACACGTAAATGTGTGGATGTACACACACGTAAATGTGTGGATGTACATACATATATATATATAAATAAATAAATAAATATATAAATATAAATATAAATATATACATATAAATAAATATAAATATAAATATAAATATAAAAGTAAATATAAATATAAATATAAATATAAAGATAAATATAAATATAAATATAAATAGAAACATAAATATATATAAAAATATAAATATAAATAAAGATATATATATATATAAATATGAATATATATATATATATATATATATATAAATATATACATATATATAAATATAAAAATAATTATAAATATAAAATAAATATAAATATACGCATTTCGGAAATGCGTCCTCTATATTGGGTAGCCATTTGTGACTACTGTAGCAACAATTATAGCAATTTCTCATTATCTTACCACTTTCTGGTTAATGGATTTCCACGATCAGAAGTGGAAACGATAACTTACTGAATATTCAACTGTGCATGGGAAATGTTTTTTTGTTATTGAAAAAATCACCTAAAAAGCTGGTTGTTATTTGGTTGATCGATTGCTCAGAAACTATTCTAGTTACCAATAGTGCTATGGGTAAATGGTTTCAATCTGAAACTTGTTCTGGTCCCCTCTTTGCTTTTGAAGGCCAAATATCGAAGTTCATCGTGGTGGATAAGGTTTTTCGTTCAAACAAGCTTAGAAGAGAATGAAGGTCCTCTAAAGAAGTTCGAGCAAGCAGCCAAGAAGGGGTCATACAAGCCGAGCTGCCAAGTTTTCCACCTCAAATCTTTCAGTTAAAGACGATGAAACAAACCGCTTCGTTTCTGCATACTTTGTATCTCCTATGTTCTTGGCAAAATTGCAAGATTTCATGTTCCAACAAGGATAGTTAACTTATACATGTCTGAAATTTTGATGTGGAAGGTTATACAGTTATATAAACACCGACATAAATCTGGTTCCTGCTAGGATGCTTTAAACTGCGACTTTTGCTCTGAAAGGCTGATTCCCTTCTTGTAATTGTAAAGTGATTCTTTGAATTGGCCGAGCTTTGTTTAGTTTCCTGAACTATAAATGTAATAGCAACATAAACTTAAGGTTATTCTATTGATTTTTCAATCCCTTCTGAATTTCAGTTTCACCTAAATTCTGAACCTTTATGCCAAGTTGTTTAACAGTTTGGTGTTGAAACACCAAGTTCAGTTTGATGTTAAAACTCAAAACGAAACACGCAGTGCACACACAACTTGGTTACGCAGTTCGGTGCAAATACACCTACGTCTGCGGGGCCTTGCCCAGATCAGAAACCATTCACTAGAAAGCAGTCTTTAGTACAAGAAGCTTAACTTAAATACTAATCCATTGCTAACCTACAGAGTGAATGTTGTGAGCTCCCCTCACTGTCGATCCTACGTCGTTGAACCCTCACGATCAACACGTCTCCCTGGATCTCCTCCTCCCGAGGAATTAAGACTTCCTTGTTTCTGATCTTTACGAACTTGGTCGGTTGATTTACGAACCTCCAAACAGCACGGCAGATCGCTCCAAAGTTCTCAACGTAGAGAATAGCACTGGACGCTCAAAGATGATTGCGTTGTCTTTTTCTTCTATTTATTCCATCGCAATCCTGCCTTGAATCAACTTCCTTCTATGTAGATGATATTGTGTTTGGATCCACCTCTTCAGTCTTGTTAAAGGAGTTTGTTGACTTAATGACTAATGAGTTCGAAATTTGCATGGCAAGATAAATAGGTTTAAGCTTGATGAGGTGTTGACTGGGAGAATAGGAGACATTAAGGAGATCAGCGACTATGATGCTAAGTTAGTTGGGGTTGGTTTTGGAGAAACTTATAAAGTAGAATATGAAGAGGGTCAGTTCGAGAGTAAGTTCTTTACAATCTATACTCGGATAGCATCATTGCATAGGCCCAGTATCAAAAATTTGGGAGATAATGCTTTTGTACAGCCTTGGATAAAAGTGGTTAAATCCACTAATGTTGCTAGGGAGATGGTGTGTGTTGATGAGTCTCTGAATCAGACTCAAATATCTCTGAGAAGGTTATCGATTCCAGTTGTGGAGATTTCTGACAGTGAGGAAGATGTTGGAAGTGTTGGAAGAGTTAATACAGAGGAAACCCCGATGAATGTGACTGAAGAGGCCAATTTGCTGGATGAAGCTCTGGCGGCTTTTATGAGATCTGAAGAGGCTCTGGCAGCATTTGTGGGATCAGATTCAGAGAAGGATGTTGTTGGAACTGTGGCTGAGGAAAAGAGTAAAAATGCTGAGATGCCAGAAGAAGAGAAATCAGAAGGAGTGAATATGCTGAGTACTAATGTGGAAGAAGATACTGCAATGCTGGGTTCTGGTGTTCCAACACCAGGAGAGGATTTGACTGAGGAGCAGCAAATCTCTGAGATGTTTGGAAGTGATGTTGAAACACCACCAGAGACTAGTCCAGTCCAGGGACTTAGGAGGAAAAGAAAGGAAGTTGGTGTTGAAACACCAGCTGAAGGAAGTTCGGCCTCAGCCTCCAAGAAAATTCGGAGATCAAAACGCTGCAGAGACAGGAATGGAGTTGAAAGTGAAGACAGTGATGAACCCATTGGGGAGAAGCTGAAGAGATTAAGGGCAGAACAGCTGAAGCAGTCAGCTAAGAAAATGATGCCCAAAGTCATGCCTGCACCTGAAGTCAGTCAAGCCATTTGCAGTGAATGGTATGATAATGATAGTCAAGACAAGTTTGAATTCATCAGTGGGAGAAGAATCCTAGCAGAGAGACCGGCTGATGCGGAAAAATATGAAGATTGTGGATTTACTGCGTTTCTCAAATACCTTAAGGTGCTTAGAGCTGCCACTTGCTTTGCAGAATTCAATAAACAGATGGTGCTGGAATTTTATTCCAATTTGAAGGAAGAATGTGAGGATGAAGACTCTCGGTGGTTTCACAGAGTCTATGTGAGAGGGAAAGTCGTTGTTTTCTCCCCTGAGGCTGTTAGTAGATGTTTGCAGCATGGAAATTTCAAGAACTCTCAGTCGGTGTTTCAACACCAAGTTCCAGAAAACTTTGATGAGGTAGCGGTTGAGTTGACAGGAGGAGTGGAAAGTAGTTGGCCACTTGCTGGGAGACAACAAATTCCAGCATCAAACCTGACTTCCAGGTATTACTGTCTATATGTGGTAGCAGTGCATAACTGGATTCCGTCGGTGAACACCACTATGGTTACAAAAGAAATGGCAACCTTGCTTTACTGTCTGGGTGCGAGGCATCGAGTGAATCTGGGTAGACTGATATTCAATGACATTCTGGATTGTGCCCGTAAAACTAGGAAGGAATCTCTAGTCCATCCGTGTGTTATTTCCATGGTACTGCTGAAAGGGGGAGCAGTTGCAAGGGAGACAGATGAGATAATATCTACACATGCTTTAAGGCCAACCCTCAGGACTTTGAGTGGCCGTATAGTGAAGGATCTTCCCTGGACACCTCCGACAATGGGTTGCTCGAATGAAGGTGAAGCTCGGCTGAAAGCCATTGAGGCGAGAGCTACAGTTTGTCAAGAAATCCTTGGGCGTCATCAGGCAGCAATAGTCAAGATTCAGGGGGAGATTGCAGCTTTGGAGGCTGAGAGAGAAGAATTATTGGCAGAAACTCAAGACGGGTCCAATGTTGGTACTTCAGAAGAATCGGACGACAGTTTGGCTTAATTGATTTTAGTGACTTTTCTTGGCCTTCTTGTCATATTAATGAATTCAGGGGGAGACGTTTTGGAAGTTTTATATTGTTTGATTGATTCTAAGTTCTGATTTGATTCTAAATTCGGTCTGGATTCTGGATATGTGTGCTAGCTGGTTTTCTGCTGATCTATGATCTGTTATTCTGGTATTCTGGTGTTCTGTTTTGTGTGTATTAATGAATTCACCAATATGCCAAGGGGGAGATTGTAAAGTTCTCGGGAGTTGGACTTGTTATATGGCAAATTGTGAATTGTGGAAATCTGGTGTTTAAACACCGTTTTGCAGGTTTTAAAGATTTCCGGAAACACAGATTTTTATCCACGGAATTATGGAGTATATTGATGTGATCAAATCAGAATATTGTGAGAGATATTATCTTAGTTCGTGGAAGATTAATTCTGGTAAACGAATATTCCTGTAATAGTTGGGAATTGATTTAGTAGTTTAATTATGGTACAAGTCCTATTGTTAACAGGATTGTCCATTTAAGTACCAGATTAGAATCAGAGTTTTCCTTAGTCAAGAAGTCTATTTATGGTAGAGTTAGACAAGGAAGGAAGTTGATTCAAGGCAGGATTGCGATGGAATAAATAGAAGAAAAAGACAACGCAATTATCTTTGAGCGTCCAGTGCTATTCTCTACGTTGAGAACTTTGGAGCGATCTGCCGTGCTGTTTGGAGGTTCGTAAATCAACCGACCAAGTTCGTAAAGATCAGAAACAAGGAAGTCTTAATTCCTCGGGAGGAGGAGATCCAGGGAGACGTGTTGATCGTGAGGGTTCAACGACGTAGGATCGACAGTGAGGGGAGCTCACAACATTCACTCTGTAGGTTAGCAATGGATTAGTATTTAAGTTAAGCTTCTTGTACTAAAGACTGCTTTCTAGTGAATGGTTTCTGATCTGGGCAAGGCCCCGCAGACGTAGGTGTGTTTGCACCGAACTGCGTAACCAAGTTGTGTGTGCACTGCGTGTTTCGTTTTGAGTTTTAACATCAAACTGAACTTGGTGTTTCAACACCAAACTGTTAAACAACTTGGCATAAAGGTTCAGAATTTAGGTGAAACTGAAATTCAATTGGTATCAGAGCAAGGCACTTGCTGACCCCTATACAGGGAGAGTGAGATCAGGTTTCACCATGGCACCAAAGGAGGGGGCATCAGTCACGCGACCACCATTGCTGGAACAAGGAAATTATGCTTACTGGAAGGCAAAATTTAATACTTTAATGAAAAAGTAGTAAAATGAGAAAGTTTGGCCAAAATTTAATGGGATGAGATATTGATGGCTTCACTTTGAGCTTCAAAGAATAAAATTTCTAATTGAATAGGTCACTTACAATTTATGTCACGTAAGATTGATGTCCAACATTAACTCTTGTATTGGAGATGTATTTTAGAATTAAGGGTCTATCAAGATGACGTGACTATCAACTCTAACTCTGTTGGTCCGTAGGTTGCTCTCTATCATAGTCTGATATATATTTTTGCTGTCGGCTCAGGTGGGTGGCAAATGCCAATGGTGGTCTTCTAGAATCTCTTGGATATAAGGAAGGCTACAGGGTTGATGTTGATATACCGGAAGGAACGTGGAAAAAAGCTCCTGGTTTTCATGACATTCTTGTTTTCAATACTGGACACTGGTGAGTTATACTCCTACCATTTCCCGATCTTTATTTGCCTACTTTTACAAAGCTGCAATTAGAGTTGCATTGAACTGTTTCGTGCAATTCAAATCTGAAGCTGTCGATGAGGTTAATTACCATGCTCACGTATCACCTAGCTTTGTGAATTTCTAATTAGGTGGTGGGCTCCTTCTAAGTTTGACCCTCAGAAATCACCAATGCTGTTCTTCGAAAAGGGTAATCCTGTGATGCCTCCTGTACCTCCGGACGCTGGGCTTGATATGGTGTTAAGTCATATGGTATGGTACTATTTATTCTTACTTTATACTTGAACAATACCAAAAGCCAAAAGCTAAAAGCTAACTACTATGGTTAGAAATAGCGATGAAAATACGCTCCTTGTAGATGGATAAGTTTTACTGGTGACCCGATGAATGCCTAGTTTATCTGATTCTTCTTGGTTTTTCTCAGATTCCATATGTAGAGGAAAGAATCCGGCCGGGCACAAAAGTATTCTTCAGGACACAATCGCCTCGACATTTTGAAAGGGGTGATTGGGATGAAGGAGGTACTTGTCAACGTTCACAGCCTCTGTTACCAGACGAAGTATGTTTCCTTTCTTCCTCCTTTGCTAGGATTTTAAAAAGAAACGCGCGTTGACAGCGGCTGTAATTCCTTTCTACATTTGTGAACAGGTGGAAGAATTTTTCTCTGTTGAGAAAAATGGGACGAATATGGAGACACGTCTAGTTAATGAACATTTGCACAAGGCCCTGAAGGGCTCTGGTTTTCGCATCTTGGAGATCACCCGGTTGAGCGAGTTCAGAGCCGATGCCCATCCATCAACGGCAGGTGGGAAGAAGCACGACGATTGTATGCACTGGTGCTTACCGGGCATTACTGATACGTGGAACGACTTATTGGTGACACTTCTGAACAACATCCACAGTGTGTAGTTAGTGTCATTTAGAGAGGTCATCGATTGAGTTCATTTTTTTGGTTGCATCAGTTTAGGCTTCTTAGTTTTACCCAGCATCTAATGTTCATGTTCAGCTCAATATATATCTGTAAAGATTATGAAAAATTGATACTACCTCCGTCACTAGCAAAAATGAACAGATATAGATGTCTCGATAAAATCCATGTCAATGTATCAATTTAGTTTGAAAGTAGACCAAAATCACATCATCTTGAATTATAATCACCTTGAATTTGTCAGGTGGTACATAGTGGACTTAGAATCAGTATTACCATTGCTAGAAAAATCATAGAAGAATCTGTAGAAAGAATAAGTCCCGGAGTCAGCATTATTATTTCTTTAGTAACTAATGAAATACCTGAATACGACCGCAACATTTTGTAACAGATCTCCAAATTTATCAAACAAATCATGAACATCAAAACAGTCCACAAAATACAAATCATCCTCTACATACTGACAACCCATCATTAACTAATTGTTTATAAATAAATTCTACAAAAAGTAAAAATCTGACCACGAATTACACGTACCAACAAAATGGAAAACGCTTCCAAATTCTCATTGTACTTTCTATTTTTCTGGTAAATACATACTATGCTTTGAATAATCAACAAGATTACCTTGGTGCCCATAATGCAGCCCGATCTCGACTCGGGATCAGAGCCATGCATTGGGACAAAGCCCTAGCTTCCTACGCACGCAACTACAAAGCGCCAACACTTGCAACCGTCTTGTCCATTCCGGACATGGGCGGAACTACCATGGCGCGAGCTAGAGCTCCAACCCTATCTGGGATTTCGGCACTATAGTAGTAGTGGTGAGTATCGCTTCCCGTGGTTTGCGCTTTCCCGGCAGTGAGGGCTCTGTTTCCAGGCGATCACCGTCGGAGAAGAAGGCGGCTTGCGGCCTTATTTTTTTAGCCCAAACTTTACCAAAACGATGTCGTTTTAGTACAAGTCAAACGACATCGTTTTGGTTAAAATTAAATAAATATGAAAGATCAAATTTTAAGTATTAGGTTTGTTTGGATTGGGAGAGAATGACTCAATCCACAATTAAAAATTGACGATGCTTCAGAATAGAAGTGGCGCGCTTCCACTGCTCCAGCCTCTAACCCTACTCTGTGTCAGTCCCACCTGAAAAAAATTTCTGGTTCCGCCACTGATTCCAGAGGATCCTATAGCGAAAACCTAGCGGCTGGCACTGGGGCTTTTACCAGCCAGCAGGTGGTTGATTTGTGGGTTGGAGAGATGAAGTATTATAACTACGAGTCCAACTCGTGTGCCGCCGGCAGGATTGCGAGCACTATACACAGGTGGTCGGGCGGAGGTCCGTCCGGCTGGGCTGCGCTAGGGTTTCCTGCGCCGATGGCTGGTGGTATGCAATGTGCAGCTATGCTCCCGCCGGTAACATTGTAGGCCAGCGTCCATAATAGTTGATTTTAGAGCAAAATCGGACAGCTAATTAATATGAAAAATAAAAATATTAATAATAAAGCGTATCCTGCCATATTGCATAAAAAATAGATCAATCGCAATAAATATTGTTCCTATAACGTTTAAAGTTATATTATATTTATTTATATTTCTACGTATACTTCAAAAGGTTTTAAAGTAATGGGATCCTGATAAAAGTAGGCTCTTTTATTACAAATCATGTAGTACTATCCAATGATTATCGGCATAATTTGACTTTTACAGGTAAATTGAGCCAACTTCAATAAGAGTAAAAAAATTTATATCAAAATTGGGACAGGTTATCACTATACACGGAAAGTTATCAATAAAAAAAGTAAATTTTTATATCATTATTTAATCTCAATCCAAAAATTAAATTTATTAGCTTTCTCATTAATTCTCCATCTTACGCCCTTAACTAATCACACCCAACTTTAAATGAAATGCAAACACATGCGCTATCTTAACTTTCCACTATAGTTAACTTATCAGAACAAAAATTGAAAGAATATATTGCGTGCCTTCGTATTCATCTATCTCCGTTTTAAATACAGTATCCAAAAGCTTACCTGTTCTATTATAAAGTATGGATAATATACACCAACCATAAAAAAGCAATTTTAATCATGCCATAACAAAGCGAAAATATTTACAAATATTCGATCCATCGTAACAATATCCCATCAAATATATCGTCCCGTTTCAAAAAACACTTCCACTATAAATAAACACCCAACATATGTTGAAAAAAAAAAATCCACTAAGAGGAAAAAATGGCATCCTTCAAGCTCTCTTCAATCACTACTATCATCTGCTTCATCACTCTTACTTCATGCATTAATCTCTCCTTCGCCCAAAACTCCCGCCAAGATTACGTCGATGCCCACAACCAAGCCCGGGCCGCAGTTGGAGTCGATCTCCCGCCGATGAGCTGGAACCGAACACTCGAAAAGTACGCACAAGATTACGCCAATGGAGTTTTGAACGCTAACTCGTGCAACACTCTGGTGCATTCGCAGGGGCCTTACGGGGAAAACCTAGCGGCCGGGTTCCCGGACATGACCGGGAGGCAGGCGGTGAAGATGTGGGTGGACGAGAAGGTGGACTATAACTACTGGGACAACTCGTGCCCCGAAGGAAAAATGTGCGGACATTACACTCAGGTTGTGTGGAGGAACTCGGTTCATTTGGGGTGCGCTAGGGTTCATTGCGACAGTAGTAATTGGTCCTACGTTATCTGTAGCTATGACCCCCCGGGCAACTACATTGGAGAGCGTCCGTATTAGGGTTACGGGAGTTTAGTTTAGTTTAGTTCAGGTTATATTCCAATAATCTAACAAGCTCAGGATTTATGAGCTTAATAATAAAGGAGCTATGCAGTATGTTATTTCCTTCCTTTTTGAAAAGAGTACCTATTGTTTGGGGCTATATATCAAGATCCCAAAGGAATAAATTAGCGGGCTAGATTCATTTTTATCTCTTTAATTCCCTGATTGTAGTATTACTTAATGATTGGTGAATAATGGTGTGATGCAAAGTTTGGAGATCTTGAATTTTCAATTTATTATTTCGAGTTAGATTATGTTCTTTCGAGCTTATTCAAAATAGTTAATTTTAACAAAAAAAATTTGATTTGATAAAATTTAGTTAAGTAAGTTATATTAATACTAAATTTTAATACATTTATTTTTTTTAGTTCGATTCTGAAAATTGGAGGAACATGATAATAGTATGGCAAAATCTTGGGAAAGAAAGACACCGTTGAATTGGAATTATAGAAGGGTAAACGGTTATAATTGTCATATTGAAATTTCATTACGCAACGTGCAATATTTATAAGTTTATGACCTGATTAATTTAATCCAAAAATTTTATCTTGATTTATTCTAATTTTCAATTTAAACACTGGTTATGGAACAACCGTCTTTCAAGAGACAGACTCCATTGAGGCAAGGTTTAAATAGAATAATAAAGGGTAAAATGTCTTAGATGCAATATTAAAAATTTATTATGCAATATGTAGTAGTGATAAAGTTTATTACCCGATTCATGCAACCCAAAATTTTATCTTCATTTATTCTAATTTGCACTTTAAACCTTGGTCTTTCCATAACTTATGAAAATGTCATATTTCAAGAGATGAACTCTTACAAATTTACACTTTTCTTCTTAATACTTACTCAAAATTTACAATTTTACAGTATGTATTTCTTATATGTGAACAGGATAAGTATACTCCGTATATATGTTTAAAGAGACCACCTCACTATAAGCCATAGTATAAGATCCATGTATTTGTGAAAACCCCGACACTAATAAAATTAGTGTTAATGTAATAACTAGATTTTTACCAAATATTTCAATTTCTTATTTAATTTCTCGACTATTTTCAGTTATTTTTTTTTAAAAAAAATAAAATACCGGGAAGATAAAGTCAGGCAAGTGGATGTGAAAATGTATCCAAAAGTGAACTTCGGCAAGTGGATGTAGGAACTAGGGCTAAATGGATAAAATTCTAGATTTGGGTACTGTCTTTTCAAAATTATAGCCTTAAGATATTTCTTACCAAAGAACAACGGTTGAGCAGTGGTAACATAGAAAACGGAGGTTTCCCAAGCCAAGTCGTGAGTGTTTACATCGCCTTAGCACAGACTGAATTAAAATGAGTATATATATATATATATATAAATTTATATGCATATATATATGTATATGATACCACCAGAGAGCTTTACCTCTCGAATCTCCACCTCTTGAACCTTTCACCTCTCGAACCCCTACTGAAAACTTCACATATCGAACCACCATTGAACCCTTCATCTCTCGAACTCCTACTGAAAACTTCACCTATCAAATCCCCACTGAACCCTTCACCTCTCGAACCCCTACTGAAAACCTCACCTCTCGAACCCCACTGAAAACTTCACCTCACGAAACCCCACTGAAACCTTCACCTCTCGAACCCTTACTAAAAACTTCACCTCTCGAACCCCACTGAAAACTTCACCTCTCAAAACCCCACTGAACCCTTCACCTCTCGAACCCTACTGAAAGACTTCACCTCTCGAACCCCTACTGAAAACTTCACCTATCGAGCCCCCACTGAACCCTTCACCTCTCAAACCCCTACTGAAAACTTCACCTATCGAACCCCACTGAACCCTTCAGCTCTCGAACCCCACTAAAATGTTCACATCTCGAACCCTACTGAAAACTTCATCTCTCGAAACCCCACTGAAACCTTCACCTCTCGAACCAGAGAATACCTCTCAAACTTCACCGAAACCTTCACTCCTCGAACTAGAAAATACCTCTCAAACTTCACCGAAACCTTCACTCCTCGAACTAGAAAATACCTCTCAAATCTTCACTGGAACCTTTACCTCTCGAACCTTGCCTCTCGAACTGGTATTATTGAAACCTTTACCTCTCGAACTCACCTCTCAAACTGGTACCACTGAAACCTTTACGTCTTGAACTCACCTCTCGAACCTTACCTCTCAATTTAGTAATACTGAACCCATACCTCTAAAACCTCACCAACTGAACCAATACCTCTCAAACCTCACCCAATGAACCAGTACCTCTCGAACCTTACCTCTCAAACTAGTACTACTGAAACCTTTACCCCTCGAACTCATCTCTCGAACTGTACCTCTTGAACTGGTACCACTGAAACCTTTACCTCCCGAACTCACCTCACGAACCTGTATCTCTTGAGCTAGTATTACTGAAACCTTTACCTCTAGAAGCTCACCAACTCAACCTTACCTCTAGAACCTCACCAACTGAACCCGTACCTCTCGAACCTCATCAACTGAACCTCACCACTCGCATCTCACCACTCGAATTGGTACCACTTACCACTCGAACCAGTACAACCCAATACCCGTACCACTTGAACCTTCTCCACTCGAATTCTTTACTCAAACCCAACTACTCGAACCCCTGTACTCGAACCCATATACCCGAACCCCTGTACTTAAACCTTATACTCGAACCTTTCTACTCTCTACTGAAACCATGTGTACTCGAACCCCATTAGAGAGAGATATGACCGTTAAACTTAAATGATGGTATATACTAACTGTTAAATTAAGTGTGTATTTTATCATATTGTGCTCAATTATCGTGAAACTGAATTTATGAACTGCTCTGATATTTTTCTGTGAATGATCGACTTGTACTTTATCTTACCGTATCAAAATTGAATCATATACTGCTCTGATATGTTATGTGGATAACCGACTTGTACTTTATCTTGCCTTGTCAAACTTGAATTATCTGTTACCTGATTACCTGTCTCTGATTTCGGGGGCCCCGACACGATTGTAGTTTGGTCGAAGTTGGTGGGGAACGGTACAGACCGAACCGTTTGATTAGACCGGCTACTCGTGGAGTTTCTGGTATGCTAGCATAACCAACTGTACTGATACGAGCTCATAACTGAACATCTGATTGAGCGTGGTTGAAAAAATTGAATTCTGGACTGAAAGTCTTCGGGCACTACTGAAAAGGTTATGCCTTGTATGTTAGTCATAGTTGCCATATAGGCACTTGGCAACAACTCGGCATTAACCACCCGTGTCCTTTTGCTGTGTGCTAGGACTTATCTGCCTATTTGTTATTTGTTATTCTGTGATCACTAAAACTCAACTGGGTATATACTGGCGATGGAACCTCACTAAGCAAGGAGCTTACTCTAATTAAATAACTCTTTTCAGGTGCAGAGGAACTGTAAGAGAAAAGTGTTTTGATGTCTTTACTTCTTTTAAGAAAGAACTTGGGTGGACCGTTAGAATCTTAACGAGGACTTTGAATTTGTAACAGTTAGGTGAAACTTTCGTTTAACACTTGTACTAATTATTTCACTGTTATAGTAAGTTAGGATTTGAATTATCCAAATTTGTTTTCGCATAAAATTTATCTGCTCATTACTGCTAGCACTTTCGGTAGCATGCTCAGACCCGACCCGATACTTGTGTTGGATTTGGGGGTGTTACAGTATCATTATAAAATTGAATGAAATTATTTTACTCGAAATTTAAGTATAAAATACAATATGTTTATTATATGATTAATAGGTGGTACTGAACATCACGAAACTCTATCTTTGTCATGGCTAATGAGCATTGAACAGTATATCATGGAATTTTCAAAGAGACCCATTCGCTCAAGAAATTAACCAGAAAATAACTGCTTAGGATTTGTATAAGAGATATCTTTTAAAACTAATTAGAACAGTTCTGAGTCATACCTCGTCCAAAGGGCAATAAGGAAGCTCGTCCAAAGGGCAATAAGGAATTAGAAATGAAAAGAGTGCTTTTAGAGGTAGACATAAGTGTTAATATAATCTTTCAATATTAAAAAATGATAATATAATCCTATATAGTTAGTGAAAGTGTCAATATAACCCAATAAGTTTTAAGGATGTGTTGATATAACCCTACAAACATTAGAAATGTACTGATATAACCCTACAAACATTAAGAATGTGTTGATAACCCAATAAGATTGTATAATGTGCTGATATAACCCTACCTAATTTCAACCAACTATGGCGGTCCGGCGAACTATGAGTGTAAAACTGTCCACCTAATTTCAGAGTTAGCCCAAGGGATATTTTGGTCAATTTACATAGAGTCAACGCTGAAAAATTGAGGTCAATACCGAAAATGGAATCTGAGGGTTATATTGGCACTTTTATTAACTAGTTAAGGTTATATTTGCACTAAAATTATTATAAAATTATATTGACCCTTACTCAAATAGATAAAATTATATTGAAACTTATTAGAAATTTATCAGTCGACTTCAAAGTCTTTGTCCAAATCTCATAGCCGATAAAGCGACTTCAAAGTCATTGGTCTTTGTCCAATTCTCATAGTGGATAAAGGAGAAAAAATGATACTCCCTTTGTGTTAGCTCAAACTTTAACGAATTTGAGTAAGTATTTAATTAATAATATTGTTATATATGATATTATTAAATTTATCATAAAATATAGTTTCTTAAATGTAATTTTTTGTTTGGTATTATTATACGTTTTAAAATATATTAATTGTTAAATAAGTTTCTTAATAAGGATAAAAAAGATTCTGTGTAATTTCATTCGGCAGACGGCAGAGAGGGAGTAACGAGAAACGTGAGAAAAACTGGTCTACGTACACCACTTAGCCTCCTCTCAAATTACGTACTATAATTCAAAGAAAAAGTGCATGTTTATGAAAGAGTCCAATTTTCATAGTTTCAAAACAAAATATAATATATATATATATATATATATATATATATATATATATATATATATATATATATTGGACATATATTGATTATATCATACGGAAAATCAAATAACAAAATTGAACGAGCAATTAATATATGTAAGAATAATAATTTTTATTAATTATTCAAGCATATAATCGAAAAGCTTAAATTACAAATAATCAAAGCATAAATCATGTTTCAAGTAATCACAAAGTGATGGAGTCACGAGTAACACTCGCTGCCCTTGAAACGAATGAGTCCCGTCGTGGACATCGTTCCCTAGGATAAAACCATCGAAGGTAACAATTAACACGTAAGAGTTACCTCGGATTCACGCAAGGCCCGAAGGACTATCACCTTGACAGAGCACCAAATGGAAACTTCGAGAAAGACAGAAAGAAGACTCAAGTTTAGAATATGGAGGGACTTGAGAAATGGTGTGTATTTTCTGATTGACTTAGAGGCTCTATTTATACTACTCTAAGAGACCCTAATCATGGAAACATGATATTCTGATTCTTCATCATATTAAACATGGTAAACCGCATATTTATTTAAGACAAGATATCTCACAAAATATGGAAGTATTTTGTTCTTATCTCTTAAGAATTACACACAAGTAATTCCATATATACTATGCGGTTGGGCCTTCATAAGACTTCCATGCGATCCATACGCATTTTGGACAGTCCAGAGAAAATTACCTGGGCCAATTTTCGCCCATTTTTTTCCTCTTTCAAGAGTGAAATTAAAACATTCATATCGCATTCACCCTTGATCCGTTTTGAGAGTTTAAATAGTCGATTTTATAGTACTCGCGGAGGAGAACCCAAAAATGACATCCATTGACCCAAAATCCGTTCGGGTCCCACTCTAAACGAAGTCCAAAAAGTTGACGAATTTTAACCTTTTAACCATCATTTTCCAACAATCCCCCACATGAATAGATATTGATGTAGGAATCAAAACAATCACGTCAGACACAGAGTTTGACTTGGTGATAGATTCATTTCGACGGCATAGATGCTGCATAGGATAAGTAGGTGTCACCCTTTGAACTTTCCCTTGAGAGAGTACACTTAGCCCACTGGTTAGGAAGTAGACGCGATGTCCTTGAACTTCCCCAACCGCTTGTGTGAACGACAATGCACTTCCCACAGACATTTTTCCTAGCCCTTGCGCTTTCCTCGGTTATGTCCATTAATCAGGCCATGGCACACGCCTAGTTCTGTAAGGTTTCTAAAGAATTGCGTCCCAACAATTCCCTTTCGAAGCGGCCATACTTCTCGCTTACATAGGTGATTCTTGGTGTAAGAGCAGTTCCGTAAACTATTGCGCTCTTTCGAGTACTACATACTCGATGCCTTGAATCATTAAAAGCAACCTAATGCTTAACCTCCATTCACATCACTGTTTCTTCATCATAGGAATGCGACAGGAGGTATGAAACCCCCACAGTGATCGCGATGGGTCTTTGCAGTTTAGTTGTCCCTTTGAACCTAGATCTTGGGATCTCCAGTCACATAGGTTGGGTGTCCACGTACGTAACCCACCATTTATTAGACTTAGTCATATTCCTTTCGATGAGTTCTCAACTAACTCTCGATTCAATTTCTTCGTCAAGAAATCGATTGAATCCTTTCGTCAAAGAATAACAACTCTTATCAATTGACCTTACTTAGTCAACATCGATAATTCTCGTAGAGAGTAGTCGTCCAATGGTAAAGTGTCTATGTCGAGACACACCATCATCGATATGGCTTTAAGCTACAAGCTTTACGCTACACCAATAAGCATAAAAGTGCTTTGGTTATCCGAGGGTATATCTTTCCCAATTTTGTCCAACACGATGGACTTAGATTCCTCTATGAATCTAGCAAGAGAGAACCATTTCTCTAGAAAACTCAAGCCATATCCACGAGTCTCACACACAGCTTGTTTCCAGTGATCTTTTCTAGATTACTCGTGTATCATCTTACTATCCATTGTAAGAATAGTCTAATGTGCACTTTAATAAGTACAATAGACTATCAATGACTCTTGAGTTATCTTCTTAAGAGACACCTCACCTTTACAAAAAGGTAACTCATAATGTTTAGAGCCATTCCATTGAATACGACATATCTCCAAGAGACTCAATCATCGTATCAATTTTACTATCAATGAGAAAATCATAAATCAAAGACATAAATGACATGGTCATTTTTCGTGTCTCTTAGCGTATCTGCCTTCATCAACCTCATTGATTTAATATCACTGGCTAGAACAATTAGTTTGGTCACATGATGGATCATTTAGGAGCATTGAGCTTTTCATTTTGCTCTGTTCAGATTTTAATATCTAAATCTCCAAATAACCATTTAGGTCCATTAGATGTACTTCTAGCTTTCACAAAACCTTGATAGCACGTACCATCACCCTTAGACTCATTCTCACATCTAGAGAACACCCATCAAGTACACAAATATACTTACTAATTGTTCAAATCTACTAGTACTCTAGTGATTTGCACTCATGGTAGATCAATCTCTCTATTGATCACCACTTTCCACAAAAATTATTTCATGGAATCTCGTTTCCTTCGTTGGTTTATCCCTGATCCTTAATGATTTCATCTATTGACTCTTAAGTCCATTTAAGATAAATCAAGATCTTTAACAGAAACTTCCACAAAATACACTTTCCATCAATATATATTTCTAGTTTCTGCATAATATTTCTTGTGAATTTCAAGAAATTGATAGCACTTCAACATTGTGCATATCTAGTAAAGATACTGTTTAAGTATTACTTTTACTACATTCGCAATATGCCAACCCACACATTCGAAAGAACTTTTAGGATGGCTCTATGAGGAGCTTTATTTTTCTCCTTCTTGGGGTATCTTATTTAAAAGATCGCCGGCCAACTTAAAGGCTCCCCCACAATGCTTGATCATTTCTAGCAATTTCCTTCAATCACCAAATGACCTTGCAAATGTCTACATTGTGAATCACATTCCCCATAGGATTCTATGTATTCACATCATGGTCACAGATAACCTCATATGTTTTCTATGCATCACTTAAGTGGTTTCGTTAATATACAAACCCAACTTACTAAAAGTCCGTGTGTTCAATAATGAATCGAACACTAGATTCTTACCCATAAAATTTCTTTTAGGGATTGATCCTTTCAACAATCAAAACACCTTCATGTATTGATCTTTTATCGTGAAAGTCTCTCTTATTCCTTCAACTCCCTTGGAATTAGAGATAACTAAACTTTCCGATCTCAATTAATCGTTCTTCCTCGCATGACCAATACCACAACCGATGCAGTATCAATCAATCGAGGATTCGATTAACTCTCACTAGGGCGCAGTGTGAGTTTACCAACTCCACACAATGCCCATTTTAAAGCCAAGCTTCAGTACAACTGTACTTTACTTTCAGACAACTCAAATCAAACTTGAGTGTCTTTATGCTCGAAACACATTCAAGTCCATTGATCAACTCAAGTTTGAGTGCACTGCTCGACTTGATTTCGAGTTTACCCTTTTGGTTCGAGTTAAAGTCCTCCCGACTTGATCAACTTGATTCAAATCTCTCGTGGTCACTTTTCCACTTCAAGTACCTATCAAAATTCATATCGTCGTTGAATTTTTAGGTTTTCGTCTACCCCCCACATTGGGCTGGTTTTATTAAACATCCTCACACGTGTTAAGTTTATCAAAACCTCGTGTCTTGGGGTTTCTAGACCGAATGTCTCCTCATCTCAGAATTCTAAGGCTTTCCAACCAAAAATCTAGAGAATTGACCAACTGTCTTGGGATTCCCTATCTCATGATTCTTAGATTGTTCAACCATAAGTCAAGAGATTTGACCAAAAGTCTTGGGATTCCCATTCTCAGGATTCTTAGGCTTTCCAACCAAAAATCTAGAGAATTGACCAAATGTCTTGGGATTCCATATCTCATGATTCTTAGATTTTTCAACCATAAATCAAGAGATTTGACCAAAAGTCTCGGGATTCCCATTCTCAGGATTCTTAGTTTTCTCAACCAAATTCTTGAGATTTTCCCCTCAATTCTTTGATTACAAATAATCAAAGGTTTTTAGCATAGTTATGATAACTCATGCTTTAGGGTTTATATCATGGTTCACAAGAACCAATACCCTAGACATAGTCGTAAACTAATGTCTTCACGTTCACATTTATCAGGTCATACAAAATAACCAGAATATGTCGAACTTCGAGCCCATATGCTCTATCTGTGCAATCTAACAATTGTCACTCATGAGCCATATGCTCGTAAACGATCAATCAAGATAGCCAATCATCGGGAAAAGCCTTGTCAAACCTTTCATTGCATCAAAAGGGCATTTTCCCAAACAATTAATATAATCATAGCATATAAAAGCATAACACAATTTTAGACACATCATAGATCTAAAATTTCCATTTATACAGCTAAATCAAGTCCCTAAATGAACGGGAATACATCATGGATCAAATATCCCAATGTCATATCCTTCATTTATGCATGAATTTATTACACTCTTACCGAGAGATGTCATGTTTAAGTGCAAATGAAGTTTACCAATTTTTCGCATGCGATTCTCAGACCAAGCATATAAAAGTCATGAATCACTAGCAGCACATTTGCTCACAAATATGGTTTAAATCTTTAACCAATATGAGCAGCCCACATCACCAAATTATTATACCATGCAAAATAGGTATTTCAACATTTGATTAAATACTCTAACATTTCAAGGGCTTCGGAAATTAAACATGTCTCATAATTTCAAAACATATGTACTGCTTTCATGTAATTGAATAATAATGTCTGATCCCATATTCTAAACTCATGGCATTTTTTCCCCATAAATTTAATTTAATCTTTCATGCAAAGAATCAAATATGATTTCTTACCATATCAACATTTAATCTCATAAGCATGAATATCACGGAATTAGCATATTTCCATAATTATGCAATTTAATTTAACATACATGCTCAACTCAGTTTTCCACATAATCAAGTGATTAATGTAACCAAATCCATTCACTATCAAATTCGATAGCCTTAGTGTACTGGACATATATGTGCACATATTATTCACATAACACTCTTTGTAACAAAGTCTTGTTCACGCCCAGATTCACGCAAATGGTTATCAAATATAATCCAAGCAATATATGTATATAAAGCATATGCCATGATTCACTTTAATCAACGTGTATACGTACCATAGTTAGCACAACCGTGGTTACACTCTTGATTCATTCATGTTGCCAAGCAAATCCTGCTGTATCTCCATGCCTAGTTTCTCTTCCATAAGAGAGATACAACCGTGTATACTCGGATTCACCAATGCGTACATACAAAAGATTTCCATCATTAAATATATGTACAAATCTCAAACATCGTAGTATAATATTTTAAATAATTATACATAACAAATTGCTCAATATGATTTTGTTGTAAATAACCAAAACCATTGACATGCATAATTTCCATTGGCATGCATAATTTCCATTAGCATGCGTATCAATAACATGCATCCACCTCAATATTTCATGCATCTCAGTTTCCATAAATCAATGCATCCAATCTCCTATATATTCAGGCTTTCCAGTAAACTGTTTTGACGAAAACCATATGCAATTTTTCATGCCATGTCCGCGTGCAGCATATTTCGTTTGCAAATTTTTGGAATTAATATAATTCAACAAATATCATTCGTTTCAAGACTGTTGGACATATATTGATTATATCATACGGAAAATCAAATAACAAAATTGAACGAGCAATTAATATATGTAAGAATAATAATTTTTATTAATTATTCAAGCATATAATCGAAAAGCTTAAATTACAAATAATCAAAGCATAAATCATGTTTCAAGTAATCACAAAGTGATGGAGTCACGAGTAACACTCGCTGCCCTTGAAACGAATGAGTCCCATCGTGGACATCGTTCCCTAGGATAAAACCATCGAAGGTAACAATTAACACGTAAGAGTTACCTCGGATTCACGCAAGGCCCGAAGGACTATCACCTTGACAGAGCACCAAATGGAAACTTCGAGAAAGACAGAAAGAAGACTCAAGTTTAGAATATGGAGGGACTTGAGAAATGGTGTGTATTTTCTGATTGACTTAGAGGCTCTATTTATACTACTCTAAGAGACCCTAATCATGGAAACATGATATTCTGATTTTCTGTAATTAGAGAAGAATATTCTCCAATCACCAACTCACCAAATCCGAGACATTCCATGAATACTTGAATCATATCTGCGGGAAAAGGAAGAAATATTTGTACAAATATTCTTCGTCATAGTAAACATGGTAAACCGCATATTTATTTAAGACAAGATATCTCACAAAATATGGAAGTATTTTGTTCTTATCTCTTAAGAATTACACACAAGTAATTCTATATATACTATGCGGTTGGGCCTTCATAAGACTTCCATGCGATCCATACGCATTTTGGACAGTCCAGAGAAAATTACCTGGGCCAATTTTCGCCCATTTTTTTCCTCTTTCAAGAGTGAAATTAAAATATTCATATCTCATTCACCCTTGATCCGTTTTGAGAGTTTAAATAGTCGATTTTATAGTACTCGCGGAGGAGAACCCAAAAATGACATCCATTGACCCAAAATCCGTTCGGGTCCCACTCTAAACGAAGCCCAAAAAGTTGACGAATTTCAACCTTTTAACCATCATTTTCCAACAATATAAACTTAATTCAATTAGTATATAAATTTTATAATAATAATTAATTGTTAAAAGATATATCTCACATCAATTTCTTAAACACTAAATGACTTATATATAAGGTCTTGGGTCACCTTCACTTAGTGCCAATTTGTGTTAAGATGGAAGCCCAAGATACCTTGAAATTTAACATGGTATCAGAGCCCAGGTTGGGTTTATTGAGCCAATGTGTGGATCCCCTTTAATTTGGCCCGATGTGGGTCGTGGAGTGTTTCCATGTTGGAACGTGAGGGGGGCGTATTGAAAGATATAGCCCATATCGATTTCTTAAACACTAAATGACTTCCGTATAAGGTCTTGGTTCACCTCCACTTAGTTCCAATAGGATTTAAGATGGCTATTAAGCAGCAGTAAGAACACATTCTCCCCAAAAATTAACTGGCAGATTAGCTTGAATGCACAAGACACGCACCACATTTAGCAAATGGTGATGCTTACGTTCAACACATCCATTATGTTGTGGTGTATCAACCATAGATGTCTAAAAAATTATCCCAATTTCAGCAAAGTAGGATCGCAAAGGCAAAAATTCAGTGTCGTTGTCAGCCCAGACGTGCAGAACAGATCGGCTGAACTAGTACTTGACTAAAGCACAAAACTCCATAAATCTAGACACTACATCTGACTTAACTACTAACAAATAAACTCAAACAGCTCAGGAATAATCATTAACTATTGTTAAAAAATAAAATGCACCACTAGAAGACAATGTTCTTTAAGGACCCCAAACATCACAATGTATTAATTCAAATAATGAAGTAACATCACAATGTCTAGTCTATTTTGCCTTGTAACATACAGAGCAAGGAACATAAGTCTTATTTGTGCTAAAATCAATAGAAGAAATAGAAGACAACACCATAGAGGAAGGATGCCCAAGATGTTGATGCCATAAATCAGAAGAAGACATGGAAGCAACTGTCGGAAACGACTGTAGGATAGGAGGACGAACACGAGTATCCAACAGACGGAGCCAATAAACTCCCCCTTGCTGTTCACCCACGCCAATCACATTCCTCGTACTGATTTTCTGTAAAATGCAATAATTTCCAGTAAACAAATGTAAACAGTTTAATGCAGATAACAATCTAGAGCAAGATAATAAGTTGCAGCGCAAAACATGGTATCAGATCCCAAGTGGGTTTATTGGGCAAATGTGTGATCCCCTTTAATTTGGCCCGATGTAGGTCGTGGAGTGTTTCCACCTTGGCATGTGAGGGGGTGTATTGAAAGTAATATCCCAGATCGGTTTCTTAATTTTTAAAGACTAAATGACTTACATATAAGGTCTTGGGTCACCTCCATTTAGTGCCAATTGGTTTTAAGATGGAAGACCAAAATACCTTAAAATTTAACACTAATCAATTGGAAGATTTGATTTACTTTTTCTGGAATAGTGTGTGTATATATATATATATATATATATATATATATATATATAAAATCAATTACGTGTTTAGTATGATGCATGTCACCGTTCATCCACTTTACATGTACGATAAATGTTTATAAATGCAGTCATCCATAATTAACTGAAGTGAAAAAAACTGGAGAACATCAGGTCATCCAGTATATTACTGTTATTCCATCCACTATAGTAGTGTATTTTACTCAAGTGTATTTTTCTCTTAATTAGCGTCATTTCTATTTTGTTTAGAACGTTGTGTTCGTCTGTGTATGCATATCCAAATTCCAATGAAATTGTTTGCTTATTATTGAGTACAGTTGCAAGAAAATTGACACGATAAAAGTCGCCGGAATAATTGAGGAAAACCTAAACCCTTCTCAATCCAGATGTGGAAATTTTAATATTCTCCAGTTAGGCCCGAAGTAAAATCTATTTTCCTATCACACGACTCATTTCATCTCACACAAAATTTTAGTTCTCCAGTTAGGCCCGAAGGATTGGATCTTTGTATATGGATTAGGAAAATTATATTTTATAACACAGTCACGTGTTTTAAACTGCTTAACTATTAGTTATGTCATTTTATAATTAATATAATTAATGAGATGATTTAATGCTTGCTTTCATTTATTATCTTAATTATCAAAAAATTTGTAGGAGATATTTTGTGAATATCTTCTGCAATATTATTGTACCTTAGATAGAATCATTTTTTCTTTAATGACTCTGTAAATGCTGCCTATATATTGTACCATTGTACCATCAATGAAAATACACGTTCATATTTTACATGGTATCAAAGCCTAAATCTTGAGAAGCCTAAAAATTGTCCCTTACTCGTAAAAGATTGCCGCCACCGCTCTCACTTCTCCGTTCACCGCTGCCATGCCAGCCACCGCTCCAGCCGCCGAGAAGCTAGCGCCGCCACCACCGCCATTGCCGTCCAGCACGCACTGCCGGGTTCCATCGCCAGCCAGACGCTCTGCCGCAGCCAGACGATGCGGACGTTCTCTACCGAGCTCTCCGCTAGCTCCTACTCGGCGCCGATAGTTTGGCCTCTTCCAATTCTCGGCGTTATGCCGCGGTTTCTGCACCCTTGCCTCCCTCCGTACTACTTTCATCCCTCAGATCATACACCTTTGCTTATTTCCTCTACGATCTTGAAGGGTGATAATTATAATGATTGGAGTGTTGCCATTCGTCATGGTTTTAATTCTAGACATAAGCTTGGTTTGTTGGATGGTTCCATCACCAAGCCTTTACATGGTGAACCTTTTGTTGATATTTGGAGTATCGCTCAGACACTCGATCCATCTGTTCATTCTGCTGTTACTTATTATGACTCGGTTAAGGTGTGTTGGGATGATCTTCATTAACGTTACTCAGTTGGGAATGGCCCACGTATGTGTCAGATTCGTGCGAACATTTACAAATGTTGTCACAATGGTCAGGCTATCAATGCCAACTTTGGTCGCTCCAAGAAGTTGTGGAATGACCTGCTTGCTTACATGCATCCACATACTTGTAATTCATGTCCCGATACATCAATCGTTCAGGTTGAATGTGAGAAGGAAATGGTTCATCAATTTCTCATCAGTCTGGATGATGGTTATGCTACTCTTCGCTCATATATCCTTGCACCTTATATGTTGCCTTCGCTCGATAAGGTTTGCTCCCTTGTTCCTTGGGAAAAGCATCAGAAGACTGTCATCTCAGCCCGTGATTTTGTCACCTCGCCAAACACCATAGCCCTTGTTGCCCGTCATCAGGAGCAAACCTCCGCTCCAAAGTCCATAGCCGCCGCTTTGGGATCAACCCTAGCTATCGCCGTTGATCATCGAAGTCTCACCTGGACTCACTGTGGCCGAAAGGGTCATGATATTAATACTTGCTTCTGCATTATTGGTTATCCAAAATGGTTCACTGAGAATCATCCACCTGCATCAGGCCTAAAGGATGCCGCAAACCCCAAAACCCACGCCCCTTGGTGCGCCGTTTAACGGAGCTCTTCAGCCAGTGGTCGTCGCCACTCCACTTGCAGGTGCCACGGCTGCCACCGTTTTGGACTTCGATCGATCCGCCTTCGGCGCGATACTGTCCAAGGAGCAATGGATTACAGTTTTAAAAAAGTTCTCTAAGTTAAATACTTCTGAAAATCTGGCTGGTAAGATTACTTTACCTTGGATTCTTGATACCAGTGCATTATATCATATGACCGGTGACATGGATCTTCTCTATGATATTGAGCATGCTGCAAATGTTGATGTTGTCCTCTCTAATGGTTCTATTTCAACTGCTGTTGAACATGAAAAAAAATTTTTGGAGATATTTTTCGTGACTCATGTTATTTTTATTCCGGCATTACGATGCAATTTGCTATCGTTTGCCAAGTTAACTACTGCTTTAAAATGTCTAGTTTTGCTTACCAAAAAATTATGTATACTATAGGATATCAGCACGAGGACAATGATTGGCGCAGGTGAACAACGAGAAGGGGTTTATTAGTTGCGCAGATTGGGAGTTTCCAGGTCTACACGGTCGTTCTTGTCCGTTGCTGCTTCAGTGTCTTCATCTGCTTTATGGCATTAGCGTTTTGGGCATCCGTCCTCATTGGTGTTGTATTCTATCCTAGCCATTTCTTTACATAATAGTGATTTTAATAAAAAAAATCCCTTCTCGTTATGTCATCGTGCAAAGCAATCTAGAAATAGTTTTCCTGTTAGTTCTACTAAGGCTAGTAATTTGTTTGAACTTATTCATTATGATGTTTGGGGGCCTTATGGTTCACCCTCTTCTAGTGGAGCATTTTTATTTTTGACCATAGTTGATGATTTTTACCGAGCTGTTTAGATTTATTCATTAGTTTCTAAGTCTCAAGTACCATTTAAGATGAAGGAGTTCTTAGCGTTTGTTCAGACATAGTTCCGCCGTTCCATTCAACGGGTTCGGGTAGACAATGGAACCGAATTTCTGCTTCTCAGATCATTTTTCCTGGAGAAAGGTGTTCGTTTTGAGACCTCCACAATCTACACACCTCAGTAAAATGGGCGTGTGGAACGGAAACACAGACATATTCTTAATGTTGTTCGTGCTCTTCGTTTCCAAACTCATTTGCCTATCGACTCTTGGAAAGAACGCATTCTTATAGCGGCTTACCTCATCAATCTCACACCAACACTAGTGTTAGATGGCTGAACATCTCATCACTTCCTGTACGGCCGCGAACCAGATTGCAGCCATCTCCATACGTTCGATTCGTTGTGCTTTTCCTCTCAGCTTCCACGATCGCGTGATAAGTTTGCATCCAGAAGTTAAAAGTGCATCTTTCCTGGCTATCCTGTTGACAAGAAAACTTGGCGTGTTTACAACTAGGAGTCTCGAACAGTGTTTGACAGCTGTGACGTGATATTTATGAAGATCGTTTCACTTTTGCACCTATTTCTGCGAAGTTGCCGCCAGCTGATCCCCTATCATCTCCGTCACCTGTCGTATTTGATGACTCCGTTCCTGAGCCGTCTGACCCAGTGGAGCCGCCCAGTTCTGATCCGACGCACCCAGCTCATCCCGAGCTCCAGCCGCTCGCCACAGAGTCACGTTGGTCATCGCCAGCAGGTGCCTCGAGGTTGTCCATGACTGCGCCGCCAGAGCCCGACTTGCGGCAGTCCGTGGCCACTCGGCCAGACCTGTGGCCATCCGTGATTGGTCCACGACCAGCTCATCCCAAGCTCCAGCCACGGCTATCCGTGATCGCTCAGTAGCCAGCTCCTCCAGAGCTCCAACCACGACCGACCGTGGTCGCTCAGCCAGTGCTCCCCATTGCATGGCCGTCTCCTGCCAAGCTCAGCCACCCGGCACCGCCTCACCACTGGCAACTTCATCCGCCGTCCGTCCTCCCAACACCCATCTTCGTCAGCCTCCACTTAAACTAAGAGATTACATCTGCATTGCTACTCGCTCCATAAAACCCCCCTCTGTTGATCTTGCATCATCTAATTCATTGTCCTCAGGTACGTGTTATCCTATTGGTGATTATGTTTCTTGTAATAATTTTCGATTTTGCATTCTAGACTTTTGGCTGCAGTGACAAATGTTGCTGATCCGGTTACTTTTTCTGATGCTTATCGCCATGATCATTGGCGTGTGGCTATGTCCGATGAGATTGATGCACTTAAGCGGAATAATACATGTGTTCTTCCTCCTCTTCCTCCTGGCAAGAAGGCTAATGGTTGCAAGTGGTTTATCGGACTAAGTTTGAGTCTGATGGTTCTATTGAGCGATACAAGCCTCGTTTGGTTGTACTTGGTAGTCGTCAAATTGAGGGGGTTGACTTTACTGAGACGTTTGGTTGTACTTGGCTCACTATCGGTGCTAAAAATGTCAAAGGCACCGGTATGTCAGTGATATCGGTGTTAAAAAACCAAAATTCAGCACCGGTTCATAAAAAATTGGTGCCTATGTACTGAATACCGGTGCTACAAAACTAAAATTCAGCACTGGTACACAAAAAATGGGTGCCTATGCACTGAATACCGGTGCTACAAAACAAAAATTTAGCACCGGTAACAAAATTTTGGGCTGCAATTTTTCAATAATTTATATTTCAATAATAATCTTGACTTTCGAGACCCTTCCGTTCACCCATACATTTCCAAATTGCAGAGTTACAATTTCATTTCGAGAACCTTTCATATATTATTGAATTGCATTTTAGTTCTGCCAATTTCGTGATTCAACGACTCCAACTTTCTTGGAGGGACCTAAGTGCAAAAAGTAAAAACTGTACTCGTAACTCCAAACTGAAATCTATTCGAACGTGATCCTACCCTATACACCCCCATTGTATTTTCCATGCATGTAAGGTAATATTTATAAAAAATTGAGTACGAGAATATATCTATAATCTTTTCTGATTTCACTTTGTAACTTCCATGTAATCAACCATAAGTTACTCTAGAAGATATACTATCGTTTTTCAATAATTCACCAAAAAAATCATTTATTTTATATATTTTATAGTTAGGCAATAATAACAAAAATCATATATTTTGGCGCAATGGGTAATGGGGAAACACAGTCTTGGGCCACATTGTAATTTTCCTAGAGTTCATAAAAGTAATCAATATTGAATTTTGAGACCCTTCCATTCATCCATACATACCCAAATTGCAGAGTTGCAATAATATATTATTAAATTGCATTTTGGTTTCGCCAATTTCATGATTCGACGACTTCAACTTTCTTGGAGGGACCTAAGTGTAAAAAGTAAAAACTTTACTTGTAACTCCAAATTGAAATCCGCTTGAACGTGATGCTACCCTATGTATCCTCATTGTATTTTCCAATTCCGTAACAAAATATTTATCAACAATCGGGCACAAGAACATATCCATAATCCTTTTTGATTTCCCTTTTTATCTTCCAAGTAATCAACTCCAGATTGCTATAGAACATGTAGTAGTGGCTTTTCAAAAAGTCATCAAAAAAATTTTATTTTCTATTTCTATATTTATGTAAGAATAACAAAATTCATATATTTTGGACAGAAGGATAATGTTGTAACAAAATTTTGAGCCATAGCGTAATTTTCCAAAAATATGTTAGAGGCTCTTCTATCCACCCATTGTATATTTAGGCACCGGTATAAGCATTTTGGGCACCGATATTTGTACCAGTGCTTAACACTTAGAAAAAATTTCCAAAGTTTGCTCTCGGGTTCAATTTTTTTCAAAAGAAACCATTCAAAGCAGCCCTAAGCAAATGCGTTTCGATTTCTTAGGCACCAGTATGAGCATTTTGGGCACTGGCACCGGTGCTCAACAATTAAAAAAAAGTCCCAACTTTATTTCATCTGAACCGTTGATTTCTTTTGTTGATTGAATCTCAGCTGTTAAAAATTTGCATATATATACTACCCCTGAAACCCCTAAGTCTACCCACCCTTATTTCCCTCTCATTATCTCCTCTACCTCCTCACCATCTTCTCCCTCCTCCTTCATCACCTCTCTTTCTGCCACTGCCGCTTCGATGCCTCCGCCGATGCCTCCCCGACTCCATCTCCCAGCCCAGCTCTGACTCCATCTCCCAGCCCAGCTCTGACTCCATCTCCCTGACTCCTCTGCTTTGACACCGCTTTGACACCTCCCCGACTCCATCTCCTGGACCAGCTCCGACTCCATTTCCGCGTGGTACTCTGGTTACCGGTCGGAGTTGTGAGCTGCACCAAAATTTCTAGTTCAGCTCAGATCTGACCTCACTTTTGGTTCTTTGATGTTATCTAGGGTTTCTAAACAATTAGGTTCTAGTTTTTATGATGATTGATAATATGTAATGAAGTGTTATGTATTGAGAGTTGTTGTGTATTTTCAATTATATATAATGAAGTTTTGGGTTGTGCTATGAAATTCCCAGTTTTTTACATGAGCTTCAGTTTTTTTGTGTTTTATTCGTTATGGGTTTCATATTCCGGCCAGTGAGTGTATTCTCACTAGCCGTATTTTTTTAAAAACAATCACCTATTTACTAGCACCGGTATTTCATGCATAGGCACCGGTAAATGGTACCGATGCTAGACCAGATTCTAGCACCGATACGATTTACCGGTGCCTATGACACTACATATTTTACACCGGGTCACTAAGGCACCGGTATGAAAATTCTCAAAATACCGGTGCCCATGGGGGTTCTCCCAGTAGTGGTTGCTGCTGCTATTTGTGGTTGGGATCTTCATGAGATGGATGTTCACAATGCATTTTTGCATAGAGATCTTAAGGAGGAGGTGTACATGCGTCCGCCTCCTAGTTATACACTTCTGGCGCCTGGGTTGATTGCAAGCTTCACAAATGTCTTTACGTTCTGCGATAGGCTCTGCAAAATTGGTTTGCTAAACTTGTTGTTGCTCTTCGCCTCTTTGGGTTTGTTCAGAATAAGGCGGATTACTCTTTGTTTTCTAACTTGAAGGATGGTGTTTGTCTTCATGTATTTGTTTATGTTGATGATCTTATCATTGCTGGTTTCTCTCCTAAGATGATGTCCAAGTTCAAGAAGTATTTGTGCTCTTGTTTTCATATAAAGAATCTTGATGCCCTGAAATATTTCTTAGGCATTGAGATAGCTTGTCGGCCTGATGGGATGTTTCTATCTCAGCAGAAATATGCCTTGGATATTTTGTCTGATATTGAATTATTGACAGCTAAACCCATAGATTTTCCCATGGAACAACAGCACAATTTGGCCTGAGATAATGGTCCTTTGTTTGACGATTCTACGCAGTATCGCAGACTAGTTGGGAAGCTCATTATCTCACCATCACTTGTCCCGAGCTTAGCTATTCAGACCATACCTTGGCCCAGTTCATGGATAAACCGCGTTTGGCACATTGGCATGCTGCTTTGCGAGTTCTCCATTATTTAAAGAGTCATCCTGGTCAAGGTTTTTTCTATCGGCTAAGAGTTCTCTTTAGCTTACAACATTTTGTGATTCAAATTGGCCAGCTTGCCCAATTACTAGGAGATCTTTGACTGGATATTTTGTGATGATTGGTAAATCTCTGGTTTCTTGGGAAACGAAGAAACAACCCACTGTTTCTCGTTCTTCGACTGAAGCAGAATATCGGGCTATAGCAGTCGCATGTTGTGAATTGTTCTGGCTTATGTCATTTCTTCGTTCATTGGGAGTGACGCATCCTACTCCGATGCGTTTGTACTGTGATAGTCATACTGCTCTTCATATTGCAGCCAATCCAATTTTTCATGAGAGGACGAAGCATATTGAGATTGACTGTCATTTTGTTCGTGATTTAATTTAGCCTGGTGATGCGGTTACTTATCATATTCGTAATGCTAATCAGCCAGCAGATTTATTTACAAAGGCACTTGGACGATGGACATTTCAGACTTTGCTTGGCAAGTTGGACATTCGAGATCCGCATGCTCCAACTTGAGGAGGAGTGTAGGAGATATTTTGTGAATATCTTCTGTAGTATTATTGTACCTTAGATATAATTATTTTCCTTTAATGACTCTGTAAATGTTGTATATATATTGTACTCATGTACCATCAATGAAAATACACGTTCATATTTTACAAAGTTAAAATATGTTTTATAAATATAAATAATTATAACCCGACTTTAATAGTTAAAAATAAAGTTTGGTAGTATAATTTATCTAAATGTTAGGCCGTTTAAGAATAGACACTGTCATTTTGTAGATGCATGTATGTCTTCGGCATTTAAAAAGTGCGCTTTCGTGTTTTGAGAAGTAAACTTGACTTGGTACAATTTAGTTATAACTTACAAGCGTGATCATTTTCTTCGTTCTCTTATATTCGAACCGTAGGATAAAAAAAAGGAAGTGACTCCTAAAAAAGAGTGAGATGAGGTAATTCGACATTACAAAGATGATAGCCAAAGCTCGATAATATAATCAGATAGAAGTTTCTGTTCAGTTTCTTATCTTAACGTGCCATCCGTCCATAATTCTTTAATACGGAGTAAAAGATCTAGATTAAAAAAAAAACCACATCGTGACTTTTCTTATGGAAGCCATTTCTCAATTTCTCAAACTATAATAATACGTATTATACACCATTTTCTCGTGAGATGGATGTAGTATTGTACAACTAGGGCTTTGAATAGGAATAATAAATGATGCCATTTAGCCACCTTTGAAATTTCAACACATACACTACCTTAGCATCCGCTATAAATAGACACCTTCAGCATGAACAAATCATGAATCCAATATCCGTAAACAAGCAAAAATCATCAAAAATGAGACCCTTCAATCTCTCCTTAACTCTTGCTTTCATCTCCTACATAGCCCTTGCTTCTTACATTAATCCCACATTAGCCCAAAACTCCCCCCAAGACTTCGTCGACGCCCACAACCAAGCCCGGGCAGCAGTCGGAGCCGGGCTCCCGCCGATGACATGGGACCAGAATCTCCAAACCTATGCTCAAAACTACGCGAATCGAGTTCGCAATGCTAACACGTGCAACAACTTGGTGCATTCTGGAGGCCCTTACAGTGAAAACCTGGCGGCCGGTTTCCCGGACATGACCGGGCGGCAGGCGGTGGCCATGTGGGTCGGGGAGAAGGTCGATTACAACTACGGGACGAACTCGTGCGCCCCCGGAAAAGTTTGCGGACACTACACTCAGGTTGTGTGGAGGAACTCGGTTCGTTTGGGGTGCGCTAGGGTTCATTGTGCCAATGGTTGGTCTTACGTTATTTGTAGCTATGATCCCCGGGGTAACATTATTGGTCAACGCCCGTACTAAGATATGGTTGGTTGATCCTGATAATTATGAACCCTAATAATAAGGCTTATATGGCTATGTATGTGCCTTGAAGACTTGAAGTTGAGGGCTTTTTTTCCTTTGTATAAGTAATAAGACAATCCAATCGGAGGTCTAAATAACGGTTTTCCCTTTGTGAATTTAAAGGGCTTATGATGTAAGATATTGGCAATCAATGAAGATATTTATTACTTGTGACTGAAGAGCTTTTACTTGCAAAATTGAGATTATTACTATTATAGAGTATGTTGAATTTTGAAATGTATCATTAATCATATACATACAATTAAAAATAAATATTTTGAAAATACATATTTAAATGAATTTAATACTAAGCAACATGATAATATTTTCATCTTTACATAGATTAATAAAATTTATAGTTTTAATTAATTAATGTTGACTATATAAATAGCATAATTGCGCACAATTTAAATCGGTACGGAGGAAGTGGTAGTTTAAAAAATTTTGCAAGGGTTTTAATCTACGGAAAAAAAATTCTATGATTTTGGTGTGGAAGTTTAATTATTTTGTACCATTTGTATCCTTTAGTCAGAAAGTTAATCGCTTGAACGCTCACGTAGGTGCAAATGTAAAAGTTTAGTTCTAGTAGAGAAAATGCTAAGTTATTTTGTATTGATTCATATCAGATTAGTTTAGAGTAAAATAATTGTTACAGCTACGAGCTAGCCAAATAATATAGATTACAGTATAAAAATTAAGGCATACTATATATGAAAGGTTTATAATATGAGTCCATCTTTCGAAAGACGATTTTTCCATAACTTATAAAAAGACCAATGTTTAAATTCTAAATTAGAATAAATCAAGATAAAATTTTTGGGTTGAATTAATCGGGTCATAAACCTATAACTACTGCCACGTTGCATGATAAATTTTTAATATTGCAACTATAACTTTTTACCTTTCTATAATTCTAATTCAACCCCGTCTTTCCATATGTCTATGGAAAGATGGTCTTTCCCAAGACTTTGATTTATAATATATGATGCCTATTCAAATAGGCAAAGTCTTGGGAAAGATGGTCTTTCCATAGGCTTATGGAAAGATGAGGTATAATTAAAATAATAAAAGGTGAAAGGTCTTAGTTGCAATATTAAACTTTTAGTATGCAACATGTAGTAGTTATAAAATTTATAACCCGGTTCATGCAACCCAAAAATTTTATCTTCATTTCTTCTAATTTACACTTTAAATCTTGGTCTTTCCATAACTTATGGAAAGACTGTCTTTCAAGAGACGGACTCATTCAAATAATATAGATTAAATTTTATGATAGTTAACTTTGTTTTTCGCCCCTCAAATAAAGATCAACACAAATTAAATGATGATGCATAGTGTAATATTAGAAATTAAGTCAAAAGCGTAAGGAGAAATTCTGGAAAAGTAATGGAGATGAAATAAGTTTGAAAAGTAAAAAAGAAACATGATATGTGTATGAAGAATTAAATGTCCTATTCAACGGTTGACCAAGAAATTTAATTTACCTGACCGTTGTCTGCTTCACGTGATAATAGAAGGAGAAATTGATCGTCCAGTGAAATTTTACCATGGGCACCGAATAAGAATGATCGTCTGGTTTAATTAGAGTTTTAATTTTATTTCAAAATAAATATTTTTGTATCTTTTAAGAAAAAGTCTTGAAAATCCGCATTTCCATAGGTTCATGGAAAGATAGTTTTTCCAAGACTTTACAGAAATACGAGATTTTATTAGAATAATAAAAAGATAAAAGATTTTAGTTGCAATATTAAAAATTTATTGTATAGCGTGCCGTAGTTATAAAATTTATGATCCTACTAATGCAACCCAAAATTTTTATCTTCATTTTTTCTAATTTACAGTTCATACGTTAGTGTTTCCATGACATAATGAAAGACGACGGACTCATCTTTTAAATAGTAGTAAAAACGGAAATTTATTTGAAGACAAAAAGAAATCTCATTTTAGATTTTAAGATTTTTTTTGTTAAATTGAAACGTTTAATTTTATATATTTTATTTAAAATTTATAAGTGCTTTTTTTGTTTATGCATGTATATGTCAATTTTTAATCAATTATGTTGAAAAAGTTTTCTGTTGGACCGACTAACTATTAGATCAATAATGAATAACATCATTTCAATAGTTTTTATGGTCAAATTATATTTATTTATACAATGTGATATATTTTCAAAAAAAAATAAATTATATATAGGAATCTCATTGCAATAAATGACTCCGTCTATTGAATAATCAAATTGTTAAGGAATTGGAATTAGAATTCTATTCTTACCATTATTGTAGATGTAATTGTATTCCATTACCTTTTCCTAGCTTGTATAGGTATCATGTACTACTATATAATGTATCCTGAATTCATGAATACAAACACACATTATTACCCTTATTTTTACATGGTATCAGAGCCTAAAATCCTGAAACCTTAAATAGAAAATTTTACGTTGCATTAAATTTTCTGATCACGCGCCACCGCAGTCGCCGCCACGCTTCGCAGTCCGCCGCTGTTGCGGTTGCCGCTGCCACGCGCTATCCGTCGCCGCTACCACGCGCTATCCCTCGCTGCCACCCGCCTTCCGCCGTCCGACGTCTGCCGGTCGCCGTCTGTCATCACACACCGCTGCTTGTTTGCACCAGTGTGTTCTGTAGATCTGATTTGTACCTGATTTTACAACATGTCTGGTTCTGAAAAATAGACTAGTTTTGATGCTCCTGAGGCTTCGAAGCTTCAGGATATAAGTGGTTATGATGTGATTGCAGCTTTACTTCAGCAGCTGTAGTTACAATTTGGCCATCGGACTACTTTATCGATTGGTCGTATGTTGACTGATCCTTACTTTATTGGTTCTGGCGATGGTCCAGGTTTACAACTCATACCGACCATGCTGAAAGGTCAAGAAAATTACATTGAATGGTCCGATGCGATTTGTCGCACATTCCTTGCCAAGCACAAGATTGGGTTCATTGATGGATCCATTACCAAACCCCAGGATGATCATCCTGATGCTGCTGATTGGCTTGGGGTTAATGCTACTCTTGTCTGCTGGATCTTACAAACCCTGGATCCGGTATTGAGATCTTCTATAAGTTCGTTTTCCACAGTTAAGGATCTATAGGATGACCTGAATGCACGATTTATTCTCACTGATGGTATGAAGCTTTTGCAGACGCAAGAAGCCATTCAAAGTTGCAGGCAAAACGGTCAGCCCATCGACATCTACTTTGCCAAACTGAAGAAGTCATTTGCAGATTATCACTGCATGCGACCTCCCCTGGTTTGTACCTGTGAAGATTGCAAGGCATTCTGCCTGTGCAATCTTGCTGCGAAAGTCTTCCAAGAGAGAGAGAAGGATTTGATCTACCAATTCATCTCTGGCCTCGACGAAGGTTTTCACACCTTGCGATCACACATCATGAGCATTGATCCAATGCCATCTGTCATGAAAGTGTATGCCCTTATTGCTCAGGAGGAGAATAATAGAGCTGTCATTCGAGCTCGTGATCCTTTTCTAACTTCATGGCGTATGCTGCCCGATGTTCACCACCTACAAGTTCTTCACCAGTTGTTCTTTCTACAGCCGACCGCAAGAATCTTGTTTATACCCATTGTCGTTGCAAGGGTCATGATAAAGATACTTGTTTCCAGTTACATGGTGTACCAGATTGGTTCAAGAAAAGCAAGAAATTAGCACCACATTCCCGGCCGCCAGTAACCGCCGCCGGTCCCGAAGGCGCAGCTGATCTCCCGCTCCCGCCGCCGTTTGCTGGAGCAGCCACGTTGCCACCTAGTCTGGTGGTGGCGGCTTCTTCCGACAGTGTCCCTGCACGCTTCGATTTTAGCCCTGCTCTTTCCGATGACCAATGGAGCTCGACCATGCATTTGTTTAATCAGTTAATTCTCTTACTGTCAATAAGTCTGGTAAGCTTACTTTACCATGGATACTTGATTCAGGAGCCTCATATCACATGACTGGTGACAAATGTTCTCTTACTGATCTTACTACTACTATTGATTCTGTGAATGTTGTTCTGCCTGATGGCTCGGTATCAGTACGAGGAAAGTGATTGGCGTGGGTGAATAGAAGGGGGGGTGTTTTGGTTTCATCTGCTGGATGCTCGTGGTCACCGTCCTGTACTGCAGTCTCTTCCTACAGTTGCTTCAGTATCTTCGTCTGACTTATGTCATCAGTATTTTGGTCTTCCATCCTCCACGGTGTTGTCTTCTATTTCTTCTGGCATTAATAAACATTCTGTACCTTGCTCTATATGTTATAGAGAAAAACAGACTAAACATAGTTTTCAGTTGAGTTCTACAAATGCTACTGTATTGTTTCAATTAATTCATTGTGATGTTTGGGGACCTTATAGGACACCATCTTCTAGTGGTGCATTTTATTTTTTGACCATAGTAGATGATTACTCCCGAGCTGTTTGGGTTTATTTGTTAGTAGCTAAATCTGAAGTAGCTTCTAGATTTTTAGAATTTAGTGCCTTAGTGAAGAACCAGTGGGGCCGAACAATTCAACAAGTTCGGGCTGATAACGGCACTGAATTTTTGCCTCTGCGATCTCACTTTACTGCATCTTGGATCATCTTTGAGACATCGATGGTGGATACTCCACAACAGAATGGTCGAGTTGAAAGAAAGCATCGTCATTTACTCAATGTGGCGTGTGCTTTACAGTTCCAAGCCAGTATTCCTATCGAATTTTGGGGAGAATGTGTTCTTACTGCTGCATACCTGATCAACCAAACACCGACTCAGCATCTCAACGATCGTACTCCCTTTGAGTTGCTCTATGGGCAAGCTCCAAATTATTCATCATTAAGAGTTTTTGGATGCTTGTGTTTTGATGCTCATGTTCCCAGATATCGTGACAAGTTTGCACCTCGAAGTCGGTGGTGTCTGTTCCTTGGTTATCCTACCGGAAAGAAAGGCTATCGCCTTTTTGACTTGAAATCCCTAGTGATCTTTAACAGTCGGGATGCTGATTTCTTTGAAGACAAGTTCCCGTACTCTGCAACTCCGACACCTACTTTATTCGATGAACCCGGCGGCACCACCACATCACCGTCGGCTTCCTCCTCCTTCTTGCTGGAGACGCACGGAATTCCAATTCCGCCTTCAACTGCTGAGCCAAAGCTACCGGTCGACGTTGGCCTTCCACCGGTCGACGTTGGCCTTCCACCGGTCGACGTTGGCCTTCCGCAGGTCTCCGTCGGCCAAGCTCCACCGGTTAACGCCGGCCAGTTAATGCCGGTCAATGACAGTCAATACCGGTTAACGCCAGCCATTTACCGCCAGTAGTCACCGGCCAGTAACCGTCGGTCACCACCGGCCAATTACCGCCGGCATCCTTCGGCCATTCTTTACCGCCTGACGCCGGTACCTCCATGTCGGCTGCCGCCAGCCTACCTTCACCGTCCACTGCCGATAACTCTCCACCAGTCACCATCGATGCAACATCCTTGGTATCTGGTTTACCGGCTTCTCTGGTACCGGATAGTTCCGCTGTTGAGTTGCCATATACCAGACAGAGTGTTCGATCTCGTCGTCCGCCATCGTATTTGGCAGATTACGATTGTGATGATTATGTTTGTAATGGTAAGTAAGATAGAACGAAAACGTGTCCAACAGTACAACAAACGAGACGGGGCCCTAGCCCCTCTCAACTACAAAATGCAGAACCTGATTGGTTCCGTGACTATGATAGTCATAAACTAATAAATGAGACCGCTAGTACACATGAATCACCGGACTAGGCAGCAACCCTAACTAGCTGTAGGGGAAAGCACCGGTATCGTCTCCTCGTCACGCCTGGAGGCGTAGCAGCAGAGTGAGGATCCACAATCCTTTCCTGCCCGAGTATGAGACCAAAAATGCTAACCCGAGAATGACATGCTAGAGGAGAACCCCGTTGGGGCTATTTACCACGTTGTCGCATGCTTTCCCGCACCAGAATAAATTTTCCTCGAAATCCCTTCGTATTTTACTCTCGGAAAGAAATTAATTTCGGCCCAATTCCTGAATTGGCCCAATTCCTGTGCAAAGGCTGATTACAAAAACCCACCCTATAACTCCAAATCGGCCCTCCTTAAAACTCCTAATCGGCCCATCAACATTTCTTCCCCCTTTGTTTCCTATTTCCACACTCCTGAATTGGCCCAGCATATGGTCCAATTTTATCTCTTCATGATCCAAAATTGGCCTAGCAAATGAGCCTGGTATATCTCCCTGCTGAGTGTTCCCTTAGCCCAGAATTTGGTTCCTCTAGTGCTTGTTAATTCAGCCCTAAAATCCGAACTCCATTTATCTTGCTTTTCAGCCCAAGCGCTTCTTTTTGTTTTCATCTCCAGCTCCCAGAATTCCCGTGTTTGTCTCCTTTTCCCACCTCAAATCAGCCCAGGGAAGTGATAGGCTCAAGATGTCTTTTTCGGCTCAGAAAAGCTGTAGAGAAACGCTGTAGAGGTTGTTATGAAATAAATCTCCTTATTACCCCAATTTGGGTTGAAAGAATTTTTCAGCCCAGTTCTCCAGATTTCCACGTCATGTTCCAGAACTCCAAAAGCAGGGAAGGATTTTTACTCTTTTATCACCGAGATCAACCTCCAAGAAATCAGTCTATGTGGCACTTGAATTCGGCCCACTACATGAGTCCTCCATTCAGCTACCAATAGAACCCCATATCAGCTCTCAATCCTCCAACCAATTCGCCCCATTTTATTTTGAAAGAGTACAAGCTCCTCAGAGAACTGCATTGTATCCCATTCCAGTCCAAAGTTCCATGTTACTGTTTAGCAAGAATCTTCTTCAATCCATCTCATACCAGCCGAATGCAGAGGCAAACAAAATAGAGCATTCCAAACGGGCATGGCCATGGAGAATACCCGTAGCATCCCCATTCTGATACTCATCTCCGTCTCTTATGTGCAGTTTTCCTTCCCCCGTTCCACAGCCTTCGGGAGCTTCGTGTATAATCGGACGCTGCGAACTCCGTGAACTGCACCTCTTGTAAAACTTCTGCTGCAACAACCACTCATGTTGGACCCCCTCCTTTTCGGCATTGTCTGAAGCTCGGAATTGCAGCTGGGGGCTCCAGGTTTACCTTAGTACCATAGTTCCCGCTCAGAAAACTCCTCAGAGTCCGGTTTCCGGCATGTCGGATACGACGGAGGTGAGGAAAGTGACTGAGAGAAACTCATCTTCCACCGAAATCAGCCCATGTAACAAGTCCTCCCCCAAGCATCAACAGCAATACTCTACCTCTCTCATAGAGCATGCAAACAAACCGGCCCGGAGGTTCTGGAAAGGGACTATCCTCCGTCGGAATCGGTTATGCTTGGATGAAACTAGCCTCCGCCCAATTAGCCTCAAAGTCTTGAAGCAGTTATGCTTGGAAGAAAAATTCCCATTTCAGCTCGGTGATCCCTTAGCATTTTCCATCTTCATAATCCTCCCCAGTTCCTCCCGTTCAAGGTGAAACCGAGTCACACAAGACAAGCAACAGATTCCACACTGCAAGAGCCATGCTGAATCGATCCCGAAACCCAAAATACGATGCAATATTATTACACTCAGTCGACCAATTATTCTCCCTTTATCATGTAACACCGAGGCACTGGACGTGGCAGTCTGTACTACCCTCCCCACTATTGGTCAGTGGGAAACCATGACCGGATTTGAGGTTACCGTACACCACCGGTGGAGTATACAGGCCGGAATTTATGTTCGATAGTCCCACCGGCGTGACACTAAAGTTGGGCGATTTACCGCTCGCCCCGCGTGGCAGTCTGTACTGCTATCCCTACTATTGGTCAGTAGGCAACCGTCACCGGATTTGATGTTACTGCAGACCACCGGAAAGGCCTCAGGCCGGAATTTATAATTCGATAGCACCACCGGCTTGGCACTAAAGTGAAACACTTGACCGCGTGAATCTGCGTAACTGTCTGAACAGTCGTTCCCACTTTTGGTAAGTAGGCAACCCTAATCGGATTTGCAAGAGCAGTGCACCACCGGTGGGGTACATTGGCCAGAAAATTTACGATAGCGCCTTCGGCTTGGCACTAAAGAGAAGTGGCTTAACCGCGCACTTTCCCGCGTGACAGTTTGAACTGCCATCCCCACTTTGAGCCAGCGGGCAGCTTCCCAGTAATTTAGTTAGGAAACCGGGGGTCCTGGATGCCGGTGGTTGCGCACGATTCCGCCAGGGAATATCCTGTATAGTATGGTATATAACTGGGTAAAAATTTGATGCAGAATTTCCTCCCTGAGTTGCTGATGACCATTTTTAACCAAGCTGTTTCTGGCCTTCCAAATATAGTATATCGTAGTAAGCATTGCCAGGATGCCAATCTTTGCCGTATTCTTGTCACCGTGGGCTTCACGGATGATCCATCTCGAGGCCCCCTGATGGTATAGCATCGTCTACTGAAGCCCATCCATTTCTTTACCGCATCCCAAATATACCTGGAGAAACTGCAGGTGAAGAATAAGTGCGCAGCATTCTCCTGTGTGCTCCGGCAGAGGGGGCATCATGTTTCCCCAGTATAATTTCTCAACCTATCCCTATTCGGCAACCGATTCCTTACCGCTCTCCATGCGGTGAAAGAGTATTTCGGAGGGTAACAATCCTTCCAAAACAGCCTATAAATGCGCTGGACAGGTAGTTTTTCGGAGAGAGATTCATATACCCTGGTTGAGTCGAGTCCCTTTGCTGATGTCCAGCTAGAGAGCTGAGCAACAGCTTGGCTTCTTCCTCCCAAGGAGATGAGAATATTGTCCCTGATTTTCAACAGATGCATGATGAGAGCCGAAGAGTTGTGCTTGGAGGGTACCCAGTCCCATATGTTTGCTCCTTTTAAGTAGAAGGAATGAACCCACCGAACCTAGAGGGAGTCCTTCTTGATATGGAAATTCCAGACTTGCTTAAAGAGGAGTGCATCATTCCATATCCTGATATCTTTAAGGCCCAGCCCCCTGCTCCACAGTTTTGCAGACCTTCTCCCATGCTACCGGACAGGACTTTCCCCCCCATAAGAATCTCCTGCAGATAGAAGTGAAGTGGCTGATAACATTTACTGGTAGTGGTATTTGTTGGATCCAGAACCCAATGACTCCTCGGATGATAGACCAAATGAGCTCTAACCGGCCAGCATATGACAACGTATGCCCCTTCCATGATGATATATACTTGTTCACGGTTTCCGTAAGTGGCCCGAACTGAGAAACTTTTAGCTTTTGTGAGTCCAATGGCACGCCCAAATATTGGACTGGTAGCTGGGCGTAGGGGATACCAGTAAAGCTGAGGTCTTCCTGAATTCCCACCCCGTAGAGTGATGATTTGGCTGCATTTATGGTCAGACCTGAAGTGGCTTCAAAGTCGTTCAAGGTTTGCATAAGTATGGTCACTGAGGATTGGTTACCCTTGGAGAAGAGCATAATATCGTCTGCGAAGGCCAGGTGAGAGATCCTTTGTGGTTCACATCTCGGATGGTACCCGAACCTGGGAGTGGCCGTCCCGCTCCTTAGTAGTCTGGAGAGGTATTCGACACAGATCACAAAAAGCATTGGTGATATGGGATCCCCCTGCCAGAGTCCTCTTCCTCCCTGAAAAAACCCGTGGAGGGCCCCATTGATTTTTACCGAGTAAGCTGGAGTCGAAACACATTCCATTATCCATTGGACGAACCTATTTGGAAAGCCCAATCCGTTCAACACTTCTTTTAGAAAGTCCCACGATACCGTGTCGAACGCTTTCCGGATATCAATCATGATCATACATCTCGTTGAATTTTTCTGTCTAGCCTCAATAGTTCCTCTGCGAGCATGATATTGTCAGTGATAGAGTGACCTTCCACAAAGGCCGCCTGCGCTTCGTCAATGATGTAAGGAAGGACAGAGGCCAGTCTTGTGGCGATGATTTTCGAGATTATTTTGTAGGAAACATTGCAGCAAGAGATTGGCCGGAAATCACTCACACTCAGGTTGTCGGCCTTCTTAGGAATCAGCGAAATCGATGTGTGGTTTAATTGCTTTAATAATTTCCCATCTGTGAAGAAGTCCAAAACTGCCGCATTAACATCTTCGCCCACAGTGTTCCAATGATGTTTGAAGAAAGCTGGCGTAAATCCATCCGGGCCCGGTGCCTTATCGTCCTCCATTGAGAAAAGTGCTTGCTTTATTTCCGTGGATGTCACATCCATTTTGAGGAATTCATGATCAGTGGAGTTTATTTTGGGACCTCTTTCGAGCACACTGTTCTGAGTGGGTATTCTGGCCCTGGGTTTGCCGAATAGATCAGTAAAGAACTCCACAAAGAGTTTTCCCACCCTTTCCGGTCCAGTGATAGAGTTCCCATTGGAGTCGAACACCTCCGTAATGGGCGCAAAATTACCGGAACTTTTAATCAAGCCATGATAATACTTAGTGCCTTTGTCGGACAGGATCAAGTGGTTTCCTTTTTTCCTCTGATTGATGAATCTTCTCTCGGCATCTTGGAGAAACCATGCTCTTTCACTGAGCTCCTTTACATTATCCCATTCTTCCGCCGAGGCTCCTTGTAGGTCCATGTTGTTTATGGTATTGTCTAACTGTTCATTTGCAAGGGCGGCCCTCTCCGATATGTGACTCATCTCATTTAGGTTCAATTCTCTTAGCGGATTCTTCAACCTTTTCAGTTTGCTGGCCAGCTTGTACTGTCTTGATCCTTCACCATATTCTCACCAAATTGATTCAATCGTAGTCTTGCATTGTGGGTGCTTGTTCCACATATTCTGATAACGGAATGGTTTGTCCCCTCCCGAGGATGGCTCTGATAACTCCACATAATATGCTTTGTGATCCATGCGGGACTGGAAGCCCTGGAAGTACGCTGTACATGGGGTTGTGCCCCAGAAATCATTCATCAGCACCCGATCGAGCTTCGCCACGATTCTATCTGGAACCCTCCAAGTGAGCCAGGGGCCGAACGAAGGGGAGTCTTGAAGACAACAGGCTGTGCATGTGTCGTCAAAATCTTGTAGGAAATACCTTGATAGCTCCGCTCCTTCTACCTTGTCGGTTGGGTAGATAGTAGAGTTGAAGTCACCAATGACTAGCCAAGGTTCAGCCAATCTCATGCCAAAATTCTTCAAGGCTTCCCACAATCGTCTACGCCTCACTACGGTATATAATCCATAGACGAATGTGCAAAAAAACTGTTTTCCGCTGCTTTTGCAGGCTATCTTCATGTGAATGCATTGCTCCAAAATTTCCAGAATTTGGACATCCACCATTCTAGAATCCCAAATGACCGCCAGTCTCTGGTTATTAATGGTGCCAAAGTTGTGAGTGAACAACCATTTCCTGTAACTCCTATTCATAAATGCTCCAAATTTCGAATCATCCATCTTCACTTCCAAAATTCCACATAAACTTATTCTATTCCCTCTGATGAACCTGCTCAGGGCGAGCATCTTTGTGGGGTGGTTCAATCCCCTTATATTCCAGCATCCTATCCTCATTTCCCACCGAAGGTGGGTACTCGCCTACCACCGCCGCCAGCTCCCTTTGAGGCCTCGGGGAGCACGAGATTTGGGTCTGAGCCCTTCAGGGATTCGAAAATGATCTTGACATGTCCCGGAGTTTGCTTTTTAGGTAATCTGGTCTCACAATCCTGATGGGCCTCCTCCGGTTCTCCTTCGGTAAGGTATTTTCGCGGCAGCTTCTTTTTACCCGTTTTCTTCTTCTTTCTCGGCAAATTGTCATGAATTTCAGAGGCTTCAATGTGGGAGATACTGGAATTTCCCCGCGGTAGTTTGACAAGCTTGTGTCTACTCTACCCCAGTTCGTCATCTGAGTCGTCATCTGACTGCCAGAATTCAGATTCCACATCTGTATTGGACTTCACTTTCTTCTTTTTGCTTTTCTTCTTTTTCTTTACAAGCTCTTCCTCTGGGATTTCACCCGTTATAATGTCTAACTGCTCGTACACTTCTGCGTAGTCCTCCGGTGAGAAATCCTGAAATTGTTGTGGTTCGATACTTTCGCCAATGGGAGGTTTCGGAGCATTTAGTGTTCCAAAAGCCGAGTGCGAGCTCGAGGCGGATGGGACTGCGTTGGGCGAGTGAGTATGATCATTACTGCTGCTGCCTTCGAACTCCCTTTCCAGCGTTGCCTCTTTCGGCCTCGATGATTCCTCCGCATGTTTCTTCCCGGGGTTTACCTTCTTTTGCAGTTCTTGGTATTGGGCTCCCATTTCAGGGACTGGGTGTGACTCGGCGACTGCTTCATTTGCTGCCTCATTGTTCCTCACCGGTACTCTCTCTTTACTCGGACAATTTCCTGCATAGTGCCCATTTTTATCACAGTATGTGCAGAAGTCCCACCAATCCTCATATGTCACCTTCTGCATCAGAGCCTCTCCCTTGTTCCAGGTGATCGAGATATTTTTCCGGGGTGGGGCCGAGGTATCCATGTAAATAAGGGTCCTGGCTTGTGATCTCATTTTCCTCTGTAGTGTAGCCGTGTCCATGCAAATTGGATTCCCTAGCATGGAGGTGATGCTAGAAAGGGCGTTTGGGTGCCATAGAGGCCTAGGCAGGTTTGGGAAAGAGACCCATACTGGTTTTGTGCAGAAATCCGAGATAGAGAGCGAACCATCTTCCGGAGATAGCCTCAGGAAGAGCTTTTTCCCATGTACGTACTGATCCTCGCCATTGAGAATGGCGTCTCTGTCTTCAGCTTTCAGGAATTGAAACAATATGAAACCATTGGGTCTGTAGAATACCTTACAACGGTGTGGCCAAGTGCTGACCAATTTTGCAACACCTCTTTTCCTCGGGAACCGGCCTCCGAAGCACCCAAGCAGACAGAATTCCTTATATTCTTCAATTTCATAGCAGTCCGCATCCTCAATTACCAGAGAAATCTGATCGATATGCTTCTTCACCAGGTTCTGTTCTGGGGACATGTAGAATTTGTTGGTCGGGTGTGGAGGGCCAAGCGGTATACTGGTCTGCGGCCGGACGAAGGGGGGGCGGAAGGAGGTTGCCGGAGCTGTCCCTGGGTGTGAGTGAGTGTCTGAAACACCCAGGGAGCGAGAACCAGATGAGCTTGTTATTGCTGCTGTGATCCTGTTACCTGTTGTAGCTAAAACAAGCCAGCAGAGATTCTATTCTAGCACCGTTAATCCGATAGCAACAGATCGGATTAACCAAATATTAGATAATGAAACTAAATACAGCACCGTTAATCCGATAGCAACAGATCGGATTAACCAATAAAATTATCAATGGCAACACACAGTACGAATTCAGTAAGCAGAAAATCAGCCAAATTCACCAAAGCAGAGCTTGTACTTTAAGGACAAGAACACTAAAGTAGCACAGATGAGAACTAATCAAATCATCAGATCAAGACAAAGCACAATTCCAACTTTAACTCAGATGCACAATAATCACGAAAATTATCATAAATCATAAGGTTAAGGATAGAATTGCGACCTGAAAATGGTAGAGAACTTAATCAATCCTGTTGCCCACCTCAGTTAGAAGATGCGAAACCCAGGCTGTCCGTAGAAGTTGATCGGATTTTTTAAGCTCCGGTCGGTGGAGGAGCTTCTGATATTCTTCCCGTGACACCTGAAATCCACCCTAATCTTGTCGCGCAATTTGAGCAGACTGAAAACTCGATTCTAGATTTACTTCTGGGCGCCTTGAAGCTCGAGCTTTGCTAGAACTGTACAGACCCGTATGGGTTCTTAGAAACCCATTCCGGATTAGTAGCAGATTGAAGGAATCGCAACGCGGATCTTCGATTTTCCTCACAAATTGCGACGGAAAAGATAAACCCAGATGAAAGCCCTTGCGGGCTTTCCCGTAATCCAGAAATTGTGGCCCTCTGTAATAAATTTGGTACCCAGACAATTGTATTTGCACGGAGAGATGGGATTTAATGCTCTAGTTCAACATTGAATTCAGTTGGTAGCAAGAAAAGAGGTTTCCAAAAGAAGCGACTCCAGGGAGAGCAAATCGCCCCAGAGAGAGATTTTCTCTACTTCTTGATTTGATTGAGAGCTATATTGTGATGATTATGTTTGTGCTCTTACTACTGAAGACCCCCCCTCGACTACGTTCCCTCATGCGTTATCACTTTCCTCGGGTGTTCTCTATCCTCTTACTAATTATGTAAATTGTGATAATTTTACTAGTATGCATTCTAGATTTTTGGGTGCTGTAACATCTAGTGCAGATCCCACTACTTACTCTGAGGCTTCCCGTCATTCTCACTGGCGAGATGCTATGGTTGAGGAAATTACTGCGCTGGAGCGAAATCAGACATGGACTTTGTCTCCTTTGCCTGTGCATAAGAAGGAAATTGGGTGCAAATGGGTATACCGGACGAAGTTTCGTTCAGATGGTACTATTGAACGTCATAAGGCGCGCCTAGTGGTTCTTGGAAATCGCCAGGTTGAAGGAATTGATTACACTGAGACTTTTGCTCTAGTTGCAAAGATGAGTTCTGTTCGATTGTTCCTATCTGTTGCTGTTATCCGTGGTTGGGAACTGCATCAGATGGATGTTCATAATGCCTTCCTACATGGTGATTTGCATGAGGAAGTGTTCATGCGTCCTCCACCTGGCTACGCTGTACCTCCTGGTCAGGTTTGTCGCCTTAAAAAATCTCTTTATGGTCTTCGTCAGGCTTCTAGAAATTGGTTTGCTAAACTGGCTCAGGCTTTACGAGCATTTGGTTTTGTTCAGAGTAAGGCCGATTGCTCTTTATTTGTCTTTTCTCGTGGATCAGTTTCTCTACATGTTCTGGTTTATGTGGATGATTTGGTTATTACTGGTAGTTCTTCTTCGCTCATCTATGAGTTCAAGAAATACTTAGGTTCTTGTTTCCACATGAAGGATCTTGGTTTGCTTAAGTATTTTTTGAGCATAGAGATTGCTAGAATACCGGAGGGGATGTTTCTTTCGTAAAGGAAATATGCTTTGGACATCTTATCTGATACAGGTTTATCTGCTTCTAAACCAATTGATTTTCCAATGGAGCAACAGCATGATTTGGCCCGTGTTGAAGGTCCAGCCTACCATGACCCGGAGCAGTATCGACGCTTGGTTGGGCGTCTAATATACCTGACTATTACTCGTTCTGAAGTTAGTTATTCAGTTCATACTCTTATGCAATTCATGAAGTCTCCTTGTGTTCCTCACTGGTAAGCTGTTGTTCGTGTGTTGCACTACCTGAAGAGTCATCCTGGTCAAGGTTTATTTCTCTCTTCCCATAGTACTTTACAATTGACTGCTTATTGTGATTCAGATTGGGTTGCCTGCCCGATTACTAGGCGTTCTATATCTGGTTATTTTGTTATGATTGGTGATTCTCCAGTTTCCTGGAACACTAAGAAGCAACCTACAGTTTCTCAATCTTCTGCTAAAGCGGAGTATTGTGCTATGGCAGTTACCTGCCGCGAGTTGTTATGGCTTCAGTCTTTACTGAAGGACTTAGGGGTTTCGCACTCCTCTCCTATGAAATTGTTTTGTGACAGTCAATCGGCTCTTCACATATTAGCGGTCAATCCGGTTTTTCATGAACGCACAAAGCACATTGAAGTTGACTGTAATTTTGTCCGGGATCTTGTACAAACTGGCGCAGTTGTTACTCAACATATCCGTACGACAGACCAACCTGCGAATTTGTTCACTAAAGCTCTCGGACGCAACTAGTTCCATTCTTTACTTGGCAAGTTGGGCATTTCTGATCCCCATGCTCCAACTTGAGGAGGAGTGTTAAGAAATTGGAATTTGAATTCTATTTTTACCATAATTGTAGATGTAATTGTATTTCATTACCTTTTCCTATCTTGTATAGGTATCCTGTACTACTATATAATGTATCCTAAATTCATGAATACAAACACATATTATTACCCTTATTTTCTACGCAAATCTAAAACTAAACTTTGTGTAATACTATATAGATTTATCTGTTTTAATTACACACATATAATTATCTCAGTATTCTCTATAAACTGACCGGTCTGCAACACTGCAACACTCTCTGGCCAAAACATCAAAATTGAACCTTCAATTTCTCTCTCACTATTTCCCTTCTTGTTTATTGCGTCATCAGTCCCTCATTTCCCAAAATTCACAAATTGAAATTTAATAGTGTCATTCTCAATTTCTGATGCCTGATTAAACTGAATTTTTGTATAATTCGCAAATTTTCTTTGGAACCAATATATTAAATGCGCTGATACATCATGATTCACGAGTTCGTCAGTTTTCAATTTCGAAACAATTCCACGAATTGCGGTTAATGGTGTTGATCAAAGCAGATGCTGGTTTCTAAAAAGTTGGTTTCACGTGAAAGCAGGACCAATTTATGACTGATGATCTTCTAAAAGTGTATCCATTCTTATGAGGTTGAGGTCTTTGTTCTCTAAAACTGATTTGTTGTTATCTGAACTGAAATAAGTATAAAGATATTGAAATGAATTGAACTGAACTGAAATAAATATAAATATATTGAACATGACTAAAATAAGTATAAATATATTGAACTAAATTAATTTAAATTAAATTGGAAAACTGAAGTTTATTTTTTAAAAGTAACTGAAAATTTGAAATTTATTTTTAAAATTAATCTTTATATGGACTTTATGCATATAAAAACTAAGTAAAAAATTCAGTATGAGTTAACTGAAATAAGTATAAATATATTGAACTGAAAAAATGTAAATATACATAACTGAAATAAGTATAAACATATTGAACTGAAATAAGTATAAATATACTAAACTGGACTGAAATAAGTATAAATATACAGAACTGAATTAACTGAACATAAATAAGTATTAAATGTATTGAACTGATATGATCTGATCTAATTTAAACTGAACTGAAATCCAAATAAACTCTAGAGAACAAGGGCCTTAATGCCAAATCTTATTTTATCCTAATTTTCACAACTATGGGCTTAATTTCCATGGAGCCTTAGGCCATGTTCTCTGGATCTTATCTGAACTAATTTGATTTGATTTGATCTGATTTGAATTGAACTGAAAATAAGCGTGTTGAAAAATAATAATGCATGACTAAATTAAGCTAAATTTCACCAAAATTAAATTCACACTGAACTAAACTGATTTGAATTGAACTGAAACGCAGATAAGTTCTAGTGAACATGACCTTAGTAGGATTTACTATTGATGGCGAAACTCAATTGATTATCTTCTCAACAGTTTTAAGAACACCCGCGGGTGTACCCCAGTGGTTGGGAGTTGGGCGGCCTTTCATGAGGTCAGTGGTTCGACGCTCGGCAGCCACCGTGTGGGAATGTCCTGAGTTAACTTGGCCTTTGGGCCAAGGGCTGCTTGGGCTTCCTGGTGGGCACCAAGTATGACTGCCCCCAATGGTCCTGGTGCTGGGCTACCGTGACTTACCTCCCACATAATGGCTGTGGTGTGGGCCGCTGAGGGCGAGCGGTGATCGCCTTAACAGTTTTAAGAATGTTATCTCTAAAAGAATAAATGCGTTTAAAAACTTACCACAGCCTGTTTTAGGCAAGTACCCGATCATCCCTTATTTACGCGTCTTTTATTTATACCTCTCGTCGATGTGTCTTTTCTCCATATCATAGTATATTTTCCGCCCATCCATGCACTTACTTGCTTCACCTCTGAGTAGCCAATTAGCCTCTATTTGAGCATCTCCAATGGAAGCATCAATGTGGTAAAAGTCACTCGCCATATCATCATAATATACCCCCAATTCAAAAAAACCATCTCCAATGCAATAGTCATTAACGACCTTTTGTCTAACGTGGCTATAATTTCAATTGACCCCTTCAAATAGACCTTCTGTTAACAGATGATCATATTGAGGCCGTCAATTAGCCTAATCAGAGTAATTACCAAAAATAAATCAATTTTATTATATATATACACACATATTTAACAATTCCAAATTCAAATAGTCTTAGTTTTGCTGGGTAAATATTTATATAGTAAATTAATTAAACTATACATTGTATTATTTCACGTATTGTATTCTGTTATATTACATTATATTTTTATCTGCAAACGACTTCAGGGGGCCCTCCAACTTTTGTCATTTGACCCTTTTAGCCCTCCATATTTTTTTTCCAATCACTTTTGTCCCTGAACAAAAGTGTTGAATTGTAACCCTTCCATTTGGTCAAAGCGTCAACTTTGGTAAGAAAGCGTTAAGTTTAAGGACAAATTAGTAATTTTACATTTCCCAATTTTCTTTTCTCATTTTCATTTTTCTTTCTCTTTTTCCATTCTCCTTCAGATCATTCATCCTTTTCCCATTCCTTTTCATTGCTTTTTCCATTCTCCTTTTCTCGTCTTTAATCCATCCAGATCTTCATCCACCTCACCAAAATTCGTCCTCCATTTGCCGAGGCTGGAAGCCATTCAGGTGGGTTGCGGGATGCTGGTTCGGGTTGAGTAGAAGGTAGGCTCGCTGGTCTTGCTTCGCGGCGCTATGGTGAGAGGTGGCGCATGGCTTTGTCGCTCGCTGAACTTGGCTGAGTTGGTGGTGTGTCTTGAGCTGCTGTGGTGTGTGAGTGGCTGAGCTCTGGTTCACCGACAAGAACTTGGAACTGGTGCACCGCCATGCGTGTTCGTCGGCAATGACGTAGCTGAGCGTTTGAGAAAAATGGGTCAGCGGCGGCTGAGTCACTTGATCCGCGAGAATGAAAAATGGGTCTAAAGACCCCTAGGGTATCTCAGGTTGGGCTGAATCAATTATCCTTGGGCTGAAAAGATTGTTGGATTTTTTTTAGAAATGGAGCATCATCGGGGTCAATTGGATTTTGCTCAGGTTTATGGGTTTTCCTTTATCTGGGTTTATTTTTCCGGCGAGTTGGGTGTGAATAGATGGTGGTGGTATGATGGGGAGGAGAATAAGTGGTGGTGGCGGCGAAGTGGAGGGTCCCTGAAGTCGTTCGCCCTATTTTTATTCATAAAAGAAATAAAAATTATGATATTTTAAATACTCGTACAATTATTAAATCATAAAGAATTGAGAATAATAATTTAAAGTATATATATTTTTAAAATCTGAATTATTATCAAATTTACATGTATTATTTTTAAATTATATATTTATATAATTACAAAATTTAAAATATAATTCACATGTTCTGACATCGAATTAAGTGTAATACAAAGTGGATGAAAAAAATGCTACAATATTATAATGATAAATTAAAATATTTTGACACGTCACATTGAAGTTTGATTTACGATGCTTGCATTGGAGATAAAAACTTTAACTATCATTGTCATCAAAACTATTTTATCTACGTCACAGTGAAGCCCTGTAATAATCCGTCAAATGGCTCCCATTTTTGTGGGTGACACTCTTACCATTGGAGATGCTCTTACTATTGCCCTTCCTTATTCAAGTTTTACGGTCTCCAATTAGAGATAAGGTAGACAATTTCAAATTAGGGATCACCGGCATCAAAATTTGTTAACTGGTGTAGGATTCAGGAAGCATAAGCTGCTTTGTGAACCACCGGACTTCTGAGAGCGGAAGTTTGGAGCCATTTTGTTCCAGATGCCAACGAACGGTTGCTCCTATTTTGCAATCTAGGTGTTCGATTTTGGGTCTCGTCGGCCTTTGGATTGAGTTGTATTTCGGTAACACTAACGGGATTTTTTGAGAACTTCTTAATACATCGTATGCACTGTTAGATTGTAATGTACTGATCTCGTGGATCATTGTTGGCAACAGGAGCGTCCCCCTCAAGTTGCAAGGATGATTTGCTAAAAGGGTGGCTGCATATATGAGAAAGTTGATGCAAAGTGATGCTAATCCATAGCAATGTTGTTGCTACGTTGCCACCATTTTTTTAAAAACCATATTAGGAAGGTCATGGTTTCACTTAGTATGGGCTAAAGCCTCACTAAGTGGGGCTCACCCTGCCTAGTATTTCCTTCGATTCTTCTAGATATTTTGATTGCTCTTAATTATACTTTTTTTTTTCTTTTTCGAACGGTTCTTTTTTAAAAAATAGTTTTAATCATACTATTGGTATACTAATAATATTCTTACTCCATATTATTTTTACGTTATTTATACTCTCTATAACACACTCTTAATTTATGAAAAATGATTTCCTCTTTACCACTGACTTGCATATAGCCAATAGATCACAGGTTGCACAAATAGCCAGGAGAAAGAGCCTATTAATGGTAGGGAAGACACTTTAAGTGTCTTGTCTAGTTCTGCCTTTGATTGAATTAATCAAAGGTGGTTCCGAAAACCGTCTTCTATAAAAAGGTTGCCAGAAATCAATCGATTTCCAGCAGCTAACCAAAAGACCAGATATGAAAACTAAGAAATAAAACAGAAAAACATTAATTAAACAACCCAAATCTGTCTAACTATGAAACAACAAAAAACATTAAACCATTATGTAACAGAAGCCCAAGTCCCGACTTAATGAAGAACAAGAAAACAAAAAGATAGGATGTCGCTCCGGCACGGTGAATGAGAGGGCGCCCGGCGCAGTGGAGGGCCAGTTGGATCCAGATCTGGACGGAGGGCAGGCTTCTTGCCGGAGGGGAATTCACGGAAGGGGGGAATTTTTCGGAGTGGTGGTGGAGCAAGGGAGAGCTGGTGGTGGAGCAAGGGAGAGCTGGTGGTGGAGCGAGGGAGAAATGGGGGCGGCACAGGAGAAGCCTACGATGGTGCTGGAGCTTTCGAGAGCGAGCGGCAACCCTGGAGCGCTGGAGACGGAGTGGTGACGAAGGTGGTGTGGCATGGCGGAGAGGATGTTTGTGGAGGAGTGGTGCAAGAGACACACTGGCACAGGTGGGGGTGATGGCGGAGGGGTTGATTGAAAGGTGAAGGAGAAGGGTGATACGCAGTGGTCGAGAATAGAGAGATGCAGAGGGGAATCTGATTTCCCTCAGAAAATGTTTAAGGGTGAAACCCTAAAATTTTCTTCCTATAGTGGGTCAAAAAATCACTCAATTTAATGGACCAGAAAGTAGTTCCGAGTGCGGAACCTTGTCTGGACATCAATCAAAAGTGGTTCTATAATAGAACCGCCTTTAATTGATGTACATTAAAGGCGGTTCCTCAAGAACTGTTTTTGACAATGTTGAACCGCTTTTAATCGGATCCGAAAGTAGTTCCGAGTTTGGAATCTCATTCGGATCTCAATCAAAGGCAGCTACTAAAAAAATTGATAGAACTGCATTCTAATAGTGAGCCTTTTCTACTGGTGCTTCTAACCCATCCATATGAGGATTAAACTTATTCGAATAAATAGGATACATTAAACTCACCTGGATAAATACAAGTCATTGTTGCTATACTCATGGAGCCAATGACAATATATACATTTGCCGGTCAATGTAATCGTCAGATTGAGGGGACTGACGTTACCGAGACATTTGCTCATGGTTCCAAGGTGAGTTTAGTTCATCTTTTCTTGGCTCACTACTAGAAAAATAGTACATAGGTGTACCGGTGCCGAAATGCTGATACTAAAAATGTTAAAGGCACCGCTATGTCAGTGATACCGGTGCTAAAAAAAATCAAAATTCAGCATTGGTTCACAAAAAATCAGTGCCTATGCACTGAATACCGGTACTACAAAACCAAAAATCAGTACCGGTGCACAAAAAAACTGGTGCCTATGAATAAATTCAGCACCGGTACACAAAAAAACCGGTGCCTATGCACTGAATACCGGTGCTGCAAAACCAAAATTCAGCACCTGTACACAAAAAACCGGTGCCTATGCACTGAATGCCGGTGCTACAAAAGCAAAATTTAGAACCGGTATACAAAAAATTGTGCCTATGTATAAATTCAGCACCGTAACAAACTTTTGGTCCGCGATTTTTCAAGAATTTATAGAAGTAATAATCTTGACTTTCAAAACCCTTCCGTTCATCCACACATTCCCAAATTGCAGAGTTACGATCGTATATTATTGAATTGCATTTTAGTTCTACCAATTTCGTGATTCGATGACTCCAACTTTCTTGGAGGGACCTTTTTTGGAGGGTCCTAAGTGCAAAAAGTAAAAACTTTACTCGTAACTCCCAACTAAAATTCGCTTGAACGTGATCCTACTCTATACAACTTATTGTATTTTTCATGCATGTAAGGGATATTTATAAAAAAAATTGAGCACAAAAACATATTTATAATGATTTCCAATTTCACTTTGTAACTTCCAAGTAATCAACCATAAGTTACTCTAGAACATATACTAATATTTTTCAATAATTCACCAAAAAAATAATTTATTTTATGTATTTATATTTAGGCAATAATAACAAAATTCATATATTTTAGAGCAATGGGTAATGAGGTAACACAATCTTGGGCTACATTGTAATTTTACTAGAGTTCATAGAAGTAATCAATGTTGACTATTGAGACAATTCTGTTCACCCATACATACCCAAATTGCAAAGTTACGATAATATATTATTGAATTGCATTTTGGTTCCACCAATTTTGTGATTTGAAGACTCCAACTTTCTTGGAGGGACCTAAGTACTAAAAGTAAAAAGTTTACTCGTTACTCCAAATTGAAATTCGTTCGAACGTGATGCTATCCTATACACCCTCATTGTATTTTCCAAGTCCATAACGAAATATTTATCAACAATTGGGCACAAGAACATATCCATAATCCTTTCCAATTTCCATTTCTATCTTCTAAGTAATCAACTCTAGATTACTATAGAGCATGTAGTAGCGCTTTTCAAATTTTCATCAAAAAAATATATTTTCTATTTCTATATTTATGTAAGAATAACAAAATTCATATATTTTGAACCGAAGGATAATGTTGTAACACATTTTGGGCCATAGCATAATTTTCCAAAAATATGTTAGAGGCGCTTCCATCCACCCATTGTACCTCGAATTTTAAAGAAGAAATCATCTCTTATTTAATTTCATTTTGGTGTCTTCAATTTTTTGATTTGGCACCTCCAAATTTCTTCTATGGACCTATTAGTAAAAATTAAAAGTTAACTTAGAGATCAAATAATGCTAGCACCAGCATTGTTTTTCATTCATATCGGTGCTATTTTATGGTGGGATAAATTTTTTTTTGAATTTTCATTCCTAATTTTGTAGAGATTTTTTAAAATTTTGAAATTTTGGAATGAGCACCGGTATTAGTTACTTAGGCACCGGAATGTGTACCGGTGTTCAACACTTAGAAAAAGTTTTCAATGCTTGCTCCCGGGCTCAATTTAAAAAAAATCAAAGCAGCCCTAAGTAGTTGCGTTTTGTATATTTAGGCACTGGTATGAGCATTTTGGGCATCATTATTTGTACCAATGCTCAACACTTAGAAAACATTTCCAAGGTTTCCTCTCGGGTTCAATTTTTTTTTCAAAAAAAACTATTCAAAGCAGCCTTAAGCAGTTGCGTTTCAATTTCTTAGGAACCGGTATGAGCATTTTGGGCACCGATTCCGTTGTTCAACACTTTAAAAAATCCCAACTTTGTTTCATCTGAACCGTTGATTTCTTTTGTTGATTGAACCTCAACTGTTAAAAATTTACCTATATATACTACCCCTGAAACCCCTAAGTCTACCCACCCTTATTTCCCTCTCATTATCTCCTCTACCTCCTCTCCGTCTTCTCCCTCCTCCTCCACCACCTCTCCATCTCCGCCGTCGTCGCTTCGATGCCTAGAACCGATGACGCCGCTACGATGCCTCCGCCGATGCCTCTCCGACTCCATCTCCCGGCCCAGCTCCGACTCCATCTCTCAGCCCAGCTCCGACTCCATTTCCCCGACTCCTCCGCTTCGACACCGCATCAATGCCTTCCTAACTCCATCTCTTGGATCAGATCTGACTCCATCTCCCCACGACACTCTAGTTACTGGTCGAAGTTGCGAGCTCCACCAAAATTTCCGGTTCAGCTCAGATCCGACCTCACTTTTGGTTCTTTGATGTCATCTAGGGTTTCTAAACAATTAGGTTATAGTTTTATGATGATTAATTATATGTAATGAAGTGTTATGTATTGAGAGGTGATATGTATTTTCAATTATCTTTAATGAAGTTTTGGGTTGTGGTATGAAATTTCTTGTTTTTTACATGAGATTTGGTTTTTTGTGTTTTGTTCATTTTGGGGTTTCATATAACTCACTAGCCGGATTTTTTTTAAACAACGCCTATTTACTAGCACCGGTATTTCATGCATAGGTACCAGTAAATGGTACCGGTGCTATTCTTATCATTGCTGGTTTCTCTCATGAGATGATGTCCTAGTTCAAGAAGTTATTATGCTCTTGTTTTCATATGAAGGATCTTGGTGCCCTGAAATATTTCTTAGGCATTGCGATAGCTCGTCGACCTAATGGGATGTTTTCGTCTCAGCATGAATATGCCTTGGATATTTTGTCTGATACTTGATTATTGGCAGCTAAATCCATAGATTTTCCCATGGAACAACATCACAATTTGATGCGAGATAATGGTCCTTTATTTGACGATTCTGCGAAGTATCACAAACTGGTTAGGAAGCTCATTTATCTCACCATCAATTGTCCTGAGCTTAGCTATTCAGTCCATACCTTGGCCCAGTTCATGGAGAAACTGCATTTGCCACATTGGCATGCTGCTTTACGAGTTCTCCATTATTTAAAGAGTCGTCCTGGTCAAGGTTTATTTCTATCGGCTAAGAATTATCTTCAGCTTACAACATTTTGTGATTCAAATTGGCCAGCTTGCCCAATTACAAGGAGATCTTTGACTGGATATTTTGTGATGATTGGTAAATCTCCGGTTTCTTGGAAAATGAAGAAAAAACTCACCGTTTCTCGTTCTTCGGCTGAAGCAGAATACTGGGCTATAGCAGTCGCGTGTTGTGAATTGTTCTGGCTTAAGTCATTTCTTCGTTCATTGGGAGTGACGCATCCTACTCCGATGCGTTTGTACTGTGATAGTCAAACTGCTCTTCATATTGCAGCCAATCCAATTTTTCATGAGAGGACGAAGCATATTGAGATTGACTGTCATTTTGTTCGTGATTTAATTTAGCTTGGTGATGCGGTTACTTATCATATTCGTAATGCTAATCAGCCAGTAGATTTATTTACAAAGGTACTTGGACGATGGACATTTCAGACTTTGCTTGGCAAGTTGGACATTCGAGATCCGCATGCTCCAACTTAAGGAGGAGTGTAGGAGATATTTTGTGAATATCTTCTGCAGTATTATTGTACCTTAGATATAATCATTTTCCTTTAATGACTCTGTAAATGCTGTATATATATTGTACTAATGTACCATCAATGAAAATACACGTTCATATTTTACAAAGTTAAAATATGTTTTATAAATATAAATAATAATAACCCGACTTTAATAGTTAAAAACTAAAGTTTGGTAGTATAATTTATCTAAATGTTAGGCCGTTTAGGAATAGACACTGTCATTTTGTAGATGCATGTATGTCTTCAGTATTTAAAAAGTGCACTTTCGTGTTTTGAGAAGTAAACTTGACTTGGTACAATTCAGTTATAACTTACAAGCGTGATAATTTTCTTCGTTCTCTTATATTCGAACAATAGGATAAAAAAAAAGAAGTGACTCCTGAAAAAAAGTGAGATGAGGTAATTCAACATTACAAAGATAAAAGCCAAAGCTCGATAGTATAATCAGACAGAAGTTTCTGTTTCTTATCTTAACGTGCCATCCGTCCATAATTCTTTAATACGGAGTAAAAGATCTGGATTTTAAAGAAAAAATCACATCGTGACTTTTCTTATGGAAGCCATTTCTCAAATTCTCTAACTAGTATAATAATACGTATAATACACCGTTTTCTCGTGAGATGGATGTAGTATTGTACAACTAGGGCTTTGAATAGAAAAAATAAATGACACCATTTAGCCACCTTTGAAATTTCAACACATTCACTACCTTAGCATCCGCTATAAATAGACACCTTCAGCATGAACAAATCATGAATCCAATATCCTTAAACAAGCAAAAATCATCAAATATGAGACCCTTCAATCTCTCCTTAACTCTTGCTTTCATCTCCTACATAGCCCTTGCTTCTTACATTAATCCCACATTAGCCCAAAACTCCCCTCAAGACTTCGTCGACGCCCACAACCAAGCCCGGGCAGCAGTCGGAGCCGGGCTCCCGCCAATGACATGGGACCAGAATCTCCAAACCTATGCTCAAAACTACGCGAATCGAGTTCGCAATGCTAACACGTGCAACAACTTGGTGCATTCTGGAGGCCCTTACAGTGAAAACCTGGCGGCCGGTTTCCCGGACATGACCGGGCGGCAGGCGGTGGCCATGTGGGTCGGGGAGAAGGTCGATTACAGCTACGGGACGAACTCGTGCGCCCCCGGAAAAGTTTGCGGACACTACACTCAGGTTGTGTGGAGGAACTCGGTTCGTTTGGGGTGCGCCATTGTGCCAATGGTTGGTCGTACGTTATTTGTAGCTATGATCCCCGGGGTAACATTATTGGTCAACGCCCGTACTAAGATATGGTTGGTTGATCCTGGTAATTATGAACCCTAATAATAAAGCTTATATAGCTATGTATGTGCCTTGAAGACTTGAAGTTGAGGGCTTTTTTTCCTTTGTATAAGTAATAAGACAATCCAATCGGAGGTCTAAATAATGGTTTTTGTTGGTATGCCTTGAATGCTGTAATAGCCGATTCTGCGACCCTGGCCTGGGGGTCCGGGGGGCGGCAGTCGCCCCCGGGAAACAAACGGGGGTCTCGCTATCCGGTCAGTGAGTCGGGGGGTCCAGGGGGGCGGAGCGCACCCTGGCCTGGGGGTCCGGGGGGCGGAGACGCCCTCGGTCCGACGGTATAGCTTGTCTCTTTATTGTGCTGCTGTTGATTTGGGCCGAATTGTGTTTTTGGCCCAGTTTGTTAGGGTTTAGTGGAGACAGCATATAAAGTGTCTCTCTTCTCTCTGTAAACCAACTCTAATTCTAATATAGTGGAATCCGTCTCCCGTGGATGTAGCCAAATTGGTGAACCACGTAAATCTTGTGTCTTGTTATTTTCGTTCATATTTTTCTGTTCTTTCTCCATTCCGCGCAACAAACTGGTATCAGAGCGATTTCTTTTTCCGGCGATATCCGTAGTGGGTATATCGGATTCTAGGCTCATCAGATCGGGGCTGATCGGGGAGAAAGATGTCTGGGTTGAACGTGAAGATCGACAAGTTTACTAGGAGAAACAGTTTCAGTTTATGGCAGATCAAGACGTGAGCTTTGCTGAAACAGCAAGGTTTGTGGACTCCGCTGACGAAGGATTTCGCGAGCAGTTCTGGCGATGTTGTGAGTCTGGAAGAAAAGGCACACTCGACGATTATGTTGTGTCTCGCGGATGAAATCATCACTGAGGTCTCAGATCAGGAGACTGCTGTGCAACTGTGGCTGAAGTTGGAGAGTTTGTATATGACGAAATCTCTAACCAACAAGTTGCTTCTGAAACAACGCCTCTTCGGTCTCCGAATGCAGGAAGGTACGCAACTCAGAGACCATCTAGAGCAATTGAATACTTTGTTATTAGAATTGCGAAATATAGATGTGAAAATTGAAGATGAAGATGCTGCTTTGATTTTGCTAGTTTCTTTACCACTTTCGTATGAGAATTTTGTTCAGTCATTTATTGTTGGTAAAGATTCTGTGTCCGTGGAGGAAGTAAGATCCTCTCTCCATAGTAGAGAGTTGCGACATAAGGCAAACAGTACAGGTACAGAAAGTCAGGCCACTGGCTTGTTTGCTAGTGACGGAAACACAAAAGGCAAGGAAACCGACAATAAGAAGAAGGGCAAGAAGTCATCTTCAAAGGGTCCCAAGGCCAATGATGTTTGTAACTACTGTAAGGAGAAGGGGCATTGGAAAAAGGAGTGTCCGAAGAAGGCTAGTAAATCTGGGAGTACATCTGGTACTGCTGCTGTGGCTGAAGGGGATTTCAGTTCTGAAGATGATTTTGCTCTAGCTGTTACTGGGCAAAATAATCATTCTAATGCGTGGTTTCTTGATTCTGGGGCATCTTACCATGTATGCCCAAGGAGAGATTATTTCTCAACTTATGAGCAAGCTGAGGGCATCATTACTACGGCAAATGGTGTTGCGTGCAAGGTAGTTGGGACTGGTTCAATCAAGATCAGGACGCATGATGGTAGTTTCTGTACTTTGAACGATGTCAGGCATGTTCCATCGATGACAAAGAATCTGATTTCTCTTCCTACGTTGGATAGAAAGGGTTTCGTCTACTCAGGGAGTGATGGAGTTCTGTGTGTCTGCAAAGGTTCTAGGCTGGTTCTGAAAGGTGTTCTGCATGGTACTTTGTATTTTCTACAAGGTTCCACGGTTATGGATTCTGTTAATGTTGCATCTTCGGAGGTTCACCAAGATGATATGACTAAGTTATGGCATATGAGGCTTGGTCACATGGGTGAAAGAGGGATGCAGATTCTGTCGAAGTATGATCTTCTTGGTGGCCACAAGATCAAGAGCTTGGACTTCTGTGAGCATTGCATTTTTGGGAAGCATCACCGCAGCAAGTTTCCTAAGGTGATTCATAGAACAAAGGGCACATTGGATTACATCCATTCTGATTGTTGGGGACCTTCCCGAGTTGAGTCACTGGGAGGCCACAGGTACTTTGTTTCTCTGATTGATGATTACTCAAGGATGACTTGGGTTATCATGATGAAACATAAGAGTGAAGCTTTCTCGAAGTTCAAGGAGTGGAAAGCTTTGGTGGAAAATCATACCGGGAAGAAGATCAAGAGGCTTCGAACTGATAATGGGCTGGAATTCTGCTCGTCTGAGTTTGATCAGTTTTGTAGGGATGAAGGGATTGCTCGTCATCATACAGTCAGGAATACGCCATAGCAGAATGGCGTAGCTGAGTGGATGAATCAGACATTGCTGGCGAGAACGAGGTGCATGCTCTCTAATGCTGGTTTGGAAACGAGATTCTGGGCAGAGGCAGTGACTACAGCTTGTTACCTGATCAACCGCGGGCCTCACACGGGTATAGAGTGAAAAATACCTATGGAGTTGTGGTCAGGTAAAGTTGTTGATTACTCCAAGTTAAAAGTTTTTGGTTGTACATCTTATTATCATGTTAGTGATGGTAAGTTGGAGCCCCGAGCCAAGAAGGGTGTCTTTGTGGGTTATGGAGATGGAGTTAAAGGCTCCAGGATATGGTCTCCATCTGAGAAGAGGGTTATTCTGAGCAGGGACGTTGTCTTTGATGAAAATTCTTTGCTTAGATCTATGGTGAAGCCCACAGTTGTGCCAGAAACTAGTGGAGTTGATAAACAGGTGGAGCTTGAAGTCACTCAAGGTGAAAATAGATTGGAACAATTTGAGGTGAATCAAGAGCCACAGACAGAATCTGAGATACCGGAATCTCCACCACCAGATCCCCAACCATCAGGAGCTACAGTCCGTAGTTTAGCTCAGGACCGACCCAGGAGGGTTGGAGTTGGGGCGCCCAAGAGATATGGGTTTGAGGATATGGTGGGTTATGCACTACAGGTTGCTGAGGAGGTGGATACTCATGAGCCATCCACCTACAGAGAAGCTGTTTCAGGTACTAATGCTGACAAATGGCTTGCTGCAATGGGAGACGAGATGGAGTCTCTCCAGAAGAATCAGACATGGGATTTGGTTCAATAGCCTCAAGGGAGAAAGGTTATCACTTGCAAATGGGTTTTCAAGAAAAAGGAAGGAATATCACCTACAGAGGGAGTCAAGTACAAGGCTAGAGTTGTTGCTATGTATAAATTCAGCATCGTAACAAAATTTTGGGCCGCAATTTTCCAAGAATTTATAGAAGTAATAATCTTGACTTTCGAAACCCTTCCGTTCACCCACACATTCCCAAATTGCAGAGTTACGATCGTATATTATTGAATTGCATTTTAGTTCTACCAATTTCGTGATTCGATGACTCCAACTTTCTTGGAGGGGCCTAAGTGCAAAAAGTAAAAACTTTACCCGTAACTCCAAACTGAAATCCGCTCAACGTGATCCTACTCTATACAACCCATTGTATTTTTCATGCATGTAAGGGATATTTATAAAAAAAATTGAGCACAAAAACATATTTATGATGATTTCCGATTTCACTTTGTAACTTCCAAGTAATCAACCATAAGTTACTCTATAACATATACTAACATTTTTCAATAATTCACCAAAAAAATAATTTATTTTATGTATTTATATTTAGGCAATAATAACAAAAATCATATATTTTAGAGCAATGGGTAATGACACAATCTTGGGCTACAGTGTAATTTTACTAGAGTTCATAGAAGTAATCAATGTTGACTATTGAAACCCTTCTGTTCACCCATACATACCCAAATTGCAAAGTTACGATAATACATTATTGAATTGCATTTTGGTTCCACCAATTTTGTGATTCGAAGACTCCAACTTTCTCAGAGGGACCTAAGTACTAAAAGTAAAAACTTTACTCGTTACTCCAAATTGAAATTCGCTCGAACGTGATGCTACCCTATACACCCTCATTGTATTTTCCAAGTTCATAACGAAATATTTATCAACAATTGGGCACAAGAACATATCCATAATCCTTTCCAATTTCCATTTCTATCTTCTAAGTAATCAACTCTAGATTACTATAGAGCATGTAGTAGCGCTTTTCAAATTTTCATCAAAAAAATATATTTTCTATTTCTATATTTATGTAAGAATAACAAAATTCATATATTTTGAACCAAAGGATAATGTTGTAACACATTTTGGGCCATAGCATAATTTTCCAAAAATATGTTAGAGGCGCTTCCATCCACCCATTGTACCTTGAATTTTAAAGAAGAAATCATCTCTTATTTAATTTCATTTTGGTGTCTTCAATTTTGTGATTTGGCGCCTCCAAATTTCTTCTATGGACCTAATAGCAAAAATTAGAAGTTAACTTAGAGATCAAATAATGCTAGCACCGGCATTGTTTTTCATTCATATCGGTGCTATTTTATGGTGGGATAATAAATTTTTTGAATTTTCATTCCTAATTTTGTAGAGATTTTTTTAAATTTTGAAATTTTGGAATGAGCACCGGTATTAGTTACTTAGGCACCGGAATGTGTACCGGTGTTCAACACTTAGAAAAAGTTTTCAATGCTTGCTCCCGGGCTCAATTTTTTTAAAAAAAATTCAAAGCAGCCCCAAGCAGCTGCGTTTCGTATATTTAGGCACCGGTATGAGCATTTTGGGCACCATTATTTGTACCGGTGCGCAACACTTAGAAAAAATTTCCAAGGCTTGCTCTCGGGTTCAATTTTTTTCAAAAAAACTATTCAAAGCAGCCTTAAGCAGTTGCGTTTCGATTTCTTAGGCACCGATATGAGCATTTCGGGCACCGATTTCGGTGTTCAACACTTTAAAAAATTCCAACTTTGTTTCATCTGAACCGTTGATTTTTTTTGTTGATTGAATCTCAACTGTTAAAAATTTACCTATATATACTACCCCTGAAACCCCTAAGTCTACCCACCCTTATTTCCCTCTCATTATCTCCTGTACCTCCTCTCCATCTTCTCCCTCCTCCTCCACCACCTCTCCCTCTCCACCACCGTCGCTTCGACGCCTAGAACCGATGATGCCGCTACGATGCCTCCGCCGATGCCTTCCCGACTTCATCTCCCGGCCCAGCTCCGACTCCATCTCCCCGACTCCTCCGCTTCAATGCCTTCCTAACTCCATCTCTCGGATCAGCTCTGACTCCATCTCCCCACGACACTCTAGTTACTAGTCGGAGTTGCGAGCTCCACCAAAATTTTCGGTTCAGCTCAGATCCAACCTCACTTTTGGTTCTTTGATGTTATCTAGGGTTTCTAAACAATTAGGTTATAGTTTTTATGATGATTAATTATATGTAATGAAGTGTTATGTATTGAGAGGCGATATGTATTTTCAATTATATTTAATGAAGTTTTGGGTTGTGGTATGAAATTTCTTGTTTTTTACATGAGATTTGGTTTTTTATGTTTTGTTCATATTGGGGTTTCATATTCCGGCTAGTGAGTTTATTTTCACTGGGCGGATTTTTTTTAAACGACGCCTATTTACTAGCACCGGTATTTCATGCATAGGTACCGGTAAATAGTGCCGGTGCTATTCTTATCATTGCTGGTTTCTCTCATGAGATGATGTCCTAGTTCAAGAAGTTATTATGCTCTTGTTTTCATATGAAGGATCTTGGTGCCCTGAAATATTTCTTAGGCATTGAGATAGCTCGTCGACCTAATGGGATGTTTCCGTCTCAGTATGAATATGCCTTGGATATTTTGTCTGATACTTGATTATTGGCAGCTAAATCCATAGATTTTCCCATGGAACAACAGCACAATTTGACGCAAGATAATGGTCCTTTGTTTGACGATTTTGCGAAGTATCGCAGACTGGTTGGGAAGCTCATTTATCTCACCATCAATTTTCCTGAGCTTAGCTATTCAGCTCATACCATGGCCTAGTTCATGGAGAAACCATGTTTGGCTCATTGGCATGTGAGTTCTGCATTATTTAAAGAGTCATCCTAGTCAAGGTTTGTTTCTATCGGCTAAGAGTTCTCTTCAGCTTACAAAATTTTGTCATTCAGATTGGCCACCTTGCCTAATTACTAGGAGATCTTTGATTGGATATTTTGTGATAATTGGTGAATCTCTAGTTTCTTGGAAGACGAAGAAACAACCCATTGTTTCTCGTTCTTCGGCTGAAGCAGAATGCCGGGCTATGTCAGTAGCGTGTTGTGAATTGTTATGGCTCAAGTCATTTCTTCGTTCGTTAGGAGTGGCACTTCCTACTCCAATGAATTTGCACTGTGATAGTCAGGCTACTCTTCATATTGCAGCCAGTCCAGTTTTTCATGAGAGGACGAAGCATATTGAGATTGACTGTCATTTTGTTCGTGATTTAATTTATCCTTGTGATGTGGTTACTTATCATATTCGTACTGCTAATCAGCCAGCAGATTTATTTGCAAAGGCACTTGGACGATGGACATTTCAGACTTTGCTTGGCAAGTTGGACATTCGAGATCCACATGCTCCAACTTGAGGAGGAGTGTAGGAGATATTTTGTGAATATTTTCTACAGTATTATTGTACCTTAGATATAATCATTTTCCTTTAATGACTCTTTAAATACTGTATATATATTGTACTCCTGTACCATCAATGAAAATACACGTTCATATTTTACAAAGTTAAAATATTTTTTATAAATATAAATAATTATAATTCAACTCTAATACTTAAAAATGAAGTTTGGAAGTATAATTGATCTAACTGTTAGGCAGTTTAAGAATAGACACAGTCATTTTGTAGATGCATGTATGTCTTCGGTATTTAAAAAGTGCGCTTTCGTGTTTTGAGAAGTAAACTTGACTTGGTACAATTCAGTTATAACTTACAAGCGTGATCATTTTCTTCGTTCTCTTATATTCGAACAGTAGGATAAAAAAAAGAAGTGACTCCTGAAAAAAAGTGAGATGAGGTAATTCGACATTAAAAAGATGAAAGCCAAAGCTCGATAGTATAATCAGACAGAAGTTTCTGTTCAGTTTCTTATCTTAACGTGCCATCCGTTTAATACGGCGTAAAAGATCTAGATTTAAAAAGAAAAATCACATCGTGACTTTTCTTATGGAAGCCATTTCTCTAACCATAATAATACGTATAATACACCATTTTCTCGTGAGATGGATGTAGTATTGTACAACTAGGGTTTTGCATAGAAAACATAAATGATACCATTTAGCCACCTTTGAAATTTCAACACATACACTACCTTAGCATCCGCTATAAATAGACACCTTCAGCATGAACAAATCATGAATCCAATATCCTTAAACAAGCAAAAATCATCAAATATGAGACCCTTCAATCTCTCCTTAACTCTTGCTTTCATCTCTTACATAGCCCTTGCTTCTTACATTAATCCCACATTAGCCCAAAACTCCCCCCAAGACTACCTCGACGCCCACAACCAAGCCCGGGTAGCAGTCGGAGCTGGGCTCCCGCCGTTTACATGGGACCAGAAACTCCAAAGCTACGCTCAAAACTACGCAAATCGAGCTCTCAATGCTAACACGTGTGACAGGTTGGTGCATTCGGGAGGTCCTTACGGTGAAAACCTGGCGGCCGGTTCCCCGGACTTGACCGGGCGGCAGGCGGTGGCGTTGTGGGTCGGGGAGAAGGTCGATTACAACTACGGGGCGAACTCGTGCGCCATCGGAAAAGTTTGCGGACACTACACTCAGGCTGTGTGGAGGAACTCGGTTCGTTTGGGGTGCGCTAGGGTTCATTGTGCCAATTGTTGGTCTTACGTTATTTGTAGCTATGATCCCCCGGGTAACTTTAATGGTCAACCCCCGTACTAAGATATGGAACCCTAATAATAAAGCTTGCCTTGAAGACTTGAGGTTGAGGGCTTTTTTCTTTATATAAGCAGTAAGACAATCCAATCGGAGGTCTAAGTAATGGTTTTCCCTTTGTGAATTAAAGGGCTTGTGATGTAAGATATTGGCAATCAATGAAGATATTTATTACTTGTGACTGAAGAGCTTTTACTTGCAAAATTGAGATTATTACTATTATAGAGTATGTTGAATTTTGAAATGTTTGACTATTAATATCATTAATCATATACATACAATTAAAAATAAATATTATGAAAATACACATTTAAACGAATCTAATACTAAGCAACATGATGATATTTCATCTTTACATATATTAATAAAATTTTATAGTTTAAATTAATTAATTTTGACTATATAAATAGTATAATTGCACGCAATTTAAACTGGTACGGAGGAAGTAGTACGGAAAAAAAATCTATGATTTTGGTGCGAAAGTTTAATTATTTTGTACCATTTGTATCCTTTAGTCAGAAAGTTAATCGCTTGAACGATCACGTAGGTGCAAACGTAAAAGTTTAGTTCTAGTAGAGAAAATGCTAAGTTATTTTGTACTGATTCATTTCCGGTTAGTTAAGAGTAAAATAATTGTTAGCTAGCCAATTGAAATAATGAAGGTTACAGCATGAAAACTAACTCATACTATATATGAAAGGATTATAATAAGAGTTGTCTCGTGAAAGATGGTTTTTTCATAAATTATGGAAAAATCAAGGTTTAAACGGCAAATTAGAAGAAATTAAGATAAAATTTTTGGGTTGAATTAATCGGGTCATAAGCCTATAACTACTGCACGTTGCATAATAAAATTTTAATACTGTATTATAAACTTTTACCTTTCTATAATTTTAATTCAGCCACATCTTTTCATAAACCTATGGAAAGACGGCCTTTCCCAAGATTTTGCCTTAATATATAGACTTATTTATTTTAATTACACACATATAATTAACTTCAGTATTCTCTATAAACTGACCGGTCTGCAACACTGCAACACTCTCCGGCCAAAACATGAAAATGGAACCTTCAATTTCTCTTTCACTACTTCCCTTCTTGTTTATTGCATCATCAGTCCCTCATTTCCCAAAATTAAGCTCACCCAAGACGCCCACAAATTGAAATTTTAAGTGTCATTCTTAATTTCTAATGCCTGATTAAACTGAATTTTTTGTATAATTCGCAAATTTTCTTTGGAACCAATATATTCAATACTCTGATACATCATGATTCACGAGTTAGTCAGTTTTCAATTTCGAAACAATTCCACGAATTGCGGTTAATGGTGTTGATCAAAGCAGATGTTGGTTTCTAAAAAGTTGGTTTCACGTGAAAGCAGGACCAATTTATGACTGATGAGCTATTAGCTATATGTGTATCCATTCTTATGAGGTTGAGGTCTCAGGCTCTTAACCTGATCTGATATGATCCGAACTAAAATAAGTATAAATACATTGAACTGAATTGAACTGAACTAAAATAAGTACAAATCAATTGGACTGAACTAAAATAACTATAAATATATTGAACTAAATTAAATTGGAAAACTGAGGTTTATTTCTTAAAAGTAACTGAAAAACTGAAATTTATTTTTTGTCAAATTAAAATTTATTATACAAATTTATTTGCCATTTTTCAAATTTAATTTTCAATTTTTTTTATACATGATTAAAATACTAAAGAATTTATATCAGTTTAAAATAGTGTAAAAAAAACTAAGATAAATTAAACTGCAATGAGCTGAACTGATCTGAACTGCATTGAACTGAACTAAATTAAAAATAAGTGTACTGAAAAATAGTAACAATATGACTAAATTAATTAAAATATCATCTAAACTGAACTGAACTCAACTCAAATAAACTGAAGTGCACATAAACTGTTGCTAACATGAGTTTTCATATCAAATACAAATATTCTCAGATCAAATATTTAGTTTTGTTTTTATTTTAACTGTGGACTTGCAATATTTTATTTTTTATTCTAATGATTATCTTTATATGGACTTTATTAATGTCAGAGTTCGTCTCTTGAAAGACGGTTTTTCCATAAGTCATAGAAAGACCAAGGTTTAAAGTGCAAATTAGAAGAAATAACGATAAAATTTTCGGGTTGCATGAATCGGGTTATAAAGTTTATAACTACTACCCGTTGCACAATAAAATTTTAATATTGAAACTAACACTTTTTACCTTTTATTATTTTAATTAAACCCCATCTTTCCATAGGCTTATGGAAAGACGGTCTTTCCCAAGACTTTGCCTTTGCCATATAAAAACTATATAAAAAATTCAATATAAGTTAACTGAAATAATTATAAATATATTGAAATGAAAAAATATAAATATACTGAACTGAAATAAGTATAAACATATTGAACTGAAATAAGTATAAATATACTGACTGGACTAAAATAAGTATAAATATACTAAACTGAAATAAGAATAAATCTATTGAATTGATCTGAACTGAAATCCAAATAAACTCTAGAGAACATGGCATTCATGCCAAATCTTATTTTACCCTAATTTTCGCAACTATGGGCTTAATTTCCATGGAGCCATAGTACATGTTTTCTGGAGTCCATGGTTACGCAGTTCGAAGAAATTCACCTACATCTGTGGGGCCTGACCCACTTCAGAATGAATCCACTAATCAAAAAGATATAGTACAAAGTACACCATACAACTATACTTATCTTATCTACCTATAACGTGAATCTTGTAAGCTCCCCTTGCTACCGATCCGCCTTGATCAGACTCCCTCTGACCTTAAAACTCGTCGACGCTGGATCTCCTCCTTCCAAGGAATTAAGGTATACGATTATGAACTTTGAACAACAGGTTCTTATGTTGGAACATATAATTATGGCTATTTGCAATTCTCGAAAGATAAAAAATCTGTATGTAGATTTTTTTTATTAAGTCTGTGAGATTAATGCAGTCGTGATGTCCTCTATATATAGTCCATGAGCAGATCAGAACTCTCCATGATTATCTCCATAATATTCCTATTCTATATCTGCTTCTTGAAGCATATCCAAATCCCATAAATAAAGGGATTTTCCTTATCACAATATCTCACATATATTCGATAATATCAACTCCATATTTGTAGGGATTTTTCATAAATCAACTATGCTTCTATACGGCTAATATATAGTTGAATATTCAGATTTCCATAACTCACAAATACCATAATATTCTGTTTTCTTTTTCCGTAAATCTTCTCGGCGTGTTTACTGCTTGTTCGTATGCACATATGAAGTTTATTCCATCTCCAATTCTGATACGCATGAAGTCATGTGCAAATATAATTCCTTCTCCACATAAATATTCTGATTACAATCAAATCTCTTGGAGATAAGAATTACCAAATCTAATCCCTTTAAGCAAGGAATTAGAATAACTAAAATATCTCATCCATATCTTAACCATATCTGAATATTCCAATTTCATAACATTAATCAAATCCCACATATATAGGAACTAATATATTCTCCAACTCAAATGCAACTTGGACGAAATCTATTCTTCTCGGATTCAGTCTTCAACATTTTCTTATTTCACCAAAATTCCTTCTTTGATGTTGCAACCCAATAATACCATATTTACATAATTTTCACAAATTGCCAACTAGATAAAGCTAGACTTTACAATCTCCCCCTTTGGCATTTTGTGGACCAATCACCTTTTGGCATTTCATCACAAGAGCTTATGCAAATACATACATCAACCTTTCAAACCATTCTAGATGTTGGAACATATAAACATAACGTCTCCCCCTGAATTCCGGATTCCTTCAACATCCATGAATAACAAGCATGTTGGATCATCAACCCAACAGATCCAATAAAGTCATCCAAGAAATTCAAAACATCTCCCCCTTGGGACCATAAACATGCCAAACGCAATAGACACAGAAAACCAAAATCTCCATTAACTGCAGCTCCCCCTGAAGCAAATATCTGGCATGTGTTGGAACATAGCCATAATAGAACCTTTAAACCTCTTCAAGAGCTATATGTGCCTCATCTAATATGGCATTTTCTACCTCCAAAACTACCATCTAAATGGCTAGAGCTCTCAACTTCACATTAATGGCCACAAACTTGACTTTCTTCTCATCAACATCAGAAGTTGTAGCCTCAGAATTTCAGGGCAGATCATGCACATGTCTTAAATCAATGTACTCTTGTTTGGTTGTTTCTCGAGTAAGAGTTGTAGTACTTCAAGAGAAAATCAAACATTTTACAACAACATGGAATAGACAAAAATGTCTGATAGTCAAGCTAGATGCAGTAGCATTCCCTTGAGTAGCCACTGACTTGGTCTGGCCCGGTCGCCCTACGCGACTGGCCCTTAAAAAGGCGAAACTCTCGTCGTAGTTTGGCGACCTATCTATCTCTCGATTGTACTCCTTGTAAATTGAGGCAGCAGTCTTGAGACCCAAACAGTCCAGGTAGGCTGTAAATCCACACTCCTCATATACACCCATATCAGTTGTCCTTTTGGATAAAATCCACCTCTGACACACAATAGTATATCTCTCATGGCCATCTGCATCAAAGAATAAATAATTGAGCGCATCTTTGATTGAGGGAGTTGCTCTTGAACGATGACCTCTTTCTGATTTAATCTTCTTCTTTGTGACTGTGCTTCTTCTTTCACTGATTCTGCAGTCTGATCAGTAGTGCCTTCAATAATCTGCTCACCTTGTATTGGAACATCAATCACCGATGTTGGAACATAACAGCTCTCGGCTTCACCCGCTTTCTCTATGTTGGAACATGAGATCCTTTCATTGCTTCAAAATCAACACCTTAAGTCTGTATCGATGTTGGAACATCACCTACTCAGCTTCCTTCACTTCATCAGTACTTTCTCCCCCCATCTCAATGTCTCGTGTTGAAACATAGGCTTGTTCACCATTCAGATCAATGATCTTCTTCAGCCACATTTACCGATGCTTGAGCATCTGATCTTTAATCACACTAGGCTCATTTATTTCCATGCCCACATCTTCTCAACCTGTCTCCATACTCTGTGTTGGAACATGACCAACATCACAGCCTTCTAAACTCCTCATCATCCTAAACCAGAATACCGAGAAGAGCCATCTCTCTGATATCTTCCACCATTATTTTTTCACCAACTTGTCTTCACATCAATCACCATAATGTCTTCACAACTTCTATTTTTTTCACTTTTTCTTCTTTCTAATATTTTTTTTGTGTTTTTCTAATTTTTTGCACATAAAATAAATAAACAAAAATTCTACAGATAAATAAAAGCTTTAAAGAAATACCTCAAATCTAACAAGCACCTAAGTGTTGTCTGAGGAGCTCAACCGTAGCAGTGTCCAACGGCTTTGTGAAAATATTCGCAAATGTTGGAACATAGACTACCACAACTTTCCTCTCAACCCAAATTATCCTTTTGCCTTCATTCAAGTGAATTCCTTAAGATCTTCCTGAAATCTTACAAATACTACCACCATACTCATCTTCAATTCAGCTTGCATCAAAGTCACAAAATCTTGTACCAAGGATGGTGAAATAGACCCAATTATCATATCATCAATATAGATATGAGAAATCAATGTATTTGATGATTCTCGAAAAACAAGCAAGGTGCGATCTTCTCCCCCTAGACGATAACCTTTCTGAATAGAAAAGGCAGTGAGTCGTTTATACCATGCATGTGGTGCTTGTTTTGATCCATACAAAGCCTTCTTGAATCGATGATATACTTCCTCATTAACCACACCATGTAGGGGAGCACTCTTGAGTGCTTTTTGGTACATCATAAAATTCATATTGCAAGCCATAACAAGGAGAATGCGAATAGATTCTAACCTAGCAACTGATGTGAATGTCTCATAAAAATTAACTCCTTCATCCTGAGTGTAGTCCTGAGCAACTAACCTTGCTTTATTATCATTGAGTTCAAATTGCTCAAGTTCGTCTTGAATTGCCGCAATCCAATACTCATCAAGCAGAGCCTCTTTGTGATTCTTGGGTTCAATGAGGGAGAGAAAACATTGTAGACCAGCAAGTTCCCTATTATTAATCCAAGGGATTGATCGAGTCCTTCTTCTGCTTGATTCAGTTTGCACTGATGTTGGAACATGGGAGAGTTCTAGGGAGGAAGATGTTCCAACATTGTTGAAGATGTAAGAGTCACCAGCTTCATCTTTAAGATCTGTCTCATCTAATGTTTCAACATTATTACATCCCTGATCTGAGAAATCAACCGATGTTGAAACATGGTTAGCCGTACGATTTACTTCATCACATTTGACATTGTAGCAGTTTACTTCTTGTTCCAATAAGTAACATTTATCTGATGACCGAATACCAGTAAGCACTTTGTTGTTGCCATATTTCACTATGCATTTTTCCTTATGGAATTCCACAGTCATATTATCATCACATAGTTGGCTGATACTTAGGAGATTAGCCTTTAGATCTTCCACCAACAAAACACCAGTGAATATGGGGAATCCTTTAATATGCAGTTCACCTTTTCCAACCACTCAACTTTTCTTTCCATCGCCAAACATAACAAAACCACCATTGTATGGCTGGATGTGTGTCAGTAATTCCTAAGTTCCAGTCATGTGGTAAGAGAAATCACTATCAAAGTACCACGAGTCTCTAGAATGTGCAATAAGAGACTTGTGAGCAATAAAGCAAGTACTCGTGCATTTAACAACCCATACCTTTCTGACCATTCTTGATTGCTGGACATCTTCTATGTTGGAACATACTGAGAGTTGTCGCCCTTCATGATATCTCTGAGCAGTTTTCGACATTGTTCCTCTGTATGACCTTGATACATGCAGTAGCTATAGATAGAGGTTTCCGTTGACAAGTCTGGATCACCTTTTTCTTTATTTCTCGAATCTCCATCTTGAAATTAACTGTGCTACCATGTGAGTTGTCATACCCAATCCTTGTTGATCTCCGAAGTTCTTTCCCATGGTCAGAATATCATCAAGTTTTTCTTTACTAGTGTTCAACTTGGTAATTTCAGCTCTCTTAGTTGTTGAGCTTAGATTCAAATTTAACTCTTCAATCTCTCTTCTGAGTTCACCAACTAGAGCTCACAACCCCTTTTCCTTCTCAGCCAGATAATTTTTCTCTTCCTTCAATGATTTATTTGTGTCAACAACTTTAAGCCACATGTCATACATTTTCTCATATGTAGTGTAGATCTCTTCATCATTCACAATTTGTTCTTCGTCATCACTGGAAGTATCATTGAAACCTGTGTTGGAACATACATCCTTGTTTTTCTTTGACATGTTGGAACATACATCATCATCTAATCCACAGTGAACTTTTGCTCCAAATGCCATATAATTGCTTGTAAGTTCCCCTTCGTCTTTCTCGTCTTCTTCATCTTTACTCCATGAGATAACATACGATTTTCCCTGTTTCTTCCGGGTATTAGCACATTCAGCCTGGATGCGGCCGTATCCTCCACATTCTTGACATTGAATTCTTTCAGACTGCTTCCTTCACCACTTTGGTTGCTAGAGAATTGCTTACTTCCTTGTTCCATCCGAGTTCCACGATTACCAAAATCTTGAGGACGAGTTTTATTCCCTCCAGATCTAGCCTGTGAATTCTTGTTTACCACCTTCTTCAGTATTCTTGAAAAATTCTTGGTGATAGGATCAAGTTCTTCAATTTCATCATCACTATCAGATTCATGGATGACCCTTGATGAAGAGGATTTGAAAGTCAACTCCTTCTGGACATTCTTTGCAGACTGTTGTATTGTCATTTCATAAGTCTGTAGTGATTCCATTAGTTTGTCTAAGGTCATGGTTGCTACATCTATTGCTTCTTCTATTGCTGCTACTTTCATAGAAAATCTTTTAGGAAGAGATCTCAACGTCTTCTTCACCAACTTGGACTCTTTGTAAAATTTTCCCAATTGATGTGCCATGTTTGTGATGTTTCCGAGTCTTCCATTGAATACTGCAATAGTCTCATCTTCTTCCATTTTTCAGCTCTTCAAAATCTGTGGCCAACATTTGTAGCTTTGATTTACGTACACGACTTATCCCCTCATGTACAGTTTGTAGGATATCTCATACTTTCTTTCCTTGTTGGCACGTAGAGAAGAGTTTGAACTGATTTTCATCTACTGCAGTAAATATGTCATTAAATGCTCTGGAGTTCACCAAGCTTCCCATTCTTTCAACTGGTGTCCACGACTCTTTAGGCTTAGATTTTCCTCCTTCAAAACTTCCAACAACAGGGCGTTTCCATTCTGTTTCAACATAGTACCAAGCCAACTCATCCAGTGAATTTATGAACACCCGCATGCGAGCCTTCCAGTAGTTGTAATTTGTTCCTTCCAGCAGTGGTGACCGAGACACAGAAGCTCTTTCTCTGGTCGCCATTGGTAAAACCGGATCACACTTTCCTTGACACAACCAAGGCACAAATAAGTAAACTCGCTCTGATACCAATTGAAATTTGGTTTTATCTAATTAATTCAATTATCACTACTGTGTTCCAATATAACCTATCTAACCAAGTATGCAATAAAGTAAAGCATAAAGACACAAGACTTGGTTACGCACTTCGGTGAAATCCACCTACATCTGTGGGGCTTGGCCCAGTTCAGAATGAATCCACTAATAAGAAAGATACAGTACAAAGTGAATCCGGCAAGTTCCCCTTACTACCGATCTGCCTTGATCAGACTCCCCCTGACCTCAAAAATCATTGACGCTGGATCTCCTCCTCCCGAGAAATTAAGGTATACGATTCTGAACTTTGAACAATAGGTTCGTATGTTGGAACATAGAATTCTGGCTCTTTGCAATTCTCGAAAGATAAAAAATCTGTATGCAGATTTTTTCTATTAAGTCTGTGAGATTAATGCAGCCATGATGTCCTCCATATATAGTCCATGAGTAGATCAGAACTCTCCATGATTATCTCCATAATATTCCTATTCCATATCTGCTTCTTGAAGCATATCCAAATCCCATAAATAAAGGAATTATCCTTATTACAATATCTCTCATATATTCGATAATATCAACTCCATATTTGTAGGAATTTTCCATAAATCAATTATGCTTCTATACGCCTAATATATAGCAGAATATTTAGATTTCCATAACTCGCAAATACCATAATATTCTGTCTTCTTTTTCCGTACATCTTCTCAGCGTGTTTACTGCTTGTTCGTATGCACACATGAAGTTTATTCCATCTTCAATTCTAATACGCATGAAATAATGTGCAAACATAATTCCTTCTCCACATAAATATTCTGATTACAATCAAATCTCTTGGAGATAAGAATTACCAAATCTAATCCCTTTAAGCAAGGAATTGGAATAACTAAAATATCTCATTTATATCTTAACAATAGCTGAATATTCCAATTCCATAACATTAATCAAATCCTACATATATAGGAACTGATATATTCTCCAACTCAAATGCAACTTGGACGAGATGTATCCTTCTCGGATTCAGTCTTCAACCTTTCCTTATTTCACCAAAATTCCTTCTTTGATGTTGCAACTCAATAATACCATATTTGCATAATTTTCACAAATTGCCGACTAGATAAATCTAGACTTTACAGTCTCCAATTAGAGATAAGGTAGACAAGTTTAATATTAGGGATCACCGGCATCAAAGTTTGTGAACTAGAGTAGGATTCAGGAAGCATGAGGTGCTTTGTGAACCACCGAACTTCTAAGAGTGGAAGCTTGGAGCCATTTTGTTCTAGATGCCAACGAACGATTGCTTCTATTTTGCAATGTAGGTGTTCGATTTTCGGTCGGCATTTAGATTGTTGATTGGAAAATGCACTGATCTCGTGGATCATTGTTGGCAACAGGGGCGTCCCCCCAAGTTGCAAGGATGGGGAAGTTGATGCAAAGTGATGCTAATCCGTTGCCACCATTTTTTTAAAAACCATATTAGGAAAGTCAGGGATTCACTTAGTATGGGCTGAAGCCTCACTAAGTGAGGCTCACCCTGCCTAGTATTTCCTTCAATTCTTCTACACATCTTGATTGCTCTTAAATATACTCTCTTTTTGTCTTTTCCAAACGGTTCTTTTTTAAAAAAATAGTTTTAATCATACTATATTGGTGTACTAATAATATTCTTACTCCGTATTATTCTTACGTTACTTATACTCTCTATGACGCACTCTTAATTTATGAAAAATGATCTCCTTTTTATCTATGACTTCCATATAGCCAATAGATCACAGGTTGCACAAATAGCCAATCTACCTTAACTAGTGGAGAAAGAGCTTATTAAAGGCGGTTTTACCGAACTTCAAGTGTCTTCTCTGGTCCTGCATTTGATTGAATCAATCAAAGGAAGTTTCGAAAACCGCCTTTTATTGGATCCGAAATAGGTTTCAAACTCGGAACCTATTTCTGGGGTCCCAAAAAAAGGCTAACCAAAGAGACCAGATATGAAAACTAAGAAATAAAATAGAAAAAACATTAATTAAACAACCCAAATATGTCTAACTATGAAACAACAAAAAAAAATTAACCCAATATGTAACAGAAGCCCAAGTCCTGACTTAATTAAGAACAAGAAAATAAACAGACGGGATGCCGCTCCGGCGCGGTGGAGGAGAGGGCGCCCAGTGCGGTGGAGAGCCGGCTGGATTCAGATCTGAATGGAGGGCAGGCTTCTCGCCAGAAGGGAATTCATGGCAGGGGAAATTTGCCGGAGTAGTGAAGGAGCGAGGGAGAACTGGTGGTGGAGCGATGGAGAACTGGTGGCAGACCGAGGGAGAACAGGTGGCAGACCAAGGGAGAACTGGTGGTGGCGCTGGAGGCGCATGCGACGGTGCTGGAGCTTTGGAGATGCGAGCGGCAATGCTGGAGCGCTGGAGACGGAGGGGTGACAGAGATGGTGTGGGATGACAGAGAGGATGTTTGTGGAGGAGCGGCGCTAGAGACACGCTGGCGCATGTGGGGGTGATGGCGGAGGGGCTGATTGAAAGGTGAAGGAGGAGGGTGATACACAGTGGGGAGATTTTAACATGTTTTGACCCGTTTTGACTCGTTTGCAATTTTTCCCTATTTTCTTTTAAAAAATATTAAAAAATAATTAGTTTAATACAATTTATCCTACAATAATTTACTTCAAAAACAAGTTTAACATTCTTGAAAAAATATATATTTATAAAGCTAAAAATATATATTTATAGAGCTAAAAAAATATATTTAAAAAAAATAAGTTTACCATTTTATATGATTTTGGTTAATATTGGTCGATTTGGGTCGACCCATGACCCTATCTGACCCGACCCAACCTGACTCTAAATTATGGGAATTTTGACCCAACCCAACCCATTTGACCCTAAATTTAAATTTGGGCCAGCTCAGCTAACCCGCCCCGACCCATGAATTTAGTTCTGACAGGAAGGATAGGAGAATATCAGACCAAGTGGCCAGCTCAATGTAATGTAGCTGCATCAAGTCTGAGTACTAGGTATTTCTGCTTGTATCAAGTGACTATCAATTGCTGGATTCCTTCCTCTAACATCACCACATTAACCCGAGATATGGCTAAGTTGTTATAATATGTTGGCACAAACACTCCTATAAATCTTGGCCTACTAATACAAGAGTGCATAGTTAAACATGCTAGTTCATCTCGAGCCAAGAACTCATTGCCTTATCCTTGTGTTATTCCTGCTGTACTTAAAGGAAAAAAGGTGAAGGCAAAAAAGAGTGATATGCAGGTTTCTGTTGTTTCTCTGAAACTGAATAAGAAGATCTTCTAGAGAACATTCAAATATCTACCTTGGAAGCCATCAGAGGTCAGAACTTTATCAAGTGCTGCTCAGAAGGTTAAAGAAGCCAAGAAGCTGGATGTGAAGGCCAAGATTGCATCACTTTAGGTTCAAATTGCTACACTTGAAGAGGAACTGAAGAAGTTGGATGCTGAAGGTGAAGATGCTCAGGAGAAATCTGCTAATGAATTATCTATGTTTTTCATTGGATATTTTTAATTTTTATTTTGACATGTTATGTTTATGGCCCCAAGGGGGAGTACTTTTGGATTCTGGATTTCTGTTGGATTTATGTTTGGATGGATATTATTTTGGATTTCTGCTTTTGATATCATTTTGGGCTCAGCTGGAAGCTAAGTTTCTGTAGGTCCTGTGTTCAAACATGGTTTTCTGGGTAGATAGGTACTGATTGTGAATCTGATGTTCCAGCATGGATGTTAAGGTCTTGATGTTTTGGAGGTGTGATATTCAGGGGGAGCTAAAAAAAATTCAGCTCATGTTCCAACATCCATACTGATGATAATTGACATTCTTATTTGCACAGTTGGTGAGTTGAAAGTCCAAAAGATTGATGGGTCCACAAAATGCCAAATGGGGATATTGTAAAGTCCAAATTTGTTAATTGGCAATTTGTGGTAATTATGCAAATATGAGATTATTATGTTGCAACATCAAAGAATGAAGTTTGGCGATATAAGGAATGTTGAATATAGAATCCGAGAGACTATATATCTCGTCTAACATAATTTAATTTGAAAAATATATCAATTCCCATATTTGTGAGATTGAATTAAGATTTGGAGAGTTAAAATTGATTTGGGTTTCAGCTATGGTAAGGATATGGTAGAGATATTCTAATTCTTATTTCCAAGGGATTAGATTTGGTAATTCTAAGAGATTTGATTGTTATCAGAATATTTTGAAGAGATAGAATTCCAGTCGCACAAGAAATTGAAGACGTGCGACCGAGCAATAAATGGTGGACATTCTGGCTAAGCTACTTATGAATTAACGGAGAGAAAATCTGTACTCAGGTTTTCATATTCAGAAGTAGCTCAGAGTTGTGCAAGTGTGTTCCAACATGATCAAACTTGTTGGATCTTAAAGTTCAGAAATTAAGCCTTAATTCCTCGGGAGGAGGAGATCCAACGTCAACGAGTTTTGAGGTTAGGGGGATTCTGATCAAGGCGGATCAGAAACTAGAGTATCTAGTAGAATTCACGTGTTTAATTAGAAAAGATAAGTATTTTGTATGGTGCACTCTGTACAATCTTTCTGATTAGTGGATTCATTCTGAATTGGGATAAGCCCCGCAGATGTAGGGGGCAGTCACCGAACTGCGTAACCAATTCGTGTGTCTTTAAGTTTTTACTTTATTACGAACTTAGTTAATTGGGGTATGTTGGAACACGGTGATCACAATTGAAGTAATTAGGTAAAATCAAATTTCAAAACCATTTATCACGATAAATTAATCCAATTACATCATTACTTATAGTATATAAATTTAGTTGTATGGTTAAAGTTTAACAATTTTAATTATATTTTTTGTACAATTTACTCTAATTGCTCATAAAACTGAACTTTTTGCACACTTTAGAATTTTCGTTGGAACCATTATAGTGATAATCTGACTTCATCATGAGTTAGTTATTTGTCAAATTTGAAACAAATGCACGAATTATGGTTAATGGTGTTAATCAAAGCAGCTGCTAGATTCGAAAAGTGGGGTTCATGTGAAAGCAGGGCCAACTATTCAGACTCCGTTCTTAACTAATTTATCATCTTAGCTAAACTAAATTTAAATAAATATGAAGATAAATATAATTAATTGAATTAAATTAGTATAAAATCAAATATAATAAAGCGTGAGTTTCATATATGCCTGATCATAAAAGAAATAGAAATTAGAAAAAATATCAAAACAATTTATTTAATAATATTTTCCACTACGAACTACCTTGAAATAAGATATTCAGCAATTTTGATGTGATCTTAAATGAAGGCAGAACGGCAATGTAAATGCTTAGCTACAATCACACTTCGAAAATTTCATTCGAATGGCGCAGACTGGATACTCGTCATGGAGTATGGCTTAACTATTCAAGAAAACAATTTATTCATTAATATTTTCCACTACGAACTACCTTGAAATAGGATATTCAACAATTTTGATGTGATATTAAATGAAGGCAGAACGGCAATGTAAATGCTTAGCTACAATCACACTTCGAAAATTTCATTCGAATGGTGCAGACTGGATACTCGTCATGGAGTATGACTTAACTATTCAAGAAAATGCGGATGAATTGAATTAAAATGCAAATGGGTTGAACTTAGATCATGAATCGAGCTGACTTTTACTCTACTAAATAGAATTAAAATTAAATATAATAAATATAATCATAAAATTGAATAATATTAATTTGAAATTTATTGTGTTGGTATGCCTTGAATTTGGGCCGAATTGTGTTTTGGCCCAGTTTGTTAGGGTTTAGTGGAGACAATATATAAAGTGTCTCTCTTCTCTCTGTAAACATTAATTCTGTTCTGCACTTAGATAGGTAGAAATCTGGCCAATTTCTTGGCGTCTGTAACCTGCTACCTATTATAGTGAATCCGTCTCCCGTGGATGTAGCCAAATTGGTGAACCACGTAAATCTTGTGTCTTGTTATTTTCGTTCATAATTTCTGTTCTTTCTCCATTCCGCACAACAAACTGGTATCAGAGCGGTTTCTTTTTCCGGCGATATCCGTAGTGGGTATATCGGATTCTGGGCTCATCAGATCGGGGCTGATCGGGGAGAAAGATGTCTGGGTTGAACGTGAAGATCGACAAGTTTACTGGGAGAAACAGTTTCAGTTTATGGCAGATCAAGATGCGAGCTTTGCTGAAACAGCAAGGTTTGTGGACTCCGCTGACGAAGGATTTCGCGAGCAGTTCTGGCGATGTTGTGAGTCTGGAAGAAAAGGCACACTCGACGATTATGTTGTGTCTCGCGGACGAAATCATCACTGAGGTCTCAGATCAGGAGATTGCTGCGCAACTGTGGCTGAAGTTGGAGAGTTTGTATATGACGAAATCTCTAACCAACAAGTTGCTTCTGAAACAACGCCTCTTCGGTCTCCGAATGCAGGAAGGTACGCAACTCAGAGACCATCTAGAGCAATTGAATACTTTGTTATTAGAATTGCGAAATATAGATGTGAAAATTGAAGATGAAGATGCTGCTTTATTTTTCTAGTTTCTTTACCACTTTCGTATGAGAATTTTGTTCAGTCATTTATTGTTGGTAAAGATTCTGTGTCTCTGGAGGAAGTAAGATCCTCTCTCCATAGTAGAGAGTTACGACATAAGGCAAACAGTACAGGTACAGAAAGTCAGGCCACTGGCTTGTTTGCTAGTGACGGAAACACAAAAGGCAAGGAAACCGGCAATAAGAAGAAGGGCAAGAAGTCATCTTCAAAGGGTCCCAAGGCCAATGATGTTTGTAACTACTGTAAGGAGAAGGGGCATTGGAAAAAGGAGTGTCCGAAGAAGGCTAGTAAATCTGGGAGTACATCTGGTACTGCTGCTGTGGCTGAAGGGGATTTCAGTTCTGAAGATGATTTTGCTCTAGCTGTTACTGGGCAAAATAATCATTCTAATGCGTGGTTTCTTTATTCTGGGGCATCTTACCATGTATGCCCAAGGAGATATTATTTCTCAACTTATGAGCAAGCTGAGGGCATCATTACTACAGCAAATGGTGTTGCGTGCAAGGTAGTTGGGATTGGTTCAATCAAGATCAGGACGCATGATGGTAGTTTCTGTACTTTGAACGATGTCAGGCATGTTCCATCGATGACAAAGAATCTGATTTCTCTTCCTACGTTGGATAGAAAGGGTTTCGTCTACTCAGGGAGTGATGGAGTTCTGTGTGTCTGCAAAGGTTCTAGGCTGGTTCTGAAAGGTGTTCTGCATGGTACCTTGTATTTTCTACAAGGTTCCACGGTTATGGATTCTGTTAATGTTGCATCTTCGGAGGTTCACCAGGATGATATGACTAAGTTATGGCATATGAGGCTTGGTCACATGGGTGAAAGAGGGATGCAGATTCTGTCGAAGTATGATCTTCTTGGTGGCCACAAGATCAAGAGCTTGGACTTCTGTGAGCATTGCGTTTTTGGGAAGCATCACCGCAGCAAGTTTCCTAAGGCGATTCATAGAACAAAGGGCACATTGGATTACATCCATTCTGATTGTTGGGGACCTTCCCGAGTTGAGTCACTGGGAGGTCACAGGTACTTTGTTTCTCTGATTGATGATTACTCAAGGATGACTTGGGTTATCATGATGAAACATAAGAGTGAAGCTTTCTCGAAATTCAAGGAGTGGAAAGCTTTGGTGGAGAATCAGACCGGGAAAAAGATCAAGAGGCTTCGAACTGATAATGGGCTGGAATTCTGCTCGTCTGAGTTTGATCAGTTTTGTAGGGATGAAGGGATTGCTCGTCATCATACAGTCAGGAATACGCCACAGCAGAATGGCGTAGCTGAGCGGATGAATCAGACATTGCTGGCGAGAGCGAGGTGCATGCTCTCTAATGCTGGTTTGGAAACGAGATTCTGGGCAGAGGCAGTGAGTACAGCTTGTTACCTGATCAACCGCGGGCCTCACACGGGTATAGAGTGAAAAATACCTATGGAGTTGTGGTCAGGTAAAGTTGTTGATTACTCCCAGTTAAAAGTTTTTGGTTGTACATCTTATTATCATGTTAGTGATGGTAAGTTAGAGCCCCGAGCCAAGAAGGGTGTCTTTGTGGGTTATGGAGATGGAGTTAAAGGCTCCAGGATATGGTCTCCATCTGAGAAGAGGGTTATTCTGAGCAGGGACGTTGTCTTTGATGAAAATTCTTTGCTTAGATCTATGGTGAAGCCCACAGTTGTGCCAGAAACTAGTGGAGTTGATAAACAGGTGGAGCTTGAAGTCACTCAAGGTGAAAATAGATTGGAACAATTTGAGGTGGATCAAGAGCCACAGACAGAATCTGAGATACCGGAATCTCCACCACCAGATCCTCAACCATCAGGAGCTACAATCCGCAGTTTAGCTCAGGACCGACCCAGGAGGGTTGGAGTTGGGGCGCCAAAGAGATATGGGTTTGAGGATATGGTGGGTTATGCACTGTCAGTTGCCGAGGAAGTGGATACTCAAGAGCCATCAACCTTCAGAGAGGCTACTTCATGTACTGATGCTGATAAATGGCTTGCTGCAATGGGAGATGAGATGGAGTCTCTTCTGAAGAATCAGACATGGGAATTGGTCAAACAGCCTCAAGGGAGAAAGGTAATCAGTTGCAAATGGGTTTTCAAGAAGAAGGAAGGAATATCACCTGCAGAGGGAGTCAAGTACAAGGCAAGAGTTGTTGCAAGAGGTTTCAGTCAAAGGGAGGGGGTAGACTATAATGAGATTTTCTCACCAGTGGTCAGACACACTTCCGTCAGAGTGTTGCTAGCCTTGGTAACACATCAGGATTTGGAGCTCGAGCAACTTGATGTGAAGACCGCTTTTCTACATGGAGAGTTGGAGGAAGAGTTGTACATGACTCAGCCAGATGGTTTCCAGGTTCCTGGCAAGGAAAAGTATGTTTGCAAGTTGAAGAAGTCTTTGTATTGACTTAAGCAGTCTCCGAGGCAGTGGTACAAGAAGTTTGACATTTACATGCTTCAGCTGGGATATACGAGGTGTGCTTATGACTGTTGTGTCTACTATAGCAGGTTGAGAGATGGGTCATTCATCTATCTGGTGCTTTATGTAGATGACATGCTGGTAGCCGCAAAGAGTAAGCACGAGGTTCAGAAGTTGAAAGCACTTCTTAGTGCTGAGTTTGAGATGAAGGATCTGGGTGCAGCTCGGAAGATACTAGGAATGGAGATTCTTAGGGATCGAAGTTAGCGGAAGCTTTTCTTGTCACAGAAAGGCTACATTCAGAAAGTGTTGGCTAGGTTTGACATGTCTACAACCAAACCTATAGACACTCCTAGTGCTGCAAATATTCATCTCACCACTATGTTTGCTCCTCAGTCAGACGAGGAGAAGGAGTATATGTCTCGGGTTCCTTATGCCAGCGCGGTAGGGAGTTTGATGTATGCTATGGTTTGCACGAGGCCAGATTTAGCACAGGCAGTCAGTGTTGTGAGCAGGTTCATGGGGCAACCGGGAAAGGAACATTGGCAAGCTGTGAAGAGGATTTTCAGGTATCTTAGAGGTACGTCTGATGTGGGTCTCATTTATGGAGATGATACCGAGTGCTTAGTTACAGGCTACTCTGATTCTGATTATGCTGGTGATGTTGACACGAGGAGATCGATGACTGGTTATGTATTCACTTTGGGAGGTTCTGTGGTTAGTTGGAAGGCGACTTTGCAACCTACAGTGACGTTGTCTACTACGGAAGCAGAGTACATGGCTCTGACAGAGGCTGCAAAGGAGGGAATATGGCTGAAAGGGCTGGTTAGTGATCTTGGTCTACATCATGATCAAGCTACTGTATATTGTGACAGTTTGAGTGCAATCTGCCTAGCCAAGGATCAGGTCCATCATGAGAGGACCAAGCATATTGATGTCAGATATCATTTCCTGAGGAGTGAGAGGAGAATCAGGGTGAAGAAAGTGGGAACTGCTGACAACCCCGCTGATATGTTCACCAAACCTGTTCCACATAGCAAGTTTCAACATTGTTTGGACTTGCTGAACATCAGAGCTGATTAGGTGCTCTATGGGTAGTCCCGGGAGTGGAGGGATAAGTCTGCTCATCTGGCACTGTAATGGTGCGTCTGGAGTTTCTGCTTTGAGGATTCAAGTCAAGGTGGAGATTTGTTGGTATGCCTTGAATTTGGGCCGAATTGTGTTTTGGCCCAGTTTGTTAGGGTTTAGTGGAGACAATATATAAAGTGTATCTCTTCTCTCTGTAAACATTAATTTTGTTCTGCACTTAGATAGGTAGAAATCTGGCCAATTTCTTGGCGTCTGTAACCTGCTACCTATTATAGTGAATCCGTCTCCCGTGGATGTAGTCAAATTGGTGAACCACGTAAATCTTGTGTCTTGTTATTTTCGTTCATAATTTCTGTTCTTTCTCCATTCCGCACAACATATTGTTTAACCATATAAATTTTCTGATGTAGGCAGTTTATCATAAAAAGATTTTAAAAAATCAATTTGTGTCGCAGATGCCGCAATCAGTTGTTATTCTCCACAACAAAGTACTCCTAACTACATATACACAATAAAACGTTTTTTCAACAGAACTGATCTTAACTTTTTCAATAAACGTTTTTCAATAAACGTGTAGTTAACTGATGATAGGCAAAATTGGCTCAACATATCTTGTCAATTTTCAAAATAACTGACCTCAACTTTTACATTGACAAAAGACAGACAACGTACGTGATTAAAGTTCATAGACATATTTACACCTAGCTAGGTAGTTCATAATTAGAAGCTGAAATTGTTGGACATATATTGATTTTATCATGTAAAAATTAAATAATGAAAATTGAACAAGCAATTTACAAATGCAAGAATAATATACTTTTATTAATTATTCATGCATACAATCAGAAAGCTTAAATAACGAATAATTAAAGCAATACATGTGAGAAATAAATCACGTTTTAATCAATAACAAATTAATGGAGTCACGAGTAAACTCGCTGCCCTTTAAACGAATGAGTCCCGTTGTGGACATCGTTCCCTAGGGTAAAACCATCGAAGGTAACAATTAACAAGTAAGAGTTACCTCAGATTCACGCAAGGCCCGAAGGACTATCACCTCGACAGAGCAACAAATGGAAACTTCGAGAAAGACAGAAAGAAGACTCAAGTTTAGAATATAGAGGGACTTGAGAAATGGTGTAAAAATTTTTGACTGACTTAGAGGCTCTATTTATACTGCTCTAAGAGACCCTAATCATGGAAACATGATATTCTGATTTTCTGTAATTAGAGAAGAATAATCTCCGATCACCAACTCACCAAATCCGAGGCATTCCATGAATACTCGAATCAAATCTGCTGGAAAAGGAAGAAATATTTGCACAAATATTCTTCATCGTATTAAACATGGTAAACTGCATATTTATTTAAGACAAGATATCTCACAAAATATGGAAGTATTTTGATCTTATCTCTTAAGAATTACACACAAGCAATTCCATATATACTATGCGGCTGGGCCTTCCAGAGACTTCCATGTGGTTCATACGCATTTTGGACAATCCAGAGAAAAATTAATCTGGCCCAATTTCCACCTCAATTTTCTCTTTCAAGAGTGACATTTCAAACATCCATATCACATTCACCCTTGATCCGTTTTGAGAGTTTAAATAGTCGATTTTATAGTACTCGCGGAGGAGAACTCAAAAATGACATCCACCGATCCAAAATCCATTCGGGTCCCACTCAAAAGGATACCCAAAAGTTGATGAATTTCAACCTTTTAACCATCATTTTCCAACAATCCCCCACATGAATAGATATTGATGTAGGAATCAGAACAATCACGTCAGACACAGAGTTTGACTTGGTGATAGTTTCATTTCGACGGCATAGATGCTGCATAGGATAAGTAGGTGTCACCCTTTGAACTTTCCCTTAAGAGTGTACACTTAGCCCACTGGTTAGGAAGTAGACGCGATGTCCTTGAACTTCCCCTACCGCTTGTGTGAACGACAATGCACTTCCCACAGACATCTTTCCCAGCCCTTGCGCTTTCCTTGGTTGCGTCCATTAATCAGGCAATGGCACACGCCTAGTTCTGTAAGGTTTCTAAAGAATTGCGTCCCAAAAATTCCCTTTCGAAGCGGCCACACTTCTCGCTTACATAGGTGATTCTTGGCGTAAGAGTACTACATACTCGATGCCTCGAATCATTAAAAAGCAATTTAATGCTTAACATACATTCACATCACTGTTTCTTCATCATAGGAATAAGACAGGCGGTATGAAACCCCCACAGTGATCGCGATGGGTCTTTGCAGTTTAGTTGTCCCTTTGAACCTAGATCTTGGGATCTCCAGTCACATAGGTTGGGTGTCCATGTACGTAACCCATCATTTATTGGACTTAGTCATATTCCTTTCGATGAGTTCTCAACTAACTCTCGATTCAATTTCTTCGTCAAGAAATTAATTCAATCCTTTCGTCAAAGAATCACAACTCTTATCATATTGACCTTACGTAGTCAACATCGATAATTCTCGTAGAGAGTAGTCATCCAATGGTAAAGTGTCTTTGTCGAGACACACCATCATCGATATGGCTTTACGCTACACCAATATGCATACAAGCGCTTTGGTCATCCTAGGGTATATCTTTTCCAATTTTTGTCCAACACGATGGACTTAGATTCCTCTATGAATCTAGTAAGAGAGAACTATTTCTCTACACAAATCAAGCTATATCCACGAGTATCACACACAGCTTGTTTCCAGCGATTATTTCTGGATTACTCATGTATCATCTTACTATCCATTGTAAGAATTGTCTAATGTGCACTTTAATAAGTACAACAGACTATCAATGACTCTTGAGTTCTCTTCTTAAGAGACACCTCACCTTTACAAAAAGGTAACTCATAATGTTTAGAGTCATTCCATTAAATACGACATATCTCCAAGAGACTCAATCATCGTATCAATTTACTATCAATGAGAAATCCATTAATTCATAGACATAAATGACATGGTCATTTTTCGTGTCTCTTAGCGTATCTGCCTTCATCAAACTCATTGATTTAATATCACTGGCTAAGCAACAATTAGTTTGGTCACATGATGGGTCATTTAGGAGCATTGAGCTTTTCATTTTGCTCTATTCAGATTTTAATATCTAAATCTCCAAATAACCATTTAGGTCCATCATATGTACTTCTAGATTTCACAAAGCCTTGATGGCAAGTACCATCACCCTTGGACTCATTCTCACGTCTAGAGAACACCCATCAAGTACACAAATATACTTACTAATTGTTCAAATCTACTAGTACTCTAGTGATTTGCACTCACGGTAGATCAATCTCTCTATTGATCATCACTTTCCACAAAAATTATTTCATGGAATCTCGTTTCCTTCGTTGGTTTATCCCTGATCCTTAATGATTTCATCTACTGACTCTTAAGTCCATTTAAGATAAATCAGGATCTCTTACAGAAACTTCCACAAAATACACTTTCCATTAAGATGTATTTCTAGTTTCCATATATTATTTCTTGTGAATTTCAAGATATTGATAGCACTTCAACATTGTGCATATCTAGTAAAGATACTGTTTAAGTATTACTTTTACTACCTTCGCAATACGCCACATTCAAAAGAACTTGTAGGATGACTCTATGAGGAGTTTTATTTTCCTCCCTGGGTCATTGTAAAGTCAGAGAGATTTGCATTGACTAATTAGTTGGCAGTATTTGTGAACATATAAGAAAACGAAAAACTTTCTATGTTGGAACACTCGACTGGAGTATATTTACGCCCATGGTTTTCGTGAAAAAAGAAGACAGAATATTATGGTATTTGTGACTTATGAAAATTGTTATATTCTATTATATAGTAGGCGTATGAAGCATAGTTAATTTATGGAAAATCCCTAAATATATGGAGTTGATATTTGCGAATATATGGGATATATTGTGATAAGGAAAATCCCTTTATTTATGGGATTTGGATATGCTTCAAGAAACAGATTTGGAATAGGAATATTGTGGAGATAATCAAGGAGTATTCCAATCTGTTCGTGGATATAAATTGGGACCAACACAGCTGCATACTCACGGATTTAATAGAGCAAAAATCTGCATACAGATTTTTGGAGATTTTCGAGAATTGCAAAGAGTCAGATTACTGTGTTCCAACATACCTGACCTGCTGCACAAAGTTCAGAATCATAAACCTTAATTCCTCGGGAGGAGGAGGTCCAGCATCGACGGAGTTCGAGATCAGAGGGAGTCTGATCAAGGCGGATCGGTAGCTAGGGGAGCTAGCAGAATTCACACGTTATAGTTAGTAAAGATAAGTATTTTGTAAACCGCACTCTGTACTGTATCTTTCTAATTAGTGGATTCATTCTGAACTGAGCCAGGCCCCGCAGATGTAGGTGGATTACACCGAACTGCGTAACCAAGTCGTGCGTTCTTTATGCTTTACTTTATTATGCACTTGGTTAAATTAGTCATGTTGGAACATACTAGTAAGGACTAGAAGAATTGGTAAAACCAAATTACAGTCATCTTATTTAAAAGATCGTCAGCCAATGTAAAGGCTCTTCCACATTGCTTTGATCATTTCTAGCGATTTTGTTCAACCCCCATATGACCTTGTGAATGTTTCAACATTGTGAATCACATTCACCAAAGGATTATGTGTCTTCACGTCATGGTCACATATAACCACATATGGCTTCTATGCATTACATAAGTGGTTTCGTTAATCTACAAACCTCACTTACTAAAAGTCTCGTGTGTTCAATAACGAATCAAACACTAGGTTCTTACCCATAACATTTGTTTTAGGGCTAGATCATTTTAACAATCAAAACACCTTCATGTATTGATCTTTTATCATAGAAGTCTCTCTTATTCCTTCAACTCCCTTGTAATTAGAGATAACTAAACTTTCCGATCTCAATTAATCGTTCTTCCTCGCATGACCAATACCACCACCAATGTAGTATCAATCAATCGAGGATTCGATTAACTCTCACTAGGGCGCAATGTGAGTTTACCAACTCCACAAAATTTCATGCCCATTTTGAAGCCAAGTTTCAGTTTAACTGCACTTTACTTTCAGACTATTCAAATCAAACTTGAGTGCCTTTATGCTCGAAACACATTCAAGTCCATTGCTCAACTCAAGTTTGAGTGCACTGCTAGACTCAATTTCGGGTTTACCTTTTTGGTTCGGGTTAAAGTCCTCCCGACTTAATCAACTTGATTCAAATCTCTCGTGATGACTTTTCATCTCAAGTACCTATCAAAATTCATATGGTCGTTGAATTTTTAGGTTTTCGTCTACCCCCCCACATTGGGCTGGTTTTATTAAACATCCCCACACGTGTTAAGTTTCTCAAAACCTCGTGTCTTGGGGTTTCTAAACTAAATGTCTTAGGATTCCTCATCTCAGAATTCTAAGGCTTTCCAACCAAAAATGTAGAGAATTGACCAACTGTCTTGGGATTCCCTATCTCATGATTGTTAGATTTTTCAACCATAAAGCAAAAAGTCTCGGGATTCCCATTCTCGGGATTCTTAGTTTTCTCAACCAAATTCTTGAGATTTTCCCTCAATTCTTTGATTACAAGTAATCAGAGTTTTTATCATAGTCATGATAACTTATGCTTTAGGGTTTATACCATGGTTCACTAGAACCAATACCCTAGACATAGTCGTAAACTAATGTCTTCACGTTCACATTTATCAGGTCATACAAAATAACCAGAATATGTCGAACTTCAAGCCCATATGCTCTATCTGTGCAATCTAACAATTGTCACTCGTGAGCCATATGCTCGTAAACGATCAATCGAGATAGTCAATTATCGGGACAAGCCTTGTCAAACCTTTCATTGCATCAAAAGGGCACTTTCCCAAACAATTAATATAATCATAGCATAAAAAATCATAACACAATTTTAGACACATCATAGATCTAAAATTTTCATTTATGCAGCTAAATCAAGTCCCTAAATGAACGAGAATACATCATGGATCAAATAACCCAATGTCACATCCTTCATTTATGCACAGATTTATTACACTCTTGCTGAGAGATGTCATGTATAAGTGCAAATTAAGTTTACCCTTTTTTGTATGCGATTCTCAGACCAAGCATATAAAAGTAATGAATCACTAACAGCACATTTTCACACAAATATGGCTTAAAATCTTTAACCAACATGAGCAGCCCACACAACCAAATTATTATACCATGCAATAGGTATTTCTACATTTGATCAAGTATTTAAGCAAATACTCTAACATTTCAAGGGCTATGGAAATTAAACATATCTCATAATTATCAAACATATGTAATGCTTTCATGTAATTGAATAATAATGTTTGATCTCATATTCTAAACTCATGGCAATTTTTTTTTCAAATTTAATCCAATCTTTCATGCAAAGAATCAAATATGATTTCTCACCATATCAACATTTAATCTCATAAGCATGAATGTCACGGAATTAGCATATTCCCATAATTACGCCATATAATTTAACATACATGCTCAACTCATTTTTCCACATAATTAAGGGATTAGCACAACTAAATTCATTCACTATCAAATTCGATAGCCTTAGTGTACTGGACATATATGTGCAAATATTATTCACATAATTCTCTTTGTAACAAAGTCATGTTCACGTCCAGATTCACGCAAATGGTTATCAAATATAATCCAAACAATATATATATACATATAGCATATGCCATGATTCACTTTAATTTATGTGTATACTTACCATAGTTTGCAAAACCGTGGTTACAACTCTTGACTCTTTCATGTTGTCAAGCAAATCATGTTGTATCTCCATGCCAAGTTTTTCTTCCAATAGATACAATCGTGTATACTCGGATTCACCAATGTGTACATACAAAAAATCATTCATCGTTAAATATATGTACACATGTCCTATCGTAGTAAACAACCAAACCCAACAAATTGAAAATAATTTTTTCGCAACAAATCCAAGCTTAATTTTGAACACAATGAAGCACGCAATTTTCGCTCATGAAGCACACTATTTCCATAGGCTTAATTTTGAGCACAACACGCAGGGTTTACTCAAAAATTAAAGCACGCATATTTAAGATCTTAATGCAAGCTTGAAACAAGATCACAGTAGCATGTATAATGCATATTTCTAAGTACATGCAGAATTACTTATGCATAATTAATCTAAGCATGCACAAGACCGAAATTCGCATGCAGATGGATGAAAATTTCGTTCGCAACATTAAGCAGCCTACTTGCAATTTCCAAATCAATATAATTCAACAAATTTCATTCGTTTCAAGACTTTTGGACATATGTTGATTCTATCATGTGAAAATTGAACAAGCAATTTACATATGCAAGAATAATATACTTTTATTTATTATTCAGGCATACAATCAGAAAGATTAAATTACGAATAATTAAAGCAATACATGTGAGAAATAAATCACGTTTCAATCAATAACAAATTGATAGTCACGAGTAAACTCGTTGCCCTTGAAACGAATGAGTCCCGTTGTGGACATCGTTCCCTAGGGTAAAACCATCGAAGGTAACAATTAACACGTAAGAGTTACCCCGGATTCACGCAAGGCCCGAAGGACTATCACCTCGACAGAGCAACAAATGGAAACTTCGAGAAAGACAGAAAGAAGACTCAAGTTTAGAATATAGAGGGACTTTTATACTGCTCTAAGAGACCCTAATCATGGAAACATGATATTCTGATTTTCTGTAATTAGAGAAGAATAATCTCCAATCACTAACTCACCAAATCCGAGACATTCCAAGAATACTCGAATCATATCTGCAGGAAAAGGAAGAAATATTTGCACAAATATTCTTCATCATAGTAAACATGGTAAACTGCATATTTATTTAAGACAAGATATCTTACAAAATATGGAAGTATTTTGATCTTATCTCTTAAGAATTACACACAAGCAATTCCATATATACTATGCGGCTGGGCCTTCCAGAGACTTCCATGCGGTCCATACGCATTTTGGACAATCCAAAGAAAAATTAATCTGGGCCAATTTCCACCTCATTTTTCTCTTTCAAGAGTGACATTTCAAACATCCATATCACATTCACCCTTGATCCGTTTTGAGAGTTTAAATAGTCGATTTTATAGTACTCGCGGGGGAGAACTCAAAAATGACATCCACCAATCCAAAATCCGTTCGGATCCCACTCAAACGAATGCCCAAAAGTTGACGAATTTCAACATTTTAACCATCATTTTCCATCCGAAATCTTGTTTCTTTTTTTCATCAAGAATCTTAATTTAAATGTAACTAATCGTCGAGGCCCACACATAAGTTAATGGCTGATTTTGAGGCAAATTTGCAATTAACGTCAATTATATTTCGATTATGCGTACCTTAACTTGAGCAACAATTCTTTTATTCATTTTATGTTAGTTAATCATCACGTACCAGCATATTTAGTGTAAGTACGGAAGATTTAGACATGCTTGGCTACGTGACTATCTAAATTCGCAATTTTAACTGTTGATTGATTCGTAAACAAGGTGCATAGTTATGTGATTGGTCAATCCAGATTAACTTCTACATGCAAGCACTTCTTGCTCCTCGTGCACATGCCTTGAGCAAATTATGGGTTTATAAAAGTCACTGGGGCGTAAACTCCAAGTTTAACTTTAGTTTGACATATGAAAGTCAACATTTCTCGGTAACCATTATTCCCTCAATCCCATCTAAAATGTCACACTTATCATCACATGTGAAATGTTATTAAATATTTTCTAGCATATATTCACTATTAAAAAAGTAGTTTAATAGTGATATTTTAAAGATATCACTGAGACCATTAGTATCAGCAACATCGTGGATCAAACAAAGATTGGCAGAGTTAACTAAAAGTGTGAAGGTTTAACTGGTACGGAGAAGCACTTCCCCCTCTCCACCATATACATTGCATGCTTATACAATTTTAAGATATTAATTCTTGTGAGATGGATGTATTGTACAACTAGGCTTTCTCTGTACAGAAGCTTAAACAAAAAGAAAGTAAAAAAAGAGTATAAATAGGCACCCCTGTAGCGTGAACAAATCATCAATCCATTCTTAACCTAGCAAAAGAAAGAATCCAGTTCCCAAACATGAAATCCCTCAATCTCTCTCTAACCCTTCTTTCCATCTTTTTACCTAGCCCCTGCTTTCTACATTAATCCCACATTTTCCCAAGACACTCCCCAAGACTTCCTTAACGCCCACAACCAAGCCCGGGCACAAGTCGCGGTTAGTCCTCCTCTCCCGCCGATGATCTGGGACCAGAATCTCCAAACCTACGCTCAAAACTATGCCAATGCGGTTCGTAATGCTAACACGTGCAACAGCCTGGTCCATTCCAACGGCCCTTACGGCGAAAACCTAGCTGCCGGTTACCCGGACATGACCGGAACTCAGGCCGTGGCGATGTGGGTCGCGGAGAAGGCATATTACAACTACGGAGCCAACACGTGCGCCGCCGGAAAAGTGTGCGGACATTACACTCAGGTTGTGTGGAGGAGTTCAGTTCGTTTGGGGTGCGCTAAGGTTCATTGTAACAATGGTTGGTCCTATATTATTTGCAGCTATGATCTCCCAGGAAACTATGTTAATCAGTGGCCCTACTGATTATGATCGTGTTAAGATCTGAATAAAGCCATGAAAATAAAGCTTATGTAGCTACCTATACGATAGCAAATCGGAGGGATGAATAATGTTTTCTTTTCTTTTGTTTTTGTGAGTGTAACGATGATTATGAATGATATTTGTGATGGGAGAATTTTTATTTGAGAAAAGTGCATATATAACCATATATAATTGATGAAAGTGCAGATATAACCCTGCAATAATGAAAGTGCAGATATAACCCTGCGATAATTGAAAGTGCAAATATAACCCTGGTCAGTCAATGTCGGAAATAATGGCTTTAGGGTTATATTTGAACATATGTATAATAGTTAGGGTTATATTTGCACATATGTATAATAGTTAGGGTTATATTTGCACTAAAAAATAACTCAGGGTTATATTTGCACCTTCTCCAACATATAGGGTTATCTTTGCATATTACCCTTTCTATTTACTGATATACTACTCCATCCGGTCTCCTAATATTGGCTCACTTTACTTCTTTGTTTGGTTTTTTAACAATAACTATTTTCCTTTTTGGCAAAGTTTAGGCTATATTCATCCACTGATCAATTTAATTTTTAATCTTCCAATACAATTTCCACCGCTCATTTTACTTTTCTTTATTGTGTAATTTTGTTTGGGAACAATCTGAAGAGACCAGAGGGAGGATGAGCATATACTCTTTAAAATGTTGTTAATTAGTGGTTTGTGAAGAGAGCAATGGTTTTAATATATCTACGGAAAATTCGTATATAATTTAGTGGAAAAAAGGTTTAAACTTTAATGCGATTTTGTGGGAGATTTCTTTCCATAATTTATTGATAGATTATGGACTAAACTAAACTTTGTAATCCAAAAAACTAAAATTTGAGGGTCAGGAACCGGATCAAAATCATGTAATCTGACCATGTCGGTGACTAATAGAGTTACATTGTTTGTGTCGTAAGAGGTTATGTATTTTACGTAGTTACCTTAGCCATATCTTATACATTTGGGTATATATTCACATCATTCTGTCAATATCAATAAGATCATTATTCCCAAATTATCTCTTTCTTCCTCGTTTTATGGTATCAGAGTCTAATCTCTGAAACCAAAAATTTCTGGGAAGAAGCCACCTGCTGATCCCCTGTTATCTCCGTCACCTGATGTATTTGACGACTCTGTTCCTGGGCCATCCGACCCGGTGGAGCCACCCAGTCCTGATTTGACGCGGCCAGCTCATCTCAAGCTCCAGCCGCTCGCCGCCGAGTCACGTTGGTCGCCGCTAGCAATGCCCACCCCGCGGCCGTACGTTATCACTCCACTAGCAGGCACTTCAAGGTCATCCATGACCGCACTGCCAGAGCTCGGCTCGCTGTAGTCCGTGGCCGCTCGGCCAGACCCACAGCCATTCGTGATTGGTCCACGGCCAGCTCATCCCGAGCTCCAGCATGGCCAGCTCCTCTGGAGCTCCAACGCGACCGTCCGTGGTCGCATAGCCAGTGCTCTCCATCCCACGGGCGTCTCCTGCCGAGCTCAGCCACCCGGTGCCCACCTCACCACCAGCAACTCCATCTGCCGTCCGTCCTCCCAACACCCATCTTCGTCAGCCTCCAGTTAAATTAAGAGATTACATATGCACTGCTACTCGCTCCATAAAACCCCTCTGCTGATCCCGCATCATCTAATTCACTGTCCTCATGTACACATTACCTTATTGCTGATTATGTTTCTTGTAATAAATTTTCGGTTTTGCATTCTAGACTTTTGGTTGCAATGACAGATGCTGTTGATCTGGTTACTTTTTCTGATGCTTATCACCATGATCATTAGCGTGCGGCTATGTCCGCGAGATTGATGCATTCGAGCAGAATAATACATGGGTTCTTGCTTCTCTTCCTCCTGGCAATGAGGCTATTGGTTGTAAGTGGGTTTATCAGACTAAGTTTAAGTCTGATGGTTCTATTGAGCAATACAAGGTTTATTTGGTTGTACTTGGTAATCGTCAGATTGAGGGGACTGACTTTACCGAGACATTTGCTCATGGTTCCAAGGTGAGTTTAGTTCATCTTTTCTTGGCTCACTACTAGAAAAATAGTACATAGGTGTACCGGTGCCGAAATGCTGATGCTAAAAATGTTAAAGGCACCGCTATGTCAGTTATACCAGTGCTAAAAAAAAATCAAAATTCAGCACTGGTTCACAAAAAACCAGTGCCTATGCACTGAATACCGATACTACAAAACCAAAAATCAGCACCAGTATACAAAAAAAATGGTGCCTATGAATAAATTCAGCACCGGTACACAAAAAATCGATGCCTATGCACTGAATACCGGTGTTGCAAAACCAAAATTCAGCACCGGTACAAAAAACCGGTGCCTATGCACTGAATACCGGTGCTACAAAATCAAAATTTAGAACTGGTATACAAAAAATTGTGCCTATGTATAAATTCAGCACCGTAACAAAATTTTGGGCCACAATTTTCCAAGAATTTATAGAAGTAATAATCTTGACTTTCGAAACCCTTCCGTTCACCCACACATTCCCAAATTGCAGAGTTACGATCGTATATTATTGAATTGCATTTTAGTTCTACCAATTTCGTGATTCGATGACTCCAACTTTCTTGGAGGGGCCTAAGTGCAAAAATTAAAAACTTTACTCGTAACTCCAAACTGAAATCCGCTCAACGTGATCCTACTCTATACAACCCATTGTATTTTTCATGCATGTAAGGGATATTTATAAAAAAAATTGAGCACAAAAACATATTTATGATGATTTCCGATTTCACTTTGTAACTTCCAAGTAATCAACCATAAGTTACTCTATAACATATACTAACATTTTTCAATAATTCACCAAAAAAATAATTTATTTTATGTATTTATATTTAGGCAATAATAACAAAAATCATATATTTTAGAGCAATGGGTAATGACACAATCTTGGGCTACAGTGTAATTTTACTAGAGTTCATAGAAGTAATCAATGTTGACTATTGAGACCCTTCTGTTCACCCATACATACCCAAATTGCAAAGTTACGATAATACATTATTGAATTGCATTTTGGTTCCACCAATTTTGTGATTCGAAAACTCCAACTTTCTCAGAGGGACCTAAGTACTAAAAGTAAAAACTTTACTCGTTACTCCAAATTGAAATTCGCTCGAACGTGATGCTACCCTATACACCCTCATTGTATTTTCCAAGTCCATAACGAAATATTTATCAACAATTGGGCACAAGAACATATCCATAATCCTTTCCAATTTTCATTTCTATCTTCTAAGTAATCAACTCTAGATTACTATAGAGCATGTAGTAGCGCTTTTCATATTTTCATCAAAAAAATATATTTTCTATTTCTATATTTATGTAAGAATAACAAAATTCATATATTTTGAACCAAAGGATAATGTTGTAACACATTTTGGGCCATAGCATAATTTTTCAAAAATATGTTAGAGGCGCTTCCATCCACCCATTGTACCTTGAATTTTAAAGAAGAAATCATCTCTTATTTAATTTCATTTTGGTGTCTTCAATTTTGTGATTTGGCGCCTCCAAATTTCTTCTATGGACCTAATAGCAAAAATTAAAAGTTAACTTAGAGATCAAATAATGCTAGCACCGGCATTGTTTTTCATTCATATCGGTGCTATTTTATGGTGGGATAATAAATTTTTTGAATTTTCATTCCTAATTTTGTAGAGATTTTTTTAAATTTTGAAATTTTGGAATGAGCACCGGTATTAGTTACTTAGGCACCGGAATGTGTACCGGTGTTCAACACTTAGAAAAAGTTTTCAATGCTTGCTCCCGGGCTCAATTTTTTTTAAAAAAATTCAAAGCAGCCCTAAGCAGCTGCGTTTCGTATATTTAGGCACCGGTATGAGCATTTTGGGCACCATTATTTGTACCGGTGCTCAACACTTAGAAAAAATTTCCAAGGCTTGCTCTCGGGTTCAATTTTTTTTCAAAAAAACTATTCAAAGTAGCCCTAAGCAGTTGCGTTTCGATTTCTTAGGCACCGATATGAGCATTTCGGGCACCGATTCTGGTGTTCAACACTTTAAAAAATTCCAACTTTGTTTCATCTGAACCGTTGATTTTTTTTGTTGATTGAACCTCAACTGTTAAAAATTTACCTATATATACTACCCCTGAAACCCCTAAGTCTACCCACCCTTATTTCCCTCTCATTATCCCCTCTACCTCCTCTCCATCTTCTCCCTCCTCCTCCACCACCTCTCCCTCTCCACCACCGTCGCTTCGACGCCTAGAACCGATGATGCCGCTACGATGCCTCCACCGATGCCTTCCCGACTCCATCTCCCGGCCCAGCTCCGACTCCATCTCTCAGCCCAGCTCCGACTCCATCTCCCCGACTCCTCCGCTTCAATGCCTTCCTAACTCCATCTCTCGGATCAGGTCTGACTCCATCTCCCCACGACACTCTAGTTACTAGTCGGAGTTGCGAGCTCTACCAAAATTTCTGGTTCAGCTCAGATCCAACCTCACTTTTGGTTCTTTGATGTTATCTAGGGTTTCTAAACAATTAGGTTATAGTTTTTATGATGATTAATTATATGTAATGAAGTGTTATGTATTGAGAGGCGATATGTATTTTCAATTATATTTAATGAAGTTTTGGGTTGTGGTATGAAATTTCTTGTTTTTTACATGAGATTTGGTTTTTTATGTTTTGTTCATATTGGGGTTTCATATTCCGGCTAGTGAGTTTATTTTCACTGGGCGAATTTTTTTTAAACGATGCCTATTTACTAGCACCGGTATTTCATGCATAGGTACCGGTAAATAGTGCCGGTGCTATTCTTATCATTGCTGGTTTCTCTCATGAGATGATGTCCTAGTTCAAGAAGTTATTATGCTCTTGTTTTCATATGAAGGATCTTGGTGCCCTGGAATATTTCTTAGGCATTGAGATAGCTCGTCGACCTAATGGGATGTTTCCATCTCAGTATGAATATGCCTTGGATATTTTGTCTGATACTTGATTATTGGCAGCTAAATCCATAGATTTTCCCATGGAACAACAACACAATTTGACGCAAGATAATGGTCCTTTGTTTGACGATTCTGCGAAGTATCGCAGACTGGTTGGGAAGCTCATTTATCTCACCATCAATTGTCCTGAGCTTAGCTATTCAGCTCATACCATGGCCTAGTTCATGGAGAAACCATGTTTGGCTCATTGGCATGCGAGTTCTGCATTATTTAAAGAGTCATCCTGGTCAAGGTTTGTTTCTATCGGCTAAGAGTTCTCTTCAGCTTACAAAATTTTGTCATTCAGATTGGCCACCTTGCCCAATTACTAGGAGATCTTTGATTGGATATTTTGTGATAATTGGTGAATCTCTAGTTTCTTGGAAGACGAAGAAACAACCCATTGTTTCTCGTTCCTCGGCTGAAGCAGAATGCCGGGCTATGTCAGTAGCGTGTTGTGAATTGTTATGGCTCAAGTCATTTCTTCGTTTGTTAGGAGTGGCACTTCCTACTCCAATGAATTTGCACTGTGATAGTCTGGCTACTCTTCATATTGCAGCCAGTCCAGTTTTTCATAAGAGGACGAAGCATATTGAGATTGACTGTCATTTTGTTCGTGATTTAATTTATCCTTGTGATGCGGTTACTTATCATATTCGTACTGCTAATCAGCCAGCAGATTTATTTGCAAAGGCACTTGGACGATGGACATTTCAAACTTTGCTTGGCAAGTTGGACATTCGAGATCCACATGCTCCAACTTGAGGAGGAGTGTAGGAGATATTTTGTGAATATTTTCTACAGTATTATTGTACCTTAGATATAATCATTTTCCTTTAATGACTCTTTAAATACTGTATATATATTGTACTCCTGTACCATCAATGAAAATACACATTCATATTTTACAAAGTTAAAATATTTTTTATAAATATAAATAATTATAATTCTACTCTAATACTTAAAAAATGAAGTTTGGAAGTATAATTGATCTAACTGTTAGGCAGTTTAAGAATAGACACAGTCATTTTGTAGATGCATGTATGTCTTCGGTATTTAAAAAGTGCGCTTTCGTGTTTTGAGAAGTAAACTTGACTTGGTACAATTCAGTTATAACTTACAAGCGTGATCATTTTCTTCGTTCTCTTACATTCGAACAGTAGGATAAAAAAAAGAAGTGACTCCTGAAAAAAAGTGAGATGAGGTAATTCGACATTAAAAAGATGAAAGCCAAAGCTCGATAGTATAATCAGACAGAAGTTTCTGTTCAGTTTCTTATCTTAACGTGCCATCCGTTTAATACGGCGTAAAAGATCTAGATTTAAAAAGAAAAATCACATCGTGACTTTTCTTATGGAAGCCATTTCTCTAACCATAATAATACGTATAATACACCATTTTCTCGTGAGATGGATGTAGTATTGTACAACTAGGGTTTTGAATAGAAAAAATAAATGATACCATTTAGCCACCTTTGAAATTTCAACACATACACTACCTTAGCATCCGCTATAAATAGACACCTTCAGCATGAACAAATCATGAATCCAATATCCTTAAACAAGCAAAAATCATCAAATATGAGACCCTTCAATCTCTCCTTAACTCTTGCTTTCATCTCTTACATAGCCCTTGCTTCTTACATTAATCCCACATTAGCCCAAAACTCCCCCCAAGACTACCTCGACGCCCACAACCAAGCCCGGGCAGCAGTCGGAGCTGGGCTCCCGCCGTTTACATGGGACCAGAAACTCCAAAGCTACGCTCAAAACTATGCAAATCGAGCTCTCAATGCTAACACGTGTGACAGGTTGGTGCATTCGGGAGGTCCTTACGGTGAAAACCTGGCGGCCGGTTCCCCGGACTTGACCGGGCGGCAGGCGGTGGCGTTGTGGGTCGGGGAGAAGGTCGATTACAACTACGGGGCGAACTCGTGCACCACCGGAAAAGTTTGCGGACACTACACTCAGGTTGTGTGGAGGAACTCGGTTCGTTTGGGGTGCGCTAGGGTTCATTGTGCCAATGGTTGGTCTTACGTTATTTGTAGCTATGATCCCCCGGGTAACTTTAATGGTCAACCCCCGTACTAAGATATGGAACCCTAATAATAAAGCTTGCCTTGAAGACTTGAAGTTGAGGGCTTTTTTTCTTTATATAAGCAGTAAGACAATCCAATCGGAGGTCTAAGTAATGGTTTTCCCTTTGTGAATTAAAGGGCTTGTGATGTATGATATTGGCAATTAATGAAGATGTTTATTACTTGTGACTGAAGAGCTTTTACTTACAAAATTGAGATTATTACTATTATAGAGTATGTTGAATTTTGAAATGTTTGACTATTAATATCATTAATCATATACATACAATTAAAAATAAATATTATGAAAATACACATTTAAACGAATCTAATACCAAGCAACATGATGATATTTCATCTTTACATATATTAATAAAATTTTATAGTTTAAATTAATTAATTTTGACTATATAAATAGTATAATTGCGCGCAATTTAAACTGGTACGGAGGAAGTAGTACGGAAAAAAATCTATGATTTTGGTGCGAAAGTTTAATTATTTTGTACCATTTGTATCCTTTAGTCAGAAAGTTAATCGCTTGAACGATCACGTAGGTGCAAACGTAAAAGTTTAGTTCTAGTAGAGAAAATGCTAAGTTATTTTGTATTGATTCATTTCCGGTTAGTTAAGAGTAAAATAATTGTTAGCTAGCCAATTGAAATAATGAAGGTTACAGCATGAAAACTAACTCATACTATATATGAAAGGATTATAATAAGAGTCTGTGTCGTGAAAGATGGTTTTTTCATAAATTATGGAAAAATCAAGGTTTAAACGGAAAATTAGAAGAAATTAAGATAAAATTTTTGGGTTGAATTAATCGGGTCATAAGCCTATAACTACTGCACGTTGCATAATAAAATTTTAATACTGTATTATAAACTTTTACCTTTCTATAATTCTAATTCAGCCACATCTTTTCATAAACCTATGGAAAGACGGTCTTTCCCAAGATTTTGCCATAATATATAGACTTATTTGTTTTAATTACACACATATAATTAACTTCAGTATTCTCTATAAACTGACCGGTCTGCAACACTGCAACACTCTCCGGCCAAAACATGAAAATGGAACCTTCAATTTCTCTTTCACTACTTCCCTTCTTGTTTATTGCATCATCAGTCCCTCATTTCCCAAAATTAAGCTCACCCAAGACGCCCACAAATTGAAATTTTAAGTGTCATTCTTAATTTCTAATGCCTGATTAAACTGAATTTTTTGTATAATTCGCAAATTTTCTTTGGAACCAATATATTCAATGCTCCGATACATCATGATTCACGAGTTCGTCAGTTCGAAACAATTCCACGAATTGCGGTTAATGGTGTTGATCAAAGCAGATGCTGGTTTCTAAAAAGTTGGTTTCACGTGAAAGCAGGACCAATTTATGACTGATGATCTTCTAAATGTGTATCCATTCTTACGAGGTTGAGGTCTTAGGCTCTGAACCTGATATGATCTGATCTGAACTAAAATAAATATAAATATATTAAACTGAATTTAACTGAATTTAACTGAACTGAAATAAGTATAAATATATTGGAGTGAACTAAAATAAGTAGAAATATATTGAACTAAATTAAATTGAAAAACTGAGGTTTATTTCTTAAAAGTAATTGAAAAACTGAAATTTATTTTTAAAATTTATTTTTTATCAAATCAAAATTTATTATACAAATTTATTTGCCATTTTTCAAATTTAATTTTAAAATTTTTTATACACGATTAAAATACTAAAGAATTTATATCAGTTTAAAATAGTGTAAAAAAAAACTAATATAAATTGAACTGCAATGAGCTGAACTGATCTGAACTGCATTGAACTGAACTAAATTAAAAATAAGTGTACTGAAAAATAGTAACAATGTGACTAAATTATTTAAAATTTCATCTAAACTGAACTGAACTCAACTCAAATAAACTGAAGTGCACATAAACTGTTGCTAACATGAGTTTTCATATCAAATACAAATATTCTCAGATCAAATAATTTTTAGTTTTTTTTATTTTAAATGTGGACTTGCAATATTTTATTTTTTATTTTAATGATTATCTTTATATGGACTTTATTAATGTCAGAGTTCGTCTCTTGAAAGACGGTCTTTCCATAAGTCATAGAAAGACTAAGGTTTAAAGTGCAAATTAGAAGAAATAACGATAAAATTTCCGGGTTGCATGAATCGGTTATAAACTTTATAACTACTACCCGTTGCACAATAAAATTTTAATATTGAAACTAACACTTTTTACCTTTTATTATTTTAATTAAACTCCATCTTTCCATAGTCTTATGGAACGACGGTCTTTCCCAAGACTTTACTTTTGCCATATAAAAACTATATAAAAAATTCAATATAAGTTAACTGAAATAAGTATAAATATATTGAACTGAAAAAATATAAATATACTGAACTGAAATAAGTATAAACATATTGAACTAAAATAAGTATAAATATACTGACTGGACTAAAATAAGTAGAAATATACTAAAATGAAATAAGAATAAATCTATGGAATTGATCTGAACTGAATCCAAATAAACTCTAGAGAACATGGCATTCCTGCCAAATCTTATTTTACCCTAATTTTCGCAACTATGGGCTTAATTTCCATGGATCCATATTACATGTTTTCTGGAGATTATCTGAACTGATCTGATCTGATTTGAACTGAAATGAAAATAAGCGTGTTGAAAATAGAAATGTACGACTAAATTAAACTAAATTTCCCCAAAATTAAATTCACAATGAACTGAACTGAAATGCAAATAAGTTCCAGAGAACATGACCTTCGTAGGATTTACTATTGACGAGCGAAGCTCAATTGATTATGTTCTCAGCAGTTTTAAAAATTTTATCTCAAAAAAATAAAGATGAAGTCTTATATAAGACCGTCTCATGATGAGACCAGAGATTTAATTGCAAATGAGGTTTCTAATTAAAGTGTTAAAAGTCTAGGGGTTAGATGTAAAATTTTACTATTTTACATTAAGTCCACATATAAATATCAACATAACCTCATTATTCTATCATATTTTCTTAAAGTTTCTCTCTCCTCTCATTTTCTCTCTCCTCTCATTTCCTCTCTCCTATTCTCTCGATTCAACTGCATCTACTCCTTATTCTTATTCTCTCTCCAACTCAAATTTTTTTCTTCTCCCTCCTCTCTATTTCTCTTCCATCTTCTTCAATTCTAGCTCATTTTCTTCGATTCAACCGCTCATCATCTCCATTTTTCTTCCTCTTTCTCGCGCACAGTGATTCGTTGCGATTTTGGAGTTTTTTTCGATAAATTTTTGGACAAATGTTTTGGCGGACGAACATAATAGAGCTTCGTTTTGTGTTTATATTCGAAGGTAATGTTTTTGCTCAGATTTTTATGCATATTTTGTTGTTTTCTTCAATTTTTGTTTGCTTTTTTTGGTTCATGTGATTTTTTAGGGTTTATGTTGTTCAATGTGTTAATATTTGGGGATTTCTCTATTTTTTTGTGTTTTGTGATTTGTTCTTACGGATTTGTGCTAATATTTGTGTTGCTGCTGCTGTTTGTTAGATTCGTAAGGAGATTTTCATCACTGCTACTTCAATCGAGAATGAAGAATCGTTTGTAAGTTTTCTGAATTTTTGGCTATGATGTTTCAGTTACGGTTGATGATGTTTCTTGCTTTTAGTGTGATGTTTCAGGTTTTAGGCTTTAAGTAATGTAATCAGTGTTGTTGTGATGTTTTAATTTCAGCGCTTGATAATTGTGGTGTTTTCATGCTTAAGTGTGCAATTGATGTTCAGTTTTTGGTTGTGTGTGATATCTTAGCGTTTTGTTATAATTTGTGCTATTTTTCTGTTGTTGTTGATGTTCCTTAGATGTCTAAGAATGCTTTTGCCACTGTTGATGTAATCGAGAAGGAAAAAGGATCTGTAAATTTTGTTATTTTGCAGATGTGATAATTTAATTACTGTTATTGATGATTCAGATTTTCTGTGTGATGTTTCATGTTTAGGGTTCAAGTACTGTTATCTGTGCTGGTGTGATGATTTAATTTCAATATTTGATGTTTGTAGTGTTTAAGTGTGTAATTGATGTTCAATTTTGTTGTTTTTATTGCGTGTGTGTGTGATATCCTAGGATTTTGTTTCTATTTGCGCTAATATTTGTGTTTCTGTTGCTGTTTGTTAGATGTCTTAGAAGATTTTCATCACTACTACTACAATCGAGAAGGAAGAAGGATTTTTTTTAATTTTCAGCAGTGATGTTTCAGGTACAGGTAATGATGTTTCTCGTTTTCAGTGTGATGTTTCAGATTTTAGGCTTTAAGTACTATTATCAGTGTTGGTGTGATGTTTAATTTCAGCGCTTGATGCTTGTGGTGTTTTCATGCTTAAGTGTGCAATTGATGTTCAGTTTTGATTGTTTGTGAAATCTTATGGTTTTGTTATGATTTGTGCAAATTTTTGTGTTGTTGTTGTTTCTTAGATGTCTAAAAACGCTTGCCCACTGTTGTTGAAATCAAGAAGAAAGTAGGATCTATAATTTTTGTTACTTTTCAGATGTGATGTTTTAAGTACTGTTGTTGATGTTTCTGGTTTTCTGTGTGATGTTTCATGCTTTAGTCTTTAAGTACTATTATCTGTGTTGGTATGATGTTTTAATTTCAGTATTTGATGCTTGTGGTGTTTTCACATTTAAGTATGTAAATGATATTCAATTTCGTTCTTTTGATATTTTAGTATGTACTGATTGATGTTTTAAAATTTTGATATTGATGTTTTAAATACTATATTTGAGATTTCACAAATTAGTTCTCAGTCATGTTATGTGTGCTATTGTGATGTTTTAATTTCAGACATTAATTTTTTTATTACATATGTATGTGATGTTTTATATTTTTTTTCACATGAACACTTTCCAAGGTAGAACTTTACGTTTCCATTTTTGATGTAATAAAAACATGCTATGAGGAATCATGCTCCTGAAGATGTTCCCTTGAACAGATGACCTGAGCCGACCTTTGATCTTGGCGTTGGTGGAGTAGTAGAGCCATCCTCTTCAAAACCAGCAAGAGAGAAGGAAAGTTCTTGAACAAGCACACAACAAGGGGAAATAAGTTGGGGGAAATAAAATTTGATTGTTTGGAATGTATTGTTTGTCATTGATTTTTCAGTTATGATAATTGATTGTTAGTGTTGAGGCACTTGATAGTTATTGATGCTTTAGCTTGATTTGAATTTTTTCCAGTTTTTTATGTTAGCGAAGTTTTAGGGTATTTAAACATTTTTTTAATGAATGATTTTCATCAAGTTATTTGAAATGGAATAACAGTGAAATATATAAGTGTAGTGGAATATATGATTATCTTATTTAAATCAACATCTTCATCGATACTTTTGTAAAACATCACACACAAAAGTTGAACCATCGCAGCATTACAGTGTAACATCACACAAAAAAAATGAATCATCGTAGCATTACAGTGTAATATCGCACAAAAAAAATTGAACCATCGCAGCATTACAGTGTAACATTATGCAAAAAAAATTGAACCTTCACAGCATTACAGTGTAACATTATGCAAAAAAAAATTGAACCTTCACAGCATTACAGTGTAACATCACAGTATGACTAAAAATAATAATCGCGTTCCGAAAAATTAATTTTAGATCAACTGAGCATTAACGAACGCATTCTTGTAGCTCTGGAGGTAACTGTTGATACCTCATCCATTATTCTGTATCTCTTTTATTCACATTCCACTCTTCAATTCTAACTGTCATACATTGCAAATAAGTCTTCACTCACAATAAGAGCAAGAAGAAGTAGATCAGAAAGGGAGTTTTCAACTTTTTCTTCTACCACCATGAGCAAAAACATAGGAAAACAATGAACTCTTACTTGCATGTCTCCAATCAATCTCGCAAACAAAATCAATCTGCCAATACATAAGACAATGCAGAATAGAGTCTCTCCAATGTAAGTGCTTGTCGTTAGGTTTTGCGCGTACGAACTGCAGCAAAACATGAGCGTTAGACATGATTCAGAGGCAGTAAAATGGTGCAAATTAGCGAGCGAAAAATTGTACCTCACATTTCTCAAACCACACCAGAGGCAGTAGAGGTACTTCTCCTTAAATGGAGAATAAGCAACTTCAGAAGTGAAAGCATGAGTAAACATCCCAAATTTGAAGTCAGAATCATCATTTTTTGCATCACATCGCGCAATGAGGCTAGTTGAACTCCGTTTTCAAATTACTGTCGGAGACTTCAATTCGTCGGACTCACCTCCAGTTCCAGAAGCCTCTCTGCTCGAAGAATCCGAATGTATGGAGTCTTCTGCTCTCCGCTCTACGTTAAAAAATCGACGTTCAACCACGGCTTTCCTAAATGCTAAAATCACCAACGAGGATGATCTCCACAATATAGCTATGACGCTCCTCTGGGACCTGTGAACATAGTGCCGGAGCCTCGACCAAAACCTCTCTGATCTAGGGTATCTTTGGTTGAGATCAAAACCTCGACCAAAAGTCCAGCCAATTGGTCGCTACTATCCGCTGGTGATTGAGGAAGAAGCCGGCGAAGACGAACCCTAGCGGTTAAGCATCTCACTCTTGGCGGCGGCGCTCGTGAATCAGTGAGGATTAACGAGTCCCCAAAACTAGGGTTTCAACGGCTGAGAAGTCAATTCGACAGCGAAGATGCCGATTCGACGATGGAGAAGGCGAGGAGGTGAGGCGGCACGGCGGAGAGCGAGGCAGTGCCGGTGAAGAGCGAGGCGGCGCCGGCAGAGTAAATAAATCGAAGGAGAAAGACACGTGGTTTGTGTAGTTTTGTAATATTTGCTGTTAGGTCCCCCACTTTTTTCATATTTTTCATTTAATACCCTGGTCTCATGATGAGACGGTCTCATAGGAGACGGACTCATATAATAAAGCGTGAGTTTCATATATGCTTGATCATAGAAGAAATAGAAACTAGAAAAAATATCAAAACAATTTATTTATTAATATTTTCCACTACGAACTACCTTGAAATAGGATATTCAACAATTTTGATGTGATCTTAAATGAAGGCAGAACGGCAATGTAAATGCTTAGCTACAATCACACTTCGAAAATTTCATTCGAATGGTGCAGACTGGATACTCGTCATGGAGTATGGCTTAACTATTCAAGAAAATGCGGATGAATTGAATTAAAATGCAAATAGGTTGAACTTAGATCATGAATCGAGCTGACGTTTACTCTACTAAATAGAATTAAAATTAAATATAATAAAAATAATCATAAAATTGAATAATATTAATTTGAAATTTATTGTTTAACCATATAAATTTTCTGATATAGGCAGTTTATCATAAAAAGATTTAAAAAAATCAATTTGTGGCGCAGATGCCGCAATCAGTTGTTATTCTTCACAACAAAGTACTCCTAACTACATATACACAATAAAACGTTTTTCAACAGAACTGATCTTAACTTTTTCAATAAACGTTTTTCAACAGAACTGATCTTAACTTTTTCAATAAACGTTTTTCAATAAACGTGTAGTTAACTGATGATAGGCAAAATCGGCTCAACATATCTTGTCAATTTTCAAAATAATGGACCTCAACTTTTACACTTGAGAAATTGTGTAAAATTTTCTGACTAACTTAGAGGCTCTATTTATACTGCCCTAAGTAATACTAATCATGGAAATATGATATTATGATTTTTTGTAATTAGAGAAGAATAATCTCCAATCACCAACTCACCAAATCCGAGACATTCCATGAATACTCGAATCAAATCTGCTGGAAAAGAAAGAAATATTTGCACAAATATTCTTCATCGTATTAATAATGGCACAAATATTCTTCATCGTATTAAACATGGTAAACCGCATATTTATTTCAGACAAGATATCTCACAAAATATGGAAGTATTTTGATCTTATCTCTTAAGAATTACACACAAGCAATTCCATATATACTATGCGGTTGGGCCTTCCAGAGACTTCCATGCGGTCCATACGCATTTTGGACAATCCAGAGAAAAATTAATCTGGGCCAATTTCCACCTAATTTTTCTCTTTCAAGAGTGACATTTCAAACATCCATATCTCATTCACCCTTGATCTATGTTGAGAGTTTAAATAGTCGATTTTATAATAGTCGATTTTATAGTACTCGCGGAGGAGAACTCAAAACATCCACAAATCTAAAATCCGTTTGGGTCCCACTCAAAACGATGCCCAAAAGTTGACGAATTTCAACCTTTTAACCATAATTTTCCAACAATCCCCCACAAGAATAGATATTGATGTAGGAATCAGAACAATCACGTCAGACACAGAGTTTGACTTGGTGATAGATTCATTTCGACGGCATAGATGCTGTATAGGATAAGTAGGTGTCACCCTTTGAACTTTCCCTTGAGAGTGTACACTTAGCCCACTGGTTAGGAAGTAGACGCGATGTCCTTGAACTTCCTCTACCGCTTGTGTGAACGACAATGCACTTCCCACGGACATCTTTCCCAGCCCCTGCGCTTTCCTCGGTTGTGTCCATTAATCAGGCCATGGCACAAGCCTAGTTCTGTAAGGTTTCTAAAGAATTGAGTCCCAAAAATTCCCTTTCGAAACGGCCACACTTCTCGCTTACATAGGTCATTCTTGGCGTTAGAGCAGTTCCGTAAACTATTGCGCTTTTTCGAGTACTACATACTCGGTGCCTTGAATCATTAAAAGCGATTTAATGCTTAACCTACATTCACATCACTGTTTCTTCATCATAGGAATAAGACAGGCGGTATGAAACCCCCATAGTGATCGCAATGGGTCTTTGCAGTTTAGTTGTCCCTTTGAACCTAGATCTTGGGATCTCCAGTCACATAGGTTGGGTGTCCACGTACGTAACCCATCATTTATTGGACTTAGTCATATTCCTTTCGATGAGTTTTCAACTAACTCTCGATTCAATTTCTTCGTCAAGAAATTAATTCAATCCTTTCGTCAAAGAATCACAACTCTTATCATATTGACCTTACGTAGTCAACATCGATAATTCTCGTAGAGAGTAGTCATCCAATGGTAAAGTGTCTTTGTCGAGACACACCATCATCGATATGGCTTTACGCTACACCAATACGCATACAAGCGCTTTGGTCATCCTAGGGTATATCTTTCCCAATTTTTTTCCAACACGATGGGCTTAGATTCCTCTATGAATCTAGTAAGAAAGAACTATTTCTCTACACAAATCAAGCCATATCCACGAGTCTCACACACAGCTTGTTTCCAGTGATCATTTAAGGATTACTCATGCATCATCTTACTATCCATTATAAGAATTGTCTAATGTGCACTTTAATAAGTACAACAGACTATCAATGACTATTGAGTTCTCCTCTTAAGAGACACCTCACCTTTACAAAAATGTAACTCATAATGTTTAGAGTCATTCCATTAAATACGACATATCTCCAAGAGACTCAATCATCGTATCAATTTACTATCAATGAGAAATCCATTAATTCAAAGACATAAATGACATGGTCATTTTTCGTGTCTCTTAGCGTATCTGCCTTCATCAAACTCATTGATTTAATATCACTGGCTATGCAACAATTAGTTTGGCCACATGATGGGTCATTTAGGAGCATTGAGCTTTTCATTTTGCTCTATTCAGATTTTAATATCTAAATCACCGGAACCATACGGCTTTTCCGATTAACCGCCGGCCACCCTTCCGCCGGTCAATGCTGATCGGTCAACACCGGTCAACTCCAGCCGGTCAATGCGGTCAACTCCAGCCGGTCAACTCCGGCCGGTCAACACTGGTCAATGCTGGTGGGTCAACGTCGGTCAATGCCGGTGGGTCAACGTCCGTGGGTCAACACGGGTCAACGTCGGCGGGTCAACGCCGATAAACGCCGGCGGGTCAATGCCGGTGGGTCAACTCCGGTCAACGCCGGCGAGTCAACGCCGGTCAATGGTGTCCAACTAACTCCGGCCACCGCCGGCGTCCCACCACCGCCCGACGCCTCGTCCGCCTGCTGCCAATAATCCACCATCCACCAGACAAAGTGTTCGTGCTCGACGTTTACCGTCGTATTTGGCTGATTATGATTGTGATGATTCTACTTGTGCTCTTTTTACTGAAGACCCCCCCTCTTCAACTACGTTCCCCCATACGTCATCACTATCCTCGGGTGTTCTCTACCCTCTTACTGATTATGTAAATTGTGATAATTTTTCTAGTCTGCATACTAAATTTTTGGGTGTTGTAACTTCTAGTGCAGATCCCACTACTTACTCTGAGGCTTCCCATCATTCTTACTGGCGAGATGCTATGGTTGCGGAGCTCACTGCCCTAGAGCGCAATCAGACTTGGACTTTGTCTCCTTTGCCTGCGCATAAAAAGACCATTGGTTGTAAATGGGTTTACCGAACGAAGTTTCGCTCTGACGGTACGATTGAACGTTACAGAGCTCGTCTCGTGGTTCTTGGAAACCGCCAGATTGAAGGAATTGATTACACAGAGTCCTTTGCTCCAATCGCAAAGATGAGTTCCGTTCACTTGTTCCTGTCAGTTGCTGTTATACGTGGTTGGGAATTGCATCAGATGGATGTTCATAATGCATTCCTGCATGGTGATTTACATGAAAAAGTGTTCATGCGACCCCCACCTGGCTATGTGGTTCCGCTTGGTCAGGTTTGTCGCCTTCAGAAATCTCTTTATGGTCTTCGTCAAGCTCCTCGGAATTGGTTCGCTAAACTGGCGCAGGCTTTACAGACATTTGGTTTTGTTCAAAGTAAGGCAGATTACTCTTTATTTATCTTTTCCAGTGGCTCACAGTCTTTACATGTTCTGGTTTATGTGGATGATTTGGTCATTGCTGGTAGTTCTTCTTCGCTCATCTCTACGTTCAAGAAATACTTGGGTTTTTGTTTTCACATGAAGGACCTTGGTTTGCTTAAGTATTTTTTGGGCACAGAGATTGCTAGAAGACCGGAGGGGATGTTTCTCTCGCAAAGGAAATATGATTTGGACATTCTATCTGATATAGGTTTATCTGCTTCTAAACCAATTGATTTTTCGATGGAGCAACAACATGATTTGGCACGTGTTGAAGGTCCAGCCTACCATGACCCGGAGCAGTATCGCCGCTTGGTTGGGCGTCTGATATATCTAACTATTACTCGTCCTGAACTTAGTTATTCAGTTCATACTCTGGCGCAATTCATGAAGTCTCCTTGTGTTCCTCACTGGCAAGCTGCGGTTCATGTTTTGCACTATCTGAAGAGTCATCCTGGTCAAGGTTTATTTCTTTCTTCCCGTAGTACTCTCCAATTGACTGCTTATTGTGATTCGGATTGGGCCGCATGTCCTATAACTAGGCGTTCCTTATCCGGTTATTTTGTTATGATTGGTGATTCTCCAGTTTCCTGGAAGACTAAGAAGCAACCTACTATTTCTCGATCTTCTACTGAAGCAGAGTATCGTGCTATGGCAGTTGTCTGCTGTGAGTTATTATGGCTTCGGTCCTTGCTGAAAGACTTAGGAGTTTCGCACACTTTTCCGATGAAATTGTTTTGTGACAGTCAATCAGCCATTCACATAGCAGCCAACCCGATTTTCCATGAACGTACTAAGCACATTGAAGTTGATTGTCATTTTGTTCGAGATTTTGTTCAATCTGGCGCTATTGTTACTCAACATATTCGTACGGTTGACCAACCCGCGGATTTGTTCACCAAAGCTCTCGGACGTAACCAGTTTTATTCCTTACTTGGCAAGTTGGGCATTTCTGATCTGCATGGTCCAACTTGAGGAGGAGTGTTATGGAATTAGTATTATAGTTGGTATGGAATTAGTGTTAATTAGTATTGGAATTGGAATTGAATTTGTATTCCTACCATAATTGTAGATATAATTGTATTCTGTTACCTTCTCCCAACTGGGATAGGTTTCCTGTACTACTATATAATGTATCCTGAACTCATGAATAGAATACAGATTATTACCCTTATTTACTACCTCATTTTATGTTAGTTAATCATCACGTACCAGCATATTTAGTATAAGTACGGAAGATTTAGACATGCTTGGCTACGTGACTATCTAAATTCGCAATTTTAACTGTTGATTGATTCGTAAACAAGGTGCATAGTTATGTGATTGGTCAATCCAGATTAACTTCTACATGCAAGCACTCCTTGCTCCTCGTGCACATGCCTTGAGCAAATTATGGGTTTATAAAAGTCACTGGGGCGTAAACTCCAAGTTTAACTTTAGTTTGACATATGAAAGTCAACATTTCTCGGTAACCATTATTCCCTCAATCCCATCTAAAATGTCACACTTATCATCACATGTGAAATGTTATTAAATATTTTCTAGCATATATTCACTATTAAAATAGTAGTTTAATAGTGATATTTTAAAGATATCACTGAGACCATTAGTATCAGCAACATCATGGATCAAACAAAGATTGGTAGAGTTAACTAAAAGTGTGAAGGTTTAACTGGTACGGAGAAGCACTTCCCCCTCTCCACCATATACATTGCATGCTTATACAATTTTAAGATATTAATTCTTGTGAGATGGATGTATTGTACAACTAGGCTTTCTAAGCTTAAACAAAAAGAAAGTAAAAAAAAGAGTATAAATAGGCACCCTTGTAGCATGAACAAATCATCAATCCATTATTAACCTAGCAAAAGAAAGAATCCAGTTCCCAAACATGAAATCCCTCAATCTCTCTCTAACCCTTCTTTCCATCTTTTACCTAGCCCCTGCTTTCTACATTAATCCCACATTTGCCCAAGACACTCCCCAAGACTTCCTTAACGCCCACAACCAAGCCCGGGCACAAGTCGCGGTTAGTCCTCCTCTCCCGCCGATGATCTGGGACCAGAATCTCCAAACCTACGCTCAAAACTATGCCAATGCGGTTCGTAATGCTAACACGTGCAACAACCTGGTCCATTCCAACGGCCCTTACGGCGAAAACCTAGCCGCCGGTTACCCGGACATGACCGGAACTCAGGCCGTGGCGATGTGGGTCGCGGAGAAGGCATATTACAACTACGGAGCGAACACGTGCGCCGCCGGAAAAGTGTGCGGACATTACACTCAGGTTGTGTGGAGGAGTTCAGTTCGTTTGGGGTGCGCTAAGGTTCATTGTAACAATGGTTGGTCCTATATTATTTGCAGCTATGATCTCCCGGGAAACTATGTTAATCAGTGGCCCTACTGATTATGATCATGTTAAGATCTGAATAAAGCCATGAAAATAAAGCTTATGTAGCTACCTATACGATAGCAAATCGGAGGGATGAATAATGTTTTCTTTTCTTTTGTTTTTGTGAGTGTAACGATGATTATGAATGATATTTGTGATGGAAGAATTTTTATTTGAGAAAAGTGCGTATATAACCATATATAATTGATGAAAGTGCAGATATAACCCTGCAATAATGAAAGTGCAGATATAACCCTGCGATAATTGAAAGTGCAAATATAACCCTGGTCAGTCAATGTCGGAAATAATGGCTTTAGGGTTATATTTGAACATATGTATAATAGTTAGGGTTATATTTGCACATATGTATAATAGTTAGGGTTATATTTGCACTAAAAAATAACTCAGGGTTATATTTACACTTTCTCCAATATATAGGGTTATATTTGCATATTACCCTTTCTATTTACTGATATACTACTCCATCCGGTCTCCTAATATTGGCTCACTTTACTTCTTTGTTTGGTTTTTTAACAATAACTATTTTCCTTTTTGGCAAAGTTTAGGTTATATTCATTCACGGATCAATTTAATTTTTAATCTTCCAATACAATTTCCACTACTCATTTTACTTTTCTTTATTTTGTAATTTTGTTTGGGAACAATCTGAAGAGACCAGAGGGATGATGAGCATATACTCTTTAAAATGTTGTTAATTAGTGGTTTGTGAAGAGAGCAATGGTTTTAATATATCTACGGAAAATTCGTATATAATTTAGTGGAAAAAAGGTTTAAACTTTAATGCGATTTTGTGGGAGATTTCTTTCCATAATTTATTGATAGATTATGGACTAAACTGAACTTTGTAATCCAAAAAACTAAAATTTGAGGGTCAGGAACCGGATCAAAATCATGTAATCTGACCATGTCGGTGACTAATAGAGTTACATTGTTTGTGTCGTAAGAGGTTCTGTATTTTACGTAGTTACCTTAGTCATATCTTATACATTTGGGTATATATTCACATCATTCTGTCAATATCAATAAGATCATTATTCCCAAATTATCTCTTTCTTCCTCGTTTTATGGTATCAGAGTCTAATCTCTGAAACCAAAAATTTCTGGGAAGAAGCCACCTGCTGATCCCCTGTTATCTCCGTCACCTGATGTATTTGACGACTCTGTTCCTGGGCCATCCGACCCGGTGGAGCCACCCAGTCCTGATTTGACGCGGCCAGCTCATCTCAAGCTCCAGCCGCTCGCCGCCGAGTCACGTTGGTCGCCGCTAGCAATGCCCACCCCGCGGCCGTACGTTATCACTCCACTAGCAGGCACTTCAAGGTCGTCCATGACCGCACTGCCAGAGCTCGGCTCGCGGTAGTCCGTGGCCGCTCGGCTAGACCCACAGCCATTCGTGATTGGTCCACGGCCAGCTCATCCCGAGCTCCAGCATGGCCAGCTCCTCTAGAGCTCCAACGCGACCGTCCGTGGTCGCACAGCCAATGCTCTCCATCCCACGGGCGTCTCCTGCCGAGCTCAGCCACCCGGTGCCCACCTCACCACCAGCAACTCCATCTCCTCCCAACACCCATCTTCGTCAGCCTCCAGTTAAATTAAGAGATTACATATGCACTGCTACTCGCTCCATAAAACCCCCTCTGCTGATCCCACATCATCTAATTCACTATCCTCAGGTACGCATTACCTTATTGCTGATTATGTTTCTTGTAATAATTTTTCGGTTTTGCATTCTAGACTTTTGGTTGCAGTGACAGATGCTGTTGATCTGGTTACTTTTTCTGATGCTTATCACCATGATCATTAGCGTGCGGCTATGTCCGCGAGATTGATGCATTCGAGCAGAATAATACATGGGTTCTTGCTTCTCTTCCTCCTGGCAAGGAGGCTATTGGTTGTAAGTGGGTTTATCAGACTAAGTTTAAGTTTGATGGTTCTATTGAGCGATACAAGGTTTATTTGGTTGTACTTGGTAATCATCACATTGAGGGGACTGACTTTACCGAGACATTTGCTCATGGTTCCAAGGTGAGTTTAGTTCATCTTTTCTTGGCTCACTACAAGAAAAATAGTACATAGGTGTACCGATGCCGAAATGCTGATGCTAAAAATGTTAAAGGCATCGCTATGTCAGTTATACCAGTGCTAAAAAAATCAAAATTCAACACTGGTTCACAAAAAATCAGTGCCTATGCACTGAATACCGATACTACAAAACCAAAAACCAGCACCAGTACACAAAAAAACTGGTGCCTATGAATAAATTCAGCACCGGTACACAAAATATTGATGCCTATGCACTGAATACCGGTGCTGCAAAACCAAAATTCAGCACCGGTACACAAAAAACCGGTGCCTATGCACTGAATACCGGTGCTACAAAATCAAAATTTAGAATTGGTATACAAAAAATTGTGCCTATGTATAAATTCAGCACCGTAACAAAATTTTGGGCCGCAATTTTCCAAGAATTTATAGAAGTAATAATCTTGACTTTCGAAACCCTTGCGTTCACCCACACATTCCCAAATTGCAGAGTTACGATCGTATATTATTGAATTGCATTTTAGTTCTACTAATTTCGTGATTCGATGACTCTAACTTTCTTGGAGGGACCTTTTTTGGAGGGACCTAAGTGCAAAAAGTAAAAACTTTACTCGTAACTCCAAACTGAAATCCGCTCAACATGATCCTACTCTATACAACCCATTGCATTTTTCATGTATGTAAGAGATATGTATAAAAAAAATTGAGCACAAAAACATATTTATAATGATTTCCGATTTCACTTTGTAACTTCCAAATAATCAACCATAAGTTACTCTAGAGCATATACTAACATTTTTAAATAATTCACCAAAAATATAATTTATTTTATGTATTTATATTTAGGCAATAATAACAAAAATCATATATTTTAGAGCAATGGGTAATGACACAATCTTGGGCTACAGTGTAATTTTGCTAGAGTTCATAGAAGTAATCAATGTTGACTATTGAGACCCTTTTGTTCACCCATACATACCCAAATTGCAAAGTTACGATAATACATTATTGAATTGCATTTTGGTTCCACCAATTTTGTGATTCGAAGACTCCAACTTTCTCAGAGGGACCTAAGTACTAAAAGTAAAAACTTTACTCGTTACTCCAAATTGAAATTCGCTCGAACGTGATGCTACCCTATACACCCTCATTGTATTTTTCAAGTCCATAACGAAATATTTATCAACAATTGGGCACAAGAACATATCCATAATCATTTCCAATTTCCATTTCTATCTTCTAAGTAATCAACTCTAGATTACTATAGAGCATGTAGTAGCGCTTTTCAAATTTTCATAAAAAAAATATATTTTCTATTTCTATATTTATGTAAGAATAACAAAATTCATATATTTTGAACCGAAGGATAATGTTGTAACACATTTTGGGCCATAGCATAATTTTCCAAAAATATGTTAGGGGCGCTTCCATCCACCCATTGCACCTTGAATTTTAAAGAAGAAATCATCTCTTATTTAATTTCATTTTGGTGTCTTCAATTTTGTGATTTGGCGCCTCCAAATTTCTTCTATGGACCTAATAGCAAAAATTAAAAGTTAACTTAGAGACCAAATAATGCTAGCACCGGCATTGTTTTTCATTCATATCGGTGCTATTTTATGGTGGGATAATAAATTTTTTGAATTTTCATTCCTAATTTTGTAGAGATTTTTTTAAATTTTGAAATTTTGGAATGAGCACCGGTATTAGTTACTTAGGCACCGGAATGTGTACCGGTGTTCAACACTTAGAAAAAGTTTTCAATGCTTGCTCCCGGGCTCAATTTTTTTAAAAATATTTCAAAGCAGCCCTAAGCAGCTGCGTTTCGTATATTTAGGCACCGGTATAAGCATTTTGGGCACCATTATTTGTACCGGTGCTCAACACTTAGAAAAAAATTTCCAAGGCTTGCTCTCGGGTTCAATTTTTTTTCAAAAAAACTATTCAAAGCAGCCCTATGCAGTTGCATTTCGATTTCTTAGGCACTGGTATGAGCATTTTGGGCACCGATTCCGGTGTTCAACACTTTAAAAAATCCCAACTTTGTTTCATCTGAACCGTTGATTTTTTTTTTGTTGATTGAACCTCAACTGTTAAAAATTTACCTATATATACTACCCCTGAAACCCCTAAGTGTACCCACCCTTATTTCCCTCTCATTATCTCCTCTACCTCCTCTCCATCTTCTCCCTCCACCTCCTCCACCACCTCTCCCTCTCCACCACCGTCGCTTCGACGCCTAGAACCGATGACGCCGCTATGATGCCTCCGCCGATGCCTTCCCGACTCCATCTCCCAGCCCAGCTTCGACTCCATCTCTCAGCCCAGCTCCGACTCCATCTCCCCGGCTCCTCCGCTTCAATGCCTTCCTAACTCTATCTCTCGGATCAGCTCTGACTCCATCTCCCCACGACACTCTAGTTACTAGTCGGAGTTGCGATCTCCACCAAAATTTCCGGTTCAGCTCAGATCCAACCTCACTTTTGGTTCTTTGATGTTATCTAGGGTTTCTAAACAATTAGGTTATAGTTTTTATGATGATTAATTATATGTAATGAAGTGTTATGTATTGAGAGGCGATATGTATTTTCAATTATATTTAATGAAGTTTTGGGTTGTGGTATGAAATTTCTTGTTTTTTACATGAGATTCAGTTTTTTATGTTTTGTTCATATTGGGGTTTCATATTCCGGCTAGTGAGTTTATTCTCACTGGCCGGATTTTTTTTAAACGACGCCTATTTACTAGCACCGGTATTTCATGCATAGGTACCGGTAAATAGTACCGGTGCTATTCTTATCATTGCTGGTTTCTCTCATGAGATGATGTCCTAGTTCAAGAAGTTATTATGCTCTTGTTTTCATATGAAGGATCTTGGTGCCCTGAAATATTTCTTAGGCATTGAGATAGCTCATCGACCTAATGGGATGTTTCCATCTCAGTATGAATATGCCTTGGATATTTTGTCTGATACTTGATTATTGGCAGCTAAATCCATAGATTTTCCCATGGAACAACAACACAATTTGACGCGAGATAATGGTCCTTTGTTTGACGATTCTGCGAAGTATCGCAGACTGGTTGGGAAGCTCATATATCTCACCATCAATTGTCCTGAGCTTAGCTATTCAGCTCAAACCATGGCCCAGTTCATGGAGAAACCATGTTTGGCTCATTGGCATGCGAGTTCTGCATTATTTAAAGAGTCATCCTGGTCAAGGTTTATTTCTATCGGCTAAGAGTTCTCTTCAGCTTACAACATTTTGTGATTCAGATTGGCCACCTTGCCCAATTACTAGGAGATCTTTGATTGGATATTTTGTGATAATTGGTGAATCTCTAGTTTCTTGGAAGACGAAGAAATAACCCATTGTTTCTCGTTCTTCAGCTGAAGCAGAATGCCGGGCTATGTCAGTAGCGTGTTGTGAATTGTTGTGGCTCAAGTTATTTCTTCGTTCGTTGGGAGTGGCACATCCTACTCCAATGAATTTGCACTGTGATAGTTAGGCTACTCTTCATATTGCAGCCAGTCCAGTTTTTCGTGAGAGGACGAAGCATATTGAGATTGACTGTCATTTTGTTCGTGATTTAATTTATCCTTGTGATGCGGTTACTTATCATATTCGTACTGCTAATCAGCCAGCAGATTTATTTGCAAAGGCACTTGGACGATGGACATTTCAGACTTTGCTTGGAAAGTTGGACATTCGAGATCCACATGCTCCAACTTGAGGAGGAGTGTAGGAGATATTTTGTGAATATTTTCTGCAGTATTATTGTACCTTAGATATAATCATTTTCCTTTAATGACTCTGTAAATACTGTATATATATTGTTCTCCTGTACCATCAATGAAAATACACGTTCATATTTTACAAAGTTAAAATATTTTTATAAATATAAATAATTATAATTCAACTCTAATACTTAAAAATGAAGTTTGGAAGTATAATTGATCTAACTGTTAGGCAGTGTAAGAATAGACACAGTCATTTTGTAGATGCATGTATGTCTTCGGTATTTAAAAAGTGCGCTTTCGTGTTTTGAGAAGTAAACTTGACTTGGTACAATTCAGTTATAACTTACAAGCGTGATCATTTTCTTCGTTCTCTTATATTCGAACAGTAGGATAAAAAAAATAAGTGACTCCTGAAAAAAAGTGAGATAAGGTAATTCGACATTAAAAAGATGAAAGCCAAAACTCGATAGTATAATCAGACAGAAGTTTCTGTTCAGTTTCTTATCTTAACGTGCCATCCGTTTAATACGGAGTAAAAGATCTAGATTTAAAAAGAAAAATCACATCGTGACTTTTCTTATGGAAGCCATTTCTCAATTTCTCTAACCATAATAATACGTATAATACACCATTTTCTCGTGAGATGGATGTAGTATTGTACAACTAGGGATTTGAATAGAAAAAATAAATGATACCATTTAGCTACCTTTGAAATTTCAACACATACACTACCTTAGCATCCGCTATAAATAGACACCTTCAGCATGAACAAATCATGAATCCAATATCCTTAAACAAGCAAAAATCATCAAATATGAGACCCTTCAATCTCTCCTTAACTCTCGCTTTCATCTCTTACATAGCCCTTGCTTCTTACATTCATCCCACATTAGCCCAAAACTCCCCCCAAGACTACCTCGACGCCCACAACCAAGCCCGGGCAGCAGCCGGAGCTGGGCTCCCGCCGTTTACATGGGACCAGAAACTCCAAAGCTACGCTCAAAACTACGCAAATCGAGCTCTCAATGCTAACACGTGTGACAGGTTGGTGCATTCTGGAGGTCCTTACGGTGAAAACCTGGCGGCCGGTTCCCCGGACTTGACCGGGCGGCAGGCGGTGGCGTTGTGGGTCGGGGAGAAGGTCGATTACAACTACGGGGCGAACTCGTGTGCCGCCGGAAAAGTTTGCGGACACTACACTCAGGTTGTGTGGAGGAACTCGGTTCGTTTGGGGTGCGCTAGGGTTCATTGTGCCAATGGTTGGTCTTACGTTATTTGTAGCTATGATCCCCCGGGTAACTTTAATGGTCAACCCCCGTACTAAGATATGGAACCCTAATAATAAAGTTTGCCTTGAAGACTTGAAGTTGAGGGCTTTTTTTCTTTATATAAGCAGTAAGACAATCCAATCGGAGGTCTAAGTAATGGTTTTCCCTTTGTGAATTAAAGGGCTTGTGATGTAAGATATTGGCAATTAATGAAGATGTTTATTACTTGTGATTGAAGAGCTTTTACTTACAAAATTGAGATTATTACTATTATAGAGTATGTTGAATTTTGAAATGTTTGACTATTAATATCATTAATCATATACATACAATTAAAAATAATTATTACGAAAATACACATTTAAACGAATCTAATACTAAGCAACATGATGATATTTCATCTTTACATATATTAATAAAATTTTATAGTTTAAATTAATTAATTTTGACTATATAAATAGTATAATTGCGCGCAATTTAAATTGGTACGGAGGAAGTAGTACGGAAAAAAAATCTATGATTTTGGTGCGAAAGTTTAATTATTTTGTACCATTTGTATCCTTTAGTCAGAAAGTTAATCGCTTGAACGATCACGTAGGTGCAAACGTAAAAGTTTAGTTCTAGTAGAGGAAATGCAAAGTTATTTTGTATTGATTCATTTCAGGTTAGTTAAGAGTAAAATAATTGTTAGCTAGCCAATTGAAATAATGAAGGTTACAGCATAAAAATTAACTCATACTATATATGAAAGGATTATAATAAGAGTCTATCTCGTGAAAAATCAAGGATTAAACTGTAAATCAGAAGAAATTAAGATAAAATTTTTGGGTTGAATTAATCGGGTCATAAGCCTATAACTACTGCACGTTGCATAATAAAATTTTAATACTGTATTATAAACTTTTACCTTTCTATAATTCTAATTCAGCCACATCTTTTCATAAACCTATGGAAAGACGGTTTTTCCCAAACTGACTGGACTAAAATAAGTATAAATATACTAAACTGAAATAAGAATAAATCTATGGAATTGATCTGAACCGAATCCAAATAAACTCTAGAGAACATGGCATTCATGCCAAATCTTATTTTACCCTAATTTTCGCAACTATGGGCTTAATTTCCATGGATCCATATTACATGTTTTCTGGAGATTATCTGAACTGATCTGATTTGAACTGAAATGAAAATAAGCGTGTTGAAAATAGAAATGTACGACTAAATTAAACTAAATTTCCCCAAAATTAAATTCACAATGAACTGAACTGAAATGCAAATAAGTTCCAGAGAACATGACCTTCGTAGGATTTACTATTGACGAGTGAAACTCAATTGATTATGTTCTCAGCAGTTTTAAAAATTTTATCTCAAAAAAAATAAAGACAAAGTCTTGTATAAGACCGTCTCATGGTGACACCAGAGATTTAATTGCAAATGGGGTTTTTAATTAAACTGTTAAAAATCTAGGGGTTGGATGTGAAATTTCACTATTTTACATTAAGTCCACATATAAATATCAACATAACCTCATTATTCTCTCATATTTTCCGAATGTTTCTCTCCCTCTCCTTTCCACTCTCTTATTCTCTCGATTCAACTGCATCTACTCCTCATTCTTATTCTCTCTCCAACTCAAATCTTTTTCTTCTCCCCCCTCTCAATTTCTTTTCCATCTTCTTCAATTCTAGCTCATTTTCTTCGATTCAACCGCTCATCATCTCCGTTTTCTTCCTCTTTCTCGCGCACAGTGATTCGTCGCGATTTTTGGAGTTTTTTCGATAAATTTTTGGACAAATTTTCTGGTGGACGAACATAATAGAGCTTCGTTTTGTGTTTATATTCGAAGGTAATGTTTTGCACGGATTTTTTATGCATATTTTGTTGTTTTCTTCAATTTTTGTTTGCTTTTTTTGGTTCATGGCTTTTTTTAGGGTTTATATTGTTCAATGTGTTAATATTTGGGGATTTCTCTATTTTTTTGTGTTTTGTGATTTGTTCTTACGAATTTGTGCTAATATTTGTGTTGTTGCTGCTGTTTGTTAGATTTGTAAGGAGATTTTCATCACTGCTACTTCAATCGAGAATGAAGAATCGTTTGTAAGTTTTCTGAATTTTTGGCTATGATGTTTCAGTTACGGTTTGATGATGTTTCTCGCTTTTAGTGTGATGTTTCAGGTTTTAGGCTTTAAGTAATGTAATCAGTGTTGTTGTGATGTTTTAATTTCAACGTTTGATGCTTGTAGTGTTTTCGTGCTTAAGTGTACAATTGATGTTCAGTTTTTGGTTGTGTGTGATATCTTAGCGTTTTGTTATGATTTGTGCTTTTTTTTTGTTGTTGATATTCCTTAGATGTCTAAGAATGCTTTTGCCACTGTTGATGTAATCGAGAAGGAAAGATCTGTAAATTTTGTTATTTTGCAGATGTGATGTTTTAATTACTGTTGTTGATGTTTCAGATTTTCTGTGTGATGTTTCATGTTTAGGGTTCAAGTACTGTTATCTGTGCTGGTGTGATAATTGAATTTCAATATTTGATGTTTGTAGTGTTTAAGTGTGCAATTGGTGTTCAGTTTTCTTGTTTTTATTGTGTGTGTGTGATATCCTAGGATTTTGTTTCTATTTGAGCTAATATTTGTGTTTCTGTTGCTGTTTGTTAGATGTCTAAGAAGATTTTCATCACTACTACTGCAATCGAGAAGGAAGAAGGATTTGTTTTAATTTTCAGCAGTGATGTTTCAGGTACAGGTAATGATGTTTCTCGTTTTCAGTGTGATGTTTCAGATTTTAGGCTTTAGGTACTATTATCAGTGTTGGTGTGATGTTTTAATTTCAGCGCTTGGTGCTTGTGGTGTTTCCATGCTTAAGTGTGCAATTGATGTTCAGTTTTGATTGTTTGTGAAATCTTATGGTTTTGTTATGATTTGTGCAAATTTTTGTGTTATTGTTGTTGTTTCTTAGATGTCTAAAAATGCTTGCCCACTGTTGTTGGAATCGAGAAGGAAGTAGGATCTGTAATTTTTGTTACTTTTCAGATGTGATGTTTTAAGTACTGTTGTTGATGTTTCTGATTTTCTGTGTGATGTTTCATGCTTTAGGCTTTAAGTACTGTTATCTGTGTTGGTATGATGTTTTAATTTCAGTATTTGATGCTCGTGGTGTTTTCACATTTAAGTATGTAAATGATGTTCAATTTCATTCTTTTAATATTTTAGTGTGTACTGGTTGATGTTTTAAAATTATGATATTGATGCTTTAAATACTGTATTTGAGGTTTCACAATGTAGTTCTCAGTCATGTTATGTGTGCTATTGTGATGTTTTAATTTCATATATTAATATTTTTATTACTGTATGGGATGTTTTATGTTTTTTTTCACATGAACACTTTCCAAGGTAGAACTTTACGTTTCCATTTTTGAGGTAATAAAAACATGCTATGAGGAATCATGCTCCTGAATATGTTCCCTTGAACAGAAGACCTGAGCCGACCTTTGATCTTGGCGTTGGTGGAGTAGAAGAGTCATCCTCTTCAAAACCAGCAAGAGAGAAGGTAAGCTCTTGAACAAACACACAACAAGGGGAAATAAGTTTGGGGGGAAATAAAATTTGATTGCTTGGAATGTATTGTTTGTCATTGATTTTTATGTTATGATGATTGATTGTTAGTGTTGAGGCACTTGATAGTTATTGATATTTTAGCTTGATTTGAATTTTTTCCAGTTTTTATGTTAGCGAAGTTTTAGGGTATTTAAATATTTTTTTAATGAATGATTTTTAACAAGTTATTTGAAATGGAATAACAGTGAAATGTATAAGTGCAGTGGAACATATGATTATCTTATTTAAATCAACATCTTCATCGATACTTTTGTAAAACATCACACACAAAAGTTGAACCATCGCAGCATTACAGTGTAACATCACACAAAAAAAAGAATCATCGTAGCATTACAGTTTAATATCGCACAAAAAAAGAAGAAGTAGATCAGAAAGTGAGTTTTCAGCTTTTCTTCTACCACCATGAGCAAAAACCTAGGAAAACAATGAACTCTTACTTGCATGTCTCCAATCAATCTCGCAAGCAAAATCAATCTGCCAATACATAAGACAATGCAGAATAGAGTCTCTCCAATGTAAGTGCTTGTCGTTAGGTTTTGGGCGTACGAACTGCAGCAAAAACATGAGCGTTAGACATGATTCAGAGGCAGTAAAATGGTGCAAATTAGCGAGCGAAAAATTGTACCTCACATTTCTCAAACCCCACCAGAGGCAGTAGAGGTACTTCTCCTTAAATGGAGAATAAGCAGATTCAGAAGTGAAAGTATGAGTAAACATCCCAAATTTGAAGTCAGAATTATCATTTTTCGCATCACATCGCGCAATGAGGCTCGTTGAACTCCGTTTTCAAATTACTGTCGAAGACTTCAATTCGTCGGACTCACCTCCAGTTCCAGGAGCCTCTCTGCTCGTAGAATCCGAACGTATGGAGTCTTCTGCTCTCCGTTCTACGTTCAAAAATTGACCTTCAACCACGGCTTTCCTAAATGCCAAAATCACCAACGAGGATGATCTCCACAATATAGCTCTGGCGCTCCTCTCGGACATGTGAACACAGTGCCGTAGCCTCGACCAAAACCTCTCTTATCTAGGGTATCTTTGGTTGAGATCAAAACCTCGACCAACAGCCCAGCCAATTGGTCGCTACTATCTGCCGGTGATTGAGGAAGAAGCCGCCGAAGACGAACCCTAGCGGTTAAGCATCTCACTCTCGGCGGCGGCGCTCGTGAATGAGTGAGGATTAACGAGTCCCCAAAACTAGGGTTTCAACGGCTGAGAAGTCAATTCGACAGCGAAGATGTCGATTCGACAATGGAGAAGGCGAGGAGGTGAGGCGGCACGGCGGAGAGCGAGGCAGCGCCGGTGAAGAGCGAGGCGGCGCTGGCGAAGTAAATAAATCGAAGGCGAAAGACGCATGGTTTGTGTAGTCTTGTAATATTTGCTGTTAGGTCCCCCATTTTTTTCGTATTTTTCATTTAATACCCCGAGTCCAAATTAATTCAGTTTTTGCCTCCGAATTTAATTTTCCCTTTTCTTAATTTGTCTCTAGTCCCTGGTCTCATGATGAGACGGTCTCATAGGAGACGGACTCATATAATAAAGCGTGAGTTTCATATATGCTTGATCATAGAAGAAATTGAAATTAGAAAAAATATCAAAACAATTTATTCATTAATATTTTCCAGTACGAACTACCTTGAAATAGGATATTCAACAATTTTGATGTGATCTTAAATGAAGGCAGAACGGCAATGTAAATGCTTAGCTACAATCACACTTCGAAAATTTCATTCGAATGGTGCAGACTGGATACTCGTCATGGAGTATGGCTTAACTATTCAAGAAAATGCGGATGAATTGAATTAACATGCAAATAGGTTGAACTTAGATCATGAATCGAGCTGACGTTTACTCTACTAAATAGAATTAAAATTAAATATAATAAAAATAATCATAAAATTGAATAATATTAATTTGAAATTTATTGTTTAACCATATAAATTTTCTGATATAGGCAGTTTATCATAAAAAGATTTTAAAAAATCAATTTGTGGCGCAGATGCCGCAATCAGTTGTTATTCTTCACAACAAAGTACTCCTAACTACATATACACAATAAAACGTTTTTCAACAGAACTGATCTTAACTTTTTCAATAAACGTTTTTCAATAAACGTGTAGTTAACTGATGGTAGGCAAAATCGGCTCAACATATCTTGTCAATTTTCAAAATAATTGACCTCAACTTTTACATTGACAAAAGACAGACAACGTACGTGATTAAAGTTTATAGACATATTTACACCTAGCTAGGTAGTTCATAATTAGAAGCTGAAATTATTGGACATATATTAATTTTATCATGTGAAAATTAAATAATGAAAATTGAACAAGCAATTTACATATGCAAGAATAATATACTTTTATTAATTATTCATGCATACAATCAGAAATCTTAAATTACGAATAATTAAAGCAATACATGTGAGAAATAAATCACGTTTCAATCAATAACAAATTGATAGAGTCACGAGTAAACTCGCTGCCCTTGAAACGAATGAGTCTCGTTGTGGACATCGTTCCCTAGGGTAAAACCATCGAATGTAACAATTAACACGTAAGAGTTACCCCGAATTCACGCAAGGCCCGAAGGACTATCACCTCGACAGAACAACAAATGGAAACTTCGAGAAAGACAGAAAGAAGACTCAAGTTTAGAATATAGAGGGACTTTTATACTGCTCTAAGAGACCCTAATCATGGAAACATGATATTCTGATTTTCTGTAATTAGAGAAGAATAATCTCCAATCACCAACTTACCAAATCCGAGACATTCTATGAATACTCGAATCAAATCTGCTGGAAAAGGAAGAAATTGCACAAATATTCTTCATCGTATTAAACATGGTAAACCGCATATTTATTTAAGACGAGATATCTCACAAAATATGGAAGTGTTTTGATCTTATCTCTTAAGAATTACACACAAGCAATTCCATATATATTATGCGGTTGGGCCTTCCAGAGACTTCCATGCGGTCTTATACGCATTTTGGACAATCCAGAGAAAAATTAATCTGGGCCAATTTCCACCTAATTTTTCTCTTTCAAGAGTGACATTTCAAACATTCATATCTCATTCACCCTTGATCTGTTTTGATTAAATAGTCGATTTTATAGTACTCGCGGAGGAGAACTCAAAAATGACATCCACCGATCCAAAATCCGTTCGGATCCCACTCAAAAGGATGCCCAAAAATTGATGAATTTCAACCTTTTAACCATCATTTTCCAACAATCCCTCACATGAATAGATATTGATGTAGGAATCAGAACAATCACGTCAGACACAGAGTTTGACTTGGTGATAGATTCATTTCGACGGCATAGATGCTGCATAGGATAAGTAGGTGTCACCCTTTGAACTTTCCCTTGAGAGTGTACACTTAGCCCACTGGTTAGGAAGTAGACGCGATGTCCTTGAACTTTCCCTACCGCTTGTGTGAACGACAATGCACTTCCCACAGACATCTTTCCCAGCCCTTGCGCTTTCCTTGGTTGCGTCCATTAATCAGGCCATGGCACACGCCTAGTTCTGTAAGGTTTCTAAAGAATTGCGTCCCAAAAATTCCCTTTCGAAGCGGCCACACTTCTCGCTTACATAGGTGATTCTTGGCGTAAGAGTACTACATACTCGATGCCTTGAATCATTAAAAGGCAATTTAATGCTTAACCTACATTCACATCACTGTTTTTTCATCATAGGAATAAGACAGGCGGTATGAAACCCCCACAGTGATCGTGATGGGTCTTTGCAGTTTAGTTGTCCCTTTGAACCTAGATCTTGGGATCTCCAGTCACATAGGTTGGGTGTCCACGTACGTAACCCATCACTTATTAGACTTAGTCATATTCCTTTCGATGAGTTCTCAACTAACTCTCGATTCAATTTCTTCGTCAAGAAATTAATTTAATCCATTCGTCAAAGAATCACAACTCTTATCAAATTAACCTTACGTAGTCAACATCGATAATTCTCGTAGAGAGTAGTCATCCAATGGTAAAGTGTCTTTATCGAGACACACCATCATCGATATGGCTTTACGCTACACCAATACGCATACAAGCGTTTTGGTCATCCTAGGGTATATCTTTTCCAATTTTTGTCCAACACGATGGACTTAGATTCCTCTATGAATCTAGCAAGAGAGAACTATTTCTCTACACAAATCAAGCTATATCCACGAGTCTCACACACAGCTTGTTTCCAGTGATCATTTCTGGATTACTCATGTATCATCTTACTATCCATTATAAGAATTGTCTAATGTGCACTTTAATAAGTACAACAGACTATCAATGACTCTTGAGTTCTCTTCTTAAGAGACACCTCACCTTTACAAAAAAGGTAACTCATAATGTTTAGAGCCATTCCATTAAATACGACATATCTCCAAGAGACTCAATCATCGTATCAATTTACTATCAATGAGAAATCCATTAATTCAAAGACATAAATGACATGGTCATTTTTCGTGTCTCTTAGCGTATTTGCCTTCATCAAACTCATTGATTTAATATCACTGGCTAAGCAACAATTAGTTTGGTCACATGATGGGTCATTTAGGAGCATTGAGCTTTTCATTTTGCTCTATTCAGATTTTAATATCTAAATCTCCAAATAACCATTTAGGTCCATCATATGTACTTCTAGATTTCACAAAGCCTTGATGGCAAGTACCATCACCCTTGGACTCATTCTCACGTCTAGAGAACACCCATCAAGTACACAAATATACTTACTAATTGTTCAAAGCTACTAGTACTCTAGTGATTTGCACTCACGGTAGATCAGTCTCTCTATTGATCATCACTTTCCACAAAAATTATTTCATGGAATCTCGTTTCCTTCGCTGGTTTATCCCTGATCCTTAATGATTTCATCTACTGACTCTTAAGTCCATTTAAGATAAATCAGGATCTCTTACAGAAACTTCCACAAAATACACTTTCCATTAAGATGTATTTCTAGTTTCCATATATTATTTCTTGTGAATTTCAAGATATTGATAGCACTTCAACATTGTGCATATCTAGTAAAGATACTGTTTAAGTATTACTTTTACTACCTTCGCAATACGCCGACCCCACATTCAAAAGAACTTGTAGGATGGCTCTATGAGGAGTTTTATTTTCCTCCTTGGGTCATTGTAAAGTCAGAGAGATTTGCATTGACTAATTAGTTGGCAGTATTTGTGAACATATAAGGAAACGAAAAACTTTCTATGTTGGAACACTCGACTGGAGTATATTTACGCCCATGGTTTTCATGAAAAAGAAGACAGAATATTATGGTATTTGTGACTTATGGAAATTGTTATATTCTGTTATATAGTAGGCGTATGAAACATAGTTAATTTATGGAAAATCCCTAAATATATGGAGTTGATATTTGCGAATATATGGGATATATTGTGATAAGGAAAATTCCTTTATTTATGGAATTTGGATATGCTTCAAGAAGCAGATTTGGAATAGGAATATTGTGGAGATAATCAAGGAGTATTCCAATCTGTTCGTGGATATAAATTGGGACCAACACGGCTGCATACTCATGGATTTAATAGAGCAAAAATCTGCATACAGATTTTTGGAGATTTTTGAGAATTGCAAAGAGTCAGATTACTGTGTTCCAACATACCTGACTTGCTGCACAAAGTTCAGAATCATAAACCTTAATTCCTCGGGAGGAGGAGGTCCAGCGTCGACAAAGTTCGAGATCAGAGGGAGTCTGATCAAGGCGGATCAGTAGCTAGGGGAGCTAGCAGAATTCATACGTTATAGTTAGTAAAGACAAGTATTTTGTAAACTGCACTCTGTACTGTATCTTTCTAATTAGTGGATTCATTCTGAACTGGGCCAGGCCCCGCAGATGTAGGTGGATTACACCGAACTGCGGAACCAAGTCGTGTGTTCTTTATGCTTTACTTTATTATGCACTTGGTTAAATTAGTCATGTTGGAACATACTAGTAAGGACTAGAAGAATTGGTAAAACCAAATTACAGTCATCTTATTTAAAATATCACCAGCCAATGTAAAGGCTCTTCCACATTGCTTTGATCATTCTAGCGATTTTGTTTAACCCCCATATGACCTTGTGAATGTTTCAACATTGTGAATCACATTCACCAAAGGATTATGTGTCTTCACATCATGGTCACATATAACCACATATGGCTTCTATGCATCACATAAGTGGTTTCGTTAATCTACAAACCTCACTTACTAAAAGTCTCGTGTGTCCAATAACGAATCAAACACTAGGTTCTTACCCATAACATTTCTTTTAGGGCTAGATCATTTTAACAATCAAAACACCTTCATGTATTGATCTTTTATCATAGAAGTCTCTCTTATTCCTTCAACTCCCTTGTAATTAGAGATAACTAAACTTCCCGATCTCAATTAATCGTTCTTTCTCGCATGACCAATACCACCACCAATGTAGTATCAATCAATTGAGGATTCGATTAACTCTCACTAGGGCGCAATGTGAGTTTACCAACTCCACACAATTTCATGCCCATTTTAAAGCCAAGTTTCAGTTTAACTGCACTTTACTTTCAGACTATTTAAATCAAACTTGAGTGCCTTTATGCTCGAAACACATTCAAGTCCATTGCTCGACTCAAGTTTGAGTGCACTGCTAGACTCAATTTCGGGTTTACCTTTTTGGTTCGAGTTAAAGTTCTCCCGACTTGATCAACTTCATTCAAATCTCTCGTGATGACTTTTCACCTCAAGTACCTATCAAAATTCATATGGTCGTTGAATTTTTAGGTTTTCGTCTACCCCCCACATTGGGCTGGTTTTATTAAACATCCCCACACGTGTTAAGTTTCTCAAAACCTCGTGTCTTGGGGTTTCTAAACTAAATGACTTAGGATTCCTCATCTCAGAATTCTAAGGCTTTCCAACCAAAAATGTAGAGAATTGACCAACTGTCTTGGGATTCCCTATCTCATGATTGTTAGATTTTTCAACCATAAAGCCAAAAGTCTCGGGATTCCCATTCTCGGGATTCTTAGTTTTCTCAACCAAATTCCTAAAATTTTTCCCTCAATTCTTTGATTACAAGTAATCAGAGTTTTTAGCATAGTCATGATAACTTATGCTTTAGGGTTTATACCATGGTTCACTAGAACCAATACCCTAGACATAGTCGTAAACTAATGTCTTCACGCTCACATTTATCAGGTCATACAAAATAACCAGAATATGTCAAACTTCGAGCCCATATGCTCTATCTGTGCAATCTAACAATTGTCACTCGTGAGTCATATGCTCGTAAACGATCAATCAAGATAGTCAATTATCGGGACAAGCCTTGTCAAACCTTTCATTGCATCAAAAGGGCACTTTCCCAAACAATTAACATAATCATAGCATATAAAATCATAACACAATTTTAGACACATCATAGATCTAAAATTTTCGTTTATGCAGCTAAATCAAGTCCCTAAATGAACGAGAATACATCATGGATCAAATAACCCAATGTCACATCCTTCATTTATGCACAGATTTATTACACTCTTGCTGAGAGATGTCATGTATAAGTGCAAATTAAGTTTACCCTTTTTTGTATGCGATTCTCAGACCAAGCATATAAAAGTAATGAATCACTAACAGCACATTTTCACACAAATATGGCTTAAAATCTTTAACCAACATGAGCAGCCCACACAACCAAATTATTATACCATGCAATAGGTATTTCTACATTTGATCAAGTATTTAAGCAAATACTCTAACATTTCAAGGGCTATGGAAATTAAACATATCTCATAATTATCAAACATATGTAATGCTTTCATGTAATTGAATAATAATGTTTGATCTCATATTCTAAACTCATGGCAATTTTTTTTTCAAATTTAATCCAATCTTTCATGCAAAGAATCAAATATGATTTCTCACCATATCAACATTTAATCTCATAAGCATGAATGTCACGGAATTAGCATATTCCCATAATTACGCCATATAATTTAACATACATGCTCAACTCATTTTTCCACATAATTAAGGGATTAGCACAACTAAATTCATTCACTATCAAATTCGATAGCCTTAGTGTACTGGACATATATGTGCAAATATTATTCACATAATTCTCTTTGTAACAAAGTCATGTTCACGTCCAGATTCACGCAAATGGTTATCAAATATAATCCAAACAATATATATATACATATAGCATATGCCATGATTCACTTTAATTTATGTGTATACTTACCATAGTTTGCAAAACCGTGGTTACAACTCTTGACTCTTTCATGTTGTCAAGCAAATCATGTTGTATCTCCATGCCAAGTTTTTCTTCCAATAGATACAATCGTGTATACTCGGATTCACCAATGTGTACATACAAAAAATCATTCATCGTTAAATATATGTACACATGTCCTATCGTAGTAAACAACCAAACCCAACAAATTGAAAATAATTTTTTCGCAACAAATCCAAGCTTAATTTTGAACACAATGAAGCACGCAATTTTCGCTCATGAAGCACACTATTTCCATAGGCTTAATTTTGAGCACAACACGCAGGGTTTACTCAAAAATTAAAGCACGCATATTTAAGATCTTAATGCAAGCTTGAAACAAGATCACAGTAGCATGTATAATGCATATTTCTAAGTACATGCAGAATTACTTATGCATAATTAATCTAAGCATGCACAAGACCGAAATTCGCATGCAGATGGATGAAAATTTCGTTCGCAACATTAAGCAGCCTACTTGCAATTTCCAAATCAATATAATTCAACAAATTTCATTCGTTTCAAGACTTTTGGACATATGTTGATTCTATCATGTGAAAATTGAACAAGCAATTTACATATGCAAGAATAATATACTTTTATTTATTATTCAGGCATACAATCAGAAAGATTAAATTACGAATAATTAAAGCAATACATGTGAGAAATAAATCACGTTTCAATCAATAACAAATTGATAGTCACGAGTAAACTCGTTGCCCTTGAAACGAATGAGTCCCGTTGTGGACATCGTTCCCTAGGGTAAAACCATCGAAGGTAACAATTAACACGTAAGAGTTACCCCGGATTCACGCAAGGCCCGAAGGACTATCACCTCGACAGAGCAACAAATGGAAACTTCGAGAAAGACAGAAAGAAGACTCAAGTTTAGAATATAGAGGGACTTTTATACTGCTCTAAGAGACCCTAATCATGGAAACATGATATTCTGATTTTCTGTAATTAGAGAAGAATAATCTCCAATCACTAACTCACCAAATCCGAGACATTCCAAGAATACTCGAATCATATCTGCAGGAAAAGGAAGAAATATTTGCACAAATATTCTTCATCATAGTAAACATGGTAAACTGCATATTTATTTAAGACAAGATATCTTACAAAATATGGAAGTATTTTGATCTTATCTCTTAAGAATTACACACAAGCAATTCCATATATACTATGCGGCTGGGCCTTCCAGAGACTTCCATGCGGTCCATACGCATTTTGGACAATCCAAAGAAAAATTAATCTGGGCCAATTTCCACCTCATTTTTCTCTTTCAAGAGTGACATTTCAAACATCCATATCACATTCACCCTTGATCCGTTTTGAGAGTTTAAATAGTCGATTTTATAGTACTCGCGGGGGAGAACTCAAAAATGACATCCACCAATCCAAAATCCGTTCGGATCCCACTCAAACGAATGCCCAAAAGTTGACGAATTTCAACATTTTAACCATCATTTTCCATCCGAAATCTTGTTTCTTTTTTTCATCAAGAATCTTAATTTAAATGTAACTAATCGTCGAGGCCCACACATAAGTTAATGGCTGATTTTGAGGCAAATTTGCAATTAACGTCAATTATATTTCGATTATGCGTACCTTAACTTGAGCAACAATTCTTTTATTCATTTTATGTTAGTTAATCATCACGTACCAGCATATTTAGTGTAAGTACGGAAGATTTAGACATGCTTGGCTACGTGACTATCTAAATTCGCAATTTTAACTGTTGATTGATTCGTAAACAAGGTGCATAGTTATGTGATTGGTCAATCCAGATTAACTTCTACATGCAAGCACTTCTTGCTCCTCGTGCACATGCCTTGAGCAAATTATGGGTTTATAAAAGTCACTGGGGCGTAAACTCCAAGTTTAACTTTAGTTTGACATATGAAAGTCAACATTTCTCGGTAACCATTATTCCCTCAATCCCATCTAAAATGTCACACTTATCATCACATGTGAAATGTTATTAAATATTTTCTAGCATATATTCACTATTAAAAAAGTAGTTTAATAGTGATATTTTAAAGATATCACTGAGACCATTAGTATCAGCAACATCGTGGATCAAACAAAGATTGGCAGAGTTAACTAAAAGTGTGAAGGTTTAACTGGTACGGAGAAGCACTTCCCCCTCTCCACCATATACATTGCATGCTTATACAATTTTAAGATATTAATTCTTGTGAGATGGATGTATTGTACAACTAGGCTTTCTCTGTACAGAAGCTTAAACAAAAAGAAAGTAAAAAAAGAGTATAAATAGGCACCCCTGTAGCGTGAACAAATCATCAATCCATTCTTAACCTAGCAAAAGAAAGAATCCAGTTCCCAAACATGAAATCCCTCAATCTCTCTCTAACCCTTCTTTCCATCTTTTTACCTAGCCCCTGCTTTCTACATTAATCCCACATTTTCCCAAGACACTCCCCAAGACTTCCTTAACGCCCACAACCAAGCCCGGGCACAAGTCGCGGTTAGTCCTCCTCTCCCGCCGATGATCTGGGACCAGAATCTCCAAACCTACGCTCAAAACTATGCCAATGCGGTTCGTAATGCTAACACGTGCAACAGCCTGGTCCATTCCAACGGCCCTTACGGCGAAAACCTAGCTGCCGGTTACCCGGACATGACCGGAACTCAGGCCGTGGCGATGTGGGTCGCGGAGAAGGCATATTACAACTACGGAGCCAACACGTGCGCCGCCGGAAAAGTGTGCGGACATTACACTCAGGTTGTGTGGAGGAGTTCAGTTCGTTTGGGGTGCGCTAAGGTTCATTGTAACAATGGTTGGTCCTATATTATTTGCAGCTATGATCTCCCAGGAAACTATGTTAATCAGTGGCCCTACTGATTATGATCGTGTTAAGATCTGAATAAAGCCATGAAAATAAAGCTTATGTAGCTACCTATACGATAGCAAATCGGAGGGATGAATAATGTTTTCTTTTCTTTTGTTTTTGTGAGTGTAACGATGATTATGAATGATATTTGTGATGGGAGAATTTTTATTTGAGAAAAGTGCATATATAACCATATATAATTGATGAAAGTGCAGATATAACCCTGCAATAATGAAAGTGCAGATATAACCCTGCGATAATTGAAAGTGCAAATATAACCCTGGTCAGTCAATGTCGGAAATAATGGCTTTAGGGTTATATTTGAACATATGTATAATAGTTAGGGTTATATTTGCACATATGTATAATAGTTAGGGTTATATTTGCACTAAAAAATAACTCAGGGTTATATTTGCACCTTCTCCAACATATAGGGTTATATTTGCATATTACCCTTTCTATTTACTGATATACTACTCCATCCGGTCTCCTAATATTGGCTCACTTTACTTCTTTGTTTGGTTTTTTAACAATAACTATTTTCCTTTTTGGCAAAGTTTAGGCTATATTCATCCACTGATCAATTTAATTTTTAATCTTCCAATACAATTTCCACCACTCATTTTACTTTTCTTTATTGTGTAATTTTGTTTGGGAACAATCTGAAGAGACCAGAGGGAGGATAAGCATATACTCTTTAAAATGTTGTTAATTAGTGGTTTGTGAAGAGAGCAATGGTTTTAATATATCTACGGAAAATTCGTATATAATTTAGTGGAAAAAAGGTTTAAACTTTAATGCGATTTTGTGGGAGATTTCTTTCCATAATTTATTGATAGATTATGGACTAAACTAAACTTTGTAATCCAAAAAACTAAAATTTGAGGGTCAGGAACCGGATCAAAATCATGTAATCTGACCATGTCGGTGACTAATAGAGTTACATTGTTTGTGTCGTAAGAGGTTATGTATTTTACGTAGTTACCTTAGCCATATCTTATACATTTGGGTATATATTCACATCATTCTGTCAATATCAATAAGATCATTATTCCCAAATTATCTCTTTCTTCCTCGTTTTATGGTATCAGAGTCTAATCTCTGAAACCAAAAATTTCTGGGAAGAAGCCACCTACTGATCCCCTGTTATCTCCGTCACCTGATGTATTTGACGACTCTGTTCCTGGGCCATCCGACCCGGTGGAGCCACCCAGTCCTGATTTGACGCGGCCAGCTCATCTCAAGCTCCAGCCGCCCGCCGCCGAGTCACGTTGGTCGCCGCTAGCAATGCCCACCCCGCGGCCGTACGTTATCACTCCACTAGCAGGCACTTCAAGGTCATCCATGACCGCACTGCCAGAGCTCGGCTCGCGGTAGTCCGTGGCCGCTCGGCCAGACCCACAGCCATTCGTGATTGGTCCACGGCCAGCTCATCCCAAGCTCCAGCATGGCCAGCTCCAGCATGGCCAGCTCCTCTAGAGCTCCAACGCGACCGTCCGTGGTCGCATAGCCAGTGCTCTCCATCCCACGGGCGTCTCCTGCCGAGCTCAGCCACCCGGTGCCCACCTCACCACCAGCAACTCCATCCGTCGTCCGTCCTCCCAACACCCATCTTCGTCAGCCTCCAGTTAAATTAAGAGATTACATATGCACTGCTACTCGCTCCATAAAACCCCCTCTGCTGATCCCGCATCATCTAATTCACTGTCCTCATGTACGCATTACCTTATTGCTGATTATGTTTCTTGTAATAAATTTTCGGTTTTGCATTCTAGACTTTTGGTTGCAATGACAGATGCTGTTGATCTGGTTACTTTTTCTGATGCTTATCACCATGATCATTAGCGTGCGGCTATGTCCGCGAGATTGATGCATTCGAGCAGAATAATACATGGGTGTTTGCTTCTCTTCCTCCTGGCAAGGAGGCTATTGGTTGTAAGTGGGTTTATCAGACTAAGTTTAAGTCTGATGGTTCTATTGAGCGATACAAGGTTTATTTGGTTGTACTTGGTAATCGTCAGATTGAGGGGACTGACTTTACCGAGACATTTGCTCATGGTTCCAAGGTGAGTTTAGTTCATCTTTTCTTGGCTCACTACTAGAAAAATAGTACATAGGTGTACCGGTGCCGAAATGCTGATGCTAAAAATGTTAAAGGCACCGCTATGTCAGTTATACCAGTGCTAAAAAAAATCAAAATTCAGCACTGGTTCACAAAAAACTAGTGCCTATGCACTGAATACCGATACTACAAAACCAAAAATCAGCACCAGTATACAAAAAAAAATGGTGCCTATGAATAAATTCAGCACCGGTACACAAAAAATCGATGCCTATGCACTGAATACCGGTGCTGCAAAACCAAAATTCAGCACCGGTACAAAAACCGGTGCCTATGCACTGAATACCGGTGCTACAAAATCAAAATTTAGAACTGGTATACAAAAAATTGTGCCTATGTATAAATTCAGCACCATAACAAAATTTTGGGCCGCAATTTTCCAAGAATTTATAGAAGTAATAATCTTGACTTTCGAAACCCTTTCGTTCACCCACACATTCCCAAATTGCAGAGTTACGATCGTATATTATTGAATTGCATTTTAGTTCTACCAATTTCATGATTCGATGACTCCAACTTTCTTGGAGGGGCCTAAGTGCAAAAAGTAAAAACTTTACTCGTAACTCCAAACTGAAATCCGCTCAACGTGATCCTACTCTATACAACCCATTGTATTTTTCATGCACGTAAGGGATATTTATAAAAAAATTGAGCACAAAAACATATTTATGATGATTTCCGATTTCACTTTGTAACTTCCAAGTAATCAACCATAAGTTACTCTAGAACATATACTAACATTTTTCAATAATTCATCAAAAAAATAATTTATTTTATGTATTTATATTTAGGCAATAATAACAAAAATCATATATTTTAGAGCAATGGGTAATGACACAATCTTGGGCTCTAGTGTAATTTTACTAGAGTTCATAGAAGTAATCAATGTTGACTATTGAGACCCTTCTGTTCACCCATACATACCCAAATTGTAAAGTTACGATAATACATTATTGAATTGCATTTTGGTTCCACCAATTTTGTGATTCGAAGACTCCAACTTTCTCAGAGGGACCTAAGTACTAAAAGTAAAAACTTTACTCGTTACTCCAAATTGAAATTCGCTCGAACGTGATGCTACCCTATACACCCTCATTGTATTTTCCAAGTCCATAACGAAATATTTATCAACAATTGGGCACAAGAACATATCCATAATCCTTTCCAATTTCCATTTCTATCTTCTAAGTAATCAACTCTAGATTACTATAGAGCATGTAGTAGCGCTTTTCAAATTTTCATCAAAAAAATATATTTTCTATTTCTATATTTATGTAAGAATAACAAAATTCATATATTTTGAACCAAAGGATAATGTTGTAACACATTTTGGGCCATAGCATAATTTTCCAAAAATATGTTAGAGGCGCTTCCATCCACCCATTGTACCTTGAATTTTAAAGAAGAAATCATCTCTTATTTAATTTCATTTTGGTGTCTTCAATTTTGTGATTTGGCGCCTCCAAATTTCTTCTATGGACCTAATAGCAAAAATTAAAAGTTAACTTAGAGACCAAATAATGCTAGCACCGGCATTGTTTTTCATTCATATCGGTGCTATTTTATGGTGGGATAATAAATTTTTTGAATTTTCATTCCTAATTTTGTAGAGATTTTTTTAAATTTTGAAATTTTGGAATGAGCACCGGTATTAGTTACTTAGGCACCGGAATGTGTACCGGTGTTCAACACTTAGAAAAAGTTTTCAATGCTTGCTCCCGGGCTCAATTTTTTTTAAAAAAATTCAAAGCAGCCCTAAGCAGCTGCGTTTCGTATATTTAGGCACCGGTATGAGCATTTTGGGCACCATTATTTGTACCGGTGCTCAACACTTAGAAAAAATTTCCAAGGCTTGCTCTCGGGTTCAATTTTTTTTCAAAAAAACTATTCAAAGCAGCCCTAAGCAGTTGCGTTTCGATTTCTTAGGCACCGATATGAGCATTTCGGGCACCGATTCCGGTGTTCAACACTTTAAAAAATTCCAACTTTGTTTCATCTGAACCTTTGATTTTTTTTGTTGATTGAACCACAACTGTTAAAAATTTACCTATATATACTACCCTTGAAACCCCTAAGTCTACCCACCCTTATTTCCCTCTCATTATCTCCTCTACCTCCTCTCCATCTTCTCCCTCCTCCTCCACCACCTCTCCCTCTCCACCACCGTCGCTTCGACGCCTAGAACCGATGATGCCGCTACGATGCCTCCGCCGATGCCTTCCCGACTCCATCTCCCGGCCCAGCTCCGACTCCATCTCTCAGCCCAGCTCCAACTCCATCTCCCCGACTCCTCCGCTTCAATGCCTTCCTAACTCCATCTCTCGGATCAGCTCTGACTCCATCTCCCCACGACACTCTAGTTACTAGTCGGAGTTCCGAGCTCCACCAAAATTTCCGGTTCAGCTCAGATCCAACCTCACTTTTGGTTCTTTGATGTTATCTAGGGTTTCTAAACAATTAGGTTATAGTTTTTATGATGATTAATTATATGTAATGAAGTGTTATATATTGAGAGGCGATATGTATTTTCAATTATGTTTAATGAAGTTTTGGGTTGTGGTATGAAATTTCTTGTTTTTTACATGAGATTTGGTTTTTTATGTTTTGTTCATATTGGGGTTTCATATTCCGGCTAGTGAGTTTATTTTCACTGGGCGAATTTTTTTTAAACGATGCCTATTTACTAGCACCGGTATTTCATGCATAGGTACCGGTAAATAGTGCCGGTGCTATTCTTATCATTGCTGGTTTCTCTCATGAGATGATGTCCTAGTTCAAGAAGTTATTATGCTCTTGTTTTCATATGAAGGATCTTGGTGCCCTGGAATATTTCTTAGGCATTGAGATAGCTCGTCGACCTAATGGGATGTTTCCATCTCAGTATGAATATGCCTTGGATATTTTGTCTGATACTTGATTATTGGCAGCTAAATCCATAGATTTTCCCATGGAACAACAACACAATTTGACGCAAGATAATGGTCCTTTGTTTGACGATTCTGCGAAGTATCGCAGACTGGTTGGGAAGCTCATTTATCTCACCATCAATTGTCCTGAGCTTAGCTATTCAGCTCATACCATGGCCTAGTTCATGGAGAAACCATGTTTGGCTCATTGGCATGCGAGTTCTGCATTATTTAAAGAGTCATCCTGGTCAAGGTTTGTTTCTATCGGCTAAGAGTTCTCTTCAGCTTACAAAATTTTGTCATTCAGATTGGCCACCTTGCCCAATTACTAGGAGATCTTTGATTGGATATTTTGTGATAATTGGTGAATCTCTAGTTTCTTGGAAGACGAAGAAACAACCCATTGTTTCTCGTTCCTCGGCTGAAGCAGAATGCCGGGCTATGTCAGTAGCGTGTTGTGAATTGTTATGGCTCAAGTCATTTCTTCGTTTGTTAGGAGTGGCACTTCCTACTCCAATGAATTTGCACTGTGATAGTCTGGCTACTCTTCATATTGCAGCCAGTCCAGTTTTTCATAAGAGGACGAAGCATATTGAGATTGACTGTCATTTTGTTCGTGATTTAATTTATCCTTGTGATGCGGTTACTTATCATATTCGTACTGCTAATCAGCCAGCAGATTTATTTGCAAAGGCACTTGGACGATGGACATTTCAAACTTTGCTTGGCAAGTTGGACATTCGAGATCCACATGCTCCAACTTGAGGAGGAGTGTAGGAGATATTTTGTGAATATTTTCTACAGTATTATTGTACCTTAGATATAATCATTTTCCTTTAATGACTCTTTAAATACTGTATATATATTGTACTCCTGTACCATCAATGAAAATACACGTTCATATTTTACAAAGTTAAAATATTTTTTATAAATATAAATAATTATAATTCTACTCTAATACTTAAAAAATGAAGTTTGGAAGTATAATTGATCTAACTGTTAGGCAGTTTAAGAATAGACACAGTCATTTTGTAGATGCATGTATGTCTTCGGTATTTAAAAAGTGCGCTTTCGTGTTTTGAGAAGTAAACTTGACTTGGTACAATTCAGTTATAACTTACAAGCGTGATCATTTTCTTCGTTCTCTTACATTCGAACAGTAGGATAAAAAAAAGAAGTGACTCCTGAAAAAAAGTGAGATGAGGTAATTCGACATTAAAAAGATGAAAGCCAAAGCTCGATAGTATAATCAGACAGAAGTTTCTGTTCAGTTTCTTATCTTAACGTGCCATCCGTTTAATACGGCGTAAAAGATCTAGATTTAAAAAGAAAAATCACATCGTGACTTTTCTTATGGAAGCCATTTCTCTAACCATAATAATACGTATAATACACCATTTTCTCGTGAGATGGATGTAGTATTGTACAACTAGGGTTTTGAATAGAAAAAATAAATGATACCATTTAGCCACCTTTGAAATTTCAACACATACACTACCTTAGCATCCGCTATAAATAGACACCTTCAGCATGAACAAATCATGAATCCAATATCCTTAAACAAGCAAAAATCATCAAATATGAGACCCTTCAATCTCTCCTTAACTCTTGCTTTCATCTCTTACATAGCCCTTGCTTCTTACATTAATCCCACATTAGCCCAAAACTCCCCCCAAGACTACCTCGACGCCCACAACCAAGCCCGGGCAGCAGTCGGAGCTGGGCTCCCGCCGTTTACATGGGACCAGAAACTCCAAAGCTACGCTCAAAACTATGCAAATCGAGCTCTCAATGCTAACACGTGTGACAGGTTGGTGCATTCGGGAGGTCCTTACGGTGAAAACCTGGCGGCCGGTTCCCCGGACTTGACCGGGCGGCAGGCGGTGGCGTTGTGGGTCGGGGAGAAGGTCGATTACAACTACGGGGCGAACTCGTGCACCACCGGAAAAGTTTGCGGACACTACACTCAGGTTGTGTGGAGGAACTCGGTTCGTTTGGGGTGCGCTAGGGTTCATTGTGCCAATGGTTGGTCTTACGTTATTTGTAGCTATGATCCCCCGGGTAACTTTAATGGTCAACCCCCGTACTAAGATATGGAACCCTAATAATAAAGCTTGCCTTGAAGACTTGAAGTTGAGGGCTTTTTTTCTTTATATAAGCAGTAAGACAATCCAATCGGAGGTCTAAGTAATGGTTTTCCCTTTGTGAATTAAAGGGCTTGTGATGTATGATATTGGCAATTAATGAAGATGTTTATTACTTGTGACTGAAGAGCTTTTACTTACAAAATTGAGATTATTACTATTATAGAGTATGTTGAATTTTGAAATGTTTGACTATTAATATCATTAATCATATACATACAATTAAAAATAAATATTATGAAAATACACATTTAAACGAATCTAATACCAAGCAACATGATGATATTTCATCTTTACATATATTAATAAAATTTTATAGTTTAAATTAATTAATTTTGACTATATAAATAGTATAATTGCGCGCAATTTAAACTGGTACGGAGGAAGTAGTACGGAAAAAAATCTATGATTTTGGTGCGAAAGTTTAATTATTTTGTACCATTTGTATCCTTTAGTCAGAAAGTTAATCGCTTGAACGATCACGTAGGTGCAAACGTAAAAGTTTAGTTCTAGTAGAGAAAATGCTAAGTTATTTTGTATTGATTCATTTCCGGTTAGTTAAGAGTAAAATAATTGTTAGCTAGCCAATTGAAATAATGAAGGTTACAGCATGAAAACTAACTCATACTATATATGAAAGGATTATAATAAGAGTCTGTGTCGTGAAAGATGGTTTTTTCATAAATTATGGAAAAATCAAGGTTTAAACGGAAAATTAGAAGAAATTAAGATAAAATTTTTGGGTTGAATTAATCGGGTCATAAGCCTATAACTACTGCACGTTGCATAATAAAATTTTAATACTGTATTATAAACTTTTACCTTTCTATAATTCTAATTCAGCCACATCTTTTCATAAACCTATGGAAAGACGGTCTTTCCCAAGATTTTGCCATAATATATAGACTTATTTGTTTTAATTACACACATATAATTAACTTCAGTATTCTCTATAAACTGACCGGTCTGCAACACTGCAACACTCTCCGGCCAAAACATGAAAATGGAACCTTCAATTTCTCTTTCACTACTTCCCTTCTTGTTTATTGCATCATCAGTCCCTCATTTCCCAAAATTAAGCTCACCCAAGACGCCCACAAATTGAAATTTTAAGTGTCATTCTTAATTTCTAATGCCTGATTAAACTGAATTTTTTGTATAATTCGCAAATTTTCTTTGGAACCAATATATTCAATGCTCCGATACATCATGATTCACGAGTTCGTCAGTTCGAAACAATTCCACGAATTGCGGTTAATGGTGTTGATCAAAGCAGATGCTGGTTTCTAAAAAGTTGGTTTCACGTGAAAGCAGGACCAATTTATGACTGATGATCTTCTAAATGTGTATCCATTCTTACGAGGTTGAGGTCTTAGGCTCTGAACCTGATATGATCTGATCTGAACTAAAATAAATATAAATATATTAAACTGAATTTAACTGAATTTAACTGAACTGAAATAAGTATAAATATATTGGAGTGAACTAAAATAAGTAGAAATATATTGAACTAAATTAAATTGAAAAACTGAGGTTTATTTCTTAAAAGTAATTGAAAAACTGAAATTTATTTTTAAAATTTATTTTTTATCAAATCAAAATTTATTATACAAATTTATTTGCCATTTTTCAAATTTAATTTTAAAATTTTTTATACACGATTAAAATACTAAAGAATTTATATCAGTTTAAAATAGTGTAAAAAAAAACTAATATAAATTGAACTGCAATGAGCTGAACTGATCTGAACTGCATTGAACTGAACTAAATTAAAAATAAGTGTACTGAAAAATAGTAACAATGTGACTAAATTATTTAAAATTTCATCTAAACTGAACTGAACTCAACTCAAATAAACTGAAGTGCACATAAACTGTTGCTAACATGAGTTTTCATATCAAATACAAATATTCTCAGATCAAATATTTAGTTTTGTTTTTATTTTAAATGTGGACTTGCAATATTTTATTTTTTATTCTAATGATTATCTTTATATGGACTTTATTAATGTCAGAGTTCGTCTCTTGAAAGACGGTCTTTCCATAAGTCATAGAAAGACCAAGGTTTAAAGTGCAAATTAGAAGAAATAACGATAAAATTTTTGGGTTGCATGAATCGGGTTATAAACTTTATAACTACTACCCGTTGCACAATAAAATTTTAATATTGAAACTAACACTTTTTACCTTTTATTATTTTAATTAAACCCCATCTTTCCATAGGCTTATGGAAAGACGGTCTTTCCCAAGACTTTGCCTTTGCCATATAAAAACTATATAAAAAATTCAATATAAGTTAACTGAAATAATTATAAATATATTGAACTGAAAAAATATATATATACTGAAATGAAATAAGTATAAACATATTGAACTAAAATAAGTATAAATATACTGACTGGACTAAAATAAGTATAAATATACTAAAATGAAATAAGAATAAATCTATGGAATTGATCTGAACTGAATCCAAATAAACTCTAGAGAACATGGCATTCATGCCAAATCTTATTTTACCCCAATTTTCGCAACTATGGGCTTAATTTCCATGGATCCATGTTACATGTTTTCTGGAGATTATCTGAACTGATCTGATCTGATTTGAACTGAAATGAAAATAATCGTGTTGAAAATAGAAATGTACGACTAAATTAAACTAAATTTCCCCAAAATTAAATTCACAATGAACTGAACTGAAATGCAAATAAGTTCCAGAGAACATGACCTTCGTAGGATTTACTATTGACGAGCGAAACTCAATTGATTATGTTCTCAGCAGTTTTAAAAATTTTATCTCAAAAAAAAATAAAGACAAAGTCTTGTATAAGACCGTCTCATGGTGAGACCAGAGATTTAATTGCAAATGAGGTTTCTAATTAAAGTGTTAAAAATCTAGGGGTTGGATGTGAAATTTCACTATTTTACATTAAGTCCACATATAAATATCAACATAACCTCATTATTCTCTCATATTTTCTGAAAGTTTCTCTCCCTCTCCTTTCCTCTCTCCTATTCTCTCGATTCAACTGCATCTACTCCTCATTCTTATTCTCTCTCAAACTCAAATCTTTTTCTTCTCCCTCCTCTCAATTTCTCTTACATCTTCTTCAATTCTAGCTCATTTTCTTCGATTCAACCGCTCATCATCTCCGTTTTCTTCCTCTTTCTCGCGCACAGTGATTCGTCGCGATTTTTGGAGTTTTTTCGGTAAATTTTTGGACAAATTTTCTGGCGGACGAACATAATATAGCTTCATTTTGTGTTTATATTCGAAGGTAATGTTTTTGCTCAGATTTTTTATGCATATTTTGTTGTTTTCTTCAATTTTTGTTTGCTTTTTTTGGTTCATGGATTTTTTTAGGGTTTATGTTGTTCAATGTGTTAATATTTGGGGATTTCTCTATTTTTTTGTGTTTTGTGATTTGTTCTTACGGATTTGTGCTAATATTTGTGTTGCTGCTACTGTTTGTTAGATTTGTAAGGAGATTTGCATCACTGCTACTTCAATCGAGAATGAAGAATCGTTTGTAAGTTTTCTGAATTTTTGGCTATGATGTTTCAGTTACGGTTGATGATGTTTCTCGCTTTTAGTGTGATGTTTCAGGTTTTAGGCTTTAAGTAATGTAATCAGTGTTGTTGTGATGTTTTAATTTTAACGTTTGATACTTGTGGTGTTTTCGTGCTTAAGTGTGCAATTGATGTTCAGTTTTTGGTTGTGTGTGATATCTTAGCATTTTGTTATGATTTGTGCTTTTTTTTTTTTGTTGTTGTTGATGTTCCTTAGATGTCTAAGAATGCTTTTGCCACTGTTGATGTAATTGAGAAGGAAAGAGGATCTGTAAATTTTGTTATTTTACAGATGTGATATTTTAATTACTGTTGTTGATGTTTCAGATTTTCTGTGTGATGTTTCATGTTTAGGGTTCAAGTACTGTTATCTGTGCTGGTGTGATTATTTAATTTCAATATTTGATGTTTGTAGTGTTTAAGTGTGCAATTGGTGTTCAGTTTTCTTGTTTTTATTGTGTGTGTGTGATATCCTAGGATTTTGTTTCTATTTGAGCTAATATTTGTGTTTCTGTTGCTATTTGTTAGATGTCTAAGAAGATTTTTATCACTACTACTGCAATCGAGAAGGAAGAATGATTTGTTATAATTTTCAGCAGTGATGTTTCAGGTACAGGTAATGATGTTTCTCGTTTTTAGTGTGATGTTTCAGATTTTAGGCTTTAAGTACTATTATCAGTGTTGGTGTGATGTTTTAATTTCAGCGCTTGGTACTTGTGGTGTTTTCATGCTTAAGTGTGCAATTGATGTTCAGTTTTGATTGTTTGTGAAATCTTATGGTTTTGTTATGATTTGTGCAAATTTTTGTGTTGTTGTTGTTGTTGTTTCTTAGATGTCTAAAAATGCTTGCCCACTGTTGTTCGAATCGAGAAGGAAGTAGGATCTGTAATTTTTGTTACTTTTCAGATGTGATGTTTTAAGTACTGTTGTTGATGTTTCTGGTTTTCTATGTGATGTTTCATGCTTTAGGCTTTAAGTACTGTTATCTGTGTTGGTATGATGTTTTAATTTCAGTATTTGATGCTCGTGGTGTTTTCATATTTAAGTATGTAAATGATGTTCAATTTCGTTCTTTTGATATTTTAGTGTGTACTGATTGATGTTTTAAAATTATGATATTGATGTTTTAAATACTGTATTTGAGGTTTCACAATGTAGTTCTCAGTCATGTTATGTGTGCTATTGTGATGTTTTAATTTCAGACATTAATATTTTTATTATTGTATGTGATGTTTTATGTTTTTTTCTCATGAACACTTTCCAATGTAGAACTTTACGTTTCCATTTTTGAGGTAATAAAAACATGCTATGAGGAATCATGGTCCTGAATATGTTCCCTTGAACAGATGACCTGAGCCGACCTTTGATTTTGGCGTTGGTGGAGTAGAAGAGCCGTCCTCTTCAAAACCAGCAAGAGAGAAGGTAACTCTTGAACAAGCACACAACAAGGGGAAATAAGTTGGGGGGAAATAAAATTTGATTGCTTGGAATGTATTGTTTGTCATTGATTTTTATGTTATGATGATTGATTGTTAGTGTTGAGGCACTTGATAGTTATTGATGTTTTACCTTGATTTGAATTTTTTCCAGTTTTTATGTTAGCGAAGTTTTAGGGTATTTAAACATTTTTTTAACGAATGATTTTTAACAAGTTATTTGAAATGGAATAATAGTGAAATGTATAAGTGCAGTGGAACATATGATTATCTTATTTAAATCAACATCTTCATCGATACTTTTGTAAAACATCACACACAAAAGTTGAACCATCACAGCACTACAGTGTAACATCACACAAAAAAAGAATCATCGTAGCATTACAGTGTAATATCGCACAAAAAAATTGAACCATTGCAGCATTACAGTGTAACATTATGAAAAAAATTGAACCTTCACAGCATTACAGTGTAACATCACAGTATGACAGTAAATAATAATCGCATTCCGAAAAATTAATTTTAGATCAACTGAGTATGAACGAACGCATTCTTGAAGCTCTGGAGGTAACTGTTGATGCCTCATCCATTATTCTGTATCTCTTTTATTCGCATTCCACTCTTCAAGTCTAACTGTCATACATTGCAAATACGTCTTCACTCACAACAAGAACAAGAAGAAGTAGATCAGAAAGTGAGTTTTCAGCTTTTCTTCTACCACCATGAGCAAAAACCTAGGAAAACAATGAACTCTTACTTGCATGTCTCCAATCAATCTCGCAAGCAAAATCAATCTGCCAATACATAAGACAATGCAGAATAGAGTCTCTCCAATGTAAGTGCTTGTCGTTAGGTTTTGGGCGTACGAACTGCAGCAAAAACATGAGCGTTAGACATGATTCAGAGGCAGTAAAATGGTGCAAATTAGCGAGCGAAAAACTGTACCTCACATTTCTCAAACCCCACCAGAGGCAGTAGAGGTACTTCTCCTTAAATGGAGAATAAGCAACTTCAGAAGTGAAAGTATGAGTAAACATCCCAAATTTGAAGTCAGAATCATCATTTTTCGCATCACATCGCGTAATGAGGCTCGTTGAACTCCGTTTTCAAATTACTGTCAGAGACTTCAATTCGTCGGACCCACCTCCAGTTCCAGGAGCCTCTCTGCTCGTAGAATCCGAACGTATGAAGTCTTCTGCTCTCCGCTCTACGTTCAAAAATCGACGTTCAACCACGGCTTTCCTAAATGCCAAAATCACCAACGAGGATGATCTCCACAATATAGCTCTGGCGCTCCTCTCAGACCTGTGAACACAGTGCCGGAGCCTCGACCAAAATCTCTCTTATCTAGGGTATCTTTGGTTGAGATCAAAACCTCGACCAAAAGCCCAACCAATTGGTCGCTACTATCTGCCGGTGATTGAGGAAGAAGCCGGCGAAGACGAACCCTAGCGGTTAAGCATCTCACTCTCGGTGGCGGCGCTCGTGAATCAGTGAGAATTAACGAGTCCCCAAAACTAGGGTTTCAACGGCTGAGAAGTAAATTCGACAGCGAAGATGTCGATTCGACAATGGAGAAGGCGAGGAGGTGAGGCGGCACGGCGGAGAGCGAGGCAGCGCCAGTGAAGAGCGAGGCTGCGCCGGCGGAGTAAATAAATCGAAGGAGAAAGACGCGTGGTTTGTGTAGTTTTGTAATATTTGCTGTTAGGTCCCCTATTTTTTTTGTATTTTTCATTTAATACCCCGAGTCCAAATTAATTCAGTTTTTGCCTCCGAATTTAATTTTCCCTTTTCTTAATTTGTCTCTAGTCCCTGGTCTCATGATGAGACGGTCTCATAGGAGACGGACTCATATAATAAAGCGTGAGTTTCATATATGCTTGATCATAGAAGAAATTGAAATTAGAAAAAATATCAAAACAATTTATTCATTAATATTTTCCACTACGAACTACCTTGAAATAGGATATTCAACAATTTTGATGTGATCTTAAATGAAGGCAGAACGGCAATGTAAATGCTTAGCTACAATCACACTTCGAAAATTTCATTCGAATGGTGCAGACTGGATACTCGTCATGGAGTATGGCTTAACTATTCAAGAAAATGCGGATGAATTGAATTAACATGCAAATAGGTTGAACTTAGATCATGAATCGAGCTGACGTTTACTCTACTAAATAGAATTAAAATTAAATATAATAAAAATAATCATAAAATTGAATAATATTAATTTGAAATTTATTGTTTAACCATATAAATTTTCTGATGTAGGCAGATTATCATAAAAAGATTTTAAAAAATCAATTTGTGGCGCAGATGCCGCAATCAGTTGTTATTCTTCACAACAAAGTACTCCTAACTACATATACACAATAAAACGTTTTTCAACAGAACTGATCTTAACTTTTTCAATAAACGTTTTTCAATAAACGTGTAGTTAACTGATGGTAGGCAAAATCGGCTCAACATATCTTGTCAATTTTCAAAATAATTGACCTCAACTTTTACATTGACAAAAGACAGACAACGTACGTGATTAAAGTTTATAGACATATTTACACCTAGCTAGGTAGTTCATAATTAGAAGCTGAAATTGTTGTACATATATTAATTTTATCATGTGAAAATTAAATAATGAAAATTGAACAAGCAATTTACATATGCAAGAATAATATACTTTTATTAATTATTCATGCATACAATCAGAAATCTTAAATTACGAATAATTAAAGCAATACATGTGAGAAATAAATCACATTTCAATCAATAACAAATTGATAGAGTCACGAGTAAACTCGCTGCCCTTGAAACGAATGAGTCTCGTTGTGGACATCGTTCCCTAGGGTAAAACCATCGAAAGTAACAATTAACACGTAAGAGTTACCCTGGATTCACGCAAGGCCCGAAAGACTATCACCTCGACAGAGCAACAAATGGAAACTTTGAGAAAGACAGAAAGAAGACTCAAGTTTAGAATATAGAGGGACTTTTATACTGCTCTAAGAGACCCTAATCATGGAAACATGATATGCTGATTTTCTGTAATTAGAGAAGAATAATCTCCAATCACCAACTCACCAAATCCGAGACATTCCATGAATACTCGAATCAAATCTGCTGGAAAAGGAAGAAATTGCACAAATATTCTTCATCGTATTAAACATGGTAAACCACATATTTATTTAAGACGAGATATCTCACAATATATGGAAGTATTTTGATCTTATCTCTTAAGAATTACACACAAGCAATTCCATATATATTATGCGGTTGGGCCTTCCAGAGACTTCCATGCGGTCTTATACGCATTTTGGACAATCCAGAGAAAAATTAATCTGGGCCAATTTCCACCTAATTTTTCTCTTTCAAGAGTGACATTTCAAACATTCATATCTCATTCACCCTTGATCCGTTTTGAGAGTTTAAATAGTCGATTTTATAGTACTCGAGGAGGAGAACTCAAAAATGACATCCACCAATCCAAAATCCGTTTGGGTCCCACTCAAAAGGATGCCCAAAAATTGATGAATTTCAACCTTTTAACCATCATTTTCCAACAATCCCTCACATGAATAGATATTGATGTAGGAATCAGAACAATCACGTCAGACACAGAGTTTGACTTGGTGATAGATTCATTTCGACAGCATAGATGCTGCATAGGATAAGTAGGTGTCACCCTTTGAACTTTCCCTTGAGAGTCTACACTTAGCCCACTGGTTAGGAAGTAGACGCGATATCCTTGAACTTTCCCTACCGCTTGTGTGAACGACAATGCACTTCCCACAGACATCTTTCCCAGCCCTTATGCTTTCCTTGGTTGCGTCCATTAATCAGGCCATGGCACACGCCAAGTTCTGTAAGGTTTCTAAAGAATTGCATCCCAAAAATTCCCTTTCGAAGCGGCCACACTTCTCGCTTACATAGGTGATTCTTGGCGTAAGAGTACTACATACTCGATGCCTTGAATCATTAAAAGCAATTTAATGTTTAACCTACATTCACATCACTGTTTCTTCATCATAGGAATAAGACAGGCGGTATGAAACCCCCACAGTGATCATGATGGGTCTTTGCAGTTTAGTTGTCCCTTTGAACCTAGATCTTGGGATCTCCAGTCACATAGGTTGGGTGTCCACGTACGTAACCCATCATTTATTAGACTTAGTCATATTCCTTTCGATGAGTTCTCAACTAACTCTCGATTCAATTTCTTCGTCAAGAAATTAATTTAATCCATTCGTCAAAGAGTCACAACTCTTATCATATTGACCTTACGTAGTCAACATCGATAATTCTCGTAGAGAGTAGTCATCCAATGGTAAAGTGTCTTTGTCGAGACACACCATCATCGATATGGCTTTATGCTACACAAATACGCATACAAGCGTTTTGGTCATCCTAGGGTATATCTTTTCCAATTTTTGTCCAACACGATGGACTTAGATTCCTCTATGAATCTAGCAAGAGAGAACTATTTCTCTACACAAATCAAGCTATATCCACGAGTCTCACACACAGCTTGTTTCCAGTGATCATTTCTGGATTACTCATGTATCATCTTACTATCCATTATAAGAATTGTCTAATGTACACTTTAATAAGTACAACAGACTATCAATGACTCTTGAGTTCTCTTCTTAAGAGACACCTCACCTTTACAAAAAAGGTAACTCATAATGTTTAGAGCCATTCCATTAAATACGACATATCTCCAAGAGACTCAATCATCGTATCAATTTACTATCAATGAGAAATCCATTAATTCAAAGACATAAATGACATGGTCATTTTTCGTGTCTCTTAGCGTATTTGCCTTCATCAAACTCATTGATTTAATATCACTGGCTAAGCAACAATTAGTTTGGTCACATGATGGGTCATTTAGGAGCATTGAGCTTTTCATTTTGCTCTATTCATATTTTAATATCTAAATCTCCAAATAACCATTTAGGTCCATCATATGTACTTCTAGATTTCACAAAGCCTTGATGGCAAGTACCATCACCCTTGGACTCATTCTCACGTCTAGAGAACACCCATCAAGTACACAAATATACTTACTAATTGTTCAAAGCTACTAGTACTCTAGTGATTTGCACTCACGGTAGATCAATCTCTCTATTGATCATCACTTTCCACAAAAATTATTTCATGGAATCTCGTTTCCTTCGCTGGTTTATCCCTGATCCTTAATGATTTCATCTACTGACTCTTAAGTCCATTTAAGATAAATCAGGATCTCTTACAGAAACTTCCACAAAATACACTTTCCATTAAGATGTATTTCTAGTTTCCATATATTATTTCTTGTGAATTTCAAGATATTGATAGCACTTTAACATTGTGCATATCTAGTAAAGATACTGTTTAAGTATTACTTTTACTACCTTCGCAATACGCCGACCCCACATTCAAAAGAACTTGTATGATGGCTCTATGAGGAGTTTTATTTTCCTCCTTGGGTCATTGTAAAGTCAGAGAGATTTGCATTGACTAATTAGTTGGCAGTATTTGTGAACATATAAGGAAACAAAAAACTTTCTATGTTGGAACACTCGACTGGAGTATATTTACGCCCATGGTTTTCGTGAAAAAGAAGACAGAATATTATGGTATTTGTGACTTATGGAAATTGTTATATTCTGTTATATAGTAGGCGTATGAAGCATAGTTAATTTATGGAAAATTCCTAAATATATAGAGTTGATATTTGCGAATATATGGGATATATTGTGATAAGGAAAATTCCTTTATTTATGGGATTTGGATATGCTTCAAGAAGCAGATTTGGAATAGGAATATTGTGGAGATAATCAAGGAGTATTCCAATCTGTTCGTGGATATAAATTGGGACCAACACGGCTGCATACTCACGGATTTAATAGAGCAAAAATCTGCATACAGATTTTTGGAGATTTTTTAGAATTGCAAAGAGTCAGATTACTGTGTTCCAACATACCTGACCTGCTGCACAAAGTTCAGAATCATAAACATTAATTCCTCAGGAGGAGGAGGTCCAGCATCGACGAAGTTCGAGATCAGAGGGAGTCTGATCAAGGCGGATCGGTAGCTAGGGGAGCTAGCAGAATTCACACATTATAGTTAGTAAAGATAAGTATTTTGTAAACTGCACTCTGTATTGTATCTTTCTAATTAGTGGATTCATTCTGAACTGGGCCAGGCCCCACAGATGTAGGTGGATTACACCGAACTGCGGAACCAAGTCGTGTGTTCTTTATGCTTTACTTTATTATGCACTTGGTTAAATTAGTCATGTTGGAACATACTAGTAAGGACTAGAAGAATTGGTAAAACCAAATTACAGTCATCTTATTTAAAATATCACCAGCCAATATAAAGGCTCTTCCACATTGCTTTGATCATTCTAGCGATTTTGTTCAACCCCCATATGACCTTGTGAATGTTTCAACATTGTGAATCACATTCACCAAAGGATTATGTGTCTTCACATCATGGTCACATATAACCACATATGGCTTCTATGCATCACATAAGTGGTTTCGTTAATCTACAAACCTCACTTACTAAAAGTCTCGTGTGTTCAATAACGAATCAAACACTAGGTTCTTACCCATAACATTTCTTTTAGGGCTAGATCATTTTAACAATCAAAACACCTTCATGTATTGATCTTTTATCATAGAAGTCTCTCTTATTCCTTCAACTCCCTTGTAATTAGAGATAACTAAACTTCCCGATCTCAATTAATCGTTCTTCCTCGCATGACCAATACCACCACCAATGTAGTATCAAACAATCGAGGATTCGATTAACTCTCACTAGGGCGCAATGTGAGTTTACCAACTCTACACAATTTCATGCCCATATTAAAGCCAAGTTTCAGTTTAACTGCACTTTACTTTCAGACTATTCAAATCAAACTTGAGTGCCTTTATGCTCGAAACACATTCAAGTCCATTGCTCGACTCAAGTTTGAGTGCACTGCTAGACTCAATTTTGGGTTTACCTTTTTGGTTCGAGTTAAAGTCCTCCCGACTTGATCAACTTCATTCAAATCTCTCGTGATGACTTTTCACCTCAAGTACCTATCAAAATTCATATGGTCGTTGAATTTTTAGGTTTTTGTCTACCCCCACATTGGGCTGGTTTTATTAAACATCCTCACACGTGTTAAGTTTCTCAAAACCTCGTGTCTTGGGGTTTCTAAACTAAATGTCTTAGGATTCCTCATCTCAGAATTCTAAGGCTTTCCAACCAAAAATGTAGAGAATTGACCAACTGTCTTGGGATTCCCTATCTCATGATTGTTAGATTTTTCAAACATAAAGCCAAAAGTCTCGGGATTCCCATTCTAGGGATTCTTAGTTTTCTCAACCAAATTCTTGAAATTTTTCCCTCAATTCTTTGATTACAAGTAATCAGAGTTTTTAGCATAGTCATGATAACTCATGCTTTAGGGTTTATACCATGGTTCACTAGAACCAATACCCTAGACATAGTCGTAAACTAATGTCTTCACGTTCACATTTATCAGGTCATACAAAATAACCAGAATATGTCAAACTTCGAGCCCATATGCTCTATCTGTGCAATCTAACAATTGTCACTCGTGAGTCATATGCTCGTAAACGATCAATCAAGATAGTCAATTATCGGGACAAGCCTTGTCAAACCTTTCATTGCATCAAAAGGGTACTTTCCCAAACAATTAACATAATCATAGCATATAAAATCATAACACAATTTTAGACACATCATAGATCTAAATTCGTTTATGCAGCTAAATCAAGTCCCTAAATGAACGAGAATACATCATGGATCAAATAACCCAATGTCACATCCTTCATTTATGCACAGATTTATTACACTCTTGCTGAGAGATGTCATGTTTAAGTTCAAATGAAGTTTACCATTTTTTGCATGCGATTCTCAGACCAAGCATATAAAAGTCATGAATCACTAACAGCACATTTTCACACAAATATGGCTTAAAATCTTTAACCAACATGAGTAGCCCACACAACCAAATTATTATACCATGCAATAGGTATTTCTACATTTGATCAAGTATTTAAGCAAATACTCTAACATTTCAAGGGCTATGGAAATTAAACATATCTCATAATTATCAAACATATGTAATGCTTTCATGTAATTGAATAATAATGTTTGATCTCATATTCTAAACTCATGGCAATTTTTTTTTCAAATTTAATCCAATCTTTCATGCAAAGAATCAAATATGATTTCTCACCATATCAACATTTAATCTCATAAGCATGAATGTCGCGGAATTAGCATATTCCCATAATTACGCCATATAATTTAACATACATGCTCAACTTATTTTTCCACATAATTAAGGGATTAGCACAACCAAATTCATTCACTATCAAATTCGATAGCCTTAGTGTACTGGACATATATGTGCAAATATTATTCACATAACTCTCTTTGTAACAAAGTCATGTTCACGTCCAGATTCACGCAAATGGTTATCAAATATAATCCAAACAATATATATATACATATAGCATATGCCATGATTCACTTTAATTTATGTGTATACTTACCATAGTTTGCAAAACCGTGGTTACAACTCTTGACTCTTTCATGTTGTCAAGCAAATCATGTTGTATCTCCATGCCAAGTTTTTCTTCCAATAGATACAATCGTGTATACTCGGATTCACCAATGTGTACATACAAAAAATTATTCATCGTTAAATATATGTACACATGTCATATCGTAGTAAACAACCAAACCCAATAAATTGAAAATAATTTTTTTGCAACAAATCCAAGCTTAATTTTGAACACAATTAAGCACGCAATTTTCGCTCATGAAGCACACAATTTCCATAGGCTTAATTTTGAGCCCAACACGCAGGATTTACTCAAAAATTAAAGCACGCATATTTAAGGTCTTAATGCAAGCTTGAAACAAGATCACAGTAGCATGTATAACGCATATTTCTAAGTACATGCAGAATTACGTAGGCATAATTAATCTAAGCATGCACAAGACCGAAATTCGCATGCAGATGGATGAAAATTTTGTTTGCAACATTAAGTAGCCCGCTTGCAATTTCCAAATCAATATAATTCAACAAATTTCATTCGTTTCAAGACTTTTGGACATATATTGATTTTATCATGTGAAAATTAAATAATGAAAATTGAACAAGCAATTTACATATGCAAGAATAATATACTTTTATTAATTATTCATGCATACAATCAGAAATCTTAAATTACGAATAATTAAAGCAATACATGTGAGAAATAAATCACGTTTCAATCAATAACAAATTGATAGAGTCACGAGTAAACTCACTGCCCTTGAAATGGATGAGTTCTATTGTGGACATCGTTCCCTAGGGTAAAACCATCGAAGGTAACAATTAGCACGTAAGAGCTACCCCGAATTCACGCAAGGCCCGAAGGACTATCACCTCGACAGAGCAACAAATGGAAACTTCGAGAAAGACAGAAAGAAAACTCAAGTTTAGAATATAGAGGGACAACATGATATTATGATTTTCTGTAATTAGAGAAGAATAATCTCCAATCACCAACTCACCAAATCCGAGACATTCCATGAATACTCGAATCAAATCTGCTGGAAAAGGAAGAAATATTTGCACAAATATTCTTCATCATATTAAACATGGTAAATTGCATATTTATTTAAGGCAAGATATCTCACAAAATATAGAAGTATTTTGATCTTATCTCTTAAGAATTACACACAAGCAATTCCATATATACTATGCGGCTGGGCCTTCCAGAGACTTCCATGCGGTCCATACGCATTTTGGACAATCCAGAGAAAAATTAATCTGGGCCAATTTCCACCTCATTTTTCTCTTTCAAGAGCGACATTTCAAACATCCATATCACATTCACCCTTGATCCGTTTTGAGAGTTTAAATAGTCGATTTTATAGTACTCGCGGGGGAGAACTCAAAAATGACATCCACCGATCCAAAATCAGTTCGGATCCCACTCAAAATGATGCCCAAAAGTTGACGAATTTCAACATTTTAACCATCATTTTCCTTCCGAAATCTTGTTTCTTTTTTTTCATCAAGAATCTTAATTTAAATCTAACTAATCGTCGAGGCCCACACATAAGTTAATGGCTGATTTTGAAGCAAATTTGCAATTAACGTCAATTATATTTCGATTATGCGTACCTTAACTTGAGCAACAATTCTTTTATTCATTTTATGTTAGTTAATCATCACGTACCAGCATATTTAGTGTTGGCTACGTGACTATCTAAATTCGCAATTTGAACTGTTGATTGATTCGTAAACAAGGTGCATAGTTATGTGATTGGTCAATCCAGATTAACTTCTACATGCAAGCACTTCTTGCTCCTCGTGCACATGCCTTGAGCAAATTATGGGTTTATAAAAGTCACTGGGGCGTAAACTCCAAGTTTAACTTTAGTTTGACATATAAAATCTACATTTCTCGGTAACCATTATTCCCTCAATCCCAACTAAAATGTCACACTTATCATCACATGTGAAATGTTATTAAATATTTTCTAACATATATTCACTATTAAAAAAGTAGTTTAATAGTGATATTTTAAAGATATCACTGAGACCATTAGTATCAGCAACATCGTGGATCAAACAAAGATTGGCAGAGTTAACTAAAAGTGTGAAGGTTTAACTGGTACGGAGAAGCATTTCCCCTCTCCACCATATACATTGCATGCTTATACAATTTTAAGATATTAATTCTTGTGAGATGGATGTATTCTTGATCGTGTTAAGATCTGAATGAAGCCATGAAAATAAAGCTTATGTAGCTATCTATGCGATAACAAATCGGGGGGATGAATAATGTATTCTTTTCTTTTGTTTTTGTGAGTGTAACGACGATTATGAATGATATTTGTGATGGAAGAATTTTTATTTACTGATATACTACTCCATCGGCTCTCCTAACATTGCCTTACTTTACTTCCTTGTTTGATTTTTAAACAATGACTCTTTTGGCAAAATTTTGGTTATTTTTATCCACGGATCAATTTAATTTTTAGAGTGGGTCTCCTGACAGGCGGCCTGTTCATAACCTTATGGACAGGCCACTATTTGTTACTTTATGCACTGCATTTATTAAATTACATACAAAATTTATAAAAAATTTATAAAAAATTTTATATCATATATTTTTATATTTTCACATTCAAATACATATTATTACTCGTTTTAACTTATAAAATGCAATATTTAAATTTTATAAAAAAATTACAACATTTAAGTCAAATGCCCCTGAGGACTGTCCATAATCTTATGGAAAGACCGTCTTTCCTGAAACTTTTCCTAATTTTTAAACTTTCAATACAATTTTCACCACTCATTTTACTTTTCTTTATTGTGTAATTTTGTTTGGGAACAATCTCAAGAGACCAGAAGCAATGGTTAATTAATATATCTACGGAAATTTCGTATATAATTTAGTGGAAATAAGGTTAAAACTTTAATGCGACTATGTGGGAGATTTATTTCCATAATTTATTGATAGATTATGGACTAAACTGAATTTTGTAATAGAAAAAACTAAAATTTGAGGGTCAGGAACCGGATCAAAATCATGTAATTTGACCCTGCCGGTGACTAATAGAGTTACGTTGTTTGTATTGTAATAGATTATGTAGTTACCTAAGTCATATCCTGTTCAGGAGGAACGTCACAAGAATCTGATGCACGAACGCTACACCAAGTCTGATGGTATGGCGTTCGCTGCTCAGGATAAGCCCATTTTTCTGCAGCGCTAGTCAGCTACATTGGCGCAAAAAAAGTATGCCATCAGACGCACCCCTCGTGCACTCACTGCGAGAAGCTCAGCCATGACGTTTCTTGCCGCTGGAAGATCCACGGGGTCCCCGAAGGCTTCGTCCACCGCTCGGCCGGGCGAGGAGCTAGTCTCGGCCATGGGCTCCAGGCGGCAGTGTCGCCCTCTCGGCTCAGCAACAAGCTCAGACCACGTCTTCCAACGTTGTCTCCCTTCCGTAGTTGGCAGTTCGTGGTTCGAATCTCAGTCTTGATCAGTGGCAGGCTGTCTTGCAGATGTACAACTCCATGAACACTCCTTCCGTTGATGCTACTGTAAGCATTCTATATAGATTCTCGACACTGGTGCCTCTTTTCATATGACGGGTACTCAGGCCTTGCTATGTGATATTTGACATTGCGCTTGTTCCTATTAAGCTTCCGGACAATCGTATTGTTATAGTTGTTCACGAAGGTTCTTTGGTTTTCTCTCAGTATACCAGGATTGATCATGTTCTATATTTGCCACATTTGGAATGCAATCTCCTCTCCTTTGCTAGGTTGCTTCTCAAATCCCGGTGTTTTGTTTCTTAACCGATAAGTTATGTGTCCTTCATGAAATCATTACGAAGAAAATTATTGGTGTGGGTGAGCAGAGGCAAGGCGTTTACTGGTTGTGGCGTTTACTGGTTGTGGCATTTCTCGGCAGCCGCACATGCCAGCCATGCATCCAAGTCCGAGCAGTAAACCTCAGCCGAGTTGCGGCACAGAAGGCTGGGGCATCCTTCATTTGCAGTATTAGCATCTTTGCATGTTTCTTGTGATTTTGTACAGAGTACTACTCCTTGTGACATTTGTTTTCATTCCAAACAAACAAGAGATGTTTTTCTAGTTAAGTTATGATAAAGCCACAAACATATTTGAACTTGTGCATTGCAACATTTAGGGTCCGTATAGAATCCCTGCTCCTTGTGGTGCTACTTATTTTATTATATTGTTGATGATTACTCTCGTGCTACCTGGGTTTATTTAGTTAAATCTAAGTCAGAAGTCCCGAGATTAGTTATGGATTTATGCACCCTGACTGTTACTCGGTTTTAGATCTTAGTTCATCGTTTTCGATGGGACATTGGTACGAAGTTTTTTGGTCTTAAGGATTATTTTGCTGCACATGGTATTCTTCGCAAGACTTCGTGCGCCTACACCCCTCAGTAAAACGGTAGGGTGGAATGCAAGCATCGCCATCTCTAAAATGAATGTTGCGCGTGCTTTGCTATTTCAGACTGCTCTTCCAATCAAGTTTTTGGGAGAATGTGTTCTTACCGCTTGTTTTTTTTATTAACCGAACTCTTACGCCGGTTCTTCAGAATCAGACAACATTTCATTTGCTCTTCAACAAAGCTCCAAGATACTCTGATCTTCGTGTATTTGGCTGTCTCTACTTTGCCCCGACTCTTCTACGGCCTACAGATAAGTTTGCAGCTCGTGGTCGTAAGTGTGTCTTTATGGGATACCCTAATGGTAAGAAAGATTGGCGTATGTATGATATTTCATCCAAAAAGTTCTTCTCTCGAGATGTGGTGTTCTTTGAAGATCAATTTCCATTTTGGGTTCAGTTTTCTTCACAGTTCTCTACTCTGCCAAATGTTCTACCTCATCCGATTGTATTTGATTTACTGGATATTCCCTCCTCCAAATCAAGGGGGGGGCTTCATCGAAGAACGCCGGTTCATCCTTGGCCACATCTCCTACGCTACCAACCTCCACGGCTGAGCGACCCTCTACCATTGATGTTGGGCCAGCGGCATCTCCCAGCTCACCAGTTTTGGCCACATGTTCAGATGAGCCCACTCAGGTAGACTTTTGGCACAGCACTCACCAACGTCAACCAAGTGTCCTGCTCTAGGATTTTATTTGCGGCTTCATTCTTCGTGATGATCTGAAGACGGCTGTCTCGTCCACTCTGTATCCCATCACTGAGTTTATTTCTTCGGCAAGGTTTTCTCCAGCCCATGCTCACTTCCTGGAAGCAGTCACCTCAGGTCATGAGCCAGTTTGTTTCTCAGGGGCCGTACAGCAGGCTTGTTGGCGAGATGCTATGCATGCCGAACTTCATGCTCTCGAGAGAAATGGAACTTGGTCTCTCAATTCTTTTCCTCCTGGAAAGAAACTGATTGGTTTCAAATGGGTATATCGCATCAAGTACAAGTTGAATGGCGACATTGAATGCTATAAGGATTGTCTTGCTGTGTTGGGAAATTGTTAGGTTAAAGGCATTGATTTCACTAAACGTTCGCTCTGGTTGCGAAGATAGTTACAGCTCGTACGTTCTTATCAGTTGTCGTGTTCAAGGATGTGAACTGCATCAAATGGACATACACATCGCATTTTTACACAGAGACTTAGATGAGCTTGTATTTATGACACCACCCCCGGGCTACTCAAAGGCATTGCTTGGTCAGGTATGTCGCCTACACAAGTCTCTTTATGGTCTCAGATAGGCTCCGCCAAATTGGTTTTCTAAGCTCGCACAGGCTTTTCGCCAGTATGGTTTCATGTAAAGCTATAAAGACTACTCGTTATTCAGTCTCAGCCAAGCTGGTCACTCTCTTCATGTCTTAGTGTATGTGTATGACTTGATTATCGCAGGCAATAGTTCTATCGTCGTCTTTACATTTAAGCAATATTTGTCATCCTCCTTTTCACATGAAGGACCTCGGCACTCTCAAGTATTTTTTGGGCCTCGAAGTTGCACGAAAACCCTCTGGTAATTTCGTTTCTCAATGCAAGTATGCTCTGGAGGTGGTCGTCGAAGCTGGTCTTCTTGGCACAAAGCCAGTCGCTTTGCCAATAGACTCGACGCATAATCTCGGCAAGGCTACTGGTCCAGATTATGATCACCCTGACCAATATCGCCGTCTGATTGGCAAGTTGGTCTATCAGACTATCACTCGGCCCAAACTCAGCTTTGCAATCCACACTCTATCTCAGTTCATCCAGCAACCAAAGTTGGAGCATTGGACTGTAGCTATGCACATTCTTCACTTCGTCAAAAGTAGCCCGGGTCAAGGTCTGTTTCTTTCTCAGGGTAGTAGCTTGGCTCTGATTGCTTATTGTGATTCGAATTGGGTGACTTCTCCTATCACTCGTCGCTCTGGCACTTTGGATACTTTATCACTTTGGATGTGTTATCGATCTCTTGGAAGACCAAGAAGTAATCCACTGTATCGCAGTTATCTGCGGAAGCAGAATATAGAGCTATGGCAAATGCATCTTGTGAGATTTCATGGTTTGCTTTCTCGGTATTCATCCTTCAAATCCAGTTTGCCTTTATTTTTATAGTCAGACTGCTCTCCACAGCGCAGCAAACCCAGTCTTTCATGAGGAACCCAAGCTTATCAAGATTGACTTCCATTTTGTTCATGATCTAGTGTCTTCATGTACCATTTCCACTCATCATATTTCAACTTCAGAACAGTCGGCGGACATGTTCATAAAGGCACTAGGACGGACAACTTTTCTTCATCTTCGTTCTAAGTTGGGCATTCTCGACCTTCATGCTCCAACTTGAGGGGGGTAGTAGAGTTACACTGTTAGTGTTGTGATAGGTTACGTAGTTACCTTAGTCATATCCCGTACATTTGGGTATATATTTCCATCATTCTGTCAATATCAATCAGATTATTATTCCCAACTTATCCCTTTCCTCCTCATTTCAGTGACCCACGCACCCCTTTTTAAGCGGCAAAACTTGTTGGGGAGTTTTCTGGTCTAAGACAAAGGCAAGTAGAAGGAAAGTGTATGAGAATAGAATGAAATGTATAAATATAAAAGGCAGCCTTCAATTTGTGTATTACACTTTCTTTAAGGCTTTATTTGTTCCCTTTTGTGTGCATAGGATACAAAACAAACATCCTCTAGGATAAAATGAAGCTTTGTTGACAATAGTTTGCACTAACTACTTTAACACCGAAAATAAAAAGAAGAAGAGAAAAAATGGTTTCTTGTGAATGGATGGTTTTTTCCTGCAGCAAAACACCACCTTTCTGACCTCTATTTATAGTGCTAAATGGCCTTCCCGATGGACACAGTGATTGATGATAAAGAGTCATGTATCTTGGAGTTGCACCTTTTGAAGATTGCTTGAATGATTGATCACACCCTTTGCTGAATGGTGACTCATGTCCTTTCAATAATAAGAAAATACCAACAATCCCCCGCCATTTTTTATTATTGAAAAATATCTTCTAGGTCACTGAACCCGCTTTGATAACATGTGCATTAGCAATGGTGTCTTTTGATTGAACCACTACCTTAATTAAAATTCTATAACTCGTCGAGCCACTTGGTAGGCTAAGCTTTGAACTAATGGTTTATGTAACAAGCCACATATATCAGTCACACACATATTCGCTTCCTTTAAATTGCTATATAACAACATATATCAATTCATGTACCACAATCCTATTCATGAATGTTTCCAAAATTCAAACCATAACTTTGATTGACTTCAAGTCATACACTCACATAGTTCATATGTTCCCGCCATACGAAGTATTTTTTTTCTTTCATGCAAACAACATATGAATACATCGTATTTGACATTTCTTGAACCTTTTTAAGAACACTAAGTTCATCCTCTCATATACTAGCGAAAAATAAGCACCATATTTTCAACTAGTGCTGCAACTATATAACAATGTACTTTTCACTCATTGAATCCAAGACCAGGCAATTTGCTAGTGTCAAATTGAGGTTTCCATCATTGTATGATTTATATTATGGATTTCCATCCCATCTCACTGGATGTTTTCACCACCATATCTCTGCTTAATCATTTGGTTAAAGGATCTGCCAAGTTCTCTTCGAATTTGACAAAGTCCACGGTTATGACTCCTCTTTTGATCAAGTGTCTAACCATACTATGCCTCAATCCGACATGCCTCAACTTTCCATTATACACTTTCCTATACGCCCTTTCAAGGGCTAAGATACTATCACAATGTATAGATATATGTGGTATAGGCTTAGGCCACATCGGTATTTCATATAACAAATTACTCAGTCATTTCTTTGCTTGTTGCGGCTAATACTACAAATTAAGCAGTTATGGGAGAGTCACTTATACAAAAAAAAATCTTTGATGCCCGAGAAACAGCTCCACCACCTAGAAAAAATATCCAACCACTTGTGGATGAGTGATCATCATTATTTGTGATCCAACTCGCATCAGAATAACCCTCAAGAGCTGATGGGTATCCTTTGTAATTGATACTGTAATCCTTTTTTTTGCATGAGATATCTTAGAACTCTCTTGATTCTAAGACAATGTTGCTTGCTAGGATTACTTATAACCCTACTGAGCACTCGAACTACATATACAATATCTAGACGTGTGCAAGTCATTGCGTACATTAAGTTGTCTATCACACTTGCATAATCAGCCTGTGATGCAGCTTCTCCCTTATTTTTCACATAGTCTAATTTAAAGTCATTGGGAGTTGAGGCTGGCTTGCAATCATAATGATTGAACTTCTTAAGAAGTTTCTCAATGTAATGAGACGGTGAGAGTATTATTGATCATTCATATTCTTATCACAAGAATAATATCAGCCTCTCCCAAATCTTTCATTTCAAATTTACTTGAAAGAAACTTTTTGGTATCTAACACTTGCACCAAGTCAGAACCAAAGATCAACATGTCATCAACATACAAACAGATTATGACACCTTTCCCATTCACATACTTGTTGCAAATGCATTTATCAGATTCATTGACTTTAAATCCACTATCAAGTATCATTTGATCAAACTTTTGATGACATTGCTTTGGACCTTGTTTAAGCCCATAAAAGGATTTTAGAAGTTTGCACACTTTTTTCTCTTGTCTAGGCATTACAAATCCTTTAGGTTGTTTCATGCTCACCATTGAAGAATGTATTTTTAACATCCATTTGATGAATATGCCACTTTTGAATTGTGGCTATCGCAAGTAGTACCTGTATCGTAGTCATTCTTGCTACTAGAGAGTAAGTATCAAAATAGTCAAGACCATGCTTCTGTGTGAAGCCTTTGGCAACAAGTCTTACCTTATACTTATCAATGGTTCCATCCACCTTCATTCTCTTTTTTAAGATACAATCAATGGGTTTGGAACCATGAGGTAAGTCCTTGAGTATCCAAGTGGTGTTACTCATAATTGAGTCTATTTCATCATTTATTGCCCATTTCCATAATGAAGCAGCATGAGACCTCATTGCCTCATCAAAAGTGTTTGGATCGGTTTCAGCATTGAAATAGTAAGGTATTATATCACTTGATTCATTTGTTGTTCCTTCTACAAGATAAGTAATAAAATCATAACCAAATGATTTGTCCTTTCTTGCTCTTTTGCTCCTTTTCAACTTAATGACTTCATTTTTGTCAATATAGTCATCTACTGCATTTTCTCTTTGTTTAGAACCATTCTCAAAGCTCCTTGGAGTAGAGGTAAACCTTGTTTCATCAAATATAGCATCTCTTGACTCTATAATAGTATTAACTGAAATAGAGTCATTAGGTTCAATGACCATGATCTTATAAGTTTTGTTATTAATTGTGTAGCCTATAAAGATGCATTCCACACCTCTTTCTCCCAGCTTCCTTTTCTTTGGTTCCTATAGTCTGGCTCTACAACCCCAAACTCTCAAATGATTGAATAAGGCTTCCTTTTATGCCAAACTTCATAAGGGGTTATTGAGTTCTTTTTGTTTGAAAATCTATTGAGTATATAACAAGTTGTAAGTACAGGTTCTCCCCAAAAAACTTGGCTAAGGCCTGCAATAGACATCATGGTGTTAACCATTTCCTTCAATGTTCTATTCTTTCTTTCAGCCACAACATTGTTGTGGTGTATAAGGAGCAGTCACCTCATGTTTAATACCCGTTGTCTCAAAGAATTAATTTTCAAATTACTCACCATCTCTATCAGTTCTAAGACATATAATGGATATATCACATGCAAGTTCAACTTCTTGTTTGTAAATCTGAAACATTTGCATGACTTAATCTTTAAAATGCAACAAATAAACATGGAAATATCTTGTAGAATCATCAATGAAAGTTGCAAAGTACTTATTGCCTTCTAAAGATGGTGTTGCATACAAATCACATAAATCACTGTGAATCAATTCAAGCATGTTTGATTTTCTTTCAATATTTGAAAATGGTTGTCTAGTGATTTTTGTTAGCATGCAAGTATTTCATTTTCCTTTATCAACTATAGGACATTTAGGCAAAAGATACAATTTAATCATGTCATGAATTCTATTATCATGAACATGTCCTAATATATTATGCCATAAAATAGTAGAATACTCAATCAAGTAAGCAACAATTTCTTTCATTTTATTGATAGGCATTACATTGAGTTTGAACATATTACCACAAAGGTAACCCTTTCCTACATACATCCCACCCTTGGAGATTACAATTTTATCGACTTCAGTAACTTCTTTGAAACCAAATTTATTGAGAAGCCCTACGGAGACTAAGTTCAGGAACATACAACACATTAGTGAGTGTAATCACATTTCTGGATGTGAACTTAAGACCAACTTCTCCTTTGCCTTTAATGATAGCAGTTGCGGAATTTCCCATGTAAACTACAACAATTGGATCATCCACACCTTGCAAGTTCTTGAAAAAAACTCTTATCCTTGCATATGTGACTAGTGGCACCCAGATCAATCCACCAACCAAAGTCTTCATCAACAATGTTAATTTCTGAAATCATGGCTACAAGAGGCTTGTCATCATTGCCTCCATGAGAAGAATTTGGACATTTCTTCTTGAGAAGTGTACATCTATGCATGTAGTGTCCATCCTTTTTGCAATAATAGCACTTTCCTTTCTTCTTCTTGTTTGGATAATTGTCATGACCACCATTATAAGCCCTTTTCTTTGACTTACTACTTTGGCCTTCTTCAATCACATTTATTTTTGTGACGGGATCCTTTCCTTTGTAATCCTCTTTTATTTGAGAGTTTTCCTACACTCTAACTCTTTTTCAACACGAAGAGAATTAGCCATACCTTCCAGAGAAATCTCTTCCTTTTTATGTTTAAGATCTCTTTTGAAGTCTTTCCAAGAGGGGGGTAACTTATCAATCAATGCACCAACAACAATAGATTCATCCATAACAAGTTTATCCTGAGTGAAATGATTCAACATTCTTTCAAGTTCTGCAAATTGTTCCACGACTGGTCTATTGTCTACCATCTTCTAGTTAAAGAAAGATGAGACAAGGAATTTCTTACTTGTAGAATCTTCTGTCATGTACCTTGCTTCCAATTTGTCCTAATTAAAGTTCCTTTGTGGTGAGAATTGTGTAGTACACATCAAATATATTGTCTCCCATAGCATTGAGAATGTGTCCCCTACAGATTTCATAATTATTCTCCCATTTTTGCTTTTGACGGAGATCCTCTAATGTTTCTTCTTCTGCATTGACACTTGGTTTGGTCGTAGTGAGAACGTAGGACACTTTCAAAGCCGCCAAGAGAAATAAACTCTCTTCTTCCAACGAATGAAGTTCCCACCATCAAACCTATCAAGTTTGACAATGTTTGTTGCTAGATTCTTCACATTTCTTACCATTGTGGTTAAGAGAAAGTAAAGTCTTAAGAGTGTTGGGGAATTTTCTAGTCTAAGACAAAGGCAAGTAGAAGGAGAGTGTAGGAGAATAGAATGAAATGTATAAATATAAAATGCAACCTTCAAGTCGTGTATTACACTTTCCTTAGGGCTTTATTTTTTCCTTTTTGTGTGCATATGATATAAAACAAATATCCTCTAGGATAAAATGAATCTTTGTTGACAATAGTTTGCACTAATTACATCAACACCGAAAACAAAAAGAAGAATATTAGAAATGGTTACTTGTGTATGGATGGTTTTTTCCTGCAGCAAAACACCACCCTCCTGACCTCTATTTATAGTGAAAAATGGCCTTCCTAATGGGAACAATGATTGACGATGAAGAATCATGTATCTTGGAGTTGCACCATTTGAAATTGCTTGAATGATTGATGACACTCATTGTTGAATGGTGACTTGTATCCTTTCAATAATAAGAAAATACCAACAAAACTTCTCCCTAATCTTCATCCTTTGGTGACCCGATTTGATTCTTTTCCCCCAATTTATCCAAATTGGTCCTTTAACCATGCTTCTCCAGTTCTGTCTTTTTTATTTGACCAAAAGCATGGGTTCATACTGGTCCCTGCCTCCAAAAGGCGATAACCCTCGCACTCAGGGCATTGGCCGCACTGACACCACAATCATAACCGAGAAGGTAAATCACAGCACTCCCAGTAGTCAAACACATGGTCCACGAACGTTCTCGGTGGCCTCAAGGAGTTCCCTCACTAGAAGAACCCTCACACTGCACCTGCCGAGATTCGAACCTCTCCCCATGGGGAATGGAACCGCATTCCCAACCACTTGAGCGATCGTGTGGGTGTCAGGTCCCTGCCTCCAGTAATGAGAAGTGGTGGTCTCTATTTGTTGTGTAGCATTAAAATACCGAATTCCTTTCTCTAAAATTCTCCTCCAACGACTCTAAATACTGTACTCCCTCTATTTATCTATTAGTAGCACACTTACCTTAATCGCGTGTTTATTTTATATTGGAACACTTTCTATTTTTGGTAAAATTTCTTCTATTTCATCCACCCATTTTACTTTTTACTTTCTACATTAAATTTCATCCGCTCATTTTCTCTACCTAATTATAAGCACCTAAACGTCTAGTGTCAATATTAGTGAAATGGGGGAAGTATACAGGACTACCTCGTGCTAGATGAAAAAGTGAGGCCCCAATAAAATAAAGTACGATTATCAAATATAAAAAATATATATATATGATATTACAATTTTCCTAAACAAGATATAAATATAAGAAATAATTTACTCCGTATACAATATTCAATAAAATCATAAACATTAAAATTTTGCTTAAATAAATTCATCTTATAAATTTTTTACTGTCAAATTTGAGTAAAACTACAGTATTTTAAGAGAGTTTACTTTTAAAAAATAAATCTATTTTTAGAAATTGTAAATGAAAAGGAAAGGGTTGAAAAAGAGTTAAGAGGTGATGAAAATGCATAGAATCAAAAGTTACGAGAGAATTTACATTTAAAATTTATTTTATTTTATTATTTATATGCTCCCTCATTTCCAGATTAAATTGCACAGAATATTTTTCACGGTCTCAAACGCACATGTTTGACTATTAGTATTTTTAACTATGTATAATATCGGTAAACACGAAGTTACTTTTTAGAAACTACTTGTTATGACAAATCCAATGATATCACATACAAAAATATCATTGTTTATATATCTTTTTTATAAAAAACTATCATTGTTTATATATCTATTCAAACATGTAGTCAAAGTTTTTTAGTTTGACTGAATCTTTAATTTTATGCAATTTAATCTGGAACGGTGAGAATAATTTTTAAAAATCCAGAAATTTGGGGGCCCAAATTTCTGTAGAGCCTATTAGACCATGTCAAATCGGGCCATGACTGTTCACGTTCCACTTATCGCCGAAATTCCTCCGGCCATGGCAGCTCCTCCATGGGCGAACCCCAATATCCCAATTACTACCTTTGTTGACACTCTAAAACAAAAGACACCCGCCTCAAACCCAATTGCTCTACACTGTGGTGGAACCAGAAAATTTTGTTAGGGGAGGTTGAACAGTGGAGGGCTAGATGGTGGTGGGCCGTGGCATCGACGTCAGCTGCGGCGGCAGCATCCGGCGTCAGGAAGCGGAGACCTGGCAGGAGAGAGCTGAGCTCCTGAGCTTTGGCCAGCAGACACTTCCTCTCTTTAGTTTTTTCTGTATTCGGATTTTGGGAGAAATGGTATTGGATTGGGAATTTGGCCATATCCAATACATCTTGAAACCCATATTTCTTTTTTTCCCTTATGACAAATGAAACGACGTCGTTTCACTAACGTGAAAATGACATCATTTTAGTAGTTCAGTTGCAACAAAAAAAAGGCTGCGAAGCGGACTTCTTCTCTGAGCTTCTCACCGCCATTGCCGGAAGATGCGGAAGCAAGGGCGGAAGACGCGCATCTCGCCAGAAATTGATTCATTCTACCTACGGCCGGCGATTTAGGTAGGGTTGAGCCCTACCTCGTGTACCACTGGTTCTGCCCCTAGCTCTACACCCACAGTTCAATTACAAAGACGAAGCGGCGGTTTTTCATCTGAAGAAGAAATCAATCGAATTGCAGTCCTATATGCCAAAGCTCTCATAGTCAAGTTTAGTAGGGGAAGGCCGATTATGGATTTTATCAAAAAGAAATTTCGTACCATTAGCTACAAAGGTGAAGCTCAAATTGCAGCGATGGATGGTCGTCGTAAGGACTGCCACATGTGCTGGCTAAAGATGACATGGTCACTAGGGTGCAGTATAATGCAGATTCTCACTAGGGGTGGGTGTCGGTTTGGTTTATTTGGTTTTTGGTTTATTCGGTTTGGGTTATTTGGTTTTTTTCTAAAAATGCCCAAACTGAAACCGACCTGAACAACCCGAATAACCCGAATAAATCGAACCGAATATGGAATTCGGTTTCGGTTTGAATTCAGATCTAAACCGAATTGGACCAGAATATTTATAAAAAATATTAAAAATACATTACTTAATTAAAAATTTAAGAAAAATATTGAATATGTAATTTAAATTCTACATCACCAAAATCAGTTCTTCAGAATTAAAATCCCACAAATATAATACAAATTCAACCATGGATTACACTTAATATCAAGGATCAATAGTTTGTTTTAATATTTATCTTCAAAAGCTTCACATTTCTTCAAGATTTGAAGCACTTTAAGTTTACCCTAAAAATACAAAGAATTGAGAAGATTAAAACATCAACTAACATGAAAACAATGTACAGTTCAGTAGCCTTTAAGATTACATCAACCATTTTGTCAAGGTAACAGGAAAGTAAAATCAATCAAAATTTATTACAAGGAGGTTTAGTGGAAGTATAAATTTGGTTAATCAAACTCGGATCAGAACTTGTAAACATTGTTTCAAATTCAGTTAAAATGTGACTTTATTTGGAACATACAGATCGAGTAAAACTATAGGAAAAACATCCGCTCCAAAATCAAAACAAAAAATTCTTTCACAACATCCACTCTAAAATCCAAGCCCAATGCATCATTTCAATGTTATTTTCCAGACTTATTACCATCCAGATATCATACTCCGCATTTCATTAAATGATGTATACCAAATCAAGTTACAACCTAACAACAGCTAGAAGTTAAGTCCTCCAACCTTAGTCAAACCAAACCTACATAAAACAGCTTGTACAAACACTACCAGGGATGGAAAAACATGTATCATAGGGACGGAAAAGGCAGCAGTCTTTCCACTATCAGTTTCAGCACATCCTAGAAGATCCCTCCCACTGAGGACAACTGGCATTGCTTGTGCCTGGATAGAAGTCGGCATTGTGTAACCATGAAATGAATTAAAGTTCTTAAAACAAAGAAACCAAACCCTACAGGGAGATCTAAAATCCAACATTGTCAACCACGGAACGTTAGGAAAATGAAAAAGAATTGCTATTGACAAATTGAGCAGTCAGAGAACCAGAAAATCATCTTCCACCAAAAAATAGTTAGGAACATAATCCACCAGCACAAAAACCATTAAAATAGGGAAACTGAAATAATTTGCAACCTAGTCTTCACTTAGCACTTCACACAAACTAATTGATTCAACAAAGGTGAACGGACTTGCAAAGTTAAAAGTGTAGCATACACCATAAAAGTGAAACAGTGCGACTAGTTGCAGATGCCACATTTACATTTTTTTGAGAAGATCACAGGGTTAATAATCAGCCTAAACGATACAATGACATCTATTGAGCTTGGCATTGCAAATATTATAAATCTCAAGTATTAACTGAAACAAAAAGTGACTTCAGCTAACCTCTTTCTCGTAAAGAACTTCAAATTGCTGGGAGAGCTTCTCAGCCAGATCAATGATGTCACTTTGCTCTTTATGAGCAATACGTACATTATGCCAAACCTGCCAATATAAGAATCAGGCACTAGAACTGCACAATGATAGAAATGACAAATATCTTTGTTCCACTATGACGGGTCAGCTATATGGATCTTATATCACCCTGGTGTTCTATCAAAACATATCTAGAGATTGACTATATCAACACTTATTCAGTAGTTTCTTTCCCAAGTCTCTTTAGGTCTACCAGTCCCCCCTTAATTTGAATTTATAATCTTTCAAGTTCTAAACGTAGTACTAGGAGGTTTAAAGATCTTCTATTTACATGGCCAGCTAAATTTTAAAATCACCTTAGTGTCTAATATACTGAGGCTACCTTTACCTTCTATTTAAATTCTAATGCATTCATTACTTGTTCAATCTCATTCCATGTTTCAGCACAATACTAGTCAAACAAGGGATATTTCAGAAGCTCTAAATGCACACTTGATTGTCAAATAATTTGCTAGGATCTTACATAATCTCAGGAAAGCAAGTCAGTATTGGACTGTTTATTTTCATTCTTTTTTAAAAGGCATGCTTCTACTCCATGCCATTACCTTCATATAAGAAATGGCATGCTTCTGAAATTAAACAAATAAGGTGCAAATAGACACACACATACAAAAGAGAACGATAGAAAGTGTAAAAGAGAAACACTACCTCTCTAACATCATCAGCAAAGGCTTCATGCGATCCCCCATAAGCCCCATAAGGCCATAAGAAACCAAGCCCTACAGGGAGATCTAAAATCCATGGATAGAATTCGGCATTGTGTAACCATGAAACGATATATCCTTCATGATGCTCGGGTGCAAGCTCTGCACAATAGGTCAGGTCAAATAAACACATAACACGAAATCATCAACTCAAAACCTAAATCTCCATAACTCATTCTCAGCTAGTTCATCGCTTTACCATGTCCAAAAATAACTCAATAGGTGCCGGAGCTGGCGCCGCCATCTCCAACTAAACTACAACTTCCACGTTAAGCCTCGCATGAACCTCCTCTATCTCTATCTACACACAAACGTCAAAATACAAACTATTCTAAATAATATGATGAGATAAAATCAAAATTAAGCGGTCAAATACGAAATAAATTAATAGCTAAGCATTTCAGGCATTTCCGGCATTTCGAGTGATTCTCCGGCAAAATTCAGAGCGCATTAATTGTACCTGGTCGGGAGTAAACTGGAGGACGCGATCGGACGAATTCCACTGGGGAAAATGATGTCGGTGTGGTTCCTCCGGGAGGCAAAATTGGTGCCGCTACTCCGGCGAGAGTGATGAGTGTGATTGCTACTGTTTGCAGTGGAGCTAAGCTTCGAGTAGGAGGAGGAGTCTGCGGCCACTAGTGGTGGTGCGGCCACTGCAAGGCTATGGCGCCGGAGTATGAGGCCGTGGCAACGAAGATAAGGACGGGGATCAGAAAGAAAATGGCAAGGGTTTTCTCGCGTTGAAGAAAAAAATGGCAGGAGGCTTTTCTTTTGTGTTTTGTAGGGTTTACAAATTTATATAAGGGGCAATAATGAAGGTTCTCCATTTTTCATTTTGGGCCATAATCTATGTTAGTTTGGGTCATGATTTGGCTTTGTAATTATATATTTATATTAATTTTTTAGAATTATATTATTTAGTATTTATATATTTAATTTATTTTTAAAATTGTAATTCGGTATTCGGGTCGATTTCGGTTTGAGTTTCAATATCCAAAACCAAACCAAAAACCATATTCAAAATTTGGTTTATTCAATTCGGTTATCCAAAAACTGTATTTTAAATTCAATTAGGGTTATTCGAATTCGGATAATTCGATTTTCAGTTCGATTTTCAATTTTCAATTTTTTTGCCCACCCCTAATTCTCACATGCGGATTTTGGTTTGGCTCACATGCGAGTTTCCCATGATACACTTCTTCCATCCTTTAGTACCTACTCACATTGGTCTAGCCCTAGGAGAATTGTTATTCACTGATACACCTACAAAAAATCTCACTAGACCTTCCACGATTAGGCTATATATGTGTTGAAATGGATGTGTGCAAATCCTAAGCCTTCCAAAATTAGACTTGGCTCAATTGAGTACAAAGGGCTAAAAACAAGTATGAAACATGATATATACAAAACCAATATAAAGAAAATTATTTTTTATCCTGATTCTAAATCAATTATATCTCAATTACCCATCATATTGTAAGAAATGTCATAAATTAGTTCCTCTGTAATAAGAGATGAAGCTAAGATTATCACAAGATTATTTTTATAGAGAAAAACTCATGTGAGACCGTCTCACAATAGCAAATGGTGAGACCAGGGACCAAACTGCAATATATAGGAAGGGAATTGAAATATAGGACCTGATTGCAAAATAGGAACATAGGCTGAAAATGGTTCAAAAATCGATTTATAACAAAAATGGACCAACCCAATTTTCTCTCTCCTCCCAAATAATTGTCAGATCTCTTTCCTCCGGAAAAATCAAAGAATTTCATTCCTCTTCAAACTCATCCCAAATTCATGCTACTAAACACCAAATTCAAGCTCTGAAATCGCCAATCAAAGCTCTGAAAATCTCCAGTTCAAGCTCGCGATCAAGCTCCAAAATCAGAATCTGCAAATTTTTGCAGATCTGAAGAAATCATATTTTGAAACAGAATTTTGTGAAATTTTGCACGGAAAGATCGAAGAACAACAGATTTCAAAACTTCTAAGATCCGAGAAGGTGAAATAATTGAGGTAATATAAAATTTACGGTTGAAAATCCTAGCTCTATAGTCGAAATCTCAATTATATGAAATCTATGATCTAAGATCTTAGTTTTATGGTTTAAAATGTTAGTTTTAATGGTTGAAATGTGTTATCTAAGGTGTAGTTGTTATAAACTATGGAAAACGAAGCAATTCAAGGCAATGTAATTGTTTTATATGAGGAAAAAGGCAACAAATATGTTCAATCTAAAAATTCAACAAGTTTACATTCAGGTTTGGTTTTGATTTCATATATACAATTAAACACATGAAGAAATTACATGAACACATGAAGTAACGTTTTTATATTGTGGAATTTTTCTTCTAGATCTGGAATTCAGTTATATGCATGATGTGAAAAAACTTAGGTGTTTTTAAATTTGTTGAATCATGTGAAATAATATGATGAACACTGGATGTAACTGTATGAATACATGAAATAACGTGATATTTTTCTGATAGACAGTTCCCCAGGGTCTGAAATTTGGCAATATGCAATTTGTAGGGAAATGTAGGTGTTTTTTAATTTACTGAAACACGTGAAGTAACATGATGAACATTAGATATAAATGCATGAACACATGAAGTAACGTAATATTATTTTGACGGACAATTCCCCATGGTCTGAAATTTGGTTATATGCAATTTGTTAGGAAAATGTAGGTAATTTTTTTACTGAAGCGTATAAAGTAATATGATGAACACTGGATGTAAGTGCATGAACACATGAAGTAACATGATATTATTCTTTCGAATAATTCCCCAAGGTCTGAATTTGGCTACATTCAATTTGTTGAGGAAATTTAGGTGTTTTATATATTGTTGACACATGTGAAGTAATATAATGAACACTCGATGTAACTACATGAACAAATGAATTAAAGTGATGTTATTCTGATCGATAACTCCCCTTGGTCTGAAATTTGGCTATATGCAATCTGTTAAGGAAAATGTAGGTGTTTTAAAAGTTTCTGGAACGTATGAAGTAGTATGATAAACATTGGATGTAACTGCATGAACATACGAAGTAACGTGATATTATTCTAATGGATATTTCCCCGAGGACCAAAATTTGGCTATATGCAATTTGTTGTAGGTGATTTTAGATTTTCTGGAATGTATGAAGTAATATTAAAAACACTGAATGTAACTACATGAACACATGAAATAACGTGATATTATTCTTCTAGATAATTCTCCAATGTTTGAAATTTGGCTATATGTAATTTGTTGAGAAAATTTAGGTTTATTAAATATAGCTGAAACGTATGAAGTAATATGATGAACATTGAATGTAACTGCATGAACACATGAAGTAAAGTGATATTATTCTGATCGATAACTCCCCTTGGTTTGAAATTTGGCTATATGTAATGTGTTGAGGAAAATGTAGGTTTTTAAAATTTTCTAGAACCTATGTAGTATGATGAACACTGGATGTAACTACATGAACACATGAAGTAACGTGATATTATTTTGATGGATAATTCCCCAATGTCTAAAATTCGGCTATATGCAATTTGTTGAGGAAAATGTAGGTGATTTTAAATTTTCCAGAACGTATGAAGTAATATGAAGAACACTAAATGTAATTGCATTAACACATAAAATAACGTGATATTATTCTTCTGGATAATTCTCCAAGTTTTGAAATTTGGCTATATGCAATTTGTTGAGAAAATTTATATTCTTTTAATATTGCTAAAACGTATGAAGTAATATGATGAACATTGGATGTAACTGCATGAACACATGAAGTAAAGTGATATTATTCTGATTGATAACTCTCAATGGTATGAAATTTGGATATATGTAATTTGTTGATGAAAATGTAGGTGTTTTTAAATTTTGTGGAACCTATGTAGTATGATGAACACTGGATGTAACTGCATGAACACATGAAGTAACGTGATATTATTCTGATAGATAATTCCCCAAGATTTGAAATTTGACTATATGCAATTTTTAAGTGATTTAAAATTTTCTGGAACGTATAAAGTAACATAATAAATAAATGATGTAACTGCATTAACACGTGAAGTAAAATGATTGAACTTTGTTAAATGATTCGTCAATATCTAGAATTCAATTGCATGCATTTTGTTAAGAATATTCTGGTGTTTTAAATTTACTGTAACCCAAGAAGTAATATGTTAAATACACATTGTAACATAATATATACATGAAATATTGTGATGCTGAAGGTCTGAAATTTGATTAGTTGGATTTTGTTTTCAAAATATTTTGGTATATGTAAAATTTTCTTAATTGTCTGATGTAATATATTAAAAAAAATCTTACCTCTTAAACACATGAAGTAACGAAGTAAAATATATATAATTGATATATAAAAATGTTTTTATGCATTTTATTAGGATAATTTACGTGTTTATAATTTTTGAAAAACGTATAAATTAACATACTAAGAAAATGATATAACTAGATGACTAAATTATTTTTTTAGTCCCCTACAAAGTATTTTATACCATGTTTTGGTCCCCTTTTGCAAATCAACCCTTAGAAGATACCCATCAAATTCAAAATAATTTGTTTGGTCCCCAAAGGTGGTTTTCAGGGAAAGTCAACGGTAAAATTGGTCAAAATATGTAAAATAACCATTATACCCCTGAGTTTAAAAAAATAAAAAAATAAAAATCTTCACCAGCGTCTTCTTCGCACTTCAACTACCTCAAAATACCATTGATTCCACCGGCGTCTTCTTCAATCCTGAGTCACAGTGATGCGTTTCCACCGCAGAACCGGGCCATGGGAAACAACATCGTCGGCGATAGGGACTTCCAGCAGCACCGCCCAAGACTTCAAGTTCCCGATCAAAGGCTTACGGTGGTAGGAGATTTCTATAGACCAAGAACCGGTCCATCTGAGCACGGTATCCAAGACTTCAAGTTCCCGACCATCCAAGCGCGATTCATTGGAGGCAGAAGACTCTAAGCAAAATGGAGGATGAATCGAAGACCAAAATAGGGTCGGGCTAATGGCAAAGATGGGATTAAATTGGAGTTTTTGGAGTAAAAAATCCCTATGCGGCAGCGGTGGACGGCGGCAGTGGCTGAAGGGGACTAAATTAGTAATTAATCTAACATAAAGCTAATTAGTAATTAATATAGCACAAAGCTAATTAGTAATTAATCTAACATAAAGCCTATTAATTAGTAATCAGCTCTAATTAACCCAAATTAGAAAATTTTAATTGAAAATGTTTAATTAGTAAAATTACCTTTATACCCCTAACTATACCGGAAAACTATTTAGTCTTATTGGAAAACCACTTTTGGGAACCAGACAATTTTTTTTTGAATTTTTTGGGTACCGTCTAAGGATTGATTTGCAAATGGAGATCAAAACATGGTATAAGATACTTTGTAGGGGACTAAAAAAATAATTTAGTCTAACTGGATTAACACATGAAATAACATGATTGAACTTTGTAACAAGATTCATCAATATCTAAAATTGAATTACATGGACAACGTTAAGAATAATTAATATTTTAAATTTTACTATTGACAAATAAGTAATATGTTAAATACATGATGTATTGTGATACTGAAGGTCTGAAATTTTATTGGTTGTTTTTTTTCCAAAATATTTTAGTATTGTACCTCTCTGTACATATTTATCAATGACTAAATAATTGTTTATGTAAGGGGAACTAAAATGTAAAACATTGAACTAATCAAAACAATAGTTGATGTAATGAGTTACTTAATAGGTTCATATTTGCGAGACCAGATTTTGACACCCTATTTTGACACAAAGACAAGAGGAAGAAGCAAGAGAATTAAATGATAGAAGCAAAGAAAGAAACCAAAGACAAAGGAATTTGGTACAAAGACACCAAAGCAACAAGTCTAAACCTATGATATTCAATTTGACATTGTATTTATATTATTATTTTGTACCTTTAATTTAAATTATGAGACTGATCATATAAATTGTGCTTCAAATATTTTAAACACCTGAACTAAAGAATGAAGATTAATTATATTTAAAAAATTCAAACTAATAAACACCAAGCAACCAGTGTTTGAAACTAATGACTCTAATAAATAAATTAAATAAAAATATACATGAACTAATGTTAGAATAAGTAAATTAAAATATGAGGATCGAAAAGTAAAACACGACATATGGCTAAAAGTTTTCTAATGTTTGAACTAAATAATCAAACAAAACACCTTATAATCGAACTATATACCTAAAGAACATGTGGCTATAAAAAGAACGACACATGAAGTAACAATCAGAAAACATTGTAAATTTGGCAAGCAAAATTTAATCATTCGAAGTATCATTACTACACAAACTGTTAAACTTTAATAAGAAACCAAAACTGAATACAATGGAACTAAAGAGATAAAACTTCAGAACTGAGTTAATACTAGAACACCATCATAAAAAAACTACAAGTTTTAATCTAGTTACGACAAAACAAATTCAACAACCTAGAAAACCAAACATTCATAATCATAAAAATACTAAAACATTCATCATTCAAATACAACAAAACCAAACATTCAAGTCACACTACAAACTAAATCTATTTTTCAATTCTAACAAGTTCTTGCAAGCATCTTAAACTCCTTATTTGGGGGGGTTACACGGATATGGATGGTCCTTCTAGGCCATCCAATTCATTATTAGTAAACAAGTTAAAAGTCATGATAGGTTGGTTATGTTTCCTTCTCCTCCAAATGGTGACACATTCATCAACCATAGCACATAATTTGTCATTCCAAAACTCTTGTGAATCTTCAAAATCATCCTGCTGAATCTGGGTTTCTACTGTAGTACCTTCACTTGATTGCAAGTTGCGCGACCCCTCTGCCACATCACCCTTAACCTTCTTCAATCCCTCGTACATATCAGCAATAACAACTTCAAAGTTACGCTTGACAATCATGAGAGCCTCATCATAAGCCTAGACAGGAAAAAAATATCAATATATTTAGAAGTAGAAAAACACAAATTAGAAGTAGAAAAATATATTAATATCAGGAGTGGTTTCATTCCTCAATTCTTCAATGATATCATTTACCTCAGCTATTATGAGATCCTCAACAACAACGATAGACCCAACAACTGGGGAAAATAATTCTACATACACATTAAGTAATTATATATAATTAATGTGTTAAAAATTACAATCAACGGAAGCATTTTTTTCAATCTCTGCTGCCCTACCATGAACAACAGAATCATTTTCAGTCTCTGGTGCAAATACAAAAAAACTAACAGTTTAATACCAAAACTAACAATTAATACACAGGAACTGATAAGTCAAAAAGAATAAATTAAAACTCCTAATATTACCACTTTGTTCAATATTTGTTCAAGCTGGAGGATTATTGATCACAGGCTTATCCATAACTACATGGTAAAAAAACTATACATTAATGTGTTTAATACCCGAACTAACAAGCTATATGTAAGAATCAAGCAATGTTAATCAGAACATTTTTCAAATATTTAAACTGATAAAATATTTATCACATACTCAACAATAACTATTCAGCATAACAAAATAAACACATAAACTAAAGGCATAAACAATTAAACTACATACACTAAAATGATAATAAAGCATAAAACATTAACCTAACCTGATTCTTTTATATTTGTTGAAACTGAAGGATTATTAACCACAACCTCAGGCTCAGCACCAACTATTCAGCATAATAAAATGAATGCATAAACTAAAGACATAAATAATTAAACTACATACACTAAAATTATAACAAAGTATAAAACACTAATCTAAAATGATTCTTTTATATTTGTTAAAGCTCGATGATTACTAACCACAACCCCAGCCTTAGCAACAGCTACATATTACAAACAAATGAAATAAATAACATAACTAATTCAACAAAAACAAAAAGAAACCACAAATGATAAAATTTTACCAGGCGTATCTCTACCCTCATTCACATCACCTCTAGCTACAATAAAAAATCAAATATGTAAATGACAGAGGTAAAGCAGTAAATAGTAAAATTAAAACAAAAAATTATATTTTAACCATTCTCAAAGAAATTTCAACCATTCTCAGAAGATCCAGCAACTCTAACTGGCTTATCCACACGAGATTTACTACCTCTCTTACGCAATCTCTTAACAATATCAGCTATAAAAAAAGATGAAATTATCATAAATAGATACAGAAATCAAGTAATAACCAACAACAATGTAAAATAAAATCCCATCATATTTGAATACCAGTTGTAGTAGGTTTTAGCTGATTCTTTTTCCCTTTAATATGAGTTTTATAACCTGAAAATTATTCAATCAATTATCATAAAAACATAAATATTAAATACAACTTACAAACTAACAATATACATACCATATGTAGCAGTCAATTTAGATGAAATCGACTGGATTTCCTCAAACACATAGCATCATCTGCATTAAAAGGTAATCACATAAACACATGAATAAAAAACTGAAACACCTAAAGTAAACAGATAAATATGACTATATAGATACATATTCGGAAATAGAAAATTTAAAACACCTAAAATTACAGATAAACTTGAACTAAATGGATAAAGAGATTGAAAGATGTTGCATATCAAATCATCGAAAGACTAATACGAGGAGCAACTGATATGGAAAACCAAGCAAGAAAACAAAAGAAGGTTAAACCAATTCATATGCTAACTTATAAATTCTATTAAGAACATCATCATAGTAATCATGCTTCATTTCATCATCATAGTACTCTCTTTCACTCCGCTACAGAAAGAGCTATAAATAAAGAACAAAAGCGTTGCGAGCAGGTACCATAGTCTGGAGGAAAGGAAAGGAAATTTCATGAGACTGAACTGGAGAAAGATGTCTAGTTTCCATCCAGGTTTTGGCATTTCCCACTCCTGTAACAATCACCTTCAAATTAACAAAATTAAAGCATAAAGTGCAAAGCAGCAGCAAACTGCCATAAGCAGCAATTATTAGAAAGCAATACAACAAATATGACTTACTTACAAAGTTACAAGTTACAACTCACAACCATCAACAAAGTTCATAGCAGCATCAAACTCTCTAATTACAAGATCATAAGGTAACATTTAATACCAATAATTATCTCACGCATGAAGACAACAAGAAGATTTAAAATAGCAGCTAGCATATACACCACACAAACCATTCATAACACCATGTTTAGACACCATATAATGCAATACAATACATTATTCAGAAACTAAGCATCATCAAATAATTCATCAATAAAATAGAGTTATAACACAAAACCCTAAATAATACATGAACAAAAAAATCATAAGGAAGCCTTTAAAATCAACAGCTGATGAAATATGAACAACTCCATCCACAACAGAGCCACAAAAGAGTCTGAACTAAACACATGAACATGCAAACTAAACACATACACAGCCTAACTAAAAGACAATGAAAATAGAGAACATCAAACTAAATCACACCAAGCCACAACAAAATCATAATTAAGCGCATGAACATTCAAACTAAACACACAAACAACCTATCTAAATTGTTATACACCGACAACAAATAAAACTGCAAAACTGAACAGCATCTAAAAAATCAGCAAAACTGAGCAACATCAACACAAAAAAACATAGCAACATCAATAAGAATTAACAACACATCAAATCAATCAAAAAAACGCAAAAAAATCAAAGAAAAAGAACACAAAACCTTAACAATACAAAAAAATAGAAGAAAAAAACCTTTTGATTCAACAGCGGATGAGCTAGGAACAAAGTCATCAGCCTTCTGTTCATCTGTACCAGCAATACCTTCCTTCGATTTCATCATACCTACAAAATACCAAACACAAATAAAAAACACGCAATATAAGGCCAAAAAAAATACATGCACAGCCGGATTCACAAAGATAAATGAGCGGAATCAAATAGAAAACAACCAGAAACATGAAGAAAGCAAGAAGCCCCAAATATGAAACATCAAATCAAAAAATTCTACCTCAATTGAACCGGATTGAACAGAACAATGCAATGACGGTACAAATCTCAAATTTAAACGGATTTCGGACGGTTGAACTAGAGGTTATGGCAAGCGGTTTTGAGCAGTTTTGAGAGGTTTTGAGGGAAGGTTTTTCGCGTTTGATTTTTGGGGGAGAAGAAGAAATGTGACCCAAAATGAAAAACTGAAATAATTCCTAAAATATCTATATTATATAGTATTTCCTTAAGACCCCTAAAAATATTTAATTGTATAAGAGATCCCTGGTCTCATCATAAGATTGGGTGAGACGGTGAGCCAAGTGTTTGTAATATTTATAAACTATATGATGATAATAATGTAAAAAATGGACACAGTATTTAATTAACATAATATACTGTAATTAGTTTGGATGAGTGTTTGGATAGAATAATTGTCTGTCACTTTTGACAGGTTAGATTGAATGTGTCAATATAACCCTGCAAAACAAAAAAAAAGTGTAAAACTAGCCCTAAGTTTATGATAAAATATGCAAATATAACCTTCAGACCTAAATTCGACATTGACTCGGAAATTGGATTGTTGGCCGGAATTAAAATGACAAAAGTACCCTTACTCATCAAATCTGAATTGTATTTTCCATTTTACCCCTCTATAAAAACAAAACATAAAACATAAAAACAAAACAAAAGGTCTTCTTCCTAAACTCCCTCCTGCCCGCCACCACCCACCGCTGGTCACCACCCCATCCCCCGCCAAGCCACCATTCCACCACCATCCAGCCACGAGAACCACCCCAACCACCATTTCACCGTCGTCTAGCAACATCCCACCACCGCTCAGACCCGCCAAGCCCAGACCCACCACCCCACCCCACCCGTCGCAACCAAGCTCACACACTCTACCACAAAACCCCAGCCGTTGCCGACCACCGCCGCCGCCGCTTCAATTCCGGCACTCCCCACCACCTCTGGATCTCACACCTCTGTCTCCACCGCCACCGCCACATCTAACCCCAATCGTCTCCCCCAATTTAGAAACTACAGTCTAATCATGTCTCACATGATAAAATTATTGTCCATATACATATTCAAATATGTGGTCAAAGTTTGATATTTTTTTACCAAATTTTTTTTCTGTGGAGATTGGGATGGGACGGATGAAATATTTAGAAATTCCGTGCGTTGGAAGAATTAAAGAATCGGATGGTGTATTTTCCCAACCTACGAATAATCACGCATAGTTTATTATCTCGATAGTGACATAAATCTAAACTCTACATTTTGCGTGACTGGAGTAATTATTCTTTTACGGTGCCCTTATTTGAAGTGAAATAAATTAAGATATTAAACTTAATTGAATTAATTATATTACTAAACTAAATTAAGTAATTGAAATTAATAATATTTGAATTAAAATTAACTTAACTGGATTGAATTAAAATAAAATAGAACTATGCTGTGTTTAAAAGAGCTAACTCATTTTTACTTATTTTGAAAGAAAGGGGTAATCAGATTCTATTTTTTCCTAAAGTATAACTTCTCCTTCTTAAATAGCCATTTTTTTACCTATTATGTTATAAGCAGGGCACTTATAAACTTTGCCAAATACATCCCTAGTCTTCTTCAACTTAACACTCACGTGATTAACTCCCACATTCTCTATAAATTATCCTGTCTACAACAATCTCCGGTACCAGAACACAATTCCAAAACATCAAAATGCATCCCTTCAACCTCTCATTCACCATTCTTCTTCTTGTTTATTGCACCACCAGTCCTTCATTTTCCCTAAAAACCTCCCCCCAAGAATGCCTAGACTACCACAACAAAGTCCGCGCCCAGGTAAAAAATGTTGCCCTTCCGCCCCTAAAATGGGACCCAGAGCTCGAAGCATACGCCAAAAACTACTCCAACAATGTCCTTAGGGCAAACTCCTGCGACAACCTCGCCCACTCCAACGGGCCCTACGGCGAGTGCCTCGGCGCCGGGTCCCCGGACCTGACCGTGAAGACCTGCGTGATGGACGGCTGGGCGGCGGAGAAGAAAGATTACGACGTTCGGACCAATACGTGTGCTGCCGGAAAAGTTTGCGGACATTATACTCAGCTTGTGTGGAAGACTACGCTGAGGTTGGGGTGTGCTAAGGTGCATTGTAAGAATACTTGGGCTTATATTATTTGCAACTATAATCCTCCCGGTAATATTATCGGGGAGAGGCCGTACTAGACGTTATAAAAAGGTAAGTTGATTTTTACTATTACTCTGTCTCCGCTGAATGTGCACACTTTTTGATCAAGTTTGTCAGGTCATGTTTGGCCAACGATAACTTTAGTTACGTATATTAACAGTATGTTAAAATTTGATATTTAGAAAATACATCATGCAGGGTATCCAGCAATATCTCACATGATGATATTGGTGTCTATATACTAGTTGAAAATTATGGTCAAACATGCCTTGAGAAAGTTGACCAAAAAGTGTGCAGATTCGCCTGAGACGGAGGTAGTATTTAAAAATATAAATCTATTTATTTAGTTACTGGCGATATAATGTGTCATGCTATGTGCAAAATGCGGGTTGAGATTCTATAAATATATGCGTGTATTAAAAAATATGCTTGCATGATTATAATGAATTAGTTAAGTTTGAGAGATCAAAAGAAAGAGGATCATATTTGAGTGATTAAGTTTATTGTCAACTACAGAATGATTAGAGGAAACTTTTCTGAAGACTGAAAAGTAGGTTTGCATTTGTAGAATATTCTATTAATCCTTTTCTAATTCTATGATTGAATTCTTCCAATTTATCATGCTCACATTGAAATTTTAAATCATTCCCATGCCTAATCAAACTGAACTTTTGCATATTTGCAAATTTTCGTTGGAACCAGTCTACTAATTAATCTGATACTGCATCATCAATTAGTTACTTGTCAATTCCATGACCATTCCACACTAATTACGGTTAGTGGTGTTAATCAAAGCAGCAACTAGTTTTCAAAAGTTGGTTAAATGCGAAAACGGTGACTTTTAGCATTAAAAAAAGTGAAAAATACTCTGTGGGGATGAGGATTAATCAGAATTAGAAAATCGTTGATGATAACCTTCTCCTTTTCTCTAAATAATATGGTTCAATAAACTTCTTTTGATGTTGTAAATGCAAATTGATTGCGTCGCTACAGTCTGAACATTTCACATGACGATTCAATCGATAGAAATAATGGTGGTGTGTAAAAAGACAGGAATGTTAATATCATCGGGATGTACAACATAATTTCGAACCAAGGAACTAACACATAATGTTCGGGAGTTCCTCTATTCAACCCTTTTCCTTCTTCTTGTTGGTGGGATATCTCGTTCGTACACATCTTCTCTTTGTTTCCCGGGTCTTTAGTGAGTTACAGACAGAGTTCGAAAGGGTCAAATCTTTGATGATTCCATCATCCACGATTGAGTTGCGAAAACTTCTGGATAGGTATCCTACATCTGAACAAAAGAATGCTCGTAGCGGCGATGCGTTTGCTCGAGTTGGAAAGACCTACAGTCGTGCGGCTTCGCCCCCTAGACCACTACCATGTAGTTAGGTAGGGACAATCAATCCATAGTGACGGGAATCTAGAACCTGAGGTCATTCTATAGGTTCATCTACCCACTAAATTTCTCGCTTGAGGGAGAATACAAAAAAAAAGTGATTTAAGACCACTTGACAAGTATGCGGTCAGGGGCGTGGTCCCTTCCTTTTTTTTCTATGAAATCGCGAACTGAGACTTTGATTACAGACAAGTACCCTGGAAAGGGTATTTGTGTTCTCAAACAAATGAATGTATGCACTCCTTCGAAAACTACCAACAAGCAATCCCATGATATAGAACAAATCAAATGCAAACAATTTAAGGTTTTGGTAGAATATATTTGGATCAATATTTGGGAAGAGCACACTCATTGGGAAAATTGTTCTGAAATCTTGGGCCGTCTTGACAGTAGTCATATATGAGATAGAACTTCCTGACCCATCTAAAAAGCCTTCTCTGGGCCCAAGTTAGAGTTCTGGAGTTATCACTGTTCCACCAACTTTCCGGCCCATTGGATCTACAAAATCTTGCATCTCCTTTCCAGATGCAGGCGTCAATTTTGTGGTTCTGGAATGAGGCTATAAATGGGCCTTTGGCCCAATCAATCTTGTCTTTTCCACCTCCTGTGGCCCAGCCACTCCCGTCCCAAACGCTCACCTGAAGGGCCATTGGTTGCCTTATTGGGTAGCCCACTCCTTTGTCCAAATGGTTTCTATGTGTCCGGATGGGGATCCAGTCTACCATGAAACTACAAAATGTATGCAAAGATAAATGAATGAAGGCAAAGTATATTGTCTCCTACCATAAGCACTATATCTCCGGGGGTAGGAATATTTTGTGCATTTTATATTGCATGTAAGTGTATTATGTTAGGTAAAATTATGCATCATCATAATTCGATCGTGATTACTACACAAATATTGTATGCACAAATAAGAGTATTGAAATGAACGTTCTACAAATATACAATATACATTCATGGTATCTCAGAGGTACAGTATAAGAATTGATTCTGTGAATTAAAATGAGATTCTTATAATTTCAAAAACTTTTAAAATGTATCGTAATAAACTACATAAATTATTATAGTTACTTCCTATTTTTTTTAAATGAGGTTTTTCACGATTAGTCTAACCATTAGTTGGTCTAACAAAAGACTCTCTCGTGATTCTTGATTATAACTATAATTAGTTAAGTAACGAATATATTTAAAAATGACAAAAATATATTTAAAAAATATATATGTTATAATCAGTCACCCATTTATAATAGTCTTGTCTTATTAGCAACTAAGTGATTCTTTATTATAATTGTCAAATAGATCGGACTACTAAATCTTTCATTAGGTATCAGCGGAGACATACATATAAAAAAATTAACTAAGTATCAAATCGACCAGATTGAATCAGTGATAGGTGTTGCTCATAGGGAATTAAAGAGGAGAGAACGAACAGACATCAACATATTAATCTGTATTTGGTGTTATCGTGGTTAGTCTTTAAATTCACTGAATCATAAATATACAGGGGATCTATAAAATTGCTGGAGAATTAAGTACAGTTTTTGGAGATACAAGCTGATTACTTTTGAACATTCTTTCCTTGCATTGATTGAGCAACTTTGAAGAAGCAAAAGTTGGTGAAAACGACATACAAGCAAAGTATTTTTAAGCAAAATCATTTGCATCCATGAAGAGGTTAACCAATACGTGGAAAGCTGAAGGACGTCAGCCTTGAAAGGGTGACTCATAGTTTCCATCTCACCTTTATTTCATCCCAAAAGTATTCTCTTTGACCCTAATTTAGGCTTGTTGTACATTAATTATTTTCCAACTATCTGATTTGCTAAAATGTTTAAAATGACTACACATTATGTAGAGGATCATACGTTGTGAAACTTAATGAGTAACACGTACAAACATAGACTACAAAATCTGGCAATATTACCACAATCGCAAACGAATATAAAATTTTAACACATCTCCACCTTTTTGGATGGTTTTCATTTTCAATAGCAACCGACGATAAAGGTACACAAGTGCTACTTATATTTAGTAAAATTGAAATAAAACATTAAATTAAAATTACTCTTTTCAGTTTATTTGCATTTTCATTCAAAAAATTAAACCGTGCAATTTATATTAATTTTAGCCTATTATTCATCTATATATTTATTTATTATAGAAGTATTTAATTTTAGTTTTAGTTACTCCCTCCATCACAAATTAAACTGCACACTTCATAAAATGTTACTATTCACTGTCCAACTTTGACCACTTATTTGAATAGATATATAAACAATAATATTATCATATGTTATATGGTTTTAATCGCCATAACACGTAGTTTCTGAAAAGTAACTTTTTGTATGCCAAAATTATACGTAATTAAACATATTAACGATTAGACAAGTTTCTTGATGAGCGTGAAATCCTCTCTCATACCATTTAGTTTGGGACGAAGGGAGTAATTCAATTCATTTCAATAAAAGCTAATGGGAAAGAAGTTGTTACACAATTTGGTGAGTGTTCCACAAAATGGAGTAGGTGTGGAAGTCCTCTGTGGGATCAAACCACAGCTTAACCCTTTCCTCTCTGTCGTCGAACCCATCTGCATACACATTTGTCTGAACAATATATGCCTCCCCTTCCACATTTCCTAGGAACTCAAAATCTAGCTCATCCCGATTTGGCTGACTCGAACTAAGCTGCGCAATTAATTAACTTAATTAAGTAATTTCACCATATATATTAAAACTCTCTAATTCGTACATTATATAAGTGCTTTCTTACATAGAAGGCTACGACGGTTCCGGCAGAATTCCCAGGTATCAATTTTATCCTCATGTCGAACTGGCCGTACAGAAACATGTCGTTTGAGGCAAAAGCCGAACCTATATGTTCACAGCAACCAAAAATGCTCATTAGTGCAGTAGATATACAACTCAATAAAAAATTAAGAATCCTACCTGCATGGTGGATAAAAGTATATTGTAAAATATAAGATCATGGGCCACGACTGTTGCTATCAGTTCACTCCCGTGACTCTAATACATAGGGTATGTTAGAGTTGTAGTCTCACATTGGTGGCTGACAGTCATATAATGTAAGATCATGGGTCACATCTACATAGTACCAATTGGTTTTATGATAGGAGCACATGATTCTAATAGGGTGTATACCTGATTCGGGATCGAGCTTCAGGGTTCTTTCCCGGCCATCAGCGGACGTATTGACGTGGATAGGCGACCATGTCACGAAGAAATCTTTGTTGAAATCTCCGGTCGAAACCACAGAAGCTAAAGATATTTGGACCAAATTTAAGGAAATAATTCCGACCAAGAGGATGAGGCCACGAGAAGTCTTCATCTTCCTATGCTTTCGATCTGGTGTTATATTAAGCGCAGATGATGCATCTGTGTCGAAGGATATTGGTGCCTGAAGACATTTATATGTATTGGTAGCTGCATGGGAAGGAAAAGATAAGAGGAAGTGTTTAGATTAAGCAAGAATTTCTTTACCAACAAGTAAAGGAATATCAAAGCTATTAAATCAAAGTTAATGCTTTAGTTAATGATGTATAATCATGTTCTCTTAAGTTTGACAACTTGTTAGTTTAGCCATTTGTCTTATATTGTCACATTTGCTTTTATGATAAAAAATAAATTATTTGGAAAGTGTCCGTAAAATTATTGCTTTCCAGCTCACTGTGATGAGAAGATGGGAGAAAAAAGATCGAAGAAAAAAAAAAGAAATGTTGAGAGGGAAAAAAGCGGAAAAGAGAGGATGTGCGACTTTCGAGTCTGAATTTCAAAATACATTTAGATATTGCAATAACGCATTCTCTCACTATCCATTTTTATTATTACTCTGTCTCATCCGAATGTGCACACTTTTTGGTCAAGTTTGTCAGGTCATGTTTGACCAACGATAACTTTAGTTACGTATATTAACGGTATGTTAAAATTTGATATTTAGAAAATACATCATGCAGGGAATCCAGCAATATCTCACATGATGATATTGGTGTCTATATACTAGTTGAAAATTATGGTCAAACATGTCTTGAGAAAGTTGACCAAAAAGTGTGCAGATTCGGGTGGGACGGAGGTAGTATTAAATGTATAGTCCTCCTAAAGCTTGCTTGCTCAATCGCGCTGAGAATTAATGAGAGTTGCCTGAACAGTATATACTAGAATTGAATCTTGGAAAAGACTTAGAAAAAGAGGGGGGAATTTTGAGCTACAAAAAATTGAAGAAAACTCAACTTAATATGTGGAAGGATTATTTTTGTGTGTCCATGAAATGAGAGAATATGGCTTGTTTATATACTTTCTCAATTGTTTTCTCAATTGTGTAACTCATCAACTAAACATAATTTTGAGAAATCGATTAATAATTTCATAACTTGAAAGCCATTTCTCTCATGAATTGCACTTTGTGTAACAACCGAAACATTCATCTTTTACATGAATATACATGTAACTTGCAAACCATTCATCTTTCACATTATGGATATGGATATTTGTAACTTGCATCCACACATTATATTGATATAAGTATGAAACATATGTAACTCTCAAGAAAATTATTTTCCATTATCTTCCATACATTATATGGATAAGTTACAAATATTGAGTTACATAATTTCATTCAATATACACAATGTGTGATATTATATTATCACATTTATCCAACAGTTTCGTCATGACTTTATCTACTTTCTATAGATTAAATTGCACAGAATCTTTTTCTCAGTCAAATTTGTCAAAGTTTGACCGTATATTTAGATAAGTAAATGACCAATAATATTATCGTATGAGATACCATTAGATTCACCGTAACATGAAGTTTTAAAATATGAATTTTTTGTGTGTCGTTATTATACATAATTACATATATTTACAGTTAAAGGTGTTCATTGGAGACCGTCAAAAAAAATTCTGTACAATTTGAGATGGGATGGAGGGGGTAAAGTTTGGACACGGCCTGTTTGGATTCTTGCAGAAATTAGGGGCCCTCAGCGCTAGCTAATCTTCCTGCTAGAAAACTCATCTTTCTTGATTTGGGGCTTTCGCATGATATCAGAGATTATACACAAACCAGGAAACTCCTGCAAAGAACCAATGTACTGGTTGAAAACAGAAGGAATCATTGATAAGGAGTGATTGAAGGATGGTTGATTATCTTCCTTTTGCCATAGGAAAATGCATAAAGTAGCAGATACTGAATGTTGACTTAGGATAAGTATCTCTTCATTTTTAAACTCCTCGATTTAAGGTAGAATATGTTAGAAACAAAAATATACATTAACTGCAGTAATGTTTTAGCCATTAAACACCCTAAACTAAATACTCCCTCCGTCCCAAATTAAATCGTATGAAAGAGAAATTTGGCTGCAAAATTGAACAGTGAATTTAGGCCAGCTTTTCAGTTGAAAAGGCTGAATTTCGTACTCTGATGTCAGAGTTGGTTTACTGTTCGACAGTTGTTAAAAAGCTACTGAACCCTGACGGGAACAGTAACCGTTCCCTCCTTTTTCTAATTTTTGGCTCCAAAATTTTCAATTCTAGAGCCAAATTATGCCACTGTTTACAAGCCTGAAAATTTCATCCAAACTTCTATAAAATGGGGCATTTATTATAGCTCCCAAACCAACCAAATCTAGAGGAAAAAAATGGCAGTTCTCAGAATAATTTTGACCAGTTCTTCAGGAACTAGCCAGATACAGAAAACAAATCCCCATCCTCATTCTAAATTCATCATTGAGCACAGCTGTGATGGTTGGGGAAAACCTGACAGATGAGCACAGGCAGGACATAGCCCATTTTCTGCTTCAAAACTCAAAAAATGGGCAGATTCAGCAGCAACAAGGACTGGAGGCAGCAGAGAGATGGTCCTGTTCAGTTCGGACCATCTCTACCATATGGGCGCGCGTGAAGCAGCAACTTCAGAATGGAGAAGCTGTGAATGCCCGTTCAAAAAGGCATGGGCGTTGTGGCAGAACCAAGAAACCAATCGATGTGGAGGCCTTAATGGCAGTGCCACTTAGGTACCGGCGAACCTGCCAGAGCAAGCAGCACAGTTGCTGGTTGGAAAAAGCACAATACATAGCGCTATAGCAAGCAAGGAGATCAAGAGCCACACTAATACAGTTCATCCACAACTAAGTTTGGCATGCAAAGAATCAAGGCTAGAATGGTGCCTAAGTAAACTGGAGTGTAACATGCAGTTCAAGCCTATGGAAAATGTGATACACATCGATGAAAAGTGTTTCTACCTGACAGAGGCAACGACAAGGTATATTCTGGGTCCCAACGAACCTGAACCATACAGAATTACACAAAGCAAGCATTATGTTCCAAAACTCATGTTTTTATGTGCTGTGTCTAGACCTTTACTTGACTTAGAGGGAAATGTAATGTTTGATGGGAAAATAGGTGTGTTTCCATACGTGGATTATGTACCAGCCAAGTACACCACTATAAATAGACCTAGAGGAACCATGATTCTCAAACCCATATCATCCATAACTAGAGACATCATAAGACACAAGTTGATTCATGAGCTGATACCAGCAATCAAGCAGAAATGGCCAGTTTGGGCAACCAAAAACATTTCATACAACAAGATAATGCCCCTTGTCACATATTTGCAAATGACCGCAGCCACCTCAGATGGTTTCAATATACAGTTAGTGTGCTAGCCATCAAAATCACCGGACCTAAACATTCTGGATTTGAGATTTTTTGCCTCAATTCAAAGTTTACAGCAGCAAAACCCTAGTCAAAACCTAGATGAGTTACTGCAGGCTGTGTATGATGCATTTCAGAGATATGATCCAAAAATTATTGACAAGATTTTCCTGAGTCTACAATGTGTCATGGTGGAAATCATGAAATACAGAGGAGGGAATGATTTTAAACTGCCACATATGGGTAAAGATAGGCTTAGAAGCCTTGGGATGCTGCCCCACAATTTAATAGTTGACCCGATGCTGGTTAGGGGATGCTTGGAACACATGGTGACTATTGGAAGAACAATGCACATTCAAGACCTGCTGATCAGTATGGAGATAGTTTAGATGTGCATGGGATCTGTACTTTTGTAGGGTTGTGCTCCTAGATTCAGGTCTAGGATAAACTTACCAGTTAGTTTTGGTAAAGGTAAGTTTATAGGGAAACCTTGTAAAAGCTGGGAGGGCTAAACTCCATTCAGTATGCATGCAATTTGTAAAAATGTGTGGTGTAAATTTTTATTTCAGAACTGAGGCAAAGAAACATTGACCAGAATGTAATGGATGACTAGACACACACAACCATTTCGTGGCAAAAGACACTACAAGGCTGTCATCCATGTGTTTTTCAAAAAACACGGTTGCTGCCTAAGTGTGAACAGACAATATCATCATAGGTGGCTACCAACTAATACAGGGTGAATTTGGCAAATAATTTCAGAGTTGGGTTTAATCACATTATGCCCCGCCAAGATCAAATCAGTTTCGAGGCTGATAGGCATGGCTGCATGTTTTAATCATTCATCACAACTACATCATTAATAGGGTTCAACTAGCACATAAACATGCTATTACAAACAATTTCAGCAGCTATGATATATCATATAGAATGCAGTTAACATATGCCCAGCCAAGGTCAGTGAGTTTTGGAAACATTACTGCATGGCTGCATATGACAACCACAAACACATACACATGCATAACTTTCACTGCTCCATTATTGCCTCAGATATGAAACATACCCTGCCAAACTCAGGTTCTGCATCAGATTCAGATGAAAAATGGGTAACACCCACCCGGGTTTCAACTGAATCCAAGTCAAAATCTGAGTGGTTGCACATTTGATTATTAACATCACACACAGACAAGTACCTAGCATAAAACAGTTGCTAACAGTTTATAACAGACAAGTAGCAAACAAGTTATCACAGACAAGTAGCAACACCTAGCAGTTGCACTACCAAGCAAACCTGCATGTAAAGGTAACATGTTAGTACACTGTCAATAATATTACCACTTAAAGAAAGTGCAGAAATGTAAGAGTAAGTTTATTACAAACCTGTGAGTAGTAAATTCATTTTCCAGCATCAGAATCTACATGACGAACATATCCAGTCCAGTTCCCAGGATATAGACAGGCACCAGTTTCCCAGAAACCAGGCTCACCATACTTAGGGAATTCGTTACCCTTAAAGAATACTGATGGATGTGGATCACACCAGGATTCAGAATCAGAATTACCAATGTCAGGGGGCTATGTTTCATCAGAATCAGGGGGCTGTGTTCCATCAGAATCAGTGGGCAGGGTTTCATCTTAATCAGGGGGCAGGGTTTCATCAGAATCAGGGGGCATTGTTTCATCAGAATCAGGGGAGTGTGATGCATGTGGATGAAGGAGATTTAATGTATCAGAATCAGGATCTGAATCTGAGTGATACAGGATTGCTTCAGGTACAAGACTAAAATGTGTTGCCACAGGGGTATCCCCAGATTCACACGAATCAGTGTCTAGGACAGGACACTGGGGGGTGAGTTTACTGCCCTTGGGTTGTGACTCAATGTCATCAAGGCCAGTAAATAAAGTAGGATCAATACTGGCCTAAAACTTATTGGAATCACTCAAGGATTGGCAAGGGGGATACTCACCCTGCCCAGCAATGACCCTGTCACCGTGATCCATCAGGTAAGGGAAGACACAATGGGTGGGGAATGGGTTACAGAAACAAAGAATAGCATGAAAAAACAGTCGTTCTCTATGACCAGGGATGGGACTAGGGTTTGAAAATAAACTAGTCTAGGCCTGAAACAACACAGTATGAGTAATTCTTAACATATCAATGACAATTCATAAGCAAACAAACAACGGTTTTGAGCTAAATCACAATATAACACTTAAAGTTATCGGAATAACACATATGCTACACATGCAAGCACCTCCAATGTCACATCTAGTTAGATAGCAGAGAATAAAAACATAAGGCGCCCCACCAGAGTCACATCGATAACATTAATAGGCCAAATCGCAAGAATAGTTAGAACAGAGGCACTGTAGTCACATATCTGGGTACGAAGTACAAGTAATACGTCAATAATCAAACTTAAACACTGCTTTTCTCGACAAAGAGCACAAATTGCAACGAATCAAGGATGAAATTAACCCGGAACGGGAACAACACCACAAACTAGGGCATATATGTGTTAAAACTGCCAAAAGGCATGAAAAAATCCAACGAAGAGCACGATAAATCTAGGTTTCTGAACTCAAAAAATAGAAAACCACACAAAATCTTTGCATGCACCCGATTTTATACTTGAAAACTGTAGATCCGTACACATTCCAAGGGTTTTAACACACAAAAACTAAGAAAGCAGAAACCACAACTCAAGAAGCAACCAAATCAGTACAAAACCCAACAAAAAATGACCGAAACACAGACCAGCACAAGAAAATGATGAGATGGAAATCGACGACGCAGAAATCAAGTTCATTTTGAAAGCGGACAACATCTATTTTAGAAAACCCTAGATTGGAAAACAAAAAGCTGTGATTGAAAACAAAAAACGAGGATCGATTCACACATGAGGACCAACAGAAACACAAACCCTTCAACACAGATCGAATATGGAGGGGCTAGGGTTTTCAAGCATCGAGGGAGGACAAAGCATCGCTGTGATTTCGTAAAGGAGAAGAGAGAAATGAGCTGTGAATGGAGCGTTGAGAAGTAATGGAGAAGAGAGAAAGGGAGCGTTGGGAGAGCAATAATGGATATGGGGAAGAGCGAAAGGCACGCATGTGATAAGTCTGACCCATTTGAAAATGGGCTAGCACACTGCTCGATAAAGCAACACGCGTCCCAATCCATTGCTAATGAGCATAATTAATCAGCCAAAATGCTTGTAATATTCATAGGGTCCAGGGGCATTTTAGTCTTTTCACCAATGGTCAACTATGCTGAATTGGGAAAGTTCTTACCATTGTAATTTAATTGGGGACAGCCAAAAATGGATAGTGTGCAGTTTAATTCGGGACGAATGGAGTATATAAATTATTTTTTTCAAATTATTTATTGTGAAAAAATACTAACGTGGCAAGCTGACTTAACTGACAGGTTGCGGGATGTCATTTGAACAAAAAAGTTACTTCTCTAATTATAATTATAGACTATTCTGATGCATTATCTGCGCAATTTATTTGGTGGTGAGATAATTAGAGAAGACACATTGATTTTGTTAGTGTGTTTTTTTTTTTGATGAATCGTCTTTTAGGACGAGGGTTTATATGATTTCTATTCCATTTTTATTAGGCTGATCAATCACATTATGTGCAATTACAACAAACGAGATAATTCCATATACAATTAAGCTCTAGCTAAATATTACCATTCTAATTGAATGAGTGACTAAACGAGAGATACAAATTTACATTGATTTTGTTAGTTAACAACTCAGTTAACACAATCTCTGGTTGTACATTTATTCCTAGCTTTCTGTGGACACCATACCTTAGACCTTTCGCACTGACAGCTCCATGTCGGAAAGTTTTGTAAAGCTAAATACAAATTTGAAGCAATCTGGCCGTCAAGCCATACATTAACAACCTTTTTGCAACAAACTTTAGTTGAAGCCTTGAGTCAAACTCATTTGAGAAATTGGACAAAATATATATATGACCTACATATTAGGCATAAGTGTCAATATGACCCCTTAAGATCAGAAAGTGTTATTATAACCCTATTTTTTGTATCAAAAGTGTCGATATAATCTTTTGGCACATTTCCGGCATTGACTTTGTAATTCTCGGGGTTGACCTAATACAAAAGGTCTAAAATAACCCTAGCCTTAAAACTAAAATTGTAAAGATAAAAATATCTCTTATTCTTCTTCTTCTCCATAATATAGTCACTGTTGCTCAGCCACCTCCGTCGCCGTCCACAACCACCTCCGCCGCCGTCTGCCACCTCCGTCGCCGTCCACAACCACCTCCGCCGCCGTCTGCCACCACCGCCGCCGACGCCATAAAAGATACTTTGTAAATTTCTCGATAACATAAGCTATAAAAGGAACACAGCCGCCGGCGATCATCAGAGCCACCGCCGCTCCGCCTCCTTCTCCCCCATCTCCAAGAACCACCTCCCAAGCACCACCATCGCACCTCCTCCCCCTCCGCCGCCACCGCTCAACCCTAGCCCCGCCACCTCTCCCCCGTGCCTAGCCCCCCCCCCCCCCCCCCCACCACGCTCCACCTCTCACTAAAACGTCGATTGGAAGCTCGATTGGAACGCCACTTCGATTCACCTCCAACGCCGCATTCGATTCACCTCCGCCACCATTTTCGGCACCGCTCAACCAAGCACCGGAAAGTGGAGACCCCCCTGAAATGCCTCGCTCGACGACAATCGCCCCACGCTGACGCTCCGCTACCTGCCCCACGCCATTGCCTCTGGAAGAAAGAAGTTTGTGAGGGAATCGAATCTAGCCCCGCGGGTCAAAGAAGTTTATGAAGACAGAGGGTCAAAAAGAAAATCAAATTTGTGGCTGAAAGAAGAAAGTGGAAGGGCATAACTATTCTTTCACATTTTCTAAATTTTTATTTTTTATATCAGGGGTATAATAGTCAATTCATAGAATTTCGGCCAAATTCATGCTTCCAGGGTCATATTAGCACAATTCGAGCAAATCATAAGGTTACAGTAGCACTTTCTAATTTTACAGAATCATATTAACACATATGTTCAAAACATAGGGTCATATGGGCCTTTCACTCACAGAAATTTCCTCGTGTCAACATGTGTGCACTCTAATTAATCTGACAGAATGGTACATGAGTAAATGATTTAGAATCCAACAAATTAGAAATTTTAAAATCGCTAATATCAGTCACATAGTGTATAAGACATTTTTGCTAATTTGAACTTAATAAAAGTGGATGGATACATTTATAACAATTCTAATTTTAAAGATAAAATATAACTACCGATAGTGTCAGTAAGAAAATATTTTCTCAGCCCCTATTTTCCCTTTCCTTTTAACTAATGATAACCTTTTAACTAATGATAAAGAGGTTGAAAATGTATAGTGAAACCACACGTTAACTGATGTGACAACAATGAAAAGATGAATGTATCTTTAATTAGTTGCAATTTTTTTTAAAAAAAGAAGTGATTAGTGATTTAGTCTTTTCCTAGCATCCACATCATTCGCTATGAGTTTTACTATGAATTTTCACTCTCTCTCTCTACCATCACTCTATTTCTTGCCATTTCTTTTATAAAATTCTTCTTCATTTTTCTAGTTTATCGAATTCTCATAACTCATTGGACTATTCAGTTCATAAGACTATTGTAAACTTTTAGCCCGGAAACAAAAGGTTCCTTGCTCTAAGATAATCAAAACCCAAATGGGCCAATCTCTAGACTCTGGAGCTCAAAGTGCATGCTTCGAAAAGCTCAAGGCCTGTTTCCATCTCGTGTGTGAACATGCTGATAGTTGTCCCATAGGCCATATTTCCCAATCAAGAAAGGCCAGTGTGACAAAAAATATGAAGTTTTACCCAACGCGAATTCGAGCAATGACAGGGATAATGAAAATTTATAATGAAAATTGTAGCGAATCATGTGGATGATAGGAAAACACTAAATTACTAATGACATTCCTTAAAAATTGTAACTAATTAGGGATATATTTGTCATTCCAGTTTTACCACATCAATCACTGTTTGATTTCAATGTACATTTTCACTCTCTTTAACATTACTCAATTTAATCAAGTGAGGTCATGTTTCTTTTTTTTAATCAGTGAGCTACTTCTTATTAATGCATTGAAGGAGAGTTACAATTCATGGACGATTGAGCCAAGTTGTGTGCATCAGTAACTACTAATCTATATACTTTTGCAATGAAGAATTTTAAGTACATCATTCCTAGAATCTAAATTTTGCTAAATATTAATCTTACGTCTAGAGGAACTTTCCAGAAACTTGATGATGCGGTTAAAAGCATTCTCACAATATGTTATGATTAAAAGAAGCCTGAATAATTTAATTGATTCTTCCATCATAGCGGTGAGGATCGCTGTCAATTCTGCTTGTACAACTGGTAGGGATTGAAACTTTTTTGTGCCTCCCATATGGGGAGTTGTTGTAATGCATTGGCGCACCATGCAGCTGCATCATTTCCTGTTGCAACCGAGAAGGCAGCGTACGCGTTGATGCTTGTGAACTATGGGAAAAGACTTTCTGTTTAGCCATGGGATCGAATTAGATTTTAATTATATTTTGAAGTTTAATTTATGTCGAATTAATTAAATTAAAAACAATATTATAAAATTTAAAATAGTAAAAAAGAAATAATATAAATATAGTAAAAAAATTCAAATTAACATTTACTAAAGTAAATTAAATTAAATTGAATTCAAGTATTGATAAACTAAAAGGAATCTTAATTTAATTAAATTATTTTAAACTAAAATAAAGTTAACTAAAACTAATATTTGAGTTATATTAAATAGAATTAAAATGGGAAAACAAAGTGAAAATAGCCTACTTACTACCCCAAAGAAAACGTCATAGGCAATGAATGGTGCTAGTTTGTTCACCGGCGTGAGCCCACGCGCCACAACAACGAACCTTAAAAATGCTTCAATTTTTAGATCCAATATCACCATTAGTAGAAGGACCGGTGAGTCGTAATTACTGGAAATAGCCAGTCGGTCTCAAACATCTTTCCCTTTCCGTCGAACTACTCCTCACACACAACCCCATGAGCTGACTTGCATTTCCCAGCTGAATCCATCAGGTAATTCATGGCTTCTTCAACTGTTTTGACTCCCTGTTTGTACCAATAATCATGTTTATTAAGGAAGGGTTCTTGCCGTAAGAAGATAGATCTGCTGAATTTAGTCAAAGCACACAGCTCCCTTTCTGTTTAGGGATTGCTTCTAAGCTGTGTGGAAGTCGGGGAACCTCTAAATTGAAAGGGAAAGCCTAAAATGCTTTGCTGTGCTATGTTTAAATATGAATTGAGAACAATGTGTTAGCTGTTGTTGTTGCCATTGATATTGTTTGCAAGCTCGATTACTAGCTGACTACCAGGATAGGCAGGAGTTTCGCCCGTGTATGTAAGCTGCGACAGTGCGATTTGTGTTTCTCTGTAGCTTTTTTGGTTTAGTGTTGGTTAGCGGTTGCTAGCGATTTTATTGAACCTTGTTCGCCTACATGGAGGCGATGTGCATCACTTTGTTGGCCTTTGCTTGCTGTACTGTGCCCTGGTTTATCTTGCCGGCTGTGTCTCACTTGGCTGTTTAATCTGGTAAACATGTTCACTGCAATCTAGTCTTCAGGCATCAACAACTAGTCGCCGGTAGCTATAGAGCTGAGCTTCCACTTTAACTTGCATTGCTTCCAGTGACTCCGTTTACTGCAATTTTGCCACTATACTTTGCTGCCGTAGATCCCCAAGGATGACTTAGGTCTAATGACAATGAATGAGTGCTTCAGTCGAGGATGCAGTAATTGGGTACATTTATTTTTCTTGCAGAAGAACTTCATAGCCTAGCATTGTTCAATTATTACTTAAGAATCTGATTGGGGCTGTATAGACTTGTTTACTTTTGGGGGTTTTGAGAGGACAGCAAGAACCATCTCGTGAGCTCTTTGTTGGTATGACATATTTACGAGCGTCTGAGTTTACTCTACTTCATATGCTATGTTAGTGTACGGGTTTTTATTTCCTGCTTCTCTGTAATTTATGCTGTGTTTTTTTGTCAGTGTTTTACTTGAACTTTGCACCCGAGAAGAAGGAGAACGCCGGAGTAGTAGTATTGAAGAAGCCATAACAAACCTAGTCATGATCAGGCAGTCGCCTAGCAGAAATCAGAGATCTAAAGGAATTAAAGTTAAACATGTTCTACAAATTTGTTTCCTGCTTGCCATTTGCCTTTGGTTGCTATACCAAGTCAAGCATTCGCACGATAAGAAGATGGAATTGGATGAAGGCGATCTAAAGATATCTCAACAAACACAGGGTGGAGGAGAGGTTGTGAAACTTGGAAGAAAAGATCTTAATCCGAAAGTGGAGGACACTGCTACTGGTAAAGGAAATCACGACGAAGAAACAGAAGATGAAAATACTGGTGAAGAAGAAGATATTAAGATTGAAGAAGAAAATGCTGAAGAAAAGAACAAGCCTGAGGAGAAAGGTGATGATATAGATGAACACGAAGAAGATAAATCCGATGCAGAGGTTGATCGGGAGGAGGATGTGGTTGAGGAAGACAAGGAAATTGTTGAAAATGATTCTGAAGAGAATAATGACAGTCAGTTGGATAATGAAAGCTCTGCAGAGGAGCATGATGATGATGAACAAGCACACGAGGCGAGAGAAGAACTCTACAAGGCTGATGATGCTTCCAGTGCAGTGACACATGAAACTGAAGCTGTGGATGCTGAAACTGAGAATGGGAACGTTACCAAGTCAAACAAGCTTGTTGGAACAAACATTGTTGCAAATGAGCAAGATGTTAATAATACTGTTGGCAATCAACGGAAAATGACTGAAGAGGGCAATCTTACGAAGACAGTGGACAGTGTCGAATCCAAATCTGACAATAGTTCTGAATCTGATGGTCATTCAGTTTTAGTTAATAGCACTATGGAAATGAGCTTTGGTAATATTAGCTTGTCTTCAGGCAATGTGACAGAGAAAGAGTCTGAATTGAGTCGAGCAGAGAATGCCACGGCAGTAGGTACAATTTCCGGAGATGGCTCTGATTCACCCCCGCTTACTACTCTTGGTCTGAGTAGTAGCAACACTAGTTTGATTTCCTCTGAGAATCAGGCTGATATGAGGTTAACAACTTCAACACAAGTGTTAGACACTGTTCTGAAATACGGGGAGGCTTCAAAGACTGATAATGGAACACCATCAGCTACCATACCCGAGCAATTGGTAAAACCATCTAATGCGACTGAGGAAGCTACAAACAATGACAGTGCATCTACAGATGCGAGGTCCAATGATGGAGAAAACGATGCTTCCAACAATGGAGCCGAGGAAGAAACTGAAGGCGCTTCAGAGACCGAGGATCCAGATGAGATTCAGCATGACTTTATCGATGCTTCTGACTCTGCAATCGGTGGGTTGGAAGAGAAAGATGTTCGGACGGACCTGGAAACTCTCCCGGAAATGCAGTCCGAAGGGAGCAACGATGAAGATGGCGCTGCAGCTGAATGAAGAGATTTAAGATTGCTGGTTTCATTTTTGTTATAAGGAAGTGTTTGTGAAAGTGTGAAAATTGAGGTACTCACTTCCTCTAGTACATGATCATGTGATGGTATCAAAACTACCAGTACTCAATTCTACATCAGGTTTATTTTTCCTCTTTCAGGTCGAATATCTTAGGTTAAAATTGTATAATTAGTTGGATTTCTGAACTTCGGAGTCTCATTAAATTTGTCAAAAAATATTCCTGGAGTAGGCCTTTAGTTTGAGAAATATTGTCGAGACGAAGAACCTAATGTACAATCTTTTCTTGGATTTACCGTACTTAATCCTCGGATTATCCACTTTGTTGTCGGGTCTTCTTTATGACCTATACCAAGTTCATAATTCATGGTTGAACCAAACGTCCCTTACATTTCAAGGAAGCATACAATTTATTATTTTCAAAGATTAGTGCTTTTGTAAAGGTGGTACAAGATCCACATTATTGGCATTAGTGTTTTCCTAACTGTAAATTTATTTGGCAAAATCAACGTTGTAGTCAAATTGGACAAGAAGTTAGACAAACGACCACATCTACTGAATCCTTTGAATTTAAAATTGCTAACAAATAGTCCAACCTGAAGCACACTGAACACATCAGAAGATTACTCCCATGATTAGGAGTATGAGTCCCTAGCAAATTGTCGTAATTATCACACGATTATTGAAGCATGATGATGTAGTGCTTACTTCAACGATAGAGACACTATTCCCTTTAACTATTCCCTCTAACTATTCCCTTTAACTGATTTTTTGCTAAACTGCAGATAAGTTGAGAAGAACGGGACCGAAAAATAGAGTGACATGTGAGCTAAGTAGCACCGGTACGATTCTGGGTAAGGGTATGGGTATGGAATTTGATAAATTGAAAATTAGGGGGTACGGATACGAAATGGGTACGATTATAAATACACAATTAAAAATATATGTAATAATAATAATAATAATAATTAATCATTTCTGAATAAAAAATAATATGATTATATATTGTAAACCATTTAAAGTAAATGAAAACATCCAAATGTAGTTCAAACTTAATATTTATCACACTAATTAGCAAATGAACTACATAACAAGATGACAAAATCTTGGGAAAACCATTTTTCCATAAGTATGAGGAAAGACGGGTTGAATTAAAATTATAGAAAAGTTAAAAGGTTTTAGTAGTATTATAAGTTTATAACCTGGTTAATGCAACCCAACAATTTTATCTTGAATTTTCTAGTTTACAGTTCAAACCTTACTTTACTTATGGAAAGACCATTTTTAAGAGACAGACTCTGACAAGATTATACTACGATGTCTTGAACAATAAGAATAAAATAGGCAAACACCAAATCAATACACACAAAACAAAGGGAAAGTCTTTGCATAAGTTTATGGACAGTCCACAGGGGCATTTACATTAAATGTTGTAGTTTTTATATAAATTAAATATTGCACTTTATAAGTTAAAACAAGTAATAATATGTATTTGAGGGTGAAAATATAAAAACATATGATATAAAAAAAATTTCAAAATTTTTAAATTTTGTATGTAATTTAACAAATGCAATATATAAGGTAAGAAATAAGTTGTCGGTAAGCTTATGGAAAGACCGCCTGTCAGGAGACCTACTCCAAAACAAAAACTTAAAAAGAATCCAAACACATGCTTAATGCTACAACATGACTTCAGAGGACAAAGACATATCTGCGCACAACAAAATTTAGGAATTTGCTCTCAATAACTAATATAACACTTCTTTAATTCAGAATTTGCACACTAAATCGACAAAATTAAGAATTTGCACAACACTTACGGATGAAGAGGGTTTTGCTCAGGTTTTCCTCTTTTTTCTTATTTAGAATTTTTTATTCAGATTTAATTGGGTGCACTATACCCAAATTGTACCCATACATCTTGACCGTACCCATACCCGATCAAAGTACCCAAAAAGTCAAATTGTACCGGGAACGTCCCCGGGCTGAATTTGCACCGAATCCATACCCAATACGTATCCGGTATGGTACCATGGCCTAATTACCGTACCCGTGCTTCATAGCATGTGAGCACCAGAGCACAGCATACTTCCATGTCAGACAAATGTAAAGGCAGCAATTAAGCCTAATCCCAGCCTTAACAGTGGCAGCAGACAAGTGGAAAAGGAAACTAGCTAAGCATAATCCCCTGTATCCAGCCTTAACATCAGTAACCAAAACAATAGGCAAATCAGATCTCTTATCGTGTAGACAAAGTACAACATTAATTCATTCATCGTCAATCTTCGTCCAGAAGGGCAGGTGCCAGATCCAATCCTCATGCAGAACAACTGGAATACCCACAAAAACATTGGATACCACTTATCATCATATGCCCAATGATCAGACAAGTATTTTACTATTAGGGGTGGTGGTGGTGGAATGTATGACACAAAATATTAATATTTCATCGTTTTCCTCCTGTTTTTCTAACATCGTCATCATTAATTAATAATGAAAGTTGCGCTTGAAGACTACAGATACCGTTCTAATCTCCATCACAAGCTAAGTCGATGAGAGATTGCGGATGTTGCTTTAAGAACTCTAGCAGCACCTAGAAAGACAATTTTATCATAGTCCTAGCAATCTTTACTATGTCTGGACTGATAAGTTCCAGTATTGAGTCAAATTAAACCCTATTTTTTTAAGAGTCAAGTGCTCATATGACCCTATGTTTTGAGGGTTAGTGCTAATATGATCCTGTGAAGTTGAAAAGTGCTAATATACCCCTGTGTTTTTCCGAAATGTGCTAATATAACCCTACAGACCTGATTTTGGCCGGCAAGTAATGAAATGACCATTATACCCTCTGTAATTAAGAAAAAGAAAAATTGGGTTAGATAGAAAGACGTTTATACCCTTTTTCTTCTCTTTTCTTCTCTTTTCTTCGCCGTTCTCGTCTCCGTTCTCCTCTTTTCTTCTTCAAATCCCCGTTCTCCTCTTTTCTTCTTCAAATCCCCGTTCTCCTCTTTTCTTCTTCAAATCCCCGTTCTCCTCTTTTCTTCCTCTTCTTTTTTTTCTTCTTCCTCTTTACTTCGTCTTTTCTTCTTCAAATCCCCATCAATTTCCAGATCTTCAAATCCCCGTCGATTTCCAGATCTTCAAATCCCTGTCACTCTTCAAATCCTCGTCAATTTCCAGAGGGTGGGGTTTGGTGGTCGGAGGAGGAGGTGGATGGTTTGTGGTCGTCCAGGGCAGATGTTAAGGTTTGGTGGTCGGAGGCGAGGCTGGGGTTGGCGGCGGTGTACGGCTGAGCGGTGGCGGTGCATGACGGAGCGGCGATGGGGCTTAGGGCTAGAGGTAGCGGGGATGGCTTAGGGTCTGTGTTTTTTATTCTGTGTTTTTGATTCCGTATTTTTTGATTATGTGATTTTGATTCTGTGTTTACGACGGACCTGAGATTTTGATTTTGATTCTACCGACGGACGGTGGTGGCAGAGCTAGGTTTAGGTTCTACTGAGGCGGGTGGTGGTGGCTGTGGCTGGTGGTGGTGGCAGAGCTAGGTTTAGGTTCGAGTGGTGGTGGTGGTGGTTGTTGTGGCCCGTGGTGGTGGCTGGTAATAGTGGCGGATGTGGCTGGTAATAGTGGCGGATGTGGCTGGTAATAGTGGCGGATGTGGCTGCTGTGGCTGCTGGTGGTGGCGATGACTGCTGGTGCTGGTGGCGGTGGGTGGTGGCGATGACTGCTGGTGCTGGTGGCGGTGGGTGGTGGCCGGTGGTGCTGGCGGTGGTTGGTGGCAGTGATAATGGCGGAGGTGGTGATAGTGGTGGTGAAGAGGAAGAAATCTAGGGTAGTTTAGTCATTAGATTTGTTATTTTAAGACTAGGGGTATTTTTGTCTTTTTATTTTGGTCAATGCCAAAAATTACAAAATCAACACCGGAATAGTGCCACAGGGTTATATCGGCATTTTTGATACAAAACACGGGCTATAACTTTTCAACTTTACGGGATCATATCAGCACAAACCTTCAAAACATTCGATCATATTAGTATTTTGCCCAGGTTTTTTAAATATGCTTTTCTAACATTGTTAAAAGAGGATAAATCGAGAAGTACGAACAATATGAGAGATCAAAATGAAGAAGGAACTCATTGAAACTAAAGTATCACAACAAAATTGGAAGATCCTAAAGAATTGTAGATACAAATGATAAACTACTACTTCAGCAAGCAATGCTAAAAAAACCCAATTTCCCAATCCCAATCTCTGTACACTCTAACAGCTGAAGATAATCCAATCACAAAAACTAAAATGGATATTGTTCAAGTCAGTCATGTTAGTCAAGAATCTTGAAAAATCCATATGATCAGTCAGACTGCCTCAACTCTTTCCTGAGCTTCTGAGAGAACGACCTGCAAGCATCAATGCTCAGGTCCAGCGCCGCCGCCAGCGCCACAAACGCCGCTGCATCCTCCGTGCACGACACGTGAGGCACCCCGATCTCCACCTCCGGCTTGCTGCATTTCCCGTCGCCATTCAGAGTCGACGACATCACAAACCCTCTGTACAGAACATGAGCCCACGATCCCGACCCGGATCCTGATCCCATCTCGAACCCTGACCCGGAGCTCGAAGCCGAGCTAAGATCAAAGCTACTGTTGGGACTAGTCATTGGAGTCACCCCAGTAGCTACATCGATCGAGAACTTCCCGCCACTCTTGCAGCTGATGCTCGCATTTGCTAATGTGATAGTGTCAATGCTGCCATCTGGGATCAGTTCGAAGCGATAGCCAATGTGGTTGCTCTCTCTCCAGGCCTCCAGCCGCCCCCACGGCTTCCAGGTCCCCTGTCCCGGCCGGAGGATCAGCCAGGCTCCCGGGTTCGATTTGCTGACCTTATCGGACCCGGGAGACGGGACGAATGGCGTCACCATTGATGCTGCTGCAACCGGCGACCCGGAGAGATCGTGGATGGTGATCGACCATCCCTTTCTCTCGCTGATGGACTGCCCTTTCTCCGCCGTGAATGATTCGCCAAAACAGCACGCATTTGCAGCGCTTGATTCAGAAATCGACGATCTGAACAACAAAAGCAAAAATCTAATTAAGCAACACTGAATCCTACAGAATCACAAATTATTCAAAACTAAGAGTAACTAACTCCAATGGTTTGCTCAATCTTTCCGTTGCTATCGAATAATTAAAGAACATATACACAGATTAAAGAGCATGGATTACAACTGACCTTGTTCTCATGTTATTCCTTTCGGCGGAGTTTCTGAACCCGAATTTGCAGGAGAAAACAGGCTGCTTGACATTGCCATTGACCTGAAACACTTGCGGGCTGCACTCGGGCTCTCCGTCAAACTGAAACACGAATCTGGGATCAGGCTCGGCCCGAACATTAACGTGAATCTCCGATCCCTTAAGCCCGCCGCTCTCGATCTTCATCCACCCGTTCTGAACCAGAAACCCTTTGTTACTCCCAATCACACACCCCTCCGCCGCCTTCAAATCCACCGCCACACAAACTCTCCCTAAAAGCTTCCCACTCGAACTCCAGCTCTTCTTCCCAGTAAACACCTCGATCCTCAGTCCACAAACCGACGACCTCGACTTCGAATTAGACTTCGATTTCTCCACCAGTTTCTCAAACTCCGCCTTCTTGAAACTGAACCCCGCGTGAACTCTACTCTCCGCCGCATCGCTCCACGCCACCGTGGAGAACTGGGCCGGGAACCCTTTGAGCTTAACCTTACAATAACACGATGAACTCGCCGTCGCCGGCGGCGAAGATGAGGAAGAATCCGGCCGCCTCAGGGCTAAACTCCCGACCACGATCCGAGCAAAAGGACAGGGATCCATATTAGAGAATACGGGTCCTGTAACTCCTGTTCTGCTTCCACTGTTCTACTCAGAGGGTTTTACTTTTTCCCCTTGTTGTGAATGGGATGAATATATGGGGCTCGGGTTTTGTTGAGGGGCGCCATAAAAGTCCAAGTTTTTTACAGGCTGGAAAATGGAGGGAGGAGAGAGAAAGTGTAGAGAGAGTAAGTGCATGGACATGCGTGCGGGATGAGCTGTGTGCACGTATGAGAGGCGCCAGCGCATTGGGCATCTTTCTTATGATAACTCCATTTTGATTTTTATTTGCCTAAACCGCCTCAAACTTTCTCTAAATTCATGTAATTGGATGGAATTTAATTTGGATGTGTTTGACTTTGGAGAGATGGTCGTTGACCGGATTGGGAAATTGTTTTATATGGTTATATGTGAGTGAAAAAGATTGTGTTGTGGAAAAAAATGTTTTTGGCCAAATTAAGTACTAACTTCCTGTTCTTTTGGAGACAAAAATCTTTGCTTTAGAACAAAGGTATTTTCGTGGCGTGGTTTAGTAATTAATGACATTTAGTTACCAAAATACAAAACATGGAATATTTGACGGTCCATGTCATCTTTACAAGAATTTGAAATTCTTGCTTTTATTGTCATTCCATGAATTTGGTTACAAATTTTGGGTTTATTCATTACTATTTGATTTACCATATAAAATGTATAATTTTTACATTCTATCCAATCTCAAAATTTTAACAATAATTTAATTTTTTTACTATTATCGTAATATCACAGTTTGATTCGATTGTTGGTTTTATTATGTAATTATGTTACTATTTCACTCATCATATAAAATGTATAATTTTTTACGGTTTATGTAATCACAATGTTTTAACAGCAAGTTAAATTTTTGGCTTCTAGTGTCATTTCATGAATTTTGTTCCAAATTTTGTGTTTGTTACGTTATTATTTAATTTACTATACAAATTGTATAATTTGGCGGCTTTTGCAATCTTAAATTTTATTAGCAATTTAAATATTTTTCTTTTATGGCCATTCCATGAATTTATTTTGAGTGTTAATCTTTTACGTTACTATTTGATTCACCATAAAACAGTGTAATTTGGGCAGTCTATGTAATCTCAATGTTTTAATAGCAATTTAAATATATTGTTTTTATTGTTATTCCATGATTGCAAAGTATCGGGGAAAATGTCTTTTCATAAGCTTATGGAAATATGTAGTATAATTATAATAATAAAAGGTAAAAAGTTTTAGTTGCAATATTAAAAATTTATTATAAAACGTGTAGTAGTTATAAAGTTTATAACCCGATTCATGAAATCCGAAAAATTTATCTTCATTTTTTCTAATTTGCATTTTAAACCTTGATCTTTCCATGGTTTATGGAAATACCGTCTCTCAAGAGACGTACTCTTCCATGAATTTGATTTAGAGTTTTAATCTGTTATGTTACTAGAATCCGTCTCTTGAAATACGGTATTTCCATAAGTCATGGAAAAACCAAGGTTTAAAGTGTAAATTAGAAGAAATGAAGATAAAATTTTTGGGTTGCATGAACCGGGTTATAAATTTTATAACTACTACATGTTGCATACTAAAATTTTAATATTGCAACTAAGAACCTTTACCTTTTATTATTCTAATTAAACCCCGTCTTTCCAAAAGATTATGGAAAAACCGTTTTTCCATAATTTTATGGAAAGACCATCTTTCCCAAAACTTTGTCATGTTAGAGTTCGTCTCTTGAAAGACGGTCTTTCCATAAGTCATGGAAAGACCAAGCTTTAAACTACGAATAAGAAGAAATGAAGATAAAATTCCCGGCTTGCATGAATCGGGTTATAAATTTTATAACTAGTACACGTTGCATACTAAATTTTAAATGTTGTAACTAAAATATTTTATCTTTTATTATTCTAATTAAACTCCATCTTTCCATAAACTTATGGTTTTTCCAAAGACTTTACCTTTAGTTTTTAGTCTTGGATCTATTACGTTACTATTTAATTCACCATACAAATGCAAAACAAATTATCTTGTTAAGAAAACTTTTATTTATCCAATTTGATCAACTATTTCAATCAATATTTATATTATTGTTTCCTTAAATATATTTTTAATAAATGATTATTGATTGTTGGTTATTTTTATACAGATTATTATTATTAAAATTTTAAAATCAAAAACCAATTTAAAGAGGTGTTTTCCTTATGCGTTTGATTTTATTAAAAAAATTGGCTTTTCAATCAACATAAAATCAAGAGTCCGTCGGTTGAAAGACGGTCTTTTCATAAACCATGAAAAGACCAAGGTTTGAAATGCAAATTAATTAGAAGAAATGAAGATAATTTTTGGGTTGCATGAATCAGGCTATAAACTTTATAACTACTACACATTGTATAATAAATTTTTAATATTGCAACTAAGACGTTTTACCTTTTATTATTCTAATTAAATCCCGTCTTTCCATAAGAGTATAAAAAAAGGGCCTTTCCAAGAATTTGCCTAAACCTAAAATCAAATGCCAAATACTATTTTTCATCTGATCAAATGAAAAGTAAAATCCAAAAACTGCTTGTAAACACCCTTTATGCTACTGCTGAATGTTTAAAAAAAAGATGACAAATGTCTTGTGAGCTTTGTTAAAACTTTTAAAAAAACATTTAGGATTAAACAGAATCACATGGATTAAAGCAACCTATTTCATCAAATACATGATATGCTTTACATTAAGCCAGGCTTGCCTAGAGTTTGAAGTTTTTTTTAATAAAAAAGTTGAATGGTAAGAGATTAAATGGTTAAATGTATAATTTGAGTTTGGTAGAACAATTTTAAACAAAATTTTAAAATGCAGCTAACCAAAATGTATTTATTTAGATTTCGTAATTTTGCAAAGTCTTACACTGGCATGGTGATTTATGGAAACTCCGAGGGGCGTTGATGTAATGTACGAGGAAGTAGTGGTTTAAAAAAAAAGGGAATTAATTAATTGGGTTCCTAACTTACCCTTTTGGCGTTTAGGAATATTAAAATTGTGCAAACTGTGTATTGTGTGGTAAATGGGTAATACGCCAGAAAAGTATGAGTAATCGGATATTGTTGAGGAATGTTGTTGTGATTGGGTCTACCTATGAAGAGGCATGAGTTGGATTACACTTGACAGCTGTAAACTGGAACCTTGGATAATGACAGAATTTCACTGGGCCCCGCAACCCCTATTCTTCTCCTTTCTTAAGTACGTCCACGGCTTTTCTTTAGCTTCAGGTTTGGTAGGTTTCAGTTTCCATTTCTTCATTTTATCTTTCTTCCTCTTCCCTTCTCGGAAACAAAAAACAAAAAACAATGTTCCACCGGTCCAGCAAGCACAGGCATATTTATTTTATAATCAGATTATGTTTGACCGTTAACACTTCTAATTATATCTAATAATTTTTCAAAAAAAATATTTAAAAAATAAAGAGTGCCTCTCGAAACATGATTTTTTCATTATGTATGGAAACACCAATGTTTAAACGGTAAATTTGAAGAAATGAAAATAAAATTTTCAGGTTGCATTAATCGGGTAATAAAATTTATAACTACGTCGCGTTGCACAATAAATTTTTGATATTGCAACTAAAACCTTTTATCCTTTTATTATTCTAATTAAACACCGTCTTTCCATAGGTTTATGGAAAGACGGTCTTTCCCAACACTTTGGCAAAACTAAATGTTAGAAATGAATATAATAATAGCTTACATGGTATTTTTATTATCGGTTTTTCTAACGACTGCCCATGGGCACTCGTTAACAACTTCAGATTCCATCGAAAACTGTGTTATTAAATGCAAATCCATCGAAAACTGTGTAATAGTACATAGGGAGTGTAAGTTTTTGAGGGATGTCATTAATCATTAACTCTATTTGCATTTAATAACACAGTTTTCGATGGAATCTGAAGTTGTTAACGAGTGCCCATGGACACTCGTTAGAAAAACCGTTTTATTATAAATATACTAGTTGGAGTCCCATCGCGTGTTGCACGTTATTTTTTATTTGAATAAAATTTATTTTTAGATTTCAGAGTTTAAGTATAAACTAAAATTAAATTCTAAATATAATGAGTCTATTTCTTGAAAGACCCTCTTTCCATAAGGTATGGAAAGACCAAGATTTAAAGTGTAAATTAGAATAAATAAACTTCGTTAGTCAGTCTAATATGAAATATTGTCTTTTATTTTTATTATAATAATACGTGTATGAATTTCTCAAATAAATCAAGCAGTACTTGATTAAGTTAAAAGAATGATAAAAAAAAGGTAAATATTATAGTAATTAAGAGGAAATTTATTCTCTAATTAATGCAATCAATACATATCTTATCATTCTGTTAGTAAAAAAATGTATATCATTATTCATTAAAAAAAGTAAACTAAAATTAAAAAGATAAATATGATTCAAATTAAACTCAAAACAATAAACTAAAATGGAATAGAGAAATAGAGAAATATAATGGAATAATGATCATCCTCGATAATGGATAAATTTTGAAACCTATGTCATCCTTCCTGTCTTTGAGTTTGGTTGCTCTTCATTTTTACTTTCAAGTTCATCTTCACCTTCAAGACTTGACATCAAATTAAGTTGGACCTTTTTATTTCTCCCTCTTGAGTTTTTGACTATGTAACAATAAAGAAACAAACTATTAGCTTATTAAAAATAAATTTGTATAGCATATTGGTTTAAGAATTTACCTTTATAGATCTAACTAACCTTAATCAATCAACTTACGTTTATCAAATCATATAAAAAATAATAGCTCGTGAAGTAAGGAAATTGTTACATGAGTAGAGAGGTTCGAGTGGAGAGGGTTCGAGTGGTAATGAGTTCGAGTGGAGAGGGTTCGAGTGGTACTGGTACGAGTGGTGAGAGTTTGCGTGGAGAGGGTTCGAGTACTACTGGATTCGAGTGGTACAGGGTTTGAGTGAAGAGGGTTCGGGTGGTACTGGGTTTGAGTGGTACTGGGTTCAGGTGATGAGGGTTCAAGTGGAGAGAGTTCGAGTCAAGATTCGAGTGGAGAGGTTTGAGTGGTACTAGGTTCGAGCGGAGAGGTTTGAGTGGTACTGGGTTCGATTGGAGATGTTTGAGTTGAGGCAGATGGTTGATGTTCGAGAGGTGGATGGTTTGAGTGGTGGTGAGGCAGATGGTTGATGGATCAAGGGTTGATGGATCAAGGGTTGATGCCTCGAGGATAATGGTTGATGGTTCCAGGACCTCGAGGGTTAATGAATCGATGGAGAGGTCCGAGTGGTACTAGGTTCGAGTAAAGAGGTTGGAGTGGTACTAGGTTGGAGTGGAGAGGGTTCGAGTGGTGAGGGGTCGAGTGTTGAGCATTCGAGTGGAGAGGGTTCGAATAGAGGATTCGAATGGAAAGGGTTCGAGTGGTACTGATTCGAGTGGTGAGGGTTTGAGTAGAGGTCTGAGTCAAGGGGTAATGCCTCGAGGGGGATGGTTGATGGTTCTAGGGCCTCGAGGGTTAATGGATCGAGTGGAGATGCCTCAAATCAACACCCCTCAAGGCGGATGATTGATGTTCAAAGGGTGGATGGTTCGGGTGGTAGGGAGGCCTCGAGGCGAATGGTTGATGTTCGAGAGGTGAATGGTTCGAGTGGTGGCGTGGTGGATGTTCAAGAACTGTGGTTCGAGGGGTGATGGTTACAGGAATGGATGGTTGGTGTTTGAGGGATAGGTGGTTCGAATGGTGGTGTTCGAGGGATAGGTGGTTCGAATGGTGGTGTTGTGGATAGTTCGAGGGGTATATGCCTCGAGTGGGTCATGGTTCGAGAGCTAATGTGGATGGTTCGACGCTCTCAGTGGTATACTCTCTCGAGGGGTGGTGTACCCTCGAGGGTTGGTGTACCCTCGAGGGTTGGTGTACCCTCGAGGGTTGGTGTACCCTCGAGGGTTGGTGTACCCTCGAGGGTTGGTGTACCCTCGAGGGTTGGTGTACCCTCGAGGGTTGGTGTACTCTAAGGGGGTGGATAGTGTACTCTAAAGGGCTGGAAACTCATTGGTATGATGACGTTAAATAACCCAAAGTACCATCCACCACTGGAGAGAGTACTATCCACCCCTCGAGAGGGGTATACCATCCACCACTGGAGAGAGTACTATCCACCCCTCGAGAGGGGTATACCATCCACCACTGGAGAGAGTATTATCCACCCCTCAAGAAGTTTGTCAACCACCATTCGAGGGTACACCATCTACCTCTAAAGAGGGAGTACCAGCCCTGGAGGGTACACAACCCCTCGAGATTTAATGAATCGATAGAGAGGTCCGAGTGGTACTGGGTTCGAGTGGTAATGAGCTCGAGTAAAGAGGTTCGAGTGGTATTGGGTTTGAGTGGTGAGGGTCGAGTGGAGAGGGTTCGAATAGAAAGGGTTCGAGTGGTAAGGGTTCAAGTAGAGGTTAGAGTGAAGAGGTTTGAGTTGATGGGTGATGCCTCGAGGGGGATGGTTGATGGTTCCAGGGCCTCAAGGGTTAATGAATTCAGTGGAGATGCCTCGAATCAACACCCCTCAAGGCAGATGGTTGATGTTCAAAGGGTGGATGGTTCGAATGGTAGGGAGGCCTCGAGGCAAATTGTTGATGTTCGAGAGGTGGATGGTTCGAGTGGTGGCGTGGTGGATGTTCAAGAACTAATGGTTTGAGGGGTGATGGTTGGTGTTCGAGGGATAGGTGGTTCGAATAGTGGTGTCGTGGATGGTTCGAGGGGTATAGGCCTCAAGTGGGTCACGGTTCGAGAGCTAATGTGGATGGTTCAATGCTCTCAGTGGTATACTCTCTCTAGGGGTGGTGTACCCTCGAGGGGTGGTGTACTCTAAAGGGGTGGATGTGTGACCTCTCGAGGGGTGGTACACTTCTCTCGAGACGTTGATGGTGTACCCTCGAGGAGTGGAACGTGTACTCTCTCCAATGGTTAATGGTTTACCCTCTCGAGAGGTAAATGGTGTACCCTCGAAGGATGGTTGACAAACTTCTTGAGGGGTGGATAATACTCTATCCAGTGATGGATGGTATACCCCTCTCGAGGGAAGGATAATACTCTCTCTAGTGGTGGATGGTACCCTCACCACTCGACTCTCACCCCTCGAACCCTCACCACTCGAACTTCTCCACTCAGACCTTTCCACCCAAACCTCCTCTACTCGAACTCTTTCCACACAAACCCAGTGCCACTCGAACATAGTATCACTCAAACCTTTCTACTCGAACCTCTCCACTCGAACTTCTCCACTCGAACCTCTCCACTCGATTTCTCATCACTCGAACCTAACCACTGGAACCTCTTCGTTTGAACCTCTCCACTCGAACCTTCTCCAATTGAACTCGACATCACTCGAACCCTCTCCACTCAAACCAGGCATCACTCGAACCCTCTCCATTCAAACCCAGTATCACTCGAACCCTCTCCACTCGAACCCAGTATCACTCGAATCCTCTCCACTCGAACCCAGTATCACTCGATCCTTCTCCACTCGAACCCTCTATTTGAACCCTCTCCACTCGAAACTCTCAACTCGAACCCTCTATTTGAATCCTCTATTCCAACAGAAAAATGTAACAGGATCCACTCTATTTTTCTATTGGAATAGAGGGTTCGAATAGAGGGTTTGTGTTTTTTCCTCTATTTGGAACCTCTAATCATAACATTAACATAATCCATTTCAATTTAAAGTTTTGCAAAAAGAAATATCTACTTCGTAATACCAAGAGAAAGAAGTTCACCTTATATTCTCTTCTTATGCGCTCTACATAAATGTCCAGATGCAGTTCTCCCATACCAGAAATGATAGTCTAATCATAAACCAAAAAAAGGACTCAACATTAGGCCTTACACTCCCCACCCATCTGCTAATCTCCCTTTATTTCAAGTTCAAATCAATGTGACCATAAAAATTCCAAAAAGTGGGGGTGCCAAACCTTGCCAATTTCATAATCAAAACTGACACGGAAAGTGGGATCGTCTCTCTAATATCGATTTTATGCTTTGGAGAAATGTTAGAGATCATGTATAGCTAAGAATAAAGAAGAGAAAAATGAAACCAAAACTTAGACTTAGACATGGTAGCTTTCCTTTCATTCATTCAAAAACAAAACCATTCAAACATATATAAAATAAACCATTAGATAACTCCAGTATATTCTTCTGGCATAAACCTGCAAGTGGGTTTTTTCCATTAATCTTCCAATTCGTCCACAACTTCATCTCAGTAAGTCTAAACTATAAACTCTAAATAACACAAGTGATTATCCTTATCTAGACAATTCCATCTAATAAGCAGCTATGAACTTCAACATTCTCATGCTCCCTATACGACCAAATTAATCAGCAACATATCACCCAGGCACCTTTCATGTTAAAGAACAAACTGATATCATAGATATAAAGAAAAAAAGTTATTTGAGTGGGATGTCATCATAGAATATCTACACATTGCACTTGAATTTTGAACACATAATCTAAACTCAGATACAAGCTTAACCCAAGTATTTAGCAGTTCACAGGCCTAATACTTGTATAGTGGTCACAAACATATACAAAACTTCAACATAAAGAGGATACTATAGGTGATTCTCACTTCTGCACCCCATTGCAGTGTAAAATATTCTCACACACATTAGAGAGGTCACAAGTCCTCCTCAATTATGCAATCTAGTCATTTCTCTAAACAGTAAAACAACTCCTCATATTAGAAACCTTACCTTGCAAAACCTTGGCATTCTCTCTATCCATCGAAGAACAATTTTCCTACCGGCTCCCACACTAACTAACTGGATAATATCCCAAAAAAGCCCCAGATAATTAACTCTGAAAACATGTATGAGATCCAAGCCCATTTGTATAGCTTTAGAAGATTGTATTATACAACTCCCTCAATCGAACCATTCTAAGAACCTTTACTCCATGCTCCAATATAACTCGCAATGACATTAATGCTTGAAGGAACAAAAGTGAGCCTTATTATGCATCTTTAAATTGCAGCAAACATAAAATATGTACTGGTTTGCTGATTGTCTAATAAGATCAGCAGTAAACCGGCTAAAAATGTTAGTTTTGAATACAAAATCATTTATGCACATTGTAAAACTAAGATCAACAATTCTGGACACCTTTACTCAGGTGATGAAACCTTTTAGCAACATTTTGTCTCTACGGATAGTTATCTCTAGCATCTCAAAACCTTGATCAAGAAGACACTCAAAATATCACAAATAATTGTCTCAGGTATCAAGAATTTCCTCTCTGACAAAAGGTTTCAGATGATCCTTGCTTAGTTTCATCTTTCAACTCGTCCAAATTATTCAGCTTTGTTGTTGGTTTATCAATTAGGAAAGCAAAAAAAAAAGATTCAAACATGAGAGAGAAGCCATTACTTCAGGAGATTTAGACAAGGGTGTCTTAGCTCCAAAATGCAAAAGAAGTTACACAACACAAATGATATATTCCCAGACATGGGATGGTTATTTCTATGATTGATAACAAGCAAACACAGGCAACTTGGTTTAAAAAAAACACCTGATTGGACCTCCACAACAAGAATTCAACTTCACCTCTAATCCACAGATGGGCGTAGACAATGCACACAATGAAAGAAACATATATACAGTCAAAATCAAAACTTTTCAGTTCATACAATAAATTAGATGCATGTTAATTCAGTGTTATAAACTAAGTTCTCTTAGCTGGGATGAACTGAAATTGATCAGTCCAAGTGCATATTTCTCCAACCATAAAGGAAGGACTACACAATGTAAGTGGCTACTGGAATAAAGATCCAGATAAAAGAAAAGAAGTTCACGTAGCATTCTAAATTCTAGCTCATATTATCCCTTTAACTCATAGACAAAAGCAGAACCCAAGAGTTGTAGTCTGCATTCCAATTTTAAAATCTCAGGCAAGCCCAAATTGAATTGGACAAGTACACAAATATGACATAATCATGCACTAAGAATCATTCATATCCTGATTAACTCTTAATCGTAAACAAAATTGATAATAAACATATATAAACAAAGATTTCAAAGACATGTCTACAAGGATCCTAATCAAACAAACAACATATAAATCAGCACATAGACGAGCATCAAACAGGCACATAAGGGCAACATATTTTGAGCAAAGAGAGAAAAAATGGAAAATGGATTACTCTAGCTCCTTCTGAGCTATGAGAACATAGTCATCTTCCTCGATATCATGAGGATACCATTGTGAAAATTTGTCTCCAACGAGTTTCTTACGCAAAACCATGTGAGATGGTCTTTGCCAGTAGTGTTAAGTATGTGACCAAATATCTTTTCTCTTGCATCATTGACCCCTTTCAAGGCTTCCCCAACCAACACATTTTTCAAGCTCCCAAAGCTCATCTCTTTCTTCCTACACCAACCAAACTGCAAAACAAATCCCAAACATGTTGAATTCAACTTTGATTGTGTGAAAATAAATAAGCTAAGATCTCTAACCTATTGTCAAAGAGGCCAGAATAACGGGTAATCCGGTTGAGCGAACATAATATAATTAAAATAAAAAGAATCATGAAATTTAGTATCTTGATTGTCTGGTTCACTATATTTATACTTTAGATTGTGTTTCAATATGATATTTCTGATAGGAGAACCTCAATCTAACCATTTCTAAATGATAATGACATAAATACTATACAATACAAGTCTCCATAAAATTTGTTACTTGACGATGTTGGAGGAAATCGAAATAACATTATATGTGGGCCAAATAACATTGTATATGTGCCCAGAAGATAATTGAGTAAAAGTCATTGTCTCAAACTGATAATAATTAAATACGTAGGAAACAAGATAGTTTACTTCAAAGTAGAAAAAAAATTCATATTGCTCGATTGAGATGGCGAGAAGCTGAATTCTCCTGACACCAAAAGAACCTGTACCCATCCAGTGACATAACATACCAAACTAAATCTTAGCAAGAAATGAAATGAAGAGCACACACCAACAAAGATAAAGTGAGTCGAGATCAAACCTTAATATTCAAGGTCTCGTGAAGAATTGGAGAGATGGCATCAACCTAATCGTCAATTTAAACCCAGATAAGAACATAATCTGATCAAGAAAAAACAACGAACAATATAACCATACTAGAAAAATTACAATGGATCATAAGTAAACAACCATTTGAATTACACTTTGCATTGCAATAAGACCTTTGGTGTAAACGCGATGGTGGTAGCCGCCAACAGGTTAGTGACTATATAATCAAGATAAGTATGCTGAGGAAGGTGCCCGCACCTCTCTTGCAAAGTCATGATTGCATGCCATGTTCCCAAGAACAACAAAGCCAGCAACATGCATGCTATAGCCCCTCATTTGCTCTCAACCACATAAATCTTTGACAATCTGGGCAGCAACCTGAAATGCCCCCATTCTGTAGATACAATCAGCCAAGAAATGCCCAGAAATGCCTAGCATCAAAGTACAAAGTATTTCCAGAGGGCCTTAAATCATATACTTTCAACACATGCTTCACAATAAATTATCAAAATTAAAGAATATCATGTCAAACTAAAGTCAACGCAAGAAATCCCACTAAATGTACAAAATTAATTCCCTATTCAGCAATCCATACTTCATCGTTAAGATCCCTTAGAAATTGGACAAATTTATCATGATGAAGACACATATGACCATTTTAAACAAATAAGTACTCCACCAGGCCACCATTTTCTACTGAACCACCAAGCCTATGCCTGCTCGAATTCCATCACAATGATAGCCCCTTGCCTGTTATGACCTCGCATCAGAGCCATTCATTTCTTGAATTCCTCCCTATCTATTTCCCTGTCATATAAAATGAGCGTCATAATTATGGAGGAATTCAGTCAAAGAAAAAGATTGCAATGCAAATCCAACCCCACTTGTTACAATCAAGATCAAACATCTTAAGCGCCACTGAAAATCTCGATTTCAGAATGCTCAGAAGAGTAACAAAAAATATATATCCATGATTATCATACAAATAACCATTTATTAGCCAGATTTGCATCAGTGAAAACAAAACAAATTCCTATCTCATTAAGGTGGCAATGCTCACTCTTTGAAGATATCATGCCATCATTATCCGTGTCGAAAAGCATAAAGAACTCCGAAGTTTAAACTACACATAAGCACAATGTCAAGAAATATGGATTCTTTTAACTAAAATACCTTCTCAGGAGGGCTCCTCATGCGACTCTGTTTCCCATAATTGAAGAATATTTTTCTCCTGTAAGCCTCTGACAGCAACAATAAATCCCCATACCAATTCAGCCTTCAGAGTTCAGTCAATACAAAGTCAAAATCAAATCAAAATTATAGGTTACCTCCAAAAAGAAATCTTGATTGACTTTTGGGGACTTCACAGTGATCGGCTACTACTGGTACAAACCCATCGACGTATGATAGAGAAGTGGAGCTTGAATCAGAAAAAGCGTAAAGAGAGAGGCAAATGACAGAGCTTGTTATGATTTTAGAGAGCAGTTCGCGAAGGATCCCGTGGTGCTACTGGTGTTAGTACGCGGCGGGAGGTGGTGGTGGTAGGGTGGAGTGGCTGCGGGATTGGAAGGAGTGAAGAGTGGGAAGGCAGTGGTGAGATTGCCGGAGTACAGAAACGCTTGAAAATCTTCGGAATAACACAGTAATGACCTGGAACTGGAAGAATTCCTCAAACTCTAACTTGAACCGTACTAATAAGGGCCTGGAAATCTCCCCCGCTACGTCGGAAAAGACATAACTATCACAATTCAACAACTGCGAATCTACAAATCTACCGTCTGCAGCTTTTCCAGCCACGAAAAATTTTCCGCCATCAGCAACATCCTCGAGCACCATAAATTATGCTTGAAGAAAACAACTCCGGTGAAGAAGAAAAAGGGAAAATTTTGCGATGGAGAAGAAGAGAAAGATAGTGAATTAGAAGATGGAAAAACAGTGTCATTTTTGCAAGGTAAGGAAGTCAAATAATTACTCAAATACCCCGGTTGACAGGCAAAAAGCAAACAATAGCTATTATAGGGTGCTTGAGATTAATTTATATTAGGGTCTAAGTTTACTAATTTTGACTTGAAAAAAGTAAACATGCTAAAACTTGTGGGACGGAGGGAGTACATTACTATTTTTCGTTCCTATATATATGACACAGTTTTTTTAGTTGTTTCATCTATAATAGTGACACACTTTCTATTTTTTGGCAAAATTTCAATTTCATCCACTCATTATACTCATTACTCTCTAAATCTAATTTTCATCTATTTATTTCATTCATGTAAATCAAAACAGTTAAACATGTGGTGTCATGCATAGAAGAATTATATTCATATTAACAATTTTAAATGTACAAGTATATGCAAAGAATGTGAAGAAAGTCCCCAGTTAGATCGTCAAACGGTTAGACCAATTATGAAAAATCTTGTTTCAATAACTTTTAATCCTAAATTATAATTATATATTTGGAAAACTATTGGGAAACACCGCATTTCCATAGATATATGGATAGATGAGGTTGAATTAAAATTATCAAAAAGTTAAAAGGTTTTAGTTACAATATTGAAAAATTTAAAGTAAAGTGTTAAAATGACACTGACTTTTAGGCTGAAAGTGCCAATATAACCTTGCAATCTCAGAAAGTGCTTAAATAACCTTGGACCTCATTGACTTCTTGGTCAAATATTTTACTGTCAAATTTTGTTGAAAAGACCAATCTGCCGTTGAATTTAAAAAAAGAAAAAAAAATTTAAAATATGAAAACCCAGAGTTTGCCCTCTCTTTGTTTTTTTCTTCCCCGATTTTCTTCTCCGCCCTGCATTTTCTTCCCAGCTGCCGACGCCCTTCGTTTTCTTTCTTCCCATCATCACCACAAACGACACCCAATCGATGGCAAATTAGTGGCGAATCAGTGGCGAGGGAAGAAGAAAGGAGCGGTGTGGGGTGTTGTCCATTCAATAATTTCGATTGGAAAGTGAATACACAGAATTACATAATGACCTGCCGAGGAGGTGGTGGTGGATACGATCGCCAAATTACAATTTTCTCTCTCTCAGGCTGCCTCTACCAAGTCGATTAGTTGTTTTTGAACCCTTGATTTTCACTGTCTGGCCAATTGGATTTTGGATTGAATGCTACATCTAGGGTTTCAAGCAAATTACGTATGATCTGGGGGGAGAGGAATCGGTGATGGAGGCGAGGGGGGGGAGGTGATGTACGACGGTGGTTCTGTGGCTAGGGTTGCAGGCGGTGGCGGAGGAGAAAAGAAAACATAGGAAAAAAGAGACCGGGAGGGGTGTGGGGCTGGGCGGAGGAAATTGGTAGGGGTGGTGTCGAGCGGCTAGAGGCTAGGGAGGGGTGGAGCAGGGCAGATGAGGTGGCAGTGGGATGGGTCGGAGAGGGGTGGTGGCGAGCGTCTAGGGAGGGGTGGAGCTGGGCGGAGGAGGTGGCAAAGGGAGGGGTGGTGAAGTTTCCGGTGGCGTCAGTGGTCTCTGGCGGAGGCAGTGTTGCTCTCCGGCGGCGGAGCAGCAATGAAGAAGAAAACGATAAAGGGTACTTTATGTATCGATCTTTTAGCTTTTAGTGAAGGGTATTTTAATCTTTTCGTTTATTCTCAATTTTGGAATTTCATGAGTCAACGTTGGAATTAAAGAGTTAGGCTATATTGGCACAAAATTTTTAAAAGTTAGGATTAGATTGACACATAAATTAATTAGTTAGGGTTATATTGACACTTTTCATATTGCGTGGTTATATTGACACTTTCACCATAAAGTTAGTGTTATAAATTTATTTATTCCAAAAATTTATTATGCAACATGCACTAGTTATAAGTTTATGACCTGATTAACGTAACCCAAAAAAATTATTTTGATTTTTTCTAACTTAGAGTTTAAACATTGATCTTTCTATAACTTATACATTGATATTTTTATAACTTATGAAAAAACTGTCTTTAAAAAATAAACTCTTTATATTTTGAGATACATTTTAAAATATTTTTAAAATGGTAGGAACCTAGTTTGAATAAATGGAACCATATTTCTAATCACCCCATCATAATTACATGAATTATAAAATGATCACATTTAATGGTTAAATGGTGTAAAACAAAAATTTGTAAAAGAATATGTAGGTTGATATAGTTCACGTGGCCTCGGCATCGGGATGAAGAGCCCTCCGAGCTGATTCCGGAGACCGGAGGGCGGAGGCATTTTAGGTAGGTGAGCAGGTGCGAGAGCACGGCAATTCTCTCCACTAGCATTACTCCTGTATTTAAACGTGTATGTATGAGTAGGATTTAAAACGAAGATCTAGTTCTGCGATAAATGTTTTTCAGATGAAAACTTTTAGACTAATGACTATTATGAATAAGAAAGAAATAAGAAGATATTTATTAGTTTATCCTACATGTTCAATTCTATTTGGTCTCACAGTTGAGAGTTTATAATCCAAAAAAAATAAAGATGGTTGAGTTTAAAATAAGGATTCTGCGGTTGATTTCTTCTTTTACTATCAATCACGACATTTTTATCATTTTCTCAAAAATAATTATAACGACTGGTTGAGTTTAAAATAAGGATTCTTCAGTTGATTTCTTCTTTTACTATCAATCACGGTATTATTTTTAATCATTTTCTCAAAAATAATTCTAACGACTGGCTGGGTATAAAATAAGGATTTTTCGGTTGATTTCTTCTTTTGCTATCAATCACGGTATTTTTATCATTTTCTCATAATTATTTAAAGGATGTTGTTTAGAATTATTTTTGAGAATTTTCCATATTTTTATCTTTCCAAAGCACAGTTTAGGATTGTTTGCTTTTTGTTTGGATCCATTTTTTACTATTACTGGGGGTATTTCGGTCATATTCCCGTAGTCCAAAAAAATATTCCAATAAGGAATCTTTGATTTGTCAGGTTTAATTTATCACCAATCGTGGTATTTTTATTAATGTCTCCTTAATTACTTAAAGTACCTCATCGGAAATGTTTTTGAGAATTTCAATATTAATAGAATTCATATATTTCACTTCATATTCACAAAACCCACTATAATAAGAATTTCTTACTTTTATTTGGTTTCGTTTTTATCATCAACTAGGGGCATTTCTATCATGTTCTCATTCATCCCAAATCCCACTACAATAAGGATTATTTGCTTTTGGTTGATTTCTTCTTTAAATATCAATTAGGGGTATTTTTGTCAGTTTCTCTAAAATTATTTAAACGACGTTGTTTTGAGTTATTCTTGAGTATTTTCCATATTTTTATCATCCCAAAATACACTCTAATTATGATTCTTTGCTTTTGTTTGGATTCATTTTCTATAACCACTGAGGGGGTATTTCAGTCATTTTCCATAATAAAAAAAACACTACAATAAAATCATTTAAATAATTTTGGGGAAAAAGACAAAAATACCCCCGATTGATCATTAAAGGAGAAATCAACCAAAAGCACATAATCCATATTGTATTGTGCTTTAGGATGAAGGGGGAGAATGATAAAAATGCCCCCATGCTGATAAGTAAAAAAGAAATTAAACAAAAACAGGGAATTCTTATTCTAGTGTGCTTTGTGAATATGAAGTGAAATATATGGATTATAACAATATAAAAATTCTTGAGATTATTTCAAAATGAAGTAGTTCAAGTAATTATAGAAACAATGATAATAAGACCCATTATTGATGATTAAATTAAACCAGTTAAGGCAATGAATCATGATTGTAGTTTTTTTCGAATTAAGGAAAAATGACCAAAAAACCCCTAAATGATAATAAAATATGAAACCAAACAAAAGGAAAGAATCCTAATTGGAGTGAGCTTTGGGATGATAAAAATATGGAAAATTCTCAAAAATAATTCATAACGACATCGTTTAAATAATTTTGGGGAAAAAGACAAACATACCCCCGATTGATCATTAAAAAAGAAATCAACCAAAAGCGGAGAATCCATATTGTATTGTGCTTTAGGATGAAGGGGGAAAATGATAAAAAGGCCCCCATGTTGATAATTAAAAAAGAAATTAAACAAAAACAAGGAATTTTTATTCTAGTGTGCTTTGTAAATATGAAGTGAAATATATGGATTATAACAATATTAAAATTCACAAAAATATTTCAAAACAAAGTCATTCAATTAATTGAGGAAACAATGATGAAAATACCCATGATTGATGATTAAATTAAACCGGACAAAGCAAAGAATCTTTATTGTAGTATTTTTTCGAATTATGGAAAAAATGACCAAAATACCCCTAAATGATAATAAAATATTAATCCAAATAAAAGCAACGAATCCTAATGAGAGTGTACTTTTGGTTGATAAAAATATGGAAATTTCTCGAAAATAATTTAAAACAATGTTGTTTAAATAATTTTGGAGAAAAAGACAAAAATACCCTTGATTGATCATAAAAGAAGAAATCAACCAAAAGCGGTTTGGGATGAAGGGGGAATATGATAGAAACCCCCCTAGTTGATAATAAAAGCAAAATTGCACAAAAGCATACAATTCTTATTATATTGTGTTTTGTGAATATGAAGTTAAATATATGGATTATAACAATATAAAAATTCTTGAAAATTTATCAAAACGAAGTAGTTCAAGTAATTAAGGAAACGATGATAATAAGACCTATGATTGATGATTAAATTAAACCAGACAAGGCAAACAATCATGATTGTAGCTTTTTTTATTGTGGAAAATGACCAAAATACCCCTCAGTGCTAATAAAATATGAATCCAAACAAAAGGAAAGAATCCTAATTGGAGTGCGCTTTGGGATGATAAAAATATGGAAAATTCTCAAAAATAATTCATAACGACATCGTTTAAATAATTTTTGGGAAAGAGACAAAAATACCCCCGATTGATCAGTAAAGAAGAAATCAACCAAAAGTTGAGAATCCATATTATATTGTGCTTTAGGATGAAGGGTGAAAATGATAAAAATGCCCCCATTTTGACAATTAAAAAAGAAATTAAACAAAAACAGAGAATTCTTATTCTAGTGTTCTTTGTAAATATGAAGTGAAATATATGAATTATAACAATATTAAAATTCACAAAAATATTTCAAAACAAAGTTGTTCAATTAGTTGAGGAAACAATGATGAAAATACCCATGATTGATGATTAAATTAAACCGGACAAATCAAAGAATCTTTATTGTAGTGTTTTTTCGAATTATGGAAAAATGACCAAAATACCCCTGGATGATAATAAAATATGAATCCAAATAAAAGCAACGAATCCTAATTAGAGTGTACTTTTGGTTGATAAAAATATGGAAATTTCTCAAAAATAATTTAAAACAATGTTGTTTAAATAAATTTGAAGAAAAAGATAAAAACACCCTTGATTGATCATAAAAGAAGAAATCAACCAAAAGCAATTTGGGATGAAGGGGGAATATGATAGAAATGCCCCTAGTTGATAATAAAAGCAAAATTGCACAAAAGCATACAGTGTGTTTTGTGAATATGAAGTGAAATATATGGATTATAACAATATAAAAATTCACTAAGAATATTGGGGTATCAATAATATAAAAAAAACTCTCTGAATGAATAGTTGCAATTTCACACACTTAACGGTGCAATTGCGCTGGCCATGAAACGAGGAAGGGGACGGTCGAGGAAGAAGGTGTCTCTAACCACGGTGGAGTGGTGTGGCTCGGTGAGGGAGGGGAGCGTGGTGGCTCCTAGCATGGAATTGGAGGTGGATCGGGAGGAGGAGAGAAAACTGAAGGAGGTTGGTACAACAGAAAGTCACTAGGAAGTTTCAATTGCTCAATCAGTAAGACCTGATATCCCTGCCCCTATAAATAATGTTAATATAATTGAGAAGGGTAATCTATGTGTGGATGTGATTAGGGGAAATAGGATACCGATGAATGGTATGAACATGGAATTCTCTGCTCCGAAAATGGTGGATGGGGAAATTAAGGTGGAAATCGAACCTTGTGATGTAGAGTCGGAATTGAAGTACTGGGAGACTGCCCTAATTATGTATGTTATAGGAGGGGAGCTGACCATGAATGCGGTTAAACGGTTTATGTTGAATAATTGAGCATTTGTTGAGAATCCAAAGTTGCTTTATAATGATGAAGGCTATTTTGTGATTAAGTTCAACAGTAAGAGGGATATGGAGGAGGTCATGAAGAAGGGCCCTTACACAATTTATGGAATGGCTATGTTTCTCCATCTGTGGAAGGCTGGGTTTTCCATGGAGAAAGATAGTTTGAGAACAGTTCCAGTTTGGGTGAAACTGCCTAGGCTTCCATTACACCTGTGGGGGGTTAAAAGCTTGGGGAAGATAAGAAATGTGATAGGCAAGCCTCTATTCACAGATGAATGTACAGCTGTTAAACTCAGGATTTCTTATGCTAGACTGATGGTGGAGATAGATATCCCCCTGCCAGTGCCAGAGGTGGTGAAAATCCGAGATGTTGATGGGAGTATTCTCAATCAGAAAATTGAAGTGGAGGGAAAGCCACTATTCTGTGAGAAATGTCAGATTGGGGGCCACAAATTTGGGCAAGATAGGAAAAAGGTGACTCACCAATGGAAGGTGAAAGTACAGGAGAAAGTTGTGGAACACAAAGAGGAGATAGTGCAGGATGGTAAAAGGGAGACAGGGGAATCCAATGTAGCAAAGGGAACAGACTCAGATCAATGGACTTTGGTTCAGTCTAAAAAAAAAGGAAAGAGGGTCATGAAGATAGAGCAAATTGGGATCATTGATTTCCACAATGAGGATGGAGGCAATCTAGCAGAGAAATTTCAGCATCCTCTCAGGATTTGGGAGGATCCTGAGAAGGATCAGGGCTTAGACCCAGGTGCCTGGAATGTTAGGGGGCTCAATAAGGCAGCAAAGGGGAATGAGATTAGCTCTCGTCTCATTGGTCTAAAACTGGATGTTGCTGTGCTTCTTGAAACGAGGGTGAAACAGGAAAAAGCTGAGGGGATCAGGAAGAAGTTTGGTGATAAATGGAAATTTGCTGATAATTATAACAACCACTATAGTGGCAGGATTTGGGTATTGTGGGATTTCAGGAAGGTGGAGATCCAGACACATAAAATGTTTGATCAAATGATGTTAGTGGAAGTGCAGGAAAAACAGGGAGCTCTGATGTACTGGTTGATTGCAGGGTATGGTGGAAACCAATTGAAGATGAGGAAGAAACTGTGGAAGGAGATAGAGGGGGGGGGGGGGGGGCTACCTCATAGGTGCAGGGTGGTGGTTGGAGACTTCAATAATGTTCTTACACTTAAAGATAGAATTGGAGGAACTGAAGTGGTGGTGCAGGAATACTGGGTCTTGGAGCAAATGATGCAGAGAGCAGGTTTGTTTGAATGTGAGAGTAATGGAGACCATTACACATGGTCTAACAGGCAATTGAATGGAGTGAACTACTCTCGGATAGATAGGGCAGTAGAAAACCTGGAGTGGCTTACTAAATATCCTGAGATGGTGGTGGATAACCTGGGACCAGGGGTTTCTTACCATGCCTTTGCCTGGATTACAATCCACCAGGAGCTGACACTAGTGCACAAACAGTTCAAGTTTCTGAATTGTTTATTGGACATGAAGGATGTACTGGAGGATATCAAACACAGCTGGCAGAAGGAGTTAAGAGGAAGGCCAATGTTTGTGGTCTGGCATAAACTGAAAAGGCTCCAGGTGGACATCAAGGAGCATTCTAAGCAAGTTAGTGGAGCAAAAAATAAACTGGAAGAGGAGAGGAAAAATCTAGAACTAGCTCAGAAAGCTTTGGGTAGAAAACAATTATCGATGTTTGAAAAAATGGATGGGAACTGTGAGTATCAATATCATTTTAGGTGTGATGGTTTGAAGATAATCAACCTAAGCTTTGTAGATGATTTACTTTTGATGACAAGGGCTGATACTAAATCTGTCAAGGCACTAATGAATTCTTTCCACAAGTTTACTGATTCCACAGGCATGAGGGTGAATCGATCTAAATGCAAGGTATTTTTTAGGGGATGTGAAGAGGAGCTGAAACAAGAAGTATTAGCAATCACTAGGTTTGAGGAAGGAAAACTGCCCTTCAAATATTTGGGTGTGCTACTTATGAGTATAAAACTCACAATACACCAATGCCAGCCACTTATTGAGAAGATGATCAACAGAATAAATCATTGGAGTGCTCGTTTACTCAGCTATGCAGGAAGGAAGATTGCAGCTAATCAAGAGTGTTTTATTTGCGATTGCAAACTATTGGTTGCAGTTCTTTCCCTTACCAAAGGTTGTCTTGAAACACTTGTAAGAAATCTCTAGATCGTACCTATGGAGTGAAACTAACTTCATCACAAGGAAGTCACCAATTTCGTGGGAAAAATTTGTACACCGGCGAAAGCAGGAGGGTTGAATATGATTGCACTTGAAGAATGGAATGAGGCTAACTTGATTAAGACATTGTGCAATCTGTGCAGGAAAATAGATCAAATGTGGATTAAGTGGATTCACTCTTACTACATAAAGGATGATGATATCATGACTGTGAAGTTTCCACATAATAGTTCTTGGATTCTGAAACGAGTAGGTAAGTGCAAAAGTAGCCTTCATGGTATGGAGGTATGGCAGGAACTGAAGCGGGCGAACACCTTCTGTACTGGAGATATCTACAGGGCACTGCGAGGTGAGCGAGAGGCTATATCTTGGTGACACATTTGCACTGTAAATCAGGCAAGGTCGAGGGCTGTATTTCTGCTGTGGTTGTGCTGCCATAACAGGTTACCTACCAAAGAGCGGTTGAAGAAAATTAGAATGAAGGTTGATGGTGGATGTGTATTTTGTACGAAAGCAGAAACAATGCAGCATCTTTTCTTTGAATGTGCAACATTCAAAGATAGCTGGTGTAAAGTCCTCAAATGGTTGTAATGGAGGCATGCTCCAGCAGGGTGGGAAGTGGAAAAGCAATGGCTAGCAATTGTAAAGGTATGGGCAGCAAGGTTCAGCTCTTGAAAATAGCTATTGCGGAAATAGTGTATGCCTTATGGAGTTGGAGAAATGATAGAAATTTTGGAAAGGAAGAGATTCGAAAGAATGTTTTTGATAGTATCACTGAGTGTGTAGTTTATAGAGCTTGGGCAAAAACAAAATAAAGGAGGAAATGTGTTATGTTTATGTTAGGTGACTAGGGGTTGTGATGATTTGTACAGAACAATTTTGAAGAGGTATTAATGAAAGTAAATTCGTTCCAAAAAGGGGTATTTTTGTCCTTTTCTCCAAAATTATTTAAACGACCTTGTTTTTAATTATTTTTGAGAATTTTACATATTTTTATTATCCCAAAGCACAATCTAATTAGGATTTTATAATTTTGTCTGGATTTATCTTTTATTATCACAGAGGGTATTTCAATCATTTTTTCCATTATAAAAAAAATCACAATAAGGATTCTTTTCTTTGTCGGGTTTAATTTTATCATCAATCATGACTAGCTTTAGTATTGTCTCCTTAATTACTTAAATTATGTGGTTTTGAAGTATTTTTAGAATTTATATATTGTTAGATATCATATATTTCAATTCATATTCACAATGAAGTCTTTGCTTTTATACGGAAAATAATTTTGTTTGGTTTTGTTTTCATAATAAACTAGGGGCATTTCTATCATGTTCTTCTTTATCCCAAAGCCCAGTACAGTAAGGAATCTTTGCTTTTTAATGATTTCATCTTTTTATGATCAATCAAGGGTATTATGGTCATTTTCTTTAAAATTGTTCAAAAGACCTCGATTTGCATTATTTTAGAGATTTTTCTGTATTTTTATCATCCCTAAGCACAATATACCTAGATTATATATATTTTTTGATTTATTTTATATTATCACCGAGGGTATTTCAGTCATTTTTTTAGTAATTAAAAAAAATTACAGTAAGGATTCTTTGCTTTGTCGTGTTTAATTTTATCTTCAATTATGAATAATTTTGGCATTGTCTCCTTAATTACTTAAATTATGTGGTTTTGAAGTATTTTTGAGAATTTTTATACTCCAGTTGTTTCTCTATTAGTGCACACTTTCCTTTTTAAGTTGTTTCTTTATATATTGGCACACTTTCCATTTTTGGCAAGATTCCTTTACTTTCATCTGCTCATTCTACTTCTTACTTTCTATATTCAATTTCATCTACTCATTTCCTTCACATAAATCCAAGCACCTAAACCTATGGTGACACTATTAGTGAAACGGAGAGAGTATTGTTAGATATCATAAATTTCACTTCATATTCACAAAGCACACTATAATTAGAAGTCTTTGATTTTGTTTGGTTTCGTTTATATAATCAACTAGGGGCATTTCTATCATGTTCTCTTTTATCCAAAAGCCTACAGTAAGGAATCTTCGCTTTTCAATGATTTCATCTCTTTATCATCAACAAGGGGTATTTTGGTCATTTTCTCCAAAATTATTCAAAGGGCTTCGATTTGCATTATTTTAGAGATTTTTATCATCCCTAAGCACACTATAACTAGATTTTATAATTTTGTTTGGATTTATTTTATATTATTAACGAGGGTATTTTGGTCATTTTTTAGTAATTAAAAAAATCACAGTAAGGATTCTTTGCTTTGCGGGGTTAAATTTTATCTTCAATTATGAGTAATTTTGGCATTGTCTCCTTAATTATTTACACTATGTAGTTTGAAGTATTTTTGAGAATTTTTTTATTCATATATTTCATTTCATATTCACAAAGTACACTATAATTAGAAGTCTTTGCTTTTGTTTGGTTTTGTTTTTATACTCAACTAGGAGCATTTCTATCATGTTCCCCTTTATCCTAAATCCCATCATAATAAGGATTATTCGCTTTTGGTTGATTTCATCTTTTTATCATCAACCAGGGGTGTTTTGGTCATTTTCTCCCATATTATTTAAAAGACCTCGATTTGAATTATTTTTGAGAATTTTCCGTATTTTATCATCCCTAAGCACACCCTAACCAGGATTTTATAAAATTTTTTGGATTTATTTTTTATTATCATCAGGGTATTTCGGTCTTTTTTCCATTAATTAAAAAAAACTCACAATAAGGATTGTTTACTTTTTCAGGTTTAATTTTATCATCAACCATGAGTAATTTTAGCATTGTATCCTTAATCACCTAAATTATGTGATTTTGAAGAATTTTGAGAATTTTTATATTGTTAGTTATCATATATTTCACTTCATATTCATAGAGCACACTATAATAAGAAGTCTTTGCTTTTGTTTGGTTTTGTTTTTATAATCAGCTAGGGACAATTCTATCATGTTCTCCAATATTCTAAAGTCCAATACAGTCAACATTCTTCGCATTTTGTTGATGTCATCATTTTATTATGACTAATTTGTTTTTTTTTGGTCCCTTACATATTCCGCAATACCTTCATTTGGTCCATAAGCTCATACCGCATTTGTTCAGCAACAAACAAATACAAAATAATTTGTTTGATCCCCATAGGTGATTTCCAGGTAAACAGGAATGGTTTTCCAATATAGCCAGGGATATTTTAGTAATTTTACTAATTTTAAAAAACATTTACAATTAAAAGTTCCTAATTTTAAAATTTTCCCTTTTTCTTTTCTTTAATTTAATTTAATTTTAATTTTCCTATCTTTTAGGGTTTAACCCTTATTGGCCGTCGGTCGAACTGCGGAGTCCAGGAAGGAAGCGCGTGGAGACGATGCCCTGACAGATTATATTCTGTTCATCTTTGACACCGCATGGAGATGACAGATCGGATTGCGGGGCTTTTGGAATCTACACTATCGCCATCTTTCGATTCATTCTCATTGGATTCGTCAAATTTTAGAGTGTTGGCGATGGATTGAGCTAGCCTAGACATTGTGGTAAGGTGCGTTGGATTGCCGGCGGTTCTCTACTCCTCAATCCACTGCCACTGAGAACGCATGCGATAGCCAGAGGGCAGAGGGAGCTCATGGAAATGGTCAAAAGCATGCCGAAAACATCCTACGAGCTCTCCCTCAAGAATCTCGTCAGTGAAGAAACTAAATCAGGCTGGAAAACAAAAGCTCTGACGATGACGATAGAGGAATATGAGATTGGGGAATCTGGGAACAGTTGAATCTGAGCACAAATCGGAGAAGAGGAAGGATGTTTCAGCATTGGCGATGGAGTCCGGCGGTAGCGTTGGCAATGAAGTCCGGCGGTGGCGGTGATGGTGGTGGTGGAGTCTGGCGGAGGCTTTTGCTTTGGCGATGGAGATAATGAATAATGGTCTGGTTTTCTTTCTTAAAATTTTTAACTTAGGGGTATAATGGTCATTTTACATATTTTGACCAATTTTACAGTTGCCTTTACTTGAAAACCCCACCTTTGGGGACCAAAGAAATCAATTTCAGAATGTTAATTACGGATTAAACACGGTATTGGGCTTGGGGACTAAAAGAAGGTATTGCAGAATATGTAAGAGATCAAAAAAATAATTTAGTATTTTATTATCAAGTAGGGGTATTTTTGTCATTTTCTCAAAAATTATTTAAACAACCTCATTTTGAATTATTTTTGAGAATTTTCCATATTTTTATTATCCCAAAACACCATCTAACTAGGATTTTATAACTTTGGATTTATTTTTCATTATCACCGAGGGTATTTCGGTAATTTTTTCCATTATTCGTAAAAAAAACCATAATAAGGATTCCTTGCTTTGCCGAGTTTGATTTTATCATCAATGATGACTAGTTTTAGCATTGTCTCCTTAATTACTTATCTGGTTTTGAATTATTTTTGAGAATTTTTATATTGTTAGATATCATATATTTCACTTCATATTCACAAATTAAACACACTATAATAAGAAGTCTTTGCTTTTGTTTGGTTTCATTTTGATAATCAACTAGGGGCATTTCTATCATGTTCTCTCTTTTTTTTTCTGCAAAACACTCAATAGTGAGCGAGGATATTGATTAGGGCTCCCACACCCGAGATTTGTAGTAGCGATACAAGACTGAGAAAGCCAGATCCTAAGTTAGACTAATTCTAGAGTTAAATCTATGCTCTTGATAGTGATTCCTTCTGTAAGCCCTCCACCCCCTGTGTGAAGCTCACGAAGGCCAGACTATGAAGAGAATACTAACCAACAACTTTACATATGAGAGCTAATTACTATACTTATGTTTCCATCGAAATTGAGGGAATAGAGTTTCCCTATGGTTGAGGAAGAGAAAACGTTGTGATGTGAGCAAATCTTCAAGCTGTGAGGAGTTTCCATTTCTGATTGCTATTTTAGCCAGAAAATCCGGTGTTTGATTACCATCTCTGTGAATGTGGCTAAAACGAACGTGATGGAACCGTGTAGTGGCTGCCATAATCTGCTGCAGGATTGGCCTGAGTGGCCAAGGGCAAGGCTGCCCCTGGATGATTCTTATTGCTGCCAGAGAATCCGATTGAATATGGAGATGCTCCGTCCTTCCCGCCGCCACTTGAAGTCCCTTCCGGATAGACAGCATTTCAGCTCGGAGCACTGCAATATAAGAGGAGAAACAGGCATTATCCGTGGTCATGAAAAATGATACAGCAAATGTAATCTTTTTATTTGCATCCCTTATAACACATCCTAGACCAACATTGTCGCCATGTATTGCTGCATCACAGTTTACTTTGAGTCCTATATCTGGAGGTTCCCACTTTATTAAGTATAGCCTAGTCATTCTTCTCCTTGTAAGACTAGGCAATAATCCATTAATAATGAGTTGACAGTTTGAATGGCAAATTTCTAGTGGATGAACCGAGTATATCAGTGAGCATAGATTTGATATGCATTTCCAGATCACGGGTGCATGGCTTTTTTTATTTTCATGAATCCATTTATTTTTGACTTTCCACAACTCCCAGCATACTAGGCATGACAGAACATTCATTATAGAGCAGTTAGATGATGATGAGTGTTTGAAAGACCAGTAAAAAGCCAACCTCTCCCTAATGTTACTGAAAGATCTAGCTGGGATGTGTAAAGCATCATGCAATTTGTTCCATAAAAACGTTGCTGTAGCACAAGAATTAAAAAAATGGGATAAGGAATCTATGTTGTCACACTCTGTGCACTTGGATGGTAAATGTAAACCTGTTGACATTAAGACATCAGCAAATGGTAGAGCACTTAAAGTCATTTTCCACATGAAGAAATTAATTTTCTTGGGTATGGTCCTGATCCAAATATTTTTAAAAAACTGCAAGTCAGGATTTTTTGGTCTTAGTACTTGATATGCAGATTTAATTGTAAAGGAACCATGAATATCAGGTTTCCATATCAAGTAATCCACTTTATCTGTTAGGGTCATGTCCTTTAGAAGCTCAGAATTTATATCAGAATTGAACAAACATGCAAGTCTTGGGAGGTACTGACCTTTGTTCATCAGAAATTCATAAACAGTAAGGAGTGGAAAGTTTGCTTGTACCTGATCTTCATCAACTTGGTTGATCAGAGGACCCGAGCCAAGCCAATTGGCTATCCAGAAGTTCGAACATTCATTCTCAATGATCACCTGTGAGTTAGCTTCTGCTGTGCCATTAATTTTTCTGTACCTAGTCCATGTTTCTGATTTCCTAGCATTATCTGGTAGAGACCACATGAATTTTGCCCAAGGGGATTGGCCTAATTGAAGCTTCCACTAGATTTTAATAGAAAAGGAATCAATTATTGCTTGTATGTGTCTTATTCCTAAGCCTTTTTCAGCCAGTGGGTATGATAATCTATCCCATGAAACCCAATGTTTGTTCAGTCCATGTTCCGAGGTCCCCCATAGGAAGTTGCTGAAGATAGATCTAAATTTTTGGACCGTGTATTTAGTGGGTGCAGTGACAGCCCAAGTGTGTTGAGGTATAGATGTCAATACATGGTTTATCAATATTATCTCCCCCCCTGAGAGCCACTGATTTTTCCAATTGCTGATTTTTGTGTTTACCATATCAATTAGAGTTTTAAAGTGTTTATTAAGTTTTCTACCTCTGTAAACTGTAACTCCAAGATAGGAAAATGGTAGATCCCCTTTTTTCATGCCAGTTATGTCCTTTAGTTCTTTTTCCTTACTTCTGCTTAACTTTCCAGCATAGTAAGCACTTTTTTGAAAATTTATTTTTTGGCCAGTGGCCTTTTGAAAGATTTCCTGAAATGTCATCATATTTTTAATGGATTTAGTGGTTCCTTTTAAGAACACCACTGTGTCATCAGCAAAGGAAAGTTGGTTTAGATTGTTTGCTGCCCCTGGTGTTCGAAACTGTCTAATGTTCCCATTTTGAAACTGAATCCTAAGGTTTCTTGTTAGTAGTTCTGTCAATATGTTGAAGAGGAAAGGAGATAGAGGATCTCCTTATTTCAACCCTTTAGATGGCTGAAAGAACCCACAGGGTGATCCATTAATCAAGACAGAAAACCAAGTTGAATTAATGTTGTTCATGATGATTTTAACTATGTGTCCATGGAATCCCAATTTTAATAAGAGAGTGTTAATGGTTGACCAGGAAACCCGGTCAAAAGCCTTCATCATATCCAACTTCATAATAAGATTTAGTGATTCATTCTTTTTGTCCAGCATTCTAACCACTTCCTTCATCATCAAGATGTTATCTGCTATATCTCTACCCCTTAAGAAGGCTGATTGTTCCTCTGATATTACTGAGTTCATTAATGGTTTAATCCTTTCAACCATAATCTTAGACATCAATTTATTAATGAAGTTAGACAGGCTTATTGGTCTGAATTCACTAAATGACTTGGGAGTCTTTGTTTTTGGTATTAAGACTATAAGGGTGCTTGCTACTGATTTAGGAATTGGGATCCCAACTTGATATTCTAACACTGCAGATAAGACATCCTGGTTAATTATATCCCAAAATTTCCTATAGAAACTACCTGGAAAACCATCAGGCCCTGGGGCAGCATCTGGAGAAAGATCAAATACAGCTAATTTTACCTCCTCCAAAGTTATAGGCCTTAACAAATTAATGTTATCATGTTCAGAGATGGAAGGGTGTATTTCTTGTGTTAGAAATGATATGCACTGACCAGTTGGGTCGTCATTTCCATCAGACAACAGGTTTTTAAAAAATTAACTGCTGCATCACTAATTTGAGTTGGAGAATTCAACCAGTTTCCATCCTGGTCTTGGATCTTCATGATTGATAATCTAGCCTGATTTTCAGTTATGGATTTATGAAAATACTTAGAGTTTAGGTCTCCATCTTTAAGCCATTTCATCCTAGTCTTTTGTGTTAGGAAGAGGTTATGTTCAACTAGATGTCTAGTTAGTCTAGCCTTGGCCTTATTCAAGTCAATTCTATCCTGAATAGTATGAGATGAGTCATATCTTAATTCCAGCTCTGCAACTTCCTTTTCTGATTTTGTTAAGTTTTCATATACATTTCCAAAAACCAGCTTGTTCCATGTTTTTATTTCAGCCTTAAGTCTTTTCAGTTTGAATGAGAAGCCTACTAGACCTTGTTCCTGAATAGGCTGAGTCCAACTATCTAAGACCAAATCCCTAAATTCAATTCTGTTAAGCCACATTTCCTGAAATCTGAATGGTCTAGGGGTCGTGATATCTGATTTTGATATTTCAAGCAGCATTGGGGAGTGGTCTGAAGTTGTTCTACTTAAGATTTGAACAGTGGAATGGTTAAATGAATTAAAAAACTGGTGTTTCCCATTATCCTATCCAATCTCTTGGAGGTTGGATTGACAGATCTGTGGTTAGTCCATGTTAGTATATTACCAACACTGTTTAAATCCTCTACCTGTATTTCATTTATGAAAGAGACAAAATCTAAGATTGAATCTAATTTTGGAGAACTAGGGCCGGAGTATTCCCCCACAGATCTTATAACATTAAAATCTCCTCCTAGCAGTGTTGGTGAGCTATCCATTTTAGTAGCTAAGTCTGAATAAACCTTGAGCCTATCTTCCCTACTGTGCGGAGCATAAATGAAGAATGAATTAAATTTCTTATCCCAGTTTTTTATGTCTATCTCCACATGTATGTAGTGATTATGGATTTCTAAAAGATTTATGGCAATCCTATCTGAAAACATTATCCATATCTTGTTGTGTATCATTCCCAGGTGATGCTTGAAACAGAACATCTTTTTATACATGTCTAGTTGATTTAAGTTTCCTTTGGGTTCAATTATGACTAAAAGATCCATTTTATGTATCCTGGACAAATGTTTTAACCTCACCACTGATGTTGATACCCCCCTTACATTCCAAATCATACATTTAACTATCATTGGAAACTTTGGATTTTAAGGCTAACCTGGAGCTCCTTTTGGGGAGGGTAACCTGTGATTGTGTTTGCTCCTCTGGATTCAATGTTTGCTCCTCTGGATCCGTTTGCTCCTCTGGATCCGCTTGCTCCTCTGGATCCGCTTGCTCCTCTGGATCCGTTTGCTCTGTGATTGGTTGCAATGTTTCACCTTCTTGCTGACTTACCTTCTCGGAGTCCCTTAGGGATTCTGTGATTCCTTGCTTCCCCCTCCTGTAATATCTTTGTTTTCTTACTATGTACAACAGGAGTGAGTTCAACGTTAGGGGTCCAGGAAAAATGATCATGTAAGAATATATCAGAGTTTAATGGAGTTCTAGCTCTAGTACATAATATGTCATCAGTAAAGGATGTGCAAAGGATATTCTTTTGCAGGGGAGAGGAGGGGGTCGTGTTGTAGCCTCTGGAATCATATCCTTCCTCCTCCAGATCTTCAATGGAGGTGATTTCCAAAATAGCATCTGTTGTGTCAATGTTAGGCATTTGCTGTGGGGAATCCTGTGTTAACTGGGAGCCTTTTTCTAGTTGGTTCACCTGGAGTGGAGTTGATTCTGCTACCTTAAGGGGGTTAGGCCCTAGGACTTTTCCTTCATTATGTGATAGCCCTTGGTTATGATGTTCATCCGAATTTATTTCCTCTAGTACAGCGAATCTATTGTCAGATGAGGATACTTTGTTTTGCTCACTTTGAGTAGAGACCACTGTGGTAGGGCTAATCATTTTCTGCAGGTTTTTCTGCTTAGGTTGATATACCCTAGTTGTTTCTTGATTCCTTCCCTTATTATTCTTATGTGGGTTCCTGATTTCCTTTGGCAAAGCTGCCTCAGGATGTTTAGGATCAGCACCCTTAATGTTATTCTGGATTCCAGAGCCTAGGGGTTCCTTAAGATTCTTCATCACTTGATCCCTTTTACAATAGGATTCACAATGACCCAGCTTTAGGCATTTCTTACAGTACTGAGGAAAGTCTTCGTAGGAAATGGCATAGGATTTGTTATGTGCTATAGAACCTAGCCTTCTCTTATTTGGTCTTGGCTTCGAAACATCCATCTCCACACAGAGTCTAATTGTGGAGGGCCTGGTTAAATTCTTAGTAGGTGCATCAGCAAAAAGAAGCTCTCCTAAAGAATTTCCCAAGTCTGTTATAGCTTTAGGGTGGAAGAAGTATACCGGGGGAAATTCCACGGTGAGCCATACCGATGCTAGAGCAGATTCTTCATCGTAGTCGAAATGTTTCGTCCATTTGATGATGCGCATAATAGCTCCTCCCATGGACCAGGTGCGTTTGAGCCAGCAGCGATGGTACTCCTCATCGATGTCGAAGGTTATTCTGATGTGCCTAGAGTCCATCGCCGATAGCTGCACATCGCCCTTGAAGCCAATAGTCTTGATCTGATTTCTGAGGAAATCCATTGTGGGGCGACCGCGACTGAATTTTCCGACCAGCGCTTTTGAGAATAGAGCGGCCAGGATGTCCACTTCCTCCTCTGGGTATAAAACCGCTAATTCACCCTTGTAATTGAAATGGGGATGGAGTTCTGGTGAATCAGGGGTGGCTGATTGATGGGATTGTTTCAAAGCTTGGGCGAAGGAAGGTTTTTCCCTACTCCATGGCGCAGGCGCCGCCATGGCAGGGCGGAGGATGGCGGTGATAAAGCCGTTAGGCAGAGAGAGGGCACGTTTTTTCGAGAGAGAATTTCAGAAGGAGAGAGAGAAGCTCTATCATGTTCTCCTTTATTCCAAAACCCACTACAATAAGGAATCTTTGTTTTTTGTTGATTTCATCTTTTTATTATCAACTAGGGGTAAATTTGTTATTTTCTCCAAAATTATTTAAAGGCCCTCGTTTTGAATTATTTTTCAGAATTTTCCGTATTTTTATTATCCCAAAGCACACTCCTACTAGGATTTTATAATTTTATTTTGATTTATATTTTTATTATCACCGAGGATATTTCGGTCATTTGCTCCGTAATTCGAAAAAAAATCACAGTGAGGATTCTTTGCTTTGTAGGGTTTAATTTTATCATCAATCATGGGTAATTTTTGCGTTATCTTTTTAATTACTCGAAGTATGTCGTTTTGAAGCATTTTTGAGAATTTTGATAATGTTAGATATCAGATATTTCAAAAAAAATTTATTGTTTCTCTTTGTTTTTATAAATATTTGTATTGAAGCGTTATTATTAAACAATCTTGAAGTGTTTTTATTGAACAAGTTCAATTTTCAATTGTACAGCTCGCTCCTATCTTCATTAGCTCACCCGGCCTGTTGCAAAACCCATCCTACTGGTCGATTCAGTTTGACCCGAATTTGAAACCTTGTCCGCCATCGATAAAAATAAGAGACTTTATTATGGTGTAGTGATATTAATCAATGACACATCTCATCAATGATGATTGTTACAATAGAGGGCTACATCAAAGCAAAGTTTGACATGAATAAGATTCTAAGTCTATATGGAAACTACTATTTATAACTAATTCTATAAGGAAACTAATTCTATAAGACAACTACCATTTATAACATTTTCTACAAGGAAAGAGTTTCTATTTCCTTTAACACTCTCCCTCAAGTTGGAGCATGATGACAAGAATGCCCAACTTGCAAACAAGATTATGAAATTGCTAATCATTAAAAAAATCTAAAAAAAATATCAGTATGGGTAGAAGTAGCAGCAACAACAGTAAAAGTAGCAGCCGGTAGAGCAGGTAGGGGTGTTCATCGGTCCAAGATCGGACCGGACCGGAACCGGAATCACCAAAAATCTTGGACCGAAGACCGGATCGGTTAGTGGGTATTTTGGACCGGGACCGGACCGGAATAATTCCGGTCTTAGACCGGTCGGACCGGTTGGACCGGATTTTAGTATTCTTTATTTTTTTACTTTACATTTTGCTATAAAAATGTCAAATCAATATTTTTTCCCCTTTAAAACATAGTACTCCCTCCGTTTTTTTAACATTGGCACACTTACTAAAATAAGTGTTTTTTTTAATTGGCATATTCTATTTATGGCAAGTTTAAGGTTCTTACATCCACCCATTTTACTTTCTCTTCTTTCAATTCAATTTCATCCACTCATTTAGCATCTCCTAAATTCTAACCCCAAAAGTAATGTGCCAATGTTAAAAAAACGGAGTGAGTAAAATAGAAGTTATTAGAAAAATTTACCTCAAAATAATAAAAGAATACTAGTTATCATGAATAAATCTAAACTAGTATTTTAAACTAATTCATTATCATTTTAAATATATATATATATATATGTAAAATACCGGTCCATCCGGTCCGGATCGAAAAAAATCTAATTTTGGACCGGACCGGACCGGAACCCGGAATCTAACAAAAACATGGACCGAGGACCGGACCGGAATTTCATCTATACAATTCCGGTCCTTACATTTCCGGTCCGGTCCGGTCTATTTTACCGGTCCGGACCGGATCATGCACACCCCTAATTGTAGGAAACCATTCAAGGTAATTCTCTTGACACTTCAGGATGGTGGGTGTAGTAACCAAACTAGGTCCGTCAGAAGAGCCAATGAAGTAGGGGTCAGTCGACAAACGACCAACGTGTACAGGTATGTATCTTAGGGTCAGATTGCAACTGTAACTGTTTCAGTAAACTCGCAACTACCTCATAGTCATTCATGTTCTGAAGCGCAGTAGTCTCAAAACTAGCATCAGTACGGGCATGTCTTCAGGATTACTTCTGGAGGTAGACATAGTGAAAAATCAGGTACAGATTAGCAGCAGGTGCAGCAACCGGTGGTGGATCGAATCAACGGCAGCGCGTGACAGGAGCGCGGCGATGCGTGAGCTTCAGGATCAGCACGTGTGGCTTAACGCACAGACCGATTGGATCAGAAGAGGCGGCGCACAGATTACCACGGATAGACGGTGGCGGTGGCGGTGGCGATTAGCGATGTAGCGATGAACGGCGAGCTTCAGACGGCAGCACGACGGCGCGTGGAGGAACGTACAGCCGAGAGGCGGCGGCGGGAGCTCAGGAAAAAGGCAGCGGAATTTTCTTTTTAGATTTCAAGATTTTAGGCTCTGATACCATGATAAAAATAAGAGACTTTATTATGGTGTACTGATATTAATCAATGACACATCTCATCAATGATGAGGGTTACAATATATAGGGCTACAGCAAACCAAAGTCTGACATGAATAGAATTCTAAGTCTATGAGGAAACTACTATCTATAACTAATTCTATAAGATAACTACCATTTATAACTTTTCCTACAAAGAAAGGGTTTCTATTTCCTTATCAGCCATTGAAAACTGTCGTCTTCACCATCTTTCACCAGTTCGTTGCCGTCTCCACGAATCGTCGATGCAACCGGTACCTCCTTCTCTCTCCCGCTCTCTATCATCCTCGCCGTTGTCTTACTGTGTGACTAAACACATCGTTCCTTGAGAGTTCAAATTGTTGTACCTCAAGCAAAGAGTTGTGAAGCGGCGTAGAACGAGGGTGTTTTTTAATTTAATTTTCATTTCTTGTTAAAATCCAAGACCATTCAATCCCTAAAAGAGGTGTCTAGCTTCCACAAAAATAAGAATGATACAAGTAAAAAAAATTGGTGACAACTGACAATCCATCCATTCCAATAACTTAAACAAAGGAAACCAAGCAATCGATTGATGCCAAAATAACAAAACAAATTAAAATTAAACCACCACACAACTAGTCTATTGGTGTCAACAAAACCAATAGAGCTATTTAATTTTGATGCACCATTCCAAGAACTCAAAACGGACCATCGCCACCACCACCGGCACCACCACCGGGAGCTACCGACGACGGCCCTGCAAAAGAAGGATCAGCGCCACCTGCACTGGGAGCCACCGGCGATGCCAATGTAGCAAACGGATCAGCGTCGGGAAAGAAGGGAGCCACCGAAGATGGCCCTGCAGCAAAGGGGTCACCAGCACCAGTGCCGGGAAAGAAGGGAGCCCCCGACGATTGCCCCGCGCCACCGCTAGAAGGCGGGAAAACTGGTGGATCAGCCATCATCTCCGTAGCCTGCCTCTTTAGCTCCTCCATGTACTTCGCCAGGCGTTCAAGCTCCGGCAGCCCAAGGGAGTCCAGGTTCCCCGCTCCACGGCGAAGGCAATCGAGCGCCTCACCGCGCGTCTTCTCCTCCTCCACCTGGTCCTCGAGAATGGTCATCTGAGCCTGGAGATCAACCACCGCGCCGTTGGGGGGAGCCACGCCGCCGTCGTTCTCAAAGCGGTTTATGACGTGGTTCACGTCGGGGCTTCCGCACGAGAAAGGCTTCCCCGACGGAGAAAAAGCGACCACGCCCACCTCCACGCCGCACAGGGCGCTGATCTCGCCGACCTTGTTGAAGAGGCCGGAGCGGCGCTTGGAGAAAGTGATCTTCCGGTGCTGTTCATTTTGGATTCTGGCCAGCGGAATCCTCTGGCGCCCCCTGCTCGTTTTTCTCGTCATTATCGCCGGCAAGAGAATTGAAGAAACGTTCCGGTGCGAGAAGATGGTTTGAGCGTGCGTTTATAAAGACGGTGTTTATAGAGACGGTGAGCGGGTGGGGTGTTGGCGTTTTATAGAGACGGTGAGAAGGGGGTGGGGGTTATAATCTGAGTGATAGTGCGTTTTTAAACATTTTGTTTTATTAGTGTTAAACTTTTTTTTAAATACTGGAGTTAGTTCAAATACTTTGCCTTAAGTTGAAGTATGTATAGACGTTATCCAACACTGTATAACATATATTTTAAATTAAACTTCAAAATTATTAATGACAAAAATCTCTATTAGCTATTTTGTGTCCCAACAAAAAGTTTTTAGTTTGAATTTTGAACTCAATTGAGTTAATTTTGACCATTTAATTATATTTACATATGTACGACTATTATCACGTATATGTACGACTATTATCACGTGATAGGTTATTCGATTCACTAAATATAACATATATTTTAGATATTATTTTTCAAGAATGATTTAATACACCACAAAGTTTTATTTTAGATCGACTAACTGTTTCATTTTACAAAGTCTTATAATCATGTGATACGTTATTCGATTCACCAAATATAATATATTATTCAGATATTATTTTTCAAGAATTATTTAACACATCACAAAGTTTTATTTTAGATCGACTAACTATTAAACATAGTCATTTTATAATTAGTATGACTAATATTATAATTTGATATATATTTATATTTACAAAAATGGTGTATTTATAATTATAAAAATATTTTTAAATGAATCCTATTATATAAATAATTATAATTCAATATTAAAAATTATTAAAATATTTTTATATAAGTGATCTAACCATTAGTCGATCTAATAGAATATCGTCTCTTGACATATATATTAATCGTGAAATATTAACATAGAAGAATCCAAAAGTAAAATTAATAATCTTAGACTAGTATACTAACATTGAAAGAAGATAAAGTTTCAGTAAAGACGGTCTTTTCATAAGTTTATGGACAATGCTCTAAATGTTATAATTTTTTATAAAATTTAAATATTGCATTTTATAATTTAAAATAAGTAATAATATGTATTTGAAGGTGAAAATATAAAAATATATGATATAAAAAATATTTTTAAAAATTTTAAATTTATGTATAATTTAAAAAATGCAGTATATAAGGTAATAAATCAATGGCATGTTCATAATCTTACTTAGAAGGCGCCTATGAGAATATGTTCATTCAAAATCACATTTTTTTTCGTCCACTTTTGTCGCTTATATTCACAATTTTTGTATTGTGGCGCACAAAAATCCAACTTGCATGCAACCTCAGTCTGTTAGAGTGTAGAAGAGAATGATACGTGTCATTCCTATATGTTTTTACATTTAGACTGGTCAAAATTAGCACTCACTGCATTTCTTTAACTGTGACATATTTTTTAATTTGATATTTTTTTATATTATTTTTTTATTTATGACACATTTAAGTTTATTATATTTATTTAATTTACTTTTTTTCTTTCAAATTAATTTTAATTAATTATTTAGTATTTCTTAAATTCTAAGATAAAAAAATAATGTGCAGGAGGAGTGCATCACTAGTGAGCAGTGCACTCTCTTAATTTATTTATTTTCAATTCTACTGAAAACTTATCCCAACTTCATTCTTATTAAAAATTCCCTTTTTTTTTTCTTGTTGTAAATTCCGCCACTAACACCAACTGGTTTTTTTTTTCTTGTCCTATGTCACTTGAATGAATACTCAAAATTACATCATTTCCGTCCACTCCAGACACCTTGTATTATTTATTTTAAACACACACAAATCCAACTTGCATAGAATCATACATCAATGTGGAGGATCTATTAAGGTGCCGAGATGGTACATGTTATCCTATTTTTTATTAAAAAAAAAATTAACTGGTAAAACATATGTATTTCCCCAACTAATGCACTCCCTTAATTTATTAATTTTCGACTCCATTAAAAACTTATAAATGCTGCCTCTTTCCTCCTTGTAATGTCCGCTACTAACACCACCTCAATGGTACCCATTCAATTGTTTGTATTTGAACACTCATACACTGCTAACACCATCTTTCATTTTCAAGTACAAGACATCTTGTAATAAAAAAAATAATACAAGATATCTATAGTATTTCAAGTCGAATTTTGACTTCGATCTCTTAACAAATATTAGTAGGTAAGAATAATATATTATTAGTGACAAATTCAATTAAAAACTTATTATACATAATGACAAATTCAATAAAACAATTTTAATTCATGCACATTTAAAATGTATTTAAGAAATATGGGGATTGTGAAAATTCAGTTTAAAATATATGATAAAATTCACCTACCTATCAAAAGTGCACACTACCCTCCCATGTTTTTAGAAAGTGCACATATACCCCCATGTTTTTCAAAAGTGCACAAATACCCCTATAGCCAGAGACTGACTTTGAAAATTTGAGGGGCATGCGTGCACAAACAAGGTATTGAGGGTATATTTGAACTTTCAAAAAGCTGAGGGGTTTATGTGCACTTAACAAAGAACTGGGGGGCATGAATGCACTTTACTCTTATTTATATATTGCAGTATATTTTAAAAGTGTTTCAAAGCTATAGGAACCTTGTTGCAATAAATAAAAGAGATATATACACCAATATAACCTCTACCTACTTAAGTAAGTGTCAATATAACCCTCAAATAATTTTTAATGCAAAAACAACCCTAACTAGTTGATAAAAGTGCCAATTTAACCCTAAGACACAATTTCAAGTGTTGACCAGCATTGACTGCACATAAAATGACTAAAATTTCCTTTAGCCTAAAATCTATAAGAATTAGGACAATTTTTCCCTCTTGCCCACCCCACCCCACCCCGCCCCTGACCACCACCGCCCCGCCTTCACTCGACCACTACCCCCACCCCCACCCCCCACCCCACCCCACCCCACCCCACCCTCAGGCTCACCGTGAAGCCTTAATCTGTGACCCTACCGTCTCCACCCCCACCCAACCCCGCTGAAAACCCCATCCTAGCCCTGTCGTGAAACCCTAACTTGCGAACCCACCGCCACCACCCACACCCACACCCTCCAGCTAGCCCCCGCCACCACCCCACGAGTCGTGGACTCTTCAACTTGACACCATGTGAATTGCATAAGGGAACGAAGAAAAACAAATGAATGAAACGAATGGTAAATTGTATTGGCACGAAGGAACGAAGGAATCAACGGCCGAAGGCTAAAGGCTTTGACATCGCCGGAGAACGAAGGAAACAACGAAGAAGAGAAGAAGGAAAAGAGGAGAAATGACGAAGAAGAAGAGAACAAAAATAGAAAATTAAGATTAAGGGCATTACAATCATTTTTAAAATTTAAATTTGTTAGAGGGGTAAAATAGTAATTTCACATAATTCCATCCAAAAGTTGTCGGAGAGGGTTATATTGGAACTTTCACTTGCACAAACAAGGTATTGAGGGTATATTTGAACTTTCGAAAAACTGAGGGGTTTATGTGCACTTAGCAAAGAACTGGGGGGCATGAATGCACTTTACTCTTATTTATATACTGCAGTATATTGTAAAAGTGTTTCAAAGCTATAAGAACCTTGTTGCAATAAATAAAAGAGATATATACACCAATATAACATTTGCCTACTTAAGTAAGTGTCAATCTAACTCTCAAATAATTTTTAATGCAAAAACAGCCCTAACCAGTTGATAAAAGTGCCAATATAACCCTAAGACACCATTTCAAGTGTTGACCAGCATTGACCGCACATAAAATGACTAAAATTTCCTTTAACCTAAAATCTATAAGAATTAGGACAATTTTTCCCTCATGCCCACCCCACCTCACCCCGCCCCCGACCACTACTGCCCCGCCTTCACTTGACCACCACCCCCACCCACACCCTCAGCCTCACCGTGAAGCCTTAATCTATGACCCTACCGCCTCCACCCCCACCCAACCCCTCTGAAACCCCCATCCTAGCCCTGTCGTGAAACCCTAACTTGCGAACCCACCGCCACCACCCTCATCCACACCCTCCAGCTAGCCCCCGCCACCACCCCACGAGTCGTGGAGTCTTCAACTAGACACCGCGGGAATTGCATAAGGGAACGAAGATAAACGAATGAATGAAACGAATGGTAAATTGTATTGGCACGAAGGAAACGAAGGAACAAAGGAATCAACGGCCGAAGGCTAAAGGCTTTGACATCGCCAGAGAACGAAGGAAACAACGAAGAAGAGAAGAAGGAAAAGAGGAGAAATGACGAAGAAGAAGAAAACGAAAAGAGAAAATTAAGATTAAGGGCATTACAGTCATTTTTAAAATTTTAAATTTGTTAGAGGGGTAAAATAGTAATTTCATATAATTCCATCCAAAAGTTGTCGGAGAGAGTTATATTGGAAGTTTCACTAACTATCTAGGGTTATATTGGCGCTTTCTAACACTGGAAGGTTATATTGGCAATTATTTCAAGTAGGTATGACTATAAAGACACTTTTCTCTAAATAAAAATAAACGTCAAATCACCCAATTAGTTATATTATTTATAAAAATGACCTCGTCTAATGGTTAGACAGTCTAAAATAAGACTTTGTGTTACATGTTATAAAGAAATAACACAAAGTCTCGTTTTAGACCGACTAACCGCTATACGGGGTCATTTCTAATTAGTATGACTAATAGATGATTTAATATAATTTTTTATTTGTTGCAATGAGCTACATATAATTATGAAAACCTTTTAAAATAAATCTCAACATATAAATAATTATAATTCGACCTTAAAAATTATGAAAATGAGGTTTTTTTATGATTGGTCTATCAGACCTTCTTAAGAAATAATTATGATCATAAATATTTTTTGATAACATTTTTTTATGTGTGTTGCTAAGTTTAAAAATCACATACCATAACAATTATATACACACTATAATATTGTATGGTCAAAATTGAATAATTTTAAACTAATTAATGTCAGTAAATCTTTGGAAGTATCCGATAATAAGTTAATATTAGAGGATACGGCCAAAATAGAGATTTGACTAGTCTTGATAACAGTTTGTTTAGCTGTCACTTGTTAATTGTATGACAAATATTATTTTAAATTTTTTTGATACTAACAGTTGCTTAAACAACCCATAGAAATAGGTAGTCAAAATAACTTTTAGAATTATATAAGTGAATTACTATATCACTATATCATATAACTAACGAATATTCAATAATTTCCTAATACCTTTTCATCGAAATGGAGAAAGTACATCTTATGTAAAATGAATATATTACCAACTTTTAGTAAGGCATTGTGATTTATAACAAGTCGTGACTGAATCAGACAATTTGTTTAGTGAATGACTGCTATCTGCCTTTTATTTTATTTATGTATTCACGTATTTCATCCATATGTTATATTTTTTACTCTTGTACTTAAATCTAGTTTATATTTCTAATGTCGATATAAAATTCTATTCTCATTTTCATTGTTTCGTATATTCACCATCACCGACGGGTTGGCAGTTAAACAAAAAAATCGAAAATCACTTATCAGTTAAAATTGTTTGAGACATCAGGCCGGTCTAATATTCGGCGATCAAATTCTTACACCAGTTGAAGCAAACTTGTGTTTTTCAGTGGACATCACTGACAATAAATTGTTCCGGCGAGCAACCCTTGCGATCTAAATTTTATGTAAACACCACTAGCGACAAATTGTTCTGGCGAGCAGCACTTGCAATCTAAACTTTTGGCGACCACCACTAGTCAATTTTTCTGGCAACCAATGGTGTAGAAATCCGGAAGGATCTCCAGAAAATGCACAAAAGTTCAACAAAACTTCAAAGAAAAACTGATCTTGGTTTTGGAAAATATTTTGTGTATTGATTAACTTACTCAAAATGGTATACAATCTGTACATTTATAATGTTCTCAAATCAGCTAACAAACTAATAAACAAACTAACAACAAACTTCTTACTAACTAAGGCTAACTGAATAACTAGAAAGTAACTAACTGTTTTTTCTAATCTGGAAGCTTCTGATTCTGATGCTTCCTTGTGCTGCCTCCTTGCTTCAACCATTTTTGTGATCAAGAGTTTCCAGAAGGTGCTTGAGGCTTCTAGACGGAGTCAGTGGTGGAACTAGGTGGGGAGGGGGGTGCTAGCGCCACCCCTAGGATCCGGCGGCCCGGAATTTAGGCCTAGAGCCACCGAAAGCCACCGGATTCTGCCCCTCCTTGAGTCATCGGTGCCGGAGCGGAAGAGGCCGTTGCACAGCGGCCGCTGAATGAAGAAGATGAAAATTTTTGTTTTTTTATAACTACACAAAACGACGTCGTTTTGGCTTAAGTGAAACGACGTCATTTTGTTTAGCTGAAGGGAAAAAAATATAAGGCCAATTGGCCCAAACAAAATTTAAACAACTAACGGCCTAACCTAATAATATACTCTTGAGGCAATATATCAAACGTTTGGCTCCAAGCCCCAGCCATAAACAGATCCACCACCGGCCAGCCACCGCCTTCCGCCACCGCTGCCTGCCGCCGTCCGCCGCCTGCCGCCATCCCCTTCCTCAACCACAATCAGCAACCGCGTGGTCCGCATCCAAGCCAAACCAAGGGCAAGGTATCAAGGAGTCAATATATTTTTTTTTTGTGTAATTTATGTTGAATAACTTGAATTGAATTGCTTATTTGTATGAAATTGTGAATACTGAATATAGATATGAATAATTTAGTGGTTGTGTTGAAATTGTGAAATTGTGCTAAATATAGATATAAATAATTTGATATATTTTTGACATATTTAATTAGACATATTCAATTAGACATATTTTTGTTGGGATCGATAATGAACCAATTTTGCAACTATCAGCGTATGCAACATCGTAGGATACAGTTGTTTCCTACGGTTAGTGGTTTTAGTTCTAGCAACCCAAGTATTGGAACGTAGTTTTTTATGCAGTGATAGTTCTTTGTTGTAAAAATCTAATTATTATGTATTCATATTATTATGTAAGCGTTGTTTGTTAAAAAATTTTTTTATTTAGCGTTGCAAAAAAAATGAAACCTCTTTTTTGCCCCCCCTAACATATACTCCTGGTTCCGCCACTGTATGGAGTCCTGCTCTTCTGCTTGATCTATTTGTGTGCAACATGACATCAGAACAGTTGTAGCAGCACAACAGCCGCACATCAGTTGCAGATCAGTAGCATTAGTTATATTCCTTCACCCCCTTCAAGATGAGGCATTTTGTGAAGCACAAAATCCCATCTTGGACAAAAGGTAAACTACTGAAACTGGAGGAAGTAACTTGGTAAAACTATCAACAAGCTAATCATGAGAGTACACATGAAGAGGATCCATAAAACCATCAGTATAGGCATCCCGGACATAATGACAGTCTATTTCTATATGTTAGTACGCTCATGAAATACTGGATTTTGAGTGATATGAAGAGCAGCTATATTGTCACACTTCAGAGGTATAGGAAAAGGGACTGGAATATGCAAGTCTGAAAGCAGATAAGTAATCCATTTCAACTTAGAAACTGCCATAGATATGGCTCTATATTCAGACTCAGCTGATGATTTGCTCACTGTGTGTTGCTTCTTTGATTTCCAAGAGATGAGAGACTGGCCAAGGAAGACACAATATCCTGTGAGAGACCTTCTTGTGATCTTACAAGTATTCTAGTCTGCATCACAATAGGCTGATAAAGTAGGAGATTCCAGAGTTGGGAAGAATAGGCCATGAGATGGACAACCCTTTAAATACCTGACAATATGGATAACAGCTTTCCAGTGGTGTTCTGATGGTGTTTGAACAAACTGACTAAGCTAATGTATAGAGATTGTGATGTCAGGTCTGGTAAAAGATAGGTACGATAGTCTTCCAATTAGTCTCCTATAAGGGCCTGGATCAGTAATCAATGGAGCAGTCTTGTCGTCAACTTGCTAGGAAGCAGGAAGAGGAGCAGATAGAGCTGTGCAATGAGTTAAGTGCAGATCATGAATAATATCAGTAACATACTTGCTCTAATTTAGATTAATGACAGCATCAGACCTAACCATTTCTATTCCCAAAAAGAACTTGGAAGGCCCTAAATCTTTGATGGAAAACAGCTTGTGAAGATAGGATTTGAGCTCTGCTATCTCAGTTTCAGAAGAACCAGTGATCAAAACATCATCTACATAAATGAGGAGAATGACAGATGACTGAGCACCGTGCCTAATGAATAGGCAATGATCATGTTTGGACAGCTTCAATCCAAATTTGATTAACTGTTTGGAGAATTCAGCATTCCGCTCTCTGGATGCTTGTTTTAGGCCATAAAGGGACTTCTTGAGTTTGCATACCTGATAAGGAAGGGCCTTCTACCATATACAACTCTTCAGTGATATAGCCATGTTGAAATGCATTATTCACATCTATTTGATGTAAATGCCAATTATAGTATGTTGTGATGGCTATGAGCAACCTGACTGTAACTTGCTTAGCCACAGGTGAAAAAGAATCAAAGTAGTCCACCCCTTCCCCTTCAATCTGTGAATACCCCATAGCTACCAGCCTAGCCTTATACATCTCCACTGATCCATCAGCTTTGCATTTAACCTTGAACACCCATTTTCACCATATTGGCCTTTTTCCTGCAGGTAGATAGACTAAGTCCCAAGTTTGATTGCTTTCTAGTGTATCAATTTCTGCTTCCATGGCCTACATCCAATGTACATCACTACATGCTTGCTTATAAGTGTGAGGCTCATGGATTTTTGACAGTTTAGCAACAAAGGCACTATGAGTGGTAGAAAAGGTTGGTATGAAGACATCAGAAGAAGAAGCCTGATTGACCACAAAGTCAATTGTGGTTGTGAAACCTGATCAGTGGGATCAGGTATGACAAGTTTATTATATTTACTGTTGGACTGAAAAGGATAAATGTGTTCATGGAAAAGTATATCTCTGGTGACAAGAGTCTTTTTATTTACCAGATCATATACCTTATAACCTTTCTGAGTACAAGGATATCTTATGAATATGCATGGATGTGACCTAGGACTGAATTTGTGTTTGAGTGAACTGAAATTAGAGGCATAACACAAAGATCCAAAGGTTCTAAGGGAAGAGAGATCAGGTGGCTTTCCATATAAGATTTCATATGGTGATTTCCAGCTTAGAATGGAAGAAGGCAGTCTGTTTATGATATATGTAGCTGTTAGAACTGAATCTCCCCAAAAATGAAATGGTAAATTTGATTGAAACATGAAAGATCTGGCCACTTCAATCAAATGTATGTTTTCTTTTCACAACACCATTTTGTTGAGGAGTGTATGGACAAGATTTTTTTATGGATAATTCCCAGAGAGGCAAACAAAGACTGACAATCTTAATTTGTGAATGCAACAAAACTTCAAAGAAACACTAATCTTGGTTTTGGAAAATATTTTCTGTGTATTGATTAACTTACTCAAAATGGTATACAATCTGTACATTTATAATGTTCTCAAATCAGCTAACAAACTAATCAACAAACTTATAACTAACTAAGGCTAACTGAATAACTAAAAACTAACTAACTGTTTTTTCTAATCTGGAAGCTTCTGATTCTAATGCTTCCTTGTGCTGCCTCCTTCTTGCTTCAACCATTTCTGTGATCAAGAGTTTCTAGAAGGTGCTAGAGGCTTCTAGATGGAGTCCTACTCTTCTGCTTGATCTGTTTGTGTGCAGCATGACATCAGAACTGTTGTAGCAGCACAGCAGCAGCACAACAACAACACACAGTTGCAGATCAATAGCATTAGTTATATTCCTTCAAATGGGCAACTTTAGATTACCTTTTAGGATTCTATAAAATTCCTCATCTACCTCATTTTTTTAAAAAAATTGAAACAGAATTTACAGTAATATTAAGTAGTATAAATTGTTCCATCAAACCTTTGGATTGGAATTAGTGCGGTTGATCAATCTGGTCAGGTATAGTTTCCATTTGCAAGTCTGCGATGTTTGGAATTTGTCTATATCGCATAGTTAGCTCCATCTTCATATTTTCCTGATTTTCAAACCATTTGTTATTCCTTCTCTTTCCATATTTGGCATAGAATAGAGATGGCCGCCGTGTTTGTCGACCACGGCCGCCGTCTGCTGCCCTTATCGAATCGCACGTGCTGCCGTCGATCTCCACGCGCCGCTGCATTGATCTCTATGCGTTGCCGCTCGTTCAATGCGCCGGTGTGTCTTGCCGATCCGATCTGCCGCCGGTTATTGTACCTGCTACTGATCTGTACCTTATTTTACACTATGTCTGCCTCCGGAAGTAATTCCGAAGAACAGGTCGTACTGATGTTGATTTTGAGGCTACTGCGCTTCAGAACATTAATAGCCATGAGGTAATTGTGATTTTAATGAAACAGTTGCAGTTGCAATCTGGCCCTAAGATACCTGTGCTTGTTGGTCATTTGTCGACTGACCCCTACATCATTGACTCTTCTGACGGACCTGGTTCGGTTATTGCGCCCACAATCCTGAAGGGTTAAGAGAACCACCTTGAATGATCTCCTACAAATACTGCTTTTACTGAAGTTGAATACTACTCTACCGCTACTACTACCGCTAATGAAGTTGAATACTGCTCTACCACCCGCTACTGTTACTGTTTTTGCCCAGCTGCTACTTTTTTTAAAATTTTTTTTAATGATTAACAATTTTATAATCTTCTTTGCAAGTTGGGCATTCTTGTCATCATGCTCCAACTTGAGGGGTGTTGAGGAAATAGAAACCCTTTAGTTGTAGGAAAGGTTATAGATGGTAGTTATCTTATAAAATTAGTTTCCTTATAGAACTAGTTATACATGGTAACTTCCTTATAGACTTATAATCTTATTCTTGTTAGATTTTAGTTTATTGTATCCCTATATATTGTAATTCTCATGATTGATGAGGTGTCATTTATTAATATCAACAAACCACTCCATTATATTTTATCAGAACTTATCTTTTTCCTTTTACTCAAAGGAAAGCTCTTTATGGTTCATAATTTCAAGCTTTTTCACTAACTCTATTCCCCATAAAAAGTTACCTAAAAATATAATTTGAATGTGTCATTCATTTTTTTCTATATACATGATAGCATCTCATCACGAATGAAACAGTGAATGAAAATTTAGGGGGGCGACTTTCTTTTTGTGAATAATAGTTGTAAATTCAAGTGGATATGCTGATGTTCTATGCTTATATTTTATGTTATAATGTGTTATTGGCTATCACCGCCAATGGAAAGGATTAATCAATCAATATCAGTAACATCAAGTGCAGCGCTAGAAATTGTAATCGATTTTTTACCAATTAAATATATTATTTTTCTCATTCTCTCTCTTCCACCAAATTTTAAGAAATCACTTAAGAAACCATCCTTTTTTACCTCCACAATGGTAAGAAATTACTTTTGACTATTCATTGACCCCACTTAATTTTCTCTATCCTACTCATTAAATTTACTATTAAAATTTAAATTAATTTAATTTGTTCACCCAAAATAAGTTGAATGTAAAATTTAATAATTCATTATAATTTTTATTAATAGAATTTCGTTTTATTAAAAAAAGTATAAAATAATTCACTTTTGTTTTTTGATTTTCGTGTTTTATTTTTCAAAAATAAAATTTAATTTCTATTTTCTTGTCAAAAAATTGTTAAATATTTTGTTATCTAAAATAAAGAATAAGACTTATTGATTTTATAAAAAAATATAACAAAGTGAATATTGGAGACAAATTTAGGAGATGAAAGATTGAGGTAGAAGCGTTGGAATTGAAAGTGGTGTGGTTAAATTGGGTGAATTGACTCTATTTATAGATTAAAAAAAGATAAGGGAGGACAAAAATAATTTTCTGAAATTTAATTTTTTTAAAAAAAAATTGCAATTTTTTAAATAGCCGTTGGGACACGTGTCCCATTTAAAAATAGCAATCATAAATAACCATTGAGATGAGACACGTGTCGCCATATAAGTGGGATATGTGTCGCCATATAAGTGGGACACGTGTTGCCATATAAGTGGGACACGTGTCCCACTCATTTTTGTTGGCCCGGAACCCAAAGTTATTTAACCGTTGGACACGTGGCCCAACCAGATGGTGCCACGTGTCAGCGGCTGTAAAACAAAAAAAAAGAAAATCTTGCATGCAGGACACGTGGCCCAATGCATGGGTGACACGTGTCCCACATGCTGAAAGAAAAATGGGCTGCTGGAAACGGCCCCTATGCCATGTGAGGCCTGACACATCCGATTTTTTAACCGGTTTCCTCCTTGGCAACCAAGGGCCGATTTCTTGTTAAGACATTGGCCTATAAATCATCACTATGGATGCTTTTGGTTTCTAGAGCTATTCTTTAAATTTAAGGGAAAAAAAAAGAAGAAGAACGTAATGAGGCTGCCAAAGAAATGAGGGGATTTTAAGAATAAATGTTATCTTGGTTGATTGCTAGCCTTTTTGGTTTGAATGATAATATAGCTCTAGGTGGAGCACAGTGAAGACTTCCTTGGTGCTATGAACACACTTTTAATAGCTTCATCTTGCACTGTTCAGGAAACATCATAGTTTACGTGAAGAATGACAATTTTTTAAGTAGGCAATTGCCATTCGTGGTAAGTTGAATATGTATAGCTTTGAACCAATTTAGGCACAGATTATATGCTGAGCGGTTGTTTCCCATTATAAAGGTCATATCCATTTGGACTTAACTTCATCACCATTAAGTACACTTTATCAAAATTATGTCAATTCGGCAGAATTGATCAATTCAACGAAAATAAGTCCATCCACCATTAAGATACGTTTAATGAATATTGTCAGTTTTTAGTGCAATTCATTTAAGTTCGTCCAGTCCAGTTCACTACAGTTCAGTTCAGTTCGATCAAGTCCAGTTCTACATAATTTAGTTTATTTAAGTTCAGCTCAATATATTTTAGTTTGGTCCAGTATAATGTAGCATGGTTCAATACAGTACATTACAGTTTGGTCCAGTTTCTTTCAGTTCAGTGCAGTGCGGTTCTGCAGAGTTCAGTTCATACGATTCAATCCATTCCAGATCAATTAAGTTCAACCCAATTCATGTTAGTTCAATGTAATTCATTCCAGTTCAGTACAGTGTAGTGCAGTTAATTTCGGATCAATCCAGTTCAGTACGGTAAGATTAATTTCAAATAAGTTCAGTTCAATAAATTACAATACAATTTTGTCTGTTCCGTTCATTACAACACAATAAAGTTCAGTTCAGTGCATCACAGTATAGTTTGATCCAATTCAGATTAGTCCAACATAGTTCATAAAAATTTAAAAATGTCAGTTGAATTCAGTACAATGTAGTAAAGTTCAATCCATTTTGATTCAAAGCAATACCGTGTAGAGAAGTTTATTTTAGTTAGTTAGATTCAATTCAGTTCAATCTAAAGTACATAGTAGAGTTCAGCCCATTTCAGTTTAGAACATTTTGGTACATTCCAGTCTAATTACGTTCATTCAAGTATAATGCATTACAGTTTAGTCCAATTCAGTGCAATGTAGTTTAGTTTGGTATATAGTTCAGCCTAGTCCAATTCAATTAAATTATTTTTCAATATAATTAGTTGATAATATTATTAGGGGGTAACTTGCAAACTTATATCCTACGTAGTACTAATTGAGAGGAGTTTATTTGTGTTAGTTAGTGATGTTATTATTAAGGTTAGTTTAGGTATTCTGTATGTTTTTATGTTTTAACCCTGGCCTTTATCAACAATGTTTTCTGTTTACTTGTTTACTGTTACTAGAGATCCGTATAGGTCGCATGAAAAGCCTTATTGCAACCCAAGTTTTGACATAGAGCGAAATGTGCAATACCGTAAAAGTTTAAACATGGCATCACTTTTATGGAAACTTCTTCGGATATAAGGCTGGACACAAAGTAAATCTTATTTTAATAGGCTCAGGAATGGTTTAAAATCAACAAATCCAAAGTAGTATTATTAATCAATCGATTGGTGTCGATTAATCGAACAACTCAAAATTAATCGACAAAACCAAATCAATTGGTAACGACATAATGAAAAGAAATCTGAAATTGATCAACTAAACCAATCGATTGGTTTAACAAAACCAGATCAATTGGTGACACCATAATCAAAAGAAATTGGAAATTGACCGACCAAACCAATCGATTTGGTTTAACAAAACCAAACCAAATCGGTAACAACATAATTATTTAAAAAAAAAAACGAAATTCATCAACTAAACCAACCGGTTGGTTTCAACATAAACCAATCGGTTCTTCCTTGCCGCCGGTGCACTTCAAAGCGGCCCACGAGGTCCATATCCATAGGTTCCGCCACCGTAAGGGTTTGGAGTCGCCGCCGTCGACGGCCCGGCAGCAAAAGGACCACCATAACCCCCGTAGAAAAACGGAGGATTGCCGCCGGCGGTCTCTGCCATGATCTTCCCGGCCTGATCCGCCACGCGCCGCTTCAGCTCCTCCATCGTGTCCTTCAGCTGCTCCAGCTGCGCCTCCCCGAGAGGGTGGGGATACTCATCCCGCCACCAGCAGCGGCTGTTCTGCTCCTCTGCGGCGCGGCGCATCGCATCCAGCGCCTCTCCGCGCTTCTTCTCCATCTCTATCTGGCTCTCAATCTGCGTAAGCTGCGCATTCAGCTCCCTCACCACGCCGGAATTGGGAGCGGGGCCGCCGCCTCCACTGCCGCCATTTCGGAATCTGTTCGCCACCTGCTCCACGTCGGGGCTCCCGTAGGAAAACACTTTCCCCGCCGGCGAGAAGACGACTAGAGCCACATCCACGCCGCAGAGCGTGCTCAGCTCGTGGGCCTTTTTGAAAAGCCCGGCGCGCCGCTTGGAAAATGTAACGTGGAGGTGATTTGAGTTTTCGATTTTAGCTATTTTGATCTTCCTCCTGCCCAAGCTTGGTCGCTTCGCCATAGCCGCCGGGATAAAGTTACAGGGAAGAAGAAGAAGAAGTGGCTGGTTTTGTGTGAGAGAATGGCTGAAGAAGGGGGCTATATATAGGCTCTGAGTTTTGGTTAAAGCGCGGGAATGTCGGTTTGCTCATTCAAAATCAAAAGGACAAAAAACAAAAAAGTTAATGGGGGAACAATGTATCTATTTATTAGAAATGATTTTGTAGTTTTCAAAATTCTGCTCTCTTTTTTTTCTTTCGAAATGCTATAGTTTTGATCGAGTGAAGGAATATGCAGTACTGATTCAGCATTATGCAGTAAAGATTTCAAGGCTCCAATATTAAAGATAATGGGTACCCTTATTAACTACAGTTTTACAAAATTTGAGCATTGGATCGGGGGGAAATGGGGAGTAAACTTTGTAACAAAAATATTAGACGGCGTAATATATTTTAACTTTTTAAATTGCATATTGAGTTAATCTAGTCTCGCGAGCGGTATGTTCGAGAAAAAAATAAAATAGTGCTAGCTGTGGTCGATAATCATAATTATTATTGAAGGATTGACCGGTCTTAATGTTCATACACTTATTAATTCTTGTGCTAATCTATTCAGATTGGTCATTTGTGTGTTCAGACCGGGGGAATCATGAATATAAAGGTGAACGAATTGAATGAGATGCATGTAAAATGGAGTGAAAGGATTATAAGTACAGAGTCAAAATTAAAAGATAGCTAGTAAGGTATTTATTATTTAGAATTATAAATTCTATTTAAAGAAAAATAAAATTATATTAATTATATTAATTTTGAATAAATACGTATAGTCATGCATATGGTTCACTTATGTCGTCTTTATATTCATAATTATATTATAAGATACAATAGTTAATTTAAGCTATTTATTTATTTGAGAAGTTATAGTTATATAATAAAATGTGAAGTATTATTTTATTTTTAAAAATAAAGTAGTAATAATAAACGCTAATCTGGCATTATGAAATAAAGATTTCAAAACTCCAAAATCATAGACAATAATACCTCAACTAGCAAGTTCGATTGTAGTCTTGCAACTCTTATTATTTTTCTTCTTCTTACAAAATTTAAACATTGAATCTTTTGTGAGAAACATTTATAAAATAATTTTTAATTATTCCATGCACTAAATAGTAGTTTTAATGAAATACCTCAGTTTATAAATTGAATCAAATAAAAAATGCTATCTGCTTTCCATTATTAATATAATTTCCATGTAACTGTGTTACTCGTGTGTAACACTTTATTTATAAAAACAATTAAATAACTCGATTGAGTGTCCTATAAATAAATATTTAATGAAATTTGACATTATCGTGCTAATATGATCATATTTCAACTATTGGGATAATATTGTATAACAATAAGATTGTGTTATTTTTAGTTTAATTTCACTTAATTCAATTTTATTAATTTAATTCAATTAGTTTAAATCAGTCTCGTTCAACAATTTTAATTTGATTAAATCTAATCTAGTTGAGTCCTATTATTAATATTTTTATTACAATTATTTCTAATTTTATCCATTTTAATTTAACTCAATTCATTTCATTACTTATTTCAGTGCAATTAAGTTATATTCGGTTTAAATTAAACAAACAGAATCGAGACCAATTAGTTCTTATGTGACCCTTTATTAGTTTATTGGGCAAAATACAGATATGACTGTATGTTGTGATCATAAGTGTCAATATGAGGAAGAAAACTGTGACTTAGATCAGGTTTTTCATAAGAAGAACAAGACAAAGCATATTCTAAAAGCGCGATGCTTTGGGTTTGTTGTTTTTGGGATTGGTGGATGGGTTTAGAGATGGTGCTATGCTATTATAAAGAGGTAAACTTGGCATAGATAATGAGGGTATAAACGTCCTTCCACTTATTATGTTTTTCTATTTTTTAAACAGAGGGTATAATGTCATTTCATGTTTTCCGACCAAATTCAGGCCTCCAGGGTTATATTAGCACTTTCAAGCAAATATTAGGGTTATAATAACACTTTTTAACTTCACGGGTCATATTAGCACTTTAAACCAAAATATAGGGTTATATGGGCACTTTACCCTAGTTTATTTTTTACAAGCTATAAGGGAATGTTCTCTAGAACTTATCTCCATTTAAAGACAATACCAAAAGTAAAATAAAAATACAAGACAATATCTACCGTATTGACATTTCTTGGCAAATTTTAAAATTTTATTTTAACTACAATTCACGTTAGTTCGGTTTAATTGAAATTATTTTATTAAATTTAAATAAATTTTATAATTACTATTTTTTTAATACGCTCATTTTTAGTTCATTTTAAATTAACCAAAAAATATACAATTTCAATATGTAGTAGAAATATATATTACTAATGGCAAATTAAATAATAAAATTTATAATTCATATGCCATTAAAATATAAAAAATATGTGTGGGGAAAATACTCAAAACTTTTATACTCTTTATTATACATCGAAATATGGAGAGTGATTTAAATTATATTCGAACCAATTTTCATCCATATCTTTGGAATTACAAATATATCCACCACTAAAATTAGTGGTGGATCATGAACTCTATCATTTTTTGAAATGCATGCATGTTAGAGTTGTATATCTACCATAAATTTCAGTCATTAATAAGCCGTAAAATATTGATAAACCAAAACCAAAACCAAAATCAAAACCATTCCATCAGCAGTAATTTTTTCTGCCAAAAATTTAAATTTTAATAGTTAAAGTTTTGGATAGTTTTAAAGGATCAAATCTAATTTTAATTTTAATAATGGCATCGAGTTGGATGGGAAAAATAATTATTCATCATTACGACATAACTGGCATGACTATTAAAATAATATTGTAGATTTTTTTTTAAAAAAAACTGGTGCAATTAATATACTAATATTTTGAACTAATGAGGAACTTCATATCTTTCGAGGGTGAAGATAAATGATGAAATTTATGTACTAATAAATTATGAGGAACTATATATCTTTTTTATTAATGATTAAAAATATAAGAATGAACCGCACAAACTAAAATGGAATTGGACTGCCAACATTTGCGCGAAACAAAAGAATAGAAAGAACGAAAACAAAATCCGTCCCCAGGGCAGCGATCAGGGGCGAGTGCCCCATCCCCGGAGAATGCTCGGAATCCTTAAACCCTCCGAGCAATTCAACGTCGGACCGGAATTCTTAATGCCTAGGAACGTTTCAAAGCCGCTGGTCCGCCTTTTGCATCACCAGCTAGAGGCCGGGTTGTTTCGGCTATCAAGGACACACAGCCGATGAAAAGTACGAGGAAAATCAAAGCGGCGGAGATTGGTTTAGACATGATTATGAACAAAGAAGATGAAGGAGCTGATTGATTATAAACTGATGGTTTTGGCTTGTATCAACTAAATATCTTTTATTACTGTTTGTGGAGATTTTAAATTTTATCATATTCATGATGATAGCGTATGGTAATTAATTGTTGGCGGTCAATTATTAATTTGGTCGGTTTGACCACTTGTTTATATCAGATATTTCTGCTACTTGTTTGACTATGAATATACGAGAGTGTCTTGATGAATTGATTGTTAATTATTTAGGCAAAGTCTTAGGAAATACGGCATTGTTATAAATTTATAGGGGCATTTACTTTAAATGTTGTAATTTTTTTATAAAATTTAAATATTGCATTTTATAAGTTAAAACAAGTAATAATATGTATTTGAAGATGAAAAAAAATGTATGATATAAAAAAATATTTTTAAAATTTTTAAATTTTGTATGTAATTTAACAAGTGCATTATATAAGGTAAGAAATAACACCTGTCGGGAGATTTACTCAATTATTTATTTAGGAAAAATTGAACACGTGTTCGATAATATTTTACCCTAACCTATTTGTTATTATCTTCAGAGTTTTAAACTTTACCACTTATATTTATCTATGTGATAATCGAGTATGGTAATGAAAACTGACACAAGCAGCTGAAGAAAAATGAAGAAGAAGCAGAGATGAAGAGAGTTTTTATTTTCAATTATATGGTTCCAAAAGCATGATCCAAAAATGAGCTGCCTTCTGTGTGGTTTATACTAAACCAACAACAAAAAAATGCTCAACCAATCGCTACAGTCCACGGGGGCAAGTCAGTAACAAACAAATGGAAGATAAATGAAACGACAACTAATCCTGCGTTTAACTAAGTTTTGAAGTCTGGCGCCAGCATTTGAAAACTAGTTGTCACCCGCCAAAAACTCCAAACTGATCTTCATGCTTACACCAATGGCTTCTTCACCCCCTCCTCAAGCTCAGCTGGGGAAGCCCGAAAGCTGAGATTGAACAGATTAGCAAAGAAAGAAGCAGCAGGAAGAGATTTGGTGAAGATATCCGCCAGCTGGAAACGAGGGGAAACAAAGGATGGCAGCAAGAACCCCTCCGAATAATAATCTCTCACCAGATGACAATCTATTTCAAGATGTTTAGTCCTCTCATGGAAGACGGGATTAGCGGTGAGATGCAGAGCTGCTTGATTATCACAAAAAAAGAGGAATGAGAAAAGAGATATGAAGGTGGAGATCCCTGATCAAGTAACTGATCCATTTGAGCTCACAAGCAGTCATGGAAAGACTCCTATATTCTGCTTCAGCTGAGGACTTAGAAACTGTAGACTGTTTCTTAGATTTCCAAGAAATCAAGGCTGATCCCAAAAAAACTGCATAACCTGTGACTGATCTCCTGGAAACCTTGCAAGAAGCCCAGTCTGCATCACAGTATGAAGGAAGCTGAAGATCATTCTGAGAAGGATAAAACAGGCCAAATGGAAGATGATGATGCAGATACTTCACAATGTGGAGAGCACCAGAGAGATGATGATGAGTTGGTGCTTGAACAAACTGGCTGAGTTGATGGACTGCAAAGGTAACATCAGGTCTAGTATAATTGAGGTAAAGGAGCCTCCCAATAAGTCTTCTAAAAGGACTTGGATCAGGAAGCAATGGTGAAGATTCATCATGCACAAGCCAAGAAGGAGGAAGAGGAGTTGCAGTAGACTTGCAGTGTAATAATCCACAGTATGAAACAATATCAGTAATGTACTTGGTTTGCAGGAGATGAAGACCAGAATCTGTTCTGTGAAGTTCCAAGCCAAGAAAATAGTTAGCTTCACCTAGATCCTTAATAGTAAACTTCTGATGCAAAGATTGTTTAACAGCTGCAATGGCATCAAGTGAAGTTCCCATAACCAAAACATCATCAACATACACCACTAGGGCCAGCATGTACTGGGAAGTGAACTTCAAGAACAAACAATGATCATGGTGAGATTGATAAAAACCAAGGCTGAGTAGATGCTGTGTAAAATCCTTATTCCACTGTCTGGAAGCTTGCTTGAGTCCATACAAGCTTTTTGTGAGCTTACAAACTAACTGAGTATCAGGAACTGAATAACCATCAGGCAATTTCATATAAACCTCTTCATCAAGGTGCCCATGCAGGAATGCATTGTTAATGTCAAGCTGATGCATATGCCAGCCTGATGCAGCTGCAATAGCAAGAAGTAATCTGATGGTGACAGCTTTAGCAACTGGGGAAAACACTTCATAAAAGTCTATTCCCTCTATCTGATTAAAACCTTTGGCAACCAATCTAGCCTTATGCTTTGCGAGAGAACCATCTGCATTATACTTAGTTTTGTACACCCATTTTGATCCTATGGCCTTCTTTCCTGGTGGCAGTTTAACCAAGTCCCAAGTATGATTCTGTTCGAGGGCTGCCAACTCCTCATTCATGGCCTGAGTCCACTCAGTGAAATGCTTTGCCTGGTGATAATTAGATGGTTCAGGAACCTGTGAAGAAGAAGCCACACATGCAGGGATAATGGACTGAGGCTCAGAAGATAATAGGACAGAAGATGAAACAAAATCTTTTGTCCATACAGGTGCCTTGATGACCCTAGTACTATGCCTTAAAGAAGTATCAGCAGGTGGTGAAGGTGTGACTGGAGGAGGTTCATGTGATTGAGGAACAGGAAGAGATGAGTGATGATCATGTGTGAGAGGTTATGAAAAAGGAAGTGGAAAAGGAAACAAATTAGGATTGGAGTATGGAAAAATAGTTTCATGAAACAAGACATCCCTTGAAATGATCACTCTTTGATTTTGAAGATCAAAGAGCCTGTATGCTTTCTGGCCTAAGGGGTATCCAATGAAGACACAAGGGAATGCTCTCTCAGATAACTTGTCTTTGTGTGGTGTGGTGTTAGTGGCATAAACCAAACACCCAAAGACTCTGAGTGATTGGAAATCTGGGATTTTGTTAAACAAGAGCTCATAGGGAGAATGCCATGAAAGGACTGGAGTAGGTAATCTATTGATGAGATAAGTTGCTGTTAAAATGGCCTCCCCCCAGAAATCCTTTGGAAGATGAGATTGGAAAAGCAAAGCTCTAGCAACTTGGAGAATGTGCTGGTGTTTCCTTTCCACTACCCCATTTTGTTGGGGAGTGTAAGGACAAGATTTTTTATGAAGGATACCTAGATCAGAAAACAGCATATCACAGTCTTGGTTGACAAATTCACTTCCATTGTCTGATCTGAAAGACTGCACAGTGGTATGGAAATGATTTTTCACCATATTGAAAAAGGTTCTGAGCAGGGAAGGGATTTGATCCTTTGATTTAACTAGATAAGTCCAAGTACTTCTAGAAAAATCATCCACAATGGTCAAAAAATACTTACAGCCAGAAGTTGAGGGTATTTTGTAAGGCCCCCACAGATCAACATGAATGAGTTCAAACAATTTTGTTGTAAAAGATGAGCTAGAATGGAAAGGTAATCTGTGTTGTTTAGCAGCAGCACAAATAGTGCAGAAAGTATCTATTTCAGCAGGAAATTTGATTACATTGAGATGTTTCATGACATCATTAGAAGGATGCCCTAGCCTACAATGCCAAGAATGCAAAAGAATATCAATGTTCTGCCTAACAGTATTCACTACACTATCTGTAGAGACTTCATTCTGGAAACTTGACTGAATTCTTTTCTTGATCTCATCTGGTTTGAAAGAATGCTGATCTAAGATGTATAATCCATTCACTTCTCTCACTGCTGCAAGAACCTTCCTAGTCTTGTGGTCCTGCAGCAAGCAGAGATTGGATGTAAAACTGAAATAGATTGGCATAGTTTTGGAGAGCTTACTTACTGACAGAAGATTGTATTTGAAATCAGGAACTAGGAGACAGTTTTGTAAGATGACTGGGGGAGTAAGAATTACTTCTCCTATGGCTTGAACAAGTTTTGTTGTGTGATCAGGCATGTAAACAGGTGTAGGTGTATTGACTGAAGAAAAGGAATTAAAAACTGACATATCACTGCACATGTGACTTGAAGCTCCACTGTCCACAATCCAACTATTATTTGACAATGCAAAAACACTGAGTGAAAGATTAGTGATCACACTACCTGAGTAATCATGATAGTGACTATAATCAATTGGTCCTCCATAGTCTTTTATCACCTCTCTTTCCTTCTGTTTCTTTTCAAACTGCATCTCAACCATCCTGGCAATCATTGCATGTAACTTTGCATCTGTGTTAGTAATTGGTGTATCCTCTTCTTCTGCTACTGCATGAGCAGCATGTCTGTGAAATCCTTGCTGATACTGCTGTCCTCTTGAAGCATTTGGTGAAGAATATTGTGGCCTCTGAGGTCCATGAGTAAGGTACTGCTGCCTTGCAGCTTGTTGTTGATGAGGTGGTTGTGGTCTTATTCCAATATCCCCTCTATTTCCTTCCCACCAGTCAGGGTAGCCCTTTATCTTGAAACAGATATCCTTGGTGTGCCCTAATTTCCCACAATGCTCACATTTTAAATCAGGCCTTCTCACAGTTTTCATCATCATTGCATCATTCTGCTGATCAGGCATTCCCTCTCTATATTGATATGGAACCTTGCTGTCTCTATACACTCTCACAGCCATGGCTGAGTTATGATGATTGTCTTGATAACCCTCATGAACAGCCTTCTTCCTTTCCACCTTTGCTATCATAGAACATGCCTTATTTACAGTTGGGGGCAGGATCCATAACTAGTATTTGATGACTAATAGCCCCATATTCATCATTCAGCCCCATCAAAAACTGACTCAATTTGTCCTCCTCTTCTTCAGCAACAAGACAATCATAATTAACACATCCTGCACTACACCTTCTTCTAGGTCTTAAACACCTAAATTCATCCCATAGGCTCTTAAGTTGAGTGTAATAAACAGACACTGATTCATTACCTTGCTTCAATTCAGCAATATCTCTCCTAAGCTTACGCAACAATGGACCATTACTCTCTCCAAAACTCTCCTTAATCTCATTCCACAGTGTAAACACATCTTCACAGAACATAAATCCTCTTGCTAGTTTAACAGTTATAGAATTCAGAATCCAAGAAAGTACAGTGGAATTCACCTTATCCCATTGATCATAAATTTCATCTTCAGGATCTGGAGGTCTGATCTCCCCTGTTAGATACTTCAGCTTCCCTTTAGATCTAATTGCTCGGACCATAGCCTTGCTCCATGTTATGTAGTTGTACTCATTCAGTGGTTCAGCAACTAACACCAAGCTATTATTCTCACCACTTTCAAGCTTATACGGATCATTCCTTTCTCTTTTCCTTCGCTGATTATGGCCAGATCCAGCAATGGACTGTGCCACAGAATTAACAGAATCATCATCTGAAGACATGGTTAATGGATCTCAGAATAAAGAGGATTTCAAGAGGAATTCAAATCAGTAATTCTCATTGTATGGGTCGATTGCTCTGATACCATGAAAACTGACACAAGCAGCTGAAGAAAAATGAAGAAGCAGCAGAGATGAAGAGAGTTTTTATTTTCAATTATATGGTTCCAAAAGCATGATCCAAAAATGAGCTGCCTTCTGTGTGGTTTATACTAAACCAACAACAAAAAAATGCTCAACCAATCGCTACAGTCCACGGGGGCAAGTCAGTAACAAACAAATGGAAGATAAATGAAACGACAACTAATCCTGCGTTTAACTAAGTTTTGAAGTCTGGCGCCAGCATTTGAAAACTGGTTGTCACCCGCCAAAAACTCCAAACTGATCTTCATGCTTACACCAATGGCTTCTTCAGGTAATTAGTTGTTGGCAGTCAATCGTCAAGTGTTGAATTAATTTGGCCGGTTTAATCGATTGTACGAATGAAATGTTTGTAGTTGATTGACTATGACTTGATTGCCGGTTTATTATCATCAGCCATTTTTTAAAAAATTATCATTATATTTGTTTGCATAATGACTATATGTAGTAATTAGTTGTTGGCAAATAATGGTTGGTTGTAGTTTGACCGGTTTGACTAGTTTTGAATTAAATATTTAGTTTGACCGGTTTGACTAGTTTTGAATTAAATATTTTTGTTAGTAGTTCACTTTAAAGTTGTATGATATTTCCATAAATATCAAGGTTTAAAGTGAAATTTATAATAAATTAACATAAAATTTTTGAATTGCATGAATCGGTTATAAAATTTATAGCTATTGCATAATAAATTTTTAATATTGCAATTTAGATATTTTATCTTTTATTATTCTAATTAAACATCGTCTTTCCATAAACCTATGTAAAGACGGTTTTTCCCAAGACTTTGCTTACACTGTAACTTGTTTATAAAAGTGTATTGTTTATTATTTATACAATGGTTTGATAAAATCAATTTTCGACAATAGGAAATTTCATAATATAATAATATTTAAGTATACATAAATTTATTTTATATTTTAATCTATTTATTCATAATGTATAAATTGATATATTTAAAAAATGGTTATAATAAATTATAATATTTATTGACATAATATAAAATTTAATTTATTATTTATCTTAATTAATAGTAGTAGTATTCTTAGAAATAAAATATATACCAAATAAATGAGATTAATGAAGCTTAAAACTAACTAAATTTCTGAATGACAGGGATACAATTATTTAATAATAAATTGGTAGTCAAGAAATTAACTGGGTAATTTGAAAAAATAATGAATTTATTTGAATAAGTGTTTAAAACAACACCACAACACAATCATGCCGTCGAGAGGCTATATATATATAGTATGTCCCAATAGGCCTATATGGGGACGCTTCCATTGATAGGACGCTTTTCAAAAGCGCCCCATAAACGAATCGTTATCACGAATCCCTATAGATCATTGATCGATGCAATAAGCGACCATGCAGTTAAGAAATATGGTTGTTTCTATGCATCATATTATATTATTTTGGGTTGCTTTTTTGTGATTTATAATTGTATATTGGGTCACTTTTTTGCATCTTAAAATTAACATATTGGGTCATTTTTTTGTGATTTATAATTATGTATTGGAATGCTTTTTTGTGATTTATAATTGTATATCGGGTCGGTTTTTTGTGTCCTATATTTAACATATTGAGTCCCTTTTTTGTGATCTATAATTATGTATTGCACTATAAAAAAAAAATCATTTGTGACACTCATTTGGACCAATAGTGACACTCAAAAGCGTCACTTATTAGTGACACTTTGAGGAAGATGAGCATGTTTAAAATAATGTAATTTTGGTGTCCTATTTTTCTTTCTTTTTCATTTACTATCTTGATCACACAAAGAGGGAAATATCAATTTTTTTCCAACCGTGGTATCAGAGCTTTGGTTGATTGGCATTAGTTTCTTGTGAGAGTCAAGATGGAGGCAATCATCACTCATGATGGAGAAATGTTCAAGCTCACGGCGGAGAACTATGCCAATTAAAAGCCCATGGTGGAGGATCATCTTTGTTGCAAGGATTGTATGAACCAATTATGGAGGAGACCAAGTCAGCGAAGAAGAACGATAAAGAGTGGGAGCTTCTGAATAGGAAGGTGGTCGCCATGATTTGTAAGTACATTAATCGTAGCTTATTTGAGCATGTTTCTACTTACACCAATGCCTATGAGCTATGGACTAAACTTGAGTTCATGATTCAAAAGAAGACACCACGTAACAAAGCCCACTTGGTGAGGCTTGTGAACTAATTGGGAAAGATTGAGATAAAAATTGACGACGAGTTGCAAGCCTTGTTGCTCCTAAGTTCACTACCTGAAAGTTGAGACATACTGGTGGTCATGCTTAGCAACTCGGCTCCAGAAGGAAAACTTACCATGGATGGCGTCACCGATAACCTAATCAATTAAGAAGCACAGAGAAAATAACGTGGCACAACCACCTACTCGGAGGTCAACGTGATTGAGAACCGAAGTAGACATGAGTCGCGTGGAAGATATAGAAGTGGCAGACCTGTCAAATAACGAGGACGGTCAAAGTCTCATTCTCGAGTTACTTGATACTATTGTGGTAATGTGGTGAATAAGAAACTTGAATGTTGCAATCTCAAGAGAGACCAGAAGAATATTACTGTTAAGCGGGACCAAATTGACCCAAAGAAGAAGGAAGATGAGAGCACTACTACTGTGGCATATGTTGGGCGCGGTGAAGTCTTTGTCATTGATAACTATGTCAATCTCACCAATGTTGATAACCTTTGGATCAGTGATTATGGTGCCTCATTCCATGTTACCCCACATGAAGGGCTCTTCTCGTCCTATCAGCGTGGAGACTTTGGTGTTATGAAGATGGGAAATCAAGTCACAAGTAAGATCGTTGGCTTAGGAGACATAATATTGAAGACAAACATTGGATGCAAGCTCATGTTGAAGGATGTACGACATGTTCCAGAAATGCAGCTCAACCTTATCTTGGTGGGGAAGCTTGATGGCGCCAGAATGACTAGCCACTTTGGCGATGGAAAATGAAGATTACTAGTGGCAACATGGTCGTTGGTTGTGGAAGAAAAGATGGGTCCTTATATGTCATGCAAGGACAAGTCTGCAAGGGAGAGGTTAATACTGCTTACGAGAACTCAAGTATGGAGCTATCGCTCAAGAGGCTCGGCCATATGAGCGAGAAGGGATTACAAATCCTCGCCTGGAAAAACATCCTCCCAGACATAAAAGGTATAACACTTGACCGTTGCACTGATTGTTTAGCTGGAAAACAATATAGAGTTTCATTTGTTAGACCAGCACACCCACGTAGAAGAGAGCATATTCTTAACTCAGTCCACACTGATGTATGCTCTATGACTGAAAGATCTCTTGGTGGTGCATTGTAATTTGTAACTTTCATTGATGGCCATTCAAGAAAGGTATGGGTGTTTTTGTTGAAAACAAAAAACCAGGTGCTTGATGCATTCAAGGAGTTCCATGCAAGGGTGGAGTGTGAGACAGACAAGAAGCTAAAATATGTTAGAGTAGATAATGGTGGAGAATGTCGCGGCTCATTTGAAGAATACTGCAAGTCCTATGGCATCCAACTTTAGAAGATGCCACCAAAAACACCTCAATTAAATGGAGTTTCCAAGAGAATTAATCGCACCATTGAAGAACGAGTTTAGTGCATGTTGTCCCATGCCAACTTCCCTAAAGGATTCTGGGGAGAACCTGTGAAGACCGATGTTGACATCATCAACATGCCCTCTTCAGTATCCTTGGATGGAGCCATACCAGAGGAATTTGGTCAAAGAAAAAGGTAAAATATGACCATCTGAAGGTGTTTGGATGTTAAACGTTTGTTCACATGCTTAAAGATGAATGGGCCAAGTTAGATTAAAAAAATAAATGAGTGCATCTATCTTGGATCACCTAAAGATGAGTTCATGTATCGGTTATGGGATCCAATCCAGATGAAGATTGTTAGAAGCTGAGATGTTGTCTTCCACGAGGCCCAGACTCCTAGTGATTGCAACAGGTCACAAGAAGCCTAGTCTAGGCGGACTAAGGGGCATTATGATCATATGCCATCTCCGGTGGTACAAGATGATACGATATTTGAGGGAAATCATGATGAAGTTGAGATTGATGATGAGTAGGCCACAACAGAACAACCTTAGAAAGGTAGTGAAGCAATGGAGGAAATAGATGATCCAGTATAACCTGAGCCTCGGGGATCCACTGGAGAGAGATTGCCTTCATCCAGATACCCTCAAGATGAGTACATGACACTCAGCGATGAGAGGGATCAACATTATGCAAAATCCATAGCAAGTGATCACAAAAATGGTTGGAAAAGGGCTATGCAAGAGGAGATACAGTCCTTACATGAGAACCATACATATGATCTTGTGGAGCTACCAAAAAAGAAATGAGCTCTAAAGTGCAAATGGGTGTACAAGCTCAAGACTGAGGAAAGCAATCCCAAACCAAGGCATAAGGCTCGGATCGTTGTTAAGGGATTCAATCAGAAGAAAGGTATAGACTTTGATGAGATATTCTCACCCATGGTGAAGATATCATCAATCTGAGTTGTTCCGGGTCTCGCTGCTAGTATAGATTTAGAGGTTGAACAACTCGATGTTAAGATGACTTTCTTACATAGAGACCTTGAGGAAGAAATTACATGGGGCAGCCCGAGGGATTCAACATCCGGGAAATGAGCATTTGGTGTGCCACCTAAAAAGAAGCATCTATGGTTTGAAGCAAGGACCACGCCAATGGTACAAGAAATTTGAATCCTTCACGAATCATCATTGATTCAAGAAGACACATACTTGTCTTTGTGTCTTTGTGAAGAGGTATAATAGAGGTGACTTTCTCCTACTCATGCTTTATGTTGATGATATGTTGATTGTTGGGCAGGATAAAGGTAAAATTGTTGCTATTAAGAAAGCATTGAGTAATTATTTTGCTGTGAAAGACTTGGAACTAGCCAGACAGATTCTTGGAATGAGGATCACTCGAGATCGATCTGAAAGGCTACTTTGGCTATTCCAAGAGAGATACATTGAGAAGATCCTTCAGAGATTCAATATGGACAAGGCCAAACCTGTTCGTGTACCTCTTGGCGGGCACTTCAAGTTCGATTAGAAACAAAGCCTAAAAGGTGATGAAGAGATGAGAGGTGTTCCATATTTGTCTGTTGTTGGAAGTCTCATGTACATCGTAATATGTACACGACCAGATATTGCACATGTGATTGGTTTGGTGAGTAGGCACTTGTCAAAGCCTAGGAAGAAACATTGGGCAGTTGTGAAAATGATACTTTGATATCTCAGAGGAACAACAAATGGTGTTTGTTCTTTGGAAAACAAGAACATGTGTTGGAGGGATACATGATGCAGACATGGCTGGAGACTTAGAGTCTAGAAAATTAACATCGGGATATCTAACTACCTTTGCAAGGGGAGCTTTGTCTTGGCAGTCAAACTCAAAAAGTGCATGGCTCTTTCCACAAAGGAAGCATAGTACATTGCCGCCACCGAAGCTTGTAAGGAGATGTTATGGATGAAGAACTTCTTGCTGGAACTGGGGTCAAAGCAAGAGAAGTATGTCCTCTTTTGTGACAACCAGAGTGTCATCCACTTAGCCAAGAACTCAGCCTACCATTCACGAACAAAACATATTGATGTTCATTATCATTGGAGCCGGGATTTATTGGAGGAAAAGCGGCTACAACTTGAAAAGGTGCACACCGATGATAATTGGTCAGATAGGATGACTAAGACATTACCAAGTAAGAAGTTTGATGATTGTTGCAAAGGTGCCGGTGTGGTGACCCTTCTAATTAGGTCGGAAGGGGGAGATTTTTTGGGTTTCCCCCCTAATTCTAGAACTCTTTATTGATGGAAGAGGAGATATGTTTCTAGGAAGATGGGGGAAGAATCTAGACTACCTCCTAGAAAGCTCCAAACATTAACTATGGTTCTTGGAGAAATGGAAGAGAATTTTAGAGCTTGCTTGGTTCACCTATAAATAGAGGTGTTGGAAAAGAGTTCATCATTCATTCACATTCACTCCAATCCATAGCCACTTTCATCCTTCTAGTGAGAGATCCACTCTTTGAGTGAGGAGTTAGAGAGAAGTCTTCATCATCTCTAGTTAGTGAGAGTTGTACCATTGTGTGAGTAGCCTTGTAACCCATCCCACTTGAGTGAGATATTTGTAACCCTAATATAACCTCATATAGTGGAAGATTTGGACTATGTAGTCCCACGGTTTTTCCCGATTTGAGTTTTCCGCATTACCAAATTTTGGTGCTCTATTTTCTTTTCTTTTTCATTTACCATCTTGATCACACAAAAAGTGAAATATCAAATTTTCCAACAAAATTAATCGACAAAACCAAATCAATTGGTAAAAACATAATGAAAAGAAATTTGTAATTGATCAACTAAGCCAATCGACTGGTTTAATAAAACCAGATCAATTGATGACACCATAATTAAAAGAAATTGGAAATTGACCGACTAAACCAATCGAATGGTTACAAAACCAAATCAAATTGGTAACAACATAATTAATTAAAAGAAATCCTAAATTCATCAACTAAACCAACTGATTGGTTTCAACATAAACCAATCGGTTCATCCCCTTCATCTTCCTTGCCGCCGGTGCACTTCATGCACTTCAAAGCGGCCCACGAGGTCCATACCCATAGCTTCCGCCACCATAAGGTTTTGGAGTTGCCGCCGTCGATGGTCCAACAGCAAAAGGGCCACCATTGTTGCCACCATACGACAGAGGAAAAAGGAGGCAAGAAAATTAAATAGGGTTTTAACTTAGTCAATATGTATTTATACATCTTTACCCTTCTTCTTATGATGGAGATGCCAAGACGGCTACCACCATAAATGAAGACATTCCACGACTTGATCAAACATTTAAAGGATATGTTCGAGATCCTCTAAGTGACATGGCAGGACCTATGACTAGGTCAAGAACTAAGCTTAGTGACGCTGCTTTAAATACTTTGATTGATTGCCTTTATGATGAAGAATTGAAGAAGGAGTCACCATCGACATCTTAGATTCATTATTCAAGATTGTCGACGAACTGAAGACATCATGAAGAACACTTACTCTTTTTTCCCCTGGGTTTTTAATGATGTAGTGTGATCACTGTAAAATATTGTAAACTTATTTCATTTTGGGTTTATTGGACTGATAGTTCGGCCATGTGGGCTTTGAAGAGCTGAATTTCGAAAATACAGTCTATTAAGGTCTAGTATATTCAGTTTTATTCTGATTAGAATTAGCTTTGGTAAGATTAAATAAGGTAATATTCTTCAAGGTTACTTCTTGAATAATTCAACCTGATTACCGTAGATTGCCATTTATTTTAGGTATTTTAGTTAGATATGATTTTAGCTTCTTAAAGCTGCCATAAGTCGATTCAGTTTCCATTTGTGATTAGGGTTTAAGGCAAGATTGTAACCCTATAAAAAGGGAGGCCTTATGGACGAAAATAACAATCTTTCATCAATCAAATATACAACCTTTTGAGTTCATACTCTTTGCTTGCGAGCTATTCCATTGTTGCTTAACCCCGAGGGCTAGTTAAGTACCAATAAACCTTGTAATCTGATCCTGAGGGCTAGTTAGAGAGCAAGTAAAAGTTAGGCGTATCCCGAGGGCTAGACTCCTGAATTTCGTGCGAGATAGTGCGGGTTTGCAGATCCCTTCACTAGATCAAAGATATTAATTCCGCAAATCGTGAGTCTTCGCAAGGAGATTCATATCATCTTAACTTATCAATAATTTAAATGGGCTTAAATTTGTTTTAAAAAAAATGCAAGGTACCAGAAAAGACATTTTGAATGGTAGAGGCAAACAAAAATTATTCAGTCATTTCACTACTGCAGGCACCCCCCTATAGCACCGGTTGTTCATGCCTCCTGTCGATCGGTGTCTAAGTAGGGTGGTGCTTAAACATAGTTACTATGACACCGGTTATAAAAATCGGTGCAGAAAGTTCGATATTACAGCACCAATATTTGAGATGCCGGTGCTGAATGCTGAGTCCTCGTTAGTGTTCACATGTTCTTACATAGCACCTGTTACGAACATAAACTGGTGCCTAAAACCTGACAGGTTACAAAAATCAGCACCGGGTTGTTTTTTATTTTCCGGTGTTGTTGCTTTGGAGATGGATGTCTAAGCATCGGTCGTATTATTAGTAAAAACGGTGCTTTTTTTTAAAAAAATTGCAATATCCTTTTTAAATTATTCCCGGCCCTCCTGGAATTGAAACCCGGGGAAAATTAAATTGATTGTAAGCAAGAACATTTGAAATTGTAAGAATCTTAAGCGGAAAAAAAGTAATCCATCAACATGATATAACTTAAGACAAAAGGTGAAACTGTGCCCCAATAAAATACACGCTGAAAATACACAAGGTTCACCGAAGTCTTGGTTTGTTAGAAAGGCATGTTCACCCAAACTTCACACCTTGTGTCTGTGACGTTTATCTCCTTGCCATTGTACGCTCCTCTTGCCAGGGGAAATATCTATTGTGCACAAAATAACTACGATTTTTTGAAGAAAATAATTTAAAATGTTGAAATGATGCAACATTTAAGCACCAAAAAAATATGGTGTGTATAACTATGTTTTAACCATGTATTTAACATTACCACTAATTTAATGTTAAATACACAATGTTAAATAGTTAATGATAAACACGTCGTGTCTACTTGGTGCTTATACACTACAAAATCTCCACATTTGAAATTGTGTTCTACAAATGTTATAGCATCGTTTTATAACGGAAGCAACATTACTTAGTTAGAGGGAACTACATGAATTGAAAGCAACCAAATCAATGTCCTTTAACTAATTATTCTTCCGTTAAGCTTGTTCACAATAACAATTAGCATAGAAAATCATTTAAAATGTATAAATGAAGTCGTTTTACAGCACCAATGAAACATGACATGTATAAACAAACCATGTGAAAATTGTCATGTTCACTTGGCGCTAATAGACTACAACATCTCCGCAGTTTAAAAATCAAATTCAAATCATCAAAACAAGCAAAAAGACATGTAAACCGGTGCTAATGCTACTTCCATTAATTTTTTGCACAACATGATTTGGCATTGAAAACCATTTAAAATGTGGAAATGAAGCAGTTTTACAGCACCAAGGAAACATGGCATGTATAAACAAACCATGTCAAGCACGCCATGTTTCCCTGGCGCTGATAGACTGTAACATCTCCATATTTTAAACAACTTGAAAAAGATTTTAAATGTCAAAATGTTGCATCATTTAAGTACCAAGAAAATTGGTGTGTATACCTATTGTTGAAACAGATAAACACACCAAGTTCCTCTGTGCTCATACACTACAAATTCTCCGCAATTTAAATTTTGGAGTTGTACAAATGTTACACCACTTTTCGTAATGGAAGAAGCATTACATAGTTAGAGGACAATACATGAATCAAAAGCAACCAATGCAATGCCCTAATGCCTATTCATTTAGAATGTCGAAATGAAGCAGTTTTACAGGACCAAGGGAACATGGAGTGTATAAACAAACCATGCCAAACACTCCACGTTTCCTTGGCACTGGTAGACTACAAATTCTTAACAGTTTAAACATCAATTAGAAATCATCAAAACATGGAAAAAGACCTGTAAACCTTAATCTAGTTCGTCATTCATTCCAAACATTATAGTTGTTCGGCGCATTTAAAACTAAAACATAAACAAATAAACATCTCACAATAAACTATTTCACATTAATTACAGAAAAAACCGTCAACATTGTACATAGTTAAATAGAAAACTATAGTTTATATCACAAGGTACAAATTCTACGGTTTATAGAACAGTTTATATCACAGTGTACAAAAACCTTAAACATGATACGAATTGTAATTATAACAAGCCCCTAAACATGACACGATCATCTATATCAGAGGGAACAATAATTATTTCAAGCAAAAAAACCTAAACATCAAACCATATATAAGGAACTATATATATAGGTAATACACTTTCAATTTAATCCCAAAATGCATAAAATCTCGCACAGCCAAAAAAAGTGCCGAAATGGAAAAAATGACCAACAAAAAAAAATCCAACACACCCAAAGAACACAATAAAAAATCCAACACTCCAAAAAATCCAACACGATTGAAAATCCAACACAACCAACAAAACTGGAAAAAAAGAACTAACAGGAAAACAAATTCCTAAAAACATGAATGGAGAGGTGGTGTTAGGCGGTGGATATGGAGAGGTGGGAAGAGGGAGAAGGCGGTTATGAAGGGAGGAGGGCGAGGTGGCGCAATATGGTTGGATGTTTAGGAGGCGGCGGCGGTAGTGGAGGAGATGTGGTGGAGTTGGAGGATGAGAGGAGAATGAGGGAGTGAGTAGCTTTAGGGTTTCAAGTTTGCTTTTTATAGACAAATTTTGAAGGGTTCAGATTAAAGCAACATATAGAAATCAAGGGTTCTGATTAAACCTAGATGAGATCTTCATTAATTATGTTGACCGGTGCTATGTGTTCCCAAACCGGTGATATGTTTTTGTTAAAGCAGCTGCTTGATGCAGCGTGGGTATTATTTTTTTAAACAACCCGAGAGCAGAAATAATTTTTTTTCTAACACTGGAGCACCGGTTCCGAGGCCGGTGCTAGAATGGAAAACCAGTGCTAACATATGGTTAAAGCAGCTGCATGGAGCTGCTTAATCTCGACGTGTTGTAGAATTCTAGTATCGGTGTTTATACCGGTGCTGACAAAATACATGAACTGATGCTTAAAATAAATTAGAGTTAAGTTCCCATATAACTATATGTTTTGGTTGAAAGTGGCAATATGACTCTGTATCATATTTTGAAACAATCCGAGAGCAGACATACAATTTTTTGTCTAACTATGGAGCACCGGTTCTAAGGTTGGTGCTAGCATATGGTATAAGCTGCTATGTGGAGCTGCTTAATCCCGACGTGCTGTAGAATTCTAACACCGGTGTTTCAGGCCAATGCTGGCGAAATACACGAATTGGTGCTTAAAATAAATTAGAGTCAAGTGCCCATATAACCTATGTTTTGCTCGTAAGTGCCAATATCACCCTGTGAAGTTAAAAAGTTTTATTATAACCCTAATATTTGCTTGAAATTGCTAATATAACCCTAGAGGCCTAAATTTGGCTGGAAAAATCTAAAATGATGATTACACCCTCTGTTTACAAAAATAGAAAAACATAATAAGTGGAGGGACGTTTATACCCCCATTATTTCTGCAAATTTTCTCTTTTTATCCCTTCTTTTTCCCAACCAAATTTTTACCTCATTTATCCCATTATCTCTGAGAATGACAATGGATTTTTTCCAAAAAAACCTAAATAATAAAATAAATGGTCCCAAAAACCAATCCACACACTCCCCATTTCCAGAACCTACAAAACCATCACCAAGATTGAATCTTTACACCAAAAATCCAATTCCCAAATATTACCTTATGCCGAGAGAGCAAGTACTCCATATCCAGCCTCTTCGGTGAAGCTTTGGTCTACTCAATGATGTGCTTTTTGGACAGCCCCTTGTCGTTGGGGTCGAAGCCCCCCCAGGAAATCTTGGTGGAGATGACGACGTCTAATAGCTTGACGTTAGGGGCAGAGGTTAGGGTTTGGTTCAGAGGTGGATGGTTAGTGGTTGGCCAGGGCAGAGATTGAGGGTTTGGTGGTCAGAGGAGTTGGTGGTGGGCTGGGCAAAGGTTAGGGTTTGGTGGTCGAAGGTGGGGCTAGGGTTGGCGGCAACGCACTGTTGAGTAGTGGTAGCGCACGATGGAGCGACGGGGCTTAGGGCTAGGGGTGTCAGGGATGGCTTAGGGCCAGGGGTGGTGGAGAGGGCTTGGGGTCAGGGGTGGCAGGGGTTAAAGCGGCAGTGCACGGCAGAGCACAACGGAGCAGAGGCGGCGCACAGTTTTAGAGATGGTGGTTGTGGCGGTCCTGATTTTAAACTCTGTAAGTTTTTCTAGTAGATTGATGCTCTATGATTTTTAATGAAGATCGGTGTTTTTCTCTGTGATTTATGGAATTAAGGTCTCATATGGTCAATTTTTGTTCACCCATTTGTGCAAAAGGTTATAATTGAATTGAAGATTAGAACTTGAGATAGCTCTACTCAGGTTCTGTTAGTTAAACTTTCTATTATAGTTGGAGGGCTTTTGCCATTTTTTATGGTTAGGGTTTATGTGATTTTGTTGACTTGGTTTTGAATTCCCAGATTCTGGCTGCCGCTGTTGCCGGTGGGTGGCGGTGGAGCAAGGGCTGCAGCGGGCGGCGTAGGTGGAAGTGGCGGAACAATGGTGGGAACAGTAGTGGTAATGGAGACAAAGAAGAAGAATTTAGGGATATTTTTGTCATTACATTTTTAATTTTAAGACTAGGGTTATTTTAATCTTTTTAGTTATGGTCAATGCCAGAAAACGCCAAGTCAATGCCAAAATAGTGTCAAAAGGTTATATTGGCACTTTTGATGCAAAATATAGGGTTATAATCGTACTTTTGAACTATACGGGATTATATTGGCACTTTTGACCAAAACATAGGGTCATATATGTATTTTACCCTATTGAAATTTTTTGGCTGCCCCTTCTTCACCACCATGATCCATCTGGATTGCCAACCCAGACCCAGCTCCTCAGCCAACGGCCACTACACCTCAGCCGCCGGCCACCACACCTCAGCCAGTCTCATCTGCCCTTTCTTCAGCGACTTATGACGGCCATTCTCCGGTCAGCTCTGCTCTTGGCATCGTCGACTGGTTTGACTCCTCCAGCTTCGCCATCGTAGCTTCATACCCATGGCTACTCGATCTTCTACTGGTGCCATTCAGTGCTAGGATTATTGAGATATTATTTCTTATGGTCTCACTATTGCACTCCTTTCTCAGACAGAGCCTACTGATTATCGCTTTGCCCTTCAGGATCCAGCCTGGGTTTCAGCCATGAATGATGAGATACACTTGGGATTTGCTGCCTCGACCTTCGAATGTCAACATTGTTGGCTCCAAATGGGTCTTTAGGCTCAAGTATCGACCAGATGACACTATTGAGCATCACAAAGATAGACTTGTGGCGCAGGGTTTCTCGAAGATTCCGGGTTTTGATTTTGACCACAATTTCAGTCCTGTGGTCAAAACCTCCACTGTTTGGACGGTCCTTGCCATAGCTACCATGTGTTCCTGGCCACTTCTTCAGTTGGACGTCAAGAATGCTTTCCTTAATGGTGTTCTTGATGTTCTGGTCTACATGAAGCAGCCCATTGGGTATCAGGATTATGCTCATCCAGACTATGTTTGTCACTTGCAAAAGGCCATTTATGGTCTTAAGCAGGCTCCTCGCGCTTGGTTCCAGCGCTTCAGCAGTTATCTAACACAACTTGGTTTTCAGTGCAGCTCAGTCGATACTTCTTTATTTGTCCTCTCTAGAGGGTCGTCGTTATTGTATCTACTTTTGTATATGGACGATATCATTCTTACATGAAACGACTCAACTCTTCTTCGCTAGTTCATTGATCGGACACACAGAGAGTTTGCAATCAAGGATCTTGGTGCTCTTCATTACTTTCTTGGTCTTGAAGTTTTGCCTACCTCCTTAGGGTTACTTTTTGGCCAAGCAAAGTATGCTCGTGATATTTTGACTTGGGCAGGTATGTCTGATGCGACACATGTTTCTAGGCCATTTGTTGCTGGTTCTCAACTTCACAGCTCTATCAGTCCTCCGTTTTGGTATCCTACACTTTATTGTTCTCTTGTTGGTGCTCTCCAGTATCTCACCATCACTCGTCCAGATTTGGTATTCTCGGTCAACATGGTGAGCCAGTCTCTTTAGGATCCCAGAGATGACCATTTCACTACAGTGACATGGATTTTGTGATATCTTCATGGCACTCTTTATTTTGGTCTTAGCTCTTGTTCTGCTAGTACTTCTGAAGTGTTAGGATACTCTGATGCTGGCTGGACCCGCTATCTGGAGACTCGTCAGTCCATTTACGGTTATGCGGTTTATCTTGGTAGGAATCTAGTTTCTTGGAGTGCCAAGAAACAACCCACTGTTTCTCGCTCCAGCACTGAGTCTGAATATCGTGTTCTTGCCAACACTGCTTGAGATGTGGTTTGGCTCACTCATTTGCTTCGTGATCTTCGGTTTCCGCTTTCCGGTTCTCCATTGATCTTATGTGACAACAACAGTGCTATCTTTTTTGCTTAGAATCCGGTGGTGCACAAGCGGGCAAAGCATATCGACATTGACGGAAAGTTGCGCGTTATGTTCGTGAGCTGACAGAAAGCATATCACTCATTTACGGTATGCTCGTGAGTTGGTGACATCTGGAAAGCGGAGCGTTGCTCATGTTCCAACTTCTCTTCAGACTACGAACATCTTCACCACGGGGATCTCTCGTCCACTGTTTGAGTATTTCAGGTCCAAGCTACACGTTGGCGAGCATTCGACGCTTCGCTTAACGGGTTTGTTAGGATAAATTAGATTACTGGTTAGATTATGATTTATTATGATTAGAGTTATTTCCTTATTACACCTCTATTGTACTCTCTATATATTCCGTCATCAATAATACAATTCCTTAAGGCAAATCATTCTATCAGAGAAGAAAGGTAGTTCCTTATAAACCAGAACTTAAACAAGTCTGCTAGTATTCTTCAGGACACCGAGGATCATAATTTTCATAAGGCATTCATATCTATAGAAGCCAAGTTAAAGGGGTTAATGAACATGCCATTCCACCTAACCAACAAGCATGGTATTATTTGATACGAAAAGAAAGAAGATGAAAAATAACCAATAAAGTAAAATATATAGAAATAATGAAGATATAGATATATCAGAAACTGACCTCTCCGAATGGTCAAGAGAAAATTCCAAAAATAGCCTATCTGCATTAGGTGTCTTTAGTGAGGCATCGTCGGTGTCTTTAGCTATACCATATGGTCTAGAGAAACGTTTGTTGTTTAAGGTCAAAACCAGGGGTGCCTGCAGATCTACCCGAAAACCATAAAATCAATAAAATCTAGTGATGGAGAGTTCGATTAAGCTTGGAAAAACAAGATGAACCTAAGTTTGATCGATATAATTGCATATTCCATTCAACGAAAAAGGCGACCACAACCTCGATACAGAACAAAACTGAATCACACTCTTCCAGCTTAACATACAACAATATAACTGCAACCAAAACTCCCCCAGCTAAACTAACAGCCTATACTTAATCACGTTCTCAGAAAAATGCTCGAAAGGCACAATATCAACGATCACAAACACAACGCCCGAAAGCCACAATATTAACGATCTCAAACATAACACAGACAACAAAAAACAAGAATCTAGTCATCTTCCAGATCTAAATCCATGAATCCATATCACACACAGATCATCCGCATAAAATTTACCAAACAAGAGCCACGTAAATGCATACCAAACAAGACGATCACGACGACTATGAAAGAGCAGCCTCTTCTTAAGCAGCCACTGCTGCAGCCAGCCATAGATTCTTCTCCTTCTGTCCTTCACTGCACACAGAAACACACAGTATCTCGCTCAAAATATCTACTCTCACAGAATGTAAATGGTATCGTATTGTAGTAGGAAGTAAAATCTGAGAGGTGCCGTCAGAGTTGAGGTGCTTGAGTTGGGCAGAGAGCAGGCCGGGCAGAACGAAGACCGAGAGAATGAGCAACGAGAAGATGAAAATCTGCGTGCATCGCCATAATAGCTTCACTGTTTTTGAAGGTACCACAAAGACACTGATGTTAGGATTTCAAATGATCAAATTATCCTTGAACCTCAATTGCAGTCCAAGCGGCGGTTGAAGAAACTGTGACAAGTGATTTGAGGAAAGTACTAAGGAAAAACTACATAGATGATTTTAAATTAGTACATTATATCCTTCCCTAATAACCTCAGTACAAATTCATTACCTTACTAATAACAGTTTTCACCCTGCCTTGTTTTTCCCAGACAGGGAAAACCGTACTAAATTTCTGAACTAACATTTAGAGCACAATAGCTGATCAAAATCAAGAAGTATATGATAGATCACAAGTTCAAAACCTAAAGACCCTAAACCTATGGTTCATAGGAGATGTAAAAATGATCAGGGAAGAAAGTAATTCTTTGGAAAGAAACATTTAAGTACCTGCAAAGCAAGTCCTCATTTGTTAAGTGATTGTCTAGTAAATAAGTACCATAATGAGGGAGATGAACATCATCGTGAGATGCTGTACAAATATCACTCGAAGACCAGGGCTGTGAATAAATTGAAATCATTAAACTAATTTGATGATTTCCCCTTATCATTAATTCGACCTTAAGCTGCTCAGGGGGAAAGTTGGCTCAAATTAGCCATGTAGGGAAAATGAAAGACAATTTGGTAGAAAAATAAGATATAGATGATAAAACAGCAAGCTAAATACTTACAGCCAACAAGGTAGTACAAGATAATGAAAAAAGAAACGCGCAAGGTGTAAACACATCACATAACCTGCCAGGCATCTTTAAACCACATTCTAACTTTATGACTCAATGAACTTCAAAGCTCTAATATTGCTCAAGAATCCATACTGTAAGTCTAGTAAAGAAATTTTGCCCATAATCAGGTTCATGAGGCAACCAACACTGCTGGAATGCCACTTGTTATTGAAAACACTCAAACTGCAAATGGAGACACTTTCATTAGTAGAATAAGTAATTGAATGATTGTACAGAGTTAATTAGAAAGAGAATTACATGGCATTGTTCTTATTGGTAAGAAATCCATCAAAACCTTTCAACATGTTGCATCACTGGCTCCGATACTACAAATAACCTACAGTATCTCCTTATCGTACACCTAAAACATTTTATAGCTTCATAATCCTAATCATAACACGCGTAAAAAAGTCTGGCCACATATATATCTTCCAAAAGAGGAAATACAAGACCTGTTTCTCGATGCAACGGAGTTCTTCGTGCAGTTTGGCTCTCTGACATAGCAGAGCCGCCAGAACCACTGACGTAGTTGGTGTCAGCGCCGGAGTCTGTTTCCTTAACAAAAAGATGGTAATAGTAAAAGAAATTTGTTGGTATGCCTTGAATACTGTAATAGCCGCTTCTGCGACCCTGGCCTGGGGGTCCGGGGGCGGCAGACGCCCCCGGCTAAACGGGGTCTGCGAGTCGGGGGTCCAGGGGGCGGAGCGCACCCTGGCCTGGGGTTTGGGGGCGGAGACACCCCCTGTCCGACGGTATAGCTTGTCTTTTTATTGGACTGCTGTTGATTTGGGTCTGAAAGTCTGTTTCACCTAACGTTCTACTTTTACGCCAAGTTGTTTAATGATTGGTGTTGAAACACGAGATAAAAACACAGTGCACACACAACTTGTTTACGCAGTTCGGTGCAATTACACCTACATCTGCGGGGCCTTGCCCAGATCAGAAACCATTCACTAGAAAGCAGTCTTTAGTACAAGAAGCTTAACTTAAATACTAATCCATTGCTAACCTACAGAGTGAATGTTGTGAGCTCCCCTCACTGTCGATCCTACGTCGTTGAACCCTCACGATCAACACGTCTCCCTGGATCTCCTCCTCCCGAGGAATTAAGACTTCCTTGTTTCTGATCTTCACGAACTTGGTCGGGTGAATAAACACTCCTCCAAACACCACAGGCAGATCGCTCCAAACTTCTCACGTAGAGATGAATTCTTGGACGCTTCTCTTGATTGCGTTGCTTCTTTCTCTATTTATATCCTTCGCAATCCTGCCTTCTGTCAACCTCTTTCCTTGTCTAACTCTACCATTAATAGACTTCTAAACTAAAGAAAGATCTAATTCTAATCTGGTATTCAAATGGACAATCCTTCATCAATAGGACTTGTACCATAAATAAACTACTTAATCAATTCCTAAATATTACAGGAATATTTGTTTACCAGAATTAGACTGCCACGAAATAAGATAATATTCTTCACAATATTCTGATTTGATCGCATAAATATACTCCATAATATGCTCCATAATTCGTGGACAGAATCCTTCGTTCGGAAACCCTGAATAACGGTGTTAAAACACCAGATCACCAGAATTCGCAATATGCCATAAATAAGTCCAACTCCCGAGGACTCTACAATCTCCCCCTTGGCATATTGGTGAATTCATCAGCACAAATAATCATAGACACCCAGATGGCACAATTGCCCAAAAATTCAGACCGAACAATAATCAATCAAAACCAAATCAGAATCATTTAAACACAAAATCATTCAAAATTCTCCCCCTGAATTTAGCAATATGTCAAGAAAACCAAGAAAATCAATTATTCCAAACTGGCATCTGACTCTTCTGATCCAGCACTGTCCGAAGCACTATTATTCGACCCATTTTCAGTCTGAGTTGCTGCCAACAAGTCTCCTCGCTCAGCCTCCAGAGCAGCTAACTCCCCCTGAATCTTTATTATGGCAGCTTGATGATGTCCAAGAAGCTCTTGACAAACTGCTGCTCGCGCCGCAATGGCTCTCAATCGAGCTCCGCCTTCATCCGAGCATGCTTGTGCTGGAGGCATCCAGGGTAGATCCTTCACAATACGACCACTCAAAGTTCTGAGTGTAGGCCGTAAGGCTTGAGTAGCAACCACTTCATCAGATTCTCTTGCAGCTGCACCTCCTTTTTGGATGACCATGGAGATGACACAGGGATGTACTAGAGCTTCCTTCCTAGTCTTCCGGGCACAGTCCAAAACATCATTGAATACCAGCTTTCCCAAATTAACCCTATGCCTCGCTCCCAGACTATAGAGAAGAGTTGCCATTTCTTTGGTCACACATGTATTGTTAACCGAAGGGATCCAGTTGTGAACAACTACCATATACAGACAATAATATCTGGATGTAAGATTTGATGCAGGAATCTGCTGTCTGCCCTTCAGTGGCCAAGTTCTTTCCACCCCACCAGTTAACTCCACTGCCACATCATCAAAGTTCTCTAGCATCCGGTGTTGGAACACCGTCTGGACATTCCTGGAATTTCCACGCTGCAGACATCTATTCACAGCCTCAGGGGAGAACTCAAATACTTCCCCACGCACGTACACTCTATGAAACCAAGGGGAATATTCACTTTCACAGTCCTCTTTCAGATTTGAGTAAAACTCCATCACCATCTGCTTATTGTACTCGGTAAAACACGTGGCAGCTTTAAGTACTTTGAGGTACTGTAGAAAATCAGTAAAGCCACAGTCTCGGTACTTCTCAGCATCTGCTGGCCTCTCTGCCAGTATCCTTCTCCCACTGATGAACTCCATTTTTTCTTGGCTCGCATCATCATAAAATTCATTGCAGATAGCCTTACTGGCCTCTGGTGCAGGCAGTGTCTTGGTCTTCATTTGCTCAGCAGATTTCTTCAGCCGTTCTGCACGCAATTTCTTCATTTTCTGCCCAATAGGCTCATCACTGTCTTCACTGTCAGCTGTACTCTTGTGTTTGCACCTCTTTGATCTTCGAACTCTCTTGGAGTCAGAGGCCAATCTTTCCCTGGCAGTCTCAGATATCTGAGGTACATATCTGTCTCCAGACTCAGGTGGTGTTTTAACACCGACCTCCTTTCTTTTCCTCTTGAGTCCCTGGACTGGACTTGTCTCCGGTGGTGTTCCAACACCACTACCAAGATCAGTAGGCAATTTCTCCCTCACAGTTATCTTCTCCGCTGGTGTTTGAACACCAGTATCAAACAAATCAGCACCATCCACACTGTCTTCAGCCACATCTTCAGAAACTTCCATCTCAGAGTCTGACTGCAAAAACTCTGCCAGAGGACTTAGCATAGGGGAATCCTCTGGCTCGTTCATCAAAGTGTCATCTATATCAGTTTCTCCTGCACAACCAGCTTCTTCCTCACTATCACTAATCTCCACAACAGGAATAGGCAATAGTCTCAGTGATTCTTGAACCTGGAACAGGGATTCATCAAAACAACCTATCTCTGTGTTACCAGCCATAGCAGAATCAGTGGATTTTACCACTTTTATCCAGGGCTGAATCACAACATCATCATCCAGGCTTCTAATGACAGGCCTGTGCGGGGATCCTATTCGAGTATAAATTGTAAAATACTGATCTATATCTTCTCCCACTTTATACTGCTCACCAAAGTTGACTCCTACTAGTGAGGCATGAAATTTGCTAATTTCCCGGATTTCTCCAATTCCTCCGGTTAACAGATCTTCCAACTTAAACCCATTCAACTTTCCATGCAAACTCTTATACTTTCTAAGATCAATATAACCTCTGTTTTGTACCATCCAAGTAATAAATTCCAAAACAGAGGAAAAATACACACCATCACGAACAAACGAATGGTCAAACCTGGGCTTAGAGCGGCGGCGGTTTCTTCTATCCCACTGAATTATGGTCTGTTCTCGACCTTCTGCGCGCTCTCCCACTTCTGTATCGGGGTCAAGTTCTTCGACCCAAGGATTCTCCGGAATCTTCACACTCGAGAAACCCCCAAACCATCTCTTGTGGGTAAAATTCACCATTGTCCACTAGGCTTTGTTTGGAATGCGCGGTTTTGTGGGATTTTAAAAAAATTCAGTCTGAACAGGATACTTGCGGGAGCTTGGTTAAGAAGATGAACAGTTGAGGAAGTTGAATTTGTGTGGGAATCAACCACTTGTCACTCTCACTTACCTTTTTCGAAAACCGTAAAGCCACTCTACTTTTCCTTCTTTCTGAGTACAGCAATTTCACACTTAGGCCCATCAGCATAATTTTTCTGGCCCATATTTCAGCCCGTCTGATTTCCTTCTTTCTAATTTCCCTCGGTGTTTAAACACCACTCCACATATTTTTGATATTTTTGATTTTTCTATTTTTTTCTTTTTCACCATATTATAAAAGAAACAACACAACAGTAAATAATACAATAGAAAGTACAAATCAGAGTACCTTACATTCGACAGACACCCAAGTGCTGTTTGAGGCCTTCAAACGTCTCACCATCAAGAGGTTTTGTAAAGATATCAGCCAGCTGTTCTGTTGTTGGTACATACTGGACTGCGACTTCTCCTTTTTCAACCAAGTCTCTGATAAAATGATGTCGGATATCGATGTGCTTTGTTCTAGAGTGTTGCACAGGATTCCTGGAAATATCAATGGCGCTTTTATTATCACACAGGACTGTCAAACTCACATCATTGAACCCATAATCTCTCATCATCTGCTTCATCCACAATAACTGCGCACAACAGCTCCCGGCAGCTAAGTATTCTGCTTCAGCAGTAGATAATGATATAGAATTCTGCTTTTTACTGTACCAACTAACAAGATTTGATCCAGCAAAGAAGCATCCACCAGTGGTACTCTTACGATCATCAGCATTCCCGGCCCAGTCAGAATCACTGAAACCTACCAACTGCGAATCCTTGTTTCGAGAAAACCATACTCCATACTCCACTGTTCCACTTATATACCGAATAATCCTCTTCACGGCTGACAGATGTGACTCCTTTGGATTAGCTTGATAGCGTGCACAAATACCAACACTCAGACATATGTCTGGTCTGCTTGCAGTTAAGTACAACAGACTGCCAATCATGCTCCTGTACAATTTTTTATCCACACTTTGACCCAGTTCATCTTTTGTAAGCTTGTCGGTGGTAGCCATTGGAGTGCGTATTGCTTTTGCACTTGTAAGTCCGAATCTCTTGATCAAGTTTTCAGCATATTTCTGTTGATTGATGAAAATACCATTCTTCTCCTGAGTAACCTATAATCCCAGAAAGTATGACAATTTTCCTACCATGCTCATTTCGAACTCCTGAGTCATTAAGTTAACAAACTCCTTCACCAATACTGAAGAGGTAGATCCGAAAACAATATCATCCACATAGATTTGTGCGATGAGAATATTTGTCCCCCTTCGCAGCACGAATAGTGTACGGTCCACTCCCCCTCGACGATATCCTTTCTGAATCAGAAAGGTAGTCAGTCGCTCATACCATGCACGAGGTGCCTGCTTGAGTCCGTACAGTGCTTTATTCAATCGATAGACATGGTCAGGAAAATGTGGATCTTCAAATCCCTTAGGCTGTTCCACGTAAACTTCCTCCTTTACGAGGCCATTCAGGAACGCACTCTTGACATCCATTTGATGAAGTTGAAAATCCAGAATACATGACACTGCCAACATAAGTCTGATCGACTCTAATCTGGCTACTGGTGCAAAAGTTTCATCAAAGTCAACCCCTTCAACTTGAGTGTACCCTTGAGCAACTAATCGCGCTTTATTTCTTGTGACGTTACCCTCAGCATCAGATTTGTTCTTAAAGATCCACTTGGTTCCGATCACATTCACATTATCCGGTCGGGGGGTAAGATACCAAACATTGTTTCTCTCGAATTGCTGCAGTTCTTATTGCATTGCCGAAACCCAATATTCATCGAGAAGAGCGTCTTTGTAATTTTTTGGCTCAGTGAGAGAGATGAAACAAGATAGTCCTGCCAATTCTCTGTAATTTACCCGTGGTTGATCCCTTAATTGCATGTGTCTAGTCGGATGCTGTTCTGATTCATGAGTTCCAGCTTCCAGAGTTTCAACACCAGTTGACGATGCTGGTGTTTCAACACCAGTAGGAGTCACTGGGTCAAAGGCATCATTCTCACCGACAGTGTCGTCCTCTGAATCATCAACCACCACATTGATAGACTCCATGACCGTACCAGAACATTGATTAAGCACTCGGTAAGCTCGACTGGTAGGAGAATAACCCAAGAATATACCGATATCACTTCTAGATTCAAATTTAGCTAAGGGCTCCCGGTCCTTCAGAATATAACACTTACTGCCAAAGACATGGAAATACGACACTTCTGGTTTCTTCCCCTTCCAAATTTCATATGGTGTCTTTTCGGCAAACGGATGCAGATATACTCTGTTGATGGTGTAGCATGCAGTGTGTACCGCCTCAGCCCAGTATCTAGCATTAATTTTTCTCTCGGCTAACATTGCTCGCGCCATTCCCTGCAGTGTTCGATTCTTTCTCTCCACAATACCATTTTGTTGAGGAGTTATGGGGGCAGAGAACTCGTGGTGTATGCCAAGTGTCTCGCAGATGTTATGAAACGTAGAATTTTCAAACTCTTTTCCATGGTCACTCCTGATACGTGCAATTCTGACTTGAGTGGTTCCTTTTTCAGCATGTAGTTTGTGCGCCAAGTTCTTGAATACCCCAGCAGCTTCTGACTTCTCTTTTAAAAATGATACCCATGTATACCTCGAGAAGTCGTCTACACAGACGAAAATATACTTCTTTCCTGCCACACTCGGAGTATTAACCGGCCCCATCAAGTCCATATGTAGTAGCTCCAGAAGTCTTGACGTTGAAACATCATGTACGGCATGGTGTGGTATCCGGGTTTGCTTTCCTTCTTTACATGACCCCCAGACTATCTCTTTGTTATCACTGATCTCGGGAATACCTCTGACTGCCTTCAATCTGGAAATACGAGCTAAGGATTTGTAATTTATGTGTCCCAATTTTCTGTGCCACATTGTACTGAGTTCATTTCTTGATTTGAAGCATGTGACATCTTGGTCGAGCAAATAACAATTATCCATTGATCTAGAACCAGTGATTGCTTCAGTACCATGGTTGACGACACACCTTTCTTTGTCGAAAAACACCGTCATTTCATTGTCACATATATGGCTAATGCTCAACAGGTTAGCTTTCAGACCTTCCACCAGTAAAACATCTTGGAACACAGGAAGCCCTTTAATGACTAACTCACCTTTGCCGATTATTCTACTTCGCTTCCCATCACCAAATCTAACATGTCCACCAAATCCAGGTTTGAATTTTTGGAGAAATTCAGGTATTCCAGTTATATGCCTTCAGCACGCACTATCGAAATACCAAGAGTTTCCTGTATGTGCCCCAAAACAAACGAAACTTGAAAAACAAACATCTTGAGATTTTCGAACCCATACCTGGTTTACTGATCGATGGATGTGATTAGGATTTTGATTGACACGTGTGTTCAGAAATCCAGTTCTGTATCCTCCAGTGTTAGGCCGATGACTTGACCTATATTCTGGCATGGTGTTGAAACACCGATCTGCTGTGTTGACAGACAGTGTCCTAAGCAGCTTAAAACACCTGTTCCTGACATGCCCTTGAACTCCACAGTATCCGCATCGTCTGATCCTCTTGATAGGACAATTTTTCTTGATTATTCTTGGAGCTGGTGCACCTTGATCTGCCTCGTTTTTCAACACATTTACTGTCCTTTCATAACCAATTCCATATTTGGTCGTCTGTCCCATTCGTAGACAGTCTTCGAGCTTAGCTTTCCCTGTATTGAGATGTCTAATGGCTTGTTCTGCTGCCTCTGCTCGTTGTACCACTTCTGTAAATTCCTTCTTAAACTTATTCAGTTCTCCAATTGCCTCTTCCTTTTCAAGTTCATTCACTTTAACTTTCTCACTCAGTCTCTTGTTCTCAAACTTGAGCTCTTTGTTTTCATCAGCCACTTTTAACCACATCTTGTACATCTCCATGCTTTCCTTGCGAATGTCATCATCACTAATGCTTCTAGTCTCTTCATCTGAGCTACAACTATCTTCTTCATTCAGCATTCCGAGACCGTCCGTAATAGAGTGTTCTAACTCCACCATTGACACACCAAACACAACGTGATTTGTATACTCTTCTCCATCCTTAACATCATCTCCTCCGTCATCATCACTCCAGGTTGTAGCATACGATTTTCCTTGCCTTTTAAGGGTATTGGCACACTCAGCTTGTATGTGTCCAAAACCTTCACATTCTCTGCACTGGATTTTCCTGTTCAGATTCAGATTTGTCAATTTAATCTTTGGTGTTTCAACACCAGTTGCTTGACCGAATCTTGGAGTGGAGGTGGCGTTGGGATTTTTGCTCCCACTTGACTTATCTTGAGATTTCCTGCCCATCTTCTTCATAAATCTGGAGAAGTTTCTGGTAATGTTCGCAATTTCATCAGAATCTTCATTATCCGTAAGATCATCTGCCTTTCCAGAGTTTGTGCTTGAAAAAGCCATCTCTTTCTTTCCCATTTTTGTTTCCAGCATCTCCATCTCATACGATTCCAGGGATCCCATAAGCTCATCAAGAGTCATTGTCCCAATCCTTCCATTTTCATTAATAGCTGTGACCTTCATATTGAACCGTGGAGGCAACGCCCTCAACACTTTCCTGACAAGTTTTTGATCTTTGTACTTTTTGCCAAACTGAAACGCTTTGTTTGCAATATCTCGGACTCGTCCATTAAACTCAGAAATAGTTTCATCTTCACGCATCTTCAGTTCTTTGAATTTTGACGTATAATATTGCAACTTTGATTCCCCAACAGAGCTTGTCCCCTCATGATACGTTTGTAACACATCCCATGCTTCCTTCGCAGTCTCACAATTTGAAATCATCTTAAATTGATCTTCATCCACTGCTGTGAAGATGGCATTCAACGCCTTTGAGTTGGACACGTGTGCTTTATGCTCATCAGGAGAAAATTTAGAGAATGGTTTGGCCGTCGATGAGCTTGACCCTGTAGTTTCGTCACTTGAAGGTGGAGTGTACTGATTTATGACATAGTTCCAGGCTTGATCATCTAGTGCTCCAATGAACACTTTCATACGTGCCTTCCAATAAGCATAATTACCTTGTTCCAGCAACGGTGGTCGCGCGACCGAAGCCCCCTCCTTTGGTGCCATGGTGAAACCTGATCTCACTCTCCCTGTATAGGGGTCAGCAAGTGCCTCACTCTGATACCAATTGAAAGTCTGTTTCACCTAACGTTCTACTTTTACGCCAAGTTGTTTAATGCTTGGTGTTGGAACACGAAATAAAAACACAGTGCACACACAACTTGTTTACGCAGTTCGGTGCAATTACACCTACATCTGCGGGGTCTTGCCCAGATCAGAAACCATTCACTAGAAAGCAGTCTTTAGTACAAGAAGCTTAACTTAAATACTAATCCATTGCTAACCTACAGAGTGAATGTTGTGAGCTCCCCTCACTGTCGATCCTACGTCGTTGAACCCTCACGATCAACACGTCTCCCTGGATCTCCTCCTCCCGAGGAATTAAGACTTCCTTGTTTCTGATCTTCACGAACTTGGTCGGGTGAATAAACACTCCTCCAAACACCACAGGCAGATCGCTCCAAACTTCTCACGTAGAGATGAATTCTTGGACGCTTCTCTTGATTGCGTTGCTTCTTTCTCTATTTATATCCTTCGCAATCCTGCCTTCTGTCAACCTCTTTCCTTGTCTAACTCTACCATTAATAGAATTCTAAACTAAGGAAAGATCTAATTCTAATCTGGTATTCAAATGGACAATCCTTCATCAATAGTACTTGTACCATAAATAAACTACTTAATCAATTCCTAAATATTACAGGAATATTTGTTTACCAGAATTAGACTGCCACGAAATAAGATAATATTCTTCACAATATTCTAATTTGATCGCATAAATATACTCCATAATATGCTCCATAATTCGTGGACAGAATCCTTCATTCGGAAACCCTGAATAACGGTGTTAAAACACCAGATCACCAGAATTCGCAATATGCCATAAATAAGTCCAACTCCCGAGGACTCTACAGGGTCGAATTGCGTTTTTGGCCCAGTTTGTTAGGGTTTAGTGGAGACAGCATATAAAGTGTCTCTCTCCTCCCTGTAAACACAAATTCTGTTCTGCACTTAGATAGGTAGAAATCTAGCCAATTTCTTGGCGTCTGTAAGTTGCTACCTACTATAGTGAATCCGTCTCCCGTAGATGTAGCCAAAATTGGTGAACCACGTAAATCCTGTATCTTGTTATTTTCGTTCATATTTTCTGTTCTTTCTCCATTCCGCACAACAAAATTGTCAAAGCGCAAGCGCATTGAATCAGGTGAATTGAAAAAGACGACCAAAGGTGAAGGCATGGTCAGTTTAATTCTTACCTTCAAATTCCATTCGTGAGAGTTAAGGAATATAAACATTACTTGTAATTATAATTAAATTTTATTTCTTTTTCATACTTGTATTGATATTTTGTACACTAATATAATGTATTATGAGATCATGAATAAACACAAATCATTATCCTTATTTTCTTTATGGTTGGATGCCTGATATACCTTACCATCACACGTCCCGAGGTTAGTTATTCGGTTCACACACTTTCTTAATTCATGAAGGTTCCTTGTGTTCCTCACTGGTAATCTGCAGTTCGTATGTTACACTACTTGAAGAGTTATCCTGGTCAAAGTTTATTTCTCTCTTCCCGTAGTGCTCTACAGTTGACTGCTTAATGTAATTATGATTGGGCTTCTTGCCTAATTACCCAGTGTTCTCTTTCCGGTTACTTTGTGATGATTGGTGATTCTCCAGTTTCTTGGAAGACCAAGAAGCAACCTACAGTTTCTCGATCTTCTGGTAAAGCGGAGTGTCGTGCTATGGTTGTTACTTGTTGTGATTTTTTATGCCTTGGGTCTTTATTGAAAGACTTAGGGGTTGTGCATACTGCTCCTATGCGTTTGTTTTGTGACAGTCAATCTGCTCTTCACATTGCAGCAAAGCTAGTGTTCCATGAACGCACGAAGCATCTTGAAGTTGATTGTCATTTTATCCGGGATCTTGTGCAGTTTGGTACTATAGTTACTCATCATATCTGCACTACATATCAACCTACGGACTTGTTTACCAAAGCTCTCGGATGTAACCGGTTTCATTCTTTACTTGGCAAGTTGGGCATTTCTGATCTCCATGCTCCAGCTTAAGGGAGGGTATTAAGGAATATAAATATTACTTGTAATTGTAATTAGATTCTATTTCATTTTCCTAGCTTGTATTTTGTACACTACCAAATAAGCGCAAATCATTGTCCTTATTTTCTTCATTGAGCTTCGTCAATCCGTCAGAAACACTTGGCTGCGATCATAAACCCAACATTCTCCAAATACTTAAATATTATCAAATTTTGAATGGAAATGTATCAAAACATATAATATAAGTTTAAATGTTGACTTAATTATAGAAAAAAAAAAGAGTGAAGTGCTCATATAACCCTATGTTTTGGTGGTCTGTACTAATATGACCCTGTGAAATTGGAAAGTGCTGTTGTAACCCTGTGTTTTGCTTGAATGTGCTAATATAACCCTGGAGGTCTGAATTTGGCCAAAAATACATGAAATAACTATTATACTCCTGTTTTAAAAAAACATAATTCATAACAAGTGAAAAGACAATTATGCCCTCATTCATTTAACCTTAAATATTGTAACTTCGGTTTTGTATAAGCTTCAGTTCATACAAACTTCAGAGCGGGGAGCATTATTTATTAACTTCGGTTTTGTTCCTCATTCTTTCCGCCGTCGCCACCTCTACTCTGCCCTGGTTCTAATTCCTTCTCAAACTTACTGTACTTCCCATCGCCACCACTGCCGCCGTCCGCAATCAGATCCCACCATCAGCGTTGTTTCCTTCTTTTCATGTATGCAATTAGATCCCTTTTCTCAATTTTCTTGCTTTTCTAGGTTGGTTCTTGAGTTTGAGTTTATTTGTTTCTGGGTGGTGGAGCGGATTTAAGATGGATTTGGTTTGATTTTTCTGTGTCGAGGCTAAGGACAAGTGGTAGTGGGGCTAGGGTTGAGCGGTGGTGGTTGGGACGAGCGGTGGCGAAGCTAGGCTTGAGCGGTGGTGCTGGTGGTGGTTGGGATGAGTGGTGGCGGAGCTAGGGTTGAGCGGTGGTGGTGGTTGGGACAAGTGGTAGGGAGCTAGGGTTGAGCGGTGGTGGTGGTGGTTAGGATAAGTGGTGGTGGTTGGGATAAGTGGTGGTGGGGTTAGGGATGAGCGGTGGTGGTGGTGGTTGGGACCAGTGGTGGCGAAACTAGAGTTGAGTGGTGGTGGTGGCGGTGGTGGTGGTTAGGACCAGTGGCGGCGGGGCTTGGGTTGAGTGGTGGTGGTGGTGGAGCGGCAGTGGTGGTGGTGGTGGAGCGATGACGATGGTGGTGGAGCGGCAATGGCGTGGTGGTGGTGCTTCTAGAGATGAATGCTAGGATATTTTAGTCTATAGATTTGTAATTTGAATGCTAGGGGTAATTTAATCTTTTTAAATTTGGTTAATGTCAAAAATTATACAGTCAAAACCAAAATAGTGCCACGGAATTATATCGGTACTTTTGATACAAAATACAGGGGTACAATAATACTTTCTAAATTTACAGGGTTGTATCATAACAAACCTTCAAAACATATTCATATCAGTATTTTGCCCCAAAAAAAATCAAAGACTAGTACATCTACCTAATTCCACTGGTGGCGACAGTTCGACAGCTTTCCGACGGAGAAATACCGATCAATCTAATAACGTTCCCCGTAGCCTGACTCAATTCCACTGAATCTCCTTTCTGCAGTTCACACAGGAGCTCAGCGATAAAGTTAGGAACGAATTTTATGTGGAATGGAAACACGACTGAATCGCCTTTCCGTCGGAATTCGGCACTCCGAGCTGGAGATGATGGCCGCTGATGGCGTAAGGAAGCCGCGAGATGAGGCAATTAGACACATTGACGCCGTGCCTGGAGAAACGGTAAAAAGCGGCTGTGGTGGACCGGTGGCATCTTGCCGAGCGGCGGCGGCGCAATGCAGAGATGAGGAGCGGTTGGGAATATTGGGATTTGAGATTGTGCTGTAGACTGTAAATTATTTCTTTTTTAATGGGGAGAGATGTTCGAAATAGGTTATCTTCTGACCTTTAATGCTTTCTCTTAATAGGGTACTAAATTTGTGTGTGAAATGATGATATAGTACTCCCTCCGTTTTTTTTTCATTGACACACTTATTAAAAGTGGTATTTTTTTTAATTGGCACTTGCTATTTTGGGCAAGTTTAAGGTTTTTACATCCACTTATTTTACTTTATCTTCTTTCAATTCAATTTCATCCACTCATTTAGCATCTCCTCAATTCTAACACCAAAAGAGACGTGCCAATGAAAAAAAACGGAGGGAGTATCTGGAAAATATTATTCAATAAAATACTATGACATTATTCGGAGTAAATTACAATGGCATAAAATGTGATATTTTAGGTCACTCTATATTGGGTCATTTTTAATTATAACAAATCATACTCCATCTGTTTCTCTAATAGTGACACATCATTTTTTGTATTAGAATTTAGGAGATGCTAAATGAGTGGATGAAATTGAATTGAAAGAAGAAAAAGTAAAATAAGTGGATGTAATAACCTTAAACTTGCCATAAATAGAAAGTGCTAATATAAAATAAACACCCCAAATTAGAAAGTGTGCCACTATTAAAGAAACAGAGGGAATATAAGGCAAAGTTTTAGGAAAGTCGGTCTTTCTATAAACTTATGGAAATATGAGGTTTAATTAGAATAATAAAAGGTAAAATGTCTTAGTTGCTATATCAAAAATTTATCATACAACGTGTAGTAGTTATAAAGTTTATAACCTGATTCATACAAACCAAAATTTTATCTTTTCTTCTAATTTACACTTTAAACCTTGGTCTTTCTAGAACCAGAACTTCATGGAAAGACCGTCTTTCAAGAGACAGGCTCTACTTAAAATTATGAAAATATTTTTAAAATGAATCTCAACGTATATATAATTATAATTTAATCTAAAAAAATTATAAAACTGAGATTGATATAATTGGTCCAACCGGATTTATCATAAAACCATTCTCATTGTATAATTAGTGTAATAAAATTATTGTACACTCAAGAATGCATTTAATCTTATTGCATATTTAGGATAGTAAATTTGTCACTACATGCCTAGATATAGCAAATGATATAGAAGATATAGCAAGCTTTTTTTTACACTTGTTAGTGTACCATTTTACTACACCTTAAAAAGTAATGAGATATTGTCCCATGTTAACATGTAGCAAATGATAATAAAATTTTACTACACTTGAGAGTGAATTTAATTTCGCTACACTTTTCTTATGTGTAACTAAATTTGTGTAGCTAGTGGGCTTTTTTTTGTACTGAAAGACCAATGCTAAAAGTGTAAATTAAAAGAAATGAAATAAAATTTTTGGGTTGCATGAATCAGGTTATAAACTTTATAACTACTACAAGTTGCATAATAAATTTTTACTATTGCAACTAATACATTTTACCTTTTATTATTCTAATTAAACTCTGATTTTCCATAGGATTGTGAAAATACGATCTTTCCCAAGAATTTACCTAATTTTTTAAAAAATATAATTGTAATTCATGAAAAATGGAAAAGTATACCTCATTTTATTTTTAATGATCAATACGTTTTTTTGGTTAGAGTTCATTACTAGATATTGGATATTATAATATTTGTTAGGTTACTATTTGATACCTGCACTAAAACTGGGAATTATGGTGATCACTTTTATTTATAGAGTAAGTCTTCCGACAGATGTTCTGCCAATAAGTTATAGATAAATCACTGTATTTTTTAATTTATACACTGCATTTATTAAATTATAAATTAAATTTAAAACTTTAAAATATTATTTTATATTTTTACATTCAAATATATATTATTACTTGTTTTAACTCATATAATACAATATTTAAAAAAATTAAAAAATTAAAAATTTTAAGGTAAGAAGTCAGGGGGCTGTTTTTAACCTTATGGACAAGTAACCTTGTTTTTGAAACTTTATCTTATTTACATTCTATACTACATTGATTTTTTCCGAGGGGTTTTCTCATTTATAAAGCGAATGTACTCCTTTGTTTCTTTAATAGTGGCACATTATTTTTTGCGTTAAAATTTAGGAGACGCTAAATGAGTGGATGAAATTGAATTGAAAGAAGAAAAAGTAAAATGAATGGATGTAATAACCTTAAACTTGCCATAAATAGAAAGTGCCAATATAAAAGAAACACTCCAAATTAAAAAGCGTGCCACTATTAAAGAAACGGAGGGAGTATATAAGATTCAAGAAAATTGTTCTTTAACTGCCTGTAAATTAGTTTACTCAAAATCAGATAAAACTATATTCTTGCTCAATTCAAAGTTAGCCCCAAATTAGATTTAAAATATATGAAATAACTAAGTGTAACGCTTTCCTGTCATTCAAAGAGAAGAAGATGATCATACTATGTGCATTTCACAATCCATAACAATTAAACAGAGCTTAATTTTTTATATAGCCATAAAAAAGGTTTGACCAACATAAATTTATTAAAACAATCCAATCATTGAGGAAAAAATACAAATAAACAGAAGTGGGCTTATTATTATAATATGTATTTTATTAAATTTCATATATTATTATATATTATTTGATAAAATATATTAAATCAGAAAAACCCTCGTCCACCATATCCAAGAGAAAACCCATGAGGAGCCATAGTAAGACCGAGATTAGTCGGAACCTTAGACTCAAGCGCCATATTATTATTACTCGGACCAACTTGCCCTCCACCGCCGCCGCCACCTTTCGAACTCGACGGCGCCGCCGACAGAAACGACGTGGCATTGGACGCCTCCACCATCAGCTTCTCCGCCTGTTTTGCCACGCTCTTCTTCAGCTCTTCCATGGCGGCCTTCAGCTGCTCCAGCTCCAGCGGCCCGAGTTGACTCGGCGGCGCCTCCCACCAGCACCGCCCCTGGCTCGCCTTCCTCATCCTCGTCAGCTCCTCGCCGCTCTTCCGCTCCATCTCCAGCGTGTTCAGCAACTCAGTGAGTTGCGCGTTGAGTTCGCGGATGCTCGCGCTCCGGTGCGCCTCCACCAGCTGCTGGCTGCCGGAACCCCCTCCTGCCGCCACCTTTCCGGAGAGGAACCTGTCGATCAGCGAGTACAGGCACGGGTGGCCGTAGGAAAACACCTGTCGAAACAAAAGTAGAAAAAATAACTGTCACCGAAATAATTCATCTGGACTGAGTCACGGACTAGATCGCTTTTTCTAATACGTAGGATGAGGCTTCGGTCCCCGTTGGAATGAAATTTATGAAAAATACAGGAATAAATTCTTTTAAAAAAATATTCATCGGTCCCTTTAACAATACCTTTTTCCCGGGTGAGAAGACGATTATTCCGATCTCAGCACCGCAGAGAGTGTGGAGCTCGTACGCTTTCTTAAAGAGCCCTGAACGGCGCTTCGAGAAGGTGACGAGAAGGTTACTTTCTTTGGACATTCTCGTCATTTCGATCTTTTGCCGGCCTTTGCTCTTCCTCACCATTGTTGCTTGTTGAAAGGTTGGAAAGATGGAAAAGGAGTTTTAGGGTAAATGATGTATGGGCAATGTTGGTAACGGTGTGGTTTATATATATTAGAGTGAATCGTGGGGATTTTATTTTCTGCCATTTTCGTCGGGATTGTTAGCTTGTTTGTGTTGATTTATTAGGGCTAGAATGAGTAAGAATTTGATGTTGAAAAACATGCATTTCTTGTGTGTTATTATGCGTTGTAGCTGTCATGAATGGATGAAGTTTGAAACTGATGCATCGTGTGATATTTGTGAATGTATTTAGGAAGAAGTAAATGAAATATCTTCAATAATAATAATTATGATGTTAAACTGGCCAATATTGATGATGGGGAGTTAAGTAAAAGGATGTGAATTGCTAATTGTATTTTGTTTTCTATTTGCAATTTGAGATATGATAAATTGAAGTTCCCATTTACTGACCTATTTGGAAAATAATGTGCATATTTTCGTCACGTTTCAACATTTTAGGACATTCCATAGATTGTTTTTTTTCTTAAAGCTTCTTTGTTAGTAGTAGTACTCTTTTATTTGGTTGTATAAATCTTTCACTTAATTTATTTTTTGTCGCAAATATATGTGTGTATATATATATATATATACATATATATATATATATATATATATATATATATATATACACACACACTCCCTCTGTCCCAAGGGATTCTACAGAGGGAGAACCCGGAACTTTTAATTTCACAAGGTGAATTGTCTTATTTACCCTCATCTTCTTCAATCTGATTGGAACCACTGCACTGCCTTGTCTTCTTCAACCCGTCTCCGCAGACCATTGCACGGGCCTCCGGAGCGCCACCGTACGACCCTCTACAGCACCACCGCACGGCTCTAGATGCAATAATGGACAAAAGGCACGCCTAAATATAAGGTTCTTATAAAATTACCAAAAATGAAAAATCGACGGCAATGGTGGCTTTAATCGGGAGATGAGCTTTCAAAGCTAATATTTTCTTCTATTTCTAAGTCAAAGCACACATATTTCGTCGGAGATGAGCTTTGATGGTGATGACTAAACACTCAAACAACACCGTACGGCCTCCGCAGCACCACCACAGCCAAGATCTGAACTTACTTTCATCTGTCGGCGCTCTGGCGATCTTCTATCGCAGCACCACCGATGGGATTTCAAAAAGACTAGAGGATGATTTGGATTTGGATTCAGATTTGGTCTTTGATGTGCTTGTGCTGAAGCCAGTATAGAATTTTGTCTGATCTCCAATTCCGGTAAGCAAAGCTGGAGAAGGATGGTAATTTCATGGAATTGAGTGAGAATTAACGCAGTGGCGAAGGGGAAGGCGGATGGAGGGCTAGTGGCAGAGGAGGGGAGGAGGTGCGGTGGCTTGAGATGCGGAAAGATAATTGTTAGCGACATAGGCGTTTGATCTTGAAGAAGGGGAGGTGGAGGAGGCATATCTGGAGCCGGAGGCGGGGGCGCAGGGAGGGGCATTACCGGAGAGGAGGCAGAGGAGGGGATGAGGGGATAAGGCGGAGGGATAGTCGGTGGCGGGGGGCAATAGAGGAGAGGAGGCGGAAAGAGGGAAGAGGCAGAAAGAGGAGAGAAATCTGGATCTGAAATTTAGGGTGCAGGAGTAAGGGTTTGGGGTTAATGGGTATTGTTATGTAAACTTTTAAATTTGTAAGAGTAATGTAGTTTTTTAGAAAACTGAATTTTACTTAAAGGGAAATGTGTGCAGATTTGTCTGGAACATCCAAAAAAGAAAAGTGTGCAGATTCCTCTGGGACTGAGGGAGTGTGTGTGTGTATATATATATATATATATATAAAGTGCACAAAAAAATTATTTAAAGTGCACTATTGATTTATTTGTGTAGTGTGGGGAGACGGAATAATCACAATATATTAGATATAAAATTTATTAACCATTCAATTATTCATTGGTACGGTCAATTGATAGAAATGAGAAATGAACATTAATAATTATTGTATCGATTAATCAAAAAGTCTTTTAGATTTAAATCGAGTAGACAAAGGCATTTATATATAATTGATATAATTAAGGGGTGATTTAAAATTTATTTTTTTACTGTAACGAGATTTTCATAACTTTGAAAAACTTTTAAAATGCATCACAAGGTATAAATATTGAGGAAAAGGGATATTTAGGAATATTACTTGTATTTAGATTAAGTATCGTTTTCCTTATTTACTTGGAACACCCTTGTAACACTATATAATATACCCTAGAGCATGAATAGAAACACAACATTACAACCTTATTTTCTACATGGTATCAGAGCCTAAAACTCTAAATTTACCGTAAACGTCGTCCGTGAGTGACCTCCACACGCCGTCGTTTCGAGTTGCCTTTCCTCCATTGAAAAAAAGAAAAATAATTAGTGTCATTGGTTCAACACCACCAGCCTACGGCCGTGTTCAGCTGCTCTCCGATAAAGCCTCGTCGAGCATTAGTCATTGCTTCTCCGCCGAGTCTCGGTTCTTGCTTCTTCGGCTTAAGCTTTGCTTCAAGCTTCCACCGCCAATGAGCCTCGGCTTTGTGCCTCCAGCTTCTTCACTACTCTCAGATTATCGTCGGCGTCAACCTGCTGGTGCTCGTTTGCTTCAGTTTCCATCAACAATCCATCCGTTATCCAACTCAGATCATCGTCGGCATCTCCGTTTGGCCTCCAACTAAAGACGAAAAGGCACGTGTGAGATTCACGCATGCGACCTGCCTTCCAGTGCGTCCAGTCACGCACCTTTAACCAGACGCGTCCCTTCTCTCCAAAAGTGCGTGATTCCACGCGCTATTGCAGGAGACGAGCGTATCTGTTTGGTTGATTCTCTGCCAGTTTGATTGCTCCTTTTTTAAACGAATTTATTTAATATTTATTTATTAAACCAAATAAATAAATTTTGTTATGGCTCTTTTCGCCGGCATCATTACTTAGTTGCTAGGATTTGCGGCTACGGCCTCTAGCTCCCATACCCAATATGATTTTGGCCCTTCTCTGTCTGACAACCAATGGAGTACAACCCTTAATTTATTTAATCAGTTTACTTACCCTTCTGACCATGGGTCAGGTAAGCCTACTTTACCTTGGAATCTCGATTTGGGAGCCTCATATCACATGACTGGTGACAAAGGTTCTCTTATTGACATTACCGTTGTACCAATTTTGTTAATGTATTACTACCTAATTGATCTGTATCATCTGCTACACAATGTGGTTCTATTTACTTTGGTGATGTCACCCTTACTCATGTGCTCTACATACCTACTTTGCGATGTCATTTATTATCATGCTCTAGATTGTTATCTGCTTTAAAATGTCTAGCTTTAATTACAGAAAATTATTTCATTTTACAGAAAATCAATATGATATGAATCTCCTTGCGAAGACTCGCAATTTGCGGAATTAATATCTTTGATCTAGTGAAGGGATCTGCAAACCCTCACCATCTCGCACGAAGTTCAGGTGTCTAGCCCCCGGGGGTACGCCTAATCTCGACTTGCTCTCTAACTAGCCCTTAGGATCATATTACAAGGTTTATTGATACTTAACTAGCCCTCGGGGTTAAGCAACAATGGAATAGCTCGCAAGCAAAGAGTATGAACACAAAAAGTTGTATATTTGATTGATAAAAGTGTGTCAAATTCGTCCAAAGGCCTCCCTTATTTATAGGGTTACAATCTTACCTCAAACCCTAATCGCAACTAGAAACTGAATTAACTTATGTCAGTTTTAAGAAGCTAAAACCATATCTAATTAAAATACCTAAAATAAATGGTAATCTAAGGTAATGTGGTCGAATTCTTCAAAAAGTAACCTTGAAGAATATTACCTCATCTAATCTTACCAAATCTAATTCTAATCAGAATAAAACTGAATATACTAAACCCTAATGGACAATATTTTCGAAATTCAGCTCTTCAAAGCCCATATGGCCGAGCTTTCAGTCCATAAACCCAAAATGAAATAATTTTACAATATTTTATAGTGATCACACTACCTTATTAAAAATTTAGTGGGAAAAAAAGTATAGCATTCTTAATGACTTCTTCAGTTCGTCGACAATCTTGAATAATGAATCCAAGATGTCGATGATGACTCCTTCAATTCTTCATCATAAAGTTGATCCATCAAAGCATTTAAAGCACATCAAAGCATTTGATTTCGTATCATCACCGGTTAGCGCTGCCGCCAGCAACGCCGACCTCTCCACTGTACGATGTGGCCCCCGATGTTAATTGCAGACTAGCACTTCAGCTAGGACCGTCGGCCACTCCGTCGCCTAACACAGCTACTCTGCCACCTATCGTGGTTGACCCACCACCTGTAGGGCCTGTTCCTCTACCAAAATCGCCACCAACTCCAGCTCTGGCGCCTCTTCCTACAACCGACTTGCCTCCTTCACGATAAAGTGCTTGCGATCATCGTCCTCCCACTTATCTGGATGATTATGTCTGATCTATGTCTGCATTTAGAGAACCCCCCACTGCTACAGTCACTCATACGACATCACTATCCTCAAGTATTCTCTATCCTTTAACTGATTATGTACATTGCGATAAATTTTCTAGTATGCGTTCTAGATTTTTGGGTGCAGTAATCTCTAGTGCATATCCTACCACTTATTCAGAGGTGTCAAAGTATGCTCATTGACGTGATGCTATGGCTGATGATATTAATGCTCTTGAGCACAATGAGACTTAGACTATGGTTTCTCTTCCTTCGGATAAGACTGCAATTGGATGCAAATGGGTTTATCATACCATGTTTAAGACTGATGGTACAATTGAACAGCAAAAAGCTTGTCTAGTAGTTCTGGGCAATTGTCAGATTGAAGGAACAGAATTTACTGAGACATTTGCTCCTGTTGCGAAGATGAGTTATGTTCACCTATTCATATCTGTTGCAGTCATATGGATGTTCACAATGTTTTTCTACATGGCGACCTTCACGAAGAGGTGTTCATGTGCCCTCCTCCTAGCTATACTACGCCCCCCGGCATGGTTTGTCAACTTCAGAAATCTCTTTATGGATTACGAAAAGCTCCTCACAACTGGTTCGCCAAGTTGGCTCAAGCTTTACGCGCATTTGGTTTTGTTCAGAGGAAGGCTGATTACTCTTTTTTTTACTCTTGTGGTTCAGTTTTTTTTGCACGTGCTGGTTTATGTGGATGATTTGGTGATTGCTGGTAGTTCTTTGTCACTCATCTCTTAATTCAAGAAGTACTTGAGCTCTTGTTTTCACATGAAGGATCTTGGTGCACTTAAGTATTTCTTTGGTATAGAGATTGCTAGAAGACCAAATGGGATATTTCTTTCATAAAGGAAATATGCCCTTGACATTTTATAAGATACTGGTTTGTTGGCTGCAAAACCAACAGACTTTTCGATGGAGCCACATCATGACCTTGCATGTGTGGATGAGCCACTTTACGATGATCTGGAGCAGTCCAACGTCTAGTAGGTCGTCTCATTTACGTTACCATTACACGTCCGGAGCTTAGTTATTCAGTGCATACACTTTCTCAGTTCATGAAGTCACCTTGTGTTCCTCACTAGCAAGTTGCACTGTGGGTTCTACACTACTTGAAGAGTCATCATGATCAAGGTTTATTTATCTCTTCACGTAGTTCTTTACAGTTGGCTGCTTTCTGTGATTCTGATTAGGCTGCTTGCCCAATCACACGACGTTCACTTTCTGGTTATTTTGTGATGATCGGTGAATCTCCGGTTCATGAAAGACCAAGAAGCAACCTATAGTTTCTTGTTCTTCTGCTGAAGTGGAGTATCGTGCCATGACAGCTACTTGTTGTGAGTTATTATGGCTTAAGTCTTTGCTTCCATGCCCCCATGCGACTATTTTGTGATAGTCAATCTGCTCTTTATATTGCTGCTAATCATGTCTTTCATGAACGTACGAAGCACATTGAGGTTGACGGTCATTTTGTTAGAGATTTGGTACAATTTGGTACTATTATTACTCATCAAATCCGCACTTCTGATCAGCCTGCGGACTTGTTCACAAAAGCTATTGGACGTAACCAGTTTCAGCTACTACTTGGCAAGTTGGGCATTCTTGATTTACATGCTCCAACTTGAGGAGGAGTATTGAGGAAAAGAAATATTTGTGAATACTACTTGTATTTAGATTAAGTATCATTTTCCTTATTTACTTAAGACCCTTGTACACTATATAATGTACCCTAGAGCATGAATACAAATACAGCATTACAACCTTATTTTCTACAATAAATCATTATAATTTGAGCTTAAAATTTTTTAAAATAAAAAATTTCATAATTGATCTAACCGTTAGTCGATTTAACAGAATACTTTCTTCATTTATATATTTATAGTATTACATTTTTATCATGATAATTTTGACAGTTTACACTTGTAAATACTCTAATCATTGAGAATATGTATATTTCCATTACAAAAGTAAAACCGAAAGGTAAAGACTAAATAAGAAGTGTGGGAGGTACCTGCTTCCGTACGTGATAAGATTTATGGATCAACATTATATTACTCTCTTCATCCCACATTAAACTACACACTTTCTATTTTAGGTTGTTCCTATTTAAATTGCAGAAGATCAGCTTTTACCATTTTTGGCCAAGTTGAATTGTAGTGAAAATACAAAATTACCCCCAAGTCAAAACATATTTACAGCCTTAATGACTGATTAATTATGGCTGGAGGCATGTTTTTTATCTCCATTTAATGATCTCGGTTTTTGGGCTGGAGGCATGCAAATTCGTTTTGAAAAAATGAACCCACCCCTGACAGCATCGCATGCGCTTGCTCCATTACTGCTCTTTCACTCTTCCCGTTGCTCCATTATTGCTCTCAACCATCAGGAACTCTCCATTATCATTCTCAGCCATCTGAGACCTCTCATTTATTCCATAACGCTCCTCTCCTTTCTCTTTCAATCCCTCAAACCCTAGCCGATCCTCTCCTATTTCCTTTCCTTTTTACCCGATTTTGCCTCTATTTCTATTCATCTTGCTATAATTCTACTTGTTGTTCACTATTTGGTGTTGATCGATTAGGTTTTAATCATTTTTTGATGTTGGGTTTCGTAAACGAGAGGAAATTTTCAAGATCTGTTGTTTTTCATTCTGTGAAGTGGATTTTGTTTTTTATTTTTGTGTTGTTCTTCATAATATTGTGTTCATTCTTCATATGTTTGTGTTTGTGGATTAGGGTTTCAGTGATTTTTGCTCTTGTATTTGCTTACTAATTCAAAAGACATCTCAGATATGTGGTTTATGTTTCCAAAATTTTGGTTTAAGAAGATTTTTCTAAGTAGGGGTTTTTCAAATTTTACCTAAATCGAACTTCGATGCTATTGTTTACAAGGTATAAGTAGAGGTCGATTGTGTCATGCATCATTTTTTCCGGTGTTGATGTTTTAAAGTTAGATTTAAGGGTACACTGTCTATTTCCTAGCTATAATCTTTGAGATTTGTTACGGTTTATGTATGGTAACTCCATTTTTCTAGTCAAATATGTTTTAATCCCCGTATTTGTCGTTCTACAGTTGTGCATGTTCACGTCTGTTCTGGGATCTGCTATTTTCCCCATAAATTTCATGGTATACGTGTGCTCTGTTGTAGATCTATGAAACTTGGCTACATTTCAGTACTCCTCTGTTTCATATCTGTGTTTTTGCACAATAATTGCTATGAAATTGTTATTAGCATGTTCGCTCTTTGTAGTTTCTGAGTCTATGTAGTTGTCATCAGTCTGTGTTCTCCTATATTCAGCAATTTCTGTCAATAGCCTCTGAGTTTGTAGCCTCGGTTCTCCTCTGTTGATCAGTCGTTGTTCGACAGTGTTCGTTAATTTCTCTTTAGTTGTTAATAGCCTCTGCCCTATGTTTGTGCGTTTGGAAATGGAACATAGGGACAGGGATTTGGAGGGGCTGGAACCTTTAGCCCCCAGCCAACCCTTGAATGATGTTGACTCTAACGCACTAACAGTTCCCAGTCCTACTCTCAGCCCCAGTTTTATGAAATCACAGTCCTCACTGGAACCTGTTCAGGAAAAAGCTCCATTATCTTGGACTGATTCTTAAACATATTCGGAGGACTAGTCCATAGCTATGCATTTCAGTCCAGTTAATTTATCACACGTGTACTGGACTGAGTCACAGCCCCTATCTGATGAAGAATTAGATTATGTGAATTCCATTTTGGAGTCACAGTCCCAGCCAGACCCAGAATCTAATTCTGAGTTACTTTATGCTGAGTCATAGCCCAATTTGGATCCCAGTCCTGCATCTGGGAATCCCAAACCTGAGTTACATTCCCTCTCAGGCAGTGACTCAGAGTCTGATTCTGAGTTTGACACACACCCCTCTGTTTACTTCAAAGGAAATCAGTTTCCCAAGTATGGGGAACCAGGATTCTTTGAAACAGGTGCAGCCTTATACCTCGGTAATTGGCCTAAGCGTGAACCACCTGAAAGACCATGGATTAGGCAATATGAAATGTATGCCATGGTGGGGATGGCCAAAAAGTATTTGGCAGAAGCTGGGCCTAATACCGCAGAGAATGGGAAAAATGATCGTGGAATCAGGTTGTCTTGCCAGTTCCATCACTGCAATTAGGTTGTGTCTCTCCTATTTCCTTATTTTGTTTTCTGTTTCATGAATCATTATGCTTACTCCGTTTGTTTTGGTGTGTAGGATGTTGATGTTTGTTGTTGAGGCAACAATCATGTTTTATACTGAATAGATAAATATGCAGCCTTGGTTATGTGTGTTTATTTTGTACTTAACCTGGCTTGGCATTTTCTGATTTAGCTATGCAGCCTTGCTTATGTGTGTTTAATTTGCACTGAACCTGGCTTGGCATGTTTCTGGTTTGGGGCTGTGAATGGAGCAATAACATGTGATTCTTTCTGATAAATCATAGTTTGCATGTGAAATTTGAGTCCCGTATGTGATGCTTGTCCCTTATTGATGATGAAGCTGTGATGAATGAATATTACATGCAGCCATGCTTATTAGTCTACGAACTGATCTGAAACTTGGCGGGGCATGATAATGAATATAAACAGCGTTGAAATTGTTTGAGTTTGTGATCCTACCTAGTTGATAGTTACCTATGATGACATTAATTATAATTAAACTCTTAGGGTGCAACCATGTTTTGTTAAAAACATTAGGATGACAGCCTATGATGTTTGTCCCGCGTTTGTGCCTTATCTGCCATTGTCTATTACTTCTGGACATGCTCCATTTTTTGCCTCACATCATCATTAGTCTTTTAAATAAAGCTTGCATTCAAAAGGGATTTCAGCCATCTAAGCCTTTACAAGGTTTCCCTCTAAACATACATTCACAAAATACATTGTGTGTTTACTCTAGAACTAATTCTAGAAGCACAACCCTACAAAAATAAGATGAACCTGCCTTCATTCAGCTAGTTCCATACTTAGGATCAGATCCCTAACATTACCGGTCCTTCCAATCCCAATGAGATGTTGTAAACAGCTCCTTACCAGCTTTGAATCCACAATTAGGTTTTCTGGAAGTAATCCCAACCTCCTTAGACGATCTTTTCCCATATGTAGCAGTTTGAATTCATTCCCACCCCTACACTTAATGATTTCTACCATGATACATTGTAAACACAGGAAAATCTTGTCAATAACTTTAGGGTCCTCTCTTTTGAAAGCATCATTCACCGCATTTAATAAACCCTCTAGCGTTGTACTAGGGTTATGGTATTAAAGGCTTTGTATTGAGGCAAAAAACCCTAAGTCCAGAATGTTTAGGTCAGGTGACTTGGTAGGTTGGCACACTAATTAGATACGAAACCCGTCTGAGGTGGCTGCAGCTAAAAATTCAGGGCCATTAGCATAAATGTGGGATGGGGCATTGTCTTGTTGTATGAATATTTGTTTACTTGCCCAAGGTTGCCATTTTGCTTTTATGACTGGTATGAGTTATTAAATCAGTTTCTGCTTAATGGTGTCTCTATTAATTGACTGAATGGGTGTTAGAACCCGTGTACCCTTTGGCCTATTCACTGTTGTGTACTTCACTGCTATGTACTCCATATATGGAAAGATCCCTATTTACCCATCGAAAAGGACATTACCATGCATATCTATTACTGGACTACACACAACACACATAAACATTAGCTTCAGAATGTAATACTTACTTTGAATAACTATTTATGGTTCTGTTTCATTAGGGGATAGAATAAACCTGGTTGTTGCCTCTGTGATGTAGAACCACTTTTCGTCAATGTGGATGACATTGTGCATGTCCTTGAACATCATGTTGCATTCCAGCTTGGTTAGCACCATTCCAACCTTGTTTCCTTGCATGCTTGTGTTAAGCATGGATGAACAGCGTTGGTGTGTCTCCGTATTTCTTTGTTTGCTATTGCTCTTTGGATTGTGCTCTTACCCACGTGTAAACCTACTATTGTGCTCCTGCAGGTTCGCATATCCCTCAATGGCAGCGCCATTAAGGCTTCGAGATCGATTGACTTCTTGTTTGGGCCACAACACCCGTGTCTTCTTGAGTGGGCATTCACTGGTTCACCATTAACCAGTTGTTGCTTCACTCGTGAGCAAATGGTGCTGATGGTTCTAATTGACACAACCCACCTTTCTGCTGCCTCAACTCGTAAACTGTGTTTTATTTGCCCATTTTTTATGTTTTGGAGAAGAAAATGGGCAACATGTTGCCTTTGAGCATCTGTCAAATTTCTGCCCACCATCACAGCCTCAAGCTCAAGGATGAAAAAACAAAATAAGGGGGTTAGGATCCTAGCCAGTTCTTCAAGAACTAGCCAAAGGTTTTTCTGAGAGCTATATTTTGAGTTTTTTAGGGTTTGAAATGTATGGTGAATTAAATGATGTATATATAGGACCCAGTCTCTATTTTGGAGTAGTTGTGTGCAGTAGAAAAAAAATTGCATTTTGGCTCCAAAATTTTAAAAAATTGGAGCTAAGATTAGTTTTGGTGGGAATTTTTAGTCCTCAATTTTTTTTGTTTAAGCATGTTTTAAGGGTTTCGAGCAGTACTATTCATATAGTACTTTCACCAATTTCGAGGCTGCCAATTACAGCTTCTGTCAATCAAATCAGTACCATTTCTACTGTTCCTTTTTGCCCCCAAAAATCCTCTCTCTGCAAATTAACTAGGGATAGAGGGAGTATTTAATACGATTAACTATTACTATGTGGGGTGAATCATCTTTGGTTTAGTGGTAAGTTTGTTGGTGATACAGCGTTTGAGTGTTCTCAGGATGACATCCCTATCTATTCAAATGGATGAAGATGGAGTTTCAGGCTTGTATGTAATCTTTCAAAAAAAATATTACTGTGTGGATGTTTGGCCTTTAAACTTTTTTTATAAACGTTTCGATTGATTTCTTATGTTTTCACTTGATCAAATCAACAAAAAGAAAAAGGAACTTGGTAGTCTGTGTGTAGCCAGCAGCAACAAATGGAGTACGAGAGGATTCACAAGCCTCAGGTTTGGTTCTTCTCTCAAGCCTGTAGTTGCCGTACATTAACATACCACTTTGGTCCTTTCGAGTCTTGTAAAATGGTTATATTTGGAGATGGATTTAATCAGTAGGATGGGATTTGTTGAAATTTTGAAATGATTTTGGTACAGACCACCAAACTGAGAATGCTCATAGGCCCTCACCACCAGAAGAAGAAGAAAGATGGATCAAATTCTCATTCCTGTAGAACATCTCCCTCTAATGAGCTTATGCCTAGGGAAAATGGAGAAGCCGATTACATCAGAGCATATCGATTATCCGAAGGAGAAAACTCTGATTTCAATGCTATCAACTCTGTGAGAGCATATGAGGAGGAAAATCTTGATTATGATAGTACATCTAGCGTTGAGTTTCATGAAGGAGAAAGATTGCATCAGATCCCGCAAGATCACTTTCGAGACCCATGCCCTCGAAGTGGGATGGTGCGGAGAAGTGGATATTGAATAGGCAAACTGTGCCACCTAGTTTTTCCAAGAAAATGTACCTACAGAACCCAAACCAACAGCATCAGCATCGAACATTGGCTGTTAACGCTGGTAGAGTTGCTCCAGAGTCTGCTAGTTATGAGAACAAGTTAGTGGTGAAGGGAGTTGATTTTGTTCTGATAAATTTGAGTCTGTTCCAAATGGATCTAATCCAGGCTCTACTAGTGGGAATGGTCCAAATGCTTCGATAGAGCTGCTGGAACCTAAAATCAAAGATTTGATGGAGGTGGAAAGAGTGATTCTGCCTTCTACAATCAACACTGCTGAAAATGCAACAGGTGTCCCCAACATCAGAGCCGTTTCAATGAGAGATATGGGAACCGAAATGATTCCAATTCCAAGTCAGGAACCTTCCAGGACTGCTACTCCTCTTGGTTCAACCCCACTCCGCAGAACCGCAACTCAATCTCATCCATTTAATTACTTCACAAAAATTCAATTGACAGGGATTGAGAAATCCTTAAAACTAGAGTTTCCGCCTTATTTTTGCTCCAAAGTGCAGAAAGAAGTATAGACACAAAACTAAACATAATGTCCGGTGGATATATGGCGTTATGGATATTAAAAACAATAAAATATACATGATATTATTGGGGAAAAAATAATATACGCTGTCAATAGTCAAATAAAAGTGAGAGCACAACAATAAAAATAAATTGGCTTTATGTTCTTCTAGCTCTACACTTTTCAATACTGCAGTATAGAAAGTGTCAACAAAATACTAGCCTAATTTCAGGGCAAAAAAATTAAATATATACTAGCCTAACTCCTCCGGTAAACAGGCATCCCAAGTAAAAAGATTTGAGCCGAAGTGTTTGGACTAGACTGCCGGTCGGAAAGAAAGGTCTTTGAGTTGCTGAGGATCCACCTCCGAGGGTGCATGAGTCAGAGCACATTGAGCAGTTGTGGTCTTCGGAAACGCGATCACATCTCTGATCGATTGAGCATTCGCCAACAGCATCACCAATCTATCTAACCCGTACGCTATCCCTCCTGTAATCACAGTTGACACTTTAGAGCCGCGGAGGAAAAACAAAGTTACCAAAACAAAACGAAAATGTATGTGAGCGTAATGAAGTGATGTTAGTTCGGGACTGGGATAAGAACTCCATACCGTGTGGAGGAGCACCCATGTCCAGAGCTTCCAAGAGATAACCAAACTTCGCTTCAGCCTACAGAACATATTGTGATGAATTGGTTCAAAGGAAACAATGGACTCATCATACAAGCCAACAAAACTCCTACCTCCTCCTGAGTAATGCCAATAATTTCCAAAACTTTTTCTTGAATTTCGCGCTTGAAAATTCTCAAACTTCCTCCACCAATCTGCCAGATAGTGAGCAAGGCACGGTTGTAAGCATTCATCGATTTCATGCGCTATATCATCTTATAATAAGTTAGAGCAGATCTCCGTAGAAAATACGCATATTACTTACCTCAACACCATTGTAAACCATGTCATAAGCCAATGCACGGGCAGACGACAAATCGTTCACATCCTCAGGGTTAGGGGCCGTGAATGGATGATGCAAAGCCTACAGAATACATAAAATAGGAATCGAACTCCATGAGATGTAACTAAAATGACTGAAGTGCTTCCAACGCATAACCAACATCCCGTTATCATCTAATCTAAACTAATATGTTTATACAAAAGCTTGAAACAAACTTTCTACCTAAAAACCCTGCTAGTTCTTTTTCCACATCAAAATCAAGTTCAAAATCTAATGTAGTTTATATAGCGGGAGAATAGAATGATTTCAGAAGCTAATATATAAGTACGGTTTAGTAGTGATGGCAAGATAGAAACTTTAAAACAAAACCATAGAGCTGCAAGCTAACTGACAAAGCTCTTCTATAGAAACGAACCTCAAGCCTCTGTTCAGCATCATTCCACTCGAACATAGGAAAATCAGTTACCCACAAAATTGAGTGTCTGGACTACATAACATCAAAGTGCTAAAGTGAGATAAGAACTGGGGAAAATACTTATAGGAAACAATATAAGCACTACAAACTTACTGGATCAATTAGTTGTAACTCATGAGCAAAGTAGACTCGCAAACGGTCTAATGTCTTGTTTACTGATGATGGATGACCCACAGCAAATAACACAAGATCACCAGATCCTGCACCTAAGACTTTGAGAAATTGGTCTCTTTGGACCTCCTCCAAGCTTGATACCAGAGGGGAAATCCCTTCAATGGCCCCTGAAAGAAAGATACCAAACATTTTAGGGAGTGTTCCTTCATAAAAAGAACTATCTTGGGACAAGAAGCAAATTTCCTACCATCTTCAAGCACCTTTACAAAAGGTAAGCCCTTTGCTCCAGATTTAATTGCCTCACTGTATATATCACCTTTCTTTAAAGCACTATTTGAATAAATTTTTGCTCCTAAAGGCACACACAAGGCCTTAATAACTCCCCCATTTTCTAGTGCATCTGTAAACACCTTGAATGAGGAGTTTGAAAAAAATTCAGATACCTGCAGGCCCAAAAGTACACAATGATCATCAGTCGATATAAATCTTAAGCAGCTTAATTCAAGCTCATCTAGTACACAGTATAAGACTTCAAACTACAATGGAACAGGCACAATCATCATCAGTTCTCTAGACTGTCTCTGGTTAATAATTACCAGAGAAAAGCTCAATATTCAGTTAGGATACAATTGAATTCAAAAGTCTAGACTGTCTTTTAGACCAAGTGCAATGGCAGTTTCTACCAATTAAATATATTAATTCTCATTCTCTCTCTTCCACCTCACCTTAAGAAACCACTTTTTTTTTTCTCCACAATGGTAAGAAACCACTTTTACTATTCATGGACCCCACTTAATTTTCTCTACTCATTAATTTTACCACTAACATTTAATTTAATTTAATTTGTTCATCCAAAATAAGTTGAATGTGAAATTTAATAATACATTATAATTTTATAATAGAATTTCGTTTTTTTCCAAATAGTATTAAATAATTCATTTTTTTAAAAAAATCGTGTTTTATTATTTTAAAATTTAAAATTAATTAAAAATTAAATAAATAATCTAAAAATAAATAATAAGACATATTGATTACAGAGGGTAAAAAAACATTACAGAGGGTGCCAAAAAAATTACAAAACGTTTGAAATAAAAAAAAAACATTACAGAACTTTTCAAATCAGCAGCATGCGGGACATGTGGGTCAATGCATGACTGACACATGTCCCGATTGGGGACAAAATAAAGGGGCCGCTGAAGCGGCTCCAGACCCATGTGCGTGCCTCACAAGAAACTATGGCACCACCACTGTGGGTTTTTTCGGTTTCTAGAGCAGTTTCTTAAAGTTAAGAAACCACCATTGCACTTGCTCTTAGGTTTATATAGGAAAAAAATTGATAGTGGGAAAGGAGTGAATTCCTACATATGAAGCAACTACAAACAGAGCCGGCCTCATAGTGGAGGCATATGAGGTGCTCGCCTCAGGCCCCCAAATTAGCAATTAAATAGGGGACTCAAGTTTTTTTTTAAAATTTAAAATATATACAGGGAAAAAGAGTAAATATTATATGTTTTAATTAGTTATATGAGGCCCCATTTTATAGATATTGGATATTAAATATCATATAAGGGGCCTTTTTTTTCTAATTTGCTTTAGGCCCCCAAAATATTAGGGCCGGCTCTGACTACAAACATGCATGTCAAGAAATCATACGTCTTTTAATAGAAGATCAAATCGAGTGTCTGGCCTGTCTGAACCATATTGGTCCATAGCTTCAGCATACGTAAGCCTCGGAAAAGGGTCTGGCAGCTGGATACCTTTGATGTCAAGGAAAACCTGAAGAAGAAAATAGATCAGGTGTTGTCAATTGATGAGATCAATCTCAGAAACGTAGAAGCAGAAATAGATTGACCAACCTTCCTAATCAAATCTTCATTAAGCTTTAACATGTCCTCCAATGGAGTGAAGGCCATTTCCATATCCAGTTGTGTGAACTCAGGCTGTCTATCTGCTCTTAAATCTTCATCCCGAAAACATCTGCAGAGCAGGATCAAGAATTTGCATCAAATTACATCACCTTGTTAGGATACAGATGTAGTCATAAAATGATTCAGTAAGATAAAGATGAATTACCTGGCCACTTGATAGTATCTATTAAAACCAGATACCATCAACATTTGTTTGAACAGTTGAGGACTTTGGGGTAAGGCATAAAATGTTCCTGTCTTTAACGATGAAATTGCACATTCAGCTATTAGTTTGCACAATACATATATCGATAGACTCAGAACTACAAATATATGGCAGAAGCAACACAGGAGACATTACATTAAACTTTACAGATGCATCAAACATATGGTATGAGCTCTAAATGTATAAGGTAGTCTTGACTTTTAAGCATTTAGTTAGAGAGACAAGAATTTGTTATGGCTGAGAACGAGTATGAAAGAAGCATACACAATTGAATCTTATCTCATCATATAATTCAAAAGTTGATTAAAAGTTATAGAATGATCTGGACCTGAGAAAGTATTGAGCATGCACGCTTACACACACACTTCACTTTCTGATGGTCTCGTCACTCTCATCTATCATTGAAATTGAAAAAAAAAAGGATAAACTCCATAATGTAATCCATCTTCTTTGTGCTAAGAGAGGCATTGTGGAGAAAAATATACTCATTTACAATGCAGGTTGTAGGTAAAACCAGAAGTACGGCTTTGCACCACTATGTGAGGTAGTAAATATTGAAAAATAATCTGCTATCCACTTTATCTCTTCACGAAAACTATACGCGCGACAAAAATTTCTAGACCAAAAACAGCACCTAGATTGAAGCTGGTCCTTTTCTTTACAGTCAATTAGGCAGAGAAAACAGCAAAATGAACAGAAACCAATGGGGGGAAAGTAATGTATACTTCAGATAGAATCTCCAGTTCTCCACATCTGTGTAAGAGTTACCAAAACAATTACAAGTGTAATAGAAATTTCAAGTATCATGGCACCTGAATCCTTGAAGGCACCAGATAATCTCGAGCACCCTCGGGAGTTGACCTAGACAGAACTGGAGTTTCAATCTACCTTACAAAAATCAAAAACCAGGATCAACACATGGGATGACAGAGAAAAAATTGCAATATAAATGTCCAGACCACCTGATTATAGCAAGCTGTAAACAACTTAACACAAATACCTCCACAAAATCATGTGCATCCTCGAGATATCTCCGGATGAGTTTTACTACTTGATGTCTCAACATCATGTTGTTATGCATTTGCTGACGCCGCAAGTCAAGGTATCGGTATCTGGTAATAAAAAAAATGACCTTTCAATAACTAGAGGTTGCAAAATTGTGTGTAAATAAAGAAAATTAATCATTTAAACACGTTCATGTAAAACTTTCGAAAAAAACTTGTTTTTTCACCTCAAGCGGATTTCCTCCTTCACTGAATCTTTCACATCATCACCAGTAGTAACTAAGAAAGGCAGCTTGAGTCTCACAGCATTCAAGACATCGACTTGCTCTGCAGCCACCTGAAACCAAAAGCAAACAACAAATTACACCTTTAACCGTCAATACCTGCTACTTAATGCGCATTAGTCATTAGCTCATTCTCACCTCTAAAGTACCAGTCTTCATCTTCTTGTTAACTGCCTCACTCGGTCGAGCACGAACAACCCCCTCAACAGCAACCACATACTCAAGTCTCAAGTCACTAACTGTAGAATGAGCATCAGGAAACTTCTCCGGAAGCGTAGTAATCTGGAGAAACACCAGGAACACATACAAAATTCCATTAAAATAATACAAACAAGTCCTAAATACCATCTAAACTATTGTTCAATGACAATGCTTTAGAAGATTAAAGATTGATTTTTTTACCTGAACAATACCAGTATGGTCACGAAGATTAAGGAAAGTGAGGCCTCCGTGAATACGATGAAGGGCAACCCACCCGCAAAGCCTGACTCTCGTGCCCACGTCACTTTCCGACAGTTCCCCGCAGAAAGCGGTCCGGTTCACCCACTCGAGCGCGGGGACAGAGACTGAAGGCTGCTTGGCAAAAACTAGCGTTTCCGTGGAAGATGAAGCACAAACGGATAAGGTTGAAACGCTGCGTTTTGGAGGCTGCCTTGTTTCTTTCAAGGGGTTGCGGAAGTTTAGGTACAGTATGGGAGCTCGTAGAAAGGCGAAGGGTTTGGTGCGGTAGGCTATGGCTGGCAGCGAGCGGAGGAGTACGGCCATCTCCGGTGGCGGTTCACGGCGGAGCTAAAAGTAAGACGATGCTCCTTAGCTACGGTACGCCGCGATTACTCTATGGTCATGAAAAAACGTTAAGCTTTGCTACGGTGTCGTTTTGTCATACGGTTAGAATTTAGAAGGTCCTCTGAGCTTCCAGTTAACGGAATATAATTTATGGAGTTTTATTTCCACTTAGAGCACATGCAATGGTAGAAACCGCTACCGGTTTCTTACCAATTAAATATATTATTTTTCTCATTCTCTCTCTTCCACCTCACTTTAAAAAACCACTTAAGAAACCACCCTTTTTTATCTCCACAATGGTAAGAAACCACTTTTTACTATTTATGTACCTCACTTGATTTTCTCTATCCTACTCATTAATTTTATTATTAACATTTAATTTAAATAAATTTCAAAATGAGTTGAATGAAAAATTTAACAATATATTATAATTTTTAAAATTGAATTTCATTTTTTTCAACAATTATTCCAGATTTTTTCAATAAATTTTTTTCAATAATTTTCTCAAAATTTATTCCAAATCATTCCAAATTTTAATAAAAAATCATTCAATATTTTTTATTTAAAAACGTTTTAAAATAAAAAATTTTAAATAAAAAAATTCAGTTTTTTTTTTAAAAATAATTAAAAACAAATATAGGGACACGTGGCCCAACCAGAGGGTGCCACGTGTCCCTCTATTTACCAAAACAATATGGGCTGAATTTGAGTGGGACACGTGGGCCTATCCAAGGACGACACGTGTCCCGGTCTGGTCAAAAAAAATGGGCCGCACATGGCGGCCCCCACCTCTGCGCCATGGTCTCTGCAATTCGCACGGAACCGGTTTTTAAACCGGTTCCCTAGTTGAAAACTAGGGACCGGTTTTTTAACAAGAAATCGCCCTAAAAACCACTACTGTGGATGTTTTCGGTTTCTAGAGCGGTTTTTTAAAAATTAAGAAACCCATTGCACTTGCCCTTATGTATAGTAGTGGGGTTATATTTGCACAAAAAATTATTTTGGGTGAATAAAGTCTTTAAGGTTATATTAGCTCTTCTGTAAAGTAGTTATGATTGTTTTTGTACTAAAAATTATCTATGGCTTATATCTGCAATTTCTCAAGTATATACTTCCATAAATTCATTCTCAAGTATATTAGGTGAATGGTCTTTAAGGTTATATTAGCTCTTCTGTAAAGTAGTTATGATTGTTTTTTGCACTAAAATTTATCTTTGGCTTATATCTGCACTTTCTCAAATATATACTTCCATAAATTCATTGAATTAATCGCTTCCATATCTCAAATTTGAATTCGCATTGAATTGATACAGCATGCTCCCTCCGTCCCATAATAATTAGCATGTTATGACTTTTGAAAGTCAACTGAAGCAATTTTCAATAGTTAATATCCACATTTATGTGTATTAAAATAATTTAACGAATCCAATAACATATAATACGATAATAGTTTTACATATATAATAATAATATAAACTAATGATTAAAATTGGCTCATTTTGACTTTCAAAAGTCAACTGAAGCAATTTAAGAGTTAATATCCATATTTATTTGTATTAAAAATAATTTAAAAATATATGTTATGACAAATCCGATAACCTATAATATGATAATAGTCTTACATATATAATAATAGAAATTGAAGCAATTTAATAGTTAATATCCATATTTATTTGTATTAAAAATAATTTAAAAATGTATGTTATGACGAATCCGATAACCTATAATATGATAATAGTCTTACATATATAATAATAGAAATTAATGATCAGGCTGAAAAAAAAAGGAAAAAATGCCAATTATTATCGGAATGAGGGAGTAGTGGTCAAAAGCAATAGCTCAACTGCAAGTTGTGAGTTTTAATTTAGTATGAGTTGATAAAAGTAAAGAATGTTTGTTTCGGTCTCTAAATGATGTTTTTCACTACACTTTATCAACTCTGGAGTGACCTGGGAAACTCAAACAGAGAACAAAAACAAAAAACAAACACAAAAATCATACCTAAAAGAGTAGAATGTTTACGTGTAACTTAGTTGGATTATATACATAAATCTTCCACAAAAGGAACAACAGAAATGTAGACTCACACAACTGGTTATTGCAGAATGAAAAAGTCCACAAAATGAGAGAGCATAAGCATGTTACAATTAACACAATCAGACACCAATCTGATGTAGCAAAACACTACAAATGACACCAAAACCCAAAACAGACACCAAATTACAAATGATCATCTTCCACAACACACTATGAACTAACATGGCTTCTGATTCTGCTCGATCTCCGAACCGGAGTCAAGATTTCACCCTCTCCAATTGCCTTTAAAAAACACAACAAAAATGAGTCAGAATTGGTAGGCAACGCAGGTTATTCATTCGACTGAAAAATAGATGTAAAATACTCACATTTTTGCTGGAAATCTTCTCATAGGTGGTGAAGCTTCCATACGAATACGCAGAAAAGTCCGATGAAGAGGACGCCATGGAATCCCTCCTCTTCCTCGCCCTTTTATCTTGGACATCACTCCTGGAGCTGCTCATTTCTGAAGAGCCAGACCCCTCTTCTGCAGAAAAATGTTGCAACATTTTCTTAGGCACAGAATCCACCACTTTTGGATCCGAAACACGAATGCTTCGCTTCCAGAAAACGAACAACGCAGCAGCTGATACTATAGCAGCAGCAACCAATGGTGCAATGATCTGAAAAGTTGAATCTTGGAGCTTTTCTGAACTTGCATCCTCCTCTTCAACTGGGCTCGCAGTTTCTGAGGCAATTTCGGGTTCTTCGACCACCTTGATCCTTTCATGATCAAGGTTTTCTGGAAGAACAACATTGTCAGAACGTGTGTCCTCAACAACTGAATGAACAGTTTCCGTGGTAACTTCTGGCTCTTTTTCTGCTGATGAGGCCACATTTGTGTCAGCTTCCAAAATCTGAGATGTTTCCTCTAGAATGGAAGGATCAGTCACTGATTCATCACCCTCCAACTCAGTGAAATCTTCTGATTCCCAATCTTCGATATCATCGGAATCCATCTCTGGATAAGTTGGAGCCAGAATCTGTACTTCTGATTCTGATTGTTCTTCTTCCTCCTCCTCCTCCTCTTCGATGTCCTCCTCTATCTGTTCTGGCACCTTTCGCTCATCCTTCGGGCATATAGAGAACCCATTATGATCCTCTGAATCAGTGGTCAGGTTCAGGTTCAAGAAGTGCACATCCCCAACATAATGGCCTCCTCCACCACCAAGTTTGTTCATCAGCAAAGACAGGTGTGAAATCGAGTCGATTGAAAGCTTCTGAAACCTCGTACCAAGCTCATCCAGATTCTCTTTCCTGAAAACATCAATCTTGGGAGATTCCAGTGCCTCAAAAACCGATGAACTCATGAAAGGAGATACATCAGCCCACAATGAAGCACCAGTCACGAGTAACACCAACAGCACAAAAACAGGCTTCCAAAAACTCTTCTTCTGCCTCCCATTGTTGTCCTTCACAGCCTCAAATGCCTCCTCTTCCTTTGCCTCATCAGCATTTCCCTCTGAAACACCATCGATTTCTGATAAGTTAGGGATTATTTCACCCTCATTTTCTTCAAGGACTTCTTCAATTGTGGACTCGGGAACACGAAGATCTTCTTCTTCAGCTCCTTCTGGAAGTACATCCTCAGAATCCTTTTGAGAATCATCTCCAGAAATTGATCCCTCGGTGCTGTCAGTGTCCGAAGAGCTCTCAGACAAAACCTCAAGCAGGTTGTCTTCAAGGCTCCTAGGAATCCCCAACTCATCCCCCATTTCTTGGTCTAAAAGAACCTCAATTCTAGGGTTAGGTTTATAGTGCAGAAACTGAGGCCTTGGGGAATAAAAATTGGTTTTGGGATCATAAGGTAGAACAAAGGGATCGGCATCAAGAGGCGCTATAATAGGTGAGGAAGCGTAGTTCTTGGAAACACAGCCATCTGAAAACGTCACCTTCTTGGAGCCTTTCGAAGTAGAAACGACGTCGTCTTTCAGCTCCGTGTTTCCGACCGGTGACTCCAAACCGGAGCAGAAAGTAGCCTTTCCGTCGGACAGAGTGATTGAGGTCCGAACGGGATCGTTTCTCTCCACTAACACCTTCTTGCGCGGCGAGGGAGTGAACTTTGAGGCGGCGGAAATGGTCGGAGCCATGAAACTCTTAGTCCCGCTCATCGCCGGCGACGACTTCGCCGGCGCTGGATCCTTCTCGTTCTCTTTCTCGTCGTGGACCTGGGGAGTTTTCCTTCCAAACCCTGAAAATATTTGGTATCAGTAACCCAAATCAATCAACGAAATGCTAGTTAGCTTTTTCAAGAATTCAAGATAATCACCTGTCGCCGGACTATTCGCCGGGGTGACCGGATTCCAGCTGTTTCTGGGGTTACTGAGAGCCGGCGGTCTGGGGAACTGGTTTCCGGGGAAGCTCCTCCTGGGTGCCGAATTGGAATCTGGGTTTCTGCGTTTAGAAGAAAGTGGGGAAGGGGATCGGTTCGAGGAAATCGCCATTATCGGATTATTATCAAGATACTGAGTGTGTACGAATATGGAATGCAGCAGCAATATATGGCAAGAAGAAGGTAGAAATGGAAAGCTCTTGATAGCAGTAATGGCGAGATTATGTGAGGATCTTGGTTTGATTTGATGGAGATTATGAAATGCGGCGAATTTGGTAACGGCTAGTTTTGCGCAAGGGCGGAGTTTTAAAAGGCTACTGGTACGTTTTGTTTTTTGACCGTTGCACTTAAGGAAAGGCTGAATGGGTAAAAGCAGGAAAGAGGAGAGCCGTTGGATTGCAAGTGTGCTTGTGTATAATAAAATCAAAATTGGTTGAATACTTTACCTTGCGTTTGACTAAATTAGATACTTTCCGGATTTGACCCGACAAATTGGAAATTATTTTGGTTCAGTTTTGGATAGGGTAATCAATCACACTCACTCCGTTTGGTTAGTTGTATCAGTGTAGTTTTACTGTTTGGATTTATATGAATGAAATGAAATAAGTAGATAAAATTGTATTAGAAAAAAAATAAAAATGAGTGGATGAAATTGAAAAAATCTTGCCATAAAATGAAAGTATATCAAATTCACAAAAACAATAATAAAACAAGTGTGTCATATCTAATATAAAAGGTAAGGTATATGACTTTGAAATGACATGTTTGTGAGGGTCTATAATTTGGATCATAAGTTAAACACCTTTTGATAAATATTTTAAAAGTTCCAAGTTATTGTTAGGGAAAAAATAGAAAATAGTATTATCTGCTCTCAAAATAAGTTAATTTTATTTGCGTAAAGTTTTGGAAAATATCGTCTTTCCATAAGATTATGGAAAGATGGAGTTTAATTGTAATAATAAAAGGTAAATAATTTTAGTTGCAATATAAAATTTTTAGAGTAAGTCTCAAGAAAGGCGGCCTTTCCATAAGCTTATGGACAGTCCACATGGGCTGTTACCTTAAATGTTGTAATTTTTTAAATAAAATTTAAATATTGTATTTTATAAGTTAAAACAAGTAATAATATGTATTTGAATGTGAAAACATAAAAATATATGATATAAAAAATATTTTCAAAAATTTTAAATTTTGTATGTAATTTAACTAATGCAGCATATAAGGTAAGAAATAAGTGGTCTGTCCATAAGCATATGGACAGACCGCCTGTCAGGAGATCCACTCAAATTTATTGTGCAACGTGCAGTAGTTATAAATTTATGACCCGGTTAAAGCAATCGAAATTTTTTATCTTCATTTCTTCTGATTTACAGTTTAAACATTGGTCTTTCCATGACTATAGAAATGTCGTCTTTCAAGGGACGACCTCTTTTATTTATAGGCTTAATTCCATCAAACACACTTATAATTTCCAAAATAATTGTTAGTGACATATGTTTATGTTAACTAGGTGTTTACGATTAGATCAGATAGATTACTTATAATTGTTAGTTAGTGGTTGTATGGTGTTAACCTGGTACAACATTGTAGCAGTATTTTATTAATGAGAAAGAGGACACCAATTTTTTCTGGGCAAAGTCTTGTGAAAAACTATTTTTCCATAACCTTATGGAAAGACGGAGTTTAATTAGAATAGCAAAAGGTAAAAGGTCTTAGTTGCAATATTACAAAGACTAAAAAATTTTTTAGTCCCCTACAAAGTATCTTATACCATGTTTTGGTCCCTATTTGCAAATCAATCCTCGACGGTACCCAACAAATTCAAAACAATTTGTTTGGTCCCCAAAGGTGATTTTTAGGGAAAGTCAACAGTAAAATTGGTCAAAATATGTTAAATGACCATTATATCCCTGAGTTTAAAAAAAATAAAAAGAAAACCCTCGTCTTCTTTGCGGTCTTCATTGCCGCCGCCGACACCGCTGCTTCGTGTCCGCCACCGCTGTTTCATCTCCGCCGCCTTTGCTTCATTAAACGAGAAGGTGGAAGAAGACAACTCTATTGCAGCTGCTTCGTCTCCGCTGTTGCTTCGTCTTCATCCTCAACAAAGCAACGAGAAGGTGGAAGAAAATGTACGTAACGTAAGTCTAATTTCGGCCAGTTGTTATTGTCCATACCAGATTTCTTATTTCATATCGTTTTGAAGAATGCCAAAAAAAACCAATGGAGTTTTGCTAATTCGAGAGAGTGGAAAAATCAAGGGCGGGGAATGGAGTTCTGCTTCGTCTTTCGCCGATGCTTCATCTCCGCCGCCTTCCACTGCTGCGCTTGTATTGCCGCATCATTCACATTTCAGTTTCCTTGAGAAGGCCCTCTCTCTGCCCTTCTTCGTCTAGTCTAGGAAATCCCAAACTAGCTCCGTCACCGTCGCCACAGCGGAAGGCGGAAGACGAGGATGAAGCCGGCGGATGAAGGCGATGGAAGGCGAGGATAAGACGGGAATGAAGACGAGGATGAATGTTGAGGATGAAGACGAGGATGGAGACGGCAGAATTCCACGGCGGCGACGGTGGCGGAAGGCGGCGGTGAAAAAATAAAGAAAAAGAAAATATTAAAATTAGGAAATTTTAATTGAAAATATTTTTCAATTAGTAAAATTACCATTATACCCCTGACAATATCGGAAAACCACTTAGTCTTGCCTGCGGACCAAAATATATCATTTTGAATTTGTAGGGTACTGGTTGATTTGCAAACGGGACCAAAACATGGTATAAAATACTTTGTAGGGGACTAAAAAAATTTAGTCTACTACAAATTTATCATGCAACGTGTAGTAGTTATAAAATTTATAACCCGATTCATGCAACCCGAAAATTTTATTTTCATTTATTCTAATTTACACTTTAAACCTTAGTTTTTCTAAAACTTATGTAAAGATTGTCTTTCAAGAGACAGACACCTTTATCAAAAAAGAAAAAGAAAAAAAGACGTTTCTATTGCGTCAATGTTAACATGTCCTAAAACATCATACTAATTGGACCGTGTTCAGATGCCCGGTCCAACCATTAAGTCAAGTCAACCCTGCTTCAGGCCCTTATTTTGAAAAATAAGGAAGAAGCCTTGTTTTATAGTTTTTATATTGTGTTACTTAGAAAATATTGTAAATGGACAGGTCTGTATAATAAAAAGAGGGGTAAATTCTTGGAAAAGACCATTTTTTTGTAGGCATATAAAAATATGAAGTAGAATTATAATTATTGAAAGGTAAAAAGTTTTAGTTGCAACATTAAAAATTTATTGTGCAACGTAAAGTAATTATAGGTTTATGACCCGATTAATGTAATTCAAAAATTTTATCTTGACTTCTAATTTACCGTTTAAACCTTGCACATTTCAAGAGACAGACTCATATATATATATATATATATATATATATATATATATATATATACACCAACTGTCACGAGTCACCTTGTTAACCGTGCGGCCTAGTCGTGCTAGAGTGTCATGACTACCGCCTGATTTCCCACGTGTGTCTCACTCAGATTGGTTGCTCGCAGCACACCAAGCCTTTAGAGGGACGTGGTCGAATGTGCAATGGAAATACATGAGTTTAGATTAGGAGCATGGTTTCACACCAACAATGCAATACAAGGCCTGACAACGAGAGAGCGAATACTCATTTTTAATATATTGTAAAATGGTTACCGGATGTGGGTAGATAAAAAATTATGTTTAATGTAGTTTACGTATTTAGGGCCCATTTTTTTTTAATTTGCTTCATGTCTCTAAGTTTTTTAAGCCGACTACGCGTGTTCAATTCAACTATTCAGTTCAGTTTGATTAGTTTTGATTTAGTAAAATTTATATTAGTTTAGTTATATTATTTTTATTTAACACTTTGTTTTTAGTTCATTTTATATCAGGCAAAAAAAATCATGCCTTAAATTACCATTTGATCACCAAAGTAATTTGTCACAAATGGGACAGTGTTAAATGAGTGTTAATGTTAGGAGGTAATGCCACTTGCTCTATATATTTTTTTTTTTGGAGGTGAATGTGTTCTTATTCTCAGTAATTTGAAACTCCAACAATGGAAGCCAAAGATTGCTTGTCAATCAATGAAATTCATTGATATGAATCCTCTTGCGAACAATCTGAATTGCGGAATTAGGATTTTTGACAAAACAAGGGAACTCGCAAATCCTTCAATGCCGCATGAAATTCAAGGTCTAGCCCTTGGGGTACACTCAATTTTGACTTGGTCTCTAACTAGCCCTCAAGATCAGATTGCAAGGTTTATTGATACTTAACTAGCTCTCGGGGTTAAGTAACAATGGAATAGCTCGCAAGCAAAGAGTATGAACTCAAAAGGTTGTATTTTGATTGATAAAAGTGGTGATGAAATTCGTCCAAAGGCCTACCCTGTTTATAGGGTAGATTTTGGCCATAAACCCTAATCACAACTGGAAACTGAATTGACTTATGACAACTTTAAGAAGCTAAAACCATATCTAACTCAAATACCTAAAATAAATGGTAATATTAGGTAATCTGGTCGAATTCTTCAAGAAGTAACCTTGAAATATTACCTTATCTAGTCTAACTAAATCTAATTCTAATCAGAATAAAACTGAATATACTAAACCCTAATGGATTGTATTTTTGAAATTCAGCTCTTCAAAGGCCACATGACCGAGCTATCAGTCCAATAAACCCAAAATGAAATAATTTTACAATATTTTACAGTGATCACACCACCTCATTAAAAATCCAGTGAGAAAAAGAGTATATTGTTCTTTATGATGTCTTCCGTTCTTCAACAGTCTTGAACAATAAATCCAAGATGTTGATGATGATCAATTCTTCATCATAAAGGCGATCAATCAAAACATTTAAAGCAACATCACTAAACTTAGTCCTTGACCTAGCCATAGGTCCCGCCATGTCACTTAGAGGATCCCAAACATATCCTTTAAATGTTTGATCAAGTCGTGGAATGTCTTCATTTATAGTGGTAGTCATGTTGGCATATCCATCATTCATACTCCATCATTCAATTTTGATCTCTCTTCCACCACTCTAATGAAGTCTTTTTCCAAAAGGAGGACGGGGCGGAGAGAAATCGTAATAAGTCTTCCCACAATAAATTCTGATTATTTCTACACTCTTAAATCTCTACCTAACGAATCATAGGGGTGGCGGGCGCACACCTTTGCCACCCCTTGGTTCCACCACTAGTCAAGTTGTTCCCCACCAGATTGCCACAATTTCGTAATTCCAGTATTGGCACAGTTGAAAAATAGGTATATCGACACCGATATGTTTGTACCGGTGCCAAATTAAAGGTTCTAGAAATTTCATTAGCATTGGTATAAACATCTGTAAATGATAATACCGGTGCATTTGTATTCAACTGCACTGGTAACCATAATACCAGTGCTCCACACCGGTGCCTAAGTGAAAATAACTAACAATTATGGAAACTTTGAGGATCAGTAAGGCACATACCAGTGTAGAAAACCAGTTCTATGTAGAAATTTATGCGGGAACCAGAGCTGATGCAAAAAAAATCGCGTTAAAAATTATATTGCTGCACCGATTTATAATTTTCTTGTTGGCACCGTTATATGTACCAGTGCTATTGTGCATTAAATGCTCACCTACCACCTTTTCTAGCTGGTAAAAGAAACGGAGGATAAACTCAAATTTGGGCAATAGTGCAGTTTTAGCATAATGTTGTACAAGATTTCTATTTTCAATTTTGCGGATGTTCTTTCATCCAATCATGTCCAAATCGCATAGTTGTGATTCAGTTATTTAATTTCAGTATGGAATCGCCAATTTCAGCTTTTGACAATTCCAAGAATCTTGGAGGGACCTAAGTGCTAAAAGGAAAAAGTTCACTCGGAGGTCCAAATTAAAATTTGCTCATATGTAAGACTACATTATGAACCTGTAAAGTATATTCCAATTCCTAATTAAAAATTTTATTAATATTTCTTGGAAAAAAACTTACCAATAATCCTTCCCGCCGAGACTTCCTAGATTCTGAGTAATCTATAGTAAGATACTCTAACGCATGTACTAGCGCTTTGTTAAATTTCACGAAAAATTACCTTTCCATCCCAAACGTAAAATTAACCCCAACAATACCCACTATCAATTTAATTCGATATAAAAACAAAGGATAAACTCAAATTTGAGCAATAGTGCAATTTTAGCATACTGATGTACACGATTTCTATTTTTAGTTTCGCAGATGTTCCATTTATCCAATCATGTCCAAATCGCATGTTTGTGAACTTCAATTATTAAATTTCAACATGAAATTGCTAATTTCACTTTTTGACAATTTCAAGAATCTTAGAGTGACCTATGTGCAAAAAACAAAAAGTTCACTCGAAGGTCCAAATTAAAGTCCGCTCAAATGTAATAATACATGAATCCGTAAAGTATATTCCATGACCTAATCAAAAAATTTATTAATATTTCATGGAAAAAAACTTACCAATAATCCTCCCTGTTAAGACTTCCTAACTTCTGAGTAATCTATATTAAGATACTTTAATGCATGTACTAGCGCTTTATTAAATTTCATGAAAAATTACTTTTCCATTTCAAAACTTAGATTAACCCAAGAATACCCAATATGAAGTTAATTCGATAAAAAATGAAGATGTAACTCAAATTTGTGAAATAGTGCAATTTTAGCAAAGTTACATACAGATCCATTTCGGGGACCCGTCATCCACAATTTTGGAACACGATAAAGACAAAATGTTTAATTCAATTTTTTCAATCCATTTACATATCTACAATAACTGAAAAAACTTTCCATCGTTTTGGGCCAGTGGATCAAATTTTCTAAACATTGCATTCAGTAACTCAGCACCAGTATTTTATGAAAGTAAACCGGTGCTGAGTAAGCCATTAATGAAAAACACCAAATTTAGCTCCAAAGTGTTAGGGGGAATATTTGAAATTTTGGAAATGTTAACATGGCATCGATTTATATTCCAGTGCTGTAAGAAAATCACTACTGCCCGCCCAAAATTTGATTGGGTTGATATATTTTTGAATCCCAAAATAAATCCAACACCTGTATATATATGAGGCACTGGTTTTTACTACCGGTGCTACATAATTAGTCAAAGTTTTAGACATTCCCTTTCTCTCCTCTATTATTTTCCTAAAAAATTATTTAAAGCAGCCTTAGGCAGCTGCATTCAAGGGAAAATGACATCGAGTTTTTCTAATTGGCACCGGTATAAGTACCGGTTCTAAGGAGTTACAATTTTTTTTAAAGCTTTCCTCTTTGCCTTGGGAAAAAAATTATTTAAAGCAGTCTCACGCATATGCTTTAACTACTTTCAGCACTGTTATATTAGTTTCAGCACCAGTATAAAACTGTGCACTATAGATGGTTCTAGAATGTAGTTGACAGATTGTCAGCACCGGTATATAGGCTATGCACCGGTGATGACCTAGCGTAAATATAACGTGACCCTGCTTTTCCCATTTACAAGGGTCGCGTCTTTCTATCTTCTCCCTCCTTCCCTAGGATTTCTTCTCTTTCAATCCCATTTATACCCATGTTCTCCACTATATAACCATCATTCAGCCTCCATTGCTCCACTTCCTCAATCCCCCCTATATAAGATACCTTAAAGCTCCATTTTTCTACCTCCGAACAATTCCCATTTTCTCTTCTCGGCGTAGGTGAACTTGACCTCACAAGGTTAGAGTTCTTCAATGTGTTATGTTGAGCTATGATATTCATGATTGTGTGATATGGAATTGTTTGTTCTAAAATGTGTGGGATTTTGTTCATTTTGTGATTTTAGGGGGTGTTTATACGAAATTTTATGACATATAGTTCAACTGTTCAATCCAAAGTGTATGAGATAAAGTGATATAGTTCATTGTGTGATGTTGATGTGTTTTTCCTAAAATGTTTGAGATATAGTGGAGTATGGTTTCATGTTTTAGCGTTTGTCCTAAAATGTGTGACATATTTTATAGTGGAGTATGGTTTGATGTTTAGGTGTTTGTCCTAAAATGTGTGAGATGTTGTTGTTTATGTTATGTTGAAGTATGTTATAGTTGATTGTGTGATGTTTAGGTGTTTGTCATAAAATGTGTGACATATTGTTGGTTGTGTTATGTTGAAGTGTGATATAGTTGATTGTTTGATGTTGAAGTGTTTGTCATAAAATGTGTGAGATATTCTTCATTGTGTTATGTTGAAGTGGGATATAGTTGATTGTGTAATGTTGTAGTGTTTGTCATAGAATGTGTGAGATATAATGGAGCATGTACGATGGTGAAGTTTTTTTTTCAAAAATGAATGAGATATAGTTGATTGTGGGATGTTGAAGTGTTTATGATATAGTTTGAATTGTCTCAAAGAACTACAATGTCATTTTTGTTGATAGTGTATTTGTTTCGTGGTAATGGATTCTATCATATTGTATTATTGAGTATTCAAGTTTTTGGAGTAAATTGATTTATTATTAAAGTGTATTGTTGTGGATTGAGGTGGTGCCCACTGTGGGTATCACATATCATCGATGGTTATTACAAGTTTTTCCTTGTTTTGATAATTTAAAGTTGATGTTTATGCCTAGTTTAGGATGAATTTTGATTTTTCCCCGGTGTATTGATTTCCCTCTATTCATCTGGTGCTTTCTAACAAATTAATGCTTCTTCCATTATGGAAAGTGCAGTAACATTTACAGAATTCCATAATTTAAAATTTGGAGATTTTTCATTATGTGAGTACCAAGTAAACATGGTGTGTTTAACATTCAGTGTTTAACATTAACACATAGTTAATTTTAAATACATAGTTACACACACCATATTTCTTTGGTGCTTAAACACTTCATAATTTTGACATTTTAAATAGTTTTCTTTGATAAATCGTATTGTGCACAAACTTAATGGAAGAAGCATTAGTTAGGGCACCAAAATCCTAATCATATAAAATCCTCCTCTCCTAATAACCCTCACTTCACTACCTCTCCCTGCCTCTACCTCCTATCCATCCTCTCCCTCATACTCCACCACCTCTCCTTCTCCACCTGTGCTGCCACCCAGCCCTACTTTGAAGGCTTTGACACCGACGACGACGACCCCCTCTCCGCTCTCCCCACGAGCTCCACCAAAAATGCTGGATTTAACTCAAATCCACCATGCCTTAGCTCTCAGCACCACCACAGTATTCAACCATGCCTCAGTTCTTGCGTCCGACCTCACCTTCACGGTTATGGTTCGTTGACTTTATGTAGGGTTAATGGAAATTAGGTTCTAGTTTTTATGATAATTGATATTTTTAATCTATGTTTAGGTCTAGTTTGTTTCATGAATTAAGGGTTGTTATGTATTTTCAGATATATGTGATGAACTTCTGGGTTGTGGTTATGAATTTTCTAGTTTTTTACATGAATTTATGCTTTTTTTGTGTTTTGTTTGGCCTATTTTTCTTTATGAATTTCTAGGTTTGATATTCCGGCCGGTGAGTTTATTCTCACTGGCCGGATTTTTTTATTGATCGCTTATTTACTAGCACCAGTATTTCACCACATAAGCACCGGTATTTTGAGCATTTTCATATCGGTGCATAAATGATCTGACATCATAATGTATTTTCATAGGCACCGATACGTGGTACCGGTGCTCGAATAGATTCTAGCACCGATACCACTTCCAGGTGCCGGAATATATTCTAGCACCGGTACTACTTACCGATGCCTATGGGACTACATTTTTGCACCGGGTCACTTAGGCACCGGTATGAAATTGCTCAAAATATTGGTGCCTATGTAGTTAAATGCCGGTGCCTATGGGGGTATTTTCCAGTAGTGGGAACCTTTTTGGAGGTTGTTGCTGGCTTTCTCCAATTAGCGGTAGGGAAGAACCCAAATCTTACCGGAGTCGCGAGAGCACCAACATCACACCTAGTAAATAAAAACATCAAACAACTAAAATCAAAATTAATCTAAAACCCTACTTTCATCGAGGGAAGTCATGCTTTAACACAAATCTTCTATAGCCCAGAAGTAGGTATCACCTAAGGAGCATTGTCTTCCACCCGCTGCCAATGTGGTACTACAAGCCAGTGAGAAATCCATCATACACCATAAACTTCGTCAATATAAACATGCTACCACCAAAAGACCCATTTTCCTATTTCCCAGGGAGCCAAATCATGTACCCACCACACAATGACCTATTTTGAATGTTGCCCTTAACCTATCACCACTAATGACAGAATCATCCATCTATTCTTGTTGTCCCTCCATTGCGACCACCATGAGGCTGCCGTGGCTATAGCCAATGTGCCCATTTTATATGGTTATTATAGGACTTTCCAGGTTTACTTTTGTACACTTTTGTGCTCTAGACGTGGCATTTTGCCTTGAAAGTCCCAAGGAGAGTTAAAAGCGACTTTTACGCTTTTATTACTTTCACTACCACAGAGACCCACCTCTAGCACCATTTTTTTTGTTCTAGCACCGGGTTTTTCGTAAAAAAAAACCGGTGCCTAAGTGGTGCTAAATTAGCACCGGTTTTTTTGTTAGCACCGGTTGTTCAACCGGTGCTAAATTAGCACTGTTTTTTTTGTTAACACTGGTTTTTCAAGGTTTTTTTGTTAGCATCGGTTTTTTTTGTTAGCACCAATTTTTCACCTGGTGCTAAATTAGCACCAATTTTTTTCGTTAGCACCGGTTTTTTTTGTTAGCACCGGTTTTTCAACCGATGCTAATTTATTTACGATGACAAAAAAAATCCCTTCCTCTGAAAGCTGCAGCGCGCTATCGATTTCAGAGAAAGGGAAAAAGACTCAAAATTAACAATTTTATTCCACATTAATTTAATAATAAAATCAACTTCACAAAATTAATAATTTATTTCCACATTAATGTATACAAACACCTTGTCTCGCACGACTATGACAGGAATAATAGTCCTAATTATACAATAATAAAACTACAATAGCACAATTTATGGTGCACTGCCTTCACTTACAGCTCTAGAATCTCAGTTTGTTCTCTACTCTTGCAAAAACAAAGATGAAATGAGTACATAGTTGGGAGAACCGAACCTATCAGCAGTAATTATAATTCCCAGATTCCAAATCGGAGGTAAATAAAGATACAAGTGGTATTTACAAATATAGAACACATGAATTCCATAACATCAAAACAGGCACATTTTCGTTCCTATAATTTGAACACAAACAAGAATCTAAAGAGCCAATTTTGCACAACTCAATTAACATATACAAAAGTCCCAGCAAACAGTACTGCACCATAGAAGCAATGAACCTTGCAACATCGATTTATCAACAGAGAGTAAACCAAGCTAATTTGACGACACAAAAGGCAAACTAAGCATAATATTTAAGTTATATGTGGCGTCACACCATGATCTCTCTTGATGCTTAGCATCACTGAAGTCTGCACCAATGATTGTAGCACCACCAAGATCACTGCATGTAAGAACTGATCCAACAAGGATGGCGTTGGTAAGATTTGCTTCATTAAGAACCTGCAAGTAAAAATCAACCCTCTGAATCCACTTATGTTTCCAGCTTCACGTGAATATAAAAAATGTACAAGAAATTGAATGCCATTTATGAATCAGCAAAGTTATATCCCCTAAAAACGTGATCTATATCAGCATGAAGAGGCAAAATAAACTCAAGAATACTGATGATTGTATCAATACTTAACAAAGACAAGATTAAAATTATTCACATTCACTTCAAAGGTTGATCAAACAGCAATTAAGCTCATGAGGAAAGTTTGCAATAAAAATATATAAGCACGACACTATCATGACAAAAAGGATGAATTTGGGTAGAGAAAGCAAAGAAAATTTCTTCTTCTAACATCTCCACAAGCCCAGAAATCACAAAGCAAAATTCAAAAAAGAATATACCCCTAGAAAATTCACCCCCATTCGCACATTTTACCCTGAAATCTCAAACAATTAACAAAAGCAACTCCATAAGGGGAATCATAGGTAAATAATGAAGCAACATCAAGGACTTATTGGCAAGTTCTTACCATTTCGGATGAAGCCCTGTTTTAAGGAGTGAGCAAACTGGAGTCTGCCACCACCGCCGCCTCGTGCCGCCACCATATCGGCCTGAAGTCTGAACTCCATCCCTGCATGTAATATGTACATAAGAGGTATCAATATACTTAAGTTCAAAACCAACAAAGGGCTCGTTTAGGTTCACGAGTCTGAACCGTACAGCTCCTCTATTCTCTAAATTCTAGTGCCGCTAGATATGTTTACCATATATAGTCAAATACATGACATTGATCATATTAACAAGGGATGATTTTTATGCAACAAGATATCACATTTACCTCCGAAAGGCACTCTAGAAGTATTTTGCAACACTCCTGGTAAAGAAGAGTAACCCCAAACTGATCTGATAACAAGATAAGCTGGAGTATCCTTTAGTTAATTGGCCATTATATATGAACTCGAGCATAACTTGAAATGCATCAATCGATACGTTCTTCAAACAAACTGTTCGTGCAGCAATCTCCCTCATTCCATTAGTGAACATCTGTCAAATGGAACATATATTGCTTCTTCAGCAGCAATAGTACTGAGTGTTGAAAAAAAGCATACATTTTTTTCTTTTTAAATGTTAGGATCAAATAAGAAAATTTGGAAAACTAAAGAAGCATTTGCAAGTGATGAAACTTAGCACACACAATAACTTCTTTAAGCACAAACTGAATACAATAGTTTATTTTTCTCATTTGGCCTAAAATATCTATGCAAGAAAGGAAAATGACATGCCTTTGTGAACGGAATACTCCATAAGCCAAGAGCACTTTGACGTGCTCGCACAACAAGGCCACTGCCTTCAGTGTAAAGGTCAACATCATAGTATTTACCATCCAACTGAAACTGCTTGAGCCTTTGTGCATTGATGGGAAGGCCACTTGGGAAGCTTTCACTGTCGTGGAGCCGAGAATTCGGATACGAAAGCTGGACGTTCTTACCCATGTCAAACAACTTCTTATTGAATAATCTTTCGATCATCTCCTCACACTGCTTTGTTAAGGATATCATTTCAAACTGTAAACTAAGAGCCCTCAAGGGGCTAAGATGAGACTTAGGAATATGCACATACAAATAAGAGAAATGTTGCATAAATAGGCACGTAGCATTTTGAAACAGTCAGAATCGAAAGATGCATACCTGGAGAAATTATTGCAAAGGAAACAAATCAGATGGGATTTTTAAACAACAGTCATGCAAATTAGAGTTCCACAAAACATATAAGAATGCAAACTGACCTGTGTACAACCCTTGTAAATATATTGAAGAAATGCATGTAGAACTTCATACTCCACATTGCAGAGGTGAATGACATCGGTGCTAGAGGAACTAAATTCAAAATTACCGGAGGCAGCCAAAATCGCCTTGTGAGTCGGGATGACTCTTTCTTATGCTAATCAAACCATCATATATCCTTATAGGTCAGGTGTTCACATCGCAAGAAAAACACACCCCAACACCGGATATCAAGCCATCAAGGGCAGCTCCGGATCGTTATGTGCCAAAGAGGATTGATGAATGAATCGACTTGCTCTACGTCTGCCTCGGCCGGATCTATAGTGGAGAACCGCTGTACGGAAGTGGAGCATGAGTGGATGGTGGCGGATTGGAGATGGGACAGTGACAATGAACTAGAGTTTTACCATGGTAGCTTGAAGACGAAGGGCCAAATGAAGAGAGGAAAAGAGATTAATTTATTCATCAATTTTCATTTTATATGTTAGGTTAGGGTTTTTTAAAATTGGGCCAGTTTTTTGGGCCAATTGTTTGGACCAGTTTTTTGGTCCAGTTTAGGTTAAGGTTGATTCAAAATGATCCATTAATAATAAAACTATTAATTTAAATATGAGTAAAAAAAATTAGGAAATTTGATACATATATATATATATATATATATAAAATTTTAAATAAGGTTTTATACTTAATTAGTTAAAGTAAACAATTAGTTATTAGTGTTTATACATAGAAAGGCAGGTAAGGGTTGATAATTTATTAGCTAAAGTCAACCTAGTTATTAGGGTTTCTTTATAGATAGTCAAGTAAGGGTTGACCGTTTATTATTTAAAGTCAACTTAGTTATTAGTGTTTCTTTAAATAAAGTCAAGTAAGGGTTGATTGTTGATTAGTCAAAATCAAATTTGACCGTTAATTAGTTAAAGTCAACTTTGTTAATAGTGTTTATTTATTGAAAGTCAAGTAAAGTTTGACTGTTTATTAGACAAAGTCAACCTAGTTATTAGTGTTTATATATTGAAAGTCGAGTAAAGTTTGACCGTTGATTATTTAAAGTCAGCTTAGTCACTAGTCGAAAGTAATGGTAAATACAAAGAAACCGTGAGAGTCTACGAGAGTGGGAGCATTGTCCCACTCCCGTGATACACGATACCTACTAAACTACCCCTGATCTAGATGGTACAACCAGGTGGCCCGAACAAAAGGAACCGGGAGAGTCTACGGGAGTGGGAACCTTGTCCCACTCCCTAAATACATAATACCTACTAAGCTACCCCTAGCTAGATGAGATAGCCAGGTGGCCCAAAAAGATACTACCCCTTCGTGGTGACAAGGCATCCGTGAAAATACCGAGGGGCATGAGAACAAACTCAGTAGCCCCTCACTCCATGTAACTTCCATACAACCGATTGTATGAATCGGCTCTTCATCCGTGGTTTGTTCCCCACAGTTGTCTTCCAAAACGAGAATAGTCCCAGCCTTCAAGTGAAGTAGTATGGCGTCTTCTCCGGGAAGAGCTGGCACACCACTTCTACCATGTACGCCTCTAAGATGAAGATAAAGAGGCATTATTAGCCTTCGATAACGATCTCTGGATGAGTGCCGAGTTTTTCCCATTGGGGTTAGGAGCAGATTGACCGTAGTCTGTGATGCTCCCAAGTGTTCCCCACAGATAGACCTCCAAATGATGAAGATACCGGGCATGACTTCAACTGTGCACGCCCCGAGTAACGATTTTGTAACCTTCCTCTCCATTTTTGGCAAATGGATAGCCTGATGCCATTTTACACTTTCCAGTGCAGCGCGGGAAAATATCGCAACCAAGCAGTACAACTTCCATACAACCGGACGTGTGAATTGGTTCTCGAACCGTGGTTTTTTCCCCACGGGTGTGAGCCCAACCGTCACTAAAGTGCAACGATGGCCTTCCAAATCGAGAGTGAGCTCGGCCTTCCGGGCCGAATGGCCATGCAAGTAACAATGGGAATCCTTGTGGTCAGATGAAGAGAGGCTGGTTTTTTTAATATTTTTTATCGGGCCTCGGGTATAACCCCTTTGAGGGCAAAGCCCCTTCGAGGGTATAAGCCCTTCAAGGTCAAGGCCCCGTCGAGGGTATGACCCCTTCGAGGGTAAAGCCCCTTCGAGGGTATAACCCCTTCAAGGGCAGGGCCCCTTAGAGAGTATAACTCCTTCGAGGGCATAGCCCCCTTGAGGGTATAACCCCTACGAGGGCAGAGCCTCTTCGAGGGTATAACCCCTTCTAGGGCAAAGCCCCTTCGAGGGTTTAACCCCTTCGAGGGTATAACCCCTTCGAGGGCAAGGCCCCCTTGAGGGTATAACCCCTTCGAGGGCAAAGCCCCTTCGAGTGTATAACCCCTTCGAGGGCAGGGCCTCTTTGAGGGTATAACCCCTTCGAGGGCAGAGCCCCCTCGAGGGTATAACCCCTTCGAGGGCAAAGCCCCTTCAAGGGTATAACCCCTTCGAGGGTATAACCCCTTCGAGGGCAGAGCCCCTTCGAGGGTATAACCCCTTCGAGGGCAGAGCCCCTTCGAGGGTATAACCCCTTTGAGGGAAAAGCCCCTTCGAGGGTATAACCCCTTCGAGGGCAGGGCCTCTTCAAGGGTATAACCCCTTTGAGGGTAGAGCCCTCTTGAGGGTATAACCCCTTCGGGGGCAGAGCCCCTTCGAGGGTATAACCCCTTCAAGGGCAGAGCCCCTGTGAGGGTATGACCCCTTCGAGGGCAGAGCCCCTTCGAGGGTATAACCACTTCAAGGGTAGAGCCCCTTTGAGGGTATGACCCTTTCGAGGGCAGAGCCCCTTCGAGGGTATAACCCCTTCGAGGGCATAGCCCCTTCGAGGGTGTAATCCCTTCGAGGTCCAAACTCAAAATATCCTGATCCAGCTGTAAAATGAATCTCGCGTCTAGACTTGCTTCCTCACCTCGGACGCGACTTTCAGGTACCGGTGGAAAAATAAGTGAATCCACCAGTTACGAGAATCAGCTGTTCCATTTGTCTTTTTCTGGGCATACATATGGATGTTCAAAGTGAATAAAAATAAATCCTCGTCCATGGCATAGAGCACAGCAAATCAGTCTCAACTCCAACTAATTCAGGTAAGGCCAGGCCGGACGATTTTTGGGAACTGAGCACAAGCAAGGTTGGAAGTTTGCCGGGGTTTGAACACATGCAAGGCCGTGGTTCACCGGGCGCTTGCATGGGTGAGAGTTTCCCATGTTTCGAGTGCACGCAGGGCTGGAAGGTGATCGGGTTCTGGGGACTAGCTAGGCCGGAGAGGTAGGCCGGGATCTGAACACAAGCTAGGCCGGTCAAGTGCCCAGGGTTCGAGCCCAAGCTCACCCGAATCAGTTGGGTAGTAATAATCTCTATGTATGAAACCCATCTTTAATTCCATTCCCAAATGAACTTTCATACTACCTATCCACTATCAGCAAGGAAAAACATAGATTCTCCATAAACATCCCCTCACAAATCAGCCCAGTTTTTCCCTAAGGAGCTCCCTAAGAATCCATACATGGGTGTTCATGAGGCTGCAAAATAGGTCAGAAATTTGAAATAAAAAGCATAGCACTTGATCGAGGGTTGCAATCAAACCAACAAACAAGGCCGGGGTAGAGCACAAGTTTACTAGAATGAAAACACTCAAATGCTATGAGTTTTTATGCCTAAGCTTCATCACTGTTCTACACACCGAACGAACGATTCCACATAATATTAAACTGCTCAAAACAGTGTTCCACAGCAATCCACACGGGTTTAGTATACGAACTACTTCTTTCCACAGCAGGCCACACAAAAATAGATTTCTATATAAATTGCACTAAATGAAGTCGAAGACAGCCTCTCACACGACAAGTTCCTCCTCACAAATTCGCAAAACAAATCCGCAGAAAATCCGCACAAGAAATTCATCCAATAAAGTTCGCAGAAATTCGCACAATAAAATTCGCACAAAATTTATCATACAGATGAACACCATTCACACCAATCCGCACCAGTTGAATTTAGAGAGTAAGACTTACATGGGTGTTCGCCAAGCTTTCCTTGTTTGCGTCGGGTTCGGGTCTTCCTCCTCCGCCAAAAATTGGTCTTCCTCCTCTGGCAGAAAACTCCACTCATCAAGACCGGTGGGCAGGTCTTCCTCCAAGAAAACCTATCCTGGATCCATGGGTCTTCAAATCCAAGTTTGAAAAGTCCGATACTCAAACTTCAAGAACCCAAAAGCTCCTAGCTTGAAGACCGAAAAGCAAGTCTTCATATGGGTTTTCAAAATCAACATTTGGAATGCGGATCTTTCTCTAAAAGTTCATGAATCAAACTTTATTTTGCAAAATGGGGAACCCAGATCCCTAATTCAAAACTTCAAAAACCAAAGGAAACCATACATGAAAACACTCCTGGCTAGAATCCTAACATTAATGTCGGACTCCTCGCCGGAGAGGGAGAGCCGTGGAAGAGAAACTCGGTGAAAACTGACTACGATGAATAGTAGCAGGGCTGCGCCCTATTTTTGCCTCAGAGCTTTTCTCAGCTTAGTCACTAGTGTTTTTATATAGAGAGAGTCAAGTAAAGTTTGACCATTGATTAGTTAAAGTTAACTTTGTTATTAGTGTTTATATATAGAAAGTCAAGTAAGGTTTGACCGTTGATTGGACAAAGTCAAACATTTTTATTAGTATTTATTATATACTAATTCAAATAAAGTTTGACTGTTAATTAGTTAAAGTCAACTTTGTTATTAGTGTTTATATATTGAAAGTCAAGTAAAGTTTGACCGCTGATTAGTTAAAGTTAGCTTAGTCACTAGTGTTTATATATAGAAAGTCAAGTAATGTTTGACCGTTGATTAGACAAACTCAAAATTTTTATTAGTATTTATTATATACTAATTAAATAAAGTTTGACCGTTAATTAGTTAAAGTCAACTTTGTTATTAGTGTTTATATATTGAATGTCAAAAATAGTTTGACCACTGATTAGTCAAAGTTAGCCTAGTTATTAGTGTTGGGAAAGTCTCAGGAAAGGCGGCCTTTCCATGAGCTTATGGACAGTCCTCAGTGGTATTTGCCTAAAATATTGTAATTTTTTATAAAATTTAAATACTACATTTTATAAGTTAAAACAAGTAATAATATGTATTTGAAGGTGAAAATATAAAAATATATGATATAAAAAATATTTTCAAAAATTTTAAATTTTGTATGTAATTTAAGAAATGCAGTGTATAAGGTAAGAAACAAGTGACCTATCCATAAGCTTATGGACAGGCCGCCTGTCAGGAGACCCACTCATTAGTGTTCATATATTGAAAGTCAAGTAAAGTTTTCACGATTGTTTATATATCTATTCAAATATGTAGTCAAAGTCTTCTTAGTTTGACTGAATCTTTGATCTTGTGCAATTTAATCCGGGACAGAGGGAGTATACTAAATCAATTAAGGGTTGAACGTTAATTAGTTAATGTAAACAAATTTTATTCTTATTTGTATATATGAGGTCAGTGAAGGTTGATCATTGATTAATTTAACTTAACTTAGTCATTAGTTATATTCAACAAAAGAAGCGAACGATTTTGAAAGTTAAAAAAAATAGCTAGAGCGGCTGCTCAGCTGCTCCCAGCTCATGAAATTTCTGGGAAGCTTATTTGAAATTTTTAGCGAATTTTTTGAATTCTTTGGAGGGAATAATGAAATTTAAAAAATTTGTAAAATATTTAGAAGTTTTTGGCGATTTCTTTGGGGGGGATAATTTTTTGGCGGGAAAAATCTAAAATTTTTTAGCACCGGTTTAAACCGGTGCAATTTTCTTCCAAAACCGATGCTATTTTGAATTTTTTTGGCAATTTATTTGGTGGGAAATTTTTTTTGGTGATTTCTTTGGTGGGAAACTTTTAAACCAGTGCTATTTTCTTCCAAAATCGGTGCTATCTTTAAATTTTGGGCTATTTCTTTGGCTAGAAAACGATTATAGAAAATTTTTAGCACTGGTTTTAAAAAACCGGTGCTATTTTTTAAAAAACCGGTGCTATTATTTAAGTTTTAGCACCGGTTTTTAAAACCAGTGCAAAATTTTACAAAAAACTGGTGCTAAGTGTTAATTTTTAGCACCGGTTTTTAAACTGGTGCTATTTTTTGCAAAAACCGGTGCTATTCCTTAATTTTTAGCATGCTATTTTTTTACTAAAACCGGTGCTATTTTGAATTTGTTGGTGGGAAGATAGAATTTTACAAATATTTAGCACCGGGTTTTAAAAACCGGTGCTATTTTAAAATTTTTTTCTATTTCTTTCGCGGGAAAATGAGTCTCAAAAACTTTAGCATCGGTTTTTAAAACCGGTGCTATTTTTTACAAAAAGCCGGTGCTAAGTTTTAATTTTTAGCACCGATTTTAAAAACCGGTGCTATTTTTTTTGCAAAAACCGGTGCTATTATTTAATTTTTAGCACCAGTTTTAAAAACCGGTGCTATTTTGAATTTTTCGGCGGGAAGATAGAATTTTACAAATACTTAGCACCGGTTTTTAAAAACCGGTGCTATTTAAATTTTTTTGGCTATTTCTTTGGCGGGAAAAACAAAATTTTTAAATTTTTAGCACCGGTTTTTAAAAACCGGTGCTAATTGTATCCAAAACTGGTGCTGTTCTAAAATTTAGCACCGGTTTTTAAACAACCGGTGTTAAAATTAAGAAACCGGTGTTAAAAATTTTAAAAATCGGTGCTATTAGATTTTTAACACCAGTTTTAAAAACCGGTGCTAAAAAACCAGTGCTAGAGAGGGGTCTCCGTGGTAGTGTTTTCTAGTGGATTTTGTGTGACAAGGAAATTGTTTGAAGACTTTGAAGACTACCTTTGAAGATTTGAAGACTTGCATTTGAGCTTTTGAAGACTTGAAGGATTGAAGAAAAGTAAAGAGAAGAGGATGACTTGAGACAAAAACAAGGAAGAAATCAAAGTGCTGGATTCTGCATCCGTCACACAGTGCTATGGTGTCCGTCGCATGGTGCGATGGTGTCCGTCGCAAGGTGCAACGAACAGGGGGCTAGATTTCTTTCTTACTTTTTTGTACTATAAATACTCACCTTATCCTTTCTCTCAAAAACTATTCTTCTTCCTGCGATTGAGAACTGTAAAACCCTAGGTTTTCCTTTCTTTTTCATAGTTTTTGTAGTTTAATCATGCATTTTCATTATCTAGGTTAGTTTAATCTTGGGAGAAATTGATTAAGGCTTCCAAGACCATGTCTTAAGAACTCTATTTATCTATTTGGTATTTTTTCTATTGTGCACCTATTGAGCTTTGAATGTGGACTGATAATGGCATTAATGTTGTTGGAAGTTTGGGTATATGATTACTTGTTAGGGTTGGGAGAAAGTAGCTGATTCTTCCCTCTTTTAATATGGAATCAAAGAGCATGAGTTAGAGCTTCTAAATGATGTTGATGTTTTGATAATTTCTAGATAAATGTGATGATTTTAAACTTGTTGTCATGTTTGTTTTAGGTAGCAAATTAGGGAAGTCTATGAATGTCGATCGTTCTTGACTAATTTGTGTAAATGCATGAATTGGTTCAATGCTTAGACACGGTGTAGTGTTTATAAGTGTTACCAAGCTTGTTGATTCTTTGAGCTTAACGTCATTAATGGGATACTTTTAGTCGTGTTTTGACTAAGGGAGTCATTTGTGAGGTTTGACAAGAGATGCCGAATTCACTCTTGCAAACTACTATCTAAGAAGGATAGAAGATTTATCTTCACAACAAGTAGTTAAAGTAATGAATATGTTGTAGATTCAAGGATAGATAAGAGGTTTGGAAGTGGAAATCAATTGCCCCCAAGGCTTTATCTTTTGTAGTTTTTATCTCTTTTTGTTAGTTGTTGCATGATTGGCATAGTTACTTAACTTTACTAATTATCTTGTCTTTCAATTTCGTAACTTAGGTACTGGGAGGTTATTGCCGTACCTCTAAAAGTTTACACTTTTAAGCCCTAATGCTTCCTATCTACAATTAAGTAGATAATGGCAAGTCGTGGTCGTCCACGAGAAGAGGGATCTTTTCAAGTGTTTAACATATATAGGAGAAGACATACTAAACATGTACATACATAGATATATATATATATATAAGCATGTAAACACAGGGGTTTTTGGTTGGTTTGTTCCTAAGTTATCAAATTGAAATACAACAACTAGCAAAGAAAGAGAACGATGCTAATCATGCAATACAACTAAAGATAAGATGAAAATAACAATTGACGGAACCTTGGGCGTAATTGACTTCACTTCTAAACCTCTTATCCATCATTGAACATGCAACCTATTTACTACTTTCACTACTTGTAGTGAAGGCTAAACTTCTATCCTTCTTAGATAGTAGTTTGCAAGAGTGAATTTGACATCTCTTGTCAAACCTCACCAATGACTCCCGTAGTCAAAAAATGACTTAAGGTATCCCATTGATGTCATTTAGCATGAAGAATCAACAAGCTCGGCAACACTTATAAACACTACACCGTGTCTAAGCATTTAACCGATTTATGCATTTACACAAGATTAGTCAAGAACGATCGACATTCATAGACTTCTCTCATTTGCTACAAGCAACAAACATGACAAAAGAGTTCAACATTATCAAATTCACCTCGCAATTATCAATCCATCAACACAATCAAAAGCTCTAAATCATACTCTTGGATTCCTATCAAGAAAGGGGGAAATCAACCCATTTCCCCAAACCCTAACAAGCATATCATACAAGTACTTCATATACTCAAGCTTTCAATAACATTATTGACATTAACAAACACATTCAATGCTCTATAAATGCATAATAGTGAGAGTATTAAATAGGCTACAAATTGTTCTTAAGACATGGGCTTGGAAGCCTTAGTCAATTGCTCCCAAGAAATAGATTAGCTACAAGAGTTCAAGCTAATCAATGCTAAATAACTAATCATAAAACAAGAGAATTAAAAGATGAAAATGGAAGGAAAGGGGTTCTAAACAGTACAAAAAAATGCAGATGATGAAGGAGAAGAATGAGAGGAAATAGAGTGCTATTTATCACTCACATTGCACATAATCTCAAAAGGCTTCGACCAATCTGGGGGTTATATAATAGGGGCCAAAACTAACCTTCCTTTCAATGTATCGAAGGCCCCTTTACAACCCTCATCCATCACAAATTCCACCTCTTTTTGCAACAACTTGCATAAAGGGGATACTATCTTCGAGAAGTCCTTGATGAATCGGCAATAGAATCCTGCATGACCAAGAAAAGAGCGCACTTCGTGCACATTAGTAGGATAAGGAAAATTTTGAATTGTGTCTATCTTTGCCTTGTCAACCTCAATACCCTTAGAGGAGAAAACATGGCCTAAGATAATGCCTTGCTCTACCATAAAAGGACACATCTCAGAATTTAACACAAGATTAGTATCAATGCAACATTTAAGAACTTGTGCCAAATTTGCTAAATAGTTGTCAAAAGAATTACCATGAATGGTGAAATCATCCATGAATACCTTGACAAAAGTTTCAACAAATGGCTGAGAAAATGCTTACCATACACCTTTGGAAAGTTGCAGGGGCGTTACATAACCCGAAAGGCATGCATCGGTAAGCAAACGAACCACAGGGACACATGAAGGTGGTCTTTTCTTGGTCTTCTGGGGTGATAGCCACTTGAAAGTACCCCGAGTACCCATCCAAAAAACAATAGAATGGGTGGCTTGCTAACCTATCAAGAATTTGATCAATGAATGGCAATGGGAAGTGATCCTTCCGGGTTTCCGCATTTAACCTCTGGTAGTCAATGCAAATGTGCCACCCGTTTTGAACTCGGGTGGGCACCATTTCACCCTTCTCATTCTTGACCACCGTCACCCTGCTTTTCTTGGGTACCACCTAAGTTAGACTAACCCACTTGCTATCTGAGATTGGATAGATCATGCCCGCTTGGAGTAACTTGAGGATTTCCGTCTTCACCACATCCATCATAGGTGGGTTCAAACGGCGTTGGGGTTGCCAGACGGATTTTGCATCTTCTTCCAACAAGATTCTATGCATACAAGTGGATGGACTTATGCCTTTGATGTCGGTAATAGTCCATCCAATTGCTTCCTTGTTTTCCCATAACACCACCATCAACTTCTCTTCTTGCTTTTTGGTGAGCTTGCTTGAAATGATAACCGGAAGTGTCTCCCCTTCCCTAAGAAAAGTGTATTTGAGGTCACTTGGAAAAGGTTTAAGTTAAATCACTGGCGCTTTCACAAGTGACGGAAGGAATTCCAGTTCCTCGGGCTCCTCTAAGAGTAGAGGAGGAGGTTTTGAGAGACTCGATTTCAATTCTTCAAGCAGGTTCAAATCCTCAAAGCAGGTTCAAATCCTCAAAGCTTTCCTTCAAGTTAGTGCTCATAGAGTATACGTTGTGGGCATCATTACTATCACATTGCAAAGCAACTAACAAAGAATCATCACCACATAGTTCAAAAACATCTTGCACAATTTCTTCAACAACATCTAGGGCATAGCAAGCATGTTCTTCACTAGGATACTTCATAGAGTTATTTATGTTAAACTCTACTTTTATTCCATCAAATTCCATGGTGACGGTACCTTTATGCACATCAATCATTGTCCTAGAGGTTTTCAAAAATGGCCTCCCTAACAAAATTGGGGCAGTATGTTTATCATGCTCCATGTCAAGGACATAAAAATCCACAGGAAAACTAAGGAATCCACCTTAACCAACACATCCTCGATAATACCTTTAGGGTATGCACTAGAATGATCAGCCAATTGAATTACCACCTCGGTTTTGTGCAATGTTCCCAAGTTGAGGTTTTCATATAAGGAATAAGGAATCACATTTATTGATGCACCCAAATCAAGCATAGCTTTTTTAAAATGTGTATTTCCTATTATGCAAGGGATTATGAATATGTTGGGATCGCTACATTTTGGGGGTAGCTCTTTTTGACACAAGGCAGAAACATGCTCAATTTTTCCATTTTCAACATATTTTTGGCCTTTTGTTTCCTATTCACAACACATAATTCCTTGAGAAATTTAGCATACCTAGGAATTTGTTCAATGGCATTCAAGAGTGAGATATTTACCTCACATCTACGAAAGACTTCGTAGATGTCCTTGCTGTTCTCCTTCCTCCTTTTGTCTTTCAAGGCTTACAGGAATGGAGGTTTCGGTACATATGGATGTATCTCTACCATTTTTGCTCTTTTGTGAGGAGGAGATGAGGGTTCCAGGATAGAGGTTGACTTCGGTCTTGGTGCCAATGTCTCCACCTCGATTTCTTCTTCCTTGCTCTTTTTGGCTAATTCTTCGGCCTTCTCCTCATGGGCTTCTTCCTTCTTAACCCCTTTTCCAAACACCTCAATCCTCTTAGGCTCATCTTTAACAATTTCATTATTCGGTGAAGTGCCAACCTCTCTACCACTTCTCAAAGTGATAGTTGTCGAGGGTTAATCTCCGGTTGGGAGGGTAGCTTACCCTTTTCTCGGGCTTCCATCCGGTTCACCACTTGAGATATTTGGATCACTTGAGTTTCTAAGTTTTTGATGCTAGCCTTGGCTTCATCTTGGAATTTCTCACTTTTTTCCACGCACATGCCCAACCGGTGAATGGCTTGCATCACCTCATCATTTGTTAGCCCCGAGCTCTCCCCTTGGTCTCAGGGTTTGTCTTGGAGCCTTTGGAATTGTTGTTGAGGTAGCCTATATTGTTTTTGAGGAGGACAATATGGTTGAGGGTTTTGGATTCCTTGAGGGTTTCCATACCGGAGGTTCGGGTTATCACGATTTCCCAAATTATATGCCCGATTTTGGTACCCTTGCTAACCTTGGTAGCCTTGGTTACCTTGGTATCCTTGCCCACCTTGATATACTTGGTTGTCTTGGTAGCCTTGATAACCCATGGCACTTACCTCTACAACATAATCCTCTTGCAAAGTGGGGCAAGTGTCTGTAGGATGCGCCAAGTTACAAATTTCACATGATTAAACATGTGGCGCATTTTCTCCGGGCTTTATCGTAAAATATTTCACCATGGATACAAGGGCCGAGACTTGATCCTTGAGCTTTCCACTATTTGAAGAGTCACCTATAGGCATTGGATTTCTCCTTCTCAAATCGGCCCTTGAGCTAAAGTTTATCGATTCTTCCACTAGCTCTTCATGTAATTGCATGGCCTTGGAGGATGTCTTGTTTCCAAGGGTACCACCACAAGAACTTCTCACCAACCTTTGATCTTCATCAAGAAGGCCATTGTAGAAGTAATAAACCAAAATCCCCTCCAAATAACCATGATAAGGGCAACTTGCAAGAAGCTTCTTGAACCTTTCCCAATAATCAAAGAGAGATTCTTCATGCCATTGGAGGATGTTGCTTATGTCCTTCTTCAAGGCGGAAGATCTAGAGGCCGGAAAGTGTTTGGCTAGAAACTTTGTTTTTATATCAAGCCAACTCTTAATGCTCTTGGGCGGTAGGTAGTGGAGCTAATCTCTTGCACCATCCCTCAGTGTGAACGGGAATGCCTTCAACTTATAGAAATATTCATCCACTCCATGGGGGACCATACCACCACACAAGAAGTGAAACTCGCTGAGGTGTTTGTTAGCATTTTCCACTTGCCTACCAAGGAAGACGGGTAGCATGTTGATGAACCCGGTCTTTAGCTCAAAATGCCTTTTTGGTCCAACCACGGGATACTCGATACACATCGGTTGTTGATCGAGGTTGGGAGCCATGATGTCTCTCAACAAAGGTTACCCCAAAGGGATCTCTCTTTGGTGGAGAGGAGGATGATGAGGTTCCTCTCTCGGATTCTTATCTTTGTGCTCGATTCAATGTTCCATTGATGAAGATGTATCCCCAAAATGGTCACTAGGAGGAGTGTTATTTACACTTTCCAAAGAAAGCCTCCTAGCCCGTCTCAAATTCAACTCCAACTTGGGGTCGTAGTGTAGGGGTTCTTGTGAAGAGGATCGGGTGCGAACCATACACCAAGAACTCGAACAATACGTCTCCAAGCCAAGTGAAAATGGAAAATCAACTAAGAAATCAAAATAAAAACCAAACTAACAAATATTTACAAATAGCATATAATCACACATAATATGCCCAAACACATAAAAATAAACGCCTCTTCCCTGGCAGCGGCACCAAAATTTGGGAGGTCATTGCCATACCTCTCAAAGTTAATACTTTTAAGCCCTAATGCTTCCTATCTACAATTAAGTAGATAATGGCAAGTTGGGGTCATCCATGAGAAGAGGGATCTTTTCAAGTGTTTAACATATATAGGAGAAGACATACTAAACATGTACACACACACACACACATATATAAAAGCATGTAAACACGGGGGGTTTTTGGTTGGTTTGTTCCTAAGTTATCAAATTGAAATAAAACAACTAGCAAAGCAAGAGAACGATGCTAACCATGCAATACAACTAAAGATAAGATGAAAATAACAATTGACGGAACCTTGGGTGCAATTGACTTCCACTTCCAAACCTCTTATCCATCATTGAACATGCAACCTATTTACTACTTTCACTACTTCTAGTGAAGGCTAAACTTCTATCCTTCTTAGATAGTAGTTTGCAAGAGTGAATTTGACATCTCTTGTCAAACCTCACCAATGACTCCCGTAGTCAAAACATGACTCAAGGTATCCCATTGATGTCATTTAGCACAAAGAATCAACAAGCTCGGAAACACTTATAAACACTACACCGTGTCTAAGCATTTAACCAATTTATGCATTTACACAAGATTAGTCAAGAACGATCGACATTCATAGACTTCTCTCATTTTCTACAAGCAACAAACATGACAAAAGAGTTCAACATTATCAAATTCACCTCGCAATTATCAATCCATCAACACAATCAAAAGCTCTAAATCATACTCTTGGATTCCTATCAAGAAAGGGGGAAATCAACCCATTTCCCCAAACCCTAACAAGCATATCATACAAGTACTTCATATACTCAAGCTTTCAATAACATTAATGACATTAACAAACACATTCAATGCTCCATAAATGCATAATAGTGAGAGTATTAAATAGGCTTCAAATTGTTTTTAAGACATGGGCTTGGAAGCCTTAGTCAATTGCTCCCAAGAAATAGATTAGCTACAAGAGTTCATGCTAATCAATGCTAAACAACTAATCACAAAACAAGAGAATTAAAAGATGAAAATGGAAGGAAAAGGGTTCTAAACAATACCAAAAAATGCAAATGATGAAGGAGAAGAATGAGAGGAAAGAGAGTGCTATTTATAGTACAAAGAGGATAAGGTGTAATTCTTGCCACCCGTTGGTCGCGACTCACGACGGGCTCATCGTGACTCTCGACGGTCTCGCGATGAGACCATTGCGACTCGCGATGGGTGCTAGAATTTTTCGTTGTTTCCTTTTCTTCTTCTTGTGGTATACAATGATGTGTCCATTTTAGGCGCATTATTTAGTAGTATTTAGGATCACTTTTGTGCTCTTTTATTATCGAGAGCTTGTGTTTTACCTTGAAATTCACTTAGGAGAGGTAAAAGCAACTTTGTACTATTTTACCTCTTTTAAGTGGATTTTGTGTGACAAGGGAAGAACACGGAAGCAACGAAGACCGGAAGACATTGAAGATTATAATTTCGAAGACTTTTGGATACTCACTTCGAAGACATGAAGACCGGAGGCCGTTGAAGACCATTTTGGAGCTGTTGAAGACTTGAAGATTGAGAGGGATGGCTATGAAGAAGACAAAGAAACAATGCAAAACTGTGGCTGCCGTCGCGACACCATCGCGAGTCGCGACCAACGGGCGGCCAGAAATCATTCTTATTTTCTTTGCACTATAAATACCATCTCTTTCCCTCTTCTTCTCCAGCTTTTCCAGCCCGCTTTTCTCTCTGGTTTTGGGCAAAAATTCTAGGTTTTTGTCTTCTTTCTTTTCTTAGCTTTCTCTTAGTTTAATTATGTCTTTTGTTATTCTAGAGTAGTTCTTGTACTTGGGAGCTATGGATTGAAGCTTCCACTTCTATGTATTGAGATTCATTTCTATCTATCTATTTGATGTTTTTGCTATTGTGCATTTATTGTGCTTTGAATGTTAATTGTTGATTGCATTGATGTTGTCGAGAGCTTGATGATATGAATGCTTATATGAATTGCTAGCTAGGGTTTGGGGGATTTGGGTTAATTTCCCCCCTGTTCTTGTTAGGAATGTATGAGTGTGAATTAGAGCTTTTGATTGTGTTAGTGTGTTGACAATGTGCTAGACGAATGTGATTGATGTTGAACTCTTCGTCATGTTCGTTTGTGTAGCAAACGAGAGAGTCATATGCTCGTGGATGAATGTGCGTTGCACGTTCATCCAATCTCGAGTAATTGCATGAATTGGTTTAATGCTTAGTCACGGTGTAGTGGTCATAGGCATTGCCAAGCTTGTTGGTCCTTCGTGCTAAATGCCACCAATGACACCTTGAGTCGTGGTCGCGACTCGGGAGTCATTGGTGAGGTTTGACGAGAGATGTCGAACTCACTCTCGCAAACTACGAACTAAGAAGGATAGGAGTTTAGTCTCCATGACAAGTAGTTGAAGTATTGGATAGGTGATTTAAATTCATTCTTGAAGCATTTGTTATTTGGCGTTTATGCATTCTTGACGGTGTGTTTCACTGCATGTGTGCCATGAGTGGTTTGAGCATAGGTAGTGCTCGTGTGGTTGAATTGCTTAGGTGTAGGAACGTGACGAATTCCGTAGCGCCTTTGCATGAAGATCTATGAGCATGAACTTAGAACTCCTTGTGATGTGTGTGTTGTGGTACTTGCTAGATGGGGTGTGTGAGTGTTGGGTCATGAATGCTATGTGATGGAATGTGTGAATGATTCGATGAACTACATTAGATGTGGAAGTGGATATCCGTTGCCCCCAAGGCATTTTATCTTTGTAGTTTAAAACCCCTTTTCTTAGTTTCGTTTGATGATTAGCATAGTCACTTGACGTTGCTAGTTATCTTTGTTAACTTAGGAAACCAACCAACCAACCCCCCCCTTTACTTGCTTTTAAGTGTGTGTATATATATTTACTCCTAGCCTAGTATCAACCATTGTGTGCTTAGACGCTTAGGAAGATCCCTCTTCTCTTTGGACGACCCCGATTTGCCACTATCTACCTAGTTGTAGAAAGTAAGCATTGAGGGCTTATAAATTATCTTTTGGCGCGCGGGCGCGACGACCGCCCGCGCCTGTCAAAATGGCGCCGTTGCCGGGGATCGAACCCGGGTCACCCGCGTGACAGGCGGGAATACTTACCACTATACTTGCCGGGGAAGAGGTGTTTATTCTAAAGTATTTAGGTGTATTTGGTTGTGTATTAGCTAGTTGTTTTTATTTTCCACTACTTGGTGGTTGTTTTTGTTTGGAGTAGGTATTGCTTGAGTTCTTGGTAATTTATTTTATCGGGAATCCTTGCACTATGATTCCGAACTTTTGAAAAATAAAAAAAAATAAAAAAATATTTCTTAATGGAGCGTCTCACCTTGAGGGAACTCATGATGAGAAGAGAGGCTCAACAAGCACGGTTTTGTAGGATGTGTCATTCCGATCATCCTACCGAATCTTGCCCTTTGTTGTGGGAAGAGCACTATGACCGAGAAAGAACCCTTGGTTTCCAAAACCATGGGTACTATGAAGAGTGCTATCAAGAGGTAGGAGATATTGGTTTTCAAGGGCAAGAAGCTCATGAATGCTATCCATACCACAACTCTTACAATCCGGAATGGAGTGGTAGTCCGGATTTGTGGTATGAGAATCAGCCGAAAAACCAATATTACGAGCAACCCAGTTGGCCATCACCACCCTATACCATACCCCAAAACCAAGCCCAACAAGGAAGTTCAAGTTTGACACGTGAGGAGGTCTTAAATACCATAGCAAACTTGAACTCCTTTACTAGTGAAGAGCCGGATACCCAGCTCTCCTCTAGTGTTGAGGCCATTGAGGGGCATGTGAGGAACATATTAGAGGTATTGGCCCGAATGGAAGCTCGTGATTCCGAAAACACACCATCCCAACTTGAACTCGATGATTCGGTGAGTGAAGTCACCAATAAAAATGATTTTGAGTTTGAAAGGGATGAGGAGTTGGTGGTAGAGGATAGAAAAATGGATGAAGAGGTGATAGTGCTACGTCATCCATTAGCATTGTCACCCCTTCTTCCACCTAGTGAGCCAACTCTAATATTTTTGGAAGTTTTGAGGGAAACGAGAGAGGAGCCAAAAAACTATCCCAAGCTCCCTAACCACTTAATTCCCTTTGAACCAGCTCCACCTCCACAAGACTTTCCTCTTGGAAGTTTTGTGCCCCCACCTCTCTTATTTTGGATGCTCATGGTGAAGAGCTTCAAGCCTTCACCATACGGATAACATTAGGCTCGTGCCGACGACCTTAAAAATACGGAGCTTCGTCGTGCCGACGACGTTAAATAAATTCAGCATTTCTTTTAGTTTTTGTTTCTTAATTTTCGTTTTTTTTAGTCTTTGTTTCTTAGTTTTTGTTGTTGTTTTGTTTTGTTCTTTTTATGGCTTGTTTTTATGTGATTTTGTAGCAAAGTGAAGTGCATTGCAATGAAGGAGATGAAGGAACGAGATCAATGAACGAGGGAAGAAAGCTTGGATAGTTGGTAAGCAAAAGAAAAATTTTAAGCCTGGGATACCCTGCCGTCGCGAATCGCGATGGGCTTCATCGCGAGTCGCGACGAACAGGGGAGAAAAATCACTCCCAGCGCCAACTTTTCGCGAGTCGCGATGACATCGCGAGGCACCGTCGCGAGTCGCGATGAACACCGTCGCGAGTCGCGACGTGCTCAGAAAATTTTGAGCTCTCGGACTCACCTTTCCGCGAGTCGCGATGACTTCGCGAGGCTCGTCGCGAGTCGCGACGAACCTCGTCGCGAGTCGCTACGTGCTCAGTAACTGTTGAAAATTTTTTGAGCCCAGATTTCAAATTTCCAAGCTTCCAAGTTCCCAAATGATTTTAAACATTGCATGATCCTTCCTTCTTCTCCACCCAACACTCCCAAGAACATCACATACCTCTCATTTCTTCCACCATCCTACATATATTGGCATATGAACGTTCTTGCATCTTTATAGTACATTTGTTGATTGTAGTATACCGACTACGTCATTGTGACCGTAAGTTCTTATCCTATAATGATGCTTGTATACATGTCAATATATGTTGGATATTTTTCATGCATAATCTTATAGTGGTGATTGAGGGTTGATTGGTTGTTCTTTGACAATACTATGGTTATTAACTCTTGATGCTAAACCTAGTATTACATATCCTTATGTACTTGTGAGTTTAATGTGTTCTTCGTGGTGTAGTCCTGATCAAACGGCGCCATGGAGACAATGCTTTTCTCGAGGGGTGAGTTCTTCTACGGCATTTTTGCTCACCCTTCCGGTTCTGAAACCTATCTCGGGACCATCCAAGTATTTGGATATCGCCATATCACCGGCGAAATTGCGGAGAAATGGGTGTCACTCTAACTCCCTTACCTTGATTTTTATTCTTCTTGCCTTACGTGTTTACATTGAGGGCAATGTAATGTTTTAAGTGCGGGGAGGGGTTAGAGGATTCAATGCATGCTAGATTGTTTTGGAATGCTTTTTGCTACTTTTCATTGGAAATACATGAGAAAAACAAAAAGAAAAAAAAATTTGAAAAAAAAGAAGAAAAAGAAAACCCGCTAAGTTGAAAACCCGAGAGGGCAACTTAGGCAACATTGGGGGCCCGGATAGGTCGAAAACCCTTAAAGGGCGGCCTAGGCAAAAATGAGAGGCTAAAGTGTGCGGAAAAAGGTGAGATGTGAGCTAAAGAAACATGATGTGTGGCTAGGATGAAAACTCGAAAGAGCTCCTAGGCAAAATGAGAGAAATTGAGAGAAATTGAGAGAAATTGAAAAATGCTATGATTTCACTCACTTGCCGGCGTTGGAGTCATAAGGTTGCGGTTGTCACATGGATGGATCGGGTAGCTCAATATCTTTAGACCTCTTGGGATTGGGTAGCTTAGTGGGTTAGGAAACGAAGTGTGGTTATGAAATTCCTTATCTCTTTCTACTTCGTTTTTGGTTGATATATTGGCATTAGGTGAAGCATGTGTTTAACACTTCCTCTATGGTTTTAGCTTCATTTTGTGTCATTGGATTCTGGGAATATCAATTCTGGGCTGTGAAATATTTTTATGGGTAGTGAATTGATAAGTGGTAGGTTTGGTTAGATTTCGGATTGGGGATGTGTGTGTGAAAAAATTCTCATGTGTGCTTTTCTTTTGGGATTTTTGATATTGAGAGTTTTTGTGAGGCTTTGATTGGGGGATTAGTTTAGGTTTTGGGATATATCATTTACTCCGTGTGCTTAGATCTTTTCTTACTCGAGGGCGAGTGAGGTTTAAGTGTGGGGAGGTTTGATATGTCCATTTTGTGTGGTTATTTTGGGGGTTTTAGGATATGGAAATGCCATTTCCTCCGTATGCTTAAATCTTTTCTTACTCGAGGGCGAGTAAGGTTTAAGTGTGGGGAGGTTTGATGTGTCCATTTTAGGCGCATTATTTAGTAGTATTTAGGATCACTTTTGTGCTCTTTTATTATCGAGAGCTTGTGTTTTACCTTGAAATTCACTTAGGAGAGGTAAAAGCAACTTTGTACTATTTTACCTCTTTTAAGTGGATTTTGTGTGACAAGGGAAGAACACGGAAGCAACGAAGACCGGAAGACATTGAAGATTATAATTTTGAAGACTTTTGGATACTCACTTCGAAGACATGAAGACCGGAGGCCGTTGAAGACCATTTTGGAGCTGTTGAAGACTTGAAGATTGAGAGGGATGGCTATGAAGAAGACAAAGAAACAATGCAAAACTGTGGCTGCCGTCGCGACACCATCGCGAGTCGCGACCTCGCGACCAACACCGTCGCGAGTCGCGATGAACTCCGTCGCGAGTCGCGACCAACAGGCGGCCAGAAATCATTCTTATTTTCTTTGCACTATAAATACCATCTCTTTCCCTCTTCTTCTCCAGCTTTTCCAGCCCGCTTTTCTCTCTGGTTTTGGGCGAAAATTCTAGGTTTTTCTCTTCTTTCTTTTCTTAGCTTTCTCTTAGTTTAATTATGTCTTTTGTTATTCTAGAGTAGTTCTTGTACTTGGAAGCTATGGATTGAAGCTTCCACTTCTATGTATTGAGATTCATTTCTATCTATCTATTTGATGTTTTTGCTATTGTGCATTTATTGTGCTTTGAATGTTAATTGTTGATTGCATTGATGTTGTTGAGAGCTTGATGATATGAATGCTTATATGAATTGCTAGCTAGGGTTTGGGGGATTTGGGTTAATTTCCCCCCTGTTCTTGTTAGGAATGTATGAGTGTGAATTAGAGCTTTTGATTGTGTTAGTGTGTTGACAATGTGCTAGACGAATGTGATTGATGTTGAACTCTTCGTCATGTTCGTTTGTGTAGCAAATGAGAGAGTCATATGCTCGTGGATGAATGTGCGTTGCACGTTCATCCAATCTCGAGTAATTGCATGAATTGGTTTAATGCTTAGTCACGGTGTAGTGGTCATAGGCATTGCCAAGCTTGTTGGTCCTTCGTGCTAAATGCCACCAATGACACCTTGAGTCGTGGTCGCGACTCGGGAGTCATTGGTGAGGTTTGACGAGAGATGTCGAACTCACTCTCGCAAACTACGAACTAAGAAGGATAGGAGTTTAGTCTCCACGACAAGTAGTTGAAGTATTGGATAGGTGATTTAAATTCATTCTTGAAGCATTTGTTATTTGGCATTTATGCATTCTTGACGGTGTGTTTCACTGCATGTGTGCCATGAGTGGTTTGAGCATAGGTAGTGCTCGTGTGGTTGAATTGCTTAGGTGTAGGAACGTGACGAATTCCGTAGCGCCTTTGCATGAAGATCTATGAGCATGAACTTAGAACTCCTTGTGATGTGTGTGTTGTGGTACTTGCTAGATGGGGTGTGTGAGTGTTGGGTCATGAATGCTATGTGATGGAATGTGTGAATGATTCGATGAACTACATTAGATGTGGAAGTGGATATCCGTTGCCCCCAAGGCATTTTATCTTTGTAGTTTAAAACCCCTTTTCTTAGTTTCGTTTGATGATTAGCATAGTCACTTGACGTTGCTAGTTATCTTTGTTAACTTAGGAAACCAACCAACCAACCCCCCCCCCTTTACTTGCTTTTAAGTGTGTGTATATATATTTACTCCTAGCCTAGTATCAACCATTGTGTGCTTAGACGCTTAGGAAGATCCCTCTTCTCTTTGGACGACCCCGATTTGCCACTATCTACCTAGTTGTAGAAAGTAAGCATTGAGGGCTTATAAATTATCTTTTGGCGCGCGGGCGCGACGACCGCCCGCGCCTGTCATACAATTACCTTCATAGTAATTCCTCTCATTTTTCAAGTCTTCAATGTCTCCAAAAATGGTCTTCAATGGCCTCCGGTCTTCATGTCTTCGAAGCAAGTCTTCAAAAGTCTTCAAAAATGTGATCTTCAATGGCCTCCGATCTTCATTGCCTTCGTGTTCTTCCCTTGTCACGCAAAATCCACTTAGAAGAGGTAAAAGAGTGTAAAGTTGCTCTTACCCTTCCTAAGAGAATTTCAAGGTAAAACACAAGCTCTCGATAATAAAAGAGCACAAAAGTGACCCAAAATAGTACTAAATTATGCACATAAAATGGACACATCAGGTACAAACGTAATGAAATGAATGCCCAACAACATGTAATTTACTAATGACGCCCTCTGCAAAGCTTTCCACCCGTTCCACATGGGGGAGAACGTATGGTGCGGGATATGTGCCTTGGAATAACCATCTGAGTAGAAACATGTACGTCACCATGTAGAGCTCCCTCTGTAAAATCCTCCTCCATATCATCTCATGCGTTCTCATTCAAATTATACTGGACATGGGGAACACTACCTGTATATAATTGAGCAGTATGCGACATGTACCCATGACTGGCAGTGGGAGTAAGATATACAATGAAATCAGTTGTAGTAGTGTCATAGTGTGAGGGTCCACCATGTGATGGTCCGGTGTTCATTGGACTCGCATGTGAGAGTCTGGTTTCAGATGAACCAATGTGTTCTGTAGAGCCCCGAGCACGCGGTTGCTGACCACCCTATCGACCAGGTGAAGTTGGACGGTGGCTTTTGATTTCATTATATCTCACCCCAGGGGAAGGTTCCTTGGTGTGCACATATGGCTGATAAAACTGCAGCCTGAAGGGATCATTTGCATATTGTACAGTACGTGTGGCAACACCATGTACCCCCCTGATAATGTCCTCGAAACATGGGGGTTATTCGTCCAATTAATATCCAACATAAGGTGCATCTCGAACATTGTTTGCAACTACATAAATGAGATAAGTATGTTAGATATTAAAAATTGAGGGAATGTAATGTATTATTTGTTAATACTATTAGAAATTTAGGAAATTCCATTTACTCCATAATAGCTCCGTCTCCATGAAAACCCTCCGTAACTGTTTTGGGCCGTCCTGGTTGATCAGTTAGGGTCACTGTCCTACGAAAATATCACTCAATGTATTCTCGATTGGGTGTATATGGATCCGCTGGCCCATGTGCATTAACTTGTTGCTCTGTTCGATGTTCCTGTGCATTAAGATATCTTCTCAGTTCAACACGCCAATCCATGTCTGACCTCCCCCGATGGTCTCTAGTATGAAGCAGTTTGTGTTCATCCTAGTGACCAACTGCGTGGGTATTGACTGGATAAGGCCAAACTGACTGAGAACACGATGAACATGATGGTACTCCACAAAGTGCCAGCAAATGAGGTTAACACATAGTAGCTAGTTGTTGCTACCAGCTATACAATATTGTGGGAGTTGTTGCATGACATCCTCAGTGTATGGCTGCTAAATAAACTGACATAACATACAAGTGTTGTGGTTAGGAATGAAACACCCTTTTTTCTGTTAGTTAAAAAAAAGGAAATGAAATTACAGTATACCTGACTGTCATGGAGAGATGTCAGCTGATTGCGATATGCTTTCATTACATGCATGGGTGATTGTGATTAATCATACCGGGCTCTCCACCTAGTAATTTCAAAGGTTTAAAAATTGTGTCCTTACTAATTGAATACGAACCTGCACCCAAGAGCACTCATGGTGATGGTCACTGGAAGTCGTCTGGTAGGATGGATGGTTGGTATTTGATCCCATACCCATAGATGACAATAAATAAATAAAAATATAATATAATGTAAGAGGTCATTATGTATAGTATGTACAACGAACAAGTTTAATCAATAATGTTACCTGTAGTAAGACCAGTGGCCCAGATATGGATTTGACTTGTGGGTTGCAGGGTCACATAAGCACCTGTACAAGTGTGCCAAAATGGCACTCCCCCAACTGTACTAATGTGCTGCATCTAAGTCCATTAGTACCAACAAATAGAGCAGAGGGATCAGGTGCCCGGATGTGTCTGACATGAGCATTCCTCTAACCAGTAGTAGAATGAAAACCCTAGCCCGCTGTTGACAATATACCTCAGTAGCATCAAGAGGCAATAGACAGTGCAATAAGTTTCCCAACCAGCTGGCCCCTATGCGACCCCCTCTGATAGCACTCGTGTTTGGTGTAGCCCCCAGGTAGTCATTGCATACCATCGATCGGTAGACCCCCTATGATGCCCACATCCTGCAAAGTGATGGTAGCCTCCCCTATCGACAGGTGAAATGTTTGCATCTCTGGTCTCCAATGCCCGACTAATGCAGCGATGAGGGAATGGTCGATGTGAATTGGTGCAGAATCCAACAATCTCTGGAATCCAGCTTCACGAACATAGCACATCATTGAAACATGGATTGGCCCCTAATTAGCTCACCCATAAATGTTGGTAACATTTCAAAGGATTCCTCCCAAGTTCTGAATACCAAATCAATAACCTTCTGGCGAGTATACCAGGCTTTCTTGTAGGAAAGGGTCACCTTTAACTCTGTCTTTAAATGCGCTTGGACATCCTTCACCGTGTAAGAATGGTTCACAGCAATCTGGTGACAAATGGAACTGGCGATCATCAATGATGTCAGGTTAGTGTTACCACTCGATCGACCAGCACCAATACAACCATGACTGCTTGCCCATTTGGTGATCTCCCACATCCCATGGGAAGCCTTTTTACTGGCTCTAACAATTCAATGACAATTACCACTTCCTTCAACAACGTCCTTACATTTTTCATACCATGTACGTGGCCTGCTCTCCATGACCTGGTGTTCCCTGTTCATCATGGAACTCCACCTGGAAATAGCTTCTACCAATTTCGGCTTACTTCGGAATCGCATACCCAATGCAACTTCACTACCCGCTTGAACATAACTAGGAAGTCTTTCACCACAATTAGTTGGGTCATAGGCATCCTCATCAGGGCCCCCCATAATCCCTAAAGTAGGCCTCCGTATTAGGATTCTCCATAAGATGGAACGGCGTGGCTACATTTTTTGTGCATACCACTTGTTTATCATCATCCCCTAGATTCAAATCAGTTGATGAGGAACGATCATCTTCACTTTCTTCTTCAAGTTCCCTTTCCTCACTTTCATCATCGCTACTAACATGTTCAAAAACAATGGAAGAAAATGGCCGAATCTAACAAAAGAGCAAAAAATACCAAAGAAGATTTGGAAGGATATGTTCTCGGCGACAACAATGGCAAAAAACGAGGGCTGGGAGGGAGACACACGATGTGCACACACGGAAGACGATGAAGGGCAGCTGAGCACGACGACGATGATAGAGGAATCCGGTGGTTGAAGAAAACAATATGTTTTTTCATTTTCAGGGAAACTTTTTTCCGTTTATGGTATAAAAGGGAGTTGGAGGATGCATTCTTCAGCATGTTAAAAGAAAAGAAAAATTCAAGGACGCATTTGGGGAATGTGTCCTCTTCACGTTCAGTGTTAAAAAAGGTAAATTCGAAGACACCTCCTCCGTCCAGAAATTTTAAAAAACCATAAAACACAGATAACGCATTTGCCAAATGTGTCCTCCTGTTTTTGGAACGCAAAAAAACATAGAGAACGCATTTAGGAAATGCATTTTCCATATTTGCATCCACTGTCGGCTACTATAGCCATAGTATAAGATTTTTTTCTGATATGTAGACGCAAAATCCAAATTAATTATGTCGGTTCTTCTTCTGTACAGTTTAGCACGCAAATGTCACGGCACAGAAGAATAGCACTGAAATGTCTATCAAAGCACTGCTTGGGCATGGTATATATATCACAAAGTAGAAGACAAGATTCAAATGGATTAGGGATGGATTTGCAAGCTTACCATGTTAGCTCGTAGAAACGAAACTGATGATAATTCCTCTCCGTACCTCATAAACTCCAAAATCCCTCTCCGTACCTCAGTAAATGAACCTACTCCGACGCACCTCTCATCCCCACCCGCCAGCTGCTCCACCGCTACTCTCCTCTCCTCCGACCACTGCAGGTGCCTCTTCTTCCATTTTTACGTTGCATTGACCTGCTAGTGAAATAACTAACATACTGCATTGCTAGTGAATTTTCTTAAGGTGAAACCATGTAGGCATATTATTTTTAATGTTGACCGTGCTTATTTCGACTAGTTATTTTTCCAAAAAAAAACCCCCTAAAACTTATCCTTTCAACCCTAAAACATATTTTAGAGTGTGAAAATACAGATATACCATGCTCGGTCTGTTGATGTTTTATGAAACACGATGATATTTAAGTATAATTGGATTCTAGTAGTTGTGAACTTGGGATGTTAAAACAAGTTTGGTGGTGCAGAGTGTACACTTGTAAAAACTATCTACGAGGTTACATTTTTGGGATAAGTATTAAAACTATGTTGGTTAGACTAACCTATCTTATCCTTATGTGAAAACATGCATCATTCTATATATCTCCGTATTTATTTATAATTCTGATGGAGGTGGTGTGTAGTGTCTAATTCCTTGACTAAAATGATGAGGATGAATTAAGGATTGTGTACAGGATGCAGTGTTGGCAGCATGCCTAACTTACTGCGTTGTCCTAGAAGGAGGAAAATGTTGTGTTACTTTAGAATTTGTTCGTAATATTACTGATAGCTACATTGTTTGGTGTAGAACAATGATGTGTTGTATCTTTTCACAACATTTGTTTCCTATAAATACATGCATACATATGCATGGTGTTAGAAGTGGAAGAACACAGAATAGATAACAGTACACGAAACACAACATACTGAAACACAGAACACATGGAGAAATTCTCAGAATTTCTTAGACATGAGTAGCAACCAAAAAACACAGGTACTCAAAAGTATTCTTCTGATTCAATCCTAGAACAGGAGGGATTCTAGATTTTTTTATCCTCGAAGGGAATTCGTGTAACCCAAGGCCGTAATAGGGTCGAATTACTCTTTAAGGAAAGCGTACTTAACGCGACTTACATCGATATCCAAGAAAATTTTTACCACCATCATCCAAGCGTGATTTTTTCATTCCATTGGAATGCATTATTACAGCATATATCCCAACATTCTTAAAGAGTAATTTTTTTAACGTATTGGAGGATGAGTTTAGTGGTGCATGTGGTGCATGCATGGATGGATATTAGACGAGGGATGCTGCTTGTAGTGTGTGGTGTAATTCCTTAAGGATTAAGGTAGATGGATCTGATTAAAGATGATGTGACTGCGATGGATGTTGTGTGTAACTCCTCCTGTCAACTTTCAGAATCATCTCGGTTAGTTTTAAACTTTCAGAATACTCTCGGTAAGTTTTTGAGAATTTATAAGTTGAACTATATTGTTGGCTGTCCATTTTGAATGGAGTAATTATTTATAATTTGTCAAAACCGATGAAGAAAGATTACCCGTATGCATGCAATACAGACGAAGAAACTTTCTTTGGTTCACAGTAGTAGTACGCATGCAATAAAGTAGTGAATCAATTGCATATGGAAAACAGTTAGAAACTGGAGAAAAGTAATAATAAAGGCCAGAAAATTTTTGACATTGCCAGGCGGCTCAGTCGAAACATGATCGCAATGATGGAATTTTTATGAAATACATGGCAGTGTATTTTCGTGAAAAGGTTAAGGATGAATATTCAATGTAGTGGTTCAAATTGTGAGAATTTTATTTTTAATTAATAGAACTGATGAAAATAATTCTTAAATTTTTATTTATTTATTGTTGAATGGATCAGAACACAGTATTCTAGAATTTTGTATTACGAATGTGTTGGCTGTTATTGTGGAATTTTGTAATATGATGGGTTGACTCTTGAAAAATGAAAGGAAACAAGCAGCGGAGGAACTAGGGGGCGAGGGGGTGCTAGCGCCTCCCCTAAGATCCGGTGGTCCAGAATTTAGGCCTAGAGCCACCGGAAGCCACTGGATTCCGCCCCCCCTTGAGTCATCGGCGCCGGAGCGAGGCTGCGAGCAGAAGAAAGTGGCCGTGACTCCGTGAGGCGTAGTGGCAAGGTTAATGAAGAAGATGACTTTTTTTTGGTATAACTAAACAAAACAACATCGTTTTGGCTTAAGTGAAATGACGTCGTTTTGTTTAGCTGAAGTTAAAAAAAATATAAGGGGCCAATTGGGCTGAAACCCAATTGGCCCAAATATAAATTAAACCTAATATACTCCATCTAAGCCCAAACGCCAAAGCCAAACCTATTATACTCTTCTTCCTCCAAACTCCAGCAAAACGCATCCACCACGGCACCACCGCCTGCCGCCTGCAAAAAATTTTTTTGCCTCTTTTCAGCCCCCCCTAACATTTTCTCCTGGTTCCGCCACTGGAAAGAAGAGTTATCAGGTAACCATTCCTTACTTAGGAAAAAGTGAAATTATGTTGTGACATAAGTCAGTGGTTGGCTAAGACTTATGGTGAAGTGTTTAATGGCAAATGTAGACACTTGGGTGCTAGGTATAGCTTGAATCGTGAGTTAATAACTAATGGTGTGATTTCAGTTGATTTTGTGAGATATCAATGCAATCTAGCGGAACACTTGACGAAGTGACTAGTTAGGAACTTGATAAACAAGTCGGTGATCAGGATGAATTTAAAGCCTATTTAAATCTTTGATAATGGGATACCCAATTTTTCTCTAATAAGACGTTAGAGTAAAATTCAATGTGGAAGGCCTATTGTTTAAGATTGAAACATATGGTTTCATATCCCGAAGGTATTATGTTTGGGCTTGCATGGATGTTAGGTTGAAGTTTAACTTTTTAATGAATCCTTTGACAAAGTACATTTGCAGGTGTATGATAAAAGAGATTCACCTATATGACGTGTGAAGTGTAGCCAATTCAATAAGCCCAGGCTTGGCTTTGTATGCACTCATGAATGGATAGGGACACATGGCTTATATAGTGTCAAGTTTACGCTTTTGAGTTGTAATTGAACTTGTGTGTGGATTATCTTCAAGTGTTCAAATGGGCTGAAGGGTTCAATCTTTAGAGACACCCCGATTCTCGAATATTTGGAATATGTAGTTCACTAAGGTGAAAATTCAATCTTCAAGACATTTTCATTTATGCACTTGTTTAGTTTGATTGTTGGATTTTCCGAATCAAGGATAATACTTAAATGGGGGAGGATTGTTGGTGTTTTATGAAACACGATGATATTTAAGTATCATTGGATTCGAGTAGTTGTGAACTCGGATGTTAAAACAAGTTTGGTGGTGCGGAGTGCACACTTGTAAAAACTATCTACGAGGTTACATTTTTGGGATAAGTATTAAAACTGTGTTGGTTAGACTAACCTGTCTTATCCTTATGTGAAAAGATGCATCATTCTATATATCTCCATATTTATTTATAATTTTGATGAAGGTGGTGTGTAGTGTCTAATTCCTTGACTAAAAGGATGAGGATGAATTAAGGATTGTGTACGGGATGTAGTGTTGGCAGCATGCCTAACTTACTGCATTGTCCTAGAAGGAGGAAAAGGTTGTGTTATTTCAGAATTTGTTCATAATATTTCTGATAGCTACATTGTTTGGTGTAGAACAATGAAGTGTTGTATCTTTTCACAACATTTGTTTCCTATAAATACATGCGTACACATGCATGGTGTTAGAAGTGGAAGAACACAGAATAGACAACAGTACACGAAACACAACAGACTGAAACATATAACACATGGAGAAATTCTCAGAATTTCTCAAACATGCGTAGCAACCAAAAAACACAGGTACTCAAAAGTATTCTTCTGATTCAAGCCTAGAACAGGAGGGATTCTAGATTGTTTTATCCTCGAAGGGAATTCGTGTAGCCCAAGGCTGTAATAGGGTCAAATTACTCTTGAAGGAAAGCGTACTTAACGCGACTCACATCGATATCCAAGAAAAGTTTTACCACCATCATCCAAGCATAATTTTGTCATTCCATTGGAATGCATTATTACAGCATCTACCCCAACACGGGCTGTGCGTGCCATTTCAGTGCTATTCGAATAAACCGGTGTTGAGTCCTAGATCATCTCAAGAAGGTTTATTTTTGAGAGTAAGAATGATGAGGGAAAATTTATTCCTATGAGAAAAGGTGGTGGCCGCTCAGTCCTCCCACTGTTTCGAGCTGCTCGTGCTACCTCACCGTCTTCTCACCGTTTTCCTAAGAGTTGAACTCGGAAGATGCCTCAACCTGGACAGTGAAAGTGTTTCAAACGCAATTCCTATTAAAAACCAGAAGCAACCACTATTAGGACATCACAGAGTAGAAGACAAGATTCAAATCGATTGGGGATGGATTTGCAGCTAGCTTACTATTTTAGCTCTTAGAGACGAAACTGATGATAATTTTCAAAGAAATATAAGAACCACTCATTGTAGCATCAACAAGTCATGGTCTAAGGATCCAATTTGTGGTAAATACTAATAAAATTCATTCTTCCGTTGAATAAGACTCAACCAAATATGGAAAAAAGTTATTCCACTCCCATTTTAAATTACACACTTTGACTTTTGACAGTTTAAATTACACACTTTGACTTTTGACAGTTGACAGTTGACTTGAAAGATGTTTAATCTTTAAAACTTGTGAAAATTCAATATTTTAAAAATACATGTTATTACCATGTGGATCATCGCACTGTCCGCGCACGGAATTTAAAATAACAATATACTAGGTTCCGAAACAAACACCAACGGCTCCAAAATACCTTTTCAACGATTTTAACACATCACTGTTAGTGCAGTGCAATGTTTTCTTTCATTTTATTTTGGCTAAAAGGATAGGTTTTAGGAATTATTTCAAAAATAAAAAATATAAACCTATGAGAAAAGGTGGTGGCCGCTCAGTCTGCTCGTGTTACCTCCAGCCGAGTTAACCTTATCATCAGCTTCTAGATTTCGGCGAGGTGAAGCAGTTTAAAAGTAATATTTGAACAAACACACCTTCATATGAGCAGTTTCTGAGCATTTCTGTGGCGATGGTGTTGCAAAGCACATCTATAGTAGCCAGTAGGATACATATAAATGCCATTGAGTTCTGCTCCAAGAAACATATGTAGCTTCACAAGTATTGTTTGAAACTCAACATAGCGATCAGTGAATCAAAGTGGTAGTTACCGCGAATCCTTTCCACTCGAGAGATCCTTCAAGTTGCAACGGACCAACGTGAATCCTAGATGACGCTGCAGCAACTCTTGAGCCAGAAATGATAGAAGGAAGACCTGCATCCTTTGAGAACACGTCAGACATTCAGATAAAAATTCTTATACTAATATGAATGTGCGTTAGATGTGCATTTTAATAGTATTATTTGTGGGTACAATATTTATAGTGTAATTACAATTAAATTATTGTAATGCACAATGTTACATAAAAGAATGCGCATTTTTATACTACTCTGAACTGCACAAAACATCTCTGAGATACGGTGAACATGTTACCAATCAGGTAAATATTATTTATCAACCCATCATGTTATATTTAAATTAATATTTTCCTTTACTTATTACAATGCAGGTCACAATCCGTGCATATTTTGAGCATAACTTGTACAGTTACTTCAACAAAATGAAACATAATCTGAATATTAATTTTGCGAAAGTCGTGCTTAAGAAAAGCCATTTATAGTACTTGATCTCAAGGTAAATACTTTGATTTGATATTTTGACCATTTTTAGTACTCACAAATTAACTTTGCTTTGCTTTGGTTTTATTTTAAGTTGTACACTTTGTTGACTTAAAAAATGTTTGAACTTAAATATCTCTTATTAGGGATAATTAAAATATGTGACAATTTGATATTTTAAAAATATATGTTATAACGAATCTAACAATGTATCTCTCAATAATATTTATACTCATACACTAATTTATTTTTATAGTCAAAGTTAAGAATGTTTGACTAAATAAATAGTTAATTAAATTGCAGACTGAAATGAGACATGAGGAGTACTATTTTGGAAGATCAGTTAATTTTAATGGCTATTTTATGTTTTGTTGTTATTGTGTAGACGCGTTCGGATGGCAAAATATAACATTACACAATTGCACCTTAGCGCTCATTTTTCGCACTAACTGCACTTTTTCTTCTTTTTTCAAAAAAGCTTTTCCACGATTTTAATAATCTGAATAACACGTCACTATTAGGGAAACATTTTTATTTTAAAATTTTGACTGTAACAAGGAAGGAACTGCGGTTTGCGACGGAGAATAAGGTGGCGGAGATCGAGGCAAAGGTGAAGACAATGGTTAAGGGGTGGCGCGTGTGTGAATTCGAGGCTTCTCACAGTTGATTGTACCTCAAGTCCAGGCTGAAGGAGATCGCCATTTCATGGCATGACGAGGAGCTGGAGAGTGTAGTTTCAGTGGAGTCATCCTTAGTTTGATCAAGTAGTTTGCATGATGATGTTGTACAGTAGCTGTAGGGTTTCGTTAGAAAGAAGATGAAGACAGTGAGCTGTTTAATGTTGTTAGAAGAGGGTTATTATAACAACAAAATGATGATCATGTTGAATGTTGATGTTAAACTAAATTAGTTGAAGATCTTATGATTTAAAAAAGGTCATATTTGGTTAAGCTAAAATTAGCAGTTGTTAATTATTGCTCAAAATATGCACTATTATAAACGTGAAGATTAACAAATTTATGTGTGCGTGCTTTTGACCTCTATTCAAGTCACTATTAGTGTAGTATTTTGGTTATTTTTGTTTTGATTGGAGGGAATAAGTTTTGGATCATATTTTATTTTTTTTGGATCATATTTTATTTTGTTAAAGTAACTATGTGGTTAATCTCGAAATATGCTCAGATTGTGATCGTGAACGTTATAACATATAAAAATATATTTTTGAAAACAATTGGTTGATAAATAATGTTATGATTTTTTGTAACCTCTAAACTATTTTCATTGATCACTTTTAGTTATTGGTTTTTTCGATCACTTTTGGACACCAGCACGTTCCGTCACTCCGTCGTTGGGACTATCTTCTGTGCAAGCCTCTTCACATGTCACTTTCGAATTTTAAGAAATTGCGGTTGACTCAGCGATCTCCACAACAAGGGTGAATTCGGGTTTGACAGTACTGATGAATTTAATTTTGAATTGCGAGGTTTCTGAGAACAATGATAGGCTTCATTTCGCTTGTTTGGGCTCTTATATTTTAATACCGGGAAATGAATTTGCTTTTTCTTATTAGTTTAATCTATGGGGTGTGTTGTTTGGAGGTGGCAAAGACGAATGGGAGGGGAGACAAACAGGGAGTTGTTCATTTTGTGCAATTCTCATGCATATTATATACATAGCCCAAGTGTTTCTTTAAAATCTTTAGTTTGTTCATGCATTTCGTGCAATTCTCATGCATATTTTATATATGTGCATATTTTTCTTTTTATGTGGGAATTTCATATATATGCACAAGATCTTCGTAATTGCACATTGGATGTTGGAGTTGGTTTCTTACATTTCTGTGTGGATTTTGTGTACTGCAGCCAGAAATTAGTTTATTCCTATGTTGGTTGTTGGTTTTGGATTAAAACTAATTAGATCTTCGTTATTTTCAACGAATGATATTTTTTCGTAGAATGATCAGTTTGTCTGTACAACCCTGCATTTTTGCTTCATAATTAGGTTTTTGCTTTTCCGTATAATCTTGGTGGTAACTGTTTTATTAGGTTTATGTTGATTTGCCCTTAAAATAAATCTCTTCAGAGTACCATTTTATGTTTACATTGAAATATAATTATTCAAAAAGAATTTTGTGTTACTAATTTTTGTGTTTTATACACAGATAAACTACATGGACGTAGATTTGAGACGAAAGGCTTTTGGTTTACCAGTATATTACATAATGTTTCATTGGTCTTGTTGAGATGATCTGGGACTCAACACAGGTTTCTTCTTCATCGAATAGCACTAAAATGGCATGCACAGCCACGCACATAGTTTCTCTCTCGAAAACATGTTTTAGGGTTAGGTGAATAAGTTTTAGGTTATTTTTCCTTCTATGAAAAATAATTGCAAAATCCCAAATTTTTTTTTTTAATTAAAAACCATCATGAGATGGGGGGTATATATTGGCTCCCCAAACCAATAAATCAGACCAAAAATCAGCCTGTAAATCGTAAAGTACGAAGCAATTACAAAAGGTCAACCTGTAGGATGAATCCGACAGTAAGTGTATCCCGATAGCAAATGTTCCCGGAAACTAATAACCAACCAGGGATCCTATGAGGCGAAATAACCTCTAACAGGACATATCGCGAACAGGGCGAAGAAACGTAAAAAACGGAACTTCTATTTGTCAACGATGTGTCCGTATAGAAGGTGGTTATCTCCCATCTGTAGTTATCTCCCGTCTCTGATGTATCTATCAAGTGTCAGCTACACGTATTCCTTTCATTCCTTACTTGATGAGATGCTCCTTTCCTGCATGAAATATGAAGAAGACCAGCAGTTTCCATTGCAGACAATAAAGAACCAGAAATTGCAACAGATAGAATCAACCAATAGTACAGGGAGTTACACGGATTCCTTTCATTCCAATTTTATCCAACAAAATGAGACCTTTGAAAAAAAGTGGAGCCATGTCCATGTTTATATCACCATTCAGATTATTTCCAGTAGCATATTTTGCCAAAAAATCAGCTGCAGCATTAGTCTCCCTAGGTATGAATGTAATTGGATTAACTTTATGCAACTCATTCAAAGAACTACAAATAGAAAAAACTGTCCAAGGACTAACCATAGGAACCTGGATTCCTTTTACAGCTGAAAGGCAATCAGATTCAATCACACAACCTTGTAAATTAAGTTCTGAACATAGCTGATATGCCTGTTGAATACCTACAAGTTCTGCATGCAATGGGGATTCTGAGTGAAAGGCATGAGTTCTAAGTTTAATCACTTCACCATTCATATCCCTCACTATCACAGCAGAGGAAGACAAACCTCCAGTTTTCCATGTAGCATCAGTGTTAAGTTTCACACCAACAACCGGCTTTTCCCATCCTACCACTGAAACTGATCTTTTCTGTTTTGGTAGTATATCAGATAAGAGGCCTGATTGGATTAGTTCTTTGTGTTTTTCTTTTTTGCCTCTTAAAGGGTTTGCAATAAAAATTAGCTTGATCAGGTCCTTAATATGATGGAAGCATGAATCTACCGAGAAAGCCTGATTTTCAAATATACTCTTATTCCTATGTATCCACAGGGACCATGATGTAACTAAGAGGACTGCAATGTTCATGCTAGAGGATATCTTAGAATATGCTCTTTTGGATAAATAAAATTCTACCCTGTTTCTAAAGCTTCCTAAAACTGGATATTGAAGATGAGTGAGTGTGTTAATTCTATTCCAGATTTCAAGTGAAACGGGGCAGGAGTTAAACAGGTGATCTAGAGTATCCGAATGATTCCTACACAAGGGGCATTTGGAGGCTAGGGAGTATCCAAATTTGCATAATATGTTATCAAATGGTAGAATTCCATTAAGCGCTCTCCAAAGAAGAATTGACATTTTGGAAGGAATAAAAGAGGACCAAATTTTATGAAGGTGCCTGATTTGTGTACCTTTTTGTCTGAGATTCTTGTAAGCTGTGCTAGTGGAGAAGTTGCCATCCACTGTAGGGGTCCAGATTAGTCTATCAGCATGTGTGTTTGTGATTACCACCTCATGCAAAATTAGATTGGTTGTGGTAGCCAAATGAGGCTCCAATAATGGAAGATAGTGGTTTTTGTTAGCAACAAAGGAGCTCAAATTTATATCAGGAAATGGAATTTCCATACCTTCAGGCCATTCATAAAACAAAGCCCCACTACCTTTCCAGTTAGCATTCCAAAAAGAACAAGAACCAGTTCCACAAATAACTCTAGTTAAACTATTTGAGACTTCTGTTACCTTGCAAATCCTTTGCCATGTGTGAGAATTCTTGTATGATTCTGGGAGAGACCACAAATGTTGGGTCCATTGAGATTTATTGAGCTGCAGCTTCCACCAGAGCTTGCAAGAGAAGGCATCCACTGATGCCTGAATATCCCTAAAGCCTATACCATTCTCTTGGACAGGGAAGCTCATTTTTTTTCCATGAACGCCATTTCTTTTTATTTCCTGTGTACTCACTATGGCCCCAAAATAGACCTGAAGTTGACTTTTCCATTTTTCTTAAGACTATTTTTGGAGGACTGAGCACTGCAAACAGATGTATTGGAATGGAAAGGAAACAATGATTAATGAGGATAATTTTCCCTGCTGAGCTTAACCACTTATTTTTCCAGTTGTTTAATGTCTTTTCCATTCTCTCAAGCACAGGAAAGTAGTGGACTTGTTTATTCCTTCCAGCAAAAATAGGAGTCCCTAGATATTTAAAAGGAAAGGTGCCTTTTGACATACCTAAGGTCCTGGAAACTAAATGCAATCTATCCTCAGGTTTTTTTGGATCAGCAAAATAATTAGATTTAGCAAAGTTAACTTTCTGACCCGAGGTATGCTCATATGCCAACAGGAATTTTTTAAATCTTTTCAGGTTTTTGGGATTGCCTTTCAGGAACACTGCAGTATCATCCGCATACATAAGATGGGTTATAGGTGGACAATTCCTGGGCAGATTAAAGTTCTGTAGATAGCCTATCTGGAATAATTTTTTTAACCCTCTTGAAAAGGCCTCAGACAAAATGTTATAAAGAAAAGGAGACATTGGATCCCCTTGTTTAATTCCTCTATTAGATGCAAAGAATCCTGAAGTAACACCATTAATTAATACTGAAAAATGAGCTGAAGCAATATTCTGCATTATTCTGTGCACAAATACTCCATGGAATCCGAATTGCAACAAGACTGAATTAAGAAAAGACCATGATACTCTATCAAAAGCCTTATGCATATCTAGTTTAACTATAAGGTTAGGGATTTTTGATTTCCTACCTAATCTTCTAACCATTTCCTGCATCATAAGTATGTTATCAGATTTATCCCTACCTTTTATGAATGCACTTTGTTCAGGGGATATGAGAGAAACCATTAGTGGTTTGATCCTTTCCATGATCATTTTAGAAAAAACCTTATTCACAAAGTTTGATAAACTTATGGGCCTAAAATCTGAGAAAGAAACTGGGGTAGGCTTTTTGGGAATTAATGTTAACCAAGTACTAGATATGGCCTTAGGTATATTTCCACATGTTAGGAAGTCATTAGCAGCATCAAGAAGATCTTCATTGATGACTTCCCAAAAGGTGGTATAAGAAGCTCCTGAGAACCCATCAGGACCAGGTGAGCTACATCTGTTTAGGTCAAAAACTGCAGCCTTAAGTTCTTGAAGTTGGAAAGGGGATAGGAGCTGTTCATTTTGCTGATCTGAAATTACAGTAGGAATTTCTGAAAGGAAATAATTAAAAAAAAGTCCCCTTTTTTTGAGCAACTTCCTCATGAAAAAGTTCTTTGTAAAATCTTACTGCTTCTTCTTTGATTAGAGATGGATCAGAGATCCAATTACCTTTTCCATCCTTAATCTTACTGATTCTTGTCTTAGATCTCCTTTCTCTAACCGAGTGGTGGAAGTAGCTTGTGTTAGCATCTCCAAACTTAAACCAGTTAATCCTAGCTTTTTGCTTTAGGAAAATGAATTTTTCTTTTTGAGCCCTCATAAGCAACTGTTTTGACTTATTTAACTCACTTAGGGTGGTTAAGTCATCATTGTTTTGCTGAAAGGTGATTTCCAGTTCTTTAACCACGTTCTCATAGTGTGTCAAATTCTGTGAGACATTACCAAAGTGATTTTTATTCCATTGTTTAATTACCATCTTTAGCCTCTTCAATTTAAAAACCAGCCTATACATTCCTTGAAAAGGGGAGTCTAATTTCCAGTTTGTTGCTACCAGATCCTGAAATTCCTGTCTGTTTGACCACATATCATGGTATCTAAATGGTCTAGGGGCTTGTTCTTCGGATGATTGAACAGAAAGTAATAACGGGGCATGGTCCGAAGTCAGCCTATTTAAAACTTGAATAGAGCTATTAGGGAAGAGCTCCAACCAATCTAGGGAGGCTAAGCCTCTGTCTAACCTTTGAAACATTAAATCTTTGCATTTTTCCTTAAATCTATTATTACTCCAGGTGTAGAAGTTCCCAACTGTAGGAATATCATGCAAGTCATTTGAGTTTATGAATTCATTAAATTGTTTCATGCTCTTTTTAGGTGTAGACTTCCTGCCCTTATACTCAGAAACAGAGAGCACAGTATTAAAATCACCTATATAAATGGAGGGGGTATTTCCTGTCACTTTTAGATTATCCCATAAGTCCTCCCTTAATTGTCTATGCACACTTGCATAGATAAAGAAGCAGTGCCAGTTAAAAGAGGAGCCAGCATCAGTTATGTTAACCTGAAAAAATTGGTCTGTCTCACTTAGATTTATAATGTTAAAAGTTGGATCCCATAGAATCCAAATTTTGGCCGATTGTGCAGCTAGAGCATTATAATATCCAAGTTCACGCTTTAAAACTGTGAGCATTTGTGTATCCTGCCATGGCTCTATCAAACACATGATATCAATCTTATGATTTAGCTTAAGAATCTTTAATCTTTCTACAGATGTTCCTATTCCCCTAACATTCCAAACCAAGATATTTCCTATTATGGTGTATTTTATCATTTAAAAACTTTAGGGGTAGCTTTTTGTGATGATCTTAGATTTCTCACTAACTTTGCTGAAGTCTTACTTTTGTCACCTGACTTACCATTACTTTTTTCTATATTTAGAGGGGTAGGCATCTGTTCAGGAATACTAACCTTAATCTGCATGGCCTCCTCATTTTCTGATCCAAGCTGATTAAGAGCCTCTGTGTTGACCTCTGTGTTAGCCACTGTATTAACATCTGTATTGGCCTCTGAGATGATTTGCTCTGTGTCACCTGTTAGGAGTATCTCAAAGACAGGATGGTTAGGTGCAGGGGTTATATTTTTATCAAGGTCCTGTGGTTCCACATTTTCATTAAGCTTCTCAAATACTTCCTCATCCACATTTTCATGAATCATCTCTACTGATTCCTCTTCCACATCATCATGTAAGTCATCAAGCAATTTAAAAGCATTTGAGATAGTTACCACATTTCCATTTAAATCATTTCCTTGGGATTTAGTAACATCAGGTGGCTGACTTTTTTTCCTCCAGAATGAAGTGGTTATTGGTTTTGATATGTCATCTAGTGAGTAAAAGGGGGCATTTCTCTTTTTATGACTAATCTTTTCCAGCTGCCCTAGAAGTGATTTTTGATTTTGAAAATCTTTCTCCTTTTGTAAAACAGTTAGTGCAGAGGAGTTTTCCTTATTAGTCACTTCTCTAGGCTGAGGTTCTATACTTTTGCTCTCCTTGTGAACATATACCTCAGATACCTCAAGTTTTTTCAGAGATGTTTTCCTCAACTCAGGGTGCAAATGGTTGCATTTAATGTTATTATGTCCAAGGATTTTACAGTGAGAGCAGTAGAGTGGCAAATCTTCATATTCAATAGGGTATTCAGCCACCTTGTTACCTATTCCTACCACTATTGTGTTAGGGAGCTGTGTTAACAAGTCAATCTCCAAACAAACTTTTATTGCTGATGGTCTAGTAAGCGCTTTGGTAGCAGCATCCATTTTAAGGAATCTACCTATCTGTGAGCTGATTCCTATTATAGCAGAATTGTTATAGAAATGAAGAGGCAAGTTATGCAAAGTTACCCAGACCGGCACAATAGAAGATTCCACCGATGGTGAGAATTTCGGCGACCACTTCTGAACTTTCATCGTGTATCCTTGAATTGTCCATTGCCCTTTCATCCAACATCGTTGATAATCCTCGCTTTCCTGAAATCGAATAAGAATATGTCGGTAATCTATTGAGCCAAGCTGGAATTTGGATTTAAAACCTATAGATTTGAAGGCCTGCAACAAGGAATCCATTGGAGGTTTCCCACGAATGAATTTCCCGACAAGGGCGTTTTGGTAATGGGATGCTAGTAGTTCTCCTTCTTCAGGTGGGAGGATATAAGCAATTTTTCCTTTGAATTCTGTGATAGGGTGTAGGTTTGGGGTATCGGGGAGTGTCGAGAGAAGTGGCGATTGTTTGGTGTTAAGTGCTTGAAGGAAGCTTTTGTGGGTTTGTGGAATGGGATCCGGTGGCGGAGGAGGCGCCGGAGACGCCATAGCCTGCCCCTTGGATGGATATAGCCGTTGGAACAGCTTCCGTCCAGAGGACCGTTAGTAGAGCAGAAATGAGATGAAGAAGAAGATTCACAGTAACAGTGTGTGTTTCGCACACAAAAATCGCACGCAGTAACAGTTCAGCCTTTTTAGAAGAGCCTCAGTAAGATCGACATTGTGGAGACCTCCAATCTCTGTCGCAAAATCCCAAATCAAATCTCACGATCTAACACATGAGGTAAGAAAAACTAAAACAAACTTCCCCAACACATATGAGATAGTCCTAGTACTCTAGTAGACATTTCAGAAAGAACATAACCGCTCAGGTCAAAATTTCAAAAAAATTGTAAAGTCTAGATTTATCTAGTTGGCAATTTGTGGAAATTATGCAAATATAGTATTATTGAGTTGTAACATCAAAGAAGAATTTTGGTGAAATAAGGAAAGGTTGAAGATTGAATCCAAGAAGGATACATCTAGTCCAAGTTGTATTTGAGTTGGAGAATATATCAGTTCCTATATATGTGGGATTGGATTAATGTTATGGAATTGGGAATATTCAGTATAAAAGCTTTACGGAAAAAGATGTACGTTTGGTATAAAGTTTTATATGGATATTCAGCCAAAGTTGTTAACAGAAAATCTTACCATGTTCCAACACACTGCTGCAGCAGATTTACTGCAAAGGTTTTATAGAAATCAAAGTCAGAATATTGCAGTAGTTTGGTATAAATGGAATTCGAATATTTGACTATATATATCAGACGTGTGAAGCATAATTGGTTTATGGAAAATCCCTACTTATATGGAGAAGATTTATTAGAATATATGGGATAGAATGATATAAGGTAAATCCCTTTATTTATGGGATTTGGATATGCTTTAAGAATCAGATTTGGAATAGGAATATTGTGGAGATAATCATGGATATTCAGATCTGATTCGTGGACTATATATTGAGAACAAACACGGCTGCAATACTAACGATTTTAATAGAAAAATCTGCATACAGATTTTATCTTTCGAGAAGTTGCAAAGAGCCAAAATACTGTGTTCCAACACTGTCCTGCTGCACTAAGTTCAGAATCGTATACCTTAATTCCTCGGGAGGAGGAGATCTTGCGTCGACGGAGTTCGAGGTCAGAGGGAGTCTGATCAAGGCGGATCGGTAGCTAGGGGAGCTAGCAGAGTCCACACGTCATAGTTAGTTAAAGATAAGTATTTTGTATGCTGTACTCTGTACTATCTTTCTAATTAGTGGATTCATTCTGAACTGGGCCAGGCCCCGCAGATGTAGGTGGATTTCACCGAACTGCGTAACCAAGTCGTGTGTCTTTTACGTTTTACGTTATTATGCACTTGGTTAATTTAGGAGTGTTGGAACACACCAGTAGTAATAATTGAATTAATTAGGTAAAACCAAATTTCAAAAATGAATGTTTTGAATAAAACGAGTGAAATGCAGTACCTCAACCAGAGCACGACCTCGTCCTTGTTCTCAGCGCCTTGTGCGGCATTGTTGCCGTTCTCTCTGTCGGGGAAGAAGCCCCGGCGTGAACCACGCCATAAGTAGAAGAAGAATAAACAGAAGATGAACCAAGTCCAACAAACCTTGTTCGTCACGTGCTCTGTTCTTGACATCGGTAGCCACTGTACTGCGTAGCTTCAGGCACTCTATTTCTCTGGAATCTGGCGAAAACAAGGACACGTCGTTGCCTTCTCCGAAGCAACCAGAAGCAATTGGGTTCACTTCCTTCGATTGCTGAAATGAATCGGGCATTCGGGCGATTCGGGCCTATGGAGGAGTCGCAGACTAAGGTTCTTACCAAGACCAAGCCTGTGAAGGTGCTGAGTACGCGTTCAGCAGTCCTGGGAAGTACGCTCTTTTCAGACACTACCTTCTCAGCTACCGCCTGATCTACGACTACGAGCCATCGTTACGTTTTCCAAGCGGCGTGCCTCGACATGTAGCAGGTGGCGAACCGGAGTTGGGACGGCGGCAGAGGCGTTGGACAATATTTGAAAATCGGTTCCTGCGACTTAATTCCGTGCCCAGGCTGTGTGGTGACAGTTGCGTGCGATTTTGTAAAGATGAAGAACCGACCTAGTAATTAATCGTGCAATTTTAGGGGATTAAATAAACCGGCGAGGGGATCAATGAGTCGCCAAGATCGAGAACCTAACTCAGGTAAGATCGAGAATTTGCATGCATGTGAGGTTGTTGATTTGTAATACAGCCCAAGTTTCATTAAATTATTATTTTTTGTTTATTTTGTGCAATTCTCGTGCATATTTTATGCCCTCATTTTTATTTAACTTTAAAGATAAATTTATGTAATTCTTTCAATTTTTTATGTGAATACTTTTTAAAAAAAAATTAGTTAGTTCTTTTTATATTAACATTTTCATTCGGCGGGATTTCTTCAATTCTTTCGCTTATTTTACTTTTTTTTTAAATTCTAAATTCAATTTTATCCACTCATTTCATTCATTCATTGTAAATCAAAACACCTAAATCTATAATGTCAAATACAGAAATGAATCGTTTTGACTCAGTCCTCGCACTGTTTTGAGCTGCTTGTGCTGCTCCTTTAATCATTATCAGCGTATAGAATCCGGCGAGGTGAAGCTTCCCGAAAAGCGCTAGTCATTGCAAAGCCTTTCCACCCGAGAGAACCTTCAAGCTGCAACGGACTCAGATGATGGTGCACTAACTAGGGTCATGGGGACTTATGGATACACCGCCCCTGAGTACCTATGAACAGGTACATTTAACTTCGAGAAAATTTATACTGGCTAAGCCACTCATTTATTCAAATTTGGTGTTTCCATTTCAAAGTATTTCATTTCCTGATTCGCACTAATTACAGTTTAATGTACTTCATTTCGCTAAGCCACCTTCTACCTTAGTCTTAAATGAGTAATTCAGTTGCTAAAGTGAAATAATCAAAATTGTTTCACGAGCACAAATACGTTTAGATAAAAGTCATGCTTAAGAAGTAATAGTTTTGTGAAGATTCATTGGGCTAATTATTATCAAAAGGTACGCACCCAAATCGCACAAAACGAACTAAACGGAAGTTTTAATTTAAAAAAATCAATCCTAAGATACGTTAGCCAAATTAAACTAAATGAAGTGAACGGAAAAAAACTTGGATTGTATACTTTGGTGGATGGAGTTTATGTGCGGAGTAGTGATACAATTTTCTTATAAAAATTTTTTGTGTTCGTTTCGTGCAATTATTATGCGCATTTTGGTTTTGAAGATTAATCTAGGTACGCAAGGATGTCCGGATCCCAAGGTTAAAAAAAAAACAAGTTTTGAAACATAGTTATAAATCTATGAAAAATGAAACCTTAGTGTACTGCATCTCCAGGCTCTGCTGCTATTGAATGGTTAGTTGTCTAAATTTGTTTTGAACATATTGAACAATTCTTTAAAGTATCTAAATCTCTTATACACAGTGGAATGCAATTGATGACTGTTGTATGTGATATAATTGCTATTAAATGGTCTTTGGAGATTACTCCATCTTGGTTTACTTAAAGAATTTAACAGAAAATGTGGGTTTGGACTAGTATTGTTAACCAAGTTGCGGAAGTAAACACCGTCTTTTGGTAGTTTTGATCCACCTTACTTCTTTTGTGTGCTATTTGGATTTTCTTTTGCAGAATGGATTTGAAAACTAACCAAGTTTCACATGTTCATTAGTGCTATTTGGATTTTCTTTTGCAGAATGGATTCAAAAACTAACCATGTAGCAGTGGAAAAACTTGGCTTTCTTGGCCGGAATGCATTCTACGTACATCTCTGGGAAGCTCACATGTGTGGATGAATTTAGATACCTCGATTTATAATTAGGGCTGCATTGAAAGTTTATGTTTCAGTTTATTTAAAATACATATTTACTTACCTATATACCTCGATTTGTACCGTGCTGTGCTGTGACATTGTTTTCAGTGCTGTTCTCGTGTACAGTTGAAGAAGAAAGCGCTGATGAAGAAGAAAGCGCTGTTTTCACTGTTCATTTGTTCGGTTTGGCAAACGTATACTAGGGTTAGTTTTTTTAAAAAAAATATTTACTCAGTTCGTGTTGTGCTTTTTGACTGCGTATCTTTATAATATTAGAGTATTCATGTAAGGATGTTGATTAGTGATACAACCCAAGTTTCCTTAATTTTTTTTGTGTTTATTTCGTGCAATTCTCATGCATATTTTATGCACTCATTCTATTTTAACTTTAAGCATTAATTTATGTACTGCTTTTATTTTTTTAATCATAAGATCTTCAACTAATTAAGGTTAACAACAACATTCATAATCATCTATTCGTAGTCATAATTGATAACCCACTTCTAAAAGCATTAAAAAGCTCATCATCTTCATCTTCTTCCTAACGAAACCCTACAACAACTATACAACATCATCATGCAAACTACGGATGAACTAAACCCTCACTCTACTGAAACTGCACTCTCCAGCTCCTCATCATGCCATGAAATGGAAATCTCCTCGAACTCACGCACACACCGCCCCTCAACCACCTTCAGCTTCACCATCCAAAGCCCATCCACCATTTCCCTCATCTCAACGTTCAGCAATGAGGATTCCTTCCCCAGCCCCATCCTGCCGCCTTTCCCTCGATCTCCGCCACCTTGTTCTCCGTCGTGAATCGCAGCTCCTTCCTCGTTACAGTCAAAATTTTATAATAAAAATATTTCTGTATAATGACGTGTTTTTTGGAGTATTAAAATTGTAAAAACATTTTTTAAAAGAAGAAGTGCAGTTAGTGCGAAAAAGGAGCGGTATGGTGCAATTGTGTAATGTTATGTTTTTCCATGCACCCACCTCTACATCAACAAGAAAACATAAAGTAGCCATTAAAATTAACCGATTTTGAAAAATAGTACTCCTGTGTACCATTTCAAACTGCAATTTAACCGTTCATTTAGTTCAACATTCTTAACTTTGACCACAAAATTAAATTAGTGTATAAGAATAAATTTTATTGAGTGATACATTATTCAAATCGTAATAACACACATTTTTAAAATATCAAATTTTCACATAGTTTAATTATCCCTAATAAATAATATTAATGATCAAATATTTTTTAATTCAACAACTAAAATTCAAAGTGTAAAACGTTAAATTATCATTTAAACACTAAAACATATCACCGCTTAGCATATAAATTATTCCCAATGCACAAAACGTACCGTACAATAAATTTTAGCAAAAGAATAAAATTTAAAACCTACGATTCGTTCACCTAATACTACGAAATGAGCGAAAAATACTTTATGGCATAAAAATCTTCTGAGTATATAAAATGCATGAGAATTGCATGAAATGAACAAAAGACTTTTATGGAACACTTGGGCTAATTAACGTCCTTATATGCATATTCTAATTTTATTAAGATGCGACAAATAGAAATTTACAGGAAAAAATACTTTATGGCAAAAAAATCTCTCGAGTATATAAAATGCATGAGAATTGCATGAAATGAACAAAAGATTTTTATGGAAAACTTGGGCTAATTAACGTCCTTACATGCATATTCTAATTTATTAAGATTCGACAAATAGAAATTTACGGGAAAAAGTAGCCAAATCGTACCAACCAAACAAAAAATGACGGGGAAAAATAGTTCAAACAAACCTTGGTGCTGCCTCTCCGCCGGTTCGTCACGTGCTCTAGTTCATGGGTCTTCTTGAAGAGATCAACGCGACGCTTGGAGAAGGTAACCTGATGGTGTACGTTGTTCGTTCTGGATTCTTGTTCTCAAAACTTTTTTACTATATTGATCTTTTGCCAGCCCATATTGGGTCTCTTCACCATAGCCGCCGCCTGGAGAAGGTTGAAAACTTGAAGAAGAAGGCTGGTTGGTTTTAAAATTATCTATCAACCAATCAAGCTATATTGAAAAATAATTTTTTATGTATTATAATGAACGGTCACTTTCCGTGCATCTTTGGAGCATAATTCATGTATATATAATTACTTTAAAAAAATAAAACACGATCTGGAATTTGTTCCTTTTAACTAAAACAAAATAACTAAAATACTGCACTGCAAGTGAATTTCCTTAAGGTGAAAATTTTAAAAAAATGTAGTTTTTTTACGTGATTAGTTCTGCAATATTAGGCAATGATTTAAGCACAAAAATTATCTTCTTAATGTTCATATATGTCTTCTTCTCATGAGACTTTATGTGATATGGTGTGTTTTTCATTTTATGTTTGTGAGTTACGTGCATATCAAAATATGCAGCAAACATATTTTGTTAAGGGTCTTGTTCCAATAATTGGTATCAGAGCAAGGCAGAAGAAGGCAAACGTGTGAGATCGGTGTAATGATCCCATACTCAATGAAAGCTCAACAATCACAACTCCAACACCTAAGCAACACGTAGGAAGGCATGTCTAAAAGCTCAAGGTGTCCGAGATATAGAGTTGTGTCCAAGAGCTCTGATGATAGGAAGGATCAAGTGGGTAGGATATCCTGAGTAGGATATCTATAATTCAGGGAGTGTCCAAAATCACTCAATCTCCTCAGTATAAAGACATGAAGAAACATGGAGGGTCCGAAGAACCACTCATTCCCACCGTGATAAGGAGATCGTCAAACATTGAGTGTCCAAAGAATCACTCATTCTCCTCCGTGAAAAGGAGACCGTCAACATGGAGTGTCCATAAACACACTATCTCTTCAATGAAAAGGAGACCGAAAAATAAGTGTGCGAGTGTCCGTAAACACTCCACCTTCTCGGTGAAAAGGAGACGGTAATAGAAGTTTGGAGTGTCCGATGAAATGCTCATTCTCTTCGATGAATAGAAAATGGATTCAACTTGGTGATTGAAGGCGTTCTTGCGAGTTCAACAAATCAAGTGAAGGAGTTTATGCCAATGTGATTAAGGGAGTGAATGTTGGATAATCAAATTGTTTTTTTTTCCAGTTTTACCATGAACAGTTTGTTGCTCAGTCAAAGCAACAAACTTTGTATGTGTGTAGGAGAGTGTGTTATTAGTTTAGGCTAAATGGTAGGAGTTATGGCTAGAATATAGGAGTTATTGTGAGTGTTCTATTTAAACAGTTGTAGTATTTCTTAAAGGAATGGAGTTAGCCGAATAGGAGCAGGAAAAATGTAGTTTTTTACGTGATTAGTTCTGTAACATTAGGGAATAATTTTAGCACAAAAATTATCTTCTTAATGTTTATATATATCTTCTTTCTTATGAAACCGTATGTGATATAGTGTATTTTACATTTTATGTTTGTGAGTTACGTGCATATCAAAATATGCAGCAAACAAATTTTGTTAGGGTCCTATTCCAACATGCAGGCAAAGTATTTTTTATGTTCTTTTTTTTTAACTGTGCATACTTAGAGTATTTTACTTGACATTGTTCAAAATCTGAGGCAAACCCCCATTCTTCATACCTTCACTCTTCATATAGCATTTTGTAGTCTGAGAACGATTTTAATGGCTACGATGTTTTATTCGGACCTCAAATGTTGCACATGCTTAGAACCCTGCATCCATGGTTCAACTACTACAACAATTGTCAACTTGAGTTGTGTAAGTTGAATTGATTGTTTTCACTTGTTTTATTGTCTGAACAATCATATGTATTAGGGCATCATTTTTTTTCTATTTTTTGTGTAATTCATTACAGATATGTTTTTGATAAGTGTTTTAGTTTTTTTTACCTCATGTGTTAGATCATGAGATTTGATTTGGGATTTTGCAATTATTTTACCTCATGTGTTAGGAAAATTGTGGTGTTGTGGATGGAAGTAGGTATAAGGTAAGATTCAATTACTGCAAAACGGAATTCAGTGGTGGTGTGTATAGGATGAAGTTTCATTTAAGAAAAAAAAACTTGCTTTTTTGGAAGGTTGGTTAATCTTAATGCCTACATTTTGTTTCTTGTTATTATAGGGGCGGATGGAAAAACATAACATTACACAATTGCACCACACCGCATACCAACATCCTCTCTACCCACTGCTATTTGTACTGTAGCTCATTTTTCGCACTAATTAACTTCACATTTTCTAAAAAACTTTTCCATGATTTTTATACCCCAAATAACACATCACAATTAGTGCAATATGTATATTATAAAATTTTAGTCGTAAGAATAGGTTTTAGGTCATATTTTGTTTTGTTGAAATTAAGAAGCAGTTGTTTATTAATGCTCAAAATATGCACGGCATATGTGTTTCCTGCTCGTAGACCGTGAATTCTGAATTGAAGATGGGCAATTTAGAAGATGCTTTTTACTATTTTTCTTGCAAAAAAAGGTTTTTTTTCAAATATAAAAATAGAAACCTACGAGAAAAGGGGGTGGCTCAATCCTCACACTGTTTTGAGCTGCTTGTGCTGCTCCTTTAATCATTATCAGCGTATAGAATCCGGCAAGGTGAAGCTTCCCGAAAAGTGCTAGTTATAGCAAAGCCTTTCCACTCGAGAGAACCTTCAAACTGCAACGGACTCAGATGATGCTGCACTAACTAGGGTCATGGGGACTTATGGATACACCGCCCCTGAGTACCTATGAACAGGTACATTTAACTTCGAAGGTGTTCCGAGAAAATTTATACTGGCTAAGCCACTCATTTATTCGAATTTGGTGTTTCCATTTCAAATTATTTCATTTCCTGATTCGCACTAATTTGGCCATCTTTTTCTCAAATAATTGGATAATATATTTTGGGGGATTAGTCACAGCCCATAAATGTTGTGGTAGAGAGTACAGACAACTTTTAATCAAGACTAATTTGCCCCCCATGCTTAACCACTTGTTTTTCCAATTTTTCAGCTTGTTGTCTAGCTTTAGCATCAGAGGATGATAGTATCTATTTAAAGTTCGACCCTTAAAAATAGGGCAACCGAGGTATTGAAAAGGGAAAGATCCCTGTTTCATTTTCAGAATCGACCTCATCTGGATTAGCTTTATATTAGATGCTCTTTTGCTGATGAAAAAGTCAGATTTATGAAAATTGAACTTTTGACCCGAAGTGAGTTCAAAAATATCAAGAAAAGCCTTGATTTTGATTAAGTTAGATTTAGAGGCTTGCATGAAGATAATGGTATCATCAGCATACATAAGATGAGAGATTGGTGAAATTAATGATGGCATCCGATAATATGAGAGTTTACCATTATTGAAAATGAAAGATAAACTTCTAGAGAAAGCTTCGGAAAAAATGTTAAAGAGGAAAGGAGAGAGTGGATCACCTTGCTTAATTCCTCTAGTGGCTTGGAAGAAACCCACTGGATTTCCATTAATTAGAACTGAAAAATGTGCTTGTGAAAGATTTGACAATACAGCATTAAGAAAAAGACCATCAAAACCAAATTTCCTAAGCACACATTTTAAGAAGTCCCAGTTAACTCTGTCAAATGCCTTTTGTAAGTCCAGTTTTAAAATACAATTCGGAATTCTGGCCTTTTTATCCAAAAATCTCACCAATTCCTGAAGATAGAGGATATTATCCGAGATATCTCTATTTTTCATAAACGTCGATTGATTTTGGGAGATCAGATTATCCATGTAGGGTCTTAGTCTTTCCATTAATACCTTAGAATAGATTTTATTAATACTATTAGAAAGACTAATAGGCCTAAAATCATCAAATGAACTAGGGCTTGGTTTTTTAGGTATTAATGTAATCCACGCACTAGCTATTCCTTTTGGTATGGTTGAGCCCCTAATGAAATCATTTACTGCTTCCACTAAATCCCTTTTTATAATGTGCCAGCATTTTGAGTAGAACTTACTAGTAAATCCATCCGGGCCAGGGCTACTGTTGCTGCTTAATCCTTTTATTACTGCCTCAACCTCTGATTTGGAGGCTGGCTTTGCTAAATCAGTATTATCTTGAGCAGTAATCAAGGTGGGAATTTGACTCAGAAAATGCGCATAGTAAGTATGATTAGGTCCCTGGTTGGGTTCAGATAACAAGTCCGAGAAGTAGGATATGGCCTCTTTCTGGATATCAAATTGAGAATTTAACCACTGACCATCTCTATCTTTAATTTTTGAAATCTGTAATCGACAATTTTTCTCCTGAACAGTCTTATGGAAGAATTGTGTATTATTATCACCCAACTTATGCCATTTCAATCTTGACTTTTGTTTCCAAAACTTTTCTTTCTCTTTCTGAGCTCTCAGTAATAATGCTTTTTTTCTGATTTAGATTAATGAGTTCAGGTTGAGAGGGATTTAAATCATAGGCCAATTCCTGAATTTGAAGAGACTCTTCAGCATTGATTAAATTAGTATCTATATGACCAAAACATTCCCTATTCCAAATTTTTATCTTCTTCTTTAACCTAATTAATTTCAGGAAGAATTCTAACAAACCTTTTTCTACCATTTGTTTATCCCAACTGTTCTGAATTAGAGTGGGGGAAATCAGTACGATTAAACCAAACATTTAGGAATCTGAAAGGTCTTGGATTAAGAGAAGATAGGTTTGAAATATTCAAGAGCAGAGGGGAGTGATCCAAAGTCTGCCTATTCAAAATTTGGATAGAGGAAGAGGGGAATTTCTGGTTCCATAAGATTGTACTTAATCCTCTATCTAGCCTTTTGGAGGTAGGATTCCTAAGTCTAGAGTTACACCAAGTGAATAGATTGCCAACAGTGGTAATATCCTAAATTCCAAAGGTGCTTATCCAAGTATTAAAGTCCCAAATACTTCCTAGAGAGGGAGAACTAGGACCTCTATATTCCGAGAGAGAAGTAATGGTATTGAAATCACCAATGAAAATAGTATCACCCTGATTTATTGCTGCTAAGTCTCTCCATAATGTCTTTCTTCCCTCCCTATTCCTAAGAGCATAAATAAAATCAACATCCATATGAAGAATTATAGATCTGTGAGATATGTGCACATGCAGATACTGTTGAGAGAAGGTTCACTAAAAAAGAATTAGACCACATCAGCCATATTTTTCCATTATATAGGGTTACTCCATCAGCAAATTTAAGTATATCCATATAGGATTGAAATTTAGAGTTATCATGCATTGGTTCAATGATGCATAAGAATTGAATCCTTTTAATCCTGATTAAGTTAATTAGTCTCAGCATTGACGTTTCCATACCCCTGATATTCCAAACCAAGAAATTTATTGAGAGGGAACCAGTCATTGTTCACTAGAATTTTAACTTTTAGTTGACGATCTAAGCATCATTCTATTGATTTGACTGAAGTAATTTGTCTTTTTACCTTTTGCCTTACCTGACTGAAGGTTCTGCCCCTGTAATGGAGTTGAACTCGAGCTAGCTTGAGGGTTTAGTATATCATCTTGGTCATGAGCAGTTTCATCTAAGTCCACCTGCAAAACAGAGAACCTGTTTCCCATTCTGTTTAGGAGAGAAGGGGAAACCCCATTCTTCCTATTCAGACAGGGAAGGGAGGTCCCTACTTGGATATCATCAGAGGCATAGGCTATTGGAGTAAAACTTTCGATAGCAGTTTTTTCTAACAGCTTAGATATAGAATTATCTAGTGAAGTCTGAGTAGTTGGACTAGAGTAACTGGTAGATGAATTGTCCCTAACCAATACAGGATTTTCAGAAGTCTTTAGGTAGGTGTTGGTATCCAGGTTAAGGGGAGCTATAGGTATGGGATTAGGGGTAAGTTGCTTAGTAATCCCAGGTATTTCTGAGACTGTCTGATCATCAGAGGAGAGCAGTGGAGGGGTATCAAATTTTTTTCCCAGTAGCCTGCCATTGAGGTTGTGCCTGAATTGTTGCGGGTTCAGACATATTGACATTATCATTTGGGGGAAAGGCTCTACACTGAGATTTGGAGTGCCCTAGTTTGGAGCAGTGGTCACAGTAAAGGGGTATATCCTCATAATTAACTTGATATTTTCTATTATTGGTTACAGAACCAAGTCTGATGTGGTTACAAATAGGTTTTTGAAGATCAATTTCTATGCATAACTTAAGCACCTGTACAAGTGTGCCAAAATGGCACTCCCCCAACTGTACTAATGTGCTGCATCTAAGTCCATTAGTACCAACAAATAGAGCAGAGGGATCAGGTGCCCGGATGTGTCTGACATGAGCATTCCTCTAACCAGTAGTAGAATGAAAACCCTAGCCCGCTGTTGACAATATACCTCAGTAGCATCAAGAGGCAATAGACAGTGTAATAAGTTTCCCAACCAGCTGGCCCTTATGCGACCCCCTCTGATAGCACTCGTGTTTGGTGTAGCCCCCAGGTAGTCATTGCATACCATCGATCGGTAGACCCCCTATGATGCCCACATCCTGCAAAGTGATGGTAGCCTCCCCTATCGACAGGTGAAATGTTTGCATCTCTGGTCTCCAATGCCCGACTAATGCAGCGATGAGGGAATGGTCGATGTGAATTGGTGCAGAATCCAACAATCTCTGGAATCCAGCTTCACGAACATAGCACATCATTGAAACATGGATTGGCCCCTAATTAGCTCACCCATAAATGTTGGTAACATTTCAAAGGATTCCTCCCAAGTTCTGAATACCAAATCAATAACCTTCTGGCGAGTATACCAGGCTTTCTTGTAGGAAAGGGTCACCTTTAACTCTGTCTTTAAATGCGCTTGGACATCCTTCACCGTGTAAGAATGGTTCACAGCAATCTGGTGACAAATGGAACTGGCGATCATCAATGATGTCAGGTTAGTGTTACCACTCGATCGACCAGCACCAATACAACCATGACTGCTTGCCCATTTGGTGATCTCTCACATCCCATGGGAAGCCTTTTTACTGGCTCTAACAATTCAATGACAATTACCACTTCCTTCAACAACGTCCTTACATTTTTCATACCATGTACGTGGCCTGCTCTCCATGACCTGGTGCTCCCTGTTCATCATGGAACTCCACCTGGAAATAGCTTCTACCAATTTCGGCTTACTTCGGAATCGCATACCCAATGCAACTTCACTACCCGCTTGAACATAACTAGGAAGTCTTTCACCACAATTAGTTGGGTCATAGGCATCCTCATCAGGGCCCCCCATAATCCCTAAAGTAGGCCTCCGTATTAGGATTCTCCATAAGATGGAATGGCGTGGCTACATTTTTTGTGCATACCACTTGTTTATCATCATCCCCTAGATTCAAATCAGTTGATGAGGAACGATCATCTTCACTTTCTTCTTCAAGTTCCCTTTCCTCACTTTCATCATCGCTACTAACATGTTCACCATGACCAACAATATGCTCGCCAATTTCACCCACATAATCATCATTGAAGACATTCATTTCCTCATTATGCACACCATATATACCAGGACTTGTGGACGGCTGAGTGCAATCAACGAACATACGCGCTGGTTTGGCTTGACTCACCAATGACAAAAGGCTCTCCAAAACCTTGGCAATGTACAAGGGGTGGTAATGCTGGCAAAGGTGTATACTTCTGAATATTGCTCAACAATGACATGAATATGCCAGAAATAACATCACCTGCACGGTCAATGTGCTTGACATCTTCTCGATAATAATGTACAGATCAACTGAGGAAAGGACATTCGATAAACAATGTTGAAGAAGGTCGCGGTAGACTCGTCATCTTCCACACTATAACACCGATAGTATATAGATAAACTAATTAGCTCAGGATAAAAATAATATACTTTCAACAGAAACCCATCGCTTGCAATGCTAAGCCTTCTGAAAATTAAATAAACTAACTCGGAGTGGCTTAACCTCCGTTCAAGAGTCACGTTTTTCTCAGGTATGAGAGGATCATAATACACACCCACAGTCAAATCAAACTTAATCTGACCCCCTTTGTACAAGTACACCGTAAAAAAAATCCTACAACTGCATTATACAAATATAGACAATATAATTTGATATTCGAAAAGACAGTATTGTTCAGCAACTCATATTCAACTACTCAAACCCTAAATCATACACTGTTCCGTTATCATCGGGCAACCAAATCATACACTATTATCGATTTTCTAACAATTGAAATACAACATTTCAACTTAAATTGTTAGTCCCACGAAAATAAAAAAAAATTGTCAACCAATAACACATAATCAATTCCAACCTCATTCAACACATTCATATAATCAAACCACACAAAACCATTCCAACCACACATATTTATTCAAACCACACATAATCATTCAACACAGTCATATGTTCAAGATTTTTTCAAGTATCTCTAGCAAATGCATTGGTGGGGAGGCTCCCAGATTTTATGGCGGCGCGTGACTCTGATGCGCTGGTAAGCTGGCGGTGCGTGAGTCCACGCGCGGAGCTTATAGTCGCGCGTGTGTCGCACTCTGGAGTCCAACAATGGCAAATCATCCGTCCACGATCGGCAGCTATCTTTAGCTACAAAGCAAACAACAATTTGAACAAAAACAATGGAAGAAAATGGCCGAATCTAACAAAAGAGCAAAAAATACCAAAGAAGATTTGGAAGGATATGTTCTCGGCGACAACAATGGCAAAAAACGAGGGCTGGGAGGGAGACACACGATGTGCACACACGGAAGATGATGAAGGGCAGCTGAGCACGACGACGATGATAGAGGAATCCGGTGGTTGAAGAAAACAATATGTTTTTTTCATTTTCAGGGAAACTTTTTTCCGTTTATGGTATAAAAGGGAGTTGGAGGATGCATTCTTCAGCATGTTAAAAGAAAAGAAAAATTCAAGGACGCATTTGGGGAATGTGTCCTCTTCACGTTCAGTGTTAAAAAAGGTAAATTCGAAGACACCTCCTCCGTCCGGAAATTTTAAAAAACCATAAAACACAGATAACGCATTTGCCAAATGTGTCCTCCTGTTTTTGGAACGCAAAAAAATATAGAGAACGCATTTAGGAAATGCATTTTCCATATTTGCATCCACTGTCGGCTACTATAGCCATAGTATAAGATTTTTTTCTGATATGTAGACGCAAAATCCAAATTAATTATGTCGGTTCTTCTTCTGTACAGTTTAGCACGCAAATGTCACGGCACAGAAGAATAGCACTGAAATGTCTATCAAAGCACTGCTTGGGCATGGTATATATATCACAAAGTAGAAGACAAGATTCAAATGGATTAGGGATGGATTTGCAAGCTTACCATGTTAGCTCGTAGAAACGAAACTGATGATAATTCCTCTCCGTACCTCATAAACTCCAAAATCCCTCTCCGTACCTCAGTAAATGAACCTACTCCGACGCACCTCTCATCCCCAGCCACCAGCTGCTCCACCGCTACTCTCCTCTCCTCCGACCACTGCAGGTGCCTCTTCTTCCATTTTTACGTTGCATTGACCTGCTAGTGAAATAACTAACATACTGCATTGCTAGTGAATTTTCTTAAGGTGAAACCATGTAGGCATATTATTTTTAATGTTGACCGTGCTTATTTCGACTAGTTATTTTTCCAAAAAAAAACCCCCTAAAACTTATCCTTTCAACCCTAAAACATATTTTAGAGTGTGAAAATACAGATATACCATGCTCGGTCTGTTGATGTTTTATGAAACACGATGATATTTAAGTATAATTGGATTCTAGTAGTTGTGAACTTGGGATGTTAAAACAAGTTTGGTGGTGCGGAGTGTACACTTGTAAAAACTATCTACGAGGTTACATTTTTGGGATAAGTATTAAAACTATGTTGGTTAGACTAACCTATCTTATCCTTATGTGAAAACATGCATCATTCTATATATCTCCGTATTTATTTATAATTCTGATGGAGGTGGTGTGTAGTGTCTAATTCCTTGACTAAAATGATGAGGATGAATTAAGGATTGTGTACAGGATGCAGTGTTGGCAGCATGCCTAACTTACTGCGTTGTCCTAGAAGGAGGAAAAGGTTGTGTTACTTTAGAATTTGTTCGTAATATTACTGATAGCTACATTGTTTGGTGTAGAACAATGATGTGTTGTATCTTTTCACAACATTTGTTTCCTATAAATACATGCATACATATGCATGGTGTTAGAAGTGGAAGAACACAGAATAGATAACAGTACACGAAACACAACAGACTGAAACACAGAACACATGGAGAAATTATCAGAATTTCTTAGACATGAGTAGCAACCAAAAAACACAGGTACTCAAAAGTATTCTTCTGATTCAATCCTAGAACAGGAGGGATTCTAGATTTTTTTATCCTCGAAGGGAATTCGTGTAACCCAAGGCCGTAATAGGGTCGAATTACTCTTTAAGGAAAGCGTACTTAACGCGACTTACATCGATATCCAAGAAAATTTTTACCACCATCATCCAAGCGTGATTTTTTCATTCCATTGGAATGCATTATTACAGCATATATCCCAACATTCTTAAAGAGTAATTTTTTTAACGTATTGGAGGATGAGTTTAGTGGTGCATGTGGTGCATGCATGGATGGATATTAGACGAGGGATGCTGCTTGTAGTGTGTGGTGTAATTCCTTAAGGATTAAGGTAGATGGATCTGATTAAAGATGATGTGACTGCGATGGATGTTGTGCGTAACTCCTCCTGTCAACTTTCAGAATCATCTCGGTTAGTTTTAAACTTTCAGAATACTCTCGGTAAGTTTTTGAGAATTTATAAGTTGAACTATATTGTTGGCTGTCCATTTTGAATGGAGTAATTATTTATAATTTGTCAAAACCGATGAAGAAAGATTACCCGTATGCATGCAATACAGACGAAGAAACTTTCTTTGGTTCACAGTAGTAGTACGCATGCAATAAAGTAGTGAATCAATTGCATATGGAAAACAGTTAGAAACTGGAGAAAAGTAATAATAAAGGCCAGAAAATTTTTGACATTGCCAGGCGGCTCAGTCGAAACATGATCGCAATGATGGAATTTTTATGAAATACATGGCAGTGTATTTTCGTGAAAAGGTTAAGGATGAATATTCAATGTAGTGGTTCAAATTGTGAGAATTTTATTTTTAATTAATAGAACTGATGAAAATAATTCTTAAATTTTTATTTATTTATTGTTGAATGGATCAGAACACAGTATTCTAGAATTTTGTATTACGAATGTGTTGGCTGTTATTGTGGAATTTTGTAATATGATGGGTTGACTCTTGAAAAATGAAAGGAAACAAGCAGCGGAGGAACTAGGGGGGCGAGGGGGTGCTAGCGCCTCCCCTAAGATCCGGTGGTCCAGAATTTAGGCCTAGAGCCACCGGAAGCCACTGGATTCCGCCCCCCCTTGAGTCATCGGCGCCGGAGCGAGGCTGCGAGCAGAAGAAAGTGGCCGTGACTCCGTGAGGCGTAGTGGCAAGGTTAATGAAGAAGATGACTTTTTTTTGGTATAACTAAACAAAACGACATCGTTTTGGCTTAAGTGAAATGACGTCGTTTTGTTTAGCTGAAGTTAAAAAAAATATAAGGGGCCAATTGGGCTGAAACCCAATTGGCCCAAATATAAATTAAACCTAATATACTCCATCTAAGCCCAAACGCCAAAGCCAAACCTATTATACTCTTCTTCCTCCAAACTCCAGCAAAACGCATCCACCACGGCACCACCGCCTGCCGCCTGCAAAAAACTTTTTTGCCTCTTTTCAGCCCCCCCTAACATTTTCTCCTGGTTCCACCACTGGAAAGAAGAGTTATCAGGTAACCATTCCTTACTTAGGAAAAAGTGAAATTATGTTGTGACATAAGTCAGTGGTTGGCTAAGACTTATGGTGAAGTGTTTAATGGCAAATGTAGACACTTGGGCGCTAGGTATAGCTTGAATCGTGAGTTAATAACTCATGGTGTGATTTCAGTTGATTTTGTGAGATATCAATGCAATCTAGCGGAACACTTGACGAAGTGACTAGTTAGGAACTTGATAAACAAGTCGGTGATCAGGATGAATTTAAAGCCTATTTAAATCTTTGATAATGGGATACCCAATTTTTCTCTAATAAGACGTTAGAGTAAAATTCAATGTGGAAGGCCTATTGTTTAAGATTGAAACATATGGTTTCATATCCCGAAGGTATTATGTTTGGGCTTGCATGGATGTTAGGTTGAAGTTTAACTTTTTAATGAATCCTTTGACAAAGTACATTTGCAGGTGTATGATAAAAGAGATTCACCTGTATGACGTGTGAAGTGTAGCCAATTCAATAAGCCCAGGCTTGGCTTTGTATGCACTCATGAATGGATAGGGACACATGGCTTATATAGTGTCAAGTTTACGCTTTTGAGTTGTAATTGAACTTGTGTGTGGATTATCTTCAAGTGTTCAAATGGGCTGAAGGGTTCAATCTTTAGAGACACCCCGATTCTCGAATATTTGGAATATGTAGTTCACTAAGGTGAAAATTCAATCTTCAAGACATTTTCATTTATGCACTTGTTTGGTTTGATTGTTGGATTTTCCGAATCAAGGATAATACTTAAATGGGGGAGGATTGTTGGTGTTTTATGAAACACGATGATATTTAAGTATCATTGGATTCGAGTAGTTGTGAACTCGGATGTTAAAACAAGTTTGGTGGTGCGGAGTGCACACTTGTAAAAACTATCTACGAGGTTACATTTTTGGGATAAGTATTAAAACTGTGTTGGTTAGACTAACCTGTCTTATCCTTATGTGAAAAGATGCATCATTCTATATATCTCCATATTTATTTATAATTTTGATGAAGGTGGTGTGTAGTGTCTAATTCCTTGACTAAAAGGATGAGGATGAATTAAGGATTGTGTACGGGATGTAGTGTTGGCAGCATGCCTAACTTACTGCATTGTCCTAGAAGGAGGAAAAGGTTGTGTTATTTCAGAATTTGTTCATAATATTTCTGATAGCTACATTGTTTGGTGTAGAACAATGAAGTGTTGTATCTTTTCACAACATTTGTTTCCTATAAATACATGCGTACACATGCATGGTGTTAGAAGTGGAAGAACACAGAATAGACAACAGTACACGAAACACAACAGACTGAAACATATAACACATGGAGAAATTCTCAGAATTTCTCAAACATGCGTAGCAACCAAAAAACACAGGTACTCAAAAGTATTCTTCTGATTCAAGCCTAGAACAGGAGGGATTCTAGATTGTTTTATCCTCGAAGGGAATTCGTGTAGCCCAAGGCTGTAATAGGGTCAAATTACTCTTGAAGGAAAGCGTACTTAACGCGACTCACATCGATATCCAAGAAAAGTTTTACCACCATCATCCAAGCATAATTTTGTCATTCCATTGGAATGCATTATTACAGCATCTACCCCAACACGGGCTGTGCGTGCCATTTCAGTGCTATTCGAATAAACCGGTGTTGAGTCCTAGATCATCTCAAGAAGGTTTATTTTTGAGAGTAAGAATGATGAGGGAAAATTTATTCCTATGAGAAAAGGTGGTGGCCGCTCAGTCCTCCCACTGTTTCGAGCTGCTCGTGCTATCTCACCGTCTTCTCACCGTTTTCCTAAGAGTTGAACTCGGAAGATGCCTCAACCTGGACAGTGAAAGTGTTTCAAACGCAATTCCTATTAAAAACCAGAAGCAACCACTATTAGGACATCACAGAGTAGAAGACAAGATTCAAATCGATTGGGGATGGATTTGCAGCTAGCTTACTATTTTAGCTCTTAGAGACGAAACTGATGATAATTTTCAAAGAAATATAAGAACCACTCATTGTAGCATCAACAAGTCATGGTCTAAGGATCCAATTTGTGGTAAATACTAATAAAATTCATTCTTCCGTTGAATAAGACTCAACCAAATATGGAAAAAAGTTATTCCACTCCCATTTTAAATTACACACTTTGACTTTTGACAGTTTAAATTACACACTTTGACTTTTGACAGTTGACAGTTGACTTGAAAGATGTTTAATCTTTAAAACTTGTGAAAATTCAATATTTTAAAAATACATGTTATTACCATGTGGATCATCGCACTGTCCGCGCACGGAATTTAAAATAACAATATACTAGGTTCCGAAACAAACACCAACGGCTCCAAAATACCTTTTCAACGATTTTAACACATCACTGTTAGTGCAGTGCAATGTTTTCTTTCATTTTATTTTGGCTAAAAGGATAGGTTTTAGGAATTATTTCAAAAATAAAAAATATAAACCTATGAGAAAAGGTGGTGGCCGCTCAGTCTGCTCGTGTTACCTCCAGCCGAGTTAACCTTATCATCAGCTTCTAGATTTCGGCGAGGTGAAGCAGTTTAAAAGTAATATTTGAACAAACACACCTTCATATGAGCAGTTTCTGAGCATTTCTGTGGCGATGGTGTTGCAAAGCACATCTATAGTAGCCAGTAGGATACATATAAATGCCATTGAGTTCTGCTCCAAGAAACATATGTAGCTTCACAAGTATTGTTTGAAACTCAACATAGCGATCAGTGAATCAAAGTGGTAGTTACCGCGAATCCTTTCCACTCGAGAGATCCTTCAAGTTGCAACGGACCAACGTGAATCCTAGATGACGCTGCAGCAACTCTTGAGCCAGAAATGATAGAAGGAAGACCTGCATCCTTTGAGAACACGTCAGACATTCAGATAAAAATTCTTATACTAATATGAATGTGCGTTAGATGTGCATTTTAATAGTATTATTTGTGGGTACAATATTTATAGTGTAATTACAATTAAATTATTGTAATGCACAATGTTACATAAAAGAATGCGCATTTTTATACTACTCTGAACTGCACAAAACATCTCTGAGATACGGTGAACATGTTACCAATCAGGTAAATATTATTTATCAACCCATCATGTTATATTTAAATTAATATTTTCCTTTACTTATTACAATGCAGGTCACAATCCGTGCATATTTTGAGCATAACTTGTACAGTTACTTCAACAAAATGAAACATAATCTGAATATTAATTTTGCGAAAGTCGTGCTTAAGAAAAGCCATTTATAGTACTTGATCTCAAGGTAAATACTTTGATTTGATATTTTGACCATTTTTAGTACTCACAAATTAACTTTGCTTTGCTTTGGTTTTATTTTAAGTTGTACACTTTGTTGACTTAAAAAATGTTTGAACTTAAATATCTCTTATTAGGGATAATTAAAATATGTGACAATTTGATATTTTAAAAATATATGTTATAACGAATCTAACAATGTATCTCTCAATAATATTTATACTCATACACTAATTTATTTTTATAGTCAAAGTTAAGAATGTTTGACTAAATAAATAGTTAATTAAATTGCAGACTGAAATGAGACATGAGGAGTACTATTTTGGAAGGTCAGTTAATTTTAATGGCTATTTTATGTTTTGTTGTTATTGTGTAGACGCGTTCGGATGGCAAAATATAACATTACACAATTGCACCTTAGCGCTCATTTTTCGCACTAACTGCACTTTTTCTTCTTTTTTCAAAAAAGCTTTTCCACGATTTTAATAATCTGAATAACACGTCACTATTAGGGAAACATTTTTATTTTAAAATTTTGACTGTAACAAGGAAGGAACTGCGGTTTGCGACGGAGAATAAGGTGGCGGAGATCGAGGCAAAGGTGAAGACAATGGTTAAGGGGTGGCGCGTGTGTGAATTCGAGGCTTCTCACAGTTGATTGTACCTCAAGTCCAGGCTGAAGGAGATCGCCATTTCATGGCATGACGAGGAGCTGGAGAGTGTAGTTTCAGTGGAGTCATCCTTAGTTTGATCAAGTAGTTTGCATGATGATGTTGTACAGTAGCTGTAGGGTTTCGTTAGAAAGAAGATGAAGACAGTGAGCTGTTTAATGTTGTTAGAAGAGGGTTATTATAACAACAAAATGATGATCATGTTGAATGTTGATGTTAAACTAAATTAGTTGAAGATCTTATGATTTAAAAAAGGTCATATTTGGTTAAGCTAAAATTAGCAGTTGTTAATTATTGCTCAAAATATGCACTATTATAAACGTGAAGATTAACAAATTTATGTGTGCGTGCTTTTGACCTCTATTCAAGTCACTATTAGTGTAGTATTTTGGTTATTTTTGTTTTGATTGGAGGGAATAAGTTTTGGATCATATTTTATTTTTTTTGGATCATATTTTATTTTGTTAAAGTAACTATGTGGTTAATCTCGAAATATGCTCAGATTGTGATCGTGAACGTTATAACATATAAAAATATATTTTTGAAAACAATTGGTTGATAAATAATGTTATGATTTTTTGTAACCTCTAAACTATTTTCATTGATCACTTTTAGTTATTGGTTTTTTCGATCACTTTTGGACACCAGCACGTTCCGTCACTCCGTCGTTGGGACTATCTTCTGTGCAAGCCTCTTCACATGTCACTTTCGAATTTTAAGAAATTGCGGTTGACTCAGCGATCTCCACAACAAGGGTGAATTCGGGTTTGACAGTACTGATGAATTTAATTTTGAATTGCGAGGTTTCTGAGAACAATGATAGGCTTCATTTCGCTTGTTTGGGCTCTTATATTTTAATACCGGGAAATGAATTTGCTTTTTCTTATTAGTTTAATCTATGGGGTGTGTTGTTTGGAGGTGGCAAAGACGAATGGGAGGGGAGACAAACAGGGAGTTGTTCATTTTGTGCAATTCTCATGCATATTATATACATAGCCCAAGTGTTTCTTTAAAATCTTTAGTTTGTTCATGCATTTCGTGCAATTCTCATGCATATTTTATATATGTGCATATTTTTCTTTTTATGTGGGAATTTCATATATATGCACAAGATCTTCGTAATTGCACATTGGATGTTGGAGTTGGTTTCTTACATTTCTGTGTGGATTTTGTGTACTGCAGCCAGAAATTAGTTTATTCCTATGTTGGTTGTTGGTTTTGGATTAAAACTAATTAGATCTTCGTTATTTTCAACGAATGATATTTTTTCGTAGAATGATCAGTTTGTCTGTACAACCCTGCATTTTTGCTTCATAATTAGGTTTTTGCTTTTCCGTATAATCTTGGTGGTAACTGTTTTATTAGGTTTATGTTGATTTGCCCTTAAAATAAATCTCTTCAGAGTACCATTTTATGTTTACATTGAAATATAATTATTCAAAAAGAATTTTGTGTTACTAATTTTTGTGTTTTATACACAGATAAACTACATGGACGTAGATTTGAGACGAAAGGCTTTTGGTTTACCAGTATATTACATAATGTTTCATTAGTCTTGTTGAGATGATCTGGGACTCAACACAGGTTTCTTCTTCATCGAATAGCACTAAAATGGCATGCACAGCCACGCACATAGTTTCTCTCTCGAAAACATGTTTTAGGGTTAGGTGAATAAGTTTTAGGTTATTTTTCCTTCTATGAAAAATAATTGCAAAATCCCAAAAAAAATTTTTTAATTAAAAACCATCATGAGATGGGGGGTATATATTGGCTCCCCAAACCAATAAATCAGACCAAAAATCAGCCTGTAAATCGTAAAGTACGAAGCAATTACAAAAGGTCAACCTGTAGGATGAATCCGACAGTAAGTGTATCCCGATAGCAAATGTTCCCGGAAACTAATAACCAACCAGGGATCCTATGAGGCGAAATAACCTCTAACAGGACATATCGCGAACAGGGCGAAGAAACGTAAAAAACGGAACTTCTATTTGTCAACGATGTGTCCGTATAGAAGGTGGTTATCTCCCATCTGTAGTTATCTCCCGTCTCTGATGTATCTATCAAGTGTCAGCTACACGTATTCCTTTCATTCCTTACTTGATGAGATGCTCCTTTCCTGCATGAAATATGAAGAAGACCAGCAGTTTCCATTGCAGACAATAAAGAACCAGAAATTGCAACAGATAGAATCAACCAATAGTACAGGGAGTTACACGGATTCCTTTCATTCCAATTTTATCCAACAAAATGAGACCTTTGAAAAAAAGTGGAGCCATGTCCATGTTTATATCACCATTCAGATTATTTCCAGTAGCATATTTTGCCAAAAAATCAGCTGCAGCATTAGTCTCCCTAGGTATGAATGTAATTGGATTAACTTTATGCAACTCATTCAAAGAACTACAAATAGAAAAAACTGTCCAAGGACTAACCATAGGAACCTGGATTCCTTTTACAGCTGAAAGGCAATCAGATTCAATCACACAACCTTGTAAATTAAGTTCTGAACATAGCTGATATGCCTGTTGAATACCTACAAGTTCTGCATGCAATGGGGATTCTGAGTGAAAGGCATGAGTTCTAAGTTTAATCACTTCACCATTCATATCCCTCACTATCACAGCAGAGGAAGACAAACCTCCAGTTTTCCATGTAGCATCAGTGTTAAGTTTCACACCAACAACCGGCTTTTCCCATCCTACCACTGAAACTGATCTTTTCTGTTTTGGTAGTATATCAGATAAGAGGCCTGATTGGATTAGTTCTTTGTGTTTTTCTTTTTTGCCTCTCAAAGGGTTTGCAATAAAAATTAGCTTGATCAGGTCCTTAATATGATGGAAGCATGAATCTACCGAGAAAGCCTGATTTTCAAATATACTCTTATTCCTATGTATCCACAGGGACCATGATGTAACTAAGAGGACTGCAATGTTCATGCTAGAGGATATCTTAGAATCTGCTCTTTTGGATAAATAAAATTCTACCCTGTTTCTAAAGCTTCCTAAAACTGGATATTGAAGATGAGTGAGTGTGTTAATTCTATTCCAGATTTCAAGTGAAACGGGGCAGGAGTTAAACAGGTGATCTAGAGTATCCGAATGATTCCTACACAAGGGGCATTTGGAGGCTAGGGAGTATCCAAATTTGCATAATATGTTATCAAATGGTAGAATTCCATTAAGCGCTCTCCAAAGAAGAATTGACATTTTGGAAGGAATAAAAGAGGACCAAATTTTATGAAGGTGCCTGATTTGTGTACCTTTTTGTCTGAGATTCTTGTAAGCTGTGCTAGTGGAGAAGTTGCCATCCACTGTAGGGGTCCAGATTAGTCTATCAGCATGTGTGTTTGTGATTACCACCTCCTGCAAAATTAGATTGGTTGTGGTAGCCAAATGAGGCTCCAATAATGGAAGATAGTGGTTTTTGTTAGCAACAAAGGAGCTCAAATTTATATCAGGAAATGGAATTTCCATACCTTCAGGCCATTCATAAAACAAAGCCCCACTACCTTTCCAGTTAGCATTCCAAAAAGAACAAGAACCAGTTCCATAAATAACTCTAGTTAAACTATTTGAGACTTCTGTTACCTTGCAAATCCTTTGCCATGTGTGAGAATTCTTGTATGATTCTGGGAGAGACCACAAATGTTGGGTCCATTGAGATTTATTGAGCTGCAGCTTCCACCAGAGCTTGCAAGAGAAGGCATCCACTGATGCCTGAATATCCCTAAAGCCTATACCATTCTCTTGGACAGGGAAGCTCATTTTTTTCCATGAACGCCATTTCTTTTTATTTCCTGTGTACTCATTATGGCCCCAAAATAGACCTGAAGCTGACTTTTCCATTTTTCTTAAGACTATTTTTGGAGGACTGAGCACTGCAAATAGATGTATTGGAATGGAAAGGAAACAATGATTAATGAGGATAATTTTCCCTGCTGAGCTTAACCACTTATTTTTCCAGTTGTTTAATGTCTTTTCCATTCTCTCAAGCACAGGAAAGTAGTGGACTTGTTTATTCCTTCCAGCAAAAATAGGAGTCCCTAGATATTTAAAAGGAAAGGTGCCTTTTGACATACCTAAGGTCCTGGAAACTAAATGCAATCTATCCTCAGGTTTTTTTGGATCAGCAAAATAATTAGATTTAGCAAAGTTAACTTTCTGACCCGAGGTATGCTCATATGCCAACAGGAATTTTTTAAATCTTTTCAGGTTTTTGGGATTGCCTTTCAGGAACACTGCAGTATCATCCGCATACATAAGATGGGTTATAGGTGGACAATTCCTGGGCAGATTAAAGTTCTATAGATAGCCTATCTGGAATAATTTTTTTAACCCTCTTGAAAAGGCCTCAGACAAAATGTTATAAAGAAAAGGAGACATTGGATCCCCTTGTTTAATTCCTCTATTAGATGCAAAGAATCCTGAAGTAACACCATTAATTAATACTGAAAAATGAGCTGAAGCAATATTCTGCATTATTCTGTGCACAAATACTCCATGGAATCCGAATTGCAACAAGACTGAATTAAGAAAAGACCATGATACTCTATCAAAAGCCTTCTGCATATCTAGTTTAACTATAAGGTTAGGGATTTTTGATTTCCTACCTAATCTTCTAACCATTTCCTGCATCATAAGTATGTTATCAGATTTATCCCTACCTTTTATGAATGCACTTTGTTCAGGGGATATGAGAGAAACCATTAGTGGTTTGATCCTTTCCATGATCATTTTAGAAAAAACCTTATTCACAAAGTTTGATAAACTTATGGGCCTAAAATCTGAGAAAGAAACTGGGGTAGGCTTTTTGGGAATTAATGTTAACCAAGTACTAGATATGGCCTTAGGTATATTTCCACATGTTAGGAAGTCATTAGCAGCATCAAGAAGATCTTCATTGATGACTTCCCAAAAGGTGGTATAAAAAGCTCCTGAGAACCCATCAGGACCAGGTGAGCTACATCTGTTTAGGTCAAAAACTGCAGCCTTAAGTTCTTGAAGTTGGAAAGGGGATAGGAGCTATTCATTTTGCTGATCTGAAATTACAGTAGGAATTTCTGAAAGGAAATAATTAAAAAAAAGTCCCCTTTTTTTGAGCAACTTCCTCATGAAAAAGTTCTTTGTAAAATCTTACTGCTTCTTCTTTGATTAGAGATGGATCAGAGATCCAATTACCTTTTCCATCCTTAATCTTACTGATTCTTGTCTTAGATCTCCTTTCTCTAACCGAGTGGTGGAAGTAGCTTGTGTTAGCATCTCCAAACTTAAACCAGTTAATCCTAGCTTTTTGCTTTAGGAAAATGAATTTTTCTTTTTGAGCCCTCATAAGCAACTGTTTTGACTTATTTAACTCACTTAGGGTGGTTAAGTCATCATTGTTTTGCTGAAAGGTGATTTCCAGTTCTTTAACCACGTTCTCATAGTGTGTCAAATTCTGTGAGACATTACCAAAGTGATTTTTATTCCATTGTTTAATTACCATCTTTAGCCTCTTCAATTTAAAAACCAGCCTATACATTCCTTGAAAAGGGGAGTCTAATTTCCAGTTTGTTGCTACCAGATCCTGAAATTCCTGTCTGTTTGACCACATATCATGGTATCTAAATGGTCTAGGGGCTTGTTCTTCGGATGATTGAACAGAAAGTAATAACGGGGCATGGTCCGAAGTCAGCCTATTTAAAACTTGAATAGAGCTATTAGGGAAGAGCTCCAACCAATCTAGGGAGGCTAAGCCTCTGTCTAACCTTTGAAACATTAAATCTTTGCATTTTTCCTTAAATCTATTATTACTCCAGGTGTAGAAGTTCCCAACTGTAGGAATATCATGCAAGTCATTTGAGTTTATGAATTCATTAAATTGTTTCATGCTCTTTTTAGGTGTAGACTTCCTGCCCTTATACTCAGAAACAGAGAGCACAGTATTAAAATCACCTATATAAATGGAGGGGGTATTTCCTGTCACTTTTAGATTATCCCATAAGTCCTCCCTTAATTGTCTATGCACACTTGCATAGATAAAGAAGCAGTGCCAGTTAAAAGAGGAGCCAGCATCAGCTATGTTAACCTGAACAAATTGGTCTGTCTCACTTAGATTTATAATGTTAAAAGTTGGATCCCATAGAATCCAAATTTTGGCCGATTGTGCAGCTAGAGCATTATAATATCCAAGTTCACGCTTTAAAACTGTGAGCATGTGTGTATCCTGCCATGGCTCTATCAAACACATGATATCAATCTTATGATTTAGCTTAAGAATCTTTAATCTTTCTACAGATGTTCCTATTCCCCTAACATTCCAAACCAAGATATTTCCTATTATGGTGTATTTTATCATTTAAAAAATTTAGGGGTAGCTTTTTGTGATGATCTTAGATTTCTCACTAACTTTGCTGAAGTCTTACTTTTGTCACCTGACTTACCATTACTTTTTTTCTATATTTAGAGGGGTAGGCATCTGTTCAGGAATACTAACCTTAATCTGCATGGCCTCCTCATTTTCTGATCCAAGCTGATTAAGAGCCTCTGTGTTGACCTCTGTGTTAGCCACTGTATTAACATCTGTATTGGCCTCTGAGATGATTTGCTCTGTGTCACCTGTTAGGAGTATCTCAAAGACAGGATGGTTAGGTGCAGGGGTTATATTTTTATCAAGGTCCTGTGGTTCCACATTTTCATTAAGCTTCTCAAATACTTCCTCATCCACATTTTCATGAATCATCTCTACTGATTCCTCTTCCACATCATCATGTAAGTCATCAAGCAATTTAAAAGCATTTGAGATAGTTACCACATTTCCATTTAAATCATTTCCTTGGGATTTAGTAACATCAGGTGGCTGACTTTTTTTCCTCCAGAATGAAGTGGTTATTGGTTTTGATATGTCATCTAGTGAGTAAAAGGGGGCATTTCTCTTTTTATGACTAATCTTTTCCAGCTGCCCTAGAAGTGATTTTTGATTTTGAAAATCTTTCTCCTTTTGTAAAACAGTTAGTGCAGAGGAGTTTTCCTTATTAGTCACTTCTCTAGGCTGAGGTTCTATACTTTTGCTCTCCTTGTGAACATATACCTCAGATACCTCAAGTTTTTTCAGAGATGTTTTCCTCAACTCAGGGTGCAAATGGTTGCATTTAATGTTATTATGTCCAAGGATTTTACAGTGAGAGCAGTAGAGTGGCAAATCTTCATATTCAATAGGGTATTCAGCCACCTTGTTACCTATTCCTACCACTATTGTGTTAGGGAGCTGTGTTAACAAGTCAATCTCCAAACAAACTTTTATTGCTGATGGTCTAGTAAGCGCTTTGGTAGCAGCATCCATTTTAAGGAATCTACCTATCTGTGAGCTGATTCCTATTATAGCAGAATTGTTATAGAAATGAAGAGGCAAGTTATGCAAAGTTACCCAGACCGGCACAATAGAAGATTCCACCGATGGTGAGAATTCCGGCGACCACTTCTGAACTTTCATCGTGTATCCTTGAATTGTCCATTGCCCTTTCATCCAACATCGTTGATAATCCTCGCTTTCCTGAAATCGAATAAGAATATGTCGGTAATCTATTGAGCCAAGCTGGAATTTGGATTTAAAACCTATAGATTTGAAGGCCTGCAACAAGGAATCCAATGGAGGTTTCCCACGAATGAATTTCCCGACAAGGGCGTTTTGGTAATGGGATGCTAGTAGTTCTCCTTCTTCAGGTGGGAGGATATAAGCAATTTTTCCTTTGAATTCTGTGATAGGGTGTAGGTTTGGGGTATCGGGGAGTGTCGAGAGAAGTGGCGATTGTTTGGTGTTAAGTGCTTGAAGGAAGCTTTTGTGGGTTTGTGGAATGGGATCCGGTGGCGGAGGAGGCGCCGGAGACGCCATAGCCTGCCCCTTGGATGGATATAGCCGTTGGAACAGCTTCCGTCCAGAGGACCGTTAGTAGAGCAGAAATGAGATGAAGAAGAAGATTCACAGTAACAGTGTGTGTTTCGCACACAAAAATCGCACGCAGTAACAGTTCAGCCTTTTTAGAAGAGCCTCAGTAAGATCGACATTGTGGAGACCTCCAATCTCTGTCGCAAAATCCCAAATCAAATCTCACGATCTAACACATGAGGTAAGAAAAACTAAAACAAACTTCCCCAACACATATGAGATAGTCCTAGTACTCTAGTAGACATTTCAGGAAGAACATAACCGCTCAGGTCAAAATTTCAAAAAAATGAATGTTTTGAATAAAACGAGTGAAATGCAGTACCTCAACCAGAGCACGACCTCGTCCTTGTTCTCAGCGCCTTGTGCGGCATTGTTGTCGTTCTCTCTGTCGGGGAAGAAGCCCCGGCGTGAACCACGCCATAAGTAGAAGAAGAATAAACAGAAGATGAACCAAGTCCAACAAACCTTGTTCGTCACGTGCTCTGTTCTTGACATCGGTAGCCACTGTACTGCGTAGCTTCAGGCACTCTATTTCTCTGGAATCTGGCGAAAACAAGGACACGTCGTTGCCTTCTCCGAAGCAACCAGAAGCAATTGGGTTCACTTCCTTCGATTGCTGAAATGAATCGGGCATTCGGGCGATTCGGGCCTATGGAGGAGTCGCAGACTAAGGTTCTTACCAAGACCAAGCCTGTGAAGGTGCTGAGTACGCGTTCAGCAGTCCTGGGAAGTACGCTCTTTTCGGACACTACCTTCTCAGTTACCGCCTGATCTACGACTACGAGCCATCGTTACGTTTTCCAAGCGGCGTGCCTCGACATGTAGCAGGTGGCGAACCGGAGTTGGGACGGCGGCAGAGGCGTTGGACAATATTTGAAAATCGGTTCCTGCGACTTAATTCCTGTTAGATTTTAAATAAGAACACAATTTTTGGTGCAGAAAACTTTTCTGATTTTCTTCATATATTTTACTATAAATAGAATTGAAAAACAAGTTACAAATGGGAATAACAAATGTTCCTAAATGCTCCTAAATGAGGAGTTACAAAACAAATGCTCCTAAATGAGGAGTTACAAAACAAATGCTCCTAAATGAGGTTAAACACAAAGAAAAAAAACTGACAAGATTTATTACTAACAAATCACCCCCTAATCTTGTCGTTGCTTATGTTGTGTTGGCAACACCAATCTTGCTCCTTAGCTCCTGGAAACGAACTCGTCCAAGTGCCTTCGTCAGAATGTCAGCGAGCTGCGCTTCCGTGTTGATGTAGTCAATTTCAAGATCACCCTGTTCCACATAATTTCTAATCAAGTGGTAACGTGTATCAATGTGTTTACTTCGATCGTGAAACACAGGATTTCGGATAAGATTGATTGCCGATTTGTTGTCCACCAGTAACGTTGGTGCTTGTGGCTGTTCACCTTGCATTTCTCCAAGCAATCTACTAAGCCAAACACCTTGGCAAGCGGTAGTGGCAGCTGCAATATACTCTGATTTGCACGAAGAGATTGCCACCACCCGTTGTTTCTGTGATTTCCAACTCACCGGAGATTGGCCTAGGAAGAAAAATACTCCCGTCGTGCTTTTCCTGTCGTTGATGTCTCCAGCCAAATCAGCATCACTATAACCTGTCAAAAGTAAAGGTCCAACACCTTTTCCATACGAAACTCCAAAATCTAGAGTTCCCGCCACATAGCGTAGAATATGTTTCACCGCTGCCAAATGCTCAATTTTTGGCTCCTCCATAAATCGGCTAACATAACCAACTGCAAAAGTAATGTCCGGCCGAGTGTGAACTAAGTACCTGAGGCTTCCTACCAAGCTGCGGTAATACGTGGCATCCACCGGTCTCCCGTCTCCGGTCTTGCTTAGTTTGAGCCGTGCCTCCATTGGTGCCGCGCATGGATTGCACTCTTCCAGTCCGGCCTTTTGTAAAAGCTTCCTGGCATAAGATGATTGGCAAAGAGTGACCAAACCCTTCCGTTGTTGTACTTGGATGCCGAGGTAGTAACTTAGTTCGCCGAGATCGCTCATCTCAAAGAGATTGGTCATTTCCTTCTTGAACTTCGTCAGTTCTTCGATTGAAGTTCCGGTGATGATCAAGTCATCAACGTAAATCCCAACTAGAAGTTGCTCCTGCCCGTTGCTTCGGCGATAAACCGCGTGCTCGGTTTCACAACGCACAAACTCCAAGTCGCGGAGACTTTTGTCAAGTTTGGCATTCCAAGCCCTCGGAGCTTGGCGTAGTCCGTAGAGAGCCTTCTGAAGCCGGAGAACCTTGCCTTCGTTGCCTTGAATCTCGAAACCCGGCGGTTGCTTGACGTAGACCTCCTCGATCAGATCACCGTTGAGGAACGCGGTCTTGACGTCCATGTGGTGGACCGGCCAACCATGGTGAGCCGCAAGCGAGATCAGCACTCGCACGGTTTCCATCCTTGCGACGGGAGCGAAGACTTCCTCGTAATCCACCCCCTGACGCTGTACATAACCCTTCGCCACCAGCCGTGCCTTTCGTTTCACAACCTCCCCGACTGCATCCTTCTTGAGTTTATAAACCCACTTCAGGCCGATTGCTCGTTTTCCCGGTGGTAGCACAGTGAGGCGCCAACTTTGATTCGCCTCAATACTGCCCAACTCCTCCACCATCGCAGCTCTCCACCCTTCATCCTTCTCGGCTTCAGCAAAGGTTGTCGGTTCGTTGGCGATGAGGAGACGCTGTTCGTCGTCTTCTGCTTCAACAGGGGCAGTTTCATCGTATAGACTTTTTAGCGTGCGGTACCGGAGAGGCTCCGGAGATGGTTCTGAAGCACCGGTTGGTGGGGACACAAACTCCACCGTGAGTGGTGGAGGTGCAACCAAAGTAGTTTGAGTGACTGGTGAGGGCACGTCTCCGGCTTCGTTTCCGGTGGAGATTCCGGCGTTTGAAGATGATGCTCTCTCCGCGTGCATGTGGGCACCGGAGTCGAGGACCCATGTCGTGTCACACTGCCCGGGCTCCTTTGTGGACAGTGCTTGAGACCGCGCCTCGCTGAGCAGGACGCGCTCCTCGGAGGCCTGGTTCCCGATCGTGAGGGAGTGAAGCCTTGCCACAAGAAGCGTTGGTTCCTCCGTTTGGTCTTGCACGAGGTTGGCGCGTTCCCTCCGTTCGCGCCGTGGCTCGGGGCAGTACTTGGAGATGTGGCCGGCGTATTTGTTACAATTGTAACACTTCATCTTCGTCAAGTCCCGGTCACCGCTTACTGCACGTTGGCTTCCGTCTCGGTCATGGCTTGGTTTCTTCCCCTTCTGGAAAGCCTTGCCTTTGCCTTTGTTCCCGGAGCTAGAGCCCCGGCCCCGTGCGATCCATTCTTATTCCGTGAGTAAGACCTGGCCGCTGGTGTTGTCCATGGTGTTGATGGAGCAACGTTCGGCTGCCGATCTGAGCCGGCCGATGAGCTCCTCCACCGTCATGCCGTTCAAGTCGAGCAACGTCTCGATCGAACAAGCGATCTGGGCGTACTGGCTCGGCACCTCCCGCAAAAACTTTTGGACCACCTTGATCTCTTCTATGGCATCACCGAGAGATCGAAGGTTATTGACGATGCCCGTAATCCTCATGCCGAAAGCGTCGAGCGACTCCCCGTCCTTGAAGGTGATTTGCTCGAACTCCTTGCGCAGACGCTGCGCCGTGGCCTCGCGCACCCGATCTACGCCGACTCGCATCATCCGGATGGCTTCCCAAGCCTCGTGTGCCGTCGTTTTGACAGCTAGCGTCGGTACCATCTCCGGTGGCACCGCGCGGATCAACGCCGAGAGAGCCGCCATGTCTTCCCGTTCGGACGGATCTCCGATGCCGGAGGTGGCCTCCCATAAACCTTGTGCCCGTAGGTTTATCTTCATCACGAGAGCCCATTCTATGTAGTTTGTTGTCGTCAACGTGGGATACACGATGTTGGCACCAAGATTTGTCCGTTCGTGGATGATCACTTCGTTATGGTTCCGCCGTGCCATGCTCCGTCCACGCTGCCTTCCATGTCCCCGCGGTGGCGACAGCGAAATCTCGTTCTCGCCAGACATTGTCGCCGTGATCGTGCGAGGCTCTGATACCAAATGTTAGATTTTAAATAAGAACACAATTTTTGGTGCAGAAAACTTTTCTGATTTTCTTCATATATTTTACTATAAATAGAATTGAAAAACAAGTTACAAATGGGAATAACAAATGTTCCTAAATGCTCCTAAATGCTCCTAAATGAGGTTAAACACAGAGAAAAAAAACTGACAAGATTTATTACTAACAATTCCGTGCCCAGGCTGTGTGGTGACAGTTGCGTGCGATTTTGTAAAGATGAAGAACCGACCTAGTAATTAATCGTGCAATTTTAGGGGATTAAATAAACCGGCGAGGGGATCAATGAGTCGCCAAGATCGAGAACCTAACTCAGGTAAGATCGAGAATTTGCATGCATGTGAGGATGTTGATTTGTAATACAGCCCAAGTTTCATTAAATTATTATTTTTTGTTTATTTTGTGTAATTCTCGTGCATATTTTATGCCCTCATTTTTATTTAACTTTAAAGATAAATTTATGTAATTCTTTCAATTTTTTATGTGAATACTTTTTTTAAAAAAATTAGTTAGTTCTTTTTATATTAACATTTTCATTCGGCGGGATTTCTTCAATTCTTTCGCTTATTTTACTTTTTTTTTAAATTCTAAATTCAATTTTATCCACTCATTTCATTCATTCATTGTAAATCAAAACACCTAAATCTATAATGTCAAATACAGAAATGAATCGTTTTGACTCAGTCCTCGCACTGTTTTGAGCTGCTTGTGCTGCTCCTTTAATCATTATCAGCGTATAGAATCCGGCGAGGTGAAGCTTCCCGAAAAGCGCTAGTCATAGCAAAGCCTTTCCACCCGAGAGAACCTTCAAGCTGCAACGGACTCAGATGATGGTGCACTAACTAGGGTCATGGGGACTTATGGATACACCGCCCCTGAGTACCTATGAACAGGTACATTTAACTTCGAGAAAATTTATACTGGCTAAGCCACTCATTTATTCAAATTTGGTGTTTCCATTTCAAAGTATTTCATTTCCTGATTCGCACTAATTACAGTTTAATGTACTTCATTTCGCTAAGCCACCTTCTACCTTAGTCTTAAATGAGTAATTCAGTTGCTAAAGTGAAATAATCAAAATTGTTTCACGAGCACAAATACGTTTAGATAAAAGTCATGCTTAAGAAGTAATAGTTTTGTGAAGATTCATTGGGCTAATTATTATCAAAAGGTACGCACCCAAATCGCACAAAACGAACTAAACGGAAGTTTTAATTTAAAAAAATCAATCCTAAGATACGTTAGCCAAATTAAACTAAATGAAGTGAACGGAAAAAAACTTGGATTGTATACTTTGGTGGATGGAGTTTATGTGCGGAGTAGTGATACAATTTTCTTATAAAAAAATTTTGTGTTCGTTTCGTGCAATTATTATGCGCATTTTGGTTTTGAAGATTAATCTAGGTACGCAAGGATGTCCGGATCCCAAGGTTAAAAAAAAAACAAGTTTTGAAACATAGTTATAAATCTATGAAAAATGAAACCTTAGTGTACTGCATCTCCAGGCTCTGCTGCTATTGAATGGTTAGTTGTCTAAATTTGTTTTGAACATATTGAACAATTCTTTAAAGTATCTAAATCTCTTATACACAGTGGAATGCAATTGATGACTGTTGTATGTGATATAATTGCTATTAAATGGTCTTTGGAGATTACTCCATCTTGGTTTACTTAAAGAATTTAACAGAAAATGTGGGTTTGGACTAGTATTGTTAACCAAGTTGCGGAAGTAAACACCGTCTTTTGGTAGTTTTGATCCACCTTACTTCTTTTGTGTGCTATTTGGATTTTCTTTTGCAGAATGGATTTGAAAACTAACCAAGTTTCACATGTTCATTAGTGCTATTTGGATTTTCTTTTGCAGAATGGATTCAAAAACTAACCATGTAGCAGTGGAAAAACTTGGCTTTCTTGGCCGGAATGCATTCTACGTACATCTCTGGGAAGCTCACATGTGTGGATGAATTTAGATACCTCGATTTATAATTAGGGCTGCATTGAAAGTTTATGTTTCAGTTTATTTAAAATACATATTTACTTACCTATATACCTCGATTTGTACCGTGCTGTGCGGTGACATTGTTTTCAGTGCTGTTCTCGTGTACAGTTGAAGAAGAAAGCGCTGATGAAGAAGAAAGCGCTGATGAAGAAGAAAGCGCTGTTTTCACTGTTCATTTGTTCGGTTTGGCAAACGTATACTAGGGTTAGTTTTTTTTTAAAAAATATTTACTCAGTTCGTGTTGTGCTTTTTGACTGCGTATCTTTATAATATTAGAGTATTCATGTAAGGATGTTGATTAGTGATACAACCCAAGTTTCCTTAATTTTTTTTGTGTTTATTTCGTGCAATTCTCATGCATATTTTATGCACTCATTCTATTTTAACTTTAAGCATTAATTTATGTACTGCTTTTATTTTTTTAATCATAAGATCTTCAACTAATTAAGGTTAACAACAACATTCATAATCATCTATTCGTAGTCATAATTGATAACCCACTTCTAAAAGCATTAAAAAGCTCATCATCTTCATCTTCTTCCTAACGAAACCCTACAACAACTATACAACATCATCATGCAAACTACGGATGAACTAAACCCTCACTCTACTGAAACTACACTCTCCAGCTCCTCATCATGCCATGAAATGGAAATCTCCTCGAACTCACACACACACCGCCCCTCAACCACCTTCAGCTTCACCATCCAAAGCCCATCCACCATTTCCCTCATCTCAACGTTCAGCAATGAGTATTCCTTCCCCAGCCCCATCCTGCCGCCTTTCCCTCGATCTCCGCCACCTTGTTCTCCGTCGTGAATCGCAGCTCCTTCCTCGTTACAGTCAAAATTTTATAATAAAAATATTTCTGTATAATGACGTGTTTTTTGGAGTATTAAAATTGTAAAAACATTTTTTAAAAGAAGAAGTGCAGTTAGTGCGAAAAAGGAGCGGTATGGTGCAATTGTGTAATGTTATGTTTTTCCATGCACCCACCTCTACATCAACAAGAAAACATAAAGTAGCCATTAAAATTAACCGATTTTGAAAAATAGTACTCCTCTGTACCATTTCAAACTGCAATTTAACCGTTCATTTAGTTCAACATTCTTAACTTTGACCACAAAATTAAATTAGTGTATAAGAATAAATTTTATTGAGTGATACATTATTCAAATCGTAATAACACACATTTTTAAAATATCAAATTTTCACATAGTTTAATTATCCCTAATAAATAATATTAATGATCAAATATTTTTTAATTCAACAACTAAAATTCAAAGTGTAAAACGTTAAATTATCATTTAAACACTAAAACATATCACCGCTTAGCATATAAATTATTCCCAATGCACAAAACGTACCGTACAATAAATTTTAGCAAAAGAATAAAATTTAAAACCTACGATTCGTTCACCTAATACTACGAAATGAGCGAAAAATACTTTATGGCATAAAAATCTTCTGAGTATATAAAATGCATGAGAATTGCATGAAATGAACAAAAGACTTTTATGGAACACTTGGGCTAATTAACGTCCTTATATGCATATTCTAATTTTATTAAGATGCGACAAATAGAAATTTACAGGAAAAAATACTTTATGGCAAAAAAATCTCTCGAGTATATAAAATGCATGAGAATTGCATGAAATGAACAAAAGATTTTTATGGAAAACTTGGGCTAATTAACGTCCTTACATGCATATTCTAATTTATTAAGATTCGACAAATAGAAATTTACGGGAAAAAGTAGCCAAATCGTACCAACCAAACAAAAAATGACGGGGAAAAATAGTTCAAACAAACCTTGGTGCTGCCTCTCCGCCGGTTCGTCACGTGCTCTAGTTCATGGGTCTTCTTGAAGAGATCAACGCGACGCTTGGAGAAGGTAACCTGATGGTGTACGTTGTTCGTTCTGGATTCTTGTTCTCAAAACTTTTTTACTATATTGATCTTTTGCCAGCCCATATTGGGTCTCTTCACCATAGCCGCCGCCTGGAGAAGGTTGAAAACTTGAAGAAGAAGGCTGGTTGGTTTTAAAATTATCTATCAACCAATCAAGCTATATTGAAAAATAATTTTTTATGTATTATAATGAACGGTCACTTTCCGTGCATCTTTGGAGCATAATTCATGTATATATAATTACTTTAAAAAAATAAAACACGATCTGGAATTTGTTCCTTTTAACTAAAACAAAATAACTAAAATACTGCACTGCAAGTGAATTTCCTTAAGGTGAAAATTTTAAAAAAATGTAGTTTTTTTACGTGATTAGTTCTGCAATATTAGGCAATGATTTAAGCACAAAAATTATCTTCTTAATGTTCATATATGTCTTCTTCTCATGAGACTTTATGTGATATGGTGTGTTTTTCATTTTATGTTTGTGAGTTACGTGCATATCAAAATATGCAGCAAACATATTTTGTTAAGGGTCTTGTTCCAATAATTGGTATCAGAGCAAGGCAGAAGAAGGCAAACGTGTGAGATCGGTGTAATGATCCCATACTCAATGAAAGCTCAACAATCACAACTCCAACACCTAAGCAACACGTAGGAAGGCATGTCTAAAAGCTCAAGGTGTCCGAGATATAGAGTTGTGTCCAAGAGCTCTGATGATAGGAAGGATCAAGTGGGTAGGATATCCTGAGTAGGATATCTATAATTCAGGGAGTGTCCAAAATCACTCAATCTCCTCAGTATAAAGACATGAAGAAACATGGAGGGTCCGAAGAACCACTCATTCCCACCGTGATAAGGAGATCGTCAAACATTGAGTGTCCAAAGAATCACTCATTCTCCTCCGTGAAAAGGAGACCGTCAACATGGAGTGTCCATAAACACACTATCTCTTCAATGAAAAGGAGACCGAAAAATAAGTGTGCGAGTGTCCGTAAACACTCCACCTTCTCGGTGAAAAGGAGACGGTAATAGAAGTTTGGAGTGTCCGATGAAATGCTCATTCTCTTCGATGAATAGAAAATGGATTCAACTTGGTGATTGAAGGCGTTCTTGCGAGTTCAACAAATCAAGTGAAGGAGTTTATGCCAATGTGATTAAGGGAGTGAATGTTGGATAATCAAATTGTTTTTTTTTCCAGTTTTACCATGAACAGTTTGTTGCTCAGTCAAAGCAACAAACTTTGTATGTGTGTAGGAGAGTGTGTTATTAGTTTAGGCTAAATGGTAGGAGTTATGGCTAGAATATAGGAGTTATTGTGAGTGTTCTATTTAAACAGTTGTAGTATTTCTTAAAGGAATGGAGTTAGCCGAATAGGAGCAGGAAAAATGTAGTTTTTTACGTGATTAGTTATGTAACATTAGGGAATAATTTTAGCACAAAAATTATCTTCTTAATGTTTATATATATCTTCTTTCTTATGAAACCGTATGTGATATAGTGTATTTTACATTTTATGTTTGTGAGTTACGTGCATATCAAAATATGCAGCAAACAAATTTTGTTAGGGTCCTATTCCAACATGCAGGCAAAGTATTTTTTATGTTCTTTTTTTTTTAACTGTGCATACTTAGAGTATTTTACTCGACATTGTTCAAAATCTGAGGCAAACCCCCATTCTTCATACCTTCACTCTTCATATAGCATTTTGTAGTCTGAGAACGATTTTAATGGCTACGATGTTTTATTCGGACCTCAAATGTTGCACATGCTTAGAACCCTGCATCCATGGTTCAACTACTACAACAATTGTCAACTTAAGTTGTGTAAGTTGAATTGATTGTTTTCACTTGTTTTATTGTCTGAACAATCATATGTATTAGGGCATCATTTTTTTTCTATTTTTTGTGTAATTCATTACAGATATGTTTTTGATAAGTGTTTTAGTTTTTTTTACCTCATGTGTTAGATCATGAGATTTGATTTGGGATTTTGCAATTATTTTACCTCATGTGTTAGGAAAATTGTGGTGTTGTGGATGGAAGTAGGTATAAGGTAAGATTCAGTTACTGCAAAACGGAATTCAGTGGTGGTGTGTATAGGATGAAGTTTCATTTAAGAAAAAAAAACTTGCTTTTTTGGAAGGTTGGTTAATCTTAATGCCTACATTTTGTTTCTTGTTATTATAGGGGCGGATGGAAAAACATAACATTACACAATTGCACCACACCGCATACCAACATCCTCTCTACCCACTGCTATTTGTACTGTAGCTCATTTTTCGCACTAATTAACTTCACATTTTCTAAAAAACTTTTCCATGATTTTAATACCCCAAATAACACGTCACAATTAGTGCAATATGTATATTATAAAATTTTAGTCGTAAGAATAGGTTTTAGGTCATATTTTGTTTTGTTGAAATTAAGAAGCAGTTGTTTATTAATGCTCAAAATATGCACGGCATATGTGTTTCCTGCTCGTAGACCGTGAATTCTGAATTGAAGATGGGCAATTTAGAAGATGCTTTTTACTATTTTTCTTGCAAAAAAAGGTTTTTTTTCAAATATAAAAATAGAAACCTACGAGAAAAGGGGGTGGCTCAATCCTCACACTGTTTTGAGCTGCTTGTGCTGCTCCTTTAATCATTATCAGCGTATAGAATCCGGCAAGGTGAAGCTTCCCGAAAAGTGCTAGTTATAGCAAAGCCTTTCCACTCGAGAGAACCTTCAAACTGCAACGGACTCAGATGATGCTGCACTAACTAGGGTCATGGGGACTTATGGATACACCGCCCCTGAGTACCTATGAACAGGTACATTTAACTTCGAAGGTGTTCCGAGAAAATTTATACTGGCTAAGCCACTCATTTATTCGAATTTGGTGTTTCCATTTCAAATTATTTCATTTCCTGATTCGCACTAATTTGGCCATCTTTTTCTCAAATAATTGGATAATATATTTTGGGGGATTAGTCACAGCCCATAAATGTTGTGGTAGAGAGTACAGACAACTTTTAATCAAGACTAATTTGCCCCCCGTGCTTAACCACTTGTTTTTCCAATTTTTCAGCTTGTTGTCTAGCTTTAGCATCAGAGGATGATAGTATCTATTTAAAGTTCGACCCTTAAAAATAGGGCAACCGAGGTATTGAAAAGGGAAAGATCCCTGTTTCATTTTCAGAATCGACCTCATCTGGATTAGCTTTATATTAGATGCTCTTTTGCTGATGAAAAAGTCAGATTTATGAAAATTGAACTTTTGACCCGAAGTGAGTTCAAAAATATCAAGAAAAGCCTTGATTTTGATTAAGTTAGATTTAGAGGCTTGCATGAAGATAATGGTATCATCAGCATACATAAGATGAGAGATTGGTGAAATTAATGATGGCATCCGATAATATGAGAGTTTACCATTATTGAAAATGAAAGATAAACTTCTAGAGAAAGCTTCGGAAAAAATGTTAAAGAGGAAAGGAGAGAGTGGATCACCTTGCTTAATTCCTCTAGTGGCTTGGAAGAAACCCACTGGATTTCCATTAATTAGAACTGAAAAATGTGCTTGTGAAAGATTTGACAATACAGCATTAAGAAAAAGACCATCAAAACCAAATTTCCTAAGCACACATTTTAAGAAGTCCCAGTTAACTCTGTCAAATGCCTTTTGTAAGTCCAGTTTTAAAATACAATTCGGAATTCTGGCCTTTTTATCCAAAAATCTCACCAATTCCTGAAGATAGAGGATATTATCCGAGATATCTCTATTTTTCATAAACGTCGATTGATTTTGGGAGATCAGATTATCCATGTAGGGTCTTAGTCTTTCCATTAATACCTTAGAATAGATTTTATTAATACTATTAGAAAGACTAATAGGCCTAAAATCATCAAATGAACTAGGGCTTGGTTTTTTAGGTATTAATGTAATCCACGTACTAGCTATTCCTTTTGGTATGGTTGAGCCCCTAATGAAATCATTTACTGCTTCCACTAAATCCCTTTTTATAATGTGCCAGCATTTTGAGTAGAACTTACTAGTAAATCCATCTGGGCCAGGGCTACTGTTGCTGCTTAATCCTTTTATTACTGCCTCAACCTCTGATTTGGAGGCTGGCTTTGCTAAATCAGTATTATCTTGAGCAGTAATCAAGGTGGGAATTTGACTCAGAAAATGCGCATAGTAAGTATGATTAGGTCCCTGGTTGGGTTCAGATAACAAGTCCGAGAAGTAGGATATGGCCTCTTTCTGGATATCAAATTGAGAATTTAACCACTGACCATCTCTATCTTTAATTTTTGAAATCTGTAATCGACAATTTTTCTCCTGAACAGTCTTATGGAAGAATTGTGTATTATTATCACCCAACTTATGCCATTTCAATCTTGACTTTTGTTTCCAAAACTTTTCTTTCTCTTTCTGAGCTCTCAGTAATAATGCTTTTTTCTGATTTAGATTAATGAGTTCAGGTTGAGAGGGATTTAAATCATAGGCCAATTCCTGAATTTGAAGAGACTCTTCAGCATTGATTAAATTAGTATCTATGTGACCAAAACATTCCCAATTCCAAATTTTTATCTCCTTCTTTAACCTAATTAATTTCAGGAAGAATTCTAACAAACCTTTTTCTACCATTTGTTTATCCCAACTGTTCTGAATTAGAGTGGGGGAAATCAGTACGATTAAACCAAACATTTAGGAATCTGAAAGGTCTTGGATTAAGAGAAGATAGGTTTGAAATATTCAAGAGCAGAGGGGAGTGATCCAAAGTCTGCCTATTCAAAATTTGGATAGAAGAAGAGGGGAATTTCTGGTTCCATAAGATTGTACTTAATCCTCTATCTAGCCTTATGGAGGTAGGATTCCTAAGTCTAGAGTTACACCAAGTGAATAGATTGCCAACAGTGGTAATATCCTGAATTCCAAAGGTGCTTATCCAAGTATTAAAGTCCCAAATACTTCCTAGAGAGGGAGAACTAGGACCTCTATATTCCGAGAGAGAAGTAATGGTATTGAAATCACCAATGAAAATAGTATCACCCTGATTTATTGCTGCTAAGTCTCTCCATAATGTCTTTCTTCCCTCCCTATTCCTAAGAGCATAAATAAAATCAACATCCATATGAAGAATTATAGATCTGTGAGATATGTGCACATGCAGATACTGTTGAGAGAAGGTTCACTAAAAAAGAATTAGACCACATTAGCCATATTTTTCCATTATATAGGGTTACTCCATCAGTAAATTTAAGTATATCCACATAGGATTGAAATTTAGAGTTATCATGCATTGGTTCAATGATGCATAAGAATTGAATCCTTTTAATCCTGATTAAGTTAATTAGTCTCAGCATTGACGTTTCCATACCCCTGATATTCCAAACCAAGAAATTTATTGAGAGGGAACCAGTCATTGTTCACTAGACTTTTGACTTTTAGTTGACGATCTAAGCATCATTCTATTGATTTGACTGAAGTAATTTGTCTTTTTACCTTTTGCCTTACCTGACTGAAGGTTCTGCCCCTGTAATGGAGTTGAACTCGAGCTAGCTTGAGGGTTTAGTATATCATCTTGGTCATGAGCAGTTTCATCTAAGTCCACCTGCAAAACAGAGAACCTGTTTCCCATTCTGTTTAGGAGAGAAGGGGAAACCCCATTCTTCCTATTCAGACAGGGAAGGGAGGTCCCTACTTGGATATCATCAGAGGCATAGGCTATTGGAGTAAAACTTTCGATAGCAGTTTTTTCTAACAGCTTAGATATAGAATTATCTAGTGAAGTCTGAGTAGTTGGACTAGAGTAACTGGTAGATGAATTGTCCCTAACCAATACAGGATTTTCAGAAGTCTTTAGGTAGGTGTTGGTATCCAGGTTAAGGGGAGCTATAGGTATGGGATCAGGGGTAAGTTGCTTAGTAATCCCAGGTATTTCTGAGACTGTCTGATCATCAGAGGAGAGCAGTGGAGGGGTATCAAATTTTTTTCCCAGTAGCCTGCCATTGAGGTTGTGCCTGAATTGTTGCGGGTTCAGACATATTGACATTATCATTTGGGGGAAAGGCTCTACACTGAGATTTGGAGTGCCCTAGTTTGGAGCAGTGGTCACAGTAAAGGGGTATATCCTCATAATTAACTTGATATTTTCTATTATTGGTTACAGAACCAAGTCTGATGTGGTTACAAATAGGTTTTTGAAGATCAATTTCTATGCATAACTTAATGGCTGAAGGTCTTGTAAGCATGTCAGTAGCAAGATCAGTTTTAATGAAGCTACCTATGCTATTACCAATTGATTCAATTGCAGCCGAGTTATAGTAATACAGTGGAACTTCTCTAATTGTACACCAAACTAGAACTATAGGTGATTCTTTATGAATTGAAAAATCAGAAGTCCATTTTAGCATTTTAAGGAGTATACCATTGAAATTCCAAATCCCTTTCATCCATGCTTGTTGATAATCATTTAGCAGTTCAAACCTAATGAGCACATGCTTATAGTCAAGGGAGCCAAGTTGATACTTACCTGTAAAACCCACCGTTTTGAAGAAATGTTCCAATTGCTCCATTGAGCATCTCCCCTTTGTGAATTTGCCGACCAAGGCATTAGCATAGTGAGATGACAACTTTGCAATCTGTTCATCAGAATAAAGACAGGCAACATCTCCTAAATGTTGGGATTTGGGAACTAGCTCAGGGTTATTTGGTAGCACTTTGGCTAAGGGAGGAGATTTATTCTGTACAGCAGCGGCGAAGGATAGAGGTGGTGTCGGATTTTGGTTAAGGTTAGGGATTTTCGGAGAGGGAACCGCCATGGTCGACAACGGCAAACTAGCCGTTATCAGCACAATAGCCGTTACCGGCGGCTAAACCTAAACCAGTAAGCTATAAGGATTCAGGTTACCGAGGGACGAGGAGTAGTGATGAAGGAGAAGGAAGTGATGAATTGTAATCGGAGATTGAAATTGGAAAATCGCACACAGTGGAGGTGAATCGCACACAGTGAGTTAAGAATGTTTGACTAAATAAATAGTTAATTAAATTGCAGACTAAAATGAGACATGAGGAGTACTATTTTGTAAGGTCAGTTAATTTTAATGGCTATTTTATGTTTTATTGTTATTGTGTAGACGCGTCGGATGGCAAAACATAACATTACACAATTGCACCTTAGCGCTCATTTTTTGCACTAACTGCACTTCTTCTTCTTTTTTCAAAAAAGATTTTCCACGATTTTAATAATCTGAATAACACGTCACTATTAGGGAAACATTTTTATTTTAAAATTTTGACTGTAACGAGGAAGGAGCTGCGATTTACGACGGAGAATAAGGTGGCGGAGATCGAGGCGAAGGTGAAGACAATGGTTAAGGGGTGGTGCGTGTGAATTCGAGGCTTCTCACGGTTGGTTGTACCTCAAGTCCAGGTTGAAGGAGATCGCCATTTCATGGCATGACGAGGAGCTGGAGAGTGTAGTTTCAGTGGAGTCATCCTTAGTTTGATCAAGTAGTTTGCATGATGATGTTGTACAGTAGCTGTAGGGTTTCGTTAGAAAGAAGATGAAGACAGTGAGTTGTTTAATGTTGTTAGAAGAGGGTTATTATAACAACAAAATGATGATAATGTTGAATGTTGATGTTAAACTAAATTAGTTGAAGATCTTATGATTTAAAAAAGGTCATATTTGGTTAAGCTAAAATTAGCAGTTGTTAATTATTGCTCAAAATATGCACTATTATAAACGTGAAGATTAACAAATTTATGTGTGCGTGCTTTTGACCTCTATTCAAGTCACTATTAGTGTAGTATTTTGGTTATTTTTGTTTTGGTTGGAGGGAATAAGTTTTGGATCATATTTTATTTTTTTTGGATCATATTTTATTTTGTTAAAGTAACTATGTGGTTAATCTCGAAATATGCTCAGATTGTGATCGTGAACGTTATAACATATAAAAATATATTTTTGAAAACAATTGGTTGATAAATAATGTTATGATTTTTTGTAACCTCTAAACTATTTTCATTGATCACTTTTAGTTATTGGTTTTTTCGATCACTTTTGGACACCAGCACGTTCCGTCACTCCGTCGTTGGGACTATCTTCTGTGCAAGCCTCTTCACATGTCACTTTCGAATTTTAAGAAATTGCGGTTGACTCAGCGATCTCCACAACAAGGGTGAATTCGGGTTTGACAGTACTGATGAATTTAATTTTGAATTGCGAGGTTTCTGAGAACAATGATAGGCTTCATTTCGCTTGTTTGGGCTCTTATATTTTAATACCGGGAAATGAATTTGCTTTTTCTTATTAGTTTAATCTATGGGGTGTGTTGTTTGGAGGTGGCAAAGACGAATGGGAGGGGAGACAAACAGGGAGTTGTTCATTTTGTGCAATTCTCATGCATATTATATACATAGCCCAAGTGTTTCTTTAAAATCTTTAGTTTGTTCATGCATTTCGTGCAATTCTCATGCATATTTTATATATGTGCATATTTTTCTTTTTATGTGGGAATTTCATATATATGCACAAGATCTTCGTAATTGCACATTGGATGTTGGAGTTGGTTTCTTACATTTCTGTGTGGATTTTGTGTACTGCAGCCAGAAATTAGTTTATTCCTATGTTGGTTGTTGGTTTTGGATTAAAACTAATTAGATCTTCGTTATTTTCAACGAATGATATTTTTTCGTAGAATGATCAGTTTGTCTGTACAACCCTGCATTTTTGCTTCATAATTAGATTTTTGCTTTTCCGTATAATCTTGGTGGTTACTGTTTTATTAGGTTTATGGTGATTTGCCCTTAAAATAAATCTCTTTAGAGTACCATTTTATGTTTACATTGAAATATAATTATTCGAAAAGAATTTTGTGTTACTAATTTTTGTGTTTTATACACGGATAAACTACATGGATGTAGATTTGAGACGAAAGGCTTTTGGTTTACGAGTATATTACATAATGTTTCATTAGTCTTGTTGAGATGATCTGGGACTCAACACAGGTTTCTTCTTCATCGAATAGCACTAAAATGGCACGCACAGCCACGCACATAGTTTCTCTCTCGAAAACATGTTTTAGGGTTAGGTGAATAAGTTTTAGGTTATTTTTCCTTCTATGAAAAATAATTGCAAAATCCCAAATCAAATCTCACGATCTAACACATGAGGTAAGAAAAACTAAAACAAACTTCCCCAACACATATGAGATAGTCCTAGTACTCTAGTAGACATTTCAGGAAGAACATAACCGCTCAGGTCAAAATTTCAAAAAAATGAATGTTTTGAATAAAACGAGTGAAATGCAGTACCTCAACCAGAGCACGACCTCGTCCTTGTTCTCAGCGCCTTGTGCGGCATTGTTGCCGTTCTCTCTGTCGGGGAAGAAGCCCCGGCGTGAACCACGCCATAAGTAGAAGAAGAATAAACAGAAGATGAACCAAGTCCAACAAACCTTGTTCGTCACGTGCTCTGTTCTTGACATCGGTAGCCACTGTACTGCGTAGCTTCAGGCACTCTATTTCTCTGGAATCTGGCGAAAACAAGGACACAGCGTTTCCTTCTCCGAAGCAACCAGAAGCGATTGATTCCCAGCAGATGTGCCACCTGAGGAATATTCTCCAACCGCTCTGATCCTGAAGTTCTCCGATCTGGGTTCACTTCCTTCGATTGCTGAAATGAATCGGCCATTCGGGCGATTCGGGCCTATGGAGGAGTCGCAGCCTAAGGTTCTTACCAAGACCAAGCCTGTGAAGATGCTGAGTACGCGTTCAGCAGTCCTGGGAAGTACGCTCTTTTCGGACACTACCTTCTCAGCTACCGCCTGATCTACGACTACGAGCCATCGTTATGTTTTCCTAGCGGCGTGCCTCGACATGGAGCAGGTGGCGAACCGGAGCTGGAACGGCGGCAGAGGCGGCGGAGGAGCTCCCATTTCTAAGGTTCGTTGGACAATATTTGAAAATCGGTTCATACGATTTAATTCCGTGCCCAGGTTGTGCGGAGACAGTTGCGTGCGATTTTGTAAAGATGAAGAACCGACCTAGTAATTAATCGAGCAATTTTAGGGGATTATATATAAACCGGCGAGGGGATCAATGAGTCGCGAAGATCGAGAACCTAACTCATGTAAGATCGAGAATATGCATGCATGTGAGGATGTTGATTTGTAATACAGCCCAACTTTCATTAAATTATTATTTTTTTGTTTATTTTGTGCCATTCTCGTGCATATTTTATGCCCTCATTTTTATTTAACTTTAAAGATAAATTTATGTAATTCTTTCAATTTTTTATGTGAATACTTTTTTTAAAAAAAATTAGTTAGTTCTTTTTATATTAACATTTTCATTCGGCGGGATTTCTTCAATTTCTTTCGCTTATTTTACTTTTTTTAAATTCTAAATTCAATTTTATCCACTCATTTCATTCATTCATTGTAAATTAAAACACCTAAATCTATAATGTCAAATACAGAAAATGAACCGTTTTGACTCAGTCCTCGCACTGTTTTGAGCTGCTTGTGCTGCTCCTTTAATCATTATCAGCGTATAGAATCCGGCGAGGTGAAGCTTCCCGAAAAGCGCTAGTCATAGCAAAGCCTTTCCACCCGAGAGAACCTTCAAGCTGCAACGGACTCAGATGATGGTGCACTAACTAGGGTCATGGGGACTTATGGATACACCGCCCCTGAGTACCTATGAACAGGTACATTTAACTTCGAGAAAATTTATACTGGCTAAGCCACTCATTTATTCGAATTTGGTGTTTCCATTTCAAAGTATTTCATTTCCTGATTCGCACTAATTACAGTTTAATGTACTTCATTTCGCTAAGCCACCTTCTACCTTAGTCTTAAATGAGTAAAAATTCAGTTGCTAAAGTGAAATAATCAAAATTGTTTCACGAGCACAAATACGTTTAGATAAAAGTCATGCTTAAGAAGTAATAGTTTTGTGAAGATTCATTGGGCTAATTATTATCAAAAGGTACGCACCCAAATCGCACAAAACGAACTAAACGGAAGTTTTAATTTAAAAAAATCAATCCTAAGATACGTTAGCCAAATTAAACTAAATGAAGTGAATGGCAAAAAACTTGGATTGTATACTTTGGTGGATGGAGTTTATGTGCGGAGTAGTGATACAATTTTCTTATAAAAAACATTGTGTTCGTTGCGTGCAATTATTATGCGCATTTTGGTTTTGAAGATTAATCTAGGTACGCAAGGATGTCCGGATCCCAAGGTTTAAAAAACAAGTTTTGAAACATAGTTAGGGAATAATTTCAGCACAAAAATTATCTTCTTAATGTTCATATATGTCTTCTTCTCATGAAACTGTATGTGATAGGGTGTGTTTTTCATTTTATGTTTGTGAGTTACGTGTATATCAAAATATGCAGCAAACATATTTTGTTAAGGGTCCTGTTCCAATAATTGGTATCAGAGCAAGGCAGAAGAAGGCAAACGTGAGAGATCGGTGTAATTATCTCATACTCAATGAAAGCTCAACAATCACAACTCCAACACCTAGGTAACACGTAGGAAGGCATGTCTAAAAGCTCAAGGTGTCCAAGATATAGAGTTGTGTCCAAGAGCTCTGATGATAGGAAGGATCAAGTGGGTAGGATATCCTGAGTAGGATATCTATAATTCAGGGAGTGTCCAAAATCACTCAATCTCCTCAGTATAAAGAGATGAAGAAACATGGAGGGTCCGAAGAACCACTCATTCTCACTGTGATAAGGAGATCGTCAAACATTGAGTGTCCAAAGAATCACTCATTCTCCTCCGTGAAAAGGAGACCATCAACATGGAGTGTCCGTAAACACACTATCTTTTCAATGAAAAGGACATCGAAAAAGAAGTGTGCGAGTGTCCGTAAATACTCTACCTTCTCGGTGAAAAGGAGATGGTAATAGAAGTTTGGAGTGTCCGATGAAATGCTCATTCTCTTCGATGAATAGAAAATGGATTCAACTTGGTGATTGAAGGCGTTCTTGCGAGTTCAACAAATCAAGTGAAGGAGTTTACGCCAATGTGATTAAGGGAGTGAATGTTGGATAATCAAATTGTTTTTTTTACAGTTTTACCATGAATAGTTTGTTGCTCAGTCAAAGCAACAAACTTTGTATGTGTGTAGGAGAGTGTGTTATTAGTTTTGGCTAAATGGTAGGAGTTATGGCTAGAACATAGGAGTTATTGTGAGTGTTCTATTTAAACAGTTGTAGTCTTTCTTAAAGGAATGGAGTTAGCCGAATAGGAGCAGGAAAAATGTAGTTTTTTACATGATTAGTTCTGCAACATTAGGGAATAATTTTAGCACAAAAATTATCTTCTTAATGTTTATATATATATCTTCTTTCTTATGAAACCGTATGTGATATGGTGTGTTTTACATTTTATGTTTGTGAGTTGCGTGCATATCAAAATATGCGGCAAACAAATCTTGTTAGGGTCCTATTCCAACATGCAGGCATAGTATTTTTTATGTTCTATTTTTTAAACTGTGCATACTTAGAGTATTTTACTCGACATTGTTCAAAAACTGAGGCAAACCCCCATTCTTCATACCTTCACTCTTCATATAGCATTTTGTAGTCTGAGAACGATTTTAATGGCTACGATGTTTTAGTCGGACCTCAAATGTTGCACATGCTTAGAACCCTGCATCTATGGTTCAACTACTACAGCAATTGTCAGCTTAAGTTGTGTAAGTTGAATTGATTATTTTCACTTGTTTTATTGTCTGAACAATCATATGTATTAGGGCATCATTTTTTTTCTATTTTTTGTGTAATTCATTACAGATATGTTTTTGATAAGTGTTTTAGTTTTTTTTTTACCTCATGTGTTAGATCATGAGATTTGATTTGGGATTTTGCAATTATTTTACCTCATGTGTTAGGAAAATTGTGGTGTTGTGGATGGAAGTAGGTATAAGGTAAGATTCAATTACTGTAAAACGGAATTCAGTGGTGGTGAGTATAGGATGAAGTTTCATTTAAGAAAAAAAACTTGCTTTTTTGGAAGGTTGGTTAATCTTAATGCCTACATTTTGTTTTTTTGTTATTATAGAGGCGGATGGAAAAACATAACATGACACAATTGCACCACACCGCACACCAACATCCTCTCTACCCACTGCTATTTGTAATGTAGCTCATTTTTCGCACTAATTAACTTCACATTTTCTAAAAAACTTTTCCATGATTTTAATACTCCAAATAACACGTCACAATTAGTGCAATATGTATATTATAAAATTTTAGTCGTAAGAATAGGTTTTAGGTCATATTTTGTTTTGTTGAAATTAAGAAGCAGTTGTTTATTAATGCTCAAAATATGCACGGCATATGTGTTTCCTGCTCGTAGACCGTGAATTCTGAATTGAAGATGGGCAATTTAGAAGATGCTTTTTACTATTTTTCTTGCAAAAAAAAAGGTTTTTTTTCAAATATAAAAATAGAAACCTACGAGAAAAAGGGGTGGCTCAGTCCTCACACTGTTTTGAGCTGCTTGTGCTGCTCCTTTAATCATTATCAGCGTATAGAATCCGGCGAGGTGAAGCTTCCCGAAAAGCGCTAGTTATAGCAAAGCCTTTCCACCCGAGAGAACCTTCAAACTGCAACGGACTCAGATGATGCTGCACTAACTAGGGTCATGGGGACTTATGGATACACCGCCCCTGAGTACCTATGAACAGGTACATTTAACTTCGAGAAAATGTATACTGGCTAAGCCACTCATTTATTCGAATTTGGTGTTTCCATTTCGAAGTATTTCATTTCCTGATTCGCACTAATTACAGTTTAATGTACTTCATTTCGCTAAGCCACCTTCTACCTTAGTCTTAAATGAGTAAAAATTCAGTTGCTAAAGTGAAATAATCAAAATTGTTTCACGAGCACAAATACGTTTAGATAAAAGTCATGCTTAAGAAGTAATAGTTTTGTGAAGATTCATTGGGCTAATTATTATCAAAAGGTACGCACCCAAATTGCACAAAACGAACTAAACAGAAGTTTTAATTTAAAAAATCAATCCTAAGATTTGTTAGCCTAATTAAACTAAATGAAGTGAACAGAAAAAAACTTGGATTGTATACTTTGGTGGATGGAGTTTATATGCGAAGTAGTGATACTATTTTCTTATAAAAAATAAATTTGTGTTCGTATCGTGCAATTGTTATGCGTATTTTGGTTTTGGAGATTAATCTAGGTGCGCAAGGATGTCTGGATCCCAAGGTTTTTTTTAACTAGGATGTCTGGTACCCTGTTTCTCTTCAGCCAACATAGTATTTAAGCCAGACCTGATTTATTTCTTTGCTCTCAATCACGAGGAGTTGTAATGTTTCATCTTGAATACCAAATCAATAACCTTCTGGCGAGTATACCAGGCTTTCTTGTAGGAAAGGGTCACCTTTAACTCTGTCTTTAAATGCGCTTGGACATCCTTCACCGTGTAAGAATGGTTCGCAGCAATCTGGTGGCAAATGGAACTGGCGATCATCAATGATGTCAGGTTAGTGTTACCACTCGATCGACCAGCACCAATACAACCATGACTGCTTGCCCATTTGGTGATCTCCCACATCCCATGAGAAGCCTTTTTACTGGCTCTAACAATTCAATGACAATTACCACTTCCTTCAACAACGTCCTTACATTTTTCATACCATGTACGTGGCCTGCTCTCCACGACCTGGTGTTCCCTGTTCATCATGGAACTCCACCTGGAAATAGCTTCTACCAATTTCGGCTTACTTCGGAATCGCATACCCAATGCAACTTCACTACCCGCTTGAACATAACTAGGAAGTCTTTCACCCCAATTAGTTGGGTCATAGGCATCCTCATCAGGGCCCCCCATAATCCCTAAAGTAGGCCTCCGTATTAGGATTCTCCATAAGATGGAACGGCGTGGCTACATTTTTTGTGCATACCACTTGTTTATCATCATCCCCTAGATTCAAATCAGTTGATGAGGAACGATCATCTTCACTTTCTTCTTCAAGTTCCCTTTCCTCACTTTCATCATCGCTACCAACATGTTCACCATGACCAACAATATGCTCGCCAATTTCACCCACATAATCATCATTGAAGACATTCATCTCCTCATTATGCATACCATATATACCAGGACTTGTGGACGGCTGAGTGCAATCAACGAACATACGCGCTGGTTTGGCTTGACTCACCAATGACAAAAGGCTCTCCAAAACCTTGGCAATGTACAAGGGGTGGTAATGCTGGCAAAGGTGTATACTTCTGAATATTGCTCAACAATGACATGAATATGCCAGAAATAACATCACCTGCACGGTCAATGTGCTTGACATCTTCTCGATAATAATGTACAGATCAACTGAGGAAAGGACATTCGATAAACAATGTTGAAGAAGGTCGCGGTAGACTCGTCATCTTCCACACTATAACACCGATAGTATATAGATAAACTAATTAGCTCAGGATAAAAATAATATATTTTCAATAGAAACCCATCGCTTGCAATGCTAAGCCTTCTGAAAATTAAATAAACTAATTCGGAGTGGCTTAACCTCCGTTCAAGAGTCACGTTTTTCTCAGGTATGAGAGGATCATAATACACACCCACAGTCAAATCAAACTTAATCTGACCCCCTTTGTACAAGTACACCGTAAAAAAATCCTACAACTGCATTATACAAATATAGACAATATAATTTGATATTCGAAAAGACAGTATTGTTCAGCAACTCATATTCAACTACTCAAACCCTAAATCATACACTGTTCCGTTATCATCGGGCAACCAAATCATACACTATTATCGATTTTCTAACAATTGAAATACAACATTTCAACTTAAATTGTTAGTCCCACGAAAATAAAAAAAAATTGTCAACCAATAACACATAATCAATTCCAACCTCATTCAACACATTCATATAATCAAACCACACAAAACCATTCCAACCACACATATTTATTCAAACCACACATAATCATTCAACACAGTCATATGTTCAAGATTTTTTCAAGTATCTCTAGCAAATGCATTGGTGGGGAGGCTCCCAGATTTTATGGCGGCGCGTGACTCTGATGCGCTGGTAAGCTGGCGGTGCGTGAGTCCACGCGCGGAGCTTATAGTCACGCGTGTGTCCCACTCTGGAGTCCAATAATGGCAAATCATCCGTCCACGATCGGCAGCTATCTTTAGCTACAAAGCAAACAACAATTTGAACAAAAACAATGGAAGAAAATGGCCGAATCTAACAAAAGAGCAAAAAATACCAAAGAAGATTTGGAAGGATATGTTCTCAGCGACAACAATGGCAAAAAACGAGGGCTGGGAGGGAGACACACGATGTGCACACACGGAAGACGATGAAGGGCAGCTGAGCACGACGACGATGATAGAGGAATCCGGTGGTTGAAGAAAACAATATGTTTTTTCATTTTCAGGGAAACTTTTTTCCGTTTATGGTATAAAAGGGAGTTGGAGGATGCATTCTTCAGCGTGTTAAAAGAAAAGAAAAATTCAAGGACGCATTTGGGGAATGTGTCCTCTTCACGTTCAGTGTTAAAAAAGGTAAATTCGAAGACACCTCCTCCGTCCGGAAATTTTAAAAAACCATAAAACACAGATAACGCATTTGCCAAATGTGTCCTCCTGTTTTTGGAACGCAAAAAAACATAGAGAACGCATTTAGGAAATGCATTTTCCATATTTGCATCCACTGTCGGCTACTATAGCCATAGTATAAGATTTTTTTCTGATATGTAGACGCAAAATCCAAATTAATTACGTCGGTTCTTCTTCTGTACAGTTTAGCACGCAAATGTCACGGCACAGAAGAATAGCACTGAAATGTCTGTCAAAGCACTGCTTGGGCATGGTATATATATCACAAAGTAGAAGACAAGATTCAAATGGATTAGGGATGGATTTGCAAGCTTACCATGTTAGCTCGTAGAAACGAAACTGATGATAATTCCTCTCCGTACCTCATAAACTCCAAAATCCCTCTCCGTACCTCAGTAAATGAACCTACTCCGACGCACCTCTCATCCCCAGCCGCCAGCTGCTCCACCGCTACTCTCCTCTCCTCCGACCACTGCAGGTGCCTCTTCTTCCATTTTTACGTTGCATTGACCTGCTAGTGAAATAACTAACATACTGCATTGCTAGGGAATTTTCTTAAGGTGAAACCATGTAGGCATATTATTTTTAATGTTGACCGTGCTTATTTCGACTAGTTATTTTTCCAAAAAAAAACCCCCTAAAACTTATCCTTTCAACCCTAAAACATATTTTAGAGTGTGAAAATACATATATACCATGCTCGGTCTGTTGATGTTTTATGAAACACGATGATATTTAAGTATAATTGGATTCTAGTAGTTGTGAACTTGGGATGTTAAAACAAGTTTGGTGGTGCGGAGTGTACACTTGTAAAAACTATCTACGAGGTTACATTTTTGGGATAAGTATTAAAACTATGTTGGTTAGACTAACCTATCTTATCCTTATGTGAAAACATGCACCATTCTATATATCTCCGTATTTATTTATAATTCTGATGGAGGTGGTGTGTAGTGTCTAATTCCTTGACTAAAATGATGAGGATGAATTAAGGATTATGTACAGGATGCAGTGTTGGCAGCATGCCTAACTTACTGCGTTGTCCTAGAAGGAGGAAAAGGTTGTGTTACTTTAGAATTTGTTCGTAATATTACTGATAGCTACATTGTTTGCTGTAGAACAATGATGTGTTGTATCTTTTCACAACATTTGTTTCCTATAAATACATGCATACATATGCATGGTGTTAGAAGTGGAAGAACACAGAATAGATAACAGTACACGAAACACAACAGACTGAAACACAGAACACATGGAGAAATTCTAAGAATTTCTTAGACATGAGTAGCAACCAAAAAACACAGGTACTCAAAAGTATTCTTCTGATTCAATCCTAGAACAGGAGGGATTCTAGATTTTTTTATCCTCGAAGGGAATTCGTGTAACCCAAGGCCGTAATAGGGTCGAATTACTCTTTAAGGAAAGCGTACTTAACGCGACTTACATCGATATCCAAGAAAATTTTTACCACCATCATCCAAGCGTGATTTTTTCATTCCATTGGAATGCATTATTACAGCATATACCCCAACATTCTTAAAGAGTAATTTTTTTAACGTATTGGAGGATGAGTTTAGTGGTGCATGTGGTGCATGCATGGATGGATATTAGACGAGGGATGCTGCTTGTAGTGTGTGGTGTAATTCCTTAAGGATTAAGGTAGATGGATCTGATTAAAGATGATGTGACTGCGATGGATGTTGTGCGTAACTCCTCCTGTCAACTTTCAGAATCATCTCGGTTAGTTCTAAACTTTCAGAATACTCTCGGTAAGTTTTTGAGAATTTATAAGTTGAACTATATTGTTGGCTGTCCATTTTGAATGGAGTAATTATTTATAATTTGTCAAAACCGATGAAGAAAGATTACCCGTATGCATGCAATACAGACGAAGAAACTTTCTTTGGTTCACAGTAGTAGTACGCATGCAATAAAGTAGTGAATCAATTGCATATGGAAAACAGTTAGAAACTGGAGAAAAGTAATAATAAAGGCCAGAAAATTTTTGACATTGCCAGGCGGCTCAGTCGAAACATGATCGCAATGATGGAATTTTTATGAAATACATGGCAGTGTATTTTCGTGAAAAGGTTAAGGATGAATATTCAATGTAGTGGTTCAAATTGTGAGAATTTTATTTTTAATTAATAGAACTGATGAAAATAATTCTTAAATTTTTATTTATTTATTGTTGAATGGATCAGAACACAGTATTCTAGAATTTTGTATTACGAATGTGTTGGCTGTTATTGTGGAATTTTGTAATATGATGGGTTGACTCTTGAAAAATGAAAGGAAACAAGCAGCGGAGGAACTAGGGGGGCAAGGGGGTGCTAGCGCCTCCCCTAAGATCCGGTGGTCCAGAATTTAGGCCTAGAGCCACCGGAAGCCACTGGATTCCGCCCCCCCTTGAGTCATCGGCGCCGGAGCGAGGCTGCGAGCAGAAGAAAGTGGCCGTGACTCCGTGAGGCGTAGTGGCAAGGTTAATGAAGAAGATGACTTTTTTTTGGTATAACTAAACAAAACGACATCGTTTTGGCTTAAGTGAAATGACGTCGTTTTGTTTAGCTGAAGTTAAAAAAAATATAAGGGGCCAATTGGGCTGAAACCCAATTGGCCCAAATATAAATTAAACCTAATATACTCCATCTAAGCCCAAACGCCAAAGCCAAACCTATTATACTCTTCTTCCTCCAAACTCCAGCAAAACGCATCCACCACGGCACCACCGCCTGCCGCCTGCAAAAAACTTTTTTGCCTCTTTTCAGCCCCCCCTAACATTTTCTCCTGGTTCCGCCACTGGAAAGAAGAGTTATCAGGTAACCATTCCTTACTTAGGAAAAAGTGAAATTATGTTGTGACATAAGTCAGTGGTTGGCTAAGACTTATGGTGAAGTGTTTAATGGCAAATGTAGACACTTGGGCGCTAGGTATAGCTTGAATCGTGAGTTAATAACTCATGGTGTGATTTCAGTTGATTTTGTGAGATATCAATGCAATCTAGCGGAACACTTGACGAAGTGACTAGTTAGGAACTTGATAAACAAGTCGGTGATCAGGATGAATTTAAAGCCTATTTAAATCTTTGATAATGGGATACCCAATTTTTCTCTAATAAGACGTTAGAGTAAAATTCAATGTGGAAGGCCTATTGTTTAAGATTGAAACATATGGTTTCATATCCCGAAGGTATTATGTTTGGGCTTGCATGGATGTTAGGTTGAAGTTTAACTTTTTAATGAATCCTTTGACAAAGTACATTTGCAGGTGTATGATAAAAGAGATTCACCTGTATGACGTGTGAAGTGTAGCCAATTCAATAAGCCCAGGCTTGGCTTTGTATGCACTCATGAATGGATAGGGACACATGGCTTATATAGTGTCAAGTTTACGCTTTTGAGTTGTAATTGAACTTGTGTGTGGATTATCTTCAAGTGTTCAAATGGGCTGAAGGGTTCAATCTTTAGAGACACCCGATTCTCGAATATTTGGAATATGTAGTTCACTAAGGTGAAAATTCAATCTTCAAGACATTTTCATTTATGCACTTGTTTGGTTTGATTGTTGGATTTTCCGAATCAAGGATAATACTTAAATGGCGGAGGATTGTTGGTGTTTTATGAAACACGATGATATTTAAGTATCATTGGATTCGAGTAGTTGTGAACTCGGATGTTAAAACAAGTTTGGTGGTGCGGAGTGCACACTTGTAAAAACTATCTACGAGGTTACATTTTTGGGATAAGTATTAAAACTGTGTTGGTTAGACTAACCTGTCTTATCCTTATGTGAAAAGATGCATCATTCTATATATCTCCATATTTATTTATAATTTTGATGAAGGTGGTGTGTAGTGTCTAATTCCTTGACTAAAAGGATGAGGATGAATTAAGGATTGTGTACGGGATGTAGTGTTGGCAGCATGCCTAACTTACTGCATTGTCCTAGAAGGAGGAAAAGGTTGTGTTATTTCAGAATTTGTTCATAATATTTCTGATAGCTACATTGTTTGGTGTAGAACAATGAAGTGTTGTATCTTTTCACAACATTTGTTTCCTATAAATACATGCGTACACATGCATGGTGTTAGAAGTGGAAGAACACAGAATAGACAACAGTACACGAAACACAACAGACTGAAACATATAACACATGGAGAAATTCTCAGAATTTCTCAAACATGCGTAGCAACCAAAAAACACAGGTACTCAAAAGTATTCTTCTGATTCAAGCCTAGAACAGGAGGGATTCTAGATTGTTTTATCCTCGAAGGGAATTCGTGTAGCCCAAGGCTGTAATAGGGTCAAATTACTCTTGAAGGAAAGCGTACTTAACGCGACTCACATCGATATCCAAGAAAAGTTTTACCACCATCATCCAAGCATAATTTTGTCATTCCATTGGAATGCATTATTACAGCATCTACCCCAACACGGGCTGTGCGTGCCATTTCAGTGCTATTCGAATAAACCGGTGTTGAGTCCTAGATCATCTCAAGAAGGTTTATTTTTGAGAGTAAGAATGATGAGGGAAAATTTATTCCTATGAGAAAAGGTGGTGGCCGCTCAGTCCTCCCACTGTTTCGAGCTGCTCGTGCTACCTCACCGTCTTCTCACCGTTTTCCTAAGAGTTGAACTCGGAAGATGCCTCAACCTGGACAGTGAAAGTGTTTCAAACGCAATTCCTATTAAAAACCAGAAGCAACCACTATTAGGACATCACAGAGTAGAAGACAAGATTCAAATCGATTGGGGATGGATTTGCAGCTAGCTTACTATTTTAGCTCTTAGAGACGAAACTGATGATAATTTTCAAAGAAATATAAGAACCACTCATTGTAGCATCAACAAGTCATGGTCTAAGGATCCAATTTGTGGTAAATACTAATAAAATTCATTCTTCCGTTGAATAAGACTCAACCAAATATGGAAAAAAGTTATTCCACTCCCATTTTAAATTACACACTTTGACTTTTGACAGTTTAAATTACACACTTTGACTTTTGACAGTTGACAGTTGACTTGAAAGATGTTTAATCTTTAAAACTTGTGAAAATTAAATATTTTAAAAATACATGTTATTACCATGTGGATCATCGCACTGTCCGCGCACGGAATTTAAAATAACAATATACTAGGTTCCGAAACAAACACCAACGGCTCCAAAATACCTTTTCAACGATTTTAACACATCACTGTTAGTGCAGTGCAATGTTTTCTTTCATTTTATTTTGGCTAAAAGGATAGGTTTTAGGAATTATTTCAAAAATAAAAAATATAAACCTATGAGAAAAGGTGGTGGCCGCTCAGTCTGCTCGTGTTACCTCCAGCCGAGTTAACCTTATCATCAGCTTCTAGATTTCGGCGAGGTGAAGCAGTTTAAAAGTAATATTTGAACAAACACACCTTCATATGAGCAGTTTCTGAGCATTTCTGTGGCGATGGTGTTGCAAAGCACATCTATAGTAGCCAGTAGGATACATATAAATGCCATTGAGTTCTGCTCCAAGAAACATATGTAGCTTCACAAGTATTGTTTGAAACTCAACATAGCGATCAGTGAATCAAAGTGGTAGTTACCGCGAATCCTTTCCACTCGAGAGATCCTTCAAGTTGCAACGGACCAACGTGAATCCTAGATGACGCTGCAGCAACTCTTGAGCCAGAAATGATAGAAGGAAGACCTGCATCCTTTGAGAACACGTCAGACATTCAGATAAAAATTCTTATACTAATATGAATGTGCGTTAGATGTGCATTTTAATAGTATTATTTGTGGGTACAATATTTATAGTGTAATTACAATTAAATTATTGTAATGCACAATGTTACATAAAAGAATGCGCATTTTTATACTACTCTGAACTGCACAAAACATCTCTGAGATACGGTGAACATGTTACCAATCAGGTAAATATTATTTATCAACCCATCAGGTTATATTTAAATTAATATTTTCCTTTACTTATTACAATGCAGGTCACAATCCGTGCATATTTTGAGCATAACTTGTACAGTTACTTCAACAAAATGAAACATAATCTGAATATTAATTTTGCGAAAGTCGTGCTTAAGAAAAGCCATTTATAGTACTTGATCTCAAGGTAAATACTTTGATTTGATATTTTGACCATTTTTAGTACTCACAAATTAACTTTGCTTTGCTTTGGTTTTATTTTAAGTTGTACACTTTGTTGACTTAAAAAATGTTTGAACTTAAATATCTCTTATTAGGGATAATTAAAATATGTGACAATTTGATATTTTAAAAATATATGTTATAACGAATCTAACAATGTATCTCTCAATAATATTTATACTCATACACTAATTTATTTTTATAGTCAAAGTTAAGAATGTTTGACTAAATAAATAGTTAATTAAATTGCAGACTGAAATGAGACATGAGGAGTACTATTTTGGAAGGTCAGTTAATTTTAATGGCTATTTTATGTTTTGTTGTTATTGTGTAGACGCGTTCGGATGGCAAAATATAACATTACACAATTGCACCTTAGCGCTCATTTTTCGCACTAACTGCACTTTTTCTTCTTTTTTCAAAAAAGCTTTTCCACGATTTTAATAATCTGAATAACACGTCACTATTAGGGAAACATTTTTATTTTAAAATTTTGACTGTAACAAGGAAGGAACTGCGGTTTGCGACGGAGAATAAGGTGGCGGAGATCGAGGCAAAGGTGAAGACAATGGTTAAGGGGTGGCGCGTGTGTGAATTCGAGGCTTCTCACAGTTGATTGTACCTCAAGTCCAGGCTGAAGGAGATCGCCATTTCATGGCATGACGAGGAGCTGGAGAGTGTAGTTTCAGTGGAGTCATCCTTAGTTTGATCAAGTAGTTTGCATGATGATGTTGTACAGTAGCTGTAGGGTTTCGTTAGAAAGAAGATGAAGACAGTGAGCTGTTTAATGTTGTTAGAAGAGGGTTATTATAACAACAAAATGATGATCATGTTGAATGTTGATGTTAAACTAAATTAGTTGAAGATCTTATGATTTAAAAAAGGTCATATTTGGTTAAGCTAAAATTAGCAGTTGTTAATTATTGCTCAAAATATGCACTATTATAAACGTGAAGATTAACAAATTTATGTGTGCGTGCTTTTGACCTCTATTCAAGTCACTATTAGTGTAGTATTTTGGTTATTTTTGTTTTGATTGGAGGGAATAAGTTTTGGATCATATTTTATTTTTTTTGGATCATATTTTATTTTGTTAAAGTAACTATGTGGTTAATCTCGAAATATGCTCAGATTGTGATCGTGAACGTTATAACATATAAAAATATATTTTTGAAAACAATTGGTTGATAAATAATGTTATGATTTTTTGTAACCTCTAAACTATTTTCATTGATCACTTTTAGTTATTGGTTTTTTCGATCACTTTTGGACACCAGCACGTTCCGTCACTCCGTCGTTGGGACTATCTTCTGTGCAAGCCTCTTCACATGTCACTTTCGAATTTTAAGAAATTGCGGTTGACTCAGCGATCTCCACAACAAGGGTGAATTCGGGTTTGACAGTACTGATGAATTTAATTTTGAATTGCGAGGTTTCTGAGAACAATGATAGGCTTCATTTCGCTTGTTTGGGCTCTTATATTTTAATACCGGGAAATGAATTTGCTTTTTCTTATTAGTTTAATCTATGGGGTGTGTTGTTTGGAGGTGGCAAAGACGAATGGGAGGGGAGACAAACAGGGAGTTGTTCATTTTGTGCAATTCTCATGCATATTATATACATAGCCCAAGTGTTTCTTTAAAATCTTTAGTTTCTTCATGCATTTCGTGCAATTCTCATGCATATTTTATATATGTGCATATTTTTCTTTTTATGTGGGAATTTCATATATATGCACAAGATCTTCGTAATTGCACATTGGATGTTGGAGTTGGTTTCTTACATTTCTGTGTGGATTTTGTGTACTGCAGCCAGAAATTAGTTTATTCCTATGTTGGTTGTTGGTTTTGGATTAAAACTAATTAGATCTTCGTTATTTTCAACGAATGATATTTTTTCGTAGAATGATCAGTTTGTCTGTACAACCCTGCATTTTTGCTTCATAATTAGGTTTTTGCTTTTCCGTATAATCTTGGTGGTAACTGTTTTATTAGGTTTATGTTGATTTGCCCTTAAAATAAATCTCTTCAGAGTACCATTTTATGTTTACATTGAAATATAATTATTCAAAAAGAATTTTGTGTTACTAATTTTTGTGTTTTATACACAGATAAACTACATGGACGTAGATTTGAGACGAAAGGCTTTTGGTTTACCAGTATATTACATAATGTTTCATTAGTCTTGTTGAGATGATCTGGGACTCAACACAGGTTTCTTCTTCATCGAATAGCACTAAAATGGCATGCACAGCCACGCACATAGTTTCTCTCTCGAAAACATGTTTTAGGGTTAGGTGAATAAGTTTTAGGTTATTTTTCCTTCTATGAAAAATAATTGCAAAATCCCAAAATTTTTTTTTTAATTAAAAACCATCATGAGATGGGGGGTATATATTGGCTCCCCAAACCAATAAATCAGACCAAAAATCAGCCTGTAAATCGTAAAGTACGAAGCAATTACAAAAGGTCAACCTGTAGGATGAATCCGACAGTAAGTGTATCCCGATAGCAAATGTTCCCGGAAACTAATAACCAACCAGGGATCCTATGAGGCGAAATAACCTCTAACAGGACATATCGCGAACAGGGCGAAGAAACGTAAAAAATGGAACTTCTATTTGTCAACGATGTGTCCGTATAGAAGGTGGTTATCTCCCATCTGTAGTTATCTCCCGTCTCTGATGTATCTATCAAGTGTCAGCTACACGTATTCCTTTCATTCCTTACTTGATGAGATGCTCCTTTCCTGCATGAAATATGAAGAAGACCAGCAGTTTCCATTGCAGACAATAAAGAACCAGAAATTGCAACAGATAGAATCAACCAATAGTACAGGGAGTTACACGGATTCCTTTCATTCCAATTTTATCCAACAAAATGAGACCTTTGAAAAAAAGTGGAGCCATGTCCATGTTTATATCACCATTCAGATTATTTCCAGTAGCATATTTTGCCAAAAAATCAGCTGCAGCATTAGTCTCCCTAGGTATGAATGTAATTGGATTAACTTTATGCAACTCATTCAAAGAACTACAAATAGAAAAAACTGTCCAAGGACTAACCATAGGAACCTGGATTCCTTTTACAGCTGAAAGGCAATCAGATTCAATCACACAACCTTGTAAATTAAGTTCTGAACATAGCTGATATGCCTGTTGAATACCTACAAGTTCTGCATGCAATGGGGATTCTGAGTGAAAGGCATGAGTTCTAAGTTTAATCACTTCACCATTCATATCCCTCACTATCACAGCAGAGGAAGACAAACCTCCAGTTTTCCATGTAGCATCAGTGTTAAGTTTCACACCAACAACCGGCTTTTCCCATCCTACCACTGAAACTGATCTTTTCTGTTTTGGTAGTATATCAGATAAGAGGCCTGATTGGATTAGTTCTTTGTGTTTTTCTTTTTTGCCTCTCAAAGGGTTTGCAATAAAAATTAGCTTGATCAGGTCCTTAATATGATGGAAGCATGAATCTACCGAGAAAGCCTGATTTTCAAATATACTCTTATTCCTATGTATCCACAGGGACCATGATGTAACTAAGAGGACTGCAATGTTCATGCTAGAGGATATCTTAGAATCTGCTCTTTTGGATAAATAAAATTCTACCCTGTTTCTAAAGCTTCCTAAAACTGGATATTGAAGATGAGTGAGTGTGTTAATTCTATTCCAGATTTCAAGTGAAACGGGGCAGGAGTTAAACAGGTGATCTAGAGTATCCGAATGATTCCTACACAAGGGGCATTTGGAGGCTAGGGAGTATCCAAATTTGCATAATATGTTATCAAATGGTAGAATTCCATTAAGCGCTCTCCAAAGAAGAATTGACATTTTGGAAGGAATAAAAGAGGACCAAATTTTATGAAGGTGCCTGATTTGTGTACCTTTTTGTCTGAGATTCTTGTAAGCTGTGCTAGTGGAGAAGTTGCCATCCACTGTAGGGGTCCAGATTAGTCTATCAGCATGTGTGTTTGTGATTACCACCTCCTGCAAAATTAGATTGGTTGTGGTAGCCAAATGAGGCTCCAATAATGGAAGATAGTGGTTTTTGTTAGCAACAAAGGAGCTCAAATTTATATCAGGAAATGGAATTTCCATACCTTCAGGCCATTCATAAAACAAAGCCCCACTACCTTTCCAGTTAGCATTCCAAAAAGAACAAGAACCAGTTCCATAAATAACTCTAGTTAAACTATTTGAGACTTTTGTTACCTTGCAAATCCTTTGCCATGTGTGAGAATTCTTGTATGATTCTGGGAGAGACCACAAATGTTGGGTCCATTGAGATTTATTGAGCTGCAGCTTCCACCAGAGCTTGCAAGAGAAGGCATCCACTGATGCCTGAATATCCCTAAAGCCTATACCATTCTCTTGGACAGGGAAGCTCATTTTTTTCCATGAACGCCATTTCTTTTTATTTCCTGTGTACTCATTATGGCCCCAAAATAGACCTGAAGCTGACTTTTCCATTTTTCTTAAGACTATTTTTGGAGGACTGAGCACTGCAAACAGATGTATTGGAATGGAAAGGAAACAATGATTAATGAGGATAATTTTCCCTGCTGAGCTTAACCACTTATTTTTCCAGTTGTTTAATGTCTTTTCCATTCTCTCAAGCACAGGAAAGTAGTGGACTTGTTTATTCCTTCCAGCAAAAATAGGAGTCCCTAGATATTTAAAAGGAAAGGTGCCTTTTGACATACCTAAGGTCCTGGAAACTAAATGCAATCTATCCTCAGGTTTTTTTGGATCAGCAAAATAATTAGATTTAGCAAAGTTAACTTTCTGACCCGAGGTATGCTCATATGCCAACAGGAATTTTTTAAATCTTTTCAGGTTTTTGGGATTGCCTTTCAGGAACACTGCAGTATCATCCGCATACATAAGATGGGTTATAGGTGGACAATTCCTGGGCAGATTAAAGTTCTGTAGATAGCCTATCTGGAATAATTTTTTTAACCCTCTTGAAAAGGCCTCAGACAAAATGTTATAAAGAAAAGGAGACATTGGATCCCCTTGTTTAATTCCTCTATTAGATGCAAAGAATCCTGAAGTAACACCATTAATTAATACTGAAAAATGAGCTGAAGCAATATTCTGCATTATTCTGTGCACAAATACTCCATGGAATCCGAATTGCAACAAGACTGAATTAAGAAAAGACCATGATACTCTATCAAAAGCCTTATGCATATCTAGTTTAACTATAAGGTTAGGGATTTTTGATTTCCTACCTAATCTTCTAACCATTTCCTGCATCATAAGTATGTTATCAGATTTATCCCTACCTTTTATGAATGCACTTTGTTCAGGGGATATGAGAGAAACCATTAGTGGTTTGATCCTTTCCATGATCATTTTAGAAAAAACCTTATTCACAAAGTTTGATAAACTTATGGGCCTAAAATCTGAGAAAGAAACTGGGGTAGGCTTTTTGGGAATTAATGTTAACCAAGTACTAGATATGGCCTTAGGTATATTTCCACATGTTAGGAAGTCATTAGCAGCATCAAGAAGATCTTCATTGATGACTTCCCAAAAGGTGGTATAAAAAGCTCCTGAGAACCCATCAGGACCAGGTGAGCTACATCTGTTTAGGTCAAAAACTGCAGCCTTAAGTTCTTGAAGTTGGAAAGGGGATAGGAGCTGTTCATTTTGCTGATCTGAAATTACAGTAGGAATTTCTGAAAGGAAATAATTTAAAAAAGTCCCCTTTTTTTGAGCAACTTCCTCATGAAAAAGTTCTTTGTAAAATCTTACTGCTTCTTCTTTGATTAGAGATGGATCAGAGATCCAATTACCTTTTCCATCCTTAATCTTACTGATTCTTGTCTTAGATCTCCTTTCTCTAACCGAGTGGTGGAAGTAGCTTGTGTTAGCATCTCCAAACTTAAACCAGTTAATCCTAGCTTTTTGCTTTAGGAAAATGAATTTTTCTTTTTGAGCCCTCATAAGCAACTGTTTTGACTTATTTAACTCACTTAGGGTGGTTAAGTCATCATTGTTTTGCTGAAAGGTGATTTCCAGTTCTTTAACCACGTTCTCATAGTGTGTCAAATTCTGTGAGACATTACCAAAGTGATTTTTATTCCATTGTTTAATTACCATCTTTAGCCTCTTCAATTTAAAAACCAGCCTATACATTCCTTGAAAAGGGGAGTCTAATTTCCAGTTTGTTGCTACCAGATCCTGAAATTCCCGTCTGTTTGACCACATATCATGGTATCTAAATGGTCTAGGGGCTTGTTCTTCGGATGATTGAACAGAAAGTAATAACGGGGCATGGTCCGAAGTCAGCCTATTTAAAACTTGAATAGAGCTATTAGGGAAGAGCTCCAACCAATCTAGGGAGGCTAAGCCTCTGTCTAACCTTTGAAACATTAAATCTTTGCATTTTTCCTTAAATCTATTATTACTCCAGGTGTAGAAGTTCCCAACTGTAGGAATATCATGCAAGTCATTTGAGTTTATGAATTCATTAAATTGTTTCATGCTCTTTTTAGGTGTAGACTTCCTGCCCTTATACTCAGAAACAGAGAGCACGGTATTAAAATCACCTATATAAATGGAGGGGGTATTTCCTGTCACTTTTAGATTATCCCATAAGTCCTCCCTTAATTGTCTATGCACACTTGCATAGATAAAGAAGCAGTGCCAGTTAAAAGAGGAGCCAGCATCAGTTATGTTAACCTGAACAAATTGGTCTGTCTCACTTAGATTTATAATGTTAAAAGTTGGATCCCATAGAATCCAAATTTTGGCCGATTGTGCAGCTAGAGCATTATAATATCCAAGTTCACGCTTTAAAACTGTGAGCATTTGTGTATCCTGCCATGGCTCTATCAAACACATGATATCAATCTTATGATTTAGCTTAAGAATCTTTAATCTTTCTACAGATGTTCCTATTCCCCTAACATTCCAAACCAAGATATTTCCTATTATGGTGTATTTTATCATTTAAAAACTTTAGGGGTAGCTTTTTGTGATAATCTTAGATTTCTCACTAACTTTGCTGAAGTCTTACTTTTGTCACCTGACTTACCATTACTTTTTTCTATATTTAGAGGGGTAGGCATCTGTTCAGGAATACTAACCTTAATCTGCATGGCCTCCTCATTTTCTGATCCAAGCTGATTAAGAGCCTCTGTGTTGACCTCTGTGTTAGCCACTGTATTAACATCTGTATTGGCCTCTGAGATGATTTGCTCTGTGTCACCTGTTAGGAGTATCTCAAAGACAGGATGGTTAGGTGCAGGGGTTATATTTTTATCAAGGTCCTGTGGTTCCACATTTTCATTAAGCTTCTCAAATACTTCCTCATCCACATTTTCATGAATCATCTCTACTGATTCCTCTTCCACATCATCATGTAAGTCATCAAGCAATTTAAAAGCATTTGAGATAGTTACCACATTTCCATTTAAATCATTTCCTTGGGATTTAGTAACATCAGGTGGCTGACTTTTTTTCCTCCAGAATGAAGTGGTTATTGGTTTTGATATGTCATCTAGTGAGTAAAAGGGGGCATTTCTCTTTTTATGACTAATCTTTTCCAGCTGCCCTAGAAGTGATTTTTTATTTTGAAAATCTTTCTCCTTTTGTAAAACAGTTAGTGCAGAGGAGTTTTCCTTATTAGTCACTTCTCTAGGCTGAGGTTCTATACTTTTGCTCTCCTTGTGAACATATACCTCAGATACCTCAAGTTTTTTCAGAGATGTTTTCCTCAACTCAGGGTGCAAATGGTTGCATTTAATGTTATTATGTCCAAGGATTTTACAGTGAGAGCAGTAGAGTGGCAAATCTTCATATTCAATAGGGTATTCAGCCACCTTGTTACCTATTCCTACCACTATTGTGTTAGGGAGCTGTGTTAACAAGTCAATCTCCAAACAAACTTTTATTGCTGATGGTCTAGTAAGCGCTTTGGTAGCAGCATCCATTTTAAGGAATCTACCTATCTGTGAGCTGATTCCTATTATAGCAGAATTGTTATAGAAATGAAGAGGCAAGTTATGCAAAGTTACCCAGACCGGCACAATAGAAGATTCCACCGATGGTGAGAATTCCGGCGACCACTTCTGAACTTTCATCGTGTATCCTTGAATTGTCCATTGCCCTTTCATCCAACATCGTTGATAATCCTCGCTTTCCTGAAATCGAATAAGAATATGTCGGTAATCTATTGAGCCAAGCTGGAATTTGGATTTAAAACCTATAGATTTGAAGGCCTGCAACAAGGAATCCATTGGAGGTTTCCCACGAATGAATTTCCCGACAAGGGCGTTTTGGTAATGGGATGCTAGTAGTTCTCCTTCTTCAGGTGGGAGGATATAAGCAATTTTTCCTTTGAATTCTGTGATAGGGTGTAGGTTTGGGGTATCGGGGAGTGTCGAGAGAAGTGGCGATTGTTTGGTGTTAAGTGCTTGAAGGAAGCTTTTGTGGGTTTGTGGAATAGGATCCGGTGGCGGAGGAGGCGCCGGAGACGCCATAGCCTGCCCCTTGGATGGATATAGCCGTTGGAACAGCTTCCGTCCAGAGGACCGTTAGTAGAGCAGAAATGAGATGAAGAAGAAGATTCACAGTAACAGTGTGTGTTTCGCACACAAAAATCGCACGCAGTAACAGTTCAGCCTTTTTAGAAGAGCCTCAGTAAGATCGACATTGTGGAGACCTCCAATCTCTGTCGCAAAATCCCAAATCAAATCTCACGATCTAACACATGAGGTAAGAAAAACTAAAACAAACTTCCCCAACACATATGAGATAGTCCTAGTACTCTAGTAGACATTTCAGGAAGAACATAACCGCTCAGGTCAAAATTTCAAAAAAATGAATGTTTTGAATAAAACGAGTGAAATGCAGTACCTCAACCAGAGCACGACCTCGTCCTTGTTCTCAGCGCCTTGTGCGGCATTGTTGCCGTTCTCTCTGTCGGGGAAGAAGCCCCGGCGTGAACCACGCCATAAGTAGAAGAAGAATAAACAGAAGATGAACCAAGTCCAACAAACCTTGTTCGTCACGTGCTCTGTTCTTGACATCGGTAGCCACTGTACTGCGTAGCTTCAGGCACTCTATTTCTCTGGAATCTGGCGAAAACAAGGACACAGCGTTTCCTTCTCCGAAGCAACCAGAAGCAATTGGGTTCACTTCCTTCGATTGCTGAAATGAATCGGGCATTCGGGCGATTCGGGCCTATGGAGGAGTCGCAGACTAAGGTTCTTACCAAGACCAAGCCTGTGAAGGTGCTGAGTACGCGTTCAGCAGTCCTGGGAAGTACGCTCTTTTCGGACACTACCTTCTCAGCTACCGCCTGATCTACGACTACGAGCCATCGTTACGTTTTCCAAGCGGCGTGCCTCGACATGTAGCAGGTGGCGAACCGGAGTTGGGACGGCGGCAGAGGCGTTGGACAATATTTGAAAATCGGTTCCTGCGACTTAATTCCGTGCCCAGGCTGTGTGGTGACAGTTGCGTGCGATTTTGTAAAGATGAAGAACCGACCTAGTAATTAATCGTGCAATTTTAGGGGATTAAATAAACCGGCGAGGGGATCAATGAGTCGCCAAGATCGAGAACCTAACTCAGGTAAGATCGAGAATTTGCATGCATGTGAGGATGTTGATTTGTAATACAGCCCAAGTTTCATTAAATTATTATTTTTTGTTTATTTTGTGCAATTCTCGTGCATATTTTATGCCCTCATTTTTATTTAACTTTAAAGATAAATTTATGTAATTCTTTCAATTTTTTATGTGAATACTTTTTTAAAAAAAATTAGTTAGTTCTTTTTATATTAACATTTTCATTCGGCGGGATTTCTTCAATTCTTTCGCTTATTTTACTTTTTTTTTAAATTCTAAATTCAATTTTATCCACTCATTTCATTCATTCATTGTAAATCAAAACACCTAAATCTATAATGTCAAATACAGAAATGAATCGTTTTGACTCAGTCCTCGCACTGTTTTGAGCTGCTTGTGCTGCTCCTTTAATCATTATCAGCGTATAGAATCCGGCGAGGTGAAGCTTCCCGAAAAGCGCTAGTCATAGCAAAGCCTTTCCACCCGAGAGAACCTTCAAGCTGCAACGGACTCAGATGATGGTGCACTAACTAGGGTCATGGGGACTTATGGATACACCGCCCCTGAGTACCTATGAACAGGTACATTTAACTTCGAGAAAATTTATACTGGCTAAGCCACTCATTTATTCAAATTTGGTGTTTCCATTTCAAAGTATTTCATTTCCTGATTCGCACTAATTACAGTTTAATGTACTTCATTTCGCTAAGCCACCTTCTACCTTAGTCTTAAATGAGTAATTCAGTTGCTAAAGTGAAATAATCAAAATTGTTTCACGAGCACAAATACGTTTAGATAAAAGTCATGCTTAAGAAGTAATAGTTTTGTGAAGATTCATTGGGCTAATTATTATCAAAAGGTACGCACCCAAATCGCACAAAACGAACTAAACGGAAGTTTTAATTTAAAAAAATCAATCCTAAGATACGTTAGCCAAATTAAACTAAATGAAGTGAACGGAAAAAAACTTGGATTGTATACTTTGGTGGATGGAGTTTATGTGCGGAGTAGTGATACAATTTTCTTATAAAAAAATTTTGTGTTCGTTTCGTGCAATTATTATGCGCATTTTGGTTTTGAAGATTAATCTAGGTACGCAAGGATGTCCGGATCCCAAGGTTAAAAAAAAAACAAGTTTTGAAACATAGTTATAAATCTATGAAAAATGAAACCTTAGTGTACTGCATCTCCAGGCTCTGCTGCTATTGAATGGTTAGTTGTCTAAATTTGTTTTGAACATATTGAACAATTCTTTAAAGTATCTAAATCTCTTATACACAGTGGAATGCAATTGATGACTGTTGTATGTGATATAATTGCTATTAAATGGTCTTTGGAGATTACTCCATCTTGGTTTACTTAAAGAATTTAACAGAAAATGTGGGTTTGGACTAGTATTGTTAACCAAGTTGCGGAAGTAAACACCGTCTTTTGGTAGTTTTGATCCACCTTACTTCTTTTGTGTGCTATTTGGATTTTCTTTTGCAGAATGGATTTGAAAACTAACCAAGTTTCACATGTTCATTAGTGCTATTTGGATTTTCTTTTGCAGAATGGATTCAAAAACTAACCATGTAGCAGTGGAAAAACTTGGCTTTCTTGGCCGGAATGCATTCTACGTACATCTCTGGGAAGCTCACATGTGTGGATGAATTTAGATACCTCGATTTATAATTAGGGCTGCATTGAAAGTTTATGTTTCAGTTTATTTAAAATACATATTTACTTACCTATATACCTCGATTTGTACCGTGCTGTGCGGTGACATTGTTTTCAGTGCTGTTCTCGTGTACAGTTGAAGAAGAAAGCGCTGATGAAGAAGAAAGCGCTGATGAAGAAGAAAGCGCTGTTTTCACTGTTCATTTGTTCGGTTTGGCAAACGTATACTAGGGTTAGTTTTTTTAAAAAAAATATTTACTCAGTTCGTGTTGTGCTTTTTGACTGCGTATCTTTATAATATTAGAGTATTCATGTAAGGATGTTGATTAGTGATACAACCCAAGTTTCCTTAATTTTTTTTGTGTTTATTTCGTGCAATTCTCATGCATATTTTATGCACTCATTCTATTTTAACTTTAAGCATTAATTTATGTACTGCTTTTATTTTTTTAATCATAAGATCTTCAACTAATTAAGGTTAACAACAACATTCATAATCATCTATTCGTAGTCATAATTGATAACCCACTTCTAAAAGCATTAAAAAGCTCATCATCTTCATCATCTTCCTAACGAAACCCTACAACAACTATACAACATCATCATGCAAACTACGGATGAACTAAACCCTCACTCTACTGAAACTACACTCTCCAGCTCCTCATCATGCCATGAAATGGAAATCTCCTCGAACTCACACACACACCGCCCCTCAACCACCTTCAGCTTCACCATCCAAAGCCCATCCACCATTTCCCTCATCTCAACGTTCAGCAATGAGGATTCCTTCCCCAGCCCCATCCTGCCGCCTTTCCCTCGATCTCCGCCACCTTGTTCTCCGTCGTGAATCGCAGCTCCTTCCTCGTTACAGTCAAAATTTTATAATAAAAATATTTCTGTATAATGACGTGTTTTTTGGAGTATTAAAATTGTAAAAACATTTTTTAAAAGAAGAAGTGCAGTTAGTGCGAAAAAGGAGCGGTATGGTGCAATTGTGTAATGTTATGTTTTTCCATGCACCCACCTCTACATCAACAAGAAAACATAAAGTAGCCATTAAAATTAACCGATTTTGAAAAATAGTACTCCTGTGTACCATTTCAAACTGCAATTTAACCGTTCATTTAGTTCAACATTCTTAACTTTGACCACAAAATTAAATTAGTGTATAAGAATAAATTTTATTGAGTGATACATTATTCAAATCGTAATAACACACATTTTTAAAGTATCAAATTTTCACATAGTTTAATTATCCTTAATAAAAAATATTAATGATCAAACATTTTTTAATTCAACAACTAAAATTCAAAGTGTACAACGTTAAATTATCATTTAAACACTAAAACATATCACCGCTTAGCATATAAATTATTCCCAATGCACAAAACGTACAGTACAATAAATTTTAGCAAAAGAATAAAATTAAAAACCTACGATTCGTTCACCTAATACTACGAAATGAGCGAAAAATACTTTATGGAAAAAAAAATCTTCCGAGTATATAAAATGCATGAGAATTGCATGAAATGAACAAAAGACTTTTATGGAAAACTTGGGCTAATTAACGTCCTTACATGCATATTCTAATTTTATTAAGATGCGACAAACAGAAATTTACAGGAAAAAATACTTTACGGCAAAAAAATCTCCCGAGTATATAAAATGCATGAGAATTGCATGAAATGAAAAAAAGATTTTTATGGAAAACTTGGGCTAATTAACGTCCTTACATGCATATTCTAATTTATTAAGATTCGAAAAATATAAATTTACGGAAAAAGTAGCCAAATCGTACGAACCAAACAAAAATGATGGGGAAAAATAGTTCAAACAAACCTTGGTGCTGCCTCTCCGCCGGTTCGTCACGTGCTCTAGTTCATGGGTCTTCTTGAAGAGATCAACGCGACGCTTGGAGAAGGTAACCTGATGGTGTACGTTGTTCGTTCTGGATTCTTGTTCTCAAAACTTTTTTACTATATTGATCTTTTGCCAGCCCATATTGGGTCTCTTCACCATAGCCGCCGCCTGGAGAAGGTTGAAAACTTGAAGAAGAAGGCTGGTTGGTTTTAAAATTATCTATCAACCAATCAAGCTATATTGAAAAATAATTTTTTATGTAATATAATGAACGGTCACTTTCCGTGCATCTTTGGAGCATAATTCATGTATATATAATTACTTTAAAAAAATAAAACACGATCTGGAATTTGTTCCTTTTAACTAAAACAAAATAACTAAAATACTGCACTGCAAGTGAATTTCCTTAAGGTGAAAATTTTAAAAAAATGTAGTTTTTTTACGTGATTAGTTCTGCAATATTAGGCAATGATTTCAGCACAAAAATTATCTTCTTAATGTTCATATATGTCTTCTTCTCATGAGACTTTATGTGATATGGTGTGTTTTTCATTTTATGTTTGTGAGTTACGTGCATATCAAAATATGCAGCAAACATATTTTGTTAAGGGTCTTGTTCCAATAATTGGTATCAGAGCAAGGCAGAAGAAGGCAAACGTGTGAGATCGGTGTAATGATCCCATACTCAATGAAAGCTCAACAATCACAACTCCAACACCTAAGCAACACGTAGGAAGGCATGTCTAAAAGCTCAAGGTGTCCGAGATATAGAGTTGTGTCCAAGAGCTCTGATGATAGGAAGGATCAAGTGGGTAGGATATCCTGAGTAGGATATCTATAATTCAGGGAGTGTCCAAAATCACTCAATCTCCTCAGTATAAAGACATGAAGAAACATGGAGGGTCCGAAGAACCACTCATTCCCACCGTGATAAGGAGATCGTCAAACATTGAGTGTCCAAAGAATCACTCATTCTCCTCCGTGAAAAGGAGACCGTCAACATGGAGTGTCCATAAACACACTATCTCTTCAATGAAAAGGAGACCGAAAAATAAGTGTGCGAGTGTCCGTAAACACTCCACCTTCTCGGTGAAAAGGAGACGGTAATAGAAGTTTGGAGTGTCCGATGAAATGCTCATTCTCTTCGATGAATAGAAAATGGATTCAACTTGGTGATTGAAGGCGTTCTTGCGAGTTCAACAAATCAAGTGAAGGAGTTTATGCCAATGTGATTAAGGGAGTGAATGTTGGATAATCAAATTGTTTTTTTTTCCAGTTTTACCATGAACAGTTTGTTGCTCAGTCAAAGCAACAAACTTTGTATGTGTGTAGGAGAGTGTGTTATTAGTTTAGGCTAAATGGTAGGAGTTATGGCTAGAATATAGGAGTTATTGTGAGTGTTCTATTTAAACAGTTGTAGTCTTTCTTAAAGGAATGGAGTTAGCCGAATAGGAGCAGGAAAAATGTAGTTTTTTACGTGATTAGTTCTATAACATTAGGGAATAATTTTAGCACAAAAATTATCTTCTTAATGTTTATATATATCTTCTTTCTTATGAAACCGTATGTGATATAGTGTATTTTACATTTTATGTTTGTGAGTTACGTGCATATCAAAATATGCAGCAAACAAATTTTGTTAGGGTCCTATTCCAACATGCAGGCAAAGTATTTTTTATGTTCTTTTTTTTTAACTGTGCATACTTAGAGTATTTTACTCGACATTGTTCAAAATCTGAGGCAAACCCCCATTCTTCATACCTTCACTCTTCATATAGCATTTTGTAGTCTGAGAACGATTTTAATGGCTACGATGTTTTATTCGGACCTCAAATGTTGCACATGCTTAGAACCCTGCATCCATGGTTCAACTACTACAACAATTGTCAACTTAAGTTGTGTAAGTTGAATTGATTGTTTTCACTTGTTTTATTGTCTGAACAATCATATGTATTAGGGCATCATTTTTTTTTCTATTTTTTGTGTAATTCATTACAGATATGTTTTTGATAAGTGTTTTAATTTTTTTTTACCTCATGTGTTAGATCATGAGATTTGATTTGGGATTTTGCAATTATTTTACCTCATGTGTTAGGAAAATTGTGGTGTTGTGGATGGAAGTAGGTATAAGGTAAGATTCAATTACTGCAAAACGGAATTCAGTGGCGGTGTGTATAGGATGAAGTTTCATTTAAGAAAAAAAAACTTGCTTTTTTGGAAGGTTGGTTAATCTTAATGCCTACATTTTGTTTCTTGTTATTATAGGGGCGGATGGAAAAACATAACATTACACAATTGCACCACACCGCACACCAACATCCTCTCTACCCACTGCTATTTGTAATGTAGCTCATTTTTCGCACTAATTAACTTCACATTTTCTAAAAAACTTTTCCATGATTTTAATACCCCAAATAACACGTCACAATTAGTGCAATATGTATATTATAAAATTTTAGTCGTAAGAATAGGTTTTAGGTCATATTTTGTTTTGTTGAAATTAAGAAGCAGTTGTTTATTAATGCTCAAAATATGCACGGCATATGTGTTTCCTGCTCGTAGACCGTGAATTCTGAATTGAAGATGGGCAATTTAGAAGATGCTTTTTACTATTTTTCTTGCAAAAAAAGGTTTTTTTCAAATATAAAAATAGAAACCTACGAGAAAAGGGGGTGGCTCAGTCCTCACACTGTTTTGAGCTGCTTGTGCTGCTCCTTTAATCATTATCAGCGTATAGAATCCGGCAAGGTGAAGCTTCCCGAAAAGTGCTAGTTATAGCAAAGCCTTTCCACTCGAGAGAACCTTCAAACTGCAACGGACTCAGATGATGCTGCACTAACTAGGGTCATGGGGACTTATGGATACACCGCCCCTGAGTACCTATGAACAGGTACATTTAACTTCGAAGGTGTTCCGAGAAAATTTATACTGGCTAAGCCACTCATTTATTCGAATTTGGTGTTTCCATTTCAAATTATTTCATTTCCTAATTCGCACTAATTTGGCCATCTTTTTCTCAAATAATTGGATAATATATTTTGGGGGATTAGTCACAGCCCATAAATGTTGTGGTAGAGAGTACAGACAACTGTTAATCAAGACTAATTTGCCCCCCGTGCTTAACCACTTGTTTTTCCAATTTTTCAGCTTGTTGTCTAGCTTTAGCATCAGAGGATGATAGTATCTATTTAAAGTTCGACCCTTAAAAATAGGGCAACCGAGGTATTGAAAAGGGAAAGATCCCTGTTTCATTTTCAGAATCGACCTCATCTGGATTAGCTTTATATTAGATGCTCTTTTGCTGATGAAAAAGTCAGATTTGTGAAAATTGAACTTTTGACCCGAAGTGAGTTCAAAAATATCAAGAAAAGCCTTGATTTTGATTAAGTTAGATTTAGAGGCTTGCAATAAGATAATGGTATCATCAGCATACATAAGATGAGAGATTGGTGAAATTAATGATAGCATCCGATAATATGAGAGTTTACCATTATTGAAAATGAAAGATAAACTTCTAGAGAAAGCTTCGGAAAAAATGTTAAAGAGGAAAGGAGAGAGTGGATCACCTTGTTTAATTCCTCTAGTGGCTTGGAAGAAACCCACTGGATTTCCATTAATTAGAAGTGAAAAATGTGCTTGTGAAAGATTTGACAATACAGCATTAAGAAAAAGACCATCAAAATCAAATTTCCTAAGCACACATTTTAAGAAGTCCCAGTTAACTCTGTCAAATGCCTTTTGTAAGTCCAGTTTTAAAATACAATTCGGAATTCTGGCCTTTTTATCCAAAAATCTCACCAATTCCTGAAGATAGAGGATATTATCCGAGATATCTCTATTTTTCATAAACGTCGATTGATTTTGGGAGATCAGATTATCCATGTAGGGTCTTAGTCTTTCCATTAATACCTTAGAATAGATTTTATTAATACTATTAGAAAGACTAATAGGCCTAAAATCATCAAATGAACTAGGGCTTGGTTTTTTAGGTATTAATGTAATCCACGTACTAGCTATTCCTTTTGGTATGGTTGAGCCCCTAATGAAATCATTTACTGCTTCCACTAAATCCCTTTTTATAATGTGCCAGCATTTTGAGTAGAACTTACTAGTAAATCCATCCGGGCCAGGGCTACTGTTGCTGCTTAATCCTTTTATTACTGCCTCAACCTCTGATTTGGAGGCTGGCTTTGCTAAATCAGTATTATCTTGAGCAGTAATCAAGGTGGGAATTTGACTCAGAAAATGCGTATAGTAAGTATGATTAGGTTCCTGGTTGGGTTCAGATAACAAGTCCGAGAAGTAGGATATGGCCTCTTTCTGGATATCAAATTGAGAATTTAACCACTGACCATCTCTATCTTTAATTTTTGAAATCTGTAATCGACAATTTTTCTCCTGAACAGTCTTATGGAAGAATTGTGTATTATTATCACCCAACTTATGCCATTTCAATCTTGACTTTTGTTTCCAAAACTTTTCTTTCTCTTTCTGAGCTCTCAGTAATAATGCTTTTTTTCTGATTTAGATTAATGAGTTCAGGTTGAGAGGGATTTAAATCATAGGCCAATTCCTGAATTTGAAGAGACTCTTCAGCATTGATTAAATTAGTATCTATATGACCAAAACATTCCCTATTCCAAATTTTTATCTCCTTCTTTAACCTAATTAATTTCAGGAAGAATTCTAACAAACCTTTTTCTACCATTTGTTTATCCCAACTGTTCTGAATTAGAGTGGGGGAAATCAGTACGATTAAACCAAACATTTAGGAATCTGAAAGGTCTTGGATTAAGAGAAGATAGGTTTGAAATATTCAAGAGCAGAGGGGAGTGATCCAAAGTCTGCCTATTCAAAATTTGGATAGAGGAAGAGGGGAATTTCTGGTTCCATAAGATTGTACTTAATCCTCTATCTAGCCTTTTGGAGGTAGGATTCCTAAGTCTAGAGTTACACCAAGTGAATAGATTGCCAACAGTGGTAATATCCTGAATTCCAAAGGTGCTTATCCAAGTATTAAAGTCCCAAATACTTCCTAGAGAGGGAGAACTAGGACCTCTATATTCCGAGAGAGAAGTAATGGTATTGAAATCACCAATGAAAATAGTATCACCCTGATTTATTGCTGCTAAGTCTCTCCATAATGTCTTTCTTCCCTCCCTATTCCTAAGAGCATAAATAAAATCAACATCCATATGAAGAATTATAGATCTGTGAGATATGTGCACATGCAGATACTGTTGAGAGAAGGTTCACTAAAAAAGAATTAGACCACATCAGCCATATTTTTCCATTATATAGGGTTACTCCATCAGCAAATTTAAGTATATCCATATAGGATTGAAATTTAGAGTTATCATGCATTGGTTCAATGATGCATAAGAATTGAATCCTTTTAATCCTGATTAAGTTAATTAGTCTCAGCATTGACGTTTCCATACCCCTGATATTCCAAACCAAGAAATTTATTGAGAGGGAACCAGTCATTGTTCACTAGACTTTTGACTTTTAGTTGACGATCTAAGCATCATTCTATTGATTTGACTGAAGTAATTTGTCTTTTTACCTTTTGCCTTACCTGACTGAAGGTTCTGCCCCTGTAATGGAGTTGAACTCGAGCTAGCTTGAGGGTTTAGTATATCATCTTGGTCATGAGCAGTTTCATCTAAGTCCACCTGCAAAACAGAGAACCTGTTTCCCATTCTGTTTAGGAGAGAAGGGGAAACCCCATTCTTCCTATTCAGACAGGGAAGGGAGGTCCCTACTTGGATATCATCAGAGGCATAGGCTATTGGAGTAAAACTTTCGATAGCAGTTTTTTCTAACAGCTTAGATATAGAATTATCTAGTGAAGTCTGAGTAGTTGGACTAGAGTAACTGGTAGATGAATTGTCCCTAACCAATACAGGATTTTCAGAAGTCTTTAGGTAGGTGTTGGTATCCAGGTTAAGGGGAGCTATAGGTATGGGATCAGGGGTAAGTTGCTTAGTAATCCCAGGTATTTCTGAGACTGTCTGATCATCAGAGGAGAGCAGTGGAGGGGTATCAAATTTTTTTCCCAGTAGCCTGCCATTGAGGTTGTGCCTGAATTTTTGCGGGTTCAGACATATTGACATTATCATTTGGGGGAAAGGCTCTACACTGAGATTTGGAGTGCCCTAGTTTGGAGCAGTGGTCACAGTAAAGGGGTATATCCTCATAATTAACTTGATATTTTCTATTATTGGTTACAGAACCAAGTCTGATGTGGTTACAAATAGGTTTTTGAAGATCAATTTCTATGCATAACTTAATGGCTGAAGGTCTTGTAAGCATGTCAGTAGCAAGATCAGTTTTAATGAAGCTACCTATGCTATTACCAATTGATTCAATTGCAGCCGAGTTATAGTAATACAGTGGAACTTCTCTAATTGTACACCAAACTAGAACTATAGGTGATTCTTTATGAATTGAAAAATCAGAAGTCCATTTTAGCATTTTAAGGAGTATACCATTGAAATTCCAAATCCCTTTCATCCATGCTTGTTGATAATCATTTAGCAGTTCAAACCTAATGAGCACATGCTTATAGTCAAGGGAGCCAAGTTGATACTTACCTGTAAAACCACCGTTTTGAAGAAATGTTCCAATTGCTCCATTGAGCATCTCCCCTTTGTGAATTTGCCGACCAAGGCATTAGCATAGTGAGATGACAACTTTGCAATCTGTTCATCAGAATAAAGACAGGCAACATCTCCTAAATGTTGGGATTTGGGAACTAGCTCAGGGTTATTTGGTAGCACTTTGGCTAAGGGAGGAGATTTATTCTGTACAGCAGCGGCGAAGGATAGAGGTGGTGTCGGATTTTGGTTAAGGTTAGGGATTTTCGGAGAGGGAACCGCCATGGTCGACAACGGCAAACTAGCCGTTATCAGCACAATAGCCGTTACCGGCGGCTAAACCTAAACCAGTAAGCTATAAGGATTCAGGTTACCGAGGGAGGAGGTGTAGTGATGAAGGAGAAGGAAGTGATGAATTGTAATCGGAGATTGAAATTGGAAAATTGCACACAGTGGAGGTGAATCGCACACAGTGAGTTAAGAATGTTTGACTAAATAAATAGTTAATTAAATTGCAGACTAAAATGAGACATGCGGAGTACTATTTTGTAAGGTCAGTTAATTTTAATGGCTATTTTATGTTTTATTGTTATTGTGTAGACGCGTCGGATGGCAAAATATAACATTACACAATTGCACCTTAGCGCTCATTTTTCGCACTAACTGCACTTCTTCTTCTTTTTTCAAAAAAGATTTTCCACGATTTTAATAATCTGAATAACACGTCACTATTAGGGAAACATTTTTATTTTAAAATTTTGACTGTAACGAGGAAGGAGCTGCGATTTGCGACGGAGAATAAGGTGGCGGAGATCGAGGCGAAGGTGAAGACAATGGTTAAGGGGTGGTGCGTGTGAATTCGAGGCTTCTCACGGTTGGTTGTACCTCAAGTCCAGGCTGAAGGAGATCGCCATTTCATGGCATGACGAGGAGCTGGAGAGTGTAGTTTCAGTGGAGTCATCCTTAGTTTGATCAAGTAGTTTGCATGATGATGTTGTACAGTAGCTGTAGGGTTTCGTTAGAAAGAAGATGAAGACAGTGAGTTGTTTAATGTTGTTAGAAGAGGGTTATTATAACAACAAAATGATGATAATGTTGAATGTTGATGTTAAACTAAATTAGTTGAAGATCTTATGATTTAAAAAAGGTCATATTTGGTTAAGCTAAAATTAGCAGTTGTTAATTATTGCTCAAAATATGCACTATTATAAACGTGAAGATTAACAAATTTATGTGTGCGTGCTTTTGACCTCTATTCAAGTCACTATTAGTGTAGTATTTTGGTTATTTTTGTTTTGGTTGGAGGGAATAAGTTTTGGATCATATTTTATTTTTTTTTGGATCATATTTTATTTTGTTAAAGTAACTATGTGGTTAATCTCGAAATATGCTCAGATTGTGATCGTGAACGTTATAACATATAAAAATATATTTTTGAAAACAATTGGTTGATAAATAATGTTATGATTTTTTGTAACCTCTAAACTATTTTCATTGATCACTTTTAGTTATTGGTTTTTTCGATCACTTTTGGACACCAGCACGTTCCGTCACTCCGTCGTTGGGACTATCTTCTGTGCAAGCCTCTTCACATGTCACTTTCGAATTTTAAGAAATTGCGGTTGACTCAGCGATCTCCACAACAAGGGTGAATTCGGGTTTGACAGTACTGATGAATTTAATTTTGAATTGCGAGGTTTCTGAGAACAATGATAGGCTTCATTTCGCTTGTTTGGGCTCTTATATTTTAATACCGGGAAATGAATTTGCTTTTTCTTATTAGTTTAATCTATGGGGTGTGTTGTTTGGAGGTGGCAAAGACGAATGGGAGGGGAGACAAACAGGGAGTTGTTCATTTTGTGCAATTCTCATGCATATTATATACATAGCCCAAGTGTTTCTTTAAAATCTTTAGTTTGTTCATGCATTTCGTGCAATTCTCATGCATATTTTATATATGTGCATATTTTTCTTTTTATGTGGGAATTTCATATATATGCACAAGATCTTCGTAATTGCACATTGGATGTTGGAGTTGGTTTCTTACATTTCTGTGTGGATTTTGTGTACTGCAGCCAGAAATTAGTTTATTCCTATGTTGGTTGTTGGTTTTGGATTAAAACTAATTAGATCTTCGTTATTTTCAACGAATGATATTTTTTCGTAGAATGATCAGTTTGTCTGTACAACCCTGCATTTTTGCTTCATAATTAGGTTTTTGCTTTTCCGTATAATCTTGGTGGTTACTGTTTTATTAGGTTTATGGTGATTTGCCCTTAAAATAAATCTCTTTAGAGTACCATTTTATGTTTACATTGAAATATAATTATTCGAAAAGAATTTTGTGTTACTAATTTTTGTGTTTTATACACGGATAAACTACATGGATGTAGATTTGAGACGAAAGGCTTTTGGTTTACGAGTATATTACATAATGTTTCATTAGTCTTGTTGAGATGATCTGGGACTCAACACAGGTTTCTTCTTCATCGAATAGCACTAAAATGGCACGCACAGCCACGCACATAGTTTCTCTCTCGAAAACATGTTTTAGGGTTAGGTGAATAAGTTTTAGGTTATTTTTCCTTCTATGAAAAATAATTGCAAAATCCCAAATCAAATCTCACGATCTAACACATGAGGTAAGAAAAACTAAAACAAACTTCCCCAACACATATGAGATAGTCCTAGTACTCTAGTAGACATTTCAGGAAGAACATAACCGCTCAGGTCAAAATTTCAAAAAAATGAATGTTTTGAATAAAACGAGTGAAATGCAGTACCTCAACCAGAGCACGACCTCGTCCTTGTTCTCAGCGCCTTGTGCGGCATTGTTGCCGTTCTCTCTGTCGGGGAAGAAGCCCCGGCGTGAACCACGCCATAAGTAGAAGAAGAATAAACAGAAGATGAACCAAGTCCAACAAACCTTGTTCGTCACGTGCTCTGTTCTTGACATCGGTAGCCACTGTACTGCGTAGCTTCAGGCACTCTATTTCTCTGGAATCTGGCGAAAACAAGGACACAGCGTTTCCTTCTCCGAAGCAACCAGAAGCGATTGATTCCCAGCAGATGTGCCACCTGAGGAATATTCTCCAACCGCTCTGATCCTGAAGTTCTCCGATCTGGGTTCACTTCCTTCGATTGCTGAAATGAATCGGCCATTCGGGCGATTCGGGCCTATGGAGGAGTCGCAGCCTAAGGTTCTTACCAAGACCAAGCCTGTGAAGATGCTGAGTACGCGTTCAGCAGTCCTGGGAAGTACGCTCTTTTCGGACACTACCTTCTCAGCTACCGCCTGATCTACGACTACGAGCCATCGTTATGTTTTCCTAGCGGCGTGCCTCGACATGGAGCAGGTGGCGAACCGGAGCTGGAACGGCGGCAGAGGCGGCGGAGGAGCTCCCATTTCTAAGGTTCGTTGGACAATATTTGAAAATCGGTTCATACGATTTAATTCCGTGCCCAGGTTGTGCGGAGACAGTTGCGTGCGATTTTGTAAAGATGAAGAACCGACCTAGTAATTAATCGAGCAATTTTAGGGGATTATATATAAACCGGCGAGGGGATCAATGAGTCGCGAAGATCGAGAACCTAACTCATGTAAGATCGAGAATATGCATGCATGTGAGGATGTTGATTTGTAATACAGCCCAACTTTCATTAAATTATTATTTTTTTGTTTATTTTGTGCCATTCTCGTGCATATTTTATGCCCTCATTTTTATTTAACTTTAAAGATAAATTTATGTAATTCTTTCAATTTTTTATGTGAATACTTTTTTTAAAAAAAATTAGTTAGTTCTTTTTATATTAACATTTTCATTCGGCGGGATTTCTTCAATTTCTTTCGCTTATTTTACTTTTTTTAAATTCTAAATTCAATTTTATCCACTCATTTCATTCATTCATTGTAAATTAAAACACCTAAATCTATAATGTCAAATACAGAAAATGAACCGTTTTGACTCAGTCCTCGCACTGTTTTGAGCTGCTTGTGCTGCTCCTTTAATCATTATCAGCGTATAGAATCCGGCGAGGTGAAGCTTCCCGAAAAGCGCTAGTCATAGCAAAGCCTTTCCACCCGAGAGAACCTTCAAGCTGCAACGGACTCAGATGATGGTGCACTAACTAGGGTCATGGGGACTTATGGATACACCGCCCCTGAGTACCTATGAACAGGTACATTTAACTTCGAAGGTGTTCCGAGAAAATTTATACTGGCTAAGCCACTCATTTATTCGAATTTGGTGTTTCCATTTCAAAGTATTTCATTTCCTGATTCGCACTAATTACAGTTTAATGTACTTCATTTCGCTAAGCCACCTTCTACCTTAGTCTTAAATGAGTAAAAATTCAGTTGCTAAAGTGAAATAATCAAAATTGTTTCACGAGCACAAATACGTTTAGATAAAAGTCATGCTTAAGAAGTAATAGTTTTGTGAAGATTCATTGGGCTAATTATTATCAAAAGGTACGCACCCAAATTGCACAAAACGAACTAAACGGAAGTTTTAATTTAAAAAAATCAATCCTAAGATACGTTAGCCAAATTAAACTAAATGAAGTGAATGGCAAAAAACTTGGATTGTATACTTTGGTGGATGGAGTTTATGTGCGGAGTAGTGATACAATTTTCTTATAAAAACATTGTGTTCGTTGCGTGCAATTATTATGCGCATTTTGGTTTTGAAGATTAATCTAGGTACGCAAGGATGTCCGGATCCCAAGGTTAAAAAAACAAGTTTTGAAACATAGTTAGGGAATAATTTCAGCATAAAAATTATCTTCTTAATGTTCATATATGCCTTCTTCTCATGAAACTGTATGTGATATGGTGTGTTTTTCATTTTATGTTTGTGAGTTACGTGCATATCAAAATATGCAGCAAACATATTTTGTTAAGGGTCCTGTTCCAATAATTGGTATCAGAGCAAGGCAGAAGAAGGCAAACGTGAGAGATCGGTGTAATTATCTCATACTCAATGAAAGCTCAACAATCACAACTCCAACACCTAGGCAACACGTAGGAAGGCATGTCTAAAAGCTCAAGGTGTCCGAGATATAGAGTTGTGTCCAAGAGCTCTGATGATAGGAAGGATCAAGTGGGTAGGATATCCTGAGTAGGATATCTATAATTCAGGGAGTGTCCAAAATCACTCAATCTCCTCAGTATAAAGAGATGAAGAAACATGGAGGGTCCGAAGAACCACTCATTCTCACTGTGATAAGGAGATCGTCAAACATTGAGTGTCCAAAGAATCACTCATTCTCCTCCGTGAAAAGGAGACCATCAACATGGAGTGTCCGTAAACACACTATCTTTTCAATGAAAAGGACATCGAAAAAGAAGTGTGCGAGTGTCCGTAAATACTCTACCTTCTCGGTGAAAAGGAGATGGTAATAGAAGTTTGGAGTGTCCGATGAAATGCTCATTCTCTTCGATGAATAGAAAATGGATTCAACTTGGTGATTGAAGGCGTTCTTGCGAGTTCAACAAATCAAGTGAAGGAGTTTACGCCAATGTGATTAAGGGAGTGAATGTTGGATAATCAAATTGTTTTTTTTACAGTTTTACCATGAATAGTTTGTTGCTCAGTCAAAGCAACAAACTTTGTATGTGTGTAGGAGAGTGTGTTATTAGTTTTGGCTAAATGGTAGGAGTTATGGCTAGAACATAGGAGTTATTGTGAGTGTTCTATTTAAACAGTTGTAGTCTTTCTTAAAGGAATGGAGTTAGCCGAATAGGAGCAGGAAAAATGTAGTTTTTTACATGATTAGTTCTGCAACATTAGGGAATAATTTTAGCACAAAAATTATCTTCTTAATGTTTATATATATATTCTTTCTTATGAAACCGTATGTGATATGGTGTGTTTTACATTTTATGTTTGTGAGTTGCGTGCATATCAAAATATGCGGCAAACAAATCTTGTTAGGGTCCTATTCCAACATGCAGGCATAGTATTTTTTATGTTCTTTTTTTTAAACTGTGCATACTTAGAGTATTTTACTCGACATTGTTCAAAAACTGAGGCAAACCCCCATTCTTCATACATTCACTCTTCATATAGCATTTTGTAGTCTGAGAACGATTTTAATGGCTACGATGTTTTATTCGGACCTCAAATGTTGCACATGCTTAGAACCCTGCATCTATGGTTCAACTACTACAGCAATTGTCAGCTTAAGTTGTGCAAGTTGAATTGATTATTTTCACTTGTTTTATTGTCTGAACAATCATATGTATTAGGGCATCATTTTTTTTCTATTTTTTGTGTAATTCATTACAGATATGTTTTTGATAAGTGTTTTAGTTTTTTTTTACCTCATGTGTTAGATCATGAGATTTGATTTGGGATTTTGCAATTATTTTACCTCATGTGTTAGGAAAATTGTGGTGTTGTGGATGGAAGTAGGTATAAGGTAAGATTCAATTACTGTAAAACGGAATTCAGTGGTGGTGAGTACAGGATGAAGTTTCATTTAAGAAAAAAAACTTGCTTTTTTGGAAGGTTGGTTAATCTTAATGCCTACATTTTGTTTTCTTGTTATTATAGAGGCGGATGGAAAAACATAACATTACACAATTGCACCACACCGCACACCAACATCCTCTCTACCCACTGCTATTTGTAATGTAGCTCATTTTTCGCACTAATTAACTTCACATTTTCTAAAAAACTTTTCCATGATTTTAATACTCCAAATAACACGTCACAATTAGTGCAATATGTATATTATAAAATTTTAGTCGTAAGAATAGGTTTTAGGTCATATTTTGTTTTGTTGAAATTAAGAAGCAGTTGTTTATTAATGCTCAAAATATGCACGGCATATGTGTTTCCTGCTCGTAGACCGTGAATTCTGAATTGAAGATGGGCAATTTAGAAGATGCTTTTTACTATTTTTCTTGCAAAAAAAAGGTTTTTTTTTCAAATATAAAAATAGAAACCTACGAGAAAAAGGGGTGGCTCAGTCCTCACACTGTTTTGAGCTGCTTGTGCTGCTCCTTTAATCATTATCAGCGTATAGAATCCGGCGAGGTGAAGCTTCCCGAAAAGCGCTAGTTATAGCAAAGCCTTTCCACCCGAGAGAACCCTCAAACTGCAACAGACTCAGATGATGCTGCACTAACTAGGGTCATGGGGACTTATGGATACACCGCCCCTGAGTACCTATGAACAGGTACATTTAACTTCGAGAAAATTTATACTGGCTAAGCCACTTATTTATTCGAATTTGGTGTTTCCATTTCAAAGTATTTCATTTCCTGATTCGCACTAATTACAGTTTAATGTACTTCATTTCACTAAGCCACCTTCTACCTTAGTCTTAAATGAGTAAAAATTCAGTTGCTAAAGTGAAATAATCAAAATTGTTTCACGAGCACAAATACGTTTAGATAAAAGTCATGCTTAAGAAGTAATAGTTTTGTGAAGATTCATTGGGCTAATTATTATCAAAAGGTACGCACCCAAATTGCACAAAACGAACTAAACAGAAGTTTTAATTTAAAAAATCAATCCTAAGATATGTTAGCCTAATTAAACTAAATGAAGTGAACAGAAAAAAAAACTTGGATTGTATACTTTGGTGGATGGAGTTTATATGCGAAGTAGTGATACTATTTTCTTATAAAAAATAAATTTGTGTTCGTATCGTGCAATTGTTATGCGTATTTTGGTTTTGGAGATTAATCTAGGTGCGCAAGGATGTCTGGATCCCAAGGTTTTTTTTAACTAGGATGTTTGGTACCCTGTTTCTCTTCAGCCAACATAGTATTTAAGCCAGACCTGATTTATTTCTTTGCACTCAATCACGAGGAGTTGTAATGTTTCATCTTGATCATAGAATGCACACTTGCTATCCACAACAAATCCAAATTTTCTTAGCCTATCTTTAGTAGCCAGCCTTTTGTGATAGCCTATCTATAGAATAAACTTTTCTCTAGGCCTTGCATAGTTTCCATACAACAGCTTCCTCCATTCCACTTTTGGTTGCTCAGTTTTCATCCCCTCATAGATCATTCTAGTCATGAATATGTACTTATTACCCCTACTTCTCCAGCTCTCCATCTGTTGTTTTCTGTTTTCGCACGTCATTAGGTTCTTGAACATCCGAGAATAATTTGTTGGGCATTCCATACTCATCACATCCTTTCCCCTTACATAATAGGTGTGGATCCATTTGAGCCATAGCGTATCTGCCTTTTGACACTGGTTCCAGAGAACTTTAGTCATACAAGCCACATTCCATTCTAATAGAGAAATAACATTCAACCCTTTTGATTTCTTTGGTTCACAGATTTTAGCCCGAGAAAAAGGTGCTTTCCTAGTGATCTCATCCCCACCACTCCACAAATATGATCTACATAAGGCTTCTATATGCTTCAATATAGATTTTGGTAAGGGAAATACCTGCATCCAGTAATTTACTACTGAGAACAGCACACTCTGGATCAGTTGCATCCTCCTTGCAAAGCTCAAAAGTTTGGAGCTCCAATGCCTTATCCTGTCCAAAATCTTCTCAATAAGAGGTTGTCACACTTGAACGTATAGCTTTCTTTTCTACTTGTGAGTGGTACTCTCAGGTATTTGAATAGGGGGCTTCTTTTCTCAAAACCCGCTTCTTCCAAAATCAACTTTTGCTGCTCCTCTTCCACAGTCCCAAAGTATACTTTGCATTTACTTCTGCTCACGTTCATCCCCAAATAACTCGTCAAATAACCTGCAAATTCAGATTAATACTAATTAGTGCAATGGTAAGCAAGGTCTATCCCACGAGGAGCAAAAGCAATGATCAATAATTATTTTTCCTACTAATTTTTGAAAACCTTTTTGGTGATGCCACCACGCCTCAAATTCAGTGATTTTACTATTACTAAAATTGCAAATGACGACTCTAAAAATGAGAAATAGATATATAAATGAATGATATCGGCTAAGAATAATTCATGCTAGTTATTATCGATCATAGGCGCAATAATGAATCAATTCATACACATCTACTGGTTATAGGGAAGTAGGTACGCATAACCCCCCAATTCTTTCATACTTTATCGACAATCAACTAATTATGATTAATTAACCGTTCCCCTTACCAAAATATTCCCAGAAAGTATTTTCTAAACCAGAACACATTTTGATAGCATTAAGTATTAAAAGAACCCGATACAGCAATTACCAAAGTAAAAGCAAATAGTAACGCATACTCAATTATCCCCTATCTTGCTATTACAGTTTTAACTAGTTAGTTATTTTTCACAAGACTGTGCTACTTACTAATCCCATCCAACAATTACGTATTGGCAAAAATTAGATAGCAGTATTCTAAAAACATTTAAGTTGATCAGGCCTAAACATATTAGAAATAAAATTCAACCAAGAACAATCACGAACATGCAAGAATTAATTATAATGCATTTAGGCCTCACGATTTATAAACTAGCATTTGTTATTCTCTGCCGATATATGAATTAGCTACTCATAATAATTAAACCAAACAAATAGATAATATAAAAACTGAACATATTTTATCTAACCAATAATGACGAATGTATGCAAATCAAACCAGGAAAGCTGCGCACTGGAAAGCAAACTAAATGATTTTTCTCCACAGAATTCAAACCAAACAAGAACTTGCAAAAAGGCTGCGCACAGAATTCCTTCAACCAAAACAATAACTTGCAAATATCTTCTGCCTAATGAAACAAAACAAACAAGATAACTAGGGGTGGGCATCGGTTTTGTTTATTCGGTTTTTGGTTTATTCGGTTCGGGTTCTTCAGTTTTTTCCCTAAAAAATCAAAACCAAACCCGACCCAAATACCCAAATAACCCGAACCATCCGAACCGAATTCAAAATTCAGTTTTGGTTTGAAACCGAATTCAACTCGAATAAATCGAATTGATTCCAACCCTTATCTAATCGAATTCAATTCAACCAATTTTTTGGCCCTCAACAATTACGGGCCAAACCCAAAAAACCCATAAGCTTTGCTCAGCCACCGGTGTGCGAGTTGGACTTGTTTTCCATTCATTAGCACACAACGCTCACATTCTCCTTCTGATTAGTCACCATTTGAGATGGTTATTTTCCCAATTTGTTTACTACCAGTTTGCTGAATTTGTGAGAAATATAACAGACTAATTTTGAAGATTTTGAATGCTAGCCCTCGTATCCTTCTGAAATGTAATCTAGCTTTGAGCGATGGATTTCACAATATCTTCTAGCGATCTTTTAGAGTTTGGATTCTGCGTTTGCGGTCTCGAGTGTTGATGAAATTGATTCTTAGTATTTTGCAGATTCCCATACCTCATATTAGGATGGTCCTCCATCTAGAATAGTTATTTGAAGAAAAATCACATCTTTGAGTATATAGTTGTCCGAACCAACAAACTCATATAAAAGAATTAATTAGAAAAAGAATATTAACCCTAACATAACCGTGCGAACGAACAAAAATTAATAGGGGAAGAATGCTAGCCAAATCATACGAACTGAACAAAATTGACGGGAAAAAAGGTCCAACGAACCTTGGTGCTGCCTCTCCACCGCCAAGAAGACAACCAGAGTGCTCAGTTAATCTCGCCCATTGGATCCAAATCCCCCAAAATCCAGCCATTAAATTCCACACTTGTAATTTTATCTTATAAGAGACATCATCCACTGGAAAGAAGAAAAACCAAACCTAAGAAGTAGTTTTTCTTCAATCTACCATTTTTCATCTCATACTTTCTTTTCTCTGCACCCCAACCCCGTTATGATGAGGAAGAAAGTGAAGCTGGCTTTCATAACCAACGATTCCACGAGGAAAGCGACGTTTAAGAAGAGGAAGAAGGGGCTCCTGAAGAAGGTGAGCGAGTTGAGCACGCTCTGCGCCATCATGTATAGCCCGTATGAGAGCGAGTTGAGCACGCTCTGGGATTTTTTTTTAAATTTTACAAAAGTTTTAATCTCCTATTTAGTCATTTCAATTGGTAATTATATTGTGCAGTTGAAGAACTCAATTGTGCAACTACCGGCTAGTACAAAACAATATTTGACACTCTAGCAAGATAGAAACACCTTCATAAACACCTTAAAAGAGATAACTTTTATACATAATATACAATATCCAAAGCTAATAAATATGGTATCTCAAAACACCCCGCAGTTGAGATACCATGCCGAGCTGTGTGGTGCACGGTATTTATTAGATGGGCAACATTCCCTTATTTCCTTGGAACAAAATTCCACTATGTTTGTGTTTTAAGTTAAATATCGATATACGACTTATATATATTGTAGAATATAAAATGTATCGATCTTAATATGACCGTGTAGATGTATTCAGATCCTTTTTGATAAAAAAAATGTAATACTATAAATGTTTTCCTATAAGAAAAGGTGGTGGCTCAGTTCTCACACTGTTTTGAGCTGCTCATGTTACCTCAATTTTATCCATTCATCTTCTATTTGTAACGTAGCTCACGGTGGGGCTTCCATATGAGAAAGGCTTCCCCGGTGAAGAGAACGCGACAATGGCCACCTCAACGCGGCATAGGGCGCCGAGGACGAGGACGAAGAAGATCAGCCGAACGAGGCGGTGCTCTGGTTGATGTACTGTATTTAATTCATTTTATTCAAAATATTCATTTTTATGAAATTTTTAGTTAAGTGATTGTATTCTTCTTGTACTGTTTTTACATGTTTGTGCGCTGTAGAATGTTTTATTCGGTGGATGGCAATTTATTGATGTTCGTTTGTGAAATGTGTAGAAAGACTATCTCATATGTGTTGGGGAAGTTTGTTTTAGTTTTTTTTACCTCAGGTGTTAGATCATGAGATTTGAGTTGGGATTTTGCAATTATTTTTCATAAAAGGAACAAAAACCCTAAAAATCATTCTAACCCTAAAACATATTTTAGAGAAAGAATATGTGCGTGCTCAGACTGTGCATGTCATTTCATGTCAAATCTCCATCCGCGTTGTTCATCGAATCATCAGTGTATAAAACACTAAAATTAATAACACAAAATTCTTTTCAAATAGTTATATATTTCAATGTAAACATAAAATGGTGCTTTAAAAAGATTTATTTAAGGACAAATCAGCATAAACCTTGTAAAACACCACTGAGATTATACAGAAAAGCAAAAACCTAATTCTGAAACAAATGCAAGGTCTAACATAGTACCGACAAACTAATCATTCTACGAAAAAATAGAAAAGGAAGAAGAAGCATTGTAAAGAAGTTGGTGAGTATGTCGGTTCTTGAGCTTCTGGAGACAATGAGCGAGGCATGGAGTGTTGCTACCTCAATTCATCTCTATCACAAACACATATCATTCGGTTTAGGTAGAGACTGATGCGAGGATGAAGAAATAGGGGAGCAAAACAAACAAAACGGTCGAGCCAGGTGTCCAAGCATACCTTATGTTGTCCCAACATGTAAGCTTGGCTGATCGCCTGCCTCTCCACGGACAGGTTCTGGTGGCACTGATCCCTTTGCTAAGGGATCATCTTCGATAGCTTCCTACTCTCCGTCATTTTTTCAACTCTTTTCTTTTGCGATTTTAATACTATGTAATATTTTATTTTTGTTAAAAGGACAGTTTTAAGAGTTTCTTATTTGAAAAAAATGACTACGGAAATTATTTTGGTTTTTTTTTTAAAATACCTTGGGATCCAAGCATCCTTGCATACCTAGATTAATCTTCAAAACCAAAATGTGCATGAAAATTGCACGAAACCAACACATAATATTTTTATAATAAAAATTATATATCACTGCTTAGCATATAAATTATTCCTAATAAGATACGATGCATAAAACGTACCGTACAAAAAATTTTAACAAAAAAAATAAAGTACAAAAAATTTTAACAAAAAAAATACAGTAAAATTTTTTTTAAAAAAAATTAAAATACTACGATTCGTTCACCTAATAGTACGAAACGAACAAATAATACTTTTGTGGCAAAAAAAAAATCTTTAGAGTACACAGTAGAGCGCTTCCGAGTTGGCGATGCCGATGAATTTATGGTACAGGAAAGATAGGTTCATGAATCACAAGAAATTGTGTGATGACTTGGCTGAGAAAAGAGCAATTACTCATTCACCCAAACATACATCATCATAGGCACCACCCTTTAGCACAGGTTATATTGTTCAAGCACTGGTTTTTTCGTAAAAAAACTAGTGCCTAACTAACTGATGAAACGGTTTCACCGGTTGCAAAAAACTTGTGCTAAATCCTTACTTATAGCACCAGTATTTTTGTTAGAAAAACCGGTGCTAATATGTACCGAGATAGCACCAATTTTTTTTGTTAGCACCTAATTTTAGCACCGATTTTTTTCGTTAGCACCGATTTTTCAAGGTTTTTTTGTTAGCACTAGAAAACCCGGTACGCATGTTTTTCAACTGGTGCTAATTTTAGCACCGGTGTTTTTGCTAGCACCGGTTTTTCAACCGGTGTTTTAACCGGTGCTAAAATATTTACGACGTCTAAAAAAATCCCTTCCTTAGAGGAAGGGAAAAAGACACAAAATTAACTATTTAGTAGGACATTAATTTAATAATAAAATTAACTTCACAAAATTGATAATATAGAAATAAAACCAAAAACATTTATGATACAAAATTAATAATCTATGGGACTAAAAATTGAATCAGAGACCTTGGAGAGGAATCAATCTCACCACCTCTAACACGGCACCCTCACCCCGGCACAACAGCAAACCAACAATCAGCGATTAAGACTCTACATACATGAGAAAATCACAAAAAGACTCTACATACAAAATGACTTACAGAATTTAGAATATTAACCTGCTATCTTTAGTTTAGCCAGTATCACTATCAACCACAGTTGACTTCACCATTTTAGGCTTTGCCAGCTCGATCAAGTACTCACATCTTCATCAGACTACACGCCTAAACAACATAGAAGAAGCTCCAGTTAGATGCAATTTGCAAGTAATGAAACTAAAAAATAGACATAGGTAAAATCCTAACTCTCCATTTTCCCTCTTATTCTAGATAACAAGACATAATCACCTAAGAGCACCACCAAAAGATAGCGCACCTGAGAAAGAGTTCACCACAACCGAAACTCTTGCCAGCAACCAGAAAACTAAGTCCACAATGTAAAAAATACAACACTCACATTCGTTACGCAATTGGACCATACTTGGAAAACTGAAAAGTCGCATGCCTTTGAAGTTGTTAAGTATATAACTCAAAGTCCCACCGTCAGAATTCAAGATATTGTATCAGTAAACAAGATATGTATTCTGGTGTTATTATAGGATCCACATTTATTATACATGGGATGTTAGATATTTGGAACTTGTTGTTTTGGAAGGTCGATTAATCTTAATGCCTACTTTATGTTTTCTTGTTATTGTAGGGGCGGATGGCAAAACATAACATTACACAATTGCACCACACCGCACACCAACATCCTCTCTACCCACTACTATTTGTACTGTAGCTCATTTTTTGCACTAATTAACATCACTTCTTTTTAAAAAACTGTTCAACAATTTTAATACTCCAAATAACACATCACAATTAGTGCAATATGTATATTTTAAAATCTTGGTCATAAGAATAGGTTTTAGGTCATAGTTTGCCTTGTTGAAATAAAGAAGAAGTTGTTAATTTATGCTCAAAATATGCACGGTATATATGTTTCCTGCTCGTAGACTGTGAATTCTGAATTAAAGATGGGCAATTTAGAAGATGCAATTTACTATTTTTCTTGCAAAAAGAAGTTGTTTTTTTTTCAAATATAAAAATATAAACCTACGAGAAAAGGGGGTGGCTCAGTCCTTGCACTGTTTTGAGTTGCTCGTGTTGCTCATTTAAACATTATCTGCTTCAAGAATCTGTCATTGTGAAGCTTCCAGGAAAGTGCTCGTTGTAGTGAAGACTTTCCACCCGAGAGAACCTTCAAATTGCAACGGACTCAAATGATGCTGTACTAACTAAGGTCATGGGGACTTATGGATACGCCGCCCCAGAGTACCTATCAACAGGTACATTTAACTTAGAAAGTGTTCCGAGCAAATTTATACCTGCTTAGCCACTCATGTATGCGAAATTGGTGTTTCCCTTTCACAGTATTTCATTTCCTGATTCGCCCTAATTACAGTTTAATATACTTCATTTCGCTAAGCCACCTTCTACCTTGGTCTTAAATGAGTAAAATTTAGTTGCTAAAGTGGAATAATCAAAATTGTTTCACGAGCACAAATACGTTTAGATAAAAGTTGTGCTTAAGAAGGAATGGTTTTGCGAAGATTCATTGGGCTAATCATTATCAAAAGGTACGCACCCAAACCGCACAAAACACACTGAACAGAAATTTCTTTAAAAAAAAATAAATCCTAAGATATGATAGCCAAATCATACTAAATGAAGTGGAGAAAAAAACTTGGATTGTATACTTTGGTGGATGGAGTTTATGTGCGCAGTAGTGATACAATTTTCTTATAAAAAAAATTTGTGTTCGTTTCGTGCAATTATTATGCGCATTTTGGTTTTGAAGATTAATCTAGGTACGCAAGGATGTCCGGATCCCAAGGTTTAAAAAAACAAGTTTTGAAACATAGTTATAAATCTATGAAAAATCAAACCTTAGTGTACTGCATCTCCAGGCTCTACTGCTATTGAATGGTTAGTTGTCTAAATTTGTTTTGAACATATTGAACAATTTTTCAAAGTATCTAAATCTCTTATACACAGTGGAATGCAATTGATGACTGTTGTATGTGATATAATTGCTATTAAATGGTCTTTGGAGATTACTCCATCTTGGTTTACTTAAAGAATTTAATAGAAAATGTGGGTTTGGACTAGTATTGTTAACCAAGTTGCGGAAGTAAACACCGTCTTTTGGTAGTTTTGATCCACCTTACTTCTTTTGTGTGCTATTTGGATTTTCTTTTGCAGAATGGATTTGAAAACTAACCAAGTTTCACATGTTCATTAGTGCTATTTGGATTTTCTTTTGCAGAATGGATTCGAAAACGAACCATGTAGCAGTGGAAAAACTTGGCTTTCTTGGCCGGAATGCATTCTACGTACATCTCTGGGAAGCTCACATGTGTGGATGAATTTAGATACCTCGATTTATAATTAGGGCTGCATTGAAAGTTTATGTTTCAGTTTATTTAAAATACATATTTACTTACCTATATACCTTGATTTATACCGTGTTGTGCGGTAACATTGTTTTCAGTGCTGTTCTCCTGTACAGTTGAAGAAGAAAGCGTTATTTTCACTGTTCATTTGTTCGGTTTGGAAAACGTATACTAGGGTTAGTTTTTTTTAAAAAAATATATTTACTCAGTTCGTGTTGTGCTTTTTGACTGCGTATCTTAATAATATTAGAGTATGCATGTAAGGATGTTGATTAGTGATACAACCCAAGTTTCCTTAATTTTGTTTTTGTTTATTTCGTAAAATTCTCATGCATATTTTCTGCACTCATTCTATTTTAACTTTAAGCATTAATTTATGTACTGCTTTTATTTTTTTAATCATAAGATCTTCAACTAATTAAGGTTAACATCAACATTCATAATCATCTATCAGTAATCATAATTGATAACCAACTTCTAAAAGCATTAAAAAGCTCCTCATTTTCATCTTCTTCCCAACGAAACCCTACAACAACTATACAACATCATCATGCAAACTACAGATGAACTAAACCCTCACTCTACTGAAACTACACTCTCCAGCTCCTCATCATGCCATGAAATGGAAATCTCCTCGAACTCACACACACACCGCCCCTCAACCACCTTCAGCTTCACCATCCAAAGCCCATCCACCATTTCCCACATCTCCACGTGCAGCAATGAGGATGCCCCATCCTGTCGCCTTTCCCTCGATCTCCGCCACCTTGTTCTCCGTCGTGAATCGCAGCTCCTTCCTCGTTACAGTCAAAATTTTATAATAAAAATATTGTTGTATAATGACGTGTTTTTTGGAGTATTAAAATAGTAAAAACATTTTTTTAAAAGAAGAAGTGCAGTTAGTGCGAAAAATGAGCGGTATGGTGCAATTGTGTAATGTTATGTTTTTCCATGCACCCACCTCTACATCAACAAGAAAACATAAAGTAGCCATTAAAATTAACCGATTTTGAAAAATAGTACTCCTGTGTACCATTTCAAACTGCAATTTAACCGTTCATTTAGTTCAACATTCTTAACTATGACCACAAAATTAAATTAGTGTATAAGAATAAATTTTATGGAGTGATACATTATTCAAATCGTAATAACACATATTTTTCAAAATATCAAATTTTCACATAATTTAATTATCCCTAATAAAAAATATTAATGATCAAACATTTTTTAATTCAACAATTGAAATTCAAAGTGTACAACGTTAAATTATCCTTTAAACACTAAAACATATCACCGCTTAGCATATAAATTATTCCCAATGCACAAAACGTACCGTACAATAAATTTTAACAAAAGAATAAAATTAAAAACCTACGATTCGTTCACCTAATAGTACGAAATGAGCGAAAAATACTTTATGGCAAAAAAAATCTTCCGAATATATAAAATGCACGAGAATTGCATGAAATGAACAAAAGATTTTTATGGAAAACTTGGGCTAATTAACGTCCTTACATGCATATTCTAATCTTATTAAGATTCGACAAATAGGAATTTACGGGAAAAAATACTTTATGGCAAAAAAAATCTTCCGAGTATATAAAATGCTTGAGAATTGCATGAAATGAACAAAAGATTTTTATGGAAAACTTGGGCTAATTAACGTCCTTGCATGCATATTCTAATTTTATTAAGATTTGACAAATAGAAATTTACGGGAAAAAAGTAGCCAAATCGTACGAACCAAACAAAAAATGACGGGGGAAAATAGTTCAAACAAACCTTGGTGCTGCCTTTCCAGTTCGTCACGTGCTCTAGTTCATGGGTCTTCTTGAAGAGATCAACACGACGCTTGGAGAAGGTTGGTGTACGTTGTTTGTTCAAACAACGACGCTTGGTGTACGTTGTTTGTTCTGGATTCTTGTTCTCAAAACTTTTTTGCTATATTGATCTTTTGCCATCCCATATTGGGTCTCTTTACCATCGCGGCCGCCTGGAGAAGGTTGAAAACTTGAAGAAGAAGGCTGGTTGGTTTTAAAATTATCTTTCAACCAATCAAGTTATATTGAAAAATATTTTTTTACGTATTATAATGAACGGTCACTTTCCGTGCATCTTTGGAGCATAATTCATGTTTATATAATTACTTAAACAAAATAAAAAATGATCTGGAATTTATTCCTTTTAACTAAAACAAAATAACTAAAACTGCACTGCAAGTGAATTTCCTTGAGGTGAAAATTTTTTTAAAATGTAGTTTTTTTACGTGATTAGTTCTGCAATATTAGGGAATAATTTCAGCATAAAATTATCTTCTTAATGTTCATATATGTCTTCTTCTCATGAAACTGTATGTGATATGGTGTGTTTTTCATTTTATGTTTGTGAGTTACGTGCATATCAAAATATGCAGCAAACATATTTTGTTAAGGGTCCTGTTCCAATAATTGGTATCAGAGCAAGGCAGAAGAAGGCAAACATGAGAGATCGGTGTAATTATCTCATACTCAATGAAAGATCAACAATCACAACTCCAACACCTAGGCAACACGTAGGAAGGCATGTCTAAAAGCTCAAGGTGTCCGAGATATAGAGTTGTGTCCAAGAGCTCTGATGATAGGAAGGATCAAGTGGGTAGGATATCCTGAGTAGGATATCTATAATTCAGGGAGTGTCCAAAATCACTCAATCTCCTCAGTACAAAGAGATGAAGAAACATGGAGGGTCCGAAGAACCACTCATTCTCACTGTGATAAGGAGATCGTCAAACATTAAGTGTCCAAAGAATCACTCATTCTTCTCCGTGAAAAGGAGACCATCAACATGGAGTGTCCGTAAACACACTATCTTTTCAATGAAAAGGACATCGAAAAAGAAGTGTGCGAGTGTCCGTAAATACTCTACCTTCTCGGTGAAAAGGAGATGGTAATAGAAGTTTGGAGTGTCCGATGAAATGCTCATTCTCTTCGATGAATAGAAAATGGATTCAACTTGGTGATTGAAGGCGTTCTTGCGAGTTCAACAAATCAAGTGAAGGAGTTTACGCCAATGTGATTAAGGGAGTGAATGTTGGATAATCAAATTATTTTTTTTACAGTTTTACCATGAATAGTTTGTTGCTCAGTCAAAGCAGCAAACTTTGTATGTGTGTAGGAGAGTGTGTTATTAGTTTTGGCTAAATGGTAGGAGTTATGGCTAGAATATAGGAGTTATTGTGAGTGTTCTATTTAAACTGTTGTAGTCTTTCTTAAAGGAATGGAGTTAGCCGAATAGGAGCAGGAAAAATGTAGTTTTTTACATGATTAGTTCTGCAACATTAGGGAATAATTTTAGCACAAAAATTATCTTCTTAATGTTTATATATATCTTCTTTCTTATGAAATCGTATGTGATATGGTGTGTTTTACATTTTATGTTTGTGAGTTGCGTTCATATCAAAATATGCGGCAAACAAATTTTGTTAGTGTCCTATTCCAACATGCAGGCATAGTATTTTTTATGTTCTTTTTTTTTTTAACTGTGCATACTTAGAGTATTTTACTCGACATTGTTCAAAAACTGAGGCAAACCCCCATTCTTCATACCTTCACTCTTCATATAGCATTTTGTAGTCTGAGAACGATTTTAATGGCTACGATGTTTTATTCGGACCTTAAATGTTGCACATGCTTAGAACCCTGCATCTATGGTTCAACTACTACAACAATTGTCAGCTTAAGTTGTGTAAGTTGAATTGATTATTTTCACTTGTTTTATTGTCTGAACAATCATATGTATTAGGGCATCATTTTTTTTCTATTTTTTGTGTAATTCATTACAGATATGTTTTTGATAAGTGCTTTAGTTTTTTTTTTACCTCATGTGTTAGATCATGAGATTTGATTTGGGATTTTGCAATTATTTTACCTCATGTGTTAGGAAAATTGTGTTGTTGTGGATGGAAGTAGGTATAAGGTAAGATTCAATTACTGTAAAACGGAATTCAGTGGTGGTGTGTATAGGATGAAGTGTCATTTAAGAAAAAAAAACTTGCTTTTTTGGAAGGTTGGTTAATCTTAATGCCTACATTTTGTTTTCTTGTTATTATAGGGGCGGATGGAAAAACATAACATTACACAATTGCACCACACCGCACACCAACATCCTCTCTACTCACTGCTATTTGTACTGTAGCTCATTTTTTGCACTAATTAACTTCACATTTTTTTAAAACTTTTCCTTGATTTTAATACTCCAAATAACACATCACAATTAGTGCAATATGTATATTATGAAATTTTAGTCGTAAGAATAGGTTTTAGGTCATATTTTATTTTGTTGAAATTAAGAAGCAGTTGTTTATTAATGCTCAAAATATGCACGGCATATATGTTTCCTGCTCGTAGACCGTGAATTCTGAATTGAAGATGGGCAATTTAGAAGATGTTTTTTTACTATTTTTCTTGCAAAAAAAAGGGTTTTTTTCAAATATAAAAATAGAAACCTACGAGAAAAGGGCGTGGCTCAGTCCTCGCACTGTTTTGAGCTGCTTGTGCTGCTCCTTTAATCATTATCAGCGTATAGAATCCGGCGAGGTGAAGCTTCCCGAAAAGCGCTAGTTATAGCAAAGCCTTTCCACCCGAGAGAACCTTCAAGCTGCAACGGACTCAGATGATGGTGCACTAACTAGGGTCATGGGAACTTATGGATACACCGCCCCTGAGTACCTATGAACAGGTACATTTAACTTCGATGGTGTTCCGAGAAAATTTATACTGGCTAAGCCACTCATTTATTCGAATTTGGTGTTTCCATTTCAAAGTATTTCATTTCCTGATTCGCACTAATTACAGTTTAATGTACTTCATTTCGCTAAGCCACCTTCTACCTTAGTCTTAAATGAGTAAAAATTCAGTTGGTAAAGTGAAATAATCAAAATTGTTTCACGAGCACAAATACGTTTACATAAAAGTCATGCTTAAGAAGTAATAGTTTTGTGAAGATTCATTGGGCTAATTATTATCAAAAGGTACGCACCCAAATCGCACAAAACGAACTAAACAGAAGTTTTAATTTAAAAAAATCAATCCTAAGATACGTTAGCCAAATTAAACTAAATGAAGTGAACAGAAAAAAGCTTGGATTGTATACTTTGGTGGATGGAGTTTATGTGCGAAGTAGTGATACAATTTTCTTATAAAAAAATTTTGTGTTCGTTTCGTGCAATTATTATGCGCATTTTGGTTTTGAAGATTAATCTAGGTACGCAAGGATGTCCGGATCCCAAGGTTAAAAAAAACAAGTTTTGAAACATAGTTATAAATCTATGAAAAATCAAACCTTAGTGTACTACATCTCCAGGCTCTGCTGCTGTTGAATGGTTAGTTGTCTAAATTTGTTTTGAACATATTGAACAATTCTTTAAAGTATCTAAATCTCTTATACACAGTGGAATGCAATTGATGACTGTTGTATGTGATATAATTGCTATTAAATGGTCTTTGGAGATTACTCCATCTTGGTTTACTTAAAGAATTTAACAGAAAATGTGGGTTTGGACTAGTATTGTTAACCAAGTTGCTGAAGTAAACACCGTCTTTTGGTAGTTTTGATCCACCTTACTTTTTTTGTGTGCTATTTGGATTTTCTTTTGCAGAATGGATTTGAAAACTAACCAAGTTTCACATGTTCATTAGTGCTATTTGGATTTTCTTTTGCAGAATGGATTCGAAAACTAACCATGTAGCAGTGGAAAAACTTTGCTTCCTTGGCCGGAATGCATTCTACGTACATCTCTGGGAAGCTCACATGTGAGGATGAATTTAGATACCTCGATTTATAATTAGGGCTGCATTGAAAGTTTATGTTTCAGTTTATTTAAAATACATATTTACTTACCTATATACCTCGATTTGTACCGTGCTGTGCGGTGACATTGTTTTCAGTGCTGTTCTCATGTACAGTTGAAGAAGAAAGCGTTGTTTTCACTGTTCATTTGTTCGGTTTGGAAAACGTATACTAGGGTTAGTTTTTTTAAAATAATATTTACTCAGTTCGTGTTGTGCTTTTTGACTGCGTATCTTAATAATATTAGAGTATGCATGTAAGGATGTTGATTAGTGATACAACCCAAGTTTACTTAATTTTTTTTTGTTTATTTCGTGCAATTCTCATGCATATTTTATGCACTCATTCTATTTTAACTTTAAGCATTAATTTATGTACTGCTTTTATTTTTTTAATCATAAGATCTTCAACTAATTAAGGTTAACAACAACATTCATAATCATCTATCCGTAGTCATAATTGATAACCCACTTCTAAAAGCATTAAAAAGCTCATCATCTTCATCTTCTTCCTAACGAAACCCTACAACAACTATACAACATCATCATGCAAACTACGGATGAACTAAACCCTCACTCTACTAAAACTACACTCTCCAGCTCCTCATCATGCCATGAAATGGAAATCTCCTCGAACTCACACACACACACCGCCCCTCAACCACCTTCAGCTTCACCATCCAAAGCCCATCCACCATTTCCCTCATCTCCACGTGCAGCAATGAGGATTCCTTCCCCAGCCCCATCCTGCCGCCTTTCCCTCGATCTCCGCCACCTTGTTCTCCGTCGTGAATCGCAGGTCCTTCCTCGTTACAGTCAAAATTAATAAAATATTTCTGTATAATGACATGTTTTTTGGAGTATTAAAATTGTAAAAACATTTTTTTAAAAGAAGTGCAGTTAGTGCGAAAAATGAGCGGTATGGTGCAATTGTGTAATGTTATGTTTTTCCATGCACACATCAACAAGAAAACATAAAGTAGCCATTAAAATTAACCAATTTTGAAAAATAGTACTCCTGTGTACTATTTCAAACTGCAATTTAACCGTTCATTTAGTTCAACATTCTTAACTTTGACCACAAAATTAAATTAGTGTATAAGAATAAATTTTATTGAGTGATACATTATTCAAATCGTAATAACACACATTTTTAAAGTATCAAATTTTCACATAGTTTAATTATCCTTAATAAAAAATATTAATGATCAAACATTTTTTAATTCAACAACTAAAATTCAAAGTGTACAACGTTAAATTATCATTTAAACACTAAAACATATCACCGCTTAGCATATAAATTATTCCCAATGCACAAAACGTACAGTACAATAAATTTTAGCAAAAGAATAAAATTAAAAACCTACGATTCGTTCACCTAATACTACGAAATGAGCGAAAAATACTTTATGGAAAAAAAAATCTTCCGAGTATATAAAATGCATGAGAATTGCATGAAATGAACAAAAGACTTTTATGGAAAACTTGGGCTAATTAACGTCCTTACATGCATATTCTAATTTTATTAAGATGCGACAAACAGAAATTTACAGGAAAAAATACTTTACGGCAAAAAAATCTCCCGAGTATATAAAATGCATGAGAATTGCATGAAATGAAAAAAAGATTTTTATGGAAAACTTGGGCTAATTAACGTCCTTACATGCATATTCTAATTTATTAAGATTCGAAAAATATAAATTTACGGAAAAAGTAGCCAAATCGTACGAACCAAACAAAAATGATGGGGAAAAATAGTTCAAACAAACCTTGGTGCTGCCTCTCCGCCGGTTCGTCACGTGCTCTAGTTCATGGGTCTTCTTGAAGAGATCAACGCGACGCTTGGAGAAGGTAACCTGATGGTATACTTTGTTTGTTCTGGATTCTTGTTCTCAAAACTTTTTTGCTATATTGATCTTTTGCCAGCCCATATTGGGTCTCTTCACCATAGCCGCCGCCTGGAGAAGGTTGAAAACTTGAAGAAGAAGGCTGGTTGGTTTTAAAATTATCTATCAACCAATCAAGCTATATTTAAAAATATTTTTTTACGTATTATAATGAACGGTCACTTTCCGTGCATCTTTGGAGCATAATTCATGTATATATAATTACTTAAACAAAATAAAACATGATCTGGAATTTGTTCCTTTTAACTAAAATAAAATAACTAAAATACTGCGCTGCAAGTGAATTTCCTTAAGGTGAAAATTTAAAAAAATGTAGTTTTTTTACGTGATTAGTTATGCAATATTAGGGAATGATTTCAGCACAAAAGTTATCTTCTTAATGTTCATATATGTCTTCTTCTCATGAAACTTTATGTGATATGATGTGTTTTTCATTTTATGTTTGTGAGTTATGTGCATATCAAAATATGCAGCAAACATATTTTGTTAAGGGTTCTGTTCCAATAATTGGTATCAGAGCAAGGCAGAAGAAGGCAAACGTGAGAGATCGGTGTAATTATCCCATACTCAATGAAAGCTCAACAATCACAACTCCAACACCTAAGCAACACGTAGGAAGGCATGTCCAAAAGCTCAAGGTGTCCGAGATATAGAGTTGTGTCCAAGAACTCTGATGATAGGAAGGATCAAGTGGAGTTCATGATTTTAGTGTGCAATAAAATAGGAAATTGGACGCAAGTGTGCTGGGTTTTTATTTTGGAGGCTGAGGGTGGAGGACGCATTATCGAAATGCGTCCTCTAGGTGGACCAATTTTTTTTCCAGAAATTAATTAGAGGACTCGTTTTGGAAACGGGTCCTCAGCCTTTTTTTTCGAAAATAATTGAGAGGACTCGTTTTGGAAACGAGTCCTCTGAGGTGGGGTATTTTTTTTCTGAAAGTAATTAGAGGACTCGTTTTGGAAACGAGTCCTCAGCCCCTTTTTTTGAAAATATTTGAGAGGACTCGTTTTGGAAACGAGTCCCCTCATTTTTTTTTCCGAAAATAGTTTGGATTTATTTTATTTTTTCTGAAATCAATTAGAGGACTCGTTTTGGAAATGAGTCCTCTCATTTTTTTTCCGAAAATAGTTAGGATTTATTTTCTTTTTTCTGAAATCAATTAGAGGACTCGTTTTGGAAAGTAATTTATTTCTCGGGAAATGAATCAGCGAAATGTTGGAAATTAGCAGAAATTTGCATAAATTTATTTCTCCGGAGCTCCTCAAACAAGTCCTGGAATGGGTATTGTTTCCAACATTTTTTTTGAAAATGTTGGAAATGAGATTTGTAATTAACTACGGTGCTAATTTAATTTGTGAATGAAATAATGTTTATTATATTTTGTTAAATTTGGTAAATTAAGCGTGTGGAGAATTTTATTTATTGGGGAGAAAGCTTATTATAAAATCCTGCCCCCACATTGTGGAGGCATCATGACATCGGGTCAACGCGGTCAACGTCGGTTCGAAGCGGTCAAGGTTGGGTCAACGGCGGGTGAACTCAGTCAAAGGCAGGTCTACGCGGTCCACACCGGGTCAACGGCGTACACTTCAGTCCGAATCCGATCTCTACAACCAAAATCCCATTACAAATTCAGTAGTAATTAACAAAAACTCAAATAAAAATTGAGCGAAAAACAGGGAACCATACCGGATCTTGTAAAAAATTTGAACTGCGGATGAAAATGGCAGAACGCCGGTAGCGCAATGCCGGAGAAGAGTGGAGAGGAATTCTCGGGATGGCAAGACACTGGCGGAATGGAGGCTAACAGAAGGAGAAAATTGAGAAATGGTGGAGGAGGAAGATGAACAATGTTGGAAGTGGAAGAATTCGGCCAGATTTAAGCTATTTGGACCACCATTTTTTACTTTGACCAGATTTTTTTTAAAAAAAATTCCAAGGAGAACGCATTACGGAAATGCGTCCTCGCCACGTGGCATCACCACCATTCACCACGTGGCATCACCTTATTTTTTCTTGAAATTATAAAAAAAATTTAAATATCCACGGAGGACGCATTACGGAAATGCGTCCTCGTAACGTGGCATCACCCCCTTTGTCGTTTGCCATTTTTGTCCGAGAATTAACAAAAAAAAAATTTAAATGAGAGGACGCATTTTCGTAATGCGTCCTCCATATGAAATTTCCGTTTGTGGCAACTGTAGCCACAAACATAGCAATTTCTCGATCAAGTGGGTAGGATATCCTGAGTAGGATATCTATAATTCAGGGAGTGTCCAAAATCACTCAATCTCCTCAGTATAAAGAGATGAAGAAACATGGAGGGTTCGAAGAACCACTCATTCTCACCGTGATAAGGAGATCGTCAAACATTGAGTGTCCAAAGAATCACTCATTCTTCTTCGTGAAAAGGAGACCGTCAACATGGAGTGTCCGTAAACACACTATCTCTTCACTGAAAAGGAGACCGAAAAAGAAGTATGCGAGTGTCCGTAAACACTCTACCTTCTCGGTGAAAAGGAGACGGTAATAGAAGTTTGGAGTGTCCGATGAAATGCTCATTCTCTTCGATGAATAGAAAATGGATTCAACTTGGTGATTGAAGGCGTTCTTGCGAGTTCAACAAATCAAGTGAAGGAGTTTACGCCAATGTGATTAAGGGAGTGAATGTTGGATAATCAAATTATTTTTTTTACAGTTTTACCATGAATAGTTTGTTGCTCAGTCAAAGCAGCAAACTTTGTATGTGTGTAGGAGAGTGTGTTATTAGTTTTGGCTAAATGGTAGGAGTTATGGCTAGAATATAGGAGTTATTGTGAGTGTTCTATTTAAATAGTTGTAGTCTTTCTTAAAGGAATGGAGTTAGCCGAATAGGAGCAGGAAAAATGTAGTTTTTTACGTGATTAGTTCTGCAACATTAGGGAATAATTTTAGCATAAAAATTATCTTCTTAATGTTTATATATATCTTCTTTCTTATGAAATCGTATGTGATATGGTGTATTTTACATTTTATGTTTGTGAGTTACGTGCATATCAAAATATGCAGCAAACAAATTTTGTTAGGGTCCTATTCCAACATGCAGGCATAGTATTTTTTTATGTTCTTTTTTAACTGTGCATACTTAGAGTATTTTACTCGACATTGTTCAAAAACTGAGGCAAACCCCCATTCTTCATACATTCACTCTTCATATAGCATTTTGTAGTCTGTGAACGATTTTAATGGCTACGATGTTTTATTCGGACCTCAAATGTTGCACATGCTTAGAACCCTGCATCTATGGTTCAACTACTACAGCAATTGTCAGCTTAAGTTGTGTAAGTTGAATTGATTATTTTCACTTGTTTTATTGTCTGAACAATCATATGTATTAGGGCATCATTTGTTTTCTATTTTTTGTGTAATTCATTACAGATATGTTTTTGATAAGTGCTTTAGTTTTTTTTTTACCTCATGTGTTAGATCATGAGATTTGATTTGGGATTTTGCAATTATTTTACCTCATGTGTTAGGAAAATTGTGTTGTTGTGGATGGAAGTAGGTATAATGTAAGATTCAATTACTGTAAAATGGAAATCAGTGGCGGTGTGTATAGGATGAAGTTTCATTTAAGAAAAAAAACTTTCTTTTTTGGAAGGTTGGTTAATCTTAATGCCTACATTTTGTTTTCTTGTTATTATAGGGGCGGATAGAAAAACATAACATTACACAATTGCACCAAACTGCACACCAACATCCTCTCTACCCACTGCTATTTATACTGTAGCTCATTTTTTGCACTAATTAACTTCACATTTTTTAAAAAACTTTTCCATGATTTTAATACTCCAAATAACACGTCAAAATTAGTGCAATATGTATATAATAAAATTTTAGTCGTAAGAATAGGTTTTAGGTCATATTTTGTTTTGTTGAAATTAAGAAGCAGTTGTTTATTAATGCTCAAAATATGCACGGCATATATGTTTCCTGCTCGTAGACCGTGAATTCTGAATTGAAGATGGGCAATTTAGAAGATGCTTTTTACTATTTTTCTTGCAAAAAAAGGTTTTTTTTTTCAAATATAAAAATAGAAACCTACGAGAAAAGGGGGGTGGCTCAGTCCTCGCACTGTTTTGAGCTGCTTGTGCTGCTTCTTTAATCATTATCAGCGTATAGAATCCGGCGAGGTGAAGCTTCCTGAAAAGCGCTAGTTATAGCAAAGCCTTTCCACCCGAGAGAACCTTCAAACTGCAACGGACTCAGATGATGCTGCACTAACTAGGGTCATGGGGACTTATGGATACACCGCCCCTGAGTACCTATGAACAGGTACATTTAACTTCGAAGGTGTTCCGAGAAAATTTATACTGGCTAAGCCACTCATTTATTCGAATTTGGTGTTTCGATTTCAAAGTATTTCATTTCCTGATTCGCACTAATTACAGTTTAATGTACTTCATTTTGCTAAGCCACCTTCTACCTTAGTCTTAAATGAGTAAAAATTCAGTTGTTAAAGTGAAATAATCAAAATTGTTTCACGAGCACAAATACATTTAGATAAAAGTCATGCTTAAGAAGTAATAGTTTTGTGAAGATTCATTGGGCTAATTATTATCAAAAGATACGCACCCAAATCGCACAAAACGAACTAAACAGAAGTTTTAATTAAAAAAAATCAATCCTAAGAGACGCTAGCCAAATTAAACTAAAAGAAGTGAACAGAAAAAAACTTGGATTGTATACTTTGGTGGATGGAGTTTATATGCGAAGTAGTGATACTATTTTCTTGTAAAAAAAAATTTGTGTTCGTTTCGTGCAATTGTTATGCGTATTTTGGTTTTGGAGATTAATCTAGGTGTGCAAGGATGTCTGGATCCCAAGGTTTTTTTTAAAAAAAATGATGTTTTGAAACATAATTATAAATCGATGAAAAATCAAACCCTAGTGTACTGCATCTCCAGCCTCTGCTGCTAATGAACGGTGAGCTGTCTAAATTTGTTTTGAACATATTGAACAATTTTTCAAATCATCTAAATCTCTTATATATGGTGGAATGCAATTGATGACTTTTGTATGTGATATAATTGCTATTAACTGGTCTTTGGATATTACTCCATCTTGGTTAGCCGAGTTGCTGAAGTAAACACCGTCTTTTGGGGCACACACATATTTCGCAGAATGGATTCGAAAACTAACCATATTTCACGAGTGGAAAAACTTGGCTTTCTTGGCCGGAATGCATTCTACATACCTCTCTGGGAAGCTCACATGTGTGGATGAATTTAGATACCTTGAAAGCTTATGTCTCAAATTATTTACAATACATATTTATTTAGATATATACCCGATTTATAACGGGCTGTGCGGTGACATTGTTTTTAGTGCTATTCTCGTGTAAATATGAAGAAGAAACCGCAGTTGAAGAAGAACCCCCTGTTTTCACTGTTCGTTCGTTCAGTTTCACTGTTTGTTCGTGTTGGAACAGAACAAATCAATGGCTAGCAATTAAGATTTAATTTTTGTTGGCAAATGCCCTAACATTTTCTGATGCTTATCATTCGATTTAAAGCAAACTGATAACATAAAACACTCCCACATCTCCTGAATATTAGCTCACCACTAACTCACATCTGCATATTTCTAGGAACAAACTAAACTACACATGACTAAGTCTCTGCAATAATATTGCATAATGTACGTAATGCAAAGTTTATTCCAATAGTTCGTACGGTTTGGCAAACTTATGCCCCGAATATGCATGTAAGATGTTAATTAGTGATACAACCCAAGTTCATTTTCCTTAAAAATATTTGTTCATTTTGTGCAATCATCGTGCACAAACATGAGAAAGTCATCGATGAATTCCAATAGCTAAAACCAACATAAAGAATGTCATCTACCAAAGAAAACACATAGACTGATCCACATCGTAAACTTCAGACATGACTAGACCAGGAAGGTGACCGGAGCTCGATGAGGATGACCAGCAGGACAAGGCGGTGCTCTGGTTGAGGCACTGCATTTAACTCATTTTATTCAAAACCTACATTTGGTATATAATTTTTACCTTAGTGATTGTGTTCTTCTTGTACTTAGCTATTGGAATTCATCATTGTAATTTTTATTTCTGAATCACATCATTCATGGTGGACATGTAAACATACAAACTTTGGAACACAATTTATGCAGCAATTGATGTGCCGTTGAAAACATTTTATACGGCAAACGTAACATTGACACGAAGGATCATATAAGTGAAACACACTAAACTTATATAGGAGATAGCTGCCTTATTTTGTCAAATACTATACTATCACTAGATCCCACGATGATTTGGTAAAGTTTAATGATAACTTGTATTGTTAATGATAAATTGCAAACTGCATACATGATCTTTGTGACTACGGGTGTACGATGTGGATTAGACATATCATCCTTAGTTCTTGTTGTGGGGTTACTTACGCTGTATTTATTCTCTAATAGCAGTCAATGACAGGCAGACACTAACTCAAAATCCTAAAAGAAATCTCTTTAGAGTACCATTTTATGTTTACAAAAGAATTATGTGTTATTAATTTTAGTGTTTTATACACTGATGAACAACATGGATGAAGATTTCCTGGTATTAATCTTGATCTTGTTGATGTGGAGTGAACCTTCTTGAGATGATCTGGGACTCAACACCGGTTTCATCTTAAACCGAATAGCACTGAAATGGGGCACACACGTAGTTTCTCTCTCTAAAATATGTTTTAGGGTTAGAAGGATAAGTTTTAGGTTTTTTACTTCCATTTGTATATGAAAAATAATTGCGAAATTCCAAATCAAATCTCATAATCTAACACATGAGGTAAAAAAACTAAAAAAAACTTCCCTAGCACATATGAAATAATCCTTCTACACATTTCACAGAATTAAGGACATTGGGAATGATTAATATTCATATATAGGTAACCCCAATATTTAACTCTATCTCCATCAATATATATATATATATATATATATATATATATATATATATATATATATATATATATTGTACTCCTGGGGTACCATGAACGTGTATGATATTTACTTTGAATATGTAATGTAACACTATTATTTGTGAATTATAGTATTTATATAATAATCATAATTAAATTTAATAATGTACAATCTCAATCCAAAGAAGGCACATCTATAACATTTAAAATGCACAAAAATATCATTGGGAATATGATGCTCATGGTAATCCATGGATACCATATAATTTACCTACCTCCATCCATGGCCATTATCTTAACACGGTCACATTTTCATTTTAATATTTTAATTACAATTTACACCTGCTGACTAAACGTGACTGGAATCATATTACATTATAGTGTATTAATTTGCGCTCCAAAAATACATTCCAAGAAAGGAACAAAAAAGTTTGGAAGTAAAACGGATAAAAACAAGAAGAGTATAGAACAAAAACGAAATTGAACAAAAAAAGCAGGTATAGCATTTCGAGGTCCGTCGTTTATTAGTTGTGGTCATACTGGTGGTGATACAACAACAACCGAGTACTGTAAAAGTCTGTAGCCATCGTCCTCATTAATCCACAGATTCCCCCGCTATGGTCGCCACCACCGTACACTCCTCCGCCACGTTCCCTGAGACCATAGCCGCCGCCAATACAAATTCTTTTCATGGAGATGCCAAGATGGCTACCACCATAAATGAAGACATTCCACTTCTTGATCAAACATTTAAAGTTTTTGTTCGGGATCCTCTAAGTGACATGGCGGGACCTATGACTAGGTCAAAGGCGAAGCTTAGAGATGTTATTTTAAATGCTTTGATTGATCGCCTCTATGATGAAAACTCGAAGAAGGAGTCACCATCGACATCTTGGATTTATTATTCAAGACTATCGAAGAAGTGAAGACATCATGAAGAACACTATACTCTTTTTTCCCACTGGGTTTTTATTGAGGTAGTGATCACTGTAAAATATTGTAAAATTATTTCATTTTGGGCTGTTGGACTGATAGCTCGGCCATGTTGGTTTTGAAGAGCCAAATTTCAAAAATACAGTCCATTAGGGTTTAGTATATTCAGTTTTATTCTGATTAGAATTAGATTTTGTAAGATTAGATAAGTTAATATTCTTCAAGGTTACTTCTTGAAGAATTCAACCAGATTACCATAGATTATAATTTATTTTATATTTTTTAGTTAGATTTGATTTTACCTTCTTAAAGCTTCCATACGTCGATTCAATTTCAAGTTGTGATTTGATTTTGGGGTGAGATTGTAACCCTATAAATAGGGAGGCCTTTTGGATGGATTAGACACACTTTTATTAATCAAATATACAAACCTTTGAGTTCATACTCTTGTTGCTTGCGAGCTTCTTCCATTGTTGCTTAACCCCCGAGGGCTAGTTAAGTATCAATAAACCTTGTGCTCTAATCCCGTGGGCTTGTTGGAGAGTAAGTCAAAATTAGGTATACCTCGAGAGCTAGAATTCTGAATTTTGTGTGGCACACTAGGGTTTGCGAGTTCCCTTGTTTATCAAAGATATTAATTCTGCGATCCCAAATTTTTTACTTCCAGTCCACTAAATGCTTGAGAAATATTGAATACATTTGAGATATGCAAATTTTGAAGATTTTGAATGCTAGCCTATGTATCCCTCTCAAACGTAATCTAGCTTTGAGCGATGGATTTCACAATATCTTCCAACAACCTCTTAGAGTTCGGATTCTGCATTTGCGGTATCGAGTGTTGGTGGAATTGATTCTAAGAGCATCCACAATGGTAGTGGACTTAAGAAACACTTCTTAAGTGTCATATCATAAATTTTGATAAAAGTTAGCTAAGAACCAACTACCAACAATGGAATGGTATTTGAGAATCACTTTTTAGCACCACATCACCATCTCTAATAAAAAAATGTAAACTTTTATTTATAATTTATAAAATACCAATATCATACAAATTAAAAATCATACAGCATTGGCTATATAAATATAAAACAAACATGTTTATTCTTTAATCCATAATAATATTTTTAATATAAAATATAAAATTATCAATATGAATCAATATCACAATATTTTCTATAAAAACTACATTTGATCCTTATTTTCAAAATGTTTGGAAATATATTCAACGATGCCCACTCTAAGTTGATGATGATGTCCCAATCCCGAATCTTCGTGCGTCGATGGATTGAAGTTTGAATTTCTTGAATTAACCCTTCCGCGAGGTTCATAGTTGGACTTTGATCTTTTACATTCCAATATAGTAGATTACGTGATATAAAATAATATTGAATACATAAATGAAAATAGAAAATATTCAAATTTTAAAAAATAAATAATCGTATTCATGAAAAAAATATACAATCCAAATTAAACATTGATTAATCAAATTTAAAATATAAAACAAACCATGCCAAGAGTCCATAATTTTTTGTTTGGTCTTTCAAAAATAAAGGGGTACCAACTCCTTAATTAAGAAGCAACTCCTTATTAAAGAACAATTTTTAAAACTCCACAATGGTTCTCCTTAAATAAAGAGCGCTCCTTATTAAGAAAAGTGAGGTTAAGGAGTGACCATTATGGATGCTCACAATTGCAGTGAACTTAAGGAGCATTTATTAAGTGTCACATCATGAATTTTTGATAAAAACTAGGTAAGAACCATATACCAATTGGTAGTGGACTTAAGGAGCAATTCTAAAGCACTTCTTTTTAATTTTTAATTATAATTAATTTAAAATATAAAATAAGTCATGCTAAATGACATTTATTGATTGCTTGACATTTGCACAAAAAAGAGGTACCAACTCCTTAACTAATGGACAACTCTTTATTAATGAGTAATCATTAAAACTTCACAATGGTACTTCTTAAATAAGGCGTACTCCTTATTAAGGAAAGCGGGTTTAAGGAGCTACCAATGTGGATGCTCTTAGCATTTTGAGAATTCCAATACCTCAAATTAGGATGGTCCCTTCATCCAAGATTGTTATTTGAAGAAGGATCACATATTTGACTTTATAGTCTTCCGAACCAACAAACTCACATAAAAGAATTAACTATAAAAAAAAATATATGCATATATAAAAAAATGAAGGAATACGTAAATTAATCTTTAAAGTTAAAATAGAATGTGTGCCCATAAAATATGCATATATAATATAAAAAGATGAAAGGAATGCATAAATTAATCTTTTAGAATGAGTGCACATAAAATATGAATATATATAATATTTTATATATATATATATATATATATATATATAATATGCATGGCAATTGCACGAAATGAACAAAACGAACCGCTCGGATATTTTTATTAAAAAATTAACCCTAACATAACCGTGCAAATGAACAGAAATTAACAGATCAAAAAGCTAGGCAAATCGTACGAACCGAACAAATGACGGGGAAAAAAATGTCCAACGAACCTTGGTGTTGCCTCTTCACCGCCGTTTTGAAACCTATTCGTCACATACAAGAACACCGTTCTTGCTGGCAAGAAGACAACCACAGTGCTCCTCAGAATCATCTACAGCCTATATGAGATGTAGCCGGAGCTGTGGCCGAGTCCTGATGATGTGCAGAAGGTCATCCAGCAGTTCAAACGTTTGCCGAAAATGGAGCAGAGCAAGAAAATGGTTAATCGAGTATTGTTACACCTTTACAAGCCCTAGCTATCTTCTTCTTCTTCTTTTTTTTAAAAAAAGGAACTTTAGGTCATATGTTAGAAATGAAGGGGATTTGAGGTTTAGTACCTGATCTACAATCTTACTGATTACTGTTTTAAATGGGAAAAAATGATCATTTGCTTGAGTCTCTCATCATAGGTTTTGGATTTTGTTTTACAAAAGTTTTAATCTCCTACTTAGTCATTTCAATGGCTCAAGATCTTCTGTTACACTTTTGTGTATCACTGTGTGTTACACCAATAGGATTCTGCCATGTGTCTCTCCTAAATTAGCTAAAATTAGGTTAATGATTTTTATCTAATTTTAGCTAATTTAGGAGGGACACGTGGCAGAATCTAACTGGTGTAACACACAGTGATACACAAAAGTGTAACAGAAGATCCTGAGCCCATTTCAATTGGTAACTATATTGTGCAGTTGAAAAACTCGATCGTGCAACTAATGGGCTAGTACAAAACAATATTTTGACACTCTAACCTAACTAGCTAGCAAGATAGAAACACCTTCATCAACACCATAAAAGAGAGAACTTTTATACATAATATACAATATCGAAAGCTGATAAATACGTTATCTCAAAACACCCTGCTATATCGTGCCCGAGCTGTGCAGTGCACGGTATGGGCACACTCTTCCCAACATTCCAATATTTCCTTGGAACAAAATTCTACTGTCTTGCGTTTTAAATTAAATGTCGATATACGACTTATATAAATATATATATATTTATTGCAGACTATAAAATGTATGAGTCTTCATATGACAGTAGATGTATTTAGATCCTTTTTTTTTATAAATAATGTAATATTAAAATCAATATCATAGGGAGGTCGTATTTCAAATTTTTAGTTGAAAACCTTTCTAGGATTCGAATGGTGTTCGTTTGCTAGCTTTTCTCCCCGTTAAAACACCGACTCAAAATCAACCTCCAACATTCTAAAGAAATGAGGAAGTACATTCCGGTCAGATACGCTTACCTCCAGCGCCGGAATCTACTCCCGGAACCTGCATTTCACCAGAATCTGCACCTCCTCCTGGTAGTTCCCCCACTGCCGTTAACATCGTAGAACATCAGCTGAGATGGCTCCACCGACTTCCGGAAGTTGGATTGGTTGATGACGAGGAGCGCCGACTGGAGATCGCCGGAGTTACGCTTTCTGGGACTCACCACCCAGATTGGCATGGTGTTCTTGTTGCTGGACGAATTCACCGATGAGACCGCCATTGGCTTCTTACCCTTAGCATTCGCCATTGTTTTGAAGGTTAAATCAAGAAGAAGAACCCTTAGCATCCGCCATTGGCTTCTTACCCTTTCACGGGTGGAAAAACTTGGCTTTCTTGGCCGGAATGCATTCTACATATATCTTTGGGAAGCTCACATGGGTGGATGAATTTAGATACCTCGATTTATAATTAGGGCAGCATTGAAAGTTTATGTTTAAATTATTTAAAATACTTATTTATTCAGATATATGCCTCGTTTTATATCGGGCTTTGCGGTGACATTGTTTTCAATGCTATTCTCGTGTAAAGGTGAAGAAGAAACCGCAGTTGAAGAAGAAACTGCTGTTTTCATTGCCGTTCATTCGGTTTGGCAAATGTATATTAGGGTTATTTTTTTAAAAAAATATTCGCTCAGTTCGTGTTGTGCCACTTGACTGCGTATCTTAATAAGATTAGAGTATGCATGTAATGACGTTGATAAGTCATACAACCCAAGTTTCCTTAAAATTATTTTTTGTTTATTTTGTGCAATTCTCATGCATATTTAATATATATGCATATTTTATATACTCTTTCTATTTTAACTTTAAGCATTAATTTATGTACTTCTTTCATTTTTATTAAGAGTGCGTCTCTTGAAAGACGGTCTTTTCATAAGTCATGGAAAGACCAAGGTTTAAAGTGTAAATTAGAAAAAATTGAGATAAAATTTTCGGGTTGCATGAGCCGGGTTATAAGTTTTATAACTACTACATGTTGTATACTAAATTTGTAATGTTGCATCTAAGACCTTTTACCTTTTATTATTCGAATTAAACCCCGTCTTTCCATAAGCCTATGGAAAGACCGTCTTTCCCAAGATTTTGCCTTTTATTAATCATAAGATCTTCAACTGATTAAGTTTAACACCAACATTCATGATCATCATTCAACAATCATAATAGCCCCTCTTCTAATAACATTAAACAGCTCAACATCTTCATCTTCTTCCTAACTAAACCCTACAACAACTATACAACATCATCATGCAAACTACGGATGAACTAAACCCTCACTCTACTGAAACTACACTCTCCAGCTCCTCATCATGCCATGAAATGGAAATCTCCTCGAACTCACACACCGCCCCTCAACCACCTTCAGCTCCACCATCCAAAGCCCTTCCACCATTTCCCACATCTCCACGTGCAACAATGAGGATTCCTTCCCCAGCCCCATCCCGTCGCCTTTCCCTCGATATCCGCCACCTTGTTCTCCGTCGTGAATCGCAGCTCCTTCCTCGTTTTAGTCAGAATTTAAAAATAAAAATATTGATCTAATAGTGTGTGTTATTCAGAGTATTAAAATCGTGGAAACGTTTTTAAAAAAGAAGAAGAAGTGCAGTTAGTGCAAAAAAAATGAGAGGTACGGTGCAATTGTGTAATGTTATGTTTTGCCATGCACCCGCCTCTACATCAACAAGAAAACATAAAGTAGCCATTAAAATAACCGACCTTCCAAAATAATACTCCTGTGTACCATTTCAAACTGTAATTTAACTGTTCATTTAGTTCAACATTCTTAACTTTGACCACAAAATTAAATTAGTGTATAAGAATATATTCTACTGAGTGATACATTATTAGAATCTTAATAACATATATTTTCAAAATAACAAATTTTCAAATAGTTTAATTATTCCTAATAAAAAATATTAATGATCAAACATTTTTTAAGTCACTCACTGAAAGTCAAAGTCTACAACTTTATATTATCCTTTAAACCCTAAAACATATTTTAAAGAGAGAAAATAGGGAGCGTGAGGTATTTTTGGTGTGATATACCATGCCTAGGTTGTGCGTGTCATTTCAGTGCTATTCGATGGAGAAGAAACCGCTGTTGAGTCTCAAGAAGGTTCATCACCGCTGTTTATTTCTGATAAAGAGGCAAATGGTGTGGATAAGTATATGATAAACAGGACTTTGTTGACAGCCTAATTAGAGACCTTCTTCCGGGGTGTTTTGAGAACGATGGCGAGGAAGACAAAGGTGATGAAAGACAAGAAGCCTGAAGATGAGAAGCTCAAAGAAGAAAAGTTGATACAGCCTTAATATGCATGTAAGATGTTAATTAGTGATATAGCCCAAGTTCATTTTCCATAAAAATCTTTTGTTCATTTCGTGCAATTATTGTGCACAAACATGAGATAGCTAGTCATCGATGAATTATGATAGCTAAATCCAACATAAAGATATTAATTTATATTATTTTAAAATAATATTATTTTTTATTATTTTAAAAGTGCACAAGTAAAGATATTAGAGGTCAAAAATAATTTTGGTCAACTTGCAAAAATCAGCATGTGTAAATACAACTGGGACGAAGGAGTAGTACTGAAATTATTTTCATTTTTTAAAGAAAAACTTGGGATCGAGACATTCTTACATACCCAGATTAATCTTCAAAATTAAAATGCGCATGAAAATTGCACGAAAGGAACACAGAGTGTTTTATAAGAAAACTGTATCACTACTTAGTACATCAATTAATCCATTTAAGATATTAATTAATTTTACATTTGAAATCAACTTTATAAATACTTCACTATTAATATATATTTATGTGTGCAAATAGTTTTAAAATATATAATGAGCTTCTCTAAGCGCCGCTCTGGCCTCTTGAAGAAGTTTGGCGAGCTCAACGCCCTGTGCGGGGTTGAGGTGGGTATGGTCGGGAAAGCCTTTCTAGTGTGAAAGTCCCCGACGGCGCCGCTGCTACCTTTGGTGCCAACGACGCGGTGGTTGATCTCCAGGCTCAGCTGAAAATTATCGAGGTCGAGGACCAGCTCGAAGTGGAGAAGACGGGCGGCGAGGCGCTCGATCAGCTTCTCCGGGGAGTGGTAGACCTGGACTCCCTTGGGCTGCCGGAGCTTGAACGGCTGACGGAGGCCATGTATGAGTTAGCTAAAGAGGTATGCTACGGAGGAAGCGCAGAAGATGATTATGTTTAACGGTGGCGCTGATCCACCATTTTTCCTTCCTTTTACCGGCGGCGTAGGACCATCTATATTTGGGGCTAAAGTAACTCCTCGTGATGCAATTTGAATGCCTCCTCTTCATTATTACCTCTCTTTTTTTTAATTTTGGAAAAATAGCATCATTTTTGTTTTTTTAAAATTTTGAAAAAATGGAGGATGCATTTAACCCTAAACTTCTTCAAACACCATCTGTTGCAGCAGTCAATTATACTTTGGAAAAGAAAAAAGAAGTTTAAAAATTGGAATAAATAGTAAATAAATTTACACACAACAACGAAATATATCATCATCACTATTAATTTTAAACACATCATATAATACATCTACAAATGATAAAAATCAATAATTTTTTAAAACCTTTCTTTGCCATACAAATAACCAAAAAGGTAAATTTCTCATCCATAAATTTAAAAATATATAGCCACAAAAATATTTAGCAAATATTATTTAGTTTAAGAAATTGATAGATTGATGGATGCCATGTAAAATAAATATATTATATTATGTGTTAAATTTTTTGGATATTTAAACAAATTTAAATAGAAATATTGAAGATAAAGTGAAATAAAGTAAATTATGATTTTAAACATAAACTCGCATACTAATATATTATTCTATGTATTATTTTAAAAAAATATCATATGATTATAAACTTAATATATATATAGTAAAAATGAATTTGACCTCTTAATTGGCAAACTCTTGGGAAAGACGGTCTTTCCATAGGCTTATGGAAAGACGGGGTTTAATTAAAATAATAAAAGGTAAAAGGTCTTAGTTGTAATATTAAACTTTTAGTATGCAACATGTAGTGGTTATAAAATTTATGACCCGGTTCATGCAACCAAAAAAATTTATTTTCATTTCTTCTAATTTACACTTTAAACCTTGGTCTTTCCATAACTTATGGAAAGACCGTCTTTCAAGAGACGGACTCCTCTTAATTACTCGAATTCTATCTAATATTATTTTATCATCCAATATTGTAAAACTAATAATTGTTGCATCATGTACAAGTTTGATTTAACTAGTTAACATTGATGACCAAAATTTTCGGAGTGTAACCATCAAACCAATTGTATTTACACCATATCAAATTCCATTAAAAATTTTACACATGTAAATTATATTAGATAAAATTAGCTGAATGCGTTATCTTCATTTTTTTTTGTTTTCGAGTCCGTCTCTTGAAAGACGGTCTTTCCATAAGTCATGGAAAGACCAAGGTTTAAAGTGTAAATTAGAAGAAATGAAGATAAAATTTTTGGGTTGCATGAACCGGGTTATAAATTTTATAACCACTACATGTTACATACTAAATTTTTAATGCTGCAATTAAGAATAGAGGTGGATAGAGGTGCACCGGAAAGTATGATTGCCGGTCGATGGAGGTGTACAGGAAAATCTTATCTCCAGTATCGTTGCCATTCACACAGAATTATACTGTGTAGCGTCGTCCCTAAACTTCTCCCAGGTACAAGTATAACTTTATATAATCCCCTACAATCCCACAATTAATTACTAGGAGTAGGTCGGTTCTTCATCTTTACAGAATTGCACGCATTTGTCACCGCACAGCCCATGCACGGAATATAATATTAAAGCTTCTAAAATGACATGTCACGAAAATGGCACGGGACGGGACGGAGAATGATTTTTACCCGATTGACTTAACGAAATAACATCGACTCTTGTGTTTCGAAAAAAGTGGTTGAAAAAAATACAGTGATCAAAGATTCAAAGTGTAATGATCAAAATAGTTTGACGAGCACATAAACCATTTAGTTGAAAGTCGTGCTTAATAAGGAATGATTTTGCGAGGATCCATTGGGCTGGACGATGTTCGTTACCGAAGGAATGTTGGATGATGCGGAGGAAGAAGGGGACTGATTGATGCAGCCATTTTGGTGGAGCTTCAGCTTCATCGCTAGCAAGATTGAGATCAAACCCGAGATTCGCACCAACAGACGATTCACCACAAGGCAAGCCGGAATCATATTGCTTTAAAAACAATATGACATTACATTACATAGTGATTACTCAACAAAATGAAAATTTCATATGAAAAAAAGAAAAGAAAAAGTAACAGGCAGTGCATAACAATTACTCAGCATTCATCTGAAAACAAAAACAGACAGAGACATCCATGGTTCATTATTATTTCATCTAATTACCAGGAAAATGACTAGAACCATTCCGATGGTGAAGGTTGCTGATTGGATAGCATGTTTGGTGGTGGTGAGATCCCTTCCTTTCAAAGTCCTCCCAGCTCCTGAAACCCTAGAGAAACAAGGTAGGACTGTCTGATGATGATTTCATGCGGCGGAATAAATTTTTCCTCAAAAATAAACAGCAACCTTCTTGAGATGATCTGGAACTCAACACCAGTTTCTTCTTATCTTTACAGGAGAATGGCACTGAAATGGCACCGCTCAGCTATAACTGGTCGGTACTCGAATTATGCACGGTTATAAACGAGAACATTAAAAAATATTATGCTTACATGCATGCTCTTCACCTTAAGAAGATTCACTAGCAGTGCAGTATTTTAATTACTTTATTTCGGTTAAAAGGAATAAATTCCGGATCATGCTTCATTTTGTTGAAGTAAACTATACAGTTATGCTCAAACTATGCACGGATTGTGACCGTGCATTATAAAATATATGTAAAACAATATCAATATAAATATAATCTAATTGGTTGATAAATAATGTTAACGATGTTAATGAAATAAAATTAAGAAATATAATTATTTTTCCAACTTGTGTGTAATTAGATTAATGTTCTCGTTTAGCATCGTGCATATTTCTAGTACTAGGTAGTTATTTTTCAAAAAACAAAACCTAAGTAGTACTAAGTAGTTATTGTTCAAGTCTTCAACCTTCTCTCTGCTGCGGCTATGGCAAACAGACCCAGCATGGGGCGGCAAAGATCGAGCTCAGCGCTTTATAACCCCCCCTCAAACCGAAGCCATCTTCTCACCGTCCTCTCAAAACTCTCTCACCGGAACGCCCACCGTCTTTATAAACGCCCACCGTCTTAATAAACGCCCACCGTCTTTATAAACGCCACCCCCTCAAACCATCTTCTCAAAACTCTCACCGGAACGTTTCTTCAACTTCTGGCCAGAATCCGAAATGAGCAGCACAGACAGATCACTTTCTCCAAGAAGGCCGGCGAGCTCAGCGCCCTGTGCGGCGTTGAGGTGGGCATGGTCGCGTTGAGGAGATTAGTGCTATTTGACCACGTATCTAAATAATTAAGATAAGAATGCGGATGTATGGATTTTAATTAGTGATATAGCCCAACTTAATTTTCCTTAAAAAAATCTTATGTTCATTTCGTGCAATTCTTGTGCATATTTTATACACTTATTTTATTTTAACTTTAAAGAATAATTTATGTACCTTTCATTTTTTTAATATGAGTTTTTATTTTTTGGGTTACTTCTTTTTATGTTAACACGTTTTTTTCTACAATGTTCCTTCAAATGGTCACTAGGAGGGATGTTATTTACACTTTCCAAAGAAAGCCTCCTAGCCCATCTCAAATTCAACTCCAACTCGGGGTCATAGTGTAGGGTTTCTTGTGAAGAGGATCGCGTGCGAACCATACACCAAGAACTCGAACAATACGTCTCCAAGCCAAGTGAAAATGGAAAATCAACTAAGAAATCAAAATAAAAACCAAACTAACAAATATTTACAAATAGCATATAATCACACATAATATGCCCAAACACATAAAAATAAACGCCTCTTCCCTGGTAGCGGCACCAAAATTTGGGAGGTCGTCGCCATACCTCTCAAAGTTAATACTTTTAAGCCCTAATACTTCCTATCTACAATTAAGTAGATAATGGAAAGTTGGGGTTGTCCACGAGAAGATGGATCTTTTTAAGTGTTTAAACATACATAGGAGAAGACATACTAAACATGTACAAACATACACACACACACACATATAAAAGCATGTAAACATAGGGGGTTTTTGGTTGGTTTGTTCCTAAGTTATCAAATTGAAATAAAACAACTAGCAAAGCAAGAGAACGATGCTAATCATGCAATACAACTAAAGATAAGATGAAAATAACAATTGACGGAACCTTGGGCGCAATTGACTTCCACTTCCAAACCTTTTATCCATCACTGAACATGCAACCTATTTACTACTTTCACTACTTGTAGTGAAGGCTAAACTTCTATCCTTCTTAGTTAGTAGTTTGCAAGAGTGAATTTGACATCTCTTGTCAAACCTCACCAATGACTCCCGTAGTCGAAACACGACTCAAGGTATCCCATTGATGTCATTTAGCACGAAGAATCAACAAGCTCGGCAACACTTATAAACACTACACCGTGTCTAAGCATTTAACCGATTTATGCATTCACACAAGATTAGTCAAGAACGATCGACATTCATAGACTTCTCTCATTTGCTACAAGCAACAAACATGACAAAAGAGTTCAACATTATCATATTCACCTCGCAATTATCAATCCATCAACACAATCAAAAGCTCTAAATCATACTCTTGGATTCCTATCAAGAAAGGGGGAAATCAACCCATTTCCCCAAACCCTAACAAGCATATCATACAAGTACTTCATATACTCAAGCTTTCAATAACATTAATGACATTAACAAACATATTCAATGCTCCATAAATGCATAATAGTGAGAGTATTAAATAGGCTACAAATTGTTCTTAAGACATGGGCTTGGAAGCCTTAGTCAATTTCTCCCAAGAAATAGATTACCTACAAGAGTTCATGCTAATCAATGCTAAACAACTAATCATAAAACAAGATAATTAAAAGATGAAAATGGAAGAAAAATGGTTCTAAACAGTACCAAAAAATGCAGATGATGAAGGAGAAGAATGAGAGGAAAGAGAGTGCTATTTATAGTACAAAGAGGATAAGGTGTAATTCTGGCCACCCGTTGGTCGCGACTCGCGACGGGCTCATCGTGACTCGCGACGGTCTCGCAATGAGGCCATTGTGACTCGTGATGGGTGCTAGAATTTTGCTTTGTTTCCTTTCTTCTTCTTGTGGTATACAAATCACCTTCATAGTAATTCCTCTCATTTTTCAAGTCTTCAATGTCTCAAAAAATGGTCTTCAATGGCCTCCGGTCTTCATGTCTTCGAAGCAAGTCTTCAAAAGTCTTCGAAAATGTGATCTTCAATGGCCTTCGGTCTTCATTGCCTTCGTGTTCTTCCCTTGTCACGCAAAATCCATTTAGAAGAGGTAAAAGAGTGTAAAGTTGCTCTTACCCTTCCTAAGAGAATTTCAAGGTAAAACACAAGCTCTCAATAATAAAAGAGCACAAAAGTGACCCAAAATAGTACTAAATTATGCACATAAAATGGACACATCAGGTACAAACGTAATGAAATGAATGCCCAACAACATGTAATTTACTAATGACGCCTTCTGCAAAGCTTTCCACCCGTTCCACATGGGGGAGGACGTATGGTGCGGGATGTACGCCTTGGAATAACCATCTGAGTTGAAACATGTACGTCACCATGCAGAGCTCTCTCTGTAAAATCCTCCTCCATATCGTCTCATGCGTTCTCATTCAAATCATACTGGACATGGGGAACACTACCTGTATATAATTGAGCAGTAGGCGACATGTACACATGACTGGCAGTGGGAGTAAGATATACAGTGAAATCAGTTGTAGTAGTTTATAGTGTGAGGGTCCACCATGTGATGGTCCGGTGTTCATTGGACTCGCATGTGAGGGTCTGGCTTCAGATGAACCAATGTGTTCTGTAGAGCCCCGAGCACGCGGTTGCTGACCACCCTATCGACCAGGTGGAGCTAGACGGTGGCTTTTGATTTCATTATATCTCACCCCAGGGGAAGGTTCCTTGGTGTGCACATATGGCTGATAAAACTACAGCCTGAAGGGATCATTTGCATATTGTAGAGTACGTGTGGCAACACCATGTACCCCCCTGATAATGTCCTCGAAATGTGGGGGTTATTTGTCCAATTAATATCCAACATAAGGCGCATTTTGGACATTGTTTGCAACTACATAAATGAGATAAATATGTTAGATATTAAAAATTGAGGGAATGTAATGTATTATTTGTTAATACTATTAGAAGTTTAGGAAATTCCATTTACTCCATAGTAGCTCCGTCTCCATGAAAACCCTCCGTAACTGTTTTAGGCCGTCCTGGTTGATCAGTTAGGGTTACTGTCCTGCGAAAATATCACTCAATGTATTCTCGATTGGGTGTATATGGATCCGCTGGCCCATGTGCATTAACTTGTTGCTCTGTTCGATGTTCCCGTGCATCAAGATATCTTCTCAGTTTAACACGCCAATCCATGCCTGACCTCCCCCGATGGTCTCTAGTATGGAGCAGTTTGTGTTCATCCTTAGTGACCAACTGCGTGGGTATTGACTGGATAAGGCCAAACTGACTGAGAACACGATGAACATGATGGTACTCCACGAAGTGCCATCAAATAAGGTCAACACATAGTAGCTAGTTGTTGCTACCAGCTATACAATATTGTGGGAGTTGTTGCATGACATCCTCAGTGTATGGCTGCTAAATAAACTGACATAACATACAAGTGTTGTGGTTAGGAAAGAAACACCCTTTTTTCCATTAGTTCAAAAAAAGGAAATCTGAAATTACAGTATACCTGACTGTCATGGAGAGATGTCAGTTGATTGCGATATGCTTTCACTACATGTATGGGTGATTGTGATTAATCGTACCGGTCTTTCCACCTAGTAATTTTAAAGGTTTAAAAATTGTGTCCTTACTAATTGAATATGAACCTGCACCCAAGAGCACTCATGGTGATGGTCACTGGAAGTCGTCTGGTAGGATGGATGGTTGGTATTTGATCCCATACCCATAGATGACAATAAATAAATAAAAATATAATATAATGTAAGAGGTCATTATGTATAGTATGTACAACGAACAAGTTTAATCAATAATGTTACCTGTAGTAAGACCAGTGGCCCAGATATGGATTTGAATTGTGGGTTGCAGGGTCACATAGGCATCTGTACAAGTGTGCCAAAATGGCACTCCCCCAACTGTACTAATGTGCTGCATCTAAGTCCATCAGTACCAACAAATAGAGTAGAGGGATCAGGTCCCCGGATGTGTCTGACATGAGCATTCTTCTAACCAGTAGTAGAATGAAAACCCTAGCCCGCTGTTGACAATCTACCTCAGTAGCATCAAGAGGCAATAGATAGTGCAATAAGTTTCCCAACCAGCTGGCCCTTATGCGACCCCCTCTGATAGCACTCATGTCTGGTGTAGCCCCCAGGTAGTCATTGCATACCATCAATCGGTAGACCCCATATGATGCCCACATCCTGCAAAGTGACGGTAGCCTCCCCTATCGACAGGTGAAATGTTTGCGTCTCTGGTCTCAAATGCTCGACTAATGCAGCGATGAGGGAATGGTCGATGTGAATTGGTGCAGAATCCAACAATCTCTGGAATCCAGCTTCACGAACATAGCACATCACTGAAACATGGATTGGCCCTAATTAGCTTATCCATAAATGTTGGCAACATTTCAAAGGATTCCTCCCCCTAAGTTCTGAATACCAAATCAATAGCCTTCTGGCGAGCATACCACGCTTTCTTGTAGGAAAGGGTCACCTTTAACTCTGTCTTTACATGCGCTTGGACATCCTTCACCGTGTAAGAATGGTTCGTATCAATCTGGTGGCAAATGGAACTGGCGATCATCAATGATGTCAGGTTAATGTTACCACTCGATCGACCAGCACCAATACAACCATGACTGCTTGCCTATTTGGTGATCTCCCACATCCCATGGGAAGCCTTTTTGCTGGCTCTAACAATCCAATGACAATTACCACTTCCTTCAACAACGTCCTTACATTTTTCATACCATGTATGTGGCCTGCTCTCCATGACCTGGTGTTCCCTGTTCATTATGGAACTCCACCTGGAAATAGCTTCTACCAATTCTGGCTTACTCCGGAATCGCATACCCAATGCAACTTCACCTCGCTTGAACATAACTAGGAAGTCTTTCACCACAATTAGTTGGGTCATAGCCATCCTCATCAGGGCTCCCATAATCCCTAAAGTAAGCCTCCGTATTAGGATTCTCCATAAGATGGAACGTCGTGGCTACATTTTTTGTGCATACCACTTGTTTATCATCATCCCCTAGATTCGAATCAGTTGATGAGGAACGATCATCTTCACTTTCTTCTTCAAGTTCCCTTTCCTCACCTTCATCATTGCTACCAACATGTTCACCATGACCAACAACATGCTCACCAATTTCACCCACATAATCATCATTGAAGACATTCATCTCCTCATTATGCACACCATATATACCAGGACTTGTGGACAGCTGAGTGCAATCAATGAACATATGCGCTGGTTTGGCTTGACTCACCAATGACAAAAGGCTCTCCAAAACCTTGGCAATGTACAAGGGGTGGTAATGTTGGCAAAGGTGTATACTTCTGAATATTGCTCAACAATGACATGAATATGCCGGAAATAACATCACCTGCACGGTCAATGTGCTTGACATCTTCTCGATAATAATGTGCAGATCAACTGAGGAAAGAACATTCGATAAACAATGTTGAAGAAGGTCGTGGTAGACTCGTCATCTTCCACACTATAACACCGATAGTATATTGACAAACTAATCAGCTCAGGACAACAATTATATATTTTCAACAGAAACCCATCGCTTGCAATGCGAAGCCTTCTAAAAATTAAATCAACTAACTCGGAATGGCTTAACCTCCGTTCAAGAGTCACATTTTTCTCAGGTATGAGAGGATCATAATACACACCCACAGTCAAATCAAACTTAATCTGACCCCCTTTGTACAAGTACACCGTCAAAAACATCCTACAACTTCATTATACAAATATAGACAATATAATTTGATATTCGAAAAGATGGTATTGTTCAGAAACTCATATTCAACTACTCAAACCCTAAATCATACACTGTTCCGTTCTCATCGGGCAACCAAATCATACACTATTATCGATTTTCTAACAATTGACATACAACATTTCAACTTAAATTGTTAGTCCCACGAAAATAAAAAAATTTGTCAACCAATAACACATAATCAATTCCAACCTTATTCAACACATTCATATAATCAAACCACACAAAACCATTCCAACCACACATATTTATTCAAACCACACATAATCATTCAACACATTCATATGTTCAAGATTTTTTCAGGTATCTCTAGCAAATGCATTGGTGGGGAGGCTCCCAGATTTTATGGCGGCGCATGACTCCGATGCACTGGTAGGCTGGCGGCGCGTGAGTCCATGCGCGGAGCTTGCAGTCGCGCGTGCGTTGCACTCTGGAGTCCAGCAATGGAAAATCATCCGTCCACGACCGGCAGCTATCTTCAGCTACAAAGCAAACAACAATTTAAACAAAAACAATGGAAGAAAATGACCAGATCTAACAAAAAAGCAAAAAATACCAAAGAAGATTTGGAAGGATATGTTCTCGGCGACAACAATGGTGAAAAACGAGGGCTGGGAGGGAGACACACGACGTGCACACACGGAAGACGATGAAGGGCAGCTGAGCACGATGACGATAATAGAGGAATCCAGTGGTTGAAGAAAACAAATTGTTTTTTCATTTTCAGGGAAACTTTTCTCTGTTTATGGTTTAAAAGGGCGTTGGAGGATGCATTCTTCAGCGTGTTAAAAGAAAAGAAAAATTCGAGGATGCATTTGGAGAATGTGTCCTCTTCGCGTTCAGTGTTAAAAAAAGGTAAATTCGAAGACACCTCCTCCGTCCAAAAATTTTTAAAAACTATAAAACACAGAGGACGCATTTGCCAAATGTGTCCTCCTGTTTTCGGAATGCAAAAAAAACATAGAGAACGCATTTAGGAAATGCATTTTCCATATTTGCATCCACTGTCGGCTACTATAGCCATAGTATAAGATTTTTTTTGATATATAGACGCAAAATCCAAATTAATTACATCGGTTCTTCTTCTGTACAGTTTAGCACGCAAATGACACGACACAGAAGAATAGCACTGAAATGTCTGTCAAAGCACTGCCTGGGCATGGTATATATATCACAAAATAGAAGACAAGATTCAAATGGATTAGGGATGGATTTGCAAGCTTACTATGTTAGCTCGTAGAAATGAAACTGATGATAATTCCTCTCCGTACCTCGTAAAATCCAAAATCCATCTCCGTACCTCAGTAAATGAACCTACTCCGACGCACCTCTCATCCCCAGCCACCAGCTGCTCCACCGCTTCTCTCCTCTCCTCCGACCACTGCAGGTGCCTCTTCTTCCATGTTTACGTGCATTGACCTGCTAGTGAAATAACTAACATACTGCACTGCTAGTGAATTTTCTTAAGGTGAAACCATGTAGGCATATTATTTTTAATGTTGACCGTGCTTATTTCGACTAGTTATTTTGCCAAAAAGAAAAAACCCTAAAACTTATCCTTTCAACCCTAAAATATATTTTAGAGTGTGAAAATACAGATATACCATGCTCGGGCTGTTGATGTTTTATGAAACATGATGATATTTAAGTATAATTGGATTCTAGTAGTTGTGAACTCGGGATGTTAAAACAAGTTTGGTGGTGCGGAGTGCACACTTGTAAAAACTATCTACGAGATTACATTTTTGAGATAAGTATTAAAACTATGTTGGTTAGAATAACCTATCTTATCCTTATGTGAAAAGATGCATCATTCTATATATCTCCGTATTTATTTATAATTCTGATGGAGGTGGTGTGTAGTGTCTAATTCCTTGACTAAAATGATGAGGATGAATTAAGGATTGTGTACAGGATGCAGTGTTGGCAGCATGCCTAACTTACTGCATTGTCCTAGAAGGAGGAAAAGGTTGTGTTTTTTCAAAATTTGTTCGTAATATTACTGATAGCTACATTGTTTGGTGTAGAACAATGAAGTGTTGTATCTTTTCACAACATTTGTTTCCTATAAATACATGCGTACATATGCATGGTGTTAGAAGTGGAAGAACACAGAATAGACAATAGTACACGAAACACAACCGACTGAAACACAAAACACATGGAGAAATTCTCAGAATTTCTTAGACATGTGTAGCAACCAAAAAACACAGGTACTCAAAATTATTCTTCTGATTCAAGCCTAGAACAGGAGGGATTCTAGATTATTTTATCCTCGAAGGGAATTCGTGTAACTCAAGGTCGTAATAGGGTCGAATTACTCTTTAAGGAAAGCGTACTTAACGCGACATACATCGATATCCAAGAAAAGTTTTACCACCATCATCCAAGCGTAATTTTGTCATTCCATTGCAATGCATTATTACAGCATCTACCCCAACATTCTTAAAGAGTAATTTTTTTAACGTATTGGAGGATGAGTTTGGTGGTGCATGTGGCGCATGCATGGATGGATATTGGACGAGGGATGTTGCTTGTAGCGTGTGGTGTAATTTCTTAAGGATTAAGGTAGATGGATCTGATTAAAGATGATGTGACTGCGATGGATGTTGTACGTAACTCCTCCTGACAACTTTCAGAATCATCTCGGTTAGTTTTTAACTTTCAGAATACTCTCGGTAAGTTTTTGAGAATTTATAAGTTGAACTATGTTGTTGGCTGTCCATTTTATAATATGATGGGTTGACTCTTGAAAAATGAAAGGAAACAAGAGTTATCAGGTAACCATTCCTTACTTAGGAAAAAATGAAATTATGTTGTGACATAAGTCAGTGGTTGGCTAAGACTTATGGTGAAGTGTTTAATGGCAAATGTAGACACTTGGGCGCTAGGTATAGCTTGAATCGTGAGTTAATAACTCATGGTGTGATTTCAGTTGATTTTGTGAGATATCAATGCAATCTAGCGAAACACTTGACGAAGTGACTAGTTAGGAACTTGATAAACAAGTCGGTGATCAGGATGGATTTAAAGCCTATTTAAATCTTTGATAATGGGATACCCAATTTTGCTCTAATAAGACGTTAGAGTAAAATTCAATGTGGAAGGCCTATTGTTTGAGATTGAAACATATGGTTTCATATCCCGAAGGTATTATGTTTGGGCCTGCATGGATGTTAGGCTGAAGTTTAACTTTTTAATGAATCCTTTGACAAAGTACATTTGCAGGTGTATGATGAAAGAGATTCACCTATATGATGTGTGAAGTGTAGCCACTTCAATAAGCCCAGGCTTGACTTTGTATGCACTCATGAATGGATAGGGACACATGGCTTATATAGTGTCATGTTTACGCTTATGAGTTGTATTTGAACTTGTGTGTGGATTATCTTCAAGTGTTCAAATGGGCTGAAGGGTTCAATCTTTAGAGACACCCCGATTCTCGAATATTTGGAATGTGTAGTTCACTAAGGTGAAAATTCAATCTTTAAGACATTTTCATTTATGCACTTGTTTGGTTTGATTGTTGGATTTTCCGAATCAAGGATAATACTTAAATGGGGGAGGATTGTTGGTGTTTTATGAAACATGATGATATTTAAGTATCATTGGATTCGAGTAGTTGTGAACTCGGATGTTAAAACAAGTTTGGTGGTGCGGAGTGCACACTTGTAAAAACTATCTACGAGGTTACATTTTTGGGATAAGTATTAAAACTGTGTTTGTTAGACTAACCTGTCTTATCCTTATGTGAAAAGATGCATCATTCTATATATCTCCGTATTTATTTATAATTCTGATGAAGGTGGTGTGTAGTGTCTAATTCCTTGACTAAAAGGATGAGGATGAATTAAGGATTGTGCACGGGATGCAGTGTTGGCAGCATGCCCAACTTACTGCATTGTCCTAGAAGGAGGAAAAGGTTGTGTTATTTCAGAATTTGTTCGTAATATTTCTGATAGCTACATTGTTTGGGGTAGAACAATGAAGTGTTGTATCTTTTCACAACATTTGTTTCCTATAAATACATGCGTACACATGCATGGTGTTAGAAGTGGAAGAACACAGAATAGACAACAGTACACGAAACACAACAGACTGAAACACAGAACACATGGAGAAATTCTCAGAATTTCTCAAACATGCGTAGCAACCAAAAAACACGAGTACTCAAAAGTATTCTTCTGATTCAAGCCTAGAACATGAGGGATTCTAGATTGTTTTATCCTCGAAGGGAATTCGTGTAACCCAAGGCTGTAATAGGGTCAAATTACTCTTTAAGGAAAACGTACTTAACGTGACTCACATCGATATCCAAGAAAAGTTTTACCACCATCATCCAAGCATGATTTTGTCATTCCATTGGAATGCATTATTACAGCATCTACCCCAACACGGGCTGTGCGTGCCATTTCAGTGCTATTCGAATAAACCGGTGTTGAGTCCTAGATCATCTCAAGAAGGTTTATTTTTTAGAGTAAGAATGATGAGGGAAAATTTATTCCTATGAGAAAAGGTAGTGGCCGCTTAGTCCTCGCACTGTTTTGAGCTGCTCGTGCTACCTCACCGTCTTCTCACCGTTTTCCTAAGAGTTGAACTCGGAAGATGCCTCAACCTGGACAGTGAAAGTGTTTCAAACGCAATTCCTATTAAAAACCAGAAGCAACCACTATTAGGACATCGCAGAGTAGAAGACAAGATTCAAATCGATTGGGGATGGATTTGCAGCTAGCTTACTATTTTAGCTCTTAGAGACGAAACTGATGATAATTTTCAAAGAAATATAAGAAGCACTCATTGTATCATCAACAAGTCATGGTCTAAGGATCCAATTTGTGGTAAATACTAATAAAATTCATTCTTGCGTTGAATAAGACTCAACCAAATATGGAAAAAAGTTATTCCACTCCCATTTTAAATTATACACTTTGACTTTTGACAGTTGACTTGAAAGATGTTTAATCTTTAAAACTTGTGAAAATTTAATATTTTAAAAATACATGTTATTACCATGTGGATCATCGCACTGTCCGCGCACGGAATTTAAAATAACAATATACTAGGTTCCAAAACAAACACCAACGGCTCCAAAATACCTTTTCAACGATTTTAACACGTCACTGTTAGTGCAGTGCAATGTTTTCTTTCATTTTATTTTGGCTAAAAGGATAGGTTTTAGGAATTATTTCAAAAATAAAAAATATAAACCTACGAGAAAAGGTGGTGGTCGGTCAGTCTGCTCGTGTTACCTCCAGCCGAGTTAACCTTATCATCAGCTTCTAGATTTCGGCGAGGTGAAGCAGTTTAAAAGTAATATTTGAACAAACACACCTTCATATGAGCGGTTTCTGAGCATTTCTGTGACGATGGTGTTGCAAAGCACATCTATAGTAGCCAGTAGGATACATATAAATGCCATTGAGTTCTGCTCCAAGAAACATATGTAGCTTCACAAGTATTGTTTGAAACTCAACATAGCGATCAGTGAATCAAAGTGGTAGTTACCGCGAATCCTTTCCACTCGAGAGATCCTTCAAATTGCAACGGACCAACGTGAATCCTAGATGACGCTGCAGCAACTCTTGAGCCAGAAATGACAGAAGGAAGATCTGCATCCTTTGAGAACACGTCAGACATTCAGATAAAAATTCTTATACTAATATGAATGTGCGTTAGATGTGCATTTTAATAGTATTATTTGTGGGTACAATATTTATAGTATAATTACAATTAAATTATTGTAATGCACAATGTTACATAAAAGAATGCACATTTTTATACTACTCTGAACTGCACAAAACATCTCTGAGATACGGTGAACATGGTACCAATCAGGTAAATATTATTTATCAACCCATCAGGTTATATTTAAATTAATATTTTCCTTTACTTAATATAATGCAGGTGACAATCCGTGCATATTTTGAGCATAACTTGTACAGTTACTTCAACAAAATGAAACATAATCTGAATATTAATTTTGAGAAAATCGTGCTTAAGAAAATCCATTTATAGTACTTGATCTTAAGGTAACTACTTTGATTTGATATTTTGACCATTTATAGTACTCACAAATTAACTTTGCTTTGTTTTCGTTTTATTTTAAGTTGCACACCTTGTTGACTCAAAAAATGTTTGAACTTAAATATCTCTTATTAGGGATAATTAAAATATGTGACAATTTGATATTTTGAAAATATATGTTATAGCGAATCTAACAATGTATCTCTCAATAATATTTATACTCATACACTAATTTATTTTTATAGTCAAAGTTAAGAATGTTTGACTTAATAAATAGTTAATTAAATTGCAGACTGAAATGAGACATGAGGAGTACTATTTTGGAAGGTCAGTTAATTTTAATGGCTATTTTATGTTTTGTTGTTATTGTGTAGACGCGTCGGATGGCAAAACATAACATTACACAATTGCACCTTAGCGCTCATTTTTCGCACTAACTGCACTTCTTCTTCTTTTTTCAAAACAGCTTTTCCACGATTTTAATAATCTGAATAACATGTCACTATTAGGGAAACATTTTTATTTTAAAATTTTGACTGTAACGGGGAAGGAGCTGCGATTCGCGACGGAGAATAAGGTGGCGGAGATCGAGGCAAAGGTGAAGACAATGGTTAAGGGGTGGCGCGTGTGTGAATTCAAGGCTTCTCACGGTTGGTTGTACCTCAAGTCCAGGCTGAAGGAGATCACCATTTCATGGCATGATGAGGAGCTGGAGAGTGTAGTTTCAGTGGAGTCATCCTTAGTTTGATCAAGTAGTTTGCATGATGATGTTGTACAGTAGCTATAGGGTTTCGCTAGAAAGAAGATGAAGACAGTGAGTTGTTTAATGTTGTTAGAAGAGGGTTATTATAACAACAAAATGATGATCATGTTGAATGTTGATGTTAAACTAAATTAGTTGAAGATCTTATGATTTAAAAAAGGTCATATTTGGTTAAGCTAAAATTAGCAGTTGTTAATTATTGCTCAAAATATGCACTATTATAAACGTGAAGATTAACAAATTTATGTGTGCGTGCTTTTGACCTCTATTCAAGTCACTATTAGTGTAGTATTTTGGTTATTTTTGTTTTGGTTAGAGGGAATAAGTTTTGGATCATATTTTATTTTTTTTGGATCATATTTTATTTTGTTAAAGTAACTATGTGGTTAATCTCGAAATATGCTCAGATTGTGATCGTGAACGTTATAACATATAAAAATATATTTTTGAAAACAATTGGTTGATATATAATGTTATGATTTTTTGTAACCACTAACCTATTTTCATTGATCACTTTTAGTTATTGGTTTTTTCGATCACTTTTGGACACCAGCACGTTCCGTCACTCCGTCGTTGGGACTATCTTCTGTGTAAGCCTCTTCACATGTCACTTTCGAATTTTAAGAAATTGCGGTTGACTCAGCGATCTCCACAACAAGGGTGAATTCGGGTTTGACAGTACTGATGAATTTAATTTTGAATTGCGAGGTTTCTGAGAACAATGATAGGCTTCATTTCGCTTGTTTGGGCTCTTATATTTTAATACCGGGAAATGAATTTGCCTTTTCTTATTAGTTTGATCTATGGGGTGTGTTGTTTGGAGGTGGCAAAGACGAATGGGAGGGGAGACAAACAGGGAGTTGTTCATTTTGTGCAATTCTCATGCATATTATATACATAGCCCAAGTGTTTCTTTAAAATCTTTAGTTTGTTCATGCATTTCGTGCAATTCTCATGCATATTTTATGTATGTGCATATTTTTCTTTTTATGTGGGAATTTCATATATATGCACAAGATCTTCGTAATTGCACATTGGATGTTGGAGTTGGTTTCTTACATTTCTGTGTGGATTGTGTATACTGCAGCCAAAAATTAGTTTATTCCTATGTTGGTTGTTGGTTTTGGATTAAAACTAATTAGATCTTCGTTATTGTCCACCAACGATATTTTTTCGTAGAATGATCAGTTTGTCTGTACAACCCTGCATTTTTGCTTCATAATTAGGTTTTTGCTTTTCCGTATAATCTTGGTGGTTACTGTTTTATTAGGTTTATGGTGATTTGTCCTTAAAATAAATCTCTTCAGAGTACCATTTTATGTTACATTGAAATATAATTATTCGAAAAGAATTTTGTGTTACTAATTTTTGTGTTTTATACACAGATAAACTACATGGACGGAGATTTGAGACGAAATACCAGTATATTACATAATGTTTCACTAGTCTTGTTGAGATGATCTGGGACTCAACACAGGTTTCTTCTTCATCGAAATAGCACTAAAATGGCACGCACAGCCACGCACATAGTTTCTCTCTCAAAAACATGTTTTAGGGTTAGGTGAATAAGTTTTAGGTTATTTTTCCTTCTATGAAAAATAATTGCAAAATCCCAAATCAAATCTCACGATCTAACACATGAGGTAGGAAAAACTAAAACAAACTTCCCCAACACATATGAGATAGTCCTAACACACATTTCAGGAAGAACATAACCGCTCAGGTCAAAATTTCATAAAAATGAATGTTTTGAATAAAACGAGTGAAATGCAGTACCTCAACCAGAGCACGACCTCGTCCCGCTGCTCCTCCTCGTCCTTGTTCTCAGCGCCCTGTGCGGCATTGTTGCCGTTCTCTCTGTCGGGAAAGAAGCCCCGGCGTGAACCACGCCATAAGTAGAAGAAGAATAAACAGAAGATGAACCAAGTCCAACAAACCTTGTTCGTCACGTGCTCTGTTCTTGACATCGGTAGCCACTGTACTGCGTAGCTTCAGGCACTCTATTTCTCTGGAATCTGGCGAAAACAAGGACACATCGTTGCCTTCTCCGAAGCAACCAGAAGCAATTGATTCCCAGCAGATGTGCCACCTGAGGAATATTCTCCAACCGCTCTGATCCTGAAGTTCTCCGATCTGGGTTCACTTCCTTCGATTGCTGAAATGAATCGGGCATTCGGGCGATTCAGGCCTATGGAGGAGTCGCAGACTAAGGTTCTTACCAAGACCAAGCCTGTGAAGATGCTGAGTACGCGTTCAGCAGTCCTGGGAAGTACGCTCTTTTCGGACACTACCTTCTCAGCTACCGCCTGATCTACGACTACGAGCCATCGTTACGTTTTCCAAGCGGCGTGCCTCGAAATGGAGCAGGTAGCGAACCGGAGCTGGAACCGCGGCAGAGGCGGCGGAGGAGCTCCCATTTCCAAGGTTCGTTGGACAATATTTAAAAATCGGTTCCTGCTATTTAATTCCGTGCCCGGGCTGTGCGGTGAGAGTTGCGTGCGATTTTGTAAAGATGAAGAACCGACCTAGTAATTAATCGTGCAATTTTAGGGGATTATATAAACCGGCGAGGGGATCAATGAGTCGCCAAGATCGAGAACCTAACTCATGTAAGATCGAGAATTTGCATGCATGTGAGGATGTTGATTTGTAATACAGCCCAAGTTTCATTAAATTATTATTTTTTGTTTATTTTGTGCAATTCTCGTGCATATTTTATGCCCTCATTTTTATTTAACTTTAAAGATAAATTTATGTAATTCTTTCAATTTTTTATGTGAATACTTTTTTTAAAAAAAATTAGTTAGTTCTTTTTATATTAACATTTTCATTCGGCGGGATTTCTTCAATTTCTTTCGCTTATTTTACTTTTTTTTTTAAATTCTAAATTCAATTTTATCCACTCATTTCATTCATTCATTGTAAATTAAAACACCTAAATCTATAATGTCAAATACAGAAAATGAACCGTTTTGACTCAGTCCTCGCACTGTTTTGAGCTGCTTGTGCTGCTCCTTTAATCATTATCAGCGTATAGAATCCGGCGAGGTGAAGCTTCCCGAAAAGCGCTAGTCATAGCAAAGCCTTTCCACCCGAGAGAACCTTCAAGCTGCAACGGACTCAGATGATGGTGCACTAACTAGGGTCATGGGGACTTATGGATACACCGCCCCTGAGTACCTATGAACAGGTACATTTAACTTCGAGAAAATTTATACTGGCTAAGCCACTCATTTATTCGAATTTGGTGTTTCCATTTCAAAGTATTTCATTTCCTGATTCGCACTAATTACAGTTTAATGTACTTCATTTCGCTAAGCCACCTTCTACCTTAGTCTTAAATGAGTAAAAATTCAGTTGCTAAAGTGAAATAATCAAAATTGTTTCACGAGCACAAATACGTTTAGATAAAAGTCATGCTTAAGAAGTAATAGTTTTGTGAAGATTCATTGGGCTAATTATTATCAAAAGGTACGCACCCAAATCGCACAAAACGAACTAAACGGAAGTTTTAGTTTAAAAAAATCAATCCTAAGATACGTTAGCCAAATTAAACTAAATGAAGTGAACAGAAAAAAGCTTGGATTGTATACTTTGGTGGATGGAGTTTATATGCGAAGTAGTGATACTATTTTCTTATAAAAAAATTTTGTGTTCGTTGCGTGCAATTATTATGCGCATTTTGGTTTTGAACATTAATCTAGGTACGCAAGGATGTCCGGATCCCAAGGTTAAAAAAAACAAGTTTTGAAACATAGTTATAAATCTATGAAAAATCAAACCTTAGTGTACTGCATCTCCAGGCCTGCTGCTATTGAATGGTTAGTTGTCTAAATTTGTTTTGAACATATTGAACAATTTTTTAAAGTATCTAAATCTCTTATACACAGTGGAATGCAATTGATGACTGTTGTATGTGATATAATTGCTATTAAATGGTCTTTGGAGATTACTCCATCTTGGTTTACTTAAAGAATTTAACAGAAAATGTGGGTTTGGACTAGTATTGTTAACCAAGTTGCGGAAGTAAACACCGTCTTTTGGTAGTTTTGATCCACCTTACTTCTTTTTTGTGCTATTTGGATTTTCTTTTGCAGAATGGATTTGAAAACTAACCAAGTTTCACATGTTCATTAGTGCAATTCGGATTTTCTTTTGCAGAATGGATTCGAAAACTAACCATGTAGCAGTGGGAAAACTTGGCTTTCTTGGCCGGAATGCATTCTACGTACATCTCTGGGAAGCTCACATGTGTGGATGAATTTAGATACCTCGATTTATAATTAGGGTTGAATTGAAAGTTTATGTTTCAGTTTATTTAAAATACATATTTACTTACCTATATACCTCGATTTATACCGTGCTGTGCGATGACATTGTTTTCAGTGCTGTTCTCATCTACAGTTGAAGAAGAAAGTGCTGATGAAGAAGAAAGCGCTATTTTCACTTTTCATTTGTTCGGTTTAGCAAACGTATACTAGGGTTAGTTTTTTTAAAAAAAATATTTACTCAGTTCGTGTTGTGCTTTTTGACTGCGCATCTTTATAATATTAGAGTATGCATGTAAGGATGTTGATTAGTGATACAACCCAAGTTTCCTTAATTTTTTTTTTGTTTATTTCGTGCAGTTCTCATGCATATTTTATGCACTCATTCTATTTTAACTTTAAGCATTAATTTATGTACTGCTTTTATTTTTTTAATCATAAGATCTTCAACTAATTAAGGTTAACAACAACATTCATAATCATCTATCCGTAGTCATAATTGATAACCCACTTCTAAAAGCATTAAAAAGCTCATCATCTTCATCTTCTTCCTAACGAAACCCTACAACAACTATACAACATCATCATGCAAACTACGGATGAACTAAACCCTCACTCTACTGAAACTACACTCTCCAGCTCCTCATCATGCCATGAAATGGAAATCTCCTCGAACTCACACACACACCGCCCCTCAACCACCTTCAGCTTCACCATCCAAAGCCCATCCACCATTTCCCACATCTCCACGTGCAGCAATGAGGATTCCTTCCCCAGCCCCATCCTGCCGCCTTTCCCTCGATCTCCGCCACCTTGTTCTCCGTCGTGAATCGCAGCTCCTTCCTCGTTACAGTCAAAATTTTATAATAAAAATATTGTTGTATAATGACGTGTTTTTTGGAGTATTAAAATTATAAAAATATTTTTTTTAAAAGAAGAAGTGCAGTTAGTGCGAAAAAGGAGCGGTATGGTGCAATTGTGTAATGTTATGTTTTTCCATGCACCCACCTCTACATCAACAAGAAAACATAAAGTAGCCATTAAAATTAACCGATTTTGAAAAATAGTACTCCTTTGTACCATTTCAAACTGCAATTTAACCGTTCATTTAGTTCAACATTCTTAACTTGGACCACAAAATTAAATTAGTGTATAAGAATAAATTTTATTGAGTGATACATCATTTTCTGTAATAACACATATTTTCAAAACATCAAATTTCACATAGTTTAATTATCCCTAATAAAAAATATTAATGATCAAACATTTTTTAATTCAACAACTGAAATTCAAAGTGTACAACGTTAAATTATCCTTTAAACACTAAAATATATCACCGCTTAGCATATAAATTATTCCCAATGCACAAAACGTACCGCACAATAAATTTTAACAAAAGAATAAAATTAAAAACCTACGATTCGTTCACCTAATACTACGAAATGAGCGAAAAATACTTTATGGCAAAAAAATCTTCCGAGTGTATAAAATGCATGAGAATTGCATGAAATGAACAAAAGATTTTTATGGAAAACTTGGGCTAATTAAAGTCCTTACATGCATATTCTAATTTTATTAAGATTCGACAAATAGGAATTTACGGGAAAAAATACTTTATGGCAAAAAAATCTTCCGAGTATATAAAATGCATGAGAATTGCATGAAATGAACAAAAGATTTTTATGGAAAACTTGGGCTAATTAACGTCCTTACATACATATTCTAATTTTATTAAGATTCGGCAAATAGAAATTTACGGGAAAAAAGTAGCCAAATCGTACGAACCAACCAAAAAATGACAGGGGAAAATAGTTCAAACAAACCTTGGTGCTGCCTCTCCGCTGGTTCGTCACGTGCTCTAGTTCATGGATCTTCTTGAAGAGATCAACGCGATGCTTGGAGAAGGTAACCTGACGTTGTACGTTGTTTGTTCTGGATTCTTGTTCTCAAAACTTTTTTGCTATATGGATCTTTTGCCAGCCCATATTGGGTCCCTTTACCATAGCCGCCGCCTGGAGAAGGTTGAAAACTTGAAGAAGAAGGCTGGTTGGTTTTAAAATTATCTTTCAACCAATCAAGTTATATTGAAAAATATTTTTTTACGTATTATAATGAACGGTCACTTTCCGTGCATCTTTGGAGCATAATTCATGTTTATATAATTACTTAAATAAAATAAAACATGATCTGGAATTTATTCCTTTTAACTAAAACAAAATAACTAAAATACTGCACTGCAAGTGAATTTCCTTGAGGTGAAAATTTTAAAAAAAATGTAGTTTTTTTACGTGATTAGTTCTGCAATATTAGGGAATAATTTCAGCACAAAAATTATCTTCTTAATGTTCATATATGTCTTCTTCTCATGAAAATGTATGTGATATGGTGTGTTTTTCATTTTATGTTTGTGAGTTACGTGCATATCAAAATATGCAGCAAACATATTTTGTTAAGGGTCCTGTTCCAATAATTGGTATCAGAGCAAGGCAGAAGAAGGCAAACGTGAGAGATCGGTATAATTATCTCATACTCAATGAAAGCCCAACAATCACAACTCCAACACCTAGGTAACACGTAGGAAGGCATGTCTAAAAGCTCAAGGTGTCCGAGATATAGAGTTGTGTCCAAGAGCTCTGATGATAGGAAGGATCAAGTGGGTAGGATATCCTAAGTAGGATATCTATAATTCAGGGAGTGTCCAAAATCACTCAATCTCCTCAGTATAAAGAGATTAAGAATCATGGAGGGTCCGAAGAACCACTCATTCTCACCGTGATAAGGAGATTGTCAAACATTGAGTGTCCAAAGAATCACTCATTCTCCTCCGTGAAAAGGAGACCATCAACATGGAGTGTCCGTAAACACACTATCTCTTCAATGAAAAGGACATCGAAAAAGAAGTGTGCGAGTGTTCGTAAATACTCTACCTTCTCGGTGAAAAGGAGACGGTAATAGAAGTCTGGAGTGTCCGATGAAATGCTCATTCTCTTCGATGAATAGAAAATGGATTCAACTTGGTGATTGAAGGCGTTCTTGTGAGTTCAACAAATCAAGTGAAGGAGTTTACGCCAATGTGATTAAGGGAGTGAATATTGGATAATCAAATTGTTTTTTTTACAGTTTTACCATGAATAGTTTGTTGCTCAGTCAAAGCAACAAACTTTGTATGTGTGTAGGAGAGTGTGTTATTAGTTTTGGCTAAATGGTAGGAGTTATGGCTAGAATATAGGAGTTATTGTGAGTGTTCTATTTAAACAGTTGTAGTCTTTCTTAAAGGAATGGAGTTAGCCGAATAGGAGCAGGAAAAATGTAGTTTTTTACATGATTAGTTCTGCAACATTAGGGAATAATTTTAGCACAAAAATTATCTTCTTAATGTTTATATATATCTTCTTTCTTATGAAACCGTATGTGATATGGTGTGTTTTACATTTTATGTTTGTGAGTTGCGTGCATATCAAAATATGCGGCAAACAAATCTTGTTAGGGTCCTATTCCAACATGCAGGCATAGTATTTTTTATGTTGTTTTCTTTAAACTGTGCATACTTAGAGTATTTTACTCGACATTGTTCAAAAACTGAGGGAAACCCCTATTCTTCATACCTTCACTCTTCATATAGCATTTTGTAGTCTGAGAACGATTTTAATGGCTACGATGTTTTATTCGGACCTCAAATGTTGCACATGCTTAGAACCCTGCATCTATGGTTCAACTACTACAGCAATTGTCAGCTTAAGTTGTGTGAGTTGAATTGATTATTTTCACTTGTTTTATTGTCTGAACAATCATATGTATTAGGGCATCATTTTTTTTCTATTTTTTGTGTAATTCATTACAGATATGTTTTTGATAAGTGTTTTAGTTTTTTTTTACCTCATGTGTTAGATAATGAGATTTGATTTGGGATTTTGCAATTATTTTACCTCATGTGTTAGGAAAATTGTGGTGTTGTGGATGGAAGTAGGTATAAGGTAAGATTCAATTACTGTAAAACGGAATTCAGTGGTGGTGTGTATAGGATGAAGTTTCATTTAAGAAAAAAAACTTGCTTTTTTGGAAGGTTGGTTAATCTTAATGCCTACATTTTGTTTTCTTGTTATTATAGGGGTGGATGGAAAAACATAACATTACACAATTGCACCACACCGCACACCAACATCCTCTCTACCCACTGCTATTTGTATGTAGCTCATTTTTCGCACTAATTAACTTCACATTTTCTAAAAAACTTTTCCATGATTTTAATTCTCCAAATAACACGTCACAATTAGTGCAATATGTATATTATAAAATTTTAGTCGTAAGAATAGGTTTTAGGTCATATTTTGTTTTGTTGAAATTAAGAAGCAGTTGTTTATTAATGCTGAAAAAATGCACGGCATATATGTTTCCTGCTCGTAGATCGTGAATTCTGAATTGATGATGGGCAATTTAGAAGATGCTTTTTACCATTTTCCTTGCAAAAAAAAAGGGTTTTTTTCAAATATAAAAATAGAAACCTACGAGAAAAAGGGGTGGCTCAGTCCTCCCACTGTTTTGAGCTGCTTGTGCTGCTCCTTTAATCATTATCAGCGTACAGAATCCGGCGAGGTGAAGCTTCCCGAAAAGCGCTAGTTATAGCAAAGCCTTTCCACCCGAGAGAACCTTCAAACTGCAACGGACTCAGATGATGCTGCACTAACTAGGGTCATGAGGACTTATGGATACACCGCCCCTGAGTACCTATGAATAGGTACATTTAACTTCGAAGGTGTTCCGAGAAAATTTATACTGGCTAAGCCACTCATTTATTCGAATTTGGTGTTTCCATTTCAAAGTATTTCATTTCCTGATTCGCACTAATTACAGTTTAATGTACTTCATTTCGCTAAGCCACCTTCTACCTTAGTCTTAAATGAGTAAAAATTCAGTTGCTAAAGTGAAATAATCAAAATTGTTTCACGAGCACAAATACGTTTAGATAAAAGTCATGCTTAAGAAGTAATAGTTTTGTGAAGATTCATTAGGCTAATTATTATCAAAAGGTACGCACCCAAATCGCACAAAACGAACTAAACAGAAGTTTTAATTTAAAAAAATCAATCCTAAGATATGTTAGCCTAATTAAACTAAATGAAATGAATAGAAAAAAAACTTGGATTGTATACTTTGGTGGATGGAGTTTATATGCGAAGTAGTGATACTATTTTCTTATAAAAAAGAAATTTGTGTTCGTTTCGTGCAATTGTTATGCGTATTTTGGTTTTGGAGATTAATCTAGGTGCGCAAGGATGTCTGGATCCCAAGGTTTTTTTTAACTAGGATGTCTGGTACCCTGTTTCTCTTCAGCCAACATAGTATTTATGCCAGACCTGATTTATTTCTTTGCACTCAATCACGAGGAGTTGTAATGTTTCATCTTGATCATAGAATGCACACTTGCTATCCACAACAAATCCAAATTTTCTTAGCCTATCTTTAGTAGCCAGCCTTTTGTGATAGCCTATCTATAGAATAAACTTTTCTCTAGGCCTTGCATAGTTTCCATACAACAGCTTCCTCCATTCCACTTTTGGTTGCTCAGTTTTCATCCCCTCATAGATCATTCTAGTCATGAATATGTACTTATTACCCCTACTTCTCCAGCTCTCCATCTGCTGTTTTCTGTTTTCGCACGTCATTAGGTTCTTGAACATCCAAGAATAATTTGTTGGGCATTCCATACTCATCACATCTTTTCCCCTTACATAATAGGTGTGGATCCATTTGAGCCATAGCGTATCTGCCTTTTGACACTGGTTCCAGAGAACTTTAGTCATACAAGCCACATTCCATTCTAATAGAGAAATAACATTCAACCCTTCTGATTTCTTTGGTTCACAGATTTTAGCCCGAGAAAAAGGTGCTTTCCGAGTGATCTCATCCCCACCACTCCACAAATATGATCTACATAAGGCTTCTATATGCTTCGATACAGATTTTGGTAAGGGAAATACCTGCATCCAGTAATTTACTACTGAGAACAGCACACTCTGGATCAGTTGCATCCTCCTTGCAAAGCTCAAAAGTTTGGACCAATGCCTTATCCTGTCCAAAATCTTCTCAATAAGAGGTTGTCACACTTGAACGTATAGCTTTCTTTTCTACTTGTGAGTGGTACTCTCAGGTATTTGAATAGGGGGCTACTTTTCTCAAAACCCGCTTCTTCCAAAATCAACTTTTGCTGCTCCTCTTCCACAGTCCCAAAGTATACTCATTTACTTCTGCTCACGTTCATCCCCAAATAACTCGTCAAATAACCTGCAAATTCAGATTAATACTAATTAGTGCAATGGTAAGCAAGGTCTATCCCACGAGGAGCAAAAGCAATGATCAATAATTATTTTTCCTACTAATTTTTGAAAACCTTTTTGGTGATGCCACCACGCCTCAAATTCAGTGATTTTACTAATACTAAAATTGCAAATGACGACTCTAAAAATGAGAAATAGATATATAAATGAATGATATCGGCTAAGAATAATTCATGCTAGTTATTATCGATCATAGGCGCAATAATGAATCAATTCATACACATATACTGGTTATAGGGAAGTAGGTACGCATAACCCCCAATTCTTTCTTACTTTATCGACAATCAACTAATTATGATTAATTAATTGTTCCCCTTACCAAAATATTCCCAGAAAGTATTTTCTAAACCAGAATACATTTTGATAGCATTAAGTATTAAAAGAACCCGATACAACAATTACCAAAGTAAAAGCAAATAGTAACGCATACTCAATTATCCCCTATCTTGCTATTACAGTTTTAGCTAGTTAGTTGTTTTTCACAAGACTGTGCTACTTACTAATCCCATCCAACAATTACGTATTGGAAAAAATTAGATAGCAGTATTCTAAAAATATTTAAGTTGATCAGGCCTAAACATATTAGAAATAAAATTCAACCAAGAACAATCACGAACATGCAAGAATTAATTATAATGCATTTAGGCCTCACGATTTATAAACTAGCATTTGTTATTCTCTGCCGATATATGAATTAGCTACTCATAATAATTAAACCGAACAAATAGATAATATAAAAACTGAACATATTTTATCTAACCAATAATGACGAATGTATGCAAATCAAACCAGGAAAGCTGCGCATTGGAAAGCAAACTAAATGATTTTTCTCCACAGAATTCAAACCAAACAAGAACTTGCAAAAAGGCTGCGCACAGAATTCCTTCAACCAAAACAATAACATGCAAATATCTTCTGCCTAATAAAACAAAACAAACAAGATAACTAGGGGTGGGCATCGGTTTTGTTTATTCGGTTTTTGATTTATTCGGTTCGGGTTCTTCAGTTTTTTTCCTAAAAAATCAAAACCAAACCCGACCCAAATAACCCGAACCATCCGAACCGAATTCAAAATTCAGTTTTGGTTTGAAACCGAATTCAACTCGAATAAATCGAATTGATTCCAACCCTTATCTAATCGAATTCAATTCAACCAGTTTTTTGGCCCTCAACAATTACGGGCCAAACCCAAAAAACCCATAAGCTTTGCTCAGCCACCGGTGTGCGAGTTGGACTTGTTTTCCATTCATTAGCACACAACGCTCACATTCTCCTTCTGATTAGTCACCATTTGAGATGGTTATTTTCCCAATTTTTTTACTACCAGTTTGCTGAATTTGTGAGAAATATAACAGACTAATTTTGAAGATTTTGAATGCTAGCCCTCGTATCCTTCTGAAATGTAATCTAGCTTTGAGCGATGGATTTCACAATATCTTCTAGCGATCTTTTAGAGTTTGGATTCTGCGTTTGAAGTCTCGAGTGTTGATGAAATTGATTCTTAGTATTTTGCAGATTCCCATACCTCATATTAGGATGGTCCTCCATCTAGAATAGTTATTTGAAGAAAAATCACATCTTTGAGTATATAGTTGTCCGAACCAACAAACTCATATAAAAGAATTAATTAGAAAAAGAATATTAACCCTAACATAACCGTGGGAACGAACAAAAATTAATAGGGGAAGAATGCTAGCCAAATCATACGAACTGAACAAAAATGACGGAAAAAAAGGTCCAACGAACCTTGGTGCTGCCTCTCCACCACCAAGAAGACAACCAGAGTGCTCAGTTAATCTCGCCCATTGGATCCAACTCCCCCAAAATCCAGCCATTAAATTCCACACTTGTAATTTTATCTTATAAGAGACATCATCCACTGGAAAGAAGAAAACCAAACCTAAGAAGTAGTTTTTCTTCAATCTACCATTTTTCATCTCATACTTTCTTTTCTCTGCACCCCAACCCCGTTATGATGAGGAAGAAAGTGAAGCTGGCTTTCATAACCAACGATTCCACGAGGAAAGCGACGTTTAAGAAGAGGAAGAGGGGGCTCCTGAAGAAGGTGAGCGAGTTGAGCACGCTCTGCGCCATCATGTATAGCCCGTATGAGAGCGAGTTGAGCACGCTCTGGGATTTTTTTAAAAATTTTACAAAAGTTTTAATCTCCTATTTAGTCATTTCAATTGGTAATTATATTGTGCAGTTGAAGAACTCAATTGTGCAACTACCGGCTAGTACAAAACAATATTTGACACTCTAACCTAACTAGCTAGCAAGATAGAAACACCTTCATAAACACCTTAAAAGAGATAACTTTTATACATAATATACAATATCCAAAGCTAATAAATATGGTATCTCAAAACACCCCGCAGTTGAACCATGCCGAGCTGTGCGGTGCACGGTATTTATTAGATGGGCAACATTCCCTTATTTCCTTGGAACAAAATTCCACTGTGTTTGTGTTTTAAGTTAAATATCGATATACGACTTATATATATTGTAGAATATAAAATGTATCGATCTTAATATGACCGTGTAGATGTATTCAGATCCTTTTTGATAAAAAAAATGTAATACTATAAATGTTTTCCTATAAGAAAAGGTGGTGGCTCAGTTCTCACACTGTTTTGAGCTGCTCGTGTTACCTCAATTTTATCCATTCATCTTCTATTTGTAACGTGGCTCACGGTGGGGCTTCCATATGAGAAAGGCTTCCCCGGTGAAGAGAACGCGACAATGGCCACCTCAACGCGGCATAGGGCGCCGAGGACGAGGACGAAGAAGATCAGCCGAACGAGGCGGTGCTCTGGTTGATGTACTGCATTTAATTCAGTTTATTCAAAATATTCATTTTTATGAAATTTTTAGTTAAGTGATTGTATTCTTCTTGTACTGTTTTTACATGTTTGTGCGCTGTAGAATGTTTTATTCGGTGGATGGCAATTTATTGATGTTCGTTTGTGAAATGTGTAGAAAGACTATCTCATATGTGTTGGGGAAGTTTGTTTTAGTTTTTTTTACCTCAGGTGTTAGATCATGAGATTTGAGTTGGGATTTTGCAATTATTTTTCATAAAAGGAACAAAAACCCTAAAAATCATTCTAACCCTAAAACATATTTTAGAGAAAGAATATGTGCGTGCTCAGACTGTGCATGTCATTTCATGTCAAATCTCCATCCGCGTTGTTCATCGAATCATCAGTGTATAAAACACTAAAATTAATAACACAAAATTCTTTTCAAATAGTTATATATTTCAATGTAAACATAAAATGGTGCTTTAAAAAGATTTATTTAAGGACAAATCAGCATAAACCTTGTAAAACACCACTGAGATTATACAGAAAAGCAAAAATCTAATTCTGAAACAAATGCAAGGTCTAACATAGTACCGACAAACTAATCATTCTACGAAAAAATAGAAAGGGCAAAAAGGAAGAAGAAGCATTGTAAAGAAGTTGGTCAGTATGTCGGTTCTTGAGCTTCTGGAGACAATGAGCGAGGCATGGAGTGTTGCTACCTCAATTCATCTCTATCACAAACACACATCATTCGGTTTAGGTAGAGACTGATGCGAGGATGAAGAAATAGGGGAGCAAAACAAACAAAACGGTCGAGCCAGGTGTCCAAGCATACCTTATGTTGTCCCAACATGTAAGCTTGGCTGATCGCCTGCCTCTCCACGGACAGGTTCTGGTGGCACTGATCCCTTTGCTGAGGGATCATCTTCGATAGCTTCCTACTCTCCGTCATTTTTTCAACTCTTTTCTTTTGCGATTTTAATACTATGTAATATTTTATTTTTGTTTAAAGGACAGTTTTAAGAGTTTCTTATTTGAAAAAATAACTACGGAAATTATTTTGGTTTTTTTAAAAAATACCTTGGGATCCAAACATCCTTGCATACCTAGATTAATCTTCAAAACCAAAATGTGCATGAAAATTGCACGAAACCAACACATAATATCTTTATAATAAAAATTATATATCACTGCTTAGCATATAAATTATTCCTAATAAGATACGATGCATAAAACGTACCGTACAAAAAATTTTAACAAAACAAATAAAGCACAAAAAATTTTAACAAAAAAAATAAAGTACAATTAAAAAAAATTTTAAAATCCTACTATTCGTTCACATAGTACGAAACAAACGAATAATACTTTTGTGGCAAAAAAAAAATCTCCCGAGTACACAGTAGAGTGCTTCCGAGTTGGCTATGCCGGTGAATTTATGGTACAGGAAAGATAGGTTCATGAATCACAAGAAATTGTGTGATGACTTGGCTGAGAAAAGAGCAATTACTCATTCACCCAAACATACATTATCATAGGAACCACCCTTTAGCACAGGTTATATTGTTCAAGCACTGATTTTTTCGTAAAAAAATTAGTGCCTAAGTAACCGATGAAACGGTTTCACCGGTTGCAAAAAACTTGTGCTAAATTCTTACTTTTAGCACCAGTATTTTTGTTAGAAAAACCGGTGCTAGTATGTACCGAGATAGCACCAGGTTTTTTTGTTAGCACCTAATTTTAGCACCAATTTTTTCGTTAGCACTGATTTTCAAGGTTTTTTTGTTAGCACCAGAAAAACCGGTGTGCATGTTTTTCAACTGGTGCTAATTTTAGCACCGATTTTTCAACCGGTGTTTTAACCGGTGCTAAAATATTTACGACGTCTAAAAAATCCCTTCCTTAGAGGAAGGGAAAAAGACACAAAATTAACTATTTAGTAGGACATTAATTTAATAATAAAATTAACTTCACAGAATTGATAATATAGAAATAAAACCAAAAACATTTATGATACAAAATTAATAATCTATGGGACTAAAAATTGCGTCGGAGACCTTGGAGAGGAATCAATCTCACCACCTCTAACACGGCACCCTCACTCCGACACAACAGCAAACTAACAATCAGCGATTAAGACTCTACATACATGAGAAAATCACAAAAAGACTCTACATACAAAATGACTTACAGAATTTAGAATATTAACCTGCTATCTTTAGTTTAGCTAGTATCACTATCAACCACAGTTGACTTCACCATTTTAGGCTTTGCCAGCTCGATCAAGTACTCACATTCTTCATCAGACTACACGCCTAAACAACATAGAAGAAGCTCTAGTTAGATGCAATTTGCAAGTAATGAAACTAAAAAATAGACATAGGTAAAATCCTAACTCTCCATTTCCCCTCTTATTCTAGATAACAAGACATAATCACCTAAGAGCACCACCAAAAGATAGCGCACCTGAGAAAGAGTTCACCACAACCGAAGCTCTCGCCAGCAACCAGAATACTAAGTCCACAATGTAAAAGATACAACACTCACATTCGTTACGCAATTGGACCATACTTGGAAAACTGAAAAGTCGCGTGCCTTTGAAGTTGTTAAGTATATAACTCAAAGTCCCACCGTCAAAATTCAAGATATAGTATCTATAAACAAGATATGTATTCTGGTGTTATTATAGGATCCACATTTATTATACGTAGGATGTTAGATATTTGGAACTTGCTGTTTTGGAAGGTCGGTTAATCTTAATGCCTACTTTATGTTTTCATGTTATTGTAGGGGCGGATGGCAAAACATAACATTACACAATTGCACCACACCGCACACCAACATCCTCTCTACCCACTACTATTTGTACTGTAGTTCATTTTTTGCACTAATTAACATCACTTCTTTTTAAAAAACTTTTCAACGATTTTAATACTCCAAATAACACATCACAATTAGTGCAATATGTATATTTTAAAATTTTGGTCATAAGAATAGGTTTTAGGTCATAGTTTTCCTTGTTGAAATAAAGAAGAAGTTGTTAATTTATGCTCAAAATATGCACGGTATATATGTTTCCTGCTCGTAGACTGTGAATTCTGAATTAAAGATGGGCAATTTAGAAGATTCTTTTTACTCTTTTTCTTGCAAAAAGAAGTTTTTTTTCCAAATATAAAAATAGAAACCTACGAGAAAAAGGGGTGGCTCAGTCCTTGCACTGTTTTGACTGCTCGTGTTGCTCATTTAATCATTATCTGCTTCAAGAATCTGGCATTGTGAAGCTTCCAAGAAAGTGCTCGTTATAGTGAAGACTTTCCACCCAAGAGAACCTTCAAATTGCAATGGACTCAGATGATGCTGTACTAACTGGGGTCATGGGGACTTATTGATACGCCGCGCCAGAGTACCTATCAACAGGTACATTTAACTTAGAAAGTGTTCCGAGCAAATTTATACTTGCTTAGCCACCAATGTATATGAAATTGGTGTTTCCATTTCACAGTATTTCATTTCCTGATTCGCACTAATTACAGTTTAATATACTTCATTTCGCTAAGCCACCTTCTACCTTGGTCTTAAATGAGTAAAATTTAGTTGCTAAAGTGGAATAATCAAAATTGTTTCACGAGCACAAATACGTTTAGATAAAAGTTGTGCTTAAGAAGGAATGGTTTTGCAAAGATTCATTGGGCTAATCATTATCAAAAGGTACGCACCCAAACCGCACAAAACACACCGAACAGAAATTTCATTAAAAAAAATAAATCCTAAGATACGATAGCCAAATCATACTAAATGAAGTGGAGAAAAAAACTTGGATTGTATACTTTCGTGGATGGAGTTTATGTGCGAAGTAGTGATACAATTATCTTATAAAAAAATTTGTGTTCGTTTCGTGCAATTATTATGTGCATTTTGGTTTTGAAGATTAATCTAGGTACGCAAGGATGTCCGGATCCCAAGGTTAGAAAAAAACAAGTTTTGAAACATAGTTATAAATCTATGAAAAATCAAACCTTAGTGTACTGCATCTCCAGGCTCTGCTGCTATTGATTGGTTAGTTGTCTAAATTTGTTTTGAACATATTGAACAATTTTTTAAAGTATCTAAATCTCTTATAAACAGTGGAATGCAATTGATGACTGTTGTATGTGATATAATTGCTATTAAATGGTCTTTGGAGATTACTCCATCTTGGTTTACTTAAAGAATTTAACAGAAAATGTGGGTTTGGACTAGTATTGTTAACCAAGTTGCGGAAGTAAACACCGTCTTTTGGTAGTTTTGATCCACCTTACTTCTTTTGTGTGCTATTTGGATTTTCTTTTGCAGAATGGATTTGAAAACTAACCAAGTTTCACATGTTCATTAGTGCTATTTGGATTTTCTTTTGCAGAATGGATTCGAAAACTAACCATGTAGCAGTGGAAAAACTTGGCTTTCTTGGCCGGAATGCATTCTACGTACATCTCTGGGAAGCTCACATGTGTGGATGAATTTAGATACCTCGATTTATAATTAGGGCTGAATTGAAAGTTTATGTTTCAGTTTATTTAAAATACATATTTACTTACCTATATACCTCGATTTGTACCGTGCGTTGCGGTGACATTGTTTTCAGTGCTGTTCTCGTGTACAGTTGAAGAAGAAAGCGCTGTTTTCACTGTTCATTTGTTCGGTTTGGCAAACGTATACTAGGGTTAGTTTTTTTTAAAAATAATATTTACTCAGTTCGTGTTGTGCTTTTTGACTGCGTATCTTAATAATATTAGAGTATGCATGTAAGGATGTTGATTAGTGATACAACCCAAGTTTCCTTAATTTGTTTTTGTTTATTTCGTGCAATTCTCATGCATATTTTATGCACTCATTCTATTTTAACTTTAAGCATTAATTTATGTGCTGCTTTTATTTTTTAATCATAAGATCTTCAACTAATTAAGGTTAACAACAACATTCATAATCATCTATCCGTAGTCATAATTGATAACCCACTTCTAAAAGCATTAAAAAGCTCATCATCTTCATCTTCTTCCTAACGAAACCCTACAACAACTATACAACATCATCATGCAAACTACGGATGAACTAAACCCTCACTCTACTGAAACTACACTCTTCAGCTCCTCATCATGCCATGAAATGGAAATCTCCTCGAACTCACACACACACCGCCCCTCAACCACCTTCCGCTTCACCATCCAAAGCCCATCCACCATTTCCCTCATCTCCACGTGCAGCAATGAGGATTCCTTCCCCAGCCCCATCCTGCCGCCTTTCCCTCGATCTCCGCCACCTTGTTCTCCGTCGTGAATCGCAGCTCCTTCCTCGTTACAGTCAAAATTTTATAATAAAAATATTTCTGTATAATGACGTGTTTTTTGGAGTATTAAAATTGTAAAAACATTTTTTTTAAAAGAAGAAGTGCAGTTAGTGCGAAAAATGAGCGGTATGGTGCAATTGTGTAATGTTATGTTTTTCCATGCACCCACCTCTACATCAACAAGAAAACATAAAGTAGCCATTAAAATTAACCGATTTTGAAAAATAGTACTCCTGTGTACCATTTCAAACTGCAATTTAACCGTTCATTTAGTTCAACATTCTTAACTTGGACCACAAAATTAAATTAGTGTATAAGAATAAATTTTATTGAGTGATACATTATTCAAATCGTAATAACACACATTAATATCAAATTTTCACATAGTTTAATTATCCCTAATAAAAAATATTAATGATCAAATATTTTTTAATTCAACAACTAAAATTCAAAGTGTACAACGTTAAATTATCATTTAAACACTAAAACATATCACCGCTTAGCATATAAATTATTCCCAATGCACAAAACGTACCGTACAATAAATTTTAGCAAAAGAATAAATTAAAAACCTACGATTCGTTCACCTAATACTACGAAATGAGCGAAAAATACTTTATGGCAAAAAAATCTTCCGAGTATATAAAATGCATGAGAATTGCATGAAATGAACAAAAGACTTTTATGGAACACTTGGGCTAATTAAAGTCCTTACATGCATATTCTAATTTTATTAAGATGCGACAAATAGAAATTTACAGGAAAAAATACTTTATGGCAAAAACATCTCCCGAGTATATAAAATGCATGAGAATTGCATGAAATGAACAAAAGATTTTTATGGAAAACTTGGGCTAATTAACGTCCTTACATGCATATTCTAATTTATTAAGATTCGACAAATAGAAATTTACGGGAAAAAGTAGCCAAATCGTACGAACCAAACAAAAATGACGGGGGAAAATAGTTCAAACAAACCTTGGTGCTGCCTCTCCGCCGGTTCGTCACGTGCACTAGTTCATGGGTCTTCTTGAAGAGATCAACGCGACGCTTGGAGAAGGTAACCTGATGGTGTACGTTGTTTGTTCTGTATTCTTGTTCTCAAAACTTTTTTGCTATATTGATCTTTTGCCAGCCCATATTGGGTCTCTTCACCATAGCTGCCCGCCTGGAGAAGGTTGAAAACTTGAAGAAGAAGGCTGGTTGGTTTTAAAATTATCTATCAACCAATCAAGATATATTGAAAAATATTTTTTTACGTAGTATAATGAACGGTCACTTTCCGTGCATCTTTGGAGCATAATTCATGTATATATAATTACTTAAACAAAATAAAACATGATCTGGAATTTGTTCCTTTTAACTAAAACAAAATAACTAAAATACTGCACTGCAAGTGAATTTCCTTAAGGTGAAAATTTTAAAAAAATGTAGTTTTTTTACATGATTAGTTCTGCAATATTAGAGAATGATTTCAGCACAAAAATTATCTTCTTAAGGTTCATATATGTCTTCTTCTCATGAAACTTTATGTGATATGGTGTGTTTTTCATTTTATGTTAGTGAGTTACGTGCATATCAAAATATGCAGCAAACATATTTTTGTTAAGGGTCCTGTTCCAATAATTGGTATCAGAGCAAGGCAGAAGAAGGCAAACGTGAGAGATCGGTGTAATTATCTCATACTCAATGAAAGCTCAACAATCACAACTCCAACACCTAAGCAACACGTAGGAAGGCATGTCTAAAAGCTCAAGGTGTCCGAGATATAGAGTTGTGTCCAAGAGCTCTGATGATAGGAAGGATCAAGTGGAGTTCATGATTTTAGTGTGCAAGAAAATAGGAAATTGGACGCAAGTGTGCTAGGTTTTTATTTTGGAGGCTGAGGGTGGAGGACGCAAATGCGTCCTCTAGGTGGACCAATTTTTTTTTCAAAAATTAATTAGAGGACTCGTTTTGGAAACGAGTCCTCTGAGGTGGGGTATTTTTTTTTCTGAAAGTAATTAGAGGACTCGTTTTGGAAACAAGTCCTCAGCCTTTTTTTCGAAAATATTTGAGAGGACTCGTTTTGGAAACGATTCCCCTCATTTTTTTTTCCGAAAATAGTTTGGATTTATTTTATTTTTTCTGAAGTCAATTAGAGGACTCGTTTTGGAAACGAGTCCTCTCATTTTTTTTTCGAAAATAGTTAGGATTTATTTTCTTTTTTCTGAAATCAATTAGAGGACTCGTTTTGGAAACTAATTTATTTCTCAGGAAATTGAATCAGCGAAATGTTGGAAATTAGCAGAAATTTGCATAAATTTATTTCTCCGGAGCTCCTCAAACGAGTCCTGGAATGAGTATTGTTTCCAACAATTTTTTTGAAAATATTGGAAATGAGATTTGTAATTAACTACGGTGCTAATTTAATTTGTGAATGAAATAATGTTTCTTATATTTTGTTAAATTTGGTAAATTAAGCGTGTGGAGAATTTTATTTATTGGGGAGAAAGCTTATTATAAAATCCTGCCAACACATTGTGGAGGCATCATGACATCGGGTCAATGCGGTCAACATTGGTTCGAAGCGGTCAAGGTCGGGTCAACGCAGTCAACGGCGGGTGAACTCGGTCAAAGGCAGGTCTATGCGGTCCACACCGGGTCAACGGCGTACACTTCAGTCCAAATCCGATCTCTACAACCAAAATCCCATTACAAATTCAGTAGTAATTAACAAAAACCCAAATAAAAATTGAGCGAAAAACAAGGAACCATACCGGATCTTGTAAAAAATTCGAACTGCGGATGAAAATGGCGGAACGCCGGTAGTGCAATGCCGGAGAAGAGTGGAGAGGAATTCTCGGGATGGCAAGACACTGGCGGAATGGAGGCTAACAGAAGGAGAAAATTGAGAAATGGCGGAGGAGGAAGATGAACAATGTTGGAAGTGGAAGAATTCGACCAGATTTAAGCTATTTGGACCGCCATTTTTTACTTTGACCAGATTTAAAAAAAAAAGAAATTTTCCAAGGAGAACGCATTACGGAAATGCGTCCTCGCCACGTGGCGAAGCCCTATTCGATCGCAATTTTTGACTTTGACAAGATTTTTAAAAAAATTCCAAGGAGGACGCATTACGGAAATGCGTCCTCGCCACGTGGCATCACCCCCATTCGCCACGTGGCATCATCTCCATCACTTCATTTATACCAGAATTTTTACAAAAATAATTTAATTTCCACGGAGGACGCATTACGGAAATGCGTCCTCGCCACGTGGCATCACCACCATTCACCACGTGGCATCACCTTATTTTTTCCTGAAATTATAAAAAAAATTTAAATATCCACGGAGGACGCATTACGGAAATGCGTCCTCGCATCACCCCCTTCGTCGTTTGACATTTTTGACCGAGAATTAACAAAAAAAAATAAAAATGAGAGGACACATTTTCGTAATGCGTCCTCCATATGAAATTGCTGTTTGTGGAAACTGTAGCCACAAACATAGCAATTTCTCGATCAAGTGGGTAGGATATCCTGGGTAGGATATCTATAATTCAGGGAGTGTCCAAAATCACTCAATCTCCTCAGTATAAAGAGATGAAGAAACATGGAGGGTTCGAAGAACCACTCATTCTCACCGTGATAAGGAGATCGTCAAACATTGAGTGTCCAAAGAATCACTCATTCTCCTTCGTGAAAAGGAGACCATCAACATGGAGTGTCCGTAAACACACTATCTCTTCACTGAAAAGGAGACCGAAAAAGAAGTTTACGAGTGTCCGTAAACACTCTACCTTCTCGGTGAAAAGGGGACGGTAATAGAAGTTTGGAGTGTCCGTTGAAATGCTCATTCTCTTCGATGAATAGAAAATGGATTCAACTTGGTGATTGAAGGCATTCTTGCGAGTTCAACAAATCAAGTGAAGGAGTTTACGCCAATGTGATTAAGGGAGTGAATGTTGGATAATCAAATTATTTTTTTTACAGTTTTACCATGAATAGTCTGTTGCTCAGTCAAAGCAGTAAACTTTGTATGTGTGTAGGAGAGTGTGTTATTAGTTCTGGCTAAATGGTAGGAGTTATGGCTAGAATATAGGAGTTATTGTGAGTGTTCTATTTAAACAGTTGTAGTCTTTCTTAAAGGAATGGAGTTAGCCGAATAGGAGCAGGAAAAATGTAGTTTTTTACGTGATTAGTTCTGCAACATTAGGGAATAATTTTAGTACAAAAATTATCTTCTTAATGTTTATATATATCTTCTTTCTTATGAAACCGTATGTGATATGGTGTATTTTACATTTTATGTTTGTGAGTTACGTGCATATCAAAATATGCAGCAAACAAATTTTGTTAGGGTCCTATTCCAACATGCAGGCATAGTATTTTTTATGTTCTTTTTTTTAAAATGTGCATACTTAGAGTATTTTACTCGACATTGTTCAAAATCTGAGGCAAACCCCCATTCTTCATACCTTCACTCTTCATATAGCATTTTGTAGTCTGAGAACGATTTTAATGGCTACGATGTTTTATTCGGACCTCAAATGTTGCACATGCTTAGAACCCTGCATCTATGGTTCAACTACTGCAGCAATTGTCAGCTTAAGTTGTGTAAGTTGAATTGATTATTTTCACTTGTTTTATTGTCTGAACAATCATATGTATTAGGGCATCATTTTTTTTTCTATTTTTTGTGTAATTCATTACAGATATGTTTTTTATAAGTGTTTTAGTTTTTTTTTTTTACCTCATGTGCTAGATCATGAGATTTGATTTGGGATTTTGCAATTATTTTACCTCATGTGTTAGGAAAATTGTGTTGTTGTGGATGGAAGTAGGTATAAGGTAAGATTCAATTACTGTAAAGCGGAATACAGTGGTGGTGTGTATAGGATGAAGTTTCATTTAAGAAAAAAAAAACTTGCTTTTTTGGAAGGTTGGTTAATCTTAATGCCTACATTTTGTTTTCTTGATAATATAGGGGCAGATGGAAAAACATAACATTACACAATTGCACCACACAGCACACCAACATCCTCTCTACCCACTGCTATTTGTACTGTAGCTCATTTTTCGCACTAATTAACTTCACATTTTTTTAAAAACTTTTCCATGATTTTAATACATTAAATAACACGTCACAATTAGTGCAATATGTATATTATAAAATTTTAGTCGTAAGAATAGGTTTTAGGTCATATTTTGTTTTGTTGAAATTAAGAAGCAGTTGTTTATTAATGCTCAAAATATGCACGGCATATATGTTCCTGCCCGTAGATCGTGAATTCTGAATTGAAGATGGGCAATTTAGAAGATGCTTTTTACTATTTTTCTTGCAAAAAAAAAAGAGGTTTTTTGTTCAAATATAAAAATAGAAACCCACGAGAAAAGGGGGTGGCTCAGTCCTCGCACTGTTTTGAGCTGCTTGTGCTGCTCCTTTAATCATTATCAGCGTATAGAATCTGGCGAGGCGAAGCTTCCCGAAAAGCGCTAGTTATAGCAAAGCCTTTCCACCCGAGAGAACCTTCAAGCTGCAACGGACTCAGATGATGGTGCACTAACTAGGGTCATGGGGACTTATGGATACACCGCCCCTGAGTACCTATGAACAGGTACATTTAACTTCGAAGGTGTTCCGAGAAAATTTATACTGGCTAAGCCACTCATTTATTCGAATTTGGTGTTTCCATTTCAAAGTATTTCATTTCCTGATTCGCACTAATTACAGTTTAATGCACTTCATTTCGCTAAGCCACCGTCTACCTTAGTCTTAAATGAGTAAAAATTCAGTTGGTAAAGTGAAATAATCAAAATTGTTTCACGAGCACAAATACGTTTAGATAAAAGTCATGCTTAAGAAGTAATAGTTTTGTGAAGATTCATTGGGCTAATTATTATCAAAAGGTACGCACCCAAATCGCACAAAACGAACTAAACAGAAGTTTTAGTTTAAAAAAATCAATCCTAAGATACGTTAGCCAAATTAAACTAAATGAAGTGAACAGAAAAAAGTTTGGATTGTATACTTTGGTGGATGGAGTTTATGTGCGAAGTAGTGATACAATTTTCTTATAAAAATTTTTTTTGTTCGTTTCGTGCAATTATTATGCGCATTTTGGTTTTGAAGATTAATCTAGGTACGCAAGGATGTCTGGATCCCAAGGTTAAAAAAAACAAGTTTTGAAACATAGTTATAAATCTATGAAAAATCAACCCTTAGTGTACTGCATCTCCAGGCTCTGCTGCTATTGAATGGTTAGTTGTCTAAATTTGTTTTGAACATATTGAACAATTCTTTAAAGTATCTAAATCTCTTATACACAGTGGAATGCAATTGATGACTGTTGTATGTGATATAATTGCTATTAAATGGTCTTTGGAGATTACTCCATCTTGGTTTACTTAAAGAATTTAACAGAAAATGTGGGTTTGGACTAGTATTGTTAACCAAGTTGCTGAAGTAAACACCGTCTTTTGGTAGTTTTGATCCACCTTACTTCTTTTGTGTGCTATTTGGATTTTCTTTTGCAGAATAGATTTGAAAACTAACCAAGTTTCACATGTTCATTAGTGCTATTTGGATTTTCTTTTGCAGAATGGATTCGAAAACTAACCATGTAGCAGTGGAAAAACTTGGCTTTCTTGGCCGGAATGCATTCTACGTACATCTCTGGGAAGCTCACATGTGTGGATGAATTTAGATACCTCGATTTATAATTAGGGTTGCATTGAAAGTTTATGTGTCAATTTATTTAAAATACATATTTACTTACCTATATACCTCGATTTGTACCGTGCTGTGCGGTGACATTGTTTTCAGTGTTGTTCTCGTGTACAGTTGAAGAAGAAAGCGCTGTTTTCACTGTTCATTTGTTCGGTTTGGCAAACGTATACTAGGGTTAGTTTTTTAAAAAATAATATTTACTCAGTTTGTGTTGTGCTTTTTGACTGCGTATCTTAATAATATTAGAGTATGCATGTAAGGATGTTGATTAGTGATACAACCCAAGTTTCCTTAATTTTTTTTTGTTTATTTCGTGCAATTCTCATGCATATTTTATGCACTCATTCTATTTTAACTTTAAGCATTAATTTATGTGCTGCTTTTATTTTTTAAATCATAAGATCTTCAACTAATTAAGGTTAACAACAACATTCATAATCATCTATCCGTAGTCATAATTGATAACCCCCTTCTAAAAGCATTAAAAAGCTCATCATCTTCATCTTCTTCCTAACGAAACCCTACAACAACTATACAACATCATCATGCAAACTACGGATGAACTAAACCCTCACTCTACTGAAACTACACTCTCCAGCTCCTCATCATGCCATGAAATGGAAATCTACTCGAACTCACACACACACCGCCCCTCAACCACCTTCAGCTTCACCATCCAAAGCCCATCCACCATTTCCCTCATCTCCACGTGCAGCAATGAGATTCCTTCCCCAGCCCCATCCTGCCGCCTTTCCCTCGATCTCCGCCACCTTGTTCTCCGTCGTGAATCGCAGCTCCTTCCTCGTTACAGTCAAAATTTTATAATAAAAATATTTCTGTATAATGACGAGTTTTTTGGAGTATTAAAATTGTAAAAACATTTTTTTAAAAGAAGAAGTGCAGTTAGTGCGAAAAATGAGCGGTATGGTGCAATTGTGTAATGTTATGTTTTTCCATGCACCCACCTCTACATCAACAAGAAAACATAAAGTAGCCATTAAAATTAACCGATTTTGAAAAATAGTACTCCTGTGTACCATTTCAAACAGCAATTTAACCGTTCATTTAGTTCAACATTCTTAACTTTGACCACAAAATTAAATTAGTGTATAAGAATAAATTTTATTGAGTGATACATTATTCAAATCGTAATAACACACATTTTTAAAATATAAAATTTTCACATAGTTTAATTATCCCTAATAAAAAATATTAATGATCAAACATTTTTTAATTCAACAACTAAAATTCAAAGTGTACAACGTTAAATTATCATTTAAACACTAAAACATATCACCGCTTAGCATATAAATTATTCCCAATGCACAAAACGTACCGTACAATAAATTTTAGCAAAAGAATAAATTAAAAACCTACGATTCGTTCACCTAATACTACGAAATGAGCGAAAAATACTTTATGGCAAAAAAATCTTCCGAGTATATAAAATGCATGAGAATTGCATGAAATGAACAAAAGACTTTTATGGAACACTTGGGCTAATTAAAGTCCTTACATGCATATTCTAATTTTATTAAGATGCGACAAATAGAAATTTACAGGAAAAAATACTTTATGGCAAAAAAATCTCCCGAGTATATAAAATGCATGAGAATTGCATGAAATGAACAAAAGATTTGTATGGAAAACTTGGGCTAATTAACGTCCTTACATGCATATTCTAATTTATTAAGATTCGACAAATAGAAATTTACGGGAAAAAGTAGCAAAATCGTACGAACCAAACAAAAAATGACGGGGGAAAATAGTTCAAACAAACCTTGGTGCTGCCTCTCCGCCGGTTCGTCACGTGCTCTAGTTCATGGGTCTTCTTGAAGAGATCAACGCGACGCTTGGAGAAGGTAACCTGATGGTGTACGTTGTTTGTTCTGGATTCTTGTTCTCAAAACTTTTTTGCTATATTGATCTTTTGCCAGCCCATATTGGGTCTCTTCACCATAGCCGCCGCCTGGAGAAGGTTGAAAACTTGAAGAAGAAGGCTGGTTGGTTTTAAAATTATCTATCAACCAATCAAGCTATATTGAAAAATATTTTTTTACGTATTATAATGAACGGTCACTTTCCGTGCATCTTTGGAGCATAATTCATGTATATATAATTACTTAAACAAAATAAAACATGATCTGGAATTTGTTCCTTTTAACTAAAACAAAATAACTAAAATACTGCACTGCAAGTGAATTTCCTTAAGGTGAAAATTTTAAAAAAATGTAGTTTTTTTACGTGATTAGTTCTGCAATATTTGGGAATGATTTCAGCACAAAAATTATCTTCTTAAGGTTCATATATGTCTTCTTCTCATGAAACTTTATGTGATATGGTGTGTTTTTCCTTTTATGTTTGTGAGTTATGTGCATATCAAAATATGCAGCAAACATATTTTGTTAAGGGTCCTGTTCCAATAATTGGTATCAGAGCAAGGCAGAAGAAGGCAAACGTGAGAGATCGGTGTAATTATCTCATACTCAATGAAAGCTCAACAATCACAACTCCAACACCTAAGCAACACGTAGGAAGGCATGTCTAAAAGCTCAAGGTGTCCGAGATATAGAGTTGTGTCCAAGAGCTCTGATGATAGGAAGGATCAAGTGGAGTTCATGATTTTAGTGTGCAAGAAAATAGAAAATTGGACGCAAGTGTGCTGGGTTTTTATTTTGGAGGCTGAGGGTGGAGGACGCATTATCGAAATGCGTCCTCTAGGTGGACCAATTTTTTTTTCAAAAATTAATTAGAGGACTCGTTTTGGAAACGAGTCCTCAGCCCTTTTTTTCGAAAATAATTGAGAGGACTCGTTTTGGAAACGAGTCCTCTGAGGTGGGGTATTTTTTTTCTGAAAGTAATTAGAGGACTCGTTTTGGAAACGAGTCCTCAGCATTTTTTTTCGAAAATATTTGAGAGGACTCGTTTTGGAAACGAGTCCCCTCATTTTTTTTTCCGAAAATAGTTTGGATTTATTTTATTTTTTCTGAAGTCAATTAGAGTACTCGTTTTGGAAACAAGTCCTCTCATTTTTTTTCCGAAAATAGTTAGGATTTATTTTCTTTTTTCTGAAATCAATTAGAGGACTTGTTTTGGAAACTAATTTATTTCTCGGGAAATGAATCAGCGAAATGTTGGAAATTAGCAGAAATTTGCATAAATTTATTTCTCTGGAGCTCCTCAAACGAGTCCTGGAATAGGTATTGTTTCCAACAATTTTTTTGAAAATATTGGAAATGAGATTTGTAATTAACTACGGTGCTAATTTAATTTGTGAATGAAATAATGTTTATTATATTTTGTTAAATTTGGTAAATTAAGCGTGTGGAGAATTTTATTTATTGGGGAGAAAGCTTATTATAAAATCCTGCCCCCACATTGTGGAGGCATCATGACATCGGGTCAACGCGGTCAACATCGGTTCGAAGCGGTCAAGGTCGGGTCAACGCGGTCAACGGCGGGTGAACTCGGTCAAAGGCAGGTCTACGCGGTCCACACCGGGTCAACGGCATACACTTCAGTCTGAATCCGATCTCTACAACCAAAATCCCATTACAAATTCAGTAGTAATTAACAAAAACCCAAATAAAAATTGAGCGAAAAACAAGGAACCATACCGGATCTTGTAAAAAATTTGAACTGCGGATGAAAATGGTGGAACGCCGGTAGTGCAATGCCGGAGAAGAGTGCAGAGGAATTCTCGGGATGGCAAGACACTGGCGGAATGGAGGCTAACAGAAGGAGAAAATTGAGAAATGGTGGAGGAGGAAGATGAACAATGTTGGAAGTGGAAGAATTCGGCTAGATTTAAGCTATTTGGACCGCCATTTTTTACTTTGACCAGATTTTAAAAAAAAAAGAAATTTTCCAAGGAGAACGCATTACGGAAATGCATCCTCGCCACGTGGCGAAGCCCTATTCGACCGCAATTTTTTACCTTGACCAGATTTTAAAAAAAATTCCAAGGAGGACGCATTACGGAAATGCGTCCTCGCCACGTGGCATCACCCCCCATTCGCCACGTGGCATCATCTCCATCACTTCATTTTTACCAGAATTTTTACAAAAATAATTTAATTTCCACGGAGGACGCATTACGGAAATGCGTCCTCGCCACGTGGCATCACCACCATTCACCATGTGGCATCACCTTATTTTTTCCTGAAATTCTAAAAAAAATTTAAATATCCACGGAGGACGCATTACGGAAATGCGTCCGCGCAACGTGGCATCACCCTCTTCGTCGTTTGACATTTTTGACCGAGAATTAACAAATAAAAAATTAAAAATGAGAGGACGCATTTTCGTAATGCGTCCTCCATATGAAATTGCTGTTTGTGGCAACTGTAGCCACAAACATAGCAATTTCTCGATCAAGTGTATAGGATATCCTGGGTGGGATATCTATAATTCAGGGAGTGTCCAAAATCACTCAATCTCCTCAGTATAAAGAGATGAAGAAACATGGAGGGTTCGAAGAACCACTCATTCTCACCGTGATAAGGAGATCGTCAAACATTGAGTGTCCAAAGAATCACTCATTCTCCTTCGTGAAAAGGAGACCGTCACCATGGAGTGTCTGTAAACACACTATCTCTTCACTGAAAAGGAGACCGAAAAAGAAGTTTGCGAGTGTCCGTAAACACTCTACCTTCTCGGTGAAAAGGGGATGGTAATAGAAGTTTGGAATGTCCGTTGAAATGCTCATTCTCTTCGATGAATAGAAAATGGATTCAACTTGGTGATTGAAGGCATTCTTGCGAGTTCAACAAATCAAGTGAAGGAGTTTACGCCAATGTGATTAAGGGAGTGAATGTTGGATAATCAAATTTTTTTTTTTTACAGTTTTACCATGAATAGTCTGTTGCTCAGTCAAAGCAGTAAACTTTGTATGTGTGTAGGAGAGTGTGTTATTAGTTCTGGCTAAATGGTAGGAGTTATGGCTAGAATATAGGAGTTATTGTGAGTGTTCTATTTAAACAGTTGTAGTCTTTCTTAAAGGTATGGAGTTAGCCGAATAGGAGCAGGAAAAATGTAGTTTTTTACGTGATTAGTTCTGCAACATTAGGGAATAATTTTAGTACAAAAATTATCTTCTTAATGTTTATATATATCTTCTTTCTTATGAAACCGTATGTGATATGGTGTATTTTACATTTTATGTTTGTGAGTTACGTGCATATCAAAATATGCAGCAAACAAATTTTGTTAGGGTCCTATTCCAACATGCAGGCATAGTATTTTTTATGTTCTTTTTTTTTAACTGTGCATACTTAGAGTATTTTACTCGACATTGTTCAAAATCTGAGGCAAACCCCCATTCTTCATACCTTCACTCTTCATATAGCATTTTGTAGTCTGAGAACGATTTTAATGGCTACGATGTTTTATTCGGACCTCAAATGTTGCACATGCTTAGAACCCTGCATCTATGGTTCAACTACTACAGCAATTGTCAGCTTAAGTTGTGTAAGTTGAATTGATTATTTTCACTTGTTTTATTGTCTGAACAATCATATGTATTAGGGCATCATTTTTTTTCTATTTTTTGTGTAATTCATTACAGATATGTTTTTTATAAGTGTTTTAGTTTTTTTTTTACCTCATGTGCTAGATCATGAGATTTGATTTGGGATTTTGCAATTATTTTACCTCATGTGTTAGGAAAATTGTGTTGTTGTGGATGGAAGTAGGTATAAGGTAAGATTCAATTACTGTAAAGCGGAATTCAGTGGTGGTGTGTATAGGATGAAGTTTCATTTAAGAAAAAAAGCTTGCTTTTTTGGAAGGTTGGTTAATCTTAATGCCTACATTTTGTTTTCTTGATAATATAGGGGCAGATGGAAAAACATAACATTACACAATTGCACCACACAGCACACCAACATCCTCTCTACCCACTGCTATTTGTACTGTAGCTCATTTTTCGCACTAATTAACTTCACATTTTTTAAAAAACTTTTCCATGATTTTAATACATTAAATAACACGTCACAATTAGTGCAATATGTATATTATAAAATTTTAGTCGTAAGAATAGGTTTTAGGTCATATTTTGTTTTGTTGAAATTAAGAAGTAGTTGTTTATTAATGCTCAAAATATGCACGGCATATATGTTCCTGCCCGTAGACCGTGAATTCTGAATTGAAGATGGGCAATTTAGAAGATGATTTTTACTATTTTTCTTGCAAAAAAAAAGGTTTTTTGTTCAAATATAAAAATAGAAACCTACGAGAAAAGGGGGTGGCTCAGTCCTCGCACTGTTTTGAGCTGCTTGTGTTCCTCCTTTAATCATTATCAGCGTATAGAATCTGGCGAGGCGAAGCTTCCCAAAAAGCGCTAGTTATAGCAAAGCCTTTCCACCCGAGAGAACCTTCAAGCTGCAACGGACTCAGATGATGGTGCACTAACTAGGGTCATGGGGACTTATGGATACACCGCCCCTGAGTACCTATGAATAGGTACATTTAACTTCGAAGGTGTTCCGAGAAAATTTATACTGGCTAAGCCACTCATTTATTCGAATTTGGTGTTTCCATTTCAAAGTATTTCATTTCTAGATTCGCACTAATTACAGTTTAATGTACTTCATATCGCTAAGCCACCTTCTACCTTAGTCTTAAATGAGTAAAAATTCAGTTGGTAAAGTGAAATAATCAAAATTGTTTCACGAGCACAAATACGTTTAGATAAAAGTCATGCTTAAGAAGTAATGGTTTTGTGAAGATTCATTGGGCTAATTATTATCAAAAGGTACGCACCCAAATCGCACAAAATGAACTAAACAGAAGTTTTAATTTTAAAAAATCAATCCTAAGATACGTTAGCCAAATTAAACTAAATGAAGTGAACAGAAAAAAACTTGGATTGTATACTTTGGTGGATGGAGTTTATATGCGAAGTAGTGGTACTATTTTCTTATAAAAAAAATTTTGTGTTCGTTTCGTGCAATTGTTATGCGTATTTTGGTTTTGGAGATTAATCTAGGTGCGCAAGGATGTCTGGATCCCAAGGTTTTTTTTTAAAAAAAACCATGTTTTGAAACATAATTATAAATCGATGAAAAATCAAACCCTAGTGTACTGCATCTCCAGCCTCTGCTGTTAATGAACGGTGGGCTGTCTAAATTTGTTTTGAACATATTGAACAATTTTTCAAATTATCTAAATCTCTTATATATAGTGGAATGCAATTGATGACTTTTGTATGTGATATAATTGCTATTAACTGGTCTTTGGATATTACTCCATCTTGGTTAGCCGAGTTGCTGAAGTAAACATCGTCTTATGGGGCACACACATATTTCACAGATTGGATTCGAAAACTAACCATATTTCACGAGTGGAAAAACTTGGCTTTCTTGGCCGGAATGCATTCTACATACATCTCTGGGAAGCTCACATGTGTGGATGAATTTAGATACCTCGATTTTATAATTAGGGCTGCATTGAAAGTTTATGTCTCAAATTATTTACAATACATATTTATTTAGATATATACCCGATTTATACCGGGTTGTGCGGTGACATTGTTTTTAGTGCTATTCTCGTGTAAATATGAAGAAGAAACCGCAGTTGAAGAAGAACCCCCTGTTTTCACTGTTCGTTCGTTCGGTTTCACTGTTTGTTCGTGTTGGAACAGAACAAATCAATGGCTAGCAATTAAGATTTAATTTTTGTTGGCAAATGCCCTAACGTTTTCTGATGCTTATCATTCGATTTAAAGCAAACTGATAACATAAAACACTCCCACATCTCCTGAATATTAGCTCACCACTAACTCACATCCGCATATTTCTAGGAACAAACTAAACTACACATGACTAAGTCTTACTGAACAAGTCCAAGTCTGCAATAATTGCTTAATGTACGTAATGCAAAGTTTATTCCAATAGTTCGTACGGTTTGGCAAACTTATGCCCCGAATATGCATGTAAGATGTTAATTAGTGATACAACCCAAGTTCATTTTCCTTAAAAATATTTGTTCATTTTGTGCAATCATCGTGCACAAACATGAGAAAGTCATCGATGAATTCCGATAGCTAAAACCAACACAAAGAATGTCATCTACCAAAGAAAACACAGACTGATCCACATCGTAAACTTCAGACATGACTAGACCAGGAAGGTGACCGGAGCTCGACGAGGATGATCAGTAGGACAAGGCGGTGCTCTGGTTGAGGCACTGCATTTAACTCATTTTATTCAAAACCTACATTTGGCATATAATTTTTACCTTAGTGATTGTGTTCTTCTTGTACTTAGCTATTGGAATTCATCATTGTAATTTTTATTTCTGAATCACATCATTCATGGTGGACATGTAAACATACAAACTTTGGAACACAATTTATGCAGCAATTGATGTGCCGTTGAAAACATTTTATACGGCAAGCGTAACATTAACACGAAGGATCATATAAGTGAAACACACTAAACTTATATAGGAGATAGCTGCCTTATTTTGTCAAATACTATACTATCGCTAGATCCCATGATGATTTGGTAAAGTTTAATGATAACTTGTATTGTTAATGATAAATTTCAAATCGCATACATGATCTTTGTGACTACGGGTTTACGATTTGGATCAGACAGATCAACCTTAGTTCTTGTTGTTGGGTTACTTACGCTGTATCTATTCGTTATCTGATGTTTCTCTATCAGTAGTCAATGACAGGCAGACAGTAACTCAAAATCCTAAAAGAAATCTTTTAGAGTACCATTTTATGTTTACAAAAGAATTATGTGTTATTAATTTTAGTGTTTTATACACTGATGAACAACATGGATGAAGATTTCCTGGTATTGATCTTGATCTTGTTGATCTGGAGTGAACCTTCTTGAGATGATCTGGGACTCAACACCGGTTTCATCTTAAACCGAATAGCACTGAAATGGGGCACACACATAGTTTCTCTCTCTAAAATATGTTTTAGGGTTAGAAGGATAAGTTTTAGGTTTTTTACTTCCATTTGTATATGAAAAATAATTGCGAAATTCCAAATCAAATCTCATAATCTAACACATGAGGTAAAAAAACTAAAAAAAACTTCCCTAGCACATATGAAATAATCCTTCTACACATTTCACAGAATTAAGGACATTGGGAATGATTAATATTCATATATAGGTAACCCCAATATTTAACTCTATCTCCATCAAAATATATATATACATATATATATATATATATATATATATATATATATTGTACTCCTGGGGTACCATGAACGTGTATGATATTTACTTTGAATATGTAATGTAACACTATTATTTGTGAATTATAGTATTTATATAATAATCATAATTAAATTTAATAATGTACAATCTCAATCCAAAGAAGGCACATCTATAACATTTAAAATGCACAAAATATCATTGGGGATATGATGCTCATGGTAAACCATGGATACCATATAATTCACCTACCTCCACCATGGCCATTATCTTAACACGGTCACATTTTCGTTTTAATATTTTAATTAAAATTTACAACTGCTGACTAAACCTGACTGGAATCATATTACATTATAGTGTATTAATTTGCGCTCCAAAAATACATTCCAAGAAAGGAAAAAAAATGTTTGGAAGTAAAACGGATAAAAACAAAAAGAGTATAGAACAAAAACAAAATTGAACAAAAAAAGCAGATGTAGCATTTCGAGGTCCGTCGTTTATTAGTTGTGGTCATACTGGTGGTGATACAACAACAACCGAGTACTGTAGAAGTCTGTAGCCATCGTCCTCATTAATCCACAGATTCCCCCGCTATGGTCGCCACCACCGTACACTCCTCCGCCACGGTCCCTGAGACCATAGCTGCCGCCAATACAAATTCTTTTCATGGAGATGCCAAGATGACTACCACCATAAATGAAGACATTCCACGTCTTGATCAAACATTTAAAGTTTTTGTTCGGGATCCTCTAAGTGACATGGCGGGACCTATGACTAGGTCAAGGGCGAAACTTAGAGATGTTATTTTAAATGATTTGATTGATCGCCTTTATGATGAAAACTCGAAGAAGGAGTCACCATCGACATCTTGGATTTATTATTCAAGACTGTCGAAGAAGTGAAGACATCATGAAGAACACTATACTCTTTTTTCCCACTGGGTTTTTATTGAGGTATTGATCACTGTAAAATATTGTAAAATTATTTCATTTTGGGTTGTTGGACTGATAGCTCGGCCATGTTGGTTTTGAAGAGCCAAATTTCAAAAATACAGTCCATTAGGGTTTAGTATATTCAGTCTTATTCTGATTAGAATTAGATTTGGTAAGATTAGATAAGTTAATATTCTTCAAGGTTACTTCTTGAAGAATTCGACCAGATTACCATAGATTATAATTTATTTTAGATATTTTAGTTAGATTTGGTTTTACGTTCTTAAAGCTTCCATACGTCGATTCAATTTCAAGTTGTGATTCGAGTTTGGGGCGAGATTGTAACCCTATAAATAGGGAGGCCTTTTGGATGTATTAGACACACTTTTATTAATCAAATATACAAACATTTGAGTTCATACTCTTGTTGCTTGCGAGCTTCTTCCATTGTTGCTTAACCTCCGAGGGTTAGTTAAGTATCAATAAACCTTGTGCTCTAATCCAGTGGGCTTATTGGAGAGCAAGTCAAAATTAAGTATACCTCGAGGGCTAGAATTCTGAATTTTGTGTGGCACACTAGGATTTGCGAGTTCCCTTGTTTATCAAAGATATTAATTCTGTGATCCCAAATTTTTTACTTCCCGTCTACTAAATGCTTGAGAAATATAACCGACTAATTTTGAAGATTTTGAATGCTAGCCCCTGTATCCCTCTCAAACATAATCTAGCTTTGAGCGATGGATTTCACAATATCTTCCAACAACCTCTTAGAGTTCGGATTCTGCATTTGCGGTATCGAGTGTTGATGGAATTGATTTTTAAAAGCATCCACAATGGTAGTGGACTTAAGAAACACTTCTTAAGTGTCATATCATAAATTTTGAGAAAAGTTAGCTAAGAACCAACTACCAACAATGGAATGATATCTGAGAATCACTTTTTAGCGCCGCATCACCATCTCTAATAAAAAAATGCAAACTTTTATTTATATTTTATAAAATACCAATATCATACAAATTAAAAATCATACAGCATTGACTATATAAATATAAAACAAATATGTTTATTCTTTAATCCATAATAATATTTTTAATATAAAATTTAAAATTATCAATATCACAGTATTTTCTATAAAAACTACATTTGATCCTTATTTTAAATGTTTGGAAATATATTCAACGATGTCCGCTCTAAGTTGATGATGATGCCTAATCCCGAATCTTCGTGAGTCGATGGATTGAAGTTTGAATTTCTTGAATTAACCCTTCCGCGAGGTTTATAGTTGGACTTTGATCTTTTACATTCCAATATAGTAGATTACGTGATAAAAAATAATATTGAATACATAAATGAAAATAGAAAATATTCAAATTTTAAAAAACAAATAATCGTATTCATGAAAAAAATATACAATCCAAATTAAACTTTGATTAATCAAATTTAAAATATAAAACAAACCATGCCTAGAGTCCATAATTTTTTGTTTGGTCTTTCACAAATAAAGGGGTAACAACCCCTTAATTAAGAAGCAACTCCTTATTAAAGAATGATTCTTAAAACTCCACAATGGTTCTCCTTAAATAAAGAGCGCTCCTTATTAAGAAAAGTGAGGTTAAGGAGTGACCATTGTGGATGCTCACAATTGTAATGAACTTAAGGAGCATTTTTTAAGTGTCACATCATGAATTTTGATAAAAACTAGGTAAGAACCATATACTAACTGGTAGTGGACTTAAGGAGCAATTCTAAAGCACTTTTTTTAATTTTAAATTATAATTAATTTAAAATATAAAATAAGTCATGTTAAATGACATTCATTGATTGTTTGACATTTGCACAAAAAAGAGGTACCAACTCCTTAACTGAGGGACAACTCTTTATTAATGAGTGATCATTAAAACTTCACAATGATACTTCTTAAATAAGGTGTACTCCTTATTAAGGAAAGTGGATTTAAGGAGCTACCAATGTGGATGCTCTTAGCATTTTGAGAATTCCAATACCTCAAATTAGGATGGTCCCTTCATCCAAGATTGTTATTTGAAGAAGGATCACATATTTGACTTTATAGTCTTCCGAACCAACAAACTCACATAAAAGAATTAACTATAAAAATAAAAAATATATGCATATATAAAAAAAATTAAGGAATACGTAAATTAATCTTTAAAGTTAAAATAGAATGTATGCCCATAAAATATGCATATATAATATAAAAAAATGAAAGGAATGCATAAATTAATTTTTAAAGTTAAAATAGAATGAGTGCATATATAATATGCATGGCAATTGCACGAAATGAACAAAACGAACCGCTTGGATATTTTTATTAAAAAATTAACCCTAACATAACCGTGCAAATGAACAGAAATTAACAGAGCAAAAAGCTAGGCAAATCGTACGAACCGAACAAATGACGGGAAAAAAAATGTCCAACGAACCTTGGTGTTGCCTCTCCACCGCCGTTTTGAAACCTATTCGTCACATACAAGAACACCTTTCTTGCTGGCAAGAAGACAACCACAGTGCTCCTCAGAATCATCTACAGCCTATATGAGATGTAGCCGGAGCTGTGGCCGAGTCCTGATGATGTGCAGAAGGTCATCCAGCAATTCAAACGTTTGCCGAAAATGGAGCAGAGCAAGAAAATGGTTAGTCGAGTATTGTTACACCTTTACAAGCCCTAGGTATCTTCTTCTTCTTTTTTTTTGAAAAAAAAGGAACTTTAGGTCATATGTTAGAAATGAAGAGGATTTGAGGTTTAGTACCTGATCTACAATCTTACTGATTACTGTTTTAAATGGGAAAAAATGATCATTTGCTTGAGTCTCTCATCATAGGTTTTGGATTTTGTTTTACAAAAGTTTTAATCTCCTACTTAGTCATTTCAATTGGTAACTATATTGTGCAGTTGAAAAACTCGATCGTGCAACTAATGGGCTAGTACAAACAATATTTTGACACTCTAACCTAACTAGCTAGCAAGATAGAAACACCTTCATCAACACCATAAAAGAGAGAACTTTTATACATAATTGACGCAGTCAGAAGATCGGAAAAGGATCGCAAGCACGAATCCTTGAAGAACAGAAGGGGCTGCAAGCACAAACCCTAGGTTTTGAGCACAAAACTCACGAAAATAATATTATTGATTGCCTCCTCAAAACAGTACAAAAAGGTCTTTAAATACTTTTCGGAAATAAATCCGAAACCCAACATAATTCGGAAATAAAAAAAATAAAGGAAATTCGGAAAAGAATAGGAAAAACAGAAAATTGCAGTTTTGGGGCTTCAAACGACCTCAAATGGCACTTCTGAGCTACTGACACCGTCCATTGGACGGTGTCCTTGATCTCCTCGTCGAGACGGTTCCAACGCCACCGAAATCGCCTGATTCTGACTCCGTCAGCAAAAGTTACGCTGTAAATCGCGCCGGCCCTTTACGGCGATCCATAGCGTCCTCAATCTTCGCAGCAAGCCATCCTACATCAGTCTCCCCCACCTCTGAAGAACTCGACCCCGAGTTCTCTTCAGGATAAAGAACCTCATCCTCATGGTACTCATAAATATCAGCCACGTTAAAAGTATTGGAAATACTCATAGTATCGGGAAGAGCCACAACATAAGCATTATCATTAATTTTCCTGACCACCTTAAACGGACCATACTTACGTGGCTGGAGTTTACTGTAAGTGCCGACTGGGAATCGCTCCTTGCGCAAGAACACCATAACGTCATCACCCTCCTTGAAAACTTTGAGTCTTCTACGCTTGTCAGCAGTTTCCTTATTCTTCTTCCCAGTAGCCTCCAAACGAGCCTTAACAGATTCTCTGGTCTCCATAATCTCCTTAGCCAAGATTTCTGCCGTCTTACTGACCCCAGAAGCCTTTGGCAACTCAACCAAATCCACCACATGCTTCGGAACAGAAGTATAAACAAGAGAAAACGGAGACTTTCCCGTAGCCGAATGCACTGCACTGTTATAAGCAAATTCGACTTGAGGTAAAGCCAAATCCCACTGCTTCGGCTTCTCACCACAAACACTACGAATCATATTCCCCAATGTCCGGTTCGTTACCTCAGTTTGCCCGTCAGTCTGGGGATGAGCTCTAGAACTCTTATTCAAAGCAGTCCCAAACATCCGCCACAAAGTAATCCAAAAATGACTGAGGAATTTCGTATCCCTGTCTGAAGTAATGGATCTAGGAACTCCATGGAGACGAACAACTTCCCGGAAAAACAGCTTCGCAATATTGGACGCATCAGCAGTCTTCTTGCACGCAATAAAATGCGACATCTTGGAAAACCTGTCCACCACTACGAACACAGAATCCACCCCACGTTGGGTACGAGGCAGCCCCAAAACAAAATCCATGGACAAATCTTGCCAAATATCTTCAGGAACAGGTAATGGCATATAAAGACCAGTATTTTGAGACTGACCTTTAGAAACCTGACAGGTATAACACTTCTTGACAATGGTGCTCACGTCCCTCTTCAAATGCGGCCAATAATACCGCTCCTCCAGACTAGCAATCGTCTTATCTCTTCCCAAATGGCCACTGAGTCCGCCGCCATGTAAATCCCGAATCAGCTTCTCTCTCAACGAAGAGTCAGGGACGCACAACTGATCTCCTTTGAACAAATAACCTTCACGAACAAGGTAATCTGCTCCAGGGAAGTTGCCCTCATTGCACTTGGCCCATATCTCCTTAAACTCGGCATCCTCCGCATACAGTTCTTTCAGACAGTCAAATCCGACTATCTCATGTGCCAGAGTCATTAACAAAGAAGCTCTCCTACTCAAAGCATCGGCCACCTTGTTCGACTTCCCGGACTTATGCTGAATAATGAAAGGAAATTTCTGCAAGAAACTGACCCAACGAGCATGCATCTTATTAATCATCTTCTGGCTATGGAGAAACTTTAAGGCTTGATGATCAGTGTACAAGATGAACTCTCTCTGAATCAAGTAATGCTCCCACTGTCGTAGAGACCTGAAAACAGCGTAGAACTCTTGATCGTAAGTACTCCATTTCTGCCGAGCCTCCGTGAGTTTCTCACTGAAAAACGCCACTGGTCTCTTCTCTTGGGACAGCACTGCTCCAATTCCTACGCCACTGGCATCACATTCTACTTCAAAAACCTTATCAAAATCAGGCAAAGCTAATACCGGTGCAGTACACAGCTTCTCTTTGATCAAGGCAAAACTCCGTTCCTGCTCGGGTCCCCAAACAAATTTTCCCTTCTTCAAACACTCAGTTATGGGAGCAGCCACATCACTGAAATTCCGGACAAAACGTCTATAAAACGTAGCTAGGCCATGGAAACTACGTACCTCCGTTACAGACGTAGGTGCTGGCCACTCACGAATAGCACGCACCTTATCATCGTCCACCTGAATTCCATCTTCCCCAACCACGAAACCCAGAAAAAGCAACTTGTTGCTGCTGAACGTACACTTTTTCAGGTTAATGTACAACTGATTTTCGAGCAAAACCTGCAACACCTGTCTCAGATGCTCTAAATGCTCCTCTTTGGTCCTGCTATAAATCAGAATGTCGTCAAAGTACACCACCACAAAAGACCCAATGAAAGGGCGTAGAACCTGATTCATCAACCTCATGAAGGTGCTAGGGGCATTGGACAATCCGAAAGGCATTACCAACCACTCATACAGTCCATCCTTGCTCTTGAAAGCCGTCTTCCACTCATCTCCAGGCCTTATACGAATCTGATGGTATCCACTCCGAAGATCAATCTTCGAAAACACCTTCGAACCTGCCAGCTCATCAAGCATGTCCTCCAGTCGCGGAATCGGAAACCGATACTTGATAGTGATCTTGTTAATCGCCCTACTATCAACACACATCCTCCACTGGTTTCCTTTCTTTGGAACAAGAAGAACAGGCACCGCACAAGGGCTCATACTCTCACGAATGAAACCCTTCTTCAGCAAGTCTTCAATCTGTTCTCTGAGTATCTCATTCTCCTTCGGACTCATGCGATAATGGGGAAGGTTTGGCAAACTCGAACCAGGAACTAAATCAATCTGATGCTGAATATCTCGCATTGGTGGTAACTTGTTAGGAAGCTCCTCCCCAGTCAACTGCTCAAAATCCTGCAAAATTGCCTTCACCTCTGCTGGAATCACAGTCTCTTCTTTCTCAACAGTCAGTAACCCCTTCATCACCACTGGGTAGAAACAGTCAGCTTCAACAACATCTTTGTCAAGCTCTTCCTCATCTCGTGACATTACAAGAAAATTAGACTGTTTATTCCTAGCAACACTGTCAAAACGATGAACTGGCGCCATAGCAATCTTATGACCACCCCATGCAAACAACATGACATTATCACGACCCTTGTGAGTAACATCATTGTCAAACTGCCAAGGCCTGCCCAACAGCACATGACAAACATCCATATCCAGCACATCACACACAACATTCTCTTTGTAATACTTCCCGATGGAAATAGGAACACTACAAGTCAATGTCACCTTAACCTGGTTACCCTTACTAACCCAGCCTAAGGAGTAAGGTTTCTCATGAGCCACTGTAGGTAAATTCAGATATTCTACCAGTTTAGCAGAAACGAGGTTTTCTGAACTACCATTATCCACTATCAAATTGCACAACTTATTATCAATTGAACAGTGAGTTTTGAAAAGGTTCTTACGCTGCCCCTCGTCCTTGGATGACAACAAAAGTCGTTGCACCACGATGCTGACTTTCTCAACTGCCTCTTCTTCAGCAAATTCAGCTCCTTCATACGCGTCCTCCTCTGCATCATCCTCACCATCTTCTTCCAGGAGAGCCACAGTCCGTGATGGGCACACATTCGACATATGTCCCATGCCACCACAACGGAAACACTTGTCACCACGTGGCTTAGCATACGGGTTAGGCTGTCTCTGCATCGGTGCCCTGGTTGGGAACACCCTCTTTTCCTGCGCACCACCCGAACCACCTCCAGTAGTACCTATATTAGAATCCTTGGCTACCACTGTCTTCTCCTTACTCCCGGATGACTCAGAATTGCTCGGAGGCTGAAATTTTCGAAAACCAGAATAGTTACCACCTCCGCCACGAGGGGAATTCTCCATCATCTCTGCCTTCATAGCCAACGTTTGAGCCTCGGTCACAGTCCACACGGTCTGCAATCCCATCTTCTCCTGAATTGAAGGTTTCAAACCGCTGATATATCTGGCCACTTTCTGATTCTCAGTCTCCCCCAGTTCGTTGCGTTCACTGTAACGCATGAATTCAGCCGTGTACTCCTGAACTGACCTCCTTCCTTGGGAGCATTCAATGTACAGCTTGTACAATATTTGTTCATAATCAGCGGGCAGAAATCGATCGAGCATCAACTGCTTCATCTTCCTCCAAGACCTGATCGGATTCTTGTTCCGCTTGCGCCTTGAGTCGACCAGCCTGTCCCACCAAACAGCAGCCGTACTCTTCAACTTAACCGCGACCATCTTAACGTGTTTTGCCTCAGGAATTTCCATGACCTCGAAGAATCGGTCCACTTCGATTTGCCAATCCAGCAACTCCTCTACACCCATGGATCCATAAAAGTACGGAATGTCAGCTTTAACCCGGTAATCAGGATTATTCCTTCGATTTCCCCAGTCTGCCTCAGCTTCCACCTCGGCAAATTCTTCATCCGAATCCGAACTAGACGAATCCGCGACGACGTTCTTACCCCTCGGATTCCTCCTGGCCGATTGCTCGCCATTGCTCAGAGTCTCCACTTGCGTCGACAATGTCTCCAGTCGCCTAGTCACCGCAGCCAGTGAGGCGAGAATCGCATCTCCTTCCGCCTTGGTTAATGGTTGATCAGCCATCGTGAATCAATGGAAAAGGTCAGGGAAAAGCCTGCTCTGATACCAATTGACGCAGTCAGAAGATCGGAAAAGGATCGCAAGCACGAATCCTTGAAGAACAGAAGGGGCTGCAAGCACAAACCCTAGGTTTTGAGCACAAAACTCACGAAAATAATATTATTGATTGCCTCCTCAAAACAGTACAAAAAGGTCTTTAAATACTTTTCGGAAATAAATCCGAAACCCAACATAATTCGGAAATAAAAAAAATAAAGGAAATTCGGAAAAGAATAGGAAAAACAGAAAATTGCAGTTTTGGGGCTTCAAACGACCTCAAATGGCACTTCTGAGCTACTGACACCGTCCATTGGACGTGTCCTTGATCTCCTCGTCGAGACGGTTCCAACGCCACCGAAATCGCCTGATTCTGACTCCGTCAGCAAAAGTTACGCTGTAAATCGCGCCGGCCCTTTACGGCGATCCATAGCGTCCTCAATCTTCGCAGCAAGCCATCCTACATCAATTGACGCAGTCAGAAGATCGGAAAAGGATCGCAAGCACGAATCCTTGAAGAACAGAAGGGGCTGCAAGCACAAACCCTAGGTTTTGAGCACAAAACTCACGAAAATAATATTATTGATTGCCTCCTCAAAACAGTACAAAAAGGTCTTTAAATACTTTTCGGAAATAAATCCGAAACCCAACATAATTCGGAAATAAAAAAAATAAAGGAAATTCGGAAAAGAATAGGAAAAACAGAAAATTGCAGTTTTGGGGCTTCAAACGACCTCAAATGGCACTTCTGAGCTACTGACACCGTCCATTGGACGGTGTCCTTGATCTCCTCGTCGAGACGGTTCCAACGCCACCGAAATCGCCTGATTCTGACTCCGTCAGCAAAAGTTACGCTGTAAATCGCGCCGGCCCTTTACGGCGATCCATAGCGTCCTCAATCTTCGCAGCAAGCCATCCTACATCAGTCTCCCCCACCTCTGAAGAACTCGACCCCGAGTTCTCTTCAGGATAAAGAACCTCATCCTCATGGTACTCATAAATATCAGCCACGTTAAAAGTATTGGAAATACTCATAGTATCGGGAAGAGCCACAACATAAGCATTATCATTAATTTTCCTGACCACCTTAAACGGACCATACTTACGTGGCTGGAGTTTACTGTAAGTGCCGACTGGGAATCGCTCCTTGCGCAAGAACACCATAACGTCATCACCCTCCTTGAAAACTTTGAGTCTTCTACGCTTGTCAGCAGTTTCCTTATTCTTCTTCCCAGTAGCCTCCAAACGAGCCTTAACAGATTCTCTGGTCTCCATAATCTCCTTAGCCAAGATTTCTGCCGTCTTACTGACCCCAGAAGCCTTTGGCAACTCAACCAAATCCACCACATGCTTCGGAACAGAAGTATAAACAAGAGAAAACGGAGACTTTCCCGTAGCCGAATGCACTGCACTGTTATAAGCAAATTCGACTTGAGGTAAAGCCAAATCCCACTGCTTCGGCTTCTCACCACAAACACTACGAATCATATTCCCCAATGTCCGGTTCGTTACCTCAGTTTGCCCGTCAGTCTGGGGATGAGCTCTAGAACTCTTATTCAAAGCAGTCCCAAACATCCGCCACAAAGTAATCCAAAAATGACTGAGGAATTTCGTATCCCTGTCTGAAGTAATGGATCTAGGAACTCCATGGAGACGAACAACTTCCCGGAAAAACAGCTTCGCAATATTGGACGCATCAGCAGTCTTCTTGCACGCAATAAAATGCGACATCTTGGAAAACCTGTCCACCACTACGAACACAGAATCCACCCCACGTTGGGTACGAGGCAGCCCCAAAACAAAATCCATGGACAAATCTTGCCAAATATCTTCAGGAACAGGTAATGGCATATAAAGACCAGTATTTTGAGACTGACCTTTAGAAACCTGACAGGTATAACACTTCTTGACAATGGTGCTCACGTCCCTCTTCAAATGCGGCCAATAATACCGCTCCTCCAGACTAGCAATCGTCTTATCTCTTCCCAAATGGCCACTGAGTCCGCCGCCATGTAAATCCCGAATCAGCTTCTCTCTCAACGAAGAGTCAGGGACGCACAACTGATCTCCTTTGAACAAATAACCTTCACGAACAAGGTAATCTGCTCCAGGGAAGTTGCCCTCATTGCACTTGGCCCATATCTCCTTAAACTCGGCATCCTCCGCATACAGTTCTTTCAGACAGTCAAATCCGACTATCTCATGTGCCAGAGTCATTAACAAAGAAGCTCTCCTACTCAAAGCATCGGCCACCTTGTTCGACTTCCCGGACTTATGCTGAATAATGAAAGGAAATTTCTGCAAGAAACTGACCCATCGAGCATGCATCTTATTAATCATCTTCTGGCTATGGAGAAACTTTAAGGCTTGATGATCAGTGTACAAGATGAACTCTCTCTGAATCAAGTAATGCTCCCACTGTCGTAGAGACCTGAAAACAGCGTAGAACTCTTGATCGTAAGTACTCCATTTCTGCCGAGCCTCCGTGAGTTTCTCACTGAAAAACGCCACTGGTCTCTTCTCTTGGGACAGCACTGCTCCAATTCCTACGCCACTGGCATCACATTCTACTTCAAAAACCTTATCAAAATCAGGCAAAGCTAATACCGGTGCAGTACACAGCTTCTCTTTGATCAAGGCAAAACTCCGTTCCTGCTCGGGTCCCCAAACAAATTTTCCCTTCTTCAAACACTCAGTTATGGGAGCAGCCACATCACTGAAATTCTGGACAAAACGTCTATAAAACGTAGCTAGGCCATGGAAACTACGTACCTCCGTTACAGACGTAGGTGCTGGCCACTCACGAATAGCACGCACCTTATCATCGTCCACCTGAATTCCATCTTCCCCAACCACGAAACCCAGAAAAAGCAACTTGTTGCTGCTGAACGTACACTTTTTCAGGTTAATGTACAACTGATTTTCGAGCAAAACCTGCAACACCTGTCTCAGATGCTCTAAATGCTCCTCTTTGGTCCTGCTATAAATCAGAATGTCGTCAAAGTACACCACCACAAAAGACCCAATGAAAGGGCGTAGAACCTGATTCATCAACCTCATGAAGGTGCTAGGGGCATTGGACAATCCGAAAGGCATTACCAACCACTCATACAGTCCATCCTTGCTCTTGAAAGCCGTCTTCCACTCATCTCCAGGCCTTATACGAATCTGATGGTATCCACTCCGAAGATCAATCTTCGAAAACACCTTCGAACCTGCCAGCTCATCAAGCATGTCCTCCAGTCGCGGAATCGGAAACCGATACTTGATAGTGATCTTGTTAATCGCCCTACTATCAACACACATCCTCCACTGGTTTCCTTTCTTTGGAACAAGAAGAACAGGCACCGCACAAGGGCTCATACTCTCACGAATGAAACCCTTCTTCAGCAAGTCTTCAATCTGTTCTCTGAGTATCTCATTCTCCTTCGGACTCATGCGATAATGGGGAAGGTTTGGCAAACTCGAACCAGGAACTAAATCAATCTGATGCTGAATATCTCGCATTGGTGGTAACTTGTTAGGAAGCTCCTCCCCAGTCAACTGCTCAAAATCCTGCAAAATTGCCTTCACCTCTGCTGGAATCACAGTCTCTTCTTTCTCAACAGTCAGTAACCCCTTCATCACCACTGGGTAGAAACAGTCAGCTTCAACAACATCTTTGTCAAGCTCTTCCTCATCTCGTGACATTACAAGAAAATTAGACTGTTTATTCCTAGCAACACTGTCAAAACGATGAACTGGCGCCATAGCAATCTTATGACCACCCCATGCAAACAACATGACATTATCACGACCCTTGTGAGTAACATCATTGTCAAACTGCCAAGGCCTGCCCAACAGCACATGACAAACATCCATATCCAGCACATCACACACAACATTCTCTTTGTAATACTTCCCGATGGAAATAGGAACACTACAAGTCAATGTCACCTTAACCTGGTTACCCTTACTAACCCAGCCTAAGGAGTAAGGTTTCTCATGAGCCACTGTAGGTAAATTCAGATATTCTACCAGTTTAGCAGAAACGAGGTTTTCTGAACTACCATTATCCACTATCAAATTGCACAACTTATTATCAATTGAACAGTGAGTTTTGAAAAGGTTCTTACGCTGCCCCTCGTCCTTGGATGACAACAAAAGTCGTTGCACCACGATGCTGACTTTCTCAACTGCCTCTTCTTCAGCAAATTCAGCTCCTTCATACGCGTCCTCCTCTGCATCATCCTCACCATCTTCTTCCAGGAGAGCCACAGTCCGTGATGGGCACACATTCGACATATGTCCCATGCCACCACAACGGAAACACTTGTCACCACGTGGCTTAGCATACGGGTTAGGCTGTCTCTGCATCGGTGCCCTGGTTGGGAACACCCTCTTTTCCTGCGCACCACCCGAACCACCTCCAGTAGTACCTATATTAGAATCCTTGGCTACCACTGTCTTCTCCTTACTCCCGGATGACTCAGAATTGCTCGGAGGCTGAAATTTTCGAAAACCAGAATAGTTACCACCTCCGCCACGAGGGGAATTCTCCATCATCTCTGCCTTCATAGCCAACGTTTGAGCCTCGGTCACAGTCCACACGGTCTGCAATCCCATCTTCTCCTGAATTGAAGGTTTCAAACCGCTGATATATCTGGCCACTTTCTGATTCTCAGTCTCCCCCAGTTCGTTGCGTTCACTGTAACGCATGAATTCAGCCGTGTACTCCTGAACTGACCTCCTTCCTTGGGAGCATTCAATGTACAGCTTGTACAATATTTGTTCATAATCAGCGGGCAGAAATCGATCGAGCATCAACTGCTTCATCTTCCTCCAAGACCTGATCGGATTCTTGTTCCGCTTGCGCCTTGAGTCGACCAGCCTGTCCCACCAAACAGCAGCCGTACTCTTCAACTTAACCGCGACCATCTTAACGTGTTTTGCCTCAGGAATTTCCATGACCTCGAAGAATCGGTCCACTTCGATTTGCCAATCCAGCAACTCCTCTACACCCATGGATCCATAAAAGTACGGAATGTCAGCTTTAACCCGGTAATCAGGATTATTCCTTCGATTTCCCCAGTCTGCCTCAGCTTCCACCTCGGCAAATTCTTCATCCGAATCCGAACTAGACGAATCCGCGACGACGTTCTTACCCCTCGGATTCCTCCTGGCCGATTGCTCGCCATTGCTCAGAGTCTCCACTTGCGTCGACAATGTCTCCAGTCGCCTAGTCACCGCAGCCAGTGAGGCGAGAATCGCATCTCCTTCCGCCTTGGTTAATGGTTGATCAGCCATCGTGAATCAATGGAAAAGGTCAGGGAAAAGCCTGCTCTGATACCAATTGACGCAGTCAGAAGATCGGAAAAGGATCGCAAGCACGAATCCTTGAAGAACAGAAGGGGCTGCAAGCACAAACCCTAGGTTTTGAGCACAAAACTCACGAAAATAATATTATTGATTGCCTCCTCAAAACAGTACAAAAAGGTCTTTAAATACTTTTCGGAAATAAATCCGAAACCCAACATAATTCGGAAATAAAAAAAATAAAGGAAATTCGGAAAAGAATAGGAAAAACAGAAAATTGCAGTTTTGGGGCTTCAAACGACCTCAAATGGCACTTCTGAGCTACTGACACCGTCCATTGGACGTGTCCTTGATCTCCTCGTCGAGACGGTTCCAACGCCACCGAAATCGCCTGATTCTGACTCCGTCAGCAAAAGTTACGCTGTAAATCGCGCCGGCCCTTTACGGCGATCCATAGCGTCCTCAATCTTCGCAGCAAGCCATCCTACATCAATTGACGCAGTCAGAAGATCGGAAAAGGATCGCAAGCACGAATCCTTGAAGAACAGAAGGGGCTGCAAGCACAAACCCTAGGTTTTGAGCACAAAACTCACGAAAATAATATTATTGATTGCCTCCTCAAAACAGTACAAAAAGGTCTTTAAATACTTTTCGGAAATAAATCCGAAACCCAACATAATTCGGAAATAAAAAAAATAAAGGAAATTCGGAAAAGAATAGGAAAAACAGAAAATTGCAGTTTTGGGGCTTCAAACGACCTCAAATGGCACTTCTGAGCTACTGACACCGTCCATTGGACGGTGTCCTTGATCTCCTCGTCGAGACGGTTCCAACGCCACCGAAATCGCCTGATTCTGACTCCGTCAGCAAAAGTTACGCTGTAAATCGCGCCGGCCCTTTACGGCGATCCATAGCGTCCTCAATCTTCGCAGCAAGCCATCCTACATCAGTCTCCCCCACCTCTGAAGAACTCGACCCCGAGTTCTCTTCAGGATAAAGAACCTCATCCTCATGGTACTCATAAATATCAGCCACGTTAAAAGTATTGGAAATACTCATAGTATCGGGAAGAGCCACAACATAAGCATTATCATTAATTTTCCTGACCACCTTAAACGGACCATACTTACGTGGCTGGAGTTTACTGTAAGTGCCGACTGGGAATCGCTCCTTGCGCAAGAACACCATAACGTCATCACCCTCCTTGAAAACTTTGAGTCTTCTACGCTTGTCAGCAGTTTCCTTATTCTTCTTCCCAGTAGCCTCCAAACGAGCCTTAACAGATTCTCTGGTCTCCATAATCTCCTTAGCCAAGATTTCTGCCGTCTTACTGACCCCAGAAGCCTTTGGCAACTCAACCAAATCCACCACATGCTTCGGAACAGAAGTATAAACAAGAGAAAACGGAGACTTTCCCGTAGCCGAATGCACTGCACTGTTATAAGCAAATTCGACTTGAGGTAAAGCCAAATCCCACTGCTTCGGCTTCTCACCACAAACACTACGAATCATATTCCCCAATGTCCGGTTCGTTACCTCAGTTTGCCCGTCAGTCTGGGGATGAGCTCTAGAACTCTTATTCAAAGCAGTCCCAAACATCCGCCACAAAGTAATCCAAAAATGACTGAGGAATTTCGTATCCCTGTCTGAAGTAATGGATCTAGGAACTCCATGGAGACGAACAACTTCCCGGAAAAACAGCTTCGCAATATTGGACGCATCAGCAGTCTTCTTGCACGCAATAAAATGCGACATCTTGGAAAACCTGTCCACCACTACGAACACAGAATCCACCCCACGTTGGGTACGAGGCAGCCCCAAAACAAAATCCATGGACAAATCTTGCCAAATATCTTCAGGAACAGGTAATGGCATATAAAGACCAGTATTTTGAGACTGACCTTTAGAAACCTGACAGGTATAACACTTCTTGACAATGGTGCTCACGTCCCTCTTCAAATGCGGCCAATAATACCGCTCCTCCAGACTAGCAATCGTCTTATCTCTTCCCAAATGGCCACTGAGTCCGCCGCCATGTAAATCCCGAATCAGCTTCTCTCTCAACGAAGAGTCAGGGACGCACAACTGATCTCCTTTGAACAAATAACCTTCACGAACAAGGTAATCTGCTCCAGGGAAGTTGCCCTCATTGCACTTGGCCCATATCTCCTTAAACTCGGCATCCTCCGCATACAGTTCTTTCAGACAGTCAAATCCGACTATCTCATGTGCCAGAGTCATTAACAAAGAAGCTCTCCTACTCAAAGCATCGGCCACCTTGTTCGACTTCCCGGACTTATGCTGAATAATGAAAGGAAATTTCTGCAAGAAACTGACCCAACGAGCATGCATCTTATTAATCATCTTCTGGCTATGGAGAAACTTTAAGGCTTGATGATCAGTGTACAAGATGAACTCTCTCTGAATCAAGTAATGCTCCCACTGTCGTAGAGACCTGAAAACAGCGTAGAACTCTTGATCGTAAGTACTCCATTTCTGCCGAGCCTCCGTGAGTTTCTCACTGAAAAACGCCACTGGTCTCTTCTCTTGGGACAGCACTGCTCCAATTCCTACGCCACTGGCATCACATTCTACTTCAAAAACCTTATCAAAATCAGGCAAAGCTAATACCGGTGCAGTACACAGCTTCTCTTTGATCAAGGCAAAACTCCGTTCCTGCTCGGGTCCCCAAACAAATTTTCCCTTCTTCAAACACTCAGTTATGGGAGCAGCCACATCACTGAAATTCCGGACAAAACGTCTATAAAACGTAGCTAGGCCATGGAAACTACGTACCTCCGTTACAGACGTAGGTGCTGGCCACTCACGAATAGCACGCACCTTATCATCGTCCACCTGAATTCCATCTTCCCCAACCACGAAACCCAGAAAAAGCAACTTGTTGCTGCTGAACGTACACTTTTTCAGGTTAATGTACAACTGATTTTCGAGCAAAACCTGCAACACCTGTCTCAGATGCTCTAAATGCTCCTCTTTGGTCCTGCTATAAATCAGAATGTCGTCAAAGTACACCACCACAAAAGACCCAATGAAAGGGCGTAGAACCTGATTCATCAACCTCATGAAGGTGCTAGGGGCATTGGACAATCCGAAAGGCATTACCAACCACTCATACAGTCCATCCTTGCTCTTGAAAGCCGTCTTCCACTCATCTCCAGGCCTTATACGAATCTGATGGTATCCACTCCGAAGATCAATCTTCGAAAACACCTTCGAACCTGCCAGCTCATCAAGCATGTCCTCCAGTCGCGGAATCGGAAACCGATACTTGATAGTGATCTTGTTAATCGCCCTACTATCAACACACATCCTCCACTGGTTTCCTTTCTTTGGAACAAGAAGAACAGGCACCGCACAAGGGCTCATACTCTCACGAATGAAACCCTTCTTCAGCAAGTCTTCAATCTGTTCTCTGAGTATCTCATTCTCCTTCGGACTCATGCGATAATGGGGAAGGTTTGGCAAACTCGAACCAGGAACTAAATCAATCTGATGCTGAATATCTCGCATTGGTGGTAACTTGTTAGGAAGCTCCTCCCCAGTCAACTGCTCAAAATCCTGCAAAATTGCCTTCACCTCTGCTGGAATCACAGTCTCTTCTTTCTCAACAGTCAGTAACCCCTTCATCACCACTGGGTAGAAACAGTCAGCTTCAACAACATCTTTGTCAAGCTCTTCCTCATCTCGTGACATTACAAGAAAATTAGACTGTTTATTCCTAGCAACACTGTCAAAACGATGAACTGGCGCCATAGCAATCTTATGACCACCCCATGCAAACAACATGACATTATCACGACCCTTGTGAGTAACATCATTGTCAAACTGCCAAGGCCTGCCCAACAGCACATGACAAACATCCATATCCAGCACATCACACACAACATTCTCTTTGTAATACTTCCCGATGGAAATAGGAACACTACAAGTCAATGTCACCTTAACCTGGTTACCCTTACTAACCCAGCCTAAGGAGTAAGGTTTCTCATGAGCCACTGTAGGTAAATTCAGATATTCTACCAGTTTAGCAGAAACGAGGTTTTCTGAACTACCATTATCCACTATCAAATTGCACAACTTATTATCAATTGAACAGTGAGTTTTGAAAAGGTTCTTACGCTGCCCCTCGTCCTTGGATGACAACAAAAGTCGTTGCACCACGATGCTGACTTTCTCAACTGCCTCTTCTTCAGCAAATTCAGCTCCTTCATACGCGTCCTCCTCTGCATCATCCTCACCATCTTCTTCCAGGAGAGCCACAGTCCGTGATGGGCACACATTCGACATATGTCCCATGCCACCACAACGGAAACACTTGTCACCACGTGGCTTAGCATACGGGTTAGGCTGTCTCTGCATCGGTGCCCTGGTTGGGAACACCCTCTTTTCCTGCGCACCACCCGAACCACCTCCAGTAGTACCTATATTAGAATCCTTGGCTACCACTGTCTTCTCCTTACTCCCGGATGACTCAGAATTGCTCGGAGGCTGAAATTTTCGAAAACCAGAATAGTTACCACCTCCGCCACGAGGGGAATTCTCCATCATCTCTGCCTTCATAGCCAACGTTTGAGCCTCGGTCACAGTCCACACGGTCTGCAATCCCATCTTCTCCTGAATTGAAGGTTTCAAACCGCTGATATATCTGGCCACTTTCTGATTCTCAGTCTCCCCCAGTTCGTTGCGTTCACTGTAACGCATGAATTCAGCCGTGTACTCCTGAACTGACCTCCTTCCTTGGGAGCATTCAATGTACAGCTTGTACAATATTTGTTCATAATCAGCGGGCAGAAATCGATCGAGCATCAACTGCTTCATCTTCCTCCAAGACCTGATCGGATTCTTGTTCCGCTTGCGCCTTGAGTCGACCAGCCTGTCCCACCAAACAGCAGCCGTACTCTTCAACTTAACCGCGACCATCTTAACGTGTTTTGCCTCAGGAATTTCCATGACCTCGAAGAATCGGTCCACTTCGATTTGCCAATCCAGCAACTCCTCTACACCCATGGATCCATAAAAGTACGGAATGTCAGCTTTAACCCGGTAATCAGGATTATTCCTTCGATTTCCCCAGTCTGCCTCAGCTTCCACCTCGGCAAATTCTTCATCCGAATCCGAACTAGACGAATCCGCGACGACGTTCTTACCCCTCGGATTCCTCCTGGCCGATTGCTCGCCATTGCTCAGAGTCTCCACTTGCGTCGACAATGTCTCCAGTCGCCTAGTCACCGCAGCCAGTGAGGCGAGAATCGCATCTCCTTCCGCCTTGGTTAATGGTTGATCAGCCATCGTGAATCAATGGAAAAGGTCAGGGAAAAGCCTGCTCTGATACCAATTGACGCAGTCAGAAGATCGGAAAAGGATCGCAAGCACGAATCCTTGAAGAACAGAAGGGGCTGCAAGCACAAACCCTAGGTTTTGAGCACAAAACTCACGAAAATAATATTATTGATTGCCTCCTCAAAACAGTACAAAAAGGTCTTTAAATACTTTTCGGAAATAAATCCGAAACCCAACATAATTCGGAAATAAAAAAAATAAAGGAAATTCGGAAAAGAATAGGAAAAACAGAAAATTGCAGTTTTGGGGCTTCAAACGACCTCAAATGGCACTTCTGAGCTACTGACACCGTCCATTGGACGTGTCCTTGATCTCCTCGTCGAGACGGTTCCAACGCCACCGAAATCGCCTGATTCTGACTCCGTCAGCAAAAGTTACGCTGTAAATCGCGCCGGCCCTTTACGGCGATCCATAGCGTCCTCAATCTTCGCAGCAAGCCATCCTAAAAGTTCTCTCTTTCATCAACACCATAAAAGAGAGAACTTTTATACATAATATACAATATCGAAAGCTGATAAATACGTTATCTCAAAACACCCTGCTATATCGTGCCCGAGCTGTGCAGTGCACGGTATGGGCACACTCTTCCCAACATTCCAATATTTCCTTGAAACAAAATTCTACTGTCTTGCGTTTTAAATTAAATGTCGATATACGACTTATATATATATATATATATATATATATATATATATATATATATATTTATTGCAGACTTTAAAATGTATGAGTCTTCATATGACAGTGTAGATGTGTTTAGATCCTTTTTTTATATATAAATAATGTAATATTAAAATCAATATCATAGGGAGGTCGTGTTTCAAATTTTTAGTTGAAAACCTTTCTAGGATTCGAATGGTGTTCGTTTGCTAGCTTTTCTCCCCGCTAAAACACCGACTCAAAATCAACCTCCAACATTCTAAAGAAATCAGGAAGTACATTCCGGTCAGATACGCTTACCTCCAGCGCCGGAATCTACTCTCGGAACCTGCATTTCACCAGAATCTGCACCTCCTCCTGGTAGTTCCCCCACTGCCGTTAACATCGTAGAACATCAGCCGAGATGGCTCCACCGACTTCCGGAAGTTGGATTGGTTGATGACGAGGAGCGCCGACTGGAGATCGCCGGAGTTATGCTTTCTGGGACTCACCACCCGGATTGGCATGGTGTTCTTGTTGCTGGACGAATTCACCGATGAGACCGCCATTGGCTTCTTACCCTTAGCATTCGCCATTGTTTTGAAGGTTAAATCAAGAAGAAGAACCCTTAGCATCCGCCATTGGCTTCTTACCCTTTCACGGGTGGAAAACTTGGCTTTCTTGGCCGGAATGCATTCTACATACATCTTTGGGAAGCTGACATGGGTGGATGAATTTAGATACCTCGATTTATAATTAGGGCTGCATTGAAAGTTTATGTTTAAATTATTTAAAATACTTATTTATTCATATATATGCCTCGTTTTATATCGGGCTGTGCGGTGACATTGTTTTCAGTGCTATTCTCGTGTAAAGGTGAAGAAGAAACCGCAGTTGAAGAAGAAACTGCTGTTTTCATTGCCGTTCATTCGGTTTGGCAAATGTATATTAGGGTTATTTTTTTAAAAAAATATTCGCTCAGTTCGTGTTGTGCCACTTGACTGCGTATCTTAATAAGATTAGAGTATGCATGTAATGACGTTGATAAGTCATACAACCCAAGTTTCCTTAAAATTATTTTGTTTATTTTGTGCAATTCTCATGCATATTTAATATATATGCATATTTTATACACTCATTCTATTTTAACTTTAAGCATTAATTTATGTACTTCTTTCATTTTTATTAATCATAAGATCTTCAACTGATTAAGTTTAACACCAACATTCATGATCATCATTCAACAATCATAATAGCCCCTCTTCTAATAACATTAAACAGCTCAACATCTTCATCTTCTTCCTAACGAAACCCTACAACAACTATACAACATCATCATGCAAACTACGGATGAACTAAACCCTCACTCATGAAATGGAAATCTCCTCGAACTCACACACACACCGCCTCTCAACCACCTTCAGCTCCACCATCCAAAGCCCTTCCATCATTTCCCACATCTCCACGTGCAGCAATGAGGATTCCTTCCCCAGCCCCATCCTGCCGCCTTTCCCTCGATCTCCGCCACCTTGTTCTCCGTCGTGAATCGTAGCTCCTTCCTCGTTTTAGTCAGAATTTAAAAATAAAAATATTGATCTAATAGTGTGTGTTATTCGGAGTATTAAAATCGTGGAAGCGTTTTTAAAAAAGAAGAAGTGCAGTTAGTGCAAAAAATGAGAGGTACGGTGCAATTGTGTAATGTTATGTTTTGCCATGCACCCGCCTCTACATCAACTAGAAAACATAAAGTAGCCATTAAAATAACCGACCTTCCAAAATAGTACTCCTGTGTACCATTTCAAACTGCAATTTAACCGTTCATTTATTTAAACATTCTTAACTTTGACCACAAAATTAAATTAGTGTATAAGAATAAATTCTATTGAGTGATGCATTATTAGAATCTTAATAACATATATTTTCAAAATAACAAATTTTCACATAGTTTAATTATTCCTAATAAAAAATATGAATGATCAAACATTTTTTAATTCACCTACTGAAAGTCAAAGTCTACAACTTTATAGTATCCTTTAAACCCTAAAACATATTTTAGAGAGAGAAAATAGGGAGCGTGAGGTATTTTTGGTGTGATATACCGTGCCTAGGCTGGGCGTGCCATTTCAGTGCTATTCGATGGAGAAGAAATCGCTGTTGAGTCTCAACATCACCGCTGTTTATTTCTGATAAAGAGGCAAATTGTGTGGATGGGTATATGATAAAGAGGACTTTGTTGACAGCCTAATTAGAGACCTTCTTCCGAGGTGTTTTGAGAGCGATGGCGAGGAAGACAAAGGTGATGAAAGACAAGAAGCCTGAAGATGAGAAGCTCAAAGAAGAAAAGTTGATACAGCCTTAATATGCATGTAAGATGTTAATTAGTGATATAGCCCAAGTTCATTTTCCATAAAAATCTTTTGTTCATTTCGTGCAATTATTGTGCACAAACATGAGATAGGTAGTCATCTATGAATTATGATAGCTAAATCCAACATAAAGATATTAATTTATAATATTTTAAAATAATATCATTTTTTTATTATTTCAAAAGTGCATAAGTAAAGATATTAGCGGTCAAAAATAATTTTGGTCAACTTGCAAAAATCAGCATGTGTAAATACAACTGGGACGAAGGAGTAGTACTGAAATTATTTTCATTTTTTAAAGAAAAACTTGGGATCGAGACATTCTTACATACCCAGATTAATCTTCAAAATTAAAATGCGCATCAAAATTGCACGACAGGAACACAGAGTGTTTTATAAGAAAACTGTATCACTACTTAGTACATCAATTAATCCAATTAAGATATTAATTAATTTTACATTTGAAATCAACTTTATAAATACTTCACTATTAATATATATTTATGTGTGCAAATAGTTTTAAAATATATAATGAGCTTCTCTAAGCGCCGCTCTAGCCTCGTGAAGAAGTTTGGCGAGCTCAACGCCCTGTGCGGGGTTGAGGTGGGTATGGTCGGAAAAGCCTTTCTAGTGTGAAAGTCCCCTACGGCACCGCTGCTACCTTTGGTGCCAACGACGCGGTGGTTGATCTCCAGGCTCAGCTGAGCATTATCGAGGTCGAGGACCAGCTCGAAGTGGAGAAGACGGGCGGCGAGGCGCTCGATCAGCTTCTCCGGGGAGTGGTAGACCTGGACTCCCTTGGGCTGCCGGAGCTTGAACGGCTGACGGAGGCCATGGATGAGTTAGCTAAAGAGGTATGCTACGGAGGAAGCGCAGAAGACGATTATGTTTAACGGTGGTGCTGATCCACCATTTTTCCTTCCTTTTACCGGCGGCGTAGGACCATCTATACTTGGGGGCTAAAGTAACTCCTCGTGGATGCAATTTGAATGCCTCCTCTTCATTATTACCTTTTTTTTTTTTTTTGGAAAAATAGCATCATTTTTGTTTTTTAAAAAATTTTGGAAAAATGGAGGATGCATTTAACCCTAAACTTCTTCGAACACCATCGATCACAGCAGTCAATTATACCTTGGAAAAGAATTTTTTTAAAAAAAATTGGAATAAATAGTAAATAAATTTACACACAACAACGAAATATCTCCTCACTACTATTAATTTTAAACACATCATATAATACATCTACAAATGATAAAACTCAATAATTTTTTAAAACCTTTCTTTGCAATACAAATAACCGAAAAATGTAAATTTCTCATCCATAAATTTAAAAATATATAGCCACAAAAATATTTAGAAAATATTATTTAGTTAAGCAATTGATAGATTGATGGATGCCATGTAAAATAAATATATTATATTGTGTGTTAAATTTTTTGGATATTTAAAAATTTTTAAACAGAAATATTGAAGATAAAGTAAAATAAAGTAAATTATGATTTTAAACATAAACTCGCATACTAATATATTATTCTACGTATTATTTTAAAATCAAATATTATATGATTATAAACTTAATATATATATAGTAAAAATGAATGTGATCTCTTAATTACTTGAATTCTATCTAATATTATTTTATCATCAAATATTATAAAACTAATAATTGTCGCATCATGTACAAGTTTGATTTAACTAGTTAACATTGATGACCAAAATTCTCGGAGTATAACCATCAAACCAATTGTATTTACACCATATCAAATTCCATTAAAAATTTTACACATGTAAATTATATTAGATAAAATTCGCTGAATACGTTATCTTCATTTATTTTTGTTTTCGAGTCCGTCTCTTGAAAGACGGTCTTTCCATAAGTCATGGAAAGACCAAGGTTTAAAGTGTAAATTAGAAGAAATGAGGATAAAATTTTTGGGTTGCATGAACGGGTTATAAATTTTATAACCACTACATGTTACATACTAAATTTTTAATATTGCAATTAAGACCTGTTACCTTTTATTATTCTAATTAAACCCCGTCTTTCCATAAGCTTAGGGAAAGACCGTCTTTCCCAATATTTTGCTCTTTTCTTATATTCTAATGCATAGGACTTTAAAAAAAAGGAAAAAAATTAGAGGATGTATTCCATGAATGCATCATCTTCATTCACGTTGAAAAAAAAAAATCAAAATAGAGGACGCCCAATATGCATCCGGGTTTAAATTTTCACCATATTTGAGGGTTGAATTCAATAATCCCAGAAAAAAAAAAAAAAACCCAGTGGCTAGCAAGATTGATTGTCTGATGATGATTTCATTCGGCGGAATAAATTTTCCCTCAAAAATAACCAGCAACCTTCTTGTAATGATCTGGGACTCAACACCAGTTTCTTCTTCATCTTTACAGGAGAATGGCACCGAAATGGCACGTCTCAGCTATAACTAGTCAGTACTCAAATTATGCACGGTTATAAACGAGAACATTAAAAATGTTATGCTTACATCCATGCTCTTCACCTTAAGAAGATTCACTAGTAGTGCAGTATTTTAGTTACTTTGTTTCAGTTAAAAGGAATAAATTACAAATCATGCTTCATTTTGTTGAAGTAAACTATACAATTATGCTCAAAATATGCACGGATTGTGACCGTGCATTATAAAATATATGTAAAACAATATCAATATAAATATAATCTGATTGGTTGATAAATAATGTTAACGATGTTAATGAAATAAAATTAAGAAATATAATTTTTTTCCAACTTGTGTATAATTAGATTATTGTTCTCGTTTAGTATCGTGCATATTTCTAGTACTAGGTAGTTATTTTTCAAAAAACAAAACCTAAGTAGTACTAAGTAGTTATTGTTCAAGTCTTCAACCTTCTCTCTGCTGCGGCTATGGCAAACAGACCCAGCATGGGGCGGCAAAGATCGAGCTCAGCGCTTTATAACCCCCCCTCAAACCGAAGCCATCTTCTCACCGTCCTCTCAAAACTCTCTCACCGGAACGCCCACCGTCTTTATAAACGCCCACCGTCTTAATAAACGCCCACCGTCTTTATAAACGCCACCCCCTCAAACCATCTTCTCAAAACTCTCACCGGAACGTTTCTTCAACTTCTGGCCAGAATCCGAAATGAGCAGCACAGACAGATCACTTTCTCCAAGAAGGCCGGCGAGCTCAGCGCCCTGTGCGGCGTTGAGGTGGGCATGGTCGAGTTGAGGAGATTAGTGCTATTTGACCACGTATCTAAATAATTAAGATTAGAGTGCGGATGTAAGGATTTTAATTAGTGATATAGCCCAACTTAATTTTTCTTAAAAAAAATCTAATGTTCATTTCGTGCAATTCTTGTGCATATTTTATACACTTATTTTATTTTAACTTTAAAGAATAGATTATGTACCTTTCTTTTTTTTAATATGAGTTTTTTTTTGGGTTACTTCTTTTTATGTTAACACGTTTTTTTCTAAAAATGTTTCTTCAATTTCATTAACTTATTTTACTTCTTTCTTGTTTTCTAAGTTCAATTTTGTCCACCTACGTTATTCACCGTAAAATGAAATACTTAAATCAATGGTATCAAATATAAAAAAATGAGTGGGTGAGGATGTCTGACTGAATTAGTGATATAGTCCAAGTTTTCCCTAGAAATCTTTGTTCAGGACGTCCAATTGTCATGCATATTATACATGCATATTTTATCCACTCACTTTATTTTAACTTTAAAGATTAATTTATGCACTCCTTCCATTTCTTTAAAAATGCATACTTTTGCTTTTTAGTTAATTCTTCTATATTAACACATTTTTTTCCCCGTAAGCTTCCTTCAATTTCATCCACTCATTTTACTATTTTCTTTTGTATTAAATTCAATTTTATCTACTTATTTTATTCACCATAAATCAAAACACCTAAATCTATGATGTCAAATACAGAAAAATAGAGAGAGTATATATTCGGATTGAATTAGTGATATAGCCCAAGCTTTTTAAACAATATTTTTAGTTCGCTTCTCTTTGAGACACCGGACAAAACCTACGAGGTATTTTTGGAATTGGCGGAAGGTTCAAGATAATTTAAAAGCCATCGCTCAACGTAGATTACGTTTGACAAGGATACGAGGGTTAGCATTCGAATCTTCAAAATTAAGTCGGTAATATTTCTCAAGTAGTCAATAGATTGAAAGTTAAAGATTTGGGAAAATAACCGTCTCAAATGGTGATTAGTCCGAAGGAGAATGTGAGTGTTGTGGTGTTAATGAGTGGAAATGAAGTCCAACTCGCACAGATGGCTGAACATAATGGAAAATTCTAGGAGATGGTTGACGGAGAATAAACAGGGTAGGAACACAAAAATTGGAATCAAAACTAAAAGTCTAAAAAAAATCTTGCCCGAGTGTCTCGCCAGAAATCTATGGCCACGACAGGAGATCCACACCGTGCCCATCACTCAAATGTCATGCGACCCATTGTCACTCTTATAACCCAATATTTTGACTCGCAAATTTATATTAACTTTTTTTAAAGTTACATACAATACCCTTCGTCTCACCATAACTTATGGTGAAATCGTCTCATACAAGTTTTTATGCACTAAAAATAAATAAAGATTGTTATGAGTTTATTGGTTCAAAGTACTTATTAAATGCACAAGGTGTATGGTTTAATTCCCCGCCAATTCACTATTTCTTTTTTAGGGTTTTCATCACTCAAACTCCATGTGACCCTCTTGTAATTGTTTCAGGCGGTTATTTTCTCAATTTTTTTTACTTCCTATATGTTGAATGCTTGAGAAATATAACCGACTAATTTTGAAGATTTTGAATGCCATCCCCCGTATCCTTCTCAAACCTAATCTATCTTTGAGCGGTGGATTTCACAATATCTTCCAACGACCTCTTAAAGTTTGAATTCCGCGTTTGCGGTCTCGAGTGTTGATGGAATTGATTATTAGTATTTTGCAAATTTCCATACCTCAATATAGGATGGTTCCTTCATTCACGACTGTTATTTGAAGAAGGATCATATATTTGACTTTGTAGTTGTCCGGACAACAAACTCACACAAAATAATTAACTATAAAAAAAGAAAAATATGCATATATAAAAAAAATGAAAGGAGTACACAAATTAATCTTTAAAATTAAAATAGAATGAATTCATATAAATTATGCATATATAATATAAAAAAGAAAAGTATGCACATATATAAAAGATAAAAGGAATGCATAAATTAATCTTTGAAGTTAAAGTAGAATGAGTGCACATAAAATATGCTTAAATATATATACATATATATATATATATATATATATATATATATATATATATAATATGTATGATAATTGCACGAAATGAACAAAAAATTTGAAGGAAAACTTGGCATGTATCACTAATTAAATTCTTACATGCATATTCTAATCTTGTTAAAATATGTAGTCAAATAACAAAAAAAAACGAGTGGATATTTTTATAAAATTTATTAACCTTAACATAACCGTGTGAACAAACAAAAATTACCAGAGGAAAAAAGCTAGCCAAATCGTACGAACCTTAGTGCTGCCTTCCATCGCTGCTGTGAGACCTGTTCACCACACTTGGAATTTTATCTTATAAGAGACAACATTCACTTGAAAGAAGAAAAACCAAACCTAAGAAGTACTTTTTCCTCAAACCACCAATTTTCATCTAGTCCTCATACTTTCTTTTCTTTGCACCTCAACCCCTTTATGATGAGAAAGAAAGTGAAGCTGGCTTTCATAACCAACGATTCTGCAAGGAAAGCGTCGCTTAATAGGAGGAAGAAAGGGCTCCTGGAAAAGGTGAGCAAGTTTAGCATACTCTTAGGAATCGAGACCTGAATCATCATCTACAACCTATATGAGACACAGCCGAAGCTGTGGCCAAGCCTGATGGCGTGCAGAAATGGAGCAGAGCAAGAAAATGGTGAATCAGGTATTGTTACATCTTTAGAAGCCCTAGCTATCCTTTTTGTTTTGAAAAAAAAAGGAACTTTAGGTCATACGTTAGAAATCAAGAGCATTTGATGTTTAGTACCTGATATATTATCTTACTAATTGCTGTTTTAAACGGGAAAAATGATCATTTGCTTGAGCCTATCATTGTAGGTTATGGGATTTTGGGTTTGTTTCCCAAAAGTTTTATCTCCTATTTAGTCTTTTCCTTATTTCTACAGCTCTCACTCAGGCCTGCATCAATCACTTTTTTGGTAACTCATATCAATCTTGTCTGGACACGTGGATTATTCTTTTCATTTAGGCGTATCGTGTAGAATGATGTAGATGCAGAATACAAATTAATTACGTCAGTTCTTCTTCTGTACAATAAAGCATGCAAATTTCACAACACATAAGAATAGCACTGGGATGTCACCGCATAGCCCGGGCACAACATATATATCACAACGTAGAAAACACGATTCAAATGGATTGGGGATGGATTTGCAAGCTTACTATGTCAGCTCTTAGAAACGAAAGTGATCATGATAATTTTCAAAGATATATAAGAAGCACTCATTGTAGCATCAACAAGTCATGGTCCAAGGATCCAATTTATCTGGCATTGGAACTAGTGAGTTTATCTGCCTAGAGACATTTTTTCTACAAGACCTTATAGATAAAGTGTTACCATATACCTTATGGATGGAAAAACATAACATTACACAATTGCACCATAACGTTCATTTTTCGCACTAACTGCACTTCCGTTTTTTTCAAAAAAAATTTCCACAATTTTAATGCTCCAAATAACACATCGCTGCTAGAGAAATGTTTTTTATTTTAAAATTTTGACTGTAACGAGGAAGGAGCGCTGCGATTCACGATGGAGAACAAGCAAGCGGAGATAGAGGCAAAGGTAAAGAAGGTGGTTAAGGGGTGGCGCATGTGTGAATTCGAGGCTTCTCACAGCTGGTTGAACCTCAATTCCGGGTTGAAGGAGATCGCCATTTCATGGCATGGCGAAGAGCTGTAGAGTGTGGTTTCAGTGGAGTGACGGTTTGGTTCATCCTTTGTTTGATCGAGTAGTTTGCATGGGGATGTTGTACAGTTGTTGTAGGGTTTCATAAGGAAGAAGATGAAGATGATGAGTTGTTTAATGTTGTTAGAAGAGGGCTATTATGACTGCAGAACGATGATCTTGTTGAATGTTAATGTTAAACTTAGTTGAAGATCTTATGATAAAAAAAAAGTTCATATTTGATTTTGTTGAAATAAGTAGTTATTAATGCTCAAAGTATGCACGGTTATAACAAATTTATGTGTGCATGATTGTTACCTCTATACAAGTCATTGTTCGTGTATTAGTTTAGTTTTTTTTTTTGGTTAAAAGGAATAAGTTTTGGATCATGTTTTATTATGTTAAAGTAACTATGTGGTTAATCTCGAAATATGCACAGATTGTGACCGTGAACATTATAACATATAAAAGTATATTTTTGAAAACAATTGGTTGATAAATAATGTTACAATTTTTTATCTTGAGAAAATAAAAGTCTAACTTTATAATAATTAATAAATATTATCTATATATGTATTTATTTATTTATAGTTGCAAGTCTTGATACAATGAAAGTTTAAACTGATATAAAATGATCAACAAACACTAAACACATAAATTAATATTTTTGTATATAAGTTTATCATAATCTTGCATAAAGTTGTTCTAGTTACAATTTTAAAGAACAAGATCTAAAAGTATGACCTCACTACTCTACATCATGAGTTAATTCATTAAAAGTATTATTAAAAAAATATAAATTTGGAATAATCCTAATAATGGTCCTAAGTTTTTTGGAAAGTCGCGAAACAATCTTGAGTTGTTTGAAAGTGGTTAAGCAATCCCATGTATCTATCAAATGTTACTATTATGACCACATGATCCAAGATCGGCGTTAGTGGGAAAATTCTAGCACCGACTATCCTAAAAATGACCAAAATACTCCTGCTTAATTTTTTTAAAAGGACAATTTTACCCTTTCAAAGTGTGCCCTATTGTTAGATCTTTACAAGAATTCAAGGGTTATATCCAAACTTATTTCAATTTCTAGGATCATATCAGAATATGATCAGAATATTAATTTTGGCGGGTAATATTTTGGTGGAAAAATAGCTAGCACCGGTATGTGGAGGAACGACACCGGTAATAATACCGGTGCTCATAGAATATTTTCAAAAAATGGTTTATGGTATGAGTTACTCTTGAAAATGTGTTTATGGTATAAGTTACTCAAGAACATGTACTAGTGTTTTCCATCATTTCACCAAAAAAATATTTATTTAGTATTTTTATATTTGGTCAAGAATAACAAAAATCGTGTATTTTGGAGCAATGGATAATGGGGTGACACAATTTTGGGCCACATTACAATTTTGGGCCACATTGTAATTTTCCAAAACTGTGTAGAAATAATCAATGTTGACTTTTGAAACCCTTCCATACATCCATGCATGCCCAAATTGCAAAGTCGCAATCATATATTATTAAATTGCATTTCGGTTCTGCCAATTTCGTGATTCGATAACTCCAACTTTCTTGGAGAGACCTAAGTGCAAAAAGTAAAAACATTACTTGTAGCTCTAAATTGAAATCCGCTCGAACGTAATGCTACTCCATACACCCCCATTAAATATTCCATGCCTATAAGGAAATATTTATCAAAAATTGAGCACAAAAACATATCCATTGTCCTTTCCAAATTCACTTTGTAACTTCCAAGTAATCAACCATAAGTTACTCTAGAACATGTATAGTGTTTTTCAATATTTTATAAAAAAAATCATTTATTTTATATTTCTATATTTAGGCAAGAATAACAAAAATCATGTATATTGGAGCAATGGGTAATGGGATAACATAATTTTGAGCCACAATGTAATTTTCCAAGAATTATGTTACAAGCTCTCCCGTTCACCCATTATAGCCCAATTTTCAGCAACATAATTGTCTCTTATTTAATTGCATTTGGTTTCTCAAATTTTGTGATTCGCCTCCTCCAAATTTATTTTCATGGACATACTTGTAAAAACGAAAAAGTTAACTTAGAGGGCAAAATATAGTAGCACTTGCATTGGTTTTCAGTCATACTGGTGCTACTCTATAGCGGGAAAATGAAAACTTTGAATTTTCGTCCAATATTTTTTAGGGATTTTTTATGAGCACTAGTACCATCATAGGCACCAGTCAGACTACTGGTGCTAGGTACTTATAATATGTTTCTTCCCTTTGCTCTCGGGAAGAAAAAAAATTAAACTGCCCATTTAAAGCAGTGTCACACAGTTGCGTTTGAAGTACCTAGGACCGATACGACCACTATAGGCACGCAGCTGTGTTTCTGGCGGTCTCGGGTAGGGGTATTCTAATTTCTTTGTTTTGACTCCAATTTTTGTGTTCCCACCTTCTTCATTATCTGTTATCAACCATCTCCTTGATTTTTCTATCATGCTAAGCCATCAGTGCGAGTTGGACTTGTTTTCCATTCATTAACATCGCAACACTCACATTCTCCTTCAGATTAATCACCGTTTGAGACGGTTATTTTCCCAAATTTTTTACTTCCACTCTGCTAAATGCTTGAGAAATATAGAAGGGTGATTTTGAAGATTTTGAATGCTAGCCCCCATATCCTTCTCAAACGTAGTCTAGCTTTGAGCGATGTATTTCACAATACTAGTGGAGGAAGGCCTATTAAAGGCAGTGATAGAAGGTGGTTCCTAATGAAGTGTCTTTAATTAGGATCCTAATAAAGTTTTGAGTTTTGGAACTCCCTCTTAGGTCATACATTTTATTTTAAAGACAGTTTTAAATCAATCAAAGGCAATTCTGGAACCGCCTTCAATGGACTGTCTTTTTGGGCCAATATATGAATCACCCTTAGTGTAATTTTTTTTAGTAAACCCTCCTTAGCACTATTTCCACCGAGCCATCTCCCCTTTCATTTCACGCAGCGCTCCTCCTTCCCCATTACCATATTTCGGCTGCAAAGCCCCATCCTCTAATCGGTCTCTCCCTTTCTCATCCTTCCACCGCCGGAGATCACTCCGCGCCACCGCATCACCGCCGTGAAGCTATGTGTCGTCGCGTCTACCACCTTTGCTGCTTGCCTTCTGCCGTCGAAGCCCTCCTCCGGCGCCACTGCTCACTAGCCTGCCTCTTCTGCCGCTTAACTTCCACCATCGAAGCCCTCCTCTGGTGCCACCACTCACTCCAACCCGCCTCCTTTTGCCGCTTGCCTTCCGCCATCGAAGCCCTCCTCCTATGCCACCGCTCACTCTAGCCCACCTCCTCCGCCACTTACCATCCACTGTCGAAGCCCTCTTCTGCCGCCGCTTTCCTTCCACCGACAAAGTCCTCCGCCGACCCGGCTGATGCCCTCTAACTCCGCCGATTGCCTTGTCTCCACGGGTGAAGCCCTCCACTGCGTCAAAGCCTTCCACCAGTTGTTTTATGAAACCAAAGTCCAGATCTTAATGTTTGTTGTCTTTTTTATGTCCAGCAAGCACAATTTGATGTTTTGATGGGTTATTTTAGTGCTTGCAGATCATTATGTTTGTTGTTTGTGGTTGCTCATCAATTGGAGAAGTCCAAGAGCTATCGGAAACCTGTAACCTTTTTTTTAGAAGGTCAGAAATAGGTTCCTAATTTAGAACCTGTTTTGTACCCATTTGAAGGCAATTTTTGGTAGTGTCTTTGATCGAAATCGATCAAAGACACTACCAGAAAAGACACAATCGATCAATAGTGTCTTATCTGGTCCAGCATAATCGTCTTTAATAGGCCTTCCTACTCTAGTGCAATATCTTCCTGCGACCTCTTAGAGTTTGGATTTTGTGTTTACGGTATCGAGTGTTGATGGAATTGATTCTTAACATTTTGCGAATTCCCATAGCTAATAGTCCCTCCATCCAAAATTGTTATTTGAAGAAGAATCATATATTTACTTTATCGTTGTTCGAACCAAAAAACTCACATAAAATAATTAACAATAAAAAAGAAAATTATGTATATATAAAACAGATGAAAGGAATACAAAAATTAATCTTAAAAGTTAAATATAATGAGTGCACATAAAATATGCATATATAATATAAAAAGGAAAAGTAATTTATAAAAATGATGAAAGGAATGCATAAATTAATCTTTAAAGTTAAAATAGAATGAGTGCGCATGATATATATATATATATATATATATATATATATATATATATATAATGTGCATGGAAATTGCACAAAATGAACTAATATTTTTGAATATATATATATATATATATATATATATATATAATATGCATGTCAATTGTACGAAATAGACAAAACATTTTGAAGGAAAACTTGGCTTGTATCACTAATTAAATCCTTACATGCATATTCTAATCTTATTAAAATACACAATTAAATAGTACAAAACGAAGCAAGCGATTTTTTTGGCAAAAAAATTTTAACCCTAACTAACATAACCTTCCGAACGAACAGAAATCAACGAGGGAAATGCTAGCCAAATCGAACAAAAAATTACGGGAAAAAAAGTCAAACGAACCTTGGTGCTGCGTCTCCGCCGCCAAGAAGATAACTAGATCGAGTGCTCAGTTAATCTCGCCCATTGGATCCAAATCCCCCTAAATCCCAGACATTAATTTCCACACTTGGAATTATATCTTATAAGAGACAACATCCACTTGAGAGAAGAAAAACCAAACCTAAGAAGTAGTTTTTCCTCGTACTACCATTTTTCATCTCATACTTTTTTTACTTTGCACCCCAACCCTGTTATAACGAGGAAGAAAGTGAAGCTGGCTTTCATAACCAACAATTATGCGCGGAAAGAAACATTTAAGAAGTGGAAGAGGGGCTCCTAAAGAAGGTGAGTGAGTTGATCACGCTCTGCGCCATCATCTACAGCCCATATGAGAGCGAGTTGAGCACACTCTGGGATTTTGGATTTTGTTTTTAATATTCCTTTCTTATCCTGATTCTAAATCAGTTATGTATTTATTAGTTTTACAAAAGTTTTAATTGGTAATTATATTGTGCAGTTGAAGAGCTCGATCGTGCAACTAGCGGGCTAGTACAAAAAAATATTTTGACACTCTAACCTAACTAGCTAGCAAGATAGAAACACCTTCATCGACACCTTAAAAGAGATAACTATTATACATAATTTACAATATTGAAAGATAATAAATATTGTATGTCAAAACACCTGAGCTGTGCGGTGCACATTATTTATTAGATGGGCATGCACATCTTCCCAATATTCCAAAATTCCACTGTATTTGTGTTTTAAGTTAAATGTTGATGTACGACTTATGTATACTAGGTGCAGTTACTGCACTATGTGCAGTTTAGCCCAGACCCATGATTTTTATACATGGTAAAGAACTACTAATATGAATTAGAATGGAAGATAATGAATGATCACAATTGGGGATGACAAGAATTCATGTTCCAAGAAATGAATGCTTGATGCTTGATTCCAATGGTAGGTAATATAAGAATTAAGAGAGACTATCTTTTATGTTCAAAAAGTTGATTCAGAGTTCTATCTTTTGTAGAAGTAATTGAGGCGCCCTAATTTATCCTTCCCGAAATCCTTTGTAGAAGTAATGGATGACTTATTGCCTCTGGACTTGAAGGCCTGGGGGTCGGGATCACTGAAGCTCTACAATTACAGCTGGAAGTGCAAAAAAGTATTCACTAACAGCCTGAGATTCAAAGAAATTTATAGCTGAGAATAGAAGAGCAAGGGCAATGTATTCAAATGATGTTAGAAAAGCAGTGCAAGTCTGCCATCGACATGCTCAAGGGCTCATCTTCTACATCGGAGAATCCTGCACCAGATACCGACCACGCCAGTCCAAGAATCTCCACCCAAGAACGATAATCTGGATGCTATTTCGGGTGACATGGAGGCTTCTGCTGCAAAATCAGCTCACAACAAAGATGGAAATCTCGAACCTAACTCGTCTCTAGCGAAACGCCCTATAATCAACGAATAGGGAGAACCTTAGAGAACACTGTTGATGATTTCTTTGGATAAATTTTGACATCATCTCCTTGAATATAGTTGATCAGAAAACGGTTCTAATCTGGTTAACCTATTTTTAGCGTAGGAAGATACCTAGTATGTAGTCTTTTGACTGAAAAGCAGCATGTGTTGATATTTATATGAGGAAATCTCGATGAGGCCGACGAGGCCACCATTTTTTCTCCCAAAAATAAAGTTAGGTAATGAATATAATTCATGGATTTACAGACTAAATGCAACCATATGAAGAAGGAAAACACTATCTATTTTCTTTCATGCTTACAGCTTCAAAGCTGAAACTTCTCTATTAACCTTACAAAAACTTGAAATAGGTTGAAAGCCTATATAGTATAGATACAAAAATATATTCCTGGTCTTACTCAAAGGGATTTCAGGCAATGAGTTATTTTATTTTTCCTTTTATTAAAGAGAGGTACTTGGACAAAACTACAAACTTAAGAGCGGAAAAACATATAGAATAAGATCCTCTACAGACCATGCAAAGCAAGCATACTAAAGGAACCGGGTACCAGTAAAACCGTCAATTGTCTCTTGGCGAGAGTAAAAGAACAGTTTTTTGACGTATCCAGCTTTTATATCTCATCCGACTTCTCACTCATGGCTAGAATGCATAATGTCGAGATATAACTCGATGATTTAACCGGGATACTCAAGATATTCCGTAAAACTAACTAACCAATCAATAAATTAAAACAAAGTACTATACTACCATAGTTCATTTGCCGCAAAAGTTGCCAATCAGGAAAGATGATGTGTTTCGTGTGACTGTGTTTCCCCCCTAAAAATGCCTTATGCGTTTAAGTTTAATATATGCTACTTTGATAGCAATTTACCAAACACCTAAAAATCATCTGTGAAAGTTGAACTTTTCAAGCAAAACATACAGCTTAAATACTTGGGAGAGCAAGAAGACATACATTATCCTTCTTCCCAAACAAACAATCCTACCATATTCTTGCCACTGCTACAATTCCTTTTAATTGGTGTATCAGTCGAGCTTATGATCAATTACTTTTCCTATTCACCTGATGATTTTCCATGTCGCGAGTTACAAGTTGACCAACATTAAACCAATCTGGATACACGAATGCATGCCTTCATCTGTGCACTAATGAATGTTAAAAATGCAACTTGATAAACAGAGTATTGTTCATGCACAAATGAAGACAAACGACAATCTCTTTTAAAACAAACCAACTGCTATCATCATATCACATCCAGAAGGCAAGAACTGAACTAAGAAACAAAAAAAATGCTTCAAAGACGAGGAATATAGACAAGCATACCGTATTTGATAATTCTTTGAGCTTCCCTAGCATTCCGGTCCACGAAATCCAATTCTTGTGCAAATTAGCATTGAGCGCCTCCAGTATCAGTAGCCTAAATTGCCATACCTAATACCGACAACATAAAATATAACCAAACAATCCCATGAAGTATAAGGGATGGCATGAGTGGTTTCAATCTGAAACTGAGTAACTTTGAGAAAATTTTATTATCAAAGTTACATAGACTTATAGGTCTAAAGTCTTTGAAAGAAGTTGTAACTTCTATTTTAGGTATCAAGGTTATTAGTGCAGAGGAAATTGCCTTTGGAATGGGATTTCCTGCATGAAGTCATTTACTGCAAGGAGTAAATCAGAATTAATTATAACCCAACAACTTTTATAGGATTTACCTGAAAACCATCAGGGCCTGGAGCAGAATCACCGTCCATGGTTGATAGAACTTCTTGTAATTCTTCCATTGTGTCTGGTGTAGTTAATTTGCAGTTCATCTCATCAGTCACCATGTTATGAACATTTTCTATTAGCCAGACAGTATTAATACCAGAAACATCAGTGTTTTCCTTTGATGATAGACTTGTATAGAAGTCTACAGACTCTTTACCAATTTCTTTTTTATCAGTAAGCCAAACTCCATTAGAATCTTTGATGGATGCTATGAATTCTCTAGAGTGTTTAGCCTTAACTGAATTATGAAAGAATTTAGTATTGGAGTCCCCTTCTTTTAACCATTTTATTCTTGATTTATGTTTCCAAAAAGTTTTTTGCTGGGAGAGGGCTAAGGTTAATTTAGCTTTATATTTGTTAGGCAATAAGATTAGCATCATTCTCCAAGATTTGTAAATCCAGTTCACCTTTTAAGAAGATCTCTTCACATGTTTTGACCTTATCAAAGATATTACCAAAGTTTTTTTGTTCCAAGATTTTAAAGCTTGTTTTGTATGTTGTTAACTTGAATGAGAAATTTTCCATTCCTGAAAGATTGGAGTTATTTTTCCATGAGTTCGGAATCACTTTGTTAAATGTTGGGTGGCTAATCCAACAGTTCTGAAACTTGAATGATTTAGGACCTGAGGCCATATTTTGAGACTTGATGTGAAGGATTAGAGGTGAATGGTCAGATTGTTCCCTAGTAATCACATTTTTGTGTGAAATAGGGAAATCATCCAACCATGAAGAATTCGTTATTCCTCTATCTAATCTCTTCCACACTCTGCCTTTATGTCTCATTCCAGTCCAAGTATAGAGACTCTCTGCAGTTGGCAAATTAGTGTACTAACCTACTGACTTAAAATTCTTAAAATTAGCCATTACCTTAGGATCTGGGATGAAGTGTCCTAAATATTCAGTTTGATCCTCAATGACATTAAGGTCCCCTATAGCTAAATGTGGGATATCTTTATAAGTTAATAGAGATTCCCATAGTTTAGCTTTTGCTTTTTGTGAATGCTTTGCATACACAAGAGCAATGTGGCATTCCTTAGGTATTGCAGGATGAGCTATTTTGGCTAGGATGAATTGTTTATGTACAGTATAGCATGCAAATGTCACGACACAAAATAATAGCACTAAAATGTCATCGCACAGCCCGGGCACAGTGTATATGTATCACAAAGTAGAAGACAACATTCAAAACAGTGCGAAGACTAAGCCACCACCTTTCTCGTAGGAAAATGTTCACAGTATTACATTATTTAATGAATACATCTAGACTATCATATTAAGACTAATACATTTAGGCTAGCAATAATGGAATTAATGTTGGGAAGAGTGTGCCCATCTAATAAGTACATGCACCGCACAGTTCCAGCACGGTACGTATCTCAACAGCGGGTATATATTAGGTTTTGATATTCATGTATATTATGTATAAAAGTTATCTCTTCTCTTTTAAGGTGTTAATGAAGGTGTTTCTATCTTGCTAGCTAGTTAGGTTAGAGTGTATAAATATAGTTTTGTACCAGCTCGGTAGTTGCACGATCGAGTTCTTCAACTGCACAAGTTCAAAATATAATAACCAATTAAAATGACTAAATATGAAATTAAAACTTTTGTAAAGCAAAATCCAAAATCCGCAAAGTGTGATCAACTCGCTTACCTTCTTCAGGAGCCCCTTCTTCCTCTTCTTAAAAGTCTCTTTCCTCACGGAATCGTTGGTTATGAAAGCCTGCTTCACTTTCTTCCTCGTCATTTAGGGGTTAGGGTGCAATGAAAAATGGTAGTTTGAATAAAAATTACTCCTTAGGTTTGGTTTTTCTTCTTTCCAATGGAAGTTGTCTCTTATAAGATAAAAATTCCAAGTGTGGAAATTAATTGAGACTTTGGGGAATTTGGATCCAATGGGCGAGATTAACTGAGCACTCTTGTTGTCTTCTTGGCGCTGGAGAGGCAGCACCAAGGATGGTTGGACATTATATTTCTCGTCATTTTTTGTTCTGACCTTCCTGGATCAAGATAGGGTGTGATAATCGGAGAGTATAGCCCCTGATCCGTGGCTCATACGATTTTGCTAGCTATTTTTCTCGTTAATCTCTGTTTGCACGGTCATGTTATGGTTAATTTTTTTTTATAAAAATATCTGCTTAGTTTAATTTGTGTTATCTGACTGCTTATTTTAATAAGATTATAATATGCATGTAAGGATGTTAGTTAGTGATACATTTCATGCAATTGCCATGCGCGCACACACACATATGTATATATGTATATATATATGTGTGTATATGTATATATGTATATGTGTGTGTATATGCATATATGTATATGTGTGTGTATATGCATATATGTATATGTGTGTGTATATGCATATATGTATATGTGTGTGTATATGCATATATGTATATGTGTGTGTATATGCATATATGTATATGTGTGTGTATATGTATCTATGTATATGTGTGTGTATATGTATCTATGTATATGTGTGTATATACATACATATGTATATATGTATATATGCAACGTCTTGGGAAAGACTGTCTATATAAAAGGTAAAAATATTTAGTTGCAATATTAAAAATTTATTATGCAACGTGCAGTAGTTATAAAGTTTATGACCCGATTTTTAATGCAACCCAAAATTTTTATCTTCATTTTTTTACTTTGTCATTTAGACCTTGGTCTTTCCATGAGCTATGGAAAGACCGTGTTTCAAGATACGGACTCCTATATAGGAAGAGTTCTATAAACACCCTTATTTGTACACCAATTTATACACCAAAGCTCAACTACCCATATAACATAATCTCACTCATTCTTCAATTTTTTTTACTAATATGCATAACAATTGCATAGAATGAACAAAAGATTTTTAAGGAAAACTTGGGATTTTTTAATGAACAAAAGATTTTTATATGTTATAATGTTAACGGGTCACAATCCGTACATATTTCAAGATTAACCACATAGTTACTTTTATAAAATAAAATATGATCCAAAACTTAATCCTTTGAGTCCGTCTCTTGAAAGACGGTCTTTTCATAAGTTATGGAAAGACCAAGGTTTAAAGTGTAACTTATAAGAAATCAAGATAAAATTTTTGGGTTGCATGAACCGGGTTATAAATTTTATAACTACTACATATTGCACACTAAAAGTTTAATATTGCAACTAACACCTTTCACCTTTTATTATTCTAATTATATCCCGTCTTTCCATAAGCCTATGGAAAGACCGTCTTTCCCAAGACTTTGCCTAATCCTTTTAACCAAAACAAAAAAAAAAAACTAAAATATTACACTAATAGTGACTTGTATAGAGGTGAAAATCATGTACATATAAATTTGTTTATCATCACGTTTATAACCCGTGCATATTTTGAGCATTAACAACTACATATTTTGACAAAACCAAATATGACATTTTTTTAATCATAAGATCTTCAAGTAAGTTTAACATCAACATTCAAATGATCATCATTTTGCAATCATAATAGCCAATCTTCCAACAGCATAAAACAACTCATCATCTTCATCTTCTTCCTAACAAAACCACCCTACAACAACCGTACACATCATCATGCAAACTACTTGATCAAACTAAGGATGATCATGAACCAAACCCTCAGTCCATTGAAACTACACTCCTCAACTCCTCGTCATGCCATGAAATGGCAATCCTCGAGCCCACGCACGCGCCCCCTCAACCACCATCCAAAGCCCATTAACCATTTCCCACATCTCCACGCGCAACAATGAGGACCCCTTCACCAGCCCCAATAAAATGGAGTATCCTTTTAGCCCAAATAAAATGGAAGAAAAAATTGCACTGCAACTAATATTGACGTGTTAAAATTGTGGAAAAATGTAGTCGTTGGTGTTTGTTTGGGAAGCTATATAGTTATTTTAAATCCCGTGCCCAGGCTGTGTGGTGACATTTGCGTGCGATTTTGTAAACATGAAGAACCGACCTAGCCTAGTAATTAATCGTGCGATTTTAGGGGATTATATAAACCGGCGAGGAGCCTATACATACACCCTTCTTCTTCAACATTCTCACGGCGGCAACTATGGCAATGCGAGCCAGAAGATCAAAATTGTGAAAATCGAAAACCTGAACAAGTGGCACCCTCTGCAGCGTGGATGTGGCATTGGTTGTGTTCTCGCCGGCTGTGAAGGTGTTCTCCTATTGGAGCCTCAACGTGGAGCAAGTGGCGAACTGGTCGGAATGGGGGCAGTAGCGGCGGAGAAGCTCCCAATTCCGTCGGAGAACCATATTCACAAATCGGTTCCTGCCATTTGGCTAGCTTTTTCCGTTAATTTCTTTTGTTTTTAAAGTACCCCGTTAATTTCTGTTAATTCGTAGGGTTGGGTAAACGTATATTAGGGTTAGTTTTTAAAAACGTAAGGATGTTGATAAGTTATACATCCTCAGTTTCCTCAAATTTTTTTAGCAATTCTCATGCATATTTTATACATATACATATTTTATGCATTCATTATTTTAAATTCAAAGATTAATTTATGTACTCCGTTTATTTTTTTGTTTGCATAATTTTCTTTGTTAGTTAATTGTTTTTATATTAACTATTTCCGCAATATTCCTTCAACTATATTCGCTCATTTTTCTTTTTTCTTCTTTCTAAATTCAATTTTACCTCATTTCATTCTCCGTAAATTAAAACACCTAAATCTATGGTGTCAAATACAAAAAATGGAGTGAGTACTCAAGGATGCCTGGACTGAATTAGTGATATAGCCTAACTTTTCCTTACAAATCTTTTGTTCCTCTCGTGCAATTATCATGCATATTTTATTCACTCATTCTATTTAGGTTTAAATATTAATTTATGTATTCCCTCCATTTTGTTATACATGCATACTATCTTTTTTTATTTGTTTATTTTTGTTAACATTTTTTTTGGCAAGATTATTTCTATTCCGTCCTCTCATGCCAAAACGATCCTGAACTAACTGATTTTAGCCTGAATAATTTAAAATGGCCAAAAAATTCTATATATCCTCAGGGAGAATCGACTATTTTCCCTCGACTATTTTAGCCTGAATATGCGAAAATGGCCAAAAAATTTATAGAGAAATGGCGAAAATAGTACTCCCTCCGTCCCAGGGCTTTCTGCAGAAAGAGAAAGCCCTCCTTCAAATTTGAGACACATGAAAAGACTATATTACCCCTGCCTTCAACCTACAAATATGAGCTTCTTGCCACCTCGTTCCTTCCGCCTCTCCTCCTTCCGTCTCCCCTCCTCCCGCCTGCGCCTCCCTCCGCCTATGCCATTGACGCTCTCTGCCTCCCGCTGGAAAACACACGGGAAAACCACCAGATCCATAGATACAAATCCGATCGACTTAACCTAGACAGATCCAAAGCACAAAAATTCTGAAACCCCGGTTCTAATCTTTTGCTAAACCCAGCCAAATAGAGGTGATCAACCCGAAGCCAGAAATCTTAAAAGTCATCTAACCTTTTGGTTGCTGAGGGATTCTAAGATAAAGCTCCCAAATTCTAAGCTTCGAACCTGAAGATGTAATCACTCTGTGGCCGAAGAGTTTAGTCCATCACTTCCATTGTTTCCCTGGAGGAATTCGAATCCAGTGAAGAAACCCAGTTGATGAAAGTTGATGAAAACCCTTAATCGACTAAACCCAAATGATGAAAGCCCCAAAATCAAAGAAACCCAGGTGATGAACGTTGTATTCTTGGCCTCCTTCTTGAGGTCGCCGGCGCCCACACCGAAGGTTTCAGATCTTTTTTGTGTATACGAAGAAAATGCTTTTAAAGCAATGGAGTTTTGTGAACAAATGGTTTTCTAGGATGGTTGATAAAAATGTTTAGAGGAAAGAGATGAAGTGGGTTTCTTGATAATGAGAAAAGAATAGAATGCTTGGCTCTGGTATCGTAAAAATAATGGTTAAAAGTGTAGTGTAAAATTATGGGCTTTAAGGGGTAAATATGTCTTTTGTTTTGTTAAATATTTCCTAATATGGAAAGTGTGCAGATTTGCTTGGGACACCTATAAATAGAAAGTGTGCAGATTTGCCTGGGACGGAGGGAGTACTATCTGACCGGTATGTACTTCTTGATTTTTTAAGAATGTTGAGGGAGAATCGGGGTTTTAGCGGGGGAAAAGCTAGCCAACAAACACAATTCGAATCCTAGAAACGTTTTTAACTGAAAATTTGAAACACGGCCTCCTTATGATAATGCTTTTAGTTATACATTATTGATGAAAAAGAATCTGAATACATCTAAACGGTCATATGTATTAAGAATGATACATTTAATAGTCTACAATATACATAACTTAAACACAAAGACATTGGAATTTTGGAATGTTGGGAAGAGTGTACTCACTTAATAAATACCGTGCACCGCACATATTGGGCACTGTACGTATCTCAACAACGGGCATTTATTTGCTTTTGATATTGTATATTATGTATAGAAGTTCTCCTTTAAGGTGTTGATGAAGGTTTTTCTATCTTACTAGCTAGTAAGGGTAGAGTGTCAAAATTATTATTGTTTTGTACTAGCGTGGTAGTTGCACTAGTTCTTCAATTGCACGAGTTCAAAATGCAATCACCAATTAAAATGACTAAATAGGAGATTAAAACTTTTGTAAAACAATATCCAAAATCCCAGAACCTACAATGACAGACTCAAGCAAATGATGATTTTTTCCATTTAAAACAACAATCGGTAAGATTATAGATCATGTACTAAACCTCAAATCCTCTTCGTTTCTTACATATGACCTAAAGTTCCTTTTTAATAATAATAAAAAAGATAGCTAGCGCTTGTAAAGGTGTAACAATACCTGATTAACCATTTTCTTGCTCTGCTCCATTTCCGGCAAACGTTTGATTTGCTGGATGACCTTCTGCACGCCATCAGGACTCGGCCACAATTTCGGCTGTGTCTCATACGGGTTGTAGATGATTCCGCAGAGCACTCTAGTTTTCTTCTCGCTAGCGAGAAAGATGTTCTCATATGTGACGAATAGGTTTCAAAACAGCAGCGGAGAGGCAACACCAAGGTTTGTTGGACATTTTTTTCCCATCATTTGTTCGGTTCGTACGATTTGGCTAGCATTTTTCTCCGTTAATTTCTGTTCGTTCACACGATTATGTTAGGGTTAATTTTCTTTATGAAAATATCCGCTCGATTCATTTTGTGTTATTTGACTGCGTATTTTAATAAGATTAGAATATGCATGTAAGAATTTAATTAGTGATACATGCCAAGTTTTCCTTTCAACTTTTTTTTGTTCATTTCGTGCAATTGCCACACATATTTTATATGTATATTAAAAAAATTGTCATTTCGTGCAATTACCATGCATATTATATATATATATATATATATATATATATATATATATATATATAATGTGCACTCATTCTATTTTAACTCTAAAGATTAATTTATGCATTCCTTTCATCTTTTTTATATTATATATGCATATTTTACGTGAACTCATTCTATTTTAACTTTAAAGATTAATTTATGTATTCCTTTCGTCTTTTTTATACATGCTTATTTTTCTTTTTTATAGTTACATTTTTTATGTGAGTTTGTTGGTTCGGACAACTATAAAATCAAATATACGATCCTTCGTCAAAAAATAATTCTGTATGAAGGCACCATCCTAATTTGAGGTATGGGAATTTGAAAAATGCTAAGAATCAATTCCATCCACACTGGAGACCACAAAAGTAGAATCCAAACTCTAAGAGGTCATTGGAAGACATTGTGAAAATCATCGCTCAAAGCTACAATACGGTCGAGAAGGACACAAGGGGTAGCATTCAAAATCTTCAAATTTAGTAGGTTATATTTCTCAACAATTCAATAGACTGGAACTAAAAAATTTGGGGAAATAACCATCTCAAATGGTGATTAATTCAAGGGAGAATGTGAGTGTTGTGATATTATTGAATCGAGGAGATGGTTGATACGAAGAATAAAGAAGGCAAGAACACGAAAATTGGAGTCAAAACAAATAAACCAAAATACCCTTGCCTGATACTGCCTGTTGGTGGTTGGAGATCCAAGCTTGAGACTCCAACACTGAAACAATTACAAGAGGGTCGTGTGGAGTTTGATTGATGAAAATCCTTAAAAAAATGGATTGGTGAGGAATTAAACCGTACAACTTGTGCATTTAATAAGTACTTTGAACTAACAAACTCATAACAATCTACATTTATTTTGACTGTATAAGAGCTTGTGAGACGATCTCACCATAAGTTATGGTGAGACGAAGGGTATTGTGTGCAAATCTTAAAAAGTTAATATAAATTTTCGAGTCAAAATATTGGATTATAAGAGTGAAAACAGGTCGCGTGACATTTGAGTAATGGGCATGACGTAGATCTCCTATCGTGGTCGTAGATTTCTGGTGGTCTCGAGCAAGATTTTTTTTGTTTTCTTGTTAATGTAGATGAGGATGGCATAACATAACATCACACAATTGCTCCGAGCACACCGCACACTGTAACTCATTTTTTTTGCAATAAAAAGCACTTCTTTTTTAAAAACATTTCCACGATTTCAATACTCAGATTAACCAGTCACTACCAGTGCAATATTTTAAATTTTGACTTTAAGGATAGGATTTTCGGTCATATTTTGTTTGGTTGAAATAAAAAGTTGTTGATGCTCAAAATATGCACGGATATAATGTTAATATTAACAAATTTATGTGTGCATAATTTTTACCTCTATACAAGTTACTATTAGTGCAATATTTTAGTTTTTTTGTTTGTTTTGGTTAAAAGGAATAAGTTTCAGACCATATTTTTTTTTTGTTAAAGTGCTATGTGGATAATCTCAAAATATGCACGGATTGTAATCGTGAACGTTATAACATATAAAAAAATAGTTTTGAAAATAATTGGTTGATATTAATGTTACAATTTTTTATCTTGAGAAAATAAAAGTCTAACTTTAAAAAAGTAACAAATATTATAAATATATATATATATATATATATATATATATTTATTTATTTATTGATAGTTGTAGTCTTGCATACAATGAAAGTTTGAACTAATATAAAAAAGATTAACAAACAAATTAAACACGTAAACTAGTATAGATATCTATACGTAAAAAACTATAAAGTAATTCCAGTTACAATTTTAAAAAACATGATCTAAAAGTGTGGCCTTATTACTCTACATCATGAGTTAATTTATTAAAAGTATGGTCTAAAAATATAAATTTGGAATAATCCTAATAATGATCCTAATTAGCTTTTCTGAAAGTCCAAAAACAATGTCGACTTCTTTGAAATTTTTTAAGCAACCTTATGTATCCGTCAAGTGTTACTATTATGACCACATGATATAAGATTGGCAATTATCGGGGAAATTCTGGCGTTCCCAAAAATGTCAAAAATACATCCTTGATACGAATTAGGTTTATTTATTTATTTTTATTTATTTGGATTTTAAGAAGATAACACTATACTATTTTTCTCATTGAGTTTTTTTAATGAGGTAGTGTGATCATTTATTTTATTTTAGAATAAGGCCCATTAATTCTGCCATGTTGGCCTTGGAAGAATTAATGTTTCGGTCATGCATTTATTTTAGTGTTTAGAATATTCAGTTCTGATTTGATTAGAATTAGATTTGGTAAGATTAGATAAGACAATATTCATTCAAGATTTATCTTGAAGAATATAGTTATTTATTTTAGGTAGTTTAGTTAAATATGATTTTAGCTTCTTAAAGTTGCCATAATCCTTTTCAGTTTCTTGTTTATATTTTCGAAGACAGGGGTGGCTTTCAACATTAGTTTTACCTTACACCATTTATCCATCAAATATACAACCTTTTGAGTTCATACTCTTTGCTTGTGAGCTATTCCATTGTTGCTTAACCCCGAGGGCTAGGTAAGTATCAATAAACCTTGTAATATGATCCTGAGGGTTATTTAGAGAGCAAGTCGAAGTTAGACGTAACCCGAGGGCTATACTCCTGAATTTCGTGCGAGATAGTGCATGTTTGCAGATCCCTTCACTAGATCAAAGATATTAGTTTCGTAAATCGTGAGTTTTCGCAAGAAGATTCATATCATCCCTGCTTAGTTTTTTTAAATGGACAATTTTACCCTTCCAAAGTGCACCCCACCGTCTGAATATGGTCATAACGAGAATTCAAGGGTTATATCAAAACATAATTTGATTTCTAGGATTATATCAATATCTTTATCTTTTTGAAAAATTGGGGTTGGACCAGGAATTTTTAAATACTTTCCAAATCATAGCAAACAAAATGTCTTTATCAATTACTGGAAAAACACTCACTTATCTCTGAGAAAGAATTGTTGTCCTTGAATGTGCAAAGCTATGACAAATTCATAATAACTCAGGAAATGATACCAAAACAAGTTTGTTGTATGCATACAGCTAGATGACACAAGATGACTAAATACAATCATCAATCCAATTCAAATACACACACAACTTCACTTAAAAAACATAAATAAAATTGAAACTTTTTGGGTGCATGACTCCACTAAAGACAGAATCACCAGCGCATTTGGCTCTGGTTGACCACCATCCACTATTTTTATCGTATCTCCACCCCACCTCCAAACCCATGGATTCCATAAACCTGGAAGCACTAGTCAGTGGTTCCATCGAAAGCCCAAAAAAACCATGCAAAAATTGGTAGTGGCACCGGGTTTAGCAGGAGGGAGACTTAGCGATGGTGTTGGAACTTCACGGCCGCAATAGTGCAGGTGCTACCGCTAGTGGAATTTGGTTTTCCATTTCCATTGTCATTTCCATGGATATATTTGCTTCAATTGATGTTAGTGGTGTCAGTGGCGAGCAGCAACAGTGGTGCTCAAGTGGAAGCATGGCTATAGTGGCGTCGCAAGCGAGTTCGGAGTAACAGGGAATGACGAACACGAAGAAGATGGAACAAGGGAGAAGAAGAAGAAAATTAGATGGGGCTAAACAAATTTTAGGGCTTGGAGATTGGGGAGGTTCAAAAGGAAAATTTTATATTTTACTTATTTTTTTATTAGAAGGGTATTTTTGGTCATTTTCAGCAATTTTGGCGAAGACCGACAAGTTAAGGGTCATTTTTGCTTCTTTTTTTTCCCAGATAAGTACAAGGTCATTTTGGCCGTTTCAAAGTACTAGAATTTTTTTAGACTTTTTTAAAAAAAGATTATTTTCTACATTTCTCTATAAATTTTGATACACCCTCCGTTTTCTTAAGTTTGACACACTTACCATATTTGTATGCTTTTCTAAGTTTGTCACATTTTCTTTTATGGAAAAAAAAGTACATCATTCTCAACCACTCATTAAACTTTTTACTCTCCTCACTCAATTTCCTCCACACATTTTAACTTACAAAAAAAAAATACCTAAACCTATGGTGCTAAACATAGTAAAACAGTGGGATTATGTAAAAATTGACCAGGGTGAATAAATTAAAATTATGATCTAATAAGTTATTAAAAAATTCAGAAAGGTTTTCTAAAACACCAAACTAAAACATGAAACACAACTAAACATAAAATTTCAAAAAAATTATTAAGTGTATAAATGAAAATTTACATTTCTGAAAATAATTATTATATTTTACAATGTTGAATTGAAAAAATCTAGACAAAAGGTAGTAGTGGTGGAAGGATTAAGTTTCCAGCGAGTTTGTGCATCATTTTTTTTTACCCATGAAGTACTAAAATGACGTGGTTTTCGCATAAGTCAGGTTTTAAGGCTTGTTAAAATTGGATTGGGCCATTTTCCACTATCAAATTTCAAATTCAGAAAATGGGGAAGAGAAAGGGCGCTGCCTAGTGGCCAATCTTAGCTCCACGCCTCCGCCTCCTGCCGGATGCCGCCTCCGTCCCATCACCATTCCACCACCATCCAACCCTCCACCGTTCAGCCTCCCCTAACAAAATTTTTTAGTTCCACCACTGGCTATGAGGTTGGTGATTCACCACCAGCGACGGCGAGAGAGGGAGAAGGAGATGGTGGTGGGGTGGTGAATCGGTGGCTGAGCTAAGTGGGGTGAAATTTCTGGCGGTGGCGGCGATTTCTGGTAGTGTTTTCAAATTGAGGATTTCACCTCTTTTATGCTTCTTAGAAAAGAAAACTGCTGTTTTTTCAGGGATATAGTGATGTAAGTAGGATAGAAGATGGCAGTAGGCAGGATAGAAGATGTGCTACAGACTGAAATTAATGTTAATGATACCTGTGAATCGTGTAATACGTAGCCGAATGTACTCGTCTAAATTTCCCTTTGGTGGGGTTTTCTTGTTAGTTTAATTTACATGTTAAAGGGTTTTGAGTTTTAGGATTTCATCTGAATTGTGGGATGTTTGAAACGGCTGTGGCAGCGGTTTCCGGTGGTGGAGGAGCGGCAGTTTCTGGCGGAGCAATAGTGAAGAAGAAGAAGATGTTTAGGTCTAATTTTTTAACTACTTAATAAAGGGTATTTACATCATTTTATTTCTTGACATTGCCAGAAATCCATGGGTCGATGCTGGAATTAGAGTGTTTGGTTATATTGGCACAAATTTTTCAAAAGTTAGGGTTGGATTGGCACATACAATAGTCACTTATGGTTAGATTGACACTTTCTCAGATTGCAGGGTTATATTGACACTTTCATGCTAAAGTTATGATTATAAATGTATTTATCCCTTTTATTAATTGCTAGCCCTCGCATCCTTCACAAAATTAACCTAGGCTTGAGCGATGGATTTTACCATATATATCTTCCAGCAACTTTTTAGAGTTCAGATCTGCATTTGCAGTCTTGACGGTTAATAGAATTGAATCTTAGCATTTGACGGATTCTCATACCTCAAATTAGGATGATCCATTGTTAGTATTAGACTTTTAGGTTGTTTGAAAACATCACTGACTCGGAGTTGGGTCCTTGAACCTATATGGGTAGGCGTCCGTAGGATGAGTAGATTTGCAATAAATCCCACATAGACAAACTTGATAAATGGCTCTCTAGATCACTAAATGATTCACCATATCTTTCAATTTGATAAAATCATATCGTGATATCGGTGATGTGCTCGAGATGACATTAACACCTCGAGAATTTGTCTTCTTTCTAAAATATCTCGAACCTTCTAACAATTTTGAAAACATCTCGTAGGCTATGTCAGGCGTCTTAGTGAGAACCCAAACTAATATTATTGTTTACTTTTTTTAAAACGCCTGGGTTATATCACTAATTCAGTCTAGACATCCTTACATACTCCACACGTTTCTCTGTATCTGACAGCATTAGCTTTAAGTGTTTCAATTTATATCTGGTGAATGAAATGAGTTGATAAAATTGAAGAAAGAAAAGAAGAGTAAAATGAGCGGACAAAATAGAAGAAATCTTGGCCAACAAAAGTGTTAATAGGAAGAGACAAATAACAAAAAGGAAAGTATGCATATATAACAAAATGGAGGGAATACATTAATTAATATTTATATTGAAAATGGAATGAGTGGAAGAAATATGCATGACAAATGCACGGAATGAACAAAAGGTTTTTAAGGAAAACTTGGGCTATGTCACTAATTCAATCCAGACATCCTTGTGTAATCGCTCCATTCTTTGTATTTGACACCGTAAATTTAGGTATTTCGATTTACAATGAATGAAACGGGTGGCTAAATTTAATTTGTAAAGGAAAAAATTACATTCATTAATCTTTAAAGTTAAAATAGAACGGGTGCATAAAAATATGCTATGTACAAAATATGCATGCGAATTGTACGAAATAAACAAACCGCACGAATGAAAAAAAATTAACTCAATACTTCAAAAACAAAAGAAATTAACGGAAAATAGCTAGCCAAATCGCAGGAACCGATTTGTGAATATGATTCTCCGCCGAAATTGGGAGCTCCTCCGCCGCTTCTACCACCATTTCAGAACCGGTTCGCCACCTGCTCCATGTTGAGGCTCCCATAGGAGAACACCTTCCCTGCCAGCGAGAACACAACCAATGCCACGTCCATGCCGCAGAGGGTGCTCAGCTCATGGGCCTTTTTGAAAAGAACACTGCGCCGCTTCTTCGGGTTTTCGATTTATTCAATTTTGATCTTCTATCTGCATATGCTGAATCGCTTTGCCATAGCCGCTGTCGTGAGAAGGTTGAAGAAGAAGGGTGTATATATTGACTGCAGAGTCAAGTTCTCCATCTTCGCAAGTAATTGATCCCCTCACCGCACAGCCCGGTCATGAAATATGTTTTCAACGATTTTAAAACGTCAATATTAGTTGCAGTGCAATGTTTTCTTCCATTTAATTTTGGCTAAAAGTATACTCCATTTATTGGGGGCTGGTGAAGGGGTCCTCATTGGTGCGCGTAGAGAGATGGGAAATGGTGGATATGCTTTGAATAGTGGTTGAGGGGCAGCACGTGTGTGAGTTCGAGGCTTCTCACAGTTGGTTGAACCTCATGTCCGGGCTGAAGGAGATTGCCATTTCATGGCATGACGAGGAGCTGGAGAGTGTAGTTTCAGTGGAGTGAGGGTTTGATCAAGTAGTTTGCATAATGATGTTGTACAATTGTTGTAGGGTTTTGCTAGGAAGAAGATGAAAATGATGAGTTGTTTAATGTTGTTAGAAGAGGCCTATTATTACTGTAGAATGATAATCATGTTAAATGTTGATGTTAAACTTAGTTAAAGATCTTATGATAAAAAAATAACTCACATTTGGTTTTGTTGAAATAAGTAGTTAATGCCCAAAATATGCAGAATTATTAAGTGTGAAGATTAACAAATTTATGTGTGCTTGATTTTTACCTCTATACAAGTCACTATTAGTGTTTTATTTTTGTTTTGGTTAAAAGGAATAAGTTTTGGATCATATTTTATTTTGTTAAAGTAACTATGTGGTTAATCTCGAAATATGCACGGATTGTGACCGTATAAAAAAATATTTTTGAAAACAGTTGGTTGATAAATAATATACGATTTTTTTAACCAGTAAATTTTTTTCATTGATCACTTTTAGCTATTGGTTTTTTTGATCACTTTTGGACACCATCACTTTTAGCTATTGCAATTTTTCGATCGCATCTCTACTTCCACCTCCACCTCCAAAATCCATGGATCCCATAAACCTAGAAGCACAGGTCAGCGGCTCCAACGAAAGCCCCAAAAAACTGTGCAAAAACTAGCATTGTTTCCGTGTTCAGCGGGAGGGAGACTTGGCGGTGGTGTTGGAACTTCATGGCGACAATAGTGCAAGTGCCATCGCTTGGAATTTGGTTTGTCATTTCCATTTTCATTGTCGTTTCCATGGATTTATTTGCTCTAATTGATGTCGGTGGTGTTAGTAGCGAGCAGCAACGGTGGTCTTCTAGTGGAATGATATGATGTCAAAAATGTTCAGCATGCCATTTCTAGTTCAGAATGCCGTTGAAGTTCAATGCCAAAGATTCTGAGAAGAAGAAGTCATACCAAAGAAAACTCAACGTAGAAAACATCTTTGCGGGGAAGACGCGCATCGCATACCACATGTGTGACGCACACCTCATGCGTGTGAATCTCACCATGCGTCCTTTTGAAGGCGCGTGATACACGCGTGGTGCTGTTCTCCATTTCTTCATCTCGCGAGTTTTTCAGTTTATTGCGAGTTGAGCATTTCTTTGCAAGTTAGTCGAATTATCAGGAGTTGTTCTGAATTTCTCGCCTGCAGTTCTCTTTCCATGAGTTGAAATAGTTTTTTGCCACATCAGCATTTTTGTCACTGCTTAGTCAGCGTGCAATCAACGTTTATTAGCAGAATTTGGTGGGGATGGCGTGGGGCATTTATCTACATTTAATTTTAAAGATCGTTCAAGTTTTGAGGACGAAACATTTTTACCTCAGAGGGAATGATACGATGTCAAAAATGTTATATATTATAGTTTTCTTAGTTTAGTATTTTTTTAGTAGGATAACACTATACTCTTTTTCCACTGGATTTTTTAATGAGATAGTGTAATCATTTGTAATATATTTCATTTTAGAATATGGCCTATTAACTCAGCCATGTTGGCGTTAGAAGAGTTTAATTTTAGCTATGCTTTATTTTAGGGCTTAGAATATTCAGTTTTGATTTGATTAGAATTAGATTTGGTAAGATTAGATAAGAAAATATTCATCAAGATTTATCTTGAAAACTATAGTCATTTATCTTAGGTATTCCAGTTAGATATGGCTTTAGCTTCTCAAAGCACTTATAAGTCATTCCAGTTACTATTTGTACTAGCTGAATTATACCCTATAAATGGAGAGGTCATTCATGATTTTATGTAACATTTTTATCAATCAAATATACAACCTTTTGAGTTCATACTCTTTGCTTGCAAGCTATTTCCATTGTATCTTAATCCCGATGGCTAGATAAGTACCAATAACCTTGTGATATGATCCAGCGGACTAGTTGGAGAGCAAGTCGAGATTGAGAGCATCCCGAGGGCTAGGTTCTTGAATTTTGTGTGACTTCTGAGGGTTTACAGATCCCTTCATTCTGTTAAATATTTTAATTCTGTAATCCAGAATTTTTGCAAGGAGATTCATATCATGGAAGCTTGACGTAAGTAGCATCGAAAGCGAGTCCGGAGTAACAGGGAATGGGGATGATGAAAAAGAATTGAACAAGCTTAAATCTAATAGCACCGGTTTTTAAATTTTTAACACCGGTTTTAAAACAGGTGTTAATTTAACACCAGTTTTTTTAATTTTAACACAGGTTTTTTAAAAACCGGTAATAAATTTTACAATAGCACCGGTTTTGGAAATAATTAGCACCGATTTTTAAAAACCGGTGCTAAAAATTTGAAATTTTATTTTTCCCACCAAAGAAATAGCCAAAATTGTAAAATAGCACCGGTTTTGAAAATATTAGCACCGGTTTAAAAACCGGTGCTAAATATTTGTTAAATTTTATCTTCCCGCAAAAAATTCAAAACAACACCGGTTTTAGTAAAAAAATAGCACCAGTTTTTAAAATCGGTGCTAAAAATTAAATAATAGCACCGGTTTTTGCAAAATAATAGCACCAGTTTTTAAAACCAGTGCTAAAAAGTAAAACTTAGCACCAGTTGTTTGTAAAAAATAGCTTAAAAACCGGTGCTGAAAATTTTTGAGACTCATTTTCCCGCCAAAGAAATAGCAAAAATTTTAAAATAGTACCGGTTTTGAAAATATTAGCACCGGTTTTTAAAAACCGGTGCTAAATATTTGAAAAATTCTATCTTCCCGCAAAAATTCAAAACAACACCGATTTTAGTAAAAAATAGCACTGATTTTAAAATCCGGTGCCAAAAATAAAATAATGGCACTGGTGTTTGCAAAAAAATAGCACCGGTTTTTAAAACCGGTGCTAAAGATTAAAACTTAGCACCGACTGTTTGTAAAAAATAGCACCGGTTTTTAAAAGCCGGTGCTAATATTTGTAATATTCTATCTTCCCACCAACAAATTCAAAATAGCACCGGTTTGAAAACTGGTGCTAAAAATTGGCATAACCGGTGAATTGAAAAAGGGGCTCGAGGGCTCGAGGGGTTCGAGGGGCTCGAGGGGTTCGAGAGCTCGAGGGAATCGCCTCCACTCGAGGGGTTCGAGGGGATCGAGAGGTCGAAGGGTTCGAGGGGATCGAGAGGTCGAAGGGTCGAGGGTCTCGAGGGGATCGAGAGGTCGAAGGGTTCGAGGGGATTGAGAGGTCGAAGGGTCGAGGGTCTCGAGGGTGTCGAAGCTCGAGGGGCAAGGGGTTTGAGGGGATCGAGGGGGTCGAGGGGTACGAGGGCTCGAGGGTGTCGATGATTCGAGGGGCAAGGGGATCGAGGGGTCGAGGAATTCAAGATTTCGAGGGCTCAAGGGGTTTGAGGGGCTCGAGGGTTCGAGGGGTACTAGGGGTCGAGGGGCTTGAGGGGCTCGAGAGCTCGGGGGGTTCAAGGGGCTCGATGGACAAAAGTCGTTCGAGGGGCGAAAGGGGCGAAAGGGGCGAAATGGCTCAAGGGGTCGAGGGGTTCAAGGGGTTCAAGGGGGTCAGGGGGTTCAAGGGGTTTGAGGGCTCGAGGGGTTTGAACAATTTGAGGGGCTCGAGGGGCTCGAGGGGCTCGAGAGCTCGGGGGTGTTATAGTAAATCAGGATTGATTTTAAATCATGGGTGTTATAGTAAATCATGTTTCTGATAAGATCTTGATTGATTCTGGACAAGTCATGATTACTAAGCTAGTCATGGCCAGATCTAATATTGTTATACTTCATGTCAGCAATGGATCATTTTCTAATATTGTTATACTATTGTTAGAGTAAATCATGTTTCTAATCAGATCTTGATTGATTCTGGACAAGTCATGATTACTAAGCTAGTCATGGTCAGATCTAATATTGTTATACTTCCTGTCAACAATAGATCATTTTCTAATATTGTTATACTAGTTAGAGTAAATCATGTTTCTAATAAGATCTTGATTGATTTTGGACAAGTCATGATTACTAAGCTAGTAATGGTCAGATCTAATATTGTTATACTTCATGTCAGCAATAGATCATTTTCTAATATTGTTATACTATTGTTAGAGTAAATCATGTTTCTCATCAGATCTTGATTGATTCTGGACAAGTCATGATTACTAAGCTAGTAATGGTCAGATCTAATATTGTTATACTTCATGTTAGCAATAGATCATTTTATACTATTGTTAGAGTAAATCATGTTTCTCATCAGATCTTGATTGATTCTAGACAAGTCATGATTACTAAGCTAGTCATGGTCATATCTAATATTGTTATACTTCCTGTCAACAATAGATCATTTTCTAATATTGTTATACTAGTTAGAGTAAATCATGTTTCTGATCAGATCTTGATTGATTCTGGACAAGTAATGGTTACTAAGCTAGTCATGGTCAGATCTAATATTGTTATACTTCCTGTCAGCAACAGATCATTTTCTAATATTGTTATACTATAGTCAGAGTAAAAATCATGTTTCTGATAAGATCTTGACCAAATTTGCTATATGTAGACTTCTGCTCAGTCAAATTGGACAGGCACAAATTACCTTTTTGCTATAAGTAGCCAGCTATATGTAGACCTTTTTGTACAAAGTCTCCAAAATCAATTTTCAACCAACACATAGTAAAAGAGTTTTTTTACGATTTCAGGTTCTGGGGAAGATAATACATATCCCTCCCATTCATATGGGTTAATGTTTTTTTTCAAAAAACATTTGCAAGTATAAAACACTAAAATGGCCCAACAAAGCATCATTTCCCTTCCCTCCCAAATTTTCCCTATTCCCTCCATAACCTTAACCCCAAATTTTCGTACCTCTCCCACCCCAACACCTCTACCGATTTCCCTCTTCCCTCCATAAACTTAACCCTAAATTTTCCCTCTTTCCACCATAACCCTCTACCGATTTTTCCCAAAGATATTGTCCATCCCTTCACCATTTATGTCGTGATTCTACTTCCCAATCTTGGTCCCATTGCCGCTGTGCTAACCATCGCACGTCACCTCTTTGTTTCCCACCACCGATGACGATGCTCTCCACCACCTCTGCACCGCTCCCCTCTGCCGGAGCTCCCATCGCCGACCGCGCTTACCAATGCACAAGTGAATCTTTGATGAAGTTCCATTCTAGTTCGTTTGAGCCGATGTCAATATACATATTGGTATGATAATTTTTTGAAGCACATGTTGTTAGGTTAGTTATTGATTATGCTTGGTTTTGGATCTGTTTTCTATTTTTCTTCCTTCTGGTTGCTAAAAGTTTGTATCTTTAAATTTTTTTGCAAACTGGGATTGTGTGGTTTCATTATTTCGAGCTGGTTCTCCTTGTCTGCTGTTCCTTTTGTCTTTTGAGTTCAAGTCCTTTACATCAAAGAACCAATCAGTTTTTTTTGGTAAACTATTAATGTGGTGAAGCTTTTGTCATGCCTATCTTTTGAATTTTGCAACCAAGATATAGGTATATTCTATCTTTAGCAGCAGACTTGTGCATTAGTGTAGTACTATTAGTCCTATACTCATATCCTTCATAGACTCTAAAGTGATGTTGTCTGATCTGCGTGCCAGAAATATCCATGTAGTCTTGTAAAATCAAATTCTTGCATGAATTTCAGTATTAAGAAAGACATGGGCAATGTTTTTTTCCAGCTATGCTTCAAATGGTGTGCTCGTCCTGTGTTGTTTGGAAGTTGAAGAGTTTATTTATACATTTTGTGTGAGCTTTTGTCTTGGAGATCTCTTTATTTATACATTTAATGTTTAAGTGGAACTTTTATTTGGTCTAAACTTGAGGATGGTTTTAAACTTATAAATTTTTGAATGTGGACAAATAAAAACAAAGCTGAACTTTGTGATTTCTCCATATTAATGTTTGATTCTTTGTTTTACCCATGCTTTGTTGTCACTGCTTCAAAGAATGGAGTTTGGCAACTAAAGATGGAAATTATTATGTTGCAAGTTTGCCATCTTTAGTTTGGTTTTAAACATATGGTGTTTTCTTGTTTATATGGTTATAGATAGCCTTGATTTTGGGATAGGATGGTGGAGATTTGATTGCATTAACCATAATCAAGGTGGGGACGTTGCTGCACATAATCAAAAGTTCTCTTCTCTCTGTTTTTTTTGTTGTGTTATAGGTGGAGGCCTATAATGATGAGAACCCTAGAAAGCAGAACGGAGTTTGCACAGGTGGGCACTTGATGATCTTCAGAGACTTTATGTTGCTGAGAAGTAAGCAGTTGAAGAGGGAGGTGGAGTTGAAATGCATGTGCTTGAAGATGCTGGTCATTGGGTAAGCCAAAGAGAGCTTCTTCTATGAGAATCTTCTGTTGGGTTCCAAAACGTTCTTGGAGGTACTAGTAGCGTCACCTTAGCCAAAAACAAAATGAATCATATTTCTCATATTATTGCATAAACAATACACCCTTTTTATAAGGATGGATGATGTAATATTTTATATAGTTAAGGGTGAATTAAACCATGAATATGCTAGGTTATCCATGGTGGAGACGTTGAATACATTGATATTTTTGCAACGTGCAGGTACATGCAACCCCGATGGATTGTTGAAGATTCTTTCATTCTCATTCCAAGGATTTTAGCCACTTCCGGACAACAGTTCTGCTTCAAACGAATATCTCTTTAACCACAATGAGTAATCATTCTTATTGTCCATCTTGTTCTTGTCAATCATTTTTCCAGAATCATTAGATTGTTTCACTAACCACTTGTACCTTTCTTTACCTCCAATTCAGAATCTAGGAATTATAATTACTGCTGATAGGTTCGGTTCTCCCAACTATATATGTACTCATTTCATCTTTGTTTTTGCAAGAGTAGAGAAGAAACCGAGATTCTAGAGCTGTAAGTGAAGGCAGTGCACCATAAATTGTGCTGCAGTAGTTTTATTATTGTATAATTAGGACTATTATTCTTATCATAGTCGTGCGAGACAAGGTGTTTGTATACATTAATGTGGAAATAAATTATTAATTTTGTGAAGTTGATTTTATTATTAAATTAATGTGGAATAAAATTATTAATTTTGAGTCTTTTTCCCTTTCTCTGAAAACGGCAGCGCGCTGCAGCTTTCAGAGGAAGGGATTTTTTTCCGTCATCGTAAATAAATTAGCACATGTTGAAAAACCGGTGCTAACAAAAAAACCGGTGCTAACAAAAAACAACCGGTGCTAAATTAGCACCGGTTGAAAAACCGGTTCTAATAAAATAATCGGTGCTCAATTAGCACCGGTTGAAAAACCGGTGCTAACAAAAAAACCGGTGCTAATTTAGCACCAGTTACTTAAGCACCGGTTTTTTTTTACGAAAAAACCGGTGCTAGAACAAAAAAAACCGGTGTTAAAGGTGGGTCTCTGATTGGAGGAGGTTCAAAATGAAAGTTTCATATTTTACTTATTATTTTATTAGAAGGGTATATTGGTTATTTTCATAAATTCCGGCGAGTTTAGGGTCATTTTGCCATTTTTCATATGAGTACAAGGTCATTTTGGCCCTTCCAAAGAACTAGACATTATTTTGACTCCTTCGAAAAAAAATAAGATTATTTTCGCTCATTTCTCTGTAATTTTTTATATATAAAAATGGATCTAGTTAAATAAATTAAAATTATGATCTAATAAATTAATTAAAAAATTAGAAAATGTGAAAATATTTTCTAAAACACCAAACTAAAATATGAAAGAAGTCTAAACAAATAATTTTAAAAAATTAATAAGTGTATAAATGAAAATTTAAATTTCTAAAAATAATTAATTTAATTTACAATATTGAATTAAAAAAACAATTATGAACAAAATAAAAAAACATAAAAAATATTATAAATACAGAAAAAAGAAGAAGTATATACAAAAGAAAAGTTATGAGGCAGTTAAAAGAAGATTGATACAAGTTTACTGGTCCAGATTACTTATTAAATTCATAAGGTCTGCGGTTCAATTCCGTATCAATTCATTATTTTTAAAGATTTTCAGCATCCAAATGCCACACGATCCGCCGCAACCCATTTTCACTCTTATAATCCAATATTGTGACTCGCGAATATTATATTAACCTTTAAAATATTGCACATACCCTCTCTCACCATATATAACTCATGGGGAGACCATATCATACAATTGTTTTTACACGGAAAGTAAATGAAGATTAAAATGAGCTGAGTACTTATCAAATGCACAGGGTGTACGGTTAAGTTCTCCACCAATTCATTATAATTTTGGATTTTCATCATTCAAAGGCCACGCGACCCTCTTGTGATTGTTTTAGGTTCTTATAATTTAATTAGGGGCAGTGAATTTTCTTTTTTCTTATTAGTTTAGTCTATGGGGTGTGTTGTTTGGAGGTGGCGAAAACGAATGAGAGGGGAGACAAACAGGGAGTTATCGGTGGCGGAGAGATCTGGGGTGAGGCTGTCGACATTTTAATAGATGTTTTGAAACGATCAGCAACCAGACACGTGAACCACTCTCTCCATCCAACCGCTCCCCCCACACCCCCACACCCACACAGTCCGCATGCTTGAAAAAAGAGAGGAAGGAGTACAAAGATTAATTATTAAAGTTGAAATAGATTAATGAGTGCATAAAAATATGCATATATATAAAATATGCATGAGGATTGCACGAAATAAACAAAAGATTTTGAAGGTTGTATCACTAATTAACATCCTTACATTACAAGTACATGCATATTCTAATCTTATTAAGATACATAGTCAAATAGCACAAAACAAACTAAGTGGATATTTCTTTTAAAAAAACTAACCCTAATATACGATTGCCAAACCGTAGGAATGAACATAAATTAATGGGTACTTCAAAAAACAAGAAATTAACGGCAAAAAAGCTACCCAAATTGCAGGAACCGATTTTTGGACAAAGTCCAATGAACTTTTGGTGCTGCCTCTCCACCGGAATTTGGATCTCCTCTGCCACCGCTGTTCTGAAACTGGTTCGCCACCTGCTCCACGTTGGGGCTCCCATAGGAGAACACCTTCCCCGCCAGTGAGAAGACTACCAATGCCACATCAATGCCGCAAAACGTGCTCAACTCATGCGCCGCTTGGAAAAGGTACGTGGAGGTGGTTTGGGTTTTCGATTTTTGCAATTTTGATTTTCTGCCTATATTTTTTTATTAGAAAATTTTATCAATATGTCGCACATAAATTAATCATAAAAGGATACGCACTCGAATAGCACAAAACGTGCCGTACAAAACTTTTCAACAAAAATAATTGAACCTACTATTCGTTTACCAAATCGTAGGAAACGAGCGAACGGAACTTTATAGAAAAAAAAGTTACGTTGGCGGCGGCTATGGTCTCAGGGACGGCGGCGGAGGAGCCTTCAGCGGTGGTGGCCATAGCGGGGAAAGGAATTGCGACGATGTGTGAGTGAGTGCGACTTGGGAGGGGGGTGTTTACATGAAGCAGTGGAATCGGGGGATTAATGAGGACGACGGTTACGGACTTCTACAGCACTTGTTCGCGGTTGTATAACCCCCAATTTGACCACAAATAATAAAATACGGACCTCGAAATGCTACATTTACCTTTTTTTTCAATTTTGTTTTCGATTTTGCACTCTTTGTTTTTATTCGTTTTCCCTCCAACTACTTTTTTCATCCCTTTCTTCGAATGTATTTTTGGAGTGCAAATTAATCCGCTATAATGTAATATGATTCAAGTCACGTTTAGGCAGCGACTGTAATTTTTAATTAATATATTAAAATGAAAATGTCACCGTGTTAAAATAATGGATGGAAATAGGCCAATTATATGACATTCCCGGGGTACCATGAGCATCGTATCCCCAGTGATATTTTGTGCATTTTAAATATTATGGATGTGCATCCTTTGGGTTGAGATTGTACATTATTAAATTGAATTATGATTATTATATAAATGCTATAATGCACAAATAATGGTATTAAAATACACATTCAAAGTAAATATCATTCACATTCATGGTACCCCACGGGTACAGTACAGTATATAAATTGATGGAGATAAAGTTACAGCGTATAAATTGATGGAGATAAAGTTAAATATTGGGGTTCCTAATGTATGAATAATAATTATCCCGATTTTGTAGTGTATTCACATTAGTCATGCTCAAATTTTTGTTCAAATTTGTCGGTCAACCTTCTCTCGGCGGCTATGGCAAAGGGACCAGCATGGAACGGCAAAAGATCAAGATTGCAAAAATCGAGAACCAGAATCCAGAAAATACATTACTTCTTTTGAGAGTCGATCGATGTCATTTGCGTGCGCGGGCTGTGCGGGGACATGCATTTCCGTGCAATTCTGTAAAGATGAAGAACTGACATAGTAGTTCATTGTGGGATTTTAGGAGACAGCGCTTCACATGTATTTTTGTGTGCGAATGGCAACGGGATGGAATCAAAGTTAGAGGGGATCACATGATATCGGGGAAACATAAACAACTCATTTGGTAGACAAGAAGAACACAATCACTCATGTAAAATTAATTTCATAAATATGAAGGTTTTGAATATTGTGCTGGGAACATTGTCTTCTTCTAAACGTAAGTAGGTATAAGGTTAGATCGATGCAATTACTGTAAAAGAGAATTCAGTGTATAGATGAATGTTTCATTTAAGAACACGGATGATAAAAAAAACTTGCTTTTTTGGAAGTTCGGTTAATCTTGATGCCTACTTTATGTTTTCTTGTTAATGTAGGGGCGGATGGCAAAACATAACCTTACACAATTGCACCACACCGCACACCAACATCCTCTCTACCCACTGCTATTTGTAATGTAGCACATTTTTCGCACTAAATAACATCACTTCTTTTTTTCAGCTTTTCCACAATTTTAATACTCCGAATAACACGTCAAATTAGTGCAATATGTATATTTTAAAATTTTGGTCATAAGAAAAGGTTTTAGGTCATATTTTGTTTTGTTGAAATAAGCAGCTGTTAATTAATGCTCAAAAAATGCACGGTATACATGTTTCCTGCTCGCACACTGTGAATTCTGAATTGAAGATGGGCAATTTAGAAGATGTTTTATACTCTTGTTCTTGCAAAAAGAAGGTTTTTTTTTCAAATATAAAAATAGAAACCTACGAGAAAAAGGGGTGGCTCAGTTATCACATTGTTTCGAGCTGTTCGTGCTTCTCATTTAATCATTGTCAGCTTTCAGAGTCCAGCGAGGTGAAGTTGCCCGAAAAGCGCTAGTTATAGCAAAGCCTTTCCACCCGGGAGAACCTTCAAACTGCAACGGACTCAGACGATGCTGCGCTAACTAGGGTCATGGGGACTTATGGATACGCCGCCGCAGAGTACCTATCAACAGGTACAGTTAACTTAGAAAGTGTTTCGAGAAAATATATACTTGCTAAGCCCCTCATTTACATGAAATTGGTGTTTCCATTTCATAGTATTTCATTCCTGATTCGCACTAATTACAGTTTAATGTACTTTATTTCGCTAAGCCACCTTCTACCTTAGTTTTGTTCTTGCCATATCGCACTAACTGAATAGAAATTGGAGAGGCGGACAAAATTGTTTCACGAGCACAGATATGTTTAGGTAAAAGTCGTGCTTAAGAAGGAATGGTTTTGCGAAGATTCATTGGGCTAATCATTATCAAAAGGTACGCACCCAAGTCGCACAAAACACACCAAACATAAATTTCATCAAATCAATCATGATATACATTAGCCAAATCGTACTAAATGAAGCGAACATAAAGAAACTTGGATAGTATACTTTGGTGGATGGAGTTTATGTGCGAAGTAGTGATACATTTTCTTATAAAAAAATTTGTGTTCGTTTCATCCAATTATTATGCGCATTTTTGTTTTGAAGATTAATCAAGGTATGCAAGGATGTCTGGATCCCAAGAATTTTTCTTTAAAAAAAGAAAAGAAACCAAGTTTTGAAACATAATTATAAATCGATGAGAAATCAAATCCTAGTGTACTGCATCTCCAGCCCTGCTGCTTGTGAAGAAATTTGGTCTTTACCCAATTGTTCATGAACATTCACTTCCTTGGAGGATAGCAAAGACAATCATTCAAAGCATTAAATTGCAACACTATTCTCATCCCATGCTTAGCAAGTTGAAGCATTATTTCTTTGACTATTGGGGTTCAACTATCATGGTTTTTTGGCAAGAACCTTTTGGAAGTAATGTTCACAATCCATGCTTGAAGCAAGAAAGAGGATTTCTTGGGATATTGGGATAAGTTTTATTTGAGAGCTCTTGGCCATTGGTGAACTTGGAGTAGTATAAATAGGGGATGAACTTAGTAGTTCAAACACACTTCAAGCATAGCATTCCTTTGCTACTTGCTTTCTTCTCCCCTTTAGCTCTCCTTTTGTAGTTGTAGAAGCCAAAGCCCTTATCTTTATATTTTGCCACATAGTTCCTTCATAAGTGGTAGGCAAAGTCTTGTAATACTTTCTCCACATATAGTGAAGCTTCCGCTCTCCTCCGGCCGTGGATGTAGGTCAAGTTGACCGAACCACGTAAATCCTTGTGTCCATTATTTCCTTTATTTTCTTTACGTTGTCTTTGTTATCCATCTTTTTGGGCTAATAGATATCTCGTGGGATTCGTATTCCTAAAAAATTGGTATCAGAGCCATATCTCATTTTTTTTGATTTATTAGCCACCATGACGGTAACAAGGACTTCTATTGAAAAGTTTGACCGGAGTGTAAACTTCGGTATGTGGCAACTCAAGATGGAAGCCATCCTAATCCAGGATGGATGTGAGCTAGCTCTTGAAGGATTGGAGGAAGGGCCAGTGGACATGTCGCCGGAAGATTTTGGTGATCTAGACAAGAAGGCTAGATCGGCCATTATTTTAAATGTCTCTAATGAGGTTTTGCAGGAAGTTGCTAGTGAGAGAACTGCCAAAGGTATGTGGGATCGGTTGAAATCTACATACATGAAGAAGACAATGGAGAATCGCCTCTATTTGAAACAAAAGTTGTACATGTTGAAAATGGCGGAAGGTACATCTATACTCTCACATCTTGATAAATTTGATTCCATCATTTTGGATTTGGAGAATGTAGATGCTAAAGTTGATGAAGAAGATCAAGCCATTTTATTGTTATGTTCCCTTCCCATGTCCTTTAAGTATTTTCGAGATACTATGATTTTTGGGAAAGAGTCAGTCTCATACAATAGTATAAAATCTGCATTAAAATCTAAAGAGCGGATTGATTGGGACATTACTGGGGAATCGAATGGAACTCATGCTGAGGGTTTGTTTGTGAGGGGTAGAGGAGAAAATAGAGATTCTGAAGGTGGTACATCCAAAGGGAGGTCAAAGTCTAGATACAGAAATAAAATTTGCAACTATTGTAAGAAAAAGGGGCACATCAAGGCTGACTGTTTTAAATTGAAAAATAAAGAAAATTATAAAAATGAGCAGAATAGCAGCAATGCTGGTGAAGCTAGTATAGCAGAAGATGAGAGTGATGGAATCATATTTGTGGCCATGGATAATAAATAAAGGTCTTCTAGTGAGTGGCTCTTAGATTCGGGTTGTTCTTACCACATGAGTTATGATAGGGGGTATTTTTCCACTTATGAAGAATGTGATGGTGGAATTGTTTTGATGGGTAATAATGCTCCTTGTAAAGTTGTTGGTAGAGGAACAATTCAAATCAAAATGTACGATGGCATTATTAGGACACTCACTAATGTTAGGCATGTTCCTGACTTAAAGAAAAATCTCATCTCTCTTGGCACTCTTAATGCTCTCGGGTACAGATATTTAGGTGATGGTGGAATACTGAAAATCTGTAAAGGTGCTCTTGTGCTAATGAATGCTTGCAGAGTTGGCACTTTGTATGTTTTGCAGGGATCTACAGTAATTAGGGCAGTGGCTGTCTCTACTTCCTCAGATGAAGACATCACCAAATTGTGGCATATGAGGTTGGAACATATGGGCGAGAAAGGCTTAACATTGTTAAGCAAAAGAGGTCTACTCTGTGGTCAAAGTATTGGTAAGTTGGACTTTTGTGAACACTGTATTTTTGGAAAGCAGAAAAGAGTTAGCTTTCGTTCACCTGCAGTTCATAAAACAAAAGGTACTTTGGACTACATTCATTCTTATCTTTGGGGGCCCTCTCGTGTTCCTTCTAATGGTGGTGCAAGATATATTCTTACTTTTATTGATGACTATTCAAGAAAAGTTTGGGTATATTTTTTGAAGCTTAAAAGTGATGTTTTCCTAACATTTAAGCAATGGAAGACTTTGATTGAAAAACAGACAGGAAAACAAATTAAGCGACTGAGGACTGACAATGGGTTGGAATTTTGTGGAAATGAATTCAATGAGTTATGCAAAAATGAAGGAATGGTTTGGCGGAGTGGATGAATCGTACTCTTTTGGAAAGAGCTCGGTGCATGATCTCAAATGCCAAGTTGATATCAGACTTTTGGGCATAAGCCATATCTACGGCTTGTCACATCGTCAACCGCTCTCCATGTGCACCTCTTGATTTCAAGTCTCCGGAGGAAGTTTGGTCAGGTACTCCTGTTGATTACTCTAATTTAAGAATATTTGGGTGTCCAGCTTATATGCATGTTAACGAGGGAAAGCTAGAGCCTAGGGCTAAGAAATGTATTTTCCTTAGTTATGCTTCAGGGGTGAAAGGATATAGATTGTGGTATCCTGATCCCAAATCACCCATATTTGTAATTAGTAGAGATGTTACATTTGATGAATCTTATATGTTACATCTTGGAAAAGAGTCTTGTAATCCTTGTGATTTAGAAAAAGAGGATAATGCACAAAAGCAGGTGGAGTTAGAGATTGGTGGTTCTTCCGGGAGAAACCCAACCCAAGAAGTGGTTGAAGAATTTGATCTTGAACATGCTGAAGATCAACCAGGAGATGAGGATTATTCCATTTCCAGAGATAGACCAAGACGTGAAATTCGACCACCATTGAGGTATGCAAATTTGGTTGCATATGCTTTATTAGTGGCACAGAAAACAGGTGGAGACGAGGAACCTTCCACATATTTAGAGGCAGTTTCCGGTGCTAATTCAGACAAATGGTTGGTGGCTATGAATGAAGAGATGGAATCTCTACACAAGAATAGAACATGGGATCTTGTGGTGCCACCAAAAGGAAAGAAAATTGTTGGTTGCAAATGGGTTTTCAAGAGAAAGGAAGATACTTCAGGTGTTGATGATGCAAGGTACAAAGCACGATTGGTCGCAAAGGGCTACAGTCAGGTACATGGTGTAGATTTCAAAGATGTTTTCTCTCATGTTGTAAAACATAGCTCTATTCGTGTATTGCTTGCTTTGGTTTCCATGTATGATCTGGAGTTAGAACAGCTAGATGTCAAGATAACTTTCTTGCATGGTGAATTAGATGAACATATCTATATGAGTCAACCTGAAGGTTTTGAAGTTCAAGGTAAGGAAGACCGGGTTTGCTTGTTGAAGAAATCCTTGTATGGGTTAAAGCCGTCTCCAAGACAATGGTATAAGAGGTTTGATTCATTTATGTTGGGTCATGGTTTCTCCAGGAGCATGTATGATAGTTGTGTTTACTTCCGGAAGTTACAAGATAACTCATTCATTTATTTGCTATTATATGTTGATGACATGCTCATTGCGGCTAAGAATCTTGCAGAAATTCATGTGTTGAAGGCCTTGTTGAATAGTGAATTTGAGATGAAAGATTTGGGTGCAGCTAAGAAGATTCTTGGTATGGAGATAAGAAGAGATCGAGGAGTTGGAAAGTTGTACCTGACCCAGGAGAGTTAGCTTAAGAAAGTTTTGGAGCGATTTGGCATGCATGATGCCAAACCAGTTAGCACTCCTCTTGGTAACCATTTCAGGCTATCTACTGCCCAATCACCAAAAACAGAGGAAGAAGAAAATTATATGGCTAGAGTTCCTTATTCAAATGCAGTTGGGAGTATAATGTATGCAATGGTTTGTACTCGCCCTGATATCTCACAAGCTGTTAGTGTTATTAGCAGGTACATGGCCAATCCAGGAAAATCACATTGGCAGGCTGTGAAGTGGATTCTTAGATACTTAAAGGGTACTTCAAACATGTGTTTGGAGTTTGGTAGAACCAATAACACTCTGGTTGGTTTTGTAGATTTGGACTTTGCCGGTGATCTTCAAAACAAATACTTCAAGAGATATCGGCTAAACGAAAAGGGGATTTGTGCTTTCCTCTTAAAGTAGGGGTTGGACCAAGAAGATAGGTCACAAGTGGCCTCAATCAAAGAAGCTTTATGGTTGAGAGGTCTCTTCGGCGAATTTACTCTACAACAAAGGGTTACTACCATTCACTGTGATAGTCAAAGTGCAATTTACTTGACTAAAGATCAAATGTATCATGAGCGGACGAAGCATATTGATATTAAGTACCACTTCATTCGTGATATCATTGCATAGAAGAAGGTCTTTGTTCAGAAAATCAATACAAAAGATAATCCTGCTGATATGTTCACGAAGGCTCTTCCCTATTTCAAGTTCAAGCAGTGCTTAGACTTGATTGGTGTTCATTGTTGGTGATTTGGCCCATTAGGGCCATGCCGGAGGAGGGTGAGTAAGCTATTACTTTTGGGGTTCAGACCAAGGTGGAGATTTGTGAAGAAATTTGGTCTTCACCCAATTGTCCATGAACATTCACTTCCTTGGAGAATAGCAAAGACAATCATTCAAAGCATTAAATTGCAACACTATTCTCATCCCATGCTTAGCAAGTTGAAGTATTATTTCTTTGACTATTGGGGTTCAACTATCATGGTTTTTTTGGCAAGAACCATTTGGAAGTAATGTTCACAACTCATGCTTGAAGTAAGAAGGACGATTTCTTGGGATATTGAGATAAGTTTTGTTTGAGAGCTCTTGGCCATTGGTGAACTTGGAGTAGTATAAATAGGGGATGAACTTAGTAGTTCAAACACATTTCAAGCATAACATTCCTTTACTACTTGCTTTCTTCTCCCCTTTAGCTCTCCTTTTGTAGTTGTAGAAGCCAAAACCCTTATCTTTATATTTTGCCACATAATTCCTTCATAGGTGGTAGGCAAAGTCTTGTAATACTTTCTCCACATATAGTGAAGCTTCCGGTATCCTCCGGCCGTGGATGTAGATCAACTTGACCGAACCACGTAAATTCTTGTGTCCATTATTTCCTTTATTTTCTTTACGTTGTCTTTGTTATCCATCTTTTTGGGCTAACAGATATCTCGTGGGATTCGTATTCCTAACACTGCTAATTAATGGTGAGTTGTCTGAATTTGTTTTGAACATTTTGAATGATTTTTTAAAGTATCTAAATCTCTTATATATGGTGGAATGCAATTGATGACTGCTGTATGTGATATAATTGCTATTAACTTGTCTTAGGAGATTACTCCATCTTGGTTTACTTAGAGAATTTAACAGAAAATGTGGGTTTGGACTATGGTTAGCAGAGTTGCTGAACTAAACACCGTCTTTTGGTAGTTTTGACCCACCTTACTTCTTTGTGTGCTATTTGGTTTGGATGGAGGAATTTTCTTTTGCAGAATGGATTCGAAACCTAACAATGTTTAACGAGTGAAAAAACTTGGCTTTCTTAGCCGGAATGCATTCTACATATATCTCTGGGAAGCTCACATGTGTGGATGAATTTAGGGCTGCATTGAAAGTTTATGTTTCAATTTATTTAAAAAAACATATTTATTTAGATACCTCGATCCAAACCGGGCTGTGCGGTGACATTGTTTTCAGTGTTATTCTCATGTAAAGATGAAGAAGAACCCGCTATGAAAAAGAAACCGCGGTTACAGTGTTCGCTTGTTTGGTTTTGCAAACGTGTATTAGGGTTAGTTTTTTCAAAATTATATTCGCTCAGTTCGTGTTGTGCTATTTGACTGTGTATCTTAATAACATCAGGGTATCCATTTAAGGATGTTGATTAGTGATACACCCCAAGTTTCCATAAACCTTTTTTTTGTTAATTTTGTGCAATTCTCATGCATATTTTATACATATGCATATTTTATGCCCTCATTATATTTAAGTACTTCTTTCAATATTTTAAATCATAATACCTTCAACTAATTAATTTAACATCAACATTCAACATGATCATCATTCTGTAGTCATAATAGCCGATCTTCTAACAACATTACACAACTCATGCCATGAAATGCCATGAAACATCTTCTTCCTAACAACTACACTCTCTAGCTCCTCGTCAAGTCGTGAAATGGCGAATTCCTTCAGCCCAGACTCACACGCGCACCGCCTCTCAACCACTATCCAAAACTCATCCACCGTTTCCCACAACCCCACGCGTAGCAATGACGACTCCTTCACCAGCCCCATCCTGCCGCCTTTCCCTCTATCTCTTCCACCTTGTTCTCCATCGCAAATCACAACTCCTTTCTCTTTACAGTCAAATTTTAAAAATAAAAACATTTCTGTATAGTGACGTGTTATTCGGAGTATTAAAATCGTGGAAAAGTTTTTTTAAAAGGAGGTGCAGTTAGTGCGAAAATGGAGCAGTATGGTGCAATTGTGTAATGTTATGTTTTGCCATGCATCCGCCTCTACATTAACAAGAAAGCATAAAGTAGCCATTAAAATTAACTGCCTTTCCAAAAATAATACTCCCTGTACCATTTGAAACTGCAATTTAGCCGTTCATTTAGTTAAACATTCTTAACTTTGACCACAATATTAAATTAGTGTATAAGAATAAATTCTATTGGGTGATACATTACTAGAATCGTTATAGCACATATTTTCAAAATATCAAATTATCAAATAGTTTAATTATCCCTAATAAAAAATATTAATGATCAAACATTTTTTGAGTCAATTGCTAAAAGTAAAATTGTACAACTTTAAATTTTCTTTAAACCCTAAAGCATATTGTAGAGAAAGAAAATACTGAGCGCGGGTGGTTTTGATGTGATATATCGTGCCCAGGCTATGCGTACCATTTCAGTGCTATTCGATGAAGAAGAAACCGCTATTGAGTCTCAAGAAGGTTCATCACTTATGTAAATAAAGAGACAAATGGTGTAGATATGTATATGATAAAGAGGACTTTGTTGACAGCTTAAATAGAGACCTTCTAGGGTGTTTTCAGAGAGATGGAAAGGAAGACAAAGGTGACGAAAGATGTTCACAGAAATAATAACTGTGAACGAGCCTGAACAATTAGGTAATATTCAAGTACCTAAAAGTGCTAGCTATATCTGAGTCATTCTGTTGGAGTTAAGTCGGATAGCTTCCCATTTATTATGGCTTGGTCCCTTTTTAGCAGATATTGGTGCACAGACGCCTTTCTTCTGTACTTTTTGAGAAAGAGAATTGATATATGTATAATATGCATGCCAATTGCGGGAAATTAACAAAATTTTTTGAATATATATTATAAAATATGCACTGCAATTGCACGAAATGAACAAAAATATTCGAAGGAAAACTTGGCCTGTATCACTAATTAAATCCTTACATGCATATTCTAATCTTATTAAAATACGCAGTCAAATAGCACAACATGAACCGAGCAATAAATTTATAATAAAAATTAACCCTAACATAACTGTACGAACGGACAAAAATTAATGGGAAGAATGTTAGCCAAATCGTACGAACCAACCGGACAAAAAATTGACGGGGAAAAAATGTCCAATGAACCTTGGTGCTGCCTATCTTGCCCATTGGATCCGAATCCCCCAAAATCCCAACCATTAATTTCGACACTTGGAATTCTATCTTATAAGAGACAATATCCACTTGATAGCAGAAAAACCAAACCTAAGAAGTAGTTTTTCCTCAAACTACCATTTTTCATCTCATATTCTTTTTTCTTTGCACCCCAACCCCATTATGAAGAGGAAGAAAGCAAAGCTGGCTTTCATAACCAACGATTCCACGAGGAAAGCGACGTTTAAAAAGAGGAAGAAGGGGCTCCTAAAGAAGGTGAGCGAGTTGAGCACGCTCTGCACCATCATCAAAAGCCGGTATGAGAGCGAGTTAAGCACGCTCTGGGATTTTATATTTTGTTTTACCAATGTTTTAATCTCCTATTTAGTCATTTTAATTGGTAATTTTATATTTATATATATATATATATATATATATATATAACTCGTGTAGTTGAAGAACCCGTGCAACTACCGGGCTAGAACAAAATAATATTTTGACACTCTAAACTTAACTAGTAGCAAGACAGAAACACCTTCATCAACACGTTAAAAGAGATAAATTTTATACATAATATACAATATCAAAAGCTATTAAATGCAGTATCTCAAAACACCTAGATGTTGAGATACTTACCGTGTCGGAGCTATACGTACCATGCCGGAACTGTGCGTACCGTGCCAAAGTTGTGCAGTGCACAATATTTATTAGATGGGCACACTCTTCCCAACATTAATTCATTATTTCATTGAAACAAAATTCCATTGTATTTGTGTTTTAAGTTAAATGTCCACATACGACTTACATATATTGTAGACTATAAAATGTATTGAGTCTTAATATGATAGTCTAGCTGTATTCAGATCCTTTTTTATAAATAATGTAATACAAAAAACATTTGTTTACGAGAAAAAGGTGGTGGATCAGTCCTCGCACTATTTTGAGCTGCTTGTGCTACCTCAAAACAATGAAGTAGCACAAGCAGCTCAAACTAAAACTCTCGCACCGTTCTGTTCATTGCTTATCTCTCACCACTGGGATGTTGAAATGCGCTAGCCCTATTGTTGTCTGCATCTTTAATGTGTGGGGAGCAAGTAGAGCAGTACCACATCCCAGTGGGGATGCAAACAACAATGGGGCTGACGCATGTCATATGGTACCCTCTCTCCCATTTGTCGCATATCAGCATCTCCCCGTCGTTTTCTCCCAACCCTCACTCCTCACACACATATATAGGGGCCCTTCTACTCTAGGTACCTTCTTCATCCAATCTAGTGACTTGTATGGGCATAATGAACACAGCATTGTATTTTCAAAGTTGTGCAATTGCCAAAGTTTTTATACGTATGAGTGCAGTCATTGATCTTGCCTCGCTAAAATGGATTATCTAGGATATGTAGATCTCCGCATAGCCCGCACACAGAATTTAAAATAACAATATAGCTTTCGAAACAAACACCAATGGCTCCAAAATATGTTCTTCCACGATTAAAAATTCAATATTAGTGGCAGTGTAATGTTTTCTTTCATTTTATTTTGGCTATATGAAAGGATAGGTTTTAGGAATTTTTTCAAAAATAAAAATAAAAACCTACAAGCAAAGGTGGTGGGAATGTGCCCTCCAGGATTCTTTGTCTAGAACATTTGTGGTGTAATTTGTTGATATCAACGCATTGTAGGTTAGGTGCGATTTGAGGTGGTACATTATGGTGCAATGCTAATATCTCTCCAACATTGTTATCTGGTGCAATGTTATCTGAATGTTAGGAAAATTTTGACATCTCTGATCACATGTTTTAATGGTAACAAAATGTACGTTTGTGATTGTCAAACAAAGCTATATTTTCAAAAATTCACTAGCAATACGTACAATATGTTAGTTTTTTTTAGTTAAAAGAACTTTAAGCATTAATTTATGTACTTATTTCATTTTTTTATCATATGATCTTTAACTAATTAGTTTAACATAAACATTCAACATGATCATCATTCTACAGTCATAATAGCCTCTTCTAACAACATTCAAAAACTCACAATCTTCATCTTCTTCCTAACAAAACCCTACAACAACTGTACAACATCATCATGCAAACTACTCGATCAAACTAAGGATGAACCAAAGCATCACTCCACTGAAAATACACTCTCCCGCTCCTTGTCATACCATGAAAGGGTGATCTCCTTCAGCCCATACTTGAGGTTCAACCAGATGTGAGAAGCCTCGAACTCCCACACGCGCCGCCCCTCAACCACTGTCTTCACCTTTACCTCAATCTCCACCACCTTGTTCTCTGTCGCAAATCACAGCTCCTTCCTAGTTACAGTCAAAATTATAGGATAAAAATTTTGTTCTAATACATAGTGACGTGTTATTCAGAGTATTAAAATCGTGGAAAATATTTTTTCAAAAAAAACTGCAGTTAGTGCAAAACATGACCAATATGGTGTAATTGTGTAATGTTATGTTTTTCCATGCATCCACCTCTATATTAACAAGAAAACATAAAGTAGCCATTAAAAGTAACTGACCTTCCAAAATAATACTCCATCTGTACCATTTCAAACTGCAATTTAACCGTTCATTTAGTTAAACATTCCTAACTTTGACCAAAAACATTAAATTAGTGTATAAGAACAAATTCTATTGAGTGATACATTAATTGTTAAAACCATTGTAACACATAATTTCAAAATATCAAATTTTACATAGTTGAATTGTCCCTAATAAAAAAATCAATGATAATTTTTTGTGAATTAACTACTAAAAGTAAAGTGTGTGACCTTTAGTTATCCTTTAAACTCTAAAACATAATACAGAGTGCGGGGTGGCTTTAGTTTGTTATACCGTGCCCAGGGAGTGCGTGCCATTTTAGTGCTATTCGATAAAGAAGAAATTGCTTTCGAGTCTCAAGAAGGTTCATCACCACTGATTATTTCCGATAAAGAGGAAAATGGTGTAGATATATAGGTACTATGATAAAGAAGACTTTGTTGACAACCTAATTAGAGACCTTCTTCCGTGGTGTTTTGAGAGCGATGGCAAGGAAGACAAAGGTGACGAAAGATGAGAAGCTCAAAGAAGAAAAGCTGATACATCCCAAATATGCATGTAAGATGTTAATTAATGATAAAACTGAAGTTCATTTTCATTTTAAAAAATTTGTTCATTTCGTGCAATTCTCATGCACGAACATGAGATAGTCACCGATGAATTTTGAGAGCTAAAATCAATATAAAGAAGAATGTCATCTACTGAAGAAAACACAAAAACTTATCCATATCGTAAACATCAGACAAAATGGTACTCTAATGTAAGGTGACCGGAGAAATGGGGGGGGGGGGAGGGGAAATAAACAAAACGATCGAGCCAGGTGTCCAAGCATCACCTTCAGTTGTCCCAACAAGTAAGCCTTCCTGATTGCCTTCCTCTCCACGGATGGGTTCTGGTGGCAATGATCCCTTTGCCGTGGGATCATCATCGATGATTTCCTACTCTCCACCATTTTTTCAACTCTTTTTCGTAATTTTAATACATTGTAACTTTATTTTTGTTAAAAGGAAAGGTTTTAGGGTTTCTTATTTGAAAAATTGGAAATTATTTTCATTTTTTAAAAAGATACCTTGGGATAAAGACATGGTTACTTACATATATTAATCTTCAAAACCAAAATGCGCATGAAAATTGCACAAAACCAACATGGAATAGTTTTTTAAAAAAAAACTATATCACTACTTTGCACATAAATTATTCCTAATATAACACGCACCCGAATAGCACAAAACGTACCGTTCAAATTTTTTTAAACAAAATGAATACCACGATTTGTTCACATAATATTACGAAATGAACAAACAGTACTTTATGGCAAAAAAAAATCTTCCGAGTACACGGCGGAGGGCTTCCGAGTTGTCGATGCCGGTCAATTTCTGGCACATGAAAGATAGGTTCATGAATCACAAGAAATTGTGTGATGACTTGGTTGAGAAAAGAGAAATTACTCCTTCACCCGAACAAATGCAAGAGGACATTTTTGGGAAATCAGTCCAAAATCTTTAAAATCGGCTTCACATGGAACCGCATGGTGTTCTGTTATCTCATGAAGCCACTTGCCAATATTCTCAGTTAATATTTATGGTCTTTTCTAAAAACAAGCTTTTGCAAATTCCTGCATATGCACAACATCAATGGTGGAAAACTTGGCCTGTATCACTAATTAAATCCTTACATGAATATTCTAATCTTATTAAAATACGAAGTCAGATAGCACAAAATAAGAGTGATAACTTTATAATAAAAATTATCCCCAACATAACTGTGCGAACGGACAAAAATTAATGGGAAAAAAGTTAGCCAAATTGCACGAACCAACCGAACAAAAAATTGACGGGGAAAAAAATGTCCAATGAACCTTGGTGCTGCCTATCTCGCCCATTGGATCCGAATCCCCCAAAATCCCAGCCATTAATTTCCACACTTGGAATTCTATCTTATAAGAGACATCATCCACTTGATAGCTGTTAAAAACCAAACCTAAGAAGTAGTTTTTCCTTGAACTACCATTTTTCATCCCATACTTTCTTTTCTTGGCACCCCAACCCCATTATGACGAGGAAGAAAGTGAAGCTGGCTTTCATAACCAACGATTCCACAAGGAAAGTGACATTTAAGAAGAGGAAGAAGGGGCTCCTGAAGAAGGTGAGCGAGTTGAGCACGCTCTGCGCCATTATCTAAAGCATGTATAAGAGCGAGTTGATCACACTCTGGGATTTTGGATTTTGTTTTACTAAAGTTTTAATCTCCTATTCAGTCATTTTAATTGGTAATTATATATATTTTAAACTCGTACAGTGAAAGAACCCATGCAACTGCCGGGCTAGAACAAATCAATATTTTGACACTCTAAACTTAACCAGTTAGCAAGATAGAAACACCTTCATTAACACGTTAAAAGAGATAAATTGTATACATAATATACAATATCAAAAGCTAATAAATACGGTATCTCAAAACACCCCAATGTTGAGATAGGTACTGTGCCGAAGCTGTACTTACCATTCCGAAACTGTGCGTACCGTGCCAGAGCTGTGCGGTGCACGATATATATTAGATCGGCACACTCTTCCCACTAGTAATTCCATTATTTCATTGGAACAAAATTCCACTGTATTTGTGTTTTAAGTTAAATGTCCACATACGACTTACATATATTGTAGGCTATAAAATGTATTAAGTCTTAATATGATAGTCTAGCTATATTCATATCCTCTTTGATAAATAATGTAATACAAAAAAAAATTTTCTTCGAGAAAAGGTGGTGGCTCAGTCCTCGCACTGTTTGGAGCTGCTCGTGCTAACACAAAACATTGAAGTAGCACAAACAGCTCAAACCAAAACTCTCTCACCGTTCTATTCATTTTTAATCTCTCATCAATGGGATGTTGAAATGCGCTAGCCCTACTTTTTTCACATCTTTAATGCGTGGGGAGCAAGTAGAGTAGTACCACATCCCTGTGGGAATGCAGACAACAATGGGGCTGGCGCCTGTCATATGGTACCCTCTCTCGCATTTGTCGCATATCAGCATCTCCCCGCCATTTTCTCCCAACCTGCACTCCTCACACACACATATATATAGGCATAATGAACATAGTATTGTATTTTCAAAGTTGTGTAAATGCCAAAGTTTCTATCTGTATGAGTGTAGTCATTGATCTCGTCTCGCTTAAATGGATTATCTAGGATATTACCATGTAGATCACTGCACGGTCTGCGCACAGAATTTAAAATAACAATATAGCTTTCGAAGCAAACACCAATGGCTCCAAAATGTGTTCTTCCATGATTAACACATCAATATTAGTGGCAGTGCAATGTTTTCTTTCATTTGATTTTGGCTATATAAAAGGATAGGTTTTAGGAATTTTTTCAAAAATAAAAATAAAAACCTACAAGAAAAGGTGGTGGGAATGTGCCCTCCAAGATCAATAGACCCTTTTGTGATATGATGTTTGATTGCAGTGATTCTTTGTCTGGAACTCTTGTGGTGTAATTTGTAGATATCATAGCATTGTAGATTAGGTGCGATTTGAGGTGGTACATATTTTGGTGCAATGCTAACATCTTTCCAACATTGTTACTTGGTGCAATGTTATCTGAATGTTAGGAAAATTTTGACATCTCTGATCACATGTTTTAATGGTAATGGAATGTACGTTTGACACTCACAAAGCTATATTTTCAAAAATTCACTAGTAATACGTACAGTATGTTAGTTATTTTTTTTAGTTAAAAGAACTTTATGCACTAATTTATGTACTTATTTCATTTTTTATCATAAGATCTTCAACTAATTATTTTAACATAAACATTCAACATGATCATCATTATGCAGTCATAATAGCCCTCTTCTAACAACATTAAAAAACTCACTATCTTTATCTTCTTCCTAACGAAACCCTACAACAACTGTACAACATTATCATGCAAACTTCTCGATCAAACTAAGGATGAACCAAAGTCTCACTCCACTGAAACTATACTCTCCAGCTCCTCGTCATGCCATGAAGGGGCGATCCATTTCAGCCCAGACTTGAGGTTCAACCAAATGTGAGAAGCCTCGAACTCACACACCCACCGCCCCTTAACCACCGTCTTCACCTATACCTCAATCTCCGCCACCTTGTTCTCTGTCGCAAATCAATGGTATCAAATATAAAAAAAATGAGTGGGTGAGGATGTCTGACTGAATTAGTGATATAGTCCAAGTTTTCCTTAGAAATCTTTTGTTCAGGACGTCCAATTGTCATGCATATTGTACATGCATATTTTATCCACTCCCTTTATTTTAACTTTAAAGATTAATTTATGCACTCCTTCCATTTCTTTAAAAATGTATACTTTTGCTTTTTAGTTAATTCTTCTATATTAACACATTTTTTTCCCGCAAGATTCCTTCAATTTCATCCACTCATTTTACTCTTTTCTTTTGTATTAAATTCAATTTTATCTACTTATTTTATTCACCATAAATCAAAACACCTAAATCTATGATGTCAAATACAAAAAAAGAGAGTGTATGTATCCGGATTGAATTAGTGATATAGCCCAAGCTTTTTAAACAATATTTTAGTTCGCTTCTCTTTTGAGATGCCGGACAAAACCTACGAGGTATTTTTGGAATTGGCGGAAGGTTCAAGATAATTTAAAAGCCATCGCTCAACGTAGATTACGTTTGACAAGGATACGAGGGTTAGCATTCGAATCTTCAAAATTAAGTCGGTAATATTCCTCAAGTAGTCAGTAGATTGAAAGTTAAAGATTTGGGAAAATAACCGTCTCAAATGGTGATTAGTCCGAAGGAGAATGTGAGTGTTGTGGTGTTAATGAGTGGAAATGAAGTCCAACTCGCACAGATGGCTGAACATAATGGAAAATTCTAGGAGATGGTTGACGGAGAATAAACAAGGTAGGAACACAAAAATTGGAATCAAAACTAAAAAAAATCTTGCCCGAGTGTCTCGCCAGAAATCTATGGCCACGACAGGAGATCCACACCGTGCCCATCACTCAAATGTCATGCGACCCATTGTCACTCTTATAACCCAATATTTTGACTCGCAAATTTATATTAACTTTTTTTAAAGTTACATACAATACCCTTCGTCTCACCATAACTTATGATGAAATCGTCTCATACAAGTTTTTATGCACTAAAAATAAATAAAGATTGTTATGAGTTTATTGGTTCAAAGTACTTATTAAATACACAAGGTGTATGGTTTAATTCCCCGCCAATTCACAATTTCCTTTTTAGGGTTTTCATCACTCAAACTCCATGTGATCCTCTTGTAATTGTTTCAGGCGGTTATTTTCTCAATTTTTTTTACTTCCTATATGTTGAATGCTTGAGAAATATAACCGACTAATTTTGAAGATTTTGAATGCCATCCCCGTATCCTTCTCAAACCTAATCTATCTTTGAGCGGTGGATTTCACAATATCTTCCAACGACCTCTTAAAGTTTGAATTCCGCGTTTGCTGTCTCGAGTGTTGATGGAATTGATTATTAGTATTTTGCAAATTTCCATACCTCAATATAGGATGGTCCCTTCATTCACGATTGTTATTTGAAGAAGGATCATATATTTGACTTTGTAGTTGTCCGGACAACAAACTCACATAAAATAATTAACTATAAAAAAGAAAAATATGCATGTATAAAAAAATGAAGGGAGTACACAAATTAATCTTTAAAATTAAAATAGAATGAGTTCATATAAATTATGCATATGTAATATAAAAAAGAAAAGCATGGACATATATAAAAGATAAAAGGAATGCATAAATTAATCTTTGAAGTTAAAGTAGAATGAGTGCACATAAAATATGCACATATATATATATATATATATATATATATATATATATATAATATGTATGGTAATTGCACGAAATGAACAAAAAAATTGAAGGAAAACTTGGCATGTATCACTAATTAAATCCTTACATGCATATTCTAATCTTATTAAAATATGTAGTCAAATAACAAAAAAAAACGAGTGGATATTTTTATAAAAAATATTAACCTTAACATAACCGTGTGAACAAACAAAAATTAACAGGGGAAAAAAGCTAGCCAAATCGTACGAACCAAACCACAAATGACTGAAAACAATTTCCAACGAACCTTAGTGCTGCCTTCCATCGCTGCTGTGAGACCTGTTCACCACACTTGGAATTTTATCTTATAAGAGACAACATTCACTTGAAAGAAGAAAAACCAAACCTAAGAAGTACTTTTTCCTCAAACCACCAATTTTCATCTAGTCCTCATACTTTCTTTTCTTTGCACCTCAACCCCTTTATGATGAGAAAGAAAGTGAAGCTGGCTTTCATAACCAACGATTCTGCAAGGAAAGCGTCGCTTAATAGGAGGAAGAAAGGGCTCCTGGAAAAGGTGAGCAAGTTTAGCATACTCTTAGGAATCGAGACCTGAATCATCATCTACAACCTATATGAGACACAGCCGAAGCTGTGGCCAAGCCTGATGGCGTGCAGAAATGGAGCAGAGCAAGAAAATGGTGAATCAGGTATTGTTACATCTTTACAAGCCCTAGCTATCCTTTTTGTTTTGAAAAAAAAAGGAACTTTAGGTCATATGTTAGAAATCAAGAGCATTTGATGTTTAGTACCTGATATATTATCTTACTAATTGCTGTTTTAAATGGGAAAAATGATCATTTGCTGTTTTAATTGTGTAATGTTATTCTTTTCATTTAGGCATATTGTGTAGAATGATGTAGATGCAGAATACAAATTAATTACGTCGGTTCTTCTTCTGTACAATAAAGCATGCAAATTTCACGACACAGAAGAATAGCACTGGAATGTCACCGCATAGCCCAGGCACAACATATATATCACAACGTAGAAAACACGATTCAAATGGATTGGGGATGGATTTGCAAGCTTACTATGTTAGCTCTTAGAAACGAAAGTGATCATGATAATTTTCAAAGATATATAAGAAGCACTCATTGTAGCATCAACAAGTCATGGTCCAAGGATCCAATTTATCTGGCATTGGAACTAGTGAGTTTATCTGCCTAGAGACATTTTTTCTACAAGACCTTATAGATAAAGTGTTACCATATACCTTATGGATGGAAAAACATAACATTACACAATTGCACCATAACGTTCATTTTTCGCACAAACTGCACTTCCATTTTTTTCAAAAAAAATTTCCACAATTTTAATGCTCCAAATAACACATCACTGCTAGAGAAATGTTTTTTATTTTAAAATTTTGACTGTAACGAGGAAGGAGCGCTGCGATTCACGATGGAGAACAAGCAAGCGGAGATAGAGGCAAAGGTAAAGAAGGTGGTTAAGGGGTGGCGCATGTGTGAATTCGAGGCTTCTCACAGCTGGTTGAACCTCAAGTCCGGGTTGAAGGAGATCGCCATTTCATGGCATGGCGAGGAGCTGTAGAGTGTGGTTTCAGTGGAGTGACGGTTTGGTTCATCCTTAGTTTGATCGAGTAGTTTGCATGGGGATGTTGTACAGTTGTTGTAGGGTTTCATAAGGAAGAAGATGAAGATGATGAGTTGTTTAATGTTGTTAGAAGAGGGCTATTATGACTGCAGAACGATGATCTTGTTGAATGTTAATGTTAAACTTAGTTGAAGATCTTATGATAAAAAAAAAGTTCATATTTGGTTTTGTTGAAATAAATAGTTATTAATGCTCAAAGTATGCACGGTTATAACAAATTTATGTGTGCATGATTGTTACCTCTATACAAGTCATTGTTCGTGTATTAGTTTAGTTTTTTTTTTGGTTAAAAGGAATAAGTTTTGGATCATGTTTTATTATGTTAAAGTAACTGTGTGGTTAATCTCGAAATATGCACAGATTGTGACCGTGAACATTATAACATATAAAAATATATTTTTGAAAAAAATTGGTTGATGAATAATGTTACAAATTTTTATCTTGAGAAAATAAAAGTCTAACTTTTTAATAATTAATAAATATTATCTATATAACAAAAATCGTGTATTTTGGAGAAATGGATAATGGGGTAACACAATTTTGGGCCATATTGTAATTTTTCAAGACTGGGTAGAAACAATCAATGTTGACTTTTGAAACCCTTCCATGCACCCTTGCATGCCCAAATTGCAAAGTCGCAATCATATATTATTGAATTGCATTTTGGTTCTGCCAATTTCGTGATTCGATGACTCCAACTTTCTTGGAGAGACCTAAGTGCAAAAAGTAAAACATTACTCGTAGCTCTAAATTGAAATTTGCTCGAACGTAATGCTACTCTATACACCCCCATTAAATATTCCATGCCTGTAAGGAAATATTTATAAAAAATCGAGCACAAAAACATATCCATTGTCCTTTCGAAATTCACTTTGTAACTTCCAAGTAATCAACCATAAGTTACTCTAGAACATGTACTAGCGTTTTTCAATATTTTACAAAAAAAAATCATTTATTTTATATTTCTATATTTAGGCAAGAATAACAAAAATTATGTATTTTGGAGCAATGGATAATGGGATAACACAATTTTGAGCCACAATGTAATTTTCCAAGAATTATGTTACAAGCTCTCCCGTTCACCCATTATAGCCCAGTTTTCAGCAACATAATTGTCTCTTATTTAATTGCATTTTGGTTTCTCCAATTTTGTGATTCGCCTCCTCCAAATTTATTTTCATGGACATACTTGTAAAAACGAAAAAGTTAACTTAGAGGGCAAAATATAGTAGCACTTGCATTGGTTTTCAGTCATACTGGTGCTACTCTATAGCGGGAAAATGAAAACTTTGAATTTTCGTCCAATATTTTTGAGGGATTTTTTATGAGCACTAGTACTATCATAGGCACCAGTCAGACTACTGGTGCTAGGTACTTATAATATGTTTCTTCCTTTTGCTCTCGGGAAGAAAAAAAATTAAACCGCCCATTTAAAGCAGTGTCACACAGTTGCGTTTGAAGTACCTAGGACCGATACGACCACTATAGGCACGCAGCTGTGTTTCTGGCGGTCTCGGGTAGGGGTATTCTAATTTCTTTGTTTTGACTCCAATTTTTGTGTTCCCACCTTCTTCATTATCTGTTATCAACCATCTCCTTGATTTTTCTATCATGCGTAGCCATCGGTGCAAGTTGGACCTGTTTTCCATTCATTATCATCGCAACACTCACATTCTCCTTCAGATTAATCACCATTTGAGACGGTTATTTTTCCAAATATTTTACTTCCACTCTGCTAAATGCTTGAGAAATATAAAAGGGTGATTTTGAAGATTTTGAATGCTAGCCCCCATATCCTCCTCAAACGTAGTCTAGCTTTGAGCGATGTATTTCACATTACTATTGGAGGAATGCCTATTAAAGGCAGTGATAGAAGGTGGTTCCTAATGAAGCGCCTTTAATTAGGATCCTAATAAAGTTTCAAGTTTTGGAACTCCCTCTTAGGTCATGCATTTTATTTTAAAGACGATTTTAAATCAATCAAAGGTGATTCTGGAATGGAACCGCCTTCAATGGGCTGTCTTTTTGGGCCCAATATATGAACAACCCTTAGTGTAATTTTTTTTAGTAAACCCTCCTTAGCACTATTTCCACCGAGCCATCTCCCCTTTCATTTCACGCAGCGCTCCTCCTTCCCCATTACCATATTTCCGCTGCAAAGCCCCATCCTCTAATCGGTCTCTCCCTTTCTCATCCTTCCACCGCCGGAGATCACTCCGCGCCACCGCATCACCGCCGTGAAGCTACGTGTCGTCGTGTCTCCAGCACCACCACTCACTCCAGCCTACCACCTTTGCTGCTTGCCTTCCGCCGTCGAAGCCCTCCTCCGGCGCCACTGCTCACTAGCCTGCCTCTTCTGCCGCTTAATTTCCACCATCGAAGCCCTCCTCTGGTGCCACCACTCACTCCAACCCGCCTCCTTTGCCGCTTGCCTTCCGCCATCGAAGCCCTCCTCCTATGCCACCGCTCACTCTAGCCCACCTCCTCCGCCGCTTACCATCCGCTGTCGAAATCCTCTTCTGCCGCCGCTTGCCTTCCACCGACAAAGTCCTCCGCCAACCCTGCTGAAGCCCTCTAACTCCGCCGATTGCCTTTGTCTCCACGGGTGAAGCCCTCCACTGCGTCAAAGCCTTCCACCAGTTGTTTAAACCAAAGTCCAGATCTTAATGTTTGTTGTCTTTTTTATGTCCAGCAAGCACAATTTGATGTTTTTATTGGTTATTTTAGTGCTTGCAGATCATTATGTTTGTTGTCTGTTGTTGCTCATCAATCGGGGAAGTTCAAGAGCTGTCGGAAACATGCAACCTTTTTTTTAGAAGGTCAGAAATAGGTTCCTAATTCAGAACCTGTTTCGTACCTATTTGAAGGCGGTTTTTGGTAGTGCCTTTGATCGAAATCGATCAAAGACACTACCAGAAAAGACACAATCGATCAAAAGTGTCTTCTCTGGTCCACTATAATCGTCTTTAATAGGTCTTCCTACTCTAGTACAATATCTTCCTGCGACCTCTTAGAGTTTGGATTTTGTGTTTACGGTCTCGAGTGTTGATGAAATTGATTCTTAACATTTTGCGAATTTCCATAGCTAAAATTAGGATAGTCCCTCCATCCAAAATTGTTATGTGAAGAAGAATCATATATTTACTTTATAGTTGTTCGAACCAAAAAACTCACATAAAATAATTAACAATAAAAAAGAAAATTATGTATATATAAAAAAATGAAAGGAATACAAAAATTAATCTTAAACGTTAAATATAATGAGTGCACATAAAATATGCATATATAATATAAAAAGGAAAAGTATGCATATATAAAAATGATGAAAGGAATGCATAAATTAATCTTTAAAGTTACAATAGAATGAGTGCGCATGATATATATATATATATATATATATATATATATATATATCTATATAATATGCATGCCAATTGCACGAAATAGACAAAATATTTTGAAGGAAAACTTGGCTTGTATCACTAATTAAATCCTTACATGCATATTCTAATCTTATTAAAATACACAATTAAATAGTACAAAACCAAGCGAGCGATTTTTTTGGCAAAATAAATTTAACCCTAACTAACATAACCTTCCGAACGAACAGAAATCAACGAGGGAAATGCTTGCCAAATCGAACAAAAAATTACGGGAAAAAGAAGTCGAACGAACCTTGGTGCTGCCTCTCCGCCGCCAAGAAGACAACTAGATCGAGTGCTCAGTTAATCTCGCCCATTGGATCCAAATCCCCCTAAATCCCAGACATTAATTTCCACACTTGGAATTATATCTTATAAGAGACAACATCCACTTGAGAGAAGAAAAACCAAACCTAAGAAGTAGTTTTTCCTCATACTACCATTTTTCATCTCATACTTTTTTTACTTTGCACCCCAACCCCATTATGACGAGGAAGAAAGTGAAGCTGGCTTTCATAACCAACAATTATGCGAGGAAAGAAATATTTAAGAAGTGGAAGAGTGGCTCCTAAAGAAGGTGAGTGAGTTGATCACGCTCTGCGCCATCATCTATAGCCCTTATGAGAGCGAGTTGAGCACACTCTAGGATTTTGGATTTTGTTTTTAATATTATTTTCTTATCCTGATTCTAAATCAGTTATATATTTATTAGTTTTACAAAAGTTTTAATTGGTAATTATATTGTGCAGTTGAAGAACTCGATCGTGCAACTAGCGGGCTAGTACAAAAAAAATATTTTGACACTCTAACCTAACTAGCTAGCAAGATAGAAACACCTTCATCGACACCTCAAAAGAGATAACTATTATACATAATTTACAATATTGAAAGATAATAAATACTGTATGTCAAAACACCCCATTGTTGAGGTATGTACCGTGCCTGAGCTGTGCGGTGCACATTATTTATTAGATGGGCATGCACATCTTCCCAATATTCCAAAATTCCACTGTGTTTGTGTTTTAAGTTAAATGTTGATGTACGACTTGTGTATACTAGGTGCAGTTACTGCACTATGTGCAGTTTAGCCCAGACCCATGATTTTTATACATGGTAAAGAACTACTAATATGAATTAGAATGGAAGATGAATGAATGATCACAATTGGGGATGACAAGAATTTATGTTCCAAGAAATGAATGCTTGATGCTTGATTCCAATGGTAGGTAATATAAGAATTAAGAGAGACTATCTTTTATGTTCCAAAAGTTGATTCAGAGTTCTATCTTTTGTAGAAGTAATGGAGGCGCCCTAATTTATCCTTCCCGAAATCCTTTGTAGAAGTAATGGATGACTTATTGTCTCTGGACTTGAAGGCCTGGGGGTGGGGATCACTGAAGCTCTACAATTATAGCTGGAAGTGCAAAAAAGTCTTCACTAACAGCCTGAGATTCAAAGAAATTTATAGCTGAGAATAGAAGAGCAAGGGCAATGTATTCAAATGATGTTAGAAAAGCAGTGCAAGTCTGGCATCGACATGCTCAAGGGCTCATCTTCTACATTGGAGAATCCTGCACCAGATACCGACCACGCCAGTCCAAGAATCTCCACCCAAGAACGATCTAGGAGCCTTACAAGACAACCAGAATAATCTGGATGCTGTTTCGGGTGACATGGAGGCTTCTGCTGCAAAATCGGCTCACAACAAAGATGGAAATCTCGAACCTAACTCGTCTCTAGCGAAACGCCCTATAATCAACGAATAGGGAGAACCTTAGAGAACACTGTTGATGATTTCTTTGGATAAATTTTGACATCATCTCCTTGAATATAGTTGATCAGAAAACGGTTCTAATCTGGTTAACCTATTTTTAGCGTAGGAAGATACCTAGTATGTAGTCTTTTGACTGAAAAGCAGCATGTGTTGATATTTATATGAGGAAATCTTGAAGAGGCCGATGAGGCCACCATTTTTTCTCCCAAAAAAAAAGTTAGGCAATGAATATAATTCATGGATTTACAGACTAAATGCAACCATATGAAGAAGAAAAACACTATCTATTTTCTTTCATGCTTACAGCTTCAAAACTGAAACTTCTCTATTAACCGTACAAAAACTTGAAATAGGTTGAAAACCTATATAGTATAGATACAAAAATATATTCCTGATCTTACCCAAAAGGATTTCAGGCAATGAGTTATTTTATTTTTCCTTTTATTAAAGAGAGGTACTTGGACAAAACTACAAACTTAAGAGCGGAAAAACATATAGAATAAGATCCTCTACAGACCATGCAAAGCAAGCATACTAAAGAAACCGGGTACCAGTATAACCGTCAATTTTCACTTGGCGAGAGTAAAAGAACAGTTTTTTGACGTATCCAGCTTTTATATCTCATCCGACTTCTCACTCATGGCTAGAATGCATAATGTCGAGATATAACTCGATGATTTAACCGGGATACTCAAGATATTCCGTAAAACTAACCAACCAATCAATAAATTAAAACAAAGAACTATACTACCATAGTTCATTTGCCACAAAAGTTGCCAATCAGGAAAGATGATGTGTTTCGTGTAACTGTGTTTCCTCCTAAAAATGCCTTATGCTTTTAAGTTTAATATATGCTACTTTAATAGCAATTTACCAAACACCTAAAAACCATCTATGAAAGTTGAACTTTTCATGCGAAACATACAGCTTAAATACTTGGTACAGCAAGAAGACATAAACTATCCATCTTCCCAAACAAACAATCCTACCATATTCTTGCCACTGCTACAATTCCTTTTAATTGGTGTATCAGTCGAGCTTATGATCAATTACTTTTCCTATTAACCTGATGATTTTCTATGTCACGAGTTACAAGTTGACCAAAATTAAACCAATCTGGATACACGAATGCATGCCTTCATCTGTGCACTAATGAATGTTAAAATGCAACTTGATAAACAGAGTATTGTTCATGCTCAAATGATGACAAACGACAATCTCTTTTAAAAAAAACCAACTGCTATCATCATATCACATCCAGAAGGCAAGAATTGAACTAAGAAACAAAAAAATGCTTCAAAGCATACCATATTTGATAATTCTTTGAGCTTCCCTAGCATTCCGGTCCACAAAATCCAATTCCTGTGCAAATTAGCATTGAGCGCCTCCAGTATCAGTAGCCTAAATTGCCATACCTAATACCGACAACATAAAATATAACCAAACAATCCCATGAAGTATAAGGGATGGCATGAGTGGTTTCAATCTGAAACTGAGTAACTTTGAGAAAATTTTATTATCAAAGTTACATAGACTTATAGGTCTAAAGTCTTTGAAAGAAATTGTAACTTCTATTTTAGGTATCAAGGTTATTAGTGCAGAGGAAATTGCCTTTGGAATGGGATTTCCTGCATGAAGTCATGTACTGCAAGGAGTAAATCAGAATTAATTATAACCCAACAACTTTTATAGGATTTACCTGAAAACCATCAGGGCCTGGAGCAGAATCACCGTCCACGGTTGATAGAACTTCTTGTAATTCTTCCATTGTGTCTGGTTTAGTTAATTTGCAGTTCATCTCATCAGTCACCATGTTATGAACATTTTCTATTAGCCAGACAGTATTAATACCAGAAACATCAGTGTTTTCCTTTGATGATAGACTTGTATAGAAGTCTACAGACTCTTTACCAATTTCTTTTTTATCAGTAAGCCAAACTCCATTAGAATCTTTGATGGATGCTATGAATTCTCTAGAGTGTTTAGCCTTAACTGAATTATGAAAGAATTTAGTATTGGAGTCCCCTTCTTTTAACCATTTTATTCTTGATTTATGTTTCCAAAAAGTTTTTTGCTGGGAGAGGGCTAAGGTTAATTTAGCTTTATATTTGTTAGGCAATAAGATTAGCATCATTCTCCAAGATTTGTAAATCCAGTTCACCTTTTAAGAAGATCTCTTCACATGTTTTGACCTTATCAAAGATATTACCAAAGATATTTTTGTTCCAAGATTTTAAAGCTTGTTTTGTATGTTGTTAACTTGAATGAGAAATTTTCCATTCCTGAAAGATTGGAGTTATTTTTCCATGAGTTCGGAATCACTTTGTTAAATGTTGGGTGGCTAATCCAACAGTTCTGAAACTTGAATGATTTAGGACCTGAGGCCATATTTTGAGACTTGATGTGAAGGATTAGAGGTGAATGATCAGATTGTTCCCTAGTAATCACATTTTTGTGTGAAGTAGGGAAATCATCCAACCGTGAAGAATTCGTTATTCCTCTATCTAATCTCTTCCACACTCTGCCTTTATGTCTCATTCCAGTCCAAGTATAGAGACTCTCTGCAGTTGGCAAATTAGTGTACTAACCTACTGACTTAAAATTCTTAAAATTAGCCATTACCTTAGGATATGGGATGAAGTGTCCTAAATATTCAGTTTGATTCTCAATGACATTAAGGTCCCCTATAGCTAAATGTGGGATATCTTTATAAGTTAATAGAGATTCCCATAGTTTAGCTTTTGCTTTTTGTGAATGCTTTGCATACACAAGAGCAATGTGGCATTCCTTAGGTATTGCAGGATGAGCTATTTTGGCTAGGATGAATTGTTTATGTACAGTATAGCATGCAAATGTCACGACACAAAATAATAGCACTAAAATGTCATCGCACAGCCCGAGCACAGTGTATATGTATCACAAAGTAGAAGACAACATTCAAAACAATGCGAAGACTAAGCCACCACCTTTCTCGTAGGAAAATGTTTACAGTATTACATTATTTAATGAATACATCTAGACTATCATATTAAGACTAATACATTTAGGCTAACAATAATGGAATTAATGTTGGGAAGAGTGTGCCCATCTAATAAGTACATGCACCGCACAGTTCCAGCACGGTACGTATCTCAACAGCGGGTATATATTAGCTTTTGATATTCATGTATATTATGTATAAAAGTTATCTCTTCTCTTTTAAGGTGTTAATGAAGGTGTTTCTATCTTGCTAGCTAGTTAGGTTAGAGTGTATAAATATTGTTTTGTACCAGCTCGGTAGTTGCACGATCGAGTTCTTCAACTGCACAAGTTCAAAATATAATAACCAATTAAAATGACTAAATAGGAAATTAAAACTTTTGTAAAGCAAAATCCAAAATCCGCAAAGTGTGATCAACTCGCTTACCTTCTTCAGGAGCCCCTTCTTCCTCTTCTTAAAAGTCTCTTTCCTCACGGAATCGTTGGTTATGAAAGCCTGCTTCACTTTCTTCCTCGTCCTTTAGGGGTTAGGGTGCAATGAAAAATGGTAGTTTGAATAAAAATTACTCCTTAGGTTTGGTTTTTCTTCTTTCCAATGGAAGTTGTCTCTTATAAGATAAATATTCCAAGTGTGGAAATTAATTGAGACTTTGGGGAATTTGGATCCAATGGGCGAGATTAACTGAGCACTCTTGTTGTCTTCTTGGCGCTGGAGAGGCAGCACCAAGGATGGTTGGACATTATATTTCTCGTCATTTTTTGTTCTGACCTTCCTGGATCAAGTTAGGGTGTGATAATCGGAGAGTATAGCCCCTGATCCGTGGCTCATACGATTTTGCTAGCTATTTTTCTCGTTAATCTCTGTTTGCACGGTCATGTTATGGTTAATTTTTTTTTATAAAAATATCTGCTTAGTTTAATTTGTGTTATCTGACTGCTTATTTTAATAAGATTATAATATGCATGTAAGGATGTTAATTAGTGATACATTTCATGCAATTGCCATGCGCGCACACACACATATGTATGTATGTATATATATATATATATGTGTATATGTATATATGTATATGTGTGTGTATGTATATATGTATATGTGTGTGTATGTATATATGTATATGTGTGTGTATATGCATATATGTATGTGTGTGTATATGCATATATGTATATGTGTGTATATGCATATATGTATATGTGTGTGTATATGCATATATGTATATGTGTGTGTATATGCATATATGTATATGTGTGTGTGTATGCATATATGTATATGTGTGTGTATGCATATATGTATGTGTGTGTGTATGCATATATGTATATGTGTGTGTGTATGCATATATGTATATGTGTGTGTATATGCATATATGTATATGTGTGTGTATATGCATATATGTATATGTGTGTGTATATGCATCTATGTATATGTGTGTGTATATGTATCTATGTATATGTGTGTATATGTATCTATGTATATGTGTGTATATGTATCTATGTATATGTGTGTATATACATACATATGTATATATGTATATATGCAACGTCTTGGGAAAGACTGTCTATATAAAAGGTAAAAATATTTAGTTGCAATATTAAAAATTTATTATGCAACGTGCAGTAGTTATAAAGTTTATGACCCGATTTTTAATGCAACCCAAAATTTTTATCTTCATTTTTTTCACTTTGTCATTTAGACCTTGGTCTTTCCATGAGCTATGGAAATACCGTGTTTCAAGATACGGACTCCTATATAGGAAGAGTTCTATAGACACCCTTATTTGTACACCAATTTATACACCAAAGCTCAACTACCCATATAACATAATCTCACTCATTCTTCAATTTTTTTTACTAATATGCATAACAATTGCATGGAATGAACAAAAGATTTTTAAGGAAAACTTGGGATTTTTTAATGAACAAAAGATTTTTATATGTTATAATGTTAACGGGTCACAATCCGTACATATTTCAAGATTAACCACATAGTTACTTTTATAAAATAAAATATGATCCAAAACTTAATCCTTTGAGTCCGTCTCTTGAAAGACGGTCTTTTCATAAGTTATGGAAAGACCAAGGTTTAAAGTGTAACTTATAAGAAATCAAGATAAAATTTTTGGGTTGCATAAACCGGGTTATAAATTTTATAACTACTACATATTGCACACTAAAAGTTTAATATTGCAACTAACACCTTTCACCTTTTATTATTCTAATTATATCCCGTCTTTCCATAAGCCTATGGAAAGACCGTCTTTCCCAAGACTTTGCCTAATCCTTTTAACCAAAACAAAAAAAAACTAAAATATTACACTAATAGTGACTTGTATAGAGGTGAAAATCATGTACATATAAATTTGTTTATCATCACGTTTATAACCCGTGCATATTTTGAGCATTAACAACTACATATTTTGACAAAACCAAATATGACATTTTTTTAATCATAAGATCTTCAAGTAAGTTTAACATCAACATTCAAATGATCATCATTTTGTAATCATAATAGCCAATCTTCCAACAGCATAAAACAACTCATCATCTTCATCTTCTTCCTAACGAAACCACCCTACAACAACCGTACACATCATCATGCAAACTACTCGATCAAACTAAGGATGATCATGAACCAAACCCTCAGTCCATTGAAACTACACTCCTCAACTCCTCGTCATGCCATGAAATGGCAATCCTCGAGCCCACGCACACGCCCCCTCAACCACCATCCAAAGCCCATTAACCATTTCCCACATCTCCACGCGCAACAATGAGGACCCCTTCACCAGCCCCAATAAAATGGAGTATCCTTTTAGCCCAAATAAAATGGAAAAAAAAATGGCACTGCAACTAATATTGACGTGTTAAAATTGTGGGAAAATGTAGTCGTTGGTGTTTGTCTGGGAAGCTATATAGTTATTTTAAATCCCGTGCCCAGGCTGTGTGGTGACATTTGCGTGCGATTTTGTAAACATGAAGAACCGACCTAGCCTAGTAATTAATCGTGCGATTTTAGGGGATTATATAAACCGGCGAGGAGCCTATACATACACCCTTCTTCTTCAACATTCTCACGGCGGCAACTATGGCGATGCGAGCCAGAAGATCAAAATTGTGAAAATCGAAAACCCGAACAAGCGGCACCCTCTGCGGCGTGGATGTGGCATTGGTTGCGTTCTCGCCGGCGGTGAAGGTGTTCTCCTATTGGAGCCTCAACGTGGAGCAAGTGGCGAACCGGTCCGGAATGGGGGCAGTAGCGGCGGAGAAGCTCCCAATTCCGTCGGAGAACCATATTCACAAATCGGTTCCTGCCATTTGGCTAGCTTTTTCCGTTAATTTCTTTTGCTTTTAAAGTATCCCGTTAATTTCTGTTAATTCGTAGGGTTGGGTAAACGTATATTAGGGTTAGTTTTTAAAAACGTAAGGATGTTGATAAGTTGTACATCCTAAGTTTCCTCAAAATTTTTTTGTTTTATTTCGTGCAATTCTCATGCATATTTTATACATATACATATTTTATGCATTCATTATTTTAAATTCAAAGATTAATTTATGTACTCCCTTTATTTTTTTATATGGATAATTTTCTTTTGTTAGTTAATTGTTTTTATATTAACTATTTCCGCAATATTCCTTCAATTATATTAGCTCATTTTACTTTTTTCTTTCTTTCTAAATTCAATTTTACCTCATTCCATTCACCGTAAATCAGGACACCTAAATCTATGGTGTCAAATACATAAAATGGAGTGAGTACGCAAGGATGTCTGGACTGAATTAGTGATATAGCCTAAGTTTTCCTTACAAATCTTTTGTTCATCTCGTGCAATTATCATGCATATTTTATTCACTCATTCTATTTTAGGTTTAAATATTAATTTATGTATTTCCTCCATTTTGTTATACATGCATACTATCTTTTTTTTATTTGTTTATTTTTATTAACATTTTTTTTGGCAAGATTATTTCTATTCCGTCCTCTCATTTTACCTCTTTTATTTTTTCAATTATATCCACTCATTTCATTCACCTAAAATTGAAACACCAAGCTTTTTTAAAGAAAAGAATTAAACAATAATTTCAGTTTGGCACTCTCTAAGATGCTTGATATAGCCTACGGGATATTTTCAGAATTTCCAGAAGGTTTAAGATATTCTGGAAAGAGGAAAAATTCTCGAGGTGTTAACGTCGTCTGGAGAGCATCATCGTTATCACAATATGATTTTATCGAATTGAAAGATACGGTGAAGCATTTAGTGATCCAGAAAGCCATTTATCAAGTTTTTCAATGTGGGGTTTGTGGCGAATCTATACATCCCACGGATGCTTGCCCATAGGTCCAAGAACCTGACTCTGAGTCAGTGCTGTTCTTAGACAACCTAAAATTTTAAGATACATTGGGAATCCGTAAAATGCTAAGATTCAATTCTATCAACAATCGAGACCGTGAATGCAGAATCCGAACTCCAAGATATGGCTGAAAAATATGGTGAAATCCATCGTTCAAATCTAGATTAATTTCAATAAGGATGTGAGGGCTAGCATTTGAAATCTTTAAAATCAAGTTGGTTATATTTCTCAAGCAATTAGCAACCTGGAAAGCAAAATTTTGGGAAAATAACCCTCTCAAATGGTGATTAATCCAAAGGAGAATGTGAGTGTGACGTTAATGAATGGAAGATTCGAGGATGCTGAAAATCCTAAAAAATAATGTATTAACCGGGAATTGAACTGTAGACCTTATGAATTTAATAAGTAAACTAGACCTCATGTCAATCTTCCTCATAACTTTTCTTTTCTATATTTCCTTTTTTTTCTTTATTTTATAAATCTTTTATGTTTTTTTATTTTGTTAAAAATTGTTTTTTTTTAAATTCAACATTGTAAATTATTATTTTCAGAAATTTCAATTTTCTTATATACAATTATAGATTTTTTTAAAAAATTATATATGTGTTTAGTCGTTTTTCATGTTTTAGTTTGGTGTCTTACAAAATATTTTAACATTTTCTGCATTTTTTAATAACTTATTTTATCATAATTTTAATTTAATAAACCTGATCCATTTTTACATATAAAAATTTATAGAGAAATATGCGAAAATAGTCTTTTTTTTTTAAAAAAAATATTCTAAACAAACTCTAGTTCTTTGAAAGGGACAAAATTAGTGACCTTGTACTCGTATGAAAAATGCCAAAACGATCCTGAACTAACTGATTTTAGCCTGAATAATTTAAAATGGCCAAAAAATTCTATATATCCTCAGGGAGAATCGACTATTTTCCCTCGACTATTTTAGCCTGAATATGCGAAAATGGCCAAAAAATTTATAGAGAAATGGCGAAAATAGTACTCCCTCCGTCCCAGGGCTTTCTGCAGAAAGAGAAAGCCCTCCTTCAAATTTGAGACACATGAAAAGACTATATTACCCCTGCCTTCAACCTCCAAATATGAGCTTCTTGCCACCTCGTTCCTTCCGCCTCTCCTCCTTCCGTCTCCCCTCCTCCCGCCTGCGCCTCCCTCCGCCTATGCCATTGACGCTCTCTGCCTCCCGCTGGAAAACACACGGGAAAACCACCAGATCCATAGATACAAATCCGATCGACTTAACCTAGACAGATCCAAAGCACAAAAATTCTGAAACCCCGGTTCTAATCTTTTGCTAAACCCAGCCAAATAGAGGTGATCAACCCGAAGCCAGAAATCTTAAAAGTCATCTAACCTTTTGGTTGCTGAGGGATTCTAAGATAAAGCTCCCAAATTCTAAGCTTCGAACCTGAAGATGTAATCACTCTGTGGCCGAAGAGTTTAGTCCATCACTTCCATTGTTTCCCTGGAGGAATTCGAATCCAGTGAAGAAGCCCAGTTGATGAAAGTTGATGAAAACCCTTAATCGACTAAACCCAAATGATGAAAGCCCCAAAATCAAAGAAACCCAGGTGATGAACGTTGTATTCTTGGCCTCCTTCTTGAGGTCGCCGGCGCCCACACCGAAGGTTTCAGATCTTTTTTGTGTATACGAAGAAAATGCTTTTTAAGCAATGGAGTTTTGTGAACAAATGGTTTTCTAGGATGGTTGATAAAAATGTTTAGAGGAAAGAGATGAAGTGGGTTTCTTGATAATGAGAAAAGAATAGAATGCTTGGCTCTGGTTTCGTAAAAATAATGGTTAAAAGTGTAGTGTAAAATTATGGGCTTTAAGGGGTAAATATGTCTTTTGTTTTATTAAATATTTCCTAATATGGAAAGTGTGCAGATTTGCTTGGGACACCTATAAATGGAAAGTGTGCAGATTTGCCTGGGACGGAGGGAGTACTATCTGACCGGTATGTACTTCTTGATTTTTTAAGAATGTTGAGGGAGAATCGGGGTTTTAGCGGGGGAAAAGCTAGCCAACAAACACAATTCGAATCCTAGAAACGTTTTTAACTGAAAATTTGAAACACGGCCTCCTTATGATAATGCTTTTAGTTATACATTATTGATGAAAAAGAATCTGAATACATCTAAACGGTCATATGTATTAAGAATGATACATTTAATAGTCTACAATATACATAACTTAAACACAAAGACATTGGAATTTTGGAATGTTGGGAAGAGTGTACTCACTTAATAAATACCGTGCACCGCACATATTGGGCACTGTACGTATCTCAACAACGGGCATTTATTTGCTTTTGATATTGTATATTATGTATAGAAGTTCTCCTTTAAGGTGTTGATGAAGGTTTTTCTATCTTACTAGCTAGTAAGGGTAGAGTGTCAAAATTATTATTGTTTTGTACTAGCGTGGTAGTTGCACTAGTTCTTCAATTGCACGAGTTCAAAATGCAATCACCAATTAAAATGACTAAATAGGAGATTAAAACTTTTGTAAAACAATATCCAAAATCCCAGAACCTACAATGACAGACTCAAGCAAATGATGATTTTTTCCATTTAAAACAACAATCGGTAAGATTATAGATCATGTACTAAACCTCAAATCCTCTTCGTTTCTTACATATGACCTAAAGTTCCTTTTTAATAATAATAAAAAAGATAGCTAGCGCTTGTAAAGGTGTAACAATACCTGATTAACCATTTTCTTGCTCTGCTCCATTTCCGGCAAACGTTTGATTTGCTGGATGACCTTCTGCACGCCATCAGGACTCGGCCACAATTTCGGCTGTGTCTCATACGGGTTGTAGATGATTCCGCAGAGCACTCTAGTTTTCTTCTCGCTAGCGAGAAAGATGTTCTCATATGTGACGAATAGGTTTCAAAACAGCAGCGGAGAGGCAACACCAAGGTTTGTTGGACATTTTTTTCCCATCATTTGTTCGGTTCGTACGATTTGGCTAGCATTTTTCTCCGTTAATTTCTGTTCGTTCACACGATTATGTTAGGGTTAATTTTCTTTATGAAAATATCCGCTCGATTCATTTTGTGTTATTTGACTGCGTATTTTAATAAGATTATAATATGCATGTAAGAATTTAATTAGTGATACATGCCAAGTTTTCCTTTCAACTTTTTTTTGTTCATTTCGTGCAATTGCCACACATATTTTATATGTATATTAAAAAAATTGTCATTTCGTGCAATTACCATGCATATTATATATATATATATATATATATATATATATATATATATATAATGTGCACTCATTCTATTTTAACTCTAAAGATTAATTTATGCATTCCTTTCATCTTTTTTATATTATATATGCATATTTTACGTGAACTCATTCTATTTTAACTTTAAAGATTAATTTATGTATTCCTTTCGTCTTTTTTATACATGCTTATTTTTCTTTTTTATAATTACATTTTTTATGTGAGTTTGTTGGTTCGGACAACTATAAAATCAAATATACGATCCTTCGTCAAAAAATAATTCTGTATGAAGGCACCATCCTAATTTGAGGTATGGGAATTTGAAAAATGCTAAGAATCAATTCCATCCACACTGGAGATCACAAAAGTAGAATCCAAACTCTAAGAGGTCAGGTCATTGGAAGACATTGTGAAAATCATCGCTCAAAGCTACAATACGGTCGAGAAGGACACAAGGGGTAGCATTCAAAATCTTCAAATTTAGTAGGTTATATTTCTCAACAATTCAATAGACTGGAACTAAAAAATTTGGGGAAATAACCATCTCAAATGGTGATTAATTCAAGGGAGAATGTGAGTGTTGTGATATTATTGAATCGAGGAGATGGTTGATACGAAGAATAAAGAAGGCAAGAACACGAAAATTGGAGTCAAAACAAATAAACCAAAATACCCTTGCCTGATACTGCCTGTTGGTGGTTGGAGATCCAAGCTTGAGACTCCAACACTGAAACAATTACAAGAGGGTCGTGTGGAGTTTGATTGATGAAAATCCTTAAAAAAATGGATTGGTGAGGAATTAAACCGTACAACTTGTGCATTTAATAAGTACTTTGAACTAACAAACTCATAACAATCTACATTTATTTTGACTGTATAAGAGCTTGTGAGACAATCTCACCATAAGTTATGGTGAGACGAAGGGTATTGTGTGCAAATTTTAAAAAGTTAATATAAATTTTCGAGTCAAAATATTGGATTATAAGAGTGAAAACAGGTCGCGTGACATTTGAGTAATGGGCATGACGTAGATCTCCTATCGTGGTCGTAGATTTCTGGTGGTCTCGAGCAAGATTTTTTTTGTTTTCTTGTTAATGTAGATGCGGATGGCAAAACATAACATCACACAATTGCTCCGAGCACACCGCACACTGTAACTCATTTTTTTTTGCAATAAAAAGCACTTCTTTTTTAAAAACATTTCCACGATTTCAATACTCAGATTAACCGGTCACTACCAGTGCAATATTTTAAATTTTGACTTTAAGGATAGGATTTTCGGTCATATTTTGTTTGGTTGAAATAAAAAGTTGTTGATGCTCAAAATATGCACGGATATAATGTTAATATTAACAAATTTATGTGTGCATAATTTTTACCTCTATACAAGTTACTATTAGTGCAATATTTTAGTTTTTTTGTTTGTTTTGGTTAAAAGGAATAAGTTTCAGACCATATTTTTTTTTTGTTAAAGTGCTATGTGGATAATCTCAAAATATGCACGGATTGTAATCGTGAACGTTATGACATATAAAAAAATAGTTTTGAAAATAATTGGTTGATATTAATGTTACAATTTTTTATCTTGAGAAAATAAAAGTCTAACTTTAAAAAAGTAACAAATATTATAAATATATATATATATATATATATATATATATATATATATATATTTATTTATTTATTGATAGTTGTAGTCTTGCATACAATGAAAGTTTGAACTAAACTATTCCCATTGTTCCTTGTTTTGTCAGAACGGTTACTGCGTGCGATTTTGTGTGCGAAACACACACTGTCTCTGTGCATCTTCTTCTTCATCTCATTTCTGCTCTTCTAACGACTATAGACGGAAGCTGCTCCATTTCAAGGGGCTGGCAATGGCGTCTCCAGCGCCTCCTCCGCCACCGGATCCCACTCCACAAACCCACAGAAGCTTCCTTCAAGCACTTAACACCAAACAATCGCCTCTCCTCTCGACACTCCCTGATACCCCAAACCTACACCCTATCACAGAATTCAAAGGAAAAATTGCTTATATCCTCCCTCCTGAAGAAGGAGAACTGCTAGCATCCAATTACCAAAACGCCCTTGTCGGGAAATTCATTCGTGGGAAACCTCCAATGGATTCTTTGTTGCAGGCCTTCAAATCTATAGGTTTCAAATCCAAATTCCAGCTTGGCTCAATAGATTACCGACATATTCTTATTCGATTTCAGGAAAGCGAGGATTATCAACGATGTTGGATGAAAGGGCAATGGACAATTCAAGGATATACGATGAAAGTTCAGAAGTGGTCGCCGGAATTCTCACCATCGGTGGAATCCTCAATCGTGCCGGTTTGGGTAACTTTACATAATTTGCCTCTTCATTTCTATAACAATTCTGCTATAATAGGAATCAGCTCACAGATAGGTAGATTTCTTAAAATGGATGCTGCTACCAAAGCGCTTACTCGACCATCTGCTATAAAAGTTTGTTTGGAGATTGACTTGTTAACACAGCTCCCTAACACAATAGTGGTAGGAATAGGCAACAAGGTAGCAGAATACCCTATTGAATATGAAGATTTGCCACTCTACTGCTCTCACTGTAAAATCCTTGGACATAATAACATTAAATGCAACCATCTGCATCCTGAGTTAAGGAAAACATATCTGAAAAAACTTGAGGCACCTGAGGTATATGTTCACAAAGAGAGTAAAAATATAGAACCTCAGCCTATGGAAGTGACAAATAAGGAAAACTCCTCTGCACTAACTGTTTCACAAAAGGAGAAAGATTTTCAAAATCAAAAATCACTTCTAGGTCAGCTGGATAAGATTAGTCATAAAAAGAGAAATGCCCCCTTTTACTCATTAGATGACATATCAAAACCAATAACCACCTCTTTTTGGAGGAAAAAAAGCCAGTCACCTGATGTTACCAAATCCCAAGGAAATGATTTTAATGATAATGTGGTAACTATCTCAAATGCTTTTAAATTGCTTGATGACTTACATGATGATGTGGATGAGGAAGTAGTAGAGATGATTCATGAAAATGTGAATGAGGAAGTTTTTGAGAAGCTTAATGAAAACCAGGAACCACAGGATCTTGATAAAAATATAATCTCTGCACCTAACCATCCTGTCTTTGAGATACTCCTAACAGGTGACTCACAGCAAATCATCTCAGAGGCCAACACAGATGTTAATACAGAGGCTAACACAGAAGTTAATTCAGAGGCTCTTAATCAGACTGGATCAGAAAATGATGAGGCAATGCAGATTAAGGTTAGTATTTCTGAGCAGATGCATACCTCTCTAAATATAGATAAAAGTAATGGTAAGTCAGGTGACAAAAGTAAGACTTCAGCAAAGTTAGTGAGAAAACTAAGATCATCACAAAAAGCTACCCCTAAAGTTTTTAAATGATAAAATACACCATAATAGGAAATATCTTGGTCTGGAATGTTAGGGGAATAGGAACATCTGTAGAAAGATTAAAGATACTTAAGTTAAATCATAAGATTGATATCATGTGTTTGATAGAGCCATGGCAGGATACACAGATGCTAACAGTTTTAAAGCGTGAACTTGGATACTATAATGCTCTAGCTGCACAATCGGCCAAAATTTGGATTTTATGGGATTCAACTTTTAACATTACAAATCTAAGTGAGACAGACCAATTTGTTCAGGTTAACATAACTGATGCTGATTCCTCTTTTAACTGGCACTGCTACTTTATCTATGCAAGTGTGCATCGACAATTAAGAGAGGACTTATGGGATAATCTAAAAGTGACAGGAAATACACCCTCCATTTATATAGGTGATTTTAATACTGTGCTCTCTGTTTCTGAGTATAAGGGTAGGAAGTCTACACCTAAAAAGAGCATGAAACAATTTAATGAATTCATAAACTCAAATGATTTGCATGATATTCCTACAGTTGGGAACTTCTATACCTGGAGCAATAATAGATTTAAGGAAAAATGCAAAGATTTAATGTTTCAAAGGTTAGACAGAGGCTTAGCCTCCCTAGAGTGGTTGGAGCTCTTCCCTAACAGCTCTATTCAAGTTTTAAATAGGCTGACATCGGATCATGCCCCGTTATTACTTTCTGTTCAATCTTCTGAAGAACAAGCTCCTAGACCATTTAGATACCATGATATGTGGTCTAACAGACAGGAATTTCAGGATCTGGTAGCAACAAACTGGAAATTAGACTCCACTTTTCAAGGAATGTATAGGCTGGTTTTTAAATTGAAGAGGCTTAAGATGGTAATTAAACAATGGAACAAAAATCATTTTGGTAATGTCTCACAAAATTTGACACACTATGAGAATGTAGTTAAAGATCTGGAAATCACTTTTCAGCAAAACAGTGATGACTTAACCACCCTAAGTGATTTAAATAAGTCAAAACAGTTGCTTATGAGGGCTCAAAAAGAAAAATTCATGTTCTTAAAGCAAAAAGCTAGGATTAACTGGTTCAAGTTTGGAGATGCTAACACAAGCTACTTCCACCACTCGGTTAGAGAAAGGAGATCTAAGACAAGAATCAGTAAGATTAAGGATGAAAAAGGTAATTGGATCTCAGATCCATCTCTAATAAAAGAAGAAGCAGTAAGATTTTATAAAGATCTGTTTCATGAGGAAGTTGCTCAAAAAAAGGGGACCTTTTTTAATTATTTCCTTTCAGAGATTCCTACTGTAATTTCAGACCAGCAAAATGAACAGCTCCTATCCCCTTTCCAACATCAAGAACTTAAGGCTGCAGTTTTTAACTTAAACAGATGTAGCTCTCCTGGTCCTGATGGTTTCTCAGGAGCTTTTTATACCACTTTTTGGGAAGTCATCAATGAAGATCTTCTTGATGCTGCTAATGACTTCCTAACAAGTGGATATTTACCTAAGGCCATATCTAGTACTTGGTTAACATTAATTCCCAAAAAGCCTACCCCAGTTTCATTCTCAGATTTTAGGCCCATAAGTTTGTCTAACTTTGTGAACAAGGTCATTTCTAAAATGATCATGGAAAGGATCAAACCATTGATGGATTCTCTCATATCCCCTGAACAAAGCGCATTCATAAAAGGTAGGGATATATCTGATAACATTCTTATGATGCAGGAAATGGTTAGAAGATTAGGCAGGACATCAAAAATCCCTAACCTTATAGTTAAACTAGACATGCAAAAGGCTTTTGATAGAGTATCATGGTCTTTTCTTAATTCAGTCCTGTTGCAATTTGGATTTCATGGAGTATTTGTGCACAGAATAATGCAGAATATTGCTTCAGCTCATTTTTCAGTATTAATTAATGGTGTTACTTCAGGCTTCTTTGCATCTAATAGAGGAATTAAACAAGGGGATCCTATGTCTCCTTTTCTTTATAACATTTTGTCTGAGGCCTTTTCAAGGGGGTTAAAAAAATTATTTCAGATAGGCTATTTACAGAATTTTAATCTGCCTAGGAATTGTCCACCATTAACCCATCTTATGTTTGCGGATGATACTGCAGTGTTTCTGAAAGGCAATCCCAAAAATCTGAAAAGATTTAAAAAATTCCTTTTAGCATATGAGCTTACCTCGGGTCAGAAAATTAACTTTGCTAAATCTAACTATTTTGCTGATCCAAAAAAACCAGATGATAGATTGCTCTTAGTTTCCAGGACCTTAGGTATGTCAAAAGGCACCTTTCCTTTTAAATATCTAGGGACTCCTATTTTTGCTGGAAGGAATAAACAAGTCCACTACTTTCCTGTGCTTGAGAGAATGGAAAAGACATTAAACAATTGGAAAAATAAGTGGTTAAGCTCAGCAGGGAAAATTATCCTCATTAATCATTGTTTCCTTTCCATTCCAATACATTTGTTTGCAGTGCTCAGTCCTCCTAAAATAGTCTTAAGAAAAATGGAAAAGTTAGCTTCAGGTCTATTTTGGGGTCATAATGAGTACACAGGAAATAAAAAGAGATGGCGCTCATGGAAAAAAATGAGCATCCCTGTCCATGAGAATGGTATAGGCTTCAGGGATATTCAGGCATCAGTGGATGCTTTCTCTTGTAAGCTCTGGTGGAAACTGCAGCTCAATAAATCCCAATGGACCCAACATTTGTGGTCTCTCCCAGAATCATACAAGAATTCTCACACATGGCAAAGGATTTGCAAGGTAACAGAAATCTCAAATAGTTTAACAAGAGTTATTTACGGATCTGGTTCTTGTTCTTTTTGGAATGCCAATTGGAATGGAAATGGGGCTTTGTTTTATGAATGGCCTGATGGTATGGAAATTCCATTTCCTGACATAAATTTGAGCTCCTTTGTTGCTAACAAAAACCACTATCTTCCATTATTGGAGCCTCATTTGGCTACCACAACCAATCTAATTTTGCAGGAGGTGGTAATCACAAACACACATGCTGATAGACTAATCTGGACTCCTACAGTGGATGGCAACTTCACCACTAGCTCAGCTTACAAGAACCTCAGACAAAAAGGTACACAAATCAGGCATCTTCATAAAATTTGGTCCTCTTTTATCCCCTCCAAAATGTCAATTCTTCTTTGGAGAGCGCTTAATGGAATTTTACCATTTGATAACATATTATGCAAATTTGGATTCTCCCTAGCCTCCAAATGCCCTTTGTGTAGGAATCATTCTGATACCTTAGACCACCTGTTTAACTCCTGCCCCATTTCACTTGAAATCTGGAACAGAATTAACACACTCACTCATCTTCAATATCCAGTTGTAGGAAGCTTTAGTAACAGGGTAGAATTTTACTTATCCAAAAGAGCAGATTCTAAGGTTTCCTCTAGCATGAACATTGCAGTCCTCTTAGCTACATCATGGTCTCTGTGGATTCATAGGAACAAGAGTATATTTGAAAATCAGGTTTTTTCAATAGATTCATGCTTCCACCATATTAAAGACCTGATCAAGCTAATCTTTATTGCAAACCCTTTGAGAGGCAATAAAGAAAAACACAAAGAACTAATCCATGCAGGCCTCTTGTCTGATATATTACCAAAACAGAAAAGATCAGTTTCAGTGGTAGGATGGGAAAAACCGGTTGTTAATGTGAAACTTAACACTGATGCTACATGGAAGACTGGAGGTTTGTCCTCCTCTGCTGTGATAGTGAGGGATATAAATGGTGAAGTGATTAAACTTAGAACTCATTCCTTTCACTCAGAATCCCCATTGCATGCAGAACTTGTAGGCATTCAACAGGCATATCAGCTATGTTCAGAACTTAAATTACAAGGTTGTATGATTGAATCTGATTGCCTTTCAGCTGTAAAAGGAATTCAGGATCCTATGGCTTGTCCTTGGACAGTTTTTTCTATCTGTAGTTCTTTGAATGAGTTGCATAAAGTTAATCCAATTTCGTTCATACCTAGGGAGTCTAATGCTCCAGCTGATTTTTTGGCAAAACATGCCACTGAAAACAATCTGAAAGGTGATATTAACATGGACATGGCTCCACTTTTCTTCATAGGTCTTATTTTGTTGGATAAAATGGGAATCAAAGGAATCCGTGTAACTCCCTGTACTATTGTTTGATTCTATCTGTTGCAATTTCTGGTTTCTTCTTTGTTTGCAATGGAAACTGCTGGTCTTCTTCATAATTTATGCAGGAAAGGAGCATCTCATCAAGGAGCATCTCATCAAGGAAGGAATGAAAGGAATACGAGTTGCTGACACTTGATACATCCGAGACGAGAGATAACTACAGATGGGAGATAACCACCTTCTAAAAGGGCACATCGTTGACAAATAGAAGTTCCGTTTTTTACGTTTCTTCGCTCTGTTCGCGATATGTCCTTTTTAGAGGTTATTTCGATTCATAGGATCCCTGGTTGGTTATTAGTTTATTGAATCATCTTCTATTGGGATTCACTTACTGTAGGATTCATCTTATAGGTTGTCCTTTTGTAATTGCTTCGTACTTTATGATTTACAGGCTGATTTTTGGTCTGTTTTTATTGGTTTGGGGAGCCAATATATTCCCCCCATCTTATGATGGTTTTTAATTAAAAAAAAAAAGTTTGAACTAATATAAAAAAGATTAACAAACAAATTAAACACGTAAACTAGTATAGATATCTATACGTAAAAAACTATAAAGTAATTCCAGTTACAATTTTAAAAAACATGATCTAAAAGTGTGGCCTTATTACTCTACATCATGAGTTAATTTATTAAAAGTATGGTCTAAAAATATAAATTTGGAATAATCCTAATAATGATCCTAATTAGCTTTTCTGAAAGTCCAAAAACAATGTCGACTTCTTTGAAATTTTTTAAGCAACCTTATGTATCCGTCAAGTGTTACTATTATGACCACATGATATAAGATTGGCAATTATCGGGGAAATTCTGGCGTTCCCAAAAATGTCAAAAATACATCCTTGATACGAATTAGGTTTATTTATTTATTTTTATTTATTTATTTTTATTTATTTGGATTTTAAGAAGATAACACTATACTATTTTTCTCATTGAGTTTTTTTAATGAGGTAGTGTGATCATTTATTTTATTTTAGAATAAGGCCCATTAATTCTGCCATGTTGGCCTTGGAAGAATTAATGTTTCGGTCATGCATTTATTTTAGTGTTTAGAATATTCAGTTCTGATTTGATTAGAATTAGATTTGGTAAGATTAGATAAGACAATATTCATTCAAGATTTATCTTGAAGAATATAGTTATTTATTTTAGGTAGTTTAGTTAAATATGATTTTAGCTTCTTAAAGTTGCCATAATCCTTTTCAGTTTCTTGTTTATATTTTCGAAGATAGGGGTGGCTTTCAACATTAGTTTTACCTTACACCATTTATCCATCAAATATACAACCTTTTGAGTTCATACTCTTTGCTTGTGAGCTATTCCATTGTTGCTTAACCCCGAGGGCTAGGTAAGTATCAATAAACCTTGTAATATGATCCTGAGGGTTATTTAGAGAGCAAGTCGAAGTTAGACGTAACCCGAGGGCTATACTCCTGAATTTCGTGCGAGATAGTGCAGGTTTGCAGATCCCTTCACTAGATCAAAGATATTAGTTTCGCAAATCGTGAGTTTTCGCAAGAAGATTCATATCATCCCTGCTTAGTTTTTTTAAATGGACAATTTTACCCTTCCAAAGTGCACCCCACCGTCTGAATATGGTCATAACAAGAATTCAAGGGTTATATCAAAACATAATTTGATTTCTAGGATTATATCAATATCTTTATCTTTTTGAAAAATTGGGGTTGGACCAGGAATTTTTAAACACTTTCCAAATCATAGCAAACAAAATGTCTTTATCAATTACTGGAAAAACACTCACTTATCTCTGAGAAAGAATTGTTGTCCTTGAATGTGCAAAGCTATGACAAATTCATAATAACTCAGGAAATGATACCAAAACAAGTTTGTTGTATGCATCTAGATGACACAAGATGACTAAATACAATCATCAATCCAATTCAAATACACACACAACTTCACTTAAAAAACATAAATAAAATTGAAACTTTTTGGGTGCATGACTCCACTAAAGACAGAATCACCAGCGCATTTGGCTCTGGTTGACCACCATCCACTATTTTTATCGTATCTCCACCCCACCTCCAAACCCATGGATTCCATAAACCTGGAAGCACTAGTCAGTGGTTCCATCGAAAGCCCAAAAAAACCATGCAAAAATTGGTAGTGGCACCGGGTTTAGCAGGAGGGAGACTTAGCGATGGTGTTGGAACTTCACGGCGGCAATAGTGCAGGTGCTACCGCTAGTGGAATTTGGTTTTCCATTTCCATTGTCATTTCCATGGATATATTTGCTTCAATTGATGTTAGTGGTGTCAGTGGCGAGCAGCAACAGTGGTGCTCAAGTGGAAGCATGGCTATAGTGGCGTCGCAAGCGAGTTCGGAGTAACAGGGAATGACGAACACGAAGAAGATGGAACAAGGGAGAAGAAGAAGAAAATTAGATGGGGCTAAACAAATTTTAGGGCTTGGAGATTGGGGAGGTTCAAAAGGAAAATTTTATATTTTACTTATTTTTTTATTAGAAGGGTATTTTTGGTCATTTTCAGCAATTTTGGCGAAGACCGACAAGTTAAGGGTCATTTTTGCTTCTTTTTTTTCCCAGATAAGTACAAGGTCATTTTGGCCGTTTCAAAGTACTAGAATTTTTTTAGACTTTTTTAAAAAAAGATTATTTTCTACATTTCTCTATAAATTTTGATACACCCTCCGTTTTCTTAAGTTTGACACACTTACCATATTTGTATGCTTTTCTAAGTTTGTCACATTTTCTTTTATGGAAAAAAAAGTACATCATTCTCAACCACTCATTAAACTTTTTACTCTCCTCACTCAATTTCCTCCACACATTTTAACTTACAAAAAAAAAATACCTAAACCTATGGTGCTAAACATAGTAAAACAGTGGGATTATGTAAAAATTGACCAGGGTGAATAAATTAAAATTATGATCTAATAAGTTATTAAAAAATTCAGAAAGGTTTTCTAAAACACCAAACTAAAACATGAAACACAACTAAACATAAATTTTCAAAAAAATTATTAAGTGTATAAATGAAAATTTACATTTCTGAAAATAATTATTATATTTTACAATGTTGAATTGAAAAAATCTAGACAAAAGGTAGTAGTGGTGGAAGGATTAAGTTTCCAGCGAGTTTGTGCATCATTTTTTTTTACCCATGAAGTACTAAAATGACGTGGTTTTCGCATAAGTCAGGTTTTAAGGCTTGTTAAAATTGGATTGGGCCATTTTCCACTATCAAATTTCAAATTCAGAAAATGGGGAAGAGAAAGGGCGCTGCCTAGTGGCCAATCTTAGCTCCACGCCTCCGCCTCCTGCCGGATGCCGCCTCCGTCCCATCACCATTCCACCACCATCCAACCCTCCACCGTTCAGCCTCCCCTAACAAAATTTTTTAGTTCCACCACTGGCTATGAGGTTGGTGATTCACCACCAGCGACGGCGAGAGAGGGAGAAGGAGATGGTGGTGGGGTGGTGAATCGGTGGCTGAGCTAAGTGGGGTGAAATTTCTGGCGGTGGCGGCGATTTCTGGTAGTGTTTTCAAATTGAGGATTTCACCTCTTTTATGCTTCTTAGAAAAGAAAACTGCTGTTTTTTCAGGGATATAGTGATGTAAGTAGGATAGAAGATGGCAGTAGGCAGGATAGAAGATGTGCTACAGACTGAAATTAATGTTAATGATACCTGTGAATCGTGTAATACGTAGCCGAATGTACTCGTCTAAATTTCCCTTTGGTGGGGTTTTCTTGTTAGTTTAATTTACATGTTAAAGGGTTTTGAGTTTTAGGATTTCATCTGAATTGTGGGATGTTTGAAACGGCTGTGGCAGCGGTTTCCGGTGGTGGAGGAGCGGCAGTTTCTGGCGGAGCAATAGTGAAGAAGAAGAAGATGTTTAGGTCTAATTTTTTAACTACTTAATAAAGGGTATTTACATCATTTTATTTCTTGACATTGCCAGAAATCCATGGGTCGATGCTGGAATTAGAGTGTTTGGTTATATTGGCACAAATTTTTCAAAAGTTAGGGTTGGATTGGCACATACAATAGTCACTTATGGTTAGATTGACACTTTCTCAGATTGCAGGGTTATATTGACACTTTCATGCTAAAGTTATGATTATAAATGTATTTATCCCTTTTATTAATTGCTAGCCCTCGCATCCTTCACAAAATTAACCTAGGCTTGAGCGATGGATTTTACCATATATATCTTCCAGCAACTTTTTAGAGTTCAGATCTGCATTTGCAGTCTTGACGGTTAATAGAATTGAATCTTAGCATTTGACGGATTCTCATACCTCAAATTAGGATGATCCATTGTTAGTATTAGACTTTTAGGTTGTTTGAAAACATCACTGACTCGGAGTTGGGTCCTTGAACCTATATGGGTAGGCGTCCGTAGGATGAGTAGATTTGCAATAAATCCCACATAGACAAACTTGATAAATGGCTCTCTAGATCACTAAATGATTCACCATATCTTTCAATTTGATAAAATCATATCGTGATATCGGTGATGTGCTCGAGATGACATTAACACCTCGAGAATTTGTCTTCTTTCTAAAATATCTCGAACCTTCTAACAATTTTGAAAACATCTCGTAGGCTATGTCAGGCGTCTTAGTGAGAACCCAAACTAATATTATTGTTTACTTTTTTTAAAACGCCTGGGTTATATCACTAATTCAGTCTAGACATCCTTACATACTCCACACGTTTCTCTGTATCTGACAGCATTAGCTTTAAGTGTTTCAATTTATATCTGGTGAATGAAATGAGTTGATAAAATTGAAGAAAGAAAAGAAGAGTAAAATGAGCGGACAAAATAGAAGAAATCTTGGCCAACAAAAGTGTTAATAGGAAGAGACAAATAACAAAAAGGAAAGTATGCATATATAACAAAATGGAGGGAATACATTAATTAATATTTATATTGAAAATGGAATGAGTGGAAGAAATATGCATGACAAATGCACGGAATGAACAAAAGGTTTTTAAGGAAAACTTGGGCTATGTCACTAATTCAATCCAGACATCCTTGTGTAATCGCTCCATTCTTTGTATTTGACACCGTAAATTTAGGTATTTCGATTTACAATGAATGAAACGGGTGGCTAAATTTAATTTGTAAAGGAAAAAATTACATTCATTAATCTTTAAAGTTAAAATAGAACGGGTGCATAAAAATATGCTATGTACAAAATATGCATGCGAATTGTACGAAATAAACAAACCGCACGAATGAAAAAAAATTAACTCAATACTTCAAAAACAAAAGAAATTAACGGAAAATAGCTAGCCAAATCGCAGGAACCGATTTGTGAATATGATTCTCCGCCGAAATTGGGAGCTCCTCCGCCGCTTCTACCACCATTTCAGAACCGGTTCGCCACCTGCTCCATGTTGAGGCTCCCATAGGAGAACACCTTCCCTGCCAGCGAGAACACAACCAATGCCACGTCCATGCCGCAGAGGGTGCTCAGCTCATGGGCCTTTTTGAAAAGAACACTGCGCCGCTTCTTCGGGTTTTCGATTTATTCAATTTTGATCTTCTATCTGCATATGCTGAATCGCTTTGCCATAGCCGCTGTCGTGAGAAGGTTGAAGAAGAAGGGTGTATATATTGACTGCAGAGTCAAGTTCTCCATCTTCGCAAGTAATTGATCCCCTCACCGCACAGCCCGGTCATGAAATATGTTTTCAACGATTTTAAAACGTCAATATTAGTTGCAGTGCAATGTTTTCTTCCATTTAATTTTGGCTAAAAGTATACTCCATTTATTGGGGGCTGGTGAAGGGGTCCTCATTGGTGCGCGTAGAGAGATGGGAAATGGTGGATATGCTTTGAATAGTGGTTGAGGGGCAGCACGTGTGTGAGTTCGAGGCTTCTCACAGTTGGTTGAACCTCATGTCCGGGCTGAAGGAGATTGCCATTTCATGGCATGACGAGGAGCTGGAGAGTGTAGTTTCAGTGGAGTGAGGGTTTGATCAAGTAGTTTGCATAATGATGTTGTACAATTGTTGTAGGGTTTTGCTAGGAAGAAGATGAAAATGATGAGTTGTTTAATGTTGTTAGAAGAGGCCTATTATTACTGTAGAATGATAATCATGTTAAATGTTGATGTTAAACTTAGTTAAAGATCTTATGATAAAAAAATAACTCACATTTGGTTTTGTTGAAATAAGTAGTTAATGCCCAAAATATGCAGAATTATTAAGTGTGAAGATTAACAAATTTATGTGTGCTTGATTTTTACCTCTATACAAGTCACTATTAGTGTTTTATTTTTGTTTTGGTTAAAAGGAATAAGTTTTGGATCATATTTTATTTTGTTAAAGTAACTATGTGGTTAATCTCGAAATATGCACGGATTGTGACCGTATAAAAAAATATTTTTGAAAACAGTTGGTTGATAAATAATATACGATTTTTTTAACCAGTAAATTTTTTTCATTGATCACTTTTAGCTATTGGTTTTTTTGATCACTTTTGGACACCATCACTTTTAGCTATTGCAATTTTTCGATCGCATCTCTACTTCCACCTCCACCTCCAAAATCCATGGATCCCATAAACCTAGAAGCACAGGTCAGCGGCTCCAACGAAAGCCCCAAAAAACTGTGCAAAAACTAGCATTGTTTCCGTGTTCAGCGGGAGGGAGACTTGGCGGTGGTGTTGGAACTTCATGGCGACAATAGTGCAAGTGCCATCGCTTGGAATTTGGTTTGTCATTTCCATTTTCATTGTCGTTTCCATGGATTTATTTGCTCTAATTGATGTCGGTGGTGTTAGTAGCGAGCAGCAACGGTGGTCTTCTAGTGGAATGATATGATGTCAAAAATGTTCAGCATGCCATTTCTAGTTCAGAATGCCGTTGAAGTTCAATGCCAAAGATTCTGAGAAGAAGAAGTCATACCAAAGAAAACTCAACGTAGAAAACATCTTTGCGGGGAAGACGCGCATCGCATACCACATGTGTGACGCACACCTCATGCGTGTGAATCTCACCATGCGTCCTTTTGAAGGCGCGTGATACACGCGTGGTGCTGTTCTCCATTTCTTCATCTCGCGAGTTTTTCAGTTTATTGCGAGTTGAGCATTTCTTTGCAAGTTAGTCGAATTATCAGGAGTTGTTCTGAATTTCTCGCCTGCAGTTCTCTTTCCATGAGTTGAAATAGTTTTTTGCCACATCAGCATTTTAGTCACTGCTTAGTCAGCGTGCAATCAACGTTTATTAGCAGAATTTGGTGGGGATGGCGTGGGGCATTTATCTACATTTAATTTTAAAGATCGTTCAAGTTTTGAGGACGAAACATTTTTACCTCAGAGGGAATGATACGATGTCAAAAATGTTATATATTATAGTTTTCTTAGTTTAGTATTTTTTTAGTAGGATAACACTATACTCTTTTTCCACTGGATTTTTTAATGAGATAGTGTAATCATTTGTAATATATTTCATTTTAGAATATGGCCTATTAACTCAGCCATGTTGGCGTTAGAAGAGTTTAATTTTAGCTATGCTTTATTTTAGGGCTTAGAATATTCAGTTTTGATTTGATTAGAATTAGATTTGGTAAGATTAGATAAGAAAATATTCATCAAGATTTATCTTGAAAACTATAGTCATTTATCTTAGGTATTCCAGTTAGATATGGCTTTAGCTTCTCAAAGCACTTATAAGTCATTCCAGTTACTATTTGTACTAGCTGAATTATACCCTATAAATGGAGAGGTCATTCATGATTTTATGTAACATTTTTATCAATCAAATATACAACCTTTTGAGTTCATACTCTTTGCTTGCAAGCTATTTCCATTGTATCTTAATCCCGATGGCTAGATAAGTACCAATAACCTTGTGATATGATCCTGCGGGCTAGTTGGAGAGCAAGTCGAGATTGAGAGCATCCCGAGGGCTAGGTTCTTGAATTTTGTGTGACTTCTGAGGGTTTACAGATCCCTTCATTCTGTTAAATATTTTAATTCTGCAATCCAGAATTTTTGCAAGGAGATTCATATCATGGAAGCTTGGCGTAAGTAGCATCGAAAGCGAGTCCGGAGTAACAGGGAATGGGGATGATGAAAAAGAATTGAACAAGCTTAAATCTAATAGCACCGGTTTTTAAATTTTTAACACCGGTTTTAAAACAGGTGTTAATTTAACACCAGTTTTTTTAATTTTAACACAGATTTTTTAAAAACCGGTAATAAATTTTACAATAGCACCGGTTTTGGAAATAATTAGCACCGATTTTTAAAAACCGGTGCTAAAAATTTGAAATTTTATTTTTCCCACCAAAGAAATAGCCAAAATTGTAAAATAGCACCGGATTTGAAAATATTAGCACCGGTTTAAAAACCGGTGCTAAATATTTGTAAAATTCTATCTTCCCGCAAAAAATTCAAAACAACACCGGTTTTAGTAAAAAAATAGCACCAGTTTTTAAAATCGGTGCTAAAAATTAAATAATAGCACCGGTTTTTGCAAAATAATAGCACCAATTTTTGCAAAATAATAGCACCAGTTTTTAAAACCAGTGCTAAAAAGTAAAACTTAGCACCAGTTGTTTGTAAAAAATAGCTTAAAAACCGGTGCTGAAAATTTTTGAGACTCATTTTCCCGCCAAAGAAATAGCAAAAATTTTAAAATAGTACCGGTTTTGAAAATATTAGCACCGGTTTTTAAAAACCGGTGCTAAATATTTGAAAAATTCTATCTTCTCGCAAAAATTCAAAACAACACCGATTTTAATAAAAAATAGCACTGATTTTAAAATCCGGTGCCAAAAATAAAATAATAGCACTGGTGTTTGCAAAAAAATAGCACCGGTTTTTAAAACCGGTGCTAAAGATTAAAACTTAGCACCGGCTGTTTGTAAAAAATAGCACCGGTTTTTAAAAGCCGGTGCTAATATTTGTAATATTCTATCTTCCCACCAACAAATTCAAAATAGCACCGGTTTGAAAACTGGTGCTAAAAATTGGCATAACCGGTGAATTGAAAAAGGGGCTCGAGGGCTCGAGGGGTTCGAGGGGCTCGAGGGGTTCGAGAGCTCGAGGGAATCGCCTCCACTCGAGGGGTTCGAGGGGATCGAGAGGTCGAAGGGTTCGAGGGGATCGAGAGGTCGAAGGGTCGAGGGTCTCGAGGGGATCGAGAGGTCGAAGGGTTCGAGGGGATTGAGAGGTCGAAGGGTCGAGGGTCTCGAGGGTGTCGAAGCTTGAGGGGCAAGGGGTTTGAGGGGATCGAGGGGGTCGAGGGGTACGAGGGCTCGAGGGTGTCGATGATTCGAGGGGCAAGGGGATCGAGGGGTCGAGGAATTCAAGATTTCGAGGGCTCAAGGGGTTTGAGGGGCTCGAGGGTTCGAGGGGTACTAGGGGTCGAGGGGCTTGAGGGGCTCGAGAGCTCGGGGGGCTCGAGGGGCTCGAGGGACAAAAGTCGTTCGATGGCGAAAGGGGCGAAATGGCTCAAGGGGTCGAGGGGTTCAAGGGGTTCAAGGGGGTCAGGGGGTTCGAGGGGTTTGAGGGCTCGAGGGGTTTGAACAATTTGAGGGGCTCGAGGGGCTCGAGAGCTCGGGGGTGTTATAGTAAATCAGGATTGATTTTAAATCATGGGTGTTATAGTAAATCATGTTTCTGATCAGATCTTGATTGATTCTGGACAAGTCATGATTACTAAGCTAGTCATGGCCAGATCTAATATTGTTATACTTCATGTCAGCAATGGATCATTTTCTAATATTGTTATACTATTGTTAGAGTAAATCATGTTTCTAATCAGATCTTGATTGATTCTGGACAAGTCATGATTACTAAGCTAGTCGTGGTCAGATCTAATATTGTTATACTTCCTGTCAACAATAGATCATTTTCTAATATCACCGCTTAGCATATAAATTATTCTCAATGCACACAACGTACCGTACAATAAATTTTAGCAAAAGAATAAAATTAAAAACCTACGATTCGTTCACCTAATACTACGAAATGAGCGAAAAATACTTTATGGCAAAAAAATCTTCCGAGTATATAAAATGCATGAGAATTGCATAAAATGAACAAAAGACTTTTATGGAAAACTTGGGCTAATTAACGTCCTTACATGCATATTTAAATTTTATTAAGATGCGACAAATAAAAATTTACAGGAAAAAATACTTTATGGCAAAAAAATCTCCCGAGTATATAAAATGCATGAGAATTGCATGAAATGAACAAAAGATTTTTATAGAAAACTTGGGCTAATTAACGTCCTTACATGCATATTCTAATTTATTAAGATTCGACAAATAGAAATTTACGGGAAAAAGTAGCCAAATCGTACGAACCAAGCAAAAAATGACGGGGAAAAATAGTTCAAACAAACCTTGGTGCTGCCTCTCCGCGGGTTCGTCACGTGCTCTAGTTCATGGGTCTTCTTGAAGAGATCAACGCGACGCTTGGAGAAGGTAACCTGATGGTGTACGTTGTTTGTTCTGGATTCTTGTTCTCAAAACGTTTTGCTATATTGATCTTTTGCCAGCCCATATTGGGTCTCTTCACCATAGCCGCCGCCTGGAGAAGGTTGAAAAATTGGAGAAGGTTGAAAACTTGAAGAAGAAGGGGGGGTCTTCAGTAACAAGAGCACAAGTAGAATCATCACAATCATAATCAGCCAAATACGGCGGTGGACGTCGAGCACGAACACTCTGTCTGGTGGATGGTGGATTATTGGCAGCAGGCGGAGGAGGATCGGCGTCGGGGGGCGGTGGGATGCCGACGGTGGCCGGAATTAGTTGGACGCCGTTGAATGGCGTTGTCTCACCGGCGTTAACTGGAGCTGATCCGCCGGTGTTGACCGGCGTTGTCTCACCGACGTTGACCGGCGTTGACCCACCGGCATTGACCGGCGTTGACCCACCGGCGTTGACCGGCGCTGACTCGCTGGTGTTGACCGCCCATTAACTGGCATTGACCGGCCGGAGTTGACCGGCGTTGACCGGGCATTGACCGGTGTTGACCGGGCGGAGTTGACCGGCGTTGACCGGGCGGAGTTGACCGGCATTGACCGGCCAGAGTTGACCGGAGCTGACCGGTCGGAGTTGACTGGTGTTGACCGGTCAGTAATGACTGACGGAAGGGCGGCCGGTGGTTGATCAGAAAAGTCGTATGGTTTCGGTGGGTAGGAGGAAGAAACCGGCGGTGCAGTGGTGACGCCGCCAGGTTCATCTGTATAAGTGGATTGCGGAGATGCAGAATACGGGAACTGGTCTTCAAAGAAATCAGCATCCCGAGTGTTAAAGATAACTTGGGAGTCCAAGTCGAGAAGACGATAACCTCTCTTTCCGGCAGGATAACCAAGGAACAAACACCGACGGCTTCTTGGTGCAAACTTGTCACGGTATCTTGGAACACGAGCAGCAAAACACAAGCATCCAAATACTCGTAAAAAAGAGTAATTTGGCGCCTGTCCATAAAGTAACTCAAAGGGAGTACGACCGTTGAGAAGCTGTGCCGGTGTTCGGTTGATCAGGTAGGCAGCAGTAAGAACACATTCTCCCCAGAAGTCAATAGGAAGATTGGCTTGAAACCGTAAAGCTCGCGCCACATTGAGTAAGTGACGATGCTTTCTTTCAACTCGGCCATTCTGCTGCGGAGTATCCACCATAGATGTCTCAAAAATAATCCCAGATGCAGCAAAGTGAGATCGGAGAGGCAAAAATTCAGTGCCGTTATCAGCCCGAACTCGTTGGATTGTTTTACCCCACTGGTTCCTGACTAAAGCACTAAATTCTAAAAATCTAGAAGCCACTTCAGATTTAGCTACTAACAAATAAACCCAAACAGCTCGGGAATAATCATCTACGATTGTCAAAAAATAAAATGCACCACTAGAGGATGGAGTACGATAAGGTCCCCAAACATCACAATGTACTAATTGAAATAATGCAGTAGCATGTGTAGAACTTAATGGAAAACTGTGCCTAGTCTGCTTTTCTCTATAACAGACAGAGCAAGGTATAGTAGTATTATTGGTGCTAAAATCAAGATTAGGAATAGAAGACAACACCGTGGATGATGGATGACCAAAACGCTGATGCCATAAATCAGATGAAGAAACCGAAGCAACTGTCGGAATAGATTGCAGGATATGAAGACGAAGGCCATAAACTGAAGCTGTTCCTCCCAGTAAACTTTTCTACCGTCACGTTCAGCGCTGCCATCTTTCTCTCCAATCAGATTAGAGATCTGACCTCCCCAGATCCGATAAACCCAAAATCTGATAGACCCACCGCGTATCTAACCAGAAGCACTGATACCAGTTTATTGTGCAGAATACCCGAGAAAGAACAAGCAAAGAAAATAAAATGAAAAACAAGACACTGAGATTTTTACGTGGTTCACCAATTGGCTACATCCACGGGCAGCGACTCGCTGACCGGGCAGCGAGACCCCCGTAACAACCTATCGAAGTGGCTAATACATATTCAAGGCATACCAACACAAACAATCCCATGAAGTATAAGGGATGGCTTGAGTGGTTTCAATCTGAAACTGAGTAACTTTGAGAAAATTTTATTATCAAAGTTACATAGACTTATAGGTTTAAAGTCTTTGAAAGAAGCTGTAACTTCTATTTTAGGTTTCAAGGTTATTAATGCGGGGGAAATCGCCTTTGGAATGGGATTTCCTGACATGAAGTCATTTACTGCAAGGAGTAAATCATGCTTAATTATATCCCAACAATTTTTATAGAATTTACCTGAAAAACCATTAGGGCCTGGAGCAGAATCACTGTCCATGGTTGATAGAACTTCTTGTAATTCTTCCATTGTGTCTGGTTTAGTTAATTTGCATTTCATCTCATCAGTCACCATGTTAGGAACATTTTCTATTAGCTAGGCAGTATTAATACCAGAAACATCAGTGTTTTCCTCTGATAATAGACTTGTATAGAAGTCTACAGACTCTTTACTATTTTTTTTTATCAGTAAGCCAAACTCCATTAGAATCTTTGATGGACGCTATGAATTGTCTAGAGTGTTTAGCCTTAACTGAATTATGAAAGAATTTAGTATTGGAGTCCCCTTCTTTTAACCATTTTATTCTTGATTTATGTTTCCAACAAGTTTCTTACTGGGAGAGGGCTAAGGTTAATTCAACTTTATATTTGTTAGGCAATAAGATTAGCATCATTCTCCAAGATTTGTAAATCCAGTTCACCTTGTAAGAAGATCTCTTCACATGTTTTGACCTTATCAAAGATATTGCCAAAGATATTTTTGTTCCAAGATTTTAAAGCTTGTTTCGTATTTTTTTAAACTTGAATGAGAAATTTTCCATTCCTGAAAGATTGGAGTTATTTTTCCATGAGTTCGGAATCACTTTGTTAAATGTTGGGTGGCTAATCCAAAAGTTTTGAAACTTGAATGATTTAGGACCTGAGGCCATATTTTGAGACTTGATGTGAAGGATTAGAGGTGAATGGTCAGATTATTCCCTAGTAATCATATTTTTGTGTGAAATAGGGAAATCATCCATGAAGAATTCGTTATTCCTCCATCTAATCTTTTCTACACTCTGCCTTTATGTCTCATTCCAGTCCAAGTGTAGAGACTCCCTGCAATTAGCAAATTAGTGTACTAACCTACCGACTTAAAATTCTTAAAATCAGCCATTACCTTAGGATCTAGAATGGAGTGTCCTAAATATTCAGTTTGATCCTCAATGACATAAAGGTCCCCTATAGCTAAATGTGGGATATCTTTATAAGTTAATAGAGATTCCCATAGTTTAGCTTTTGCTTTTTGTGAATGCTTTGCACACACAAAAGCAATGTGGCCTTCCTTAGGTATTGCAGGATGAGCTATTTTGGCTAGGATGAATTGTTTATGGGATTTGATTATATCAAATGTGATGCAGTCATCCCCGAACAGCCATATCTTACACTTAGTAATGGAGAAATAGTTTTTAAACCCTATGTCAAAAGCAACTTTTGGAGTTTGTGAGGCTTCCAAGATTGGTTCAATTAAAGTTGTTGGGGGGAAATGTGGTGTCTATGCTTAATGTCCCTAACTCTTATTTTAGAAGCCTCATCACCAATCCCTCTAATGTTCCATATACAAGGTTTAATTCCATTAAAAATTAATGTTTAGTGGACATTGAGGATCTAGTTAATATAATTTTTGGAGTTAAAGTATAATCTTTTCGATTATACTTTCTAGTTTGAGATTTTGGACCAGGTGGATTCTCATCTGATGGTAGTTTAAGAAGTGCATTAAATTTGTTTTGGAAGGCTGCCATATTAAATATAAAAGATCCATGAGATTGAGTTATCCTGACTTCATATGTCTTTTCAAGTTCAATGGTTTATCTTGATCTATGAATTTCATCAGGGGAGATGGTTTCTGTAAATCTTATTATTTTTTGGACTTAGAATCAGAAGAGAGTAAAGGAGAAGTGCCAACATTTATATCAATAAAACTCGCATTCTAGTTATTCGTGATTATAAGGGTTTTATGAGATAAAGGATACTGTTGCTTAGATGAAGAAACAATAACATCAGGATAATGTTTAGGAGAATGTTTTATGTTCTCAGAGACCTTAGGAACTTCATCAAACACAGTAACAAAACTAGAATGCAAACTATCATCATAAATCTTATCAGCAGTCTCAGTAGACACAAACTCAGTATTCATGCTATCAACATTTATAATATCAACAGTTTTAGTGGTCACAATCTCATTAGATAAATTATCATTAAGGTTCAGCATGTCTGTAGCAGGGGGATGAAGATCTTAGAAGGTTGTTTATCAGAATCCACACTAAGAGCATCTTTAGCAATAATCCGAGCATGATTATTTTCATTTAGTTAAGAAAGAACCTGAGCCTCTTATCTAGAGCCTAAATCTTCAGTACTCTTTACATTCATCTCAGATTGAGGGGTCTTTGCATATGTACCATTAGTTTTTGGTCTCCATATTTCCTGTGTCATAATAGCAGCTTTGTGAGTAGGGATATATGACTAGTCATTAGTATTAATACCTGAAGATGAAGGCTATTATCCTTTTTGTTTAGAATCTTTCTCAGCTGGTTTCCAAGCAGTATAACCCTGCAAAGAATTAGTTTTACAGCTAGTATCCATACGACCTAGTTTAAATCATTTTGAGCAATAATCAGGAACCCCTTCATAATCAATGTATTGACATAAACCAAAACCCCTATAATCTAACCATATTCTGTTAGTTCTAGGCATAGTAATATCAAGTTCAACACAAACTTTTGCCACATGTGGCCTGGTTCTATTTAGTGTGGCATTGTCTACTTTAACTGGATGACCTATAATATTTCCTATAGACATCATACATATGGATAAAAAAACTGCTGAGGCAATCCATACAGAGCTAACCAGATAGGCACTATTAGGGAATTGACATTCGGGTTAAAATTGGGAGTCCATTTAGAAATTCTTAGTGAATGAGAAATAAAGTTCTAGACTTTATGAATCTAACAACGATAGTAATCATTGGATAAAGAGAAAGAAATCAAAACTTGATGATTATCTAACAAGTGGATCTCTGGGTGGTCCTTGAAACTGGCTGTCTGAAAATCCTGGCAAAGTTTGTCCAATTAAGGCCTACTTCGCGAGAATTTTCTGACCAGCATTATTTTTAGAGGGGCTACCAACTTCTCGCATTCATCGATGGTAAAGGAAAGGCCGGGTTCGCCAAGGTGATCGATGCGGGCTTTTGGATTGAAGGAAGTTCCAATAGGTTGGGGTTCAGATTGAATAACATTGGTATCGATCTTGCACAGGATGTGAGCATAAGATGGTGGTGGCTCCGCCATGACGGTGGTGGTAGAAGCGTATGGGAGAGGGGTGGAGATTCGAGCATTTCGTTGTGTTTCAAAGCTAAAGGTAGTAGGTTTCTTGACTTCCATTTACTTATTCATCTCCTTTATAAAGTTTATTTTTTTATGAATTAATATAAATTATAGTGAATTATCAGAGATAAGTGGGTGTTTTTTCGATAATTGATAAATAAGTTTTGTTTATTGTGATTTTTGGAAATTTTTAAAAAATTCCTGATCCAACCCCAAATTTTACAAATAAGTGAGTATATAACCCAACTATATCAAAATTAAGTTCTAATATAACCCTTGAATTCTTGTTAGGTTCCGATGGTGGGGCATACTTCATGATGGTAAAATCATCCAGTTCTTTTTAAAAAAACTAAGCAAGAATATTTTAGTCATTTTTTGGATGGTGAATGCCGCTATTTGCCCGGTCAACGTTAGTCTTGGGTCAGTTGGACATAATTGTAATATTTGACGGATACCTAGAGTTTTTTAAGCCCTTTCAAAAAAAAAACTCCGAACTGTTTTGGGACGTTAAGAAAAACTTAGGGTACTGTTTGGTTTATTCCAAATTTTTACGATTAAATCATACTTTTTATGAATGAACTCATGATGTAAAGTAGTAAGGTCATACGTTTAGATCTTGTTTTTTAAAATTTTGATTGGAATAACTTTATGCAAGACAATGATAGACCTATACTATTTTACGTGTTTAGAATGTTTGTTGATCGTTAAAAACTAACTTCAAAATTTCATTATATATAAATTTGTAGTATATTTATAATTTTTGTTAATTGTTTAGATTACTTTGTTTATACTTTCATTTTCTCAAAATAAGGATAGAAACTACTGTTAGCAAATTATATCATATATTTAGAATATTTGTTAATAATTTAAAATACTTTATTACGAATTTTACTTTGAGCGAGATAATGAACTTACAACTAGGAAATACATATATTAGTTCACATGTTTAGAATATTTGTTACTCAATTTAAGGATTAGCTTTAGACTTTCATTTTTTACAAGATTATGATAAACGTATAGCAAGAAATTAAGTATTCCCTCTATCCTCCTCCTTCTTCAATCCCCGCGCCACCCGACGCCACACAACGCCACCAGCTGCGGGCTAGTCGGAGAGGCGATCAGCGGTGTAGCATTGATACCAGCTCATCGGTGGAGGGGCGATCAGCGGGCAAGTCGGAGAGGCAGGCAAGAGCAATCCTGACAGCCATGAGCGTTTCATCTTGTTCGAGTTGTGCCCCAGTCACCATATTTTTGTCCAGTGCCTCTGTTCCATATTACCCTGCATCAAGCTTGTGAGCCACTCTGCTTCTCCATCCGGCTTCCTCCAAGTGAGCAGATACCTCAGTATGAGTCCGAAGCTAAATAGGTCACTCCTGTCGGCTGTCGCTGCACCTGCATCTGTATATTTCAACACCTAACTAAACCCTAAATACAAGAAAAAGAGGCAGAAGAAAGAAGTATGTCAGTTTTGAACGAAAACAGTGCACAAGAGAAAATGGAAAACAGAGCACAAAACTAAGTTTTGTTGCAGAAAACTTTCTTATATCTTACTTCATACTTGCTACTGCTATTTATAGCCAAAACAAGGATACAAAACAGGAAAACCACTACTCCTACATGCGTGCAACGTGCATCATCTTTCTCCTACAAACTAGCCAATACTCCAATAACGTGGTTCGATCATTTCGAACTACTCCACACAAAACGGAACTAACGCAACAGAACAAAATGGACGAAAATAGTAAACTAAAATGCTAACACAAAAGGCAAGATTATAACAGCAACAAATCACCCCCTTAATCTTGTCTTCGCCTAGCTCATGTCAGCAACTCCGATTGTGTCCCTTAGCGTCTGAAATCGAACGCGTCCGAGAGCCTTCGTCAGAATGTCAGCGAGCTGCGCTTCCGTGTTGACGTGATCAATCTCGAGTTCTCCCTGTTCCACATAGTCCCGAATTAAGTGATAGCGAGTATCGATATGCTTACTTCGGTCGTGAAACACCGGGTTTCGGCTGAGAAAGATTGCTGATTTGTTGTCCACCAGTAGCTTCGGTGCTCGAGGTGGCGCGTTCTCCATTTCTCCAAGCAATCTGCTCAGCCATATTCCTTGACACGCGGCTGTGGCGGCTGCGATGTACTCGGACTCACAAGATGAAATCGCCACAACCCGTTGCTTCTGAGATTGCCAACTAACAGGAGCTTGTCCTAGGAAGTAAATTACACCGGTCGTGCTCTTCCGGTCGTCGACATCTCCGGCTAAGTCGGCATCACTATAACCTGTTAAGACCAAAGTACCACTCCCCTTACCATATGAGAGTCCAAAACTCAGTGTTCCTGCCACATATCGAAGCAAGTGCTTGACAGCTGCGAGATGCTCCGTCGTCGGTTTCTCCATGAAACGGCTCACATATCCGACAGCATACGCGATGTCGGGTCTCGTGTGAACCAAATACCTGAGGCTTCCCACGATGCTTCGATACAAAGTTGTGTCAACCAGCCCGCCGTTGCTAGTTTTGCTCAGCTTGAGCCGAGCCTCCATAGGTGCTGCACACGCATTGCATTCCCCCATGCCCGCCTTCAGTAGTAATTTCTTGGCGTAAGAAGCTTGGCAGAGAGTGATTCCTCCTTCGCGTTGTTGCACTTCAATCCCCAAGTAGTAGCTAAGTTCCCCAAGATCACTCATCTTGAAGAGACTTGTCATCTCCTTCTTGAATTTGACCACTTCTTCGAGTGATGACCCCGTGATTATAAGATCATCCACGTAAACACCAACAAGGATTGAGGCATCATTGTGACCGCGTCGGTAAACTGCATGCTCCACTTCACTACGTATAAAACCGAGGTTTTGGAGACTTACATCGAGTTTTGTGTTCCATGCCCGAGGAGCTTGACGTAAGCCGTACAAGGCTTTGTTCAACCGTAACACCTTGCGCTCCTCGCTGTGAATGATGAAGCCCGGCGGTTGCTCGACATAGACCTCTTCGGTTAGCTCGCCGTTGAGGAATGCGGTCTTTACATCCATGTGGTGGATCGGCCAACTGCGGTGTGCCGCGAGTGCGATCATCATCCGCACCGTTTCCAAGCGTGCAACTGGTGCGAAAACCTCTTCATAATCCACCCCCTGTCGTTGAACATATCCTTTTGCCACCAAACGTGCCTTTCGCTTCACCACCTCTCCGGTCGCGTCTTTCTTGAGTTTATAAACCCACTTCAGGCCGATGGCTCGGTGTCCAGGCGGCAAGTCCACGAGCTGCCACGTTTGATTTTCCTCGATGCTGGCCAATTCCTCCATCATTGCCGCTCGCCAATCCTCGTCCATCTCCGCTTCAGCCAGGTTCGTCGGCTCCTCGGCGGTGAGAAGACATTTGTTGTCATCTTTCTCGGCTTCTACGTTGACAGTTTCATCGTATAAACTGTCCAGCATGCGGTATCGGCGAGGCGCCTCCTTGCCTGGGGATGGCTCCGATGCACCGGTTGGTGGGGACACGAACTCCACCGTCGGCGGTGAAGTTGTTACCGGAGTCGTTGGTGTTGCTGGTGGGGCTCCGGCGTCCCGTGATGGAACATGCTCCGTGCGCGTCGCGCTACAACTTGTGCCAGCACCTGCAATTGGAGAAATAAAGTTTTCGACGGAGAAGATTTCCGTCTCAGCTTGTCGTTCACCCCCTTTCGCACGTGCTGAACTCGTCCAGTCCCACGCTGCATCTTCGTCGAATACAATGTCCCGGGAGACTCTGACTCGCTCCGTTTCAGGGTCGTAAACGCGGTACGCCGCGGTTCCCGGTTCATAACCAAGCAGCACCATCGGAGTGCTCCTGTCGTCCAGCTTCTTCGGGTTTGGTTGCGCTGCCTTGACATGAGCGATGCACCCAAAGACGCGGAGATGTTGTACACTTGGTCGGCGCCCGTGCCATGCTTCGTATGGGGTCTTTCCGATGACGCTCTTCGTCGTTCCCCGGTTCAACAGGTACACCGCCGTCGTCACCGCCTCGCCCCAGAATCTGACCGGCATCCCCTTAGCCTTCAACAAACACCGCGCCATCCCGACGACGGTTTGGTTGCGACGTTCAACTACTCCATTTTGTTGCGGTGTGTAGGGCGCCGTTAGTTGCCGCTGGACTCCGCGCTCGGCAAAGTACTCACCTAGCTCCTGTGAAGTGAACTCGCCGCCACGGTCAGTTCGTAGCATCTTCAGTTTGCACCCGCTCTCTACCTCGGCTGCTGCCATGATCCTCTTGATTGCACCAGCTGCTTGGTCCTTCGTTTCGAGCAAACAAACCCACATATATCTACTGTAATCATCCACCATTAGAAGAAAATAACGTTTACCTCCGGGCGTGGGTGGATCGATTGGGCCACAAAGGTCCGCGTGCACTAGTCCGAGATGGTCGTTTGCTCGGTTCCTCGCTTGGTGAGGGAATGGGGCTCTCTTTTGCTTTCCGGCCAAGCACGCATCACACATGCGTTCAGCATCTTCGATCATCGGGAGGCCATGCACCATTTTGTCTCGCGCAAGTCGCCGGAGAGACTCGAAGTGAATGTGCCCGTAACGGGCATGCCAGCGCCAACCATTCTCGTTACCGTGTACAGCAAGGCACACGGGTTGCGCCAAGTTGAGATGGATAACATAGAGACGTCCTCGACTCCTTGGCACACGTGCGAGCAATCGGCCATCTTGGTCGCGCAGCTTGAGCCATCCGTGTCGGATATGTGTGTCGTATCCGATCTCGTCCAACTGCCCCAAAGAGATGATGCTGCTGCGTAGTCTAGGTATGAAATAAACCTCTGAGATAGTGAGATGCTCACCGTTCAAACACGTGAATAGGATTGTGCCACGGTCTTCAATCTCTACGGACGAGTCATCCCCGAGCTTGACTGAGCCTTGTACTTTGGTGTCCAGCTCGGAGAAGAGCTCACGCCTGCCACACATATGGGCGCTTGCTCCGGAATCCAAGTACCACGCCGTGTCACACTGATCGGCTTGCTTTGTTGACATGGCTTGAGAGCGCGTCTCGTTGAGAAGGACATGCTCGACCGAGTCTGCGACCTGATCTTCAATCGTGAGAGAGTGAAGCCTTGCGACCAGTAGCGCCGTCTCCTCCTCTTGATCCTTCACAAGGTTAACCCGTTCCTTGCGTGCGCGGAGAAAATGCTATAATTGTTGCTACAGTAGCAATAAATGGCTACCCAATATAGAGGACGCATTTCGGAAATGCGTCCTCTCATTTTTCCGTTTTTTTTTTTCTTTTTTTGGTCAAAATTTCAAGGTCCACAATGGCAGGTGCCACGTGGCCGAATGGGAACGCGCCACGTGGCAGAGGACGCATTATGGTAATGCGTCCTCACTGCCAGCGTGTTTTTTTTTTTGAAATTTTCGGTCCAAAATGTCAGGCGCCACGTGGCCGAATGGGAACGCGCCACGTGGCCCTGACCGAGTTTATTTTTTCTTCTTCTTGGTCCAAAATGTCAGGCGCCACGTGGCCGAATGGGGACGCGCCACGTGGCAGAGGACGCATTATTGTAATGCGTCCTCCCTGGCAGAGGGTTTTTTTTTTTTTAATTTCGGTCCAAAATATCCGGCGCCACGTGGCCGAATAGGGACGCGCCACGTGGCAGAGGACGCATTACGGTAATGCGTCCTCTAATCCGGAGATGCCACGTGTCGGTCAAATTTTTTTTACCCAGATCCGGCCCTCTCCATTAAATCCCCAGGCCACGTGTCGGCCTGGGGAGTTGCCACGTGTCGCGGCTGCATGTGAGCATTTTGGGTGGAATTTTCGGTCGAATGGCATGCTGCCACGTGGCTCTTGGCGTCAGAATTTTTGGGTTTAAATCACCCGAATTGCTATTCTTGTTCTCCATCCTTCTCCACTTTCTTCAGCCTTCCTTCCTCTCATTTCTCCCACCGAATTGCTCTTCTTCTCCAGCCTTGACCATCTTCTTCAGCCTTCCTTCCTCTCATTTCCCCCACTGTAAGTCACATTTTCGCCAGTGTTCGGGTGCTTTCTCCAGTATTGCTCTGCCGGTGTTCCTCCATTTTTATCTGCAGTTCGAGTTTTGTTCGGGATCCGGTATTTTCCTTTTTTCCGCTGAATATGTGTTTTTTTTTTGTTAATTGCTACTGATTTGTTAATTGGATTTCGGTTGCAGAGATCGTGTCGTTGACCCGTTTGTTGACCTGACGTTGACTGCGTTTCTTGACACCGTGGAACCGCCGTTGGCCCGTTGACCCGCCGGTGACCCGCGTTCAACGACGTTGACCCGCATTGACCGCGTTGACCGTGTTGACCCCGTCGACCCGTTGACCCGCCGTTGACCCGCGTTGACCGCCATTGACCCGCGTTGACCGCGTTGACCGCGTTGACCGCGTTGACCACGTTGACCGCGTTGACCGACGTTGACCCGTAAGTCTTAGAACCCCTCCCACTCTGTTATCCTTTATGTAGTAGGTATTTGTGGCCTATAGAATTATACGAACGTGTTTTCCTTTCATCTGCAGTTCGAGTTTTGTTCGGGATCCGGGATTTTCCTTTTTTCCGCTGAATATGTGTTTTTTTTTAAGATTTTCTAAGATTTTATTTAAGATGAATGAAATTAAATATAGTATAATGTAAAAATTATTATAGAATAATTTGGTAGAAAATAAAATGTGGGATATGTGTTTTTTTTTGTTAATTGCTACTGATTTGTTAATTGGATTTCGGTTGCAGAGATCGTGTCGTTGACCCGTTTGTTGACCTGACGTTGACTGCGTTTCTTGACACCGTGGAACCGCCGTTTGCCCGTTGACCCGCCGGTGACCCGCGTTCAACGACGTTGACTCGCATTGACCGCGTTGACCGTGTTGACCCCGTCGACCCGTTGACCCGCCGTTGACCCGTTGACCCGCGTTGACCGCCATTGACCCGCGTTGACCGCGCTGACCGACGTTGACCCGTAAGTCTCAGAACCCCTCCCACTCTGTTATCCTTTATGTAGTAGGTATTTGCGGCCTATAGAATTATACGAACGTGTTCCGACATTATGTGAGTGTCGCACATTGCCGGTCGTCGGTCAGTTGTTGCCGTTTGGGTTGAATTATAATCTGTTGACATGCTGGAGTAATTTAGTTAATTTAATTGTATGTGTATGATTGTGTTGTCTGATTGTGTGTACATTTCATGATTGAGCTTGGTTCGTTGCGTTGTGAGTTATGTGTTACGTGTTTGTGTGTTGCAGTTCTGCGATGTTTTTGGCAGTGTATATGTATAGAGGGGGCCAGATTAAGTTTGATTTGGGTGTGGGGGTTTATTATGATCCTCCAATGCCGGAGCGAGTTATGACTCTCGAGCGGAGGCTGAACTACTTGGAATTGTTTGATTTAATTGTAACGAGACTGGCCATTGTGAGGGACAGTTGTTCGTTGAAAATGTATTACCGGTGTCCCGAGCTGATCGGTTCGGCGGTATACTATCGATGTTATCCTGTGGAAGATGATGCGTCCACCACGTTCTTCTTCAACGTTGTTGATCGAATGGCATTGTCCTCTGCGGATTTTTACATTATTACGGAACAGTTGCCAATCGCTAATCACGGGGCGCGGGGAAGCACGTTCATGTCATTGCTGAGCAACGTGCAGAACTCCGCCGCTGTGCCCAGTATACCACCACCCGTTCCTAGCTGGGGTCGTGAATTTGGTGAGTCCAGCCAACCTGGACAGTATGCCCACGTGGATTGTGCCGAGCCGTCCACAAGTGGTGGTAGAGCCGTGGTAGACTATGGCGAGCAGAATGTCTTCTGCAATGATTTTGTGGGTGCCGTTAGCGACCGCGATGCTCGGCATGATAGTAGCGAGGATGACGGCTCGGCACCTGGACTTGATGGTGGAACCGAGGATGATCGTTCCTTGTCAACCGATTCGAACCCCGGGGACGAGGAAGAGCAATTGGTGTGCACGAACAATGTACCGACGTTGTTTCATATTCTGGCAAACCCGGATACACAGGCCTACTACAGAGATTATGGGGGCCCCGATGAGGATAGTTATGACCCTACCCATTTTGGGTCCGGCGTTTCTACTTATGTCCAGGAGACTGGTAAAGTGGCAGCGGGTATGCGATTTCAGACAAAGCCGCAGTTGGTCGAAGCTATTTCTCGGTGGAGTTCTATGATGAACAGGGAACACAGGGTTGTGGAGAGCAGTTCTCGCACATGGTATGCGAAATGCAAGGACGTCGTCGAAGGAACTGGGAATTGTGTTTGGGTTTGCAGAGCTTCCAAAAAGGCTTCGCATGGTATGTGGCAGATCACCAAATGGGCTAGTAGCCATGGGTGTGTCGGGGCTGGTCGATCCACGGGTAACGTGAATCTGACGTCGGTGATGATCGCCCGTTCAATTCGCCACCACATTGATGTTAACCCTTCGTACACGGTGAAAGATGTGCGAGCTCAAGTGAATGATGAGTTCAACGTCACAATCTCCTACAAGAAGGCCTGGTATGCTCGGCAGAAGGCAATTGACATGGTATTTGGAACGTGGGAGGATTCTTTTGAACAGCTCCCGACTTTTATGGATGAACTTGTAAGGGCTAATCCGACCACCGTTGTTGATTGGGCTGGCGTACCTGACAGAATACACGGTCCCGGGTGTATGAAATTTAAATTTGTGTTCTGGGCATTCGGTCAGGCAATTGCAGCCTTCCGCCACTGCAGGCCAGTGATCAGCGTCGACGGCACTCATTTGAGAGGTGCGTACAAGTCGACAATGCTGGTCGCCGTGACCCACGATGCAAATGATTACATCCTCCCTATTGCTTACGGAATTGTCGACGAGGAATCGAATGAAAGCTGGAACTGGTTCATGGGGAGATTGCGTCTTCACGTTGTTGGAGGTGATAGCAGACCAATCTGTGTCATATCAGATAGGCACGCAGGACTTGTAAATGCGATGACAAATATGGAGGAGTGGATGGAGCCAGCCGGATACCACCGGATTTGCTTGCGGCATTTTCAGTCAAACTTCTTATCACATGATCGAGGGAAGTTCAAGAATGCGCTCATGAAGTCTCTGGTGTGGCAGCTCGGTAGTGCCAGGCGGGAGAGCAGGTGGAGGGAGTACAAGGAGGAGCTGGAGAGTATGGATCCGTCAGCTTGGGCTTGGCTGGAACGGCAAGATAGGAGTAGGTGGTGTCTTGCCTTCGATGATGGTGATCGGCGGTGGGGAATTTTGACAACGAATCTGTCGGAGAGCTTCAACAACTGCTTACGGCGCGCCCGCCACCTTCCAATAACAGCGTGTGTCAAAGCAACGTTCGAGCGAACGGTTGAAATGTTTGCACAGAGGCTTACGGACGCTACGGATTGGAGGTACGCTGTCAGTTAATTGCATTTTCAGATTTACCGGTGTGCCGGTTCGATGCTTATGAGATATTGCCCGTCTGTCCAGGTCCGTGTTCCCGCAGAGGATCTGGAAAAAGTTCCAGAAGCAGGATACATTGGCACGGGGACATATCGTCACCCTGTTCGGGCACGCGTCGCAGACATACAGGGTTGTGGCGAGGAACATCGACGGAAGCATTAGTGAACGACAGTACACGATCAAATACCGTAGCAGGGAGTGCACTTGTCGCGAATGGCAAATATTTCGTTTCCCTTGTTCCCATGCCCTGGCCGTTTGTCGCCATAGGCGTGACGATCCTGCTAGCCTGTATGACCGGGTGTATCACACGACCACATATGTCCAACAATACAGTCAGGGGTTCATGCCCGTGCGAGATCCATCACTGTGGCAGTGTGCCAGTTGGAGGTTGATTCCGGATGTAGAAAAGTTTCGCAACAGGAGGCGTGGACAGTTTGCGGAGAGGCGGATAAGGAATCAGATGGATGACAGGGTGGCGGGTGAAACCAGGGGCAATCGTAGGCGTGGTCGTGCTTAGTATCGTGGTGTCATACGGTGTCTGTAATAGAACCTCCATCTTTCACTTGGTTTGCATTGTACATGCGTAGTCTGTCGTTCGTAGTCTGATGTAGTATTCCTTGTACTAAATGATATATGTGGCAGATTTTGTTGTATTACTTATGTTTGGCAAATATGTGTTACATTACGCAGTGTTACTTTTATCTGTGTTATTCTTCCAGAAAAAACATCTAACTTGGGTTGGTATTTGCGCACAGGTAACACCATGTACCATCCAGGACCGATTGAGGAGGACTTGTTGTACTTACACCAGGAGCACCGTGCTCGTGCCCTATACAACGGCACTCTAGATGACGAGGCACTGCAGGTGCGTCGGTGCGACGGGGCATGCTGGACTGACCAACCGCCGGAACAGGTTATGCGGTATGTTCGTGACGCCGGATTTCAGGGACTCCTGGACTCTGCCGCAATACAGATTGACCACTCCCTCATCACCGCCCTAGTGGAGCGTTGGCGCCCAGAGACGCACACGTTTCACCTACCAATGGGGGAGGCCACAGTCACCTTGCAGGATATAGGGGTCCTGTGGGGTCTACCGATCGATGGCATCCCAGTAACAGGGGTTGACACCGTCAGGCGTCCGGAGGAGTGGCAGCTCATCTGCACAGACTACCTGGGAGCTACACCAGACCTCACTTGTATCAGGGGGGGCCGCATTAAGGCCAGGTGGTTGGGAACGCTACTACACAGTCCGTTCCCCGATGATGCCACTGATGTACAATGCCAACAACGGGCTAGGGTTTTCCTTCTGCTGCTTCTTGGGGGAATGCTGATGTCCGATACGTCCGGCCACCTCATCCCGTTGCTCTACTTATCCGCACTTACGGATTTGGGTGCAGTCCATCGGTACAGTTGGGGGAGTTCGATTCTTGCATGCTTGTACAGGTCGTTGTGTGACGCGGCAATCCCACAATCTAAATCCATATCCGGGCCACTTGTCTTGTTACAGGTAAAATTGTTGGTCAACATAGCCGTTCGTACATACCGTGCTTAACATTAACGGGCATTTCTATTGCATTTACTGGCAGCTCTGGGCATGGGAACGCATACCATCCATCCGTCCGGCTGGGGCACTGCCGGTGACAGTGACGATGAGTGCTCTTGGATCCCGGTACTTGTCTGATCCCTCAATATGCGGTATTCATAAGTCCACATGCAATTCCATAGTTCGGCTAATTTGTGTCACTCGGTTCCTCATAGGTGGAGGGCACGTTACGATTGTTCACAATCGCCAATGCACGTTCTCAAAGTATACCGAGATCAACTGACGTCTCTCACCCATAATCAGGTATAGGAATAATTGGATTTTGATTTCTAGACTTCGCACGGAAATTGGTTTCCCATACCTAACGGCAACACTTGCATCTTGTCTCAGTTCATCTGGCAGCCATATGCGGAGGACGTCCTGCAGCAACTCCCGCAGTATTGTACGGATGGTAGAAACAATTGGCTGCTTTGCGTCGACCTCATCTGCTGGCATGCCGTGGAGTTCCATCATGCGCATCGTGTTCTCAGGCAGTTCGGCCTGATTCAGCCAATACCCACCCAGTTCGTCAGTAGGGATGAGTACAACTTGGTCCACACTAGAGACCGGCGCGGAAGGTCGGGCATGGATTGGCGCGTCGAGCTCAGAAGATATCTCGACACTTGGGAACATCGGTCCAACCGACAATTACCCCCACTGGAGAGTGCCGATCCATACCTACCCACCCGTGATTACTTGGAGTGGTACTTCCGCAAGACGGTGTCCCTCATTGATCAACCAGGGCGGCCTGTAACAGCTGCTGAGGGTTTCCACGGGGACGGTGCAACCACCGAGTACTTGGTATGTCCTAAATTTCAAATATTGTCAAGAAAGAATACAACAAAGCTCCTCAAAATTATATATCTGACATATTCATCTCGATTCCGTAGTTGCAGGGAATGACACAGTTGCATGGCATGTCAGACATTAATCTGGATAGTTGGCCCCCACATTGTGCGGACGTCATAAGGGGGATGCATCATGTTATCACACGTAGTCTACAACAAGCGCATCAGCCCTCCAGGCCGCAGCATTATCAACCGTTCGTGCACTGTGAGGAACCGCTCCCTGGTGTCAGATATACTGACCTCAGAACCCACCGTCAGGCCCCACCTGGTCGGCAAGGAGGTCGGAGGCCTCGTGCTAGGGGGCATGCGGAACACATTGGTCCATCACAAGCGGGCCCCTCACATGCGAGTCCACCCATTTGCGGACCATCAGCCGGGGAACCCTCACAGTACAACATGGATGCATCAGATTACAATACATATGTCACTCCGGCATCCAGTCATCAGTACATGTCCCATATCGATCCATCACATACAGGTACTATTCCATATGCCTACTGTGATTCCAACGAGGAAGCGGGATACGAAATGGAGGAGGACATACCAGCGGGAGCTCCACGTGAGGAAGAACATGTACCCGCACAGACGGTTGTACCACGGCGAACATCCAGGACCATACGTCCTCCCCCGTGTGGAACGGGTGGAAAGCTTTGTAGAGACCATCGATAGGACCGTACATGCTATTCACCACTAATTGGCATTACATTTCACTCGTACTGTTCTACACTGTACATTCATACTAACTAGTATCCATTCTAACTATGCAACACTCCGTTCCTGCACCGACATTCAAGACTACTCAAAAAGATTCGAACAACGAGACCCAAAATCATCTTTTGACTATTTTCCAAATTTTCATCGAACAAACAAAAGTCTGCTTATGCGCAATCTTCATTTATATTTATATATGTATATATTTATATTTATATTATCTTTATTTATATTTATATACATAAAGTTACATATATATATGTATGTACATCCGCACATTCACGTGTGTGCATATTTATATATTTACATATATATATATTTATATATTTGTACATTTAAATATTTGTATACATATCTTTATTTACATTCATATTTATATTTATGTATATTTATATATATGTATATATTTATATATATATTCATATATATATATATATCTTTATTTATATTCATATTTATATATAATTTTATTTTTATATATATGTATGTATTTATGTATATATATATTTATATATATATATACACATATATATCTTTATTTATATTTATATTTATATTTGTATTTGTATTTATATATATGTACATATTTATATTTATTTTATATTTATAATTATATTCATAATTATATTTATATTTATATATGTGTGTGCATCCATACATTTACGCGTGTGTACATCCACAAATTTACGCGTGCGTACATCCACACATTTACGCGTGCGTACATCCACACATTTACGCGTGCGTACATCCACACATTTACGCGTGCGTACATCCACACATTTACGCGTGCGTACATCCACAAATTTACGCGTGCGTACATCCACACATTTACGCGTGCGTACATCCACACATTTACGCGTGCGTACATCCACACATTTACGCGTGCGTACATCCACACATTTACGCGTGCGTACATCCACACATTTACGCGTGCGTACATCCACACATTTACGCGTGCGTACATCCACACATTTACGCGTGCGTGCGTACATCCACACATTTACGGGTGTATACATATTTATATATATTTATATATTACAAATATATAAATATATATAATTATTTATATTTACGTATATATTTATACATATATCCGTATATATATATTTTTTATATATTTATCCGTATATTTAAATTCTTCAGTAAAAAACGATTCCTCCAAATACTTTCAAAAAAACAATTCGCCGGATCTGAGGAGTCGCTCCCCAGAACGAGTGCTAAATTGCGTTACAAAATTTCGGAATAAAAATTTCGGCAGAAGAAAAAATTCGGAAGAAGAAAAAAATTTCGGAAGAAGAAAAAATTTCGGAAGAAGAAAAAATTTCGGAGGAAGAAAAAAAATTTTGGAAGAAGAAACATTTTCGGAAGAAGAAAATATTGGATTAAAAAAAAAAACAAATACAAGGGGCCAGCCTTTGAATTCGGAAGAAGAAAAAACTTTGGGGAGAAGAAATTCAAAAAGGTGAGGACGCATTATGGAAATGCGTCCTCAACCTTTGCTTCCAAATCCAGGTACAACCATAATGTGGTCCAAGTTTTTGTTTTCCACAACATGAAAATCAACAACTCGCGTGCGCGCCGCGGTTCGGGACAATCCCTCGAGATATGCCCTGCGAACTTGTTGCAATTATAGCACTTGATCCCCGTCATGTCGCGGTCGCCGCTGGAGGCGCGCTGGCTGCCTTCCCGCGCGGGGCTCGGTTTCTTCCCCTTTCGGAGATGCTTGCCCTTGGTTCCGTTCCCGGGGCCAGATCCAGACCCTTGGTCGCGCTGCTTTCCTCGAGCAATCCACTCCTGCTCCGTGAGTAGGATCTGCCCGCTTGCGCCACCCGTGACGTTGTTGCCGCAGCGCTCGGAGGCTGACCGAAGGCGTCCGATCAGCTCTTCGACGGACATCCCATTCAGATCGAGCAACGTCTCGATCGAGCAAGCGATCTGCGCATACTGGCTCGGGACCTCTCGGAGGAATTTCTGCACGACCTTGATCTCCTCGACGCCGTCGCCCAAGGACCGGAGGTTGTTGACGATCCCAGTGATGCGCAGCCCGAACGCATCGAGTGATTCGCCGTCTTTGAACGTTATTTGTTCAAATTCCTTGCGCAAACGTTGCGCCGTGGCTTCCCGTACTCGATCGACGCCAACACGCATCATTCTTATCGCCTCCCAAGCCTCATGTGCCGAATCCTTCACGGCGAGAGCCGGCACCATCTCTGGCGGCACGGCTCGGATCAAAGCTGACAGTGCAGCCATATCCTCTCGCTCACCCGGCTCGTCAGCGCCGGAAACTGCCTCCCAGAGGCCTTGCGCCTGCAGATTGATTTTCATCACAAGAGCCCACTCGATGTAGTTCGTCGCCGTCAGAGTGGGGTAGACGATGTTGCTGCCGAGACGCTCCTGCACAATGCGTTCGCGAACGACGACTTCGTTGCCGTTCCTCCGATTGACACTCCTTCCCCGGCTCCGTCCTCGTGCCTGCCTTGTTGGAGAGTTGCTAATGTCGCCGTTGCCGTCGGACATGGTTGCCAAGATCGTTATACCGCTCTGATACCAAATGTCAGTTTTGAACGAAAACAGTGCACAAGAGAAAATGGAAAACAGAGCACAAAACTAAGTTTTGTTGCAGAAAACTTTCTTATATCTTACTTCATACTTGCTACTGCTATTTATAGCCAAAACAAGGATACAAAACAGGAAAACCACTACTCCTACATGCGTGCAACGTGCATCATCTTTCTCCTACAAACTAGCCAATACTCCAATAACGTGGTTCGATCATTTCGAACTACTCCACACAAAACGGAACTAACGCAACAGAACAAAATGGACGAAAATAGTAAACTAAAATGCTAACACAAAAGGCAAGATTATAACAGCAACAAAGTAGGCCTGAGTGTGTCCTAATTAGGGATGATTTTGGCGAGCCCAAAATCTGTGAGCCTAGGCTCAAATTTAGCGTCCAGCATCACATTGGTGGCCTTCAGATTGTAGTGCATCTCAACAACGACGATGTCTACCTTAAGCTCCTTGTCAAGTTTTGTGTCTTCTGGATTGAAGGTATCAAGTTAGAATCTTGGTTCACTGGGATGCAAAGAGCTCAGGATCCATCGAAGCTTTGATTTAAAAGATTCTTCTCTGGGACGATATGCAGACAAGGTTGAAATTGAAGAGAACACAACACTCAAGGATCTGGACTTAAAACTAATGCTTTTATCTAGAACCTTCTTAGCGTGAGGCTTTGATGAAGCACATGACATAACTAGAACTGCACCCAAGCTCGCAATGGCCTGGAGAGGCATCTACGTGCATACCTGCCACTGAAACATATCATCCGAGGCATACTGTTTTTTTACGCTGTATGTTAGATGAATTATGGCGCTGTTAAGGTTGGTGTAGTTGTTTCTTTTAAACTGTTGTCAAAGTTGTACTGAGACACTGTTATTTCCCTCGTCTAATGCTAGAATTTAGTGGATTTTTTTTAAAAAAAGTATTCCCTCTATCCTAGGGAACATCCAGAGGGAGAAAATCCTACTTAAAATTTTGATGAGGTGAAAGGACACAAATTCCTCTGTCTTCAACCCTGCTACTGTCGTGCCCATATATCTCCACCTCTGTTCTTCTCTTCGCCTCCGCCTCTCCCCAACTCCTCGCATCTCCTAGATCTGTATGCCTCTCTCTGTTGCCTCTTCTCGCCGCTGCTTCTCTCCGCCGCATCTTCTATCCTCTTCTCTCCGCCTCTATTTCTCTCCACTGCGGTGAGAGAATCATTGCAAATATCCCTCTCCAATTCCTCGCATTGCCTGGATATGTCCACCTCTTCTCTCTGCCGTTTCTAGGGTTCTGGCGAGGAAATGGGGTTGATTAAGGGTTTGGTGGGGGTTAGGGATTGTGACGGACTGACTATCGCAGATTTGGTAGGGGTTAGGGATTGTGATGGACAGACAATGCAGATTGGGTGGGGTGGGGTGGGGTGGAGTTTAGGGTTTGAGTATTTGAGATGTGTGTAAAATGTTAAGTTGACAACGCTAATTATGTCTTACTACATGTTGAATTTATTATTAAAAGGAAAGTGTATAGATTTTCTTGGGATAGACAAAAAAGGAAAGTGTGCAAATTCGATTGGGACAGAGGGAGTAATTCACGTGTCTATAATGTTTGCTGATCATTTCAAAACTTCTATTAAAATGTCGACAGACTCACCTCAGATCCCCCTGCCACTGACAACTCCCTGTTTGTCTCCTCTCCCATTCGTTTTTGCCACCTCCAAACAACACACCCCATAGATAAAAATAAGAAAAAGAAAGTTCACTGCCCCTAATTAAACTATAAGAACCTGAAACAAGCGAATTAAAACCAATCATTGTTTCCAGAAACCTCGCAACTCAAAACCAAATTTATCAGTACTGTCAAACCCGAATTCACCATTGTTGTCGAGATTGCTGAGTCAGCCGCAACTTCTTAAAATTCAAAAGTGCCATGTGAAGATAATCAAAGATAGTCCCAACCCATATTCTGTACAATGATGGCTTACATAGAAGATAGTCTCAACGGCGGAATGTGTAGGTTGTTGGTTTCTACGACGGAACGTGCCGGCGTCCACAAGTGATTAAAAAAAAACCAATAGCTAAAAGTGATCAATGAAAATAGTTAGTGGTCACAAAAAATTGTAACATTATTTATCAACCAATTGTCCACACAGTTACTTTAACAAAATAAAATATGATCCAAAAATTATTCCTTTTAACCAAAACAAAAAAAAAAACTAAAACATTACACTAATAGTTACTTGTATAAATCGAGGTAAGAATCACGCACACATAAATTTGTTAATATTCACGCTTATAATCGTGCATATTTTGAGAATTAACAACTACTTATTTCAATAAAATAAAATATGAAATTTTTTTTATCATGAGATCTTCAACTGCGTTTAACATCAACGTTCAACATGATTATCATTCTACAGTCATAATAGCCTTCTTATAACAACATTATACAACTCATAATCTTCTGCAGTATAAAGGTTTTCAGTGTCTCGATCGCACTACTGGCAGAATCTATGTCACTCGACATGCTCATTTTGACGAGATGTGCTTTCCATTCGCCCCATCCATTCCTTCGTCAACCAGTTTTCCACCTTCAGTGTTAGATGTTTCTGTATTTCTTTATCCTGATTCTTACTCGGCACCTCTTTTTCCTACAATTTCTCCTGTGACGACTTCATCTCCTTTGGCCCCTTCCTCCATTTGTGCTATAGATTCGGCTCCAGTCCATCAGCCAGCGCAACCCGTATCTTCGGTGGCCAATTCGACCGCCCGATCTTTTCCCAGTTCGGCCGCCCCTTCACTAGTTTCCTTAGCCGACTCAACTCACCCGGCTTCTACATCTCAATCTTGTACCCATCGGATGACTACTAGGTCAACTATTGGGGCCATACAACGTAGGGATTATTCAGATATTTTCTGCCATGGTCTTACGGACTTACTTGGTCAGTCTGAGCCCTATGATTATCGAACTGCCCATCGGAATTCGAAAAAAGTGACAAAAGTGACGGAGACAAAGGTGACGAAAGATGAAAAAGTCCAAAAATGAGAAGCTCAAAGAAGAAAAGCTGATACAACCCGAATATGCATGTAAGATGTTAATTAGTGATACAACCCAAGTTCATTTTTCTTAAAATCCTTTTGTATATTTCGTGCAATTCTCGTGCACAAACATGAAATAGTCATCGATGAATTCCAATAGTTAAAACTAGCATAAAGAATGTCATCTATCGAAGAAAACACATAGACTGATCCACATCGTAAACATCAGACGAAATGGTACTCTAATATAAGGTGATCGGAGAATAGGAATAGAACAAGAAGTATAACAGGAAAGTGACCGGGGATGGTGACCGGAGCTAGACGAGAATAAGGAAGACCAGATGGATGAGGCAGTGCTCTTGTTGAGGAACACATCCTTCATGTTGGACATGTAAACATATAAACTTAGGAACGCAATTTATGCAGCAATTGATGTGTCGTTGAAAGTTTTTTACAAGGAAAATGTAGCATTGGCACGAAGGATCATATAAGTGAAACACACTAAACATATACTCCCTCTGTCCCATAATTAATGACACAATTATTTTTTCACGGTCTTCCATGATCATGTTTGACCGTTAATATCTCTAGTTACATATAATAATTACGCATATAAAATTGATATTTAGAGAATAAACATTAAGATGAATCTAACAAGATCACACGTGATATTTTTATTATGTATATATAAATTTTTATTTAGGGACAAAGTTTTTAAAATTTGACTTGAAAAAAGTAATTGTGTCATTAATTATGGGACGGAGGGAGTATAGGAGATAGCTTCCGTATTTTGTCAACTATTGTGTGTATATATGATCCCTATACTATCACTAGATCCCATGATGATTCGGTAAATTTCAATGATAACTTGTCTGGTTATTGATAAATTCCAAACTGCTTAAATGATATTTGTGACTACGGGTTTACGATGTGGATCAGGAAGATCAACCTTAGTTCTTGTTGCGGGGTTTCTTACGCTAAATCAAATCATTCTCTGATGTTTCTCCAAAAGCAGTCCATGATAGACAAACAGTAACTCAAAATCCTAAAATAAATCTCTTTAGAGTACCATTTTATGTTTACAAAACAGTTCTGTGTTATTAGTTTTATTGTTTTATACACTGATGAACAACATGGATGGAAATTTCTAGTGTTTTATTTGTTGTGATTTTGGAAAGTGTTTAAAAATTCCTGACCCAGACCCAAAATATTAAAAAAATTGCTGATATAATCCTAAAAATAAAAATAAAATGCTTATATAACTCTTGAATTCTTGTTAGGTTCCGACGGTGGGACAAATTTCATGAGGGTAAAATTGTCCAATTTTATAAGAAAAATACACAGGGGGTATTTTGGTCAAGATAGCCAATCCTGAAATTTCCAAGACAATGCCTGCATTGGGTCATCTTGGCATAATGTTAATGTTTGACGAATACTAAGGGTTTCTTAAGCACTTTCAAAGAATTCATGATTCTTTTTAAAATTTGTAATTGGAATAACTTTATGGAAGATAATGATAAACTTAGACATCGAAATATTAGTATACGTTATTTGTTGATAATTAAAAATAGCTAAGTTCAAACTTTCACTTGTATGTGAGACTTAACTATCAAATACATTTAAATATATTTATATTTTTAAATTGCAATGAAATACCCTTCATCTCACCATAACTTACTGTGAGACTTTCTCATACAACTTTTTATACACTAAAAATAAATGAAGATTGTTATGAGTTTGCTGGTTCAAAGTACTTATTAAATGCACAAGGTGTAAGGTTTAGTTCCCCGACAATTCATTATTTTTTAGTATTTTCATCAGTCAAACTCTGCACAACCCTCTTGTGATTGTTTCAGTGTTGGAGTCTCGGGCTTGGATCTCATACCGCGACTCTTAATTTCTAGTGGTCTAAGGGCATTTTGGTTTCTTTGTTTTGACTCCGATTTTCATGTTGCTACCTTCTTATCTTCCGTTATCAACCGTCTCCTCAATTTTTCTATCATGCTCAGCCATCGGTGTGCGAGTTAGACTTGTTTTTCATTCATTAACACACACCGGTCAGATTCTCCTTCTGATTAATCACCATTTGAGATGATTATTTTCCCAATTTTTTTACTTCTAGTTTGCTGAAAGTTTGAGAAATATAATAGACTAATTCTTGCCATTGCCACCATGTGCTCTTGTCCGCTTCATCAACTGAATGTGAAGAATGCTTTTATTAATGGCATCCTCGATGCTCCAGTTTATATGAATCAACCAGTTAGATACAAGCACCCTGTTTGTCCAGATTATGTTTGTCGTTTGCGAAAGGTCATTTATTGACTTAAGCTAGCTCCTCGGGTGTGGTTTCAGCGCTTCAACACTTATTTGACTCAGGTTGGTTTTCAGTGCAGTTTGGCTGACACCTCTCTGTTTGTTCTTTCACGAGAATCATCGTTATTGTATCTCCTGGTGTATGTCGACGACATCATTCTTACAAGGAACGATTCAACTCTCCTTCGGCAGTTTATTGATCGGACACATCAGGAGTTTGCGATTAAGGACCTTGGTGTTATTCACTACTTTCTTTGCCTGGAGTTTCACCTACTACATCAAGTTTACTTCTTGGTCAAGAAAAGTATGCTCTAGACATTCTCACTTGTGCAGGGATGTCTGATGCCGCACCAGTCTCTACACCATTTTTGCCAGGTTCTCAGTTGCACAGTTTGACCAATCCACCATTTCAGAATCTGACTTTGTATCATTTTCTAGTAGGGGCTCTTCAGTTGCCATTACTCATCCTGATTTGTCCTTGTTGGTCAACACTATCAACCAGTATCTTCAGGATCTGGAGACGATCATTTTGCTAATGTTACTCTAATTTTGAGGTATGTTCAGGGCACTCTGCATTTTGGTCTTACTTTTCAGTCTGCAAGTTCTCCAGAGGTGTTGGTGGTACTCTGATGCTGTTGGGCTCAATGTTTGGAGACTCGCCGATCCACTTATAGATATGTTGTTTTTTCTTAGTGGGAACCTTGTTTCTCGGAGTGCCAAGAAACAGCTCACAGTTTCTCATTCTAGAACTAAGTCTGAGTATCGTGCTCTTGCCAACATTGCTACAGAGGTTTTTTTGGCTTATTCATTTGCTTAGGGATCTTCAAGTTCCAATATCTAGATCTCTGGTACTGTTATGCGACAATAACAGTGCCATTTTCTTGGCTTAGAATCTAGTTGCTCACAAGCGAGCAAAGTATACTGACATCGTTTATCACTTTGTTTGAGAGTTGGTTGCTTCCGGGAAACTGCGAGTTGCTCATGTTCCTACTTTACTTCAGATTGTGGACATCTTTACCAATGGTCTTTCCCATCCTTTGTTTGAGTTCTTCAGATCCAAGCTTTGCATCGACGAGCATCTGATGCTTTGCTTGAGGGGGTGTTAAAATAAATCAATATGATGATTAGATTTGCTTTGATTTATGTTTATCTTTTTTACTAGGCTAGAGTTTTTTTAGCATAGTCTATCTCTTTGTACTCTATATATTTCATTCAGTAATATCAGAATCATTATGGGAAATCACTCTTTCACCTACAACAACTGTACAACATCATCATGCAAACTACTCTATCAAATTAAGGATGAACCAAACCCTCACTCCATTGAAACTACACTCTTCATCTCCTCATCATTCTATGAAATGGCAATCTCCTTCAGCCCATACTTGAGGTTCAACCAGCTGTGAGAAGCCTCGAACTCATGCACGCGCCACCCCTCAACCACTGTCTTCACCTTTGCCTCAATCTCCGCCACCTTGAGGCAGCTTCTGAGTTCAATTTTTAGGAGGGGGCTTTCGTAAGTTTTTTCTACTTCAATTTTTATGGACGGTGAGAAGATGGTGAGGTAGCACGAGAAGCTCAAAACAGTGTGAGGACTGAGCCACCACCTTTTCTCGTAGGAATAAATTTTCCCTCACTCTAAAAAATAAACCTTCTTGAGATGATCTGGGACTCAACACCGGTTTCTTCTTCATCTTTACACAAGAATATCATTGAATTGGCACTGTACAGCCCAAGCACGGTATATCACACCAAAACCACCCTCGTATTTTCTCTCTAAAATATGTTTTAGGGTTGAACGGATAAGTTTTAAGGTTTGTTTTCTTTTTTTGCAAAATAACTAGTTAATACTCGAAATATGCACGGTTAAAACCACAATATTGAAAATAATATGCTTACATGGTTTTCACCTTAAGAAAATTCTAGTGAATTATGTTGGTTATTTTGTTTTAATTAAAAGGAATATATTTCAGATCATGTTTTATTTTCTTGAAGTAACTATACATGAGTTGAGCTCAAAATATGCACTGATTGTGACAGTGCATTATAATATGGAAGCACGAATTGTGATTGATGCAGGCGTGAGTGAGAGCTGCAAAAAACAAGGAAAAGTGAGAATAGAGTGGTGTTTTGCATGAATTAAAAAGAAGAGTAGAATGATACCGTACATGATGAAAGGGAAGGCGCATGGAGCAAGTAGACCAGTGCCACATCCTAGTGGGGATGCAGGCAACAATGGGGCATTCCATGAGATCACCATTGGGATGTTGAAATGCGCCAACCCCATTGTTGTCTGCATCTTAAACACGCGGGGAGCAAGTAGAGCAGTACCTCATTCTAGTGGGGATGCAGACAACAATGGGGCTGATGCATATCATGTGGTACCCTCTATCACATTTGTCGCATATTAGTATCTCCTCATTGTTTTCTCTCAACTCGCACTCCTCACACACATAGGTGCTGAGGAGCCGATGGACAAGCTCCCTTCTACTCTAGGTACTTTCTTTATCCAATCTACCCTCTATCAAATTTGTCGCATATCAGTATCTCCTCGTCGTTTTCTCTCAACCCGCACTCCTCACACACATAGGTGCTGAGGAGCCGGTGGACAAGCTCCCTTCTACTCTAGGTACTTTCTTTATCCAATCTAGTGACTTTTATGGGCATAGGAACACAGTATTGTATTTTCAAAGTTGTTTAAATGCCGAAGTAACTTATCTCAATCTTGTCTGGATACATGGATTATTCTTGTCATTTTAGGCGTAGCAGCGTGTAGAGTGATGTAGATGCAAAATCCAAAGTTTTGGGAAAGACCGTCTATATAAAAGGTAAAAAGTTTTAGTTGCAATATTAAAAATTTATTATGCAATGTACAGTAGTTATAACGTTTATGACCCAATTAATGCAACCCAAAATTTTTACCTTCATTTCTTTACTTTGTCGCTTAAACCTTGGTCTTTCCATGAAATGTGAAAAGACTGTGTTTCAAGAGACAAACTCATATATAGGAAGAGTTCTATAGACACCCTTATTTGTACACCAATTTATACATAAAATCTCAACCACCCATCTAACATAATCTCACTTATTCTTCATTTTTTTTTACTAATATGCATGACAATTGCACAGAATGAACAAAATATTTTTAAGGAAAACTTGGGATTTTTTAATGAACAAAAGATTTTTATATGTTATAATGTTAACGGGTCACAATCCGTACATATTTCAAGATTAACCACATAGTTAATTTTATAAAATAAAATATGATCCAAAACTTAATCCTTTTAACCAAAAAAAAAAAACTAAAATATTACACTATTAGTGACTTGTATAGAGGTGAAAATCACGTACACACAAATTTGAAAATCACGTACAAATAAATTTGTTTATCTTCACGTTTATAACCAGTGCATATTTTGAGCATTAACTACTTATTTCGATAAAACCAAATATGACCTTTTTAAAAAATATAAGATCTTCAAGTAAGTTTAACATCAACATTCAAATAATCATCATTTTGCAATTATAATAGCCGATCTTCTAACAGCATTAAACAACTCTTCATCTTCATCTTCTTCATAACGAAACCACCCTACAACAACCATACAACATCGTCATGCAAACTAATTGATCAAACTAAGGATGAACCAAACCCTCACTCCATTGAAACTACACTCCCCAACTCCTCATCATGCCATGAAATGGCGATCCTCGAACTCACACACGAGCCGCCCCTCAACCACCATCCAAAGCCCATTAACCATTTCCCACATCTCCACGCGCAACAATGAGGACCCCTTCACCAGCCCCAATAAAATGGAGTATCCTTTTAGCCCAAATAAAATGGAAAAAAAAATGGCACTGCAACTAATATTGACGTGTTAAAATTGTGGGAAAATGTAGTCGTTGGTGTTTGTCTGGGAAGCTATATAGTTATTTTAAATCCCGTGCCCAGGCTGTGTGGTGACATTTGCGTGCGATTTTGTAAACATGAAGAACCGACCTAGCCTAGTAATTAATCGTGCGATTTTAGGGGATTATATAAACCGGCGAGGAGCCTATACATACACCCTTCTTCTTCAACATTCTCACGGCGGCAACTATGGCGATGCGAGCCAGAAGATCAAAATTGTGAAAATCGAAAACCCGAACAAGCGGCACCCTCTGCGGCGTGGATGTGGCATTGGTTGCGTTCTCGCCGGCGGTGAAGGTGTTCTCCTATTGGAGCCTCAACGTGGAGCAAGTGGCGAACCGGTCCGGAATGGGGGCAGTAGCGGCGGAGAAGCTCCCAATTCCGTCGGAGAACCATATTCACAAATCGGTTCCTGCCATTTGGCTAGCTTTTTCCGTTAATTTCTTTTGCTTTTAAAGTATCCCGTTAATTTCTGTTAATTCGTAGGGTTGGGTAAACGTATATTAGGGTTAGTTTTTAAAAACGTAAGGATGTTGATAAGTTGTACATCCTAAGTTTCCTCAAAATTTTTTTGTTTTATTTCGTGCAATTCTCATGCATATTTTATACATATACATATTTTATGCATTCATTATTTTAAATTCAAAGATTAATTTATGTACTCCCTTTATTTTTTTATATGGATAATTTTCTTTTGTTAGTTAATTGTTTTTATATTAACTATTTCCGCAATATTCCTTCAATTATATTAGCTCATTTTACTTTTTTCTTTCTTTCTAAATTCAATTTTACCTCATTCCATTCACCGTAAATCAGGACACCTAAATCTATGGTGTCAAATACATAAAATGGAGTGAGTACGCAAGGATGTCTGGACTGAATTAGTGATATAGCCTAAGTTTTCCTTACAAATCTTTTGTTCATCTCGTGCAATTATCATGCATATTTTATTCACTCATTCTATTTTAGGTTTAAATATTAATTTATGTATTTCCTCCATTTTGTTATACATGCATACTATCTTTTTTTTATTTGTTTATTTTTATTAACATTTTTTTTGGCAAGATTATTTCTATTCCGTCCTCTCATTTTACCTCTTTTATTTTTTCAATTATATCCACTCATTTCATTCACCTAAAATTGAAACACCAAGCTTTTTTAAAGAAAAGAATTAAACAATAATTTCAGTTTGGCACTCTCTAAGATGCTTGATATAGCCTACGGGATATTTTCAGAATTTCCAGAAGGTTTAAGATATTCTGGAAAGAGGAAAAATTCTCGAGGTGTTAACGTCGTCTGGAGAGCATCATCGTTATCACAATATGATTTTATCGAATTGAAAGATACGGTGAAGCATTTAGTGATCCAGAAAGCCATTTATCAAGTTTTTCAATGTGGGGTTTGTGGCGAATCTATACATCCCACGGATGCTTGCCCATAGGTCCAAGAACCTGACTCTGAGTCAGTGCTGTTCTTAGACAACCTAAAATTTTAAGATACATTGGGAATCCGTAAAATGCTAAGATTCAATTCTATCAACAATCGAGACCGTGAATGCAGAATCCGAACTCCAAGATATGGCTGAAAAATATGGTGAAATCCATCGTTCAAATCTAGATTAATTTCAATAAGGATGTGAGGGCTAGCATTTGAAATCTTTAAAATCAAGTTGGTTATATTTCTCAAGCAATTAGCAACCTGGAAAGCAAAATTTTGGGAAAATAACCCTCTCAAATGGTGATTAATCCAAAGGAGAATGTGAGTGTGACGTTAATGAATGGAAGATTCGAGGATGCTGAAAATCCTAAAAAATAATGTATTAACCGGGAATTGAACTGTAGACCTTATGAATTTAATAAGTAAACTAGACCTCATGTCAATCTTCCTCATAACTTTTCTTTTCTATATTTCCTTTTTTTTCTTTATTTTATAAATCTTTTATGTTTTTTTATTTTGTTAAAAATTGTTTTTTTTTAAATTCAACATTGTAAATTATTATTTTCAGAAATTTCAATTTTCTTATATACAATTATAGATTTTTTTAAAAAATTATATATGTGTTTAGTCGTTTTTCATGTTTTAGTTTGGTGTCTTACAAAATATTTTAACATTTTCTGCATTTTTTAATAACTTATTTTATCATAATTTTAATTTAATAAACCTGATCCATTTTTACATATAAAAATTTATAGAGAAATATGCGAAAATAGTCTTTTTTTTTTAAAAAAAATATTCTAAACAAACTCTAGTTCTTTGAAAGGGACAAAATTAGTGACCTTGTACTCGTATGAAAAATGCCAAAACGATCCTGAACTAACTGATTTTAGCCTGAATAATTTAAAATGGCCAAAAAATTCTATATATCCTCAGGGAGAATCGACTATTTTCCCTCGACTATTTTAGCCTGAATATGCGAAAATGGCCAAAAAATTTATAGAGAAATGGCGAAAATAGTACTCCCTCCGTCCCAGGGCTTTCTGCAGAAAGAGAAAGCCCTCCTTCAAATTTGAGACACATGAAAAGACTATATTACCCCTGCCTTCAACCTCCAAATATGAGCTTCTTGCCACCTCGTTCCTTCCGCCTCTCCTCCTTCCGTCTCCCCTCCTCCCGCCTGCGCCTCCCTCCGCCTATGCCATTGACGCTCTCTGCCTCCCGCTGGAAAACACACGGGAAAACCACCAGATCCATAGATACAAATCCGATCGACTTAACCTAGACAGATCCAAAGCACAAAAATTCTGAAACCCCGGTTCTAATCTTTTGCTAAACCCAGCCAAATAGAGGTGATCAACCCGAAGCCAGAAATCTTAAAAGTCATCTAACCTTTTGGTTGCTGAGGGATTCTAAGATAAAGCTCCCAAATTCTAAGCTTCGAACCTGAAGATGTAATCACTCTGTGGCCGAAGAGTTTAGTCCATCACTTCCATTGTTTCCCTGGAGGAATTCGAATCCAGTGAAGAAGCCCAGTTGATGAAAGTTGATGAAAACCCTTAATCGACTAAACCCAAATGATGAAAGCCCCAAAATCAAAGAAACCCAGGTGATGAACGTTGTATTCTTGGCCTCCTTCTTGAGGTCGCCGGCGCCCACACCGAAGGTTTCAGATCTTTTTTGTGTATACGAAGAAAATGCTTTTTAAGCAATGGAGTTTTGTGAACAAATGGTTTTCTAGGATGGTTGATAAAAATGTTTAGAGGAAAGAGATGAAGTGGGTTTCTTGATAATGAGAAAAGAATAGAATGCTTGGCTCTGGTTTCGTAAAAATAATGGTTAAAAGTGTAGTGTAAAATTATGGGCTTTAAGGGGTAAATATGTCTTTTGTTTTATTAAATATTTCCTAATATGGAAAGTGTGCAGATTTGCTTGGGACACCTATAAATGGAAAGTGTGCAGATTTGCCTGGGACGGAGGGAGTACTATCTGACCGGTATGTACTTCTTGATTTTTTAAGAATGTTGAGGGAGAATCGGGGTTTTAGCGGGGGAAAAGCTAGCCAACAAACACAATTCGAATCCTAGAAACGTTTTTAACTGAAAATTTGAAACACGGCCTCCTTATGATAATGCTTTTAGTTATACATTATTGATGAAAAAGAATCTGAATACATCTAAACGGTCATATGTATTAAGAATGATACATTTAATAGTCTACAATATACATAACTTAAACACAAAGACATTGGAATTTTGGAATGTTGGGAAGAGTGTACTCACTTAATAAATACCGTGCACCGCACATATTGGGCACTGTACGTATCTCAACAACGGGCATTTATTTGCTTTTGATATTGTATATTATGTATAGAAGTTCTCCTTTAAGGTGTTGATGAAGGTTTTTCTATCTTACTAGCTAGTAAGGGTAGAGTGTCAAAATTATTATTGTTTTGTACTAGCGTGGTAGTTGCACTAGTTCTTCAATTGCACGAGTTCAAAATGCAATCACCAATTAAAATGACTAAATAGGAGATTAAAACTTTTGTAAAACAATATCCAAAATCCCAGAACCTACAATGACAGACTCAAGCAAATGATGATTTTTTCCATTTAAAACAACAATCGGTAAGATTATAGATCATGTACTAAACCTCAAATCCTCTTCGTTTCTTACATATGACCTAAAGTTCCTTTTTAATAATAATAAAAAAGATAGCTAGCGCTTGTAAAGGTGTAACAATACCTGATTAACCATTTTCTTGCTCTGCTCCATTTCCGGCAAACGTTTGATTTGCTGGATGACCTTCTGCACGCCATCAGGACTCGGCCACAATTTCGGCTGTGTCTCATACGGGTTGTAGATGATTCCGCAGAGCACTCTAGTTTTCTTCTCGCTAGCGAGAAAGATGTTCTCATATGTGACGAATAGGTTTCAAAACAGCAGCGGAGAGGCAACACCAAGGTTTGTTGGACATTTTTTTCCCATCATTTGTTCGGTTCGTACGATTTGGCTAGCATTTTTCTCCGTTAATTTCTGTTCGTTCACACGATTATGTTAGGGTTAATTTTCTTTATGAAAATATCCGCTCGATTCATTTTGTGTTATTTGACTGCGTATTTTAATAAGATTAGAATATGCATGTAAGAATTTAATTAGTGATACATGCCAAGTTTTCCTTTCAACTTTTTTTTGTTCATTTCGTGCAATTGCCACACATATTTTATATGTATATTAAAAAAATTGTCATTTCGTGCAATTACCATGCATATTATATATATATATATATATATATATATATATATATATAATGTGCACTCATTCTATTTTAACTCTAAAGATTAATTTATGCATTCCTTTCATCTTTTTTATATTATATATGCATATTTTACGTGAACTCATTCTATTTTAACTTTAAAGATTAATTTATGTATTCCTTTCGTCTTTTTTATACATGCTTATTTTTCTTTTTTATAATTACATTTTTTATGTGAGTTTGTTGGTTCGGACAACTATAAAATCAAATATACGATCCTTCGTCAAAAAATAATTCTGTATGAAGGCACCATCCTAATTTGAGGTATGGGAATTTGAAAAATGCTAAGAATCAATTCCATCCACACTGGAGATCACAAAAGTAGAATCCAAACTCTAAGAGGTCAGGTCATTGGAAGACATTGTGAAAATCATCGCTCAAAGCTACAATACGGTCGAGAAGGACACAAGGGGTAGCATTCAAAATCTTCAAATTTAGTAGGTTATATTTCTCAACAATTCAATAGACTGGAACTAAAAAATTTGGGGAAATAACCATCTCAAATGGTGATTAATTCAAGGGAGAATGTGAGTGTTGTGATATTATTGAATCGAGGAGATGGTTGATACGAAGAATAAAGAAGGCAAGAACACGAAAATTGGAGTCAAAACAAATAAACCAAAATACCCTTGCCTGATACTGCCTGTTGGTGGTTGGAGATCCAAGCTTGAGACTCCAACACTGAAACAATTACAAGAGGGTCGTGTGGAGTTTGATTGATGAAAATCCTTAAAAAAATGGATTGGTGAGGAATTAAACCGTACAACTTGTGCATTTAATAAGTACTTTGAACTAACAAACTCATAACAATCTACATTTATTTTGACTGTATAAGAGCTTGTGAGACAATCTCACCATAAGTTATGGTGAGACGAAGGGTATTGTGTGCAAATTTTAAAAAGTTAATATAAATTTTCGAGTCAAAATATTGGATTATAAGAGTGAAAACAGGTCGCGTGACATTTGAGTAATGGGCATGACGTAGATCTCCTATCGTGGTCGTAGATTTCTGGTGGTCTCGAGCAAGATTTTTTTTGTTTTCTTGTTAATGTAGATGCGGATGGCAAAACATAACATCACACAATTGCTCCGAGCACACCGCACACTGTAACTCATTTTTTTTTGCAATAAAAAGCACTTCTTTTTTAAAAACATTTCCACGATTTCAATACTCAGATTAACCGGTCACTACCAGTGCAATATTTTAAATTTTGACTTTAAGGATAGGATTTTCGGTCATATTTTGTTTGGTTGAAATAAAAAGTTGTTGATGCTCAAAATATGCACGGATATAATGTTAATATTAACAAATTTATGTGTGCATAATTTTTACCTCTATACAAGTTACTATTAGTGCAATATTTTAGTTTTTTTGTTTGTTTTGGTTAAAAGGAATAAGTTTCAGACCATATTTTTTTTTTGTTAAAGTGCTATGTGGATAATCTCAAAATATGCACGGATTGTAATCGTGAACGTTATGACATATAAAAAAATAGTTTTGAAAATAATTGGTTGATATTAATGTTACAATTTTTTATCTTGAGAAAATAAAAGTCTAACTTTAAAAAAGTAACAAATATTATAAATATATATATATATATATATATATATTTATTTATTTATTGATAGTTGTAGTCTTGCATACAATGAAAGTTTGAACTAAACTATTCCCATTGTTCCTTGTTTTGTCAGAACGGTTACTGCGTGCGATTTTGTGTGCGAAACACACACTGTCTCTGTGCATCTTCTTCTTCATCTCATTTCTGCTCTTCTAACGACTATAGACGGAAGCTGCTCCATTTCAAGGGGCTGGCAATGGCGTCTCCGGCGCCTCCTCCGCCACCGGATCCCACTCCACAAACCCACAGAAGCTTCCTTCAAGCACTTAACACCAAACAATCGCCTCTCCTCTCGACACTCCCTGATACCCCAAACCTACACCCTATCACAGAATTCAAAGGAAAAATTGCTTATATCCTCCCTCCTGAAGAAGGAGAACTGCTAGCATCCCATTACCAAAACGCCCTTGTCGGGAAATTCATTCGTGGGAAACCTCCAATGGATTCTTTGTTGCAGGCCTTCAAATCTATAGGTTTCAAATCCAAATTCCAGCTTGGCTCAATAGATTACCGACATATTCTTATTCGATTTCAGGAAAGCGAGGATTATCAACGATGTTGGATGAAAGGGCAATGGACAATTCAAGGATATACGATGAAAGTTCAGAAGTGGTCGCCGGAATTCTCACCATCGGTGGAATCCTCAATCGTGCCGGTTTGGGTAACTTTACATAATTTGCCTCTTCATTTCTATAACAATTCTGCTATAATAGGAATCAGCTCACAGATAGGTAGATTTCTTAAAATGGATGCTGCTACCAAAGCGCTTACTCGACCATCTGCTATAAAAGTTTGTTTGGAGATTGACTTGTTAACACAGCTCCCTAACACAATAGTGGTAGGAATAGGCAACAAGGTAGCAGAATACCCTATTGAATATGAAGATTTGCCACTCTACTGCTCTCACTGTAAAATCCTTGGACATAATAACATTAAATGCAACCATCTGCATCCTGAGTTAAGGAAAACATATCTGAAAAAACTTGAGGCACCTGAGGTATATGTTCACAAAGAGAGTAAAAATATAGAACCTCAGCCTATGGAAGTGACAAATAAGGAAAACTCCTCTGCACTAACTGTTTCACAAAAGGAGAAAGATTTTCAAAATCAAAAATCACTTCTAGGTCAGCTGGATAAGATTAGTCATAAAAAGAGAAATGCCCCCTTTTACTCATTAGATGACATATCAAAACCAATAACCACCTCTTTTTGGAGGAAAAAAAGCCAGTCACCTGATGTTACCAAATCCCAAGGAAATGATTTTAATGATAATGTGGTAACTATCTCAAATGCTTTTAAATTGCTTGATGACTTACATGATGATGTGGATGAGGAAGTAGTAGAGATGATTCATGAAAATGTGAATGAGGAAGTTTTTGAGAAGCTTAATGAAAACCAGGAACCACAGGATCTTGATAAAAATATAATCTCTGCACCTAACCATCCTGTCTTTGAGATACTCCTAACAGGTGACTCACAGCAAATCATCTCAGAGGCCAACACAGATGTTAATACAGAGGCTAACACAGAAGTTAATTCAGAGGCTCTTAATCAGACTGGATCAGAAAATGATGAGGCAATGCAGATTAAGGTTAGTATTTCTGAGCAGATGCATACCTCTCTAAATATAGATAAAAGTAATGGTAAGTCAGGTGACAAAAGTAAGACTTCAGCAAAGTTAGTGAGAAAACTAAGATCATCACAAAAAGCTACCCCTAAAGTTTTTAAATGATAAAATACACCATAATAGGAAATATCTTGGTCTGGAATGTTAGGGGAATAGGAACATCTGTAGAAAGATTAAAGATACTTAAGTTAAATCATAAGATTGATATCATGTGTTTGATAGAGCCATGGCAGGATACACAGATGCTAACAGTTTTAAAGCGTGAACTTGGATACTATAATGCTCTAGCTGCACAATCGGCCAAAATTTGGATTTTATGGGATTCAACTTTTAACATTACAAATCTAAGTGAGACAGACCAATTTGTTCAGGTTAACATAACTGATGCTGATTCCTCTTTTAACTGGCACTGCTACTTTATCTATGCAAGTGTGCATCGACAATTAAGAGAGGACTTATGGGATAATCTAAAAGTGACAGGAAATACACCCTCCATTTATATAGGTGATTTTAATACTGTGCTCTCTGTTTCTGAGTATAAGGGTAGGAAGTCTACACCTAAAAAGAGCATGAAACAATTTAATGAATTCATAAACTCAAATGATTTGCATGATATTCCTACAGTTGGGAACTTCTATACCTGGAGCAATAATAGATTTAAGGAAAAATGCAAAGATTTAATGTTTCAAAGGTTAGACAGAGGCTTAGCCTCCCTAGAGTGGTTGGAGCTCTTCCCTAACAGCTCTATTCAAGTTTTAAATAGGCTGACATCGGATCATGCCCCGTTATTACTTTCTGTTCAATCTTCTGAAGAACAAGCTCCTAGACCATTTAGATACCATGATATGTGGTCTAACAGACAGGAATTTCAGGATCTGGTAGCAACAAACTGGAAATTAGACTCCACTTTTCAAGGAATGTATAGGCTGGTTTTTAAATTGAAGAGGCTTAAGATGGTAATTAAACAATGGAACAAAAATCATTTTGGTAATGTCTCACAAAATTTGACACACTATGAGAATGTAGTTAAAGATCTGGAAATCACTTTTCAGCAAAACAGTGATGACTTAACCACCCTAAGTGATTTAAATAAGTCAAAACAGTTGCTTATGAGGGCTCAAAAAGAAAAATTCATGTTCTTAAAGCAAAAAGCTAGGATTAACTGGTTCAAGTTTGGAGATGCTAACACAAGCTACTTCCACCACTCGGTTAGAGAAAGGAGATCTAAGACAAGAATCAGTAAGATTAAGGATGAAAAAGGTAATTGGATCTCAGATCCATCTCTAATAAAAGAAGAAGCAGTAAGATTTTATAAAGATCTGTTTCATGAGGAAGTTGCTCAAAAAAAGGGGACCTTTTTTAATTATTTCCTTTCAGAGATTCCTACTGTAATTTCAGACCAGCAAAATGAACAGCTCCTATCCCCTTTCCAACATCAAGAACTTAAGGCTGCAGTTTTTAACTTAAACAGATGTAGCTCTCCTGGTCCTGATGGTTTCTCAGGAGCTTTTTATACCACTTTTTGGGAAGTCATCAATGAAGATCTTCTTGATGCTGCTAATGACTTCCTAACAAGTGGATATTTACCTAAGGCCATATCTAGTACTTGGTTAACATTAATTCCCAAAAAGCCTACCCCAGTTTCATTCTCAGATTTTAGGCCCATAAGTTTGTCTAACTTTGTGAACAAGGTCATTTCTAAAATGATCATGGAAAGGATCAAACCATTGATGGATTCTCTCATATCCCCTGAACAAAGCGCATTCATAAAAGGTAGGGATATATCTGATAACATTCTTATGATGCAGGAAATGGTTAGAAGATTAGGCAGGACATCAAAAATCCCTAACCTTATAGTTAAACTAGACATGCAAAAGGCTTTTGATAGAGTATCATGGTCTTTTCTTAATTCAGTCCTGTTGCAATTTGGATTTCATGGAGTATTTGTGCACAGAATAATGCAGAATATTGCTTCAGCTCATTTTTCAGTATTAATTAATGGTGTTACTTCAGGCTTCTTTGCATCTAATAGAGGAATTAAACAAGGGGATCCTATGTCTCCTTTTCTTTATAACATTTTGTCTGAGGCCTTTTCAAGGGGGTTAAAAAAATTATTTCAGATAGGCTATTTACAGAATTTTAATCTGCCTAGGAATTGTCCACCATTAACCCATCTTATGTTTGCGGATGATACTGCAGTGTTTCTGAAAGGCAATCCCAAAAATCTGAAAAGATTTAAAAAATTCCTTTTAGCATATGAGCTTACCTCGGGTCAGAAAATTAACTTTGCTAAATCTAACTATTTTGCTGATCCAAAAAAACCAGATGATAGATTGCTCTTAGTTTCCAGGACCTTAGGTATGTCAAAAGGCACCTTTCCTTTTAAATATCTAGGGACTCCTATTTTTGCTGGAAGGAATAAACAAGTCCACTACTTTCCTGTGCTTGAGAGAATGGAAAAGACATTAAACAATTGGAAAAATAAGTGGTTAAGCTCAGCAGGGAAAATTATCCTCATTAATCATTGTTTCCTTTCCATTCCAATACATTTGTTTGCAGTGCTCAGTCCTCCTAAAATAGTCTTAAGAAAAATGGAAAAGTTAGCTTCAGGTCTATTTTGGGGTCATAATGAGTACACAGGAAATAAAAAGAGATGGCGCTCATGGAAAAAAATGAGCATCCCTGTCCATGAGAATGGTATAGGCTTCAGGGATATTCAGGCATCAGTGGATGCTTTCTCTTGTAAGCTCTGGTGGAAACTGCAGCTCAATAAATCCCAATGGACCCAACATTTGTGGTCTCTCCCAGAATCATACAAGAATTCTCACACATGGCAAAGGATTTGCAAGGTAACAGAAATCTCAAATAGTTTAACAAGAGTTATTTACGGATCTGGTTCTTGTTCTTTTTGGAATGCCAATTGGAATGGAAATGGGGCTTTGTTTTATGAATGGCCTGAAGGTATGGAAATTCCATTTCCTGACATAAATTTGAGCTCCTTTGTTGCTAACAAAAACCACTATCTTCCATTATTGGAGCCTCATTTGGCTACCACAACCAATCTAATTTTGCAGGAGGTGGTAATCACAAACACACATGCTGATAGACTAATCTGGACTCCTACAGTGGATGGCAACTTCACCACTAGCTCAGCTTACAAGAACCTCAGACAAAAAGGTACACAAATCAGGCATCTTCATAAAATTTGGTCCTCTTTTATCCCCTCCAAAATGTCAATTCTTCTTTGGAGAGCGCTTAATGGAATTTTACCATTTGATAACATATTATGCAAATTTGGATTCTCCCTAGCCTCCAAATGCCCTTTGTGTAGGAATCATTCTGATACCTTAGACCACCTGTTTAACTCCTGCCCCATTTCACTTGAAATCTGGAACAGAATTAACACACTCACTCATCTTCAATATCCAGTTGTAGGAAGCTTTAGTAACAGGGTAGAATTTTACTTATCCAAAAGAGCAGATTCTAAGGTTTCCTCTAGCATGAACATTGCAGTCCTCTTAGCTACATCATGGTCTCTGTGGATTCATAGGAACAAGAGTATATTTGAAAATCAGGTTTTTTCAATAGATTCATGCTTCCACCATATTAAAGACCTGATCAAGCTAATCTTTATTGCAAACCCTTTGAGAGGCAATAAAGAAAAACACAAAGAACTAATCCATGCAGGCCTCTTGTCTGATATATTACCAAAACAGAAAAGATCAGTTTCAGTGGTAGGATGGGAAAAACCGGTTGTTAATGTGAAACTTAACACTGATGCTACATGGAAGACTGGAGGTTTGTCCTCCTCTGCTGTGATAGTGAGGGATATAAATGGTGAAGTGATTAAACTTAGAACTCATTCCTTTCACTCAGAATCCCCATTGCATGCAGAACTTGTAGGCATTCAACAGGCATATCAGCTATGTTCAGAACTTAAATTACAAGGTTGTATGATTGAATCTGATTGCCTTTCAGCTGTAAAAGGAATTCAGGATCCTATGGCTTGTCCTTGGACAGTTTTTTCTATCTGTAGTTCTTTGAATGAGTTGCATAAAGTTAATCCAATTTCGTTCATACCTAGGGAGTCTAATGCTCCAGCTGATTTTTTGGCAAAACATGCCACTGAAAACAATCTGAAAGGTGATATTAACATGGACATGGCTCCACTTTTCTTCAAAGGTCTTATTTTGTTGGATAAAATGGGAATCAAAGGAATCCGTGTAACTCCCTGTACTATTGTTTGATTCTATCTGTTGCAATTTCTGGTTTCTTCTTTGTTTGCAATGGAAACTGCTGGTCTTCTTCATAATTTATGCAGGAAAGGAGCATCTCATCAAGGAGCATCTCATCAAGGAAGGAATGAAAGGAATACGAGTTGCTGACACTTGATACATCCGAGACGAGAGATAACTACAGATGGGAGATAACCACCTTCTAAAAGGGCACATCGTTGACAAATAGAAGTTCCGTTTTTTACGTTTCTTCGCTCTGTTCGCGATATGTCCTTTTTAGAGGTTATTTCGATTCATAGGATCCCTGGTTGGTTATTAGTTTATTGAATCATCTTCTATTGGGATTCACTTACTGTAGGATTCATCTTATAGGTTGTCCTTTTGTAATTGCTTCGTACTTTATGATTTACAGGCTGATTTTTGGTCTGTTTTTATTGGTTTGGGGAGCCAATATATTCCCCCCATCTTATGATGGTTTTTAATTAAAAAAAAAAAAGTTTGAACTAATATAAAAAAGATTAACAAACAAATTAAACACGTAAACTAGTATAGATATCTATACGTAAAAAACTATAAAGTAATTCCAGTTACAATTTTAAAAAACATGATCTAAAAGTGTGGCCTTATTACTCTACATCATGAGTTAATTTATTAAAAGTATGGTCTAAAAATATAAATTTGGAATAATCCTAATAATGATCCTAATTAGCTTTTCTGAAAGTCCAAAAACAATGTCGACTTCTTTGAAATTTTTTAAGCAACCTTATGTATCCGTCAAGTGTTACTATTATGACCACATGATATAAGATTGGCAATTATCGGGGAAATTCTGGCGTTCCCAAAAATGTCAAAAATACATCCTTGATACGAATTAGGTTTATTTATTTATTTTTATTTATTTATTTTTATTTATTTGGATTTTAAGAAGATAACACTATACTATTTTTCTCATTGAGTTTTTTTAATGAGGTAGTGTGATCATTTATTTTATTTTAGAATAAGGCCCATTAATTCTGCCATGTTGGCCTTGGAAGAATTAATGTTTCGGTCATGCATTTATTTTAGTGTTTAGAATATTCAGTTCTGATTTGATTAGAATTAGATTTGGTAAGATTAGATAAGACAATATTCATTCAAGATTTATCTTGAAGAATATAGTTATTTATTTTAGGTAGTTTAGTTAAATATGATTTTAGCTTCTTAAAGTTGCCATAATCCTTTTCAGTTTCTTGTTTATATTTTCGAAGATAGGGGTGGCTTTCAACATTAGTTTTACCTTACACCATTTATCCATCAAATATACAACCTTTTGAGTTCATACTCTTTGCTTGTGAGCTATTCCATTGTTGCTTAACCCCGAGGGCTAGGTAAGTATCAATAAACCTTGTAATATGATCCTGAGGGTTATTTAGAGAGCAAGTCGAAGTTAGACGTAACCCGAGGGCTATACTCCTGAATTTCGTGCGAGATAGTGCAGGTTTGCAGATCCCTTCACTAGATCAAAGATATTAGTTTCGCAAATCGTGAGTTTTCGCAAGAAGATTCATATCATCCCTGCTTAGTTTTTTTAAATGGACAATTTTACCCTTCCAAAGTGCACCCCACCGTCTGAATATGGTCATAACAAGAATTCAAGGGTTATATCAAAACATAATTTGATTTCTAGGATTATATCAATATCTTTATCTTTTTGAAAAATTGGGGTTGGACCAGGAATTTTTAAACACTTTCCAAATCATAGCAAACAAAATGTCTTTATCAATTACTGGAAAAACACTCACTTATCTCTGAGAAAGAATTGTTGTCCTTGAATGTGCAAAGCTATGACAAATTCATAATAACTCAGGAAATGATACCAAAACAAGTTTGTTGTATGCATCTAGATGACACAAGATGACTAAATACAATCATCAATCCAATTCAAATACACACACAACTTCACTTAAAAAACATAAATAAAATTGAAACTTTTTGGGTGCATGACTCCACTAAAGACAGAATCACCAGCGCATTTGGCTCTGGTTGACCACCATCCACTATTTTTATCGTATCTCCACCCCACCTCCAAACCCATGGATTCCATAAACCTGGAAGCACTAGTCAGTGGTTCCATCGAAAGCCCAAAAAAACCATGCAAAAATTGGTAGTGGCACCGGGTTTAGCAGGAGGGAGACTTAGCGATGGTGTTGGAACTTCACGGCGGCAATAGTGCAGGTGCTACCGCTAGTGGAATTTGGTTTTCCATTTCCATTGTCATTTCCATGGATATATTTGCTTCAATTGATGTTAGTGGTGTCAGTGGCGAGCAGCAACAGTGGTGCTCAAGTGGAAGCATGGCTATAGTGGCGTCGCAAGCGAGTTCGGAGTAACAGGGAATGACGAACACGAAGAAGATGGAACAAGGGAGAAGAAGAAGAAAATTAGATGGGGCTAAACAAATTTTAGGGCTTGGAGATTGGGGAGGTTCAAAAGGAAAATTTTATATTTTACTTATTTTTTTATTAGAAGGGTATTTTTGGTCATTTTCAGCAATTTTGGCGAAGACCGACAAGTTAAGGGTCATTTTTGCTTCTTTTTTTTCCCAGATAAGTACAAGGTCATTTTGGCCGTTTCAAAGTACTAGAATTTTTTTAGACTTTTTTAAAAAAAGATTATTTTCTACATTTCTCTATAAATTTTGATACACCCTCCGTTTTCTTAAGTTTGACACACTTACCATATTTGTATGCTTTTCTAAGTTTGTCACATTTTCTTTTATGGAAAAAAAAGTACATCATTCTCAACCACTCATTAAACTTTTTACTCTCCTCACTCAATTTCCTCCACACATTTTAACTTACAAAAAAAAAATACCTAAACCTATGGTGCTAAACATAGTAAAACAGTGGGATTATGTAAAAATTGACCAGGGTGAATAAATTAAAATTATGATCTAATAAGTTATTAAAAAATTCAGAAAGGTTTTCTAAAACACCAAACTAAAACATGAAACACAACTAAACATAAAATTTCAAAAAAATTATTAAGTGTATAAATGAAAATTTACATTTCTGAAAATAATTATTATATTTTACAATGTTGAATTGAAAAAATCTAGACAAAAGGTAGTAGTGGTGGAAGGATTAAGTTTCCAGCGAGTTTGTGCATCATTTTTTTTTACCCATGAAGTACTAAAATGACGTGGTTTTCGCATAAGTCAGGTTTTAAGGCTTGTTAAAATTGGATTGGGCCATTTTCCACTATCAAATTTCAAATTCAGAAAATGGGGAAGAGAAAGGGCGCTGCCTAGTGGCCAATCTTAGCTCCACGCCTCCGCCTCCTGCCGGATGCCGCCTCCGTCCCATCACCATTCCACCACCATCCAACCCTCCACCGTTCAGCCTCCCCTAACAAAATTTTTTAGTTCCACCACTGGCTATGAGGTTGGTGATTCACCACCAGCGACGGCGAGAGAGGGAGAAGGAGATGGTGGTGGGGTGGTGAATCGGTGGCTGAGCTAAGTGGGGTGAAATTTCTGGCGGTGGCGGCGATTTCTGGTAGTGTTTTCAAATTGAGGATTTCACCTCTTTTATGCTTCTTAGAAAAGAAAACTGCTGTTTTTTCAGGGATATAGTGATGTAAGTAGGATAGAAGATGGCAGTAGGCAGGATAGAAGATGTGCTACAGACTGAAATTAATGTTAATGATACCTGTGAATCGTGTAATACGTAGCCGAATGTACTCGTCTAAATTTCCCTTTGGTGGGGTTTTCTTGTTAGTTTAATTTACATGTTAAAGGGTTTTGAGTTTTAGGATTTCATCTGAATTGTGGGATGTTTGAAACGGCTGTGGCAGCGGTTTCCGGTGGTGGAGGAGCGGCAGTTTCTGGCGGAGCAATAGTGAAGAAGAAGAAGATGTTTAGGTCTAATTTTTTAACTACTTAATAAAGGGTATTTACATCATTTTATTTCTTGACATTGCCAGAAATCCATGGGTCGATGCTGGAATTAGAGTGTTTGGTTATATTGGCACAAATTTTTCAAAAGTTAGGGTTGGATTGGCACATACAATAGTCACTTATGGTTAGATTGACACTTTCTCAGATTGCAGGGTTATATTGACACTTTCATGCTAAAGTTATGATTATAAATGTATTTATCCCTTTTATTAATTGCTAGCCCTCGCATCCTTCACAAAATTAACCTAGGCTTGAGCGATGGATTTTACCATATATATCTTCCAGCAACTTTTTAGAGTTCAGATCTGCATTTGCAGTCTTGACGGTTAATAGAATTGAATCTTAGCATTTGACGGATTCTCATACCTCAAATTAGGATGATCCATTGTTAGTATTAGACTTTTAGGTTGTTTGAAAACATCACTGACTCGGAGTTGGGTCCTTGAACCTATATGGGTAGGCGTCCGTAGGATGAGTAGATTTGCAATAAATCCCACATAGACAAACTTGATAAATGGCTCTCTAGATCACTAAATGATTCACCATATCTTTCAATTTGATAAAATCATATCGTGATATCGGTGATGTGCTCGAGATGACATTAACACCTCGAGAATTTGTCTTCTTTCTAAAATATCTCGAACCTTCTAACAATTTTGAAAACATCTCGTAGGCTATGTCAGGCGTCTTAGTGAGAACCCAAACTAATATTATTGTTTACTTTTTTTAAAACGCCTGGGTTATATCACTAATTCAGTCTAGACATCCTTACATACTCCACACGTTTCTCTGTATCTGACAGCATTAGCTTTAAGTGTTTCAATTTATATCTGGTGAATGAAATGAGTTGATAAAATTGAAGAAAGAAAAGAAGAGTAAAATGAGCGGACAAAATAGAAGAAATCTTGGCCAACAAAAGTGTTAATAGGAAGAGACAAATAACAAAAAGGAAAGTATGCATATATAACAAAATGGAGGGAATACATTAATTAATATTTATATTGAAAATGGAATGAGTGGAAGAAATATGCATGACAAATGCACGGAATGAACAAAAGGTTTTTAAGGAAAACTTGGGCTATGTCACTAATTCAATCCAGACATCCTTGTGTAATCGCTCCATTCTTTGTATTTGACACCGTAAATTTAGGTATTTCGATTTACAATGAATGAAACGGGTGGCTAAATTTAATTTGTAAAGGAAAAAATTACATTCATTAATCTTTAAAGTTAAAATAGAACGGGTGCATAAAAATATGCTATGTACAAAATATGCATGCGAATTGTACGAAATAAACAAACCGCACGAATGAAAAAAAATTAACTCAATACTTCAAAAACAAAAGAAATTAACGGAAAATAGCTAGCCAAATCGCAGGAACCGATTTGTGAATATGATTCTCCGCCGAAATTGGGAGCTCCTCCGCCGCTTCTACCACCATTTCAGAACCGGTTCGCCACCTGCTCCATGTTGAGGCTCCCATAGGAGAACACCTTCCCTGCCAGCGAGAACACAACCAATGCCACGTCCATGCCGCAGAGGGTGCTCAGCTCATGGGCCTTTTTGAAAAGAACACTGCGCCGCTTCTTCAGGTTTTCGATTTATTCAATTTTGATCTTCTATCTGCATATGCTGAATCGCTTTGCCATAGCCGCTGTCGTGAGAAGGTTGAAGAAGAAGGGTGTATATATTGACTGCAGAGTCAAGTTCTCCATCTTCGCAAGTAATTGATCCCCTCACCGCACAGCCCGGTCATGAAATATGTTTTCAACGATTTTAAAACGTCAATATTAGTTGCAGTGCAATGTTTTCTTCCATTTAATTTTGGCTAAAAGTATACTCCATTTATTGGGGGCTGGTGAAGGGGTCCTCATTGGTGCGCGTAGAGAGATGGGAAATGGTGGATATGCTTTGAATAGTGGTTGAGGGGCAGCACGTGTGTGAGTTCGAGGCTTCTCACAGTTGGTTGAACCTCATGTCCGGGCTGAAGGAGATTGCCATTTCATGGCATGACGAGGAGCTGGAGAGTGTAGTTTCAGTGGAGTGAGGGTTTGATCAAGTAGTTTGCATAATGATGTTGTACAATTGTTGTAGGGTTTTGCTAGGAAGAAGATGAAAATGATGAGTTGTTTAATGTTGTTAGAAGAGGCCTATTATTACTGTAGAATGATAATCATGTTAAATGTTGATGTTAAACTTAGTTAAAGATCTTATGATAAAAAAATAACTCACATTTGGTTTTGTTGAAATAAGTAGTTAATGCCCAAAATATGCAGAATTATTAAGTGTGAAGATTAACAAATTTATGTGTGCTTGATTTTTACCTCTATACAAGTCACTATTAGTGTTTTATTTTTGTTTTGGTTAAAAGGAATAAGTTTTGGATCATATTTTATTTTGTTAAAGTAACTATGTGGTTAATCTCGAAATATGCACGGATTGTGACCGTATAAAAAAATATTTTTGAAAACAGTTGGTTGATAAATAATATACGATTTTTTTAACCAGTAAATTTTTTTCATTGATCACTTTTAGCTATTGGTTTTTTTGATCACTTTTGGACACCATCACTTTTAGCTATTGCAATTTTTCGATCGCATCTCTACTTCCACCTCCACCTCCAAAATCCATGGATCCCATAAACCTAGAAGCACAGGTCAGCGGCTCCAACGAAAGCCCCAAAAAACTGTGCAAAAACTAGCATTGTTTCCGTGTTCAGCGGGAGGGAGACTTGGCGGTGGTGTTGGAACTTCATGGCGACAATAGTGCAAGTGCCATCGCTTGGAATTTGGTTTGTCATTTCCATTTTCATTGTCGTTTCCATGGATTTATTTGCTCTAATTGATGTCGGTGGTGTTAGTAGCGAGCAGCAACGGTGGTCTTCTAGTGGAATGATATGATGTCAAAAATGTTCAGCATGCCATTTCTAGTTCAGAATGCCGTTGAAGTTCAATGCCAAAGATTCTGAGAAGAAGAAGTCATACCAAAGAAAACTCAACGTAGAAAACATCTTTGCGGGGAAGACGCGCATCGCATACCACATGTGTGACGCACACCTCATGCGTGTGAATCTCACCATGCGTCCTTTTGAAGGCGCGTGATACACGCGTGGTGCTGTTCTCCATTTCTTCATCTCGCGAGTTTTTCAGTTTATTGCGAGTTGAGCATTTCTTTGCAAGTTAGTCGAATTATCAGGAGTTGTTCTGAATTTCTCGCCTGCAGTTCTCTTTCCATGAGTTGAAATAGTTTTTTGCCACATCAGCATTTTAGTCACTGCTTAGTCAGCGTGCAATCAACGTTTATTAGCAGAATTTGGTGGGGATGGCGTGGGGCATTTATCTACATTTAATTTTAAAGATCGTTCAAGTTTTGAGGACGAAACATTTTTACCTCAGAGGGAATGATACGATGTCAAAAATGTTATATATTATAGTTTTCTTAGTTTAGTATTTTTTTAGTAGGATAACACTATACTCTTTTTCCACTGGATTTTTTAATGAGATAGTGTAATCATTTGTAATATATTTCATTTTAGAATATGGCCTATTAACTCAGCCATGTTGGCGTTAGAAGAGTTTAATTTTAGCTATGCTTTATTTTAGGGCTTAGAATATTCAGTTTTGATTTGATTAGAATTAGATTTGGTAAGATTAGATAAGAAAATATTCATCAAGATTTATCTTGAAAACTATAGTCATTTATCTTAGGTATTCCAGTTAGATATGGCTTTAGCTTCTCAAAGCACTTATAAGTCATTCCAGTTACTATTTGTACTAGCTGAATTATACCCTATAAATGGAGAGGTCATTCATGATTTTATGTAACATTTTTATCAATCAAATATACAACCTTTTGAGTTCATACTCTTTGCTTGCAAGCTATTTCCATTGTATCTTAATCCCGATGGCTAGATAAGTACCAATAACCTTGTGATATGATCCTGCGGGCTAGTTGGAGAGCAAGTCGAGATTGAGAGCATCCCGAGGGCTAGGTTCTTGAATTTTGTGTGACTTCTGAGGGTTTACAGATCCCTTCATTCTGTTAAATATTTTAATTCTGCAATCCAGAATTTTTGCAAGGAGATTCATATCATGGAAGCTTGGCGTAAGTAGCATCGAAAGCGAGTCCGGAGTAACAGGGAATGGGGATGATGAAAAAGAATTGAACAAGCTTAAATCTAATAGCACCGGTTTTTAAATTTTTAACACCGGTTTTAAAACAGGTGTTAATTTAACACCAGTTTTTTTAATTTTAACACAGATTTTTTAAAAACCGGTAATAAATTTTACAATAGCACCGGTTTTGGAAATAATTAGCACCGATTTTTAAAAACCGGTGCTAAAAATTTGAAATTTTATTTTTCCCACCAAAGAAATAGCCAAAATTGTAAAATAGCACCGGATTTGAAAATATTAGCACCGGTTTAAAAACCGGTGCTAAATATTTGTAAAATTCTATCTTCCCGCAAAAAATTCAAAACAACACCGGTTTTAGTAAAAAAATAGCACCAGTTTTTAAAATCGGTGCTAAAAATTAAATAATAGCACCGGTTTTTGCAAAATAATAGCACCAATTTTTGCAAAATAATAGCACCAGTTTTTAAAACCAGTGCTAAAAAGTAAAACTTAGCACCAGTTGTTTGTAAAAAATAGCTTAAAAACCGGTGCTGAAAATTTTTGAGACTCATTTTCCCGCCAAAGAAATAGCAAAAATTTTAAAATAGTACCGGTTTTGAAAATATTAGCACCGGTTTTTAAAAACCGGTGCTAAATATTTGAAAAATTCTATCTTCTCGCAAAAATTCAAAACAACACCGATTTTAATAAAAAATAGCACTGATTTTAAAATCCGGTGCCAAAAATAAAATAATAGCACTGGTGTTTGCAAAAAAATAGCACCGGTTTTTAAAACCGGTGCTAAAGATTAAAACTTAGCACCGGCTGTTTGTAAAAAATAGCACCGGTTTTTAAAAGCCGGTGCTAATATTTGTAATATTCTATCTTCCCACCAACAAATTCAAAATAGCACCGGTTTGAAAACTGGTGCTAAAAATTGGCATAACCGGTGAATTGAAAAAGGGGCTCGAGGGGTTCGAGGGGCTCGAGGGGTTCGAGAGCTCGAGGGAATCGCCTCCACTCGAGGGGTTCGAGGGGATCGAGAGGTCGAAGGGTTCGAGGGGATCGAGAGGTCGAAGGGTCGAGGGTCTCGAGGGGATCGAGAGGTCGAAGGGTTCGAGGGGATTGAGAGGTCGAAGGGTCGAGGGTCTCGAGGGTGTCGAAGCTTGAGGGGCAAGGGGTTTGAGGGGATCGAGGGGGTCGAGGGGTACGAGGGCTCGAGGGTGTCGATGATTCGAGGGGCAAGGGGATCGAGGGGTCGAGGAATTCAAGATTTCGAGGGCTCAAGGGGTTTGAGGGGCTCGAGGGTTCGAGGGGTACTAGGGGTCGAGGGGCTTGAGGGGCTCGAGAGCTCGGGGGGCTCGAGGGGCTCGAGGGACAAAAGTCGTTCGAGGGGCGAAAGGGGTGAAATGGCTCAAGGGGTCGAGGGGTTCAAGGGGTTCAAGGGGGTCAGGGGGTTCGAGGGGTTTGAGGGCTCGAGGGGTTTGAACAATTTGAGGGGCTCGAGGGGCTCGAGAGCTCGGGGGTGTTATAGTAAATCAGGATTGATTTTAAATCATGGGTGTTATAGTAAATCATGTTTCTGATCAGATCTTGATTGATTCTGGACAAGTCATGATTACTAAGCTAGTCATGGCCAGATCTAATATTGTTATACTTCATGTCAGCAATGGATCATTTTCTAATATTGTTATACTATTGTTAGAGTAAATCATGTTTCTAATCAGATCTTGATTGATTCTGGACAAGTCATGATTACTAAGCTAGTCGTGGTCAGATCTAATATTGTTATACTTCCTGTCAACAATAGATCATTTTCTAATATTGTTATACTAGTTAGAGTAAATCATGTTTCTAATCAGATCTTGATTGATTTTGGACAAGTCATGATTACTAAGCTAGTAATGGTCAGATCTAATATTGTTATACTTCATGTCAGCAATAGATCATTTTCTAATATTGTTATACTATTGTTAGAGTAAATCATGTTTCTCATCAGATCTTGATTGATTCTGGACAAGTCATGATTACTAAGCTAGTAATGGTCAGATCTAATATTGTTATACTTCATGTCAGCAATAGATCATTTTATACTATTGTTAGAGTAAATCATGTTTCTCATCAGATCTTGATTGATTCTAGACAAGTCATGATTACTAAGCTAGTCATGGTCATATCTAATATTGTTATACTTCCTGTCAACAATAGATCATTTTCTAATATTGTTATACTAGTTAGAGTAAATCATGTTTCTGATCAGATCTTGATTGATTCTGGACAAGTCATGGTTACTAAGCTAGTCATGGTCAGATCTAATATTGTTATATTTCCTGTCAGCAACAAATCATTTTCTAATATTGTTATACTATAGTCAGAGTAAAAATCATGTTTCTGATAAGATCTTGACCAAATTTGCTATATGTAGACTTCTGCTCAGCCAAATTGGACAGGCACAAATTACCTTTTTGCTATAAGTAGCCAGCTATATGTAGACCTTTTTGTACAAAGTCTCCAAAATCAATTTTCAACCAACACATAGTAAAAGAGTTTTTTTACGATTTCAGGTTCTGGGGAAGCTAATACATATCCCTCCCATTCATATGGGTTAATTTTTTTTTCAAAAAACATTTGCAAGTATAAAACACTAAAATGGCCCAACAAAGCATCATTTCCCTTCCCTCCCAAATTTTCCCTATTCCTAGAAAGCAGAACGGAGTTTGCACAGGTGGGCACTTGATGATCTTCAGAGACTTTATGTTGCTGAGAAGTAAGCAGTTGAAGAGGGAGGTGGAGTTGAAATGCATGTGCTTGAAGATGCTGGTCATTGGGTAAGCCAAAGAGAGCTTCTTCTATGAGAATCTTCTGTTGGGTTCCAAAACGTTCTTGGAGGTACTAGTAGCGTCACCTTAGCCAAAAACAAAATGATACATATTTCTCATATTATTGCATAAACAATACACCCTTTTTATAAGGATGGATGATGTAATATTTTATATAGTTAAGGGTGAATTAAACCATGAATATGCTAGGTTATCCATGGTGGAGATGTTGAATACATTGATATTTTTGCAACGTGCAGGTACATGCAACCCCGATGGATTGTTGAAGATTCTTTCATTCTCATTCCAAGGATTTTAGCCACTTCCGGACAACAGTTCTGCTTCAAACGAATATCTCTTTAACCACAATGAGTAATGATTCTTATTGTCCATCTTGTTCTTGTCAATCATTTTTCCAGAATCATTAGATTGTTTCACTAACCACTTGTACCTTTCTTTACCTCCAATTCAGAATCTAGGAATTATAATTACTGCTGATAGGTTCGGTTCTCCCAACTATATATGTACTCATTTCTTCTTTGTTTTTGCAAGAGTAGAGAAGAAACCGAGATTCTAGAGCTGTAAGTGAAGGCAGTGCACCATAAATTGTGCTGCAGTAGTTTTATTATTGTATAATTAGGACTATTATTCTTGTCATAGTCGTGCGAGACAAGGTGTTTGTATACATTAATGTGGAAATAAATTATTAATTTTGTGAAGTTGATTTTATTATTAAATTAATGTGGAATAAAATTATTAATTTTGAGTCTTTTTCCCTTTCTCTGAAAACGGCAGCGCGCTGCAGCTTTCAGAGGAAGGGATTTTTTTTCGTCATCGTAAATAAATTAGCACATGTTGAAAAACCGGTGCTAACAAAAAAACCGGTGCTAACAAAAAACAACCGGTGCTAAATTAGCACCGGTTGAAAAACCGGTGCTAATAAAATAATCGGTGCTCAATTAGCACCGGTTGAAAAACTGGTGCTAACAAAAAAACCGGTGCTAATTTAGCACCAGTTACTTAAGCACCGGTTTTTTTTTACGAAAAAACCGGTGCTAGAACAAAAAAAACCGGTGTTAGAGGTGGGTCTCTGATTGGAGGAGGTTCAAAATGAAAGTTTCATATTTTACTTATTATTTTATTAGAAGGGTATATTGGTTATTTTCATAAATTCCGGCGAGTTTAGGGTCATTTTACCATTTTTCATATGAGTACAAGGTCATTTTGGCCCTTCCAAAGAACTAGACATTATTTTGACTCCTTCGAAAAAAAATAAGATTATTTTCGCTCATTTCTCTGTAATTTTTTATATATAAAAATGGATCTAGTTAAATAAATTAAAATTATGATCTAATAAATTAATTAAAAAATTAGAAAATGTGAAAATATTTTCTAAAACACCAAACTAAAATATGAAAGAAGTCTAAACAAATAAATTTTAAAAAATTAATAAGTGTATAAATGAAAATTTAAATTTCTAAAAATAATTAATTTAATTTACAATATTGAATTAAAAAAACAACTATGAACAAAATAAAAAAACATAAAAAATATTATAAATACAGAAAAAAGAAGAAGTATATACAAAAGAAAAGTTATGAGGCAGTTAAAAGAAGATTGATACGAGTTTACTGGTCCAGATTACTTATTAAATTCATAAGGTCTGCGGTTCAATTCCGTATCAATTCATTTTTTTAAAGATTTTCAGCATCCAAATGCCACATGATCCGCCGCAACCCATTTTCACTCTTATAATCCAATATTGTGACTCGCGAATATCAGAGGCGGAACCAATGGTACGCGAGGTAGGGCTCCAGCCCTACCTAGATCGCCGGCCGGAGGTAGCAGGAGGCGGGAGCGCGTCTCCGGCGCGGCGGCAGGCTGGCAGCAATGTCTCGTCGGAGAAGAAGGCCGCGCTGCGGCCTTCTTTTTTTAATTCCTGAGTACTAAAACGACGTCGTTTCATTCGGCCTTCTTTTTTTAATGTCTAAGTACTAAAACGACGTCGTGTCATTGAGTAATATGAGAAAAAAAAATTCGAAATGTGAAATGGATTGGGCCAAAACTGAGCCCAATCCAATAACCAAAGTTACCAAACCTTAATACATATGCAGCTGGAGGCGAGACTCGAGAGCAGCAACAGCAAGCTGCAAGCCTCCTGCCTCTAGTTCCCTCCTCTGCCTCACAGCCTCAGCCGAGCCGTCCGCCGCCGCGCCACCGCTGTCCGTCGGAAGCTGCCTCGTCCCGCTGCCTCTCCAAACCACGGTAAGTCGATATACTTCTTCTCTTTATGCTAAGATTTATTAATTTTAGGGTTTATTCTCTTTTTTATTTATTTCTTCTAAACTTAAATATATGTGAACATGATTTTTAGATTGGATGTTGAATTGAATTTATATGGTTGTATTATATATGATTGTTGAAATTTAGTTGAATTGCATATATGAATTTAGTTGAATTGCATATATGAATTTAGTTGAATTGCATATTTAGTTGGAATTTAGTTGAAATTTAGTTGAAATTATAATTGTTTGATTTATTTTGTATAATTGTATGTGAAAATAAAATTATCAATTTGTCATAATCGGTTTATGAAATTATCAATTAGGGATATTTGTTAAATTGAATTTAGATGAATATGATTTTATAAATTTTTTGTTATCTCAATTTGTTATTGTTTCGTAACTCTTTTAGATTTTTTAAAAATAAATCAATTTTTTTGTTATTGTTATTGTTTCCCAGGGGCGGAACTAGAAAAATTTTCTCAGGGGCGAAAATTTTTCAGCCTCCCCTGAAAAAATTTTCTGGTTCCGCCCCTGGCGAATATTATATTAACCTTTAAAATATTGCACATACCCTCTCTCACCATATATAACTCATGGGGAGACCATATCATACAATTGTTTTTACACGGAAAGTAAATGAAGATTAAAATGAGCTGAGTACTTATCAAATGCACAGGGTGTACGGTTAAGTTCTCCACCAATTCATTATAATTTTGGATTTTCATCATTCAAAGGCCACGCGACCCTCTTGTGATTGTTTTAGGTTCTTATAATTTAATTAGGGGCAGTGAATTTTCTTTTTTCTTATTAGTTTAGTCTATGGGGTGTGTTGTTTGGAGGTGGCGAAAACGAATGAGAGGGGAGACAAGCAGGGAGTTATCGGTGGCGGAGAGATCTGGGGTGAGGCTGTCGACATTTTAATAGATGTTTTGAAACGATCAGCAACCAGACACGTGAACCACTCTCTCCATCCAACCGCTCCCCCCACACCCCCACACCCCCACACCCACACAGTCCGCATGCTTGAAAAAAGAGAGGAAGGAGTACAAAGATTAATTATTAAAGTTGAAATAGATTAATGAGTGCATAAAAATATGCATATATATAAAATATGCATGAGGATTGCACGAAATAAACAAAAGATTTTGAAGGCTGTATCACTAATTAACATCCTTACATTACAAGTACATGCATATTCTAATCTTATTCAGATACATAGTCAAATAGCACAAAACAAACTAAGTGGATATTTCTTTTAAAAAAACTAACCCTAATATACGATTGCCAAACCGTAGGAATGAACATAAATTAATGGGGTACTTCAAAAAACAAGAAATTAACGGCAAAAAAGCTACCCAAATTGCAGGAACCGATTTTTGGACAAAGTCCAATGAACTTTTGGTGCTGCCTCTCCACCGGAATTTGGATCTCCTCTGCCACCGCTGTTCTGAAACTGGTTCGCCACCTGCTCCACGTTGGGGCTCCCATAGGAGAACACCTTCCCCGCCAGTGAGAAGACTACCAATGCCGCAAAACGTGCTCAACTCATGCGCCGCTTGGAAAAGGTACGTGGAGGTGGTTTGGGTTTTCGATTTTTGCAATTTTGATTTTCTGCCTATATTTTTTTATTAGAAAATTTTATCAATATGTCGCACATAAATTAATCATAAAAGGATACGCACTCGAATAGCACAAAACGTGCCGTACAAAACTTTTCAACAAAAAAAAATTGAACCTACTATTCGTTTACCAAATCGTAGGAAACGAGCGAACGGAACTTTATAGAAAAAAAAGTTACGTTGGCGGCGGCTATGGTCTCAGGGACGGCGGCGGAGGAGCCTTCAGCGGTGGTGGCCATAGCGGGGAAAGGAATTGCGACGATGTGTGAGTGAGTGCGACTTGGGAGGGGGGTGTTTACATGAAGCAGTGGAATCGGGGGATTAATGAGGACGACGGTTACGGACTTCTACAGCACTTGTTCGCGGTTGTATAACCCCCAATTTGACCACAAATAATAAAATACGGACCTCGAAATGCTACATTTACCTTTTTTTTCAATTTTGTTTTCGATTTTGCACTCTTTGTTTTTATTCGTTTTCCCTCCAACTACTTTTTTCATCCCTTTCTTCGAATGTATTTTTGGAGTGCAAATTAATCCGCTATAATGTAATATGATTCAAGTCACGTTTAGGCAGCGACTGTAATTTTTAATTAATATATTAAAATGAAAATGTCACCGTGTTAAAATAATGGATGGAAATAGGCCAATTATATGGCATTCCCGGGGTACCATGAGCATCGTATCCCCAGTGATATTTTGTGCATTTTAAATATTATGGATGTGCATCCTTTGGGTTGAGATTGTACATTATTAAATTGAATTATGATTATTATATAAATTCTATAATGCACAAATAATGGTATTAAAATACACATTCAAAGTAAATATCATTCACATTCATGGTACCCCACGGGTACAGTACAGTATATAAATTGATGGAGATAAAGTTACAGCATATAAATTGATGGAGATAGAGTTAAATATTGGGGTTCCTAATGTATGAATAATAATTATCCCGATTTCGTAGTGTATTCACATTGGTCATGCTCAAATTTTTGTTCAAATTTGTCGGTCAACCTTCCCTCGGCGGCTATGGCAAAGAGACCAGCATGGAACGGCAAAAGATCAAGATTGCAAAAATCGAGAACCAGAATCCAGAAAATACATTACTTCTTTTGAGAGTCGATCGATGTCATTTGCGTGCGCGGGCTGTGCGGGGACATGCATTTCCGTGCAATTCTGTAAAGATGAAGAACTGACATAGTAGTTCATTGTGGGATTTTAGGAGACAGCGCTTCACATGTATTTTTGTGTGCGAATGGCAACGGGATGGAATCAAAGTTAGAGGGGATCACATGATATTGGGGAAACATAAACAACTCATTTGGTAGACAAGAGGAACACAATCACTTAGGTAAAATTAAATTTCATAAATATGAAGGTTTTGAATATTGTGCTGGGAACATTGTCTTCTTCTAAACGTAAGTAGGTATAAGATTAGATCCATGCAATTACTGTAAAAGAGAATTCAGTGTATAGATGACTGTTTCATTTAAGAACACGGATGATAAAAAAAACTTGCTTTTTTGGAAGTTCGGTTAATCTTGATGCCTACTTTATGTTTTCTTGTTAATGTAGGGGCGGATGGCAAAACATATTCTTACACAATTGCACCACACCGCACACCAACATCCTCTCTACCCCCTGCTATTTGTAATGTAGCACATTTTTCGCACTAAATAACATCACTTCTTTTTTTCAGCTTTTCCACAATTTTAATACTCCGAATAACACGTCAAATTAGTGCAATATGTATATTTTAAAATTTTGGTCATAAGAAAAGGTTTTAGGTCATATTTTGTTTTGTTGAAATAAGCAGCTGTTAATTAATGCTCAAAAAATGCACGGTATACATGTTTCCTGCTCGCACACTGTGAATTCTGAATTGAAGATGGGCAATTTAGAAGATGTTTTATACTCTTGTTCTTGCAAAAAGAAGGTTTTTTTTTTCAAATATAAAAATAGAAACCTACGAGAAAAAGGGGTGGCTCAGTTATCACATTGTTTCGAGCTGTTCGTGCTTCTCATTTAATCATTGTCAGCTTTCAGAGTCCAGCGAGGTGAAGTTGCCCGAAAAGCGCTAGTTATAGCAAAGCCTTTCCACCCGGGAGAACCTTCAAACTGCAACGGACTCAGACGATGCTGCGCTAACTAGGGTCATGGGGACTTATGGATACGCCGCCGCAGAGTACCTATCAACAGGTACATTTAACTTAGAAAGTGTTTCGAGAAAATATATACTTGCTAAGCCCCTCATTTACATGAAATTGGTGTTTCCATTTCATAGTATTTCATTCCTGATTCGCACTAATTACAGTTTAATGTACTTTATTTCGCTAAGCCACCTTCTACCTCAGTTTTGTTCTTGCCATATCGCACTAACTGAATAGAAATTGGAGAGGCGGACAAAATTGTTTCACGAGCACAGATATGTTTAGGTAAAAGTCGTGCTTAAGAAGGAATGGTTTTGCGAAGATTCATTGGGCTAATCATTATCAAAAGGTACGCACCCAAGTCGCACAAAACACACCAAACATAAATTTCATCAAATCAATCCTGGTATACATTAGCCAAATCGTACTAAATGAAGCGAACATAAAGAAACTTGGATAGTATACTTTGGTGGATGGAGTTTATGTGCGAAGTAGTGATACATTTTCTTATAAAAAAAATTGTGTTCGTTTCATCCAATTATTATGCGCATTTTTGTTTTGAAGATTAATCAAGGTATGCAAGGATGTCTGGATCCCAAGGATTTTTCTTTAAAAAAAAGAAAAGAAACCAAGTTTTGAAACATAATTATAAATCGATGAGAAATCAAATCCTAGTGTACTGCATCTCCAGCCCTGCTGCTTGTGAAGAAATTTGGTCTTTACCCAATTGTTCATGAACATTCACTTCCTTGGAGGATAGCAAAGACAATCATTCAAAGCATTAAATTGCAACACTATTCTCATCCCATGCTTAGCAAGTTGAAGCATTATTTCTTTGACTATTGGGGTTCAACTATCACGGTTTTTTGGCAAGAACCTTTTGGAAGTAATGTTCACAATCCATGCTTGAAGCAAGAAAGAGGATTTCTTGGGATATTGGGATAAGTTTTATTTGAGAGCTCTTGGCCATTGGTGAACTTGGAGTAGTATAAATAGGGGATGAACTTAGTAGTTCAAACACACTTCAAGCATAGCATTCCTTTGCTACTTGCTTTCTTCTCCCCTTTAGCTCTCCTTTTGTAGTTGTAGAAGCCAAAGCCCTTATCTTTATATTTTGCCACATAGTTCCTTCATAGGTGGTAGGCAAAGTCTTGTAATACTTTCTCCACATATAGTGAAGCTTCCGCTCTCCTCCGGCCGTGGATGTAGGTCAACTTGACCGAACCACGTAAATCCTTGTGTCCATTATTTCCTTTATTTTCTTTACGTTGTCTTTGTTATCCATCTTTTTGGGCTAATAGATATCTCGTGGGATTCGTATTCCTAAAAAATTGGTATCAGAGCCATATCTCATTTTTTTTTATTTATTAGCCACCATGACGGTAACAAGGACTTCTATTGAAAAGTTTGACCGGAGTGTAAACTTCGGTATGTGGCAACTCAAGATGGAAGCCATCCTAATCCAGGATGGATGTGAGCTAGCTCTTGAAGGATTGGAGGAAGGGCCAGTGGACATGTCGCCGAAAGATTTTGGTGATCTAGACAAGAAGGCTAGATCGGCCATTATTTTAAATGTCTCTAATGAGGTTTTGCAGGAAGTTGCTAGTGAGAGAACTGCCAAAGGTATGTGGGATCGGTTGAAATCTACATACATGAAGAAGACAATGGAGAATCGCCTCTATTTGAAACAAAAGTTGTACATGTTGAAAATGGCGGAAGGTACATCTATACTCTCACATCTTGATAAATTTGATTCCATCATTTTGGATTTGGAGAATGTAGATGCTAAAGTTGATGAAGAAGATCAAGCCATTTTATTGTTATGTTCCCTTCCCATGTCCTTTAAGTATTTTCGAGATACTATGATTTTTGGGAAAGAGTCAGTCTCATACAATAGTATAAAATCTGCATTAAAATCTAAAGAGCGGATTGATTGGGACATTACTGGGGAATCGAATGGAACTCATGCTGAGGGTTTGTTTGTGAGGGGGTAGAGGAGAAAATAGAGATTCTGAAGGTGGTACATCCAAAGGGAGGTCAAAGTCTAGATACAGAAATAAAATTTGCAACTATTGTAAGAAAAAGGGGCACATCAAGGCTGACTGTTTTAAATTGAAAAATAAAGAAAATTATAAAAATGAGCAGAATAGTAGCAATGCTGGTGAAGCTAGTATAGCAGAAGATGAGAGTGATGGAATCATATTTGTGGCCATGGATAATAAATAAAGGTCTTCTAGTGAGTGGCTCTTAGATTCGGGTTGTTCTTACCACATGAGTTATGATAGGGGGTGTTTTTCCACTTATGAAGAATGTGATGGTGGAATTGTTTTGATGGGTAATAATGCTCCTTGTAAAGTTGTTGGTAGAGGAACAATTCAAATCAAAATGTACGATGGCATTATTAGGACACTCACTAATGTTAGGCATGTTCCTGACTTAAAGAAAAATCTCATCTCTCTTGGCACTCTTAATGCTCTCGGGTACAGATATTTAGGTGATGGTGGAATACTGAAAATCTGTAAAGGTGCTCTTGTGCTGATGAATGCTTGCAGAGTTGGCACTTTGTATGTTTTGCAGGGATCTACAGTAATTGGGGCAGTGGCTGTCTCTACTTCCTCAGATGAAGACATCACCAAATTGTGGCATATGAGGTTGGAACATATGGGCGAGAAAGGCTTAACATTGTTAAGAAAAAGAGGTCTACTCTGTGGTCAAAGTACTGGTAAGTTGGACTTTTGTGAACACTGTATTTTTGGAAAGCAGAAAAGAGTTAGCTTTCGTTCACCTGCAGTTCATAAAACAAAAGGTACTTTGGACTACATTCATTCTTATCTTTGGGGGCCCTCTCGTGTTCTTTCTAAGGGTGGTGCAAGATATATTCTTACTTTTATTGATGACTATTCAAGAAAAGTTTGGGTATATTTTTTGAAGCTTAAAAGTGATGTTTTCCTAACATTTAAGCAATGGAAGACTTTGATTGAAAAACAGACAGGAAAACAAATTAAGCGACTGAGGACTGACAATGGGTTGGAATTTTATGGAAATGAATTCAATGAGTTCTGCAAAAATGAAGGAATGGTGTGGCGGAGTGGATGAATCGTACTCTTTTGGAAAGAGCTCGGTGCATGATCTCAAATGCAAGTTGACATCAGACTTTTGGGCATAAGCCATATCTACGGCTTGTCACATCGTCAACCGCTCTCCATGTGCACCTCTTGATTTCAAGTCTCCGGAGGAAGTTTGGTCAGGTACTCCTGTAGATTACTCTAATTTAAGAATATTTGGGTGTCCAGCTTATATGCATGTTAACGAGGGAAAGCTAGAGCCTGGGGCTAAGAAATGTATTTTCCTTAGTTATGCTTCAGGGGTGAAAGGATATAGATTGTGGTATCCTGATCCCAAATCACCCATATTTGTAATTAGTAGAGATGTTACATTTGATGAATCTTATATGTTACATCTTGGAAAAGAGTCTTGTAATCCTTGTGATTTAGAAAAGGAGGATAATGCACAAAAGCAGGTGGAGTTAGAGATTGGTGGTTCATCCGGGAGAAACCCAACCCAAGAAGTGGTTGAAGAATCTGATCTTGAACATGCTGAAGATCAACCGGGAGATGAGGATTATTCCATTGCCAGAGATAGACCTAGACGTGAAATTCGACCACCATTGAGGTATGCAAATTTGGTTGCATATGCTTTATCAGTGGCACAGGAAACAGGTGGAGACGAGGAACCTTCCACATATTTAGAGGCAGTTTCCGGTGCTAATTCAGACAAATGGTTGGTGGCTATGAATGAAGAGATGGAATCTCTACACAAGAATAGAACATGGGATCTTGTGGTGCCACCAAAAGGAAAGAAAATTGTTGGTTGCAAATGGGTTTTCAAGAGAAAGGAAGATACTTCAGGTGTTGATGATGCAAGGTACAAAGCACGATTGGTCGCAAAGGGCTACAGTCAGGTACAAGGTGTAGATTTCAAAGATGTTTTCTCTCATGTTGTAAAACATAGCTCTATTCGTGTATTGCTTGCTTTGGTTTCCATGTATGATCTGGAGTTAGAACAGCTAGATGTCAAGACAACTTTCTTGCATGGTGAATTAGATGAACATATCTATATGAGTCAACCTGAAGGTTTTGAAGTTCAAGGTAAGGAAGACCGGGTTTGCTTGTTGAAGAAATCCTTGTATGGGTTAAAGCAGTCTACAAGACAATGGTATAAGAGGTTTGATTCATTTATGTTGGGTTATGGTTTCTCCAGGAGCATGTATGATAGTTGTGTTTACTTCCGGAAGTTACAAGATAACTCATTCATTTATTTGCTATTATATGTTGATGACATGCTCATTGCGGCTAAGAATCTTGCAGAAATTCATGTGTTGAAGGCCTTGTTGAATAGTGAATTTGAGATGAAAGATTTGGGTGCAGCTAAGAAGATTCTTGGTATGGAAGATAAGAAGAGATCGAGGAGTTGGAAAGTTGTACCTGACCCAGGAGAGTTAGCTTAAGAAAGTTTTGGAGCGATTTGGCATGCATGATGCCAAACCAGTTAGCACTCCTCTTGGTAACCATTTCAGGCTATCTGCTGCCCAATCACCAAAAACAGAGGAAGAAGAAAATTATATGGCTACAGTTCCTTATTCAAATGCAGTTGGGAGTATAATGTATGCAATGGTTTGTACTCGCCCTGATATCTCACAAGCTGTTAGTGTTATTAGCAGGTACATGGCCAATCCAGGAAAATCACATTGGCAGGCTGTGAAGTGGATTCTTAGATACTTAAAGGGTACTTCGAACATGTGTTTGGAGTTTGGTAGAACCAATAACACTCTGGTTGGTTTTGTAGATTTGGACTTTGCCGGTGATCTTGATAAGCGCAGGTCTCTTACAGGTTATGTATTTTGCATTGGAGGTTGTGCAATTAGCTGGAAAGCTACTTTACAACATGTACTTGCTTTATCTACTACTAAGGCAGAATATATGGCAGTTACAGAGGCAATCAAAGAAGCTTTATGGTTGAGAGGTCTCTTCGGCGAATTTACTCTACAACAAAGGGTTACTACCATTCACTGTGATAGTCAAAGTGCAATTTACTTGACTAAAGATCAAATGTATCATGAGCGGACGAAGCATATTGATATTAAGTTCCACTTCATTCGTGATATCATTGCATAGAAGAAGGTCTTTGTTCAGAAAATCAATACAAAAGATAATCCTGCTGATATGTTCACGAAGGCTCTTCCCTATTTCAAGTTCAAGCAGTGCTTTGACTTGATTGGTGTTCATTGTTGGTGATTTGGCCCATTAGGGCCATGCCGGAGGAGGGTGAGTAAGCTATTACTTTTGGGGTTCAGACCAAGGTGGAGATTTGTGAAGAAATTTGGTCTTCACCCAATTGTCCATGAACATTCACTTCTTTGGAGAATAGCAAAGACAATCATTCAAAGCATTAAATTGCAACACTATTATCATCTCATGCTTAGCAAGTTGAAGTATTATTTCTTTGACTATTGGGGTTCAACTATCATGGTTTTTTTGGCAAGAACCATTTGGAAGTAATGTTCACAACTCATGCTTGAAGCAAGAAGGACGATTTCTTGGGATATTGAGATAAGTTTTGTTTGAGAGCTCTTGGCCATTGGTGAACTTGGAGTAGTATAAATAGGGGATGAACTTAGTAGTTCAAACACACTTCAAGCATAACATTCCTTTACTACTTGCTTTCTTCTCCCCTTTAGCTCTCCTTTTGTTGTTGTAGAAGCCAAAACCCTTATCTTTATATTTTGACACATAATTCCTTCATAGGTGGTAGGCAAAGTCTTGTAATACTTTCTCCACATATAGTGAAGCTTCCGGTATCCTCCGGCCGTGGATGTAGATCAACTTGACCGAACCACGTAAATTCTTGTGTCCATTATTTCCTTTATTTTCTTTACGTTGTCTTTGTTATCCATCTTTTTGGGCTAACAGATATCTCGTGGGATTCGTATTCCTAACACTGCTAATTAATGGTGAGTTGTCTGAATTTGTTTTGAACATTTTGAATGATTTTTTAAAGTATCTAAATCTCTTATATATGGTGGAATGCAATTGATGACTGCTGTATGTGATATAATTGCTATTAACTTGTCTTAGGAGATTACTCCATCTTGGTTTACTTAGAGAATTTAACAGAAAATGTGGGTTTGGACTATGGTTAGCAGAGTTGCTGAACTAAACACCGTCTTTTGGTAGTTTTGACCCACCTTACTTCTTTGTGTGCTATTTGGTTTGGATGGAGGAATTTTCTTTTGCAGAATGGATTCGAAACCTAACAATGTTTAACGAGTGAAAAAACTTGGCTTTCTTAGCCGGAATGCATTCTACATATATCTCTGGGAAGCTCACATGTGTGGATGAATTTAGGGCTGCATTGAAAGTTTATGTTTCAATTTATTTAAAAAAACATATTTATTTAGATACCTCGATCCAAACCGGGCTGTGCGGTGACATTGTTTTCTGTGTTATTCTCATGTAAAGATGAAGAAGAACCCGCTATGAAAAAGAAACCGCGGTTACAGTGTTCGCTTGTTTGGTTTTGCAAACGTGTATTAGGGTTAGTTTTTTCAAAATTATATTCGTTCAGTTCGTGTTGTGCTATTTGACTGTGTATCTTAATAACATCAGGCTATCCATTTAAGGATGTTGATTAGTGATACACCCCAAGTTTCCATAAACCTTTTTTTTGTTAATTTTGTGCAATTCTCATGCATATTTTATACATATGCATATTTTATGCCCTCATTATATTTAAGTACTTCTTTCAATATTTTAAATCATAATACCTTCAACTAATTAATTTAACATCAACATTCAACATGATCATCATTCTGTAGTCATAATAGCCGATCTTCTAACAACATTACACAACTCATGCCATGAAATGCCATGAAACATCTTCTTCCTAACAACTACACTCTCTAGCTCCTCGTCAAGTCGTGAAATGGCGAATTCCTTCAGCCCAGACTCACACGCGCACCGCCTCTCAACCACTATCCAAAACTCATCCACCGTTTCCCACAACCCCACGCGTAGCAATGACGACTCCTTCACCAGCCCCATCCTGCCGCCTTTCCCTCTATCTCTTCCACCTTGTTCTCCATCGCAAATCACAACTCCTTTCTCTTTACAGTCAAATTTTAAAAATAAAAACATTTCTGTATAGTGACGTGTTATTCGGAGTATTAAAATCGTGGAAAAGTTTTTTTAAAAGGAGGTGCAGTTAGTGCGAAAATGGAGCAGTATGGTGCAATTGTGTAATGTTATGTTTTTCCATGCATCCGCCTCTACATTAACAAGAAAGCATAAAGTAGCCATTAAAATTAACTGCCTTTCCAAAAATAATACTCCCTGTACCATTTGAAACTGCAATATAGCCGTTCATTTAGTTAAACATTCTTAACTTTGACCACAATATTAAATTAGTGTATAAGAATAAATTCTATTGGGTGATACATTATTAGAATCGTTATAGCACATATTTTCAAAATATCAAATTATCAAATAGTTTAATTATCCCTAATAAAAAATATTAATGATCAAACATTTTTTGAGTCAATTGCTAAAAGTAAAATTGTACAACTTTAAATTTTCTTTAAACCCTAAAGCATATTGTACAGAAAGAAAATACTGAGCGCGGGTGGTTTTGATGTGATATATCGTGCCTAGGCTATGCGTACCATTTCAGTGCTATTCGATGAAGAAGAAACCGCTATTGAGTCTCAAGAAGGTTCATCACTTATGTAAATAAAGAGACAAATGGTGTAGATATGTATATGATAAAGAGGACTTTGTTGACAGCTTAAATAGAGACCTTCTAGGGTGTTTTCAGAGAGATGGAAAGGAAGACAAAGGTGACGAAAGATGTTCACAGAAATAATAACTGTGAACGAGCCTGAACAATTAGGTAATATTCAAGTACCTAAAAGTGCTAGCTATATCTGAGTCATTCTGTTGGAGTTAAGTCGGATAGCTTCCCATTTATTATGGCTTGGTCCCTTTTTAGCAGATATTGGTGCACAGACGCCTTTCTTCTGTACTTTTTGAGAAAGAGAATTGATATATGTATAATATGCATGCCAATTGCAGGAAATTAACAAAATTTTTTGAATATATATTATAAAATATGCACTGCAATTGCACGAAATGAACAAAAATATTCGAAGGAAAACTTGGCCTGTATCACTAATTAAATCCTTACATGCATATTCTAATCTTATTAAAATACGCAGTCAAATAGCACAACATGAACCGAGCAATAAATTTATAATAAAAATTAACCCTAACATAACTGTACGAACGGACAAAAATTAATGGGAAGAATGTTAGCCAAATCGTACGAACCAATCGGACAAAAAATTGACGGGGAAAAAATGTCCAGTGAACCTTGGTGCTGCCTATCTTGCCCATTGGATCCGAATCCCCCAAAATCCCAACCATTAATTTCGACACTTGGAATTCTATCTTATAAGAGACAACATCCACTTGATAGCAGAAAAACCAAACCTAAGAAGTAGTTTTTCCTCAAACTACCATTTTTCATCTCATATTCTTTTTTCTTTGCACCCCAACCCCATTATGAAGAGGAAGAAAGCAAAGCTGGCTTTCATAACCAACGATTCCACGAGGAAAGCGACGTTTAAAAAGAGGAAGAAGGGGCTCCTAAAGAAGGTGAGCGAGTTGAGCACGCTCTGCACCATCATCAAAAGCCGGTATGAGAGCGAGTTAAGCACGCTCTGGGATTTTATATTTTGTTTTACCAATGTTTTAATCTCCTATTTAGTCATTTTAATTGGTAATTTTATATTTATATTTATATATATATATATATATATATATATAACTCGTGTAGTTGAAGAACCCGTGCAACTACCGGGCTAGAACAAAATAATATTTTGACACTCTAAACTTAACTAGTAGCAAGACAGAAACACCTTCATCAACACGTTAAAAGAGATAAATTTTATACATAATATACAATATCAAAAGCTATTAAATGCAGTATCTCAAAACACCTAGATGTTGAGATACTTACCGTGTCGGAGCTATACGTACCATGCCGGAACTGTGCGTACCGTGCCAAAGTTGTGCAGTGCACAATATTTATTAGATGGGCACACTCTTCCCAACATTAATTCATTGGAACAAAATTCCATTGTATTTGTGTTTTAAGTTATATGTCCACATACGACTTACATATATTGTAGACTATAAAATGTATTGAGTCTTAATATGATAGTCTAGCTGTATTCAGATCCTTTTTTATAAATAATGTAATACAAAAAACATTTGTTTACGAGAAAAAGGTGGTGGATCAGTCCTCGCACTATTTTGAGCTGCTTGTGCTACCTCAAAACAATGAAGTAGCACAAGCAGCTCAAACCAAAACTCTCGCACCGTTCTGTTCATTGCTTATCTCTCACCACTGGGATGTTGAAATGCGCTAGCCCTATTGTTGTCTGCATCTTTAATGCGTGGGGAGCAAGTAGAGCAGTACCACATCCCAGTGGGGATGCAAACAACAATGGGGCTGACGCATGTCATATGGTACCCTCTCTCCCATTTGTCGCATATCAGCATCTCCCCGTCGTTTTCTGCCAACCCTCACTCCTCACACACATATATAGGGGCCCTTCTACTCTAGGTACCTTCTTCATCCAATCTAGTGACTTGTATGGGCATAATGAACACAACATTGTATTTTCAAAGTTGTGCAATTGCCAAAGTTTTTATACGTATGAGTGCAGTCATTGATCTTGCCTCGCTAAAATGGATTATCTAGGATATGTAGATCTCCGCATAGCCCGCACACAGAATTTAAAATAACAATATAGCTTTCGAAACAAACACCAATGGCTCCAAAATATGTTCTTCCACGATTAACAATTCAATATTAGTGGCAGTGTAATGTTTTCTTTCATTTTATTTTGGCTATATGAAAGGATAGGTTTTAGGAATTTTTTCAAAAATAAAAATAAAAACCTACAAGCAAAGGTGGTGGGAATGTGCCCTCCAGGATTCTTTGTCTAGAACATTTGTGGTGTAATTTGTTGATATCAACGCATTGTAGGTTAGGTGCGATTTGAGGTGGTACATTATGGTGCAATGCTAATATCTCTCCAACATTGTTATCTGGTGCAATGTTATCTGAATGTTAGGAAAATTTTGACATCTCTGATCACATGTTTTAATGGTAACAAAATGTACGTTTGTGATTGTCAAACAAAGCTATATTTTCAAAAATTCACTAGCAATACGTACAATATGTTAGTTTTTTTTGGTTAAAAGAACTTTAAGCATTAATTTATGTACTTATTTCATTTTTTTATCATATGATCTTTAACTAATTAGTTTAACATAAACATTCAACATGATCATCATTCTGCAGTCATAATAGCCTCTTCTAACAACATTCAAAAACTCACAATCTTCATCTTCTTCCTAACAAAACCCTACAACAACTGTACAACATCATCATGCAAACTACTCGATCAAACTAAGGATGAACCAAAGCATCACTCCGCTGAAAATACACTCTCCCGCTCCTTGTCATACCATGAAAGGGTGATCTCCTTCAGCCCATACTTGAGGTTCAACCAGATGTGAGAAGCCTCGAACTCCCACACGCGCCGCCCCTCAACCACTGTCTTCACCTTTACCTCAATCTCCACCACCTTGTTCTCTGTCGCAAATCACAGCTCCTTCCTAGTTACAGTCAAAATTATAGGATAAAAATTTTGTTCTAATACATAGTGACGTGTTATTCAGAGTATTAAAATCGTGGAAAATATTTTTTCAAAAAAAACTGCAGTTAGTGCAAAACATGACCAATATGGTGTAATTGTGTAATGTTATGTTTTTCCATGCATCCACCTCTATATTAACAAGAAAACATAAAGTAGCCATTAAAAGTAACTGACCTTCCAAAATAATACTCCATCTGTACCATTTCAAACTGCAATTTAACCGTTCATTTAGTTAAACATTCCTAACTTTGACCAAAAACATTAAATTAGTGTATAAGAACAAATTCTATTGAGTGATACATTAATTGTTAAAACCATTGTAACACATAATTTCAAAATATCAAATTTTACATAGTTGAATTGTCCCTAATAAAAAAATCAATGATAATTTTTTGTGAATTAACTGCTAAAAGTAAAGTGTGTGACCTTTAGTTATCCTTTAAACTCTAAAACATAATACAGAGTGCGGGGTGGTTTTAGTTTGTTATACCGTGCCCAGGGAGTGCGTGCCATTTTAGTGCTATTCGATAAAGAAGAAATCGCTTTCGAGTCTCAAGAAGGTTCATCACCACTGATTATTTCCGATAAAGAGGAAAATGGTGTAGATATATAGGTACTATGATAAAGAAGACTTTGTTGACAACCTAATTAGAGACCTTCTTCCGTGGTGTTTTGAGAGCGATGGCAAGGAAGACAAAGGTGACGAAAGATGAGAAGCTCAAAGAACAAAAGCTGATACATCCCAAATATGCATGTAAGATGTTAATTAATGATAAAACTGAAGTTCATTTTCATTTTAAAAAATTTGTTCATTTCGTACAATTCTCATGCACGAACATGAGATAGTCACCGATGAATTTTGAGAGCTAAAATCAATATAAAGAAGAATGTCATCTACTGAAGAAAACACAAAAACTTATCCATATCGTAAACATCAGACAAAATGGTACTCTAATGTAAGGTGACTGGAGAAATGGGGGGGGGGGGGGGAAATAAACAAAACGATCGAGCCAGGTGTCCAAGCATCACCTTCAGTTGTCCCAACAAGTAAGCCTTCCTGATTGCCTTCCTCTCCACGGATGGGTTCTGGTGGCAATGATCCCTTTGCCGTGGGATCATCATCGATGATTTCCTACTCTCCACCATTTTTTCAACTCTTTTTCGTAATTTTAATACATTGTAACTTTATTTTTGTTAAAAGGAAAGGTTTTAGGGTTTCTTATTTGAAAAATTGGAAATTATTTTCATTTTTTAAAAAGATACCTTGGGATAAAGACATGCTTACTTACATATATTAATCTTCAAAACCAAAATGCGCATGAAAATTGCACAAAACCAACATGGAATAGTTTTTTTTAAAAAAACTATATCACTACTTTGCACATAAATTATTCCTAATATAACACGCACCCGAATAGCACAAAACGTACCGTTCAAAATTTTTTAACAAAAAATGAATACCACGATTCGTTCACATAATATTACGAAATGAACAAACAGTACTTTATGGCAAAAAAAAATCTTCCGAGTACACGGCGGAGGGCTTCCGAGTTGTCGATGCCGGTCAATTTCTGGCACATGAAAGATAGGTTCATGAATCACAAGAAATTGTGTGATGACTTGGTTGAGAAAAGAGAAATTACTCCTTCACCCGAACAAATGCAAGAGGACATTTTTGGGAAATCAGTCCAAAATCTTTAAAATCGGCTTCACATGGAACCGCATGGTGTTCTGTTATCTCATGAAGCCACTTGCCAATATTCTCAGTTAATATTTATGGTCTTTTCTAAAAACAAGCTTTTGCAAATTCCTGCATATGCACAACATCAATGGTGGAAAACTTGGCCTGTATCACTAATTAAATCCTTACATGAATATTCTAATCTTATTAAAATACGAAGTCAGATAGCACAAAATAAGAGTGATAACTTTATAATAAAAATTATCCCCAACATAACTGTGCGAACGGACAAAAATTAATGGGAAAAAAGTTAGCCAAATTGCACGAACCAACCGAACAAAAAATTGACGGGGAAAAAAATGTCCAATGAACCTTGGTGCTGCCTATCTCGCCCATTGGATCCGAATCCCCCAAAATCCCAGCCATTAATTTCCACACTTGGAATTCTATCTTATAAGAGACATCATCCACTTGATAGCTGTTAAAAACCAAACCTAAGAAGTAGTTTTTCCTTGAACTACCATTTTTCATCCCATACTTTCTTTTCTTGGCACCCCAACCCCATTATGACGAGGAAGAAAGTGAAGCTGGCTTTCATAACCAACGATTCCACAAGGAAAGTGACATTTAAGAAGAGGAAGAAGGGGCTCCTGAAGAAGGTGAGCGAGTTGAGCACGCTCTGCGCCATTATCTAAAGCATGTATAAGAGCGAGTTGATCACACTCTGGGATTTTGGATTTTGTTTTACTAAAGCTTTAATCTCCTATTCAGTCATTTTAATTGGTAATTATATATATTTTAAACTCGTGCAGTGAAAGAACCCATGCAACTGCCGGGCTAGAACAAATCAATATTTTGACACTTTAAACTTAACCAGTTAGCAAGATAGAAACACCTTCATTAACACGTTAAAAGAGATAAATTGTATACATAATATACAATATCAAAAGCTAATAAATACGGTATCTCAAAACACCCCAATGTTGAGATAGGTACTGTGCCGAAGCTGTACTTACCATTCTGAAACTGTGCGTACCGTGCCAGAGCTGTGCGGTGCACGATATATATTAGATCGGCACACTCTTCCCACTAGTAATTCCATTATTTCATTGGAACAAAATTCCACTGTATTTGTGTTTTAAGTTAAATGTCCACATACGACTTACATATATTGTAGACTATAAAATGTATTAAGTCTTAATATGATAGTCTAGCTATATTCATATCCTCTTTGATAAATAATGTAATACAAAAAACATTTTTCTTCGAGAAAAGGTGGTGGCTCAGTCCTCGCACTGTTTGGAGCTGCTCGTGCTAACACAAAACATTGAAGTAGCACAAACAGCTCAAACCAAAACTCTCTCACCGTTCTATTCATTTTTAATCTCTCATCAATGGGATGTTGAAATGCGCTAGCCCTACTTTTTTCACATCTTTAATGCGCGGGGAGCAAGTAGAGTAGTACCACATCCCTATGGGAATGCAGACAACAATGGAGCTGGCGCCTGTCATATGGTACCCTCTCTCGCATTTGTCGCATATCAGCATCTCCCCACCATTTTCTCCCAACCTGCACTCCTCACACACACATATATATATAGGCATAATGAACATAGTATTGTATTTTCAAAGTTGTGTAAATGCCAAAGTTTCTATCGGTATGAGTGTAGTCATTGATCTCATCTCGCTTAAATGGATTATCTAGGATATTACCATGTAGATCACTGCACGGTCTGCGCACAGAATTTAAAATAACAATATAGCTTTCGAAGCAAACACCAATGGCTCCAAAATGTGTTCTTCCATGATTAACACATCAATATTAGTGGCAGTGCAATGTTTTCTTTCATTTGATTTTGGCTATATAAAAGGATAGGTTTTAGGAATTTTTTCAAAAATAAAAATAAAAACCTACAAGAAAAGGTGGTGGGAATGTGCCCTCCAAGATCAATAGACCCTTTTGTGATATGATGTTTGATTGTAGTGATTCTTTGTCTGGAACTCTTGTGGTGTAATTTGTAGATATCATAGCATTGTAGATTAGGTGCGATTTGAGGTGGTACATATTTTGGTGCAATGCTAACATCTTTCCAACATTGTTACTTGGTGCAATGTTATCTGAATGTTAGGAAAATTTTGACATCTCTGATCACATGTTTTAATGGTAATGGAATGTACGTTTGACACTCACAAAGCTATATTTTCAAAAATTCACTAGTAATACGTACAGTATGTTAGTTATTTTTTTTAGTTAAAAGAACTTTATGCACTAATTTATGTACTTATTTCATTTTTTTATCATAAGATCTTCAACTAATTATTTTAACATAAACATTCAACATGATCATCATTATGCAGTCATAATAGCCCTCTTCTAACAACATTAAAAAACTCACTATCTTTATCTTCTTCCTAACGAAACCCTACAACAACTGTACAACATTATCATGCAAACTTCTCGATCAAACTAAGGATGAACCAAAGTCTCACTCCACTGAAACTATACTCTCCAGCTCCTCGTCATGCCATGAAGGGGCGATCCATTTCAGCCCAGACTTGAGGTTCAACCAAATGTGAGAAGCCTCGAACTCACACACCCACCGCCCCTCAACCACCGTCTTCACCTATACCTCAATCTCCGCCACCTTGTTCTCTATCGCAAATCACAGCTCCTTCCTCGTTACAGTCAAAATTATAAAATAAAAATGCTTCTCTAATACAGAGTGATGTGTTGTTAAGAGTATTAAAATCTTGGAAAAGCTTTTTTTTTAAAACTACAATTAGTGGAAAAATGAGCAGTATGGTGAAAATGTGTAATGTTATGTTTTTCCATGAATCCACCTCCACATTAACAAGAGAACATAAAGTAGCCATTAAAAGTAACCGACCTTCCAAAAAATGTACTCCATTTGTACCATTTCAAACTGCGATTTAACCGTTCATCTAGTTAAACATTCTTAACTTTGACCCAAAAAATTAAATTAGTTTATAAGAATAAATTTTATTGAGTGATACATTAATTGTTAGAACCGTTATAACACCTAATTTCAAAATATCAAATTTTTACATAGTTTAATTGACCCTAATAAAAAATATTAATGATTAAAAAATTGTGAGTCAACTTCTAAAAGTAAAGTGTATGACTTTAAGTTATCCTTTACACTCTAAAACATATTTTAGAGAGAGAAAATACAAAGTGCGGGGTGGTTTTGGTGTGGTATGTCGTGCCCAGGTTGTACGTGCCATTTCAGTGCTATTCCACGAAGAAAAAACCGCTTTCGAATCTCAAGAAGGTTCATCACCACTGTTTATTTCTGATAAGGAGGCAAATGGTGTAGATATATAGGTACTATGATAAAGAGGACTTTGTTGACAGCCTAATTAAAGACCTTCTTCCGTGGTGTTTTGAGAGCAATGTCAAGGAAGACAAAGGTGACGAAAGATGAGAAACTTGAAGATGAGAAGCTCAAAGAAGAAAAGCTGATACATCCCAAATATGCATGTAAGATGTTAATTAATGATAAAAATGAACTTCATTTTCATTTAAGTTTTTTTGTTCATTTCTTGCAATTCTCGTGCACGAACATGAGATAGTCATCAATGAATTTCGATAGCTAAAATCAACATAAAGAAGAATTTCATCTACAAAAGAAAACACATAGGCTGATCCATATTGTAAACATCAGACAAAATGGTACTTTAATATAAGGTAACCAGAAAAATGGGGGAGGGGGGGGGGAACAAACAAAACGATTGAGCCAGGTGTCCAAGCATCACCTTCAGGTTTCCCAGCACGTAAGCCTTCCTGATCGCCTACCTCTCCACAGACGGGTTCTGGTGGCAATAATCCCTTTGTTGTGGGATCATCATCGGTGATTTCCCACTCTCCACCATTTTTAACCTCTTTTTCGCAATTTTAATACATTGTAACATTTTATTTTGGTTAAAAGGATAAGTTTTAGGGTTTCTTATTTGAAAAATGGAAATTATTTACATTTTTTAAAAAGATACCTTGGGATCAAGACATGCTTACTTACCTAGATTAATCTTCAAAACCAAAATGCGTATGAAAATTGCACAAAACCAACAAGGAATAGTTTTTTTTAAAAAAAACTATATCACTGCTTCGTACATAAACTATTCCTAATATAATACGCACCCGAATAGCACAAAACGTACCGTTCAAAATTTTTAACAAAATTGAATCCTTCGATTTGTTCACCTAATAGTACGAAATGAACAAACAGTACTTTATGGAAAAAAACAAATCTTCCGAGTACACAGTGGAGCACTTCCGAGTTGCCAATGCCGGTTAATTTCTGGCACAGGAAAGATAGGTTCATGAATCACAAGAAATTGTGTGATGAATTGGCTGAGAAAAGAGCAATTACTCCTTCACCCGAAAAGATGCAAGAGGACATTTTTGGGAAATCAGTCCAAAATCTTTAAATTCGCTATCGCAGAGAACCGCATGGTGTTCTACTATTTCATGAAGCCACTTGCCAACGATATAAGTTATTATAAATGATCTTTTCTAAGAACAAGCTTTTACAAATTCCTGCACATGCACAACATCAATGGTGGAAAACTTGGTCTGTATCACTAATTAATTCCTTACATGCATATTCTATTCTTATTAATATACGCAGTCAAATAGCACAAAATAAACCGAGCGATAACTTTATGATAAAAATTATCCCCAACATAACTGTGCTAACGGACAAAAATTAATGGGAAAAAAGGTAGCCAAATTGTATGAACAAACCAAAAACAAATTGATAGGGAAAAATGTACAATGAACCTTGGTGCATCCTATATCGCCCATTGAATCCGAATCCCTCAAAATCCGAGCCATTAATTTCCACACTTGGAATTCTATCTTATAAGAGACAGCATCCACCTGATAGCTATTAAAAACCAAACCTAAGAAGTAGTTTTTCCTCAAACTACCATTTTTCATCCCATACTTTCTTTTCTTGGCACCCCAATCCCATTATGACGAGGAAGAAAGCGAAGCTGGCTTTCATAACCAACGATTCCATGAGGAAAACGATGTTTAAGAAGAGGAAGAAGGGACTCCCGAAGAAGGTGAGCGAGTTGAGCACGCTCTGCACCGTCATCTAAAGTATGTATGAGAGCGAGTTGAGCACGCTCTGGGATTTTGGATTTTGTTTTACCAAAGTTTTACTCCCCTATTTAGTCATTTTAATTGGTAATTATATATATATATATATATATATATATATATATATATATATTAAACTCATGTAGTTGAAGAACCCATGCAACTACCGGACTAGAAAAATACAATATTTGGACACTCTAAACTTAACTAGTTAGCAAGATAGAAACACCTTCATCAACGCGTTAAAGGAGATAAATTTTAAACATAATATACAATACCAAAAGCTAAGAAATATGGTATCTCAAAACACCCCGATGTTGAGATACGTACCGTGTCGGAGCTGTATGTACCATGCCGGAACTGTGCCTACCGTGCCGGAGCTATGTGGTGCACGGTTTTTATTTGATGGGCACACTCTTCCCAACATTAATTCCATTATTTCATTGGAACAAAATTCCACTGTATTTGTGTTTTATGTTAAATGTCCACATACGACTTACATATAATGTAGACAATAAAATGTATTGAGTCTTAATATGATAGCCTAGCTGTATTCAGATCCTTTTTGATAAATAATGTATTACAAAAAACATTTTTCTACAAGAAAAGGTGGTGGCTCAGTCCTCGCATTATTTTGAGCTGTTCGTGCTTCCTCAAAACAATGAAGTAGCACAAGCAGCTCAAACCAAAACTCTCTCACCATTCTGTTAATTGTTTATCTCTAACCACTAGGATTTTGAAATGCGCTAGCCCTATTATGGTCCACATCCTTAATGCGCGGGGAGCAAGTGGAGCAGTACCACATCCCAGCGGAAATGCAGACAACAATGGGGCTGGGGCATGTCATATAGTACCCTTTCTTGCATTTGTCACATATCAGCATCTCCCCGTCGTTTTCCCCTAACCCGCACTCCTCACAGACATATAGAGGTGCCCTTCTATTCTAGGTACATTCTTCATCCAATCCAGTGACTTGTATGGGCATAATAAATAGAGTATTGTATTTTCAAAGTTGTGTAAATGCCAAAGTTTCTATCTGTATGAGTGCAGTCATTGATCTCTCCTCGCTAAAATGGATTATCTAGGATATTACCATGTAGATCACCGCACATCCAGCACACAGAATTTAAAATAACAATATAGCTTTCGAAGCAAACACCAATGGCTCCAAAAATATGTTCTTCCACGATTAACACGTCAATATTAGTGGCAGTGCAATGCTTTCTTTCATTTTATTTTGGCTACATAAAAGAATAGGTTTTAGGAATTTTTTCAAAAATCAAAATAAAAACCTACAAGAGAAGGTGGTGGGTATGTGCCCTCCAAGATCGTTTGACCTTTTTGTGATATGATGTTTGATAGTAGTGATTCTTTGTCTTGAACTCTTGCTGTGTAATTTGTAGATATCACTGCATTGTAGATTAGGTGCGATTTGAGGTGGTACATTTTGGGGCAATGCTAACATCTCTCCAACAATGTTACCTGGTCCAACATTGTCGTTTTACTCGCCAAATAATCTGTAAATTCAGATTAATACTAATTAGTACAATGATAAGCAGGGTCGATCCCACAGGGAGCAAAAGCAATAATCAATAATTATTTTTCCTACTAATTTTTGAAAACTTTTTTGGTGATGTCCCCACGCCTTAAATGTAATGATTTTATTAACTCTAAAAATGCAAATGAAGACTTAAACTTATGAGAAATAAATATATGAATGAATGATATCGGCTAAGAATAACTTATGCTAGTTAATATCGATCATAGGCGCAATAATGAATCAATTCTTACACATCTACCGGTTATAGGGAAGTATGTATGCTTAAACCCCCCAATTCTTTCTTACTTTATTGACAGTCAACTAATTATGATTAATTAAATGTTTCCCTTACCAAAATGTTCCCAGAAAGTATTCGCTAAACCAGAGCACATTTTGGTAGCATTAAGTATTAAAAGAACCCGATATAGCAATTACCAAAGTAAAAGGAAATAGTAACGCACACTCAATTTTTCCCTATCTTGCTATTACAGTCTTAGCTAGTTAGCTGTTTTTCACAAGACTGTGCTACTTACTAATCCCACCCAACAATTACGTATTGGCGGAAATTAGATAGCAGTATTCTAAAAACATTTAAGTTGATCAGGCCTAAACATATTAGAAATAAAATTCAACCAAGAACAATCAAGAACATGCAAGAATAAATTATAATGCAATTAGGCCTCACAATTTATAAACTAACATTTGTTATTCTCTGCCGATATATGAATTAGCTACCCATGATAACTAAACTAAACAAACAAAAAATATAATATATGAACATGATTATTGAAATTAATGAATAAGAGACAAAGCAATTAAGCAAACCATGACCACATGCTTGCGCACCGAAACCAGTAATGTATCAACGTCTGCGGAAGTAATAAGCAAAAAGAAGAAAAGCCAAAAGCAAATTAAGTCTGCTCTTAATTCTCCAGCACGAAAATAATGCTAACTGCCTAACTAATAATAATGTCTGGGTAAACACAAACCCCGACACCAAACCTAATGTCTGCGGTGGAATGAAAATACGAACAAAAATTAAGACTAATTCCTTAATTCATGGTAATCTTCCGTCCAAAAACCCAAAAAGAAAAGATGATTCAATATGTTCATGCGTATATAATATATATACGCTACAATTACCAAAATCATGTCCATATTGGACTCTTCCAAATAAAATAAAATTCTTTCCAAATTTAAATTATGATTTGAAGAGAAAGATCTAATTAAATCTTCAAATCATCTTCAAAGATATCTCCATAAAAATCAGCCCAAATCAGCTCCAAATTATCTGCTACGATTTCTGCTCTCCATTTGACTGCTTCATTTGTAATAATTGCCCAATACTCCTTACTCTCCTCCAAATTCCTCTTGCGCCCGAAAACTGTGATCTGTTAAAAATAAAACATTTAAAGTGCACATTAATCATGTAAAATCACAGTTAATCCCAATAAAATAAACAACATAATTAACACACATCACTCACAAAGCTATATTTTCAAAAATTCACTAGCAATACGTACAGTATGTTAGTTATTTTTTTTAGTTAAAAGTACTTTAAGCATTAATTTATGTACTTGTTTCATTTTTTTAATCATAATACAGAGTGCGAGGTGGTTTTAGTTTGTTATACCGTGCCCAGGAAGTGCGTGCCACTTTAGTGCTATTCGATAAAGAAGAAATCGCTTTTGAGTCTCAAGAAGGTTCATCACCACTGTTTATTTCCGATAAAGAGGAAAATGGTGTAGATATATAGGTACTATGATAAAGAGGACTTTGTTGATAGCCTAATTAGAGACCTTCTTCCGGGGTGTTTTGAGAGCGATGGCAAGGAAGACAAAGGTGACGAAAGACAAGAAGCCCGAAGATGAGAAGCTCAAAGAAGAAAAGTTGATACATCCCATATATGCATGTAAGATGTTAATTAATGATAAAATTGAAGTTCATTTTCATTTAAAAAAAATTGTTCATTTCGTGCAATTCTCATGCACTAACATGAGATAGTCACCGATGAATTTTGATAGCTAAAATTAACATAAAGAAGAATGTCATCTACTGAAGAAAACACATAGACTTATCCATACCGTAAATATCAGACAAAATGGTACTCTAATATAAGGTGACTGGAGAAGCATGTGAGCCTTCCTGATCGCCTGCTTCTCCATGGACGGGTTTTGGTGGCAATGATCCCTTTGCTGTGGGATAATTATTGGTAATTTCCTACTCTCCACAATTTTTTCAACTCTTTTTCGCAATTTTAATACATTGTAACATTTTATTTTGGTTTAAAGGATAGGTATTAGGGTTTCTTATTTGAAAAATGGAAAAAATATTCATTTTTTTAAGAAGATACCTTAGGATCAAGACATGCTTACTTACCTAGATTAATCTTCAAAACAAAAATGTGCATGAAAATTGCACAAAACTATCAAGGAATAGGTTTTAAAAAAACTATGACACTGCTTCGCATATAAATTATTCCTAATATAATACGCACCCGAATAGCACAAAATGTACTGTTCGAAATTTTTTAACAAAAATTGAATCCTTCAATTCGTTCACCTAATAGTACGAAATGAATAAACCGTACTTTATGGCAAAAAATAATCTTCCGAGTACACAGTGGAGCACTTCCGATTTGCCGATGCCGGTTAATTTCTGGCACAGGAAAGATAGGTTCATGAATCACAAGAAACTGTGTGATGAATTGGCTAAGAAAAGAGAAATTACTCCTTCACCCGAACAGACACAAGAGGACATTTTTGGGAAATCAGTCCAAGATCTTTAAATTCGCCATCATGGAGTACCGAATGGTGTTCTGTTATTTCATGAAGCCACTTGCCAACAATCTCAGTTATTATATATGCTCTTTTCGAAGAACAAGCTTTTAAAAATTCCTGCTTATGCACAACATCAATGGTAGAAAACTTGGCCTGTATCACTAATTAAATCCTTACAAGCATATTCGAATCTTATTAAAATACGCAGTCAAATAGCACAAAATAAACCGAGTGATAACTTTGTAATGAATATTATCCCCAACATAACTGTGCGAACGGACAAAAATTAATGGGAAAAAAGGTAGCCAAAATGTATGAACCAACCGTACAAAAAATTAGCTGGAAAAAAATGTACAATGAACCTTGGTGCTGCCTTTATCGCCCATTGGATCCGAATTCCTTAAAATCCCAGCCATTAATTTCCACACTTGGAATTCTATCTTATAAGAGTCAGCATCCACCTGATAGCTATTAAAAACTAAACCTAAGAAGTAGTTTTTCCTCAAACTACCATTTTTCATCCCATACTTTCTTTTCTTTGCACCCCAACCCCATTATGACGAGGAAGAAAGCAAACCTGGCTTTCATAACCAACGATTCCACGAGGAAAGCGACGTTTAAGAAGTGGAAGAAGGGGCTGCTGAAGAAGGTGAGCGAGTTGAGCACGCTCTGCGCCATCATCTAAAGCATGAATGAGAGCGAGTTGCGCACGCTCTGAGAATTTGGATTTTGTTTTACCAAAGTTTTAATCTCCTATTTAGTCATTTTAATTGGTAATTATATATATTTTAAACTCATGTAGTTGAAGAACCCATCCAACTACCGTACAAGAAAAAAACAATATTTTGACACTCTAAACTTAACTAGTTAGCAAGATAGAAACACCTTCATCAACATGTTAAAGGAGATAAATTTTAAAAATAATATACAATATCAAAAGCTTATAAATACGGTATCTCAAAACACCCCGACGTTGAGATAAGTACCATGCCGGAGCTGTGCGTACCATGCTGGAACTGTGCGTACCGTGCCGAAGCTGTGCGGTGCATGGTATTTATTAGATGGGCACACTCTTCCCAATATTAATTCCATTATTTCATTGAAACAAAATTCCACTGTATTTGTGTTTTAAGTTAAATGTCCACATACGACTTACATATATTGTATACCATAAAGTGTATTGAGTCTTAATATGATGGTCTAGCTGTATTTAGATCCTTTTTGATAAATAATGTAATACAAAAAACATTTTTCTACTAGAAAAAGTGGTGGCTCAGTCCTCGCACAGTTTTGAGTTGCTCGTGCCACCTCAAAACAATGAAGTAGCACAAGCAGCTTAAACCAATATTCTCTCACCATTCTGTTCATTGTTTATCTCTCACCCCTGGGATGTTGAAATGCGCTAGCCCTATTGTTGTTCTCATCTTTAATGCGAAGGGAGCAAGTAGAGCAGTACCACATCCCAGTTGGAATGCAGACAACAATAGGGCAGGTGCATGTCATATGGTACCCTCTCTCGCATTTGTCACATATCAGCATCTCCCCGTCGTTTTCTCCTAACCCGCACTTCTCACACACATATAGAGCCTCCCTTCTACTCTAGGTACATTCTTCATCCAATCCAGTGACTTGTATGGGCATAATGAACCGAGTATTGTATTTTCAAAGTTGTGTATATGCCAAAGTTTCTATTTGTATGAGTGCAATTTCATTTGAAAATGAAGTAATCTGAGAATCATTTATTGAACTTTGGTTCAGAGAGTCTCAAAAACAGTTGAACCATTAGCTTCATGTGCAATACATTATTCTCTGCCATTCATTCGCATTCAGACCAGATCTGATATATTTCTCTTCACCTCATACTTAAATTATTGCCTGATCTTGAATCAGGATCCATAGATTCATCAACAAACAACACACTGTCCCCAAATTTTTAACAGAGCCTAAATCCTCAAACAAACACAACAGCCAACTGTGAAGCCGACACTTCTCCATATAACTCATTATAATCCACGAGTTCATAATCCTACAGCTTTTAATCGAAACAACCGAACAAACTGATATAGACAGATCGATTCCTTTCCCAACCTCAAACTTTAACGCTCTGAAAACAACAACGGAATATACGTGAAATCAGAACCACAAAACGAGTTTAAACTGCGGAAATCACCATTTTTCATGCTGCGGAGACGGATGCCTGCGAGATTGATGAGCTGCAGAAAGAGTTGCCACCTTTAACAGAGTAAAACCCTACCAGTTTTGTAGAGACCTTAGGCTTACATTAATGGTATGGGCTTTAGCAGGAGTTGTTGGGCCGGCCCATGAGGTTTTCATTTTTCACTTACAATCAGATCCCTACTAACTATCGGGATGTTCATTTTGACCTGCAGGTTGGATCGGATCAATTGATACTGATCCGATCAATTTTGTTACTTTAATCGATTTATTTTTAATTTTTTTAAAAATAGTTTTGAGTCGGATAATCAGATCCAACTCAAAATTAAATACACCTTTCGTCTCATTATATCTTGCATATTTTTTGGGTATGTTTTTCGAGCATATTTGATCATCGAAATTTTATTAAACGATGTCTAGTGCTTCAATTTTTCTTCTAACATTTGTTTTACTTTTGAGAGTGCGGTTAGATTTTCTACCAACTAGACTAATTATACAAGACTCTTTTCTACAACTTTGAAGGTTAGATTGTAAATTAACTTAAACACGGTAGTATAATATTTTTTTTATATTTTCACATTCAAACAAGTCTTATTACATATTTAACTTATAATACAAAGTAGAGTAAGTCTCCTGATAGACGACCTGTCCATAATGAACTGACCAGGTTTTAATGGCCTCAATTTTGGTTTCGTCAACTGTTATGCCCTCCTTAGAGTTACAAAACCGATAAACACCACTTCCAAAGCGCAAAATGTGCACTTCTTGATGTTCGCATACAAACCATACTCACGAAGTGCAACAAGAACCATTTTAACATGCTCAATATGTTCATCAGTCGACTTAGTATAAATCAATATATCATCAAAATAGACCACAACAAACCGACTAATAAACTTTCTTAAGACATGATTCATTAACCGCATAAAAGTACTAGGTGCATTAGTTAAACCGAAAGGCATAACGATCCATTCATACAACCCGAACTTAGTCTTAAATGCAGTTTTACATTCATCCCCCTCATTAATTTGAATCTGATGATAACCCTGAGTCAAATCAATTTTAGTATAAATCACAGATCCATGCAAATCTTCAAGCATATTATCTAACCTAGGGATAGGATGACGATACTTAATGGTAATCTTATTAATAGCATGACAATCAATGCACATACGCTAAGTTTTATCTTTCTTAGGAACTAAAATGACTGGCACATCACAAGGAGATGGGGATTCTCGCACATAACCTTTTTGAAGTAACTCCTCGACTTGTCGTTGTAGTTCCTTTGTCTCCTCAGGGTTTGCTTTATTAGCCGGTCGGTTTGGGATAATTGAACCTGGAATCAAGTCAATCTGGTGTTCAATACCTCGCAAGGGTGGTAAACCCGCAGGTAAGGCTTCCGGAAAGACATCCTCAAATTCCTGTAACATCTGAGCAAACCGTGGAGGAATATGCATATGAATATCATCAATGACAAAGTAGCTCTCTTTAAAATGCATGATAAGCACATAAGAATGATTAGCAAAAGCACGATTCACATCCCTAATTGATGCATAAAACGATCTACCAGAATCTTTAGGAAGTTCATGTCTCATTATGTAAATTGATGGCAAATGACTAAGATGGGAAGATAGAATTTTACGCAACTTATCAGAATCATTCTTAAACTTACTTGGCTTACCTGGGACGGCCTCCCTTGATATTTGGTAGAAATTATCAAGGTTTTTGCCTCCATCTTTCACCTTGTGGCCGATCTCCTTCAAGCCCTTGCTAGGGTTTTGGTCGGCCATTTGCACACCAGTCGCAAACTTCTCTTTATCGACTCTCATACGTCTCTGTGCCTCTAAAACTTCCACTGGAGATAATGGAACCAAAGTATACCGTGTTCTATCCTTAATCACAGTAATCTTGTTAGTGTAACCATCATGTATGGATTTATGATCAAACTGCCAAGGTCTCCCTAACAAAATATGACTAGCTTCCATAGGTATAACATCACATAAGATAGAATCATGGTGTTTTTCAATCTTAAAGTTAATCATGCATTGTTTGTTGACCCTAATTTCACCACTTTTATTTAACCAAATAAGTTTATATGGTGATGGATAATTAGTCACAGGCAAAGACAATGATTTAACAAGAAGATTAGACACGGCATTAGCACAAGAACCACCATCAATAATCAGTAAAAAAATTTTATCTTTCACAAGGCAACGGGTATGAAAAATGTTAATCCTTCGTACCTATGTTTTGGCCATTTGAGAGTTTAGAACTCTTAATGATACAAAGTTACCTTGTGTTTCCGGACCTTGTTCACCATGATCATTTATGATTATCTCTTCATCTACATGTTCTTCACCACTTTCATACAATGGTGGCATATCAGCATACTCATCTTCCTCATCTCCTTCCTCAAGTGTTGTTAGCACTCGTGCATGAGGACAGTTATTGCGGACATGTCCTCTTTCTTTACAATGAAAACAAGTAGGAGAGTTAACAGAAACTGAATTTGATGAAGAAGTAGTAGACTTACCTGGAATTTTTGAAACCTGTTGAGTTGGTGGTGCCATCCTCCTCTCAGTAGGATTATAAGTTGGATTTGAATAAGTCAGAACCGATCCTCTTCCTCCCATGGGCGTGCCCCTACTGCGGCCATAACTAAGGTTTTCGGAGTCAAAACCTGGTCGTTAACTTGGAAAACTGGGTTGTGGCCTCCTTGGTCGCAGGGTACTCTCAACTAACCTTGCTTTCACCAATAAATCGTTCATAGATATGTGATGTTGATGCTTGACTGGCGTTTGAAGGTTTTCATGCAAGCCTTCAATGAAACAATTTTTGATGAATGCATCGTCTTCTTTCATTCCAACCCTTCTCATGGTCAACCCAAGATGTTGCCAGTATTCATCAACTGTGCGACTTCCTTGCTTTATGTTGGATAGATAAGAATGTTGTTCCATCAAGTAAGTAGGCGGAACATGATATTCGCAAAGCTCAGATCTCAATCTCTCCCATGTGGAGATAGGTTTCTTTCTGGCAAGATATCTCGACTCCTTTTTATTTTTCCACCACTCAGCCGCATAATGAATGAAAGAATACTATGCCACTTTGACTTTCTCCTTTTCCCGATAATTGTTGAGATCAAACAGATTCTCAATCTGTCGCTCCCAATCAAGATACTTCACTGGATTTTGTTGACCATCAAATTGAGGGATGTCATATTTTAAACCCTTGATATCTCGAGCTTCATCAGAACCTGAATCAGATCCTGAATTAATCTTCACTCTCCTTCTGGAATGAGGTTTACTGGGGCGATGCCTTCTAGAAGACCCTCGGTGTGATCGCCTTTCCGAACCATCATCAGAATAATTATCTGAACTTCCATAACCATTGGATTGATGGAAATATTTCTTGGTTTCTTCCCTCTTGACCGATGATGTAGGTGTAGGTGGTGCCATGATGTCAACTTTTCTCGCCAACCTTTGCACCTCACTCATAAGGGCATTTATTGCGACAGCAAACCGATCGGGATCATTGGCTTCATTTGGATTAATTTGATGTCGCTCCCAACTATTTGGAGCCTCTTCACGTGGATGACTACCACGCCCACCATTAGAGGTGTTCTTCAATGGAAAATTGTTAGGATTGCTAACAAAAGGCAGGACGAATGGATTTTCGTCCCCCATCTTCGCTAACTGCTAAGAAAATCAAATGGTTAGTTAAAAAAATCATCCCCCCTTCCCTTTGTTTAGTAAGGTCACTCACCAAGTGTATAACACTCACAACTCACAAGGCAAAGGCTAATGCGAGGGCAACTGATCAATTCACCGCAATTCAAAGCAAACTATGGAGATGAGTACTGCAGAACTTATTATATAAACTCAAAATTTGGCTCTACGATCTGGAATTCCAAATTCTACAAAGAATAAGGAACAAAACACAATTTGAATGGAACGAATCGGAGCTGTATTGAATGAATTATGACCAAAACAAGATTGCTTTATATAGGCGACAAATAGGTTCCGAAAATTCAAGAAACTTTTCCGAAAATAAATTGGAATAGGAACTCAAATCCAAATCCCTTTTGGTAAAGGATTTTAATGACTTACTTGTCCTCCAAGTCGAAATTCAGATCAAAATCCCTCTCTCAAGTGGCTTTTATTTCCTTTTTCCTCTTCCGATTAGGATTTTGACTTTTCTTTTCCTTTTTCAAATCGGATTTCTTTTTCTTTCCTTTTTTTTTCAGCCACAATTCGTTTTTTTCCTTTTTTTTTGTACTATAAAACTCACAACCAAAATCTTATTCCCCAAGAAAAATTTTCGGTCACAATTACCAATTTTTTTTGAAATTGCAAATTTGCCCCCAAACTTTTGAAAATTGCAAATCTGCCCCAAATTTCAGTTCAAATCCTAAATTCCAAATTTTAAACCCAAAATCTGCTACCTTTTGTCTTTTATTTTCGAAAATTTTTGGAACAAAAATCTCCTATACAAAACTTAGAATAAGAAAACTGCGACAACTTCCTCTTGGTTCAAATGAACTTTGAGGTATTCAAGATTGTAAGGATCAAGAATATGACACTATACATATGGAAAAAGACACAAGACTCTTTTTTATTTTAATAAGGTGTAATAAAGAATCAAAAAATAAATCTAGATCACGGAATCAAAGAACGATAAAGAAAACAAATAGGATTATGAGCATGTAATAATTTTCAGAAGAGTTGACGAAAATATCACAAGCACATAAACTGTTTAAGCTGCTTAAAACTATGAAACTGACCGGGAGGTGAAGGCAGATAATACTTGTTAACGCTCAGACCCTTCGACGCTCTCCTGACTCGATTGATGAAGGTGAATGCGGATAGTAATACCGAAGTATTCTAACTCTCGGACCCTTCGATGTCCTTCGACTCTAATTTCAATCCTCCTGGTAAGAAAGATCAAACAAACACAGTTAAAACATGACACGAAAGAGTATATATATATAAGAAATTCGAAAATAAATTAATGCAAAACTCGAAACACCCCTTTTTTTTCTTTTCTTTTTTTCGACCTCAGTAGATCTTTCACTTAGCTCTGATACCAACTGATATAAATCTCCTTGCGAAGACTCACGATTTGCAGAATTAATATCTTTGATCTAGTGAAGGAATCTGCAAACTCGCACTATCTCGCACGAAATTCAGGAGTCTATCCCTCGGGGTACGCCTAACTTTGACTTGCTCTCTAACTAGCCATCAGGATCAGATTACAAGGTTTATTGATACTTAACTAGCCCTTGGGGTTAAGAAACAATGGAATAGCTCGCAAGCAAAGAGTATGAACTCAAAATGTTGTATATTTTATTGATGAAAGGTTCTAATTTTCGTCCATAAGGCCTCCCTTTTCATAGGGTTACAATCTTGCCTCAAACCCTAATCACAAATGGAAACTGAATCGACTTATGGCAGCTTTAAGAAGCTAAAACCATATCTAACTAAAATACGTAAAATAAATGGTAATCTAAGGTAATCTGGTTAAATTCTTCAAGAAGTAACCTTGCAGAATATTACCTTATCTAATATACCAAATCTAATTCTAATCAGAATAAAACTGAATATACTAAACCTTAATGGACTGTATTTTCGAAATTCAGCTCTTCAAAGCCCACATGGCCGAGCTATCAGTCCAATAAACCCAAAATGAAATAATTTTACAATATTTTACAGTGATCACACTACCTCATTAAAAACGCAGTGGGAAAAAAGAGTTTGGTGTTCTTTATGATGTCTTCAGTTCGTCGACAATCTTGAATAATGAATCCAAGATGTCGATGGTGACTCCTTTTTCAATTCTTCATCATAAAGGCGATCAATCAAAGCATTTAAAGCCGCATCTCTAAGCTTAGTCCTTGACCTAGTCATAGGTCCCGCCATGTCACTTAGAGGATCTCGAACTTATCATTTAAATGTTTGATCAAGTCGTGGAATGTCTTCATTTGTGGTGATAGTCGTCTTGGCATCTCCGTCACAGTTACCTCTATTACTTCAGGATTTTGAACAAAGTATATATATATGTATATATATGTATGTATGTATGTATGTAAGGCATGCAATCTTTTTATCGAATTCGACCAAATTGTTGAGCATGCAATTTAACTAAATAAAATATGCGACAGTGGTGATTTAAATCAATATAGCTCAACAAATTTCATTTGTTTTCAATACCATTGGATATATATTGATTTTATCATGCGAAAATTAAATAATGAAAAACTGAATGAGCAATTTACATATGCAAGAATAATAAACTTTTATTAATTATTCATCGTAGGATCTTTGGATGAGTACAAAATTGTGTACCATAATCCAAAACCGTAGGATCTCTGAATAAACAGTGTAAAGACATGCTTGACCGAATAATCAATCCACAAGCTAATCTAACTGAAGCCCCCAAACCAAAAACATTGAAAGTCAGTTGGCTAAACAATTTTGGCTTGTGTTCCTCCTAAATCCTTTTTAGACACTGAATTAGAAGTCATATAGAGTTTTTCAGTATTAGAGTCACTGAAATGTTTTTAGATTTATAGACATGAGTTGCATCTATTACTTCAGAATTATAAATTTTATAACTACTACATGTTGCATACTAAATTTTTAATATTGCAACTAAGACCTTATATCTTTTATTATTCTAATTAAACCCCATCTTTCTATAAGCATATGGAAATGCCATTTTTCCCAAGACTTTGCCATATATATATATGTTAATTACAAGCAACTGAATTTTTTTAAAAATTAATATTCTGAAACACAAACAATATTTCATATAATAATCATCTTTCCATAATAAAGGAGTTTGTCTTTTGGAAAAAAAATCATAGTTTAAACTGCAAGTAAAAAGAAATTAAAATGAAAATTTTGAATTGTATTAATCAGGTCATAAACTTATAACACGTTGCATAATAAATTTTTAATATTACAACTAACATATTTTACTTTTATATAATTCTAATTCAACCCCATTTTTTCACGTACCTATGAAATGAGTGTGTTTTTCAAGACTTTGCCTTATAAAAGTTATAATTTATAATTAAAATATATCTTTACAAGAAATACAGAGTGGCAAATAGTAATAGAACATGATCCGTTCAACAGACTTTCATATTAATTGGTAAAATTAAATTTTTACTCTCTCGGTTTCCACATAGTATATGAGTCTGTCTCTTGAAAAACGGTTTTTTCATAAGCCATTGAAAGATCAAGGTTTAAACTGCAAATTACAAGAAATAAAGATAAAATTTTCGGGTTGCATGAATCGGGTTATAAACTTTATAACTACTACACGTTGTATAATAAATATTTGATATTGCAACTAAGACCTTTTACCTTTTATGATTCTAATTAAACTCTGTCTTTCCATAAGTTTACGGAATGATCGTTTTTCCCAATACATATATGTTATACTATGTTTATTACTTTCTCCATTCCAATATATCTAAAATGCACACTTTTTGATTAGAATATAGGATAAGAAATAATTTATCCATCCATTTTTTACAGGAGCATTGCCTTTCTCTTATTACCAATTTATTCTTTCTGGGATGTTCTATTTGACTTGATAAACATTCATGTGAAGTTCTTGATCAAGAGTTAAGGTAACCAAAATTTGTGTTCAGTTTTAATGTTCATAAGGCTGAATTACTCTTTATGTCTCATTGAAAATTATATCTTTTGTAGGATGCTTGTTTAATTTCTCAGTCAACTCAGTTTTCTCTAAGGTTCTCTAGGAAGAAGAAAGTTTTTAAAAATTAATCCATTGATCAAAATTGAGGTAAGAAAATAATTTATTTTTTCACTTTTACTGTTTTGTAGCTAGGTAAGACAATTTTAATTTGCTTCAATTCTTTTTTGCAAATTAAGCACGAAGGATTGAAACTTTATAAACACTATTATTTTCTAAAGTTAGCTCTCGATAATCGTTATATATATGGATGCATTCTAGACCATACTGTAGTTCAGAAACTAAGATTTGCATTTTTTGAATTTAAAAAAGAAAAAGAAAAATAGGAATCAATAGACACTAACTTATTTTTCTCTCTTTTTAAAAAAAAAATCTTTTGATTAAATTAGTATTTCTTGCTACTGCAACTATTCTATAACATAACCAAGGAAAGAATAAAATGGAATGAGAAAATCATTTCAATTTTTTTTATTCCAGAAATTTGTTGCTGATGGACTTGTTCTTACTGTGTATTTTGTGAACCATTTATTGTTTTGAATTTAGTTACCGATTTCTTCAATAAGCAAGTCCACATTTTTAATGATTTTTTTTTATTTTAGACAGACACTGCAGTAATAAATTTGCAAGAATGATGCAGTTTTTGAAAGGAAGTAGAAATCTCTGAAGATAGTCGGTACATATTTCTACTGAATTAGATTGACAAGGTATATATGCACTACACCCTCGGTGCCCTGTCTAAATTGCAAAAATAATTATTATCACACTGTCCAAGAAGTATGTTTGATCGGTAATATGTTTACCTACATATAATAACAATGAATAAAAAGTTGATATTTAGAAACTACTTTTTACGATGAATTCAACAATATCACATCCGATAATATTATTGCATATATATCTATTCAAATATACAGTCAAACTTTAAAGGAGAATGTTGCTATAAAACTAAGTTGACAATTTAGTCTGGATCATAGGGAGTAATTTGTTTGTTCCTTTTATTGTTTACCGGATAACACTTGTGCCAATGCACGGATTTGTGAATGCAAATTTAATATATAATATAAATTTTAATTTAAATAAGCAGTGAGTTGTTATATGTATATGGAAATACACATGTTGGGGAATTCTTAATAAATTATTATGTTTATTAATATTATAATACATTGAATGAAAGTATATTGAGTCGATCCTTGTCGACACGTACCCTTTTTATGTTAAAGTTATAAAATATTGTATAAAAATACTTTAGGTTATAGAAAATACAGTGATAAAAATAAGAAATGTCAGATGATAATGTTTAACTGAAATTATAAATTTATCTCTTTGAAAAGGAAATACAAAAGGAATGTAAGGACATGTTCTCAAAAAAAGAATAAATTATTATTATATATATTTTTTAAACTATACTACATATTCATATTATTTGAATAAATAATTAGTTTCTAATTTAATAATTTTAGTGAATTTTTATTCGAGTAATATTTATTATATTATTAATAAATGTAATAATTGTATTATTCAGTTTTATATACACAAAGTATAAAAAAACTAAAATTAGAAGGTAGAAATTGGCAGATAAAAGAAAATATTATTAAGAATGCATCATTTATTATAAAGGACAAGCTAAAAAAGACTATAAATTAAGAGAGTAGATGAGTATGTGGATTAAGTGATGAGGATTAAACACATTTATGAAGGAAGGTAGATATGAGGTTGGATGTTGAATATTTGTGAGGAAGCATAACCACTCTTTTATCAGTAAGAGATGATCTCTTGTAAGACGGTCTAAAATTTAGGTGGAAATATTTCTGTAAAAATCAACACACATTCAAATTTATTTTCAGTTTCTAAAAAGAATCTCATCACAATAAAAATGTTTAATAATTGCATAATGTTCTTACTTAAATTTAGACCATCTAAAACCAGACTTGGTGTATTGGCAAAAACTCTTTAAAAACCCAAATATATTTTTGAAGTAATTACCTTTTAATTGTAGTTAAACCAGACATATTGTTGGTACTATATCAACTAGTTCAAGAAAAAAATATTCTTTTCACTTTTCTCTTTTTTATTTTTAATTTAATTTTTTGATATGGCAGGTATGGAGTTTTGCTATTTTATAAATCAACAACGAATTTGTTAATAAATTTTGAAGCATGCCAGTAAAAAGAGTAGGTTTCTTTTCAAAACTACAGGAAACATAAGTCTCTCACAAAAAATCAAATAGAATTGAACACTTACCAATGAAAGGGATATGCATGAAATACACTCATCAAAGGAGAGATAAACATTACATGAGACAAATTTAAGTTGTCTAAGATGGAATGATGCATTTAATGATTAAATAATGTAAATTTTCATTTATATTTAAAATTTTGACATGAAGAGCTGACATGGCAAGTATAGAGGATGCCACTTGTCAAAATGACTGCTCTTTTAGTTATAATTATAGATATCTAAGATTATTTATTGTTTGAGAAAGTCTCTTGTTAGATCAACTAACGATTAGACCAATCATAAAAACTCTCGCTTCACTAATGACTAGACCGCTGCTACCAAATGCATAAACCAACCACAATCCAAACCCCAACTTCGCCCATGCAACCACAGTCCATCATTCCCACAGCCCACCCACCAGGCCATCACCACAACCACCTATCCTGAGCCGCCCATGATTACTTGGAATGTTGTTCACACCAAATCCATCACCACATTGCTGGAACGCCGTTTGTGGTTGCCACGCAAGGTGAAAGTCACCGCCGGACTTCTCCTTCCTCACCGTCCCTACCCCAACTTGATTCACAACCTTAACCCATGCCGATTCAATGCCAATTCAACACCACCCCACGAAGATCAACCCAATTTGATGACGAAGTTTGGTAGAAGAAGAGAATCACACCATCAACTGTAGAGAAGAGGGGGGATGAGCAGAAGAGGGTTGGTGGGAGAGAAGAAGGGAGGATGAGCAGAAGAGGGTTGGTGGGAGAGAAGAAGGGGGGATGAGTAGAAGAGGGTTGGTGGGAGAGAAGAAGGGGGGATGAGCAGAAGAGGGTTGGTGGGAGAGAAGAAGGGGGCATAAGAAGGGTTTAGAGGGGGGCCGATAGTCTTTTTACAACCTTTTGTTTTTTTCCTTTTTTTAAATAGGGGTAAAAGAGTCATTTCATAATATTCTAGCTAAAATTGTCGGATTGGTTAGATTTAAACTTTCTCTGATTATCTAGGGATACTATGCTTATATTAGCACTTTCAACATTGTGGGGTTATATTAGCACTTTCAACACTGTGGGGTTATATTAGCACTTGTGCCAATTGTGTAGGGTTACAAACTCACTTTTCTATTAAAAGTTTATATATTTAGATTGTTTGTTGTTTTTTTTGTTAAAACTGACATCCAATTCAACTAGTTTCAAGTAATAACTAATCTATTGCATAAATATTTATATTACATGTCAACCAGACTAAACATTTGTATTATTATAGATTCGAGATTCAATAAAATTGTAATATTGTCATCGGGATATTAATTCACTTCTCGCAAAAATTATGACTACCTAGTAGAGAATAGTGTACCACACATCAATCACTTCACGAAACAGAGATCTTCTAGAATTGCAACTCTAATATTTTTAACTTTTCTATAATTTTAATTCAACCCCATTTTTTCATATACCTATGGAATTATGGTCTTTCCCAAAACTCTGCCTTATAAAAGTTATACTTTATAATTAAATTTTAATAAAATATAGCTTTAAAAGAAATAGAGAGTGACTATAGTAATAGAACATGATCCGTTCAACAGTCCCTCATATTTGATCAAATTAAATTTGTACTCCCTCAGTTTCCATATGGTATGTTATACTGTGTTTATTACTTTTTCCATTCCAATTTAAAATGCACACTTTTTGATCAAAATATAGGATAACAAATAATTTATCCATCCATTTTTTTACAGGAGCCTTTATCTTATTACCAATTTATTCTTTCTAGGATGTTCTATTCGACTTGGTAAACATTCATGTGAAGTTTTTCAGTTTTACTGATCATAAGGCAGAATTACTCTTTATGTCTCATTGAAAATTATCTCTTTTGTAGGATACTTGTTTAATTTGTTAGTCAACTCAGTTTTCTCCAAAGTTCTCTAGGAAGAAGGAAATTTTGGAAAATTAATCCCTTGATCAAAATTGAGGTAAGAAAATAATTTATTTGTTCACTTTTACTGTTTTTGTGGCTAGGTAAGACAATTTTAATTTGCTTCAATTCTTTTTGCTAATTAAGCGCGAATGATCGAAACTTTATAAACACTATTATTTTCTAAAATTAGCTCTTGATAATTATTATAGCCCGTCTTTCTTGTATATATGGATGCATTCTAGGCCATAATTCAGAAACTAAGATTTGCATTTTTTTAATTTTAAAAAGGAAAAGAAAAAAAAGGAGTCAATAGAAACTTTTGGTTGTTATGCCTAGCTATGACCTACTAACTTTTGTATAAAAAAAATCTTTTGATTGAAATCAGTCTTACTTGCTACTGCAACTATTCTACAACATATCCAAGAAAAAACTAAAATGGAATGAAAATCCTAACAAACATGTCTTGACTTTGCTCTTCATGGAGTTGCAATTAAAATATAGAAGCCTGGAGTTCCAATCTTTAATAGATTTATTCAATGGAAAATAGAAATTATTATACATACTTTTTATTGTTACTAGGTATGGTGGTGGACTATAATGAGTGCGGCCTCAACCTGTAATTCAATTTTAAATTGCACCGTATTGATATTCATGGATCATTTAGTTAATATGAAAATGAAGAGTTAGATTTAACGGCCACTTTCACTAAATTAGATGTTTTTATTGACTTTCCGTAACAAAAGTACTTATTGCTCTCCTAACATCAATGAGTAGATTTATTAGTGGATGTGTTTTTAAAGTGAAACAAATAAAGTAAAAATAAGTTAACAAATAAATTAACAAACATTTGTTAACATATATTTTCGGCGGTTATTTAGAGATTTGTTATTTTGTTTTGATATTTGCAAAATGGCCCCTTCATTTTTATAAGACTTTATTAGTTAGTAACTGAACTTTTTTATTCACATTGTGACCCCAGAACTTATAGTAAATTGGTTTGTTTTATCCCTACTTCAACTTTAGATTGCTTGACAGGAAACTTTTTCCAAAACTAGAATTGCCACCTCTGAAAAACTCAAATTTCAAATATGACTTATTCTAAAATTTAATATTCGTGAACATTAATACATTTTTCTAATAACGGCTACTCCCTCCGTCCTAGACATACTTGGTCAACTTTTCTCAGGTCATGTTTGATTACCGATAACTTTAGTTACATATACTAATGGTATATTAAAATTTAATATATAGATTATATATTATACAGAGAATCTAATGATATCTCACGTGAAGATATTGGCGTCTGTATACTAATTGAAATTTATGGTCAAACATGTTTTGAGAAAGTTGACTAAATAATGTGCAAAAATGGCTGAGACAGAGGAAGTATATGAAAAAGAGTATCCCTCATAGTTTTTTTTTTGGAAAATAGCATCCCTCACTAAGTTAAACCAACATAAAAGAGTCTGTATCTTGAAAGACGGATTTTCAATAAATTATGGAAAAATCAATGTTTAAAGTGCAAATTAGAAGAAATGAAGATAAAATTTTTGGGTTGCATGAATTGAGTTATAAACTTTATAACTACTACATGTTGCATAATAAATTTTTAATATTGCAACTAAGACCTTTTACCTTTTATTTTTCTAATTGAACCCCATCTTTCCATAACCTATGGAAAGATGAGTTTTCCCAAAATTTTGCCAACATAAAAAGGTGATATTTCTTAAATTGAAATGATATTCCCGTGTAATTAAAATTCATACCCATTTTTAAATTTAACTTTTAAAGATATTTACTTTCTCATTTATGTCTCAAAAATAAATATTATTTAATACTATTTTAATAATTTGAAATAATACCAAGTTTTAATGAGAAACACATTTTGAAAACATAAATAATATATTTTAAAAACAAAATTACATTTAAAACATTGAATTTTAGTGTTGATTAAGAGTAGATACTATTCAAACTGTTTTTAAAGCTTTAAAGCATAAATTCTACAAACTGCAATGAAAATTTGTTAGAATCATTAGCCACACTTTACAAGGGGTAGATAACATTATTGCAAAAGTCTCCTTGTTGGGGTTTATCATTTTTTTTTATCACTTGTTGGGGTTTATTTTTTATTTTTTGGAAATAAATATACTTCTCATTACCAAAACTTTAACCACAAGGCGATCATATCCGGCCCCTACCCAACTTTTCATCCACTCTATACAGCGTTCATCATCAAATCAGCATATTTTAGTCTATGTTTTGGATTCAACCAAATTCTATAATACAATCTATAGTACTACCAAAAGTATCAACTCCTACTAAACTCTTCCCAAAATAGCTATCATTCCTTCTTTTCCAGCAAGTGTAAACTGCTTCTGCTATAGCAGTTTTTAGAAACTTTGCCTTCCACCCTCTCCCTTTACAGTGCTGCAAAATCCACCTTTTTTGTTCTTCCCACTGTACTGGTATTCTGTCCATTTTCAGCCACTACAAAATCCTTCTCCAAGTTTGGTTCATTTTCTCACATTCAAACAAGAGATGCTGTATGTTTTCTACTTGATCACAAAATTCACATTTTAGCTTTGTTGTTAGCCCAAACTTATGTAATCTCTCTTTTGTTGCCAGTTTGTTCTGCCATGCCATACACGGGACAAATTTTTCCCTTGACCTTGCCTGATTCCCAAAAAAGATAGTGCACCACTCAACTCATACTTGTTTTCCCCTTAGCTTCTTATAGACATCCTGTATTATGAATTTATCTTTGTTCTGCACATCCTATCATGAATTCAGGTTTATCACCGTGTCTCTACATTTGATGAGTCTCTTCATCATCCATGATACTGTAGCAGGAAATCTGACATTCTGTAGCTCCTCATTCTTTATGTAATAAGAATAAATCCACTTCACCCCATAACCTGTCAGCCTTTCTGCTCAAATTCCATAGTAACTTTGCAAGGCTAGCTTCATTCCACTCAGCTAGATCCACCATGTTCATTCCCCCAGACTTCCTTGTTTGAAAATTTTTATCCCATGCTATTGGAGCTTTTCTTGTAATATTTTCACCACCCCTCCACAGAAAAGATCTACAGATTGCTTCAATGTGCTTCACAATCTTTTTAGGAAGTGGAAAGCACTGTATCCAGTAACGGTGACTGAAAATAGCACACTTTTGATTAATTGTGCTCTGCCAGCATAACTCAATAGCCTTGAACTCCAATGGTGTATTCTGCTTGTCATTTTGTCTATCAGAGGTGTGTACATGTGTACATCTGTACATATAGTCTCTTACTTGTTAATGGAATCCCCAAATATCTGAAAGGTAGCTTACCTTCCTTAAAGCCTACCTCCTGCATTCCCCCAAAGTAAACTATGCATTTGCTCAGGTTGACATCCAATCCTGTTGAAATCTTAAACTTCTGAAAAGCCTTCATAAGTTCAGCCATAGAATCCTCCTCCCCCCTTGAGAATAGTAAGAGATCATCTGCAAAACTAAGGTTCACAATATTAAGTTTCTCACATTTATCACGAAACTTAAAAATTGGATTCTCCTTAAGCTCCTGTAGACATATGTACAAATACTCCATGACCAACACAAATAATAGAGGTGATAGTGGATCACCCTGCCTTAAGCCCCTTTTAGCTTCCAACAATTCTGATGGTTCCCCATTCACCACATATCTATAAGACATTGAAGAGACACATCTCATAATCCAGCAAACAAATCTCTGTGGAATTCCCAGTTGTTTCAGAATTACATCCAAAGCTTTCCAGTCCACAATATCATATGCCTTTTGTAGGTCCAATTGAAGTATACATTTAGGAGCTCCTCCCTTCCTCGTGTATCCCCTTATCAGTTCAAAAGCCAGCATTATATGTTCATGAATGGATCTTCTAGGAACAAATGCTTCTTGTGTTTTATTTTCCAAATCTCCAATTACTGCACTTAGCCTTGCTGTAAGTGTTTTTGAGATGATCTTATAAAAAGTGTACAACATGAAACAGGTTTGTATTCTGTCACTTTAGTTGCAGCAGGATTTTTTGGAATCAATGTCACTAAAGTGCAGTTTATAGCCCTATACATTTTTCCAATCTCAAAAAAATTACTTCACAGTATCACTTCTGACTATCATCCAATTTGCTTTTAATAACTTGGAATTAAAACCATTCATACCTGGTGCCTTTAGTTCACCAATAGTTTTTAAAGCATTCCAGATTTCAGCTTCATCCACTTCCTTCACCAGTTTCATTCTGTCCTCCATCTTTAGTGAATATCCCTTCCTCCTGTTGATGATGTCCACTCCTTTCAGTCTCTCTGCAGTCCTCCTTACTAAATCGCCATAAATTTAACAATCAACTCTGATATCTCCTTCTGATCTGCAGTTCTGCTGCTATCTGTCCTTTCCGAATTTGTGATTCCAGTTTGCTTGTTTTTAGCTCTGACAGTAGCATGGAAGTATGGGTTATTTTCATCTCCCAACTTCAGCCAGTCTGTCTTAGCTTTTTGTCTGGCTATCTTTTCATATACTTTTCTTCATTTCAGAACCTTTTGTGTGCAGTTTATCACCTTTTGTACCTTCTGTGTGTTCATTTTATCTTGATTAACTACAATCATTGCTTCTACTAGCTCCACTCTTACTTTTTCCATCTTCACCCTCATCCCATACAACTGTTTCATGTGATGCTTTAGTACATTTTGCAGTCTAAGCAGCTTTCTCCACAACACATACATAGGTTGTCCCTCCAAAGGCAACTCCCAATTCCACCTTATAACCTCTTGTATACCTGCCTGTTCCATCATACAATTTAAAAACTGAACACCCTGGTCTTTTGTACTCTTCTCTCCTCCATATCAACAATCAACATAGCATGGTCTAACACACCAGGTCCTTGACTGTAACAACATCAAGGTATATGAAATGTTTCAAATTTGGAATGTTGGTATATGAAATGTTTCAAATTTGGAATGTTGATAGATGAATCTTGACTGAAACCATTCCAAATTGCCCAATACTCTATCAATCCTAGAGTATATAATACCATCTTGATGCCTGTTCGACCAAGTATAGTATTCTTTTTTCATTTCACATTCAAACAATTCAACAGTGTTCATCATTTCCTATAAATCACAGTATTCACTCAGAGATACCTCAATCCCTCCAATTCTATCATTCATTCCCAGAACATTGTTAAAACCCCCCAACACAATCCATGGTTCAGTTTTTATATACTGCCCTTTAATCTTATCAATCTCCTTCCATAGTTTCTTTCTCCGTGGCAACAAATTTGCAGCATAGATTGCAGTCATATTAAACTGTTTCTTACCCATCAATGACCATGCCTCACAGTGAAGTAACTGATCTGAGCTATGAATCCTTCTCATTTCAAATTTTTTTGAATCCCACATCACCCAAATTCTTCCATTTTCATGATCTCCATAGTTATCCACAAAACTCCATTTGTAACCAAATTTTCTCCATTAAGCGCATGCTTGTTTCCTTTTTTACTCTTGTTTCCACCAGCACATCAATAGATAAGTTTAAAGCATTACTATCATGGACCAGGTCTAGGATCAGTTGCTGGATCATCCTAAATCCGCAAACTGGTAGCCTTTTCCCATTGATTAGGTTTGATATCTTCTTTCTCTTTTCCTTTGGTTATCACCATTTGTTTTCTAGTTGTTCTTCCATTCCTTCTAACTTCTCCATCATTAGTTACAGCTTGGGAGTTGTTATTGTTCACCCCGTCCTTTCCCTTTGTTTCCTTAGCTTTGTCCTGTTACTCCTTGACCTACCATCTCTGTACCATCCTCTGCAATACTTAATTCCTTCGGCATTTATGTCCTTCCATTTAACATTTGTCACAATAGGGTAGCCTCCATTCACGGAGAACCTGCTGCTCAATCTTCTCTCCATTCAAATCCTTGATAACAACTTTCTCCTTTAGCTTCTGAGTAATGTCAACTTCCACTAGATTTCGTGCATAAGAAACTCTTAGTTTGTCAGCTGTACATTCATCAGTTACCATGGGTTTGCCAATCACACTGCGAATCTTCCTCGAACTTCGAACTCCCCATAAATGCAATGGTACTTTAGGCAACTTCACCCATATAGGTAGAGCCCTTACCATATCCTGCTTCATCTCAAAATTAGGTCTCCATAGATGCAGGAACATTGTCATGTTGAATATTTTGTACCAACCCCTATTCATAGTTGCATCACAATCTTCTCTTGTTTTGAATCTCATAAAAAAATAACCCTCCTCATTATAATACAGTTCAGGCAAAGCAACAAAAGACCAGTATCTCATCATATAGTTTTTAACAGTAGACATGGTTAACTCTTCCCCTAGAACATACATAATAACTACATTCTCCCAAAATTTCATCTTAGATTTTACATCACCTTTTTCAATTTAAATCTGCACTTCCCCATCAATTACATTTGGAATCATATTCTCAATTTTAAGCCCGTTCAATTGCAGTCTGTTCCCCTTAATGACATCTACCCACAACTTATCCTCACTTTTCACCTCCTCACCTATAGGGATCTTCAAAACAGTTTCAATTCGTTCCTCCCCATTCACAGAATTCTGCACATCTTCCCCAGACCCTGAATTTAGCAATTTAGTTTCAGTTCGTACCTCAGTAGTCTGTTTCTTCAGCTCACTTTCCTCCACCTTTTTTGTTTCCATTTTAGCTGCCGGTGCTTGCCTCCATCTGTACCACATTTCTCTTCGAAATCTCCGGCATAGCCACCTTTTTCCAAAGTCGACCACACCCTTGTTTCATGTTTTTTCGCGGTTACACGGTCAGTGCATGAAAATCGCCCATAGCAGATCTCCGTACATATCTCTTTTTGGGGGTTTATTGATAGTACAAACAAAGTTTCTTTACTCACTCAATGACTGGATTGTTTGGCCTTATTAGGAATTTATGTCCAACTTCATTTTGAATTCTAGTAAGTGATATCATCTATAATATATACTAAAAGAGCAACTTCTTAGTTAAGTGGAACCCCCACATTTAAGCACATCAGTTTTTACAAATTTTTGACAAGTGACACTTCCAAAACTTGCCACATCAACTTTAAAAAAGTAATTGAAAATATAATATTTTATATATTTTTTTGGAACGAAATAACTTTTCATTACCACTCAAAAAAGCATATACATCTCCTCATTTACATCAACTACAATTTAAACATCATTCTCAATCATAAGCTTTGCACATAACCTCTTTAATTTAGGTTTCAACCAAGCCCTATACACCATGCTTTCTATAATATTGTCCACTGTACAACAATCGGTTTTACCTTTGAAACACAAATAATTTCTTTTCCTCCATATCCAGTAAACAACTTTAGCAATAACCATCTTCAATAGCTGTGCTCTACTCCCTTTGCCTCTGCACTTTGTCATCAGCCAATATAGCTCACAATCTCACTATTTTGGTTCTCTGTTTATCCCAAGCCATTTCAGTACTTGAATCCAAATCTCTTTCATCCTTGAGCATTCAAAAAACAAGTGCTGGATTGATTCATCATCCGTGCAGAATGCACACTTTACATCCACCTCAAAACCAAACCTCCTCAGCATATCCTTCGTCACAATCTCTTAAAAAAACACGTCCACAATAAGAACTTAGCTCTTGATCTAGCAAAGTTTTTATAAAATATTTTCCTCCATGGCATCTTTGGATACTCCTCTTTGAGTTCATTATACATTTTTCTTATACTGTACTTGAGCCCTCCACCCCGTTCCCTCCAGCTTTGCATATTTTGAATCATTTCTCTACATTTGCTCAATCTTTTAACTATCCATGATGCACTCCATGGAAATTGCTGTTGGTGTTTTAAAGAAACACAAGCTATTTAAGTATGATTGGATTCGAGTAGGTGTAAGCTCAGCATGTTAAAACAAGTTTGGTGGTGCGGAGTGCACACTTGTATAAACTATTTATGAACCTTACAATTCAGGGATATGTATTAAAATTGTTGGTAAGACTAACATGTACTATCCTTTCTGTGGAAAGATACATCATTCTATGTACGTCCGTATTTATACATACTTATAACGGTGGTGGTGTATAGTGTCTGACTCCCTGATTGAAAGGATGAGGATGAACTAAGAATGTGTACGGGATGCAGTGTTAGCGGCATGCTCAACTTACTGCATTGTCATGTGGAAAAATACACAATTCAGAGTTTATTAAAATTCTAATAACTACGGTACACAGGATGTGGAAAATGTAATCATTTACGTGAAAATATGTGTTGTTTTAGAATTCATTTCTGACAACCGAGATACATTGTATGTAGAAAATATAATCATTTGTGGAAAGATGCATTGTATTACAATTGTATCAGAGTGGTGCATCATAAACATGGTGACCTATAACCTACACATTTCACGATAGGTAGTATCTTTTCGGAACATATCCTATATATACATGTTCATACATTCACAGAAAAAAGAAGTGAAAATTTTAGAATTTTCAGATTTACTCAGTAACCAAAATACTGCACTCAAAGCATTTCTCCTAATTCAAGCCTAGAACAGGAGGGATTCTCGATTGTTTTATTCTCGAAGGGAATTCGTGTAACCCAAGGTTGTAAGGGTCGAATTACTCTTTACGGAAAGCGTACGTAACGCGACTCACATCGATATCCAAGAAAGATTTTACCACCATCATCCAATCATGATTTTACCATTCCAATGGAATGGAATATTGCAGCATCTACCCCAACAATTGCACATCCATGACATCCCTGCTTTTTATATAGTACACATAAATCCAGAGGATCCACAACTTGTCCGCTTTCCTACACAAATTGCAGATCACATTACTTTCACTCGTAATAGTCCATTCAATAAGTGAAATAACTCCCAAACCTCCACTATTCTTTCTCCCACATATTCTCTCCCACTCCACCGGCGCCTTTTGGGACATAATCTCATTCCCACACCATAGAAAGGATCTACAAACATATTCAATATGCTTTAACACCACTTTAGGAAGGGGGAAAGCCTGGAGCCAATAATTCACAACAGAGAATATAACACTCTCAATAAACTATATCTTGTCTGCATAGCTAAGGAGTTTAGCACTCCAATGCTTCACTCTTTCAACAATTTTATCAATTAATGGTTGGCACATAAACACAGTCAATTTTCTACTAGCCAAGGGTATACCAAGATACCTGAATGAGAGTTCACCGTCTTCAAAATCCGCCAGGGCTAGGATCTCCATTTTCTGCTCAGTATCAACACCTCCAAAGTAAACTTTGCATTTACTTTTACTTACTTTGAGTCACATTGCTTCTTCAAAACTATGTTAAGCTTCCATCAAGATCCCCACTGAAATACTATCGTCCCTTAAAAACAATAATACATCGTCCGCAAAGCTTAGATTCATAATCTACAGCAATTCACATTTTAGATGTAAATTAAAACCAGGCTTATCAACGGCTCCATGTAAACATCGTGTTATGTACTCCATAACTAGCATGAACAATAACAGTGAAACAGGGTCACCCTGTCTCAAACCACGTTTAGCCTATACAGCTCTAGAGGCCTTACCATTTACATTATATTTATATGAAACAAGTAACACAACCAATAATCCACTCCACAAACTTACCTTGAAAACCCATGTCCACTAGAATAGTACATCTTGGGTTTCTACTCTTCCAATTATAACCCTTGACCATTTAGTAGGCTAATAGAACATGATCATGTATAAAATGCCCCGGCAGCAATAACTTTTGTTAAGCTTGTTAGTTAATTAATACTACCCCATTTTTGAGGATGCACATTCTTGTCAAGTGGATTATTTTGTATTCTCAATCTCCAGTTGTTATGGGAATTATTTAATGATACTTATTTTTTATAATATTTATTTTAAATTTTTATGCACTTTCCTTTTTGGTTTATCTTTTGAAGACTATCATATTTCATTTCATGACAATAAGTGAATTATTTTCACCAACTTATCTTTTTTTTTTCAACTATCTGCAATCAAGTGTTTCCACGCAATTTAATTTGTCTACTAAAATATCTATTTTAAACACAGAATAATAGATGGAGTAAACTATTTTATTTATATAAGTGTTTCAAATAAATATTAATTTTGAGAAAATGATCAATATAGAATGCTTATCAATATTAAATATAGTATTGAAATATTTTGTTTGTAAATCCTTTCATTTTTTATTTAATACTCTGTACATTTTTTTACAATTTTTCTACCATGATTTTATTCAACTTCAGTTAATTAATCTTTAGAAATGGCATATTTTAGTACATACTTATCGATTAGTGATTATTATTAAAGGAAATTCTATTTTCACCACTAAGAGTTAATGCATTGCGATATTTTATTATTTTTTAAATTTAAATATTAAATTTAGATTATCATAAATTTTAAATTAAAGATTGACATTTTAATACTATATGATTTTTTTTATATCTCTAAGACTTCATATTAAAATTTAAAACTTCTTATATTTATGTTTTTCTAATTCAATCAATTAATCATGAATTGTTGACAATACATCTAATTCAAAATTTTCATATCTAGCGTATGTAATTTTTTAAATCATTATAAATGAGCGCATTCTTATATTTGAACCCGGTTTGTCACTGGTGTTGCTGGAAATGTCCAACCTTTTATTGTAGGTTTTATATAAAAATGATGTACGGAGTATAGTATTCGTTGACCATGTAAGTTTTTTTTCTGGGTCTTCCCTAGAATTTTTAATAAAAATGACCTTTTCTAGAATGTTTTTTTAGTCGGAAATGAATCATTGCCCATGTTTGTGAAAACAACAAAATAGTATCAATTATTCTAAATAAAATATTTTTTAAATTATTGAAAGAAGAAGAAAATGAACATCTATAACTCAATTGCACAAATCTCAATTAGCAAAAATAATCATCTAATTTAAATGTTTTATAAATTTTATAAAAAAATTGGTGAGAGTAAAAATTATATATTTATCATAAATTGTACAATGGCACGATATTACAATCAAATCTTCAAAACTTTGACCATTTTTTATATTCCATGGAATCCGAATGTATGCAATGTTGATAACAATGATATTGCTTTACTAAATGATATTTATTAATAATTTTATCAATTAATTAAATTTTATTAAATATATATAGGTATATATTTATATATAATAATATTTAAATGTCGATCGATGCAAAGCACTTGGTAGCATAAATTGTTGGATTTAGTGGATGACAGTGCAAAAAATGCGTGCAATATTGGTAATTGGCTTCCAGTGTGAAACAGACCTATGTAAACTTTTGCAGGTTTTTATTCTATAGTAGATATATATGGGAAACTAACCAATTTTTTTAAAATATTTTTTTTTGATTTAAATCAGGCTTACTTGCACTTGCAACCATCCTTAAAGAAGGATAAGAATGGAAGGGAAAGCCTACCAAATATGTCTTGACTCTTTTGTTTTCCTGGAAAGGAAAAGTGGCTATTGGTATTACCTGAAGGACCAAGTGGAGATGATGAAATTGGAGTTGAGATTTTTAAGAATGTTTATGTTGGGATTGGAGTACTGGGAAGATTTGGAATATGATTGGCGTTTGCGTTTTTCCATCAATACTATGGTGCCTAAGTTCAACCAACTAGCCAAAGAGCTTGAAGCAGATTGTAGACTTATTCTACCCCATCGTGTATTTAGGATAAACCATTCACCCAATTCTGAAGTAATATTTCATGATTTGGAGGAAGCAATTCAACAGTTTAAGCCTCACATCAAAGATATTTGCATTCATTTATTAGGTGGTGCCTCTATGTGCACTTCTACACCTTCCACCCACAAGAAGATCCTTGAATATGAAAGAGACACTGCCTCTCTTTTTTATCTTATTCAACATAACCTCGAAGCTCTACAAAACTCTGACCTGATGGCTCCCGTGATGAAGCAACAAATCGCCTTAATGCAGCAAGGGATGGAAGATTATGGAATGCTTGTCGGCCCAGCTCCCAATAGGTTGTTTAACCTCATACCTCAGACTTGTGCTTGGTTCAATCGCATCTCATGTCTTACATGTCTGTATTGGATTGACGGAAATGATGAGAGCGTGGCTTCTACTGTGGAGGCTTTGCTGTCTGGTTTGTTACACAAAACAAGGCCATGCAATTCTTCCAGGGTAATATCGTTCTACTTTCAGCATTAAAAAATCTATCAACCTCTTGCAAGTTATCTTGTTTTCTACTTGAAGATTTGGCTCTTCCTATGAAATGTTACATCGATATACTTCAAGAGGACGTGATATTCATGTTTTCATTTCTCATGGACCCACCAAATGCTGATTCAGAGGATGGAGAATTGGTATGTGCGCAAATTTATACAGCCATCAATAAGTTTCCAAGTCTAATTTACTACTCAACCAGCATTGATGAAGAAATTTGCAAAGCTAACTTTTCTAATTTCCTAGTGAAGGTCGATGATTTAAAGGCCAAAGTAAGAGAGTTGTTTCTTGTGATTCCATATTCATCGCAGTATCCTTCTCCCACTACTAATGTCATAGGTTTCCTCAATATCCTAGCACTAAATCTGAGAAGAAATTTAAAAGAGGAGCTGCATTTGATTCCTTCTTTAAAACATCTATGTGAGTCACTCTTGAATGAGTTAGAATTCATTGGGCCACTTCTCAAAAATATGATGGAGCTGCTACGTGATGGTGAGCACCAGGAAATTTTGAATTTGTGGAGTGGAATTGGCAACATGGTTTACAATGCAGATTATTTTTCTAAGCTTTGCTTTTTGAGGAAGTCTCTAGTTTGGTATGGCATGATAGCTCTCCCAAAGGTCATAGAACACATAAAGTCTATTAAGTTTGAGATTAATAGGCTTGTTGGAGTGGAGAATATGTGCTACAAGAAAAGGCTTAATCATCATGATCAGAGGAAGGAAGCTGATGCTTTGCGACCACGAGGTACATCTTCTGAGATTGAAAGATTTTCTATGGGCTTTAGAGAGGTTTAAGGACAAATAATTAATGAGTTGAGGGGAGGACTAGATTCTCTCATAATCATCTCCATTTTAGGATCGGGTGGCCAAGGTAAGACGACTTTGGCCAAGAGAATCTATAATAATTCTAATGTTCGGTGCCGGTTTAAAAAAAGTGTGTGGTGCTACGTGTCTAAAGATTGCCCAGTTAAGGAGTTACTAGTTCAAATATTGCATGGAAACACTAAGGATGGTAGTGCCATTGAAATAAAAATGGAAGATTTAATCGAGCATGCCTGGAAAAGTTTAAGAGGAAGAAGATATCTTATTGTCTTGGATGACATTTGGGATATAGATGCTTGGGGCCAGTTGAGATCGGTATTTCCAGATGATAAGAATGGGAGTAGAATTTTGTTCACTAGTCGGAACCATGATCTGGTTTCACATGTTGAATCATACTCGATTTCTCATCCCCTACCGCTGTTTTCTGATGAGGAAAGTTGGGAGTTGATGGAAAAGATCTTATTCGGTTCTTGTGTTTGTGATAAAGAATTAGTGGGGATTGGAAAGAAAATTGCAAGTTGTTGTAAAGGCCTTCCTTTAGCCGTGGCTCTTACTGCAGGTGTGCTTGGAAGAACTGAACTGAATTTGGATTCATGGAACAAAGTGGAAGAGAATTTAAAGACGCACCTTGCTCAAGAAGGTTGTGGAAATGTGTTAGAGCTGAGTTACATGTACTTGCCAGACCATTTGAAATCGTGCTTCCTATATTTTGTGGCATTTCAAAGGGGAGAAAATGTTAGAGCTGCGAGATTGAAGTTACTTTGGATAGGCGAAGGGTTTGTCATCCGAGATGGAGGAACGGAGCGCTTAAAGTTACGAGCTATAGAGTATTTGAAAGATCTTGTTTCTCAAGGCTTGGTAATTGTGACCGAAAGGAGTTCTAAGGGTGGGATAAAGAAATGCAATGTTCATGATTTGCTGTATGACTTGTGTTTGGAGAAAGCCAAGGAAGATAATTTCATGCATTGGGCAGAGGAAGATAATTTCATGGATTGGGTAGAGGAGAGCGTTGTTGATAGACTGCTCAAGGATAACCATCATCGGCTTTGTGTTGGTGAAAGTTACCCTTTCATCGAGTCGAGTCATACTGTAACCAATAGGGAATTACCACAAGTCCACTTCACTCTTTTTTGTGGTCGATCTCCTCCTCTGCAGGTGGAGAATTCTCTAATCGGCTCCTTGTCAACTTCAAACTTCTTACCGTATTGAAGTTGAGCCTCAATGTGGATGAATTTCCTGAAGCTATTTTATCTCAAGCTATTTGTTTGAGATACTTGGAGCTGTTTATTCAACAATTTGCTACAGCTATTCCTCCCACAATAGCAAATTTGAGGACGCTGATAACTCTCATCATTGCTTGTTATGGGCTTAAGAATGATTTATTGCCTTCATCTATGTGGGATATGGAAAGTTTAAGACATGTTGATATTGGGCATGCTCATCTTGACTTGGAGGGTTTTGATCCGAAAAACTCTAGTAAGTCTAATATTGAGACACTCGGTACAATATTACTTGATGAGGATGATAGTACGATAGTTGAATTTTTAAGGAGATTTCCCAACTTTAGAAAGCTGAAGTGCCAAGCTCTCCAAAGGGAATGCCACATTATGGAGTTGTTATCCATGGTTGGATCGATATTAATACAACTAGAGTCCCTGGAATTTTGGGGTGTTGAATATTTTGAAGGACATCCAAAATCAATAGTTAGGGAGTTTGCTAAGAATGAGAATCTTACCAAGTTGAGTTTGTCTTGGAATACAATACCGTGGAGTGTTTTGTCGGTGATTGGAAAGCAGCTACCCAATCTCATTGTTCTTAAACTACTTGACTGTTCATGTAAAGGGCGCAGTTGGAAATTGGAAGATGGGGACTTATCAAACCTCATATATCTGAAATTAAGAGGGTTGTCCATTGAAGAATTCGATATCTCCAGCTGTGACAACCCCTTACCTTGCTTGGAGCATCTTGTCCTTGAATGCTTTCGAATATTTGTGGAGATTCCGCCTGACCTCGGACAAATTAATACGTTGAAGACAATCGGGGTTTTCAGGTGTTCCGAACAACTCAGAACTTCAGCCATGACAATTTTGGAGGAACAGAGAGAGTTCGGAAACGAAACCCTTCAAGTTATTGTTGAAGATGATGATTACTGAGATTGGTTAACATGCTAATGGTGCAGGTAATTCAAGCTATCTCCACCTTTGATTCCGTTTCTTTATTTGTTTATAAAAAAATTCTTTGTACTCTTTTCATAACTGAAATCTATATATCTCTTCAGGAGTGATTTCGTTGTGCAATCAAACAATTTAGTGACAGAAGTCACTTGGATGATGGTGCTTAAAGATTATGTGAGGGGGATGAACTGGAATTCTCGTAGAGGTATGTGATTCAGAAAATGCTAAATTTGACCTCTAATGTTGAGTAAAGATCTTTATCATTTGTTCTTTCTTTCAGGTATGCAATGTTGGCGTAAGTGATGAAGTTTTCCTTTGGTCTTGATTAATAATACGCACACAAAAGAGTTATAACGAACTCTAAAACATAACTACATCTTAGTTTGTTTAATGTCTGGTTATATTATCTGCACAATTTATTCTAAGACAGTTTCTTATTGTATTTACAGATTGCCAGGGCTATTAAATCAAGTTTTTTAACACTGAGAACGTCGTTTACCTGGATTGGTGTATTTCACGATGATGCATGGTCGATTAGATAGATTGGTTTGTTTGTTTGTTTTGTATTCTTGATTCCAAGTGAATCTCTGAAGGTTGAACGAGTCAATAAGGACTGGGAATCGTTATTTTGCTTTTGATTCAGTTTACGAATTCGGTTTTAATCATCTTTCTGCTAAAGTTCTAGTTGTGCGTTTGATATATTTTGATTGCAAGAAATCTATGTTTTCTTGTTTAGTGAATGGCTGAATGGTTGACATGGGTTCAGGTAACTCAAGTTGCCATCACCTTAAATTCTGTTTCTTTATTTTTTAAATAATTTTTTAACCATTTTTTCCATAACTGAAATCTATATATCTCTCCAGGATTGATTTCTTGATGCAATTGAGCAATTTAGTGACATAAGCCACTTGGACATGGATGATGATCGGAGGATGAGCTAGAATTCTCGTTGAGGTCTATTATTCAGATAATGCTAAATTTGATCTCTGATGTTGAGTAAATATTTATTCTTTGTTCTTTCTTTTAGGTACGTGACGCTGACGTAAGTGATGAAGTAGCCTGTTTTGTCTAGTTTATTGGTGAAGATGCAGGGAAAGAGGGAGTTTTGGTTGCTGTAAGTGTATTTTCTTCCGACCTTATCAGCGTTCCAGGCTTCGTGTAAAATGTGCCTTATTGATTGGCGATCAGTTTATCCAATCTGAACTCTTAATTTTACAGATAATCTGCTTAATTAGATTACATTTTTGACATTAACTGCCATCATAACTATTGCATATTCAATTTTTAGAGACGTTGATATTAGCTAGCTGATGTACGAGAATCTCATCTTTGATATGATCTGTTCAGATTGAAAAATATTCAAATTTAAAGCTAGCTCAAAAGATGGTATAAACAAAATGATTACTTGGTTGTTTATGTTAAGAGGGATCTGTCTCAAAATGTTCATAATGAGAAGCTGATAGAACAATGTCAAAATATAAGGAAAACATTGGGAAAAACTATAGAATTTGCTTGTAATAAGATCATCCTAAATTTCTTTTTTTCTCTTATCGCAACCTAAAAATTCATCAAATATTGCAATGACTATGATGTCCGTTGCGGTGACTCTGGAGTGTTATGCATTTGGATGATCTTATATGAACTGTGTGCATAAGAGAGATCATTTATCTTTTTCGAGTCTTCTCTTTTAGGTTCTTTTATCCGTTAATTTTTGTGACCATTTGTTGATTGATATATTGATCTAGATAGCAAATTCAGATGGTCTAAGTGAGTCTCAAAGTGCCTCATCTCTGTGTTTTATCAGAGAGTAATTGTCAGTAATATTGCTTAATGTTTTAGCGATACAGAATTAGATGGTTCTTTTTTTGTGGTTATCTTCTATGTGCTTATTTTCAAAGAAGTCTTGGAAAGTTCCCTTTCAATGTTTATGATCTGAAAGAGAAATCGCTCTTGAAGAAATTAAGTGAAAGAAGTTCTTGATGATCTGTATAGATTCGTGGGAAAAAAGTCCTTAGCTTTGGACTGAAAGAAAATTATCTCTGCCTATTTGATGAATGTTGTACAGTTTCTATTACTTTTTGAACGGGCACAAACATAGATATCTGCTACAACCTTTTCGCTATCTCCTTAATTTCTGTCACTAATTGTTCTGTGTTTTACGATGCAGAAAACTTGGATGCGCAAGGCTCTCTCTGTCTACGTTCACTGCCTCATTCTCTCCAAACATGATCTTTTGCTGGGAATGATTTGCTTGTTTAATTGATTTCTAGTGTGATGCTAAGACTGTATACTCACCGGGTTCATAAGCGTTACTTTATAGTCATCAAAAGGACATACTTTCTATATATTTTGTTGGTGGTTCTGCATTCTCTCTCAATTTTCCGAGAACTTTAGGATTGGATTTCAGAAAACAGTTGCCTCAGAAATCTTCTGGATAGACTATCATGTTCAGACTATTGAGATGCATGCCATTTAGAAGTTTGTTCGGCCGTATCCGTGTCAGTTTTTGTATCAGTTATTTGCTTTGTTATTGCCTGTCAAACTCTTGTGAAATCTGGGATTTTGTGTAGTTTAGCATGTTTGTATCCTCCACAGTTGGACAAACTCACTGAGTATGCTTGAGTTTCTTGTGTTTGATCTGAAATCGTTGTTCGTCTTCAGATTCTTGAGTTTCTTTGTTCCATCTCAATGATGATGCAAACTCGGAACATTCATCATACATTCCAAGTTCAGATCCTGTTCAACATCAACTTCAGATTTGAACATTCAGAAAAATTAATTACAAAGGTTTCCTAGGAAACAATAACAAGGGCTGCCTCTTTGCTTTAATCTTTGAATGCTGCTAATTTAGGAACTGGAACACAAAATGAAAGTTTTTCACATCTGAGGGAAATGCCAAAACAAGTTAAGAGGTTATTATTGCTTCTTGTTTCTTGCAGTGAAATATGAACTTTGAACAGTCTTTCACTACTTTATTTTTACATTTATATGACCATTAGCCTGTTCAATTTCTTTCTACACATTAAATTGTTCCCTGTCCATGCATATAAGGCTTCATACAAAATAAATAAAGACGATCTCCTGACTAAACGAGCTTTTTAAAAAAAAAAATTTACCAAGGAACAACTATACTTTTGACTTAAACACTTTATTTTTTAATTTAGATATTATATGCTTTTAATTTAGGAATGGTCGCCTTCCCTAAGACTTGGCCAAAGGGATATCGGTATTAGGTACTACAAACACCATTAGGTACTACAAATGCAATATACATATAATCCAGAATTATATGAACTGAAAGACAAATTAAAATTCAACCAAAAGGTCAATCAAATAAAAATTCAACCTTAAATTAAGCTTGCAATTTTGATGAAAAGTAAAGGCGAGAGGAAGGAAACGAGAGCAGATGAACTAACCAAATACAAAAGGAGAGAGCTCTCAGAAAAATGGGCAAAAAGAACAAGAAGGTTGTTACTCCTATTTTTGGAAGTTATAAAAATTGGTTTAAATTCCATTGTAGTATTATCGTTTTTCCTTTCTTGTTTGAAAAAATTTATAAAAATAAGTTTGAACACTGGGTTTTTGCCTAGAAAGCAAGGTCAAATGGGTCACCAGTCGATTATGAAACGAGTAAACCAAAAACAGGTTTAAGATTTCAAAAGTAACAAAATGTTTGTTTAGCTGATTAACAATATTCTTTTCAAAGATGGTACAAGAGAAAATAATTCAAAATCATTTTTAGAACGGACTTCTGGCAATTTTGTACTAAGGATGAAAAACATATTTGTAGATTATATTCTGTTAGGATGTATCAAACCAGTTAAACTAATTCAGTAATTGTATTTATTGATCTTCAAACCATTTTTATGGGCATCCTCTAGATTCAAGTTAGAGACGATTCTGTGCTCAAACGATGCCTCATGTACACCTACAGAGATGCACTTTTGGCGAAAAAAAATGATTGGGTATAGTTCCTTATCTTAGTGATAGGAGTATGAACGATGGGTATGACACGGATCTTTTGTAGTGGAGTGGTTGATTTGATACTTGCCTGATATAACTTGTTTGAAGCGGGTGACTGTCTCAAAGTGGTGATTGTGGATTGATAGAATTGACACGAGTTTGTTGAACTGTTTGATAAATACGACAATTTATCATTTATATACCCTTCTTAATGCCGCTTTGAACATTAATTAGAATTTTATTTTGAGCATATTTGTATAAATGTGATCATCTCATACTATGATATAAATATCCCTCTAGTATAGACATTTTTGAGTTACTTGTTATGCCATTTTGGCTGGAAAATGCACCATCAGTCTGTTAAAATATCAATTCTGATCAATCTGTTGCAATAGAATAAGAAAGGCGGGAGATAAGGTTAGAACTGTGTGATATTATTCTATTACTCAGCAAATTTTTTGAAGACAATAAGATAGAAGCACACTTCATCTGATAATATGCACAAAGTAAATACTTATCAGTGAAAAGTTGCAGGGATTAATCAGTTACAAGAAGAGGTTAGTTTGAGTGATAAATGTAGAACAAATGTTAAGGAATTAGAATTACAATTACAATTGTATTCTTACCATAATTGTAGATGTAATTGTATTCTATTACTTTTTCCTAGCTTGTACAGGTATCCTGTACTACTATATAATGTATCCTAAATTCATGAATGCAACATATATTATTACCCTTATTTTCTACATGGTATCAGAGCCTATAATCCTGAAACCTTAAATAGAAATTTTTCCGCTGCTCTACAATTCTGAGCCACCGCCGCCGATCTCCACGTGCCCCTGCTGCACCACCACGCGCCGCGAGTTGCTGCCGCCGCTCCAAGCCGCCGTAGCCATCACGCGCCATCCGCCGGTTCCGCCGTCGTGCCTTATCCGCTGTCTGCCTCTCCCCTTCGTTCCACCGCACGGCTGAACTCCTCACTCGCCGGTGTCTTGTGTCGATCCGATCTGTCGCTGGTTATTGTACCTGCTCCTGATCTGTACCTGATTTACCACAATGTCTAGCTCTGAAGAACAAACTAGTTTTGATGCACATAAGGCTTCGAAGCTTCATGATATGAGTGGTTATGATGTAATTGCAACTTTATTTCAGCAGTTGCAGTTGCAATCTGGCCCTCAGACTACTTTACCTACTGGTCGTATGTCGACTGGTCCTTACTTTATTGGTTCTGGCAATGGTCCAAGTTTACAACTCATCCCGACCATGCTGAAAGGTCAGGAAAATTACATTGAATGGTCCGATACGATTTGTCGCGCATTCCTTGCTAAGCACAAGATTGGGCTCATTGATGGATCCATTACCAAACCCCAGGATGGTCATCCTGATGTTGCTGATTGGCCTGGGGTTAATGCTACTCTTGTCTGTTGGATCTTGCAAACCCTGGATCCGGTGTTGAGATCTTCTACAAGTTCGTTTGCCATAGTTAAGGATCTGTGAGATGACCTGAAGGCACGATTTATTCTGGCTGATGGTATGAAGGTTTTGCAGACACAAGAAGCTATTCAGAGTTGCAGGAAAAATGGTCAACCCATCGACATCTACTTTGCCATGTTTGCAGATTATCACTGCATGCGACCTCCCCTGGTTTGTGCCTGTGAAGAGTGTAAGGCATTATTCCATTGCAATCTTGCTGCGAAAGTCTTCCAAGAAAGAGAGAAGGATTTGATCTACCAATTCATCCCTGGCCTTGACAAAGGTTTTCACACCTTGCGATCACACATCATGAGCATTGATCCAATGCCATCTGTCATGAAAGTGTATTCCCTTGTTGCTCAGGAGGAGAATCATAGAGCTTTCATTCGAGCTCGTGAGCCTTCTTCTAACTCCATGGCATATGCTGCCCGACGTTCACCACCTGCAAGTTCTTTACTAGTTGTTCTTTCTGCAGCCGACCGCAAGAATCTTGTTTATACCCATTGTCGTCGCAAGGGTCATGATAAAGATACATGTTTCCATAGTTACATGGTGTACTAGACTAGTTCAAGGAGTTGAAGGAGAAAGCCGGTACCAGCAAGAAATCGGTGCCAGCTTCCTAGACGTCAGCCGCCGCCGCCGTTGGTCCCGGAGGCACTGCCATGGCGTTTCCTCTCCTTCTACTGTTCGCCGGAGCAGCCACGTCGCCGCCTAGTCTGGTGGTGGCAGTTTCTTTCGACAGTGTCCCTGCACGTTCCAATTTTGGCCCTGCTCTGTCCGATGACCAATGGAGCACGACCATGCACTTGTTTAATTAGTTTAATTCTCTTACTGGCGATGAGTCTGGTAAGCCTACTTTACCATGGATACTTGATTCGAGAGCCTCATATCACATGACTAGTGACAAAGGTTCTCTTACTGATCTTACTACTACTATTGATTATATGAATGTTGTTCTGCCTGATGGCTCGGTGTCATCAACTACTCATATGGATCTACTTGATTTGGTGGTGTTACTGATATGAATCCCCTTGTGAAGAATCTGGATTATGGAATTAAGATCTTTGACAAAACAAGGGAACTCGCAAACCCTTCAATGCTGCACAAAATTTAAGGTCTAGCCCTCGAGGTACACTCAATTTTGACTCGTTCTCTAACTAGCCCTCAGGATCAGATTACAAGGTTTATTGACACTTAACTAGCCCTCAGGGTTAAGCAACAATGGAATAGCTCACTATCAAAGAGTATGAACTCAAAAGGTTGTATATTTGATTGATGAAAAGTGTTAAAATTCGTCCATAAGGCCTCCCTTTTTATAGGGTTACAATCTTGCCTTAAACCCTAATCACAAATGGAAACTGAATCGACTTATGGCAGCTTTAAGAACCTAAAACCATATCTAAATAAAATACCTAAAATAAATGGTAATCTAAGGTAATCTGGTTGAATTCTTCAAGAAGTAACCTTGAAGAATATTACCTTATCTAATCTTACCAAATCTAATTCTAATCTGAATAAAACTGAATATACTAAACCTTAATGGACTGTATTTTTGAAATTCAGCTCTTCAAAGCCCTCATGGCTGAGCTATCAGTCCAATAAACCCAAAATGAAATAATTTTACAATATTTTACAGTGATCGCACTACCTCATTAAAAACCTAGTGGGAAAAAAGTATAGTGTTCTTCATGATATTTTCAGTTTGTCGACAATCTTGAATAATGAATCCAAGATGTCGATGGTGACTCCTTCTTCAATTCTTCATCATAAAGGCGATCAATCAAAGCATTTAAAGCAGCATCCCTAAGCTTAGTCCTTGACCTAGTCATAGGTCCCGCCATGTAACTTAGAGGATCTCGAACATATCCTTTAAATGTTCAATCAAGTCATGGAATGTCTTCATTTATGGTGGTAGTCGTCTTGGCATCTCCATTATTCCCTCCGTGGTCAAAAGGTTTCACCCTGGAAACTGAATCATCTTCAAATGTAAATGGAGATAAATCAACAACATTGAAGGTCGCACTAACACCATAATGATCTGGTAACTCAATTTTGTAAGCATTGTCGTTCACACGATCCAACACTCTAAAAGGACCATCTCCACGTGGACTCAACTTAAATTTCCGAGCATTTGGAAACTGCTCTTTCTGCAGATGAACCCAAACATAATCTCCCACGTTGAACCTCATCAACTTGCGGCTTTGATTAGCTTTATCAGCATTCTGTGCATTTGTCCATTCTATTTTCATGCGCGCCTTCTCTTGGATTTTCTTCACAAAATCAACTTTCTTTTCTCCATCAAGGTTTTTAACCTGTTTAAAATTCAAAGGAAATAGATCAAGAGGTGTAATAGGTAGAAAACCATAAACAATTTCAAATGAAGATAAAGAAGTAGTAGAATGAATAGTGCGATTGTAAGCAAACTCTGCAATCGGAATGCATTTTTCCCAATTCAATAAGTTCTTCTGAACTAGTGCACGCAGGAGAGCCCCTAGGGCTCAATTGGTCACTTCCGTTTGTCCATCAGTTTGAGGATGACTGGCAGTCAAAAACAGCAACTTTGTCCCTAACTTGCGCAACAAGGTATTCCAAAAGTAGGATAAAAATTTAACATCGCGATCAGAGACTATAGACGCAGGAATTCCATGTAACCAAACTACTGCCTTCAAAAATAGGTCTGCAACATGCTTTGCATCATCTGTCTTCCTACGAGGAATAGAATGTGCCATTTTCGAAAATCTATCCACAACCACAAAGATAGAATCATTACTCGACTGAGATCGTGGCAAACCTAGGAAAAAATCCATGGAAATATCAACCCAAGGATGTGTAGGAATAGGTAATGGAGTATAAAGACCATGAGGCTTAGTTTTAGACTTAGCCTTCAAGCAATCAAGACAATTCCTACAAACCCTTTTAATAGCAAGTGCCATTTTCGACCAATAGAAGTGTTCTCGCAACAAATTATAAGTTTTAAATGCACCAAAATGTCCCATTAAACCACCTGAATGAGCTTCTCTAACAAGTAATTCATGCATAGAACATTGAGGAATACATAACCTATTATTCATAAATAAGAAACCATCATGTCGAAAAAACTTCTCATAAGCACCATTTTCGCATGCATCATAAATATATCAAAAATCAGAATCAGTCACATATAAATATAGCACGAATGAAAACCCTAACATAATGCATTCCAATCGTGTAAGTTAAACATGTCTAAGACTCAAAGCATCAGCAACAACATTTTCTCTACCCTTTTTGTAATGCAACACATAAGGAAAAGATTCAATGAAACTAGACCATTTAGCATGACGCTTATTTAACTTCATCTGACTCTTCAAGTATTTCAAGGATTCATGATCACTATGAATGAAAAATTCTTTATGTAATAAATAATGTTTCCAAGTTTCTAATGCACGCACAATTGCATAAAATTCTTTATCGTACACAGGATAGTTTAGAGCACCACCCTAACTTTTCACTGAAATAAGCTATAGGTCAATTCTCTTGCATCAAAATAGCACCAATACCAACACCGGAAGCATCACAATGAATCTCAAAAGTACCATTAAAATCAGGTAAAGCAAGAACAGGAGCATTACATAATTGTACTTTCAATTCATTAAATGCATTCTCTTGACTCTCAGTCCAAACAAATTTAACATCCTTTTTAACTAGTTCATTTAGAGGTGCAGCAATAGATGAGAAATCAAGCACAAACCGTCTATAAAAACCGTCTATAGAAAAGAACGTACCTGGTTGGCATTAGTAGGTCTCAGCCAGGTCTTAATGGCCTCAATTTTGGTTTCATCAACTTTTATGCCTTCCTTAAAGACCACAAAACCGAGAAACACCACTTCCAAAGCGCAAAATGTGCACATCTTGATGTTCACATCCAAACAAGACTCAAGTGCAACAAGAACCATTTTAACATGCTCAATATGTTCGTGAGTCGACTTAGAATAAATTAATATACCATCAAAATAGACCACAACAAACCGACCAATAAACTTTCTTAAGACATGATTCATCAACCACATAAAAGTACTAGGTGCCTTAGTTAAACCGAAAGGCATAACGATCCATTCATACAACCCAAACTTAGTCTTAAATACAGTTTTCCATTCATCTCCCTCATTAATTCGAATCTGATGATAACCCTGAGTCAAATCAATTTTAGTATAAATCACAGATCCATGCAAATCTTCAAGCATATCATCTAACCTAGGGATAGGATGGCGATACTTAATGGTAATCTTGTTAATAACACGACAATCAATGCACATACGCCAAGTTTTATCTTTCTTAGGAACTAAAATGACAGGCACGACACAAGGAGATAGGGATTCTCACACATACCCTTTTTGAAGCAACTTCTCGACTTGTCGCTGTATTTCCTTTGTCTCCTCAGGGTTTGCTTTATACGCCGGTCGATTTGGGATAACCGAACCCAGAATCAAGTCAATCTGGTGTTCAATACCTTGCAAACATGGTAAACCTGTGGGTAAGGCTTCCGGAAAGACATCCTCAAATTCCTGTAACATCTGAGCAAACCGTGGAGGAACATTCATAGGAATATCATCGCTAGCAAAGTAGCTCTCTTTAAAATGCATGATAAGCACATAAGAATGATTAGCAAAAGCACGATTCACATCCCTAATTGATGCATAAAATAATCTACCAGAATCATTAGGAAGTTCATGTCTCATCGTGTAAATTGATGGCAAAGGACTAAGATGTGAAGATAGGGTTTTATGCGACTTATCAGAATCATTCGTAGACTTACCTGGCTTACCTGGGACGGCCTCTCTTGATATTTGGTCGAAATCATCAAGGTTTTTGCCTCCATTTTTCACCTTGTGGCCGATCTCCTTCAAGCCTGCTAGGGTTTTGGCCGGCCATTTGCACATCAGTCACAAACTTCTCTTTATCGACTCTTATGCGTCTATGTGCCTCTAAAACTCCCACTGGAGATAATGGAACAAAAGTATACCTTGTTCTATCCTTAATCACATTAATTTTGTTAGTGTAACCATCTTGCATGGATTTACGATCAAACTGCCAAGGTCTCCCTAACAAAATATGCCTAGCTTCCATAGGTATAACATCACATAAGATAGAAACATGGTATTTTCCAATCTTAAAGTTAATCATGCATTGTTTGTTAACCCTAATTTCACCACTACCATTTAACCAAATAAGTTTATATGGTGATGGATGAGTAGTCACAGGCAAAGACAATGATTTAAAAAGAAGATTGGACACAGTATTAGCACAAGAACCACCATCAATAATTAGTAAAAAATTCTTATCTTTCACAAGGTAATGGGTATGAAAAATGTTAATCCTTTGTACCTGTGTTTCAGCCATTCGAGAGTTTAGAACTCTTAATGACACGAAGTTACCTTGTGTCACCATGATCATTTATGATGATCTCTTCATCTACCTGTTCTTCACCACTTTCACACAATGGTGGCATATCAGCATATTCGTGTTCTTCATCTCCTTCCTCAAGTGTTGTTAGCACTCGTGCATGAGGACAGTTATTGCGGACATGTCCTCTTTCTTTACAATGAAAACAAGTAGGAGAGTTAACAAAAACTGAATTTGATGAAGAAGTAGTAGACTTACCTGGAATTTTTTAAACTTGTTGGGTTGGTTATGCCGCCCTTCTCTCAGTAGGATTATAAGTTGGATTTGAATAAGTTTGGACCGATCCTCTTCCTCCCATGGGCGTGCCCCTACTGCGGCAATAACTAGGGTTTCCGGAGTCAAACCCTGGTCGTTGACTTGGAAAACTGGGTTGTGGCCTCCTTGGTTGCAGGGTACTCTCAACTAACCTTACTTTCACCAATAAATCGTTCATAGATATGTGATGTTGAAGCTTGACTGGCATTTGAAGGTTTTCACGCAAGCTTTTAATGAAACGATTTTTGATGAATGCGCCGTCTTCTTTCATTCCAACCCTTCTCATGGTCGACTCAAGATCTTGCCAGTATTCATGGAACAAAGAATAATTTGAATGGCACGAATCAGAGCTGTATTGAATTAATTATGACCAAAACAAGATTGCTTTATATAGGCGACAAATAGGTTCCGAAAATTCAAGAAACTTTTCCGAAAACAAATTGGAATAGGAACTTAAATCCAAATCCCTTGTGGAAAAGGATTTTAATGACTTATTTGTCCCCTAAGTAAAAAATTCAGATCAAAACCTCTCTCTCAATTGACTTTTATTTCCTTTTTCTCTTCCGATCAGGATTTTGACTTTTCTTTTCCTTTTTCAAACCGGATTCCTTTTTCTTTCGTTTTTTTTCAGCCACAATTAATTTTTTTTCCCTTTTTTTTGTACTATAAAAATCACAAACAGAATTTTTTCCCCAAGAAAAATTTTCGGTCACAATTACCAAAAGTTTTGGAAATTTGCAAATCTGCCCCCAAACTTTTGAAAATTGCAAATCTGCCCCAAATTTCAGATTTCAAATCCTGAATGCCGATTTTGAAACCCAAAATCTGCTACCTTTTGTTTTTTATTTTCAAAAAGTTTTGGAACAAGAATCGCCTATACAAAACTTGGAATAAGAAAACTACGTCAACTCCCTCTTGATTCCAATGAACTTCGAGGTGTTCAAGATCGTAAGGATCAAGAATATGACACTATATATATGGAAAATGACACAAGACTCTCTTTTTTAATAAGGTGTAATCAAGAATCAAAGAACAATTCTAGATCACGGAATCAAAGAACGATAAAGAAAACAAATAGGATTATGAGCATGCAATAATTTTCAGAAGAGTTGACGAAAATATCAAAAGCACATAAAATGTTTAAGATACTTAAAACTACGAAACTGACTGGGAGGTGAAGGCGGATAATACTTGTTAAAGCTCAGACCCTCCGACGTCATCCTGACTCGATTGATGACGGTGAAGGCGGATAGTAATACCGAAGTATTCTAACTCTCGGACCCTTCGACGTCCTTCGACTCAAGATTCAATCCTCCTGATAAGAAAGATAAAAAAAACACAGTTAAAACACGACACAAAAGAATATATATATAAAAAAATTCGAAAATAAATTAATGCAAAACTCGAAACCCCTTTTTTTGTTTTTTTCGGCCTCAGTAGATCTTTTGCTTTGCTCTGATACCAACTGATATGAATCCCCTTGCGAAGAATCTAGAATGTGGAATTAAGATCTTTGACAAAACAAGGGAACTTTCAAACCCTTCAATGCCGCACGAAATTCAAGGTCTAGCCCTCGGGGTACACTCAATTTTGACTCGCTCTCTAACTAGCCATCGGGATCTTATTACAAGATTTATTGACACTTAACTAGCCCTCGGGGTTAAGCAACAATGGAATAGCTCGCTATCAAAGAGTATGAACTCAAAATGTTGTATATTTGATTGATGAAAAGTGTTAAAATTCGTCCATAAGGCCTCCCTTTTTATAGGGTTACAATCTTACCTCAAACCCTAATCACAAATGGAAACTGAATCGACTTATGGCAGCTTTAAGAATCTAAAACCATATCTAACTAAGATACCTAAAATAAATGGTAATCTAAGGTAATCTGGTTGAATTCTTCAAGAAGTAACCTTGAAGAATATTACCTTATCTAATCTTACCAAATCTAATTCTAATCAGAATAAAACTGAATATACTAAACCTTAATGGACTGTATTTTTGAAATTCAGCTCTTCAAAGCCCACATGGCTGAGCTATCAGTCCAATAAACCCAAAATGAAATTACAGTGATCACACTACCTCATTAAAGTGAGAAAAAAGAGTATAGTGTTCTTCATGATGTTTTCATTTCGTCGACAATCTTGAATAATGAATCCAAGATGTCAATGGTGACTCCTCCTTCAATTCTTCATCATAAAGGCGATCAATCAAAGCATTTAAAGCAGCATCCCTAAGCTTAGTCCCTGACCTAAACATAGGTCCCGCAATTTCACTTAGAGGATCTCGAACATATCCTTTAAATGTTTGATCAAGTCGTGGAATGTCTTCATTTATGGTGGTAGTCGTCTTGGCATCTCCATCAGTTATTCTGCCTCATGTTTTATATATACCAACATTGCGATGCAACTTACTATCATGCTCTAGATTGTTATCTACCCTGAACTGTCTAGCTTTGTTTACTGAAAATTATTGCATTTTACAAACAATCAGTACGAGGAAAGTGATTGGCGTGGGTGAACAGAAAGGAGGGTGTTTTGGTTTCGTTTGCTGGATGCTCGTGTTCACCGTCCTGTCCTGCAGTCTCTTCCTACAGGTTCTTCGGTATCTTCTTCTAACTTATGGCATTAGCGTTTTGGTCATCCATCTTTCACGGTGTTGTCTTCTATTTCTTCTAGCATTAATAAACATTATGTACCCTGCTCTATATGTTATAGAGCAAAACAGACTATACATAGTTTTCAATTGAGTTCTACAAATGCTACTGCATTGTTTCAATTAATTCATTGTGATGCTTGGGGACCTTATAGAACACCATCTTCTAGTGGTGCATTTTATTTTTTGACTATAGTAGATGATTATTCCCGAGCTTTTTGAATTTATTTGTTAGTAGCTAAATCTGAAGTAGCTTCTAGATTTTTAGAATTTAGTGCCTTAGTGAAGAACCAGTGGGGCCAAACAATTCAACGAGTTTGGGTTGATAATGGCACTGAATTTTTACCTCTGCGATCTCACTTTACTGCATCTGGGATCATTTTTGAGACATCTATGGTTGATACACCACAACAGAATGGTCGAGTTGAAAGAAAGCATCGTCATTTACTCAATGTGGCGCGTGCTTTACGGTTCCAAGCCAGTCTTCCTATTGAATTTTGTGGAGAATGTGTTCTTACTGCTGCCTACCTGATCAACCGAACACCGACTCAGCATCTCAACGGTCGTACTCCCTTTGAGTTGCTCTATGGGCAAGCTCCAAATTATTCATCATTAAGAGTTTTTGGATGCTTGTGTTTTGCTGCTCATGTTCCCATATATCGTGACAAGTTTGCACCTCGAAGTCGGTGGTGTCTGTTCTTGGTTATCCTGTCGGAAAGAAAGGCTATCGCCTTTTTGACTTGGAATCCCGTGTGATCTTTAACAGCCGGGATGCTGATTTCTTTGAAGATAAGTTCTCGTACTCTGCAACTCCGACATCCGCTTTATCCAAAGAACCCAGCGGCGCCACCACATCACCACCAGATTCCGCCTCCTTCATGTCGCAGAACAAACGTGTTGCCAAATGAGAAGGTTCAATATGTGATTTCTAATAATGCAAGTGCACAAGAAGAGCGTCGGATCCACGATGACTTTCAGGATCATGTTTTAGAAGCAAGGTTGTTACATCTGGAATTGCATCAGATTATGTGATATCAATATCCACAATGTATTTATAAACTATGAACTATATATTTATAATTAATCAATATAGAGTAGATATCTTTTTATTTAATAAGCAAATAAAAAATATATTTGTATTCAGAAATAGAATGAAATATTTGTATTTTTCTTTACTAATATAATATTTTGCAATTAAAGAAAATATAATTTTAATTTCAAATAGAATAATATAATTTTATAAGTTCAATTATTCACTTATTAATTCCTTAACAACACATATTTAATATTTTTATGACTATATTATTTATAATTTTGTATGTAATAAATGAATATAAAATTTTTGGGTTGCATGAACTGTGTCATATACTTTATAACTACTACGTGTTGCATAATATTTTTAATATTGCAACTAAGGCCTTTTACCTTTTATTATTCTAATTAAACTCCATCTTTTCATAAATCTATGGAAAGACGGTCTTTCCCAAGACTTTGCCTTAATTTAATTCAATTTGATTTAGTTTATTTAATTTTGACGAGAAAATTTCCAGAATGACTGACTCTATTTTAAGCAACGTAACAATCACTATATTTTCTAACTTAAACAATTTGGGGACATCCGATAAAATTGGAACTTAAACACTGTACTTTTAAATTTAGAGTGGGTCTCCTGACATGCGGCCTATTCATAAACTTATGGACAGATCACTTATTTTTTAACTCATACACTGCATTTGTAAAATTACATACAAAATTTACATACAAAATTTAAGGTAAAAGTCCACGTGGACTGTGCATAAACTTATGCAAAGATCGCCTTTTCTGATACTTTCTCTTAAATTTAAATATTACTTTTTCAATTTAATAATTATACTTTAAATATAATATATGTTGTATTTTCACATTCAAATTAATTAACACGTCTTATTACACATTCACTTATAACGTAACATAATTGAATTAAAAAAAATACAGCCTTTAAGTGAACAAATAACGTGGTAGCTCCATAAAAATAGAAAATGCCATCATTCCTAAAATTTATTTAATTTTAGTTTAGTCCAATTTATGTTAGTTGAAAATAAAATTGCTTGATCCATGTGCTTATTATTTACTATCAATAATAGGATGGTAAAATCTTGGGAAAAACCATCTTTCTATAAGCACGTGGAAAGATAGGTTTTAATTAGAATAATAAAAATATAAAAATTTTAATTGCAATATTAATAAATTTATTATACAACATGTAGTAGCTATAAATTTTATAACCCCAATTAATGCAACTCAAAAATTTTATTTTCACTTCTTCTAATTTCCTGTTTATACTTTGATTTTTCCATGACTTATGCAAAGTCCGTCATTTGAAAGACGGGCTCTATAAAAAAATGGTTGGATCCACGTGCTTATTAATAATAGGACATAGGGACTATGGAGTATATAATTGGTTTTAAGCCGCTGTCTCCATTCATAGAGATCTCAAAGGTGTTGACTTTGATCCATTTTGCAAACGAAGACCTTCTTCCTCCGAAGCCATCAGATCCAAAGGTTTATCAGTTGCAATCTAACTCCAGGTAATTATACTCTATCGTTCATTTATGCATTCAAAATCAAAACAAATCTTATGAATTGATGTAGATATCTCTTTACCTAATGCTATTAATATATTGCCTGATATTGAATTTATGAATGAATATAAAGCTTTGAAAGGCGAAACAAAAGATAATGAGACATTCACTTTAATTTTCCATTAATTATTCAAGAAATTTGATGTTGATGGACTTGTTCTTACTGTATATTTTTGGTATTATTGTTTTTTTTATCATTTACCATTGTTTCGAATTTAGTTATCGATTTATTCAATAAGCAATTCCATATTTTTAATATATTTTTTTAATTTCAAACAAACACTGCGGTTATAGATCTTGCAAAAATGTTACAGTTTCTGAAAGGAAGTAGATATCTCTGAAGATAGCCAATACATATTTGTACCTAATCAGATTGACAAGGTATGTACATGTAATACTTTATTTATTCCCTTTATTGTTTTAGTTCTAAGGCTATTTAATGTGTTAATGTTGATTGTTGCAAATCGTAAATTTAATCAGTATTGAAGCCTAAACTTTATCATTCCCAAATGAGAGAGTGTTGTCATTGCGAGATAAAGTTAAAATAGAATTTTTATAAGTATTATAATGAGTAGTGTCGACCCTAAACCACTACTCTCTACTATTCATGGATCCTACTTTACTTTTTCTAGCATACTCACCAATTTTACCATTAACATTTAATTTAAATAAATATGACGACCAAAAATAAACTGAATGTGAAATTTAATATAAAATTATAATTTTTTAAATTGAATTGTGTTTTTTGTCAAAAAATATTAAATATCTCGTGAATAAAAATTATTCCAGATTCTCTAAAAAAAAATTTTGCAGATAAATTTTTGGTGAACGTCGTTCCTATCACCAAGAAAACTGCAAACTAGCACACAAATTAGTATAGTAGAAGCAGGTCGTATCCACATAGAACGGTATAATTTCTATCAATTTCAAACTACCAACAAGGTTTGGTTTAGCAACCACGCCTATGATTTGCGATTTGTTTAATAAACTAATGAATTACTAAGCTAAAAATAGGGCCAAAATAATGTAGAAAAATGCAGAGATAAATTACGAATAAATATATGGATAACAAAGTATCGGCATGAGTTAATCTTTGGTTCATTCCTTGATCATCGACTACTCACAAGTCATTTAACCCCCATGAATTAATTGGTTATAAGCAGGAACAGTATTTGCTGTTTCCCCTAAATTCCCCTTAAATTTCCGATCGCGAGCAAGTATTTGCTAAACCCGCGATCTTCCTAATTAAGATATTCCTAGCAAGTATTTGCTAAACTAGTTATATCTTAACGATCTTAAGACCTAGGGAACCCAATTTAGACAACAAGCATGTATTTGCATGCAGTTTATCCAATTAATTGTTTATCATCCTGTTATTACAGTCATAATTGTTATATGTTTTTCACAGGAGGTGCTACTTAATTAGCCCTAGCCTAACAAGATTGAGGCGATCAAACTCAAACAATCAAGCATAGATTTTAGGCATAAACAATTAAAAACTCATAAGATTAAATTTTTAAAAACCCGAAGTCTCACAATCCATGAACCATCGAATTAACCTAGGCGATTAGGAATCTAGCTACTCATGATTATATTAAATAGAACAAGCAATTCGAATTAAACATGTTAAGAATCGAAAAAAAGTAATAAGAAGAAAGAAAAATTACCAATGAATAATTACTTGGTCTTGCGGTTTTCTCACCAAAAACAATGAATAACTTGTTTTGCTGCTTTTGTTTTCTCGCCCAAAAAACCAAGTGAATAATCCCCTCTCGTCCTCTCTTTAATCGTGAATAACACACGATTATATATACTAAAAATAAAACCCAAATCCTAACTAATTTTGGAAAATTAGAATCTTTATCCAAAAAGAAATATTCTTCCACTTAATTTCAGCTTAATTACAATTAAATTCTAACTTGGAATAAATAATTAATCCAAGTCTTGGGCTTCATGGCTTCTCTTCGGCCCAATCACAGTGCTGAATTTTTTTGGCCTTCTTTTCTTCTGGACTGCAACCCCGTAAACTCCCTAACGAGGGATCGGGATCGTTACCTCATTAAAAACCCTTTCGGGAAAAAAAGAGTATAACAATCCCCCTTTCATCAGCTTCACCTTAACCGGGTCGACTTCACGGAGCAACTTAGTGATCGTTAAACGAAGCACAACTCTGCCACACGAAGGATTCCGGCTAAGGATCAGCTGGAACAACATCATAGTGCTCCAAAACACAGCTACTCTGCTCCGCTACAGCTTTGCTCCAAAAATAGTGATCTATCAACAAAATAAATCAATTAAGTACCAAAAATCACATAAAAGAGCACTAAATTCCTTCAAAAAATGAACAACTAAATATCACACATCAAATCCTCACACTTGAGTCATACTTGCCCTCAAGTATGAGATGAGCAATTTCAAAGTAGGTTGTTCATTCAAAATCCCATCCCCAAACTGACTCTGACTCAACAGAAAAGAGAAAATAAAAATAACAGACCAACTATATACATGACACACCTAAAACTCTATTACCCGGACCTTGGTCAAACAATTCAGCATTAAGTTTTCATTTCATTGCTCATCAACAAACTCCCAAAACATGATCAAGTCCCCTTTCGTAAACAAAGTGCATCATCCCCCCTCGAGCCCTCAATTCAATCCCCCCTACCACGGTCAAACTTGCATATCAACTGATCAAAAATAGATATGTAAGAACTTCCTCACAGATTTTCACTCAAACACTCAATAAGTAAGGACAATCACTCAATTATAATCATGCGGTAGCCTTAGCCAATACATAACAAGCCAAAAAGGTCTTTAAAGGTTGTAACGGGGCTGTGGGTTGTAATGTTGGTGAGATCCTAAGGGCTCTAAGGTTCATATAAACATGCACATATGCTCAAGAACAAATCAGTAGAAAATTCCAGCAAATACACATCATTAAAACCAATTTTCTGGACTGATTTTTTAAGACTAATTCAGGTCTGGAATTTTTTTTTCTCTTTTTTTTTCTTTCTTTTTCTGGGCAAAACAGCACCCTTATTCTCTTTCTTTTTTCTATCCAGACCAGAATTTTTCAAATTACATGCTCATTTACCTCTACAGTGCCATAAGAATTTTTTTTTTTCAATGAGAACCAGGCACTCGAATCATGAATATGCAATATCAAGCAAGAGCAGAAATTTTCAATTCAAGAACATACATGCATGGGGCAAGAATAGTATAAAGAGAAAAGGCTAGGATTTTATAGTGGGTTACACAAAGAAAAGGTCAAGGCTCAAAAGGGTTTACTAGAGAATATAAAAGGTAGGCTATATACGATGTGTGGTTAATCCTAATTTGCCTCTTTTTTTACTCATTATGCATCAACCTTAACTACCACAACTCTCAGTAAAAAGCTTGATGTAGAGAGTGCTCTACTATGGCTCAAACCTCACTTTATACTAGGCTTTGTTCATTACAAGTCTTATTTGTCATACCAAGTATCATTTAAGCAAGTTAAAACCGATTTCAAGGGTTTCTCATTTAATGCTCTTAGGAAGATATCAAACAACAAAGGTTACTAATCAGATTCTCTCAACATGCAAAGTTCATCTATCTCAAAGCCAATTCATTACTCGCTGTCATGCTGAAAATTTGACCGACTCGATAAAAAATTTTTTTCAAGCAAACAAAACATCTAAAACGGCACACAAACAAGACACTAAAATGTAAAAACGACACCTAAACCTCCTCACACTTAAGCCTTGCTTGCCCTCAAGCAAGCTCGGGTTAAAAGCGAGAAGATTCCTAGACACAATATACATAAAAGAAAGAAAAAATTAAAAAAAATGGACAAGGGATAGGGAACTTAGCGGGGAGGGCTGCCCGGGTGGGTAACTCGCAAAGCTTGCATGATCAACTCATTTTGCCTCAAAATAAGCTCATTCTGAGCAACCAAACCATCCAATCTGCCGTGCAGCAACTGAACCTCATCATGCACTGAGGAAATGGTCACACGTCCTGCACGAGAAGATGAACAAACAGTGCTCGGGCTTGGTAGACCCGGCTCAAGAAATCTGTAAACTCTGTTTTCCAAGTAAACCAAGTTGCTCTCTTCCAAATACTTTAAGTCAAACACTGCAGGCGCAGGTAAAAGCTCAAAGGAAGGTGGAACAATCAAATTCACAGAGTTATCAAGCAAGACTCCAACCAAAGTGCACAAAGTCATATGCCGACCACTATCATTGGCAATATCACGTAAGGCATCGGCCAAATAGAAACCAAGATTAAGTTTTACCTTACGAATCATACTCCAAAGCACAAATAACATAGGGTGATTCACTTTACTAAACGTAGTAGAGCGCCCAAAAACATTCCTCAACAAATAATGGCAACACAATCTCAACACAGGATCAGCAATCCAATGCACATTACAACTCTTAGGGCAATTAGTATCATAAGGAAACGGGCAAGATGGTGCCAACAATTTCCATGCATCAGAAGGCGTATAATTTGGAAAATCATGGTGATTGCCAATAAAAGCATCAGTGTAAGCAGCTGAACTCAAATCCTCAACCGTGACCAAACCTAAAGCCACACTCCACTCATTTAGTTTAAAGAAACAGAGTGCAAACCCAATCTAAATGAGATACAAGTATCAAGTAGAGACACAGGTTTCATCAACTTAAAACTAATCATCAACTCTTCACATAACGGGGCATACATTGTCAAAGAGTGCAAATTCAACAATTTTAACCACCCCACATTACCAAAATATTGCATGAACTTATCATGGATTCCTAAGGATTGAAGAGCAGGAACACATAGACGCAAACCTGAGGAAAATTGTTTCTTCCCTTTTTTTATCATCTTTGTGTACAGCTTCTCATCATCAAAGTGAAGAAGTTCCTCCCGGGATTCAACAACTATCTCCGGCGGTAGGCCACGCAATATCCCCATGTTGTCTGGCATCTCCTCGGTGGAATCAGCCTGAGCGGTCTCTCGGCGGGTTCGTTTAGAGGGCCTCTTGGCAGTGGCCTCTGGAGCTGAAGGTTTCTTGGACTTGCATTTCGTCAGCTTCTTCGGCTTGGGCACAATAGGTGGTGGCAGTTCCTCGGTCACCGGAGAAGATGGCGGTGAAGAGGTTCGCTCCAGCGGTGCTTCAATGAGGATTGAAGCTGTGAGTTTTCGCTGCTGGGACAATGCCAATGCCGAGGTCGGTGGTGGCGGTTTGATGGATTTTCTCATAGTTTTCTTCGTGAAGAATTTCGGCACCTCATGGTTGGGGAATGGCAGTGACGGGACGGAAGATTGCTGGCCGACCGGAGCAGATTCAACGGCAGGCTCTAGGTGGTGGTTGGCGATGTGGTGGAAGCGTGTGGCGGCGCGTGGGCGGTGCGTGGGAGCGGCGGCTTGGTTTGTGGTGGCGAGTCGGCCTCTGCTGACGACGGATCTGCAACTGCAACCCCAGTGGACTTCGATTCCGGCATTGGCAAAGTCGGTCGAGCGGTGTCCAACGGAGGGGATGTGATCGGAGGTGCTGGAGAACGATCGCAGGTGCTCCGGGGAGGCTTCTTGGTGGGCGAGGAGGCCGAAAGAGGGGACGGGAGCTCGGCTGGTGGCAGCGAAGCGTCGGAACAAGGAGGTTCCGCCACGGCCACGACATCCATAGGTTGTGGCGGCGAGGATTGGACTTCAGATGTCGGTGGCTGAGGTCTTCGTCGTTGGTGGCCCATGGCGGATCCGGTGATGAAGGAGGTGGTAAGGCGGCGAGAGAAGGTGAGGGTGGAGGGAAAGCTTGGAGAAGTTCTGAAAATTTTCACAACTCTTGGAAGAAGGAAGAAGGTTTTATACCTTATATTGCATCAAAGTCCCTCAATTTCTTCCTTTTCCTAATTGGAACCCACAATTTCCATAAACCACTCCAAGCCTTGAATTATTTGCAGACTTGCCCAGATACTCTTGTCTCGCCATATTGCATCCCTACACATAAAAACAAAAATGAATTGAATATTATTATTTATTTTTTTCAGTTTTTTAAAATTTTTAAACAAAAACAAAAATTTGAAAGAATTTGTAAGAAAACAAAATAAAAAGAGGAGCAAAAGATTCTGGGTTGCCTCCCAGTAGCGCCTTTGTTTACAGTCTTTGGCTCGACTTTCCGATATGGTCAATTAAAGTGGGGTGGGCATAATGGAATTTCTTCCACTATTGCCACCTGAGAAGCATCATAAAATGGCTTGAGGCGATGACCGTTGACGAGGAATGTCTTTTCCGTGTCCAGGCTCTTAATCTGTACAGCTCCGTTTGGCCTAACAGAAACCACCACAAAAGGTCCTATCCACTTTGTTCTAAGTTTCCCTGGCATCAACCGAAGCTTGGACTGAAAAAGTAACACCTTCTGTCCAACCATGAACTCCTTTGACCTCAGATTCTTATCATGCCACAACTTTGTACGCTCCTTGTACCACATAGCATGATCATAAGCTTCCAATCGCAGTTCTTCCAACTCTTGAAGCTGTAATTTTTGCTCTTCCTCACACTTGCTTGTTGTCATGTTCATTTCTTTGACAACCCAATATGCCTTGTGCTCAAGCTCCACTGGTAGGTGGCACATCTTTCCAAAGATAAGTCTATAAGGAGACATTCCAATAGGCGTCTTGTAAGCGGTGTGATAGGCCCACAGAGCATCCTCCAACCTCTTGCTCCAATCCTTCCTCGAAGGATTAACTGTCTTCTCCAAAACTTGCTTTATCTCCCTGTTAGATACTTCTTCTTGGCCATTAGACTGCGGGTGGTAAGTGGTAGCAAGCCGATGATGAACACCATACTTCTTCATGAGGGCCTCAATGGTGCGGTTTTTTAAATGAGTTCCTTGATCACTGATGATCGCTCATGGCACGCCGAATCTTCTGAATATGTTATATTTCAAAAACCCTGCCACAACTTGAGAATCATTAGTTCGGGTGGCTTTTGCTTCCACCCACTTCAAAACATAATCAACCGCAAGTAAAATATACAAATTACCGCAAGAACTAGGAAAAGGACCCATAAAATCCATGCCCCACACATCAAATATTTCACAAACAATTATGGGTACTTGAGGCATTTCATCACGTTTAGATATGTTTCCTGTCCTTTGGCAATTTTCACAACTCTTGCAAAAAATATAAGCATCTCTATGAGGAGTTAACCAAAAGAAACCACTATCAAGTACCTTACGCGCAGTGCGCTTAGGACCAAAGTGACCACCGCAAGCAAAAGAATGACAATGAAAAAGAATTGTACCTTGTTCTTCTTCAGAAATGCATCGTCGAATGATTTGATCAGAGCCTATCTTCCAAAGGTAAGGCTTATCCCAAATATAATGCTTGCTATCACTCTTTAACTTCAACTTCTGAGCAGGACTGAGAGTAACCGGCATCTCTCCAGTGGTAATGAAGTTCACAATATTGGCAAACCATGGATCTTTCGCTAATTTACCATGCAGTGGTTCTGTCGGGGGCCTCTGTTTGGCCAAGTAGAGGCCTGTCGCAGCATAAAGGTATTCTTCGGGAAAAGATTCCTGGATCGGGGTTGCATCCTCGGGTTTCACCAAGCGACTGAGATGATCTGCCACGTGATTCTCAGCACCTTTTTTGTCTCATATTTCCCAATCGAACTCTTGCAACAACAAGATCCATCTAATAAGCCTTGGCTTCGACTCCTTCTTCGTGAACAAGTACTTTAAGGCTGAGTGATCGGTGTAGACGATGATCTTCGATTCAAGCAAGTAGGATCTGAACTTCTCAAGAGCAAATACCACTGCCAACAACTCCTTTTCGGTGGTTTTATAGTTACATTGAGCTGGGTTCAATGTCTTTGATGCATAATAAATCGCATGGCTCTCTTTCCCTACCTTTTGTCCCAAGACTGCTCCAACTGCACAATCGCTTGCATCACACATCAACTCAAATGGCAGATCCCAATTCGGCGGTTGCATTATAGGGGCTGAGATGAGCTTCTCCTTCAGTATATCAAAAGACCGTTTGCGCTCCTCGGTCATCTCAAAAGGAACATCATCTTGAAGGAGCTTCGTTAAGGGTTGTGCAACCTTTGCAAAGTCCTTAATAAACCTTCTGTAAAATCCAGCATGCCCCAAAAAACCACGTATCTCATGAACATTGGTAGGATATGGAAGTTGCTCTATGTTCTCAACCTTAGCCTTGTCCACTTGAAATCCTCTTTCTGAAACCACATGTCCCAAGACTATGCTTTCATTCACCATAAAGTGGCATTTCTCATAATTCAGCACAAGGTTCCGCTTCACACATCGAATCAAGACCTGTTCCAAATGACCCAAGCATACCTCAAACGAATTCCCATAAACTGTAAAGTCATCCATGAACACCTCAATGCTTTTCTCAATCAAGTCGGAAAAATGCTCATCATGCATCTCTGGAAGGTGCCTAGAGCATTGCATAATCCGAAAGGCATTCTCCTATACGCATAAGTGCCAAAGGGACATGTAAATGTGGTCTTCTCCTGGTCTTTGGGGTTTACACAGATCTGAAAGTACCCACTGTATCCATCCAAGAAGCAAAAGAAATTGTTCCCTGCCAATCTTTCCAGCATTTGATCGATGAAGGGCAGCGGAAAATGATCCTTGCGAGTCGCGGCATTCAATTTCCGGTAGTCTATGCACATCCTCCATCCAGTGACCAAACGAGTAGGCACCAACTCATTCTTTTCGTTCTTTACCACTTGAAAACTAGATTTCTTTGGCACCACATGAACCGGGCTCACCCATTTGCTGTCTGAAATGGGGTAGATAATTCCCAAGGAAAGGAGTTTAAGGACTTCCTTGAGAACAACCTCTCTCATGTTGGGGTTCAGCTTCCTCTGAGCATCTCTAGCAAGCTTGGCATCATTTTCCATCAAAATATGATGCATACAAATGTCGGGGCTGATCCCTGTAATGTCTGCGAAGGTTCACCCAATCGCCTTCTTGTACTTTCTCAACATTGCAATCAACTGTTCCTCTTGAGAATCTGACAACCTTACACTGACAATCACTGGAAGAGTTTCACCATCCCCCAAGTACACATACTTCAGATTAGATGGAAAATCCTTCAACTCCAGGATAGGTGGTGAAATATCGGATGGAATGGGCTTTTCGTACTTTATTCCACTCTCCGATAGCCCCTGTTTGGCCAACCAGAGGTCTGTGTCAGTACTCTTCACTTCTTCCTGCGAGCTGATTGAGTACAACCATTCATCTATTTCCTCATCACTCAGATTCTGTGTCTTCTCGTTGTTTGAATCAGTGGGTGGTAGCATTTCAATCTCATCCTGCAAAAATTCAGTCTCAAGGTATTCTTGGACGAGAGGGTCAATGACATCAATGGCATAAATATTTTCAGCATCTATGGGTTTTTTCATTGCATCATCAATACTGAAAGTATATTTTTCACCATAATAATCAAGACAAATAGTTCCCTTTCCCACATTAATTATTGTATTAGCCGTTCTTAAGAAAGGGCGACCTAACAACACTCCTGAGGTTCCTTTACCACTAGCATGATTCATCTTCACCACATAAAAATCCGCAGGGTAAACAAAATCATTAACTCTTACGAGAACATTTTCTAACAACCCTTCAGGATATACACATGATCTATCTGCCAATTGGATTATTACTCTAGTATTTACCATTTCTGCTCCACTCAATGAATTGTAAACAGATAATGGCATCACATTGATAGATGCTCCTAAGTCACACATAGCAGAATCAATCTTAACATTTCCAGTAAAACATGGCAAAGAGAACATACCAGGGTCCTTGCACTTCTGAAGCAAATCTCTTTGAATTACAGCTGAAACCGACTCGCCCATTATGACCTTGCTTGAGTCTTTAGGTTTCCCAGCAATAAAATCTTTCAAAAACTTGCTCACAGGCGGGAGCCTTATAGCCTGCAAGAAAGGTAGGTTAATCTCCATTTTTCCAAAGATAGATAGGAAATCAACATAATCATCTTTCTTTCTAGCTAAACTACGAGGAAAAGGAGGAAGAATTTTAACTGGAGGATCATTCTGACCCAACCTTGGATTTGACTCCTTGGTTTGATCAAAATGCCCTTGTACCTCACTTTCTGTTTCTGTCGTCAGCCCCTGTTTGGCCAACTGGGGGCCTCCTGCAAACTGCTCCTGCTGCTCCTTAGCTCCTTTTGCTGTGGTCTTAGGAGGTAGTGGCTCAAGCTCCTTTCCACTTCTTAACGTGATCTGATTGGCCGTCTCTCTGGGGTTGAGTTGCACTTGAGATGGTAATCCAGGTTGCTTCATTAGGAGCTCATTCATCGAGTTTGACAGCTGTGAAATCTGATGTGTGTGCTCCTCCAAGGTGGCCTCAGTCTTTTTCAAACTTTGGATCTGGTTTTGAAGCATGCCCATCATCATGTCTAGCTTGTCATCCATAGACTTTCCTTGAGGAGGTGGTGGATTCTGAGCATATGGAGGGGGAGGAGCTCGGTGGGGTGGAACATATGGTTGTACTGGATTTCCCAGATCTCGCCATCGAAAATTGGGATGATCTCTCCATCCCGGATTATAGGTAGTTGAGTACGGGTCTCTCCTTGGCTACCTTTTATTCCAATTCCCCATAGCATTTGCTTGTTCATCAAAAGGGCATTGTAAAGTGACGTGGCTTGGACTGCAGCAGATGTCACAAGGTTTTTCTTGAGGACCAACTGAGGTGCTAGCTACGGTGACCTTATCCACCAACTTGGATAGTACCCTCTCCATCCTGTCCATCCTTTCCTTAAAATCATCTTGGCTCGAAGGCTCTGTTTGTGCCACTCTTTTCAGGATTCGGATTTCATCAGTGTCATACTCCTTCTTAGAATTGATCAACTTCTTCACTATCTCCTTTGCTTCATTTACTCTGATTTCCGAAAATTCACCATTGCTTGCGGTATTCAGCAAATCCTTGTTCGCAGATGTGGATCCTTGGTAGAAATACTGTAGCAGTTGCCCCTCGGTGTATCGATGGTTAGGGCAACGATCCACCAATCGTCTAAACCTTAGCCAAAATGTACTCAGTGGTTCATCATACTCCTGCTTGATGCTTGAAATTTCTTTCCTCAGTGCATTCGTCTTAGTGGCTGGAAAGAAATAGTCCAAAAACAGCTTCTTGAGCGCATTCCAGGAAGTGACGGAGTTAGGAGCCAAACTCGAAAACCACTGGTTCGCTGCTCCTGACATGCTGAACGGAAAAGCCACCAACTTGAACTGATCTTCTGTGACACCAGCTGGTCTTTTCTGAACCTTACAAATCTTGATGAACTCGTTCAAGAAATTGTAAGGGTCTTCATTACTCTTCCCATAGAACTTCGGAAGAACATTCAGCAGTGCAAGCTTTATCTCCACAGGGGTCGCAGCATCTGGCAAAGAAATTGGTGTGAGAGGGTCTTCTTCACTATGCCCCGTTAATTCCCACATGTACGGATTGTCAGCATTGGGATCCACCTCTCCTCTGTCACCCATCTCAGTGTCGGAAACAGATTCGGGCTCAGATTCGGATGCTGCTCCGGAAACAGCCTCTGTTTGGGCAACTAGAGGGTCTGCGGCAGCTTTCAGCTTCCTCTCCCTGGCGAGTTTGTAATTCTTCCTGGCTGTCTTTTCAACTCCAGAATCAAATATCAATTCCTGCTCCTGGGACCTGGTCATATACCAATAACTAAAGAACAAAAATTAGTAGCAAAATAAATAGAAATTAACTACCGTTCCCCGGAAATGGCGCCATTTTGGTGAACGTCGTTCCTATCACCAAGAAAACTGCAAACTAGCACACAGATTAGTATAGTAGAAGCAGGTCGTATCCACAGAGAACGGTATACTTTCTATCAATTTCAAACTACCAACAAGGTTTGGTTTAGCAACCACGCCTATGATTTGAGATTTGTTTAATAAACTAATGAATTGCTAAGCTAAAAATAGGGCCAAAATAATGCAGAAAAATGCAGAGATAAATTATGAATAAATATATGGATAACAAAGTATCGGCATAAGTTAATCTTTGGTTCATTCCTTGATCATCGACTACTCACAAGTCATTTAACCCCCATGAATTAATTGGTTATAAGCAGGAACAGTATTTGCTATTTCCCCTAAATTCCCCTTAAATTTCCGATCGCGAGCAAGTATTTGCTAAACCCGCGATCTTCCTAATTAAGATATTCCTAGCAAGTATTTGCTAAACTAGTTATATCTTAACGATCTTAAGACCTAGGGAACCCAATTTAGACAACAAGCATGTATTTGCATGTAGTTTATCCAATTAATTGTTTATCATCCTGTTATTACAGTCATAATTGTTATCTGTTTTTCACAGGAGGTGCTACTTAATTAGCCCTAGCCTAACAAGATTGAGGCGATCAAACTCAAACAATCAAGCATAGATTTTAGGTATAAACAATTAAAAACTCATAGGATTAAATTTTTAAAAACCCGAAGTCTCACAATCCATGAACCATCGAATTAACCTAGCCGATTAGGAATCTAGCTACTCATGATTATATTAAATAGAGCAAGCAATTCGAATTAAACATGTGAACAATGGAAAAAAGTAATAAGAAGAAAGAAAAATTACCAATGAATAATTACTTGGTCTTGCATTTTTCTCACCAAAATCAATGAATAACTTGTTTTGCTGCTTTTGTTTTCTCGCCCAAAAAACCAAGTGAATAATCCCCTCTCGTCCTCTCTTTAATCGTGAATAACACACGATTATATATACTAAAAATAAAACCCAAAAGAGAAAGCCCTCCAAATTCTCTTGGACGTTTCGCATTGAACAAATGTGACACTAACTGATGGACACGAGATGGACACATCTTATTCATCACTAACTGGTGTCCCTTCTTTACAGTATAATGGCCATCCAAATTAGGCTTCCATAAAGGTTGGTCTTTTCCATAAATTGCTCTAACCAGCGAGGATCTCCATATGCGATCACAATTAATGAGGTGTGATACTCTCAAATCTATGCCCCTCTGTAAGACTGAGCTATAACTTATCCAATTTTCTTGATTCGATACCCACTAGTCGCTAATTCTGATGTCCCCTTGCTTCATGTACTTGGGTCTGTTTACTCGAGTCAGTAGGCTGTGTTCATCTGGCATTATTTTCCATGCGTGCTTGGTTAACAATGCCTGATTCATACCCAAAGCTATTGTTATTTTCTTTTGTTATTTGATTACTTTCTTGATATTAACCTATTCCATATACATACATATAATCTTAGTTTTTCTATAGTTTATGGAGAAAATGACTGTCATAAGACTTCATACAAAATATTTTTTGTTTGTAGATATGAAACTTAAAATTGTGCCTTAAAACATTAAATTAAGATGTTAAAATACAAGTATTATATTTTAACTCATAAACACGACATTAATACAAATTAGAGCTATCGTAACACTTTTCTACTATTACTTATTAAAATGTTACAATAGCTTATAAAGTGTTACCTAAACCTTTGAAAAATGTTACATAAATTAATCTTGAAAAGTGTTGTGTCAGATCTAATGTAACATCACAAAGGTAATACTTGTGGAAGCGTTGCAATAGCTCAAACCTAGCATTTTTATTACCTAAAGCAACATTTTTAAAGTGTTACATTAGAATTAGTTAGTTTGAAGTAGTGCGGTTTTATAGATATTAATTTCATAACTAGACTAATTAAATTGTATAAATATGATAAGTATAAACACTTTCCTTTTTTAGATGAATCTTTTTTATCGACGTAGTTTCTCTTTTTGGTATGATTATTTCAATTTCATTTTCTCATTCAATCTTTTTGCTTCCAAATTCAATTGCATCCACTCATTTCATTCACTACTGTTGCAATTTTAAAACTACGATGCCAAATAAACAGAAACTGAGAAACTATTATCAAAACCTCAATTTTTGTGTAATTTTATATCAAGGGAGGGAGCAAGTTGGAAAGTGTTATTTAAAAAAAAAAAATCAACCATTCAAAGGTTATGGGAAAAAATGCTCAGTAGCTATTACAATGAGTGCAATTGATATCCAATCTAAATACCCTCTAACAATAACCAACCTATTGCAATTATATCTAAATTGCATATCAACCAGACTGATTGTTTGTACTATTAAAGATTAAAGATCCAATAAAACAGTGACATCACCCTTGTGATATTAACTCATTTTCCACAAAAACCATGACCACTTGGCAGAGAAGAACGTATCACACGTCAATATCACTTGGTCAAACAAGAATCTTCTGCAACCGTAACACCACTTTATTCAAGCACCGACTATATTGTTCATACTGTAAACACTTTAAAAACAAAAATCAACATATCCAAATACATGGAACTCCTAAAACAAAAACATAAACATAACCACAAACATATGATCGTAACTAGGTCGAGAATAAAACATTGATGTGAACAACTAAATTGAGTGAAATCGGTCGTATCAAAGAATAAGATTAATGAATGGAGACAAACTCCACACGTATTCAATAACATAAAGAACATAAATTAATATAAACCGTTGATTCCCCATCCCCCCCTGATGGGCAGATAGGGAAAAGAAGATTGAAAAAAGGGTAGGGTTTTGAGAGAGGAGGAGGTGCAATGCGGGTTGTTAGAAAATAGAGTTAAGTGCTAAAATGACCCTGACTTTAGGATGAAAATGTCAATATAACTCTGCAGTCTCAGAAAGTGTCAAAATAACCTTTGAATCTGCTGACTTTTTGGTCAACGTTCGTTTGGTCGAATTTTGGTAAAAAGATGATTTTACCCTTGACTTAAAAAAAAATAAAAAGGAAACCTTTCCTCCACCATCTCTCTTTAATCAACAACCCATTTTATTCTCTGATATGAATCTCCTTGCGAAAAATCACGATTTGCAGAAGTAATATCTTTTATCTAGTGAAGGGAGCTGCAAACCCTCACTATCTCGCACGAAATTCAGGTGTCTAGCCCTCGGGGTATGCCTAACTTTGACTTACTCTCTAACTAGCCATCAGGATCAGATTACAAGGTTTATTGATACTTAACTAGCCCTCGGGGTTAAGCAACAATGGAATAGCTCGCAAGCAAAGAGTATGAACTCAAAAGGTTGTATATTTGATTGATAAAGTGGTTTGGTAAAAATAATGTTGAAAACCACCCCTATTTATAGTACATAGGTATGGTTTTCAAAAATACAAACAAGAAACTAAAAATGATTATGACAGCTTTAAGAAGCTAAAATCATATTTAACTAGACTACCTCAAATATATGACTATTCTTCAAGATAAATCTTGAATGAATATTACCTTATCCAATCTTACCAAATCTGATTCTAATCAAGTCAGAACTGAATATTCTAAACCCTAAAATAAATGCATGACCAAAACATTAATTCTTCCAAGACCAACACGACTGAATTAATGAGTCTTATTCTAAAATAAAATAAATGATCACACTACCTCATTAAAAAACCCAGTGGAAAAAAGAGTATAATGTTATCTTCTAAAAACCCTAGTAAATAAAAATAAATAAAGAAAACATAATTCGTATTATTCTCCCTTTCTCCTTTGATTCCACCAAGAACCAACCCACCTTATTCCCCCTATCTTCCCCTTTCGTGACGGTGACGCTGAGCGGGTGGCGGGGTGATGTGAGGCTGAGAGAGGCCGGGCGGCGTGACAGGCAGGGTTTGCGAGCGGCGCCTTCGAAGAGGCGTAGCGAGCTTCACTGTCAGAGAAGAGCACGATGGAGGGCTCGACGACATTGTCGCCGTCAGAGAGGAGAGCGGTGGACGGTCAATGAGGCCAACGTTGTCGGAGATGAGCCTAGTGGAAGACTCGATGAGGTCGTCACGAATGCCCACCGTCTCTCTTTGTGAGGTTAGTTGTGCGGTGAGCTAGGGTTTGGGAGGAGGCGCTAGGGTTTCTAACAATGAGGGCGGTGGGAAGAGGGAGGAGGAGGTGGTAGCGCTGGGGTGTGGCAGTGGGGAGAGGGAGGAAGAGGTGGCAGCGCTAGGTTGTGGTTGTGGGTAGGGGTGGGCGCAAAGACTGGAAACCGAACCGAAACCAAATAGTCTGAATCCGAATAACCTGAACCAAATTTAAAATACAATTTTTGGATAACCGAATTGAGTAAACTGATTCTTGAATATGGTTTTTGATTTGGTTTTGGATATTGAAACTCATACGAAAACCGACCCGAATACTGAATTGTAATTAAAAAATAAATAAATTATATATATTAATAATATAATTTTAAAATTCTAAATTGTTATGGTTGAATTTGTATTGTAGTTGTTGGATTTTTATTTTAAATGCTTGAGTTTGATAATGTAGAAATTAAATTACATATTTTTATAGAATTTTAAATTAATTTATATATTTTATTAATTTTTTTAAAAATTTCCCATGAATTCGGTTTATTTGGTTTGAATCTGAATTCAAACCGAAACCATTTTGGACAGTCCAGAGAAAAATTAAATGGGCAAATTCAGCCAAAATTTTCTCTTTTAAGAGTGATATTTCAAGCATTCATATCTCATTCATCATTGATTTGTTTTGAGAGTTTAAATAGACGACTTTTTAGTACTCGCAGAGGAGAACCCAAAAATGACATCCACCGACCCTAAATCCACATGGGTCCCACTCAGAACTCCAAAAGTTGATGAATTTCAACCATTTAACCATCATTTATCAACAAAAATAATTTGGAAAAAGGATAAATTCAAGGTGGTTAAAGTACAACTCGTTGTTGCTTCAACTACTGCTTATAAGTGTTTCATGTGTAACCTGTAGGTGCTTTCTTTATAACTCCACAAAAATAACTTGAAAAAAGGTTCTCAAATTAGGCAAAGTCTTGGGAAAGACGGTCTTTTCATAGGCTTATGGAAAGACGGGGTTTAATTAGAATAATAAAAGGTAAAAGGTCTTAGTTGGAATATTAAAATTTTAGTATGCAACCTATAGTAGTTATAAAATTTATAACCATGTTCATGCAACCCAAAAATTTTATCTTCATTTCTTCTAATTTACACTTTAAACCTTAGTATTTCCATAACTTATGGAAAGACCGTCTTTCAAGAGACGGACTCCTCAAATTAATATTCATAGTTGCTTCAACTACTGCTTATAAGTGTAGCCGCTTTAAGTATAACTTGTAGGTGATTTAAATTATATGTGTTGGTCTTCGGTCATAGCTTTTAGGTGTTTCACTTACAACTTGTAGGTGCTTTTTAATTATGTTAGTAGGTGCTTTTTAATTATGTTAGTAGGTGCTTCACTTATAGTTTAAAGGTGCTTATAATTATATATGTAGTTGCTTCATTCAAACTTGTAGACGCTACAAATTAAATTGAATTGAAACAAGTTAAGGTATGATAATTGCTGCCACGACCAAAACAATAGCATAACAAATTGTTGCGACGAGAATGATAACAACAATCCCTAAAATAAAGATCAAACAAGGCTTCGGTTCATATTCTATAACCAAATCAACAACCTAATAAAAAACTGATAAAATGGCTCTGAATATGGGTATACCAAATCAATTGAGATACAATAATAGGAAAATAGAGATGTATGATTAGTCACTGCCTCAATTGTTTGGCTTCGACAACGGCAATTCCAACAACTTGGTATCTCTCATTCGCTGCTCTTTTTTAGGTATTGATTTTATATTAGCGTAGGAATGGGTGAAATGGAAAAGCCAGCAATTAGCGATTGTCTATATCCGAACTAAACGGATTCTTAGGCTCGGGATCTTCTGTTACACTATTGTATATTGTATATCACCGTGTGTTACATTAATTAGATTCTACCATATGTCCCTTCTAAATAAATTATACTTAGATAAAAATTATTAAACTAATTTTAGCTAATTTAGAAGAGATACATGGCATAATTTTATTGGTGTAACACACAGTAATACACAAAAGTGTAACATAAGATCCCGAGCCGATTCTCTTAGTGTTATGACCCGTTTGAAGGTTTATTACCCACAATAAAAATCCGCATATTCCATCTAATTTAGTAAATTATCAGCAACTTGATTAAAGGTTTGATTGGTCCAAATTTTTTCTCAAATAAGTATGTATTCTCACCGAAAGGAGTGTTCTCACCCAATCCCACGCCTATTTATGTATATACATTAATATATTTTTAATTACAAGCAACTAAAAAATTATAAAAGTTGATATTATGAAACTCAAACAAGATTTCATATAATAATGATCTTGCCATAATAAAAGGAGCCTGTCTCTTGAAAAAAGATCAATGTTTAAACGGTAAGTTAGAAGAAGTTAAGATGAAAATTTCGAATTGCATTAATCAGGTCATAAACTTATAACTACGCACATTGCATAATAAATTTTAATATTGCAACTAAAGCCTTTTACTTTTCAATAATTTTAATTCAACCTCATATTTCCATATACCTATGGAATGGCAGTCTTTTCCATAACTTTGTAAAATATATATTTTATAATTAAAATTTTATAAAATATAACTTTAAAACAAATTGAGAGTGACGATATTAATAGAACATAATCCGTTCAACACTCCCTCATATTTAATTGAATTAAATTTGTACTCCCTCAGTTTCCATATGGTTATATGTTATACTGTGTTTATTACTTTCTCCATTCCAATTTAAAATGCACACTTTTTTAATCAAAATATAGGATCATAAATAATTTATCCATCCATTTTTTTTACAGGAGCATAGCCTTTCTCTTACTATCAATTTATTCTTTCTGGGATGTTCTATACGACTGGGTAAATATTCATGTGAAGTTCTTGATCAAGAGCTAAGGTAACCAAAATTCTTGTTTAGTTTTAATGTTCATAAGGCTGATTTACTCTTTATGTCTCATTGAAAATTATCTCTTTTGTAGGATGCTTGTTTAATTTCCCAGTCAACTCAGTTTTCTCTAAAGTTCTCTAGGAAGAAGGAAGTTTTGCAAATTAATCCCTTACTCAAAATTGAGGTAAGAAAATAATTTATTTGTTCACTTTTACTACTTCTGTAGCTAGGTAAGACAATTTTAATTTGCTCCGATTCTTTTTGCAAATTAGGCGCGAAGGATCAATGTGCATATTTTTTGTTGCTATATCCATAAGCAACTAACCATTTTTTTAAAAATCTTTTATATGAAATTAGGCCACTGGTTGCTGCTGCAACTATCCTTAGAAATTTCATTTAAGACTATCAAATTTCATTTTATGATAATAAGTGAATTATTTTCTCCAACTTAATCCTTTTTTTTTCAAACTATCTGCAATCAATTCTTTCCACGCAATTTAATTTACCTACAAAAATATCTATTTTAAACATATACAATAATTGATGGAATAAACTATTTTTATTTATATAAGTGTTTCCAATAAACATTAATTTTAAGAAAACGATCAATATAGAATGCTTTACATCAATATTAAAAATAGTACTGAAATTTTTAATTTGTAAATCCTTTCATTTTTTTTTAATTTAATACTCTGTACTTTTTTTTACAATTTTTTTACCATGATTTTATTCAACTTTTGTTAATTAATCTTTAGAAATGGCATATTTTAGTATACTTATCGATTGGTGATTATTATTAAAGAAAATTCTATTTGCACCACTAAAAGTTAATGCATTGCGATATTTTATTATTTTAATTTAAATATTAAATTTATATTATCATAAATTTTAAATTAAATATTGACATTTTAATGCTATATGATTTTTATTTATATCTTTAAGACTTCATATTAAAATTTAAAACTTCTTATATTTATGCTTTTCTAATTCAATCAATTAATCATGAATTGTTGACAATACTCCTAATTAAAAATTTTCATATCTAACGTATGTAATTTTTTTAATCATTATAAATGAGCCTATCCTTATATTTTGAACAAGGTTTTGCCACTGGTGTTGCAGGAAATGTCCAACTTTTTATTGTAGATTTTGTATAAAAATTGATCTACGGAGTATTGACCATGTAAGTTTTTTTTCCAGGGTCTTCCCTAGAATTTTTAATAAAAATGATCTTCTCTAGAAATTTTTTTGGGTCAGAAATGAATCATTGACCATGTTTGTAAAAATAACAAAATAGTATCAATTATTCTAAATATATATACATATATTTAAATTATTGAAAGAAGAAGAAAATGGACATCTATATCTCAGTTGGACAAATCTCAATTAGCAAATAATATCATCTAATTTAAATGTTTATAAATTTTATAAAAAATTCGGTGATAGTAAAAATTATATTTTTATCATAAATTGTACAATGGCATGATATTACAATCAAATCTTCTAAACTTTGATCATTTTTCACATTCCATGGAATCTGAATGCATGCAATGTTGATAACAATAATATTGCTTTGCTAAATGATATTTATTAATAATTTTATCAATTAATTAAATTTTATTAAATATATATATAGGTATATATTTATATATAATAATATTTAAATTTTCATCGGTGCAAAGCACGGGTGTTAACTAGTTTGGTAGCATAAATTGTTGGATTTAGTGGATGACAGTGCAAAAAATGTGCGCAATATTGGTAATTGGCTTCCTGTGTAAAACATACCTATATAAACTTTTGCAAGTTTTTATTCTATAGTAGATATATATGGGAAACTAACCTGTTTAAACAGACCTTTTAAACTTTTTTTTTATTTAAATCAGGCTTACTTGCACTTGCAACCATCCTTAAAGAAGGATAAGAATGGAAGGGAAAGCCTACCAAATATGTCTGGACTCTCTTGTTTTCCTGGAAAGTGACTATTGGTATAACTTCCTGAAGGACCAAGTGGAGATGATGAAATTGGAGTTGAGATTTTTAAGAATGTTTATGTTGGGATTGGAGTACTGGGAAGATTTGGAATATGATTGGCGTTTGCGTTTTGCCATCAATACTATGATGCCTAAGTTCAACCAACTAGCCAAGGAGCTTGAAGCAGATTGTAGGCTTTTTATATCCTATCATCAAATTAGGAATTTGGAAGTAATATTTTATAATTTGGAGGAAGCAATTCAACAGTTTAAGCCTCACATCAAAGATATTTGCATTCATTTATTAGCCGCCAGCGCCACTAAGTGCACTTTTACACCATCCAACCACAAGAAGATCCTTGAATATGAAAGAGACACTGCCTCTCTTTTTTATCTTATTCAACATAATTTCGGAGCTCTACAAAACTCTGACCTGATGTCTCCCATGATGAAGCGACAAATCACCTTAATGCAGCAAGCGATGGAAGATTATGGAATGCATGTCGGCCCAACTCCCAATAGGTTGTTTAACCTCGTACCTCAAACTCTTGCTTGGTTCAATCGTATCTCAAGTCTTACATGTCTGTTTTGGATTGACGGAAATGATGAGAGTGTGGCATCTACCATAGAGGCTTTGTTGTCTGGTTTGTTACACAAAACAAGGCCATGCAATTCTTCCAGGGTAATATCGTTCTACTTTCAGCATTCAAAAATCTATCAACCTCTTGCAAGTTATCTTGATTTTCTAATTGAAGATTTGGCTCTTCCTATGAAATGTTACATCAATATACTTCAAGAGGATGTGATATATATGTTGTCATTTCTCATGCACCCACCCAATGTTGATTCGGAGGATGGAGAATTGATATGGGCGCACATTTATGCTACCGTTAATAAGTTTCCAAGTCTTATTCACTCAATGAATGAAGAGGTTTGCAAAGCTAAGCTTTTAAATTTCCTGATGAAGGTCAATGGATTAAAGGCTAAAGTAAGAGAGTTGTTTATTGTGATTCCATATTCATCGCAGAATCCTTCTCCCACTACTAATGTCACAGGTTTCCTCAATATCCTAGTACTAAATCTGAGAAGAATGTTAAAAGAGGAGCTGCATTTGATTCCTTCTTTAAAACATCTATGTGAGTCACTATTGAATGAGTTAGTATTCATTAGGCCATTTCTCAAAAATATGATGGAGCTGCTACGTGATGGTGAGCACCGAGAAATTTTGAATATGTGCAGTGGAATTGGCAACATGGTTTACAATGCAGATTATTGTTCTAAGCTTTGTTCTTTGAGGAAGTCTTCAGTTTGGTATGGCGTGATAGCTCTCCCAAAGGTCATAGAACACATAAAGTCTATTAAGATTGAGATTAATAGGCTTGTTGGAGTGGAGAATATGCATGACGAGAAAAGGCTTAATCAGAGGAAGGAAGCTGATGCTTTGCGACCTCGGGGTACATCTTCTGAAATTGAAAGATTTTCTATGGGCTTTAGAGAGGTTGAAGGACAAATAATTAATGAGTTGAGGGGAGGACGAAAGTCTCTCACCGTCATCTCCATTTCAGGATCAGGTGGCCAAGGTAAGACAACTTTGGCGAAGAGAATCTTTAATGATTCTAATGTTCGATGCCGCTTTCAAAAAAGTGTGTGGTGCTACGTGTCTAAAGATTGCCCAGTTAAGGAGTTACTAGTTCAAATATTGCATGGAAATGCTAAGGATGGTAGTGCCAGTGGAGTTGAAATCCAAGACTTAATTGTAGAAACATGGAGAAGTTTAAGAAAAAAAAGATTTCTTATTGTCTTGGATGACATTTGGGATATAAATGCTTGGGTCCAGTTGAGATCGGTATTTCCAGATGACAATAATGGGAGTAGAATTTTGTTCACTAGTCGGAACCATGACCTGGCTTCACATGTTGAATCATACTCAATTTCTCATCCCCTGCAGCTATTTTCTGATGAAGAAAGTTGGGAGTTGATGGAAAAGATCTTATTTGGTTCTAGTGTTTGTGATAAAGAACTAGTGGGGATTGGAAAGAAAATTGCAAGTTGTTGTAAAGGCCTTCCTTTAGCCGTGGCTCTTACTGCAGGTGTGCTTGGAAGAACTGAACAGAATTTGGATTCATGGAACAAAGTGGAAGAGAATTTAAAAATGCACCTTGCTCAAGAAGGTTGTGGAAATGTGTTAGAGCTGAGTTACATGTACTTGCCAGATCATTTGAAATCGTGCTTCCTATATTTTGCGGCATTTCAAAGGGGAGAAAATGTTAGAGCTGCGAGATTGAAGTTACTTTGGATAGGTGAAGGGTTTGTCATCCGAGATGGAGGAACAGAGCGCTTAAAGTTACTGGCTACAGAGTATTTGAAAGATCTTGTTTCTCAAGGCTTGGTAATTGTGACCGAAAGGAGTTCTAAGGGTGGGATAAAGGAATGCAATGTTCATGATTTACTGTATGACTTGTGTTTGGAGAAAGCCAAGGAAGATAATTTCCTACATTGGGCAGAGGAGAGTGTTGTTGATAGGCTACTCAAGTATAACCTGCATCGGCTTCGTGTTGGTGAAAGTGACCCTTTCATCGAGTCGAGTCATACTCTAACCAATAGGGAATTGCCAACAAGTCCACTTCACTCTTTTCTGTGGTCGACCAAATCCTTTGCAGGTACAGAATTCTCTAATCGGGTCCTTGTCCACTTCAAACTTCTTACCGTATTGAAGTTGCAACTCTCTGGGAATGAATTTCCTGAAGCTATTCTATCTCAAGCTATTTTTTTGAAATACTTGGAGCTGATTTGTCAAGGATATGTTACAACTATTCCTCCCACAATAGCTAATTTGTGGACGCTGATAACTCTCATCTTTCATTGTTATAAGCTTGAGAACGATTTGTTGCCTTTATCTATGTGGGATATGGAAAGTTTAAGACATGTTGATATTGGGCATGCTCGTCTTGACTTGGAGGGTTTTGATCCAAAAAACTCTAGTAAATCTAATATTGAGATGCTCGGTACTATAAGGCTTGATGAGGATGACAGTACGATAGTTGAAATTTTAAGGAGATTTCCCAACCTTAGAAAGCTGAAGTGTGCAGCTCACCAAAGGGAATGGCACATTATGGAGTTGTTATCCATGGTTGGGTCGATATTAATACAACTAGAGTCCCTGAAATTTCGTGGTAAAGGATATCTTGAAGGACATCCAAAATCAATAGTTAAGAATGAGAATCTTACCAAGTTGAGTTTGTCTTGGACTAATATACCATGGAGTGTTTTGTCGGAGATTGGAAAGCAGCTACCCAATCTCCTTGTTCTTAAACTACTTGACTATTCATGTGAAGGGCGCAGTTGGAAATTGGAAGATGGGGACTTCTCAAACCTCATATATCTGAAATTACGTAAATTGCCCATTGAAGAATTTGATATCTTCAGCTGTGACGACCCCTTACCTTGCTTGGAGCATCTTATCCTTAGAGACTGTCAAAGACTTGTGGACATTCCGCCTGTACTCGGAGAGATTAATACGTTGAAGACATTCAGGGTTTTCAAGTGTTCCGAAGAACTCAAAACTTCAGCCATGACAATTTTGGAGGACCAAAGAGAATTCGGAAATGACATCCTTCAGGTTATTGTTGAAGATGATGAAAGTGAAGACGATTAATGGTGCAGGTCATTTTATCTGTCTCCCCTTTTGACTTTGTTTAATTTTTTTTCGTAAGTAAAAATGTATGTAACCAATTCAGGTCATAGCATAAAATCGATATGTCTCTCCAGAAAGAGTTTCATGGTGCAATCAAACAATTTAGGGACATAATCCATTTGGATATGGATACTTAAAAGACTATGTGAGGGGGCGAACTAGAATTTTCGTTGAGGTATGAGATTCACAAAATACTAAATTTGATCTCTGAAGATGCAGGGAAAGAAGAGTAGAATATGCAGGGAAAGAAGAGTTTTGATCATTGTAAGTGTAATTTATTCCGATTTTCTCAGTTTTTCATGCTCCGTGTACAATGTGCTTTAATGACCATCAATCAGTTTCAATCTGAAATCTTCAGTTTACTGATAATTAATCTGCTAAGGTTACATCATATTGTTACATTCATATAATCAATTCTGATTTTTCGAAGATCAAAACCATACCTTTGATCTTGATTAATGCGCGCACGAAAGAGTTACAAAGAACTCCAAAACATAGCTACATCTTAATTTGTTTAGTGTTGGTTACATATTTCCAGGGCAGTTACATCAAGATTTTTTGTCTAGTTTACTGGTGAAGAATCATGGAAAGAGAGAGTTTTAGTTGCTGTAAGTGTTTCTTATTCCGATCTTCTCAGTGTTTCATGTTTCGTGTATAATGTGCCTTATTGAGTGGCATCAGTTTTTCCAATCTGAACTCTTCATTTCATAGATAATCTGATTAGGATACATTCCTACGAATTGCGAATATTTGTTAATTTTCAACATTGATTTCCATCATAGCTATTGCTTACTCAATTTAGAGCTAAAGGCCTTACACATGTTACATTGAAATTAACCAAAACTATTATTTATGTTGAGAGGGAAAGTTCAAAATGAGAAGCCGATGGAACAAAAAAACTATAGAATTTGTTTGTAATCATATTTTGAGGAATATACAGATATATTGGAAGTGAGTTATCTTTCTTATTTCTATAAAAGGTTCTGCCACTAGAAATTATTTCTGGCTTTGTCCCTGGTTTGGTAATATATCTATAGCGCATGATTTTTTTTCTCATTTTCTAGTCTTCTCTATTGTTTGCTTTTCTTTCTGAACTGATTCAAAGAAAGTATTATCCACAACATAAGTATCTACTAACGTTTTTCACTATTTCCATGTGTGGTTTACTGATCAGTTGTGTCTTACGATGCAGAAACTCGAAGATGGGGTTCTTTTGGATTGGATTCACAGAGTAGAAAACGGTTACAGAAAAACTGAAATCATTCAACGATTGACGATCATGTTTAAACTGATGTGATGCAAGACATGATTTCCATTTTTCTTTTCCAGGATTTGGATCTTTATCCGTGTCAGTTTTCGTTACATTCATTTGCCTTCTTGTTAGAGCTCTCTGATGTGTATACTACTATGTTACTTTCATCAGTTCATTTCCAAACTGTCGTGAAATTTGTGAAATTTGTGTAATTTTTCATGTTCTGTATACTGAACTCATGAAACATGCGATCATTAGGTAACCAAATTGAACTATTAATAGCTATTTCAAAGGGAACGACAAGGAGAGTTTGGAAATGACAGCCTCCAAGTTATCGTCTAAAGCTTGATGAAGATGAAGAACGGAAGTTTACTAAACTGAACTAAGTGCACGACAGGGCCTTAATAACATACGATAAGTTTATTGTCCGAATCTACATTTCACTAACAATCAGCTTATATGCATCTGTATGACTTCACTTCTAAAGTTCACAAAAAATTGTAGATTTTCTACACTGAATGCCATCTAAACAATTGCATCAAGATTCTTGTCCTAGAGGGCAATGTCACAGACCTGGATTGTTGTTTTCTTCATATATTGAACCTTTGTTTCACTTTTCTACATCCGATTTATGAATATTCAGATTTGTCTGCTATAGAAAAGAAAGTATCTACTAATGGTTATAATGGAATGTTTCCCATCAGAAAACCTCTCTTCTTATATTCAGTCAAAAGTAAAGAGACTCAGCATTCATGAGTGGAATATTGCATCTTCGCGCACTTCCTGAATCTCGATAAATATCTAAAAATGCAAAGGACGCCAGCAAAACTATACGTTCAAGAAAATCAGCACGGACATGAAGACTCGAAGCATTCTTGCACAATAACTCACTTGATGAAAATTAGAGGCATCTTTGATCACATGTTTTAATGGTAACAAAATGTACGTTTGACACTCACAAAGCTATATTTTCAAAAATTCACTAGCAATACGTACAGTATGTTAGTTATTTTTTTAGTTAAAAAAACTTTAAGCATTAATTAATGTAGTTTTTTCATTTTTTTTATCATAATACAGAGTGCGAGGTGGTTTTGGTGTGGTATACCATGCCCAGGCTGTGCGTGCCATTTTAGTGCTATTCGATGAAGAAGAAACCGCTTTCGAGTCTCAAGAAGGTTCATCACCACTGATTATTTCCGATAAAGAGGCAAATGGTGTAGATATATAGGTACTATGATAAAGAGAACTTTGTTAACATCCTAATTAGAGACCTTCTTCCGGGATGTTTTGAGAGTGATGGCAAGGAAGACAAAGGTGACAAAAGACGAGAAGCCCGAAGATGAGAAGCCCAGAGAAGAAAAGCTGATACATCCGAAATATGCATGTAAGATGTTAATTAATGATAAAAATGAAGTTTATTTTCATTTAATTTTTTTTTTCATTTCGTGCAATTCTCGTGCACGAACATGAGATAGTCATCGATGAATTTTGATAGCTAAAATCAACATAGAGAAGAATGCTATCTACTGAAGAAAACACATTGACTTATCCATATCGTAAACATCAGACAAAATGGTACTCTAATATAAGGTGACCGGAGAAGCATGTAAGTCTTCCTGATCGCCTGCCTCTTCACAGACGGGTTCTGGTGGCAATGATCCCTTTGCTGTGGGATCATCATCAGTGATTTCCTACTCTCCACCATTTTAATACATTGTAACATTTTAGTTTCTTTAAAAGGATAGATTTTAGGTTTTCTTATTTGAAAAAATGGAAATTATTTTGATTTTTGAAAAAGATACCTTGGGATCAAGACGTGCTTACTTACCTAGATTAATTTTCAAAACCAAAATGCGAATGAAACATGCAAAAAACCAACACGGAATAGTTTTTCTCTAAAAAAAATCTATATCACTACTTGGCACATAAATTATTCCTAATATAATACGCATCCGAATAGCACAAAACGTACCATTTGAAAGTTTTTAACAAAAATTGAATCCTATGTTTCGTTCACTTAATAGTACGAAATGAACAAACAGTATTTTATGGAAAAATACTTATCTTCCGAGTACACGGTGGAGCACTTCCGAGTTGCCGATGCCGATCAATTTTTGGCACATGAAAAATAGGTTCATGAATCACAAGAAATTGTGTAATGACTTGGCAAAGAAAAGAGCAATTACTCCTTCACCCGAACTGTTGTGCGGAATGGAGAGAACAGAAAATATGAACGAAAATAACAAGACACAAGATTTACGTGGTTCACCAATTTGGCTACATCCACGGGAGACGGATTCCACTATATCAGAATTAATGTTTACAGAGAGAAGAGAGACACTTTATATGCTGTCTCCACTAAACCCTAACAAACTGGGCCAAAACACAATTCGGCCCAAATCAACAGCAGTCCAATAAAGAGACAAGCTATACCGTCGGACCGAGGGCATCTCCGCCCCCCCGGACCCCCAGGCCAGGGTGCGCTCCGCCCCCCTGGACCCCCCGACTCGCTGACCGGGCAGTGAGACCCCCGTTTGTTTCCCAGGGGCGACTGCCGCCCCCCCCCCCCGGACCCCCCAGGCCAGGGTCGCAGAAGCGGCTATTACAGTATTCAAGGCATACCAACACGAACATATGCAAGAGGACATTTTAGAGAAATCAGTCCAAGATCTTTAAAGTCGGCTTCGCAGAGAACCTTATGGCGTTCTGCTATCTCATGAAGCCACTTGCCAACAATCTCAGTTATTATACATGCTCTTTTCTGAGAACAAGTTTTAAAAATTCCTGCACATGCACAACATCAATGATGGAAAACTTGGCTTGTATCACTAATTAAATCCTTACATGCATGTTCTAATCTTATTAAAATACGCAGTCAAATAGCACAAAATAAACCGAACGATAACTTTATAATAAAAATTATCCCCAACATAACAATGCGAACGGAAAAAAATGAATGGGAAAAAAGGTAGCCAAATCGAATGAACCAACCGAACAAAAAATTGGCGGGGAAAAAATGTCCCATGAACCTTGGTGCTGCCTATCTCGCCCATTGGATCTAAATCCACCAAAATCCCAGCCATTAATTTCCACACTTGGAATTCTATCTTATAAGAGACAGCATCCACTTGATAGCTATTAAAAACCAAACCTAAGAAGTAGTTTTTCCTCAAACTACCATTTTTCATCCCATACTTTCTTTTCTTGGCACCCCAACCCCATTATGACGAGGAAGAAAGCGAACCTGGCTTTCATGACCAACAATTCCACGAGGAAAGTGCCATTTAAGAAGAGGAAGAATGGGCTCCTGAAGAAGGTGAGCGAGTTGAGCAAGCTCTGCGCCATCGTCTAAAGGCTGTATGAGAACGAGTTGAGCATGCTCTGGGATTTTGGATTGTTTTTTACCGAAGTTTTAATCTCCTATTTAGTTATTTTAATTGGTAATTATATAAATTTTAAACTCGTGTAGTTGAAGAATCCATGCAACTACCGGGCTAGAGCAAAACAATATTTTGACATTCTAAACTTAACTAGTTAGAAAGATAGAAACACCTTCATCAACACGTTAAAAGAGATAAATTCTATGCATAATATACAATATCAAGAGCTAATAAATACGGAATCTCAAAACACCCCGATGTTGAGAGACGTACCGTGCCGAAGCTGTACGTACCATGCTGGAATTGTGCGTATCGTGCCGGAGCTGTGCGGTGCATTGTATTTTAAGTTAAATGTCCACATACGACTTACATAAATTGTAGACTATAAAATGTATTGAGTCTTAATATAATAGTCTAGCTGTATTCAGATCCTTTTTGATAAATAATGTAACACAAAAAACATTTTCCTATGTGAAAAGGTGGTGGCTCAGTCCTCGCATTGTTTTGAGCTGCTTGTGCTACCTCAAAGCAATGAAGAAGCACAAGCAGCTCAAACCAAAAATCTCTCACCATTCTGTTCATTGTTTATCTCTCACCATTGGGTTGTTGAAATGCGCTAGCCCAATATGTTGTCCGCGTCTTTAATGCGTGGGGAGCAAGTGGAGCAGTATCACATCCCAGTGGGGATGCAGACAACAATGGGGCTGGCGCATGTCATATGGTACCCTCTCTCGCATATGTCGCATCTCAGTATCTCTCCACCTTTTTCTCCCAACCCGCAATCCTCACACACATATATAGGTGCCCTTCTACTCTAGGTACCTTCTTCATCCAATCCAGTGACTTGTATGGGCATAATGAACACAATATTGTATTTTCAAAGTTGTGTAAATGCCAAAGTTTCTATCTGTATGAGTGCAGTCATTGATCTCGCCTTGCTAAAATGGATTATCTAGTATATTACCATGTGGATCACCGCACAGCCCACACACGGAATTTAAAATAACAATATAGCTTCCAAAAAAAACACCAATGGCTCCAAATTACGTTCTTCCATGATTAACACATCAATATTAGTATAAGTGCAATGTTTTCTTTCATTTTATTTTGGCTATATAAAAGGATAGGTTTTAGGAATTTTTTCAAAAATAAAAATAAAAACCTACAAGAAAAGGTGGTGGGAATGTGCCCTTCAAGATCATTTGACCTTTTTGTGATACGAAGTTTGATTGCAGTGATTCTTTCTCTGGAACTCCTATGGTGTAATTTGTAGATATCACTGCATTGTAGATTAGGTGCGATTTGAGGTGGTATATTTTGGTACAATGCTAACATCTCTCCAACATTCTTACCCCGGTGCAATGTTATCTAAATGTTAGGACAAATTCGACATCTCTGCTCACATGTTTTAATGGTAACGAAATGTAAGTTTGACATTCACAAAGCTAAATTTTCAAAAATTCACTAGCAATACGTACAGTATGTTTGTGCAGACATAGCTCTGCGATAATTAAAAGTGTAAATATAACATTAGATATTCAGGTTATGTTCAAATATAACATTTTCTGGTAATTTAAAGCTGGAATTAAGTGAAAAGACTATTTTGCCCCTCTACAAAAAAATTAAAAAGCATTAAAATTATTTTGCCCTTGCCCTTTTTCTTCTTCGTTTCCCTTCTTTGTTTGATCTGTAACCTTAATCGCCAAATGCTTTGTAACCCTAAATCGCCAAATGTTTTCCTCCCGTCGTTCTCTTTCCTCTCTGGCCATCTTCCCAAATTGCCAAGTGAACTCTTTGGCACTTATTCCGGAATGGAGTGCACCGGAAAGGGTAGCTGAAGCCGGTGTTGGGGCCCACCAACCAGATTTTGTTCCCCCTACGGAGCCGTCGCCTATTGTTCTACCTCACATCAAGTCCCTTTCTACTGCAATATTTTTGAATATCTATACTTCAAAATTAGCCTCTTAATTAGTTGTTTAACCTGTTCAGATTTCGCACTAGAGTGTGCATAAATATGAGTGTGAGAGATTAGAGCAGCAAATGGAGCAGATTGATGCTTTTAATGATTTTCCTTCACTTTTGATCAGGAAAGTTTATTCAATTGTATTGTGGTATTATATGTTTGTTTTGTAATCTGGGATTTTTGTGTGTAAGATAAAAATGATAACTTTCAGGAAAGTAATGAATCTCGGTGCACTTTCTTGATCAGACAAGGAGTTCATCGGCTGGGATGTGCCTGTATGAATGTAGCTGTGGAAGATTGCCAACTTCTCCTTCATCTTGCTCCAGGTGATTGATCATGTAATCATTTTATTCTTGGGCCACAATGTAATTTTCAAAGAATTATGTAACAGGCTCTTCCGTTCACCCATTGTAGCCCATTTTTCAATAACGTAATTGTCTCTTATTTAATTGTTTTTTAGTTTCTCCAATTTTGTGATTCGCTTCCTCCAAATTTATTCTCATCAGTTCAAGTTGGTGGCTTTTCCATTCAGCATGTCAGGAGTAGCGAACCAGTGGTTTTCGAGCTTGGCTCATAACTCCGTCACTTCCTGGAATGCTCTCAAGAAGCTGTTTTTGGACTATTTCTTTCCAGCCACTAAGACGGATGCACTGAGGAAAGAAATTTTGAGCATCAAGCAGGAGTATGATGAGCCGCTGAGTACATTCTGGCTGAGGTTCAGACGATTGGTAGATCGTTGCCCTAACCATCGATACACCGAGGGGCAACTGCTACAGTATTTCTACCAAGGATCCACATCTGCGAACAAGGATTTGCTGAATACTGCAAGCAATGGTGGATTTTCAGAAATCAGAGTCAATGAAGCAAAGGAGATAGTGAAAAAGTTGATCAATTCCAAAAAGGAGTACGACACTGATGAGATCCGAATCCTGAAAAGAGTGGCACAAACAGAGCCCTCAAGCCAAGAAGATTTTAAGGAGAGGATGGACAGGATGGAGAGGGTACTATCCAAGTTGGTGGATAAGGTCACCGTTGCTAGCACCTCAGTTGGTCCTCTAGAAAAACCTTGTGACATCTACTGCAGTCCAAGCCACGTCACTTTACAATGCCCTTTTGATGAACAAGCAAATGCCATGGGGAATTGGAATGAAAGGCAGCCAAGGAGAGACCCGTACTCAGCTACCTATAATCCAGGATGGAGAGATCATCCCAACTTTCGATGGCGAGATCCAGGAAATCCAGTACAACCATATGTTCCACCCCATCGAGCTCCTCCCCCTCTATATGCTCAGAATCCACCACCTCCTCAAGGAAAGTCTATGGATGACAAGCTAGACATGATGATGGGCATGCTTCAAAACCAGATCCAAAGTTCGAAAAAGACTAAGGCCACCTTAGAGGAGCACACACGTCAGATTTCACAGCTGTCAAACTCAATGAATGAGCTCCGAATGAAGCAACCTAGATTACCATCTCAAGTGCAACTCAACCCTAGAGAGACGGCCAATCAGATCACGTTAAGAAGTGGAAAGGAGCTTGAGCCACTACCTCCTAAGACCGCAGCAAAAGGAGCTAAGGAGCAGCAGGAGCAGTATGTAGGAGGCCCCAAGTTGGCCAAACAGGGGCTGACGACAGAAACAGAAAGTGAGGTACAAGGGCATTTTGATCAAACCAAGGAGTCAAATCCAAGGTTGGGTCAGAATGATCCTCCAGTTAAAATTCTTCCTCCTTTTCCTCGTAGTTTAGCTAGAAAGAAAGATGATTCTGTTGATTTCCTATCTATCTTTGGAAAAATGGAGATTAACCTACCTTTCTTGCAGGCTATAAGGCTCCCGCCTGTGAGCAAGTTTTTGAAAGATTTTATTGCAGGGAAACCTAAAGACTCAAGCAAGGTCATAATGGGCGAGTCGGTTTTAGCTGTAATTCAAAGAGATTTGCCTCAGAAGTGCAAGGACCTTGGTATGTTCTTGACGGGCGCGGGCGGTCGTCGCGCCCGCGCGCCAAAAGATAATTTATAAGCCCTTTTTGCTTACTTTCTACAGCTAGGTAGATAGTGGCAAATCGGGGTCGTCCAATGAGAAGAGGGATCTTCCTAAGCGTCTAAGCACACAAATGGTTGATATACTAGGCTAGGAGTAACTATATTTACACACACTTAAAAGCAATGTAAAAGGGGGGGGGGTTGGTTGGTTGGTTGGTTCCTAAGTTACGAAAGTAAAAAGACAGGATAACTAGCAACGTCAAGTGACTATGCTAATCATCAAACGAAACTAAAGAAAAGGGGTTTTAAACTACAAAGATAAAATGCTTTGGGGGTAACGGATATCAACTTCCACATCTAATGTAGTTCATCGAATCATTCACACATTCCATCATATAGCATTCATGACCCAACGCTCACACACCCATCTAGCAAGTACCACAACACACACACCACAAGGAGTTCTAAGTTCATGCTCGTAGATCTTCATGCAAAGGTACTACGGAATTCGTCACGTTCCTACACCTAAGCAATTCAACCACACAAGCACTCCCTATGCTCAAACCACTCATGGCACACATGCAGTGAAACACACCGTCAAGAATACATAAACGCCAAATAAAAAATGCTTCACGAATGAATTTAAATCATCTATCCAATACTTCAACTACTTGTCGTGGAGACTAAACTCCTATCCTTCTTAGTTCGTAGTTTGCGAGAGTGAGTTCGACATCTCTCGTCAAACCTCACCAATGGCTCCCGAGTCGCGACCACGACTCAAGGTGTCATTGGTGGCATTTAGCACGAAGGACCAACAAGCTTGGCAATGCCTATAACCACTACACCGTGACTAAGCATTGAACCAATTCATGCAATTACACGAGATTGGATGAACGTGCAACGCACATTCATCCGCGAGCATATGACTCTCTCGTTTGCTACACAAACGAACATGACGAAGAGTTCAACATCAATCACATTCGCCTAGCACATTGTCAACACACTAACACAATCAAAAGCTCTAATTCATACTCTCACATTACTAACAAGAACAGGGGGGAAATTAACCCAAATCCCCCAAACCCTAGCTAGCAATTAATCCAAGCATTTCATATCATCAAGCTCTCAACAACATCAATGCAATCAACAATTAACATTGAAAGCACAATAAATGCACAATAGCAAAAACATCAAATAGATAGATAAAATGAATTCTTGCTACATAGATAATGGAAGCTTCAATCCTTTGCTCCCAAGAACAAGAACTACTCTAGAACAACAACAAAAGACATAATCAAACTAAGAGAAAGCTAAGAAAAGAAAGAAGAAGAAAAACCTAAAATTGGCGCCCAAAACCAGAGAAAACGCGGGCTGGAAAAGCTGGAGAAGAAGAGGGAAAGAGATGGTATTTATAGTGCAAAGAAAATAAGAATGATTTCTGGCCACCCGTTGGTCGCGACTCGCGACGGGGTTCGTCGCGACTCGCGACGGTGTCGCGACGGGATCGCGATGGTGTCGCGACGGGGTCGCAACGGCAGCCACAGTTTTGCATTGTTTCTTTGTCTTCTTCATAGCCATCCCTCTCACTCTTCAAGTCTTCAACAGCTCCAAAATGGTCTTCAACGGCCTCCGGTCTTCATGTCTTCGAAGTGAGTATCCAAAAGTCTTCGAAAGTATAGTCTTCAATGTCTTCCGGTCTTCGTTGGTTCCGTGTTCTTCCCTTGTCACACAAAATCCACTTAAAAGCCGTAAAAGAGTACGAAGTTGCTTTTACCTCTCCTAAGTGAATTTCAAGGTAAAACACAAGCTCTCGATAATAAAAGAGCACAAAAGTGATCCTAAATACTACTAAATAATGCGCCTAAAATGGACACATCAAACCTCCCCACACTTAAACCTTACTCGCCCTCGAGTAAGAAAAGATTTAAGCATACGGAGGAAATGGCATATCCACATCCTAAAACCCCCAAAATAATCCACACAAAATGGACATATCAAACCTCCCCACACTTAAATCTTACTCGCCCTCGAGTAAGAAAAGATTCAAGCATGCGGAGTAAATGATATATCCCAAAACCTAAACTAATCCCCCTATCAAAGCCTCACCAAAACTCTCAATCTCAAAAATCCCAAAATAAAAGCTCACATGAGAATTTTGCACACACACATCCCCAATCCTAAATCTAACCAAACCTACCACTTATCAATTCACTACCCATAAAAATATTTCACAGCCCAGAATTGATATTCCCAGAATCCAATGACACAAAATGAAGCTAAAACCATAGAGGAAGTTTTAAACACATGCTTCACTTAATGCCAATATATCAACCAAAAACGAAGTATAAAGAGATCAAGAATTTCATAATCATACTTCGTTTCCTAACCCACTAAGCTACCCAATCCCAAGAGGTCTAAAGATATTGAGCTACCCGATCTATCCGTGTGACAACCGCAACCTTATGACTCCAACGCCGGCAAATGAGTAAAATCATAGCATTTTTCAATTTCCCTCAATTTCTCTCATCTTGCCTAGGAGCTCTTTCGAGTTTTCATCCTAGCCACACATCATGTTTCTTTAGCTCACATCTCACCTTTTTCCGCACATTTTAGCCTCTCATTTTTGCCTAGGCCGCCCTTTAAGGGTTTTCGACCTATCCGGGCCCCCAATGTTGCCTAAGTTGCCCTCTCGGGTTTTCAACTTAGCGGGTTTTCTTTTTCTTTTTCTTTTTTTTTTCATTTCATTTTTTTTCTTTTTGTTTTTGTTTTTTTTTTCTCATGTTTTTCCAATGAAAAGTAGCAAAAAGCATTCCAAAACAATGTAGCATGCATGTGAATCCTCTAACCCCTCCCCACACTTAAAACATTACATTGCCCGAAATGTAAACACGTAAGGCAAGAACAATAAAAATCAATGTGAGGGAGTTAGAGTGACACCCGTGTCTCCGCAAATTCGCTGGTGATATGGCGATATCCAAGTACTTGGATGGTCCCGAGATAGGTGTCGGAACCGGAAGGGTGAGCAAAAATGCCGTAGAAGAACTTACCCCTCGAGAAAAGCATTTTCTCCATGGCGCCGTTTGATCAAGACTACACCACGAAGAACACATTAAACTCACAAGTACATAAGGATATGTAATACTAGGTTTAGCATCAAGAGTTAATAACCATAGTATTGTCAAAGAACAACCAATCAACCCGCAATCACCACTATAAGATTATGCATGAAAAATATCTAACATATATTGACATGTATACAAGCATCATTATAGGATAAGAACTTACGATCACAATGGTGTAGTCGGCATACTACAATCAATAAATGTACTATAAAGATGCAAGAATGTTCATATGTCAATATATGTAGGATGGTGGAAGAAATGAGAGGTATGTGATGTTCTTGGGAGTGTTGGGTGGAGAAGAAGGAAGGATCATGCAATATTTAAAATCATTTGGAAACTTGGAAGCTTGGAAATTTGAAACCCGGGCTCAAAAAAATTTTCAACAGTTTCTGAGCTCGTCGCGACTCGCGACGAGGTTGGTCGCGACTCGCGACGGGCCTCGCGACGTCAGGGCGACTCGCGGAAAGTAAAGTCCGGGAGCTCAAAATGTTCTGAGCTCGTCGCGACTCGCGACGTGGTTGGTCGCGACTCGCGACGGGCCTCGCGACGTCAGGGCGACTCGCGGAAAGTAAAGTCCGGGAGCTCAAAATGTTCTGAGCTCGTCGTGACTTGCGACGTGGTTGGTCGCGACTCGCGACGGGCCTCGCGACGTAAGGGCGACTCACGGAAAGTGGAGTCCGGAAGCTCATAATTTTCTGAGCTCGTCGCGACTCGCGACGAAGGGTGTCGCGACTCGCGACGAGCCTCGCGAAGTCATCGCGACTCGCGGAAAGGTGAGTCCGAGAGCTCCAAATTTTCTGAGCTCGTCGCGACTCGCGACGAAGGGTGTCGCGACTCGCGACGAAGGGTGTCGCGACTCGCGACGAAGGGTGTCGCGACTCGCGACGAGCCTCGCGAAGTCATCGCGACTCACGGAAAGTTGGCGCTGGGAGTGGATTTTGCTCCCCTGTTCGTCGCGACTCGCGACGAAGCCCATCGCGACTCGCGACGGCAGGGTATTCCAGGCTTAAAATTTTTTTTCTGTTTTCTTACCAACTGTCCAAGCTTGCTTCCCTCATTCATTGATCTCGTTCCTTCATCTCCTTCATTGCAATGCACTTCATGTTGCTACAAAATCATAGAAAAACATGCCATAAAAAGAACAAAACAAAACAACAACAAAAACAAACTAAGAAACACAAACTAAGAAACAAAAACTAAAAGAAATGCCGAATTTATTTAACGTCGTCGGCACGACGAAGCTCCGTATTTTTAAGGTCATCGGCACAACCCTAATGTTATCCGTATGGTGAAGGCTTGAAGCTCTTCACCATGAGCATCCAAAATAAGAGAGGTGGGGGCACAAAACTTCCAAGAGGAAAGTCTTGTGGAGGTGGAGATGGTTCAAAGGGAATTAAGTGGTTAGGGAGCTTGGGATAATCTTTTGGCTCCTCTCTTGTTTCCCTCAAAACTTCCGAAAATATTAGAGTTGGTTCACTAGGTGGGAGAAGGGGTGACAATGCTAATGGATAATGTAGCACTAACACCTCTTCCTCCATTTTTCTATCCTCTACAACCAACTCCTCAGCCCTTTCAAACTCAAAATCATTTTTATTGGTGACTTCACTCACCGAATCATCGAGTTCAAGTTGGGATGGTGTGTTTTCAGAATCACGAGCTTCCATGCGGGCCAATACCTCTAATATGTTCCTCACATGCCCCTTAATGGCCTCAACACTAGAGGAGAGCTGGGTATCCGGCTCCTCACTAGTAAAGGAGTTCAAGTTTGCTATGGTATTTAAGACATCCTCACGTGTCAAACTTGAACTTCCTTGTTGGGCTTGGTTTTGGGGTATGGTATAGGGTGGTGATGGCCAACTAGGTTGCTCGTAATATTGGTTTTCCGGCTCATTCTCATACCACAAATCCGGACTACCACTCCATTCCGGATTGTAAGAGTTGTGGTATGGATAGCATTCCTGAGCTTCTTGCCCTTGAAAACCAATATCTCCTACCTCTGGATAGCACTCTTCATAGTACCCATGGTTTTGGAAACCAAGGGTTCTTTCTCGGTCATCGTGCTATTCCCACAACAAATGGCAAGATTCGGTAGGATGATCGGAATGACACATCCTACAAAACCTTGCTTGTTGAGCCTCTCTTCTCATCATGAGTTCCCTCAAGGTGAGACGCTCCATTAAGAAAAAAAAAATTTTGTTTTTTAATTTTTTATTTTTCAAAAGTTCGGAATCATAGTGCAAGGATTCTCGATAAAATAAATTACCAAGAATTCAAGCAATACCTACTCCGAACAAAAACAACCACCAAGTAGTGGAAAATAAAAACAACTAGCTAATACACAACCAAATACACCTAAATACTTAAGAATAAACGCCTCTTCCCCGGCAACGGTGCCATTTTGACGGGCGCGGGCGGTCGTCGCGCCCGCGCGCCAAAAGATAATTTATAAGCCCTTTTTGCTTACTTTCTACAGCTAGGTAGATAGTGGCAAATCGGGGTCGTCCAATGAGAAGAGGGATCTTCCTAAGCGTCTAAGCACACAAATGGTTGATATACTAGGCAAGGAGTAACTATATTTACACACACTTAAAAGCAATGTAAAAGGGGAGGGGGGGTTGGTTGGTTGGTTGGTTCCTAAGTTACGAAAGTAAAAAGACAGGATAACTAGCAACGTCAAGTGACTATGCTAATCATCAAACGAAACTAAAGAAAAGGGGTTTTAAACTACAAAGATAAAATGCCTTGGGGGCAACGGATATCCACTTCCACATCTAATGTAGTTCATCGAATCATTCACACATTCCATCATATAGCATTCATGACCCAACGCTCACACACCCATCTAGCAAGTACCACAACACACACACCACAAGGAGTTCTAAGTTCATGCTCGTAGATCTTCATGCAAAGGTACTACGGAATTCGTCACGTTCCTACACCTAAGCAATTCAACCACACAAGCACTTCCTATGCTCAAACCACTCATGGCACACATGCAGTGAAACACACCGTCAAGAATACATAAACGCCAAATAACAAATGCTTCACGAATGAATTTAAATCATCTATCCAATACTTCAACTACTTGTCGTGGAGACTAAACTCCTATCCTTCTTAGTTCGTAGTTTGCGAGAGTGAGTTCGACATCTCTCGTCAAACCTCACTAATGGCTCCCGAGTCGCGACCACGACTCAAGGTGTCATTGGTGGCATTTAGCACGAAGGACCAACAAGCTTGGCAATGCCTATGACCACTACACCGTGACTAAGCATTGAACCAATTCATGCAATTACACGAGATTGGATGAACGTGCAACGCACATTCATCCGCGAGCATATGACTCTCTCGTTTGCTACACAAATGAACATGACGAAGAGTTCGACATCAATCACATTCGCCTAGCACATTGTCAACACACTAACACAATCAAAAGCTCTAATTCATACTCTCACATTACTAACAAGAACAGGGGGGAAATTAACCCAAATCCCCCAAACCCTAGCTAGCAATTAATCCAAGCATTTCATATCATCAAGCTCTCAACAACATCAATGCAATCAACAATTAACATTCAAAGCACAATAAATGCACAATAGCAAAAACATCAAATAGATAGATAAAATGAATTCTTGTTACATAGATAATGGAAGCTTCAATCCTTTGCTCCCAAGAACAAGAACTACTCTAGAACAACAACAAAAGACATAATCAAACTAAGAGAAAGCTAAGAAAAGAAAGAAGAAGAAAAACCTAAAATTGGCGCCCAAAACCAGAGAAAACGCGGGCTGGAAAAGCTGGAGAAGAAGAGGGAAAGAGATGGTATTTATAGTGCAAAGAAAATAAGAATGATTTCTGGCCACCCGTTGGTCGCGACTCGCGACGGGGTTCGTCGCGACTCGCGACGGGGTTCGTCGCGACTCGCGACGGGATCGCGATGGTGTCGCGACGGGGTTGCGACGGCAGCCACAGTTTTGCATTGTTTCTTTGTCTTCTTCATAGCCATCCCTCTCACTCTTCAAGTCTTCAACAGCTCCAAAATGGTCTTCAACAGCCTCCGGTCTTCATGTCTTCGAAGTGAGTATCCAAAAGTCTTCGAAAGTATAATCTTCAATGTCTTCCGGTCTTCGTTGGTTCCGTGTTCTTCCCTTGTCACACAAAATCCACTTAAAAGAGGTAAAAGAGTACAAAGTTGCTTTTACCTCTCCTAAGTGAATTTCAAGGTAAAACACAAGCTCTCGATAATAAAAGAGCACAAAAGTGATCCTAAATACTACTAAATAATGCGCCTAAAATGGACACATCAGTTCTCTTTGCCATGTTTTATTGGAAATGTTAAGATTGATTCTTCCATGTGTGACTTAGGAGCATCAATCAATGTGATACCATTATCTGTTTACAATTCTTTGAGTGGAGCAGAAATGGTAAATACTAGAGTAATAATCCAATTGGCAGATAGATCATGTGTATATCCTGAAGGGTTGTTAGAAAATGTTCTCGTAAGAGCTAATGATTTTGTTTACCGTGCAGATTTTTATGTGGTGAAGATGAATCATGCTAGTGGTAAAGGAACCTCAGGAGTGTTGTTAGGTCGCCCTTTCTTAAGAACGGCTAATACAATAATTAATGTGGAAAAGGGAACTATTTGTCTTGATTATTATGGTGAAAAATATACTTTCAGTATTGATGATGCAATGAAAAAACCCATAGATGCTGAAAATATTTATGCCATTGATGTCATTGACCCTCTCGTCCAAGAATACCTTGAGACTGAATTTTTGCAGCATGAGATTGAAATGCTACCACCCACTGATTCAAACAACGAGAAGACACAGAATCTGAGTGATGAGGAAATAGATGAATGGTTGTACTCAATCAGCTCGCAGGAAGAAGTGAAGAGTACTGACACAGACCTTTGGTTGGCCAAACAGGGGCTGTCGGAGAGTGGAATCAAGTACGAAAAGCCCATTCCATCCGATAGTTCACCACCTATCCTGGAGTTGAAGGATCTGCCATCTAATCTGAAGTATGTGTACTTGGGGGATGGTGCAACTCTTCCAGTGATTGTCAGTGCGAGGTTGTCAGATTCTCAAGAGGATCAGTTGATTGCAATGTTGAGAAAGTACAAGAAGGCGATTGGGTGGACCCTCGCAGACATTACAGGGATCAGCCCCGACATTTGTATGCATCATATTTTGATGGAAGACAATGCCAAACCTGCTCGAGATGCTCAGAGGAAGCTGAACCCCAACATGAGAGAGGTTGTTCTCAAGGAAGTCCTCAAACTCCTTTCCTTGGGAATTATCTACCCTATTTCAGACAGCAAGTGGGTGAGCCCGGTTCATGTGGTGCCGAAGAAATATGGTTTTCAAGTGGTGAAGAACGAAAAAAATGAGTTGGTGCCTACTCGGTTGGTCACTGGATGGAGGATGTGCATTGACTATCGGAAGTTGAATGCCGCGACTCGCAAGGATCACTTTCCACTCCCCTTCATCGATCAAATGCTGGAAATATTGGCAGGGAACAGTTTCTTTTGCTTCTTGGATGGATACAGTGGGTACTTTCAGATCTGTGTGAACCCCGAAGACCAGGAGAAGACCACATTTACATGTCCCTTTGGCACTTATGCATATAGGAGAATGCCCTTCGGATTATGCAATGCTTCAGGCACCTTCCAGAGATGCATGGTGAGCATTTTCTCCGACTTGATTGAGAAGAGCATTGAGGTGTTCATGGATGACTTTATAGTCTATGGGAATTCATTTGAGGTATGCTTGGGTCATTTGGAACAGGTCTTGATTCGATGTGTGAAGCGGAACCTTGTGCTGAATTATGAGAAATGCCACTTTATGGTGAATGAAGGCATAGTCTTAGGACATGTGGTTTCGGAAAGAGGAATTCAAGTGGACAAGGCTAAGGTTGAGAACATAGAGCAACTTCCATATCCTACCAATGTTCGTGAGATACGTGGTTTTTTGGGGCATGTTGGATTTTACAGAAGGTTTATTAAGGACTTTGCAAAGGTTGCACAACCCTTAACGAAGCTCCTTCAAGATGATGTTCCTTTTGAGATGACCAAGGAGCGCAAACGGTCTTTTGATATACTGAAGGAGAAGCTCATCTCAGCCCCTATAATGCAACCGCCGAATTGGGATTTGCCATTTGAGTTAATGTGTGATGCAAGCGACTATGCAGTTGGAGCAGTCTTGGGACAAAAGGTAGGGAAAGAGAGCCATGCAATTTATTATGCATCAAAGACATTGAACCCAGCTCAATGTAACTATACAACCACCGAAAAAGAGTTGTTGGCAGTGGTGTTTGCTCTTGAGAAGTTCAGATCTTACTTGCTTGGATCAAAGATCATCGTCTATACCGATCACTCAGCCTTGAAGTAATTGTTTACGAAGAAGGAGTCTAAACCAAGACTGATCAGATGGATCTTGTTGTGACAAGAGTTCGATTGGGAAATACGAGACAAGAAGGGTGCTGAGAATCATGTTGTAGACCACCTAAGTCGCTTGGTGAAACCTGAGGATGAAGTCCCTATTCAGGAATCTTTTCCCGAAGAATACCTGTATGCTGCGACAGGCCTCGATTTGGCCAAACAGAGGCCCCCGACAGAACCACTGCATGGTAAATCGGCGAAAGATCCATGGTTTGCCAATATTGTGAACTTCATTACCACTAGAGAGATGCTGGTTACTCTCAGTCCTGCTCAGAAGTTGAAGTTAAAGAGTGATAGCAAGCATTATATTTGGGATGAGCCTTACCTTTGGAAGATAGGCTCCGATCAAATCATTCGACGATGCATTTCTGAAGAAGAACAAGGTACAATTCTTTTGCATTGTCATTCTTTTGCTTGCGGTGGTCACTTTGGTCCTAAACGCACTGCTCGTAAGGTGCTTGATAGTGGTTTCTTTTGGTTAACTCTTCATAGAGATGCTTATATTTTTTGCAAGAGTTGTGAAAATTGCCAAAGGACAGGAAACATATCTAAACGTGATGAAATACCTCAAGTACTCATAATTGTGTGTGAAATATTTGATGTGTGGGGCATGGATTTTATGGGTCCTTTTCCTAGTTCTTGTGGTATGTATATTTTACTTGCGATTGATTATGTTTCGAAGTGGGTGGAAGTAAAAGCCACCCGAACTAATGATTCTCAAGTTGTGGCAGGGTTTTTGAAATCTAACATATTCAGCAGATTCGGCGTGCCACGAGCGATCATTAGTGATCAAGGAACTCATTTCAAAAACCGCACCATTGAGGCCCTCATGAAGAAGTATGGTGTTCATCATCGGCTTGCTACCACTTACCACCCGCAGTCTAATGGCTAAGCGGAAGTATCTAACAGGGAGATAAAGCAAGTGTTGGAGAAGACAGTTAATCCTTCGAGGAAGGATTGGAGCAAGAGGTTGGAGGATGCTTTGTGGGCCTATCGCACCGCTTACAGACGCCTATTGGAATGTCTCCTTATAGACTTATCTTTGGAAAGATGTGTCATCTACCAGTGGAGCTTGAGCACAAGGCATACTGGGCTGTCAAGGAAATGAACATGACAGCAAGCAAGTGTGAGGAAGAGCAAAAATTACAGCTTCAAGAGTTGGAAGAACTGCGATTAGAGGCATATGATCATGCTATGTGGTACAAGGAGCGAACAAAGATGTGGCATGATAAGAATCTGAGGTCTAAGGAGTTCATGGTTGGGCAGAAGGTGTTACTTTTTCAGTCCAAGCTTCGGTTGATGCCAGGGAAACTTAAAACAAAGTGGATAGGACCTTTTGTGGTGGTTTTTGTTAGGCCGAACGGAACTGTACAGATTAAAAGCCTGGACACGGAAAAGACATTCCTCGTCAACAGTCATCGCCTCAAGCCATTTTATGATGCTTCTCAGGTGGCAATAGTGGAAGAAATTCCATTATACCAACCCCAATTTGATTGACCGTATCGGAAAGTCTAGCCAAAGACTGTAAACAAAGGCGCTACTGGGAGGTAACCCAGGATTTTCTTTTATTTTCTTTCTCTTGTTTTGTTTCAATTTAAAAAACACGGAAAAAATGAAAAAAAAAACGAAAAAATGGAAATAAAAAAATCTAGTTTAATTCTTTTTTTTTTATGATGCAGGGATGCAATATGGCAAGACAAGAGTAACTGGGCAAGTCTGCAAATAATTCAAGACTGCAGCCCACCCCGCTAAGTTCCCTATCCCTTGTCCATTTTTTGTTCTATTTTTTTTAATTTATTTTTTTTCTTTCTTTTATGTATATTGTATCTAGGAATTTTCTCGCTTTTATCCCGAGCTTGCTTGAGGGCAAGCAAGGCTTAAGTGTGAGGAGGTTTAGGTGTCATTTTTACATTTTAGTGTCTTGTTTGTGAAGAAATAATTCTGAAAAAAAAAATTTATCAAGTTGGTCAAATTTTCAGCATGACAGTGAGCAATTAATTGGCTTTGAGATAGATGAACTTTGCATGTTGAGAGAATCTGTTTAGTAACCTTTGTTGTTTGATATCTTCCTAAGAGCATTAAATGAGAAACCCTTGAAATCGGTTTTAACTTGCTTAAATGATATTTGATAAGACGAATAAGACTTGTAATGAACAAAGCCTAGTATAAAGTGAGGTTTGAGCCAGAGTAGAGCACTCTCTACATCAAGCTTTTTTCTGAGAGTTGTGGTAGCTAAGGTTGATGCATAATGAGTAAAAAAAGAGGCAAATTAGGATTAATCACACATCGTATATAGCCTACCTTTTATATCCTCTAGTAAACCCTTTTGAGCCTTGACCTTTTCTTTGTGTAACCCACTATAAAAGCCTAGCCTTTTCTCTTTATACTATTCTTGCCCCATGCATGTATGTTCTTGAACTGAAAATTTCTGCTCTTGCTTGATATTGCATATTCATGATTCGAGTGCCCAGTTCTCATTGGAAAAAATAGTCTTATGGCACTGTAGAGGTAAATGAGCATGTAATTTGAAAAATTCTGGTCTGGACAGAAAAAAAGAAAGAGAATAAGGGTGCTGTTTTGCCCAGAAAAAGAAAAAAAAAGAGGGAAAAGAAAAGAAGTCCAGAAAATGAAAAAAAAGAAAAAAAAGTAAAAATTCCAGACCTGAATTAGTCTTTTAATCAGTCCAGAAAATTGGTTTTGATGATGTGTATTTGCTGGAATTTTCTACTGATTTGTACTGGAACATAAGTGCATGTTTGTATGAACCTTAGAGCCCTAGGATCTCACCAATGTTACAACCCCTAGCCCCGTTACAACCTTTAAAGACCTTTTTGGCTTGTCATGAATTGGCTAAGGCTACCGTATGAATATCATTGAGTGACTGTCCTTACTTATTGAGTGTTTGAGTGAAAATCTGTGAGGAAGTTCTTACATATCTATTTTTGATCAGTTGATATGCAAGTTTGACCGCGGTAGGGGGGGATTGAATTGAGGGCTCGAGGGGGGATGATGCACTTTGTTTACGAAAGGGGACTTGATCATGTTTTGGGAGTTTGTTGATGAGCCATGAAATGAAAACTTCATGCTGAATTGTTTGACCAAAGTCCGGGTAATAGAGTTTTAGGTGTGTCATGTATATAGTTGGTCTGTTATTTTTATTTTCTCTTTTCTGTTGAGTCAGAGTCAGTTTGGGGATGGGATTTTGAATGAACAACCTGCTTTGAAATTGCTCATCTCATACTTGAGGGCAAGTATGACTCAAGTGTGAGGATTTGATGTGTGATATTTAGTTGTTCATTCTTGAAGGAATTTAGTGCTCTTTTATGTGATTTTTGGTACTTAATTGATTTATTTTGTTGATAGATCACTATTTTTGGAGCAAAGCTGTAGCGGAGCAGAGTAGCCGTGTTTTGGAGCACTATGATGCTGTTCCAGCTGATCCTTAGCCGGAATCCTTCATGTGGCAGAATTGTGCTTCGTTTAACGATCACTAAGTTGCTCCGTGAAGTCAACCCGGTTAAGGTGAAGCTGATGAAAGGGGGATTGTTATACTCTTTTTTCCCAAAAGGGTTTTTAATGAGGTAACGATCCCGATCCCTCGTTAGGGAGTTTACAGAATTGCTGTCTAGAATTGCTGTATAGTGATTTTGGATGCTATTAGTTGTAGGCATATATTTACTGGTGTCATGTTGATTTTGGATGTTGGTAGTTCTGCTTTAGTAATATCTTCATGTTGTTATTTTCTAAATTGAACTGAGAAAATGTCTCTGTGGCAATACAATTTATTGAAGTTTAGTTTATCTCAGCTGAAACAAAAGAGCTGCAGCGCGCTGCTGCTTTGTGTCGCAAAAATAGTAAATTGAGGCTTATATTATCCCAGCTGTGCCAAAAGAGCGGCAGCTCGCTGCTGCTTTCAGTCGCAAAAAAGTAAATTGAGGTTTATTTATCCCAGTTTTACCAAAAGAGCGGCATCACGCTGCTGCCTTCAGCCGCTATACTGTGAATTCAATTTTTGTTTTAATTAACTTTTTGGGCCACAGAATCTTTGAGGAACCTTGGTCCCTATTGATATTGATTACATTGATAACATTATTTAATTTTGGTTACTTAATTACACTTACTTACTGTCCTACTGATGTTTTTTTCCTTTTGTCAATTTTGTTAGAAAGGAAAAAAGCGTTGCCCATATGTTGTGAACCATAGTGGAGAAAGGGACGTAGCTGCATTTGGTATCATTTTTCCAAAGGATAAGGAAACGGATATACCAATCAAGTGGGAGCGAGTTAAGCTTCGTGGACCTGTGATTATCTCGAAGGCACATTTGCCAATTGAACATAAAGAATTTGAGTTTGTAATTGAGGCTATTGGATATAACATTCTATGGCCCGGAAAGTTGATTAGTGCCATTGGCCAACAAGATAATGAAATGTGATAATTGTATTAATGTTGTGATCCCATCATATATATCTTTTGAGTTATTACTTAAACATAATTTATTGTTAATCTGCTTACCTAGGAGAATGAGAAGAAATTGCCTCGGAACATGGTAGTGGATGAAGATGGAAGTCTTGAAGAAAACTTACACCAAAAACTACCATGGAGAAAGAAGAGGTTAAACAAATAATTATATTAACTAAATTTGACTTCCAGATACATATTAACACACTCTCCCTTACAGGAGGTGGTTGCTCACGAGGATACTCCTAATGGAGAGGTGGTCGCTCGATCAATAAAAGGAGAGGTCAAACATGCCCCACGACACTTTTTTATTCCGAACTATTGTTTTCAGTGCGTAACTAATATTTTACCCATTAGCAAGTAGAAAAAGAAAACACTACATCGACGGAGAATGGGCAATCAAATCCACCCATGCCGGTTTCTGACCATTACATTTTCGTGATAACTCATTTAACCCTTTACAATATGATCCACTACTGAATTATATACATATACAGCTCAACTAACATTATTAGATTCTCAAATCTAATTACAATATCATGTATCTTTTAGCGGGTCACAGAAGGCAAATAATGCATTGCTACTGTTCAACAAATTAATGATGTTTTAAGTGTATCTACACAAATATGTGGACCTAAGAAAGTCTTCCACGTCAATTTCAACGCGGATGTGTTCAGATCAGAAGAATTCTACACAACCATATGTACTGACAAGCTAAAACTGTTCATGAGCAGCTTGTACAGAGAAAAAGAAATGGAGTGGATCAGTTGGTGCCAACTTGATATATGGGCATCGTAAGAATTTCATCCTTACATTATTATGGATGTTTGATTATAATTGTTTCATTTGCAATATTATTTTTCCAGACACCTATGTGATGGGATGGTTGATCGATGCCACGTCCATTTTATTCCAGCTAGTTCGACTTCTCTTGCTCAAAAGGCAAATCAGAGGGTCGAATTGACTGCAGACGAGGTTTCAACTGTCCTGTGCCGCACTCAAGCAAGGATGTATGTCTTCCCGTACAATTGAGAGTAAGTTCTATTGCGTGTCCAAGATTAACTGAACGGAGGTTTTATTCTTATTTGGGTTATTTGCCCCTCTTGAAGCAATAGCACCCTTATATTGTGTTTTTTTATAAAAAAAGTTTAAGTATTCATAACCGCATTAGGTATTTTGTTTTTTGCTTTTTTTTAATAGGAGCCATTGGTTTTTGCTCATCTTCGTACCAGAAATCGATCGAGTATATTGCATCGACTCGATGGGTGGGGGAATTTGCAAACGTAATAGGCTATGCCTTAAATTGATTCATTTGTAAGTAGAACACATTTTTGCCATTTCATCTACTTTAATGTTCTACAAAATTATTGTTCCCGTAAATGTGTTCTCGTAAGTAGAACACATTCTTTGCTCCATTATTTACAATTACTGTTAATATCCGATACAATGATATTCATTGTTCTATTCATTACTTGTTTTCATCATTACATGTAGGAAAAAGTTGTACCTAATTAAACTATTATGTGATCCCCATGTTTTGGTACTTTTATATATTGATATAAATATATTTTCATCAATTGTATGATTGCTACAAAATATCAACGGTTCAATTCCGAGAAAAATAGAATCTACCCTTCAAACTATGCATGGAATGTCATAAACATCAATATAAGTATTATCCCATAACTTCATATTTCCCATGTCAATTTTATGTTCGTAATCATTTGAGCAAATTCTTTTTCATATCAGCACAAGATACAAAGTAGTACTTGGGAATGTGGATACCATTGCATGTATTATATGGAAAATTTTGTTAAGGAAGTGCATGCCATTGACATTGTTCCAGTATATTTTCTTATATTGTTTTTTTTGTATTTGTACTGTCTCTCACATATATCCTTTTGTAACATGCAATTTAATACATGTTTCAGCAATTTCTAGAAGATTGCACTCCTCCGGGGAGCGATCAACCGTGGAGCATTGCTCTGAAACGGGTTTGTATTTTTGTAAATTGTACTCTGCCAAAATACATAGCTCAATTGAATGTCATACAGGGACTTGCCTCCATCATTGGATAGTAGTTAGTAGTATCTTTTTGCAAAATTGGTTGAATGCTCCGCATCTTAGGGGTTTGTATTTTTGCCTCCATCCTAAAATGGATTGAATGTCAAAGGTTTTTATTTTTGCAAAATTGTCCTCCACTTTTGATACGCGTCATCTCCATGAAGGGGGGGGGGGGGGTTTCCCGTATCTTATATAGGGTTGTAACCCAATTTTTGGCCACTAATAACCACGTTCATGTACTTCTTTATCTAGTCAAAAATTACATTTAATCATATTGAATGCATTTTTCTACCTAGTTGCTGTCTATGCGTGATGATTGTATTTATTGGGAATTATTGTTGGGAATTTGTGTTGTTTAATTGGTGCACCGATTTAGGTAATCAATGCACAAATAAAAACCGGTTCCATCTATGAAAAAGATAACATTGATTTGGAAAACAAGTGTAAATAAAAAATCGATTGGTTGTAGATGAACTAAAAGAGCGGCTACACGCCACAGCTCTCAGTGTCCAAAGTAGCCACAAAATTTACAACGGTTTTAATAAACCAGTGCTAACGAGTCACACATTTAGCACCAATTTTTTTAAAACGGTGCTAAAAAATTGGTGCAAACGGATCAAACATTTAAAATCGGCTTTTTAAAAAAACCGGTGTTATCGGGCAACACATTTAACACCGGTTTTTAAAAATTTGGTGCTAAAGAAACTGGTCCAAACAATCACACATTTAACATCAGTTCTTTAAAACTGGTGCTAAAAAAATGGTAGTAACGAGTTACACATTTTGCACCGGTTTTTTAAAACCGGTGCTAAAAAAAACGGTACTAACGGATCACACATTTATCACCAGTTTTTTTAGCATCGGTTTTTAGAAAATCGGTGCTATTGGGTCACAAATTTAACATTTTTTTAACACCGGTTTTTCAAAACCGGTGCTATCGCGGTACATATTAGCACCGGTTTGTAAAAACCGATGCTAAAAAAACCGGTGCTAAAGGTAGGGATTTAGCACCGTTTTATTTCCAACAGGTGAAACCATTTCATCGGTTACTTAGGCACCGGTTATGTTTTAACAAAAAAATCGGTGCTAGCACAAGAAAAAACCGGTGGTGAAGGGGGGTTCCTGTGATAGTGAGTAGATCGGAACCCTCCATGATTATCTCCATAATATTCTTATTCCTTATTTATTTCTGAAGCATATTCAAATCCCATAAATAAAGAGATTTTCCTTATCTCAAATATTCCATAGTATTCCATAAATCCAATTCCATATTTGTAGGAATTTTCCATAAACCCAGTATGATGCTAACATCGCCTAAGATAATATATTGGAGATTATATAAACTTCCATAAATCAACAACATTGCAATATTCTGTCATACGTAAAAATCTTTTAGGCTCTAGTTTTCCGTATGTTTCAACAAGAAACGTTTTTCTTTTCCAAACAAGTACACAAAATGCCAATTCATTAATCAATGAAAAGCCACGTGATTTTACATAAAGAATGCCATCCGAAAGCACATAGACTCAGGTTACACACATCCACTGTCTACCAATCATGTGTTGGGACTCCATCCCGCTGCCATTCGCACAGAAAAATACATGTGAAGCGACGTCTCCTAAAATCCCACAATTCACTACTATGTCGGTTCTTCATCTTTGCCGAATTGCACGGAAATGCATGCCACCGCACAGCCCGCACACGCAAATGGCCTGTGAGCGGACGGGATGATTTTTAATAGAATGACTTGACAAAATGACGTCGATCGACTCTCAAAAGAAGTATAATACTGAATTCTGGTTCTCGATTTTCGCAATCTTGTTCTTTGGCCGCATGCTCTATGCTGGATCTCTTCGCCATAGCCACCAACAGAGGGTTGACCGACAACTTTGAACGAAAAGTTGAGCATGACTAATGTGAATATGCTACAAAAACGTGATAATTAATATTCATAGATTGGAAACTCCAATATTTACCTTTATTTTCATCAATTTATATATTGTACTTCTGAGTTACCATGAATGTGTATTATATTTACTATGAATATGTATTTTAATACTATTATTCATGTATTATAGTACGAGTGCGTCTCTTGAAAGACGGTCTTTCCATAAGTCATGGAAAGACCAAGGTTTAAAGTGTAAATTAGAAGAAATTAAGATAAAATTTTCGGGTTGCATGAACCGGGTTATAAATTTTATAACTACTACATGTTGCATACTAAATTTTTAATGTTGCAACTAAGACCTTTTACCTTTTATTATTCGAATTAAACCCCGTCTTTCCATAAGCCTATGGAAAGACCGTCTTTCCCAAGACTTTGCCTTATAGTACTTATATAATAATCATAATTAAATTTAATAACGTACAATCTCAATTCAAAGAATGTGCATCTATAAATGTTATAGATGCACAAAATATCATTGGAATACACAATTGCAATTGTATATGCACGGTTACAAAAGTGAAGATTAAAAAAATTATGCTCCAAATATGCACGGTTCTATCTAATTAATGTTATTTGTAGTGTAACTCACTTGGCACTGACAGTTCCTCATCGCCAGGATTTGGTGGTCAAAACCCAACCGGGAGGGTGATCAAATGGTTTTTTTTGGTTCAGTTTTTTTAAATAACTTTTCCGCGATTTTTATTTGTCACTATTCGTGCAATAATTTTTTTTATTTATTTTGGTTGGATAGGTTTTAGGGTTTTTTTTAAAAAAATTAACTACTCCCTATGTCCCAACTGTATTTGCACAAGAATCATTCATTAAGTCAAAATTGATTATTAGAAAAATAAAATTCGAGTAATATATAAGATAATATACTATCATGTGGGATCTTGTTAAAATCGCCATAACATCATTTTTCATAATAACAATTTTTTATTATTTTAAAAGTGCACAAGTAAAGATATTAGCGGTAAAAAATAATTTTGGTCAACTTGCAAAAATCAGCATGTGCAAATACAATTGGGACAGATGGAGTAGTACTGAAATTATTTTCATTTTTTAAAGAAAAACTTGGGATCGAGACATTCTTACATACCCAGATTAATCTTCAAAATCAAAATGCGAATGAAAATTGCACAAAAGGTGTTGGTATGCCTTGAATACTGTAATAGCCGCTTCTGCGACCCTGGCCTGGAATACAACTACATCTACAATTATGATAAGAATATAATTCCAATTCCAATTTGGACTGATGTTGATTTGGGCCGAATTGTGTTTTGTTCCAATCCCAGTTTGTTAGGGTTTAGTGGAAACAATATATAAAGTGTCTCTCTTCTCTCTGTAAAAATTAATTCTGTTCTGCACTTAGATAGGTAGAAATCTGGTCAATTTCTTGGCGTCTGTAACCTGCTACCTATTATAGTGAATCTGTCTCCCGTGGATGTAGCCAAATTGGTGAACCACGTAAATCTTGTGTCTTGTTATTTTCGTTCATATTTTCTGTTCTTTCTCCATTCCGCACAACAAAAGGAACACGAAGTGTTTTATAAGAAAACTGTATCACTACTTAGTACATCAATTAATCCAATTAAGATATTAATTAATTTTACATTTGAAATCAATTTTATAAATACTTCAATATTAATATCTATTTATATGTGCAAATAGTTTTAAAGAATATAAAGAGCTTCTCCAAGCGTCACTCCGGCCTCTTGAAGAAGTTTGGCGAGCTCAACGCCCTGTGCGGGGTTGAGATGGGTATGGTCGGGAAAGCCTTTCTAGTGTGAAAGCCCCCGATGGCGCCGCTGCGGTGGTTGATCTCCAGGCTCAGCTGAGCATTATCGAGGTCGAGGACCAGCTCGAAGTGGAGAAGACGGGCGGCGAGGCGCTCGATCAGCTTCTCCGGGGAGTGGTGGACCTGGACTCCCTTGGGCTGCCGGAGCTTGAACGGCTGACAGAGGCCATGGAGGAGTTAGCTAAAGAGGTATGCTACGGAGGAGGCGCAGAAGATGATTATGTTTAACGGTGGCGCTAATCCACCATTTTTCCTTCCTTTTACTGGCGGCGTGGGACCATCTATATTTGGGGCTAAAGTAACTTCTCGTGGATGCAATTTGGATGCGATTTGAATGCCTCATCTTCATTATTACCTTTTTTAAAAAAATTGGAAAAATGGAGGATGCATTTAACCCTAAACTTCTTCGAACATCATCCATCGCAGCAGTCAATTATATTTTGGAAAAGAAAAAAGAATAAATAGTAAATAAATCTACACACAACAACGAAATATCGCACACCACTATTAATTTTAAACACATCATATAATACATCTACAAATGATAAAACTCAATAATTTTTTAAAACCTTTCTTTGCTATACAAATAACCAAAAAGGTAAATTTCTCATCCATAAATTTAAAAATATATAGCCACAAAAATATTTAGCAAATATTATTTAGTTTAAGAAATTGCTAGATTGATGGATGCCATGTAAAATAAATATATTATATTGTATGTTAGTCAAAATTTTTGGATATTTAAAAAAATTTAAATAGAAATATTGAAGATAAAGTTAAATAAAGTAAATTATGATTTTAAACATAAACTCGCTTAAAAAAATATTATAGGATTATAAACTTATTATATATAGTAAAAATGAATTTGATCTCCTAATTACTCGAATTCTATCTAATATTATTTTATCATCCAATATTATAAAACTAATAATTGTCGCATCATGTACAAGTTTGATTTAACTAGTTAACATTGATGATCAAAATTCTATGGAGTGTAACCATCAAACCAATTGTATTTACACTATATCAAATTCCATTAAAAATTTTACACATGTAAATTATATTAGATAATTAAAAATTTTACACATGTAAATTATATTAGATAAAATTAGCTGAATGCGTTATCTTTATTTATTTTTTCTTCTTATATTCTAGGCAAAGTCTTGGGAAAGACGATCTTTTCATTACCTTATGGAAAAACGGGGTTTCATTAGAATAATAAAAGGTAAAAGGTCTTAGTTGCAACATTAAAATTTTAGTATGTAACATGTAGTAGTTATAAAATTTATAACCCGGTTCATGCAATCCAAAAATTTTATCTTCATTTCTTCTAATTTACACTTTAAACCTTGGTCTTTCCATGACTTATGGAAAGATCGTTCTTCAAGAGACGGACTCTATATTCTAATAGATAGGACTTTGAAAAAAAATGAAAATAATTAGAGGACGCATTCCATTCCATAAATGCGCATCTTCATTCACGTTGAAAAAAAAAAAATCAAAATAAGGAATGATTTTGCGAGGATCCATTGGGCTGGACGATGTTCGTTACAGAAGGGATGTTGGATGATGCGGAGGAAGAAGGGGACTGATTGATGCAGCCATTTTGGTGGAGCTTCAGCTTCATCGCTAGCAAGATTGAGATCAAACCCGAGATTCGCACCAACAGACGATTCACCACAAGGCAAGCCGGAATCATATTGCTTTAAAAACAATATGACATTATATTACATAGCGATTACTCAACAAAATGAAAATTTCATATGAAAACAATTTTAAAACGTAACAGGCAGTGCATAACAATTACTCAGCATTCATCTGAAAACAAAAACAGACAGAGACATCCATGGTTCATTATTATTTCATCTAATTACCAGGAAAATGACTAGAACCATTCCGATGGTGAAGATTGCTTATTGGATAGCATGTTTGGTGGTGGTGAGATCCCTTCCTTTCAAAGTCCTCCAGCTCCTGAAACCCTAGAGAAACAAGGTATGACTGTCTGATGATGATTTCATTCGGCGGAATAAATTTTTCCTCAAAAATAAACAGCAACCTTCTTGAGATGATCTGGAACTCAACACCAGTTTCTTCTTATCTTTACAGGAGAATGGCACTGAAATGGCACCGCTCAGCTATAACTGGTCGGTACTCGAATTATGCACGGTTATAAACGAGAACATTAAAAAATATTATGCTTACATGCATGCTCTTCACCTTAAGAAGATTCACATTTTTAGTTACTTTATTTCGGTTAAAAGGAATAAATTCCGGATCATGCTTCATTTTGTTGAAGTAAACTATATAGTTATGCTCAAAATATGCACGGAATGTGACCGTTCATTATAATATATAGGTAAAAAAATAACAATATAAATATAATCTGATTGGTTGATAAATAATGTCAACAATGTTAATGAAAATAAAATTAAGAAATATGATTTGTTTTTCCAACTTGTGTATAATTATATTAATGTTCTCGTTTAGCATCGTGCATATTTCTAGTACTAGGTAGTTATTTTTCAAAAAACAAAACCCAAGTAGTACTAAGTAGTTATTGTTCAAGTCTTCAACCTTCTCTCTGCTGCGGCTATGGCAAAAAGACCCAGCATGGGGAGGCAAAGATCGAGCTCAGCGCTTTATAACCCCCCATCAAACCGAAGCCATCTTCTCACCGTCCTCTCAAAACTCTCACCGGAACGCCCACCGTCTTTATAAACGCCCACCGTCTTTATAAACGCCACCCCCTCAAACCATCTTCTCAAAACTCTCACCGGAACGTTTCTTCAACTTCTGGCCAGAATCCGAAATGAGCAGCACCGACAGATCACTTTCTCCAAGCGCTGCTCTGGCCCCTTCAAGATAGTGCGATTTGACCACGTATCTAGATTAGCGCCGCTCCGGCCGGTGAGCTCAGCGCCCTGGTTGGCGTTGAGGTGGGCATGGACGCGTTGAGGAGATTAGTGCGATTTGACCACATATCTAGATAATTAAGATTAGAATGCGGATGTAAGGATTTTAATTAGTGATATAGCCCAACTTAATTTTCCTTAAAAAATTTTATGTTCATTTCGTACAATTCTCGTGCATATTTTATGCACTCATTTTATTTTAACTTTAAAGATTAATTTATGTATCTTTCATTTTTTTTAATATGCGTTTTATTTTTGGTTACTTCTTTTTATGTTAACATTTTTTTTCTGTAATATTCTTTCAATTTTATGAACATATTTAACTTATTTCTTGGTTTCTAAGTTCAATTTTATCCACCTACTTTATTCACCGTAAATTGGAATACTTATATCAATAGTGGCAAAAATATAGAAAAATGAGTGGGTGAGGATGTTTGGACTGAATTAGGGATATAGTCCAAGTTTTCCTTAAAAATCTTTCGTTCAAGTTGTGCAATTGTCATGCACATTATACATGCATATTTTATCCACTCACTTTATTTTAACTTTAAGGATTGATTTATGCACTCCTTCCATTTCTTTAAACATGCATACATTTGCTTTTTAGTTAATTCTTCTATATTAACACTTTTTTCCTCAAGATTTCTTCAATTTCCTCCACTCATTTTTCTCTTTTTTTGTATTAAACTCAATTTTATCTACTAATTTTATTCACCATAAATCAAAACACCTAAATCTATGGTGTCAAATACAGAACAATAGAGAGCGTATATATGTAGGGATGTCCGGATTGAATTAGTGATATAGCCCATGCTTTTTAAACAATACTTTTGGTTCGCTTCTCTTTGAGACGCCGGACAAAATCTACGAGATATTTTTGGAATTGGCGGAAGGTTCGAGATAATTTAAAATCCATCGCTCAATGGTAGATTACGTTTGACAAGGATACGAGGGTTAGCATTCGAATCTTCAAAATTAAGTCGGTAATATTTCTCAAAGAGCCAGAAGATTGAAAGTTAAATATTTGGGAAAATAACCATCTCAAATGGTAATTAGCCCGAAGGAGAATGTGAGTGTTGTGGTGTTAATGAGTGGAAATGAAGTCCAATTTGTGTCGATGGCTAAACATAATGGAAATTCTATAAGGTGGTTGACGGAGAATAAACAAGGTAGGAACACGAAAATTGGAGTCTAAACAAAAAAAAGTACCACAAAAAATCTTGCCCGAGTGTCTCACCAGAAATCTACAGCCACGACAGAAGATCCACACCGTGCCTATCACTCAAATGTCATGCAACCCCATTTTCACTCTTATAACCCAATGTTTTGACTCGCAAAACTATATTAACTTTTTAAAAATTAGATGCAATACCCTTCGTCTTACCATAACTTATTGATATGAATTTCCTTGCGAAAACTCAGAATTGCGGAATTAATATCTTTGATCTAGTGAAGGGATCTGCAAACCCTCACTATCTCGCACGAAATTCATGTGCCTAGTCCTCGGGGTACGCCTAATCTCGACTTGCTCTCTAACTAGCTCTCGTGATCAGATTATAAAGTTTATTGATACTTAACTCGCCCTCGGGGTTAAGCAACAATGAAATAGCTCGCAAGCAAAGAGTATGAACTCAAAATGTTGTATATTTGATTAATAAAAGTGTGTTGTTAAAATAATGTTGAAAACCACCCTTATTTATAAAGTACATAGGTATGGTCTTTGAAAATACAAACAAGAAACTGAAAAGGATTATGGTAGTTTTAAGAAACTAAAATCATATTTAACTAGACTACCTAAAATAAATGATTATATTCTTCAAGATAAATCTTGAATAAATATTGTCTTATCTAATATTATCAAATCTAATTCTAATCAAATCAAAATTGAATATTCTAAACCCTAAAATAAATGCATGACCGAAACAGTAATTCTTCCAAATTCAACATGGCTGAATTAATGGGTCTTATTCTAAAATAAAATAAATGATCACACTACCTCATAAAAAACCCAGTGGAAAAAAAAGTATAGTGTTATCTTCTAAAAACCCTAATAAATATAAATAAATAAATAAATCAAATTCGTATCACTTATGGTGAAATCATTTCATACAAGTTTTTATGCACTGAAAATAAATAAAGATTGGTATGAGTTTGTTGGTTCAAAGTACTTATTAAATGTACATGGTGTATGGTTCAATGCCCCGCCAATTCACTATTTTTTTAGGATTTTCATCACTCAAACTCCACGTGACCCTCTTGTAATTGTTTTAGGCGGTTATTTTCTCAATTTTTTTTACTTCTTATATGTTGAATGATTTAGAAATATAACCGACTAATTTTGAATATTTTGAATACTAACCCCCGTATCCTTCTCAAACCTAATCTATCTTTGAGCGGTGGATTTCACAATATCTTCCAACGACCTCTTAAAGTTCGAATTCTGCGTTTGCAGTCTCGAGTGTTGATGGAATTGATTCTTAGTATTTTTCAAATTTCCATACCTCAATATAGGATGGTCCCTTCATCCACGATTGCTATTTGAAGAAGGATCATATATTTGACTTTTGTAGTTGTCGGAACCAACAAACTCACGTAAAATAATTAACTATAAAAAAGAAAAATATGCATATATAAAAAAATGAAAGGAGTACACAAATTAATCTTTAAAATTAAAATAAAATGAGTTCATATAACTTATGCATATATAATATAAAAAAGAAAAGTATGCATATATAAAAAAGATGAAAGGAAAGGATAAATTAATCTTTGAAGGTAAAGTAGAATGAGTGCACATAAAATACGCATAAAAAAATATATATGCACGAAATGAACAAAACTTTTTGAACATATATATAAAATATGTATCACAATTGCACAAAATGAACAATAAATTTTGAAGGAAAACTTGGCATGTATCACTACTTAAATCCTTACATGCATATTCTAATCATATTAAAATATGTAGTCAAATAACAAGAAACAAACCGAGTGGATATTTTTATAAAAAATATTAATCCTAACATAGTCGATCGTGTGAACAAACAAAAATTAACAGGGGAAAAAAGCTAGCCAACTCATACAAACCAACCAAGAATGACCGAAAAAATGTCCAACGAACCTTGGTGCTGCTTCTCTACCGCCGTTCTGAGACCTTTTCGCATTATAAGAGACATCATCCACTTGAAAGAAGAAAAGCCAAACCTAAGAAGTAGTTTTTCCTCAAACTACCAATTTTCATCTAGTTCTCATTCTTTTTTTTCTTTGCACCCCAACCCCTTTATGATGAGAAAGAAAGTGAAGGTGGCTTTCATAACCAACGATTCTGCAAGGAAAACGATGTTTAAGAGGAGGAATAAAGGGCTCCTGAAGAAGGTAAGCGAGTTGAGCATACTCTTAGGAATCGAGGCCTGAACTATCATCTACAGCCCGTATGAGACGCAGCCGGAGCTGTGGCCAAGCCTGATGGCGTGCAGAAATGGAGCAGAGCAAGAAAAGGGTGAATAAGGTATTTTTACATCTTTACAAGCCCTATCTATCTTTTTTTTTTTGACAAAAAAAAGGAACTTTAGGTCATATGTTAGAAATCAAGAGCATTTGAGGTTTAGTACCTGATATATAATCTTAGTGATTAGTATTTTAAATGGGGAAAATGATCATTTGCTTGAGTCTATCATTGTAGGTTCTGGGATTTTGGGTTTTGTTTCAAAAAATTTTAATCTCCTATTTAGTCATTTTAATTGGTAATTATATTTTGAACTCGTGCAGTTGAAGAACTCGTGCAACAACCGAGCTGTAGAGATAAGTACCGTGCTCGAGCTGTGCGGTGCACAATATTTATTAGATGGGCACACTCTTTTCAACATTAATTCCATTATTTCCTTGGAATGAAATTCCACAGTCTTTGTGTTTTAAATTAAATGTCGATATACGACTTTTATATATATATATATATATATATATATATTTGTAGTCTATAAAATGTACGAGTCTTAATATGACAGTGTAAATGTATTCAGATCCTTTTTGATAAATAATGTAATACTAAAACCATTTTAATTAAAATGAGTATTTCCTATCTATTTTAACTCTGATGTTAAAATCTTTATTAGTATTCCTTTTGAAATGCGCCAACCCCATTGTTATCCGCATCCCCATTGGAATGTGGTACTGCTCTACTTGCTCCCGCACCTTCCCCTTTCATCATGTACAGTATTGATCTTCTCTTCTTTTTCATTCACGTAAAACACCACTTCTTCTTTTTCATTCATGCAAAACACAATTCGAGGCCTCACTTTTCCTTGTTTCAACAGCTCTCACTCACGCCCGCATCAATCACTTTTTTGGTAACTCATATCAATCTTGTCTGGATACGTGGATTATTCTTTTCATTTAGGCGTAACGTGTAGAATGATGTTGATGCAGAATACAAATTACTTACGTCGGTTCTTCTTTTGTACAATATAGCATGCAAATTTTGCGGCAAGCATTGAGATGTCACCGCACAGCCCATGCACAACATATACGGTCAACACTAATATAGGACAGTACATGCTATTCAACACTAATATGCATTACATTTCACACGTATTGTTCGGCACTGTACGTTTATGCTAATTTGTATCCATTCTAACTATGCAATACTTCATTTCTACACCTATATTCAAGACTAGTTCAAAAAATGCAAATCACATGACCCTAAATAATCGTTTGACTATTATCCAAATTATCATCAAACAAACACAAATCTACTTATGCACAATCTTGACCGAAAACAGGTGGATGAGAAATAATAAGTTATATATTGCAGCATTCAAGGATAATTTAATTCTTAAATCCACGACTCATTTTGAATAATACACTTTTGTTGCACTCAGGACACGATTTTATAATAAGCTTTTTTCCCAATTAATAAAATTTAACGCTAAATTACCAAAAAATAATAAAAAATTTTTAATTTACAAATTAAATTTCCACCGACATTAATTACAAATCTCATTTCCAACATTTTCAAAACAAAAATGTTAAAACAAAACGCATTCCTGGAAATGTGTCTTCCGAATATTACAAAATTAATCAGGCAGCTTCTGAGCACTCGTTTCAAATATTAGTCCTTTAACAGATAATCCAAAAAAAATAAATTAAGGTAGCCTCTGATGACTCGTTCCAAAACAGAGTCCCCTCAGTATTTTCCCTATAAATAAAATTAGGCAGCTTTTGAGGACTTGTTTCAAAAAAGAGTCCTCTAAATAATTTCCAGGAAAAAATAAAATTTCTTCCCCTTTGAGGACTCGTTTTTCCTAACTTATTTCACGACAAATAAAATTAGGCAGCTTTTCAGGACTCGTTTCAAAAACGAGTCCTCCCCAGAATTTCCCGAGACACTAGATAATGCCAGATTTGAGAACTCCTTTCAAAAAAGAGTCCTCTAAATAATTTCGAAATAAACAGCATACTGCCAGATTTGAGGACTCGTTTAAAAAACGAGTCCTCTACATCATTTTCGGAAAAAATAAAATAGTGCCAGATTTGAGGACCCATTTAAAAAACGAGTTCTCTAAATCATTTCCGGAAAAAAAATATATACCAGCTTTGAGGACTCGTTTCCAAAATGAGTCCTCTCAATTATTTTTTTTTAAAAAAAAATTGCCAGATTTGAGGACTCGTTTCAAAAACGAGTCTTCTATAACCTTTCCGGAAAAAAAATATATAGCTTTGAGGACTCGTTTCCAAAACGAGTCCTCTCAATTATTTTTTAAAAAAAATTGCCACCTAGAGGACGCATTACAAAAATGCGTCCTCCACCCTCAGCTTCCATATTATCCCCTAAGCACACCATCGTCCATTTTTCGAATTTCTTGCACAATCAAATCAAGAACTCGTGAAGATTGCTGATTGGATAGCATGTTTGGTGGTGGTGAGATCCCTTCCTTTCAAAGTCCTCCCAGCTCCTGAAACCCTAGAGAAACAAGGTATGACTGTCTGATGATGATTTCATGCGGTGGAATAAATTTTTCCTCAAAAATAAACAGCAACCTTCTTGAGATGATCCGGAACTCAACACCAGTTTCTTCTTATCTTTACAGGAGAATGGCACTGAAATGGCACCGCTCAGCTATAACTAGTCAGTACTCGAATTATGCACGGTTATAAACGAGAACATTAAAAATATTATGCTTACATGCATGCTCTTCACCTTAAGAAGATTCACTAGCAGTGCAGTATTTTAGTTACTTTGTTTAAGTTAAAAGGCATAAATTCCAGATCATGCTTCATTTTGTTGAAGTAAACTATACAATTATGCTCAAAATATGCACGGATTGTGACCGTGCATTATAAAATATATGTAAAACAATATCAATATAAATATAATTTGATTGGTTGATCAATAATGTTAACGATGTTAATGAAAAGAAAATTAAGAAATTTATTTTTTTTCCAACTTGTGTGTAATTAGATTAATGTTCTCGTTTAGTATCGTGCATATTTCTAGTACTAGGTAGTTATTTTTCAAAAAACAAAACCTAAGTAGTACTAAGTAGTTATTGTTCAAGTCTTCAACCTTCTCTCTGCTGCGGCTATGGCTGATGGGGTTGATTTTACCATATATTTTGGGCTGATTATTGAGTTAAATGATTGATTAAATGCTTGGATATTTATGTTATTCGTAATGTTCTTGCAGTTTAAAGATTTAGATGCTGAATTGGCAAGTTGTTGCAGTTTATGGTCATTAATGCTTGGAGATGGAAGATGAAATAATAATGGAGATATTTGGAGCTGAATTTTGGCAATTACAAATGTAGTTGGAGAAGAATCAGATTAATTTGAAGACTCCTAATTGTTAGGAGAAAATATTGTGATTATCTTTTAGAGTTCTAATTAGATAAGGAAAGACATATTTTATTCCTTATCTATCTTTTAGTTGTAGTAATATTTTTGGAGACTTGGATATATTATACGCATAGCGTACGGCCAAGGAGAAGACAGAGAACAGAATTGCGTACGACAGTCCATTTGCGCAGACAGTATTTTGCGATTTGGGTTTTTCCAGTATTTTATTCAGACAATTTTCATCATTTATTTTTATGCTTTTGATTGTTAATTCAATTATGTATTCTAGCTAAATTCTTCTTTTCCGGTAAAGATCAAGGAAGTACTGGCGTCGATTCTCGTGAGATCTAATTAGTTTTAATACTTTGATTGCATGCTTGCATCTGCTGTTCTTGATTATAATGATTATAATTGCTTTCATGTTATTGAGTAGTGGCCAATATTTGATAGCATGTTAGTTAATTTAATGCCAATTGAACCAATCATCCGTAATTGTGATTTCAGTTCAATAAGTGGTAGGGAACAACAGTCTTAATTTAACATTCCGGCGTCCGAGTCTGTTGGTTATGAATTGGGTCTTTCTCATTCTTAATGCTGCTAGCATATTAAATCTATAGAGCGTCTCTTAGGTTATATGTTAGTTAGAGAAATAGTTGGTGAGGCGTCCTCCTGATTATCGACAAGGTAAGGAAAGATTGGTTGCTTGCAACTATAACCAATTTGTGTGCATGCATTTAAAGTCATCTTTGCATCAAGGATCGGGATAGAAAGCCAGTACGGAATTGATCGAAACCGGAATCTTCTCATCATAGTTGAATTGTTTTGCAATCTGTAACAATTTCTCATTCCTGTTTTTACTCGATTTTTAGTTTCTCTTATTCACAACCCTCATCTGGTTCTTTTGGTTACAAATTTGCAGATTAAAGATTAAAGAAAAAGTCTCACCAATCTCTTGGGAAACGAACCTGCTCGCAGCTATACTGGTCGGTATGCCCATACCGACCACAGAATCCTGAACTGAAAATTCAGCTTAGAGCTTGATTTATTTTTGGTGTAAAACGACACACCAAATTTTGGCGCCGTTGCCGGGGATTGGTTTTAAGCAGTATTTTTTCTTTTAATTCTTTAGTTTATTTTCACTTTTTCTTGGTTTATGCCTCGTTCTTCTCGTACAGGAGAATTGATCTTCACTCCAGAGATTGAGAAACTTGCACGAAGTCTAACGAAGCAGACAAAAGCCTTGAAAGGATCTTCCTCGTCTGAATCAACCGCCACTGAAACCCATTTCAACATGGCTGATGAACAAAGACGTGAGGAGGAACCACCAGCCCAGCGTATAAGAGACATGGGACGCTACAGACACAATCGTCCTTTGTGCATTGTCCTTCCCAACATCAACCGCAACTCCGAGATTAAACCAGGTTTCATACAAGTATTACCTAAATTTGGTGATATGCCAGGTGAGAGTGCTCATAACCATCTTGATGAATTTGACCTCGTCTGTGCAACTCTTAGACCACAAGGTTTTTCGGAGGATCATATTAAACTACTCACCTTTACACACACATTGCAGGGAAAAGCCCGTGAATGGCTTTTTGAACTCCCACCCGGTTCAATTCGAACCTGGGAAGATTTGGAGGAGAAATTTTTACAAAAGTTTTTTCCCGAGTCTAGAGCAGCTAATTTGAGATCTGCAATAAGTGGTATTAGACAAAAGAAGGGAGAGAGTCTTGCGAGTTATTGGGATAGATTTAATCAATTATGTCGCAAGTGTCCTAACCATGGTTTTACTGAGTATCAGCTTATCACTAATTACTTTTATGGTGGTATGTGTTCTATTGACAGGAAGATTTTTGATGCAGCTTGTGGAGGAAATGTGCTGAACAAAACCATGGATGAAGCAAAAGAGATCATCCTTGATATGGTCACTCATGAATATGATGAAGATGATGATAGATCTAGACCAGTCAAGGTAGCCGGTAACTCATATTTGGATGAGAAGCTAGAGGCTCTCACTTCAATTGTAAAAGATCTAGCCATGAAGAGTGCCGGAGGAGTCAAGTGCGAAATTTGCTCACACATGGGACACTACACTGATGCTTGCCCTACTCTTCAAGATCCTCAGACCGAACAAGCTTTCTTTGGATTTGAAGATTACCCACACAGGCCAAGGCGTAATGACCCATTTTCGGACACATACAATCCAGGATGGAGGAATCATCCGAACTTCAGATGGAATCAAAAGGGCCCTGGAATGTATGCTCCAAATCAAGCACAAGTTGGTCGTGATGCAAATCTAGCACCGGATGATCAGAGAGTCACCATGAATGAAGTCCTTAAGACTATGGCCCAAAGCAGCGAAGTGGTGCAGAATTTAGCCAAAAACATGAATGCTTTTCAGCAAAAGACAAGGGCTGCTATAGGGAATATCGATCAACAAATGACTCAACTGGCTGTGGAGGTAAACAAGTTGAAGTTCAACGCTGGAAGGTTACCCTCCCAGACTGAACCGAATCCCAGAGAGAATGTAAGTGCAGTTACCTTAAGGAGTGGGAAGGAGTTGGTCAATCCTGACCCTAAGGAAGATCACATGGAGAAAAGCCAGCATGAAGAAGCCAAGGAGAGTAAAAATGAGTCCTCAAAGGTAAACATTGAACCCATGATATCTATTTCTAACCCAAATGTCGCTCCACCTTTCCCATCCAAATTAGCTCGTAACAAGAAGGAAGATGATGAGAAGGAGATCTTGGAGGTTTTCAAGAAGGTTGAAATAAATTTGCCCTTGATTGAAGCTGTTAAGCAAGTTCCCAGGTACGCAAAATTTCTTAAAGAACTTTGTTCGAAGAAGATGAAGTGTGGGAAAGATGCAAAAATTAGGGTGGGGGAAAATGTTTCTGCTGTCATTCAACGTAAGTTGCCACAAAAATGTAAGGATCCAGGAATGTTTTCTATTCCATGCATAATTGGCACAAAAACTGTTGAAAAAGCCATGTTAGATCTAGGTGCATCAATTAATGTCATGCCTCTATCTGTGTATAATGACTTGCAATTAGGACCATTGAAGGAAACTCGTGTTATAATCCAATTAGCAGATAGGTCTAATGCATACCCAGAGGGAATAATAGAGGATGTACTAGTAAAAGTAAATGATATGATATTTCCAGTGGATTTCTACATTGTTGATATGGATGATTCATTCTCTGCTAATAAGTCACTAATTCTTCTTGGAAGACCATTCATGAAGACAGCAAAAACCAAGATTGATGTTGATAAGGGAACACTTAGTCTTGAGTTTGATGGAGATGTAGTTTCTTTCAATATTTTTGATGCCATGAGACATGTTGATGATCCTGAATCTATGTTTACCCTTGATGTGATTGACCCATTGGTTGATGATTTTATAGAAAGATACTCCAGGGATGACAAGTTGGAACTTGTACTCTTCAATGGATGGGCCGACAAGGATATGATGGATGTCTTGGATGAAAATTGTAGTGAAATCATCATGCAGCTTTACTCCACCAAAGAAATCAGCTCCCAGCCACTTTCGGGCGGTATGCCCATACCGCCCGTTTTCTGCTCAGAAACTCAGAAATACAGCTCCCAGCCACTTTTGGGCGGTATGCCCATACCGCCCGTTTTCTGCTCAGAAATTCAGAAATACAGCTCCCAGCCACTTTTGGGCGGTATGCCCATACCGCCCACATCCAGACCAGAAGTGCACCATATCTCGCAGCCTACATCAGTCGGGATGATCATTCCACCTATCCCTGAACGCACTTTTCCTTCGATTGAGAAAGCACCCAAGATGGAGCTGAAGACCTTACCTGAACATCTCAAATATGCATTCTTAGGGGAGAATCAACCAATACATGTCATGTATCCTGAGGGAATGAAGCTCTCCAAGGTCAAGGGAATGACACTTTCAATGCCTCCATATGGCTGATCTGAGCAAGCCAACTGAGTCTAGCCTAAGACGATAAATAAGGGCGCTGCTTGGGAGGCAACCCAAGATTTTTAGTTTAATTTTCCTTTCTCTTCATTATTTATCTTTTAAAAAAATATTATTCATCCATTTGACTTTGATTAGTTTGAACTTACAGGGTTCCAAGAAGATCTCCAAAAGATGAAGAAGGATTTTGAAAGCAAACCAAATATGAACCGAACCATTCTACTTTCAGCCCAAAGTTGTCAGGATGCCCAATGTGAACCAGGATACACTGGTTGACCCCATGGCTAATTAGCCGCCCAGGGAGCATTTTCTTTTTTTTCTTCTTATTTTTTATTATTTGTTGAATTTAAGTACATTTGTAGAGTAAGTGCATGACATCATATTTTCTACATCATTTGCATATGTTACCTCTCTCTTACACAATGAGGACATTGTGTCGTCTAAGTGTGGGGTGAGGGTGTAATATCATTAGTTTGTTTTTCATAAAAAGTTTTTTTTCTTTCTTTCATGAAACCAAATAAAAAAAAATATTCACAAAATTATGAGAAAAATACAAAAAGAATTTCAGTTTTTTTTCATCATTTGAGTAAAAAAAAACAGCAGCCTTGAATTGGAAATTTGAATGGTTAGAGTTTGGAATTTGGTTTGTGGTAAGATTGAATGTTGTTTCCCTTTGTGAAGGAAATCATTGATTCCTTATATGCATTTTAGGATGATGAATGTGCAATAAGTCATTTTGCTCTAAAACTAGATATATTGTGAGGATTTGAGCCTTAAAAGAGCAAAAAGCCGAGAAAAAATATAGGCATATTAAAAAAATGATGATATTAAGTAGCTCTTTATCTCTTTGTTGAGTGATCATATTTTGATATTCATTGCTTGGTTTGTGCCATGATTTCGAGACTGTTTTTGATACTTGAGTATGAAAATGATAGAGGCACTTAGGAATGAGCCCGACTTAGCTTCTACTATATACTTCCTTCCTTACATTGATCCCCTAGTTTGCCCCGTTGAAGCCAGAAAACTCTTTCTTTGGTATTTAGTCACTAAATATTTAGCCAAGAGCCTTAGCCTTTTCTTAACCCTCTGAGAATATGTTAGTGATTTATTATTGCTTGTGATGTGGATTAGAATTGTATGGTGGGTTAGATATGGTTGAGATTTTGTGCTAATACATGTGGAGCATAGAGTATTTTGGACTTATATTCATTTGGAAGGTGCATGTATAGTTTTTGCATGATATTATTGATCTTGTATGCCCAGAAAATGCTTGTAAGTGCTGCTGTCCAGAAAAAAAAAAGAAAAAAAAAGAGAAAAAAAAGAAAAGAAAAAAAGAAAAAAAATCTGGTCAGTAGCATATTGGGCTGAAAATTTTTGGTAGCAATAAGGGTATGGTTTAGTGCTTGGTGGTTGTGATTATACTTCGTTGTGTTTTAATGTTTCATATTCATTCGAAGTATGAAAATAGAGGAGCATGAGGTGATAATGGATTGCTTGCATATTCTCAGATTTTTAGCCTCGTATTCCCTTTATCCTACCTCTCTGACCCTAGCCCCATTACAACCTTGATAAAGACCTCATTGATTTGTACTCAAGTGTTCAATTACTACGGTGGAGATAGTGGTATATACAAACCTGTTGTGATGAGTATTGAATATGATTTGTGTGAATGACCTGATTATGAATTTGAGAGATATTGAGTGATCTTGGTGAGGCTGGATTTTATTGCATGTTTTGACTAGAATGTGAGGATGATGTGATTTTATAAGCAAAGGGGAATGGTTTGTGGTATGAAGGTTGATTGTGTTTTGACTCTACTATGACGGTTTTTGATTTGAGGGTTGCTGTAGTATTTTTTAAAAATTTGAGTCTCACGTTTACATTTATGTTTTGCATTTGTATATGCTCGAGGGCGAGCATTATCTAAGTGTGGGGTATTTTGATGGGGTTGATTTTACCATATATTTTGGGCTGATTATTGAGTTAAATGATTGATTAAATGCTTGGATATTTATGTTATTCGTAATGTTCTTGCAGTTTAAAGATTTAGATGCTGAATTGGCAAGTTGTTGCAGTTTATGGTCATTAATGCTTGGAGATGGAAGATGAAATAATAATGGAGATATTTGGAGCTGAATTATGGCAATTACAAATGTAGTTGGAGAAGAATCAGATTAATTTGAAGACTCCTAATTGTTAGGAGAAAATATTGTGATTATCTTTTAGAGTTCTAATTAGATAAGGAAAGACATATTTTATTCCTTATCTATCTTTTAGTTGTAGTAATATTTTTGGAGACTTGGATATATTATACGCATAGCGTACGGCCAAGGAGAAGACAGAGAACAGAATTGCGTACGACAGTCCATTTGCGCAGACAGTATTTTGCGATTTGGGTTTTTCCAGTATTTTATTCAGACAATTTTCATCATTTATTTTTATGCTTTTGATTGTTAATTCAATTATGTATTCTAGCTAAATTCTTCTTTTCCGGTAAAGATCAAGGAAGTACTGGCGTCGATTCTCGTGAGATCTAATTAGTTTTAATACTTTGATTGCATGCTTGCATCTGCTGTTCTTGATTATAATGATTATAATTGCTTTCATGTTATTGAGTAGTGGCCAATATTTGATAGCATGTTAGTTAATTTAATGCCAATTGAACCAATCATCCGTAATTGTGATTTCAGTTCAATAAGTGGTAGGGAACAACAGTCTTAATTTAACATTCCGGCGTCCGAGTCTGTTGGTTATGAATTGGGTCTTTCTCATTCTTAATGCTGCTAGCATATTAAATCTATAGAGCGTCTCTTAGGTTATATGTTAGTTAGAGAAATAGTTGGTGAGGCGTCCTCCTGATTATCGACAAGGTAAGGAAAGATTGGTTGCTTGCAACTATAACCAATTTGTGTGCATGCATTTAAAGTCATCTTTGCATCAAGGATCGGGATAGAAAGCCAGTACGGAATTGATCGAAACCGGAATCTTCTCATCATAGTTGAATTGTTTTGTAATCTGTAACAATTTCTCATTCCTGTTTTTACTCGATTTTTAGTTTCTCTTATTCACAACCCTCATCTGGTTCTTTTGGTTACAAATTTGCAGATTAAAGATTAAAGAAAAAGTCTCACCAATCTCTTGGGAAACGAACCTGCTCGCAGCTATACTGGTCGGTATGCCCATACCGACCACAGAATCCTGAACTGAAAATTCAGCTTAGAGCTTGATTTATTTTTGGTGTAAAACGACACACCAATGGCAAACAGACCCAGCATGGGGCGGCAAAGATCGAGCTCAGCGCTTTATAACCCCCCCTCAAACCGAAGCCATCTTCTCACCGTCCTCTCAAAACTCTCTCACCGGAACGCCCACCGTCTTTATAAACGCCCACCGTCTTTATAAACGCCACCCCCTCAAACCATCTTCTCAAAACTCTCACCGGAACGTTTCTTCAACTTCTGGCCAGAATCCGAAATGAGCAGCACAGACAGATCACTTTCTCCAAGAAGGCCGGCGAGCTCAGCGCCCTGTGCGGCGTTGAGGTGGGCATGGTCGAGTTGAGGAGATTAGTGCTATTTGACCACGTATCTAAATGATTAAGATTAGAATGCGGATGTAAGGATTTTAATTAGTGATATATCCCAACTTAATTTTCCTTAAAAAAATCTTATGTTCATTTCGTGCAATTCTTGTGCATATTTTATACACTTATTTTATTTTAACTTTAAAGAATAATTTATGTACCTTTCATTTTTTTAATATGAGTTTTTTTTATGGGTTACGTCTTTTTATGTTTACACATTTTTTCTGCAATATTCCTTCAATTTCATTAACTTATTTTACTTCTTTCTTGTTTTCTAAGTTCAATTTTATCCATCCACTTTATTCAGAACGTCCAATTGTCATGCATATTATACATGCATATTTTATCCACTCACTTTATTTTAACTTTAAAGATTAATTTATGCACTTCTTCCATTTCTTTAAAAATGCATACTTTTGCTTTTTAGTTAATTCTTCTATATTAACACATTTTTTCCCGCAAGATTCCTTCAATTTCATCCACTCATTTTACTCTTTTTTTTTGTATTAAATTCAATTTTATCTACTTATTTTATTCACCATAAATCAAAACACCTAAATCTATGATGTCAAATACAGAAAAATAGAGAGAGTATACATCCGGATTGAATTAGTGATATAGCCCAAGCTTTTTAAGCAATATTTTTAGTTCGCTTCTCTTTGAGACGCCGGACAAAACCTACGAGATATTTTTGGAATTGGCGAAAGGTTCAAGATAATTTAAAAGCCATCGCTCAACGTAGATTACGTTTGACAAGGATACGAGGGTTAGCATTCAAATCTTCAAAATTAAGTCGGTAATATTTCTCAAGTAGTCAGTAGATTGAAAGTTAAAGACTTGGGAAAATAACCGTCTCAAATGGTGATTAGTCCGAAGGAGAATGTGAGTGTTGTGGTGTTAATGAGTGGAAATGAAGTCCAACTCGCACCGATGGCTGAACATAATGGAAAATTCTAGAAGATGGTTGGCGGAGAATAAACACGGTAGGAACACGAAAATTGGAAAAAATCTTGCCCGAGACACTCGCCAGAAATCTATGGCCACGACAGGAGATCCACACCGTGCCCATCACTCAAATGTCATGCGACCCATTGTCACTCTTATAACCCAATATTTTGACTCGCAAATTTATATTAACTTTTTTTTAAATTACATACAATACCCTTCGTCTCACCATAACTTATGGTGAAATCGTCTCATACAAGTTTTTATGCACTAAAAATAAATAAAGATTGTTATGAGTTTATTGGTTCAAAGTACTTATTAAATGCACAAGGTGTATGGTTTAATTCCCCGCCAATTCACTATTTCTTTTTTAGGGTTTTCATCACTCAAACTCCATGTGACCCTCTTGTAATTATTTCAGGTGGTTATTTTCTCATTTTTTTTACTTCCTATATGTTGAATGCTTGAGAAATATAACCGACTAATTTTGAAGATTTTGAATGCCATTCCCCGTATCCTTCTCAAACCTAATCTATCTTTAAGCGGTGGATTTCACAATATCTTCCAACGTCCTCTTAAAGTTTGAATTCCTCGTTTGCGGTCTCGAGTGTTGATGGAATTGATTATTAGTATTTTGCAAATTTCCATACCTCAATATAGGATGGTCCCTTCATTCACGATTGTTATTTGAAGAAGGATCATATATTTGACTTTGTAGTTGTCCGGACAACAAACTCACATAAAATAATTAACTATAAAAAAGAAAAATATGCATATATAAAAAAATGAAAGGAGTACACAAATTAATCTTTAAAATTAAAATAGAATGAGTTCATATAAATTATACATATATAATATAAAAAAGAAAAGTATGCACATATATAAAAGATAAAAGGAATGCATAAATTAATCTTTGAAGTTAAAGTAGAATGAGTGCACATAAAATATACATAAATATAAATAAATAAATATATATATATATATATATATATATATATATATAATATGTATGGTAATTGCACGAAATGAGCAAAAAAATTGAAGGAAAACTTGGCATGTATCACTAATTAAATCCTTACATGCATATTCTAATCTTATTAAAATATGTAGTCAAATAACAAAAAAAAATGAGTGGATATTTTTATATAAAAATATTAACCTTAACCTAACCGTGTGAACGAACAAAAATTAACAGGGGAAGAAAGCTAGCCAAATCGTACGAACCGAACCAAGAATGACTGAAAACAATTTCCAACGAATGCCTTCCATCGCTGTTGTGAGACCTGTTCACCACACTTGGATTTTATCTTATAAGAGACAACATTCACTTGAAAGAAGAAAAATCAAACCTAAGAAGTAGTTTTCCCTCAAACCACCAATTTTCATCTAGTTCTCATACTTTCTTTTCTTTGCACCTCAACCCCTTTATGATGAGAAAGAAAGTGAAGCTGGCTTTCATAACCAACAATTCTGCAAGGAAAGCGTCGCTTAATAGGAGGAAGAAAGGGCTCCTGAAGAAGGTGAGCAAGTTTAGCATACTCTTAGGAATCGAGACCTGAATCATCATCTACAGCCTATATGAGACACATCCAAAGCTGTGGCCAAGCCTGATGGCGTGCAGAAATGGAGCAGAGCAAGAAAATGGTGAATCAGGTATTGTTACATCTTTACAAGCCCTAGCTATCCTTTTTGTTTTGAAAAAAAAGGAACTTTAGGTCATATGTTAGAAATCAAGAGCATTTGATGTTTAGTACCTGATATATTATCTTACTAATTGCTGTTTTAAATGGGAAAAATGATCATTTGCTTGAGTCTATCATTGTAGGTTCTGGGATTTTGGGTTTGTTTCCCAAAAGTTTTAATCTCCTATTTAGTCTTTTTAATTGGTAATTATATTTTAAACTCGTGCAGTTGAAGAACTCGTGCAACAACCAAGCTGTTGAGATACGTACCGTGCTCGAGCTATGCGGTGCACAATATTTATTAGATGGGCACACTCTTCCCAACATTCCAGTATTTCCACCGTGTTTATTAGATGGGCACACTCTTCCCAACATTAATTCCATTATTTCCTTGGAACGAAATTCCTCCGTCTTTGTGTTTTAAATTAAATGTCGATATATACATATTTGTAGACTATAAAATGTATGAGTCTTAATATGACAGTGTAAATGTATTCAGATCCTTTTTGATAATTAATGTAATACTAACCATTTAAATTAAAATGAGTATATCCTATTTATTTTAGCTCTGATGTTAAAATCTTGATTAGCATTCCTTTTGAAATGCGCCAACCCCATTGTTGTCTGCATCCCCACTGGGATGTGGTACTGCTCTACTTGCTCCCCGAGCCTTCCCCTTTCATCATGTACAGTATGGATCTTCTCTTCTTTTTCATTCATGCAAAACACAATTCGAGGCCTCACTTTTCCTTGTTTCTACAGCTCTCACTCAGGCCTGCATCAATCACTTTTTTGGTAACTCATATCAATCTTGTCTGAATACGTGGATTATTCTTGTCATTTAGGCATATCGTGTAGAATGATGTAGATGCAGAATACAAATTAATTAGAATGATGTAGAATGCAAATTTCACGGCACAGAAGAATAGCACTGAGATGTCACCGCATAGCCCAGGCACAACATATATATCACAACGTAGAAAACACGATTCAAATGGACTGGGGATGGATTTGCAAGCTTACTATGTTAGCTCTTAGAAACAAAAGTGATCATGATAATTTTCAAAGATATATAAGAAGCACTCATTGTAGCATCAACAAGTCATGGTCCAAGGATCCAATTTATTTGGCATTGGAACTAGTGAGTTTATCTGCCTAGAGACATTTTTTCTACAAGACCTTATGGATAAAGTGTTACCATATACCTTATGGATGGCAAAACTTAACATTACACAATTGCACCATACCGCTCATTTTTCGCACTAACTGCACTTCTTCTTTAAAAAAAAAACTTTTCCACAATTTTAATACACCGAATAACACATCACTATTAGAGAAATATTTTTATTTTAAAATTTTGACTGTAACGAGGAAGGAGCGCTGCAATTCACGATGGAGAACAAGCTGGCAGAGATAGAGGCAAAGGTGAAGAAGGTGGTTAAGGGGTGGTGCGTGTGTGAATTCGAGGCTTCTCACAGCTGGTTGAACCTCAAGTCCGGGCTGAAGGAGATCACCACTTCATGGCATGACGAGGAGCTAGAGAGTGGGGTTTCAATGGAGTGACGGTTTGGTTCATCCTTTGTTTGATCGAGTAGTTTGCATGGGGATGTTGTACAGTTGTTGTAGGGTTTCATAAGGAAGAAGATGAAGATGACGAGTTGCTTAATGTTGTTAGAAGAGGTCTATTATGACTGCAGAATGATGATCTTGTTGAATGTTAATGTTAAACTTAGTTGAAGATCTTATGATAAAAAAAAGTTCATATTTGATTTTGTTGAAATAAGTAGTTATTAATGTTCAAAGTATGCATGGTTATAACAAACTTATGTGTGCATGATTGTTACCTCTATACAAGTCATTGTTCGTGTATTAGTTTAGTTTTTTTTTTTAGTTAAAAGGAATAAGTTTTGGATCATGTATTATTTTGTTAAAGTAACTATGTGGTTAATCTCGAAATATGCACATATTGTGACCGTGAACATTATAACATATAAAAGTATATTTTTGAAAACAATTGGTTGATAAATAATGTTACAATTTTTTATCTTGAGAAAATAAAAGTCTAACTTTATAATAATTAATAAATATTATCTATATATGTATTTATTTATTTATTGTTGCAAGTCTTGATACAATGAAAGTTTAAACTGATATAAAATGATCAACAAACACTAAACACATAAATTAATATTTTTGTATATAAGTTTATCATAATCTTGCATAAAGTTGTTCTAGTTACAATTTTAAAGAACAAGATCTAAAAGTATGACCTCACTACTCTACATCATGAGTTAATTCATTAAAAGTATTATTAAAAAAATATAAATTTGGAATAATCCTAATAATGGTCCTAAGTTTTTTGGAAAGTCCCGAAACAATCTTGAGTTGTTTGAAAGGGTTAAGCAATCCCATGTATCTATCAAATGTTACTATTATCACCACATGATCCAAGAACGGCGTTAGTGGGAAAATTCTAGCACCGACTATCCTAAAAATGACCAAAATACTCCTGCTTAGTTTTTTTTAAGGACAATTTTACCCTTTCAAAGTGTGCCCTATTGTTAGATCTTTACAAGAATTCAAGGGTTATATCCAAACTTATTTCAATTTCTAGGATCATATCAACACTTTTTTAAAAAAAAATTGGGGTTGGACCAGGAATTTTTTAACACTTTCCAAAATCATAGCAAATAAAAATTTTTTATCCATTACCGGAAAAACACTCACTTATCTATGAGAATTAAATATAGTGTGTATTGATTCATAATCATATACACTTATAAAAGAGATGAGTAAGTAATTGAACAATCTGAATTATTATTCTTGAATGTGCAAAACTATGACAAATTCAGAAAAACTTATATAGGAAGCAAGACCAAAAACAAGTTCGTTGAATGCACGCCGGCTACATGACACAAGATGACTAGATACAAGTATCAGTCCAATTCATATTACACATGATTTCACTTAATAAACACAAGTGAATTTGAATTTTATATACACACATTTACTAATAAATACAATTCCACTTAGAGAAGGTGATCTCACATTGTTGTTCGTTTTGGAACCTGGCCAGCGGAATCCTCAGCCATCATTTCACTACTGATAACAGGTACATAGGCATCGGTTGTCTTTGCTACCGGTGCTACAAAATCAAAATACCTTTTTCTATACTAAATCTATCACCGGTACACAAAAAATGGTGCTTGTGAATAAATTCAGCACCGGTGCACTGAATACCGGTGCTAGAAACCGGTGCCTTTGAAGAAAAAATGTCTGAATTTAATGTTTTTTATCACCGGTTTTGGATGAATGACATATAGCAGTGTCAATACCGATGCATATGATCAGAATATTAATTTTGGCGGGTAATATTTTGGTGGGAAAATAGCTAGCACCGGTATGTGGAGGAACGACACCGGTAATAATACCGGTGCTCATAGAATATTTTCAAAAAATGGTTTATGGTATGAGTTATTCTTGAAAATGTGTTTATGGTATAAGTTACTCAAGAACATGTACTAGTGCTTTCCATCATTTCACCAAAAAATTATTTATTTAATATTTTTATATTTGGTCAAGAATAACAAAAATCGTGTATTTTGGAGCAATGGATAATGGGGTGACACAATTTTGGGCCACATTGTAATTTTTCAAGACTGTGTAGAAATAATCAATGTTGACTTTTGAAACCCTTCCATACATCCATGCATGCCCAAATTGCAAAGTCGCAATCATATATTATTAAATTGCATTTTGGTTCTGCCAATTTCGTGATTCGATAACTCCAACTTTCTTGGAGAGACCTAAGTGCAAAAAGTAAAAACATTACTCGTAGCTCTAAATTGAAATCCGCTCGAACGTAATGCTACTCCATACACCCCCATTAAATATTCCATGCCTGTAAGGAAATATTTATCAAAAATCGAGCACAAAAACATATCCATTGTCCTTTCCAAATTCACTTTGTAACTTCCAAGTAATCAACCATAAGTTACTCTAGAACATGTATAGTGTTTTTCAATATTTTATAAAAAAATCATTTATTTTATATTTCTATATTTAGGCAAGAATAACAAAAATCATGTATTTTTGAGCAATGGGTAATGGGATAACACAATTTTGAGCCACAATGTAATTTTCCAAGAATTATGTTACAAGCTCTCCCGTTCACCCATTATAGCCCAATTTTCAGCAACATAATTGTCTCTTATTTAATTGCATTTGGTTTATCAAATTTTGTGATTCGCCTCCTCCAAATTTATTTTCATGGACATACTTGTAAAAATGAAAAAGTTAACTTAGAGGGCAAAATATAGTAGCACTTGCATTGGTTTTCAGTCATACTGGTGCTACTCTATAGCGGGAAAATGAAAACTTTGAATTTTCGTCCCATATTTTTGAGGGATTTTTTATCAGCACTAGTACCATCATAGGCACCAGTCAGACTACTGGTGCTAGGTACTTATAATATGTTTCTTCCCTTTGCTCTCGGGAATAAAAAAAATTAAACTGCCCATTTAAAGCAGTGTCACACAGCTGCGTTTGAAGTACCTAGGACCGATATGACCACTATAGGCACGCAGCTGTGTTTCTGGCTAATTGCACAACCTCCAATACAAAATACATAACCTGTAAGAGACCTACGCTTATCAAGATCACCAGCAAAGTCTGAATCTACAGAACCAACCAGAGTGTTATTGGTTCTACCAAACTCCAAACACATGTTCGAAGTACCCTTTAAGTATCTAAGAACCCATTTCACAACCTGCCAATGTGATTTTCCCAGACTGGCCTTATACCTGTTAACAACACTAACAGCTTGTGAGATATCAGGGCGAGTACAAACCATTGCATACATTATACTCCCAACTGCATTTGAATAAGGAACTCTAGCCATATAATCTTCTTCTTCCTCTATTTTTGGTGATTGGGCAGCAAATAGCCTGAAATGGCTACCAAGAGGAGTGCTAATTGGTTTGGCATCATGCATGCCAAATCGCTCCAAAACTTTCTTAAGGTAACTCTCCTGGATCAGGTACAACTTTACAATTCCTCAATCTCTTCTTATCTCCATACCAAGAATCTTCTTTGCTGCACCCAAATCCTTCATCTCAAATTCACTATTAAACAAGGGCATCAACTTATGAATTTTTGCAAGATTCTTAGCCGCAAGGAGCATGTCATGAACATATAATAGCAAATAAATGAATGAGTTATCTTGTAATTTCTGGAAGTAAACACAACTATCATACATGCTCTTGGAGAAACCATGACCCAACATAAATGAATCAAACCTCCTATACCATTGTCTTAGAGACTGCTTTAATCCATACAAGGATTTCTTCAACAAGCAAACCCAGTCTTCTTTACCTTGAACTTCAAAACCTTTAGGCTGACTCATATAGATATGATCATCTAATTCACCATGCAAGAAAGCTGTCTTGATATCCAGCTGTTCTAACTCCAGATCATACATGACAACCAAAGAAAGCAATACACGAATAAAGCTATATTTCGCAACAGGTGAGAAAACATCATTGAAATCTACACCTTGTACATGACTGTAGCCCTTTGCGACCAATCGTGCTTTGTACCTTGCATTATCAACACCTGAAGTATCTTCTTTTCTCTTGAAAACTCATTTGCAACCAACAATTTTCTTTCCTTTTGGTGGCACCACAAGATCCCATGTTCTATTCTTATGTAGAGATTCCATCTCTTCATTCATAGCCACCAACCATTTCTCTGAACTAACACCTGAAACTGCCTCTGAATATGTGGAAGGTTCCTCATTCCCACTTGTTTCATGTGTCACTGATAAAGCATATGCAACCAAATTTGCATACCTCAATGGTGGTCGAATGTCACGTCTTGGTCTATCTCTTGAAATTGAATAATACTCATCTCCCGGTTGATCTTCAGCACATTCATGATCAGATTCGTCAACCACATTTTGGGTTGGGTTTCTCCCAAAAGAACCACCAATCTCTAACTCCACCTGCTTTTGTGCACTATCATTTTTTTTTAATCATAAGGATTACAAGACTCCTTTCCAGGATGTAACATATAAGATTCATCAAATGTAACATCTCTACTAATTACAAATTTGGGTTATTTGGGATCAGGATACCTCAATCTATATCCTTTCACCCCTGAAACATAACTGAGGTAAATACATTTCTTAGGCTCTAGCTTTCCCTCGTTACTTGCATATAAGCTAGACACCCAAATATTCTTAAATTAGAGTAATCAGCAGGAGTACCTGACCAAACTTCCTCCGGAGTCTTGAAATTAAGAGGTGCATATAGAGAGCGGTTGATGATGTGACAAGCCATATATATGACTTCTGCCCAAAAGTCTAATGTTAACTTGGTATTTGAGATCATGCACCAAGCTCTTTCCAAAAGATTACGATTCATCCGCTCTGCTACACCATTTTATTGAGGTGTCATTCTAACAGTACGATGTTGAGCTATTCCTTCATTTTTTGCAGAATTCATTGAATTCATTTCCACAAAATTCCAACCCATTGTCAGCCTTCAGTCGCTCAATTTGTTTTCCTGTCTTTTTTTCAATCAAAGTCTTACATTGTTTAAATGTTAGAAAAACATCCCTTTTAAGCTTCAAAAAATATACCCAAAATTTTCTTGAATAGTCATCAATAAAAGTAAGCATATATCTTACACCACCCTTAGAAGGAACACGAGAGGGCCCCCAAAGATCAGAATGAATGTAGTCCAAAGTACCTTTTGTTTTATGAACTGCAGGTGAATGAAAGCTAACTCTTTTCTGCTTTCCAAAAATACAGTGTTCACAAAAGTCCAACTTACCAATACTTTCACCACAAAGTATACCTCTCTTGCTTAACAATGTTAAGCCTTTCTCACCCATATGTCCCAACCTCATATGCCACAATTTGGTGATGCCTTCATCTGAGAAAGTTGAGACAGCCACTGCCCCAGTTACTGTAGATCGCTGCAATACATGCAAAGTGCCAACTCTACAAGCCTTTATTAGCACAAGAGCACCTTTAAAGATTTTTAGGATTCCACCATCACATGAATATCTGTACCCCAGAGTATCAAGAGTGCCAAGAGAGATGAGATTTTTCTTTAAGTCAGGAACATGGCTAACATTAGTGAGTGTCCTAATAATGCCATCGTACATTTTGATTTGAATTGTTCCCCTACCAACAACCTTACAAGGAGCAATATTACCCATCAAAACAATTCCACCATCCCATTCTTTATAAGTGGAAAAGCACCCCCTATCATAACTAATGTGGTAAGAACAACCCAAATCTAAGAGTCACTCACTAGAAGACCTTGATTTATTATCCATGGCCACAAATGTGATTCCATCACTCTCATCTTCTGCTACACTAGCTTCATCAGCACTGCTGCTATTCTGCTCATTTTTATATTTTTCTTTATTTTTCAATTTAAAACAGTCAGCCCTGATGTGCCCCTTTTTCTTGCAATAGTTGCAAATTTTATTTCTGTATCTAGATTTCGACCTTCCTTTGGATCTACCACCTTCAGAATCTCTATTTTCTCATCTACCCCTCACAAACAAACCCTCAGCATGAGTTCCGCTCGATTCCCCTGTAATGTCCCTATCAATCTACTCTTTAGATTTTAATGCAGATTTTATACTATTGTATGAGACCGACTCTTTCCCATAAATCATAGTATCTCGAAAATACTTAAAGGACATGGGAAGGGAACAAAACAATAAAATGGCCTGATCTTCTTCATCAACTTTAGCATCTATATTCTCCAAATCCAAAATGATGGAATCGAATTTATCAAGATGTGAGAGTATAGATGTACCTTCCTCCATTTTCAACATGTACAACTTTTGTTTCAAATAGAGGCAATTCTCCATTGCCTTCTTCATGTATGTAGATTTCAACTGATCCCACATACCTTTGGCAGTTCTCTCACTAGCAACTTCCTACAAAACCTCGTTAGAGAGATTTAAAATAATGATTGATCTAGCCTTCTTGTCTAGATCACCAAAATCTTCTGGAGATATGTCCGCTAGTCTTTCCTCCACTCCTTCAAGGGCTAGCTCACATCCATCCTGGATTAGGATGGCTTCCATCTTGAGTTGCCACATACCAAAGTTTACACTCCGATCAAACTTTTCAATAGAAGTCCTCATTACCGTCGTGATGGCTAATAGATCAACAATGAGATATGGCTTTGATACCAATTTGTTAGGAATACGAATCCCATGAGATATCTATTAGCCCAAAAAGATGGATAACAAAGACAACGTAAAGAAAATAAAGGAAATAATGGACACAAGGATTTACGTGGTTCGGTCAAGTTGACCTACATCCACGGCCGGATGAGACCGGAAGCTTCACTATATGTGGAGAAAGTATTACAAGACTTTGCCTACCACCTATGAAGGAATTATGTGGCAAAATATAAAGATGAAGGCTTTGGCTTCTACAACTACAAAAGGAGAACTAAAGGGAGAAGAAAGCAAGTAGCAAAGGAATGCTATGCTTGAAGTGTGTTTGAACTACTAAGTTCATCCCCTATTTATACTACTTCAAGTTCACCAATGGCCAAGAGCTCTAAAAAAAAACTTATCCCAATATCCCAAGAAATCCTCCTTCTTGCTTCAAGCATGGGTTGTGAACATTACTTCCAAATGGTTCTTGCCAAAAAACCATGATAGTTGAACCCCAATAGTCAAAGAAATAATGCTTCAACTTGCTAAGCATGGGATGAGAATAGTGTTGCAATTTAATGCTTTGAATGATTGTCTTTGCTATCCTCCAAAGAAGTGAATGTTCATGGACTATTGGATGAAGACCAAATTTCTTCACAATAATGAACTTCTCCAAGCACCGCTCCGACCTCTTGAAGAAGTTTGGCGTTGCATGAAAATTTTATGGCACAGAAGAATAGCACTGAGATGTCATAGCACAGCCCATGCACAACATATATATCACAATGTAGAAAACTCAATTCAAATGGATTGGGGATGGATTTGCAAGCTTACTATGTTAGCTCTTAGAAACGAAAGTGATGAGAATTTTCAAAGAAATATAAGAAGCACTCATTGTAGCATCAACAGGTCATGGCCCAGGGATCCAATTTATTTGGCATTGGAACTAGTGAGTTTATCTGCCTAGAGACATTTTTTCTACAAGACCTTATGGATAAAGTGTTACCATGTACCTTATGGATGACAAAACATAACATTACACAATTGCACCATACTGCTCATTTTTTGTACTAACTGCACTTCTTTTTTAAAAATAAACTTTTCTACGATTTTAATACTCCGAATAACACATCACTATTAGAGAAATATTTTTATTTTAAAATTTTGACTGTAACGAGGAAGGAGCGCTGCGATTCACGATGGAGAACAAGGTGGCGGAGATAGAGGCGAAGGTGAAGACAATGGTTAAGGGGTGGCACGTGTGTGAATTCGAGGCTTCTCACAGCTGGTTGAACCTCAAGTCCGGGAAGGAGATCGCCACTTCATAGCATGACGAGGAGCTGGAGAGTGTAGTTTCAGTGGAGTGAGGGTTTGGTTCATCCTTAGTTTGATCGAGTAGTTTGCATGGTGATGTTGTACAGTTGTTGTAGGGTTTCATAAGGAAGAAGATGAAGATGATGAGTTGTTTAATGTTGTTAGAAGAGGGCTGTTATGACTGCAGAATGATGATCTTGTTGAATGTTAATGTTAAACTTACTTGAAGATCTTATGATAAAAAAAGAAGTTCATATTTGATTTTGTTGAAATGAGTAGTTATTAATGCTCAAAATATGCACGGTTATATCAAATTTATGTGTGCATGATTGTTACCTCTATACAAGTCATTGTTCGTGTATTATTTTATTTTTTTTTGTTTTGGTTAAAAGGAATAAGTTTTGGATCATGTTTTATTTTGTTAAAGTAACTATGTGGTTAATCTCGAAATATCCACAGATTGTGACCGTGAACATTATAACATATAAAAATATATTTTAAAAAACAATTGGTTGATAAATAATGTTACAATTTTTTAACTTGAGAAAATAAAAGTCTAACTTTTTAATAATTAATAAATATTATCTCTATATATATATGTATTTATTTATTTATCTATTTATAGTTGCAAGTCTTGATACAATGAAAGTTTAAACTGATATAAAACAATCAACAAGCACTAAACACGTAAATTAATATTTTTGTATATAAGTTTATCATTATCTTGCATAAAGTTGTTCTAGTTACAATTTTAAAAAAAACATGATCTAACACTATGACCTCACTACTCTACATCATGAGTTAATTCATTAAAAGTATTACAACAATATATAAATTTGGAATAATACTAATAATCTTGAGTTCTTTGAAAGTGGTTAAGCAATCCCATGTATCTATCAAATGTTACTATTATGACCACATGATCCAAGATCGGCATTATTGGGAAAATTATGGCACTGACTATCCTAAAAATGACCAAAATACCCCCTGCTTAGTCTTTTTAAAAGGACAATTTTACCCTTTCAAAGTGTGCCCCACTGTCTGATCATTACAAGAATTCAAGGGTTATATCCAAACTTATTTCAATTTCTATGATCATATCAACACTTCTTTTTTTAAAACAAAATTGGGGTTGGACATAGAATTATTAAACACTTTCCAAAATCATAGCAAACAAAAAGTTTTTATCCATTATCGGAAAAACACTCACTTATCTCTGAGAATTAAATATAGTGTGTATTGATTCATAATCATATACACTTATAAAAGAGATGAATAAGTAATTGAACAGTCTAAATTATTATTCTTGAATGTGCAAAACTATGACAAATTCAGAAAAACTTATATAAGAAACAAGACCAAAAACAAGTTAGTAGAATGCACGGCGGCTAGATGACACACGATGACTAGATACAAGCATCAGTCCAATTCATATACACACAATTTCACTTAATAAACACAAATGAATTTGAATTTCATATACACACATTTACTTAATACATACAATTCCACTTGGAGAAGGTGATCTGACGTTGTTGTTCGTTTTGGAACCTAGCCAGCGGAATCCTCAGCCTTCATTTCACTACTGGAAAATTAGTACATAGGCACCGGTTGTCTTTGCTATCGGTGCTACAAAATCAAATTACCCTTGCCTATAACAAATTTTGCACCGGTACACACAAAAAATGGTGCTTGTAAATAAATTCAGCACTGGTACACTGAATACCGGTGCTAGAAACCGGTGCCTTTGAAGAAAAAATGTCTGAATTTAATACTTTTCATCACCAGTTTTGGATGAATGACATATACCAGTGCGAATACCGAGCATATGATCGGAATATTACTTTTGGCGGGTAAAATTTTGGTGGGAAAATAGCTAGCACCGGTATGTTGAGGAACGACATCGGTAATAATACTGGTGCTCATAGAATATTTTCAAAAAATGGGTTATAAGATACTCAAGAACATGTACAAGCGTTTTCCATCATTTCACCAAAAAATTATTTACTTAATATTTCCATATTTGGTCAAAAATAACAAAAATCGTGTATTTTGGAGCAATGGATAATGGGGTGACAAAATCTTGAGCCACGTTGTAATTTTTCAAGACTGTGTAGAAATCAGCAATGTTGACTTTCGAGACCCTTCCATACACCCATACATGCCCAAATTGCAAACTCGCAATCGTATATTATTGAATCGCATTTTGGTTCTTCCAATTGCGTGATTCGACAATTCCAACTTTCTTGAAGGGACCTAAGTGCAAAAAGTAAAAACTTTACTCATAACTCCAAATTGAAATCCGTTCGAACGTGATGCTACCCTATATACTCCCATTAAATATTCCATGTCTGTAAGGAAATATTTATAAACAATCGAGCACAAAAACATATCCATTGTCCTTTCCAATTTCACTTTGTAACTTCCAAGTAATCAACCATAAGTTACTCTAGAACATGTACTAGCACTTTTCGATATTTTACAAAAAATCATTTATTTTATATTTCTATATTTAGGCAAGAATAACAAAAATTATGTATTTTGGAGCAATGGGTAATGGGGTAACACAAATTTGAGCCACGATGTAATTTTTCAAGAATTATGTTACAAGCTCTCCCGATCACCCATTGTAGCCCAATTTTCAGTAACGTAATTGTCTCTTATTTAATTTCATTTTGGTTTCTCCAATTCCTCCTCCTAATTTATTTTCATGGATATACTTGTAAAAACAAAAAAAGTTAACTTAGAGGGAAAAATATGTAAAGTATAGATTTATCTAGTTGGCAATTTGTGGAAATTATGCAAATATGGTATTCTTGAGTTGTAACATCAAAGAAGGAATTTTGGTCCAATAAGGAAAGGTTGAAGACTGAATCCGAGAAGAATACATCTTGTCCAGTTGTATTTGAGTTGGAGAATATATCAATTCCTTACTTAAAGGGATTAGATTTGGTAATTCTTCTCTCCAAGAGATTTGATTGTAATCAGAATATTATGTGGAGAAGGAATTACATTTGCACAAGACATACATGCGAATTAGCAGTATATTCACGCAAAGATGTTTACGGAAAAAGAAGACAGAATATTATGGTATTTGTGAGTTATGGAAATCTAAATATTCTACTATATGTTTAGGCGTGTGAAGCATAATTGGTTTGTGGAAAATCCCTACTTATATGGAGAAGATTTATTCGAATATATGGGATAGAATGATATAAGCTAAATCCATTTATTTATGGGATTTGGATATGCTTCAAGAAGCAGATTTGGAATAGGAATATTGTGGAGATAATCAAGGAGTATTCCAATCTGATTCGTGGATATATATAGAGGACAAACACGGCTGCATTACTCACGGATTTAATTGAGCAAAAATCTGCATACAGATTTTTGAGATTTTCGAGATTTGTAAAGATCCAGAATACTGTGTTCCAACACACGAATTTGCTGCACAAAGTTCAAAATCATATGCCTTAATTCCTCGGGAGGAGGAGATCCAGCGTCGACGAGTTTCGAGGTCAGAGGGAGTCTGATCAAGGCGGATCGGTAGCAAGGGGAGCTTGCAGGATTCACGTTATAGTTAGATAAGATAAGTATAATTGTATGGTGTACTTTGTACTGTATCTTTCTGATTAGTGGATCATTCTGAACTGGGTCAGGCCCCGCAGATGTAGGTGGATTTCACCGAACTGCGTAACCAAGTCTTGTGTCTTTTATGCTTTACTTTATTGCATACTTGGTTAGATAGGCTATGTTGGAATACAGTAGTGGTAATTGAATTAATTAGGTAAAACCAAATTTCAAAATATACTAGCACTGGCATTGGTTTTCAGTCATACCGGTATATTTCTGAGGGATATTTTATGAGCACCGGTACCATCATAGGCACCAGTTAGACTACTGGTCCTTGGCACTTAGAATATTTTTCTTCCCTTTGCTCTCGAGAAGAAAAAAATTAAAACACCCATTTAAAGCAGTGTCACATAGTTGCGTTTGAAGTACCTAGCACCAGTATGACCACTATAGGCACGCAGCTGCATTTCTGGCGATCTCGGATAGGGGTATTCAAGTTTCTCTATTTTTACTCCAATTATTGTGTTCCTATCTTCTTTATTATCCGTTATCAACCATCTCCTCGATTTTTCTATCATGCTCAGCCATCGGTGCGAGTTGGACTTGTTTTCCATTCATTAACATCGCAACACTCACATTCTCCTTCAGATTAATCACCATTTGAGACGGTTATTTTCCCAAATTTTTTACTTCCACTCTGCTAAATGCTTGAGAAATATAACGGGGTGATTTTGAATGCTAGCCCCCATATCCTTCTCAAACGTAGTCTAGCTTTGAGCGATGTATTTCACAATACTAGTGGAGGAAGACCTATTAAAGGCAGTGATAGAAGGCGGTTCCTAAGGAAGCACATTTAATTAGGATCCTAATAAAATTTTGAGTTTTGGAACTCCCTCTTAGGTCATGCATTTCATTTTAAAGGCAGTTTTAAATCAATCAAAAGTGGTTCTGGAACCGCTTTCAATGGACTGTATTTTTGGGCCCAATATATGAACAACCCTTAGTGTAATTTTTTTAGTAAACCCTCCTTAGCCCTATTGCCACCGAGTCATCTCCCCTTTCATTTCACGCAGCACTCCTCCTTCCCCATTACCATATTTCCGCTGCAAAGCCCCATTATTATATTCTCCATTTTCCTCTGATCGGTCTCTCCCTTTCTCATCCTTCCGCCGCCGGAGATCCCTCCGTGCCACCGCGTCACCGCTGTGAAGCTATGCGCCATTCCGTCTCCAACACCACCACTCACTCGAGCCTACCACCTTTGCCGCTTGCCTTCCACCGTCGAAGCCCTCCTCCAGTGCCACTGCTCACCAGCCTGCCTCTTCTGCTGCTTGCCTTCCACCATCGAAGCCCTCCTCTGGTGCCACCACTCACTCCAACCTGCCTCCTTTGCCGCTTGCCTTCCACCATCGAAGCCCTCCTCCTATGCTACCGCTCACTCTAGCCCACCTCCTCCGCTTACCATCCGTTGTCGAAGCCCTCTTCTGCCGCCGCTTGCCTTCCACCGACAAAGTCCTCCGCAGACCCTGCTGAAGCCCTCTAACTCCGCCAATTGCCTCTGTCTCCACCGGTAAAGCCCTCTACTGCGTCAAAGCCTTCCACTAATTTTTTTATGAAACCAAAGTCCAGATCTTAATGTTTGTTGTTCTTAATTTTTTATGAGTTATTTTAGTGGTTGCAGATCGTTATGTTTGTTGTCTATTGTTGCTCATCAATCGGAGAAGTTCAAGAGCTGTCGAAAACCTGCAACCTTTTTTTTAGAAGGTCAGAAATAGGTTCATAATTGAGAACCTGTTTCGGACCCAAATGAAGGTGGTTTTTGGTAGTGCTTGTGATCGAAATCGATCAAAGGCACTACCTGAAAAGACACAATCGATCAAAAGTGTCTTCTATGGTCTAGTATAATCATCTTTAATAGGCCTTCCTACTCTAGTGCAATATCTTCCTGTGACCTCTTAGAGTTTGGATTTTGTGTTTACGATATCGAGTGTTGATGGAATTGATTCTTAACATTTTGCGAATTCTCATAGCTAAAATTAGGATAGTCCCTCCATCCAAAATTGTTATTTGAAGAAGGATCATATATTTGACTTTCTAGTTGTCCGAACCAATAAAACTCACACAAAATAATTAACAATAAAAAAGAAAATTATGTATATATAAAAAAGATGAAAGGAATACAAAAATTAATCTTAAAATTTAAATATAATGAGTGCACAAAAAATATGCATATATAATATAAAAAAGGAAAAGTATGCATATATAAAAATGATGAAAGGAATGCATAAATTAATCTTTAAAGTTAAAATAGAATGAGTGCGCGTAATATATATATATATATATATATATATATATATATAATAATGTGCATGGTTATTGGTTCTACCAAACTCCAAACACATGTTCGAAGTACCCTTTAAGTATCTAAGAATCCACTTCATAACCAGCCAATGTGATTTGCCCGGATTGGCCTTATACCTGCTAACAACACTAACAGCTTGTGAGATATCAGGGCAAGTACAAACCATTGCATACATTATACTCCCAACTGCATTTAAATAAGGAACTCTAGCCATATAATCTTCTTCTTCCTCTATTTTTGGTGATTGGGCAGCAAATAGCCTGAAATGGCTACCAAGAGGAGTGCTAACTGGTTTGGCATCATGCATGCCAAATCGCTCCAAAACTTTCTTGAGGTAACTCTCCTGGGTCAGGTACAACTTTACAATTCCTCAATCTCTTCTTATCTCTATACCAAGAATCTTCTTAGCTGCACCCAAATCCTTCATCTCAAATTCACTATTAACAAGGCCTTCAACTCATGAATTTTTGCAAGATTCTTAGCCGTAATGAGCATGTCATCAACATATAATAGCGAATAAATGAATGAGTTATCTTGTAATTTCTGGAAGTAAACACAACTATCATACATGCTCCTAGAGAAACCATGACCCAACATAAATGAATCAAACCTCATATACCATTGTCTTAGAGACCGCTTTAATCCATACAAGGATTTCTTCAACAAGCAAACCCGGTCTTCTTTACCTTGAACTTCAAAACCTTCAGGTTGACTCATATAGATATGATCATCTAATTCACCATGCAAGAAAGCTGTCTTGGCATCCAGCTGTTCTAACTCCAGATCATACATGGCCACCAAAGCAAGCAATACACGAATAGAGCTATGTTTCGCAACAGGTGAGAAAATATCATTGAAATCTACACCTTGTACCTGACTGTAGCCCTTTGCGAGCAATCGTGCTTTGTACCTTGCATTAACAACACCTGAAGTATCTTCTTTTCTCTTGAAAACCCATTTGCAACCAACAATTTTCTTTCCTTTTGGTGGCACCACAAGATCTCATGTTCTATTCTTATGTAGAGATTCCATCTCTTCATTCATAGCAACCAACCATTTGTCTGAACTAGCACTTGAAACTGCCTCTGAATATGTGGAAGGTTCCTCGCCTCCACCTGTTTCATGTGCCACTGATAAAGCATATGCAACCAAATTTGCATACCTCAATGGTGGTCGAATGTCACGTCTTGGTCTATCTCTGGAAATGGAATAATACTCATCTCCCGGTTGATCTTCAGCACATTCATGATCAGATTCTTCAACCACATCTTGGGTTGGGTTTCTCCTAGAAGAACCACCAATCTCTAACTCCACCTGCTTTTGTGCACTATCCTTTTTTTCTAAATCACAACGATTACAAGACTCTTTTCCAGGATGTAACATATAAGGTTCATCAAATGTAACATCTCTACTAATTACAAATTTGGGTGATTTGGGATCAGGATACCACAATCTATATCCTTTCACCCCTGAAACATAACCGATGAAAATACATTTCTTAGGCTTTAGCTTTCCCTTGTTAACTTGCATATAAGCTGGACACCCAAATATTCTTAAATTAGAGTAATCACCAGGAGTACTTGACCAAACTTCCTCAAGAGTCTTGAAATCAAGAGGTGCATATGGAGAGTGGTTGACGATGTGACAAGCCGTAGATATGGCTTCTGCCTAAAAGTCTAATGTCAACTTGGCATTTGAGATAATGCACCGAGTTCTTTCCAAAAGAGTACTATTCATCTGCTCTGCTACACCATTTTATTGAGGCGTCATTCTAACAGTACGATGTCGAGCTATCCTTTATTTTTGCAGAATTCATTGAATTCATTTCCACAAAATTCCAACACATTGTCAGTCCTTAGTCGCTTAATTTGTTTTCCTATCTGTTTTTCAATCACAGTCTTACATTGTTTAAATGTTAGAAAAAACATCACTTTTAAGCTTAAAAAAATATACCCAAACTTTTCTTGAATATTCATAAATAAAAGTAAGCATATATCTTACACCACCCTTAGAAGGAACACGAGAGGGCCCCCAAATATCAGAATGAATGTAGTCCAAAGTACCTTTTCTGAATGAATGAAATCTAACTCTTTTCTGCTTTCCAAAAATACAGTGTTCATATAAGTCCAACTTACCAGTACTTTGACCACAAAGTATACCTCTCTTGCTTAACAATGTTAAGCCTTTCTCACCCATATGTCCTAACCTCATATGCCACAATTTGGTGATGTCTTCATCTGAGGAAGTTGAGACAGCCACTGCCCCAGTTACTGTAGATCCCTGCAAAACATACAAAGTGCCAACTCTACAAGCCTTCATTAGCACAAGAGCACCTTTACAGATTTTTAGGATTCCACCATCACCTGAAAATCTGTACCCAAGAGCATCAAGAGCTCCAAGAGAGATGAGATTTTTCTTTAAGTCAGGAACATGGCTAACATTAGTGAGTGTCCTAATAATGCCATCGTACATTTTGATTTGAAATGTTCCCCTACCAACAACCTTACAATGAGCATTATTACCCATCAAAACAATTCCACCATCCCATTCTTTATAAGCAGAAAAACACCCCCTATCATAACTCATGTGGTAAGAATAACCCGAATCTAATTGTCACTCACTAGAAGACCTTAATTTTTTTATCCATGACACGAATATGATTCCATCACTCTCATCTTCTGCTACACTAGCTTCAGCAGCATTGCTGCTATTCTGCTCAATTTATATTTTTCTTTATTTTTTAATTTAAAACAATCAGCCTTAAAGTGCCCATTTTTCTTGCAATAGTTGCAAATTTTATTTTTGTATCTAGACTTCGACCTCCATTTAGATCTACCACCTTCAGAATCTCTATTTTCACCTCTACCCCTCACATACAAACCCTCAGCATGAGTTCCACTCGATTCCCCGTAATGTCCCTATCAATCTGCCTTTTAGATTTTAATGCAGATTTTATACTATTGTATGAGACCGACTCTTTCCCATAAATCATAGTATCTCGAAAATACTTAAAGGACATGGGAAGGGAACATAACAATAAAATGGCCTGATCTTCTTCATCAACTTTAGCATCTACATTCTCCAAATCCTAAATGATGGAATCAAATTTATCAAGATGTGAGAGTATAGATGTACCTTCCGCCATTTTCAACATGTACAACTTTTGTTTCAAATAGAGGTGATTCTCCATTGTCTTCTTCATGTATGTAGATTTTAACTGATCCCACATACCTTTGGCAGTTCTCTCACTAGCAAATTCCTGCAAAACCTCGTTAGAGAGATTTAAAATAATGGTCAATCTATCCTTCTTGTCTAGATCACCAAAATATTCCGGTGACATGTCCACTGGCCTTTCCTCCACTCCTTCAAGGGCTAGCTCACATCCATCCTGGATTAGGATGGTTTCCATCTTCAGTTTCCACTTACCAAAGTTTACACTCCGATCAAACTTTTCAATAGAAGTCCTTGTTACCGTCATGATGGCTAACAGATTAAAAATGAGATATGGCTCTGATACCAATTTCTTAGGAATACGAATCCCACAAGATATCTGTTAGCCCAAAACGATGAATAACAAAGACAAATGTAAAGAAAATAAAGGAAATAATGGATACAAGGATTTACGTGGTTCGGCCAAGTTGACCTACATCCACGGCCGGAGGAGATCGGAAGCTTCACTATATGTGGAGAAAGTATTACAAGACTTTGCCTACCACCTATGAAGGAATTATGCGGAAAATTATAAATATGAGGGCTTTGGCTTCTACAACTACAAAGGAGAGTTAAAGGGAGAAGAAAGCAAGTAGCAAAGGAGTGCTATGCTAGAGGTGTGTTTGAACTACTATGTTCATCCTCTATTTATACTACTCCAAGTTCACCAATGACCAAGATCTCTCAAATAAAACTTATTCCAATATCCCAAGAAATTTTCCTTCTTGCTTCAAGCATGGGTTGTGAACATTACTTCCAAATGGTTCTTGCCAAAAAACCATAATAGTTGAACCCCAATGTCAAAGAAATAATGCTTCAACTTGCTAAGCACGAGATGAGGATAGTGTTGCAATTTTATGCTATAAGTGATTGTCTTTGCTATCCTCCAAAGAAGTGAATGTTCATGGACAATTGGGTGAAGACCAAATTTCTTCACATATCATGTGGTACCCTCTATCACATTTGTTTCATATCAGTATCTCCCCATCGTTTTCTCTCGACCCGCACTCCTCACACACATAGTGCCGAGGAGCCGGTGGACAAGCTCCCTTCTACTCTAGGTACTTTCTTTATCCAATCTAGTGACTTTTATGGGCATAGGAACACATTATTGTATTTTCAAAGTTGTGTAAATGCCAAAGTAACTCATCTCAATCTTGTCTGGATACATGGATTATTCTAGTCATTTTAGGCATAGCGTGTAGAGTGATGTAGACGCAAAATCCAAATTAGATATGCCCGTTCTTCTTCTGTACAGTATAGCATGCAAATTTCATGGCACAGAAGATTAGCACTGAAATGTCACCGCACAGCCCAGGCATAGTGTATATATATCACAAAGTAGAAGACAGCATTCAAAACAGTGCGAGGACTGAGCCACCACCTTTTATCGTAGGAAAATGTTTATAGTATTACATTATTTATCAAAAAAGATATGAATACATCTAGACTATCATATTAAGACTAATGCATTTAGGCTAACAATAATGGAATTAATGTTGGGAAGAGTGTTCCCATCTAATAAGTACTGTGCACCGCTCTGGCACGGTACGTATCTCAACAACGGGTATTCATTAGCTTTCGATATTCATGTATATTATATATAAAAGTTATCTCTTCTCTTTTAAGGTGTTAATGAAGGTATTTCTATCTTTCTAGCTAGTTAGGTTAGAGTGTAAAAATATTGTTTTGTACCAGCTCGGTAGTTGCCCGATCCAGTTCTTCAATTGCACAAGTTCAAAATATAATAACCAATTAAAATGACTAAATAGGAGATTAAAACTTTTGTAAAGCAAAATCCAAAATCCACAGAGTGTGATAAACTCGCTTACCTTCTTCAGGAGCCCCTTCTTCCTTTTCTTAAACGTCACTTTCCTCACGGAATCATTAGTTATGAAAGCCTGTTTCACTTTCTTCCTCGTCATTACGGGATTAGGGTGCAATGAAAAATGGTAGTTTGAAGAAACATTACTCCTTAGGTTTGGTTTTTCTTCTTTCAAATGGAAGTTGTCTCTTATAAGATAAAAATTCCAAGTGCGGAAATTAGTTGCTGAGACTTTGGGGGAATTTGGATCCAATGGGCGAGATTAACTGAGCACTCTTGTTGTCTTCTTGGCGCGGGAGAGGCAGCACCATGGATAGCTGGACATTATATTTCTCGTCATTTTTTGTTCTGACCTTCCTGGATCGAGACGGGGTTTGACAATCGGAGAGTATAGCCCCTGATCCATGGCTCATAGATTTTGCTAGATTTTTTTTCTCGTTAATCTCTGTTCGTTTGCACAGTCATGTTAGGGTTAATTTTTTTTATAAAAATATCCGCTTAGTTTGATTTGTGTTATTTGACTGCGTATTTTAATAAGATTATAATATGCATATAAGGATGTTAATTAGTGATACATTTCATGCAATTGTCATGCATATATATATATATGCAAAATTTTGGGAAAGATCGTCTATATAAAAGGTAAAAAGTTTTAGTTGCAATATTAAAAATTTATTATGCAACGTGCAGTATTTATAAAGTTTATGATCCGATTAATGCAACCTGAAATTTTTATCTTCCTTTCTTCTTTGTCGTTTAAACCTTGGTCTTTCCATGAACTATGGAAAGGTCGTGCATCAAGAGACCGACTCATATATATATATATATATATATATATATATATATAAATATATATATATTTATATATATAGGAAGAGTTCTACAGACACTCTTATTTGTACACCAATTTATACGCCAAACGTCAACCACCCATCTAACATAATCTCACTCATTCTTCAATTTGTTTACTAATATGCATGGCAATTGCACAGAATGAACAAAAGAATTTTAAGGAAAACTTGGAATTTTTTAATGAACAAAAGATTTTTATATGTTATAATGTTCACGGTCACAATCCGTCATATTTCAAGATTAACCACATAGTTACTTTTATAAAATAAAATATGATCCAAAACTTAATCCTTTTAACCAAAACAAAAAAAAACTAAAATATTACACTAATAGTGACTTGTATAGAGGTGAAAATCACGTACACATAAATTTGTTTATCTTCATGTTTATAACCCGTGCATATTTTGAGCATTAACAATGACTAATTTCAACAAAACCAAATATGAGATTTTTTTAATCATAAGATCTTCAACTAAGTTTAACATCAACATTCAAATGATCACCATTTTGCAATCATAATAGCCGATCTTCTAACATCATGAAACAACCCATCATCTTCATCTTCTTCCTAACGAAACCACCCTACAACAACCGTACAACATCATTATGCAAACTACTCGATCAAACTAAGGATGAAACAAACCCTCACTACATTGAAACTACACTCCCCAACTCCTCGTCATGCGCTGCTCCTCAACCACCATCCAAACCCCATTAACCATTTCCCACATCTCCACGCGCAACAATGAGGACCCCTTCACTAGCCCCAATAAAATGGAGTATCCTTTTAGCCCAAATAAAACGGAAGAAAAAATTGCACTGCAACTAATATTGACGTGTTAAAATTGTGGGAAAATGTAGTCGGTGGTGTTTGTTTGGGAAGCTATATAGTTATTTTAAATTTCGTGCCCAGGCTGTGTGGTGACATTTGCGTGCGATTTTGTAAACATGAAGAACAGACCTAGTAATTAATCGTGCGATTTTAGGGGATTATATAAACCGGCGAGGAGCCTATATATACACCCTTCTTCTTCAACATTCTCACGGCGGCAACTATGGCGAAGCGAGCCAGAAGATCAAGACTGTGAAAATCGAAAACCCGAACAAGCAGCACCCTCTGCGGCGTGGATGTGGCATTGGTTGTGTTCTTGCCGGCGGGGAAGGTGTTCTCCTATAGGAGCCTCAACGTGGAGCAAGTGGCGAACCGGTCCAGAACGGCGGCAGTAGCGGCGGAGAAGCGCTCCCAATTCCGGCGGAGAACCATATTCACAAATTGGTTCCTGCCATTTGGCTAGCTTTTTCCGTTAATTTCTTTTGTTTTTTAAGTACCCCGTTAATTTCTGTTAATTCGTAGGGTTGGGTAAACGTATATTAGGGTTAGTTTTTAAAAAAGTAAGGATGTTGATAAGTGATACAACCCAAGTTTCCTTAAATTTTTTTTGTTTTATTTCGTGCAATTCTCATGCATATTTTATACATATACATATTTTGTGCATTCATTATTTTAAATTCAAAGATTAATTTATGTACTCCATTTATTTTTTTATATCATAATTTTCTTTGTTAGTTAATTGTTTTTATATTAACTATTTCCGCAACATTCCTTCAATTATATTCACTCATTTTACTTTTTTTTCATTCTAAATTCAATTTTACCTCATTTCATTCGCCGTAATTCAAAACACCAAAATCTATGGTGTTAAATACATAAAATGGAGTGAGTACGCAAGGATGTTTGGACTTAATTAGTTATAGCCTAAGTTTTCCTTAAAAATCTTTTGTTCATTTCGTGCAATTATCATGCATATTTTATTCACTCATTCTATTTTAGGTTTTAATATTAATTTATGTATTCCCTCCATTTTGTTATACATGCATACTATCTTTTTTTATTTGTTTATTTTTAATAACATTTTTTTTGGCAAGATTTCTTCTATTTCGCCCACTCATTTTACCTCTTTTTATATTTTCAATTATATCCACTCTTTTCATTCAGGTAAAACTAAAACACCAAGCTTTTTCAAAGAAAAAATTAAACAATAATTTCAGTTTGGTTCTCTCTAAGATGCCTGATATAGCCTACGGGATATTTTCAGAATTTCCAGAAGGTTTAAACAAATTCTCGAGGTGTTAACGTCGTCGGGAGAGCATCATCGTTATCACAATATGATTTTATCGAATTGAAAGTTATGGTGAAGCATTTAGTGATCCAGAAAGCCATTTATCAAGATTTTCAATGTGGGGTCTGTGGCGAATCTATACATCCCACGGATGCTTGCCCATAGGTCCAAGAACCTGACTCTGAGTCAGTGCTGTTCTTAGACAACCTAAAATTGTAAGATATTATCCTTATTCGAATACTGACAAATCATGGATGGAGGGATCATCCTAATTTGAGGAATATTGGGAATCCGTAAAATGCTAAGATTCAATTCTATCAATAATCGAGATCGTAAATGCAGAATCCGAACTCCAAGATATCGCTGAAAAATATGGAGAAATCCATCGTTCAAATCTAGATTAATTTCAATGAGGATGTGAGGGCTAGCATTTGAAATCTTTAAAATCAAGTTGGTTATATTTCTGAAGCAAATAGCAACCTGGAAAGCAAAATTTTGGGAAAATAACCCTCTCAAACGGTGATTAATCCAAAGGAGAATGTGAGTGATGTGATGTGATGTTAATGAATGGAAGATTCGAGGATGCTGAAAATCCTATAAAACAATGTATTAACGGGGAATTGAACTGTAGACGTTATGCATTTAATAAGTAAACCAGAACTCATATCAATCTTCTTTTATCTGCCTCATAACTTTTCTTTTCTATATTTTTTTTCTTTATTTTATAAATCTTTTTTTTAAGAATTTTTTTTTTTTAAATTCAACATTGTAAATTAGTATTTTCAGAAATTTCAATTTTCTTATATACACTTATATTTTTTTTCTCAAATTATATATATGTTTAGTCGTTTTTCATGTTTTAGTTTGGTGTCTTAGAAAATAGTTTAACATTTTCTGCATTTTTTAAACGACTTATTAGATCATAATTTAAATTTATTAAAACTGATCCATTTTTACATATAAAAATTTATAGAGAAATGTGCGAAAATAATCTCTTTTTTTTAAAAAAAATATTCTAAACAAACTCTAGTTCTTTGAAAGGGGCAAAATTAGTGACCTTATACTCGTCTGAAAAATGCCAAAATGACCCTGAACACACTGAGTTTTTTGCCTGAATTGTTGAAAATGACCAAAAATATACACCCTTCTCATGCACTTACACGAACATTTTGTAACCATATCCTCCCATGAAGATAGTACTCCTTCCGTCCCAGCCGAATCTGCACACTTTTTGGTCAACTTTCTCAAGACACATTTGACCATAAATTTCAACTAGTATATAAATATCAATATCATCATGTGAGATATTGTTGGATTCTCTGCATGCTGTATTTTCTAAATACCAAATTTTAACACACCGTTAATATACGTAACTAAAGTTATCGTTGGTCAAACATGACCTGAGAAAGTTGACCAAAAAGTGTGCACATTCGGCTGGGACGGAGTAATACTATTTTTGCACAATACACGAGATTCTATATATAATGTTGTTAAGTGCGACATAATTTGAAAGAGAGGGAAGTTCTTTTGAAATCCTACCGCTTAGAATTAGATGAGTGTGGACGCTTGATATGCTGTTTACCTAATTTTTTATGTGCAATTGGAGAACTCGTGCAAGTACCAGGCTAGTACAAAACAATATTAATTTGGACACTCTAATCTAAAAGTTATCTCTTTTAGGGAGTTAACATAAATTTTATGTGCAGTTGAAGAACTCGTGCAAGTACCATGCTAGTACAAAACAATATTAATTTTGACACTCTAACCTAACTAGCTAGAAAGATAGGAACACCTTGATCAACACCTTAAAAGTGATAACTTTTAATATTGTATATTATATGGGGGAACTACTCGAAGGAGGTGGTGAATCTGGCGAAATGCAGGTTCCGGCGCTGGAGGTAAGCGTATCTGACCGGAATGTACTTCTTGATTTCTTAAGAATGTTGAGGGAGAATCGGGGTATTAGCGGGGAAAAAGGTAGCCAACGAACACCATTCGAATCCTAGAAACGTTTTTAACTCAAAATTTGAAGCACGACCTCCCTATGATAATGTTTTTTAGTAATACATTATTTATCAAAAAGGATCTGAATACATCTAAACTGTCATATATATTAAGAATGATACATTTTATAGTCTACACTAAATATAACTTAAAACACAAAGACAATGGAATTTTGTAATGTTGGGAAGAATGTACTCACCTAATAAATACCGTGCACCGCACAGATTGGGCACGGTACGTATCTCAACAACGGGCATTTATTAGCTTTCGATATTGTATATTATGTATAAAAGTTCTCTTTTAAGGTGTTGATGAAGGTTTTTCTATCTTGCTAGCTAGTTAGGGTAGAGTGTCAAAATTATTATTGTTTTGTACTATCCTGGTAGCTGCACTAGTTCTTCAACTGCATGAGTTCAAAATACAATTACCAATTAAAATGACTAAATAGGAGTTAAAACCTTTGTAAAACAATATCCAAAATCCCAGAACCTATAATGACAGACTCAAGCAAATGATAATTTTTCCCATTTAAAACAACAATCGGTAAGATTATAGATCATGCACTAAACCTCAAATCCTCTTCGTTTCTAACATATGACCTAAAGTTCCTTTATATATATATATATATATATATATATATATATATATATATATATATATATATAAAAGATAGCTAGGGCTTGTAAAGGTGTAACAATACCTGATTAACCATTTTCTTGCTCTGCTCCATTTCCGGCAAACGTTTGAACTGCTGGATGACCTTCTGCATGCCCTCAGGACTCGGCCACACTTTCGGCTGTATCTCATACGGGTTGTAGATGATTCCGCAGATCACTCTAGTTGTGTTCTCGCTAGAGAGAAAGTTCTCGTATGTGACAAATAGGTTTCAAAATAGCGGCGGAGAAGTAACACCAAGGTTTGTGACATTTTTTCCCATCATTTGTTCGGTTCGTACGATTTGGCTAGCATTTTTCTCCGTTAATTTCTGTTCGTTCACACGATTATGTTAGGGTTAATTTTCTTTATGAAAATATCCGCTCGATTCATTTTGTGCTATTTGACCACGTATTTTAATAAGATTAGAATATGCATGTAAGGATTTAATTAGTGATACATGCCAAGTTTTCCTTTCAACTTTTTTTTGTTCATTTCGTGCAATTGCCACACATATTTTATATGTATATTAAAAAAATTGTCATTTCGTGCAAATACCATGCATATATATATATATATATATATATATATATATATATATATATATATATATAATGTGCACTCATTCTATTTTAACTTTAAAGATTAAATTATGCATTCATTTCATCTTTTTTGTATTATATATGCATATTTTATGTGAACTCATTCTATTTTAACTTCAGAGATTAATTTATGTATTCCTTTCGTCTTTTTTATACATGCTTATTTTTCCTTTTTATAGTTAATTTTTTTATGTGAGTTTGTTTGTTCGGACAACTATAAAATCAAATATATGATCCTTCGTCAAAATATAATTACGTATGGAGGGACCATAATAATTTGAGGTATGGGAATTTGCAAAATGCTAAGAATCAATTCCATCAACACTCGAGACTGCAAAAGTAGAATCCAAACTCTAAGAGGTAATTGGAAGATATTGTGAAATTCATCGCTCAAAGCTACAATACGGTTAAGAAGGACACATGGGCTAGCATTCAAAATCTTTAAATTTAGTCGGTTATATTTCTCAAGCATTCAACAGACTGGAAGTCAAAAATTCGGGAAAATAACCTTCTCAAACGGTGATTAAACCAAAGGAGAATGAGAGTGTTGTGATGTTATTGAATCGAGGAGATGGTTGATAACGGAGAATAAAGAAGGCATGAACACGAAAATTGGAGTCAAAACAAAGAAACCAAAATACCCTTGCCTGAGACTGTCGTAGGAGATCCAAGCTCGAGGCTCCAACAATGAAACAATTACAAGAGGGTCGTGTAGAGTTTGATTGATGAAAATCCTTAAAAAATGGATTGGTGAGGAATTAAACCGCACAACTTGTGCATTTAATAAGTACTTTAAACCAACAAACTCATAACAATCTACATTTATTTTCCGTGTATAAAAACTTGTATGACACGATAAGTTCACCATAAGTTAGGGTGAGACGAAGGATATTATATGCAAATTTTAAAAAGTTAATATAAATTTGCGAGTCAAAATATTGGGTTATAAGAGTAAAGCAGGTCGCGTCACATTTGAGTGATGGGCATGACATGGATCTCCTATCGTGGTCATAGATTTCTGGCGGTCTCGAGCAAGATATTTTTTTTAATCTTAATGGCTACTTTATGTTTTCGGGTTAATGTAGATGCGGATGGCATAACATAACATCACACAATTGCTCCGAGCACACCGCAAAATATAACTCATTTTTTGCAAAAAAAAAATACTTCTTTTTTAAAAACATTTCCACGATTTTAATACTCAGATTAACAAGTCACTATTAGTGCAATATTTTACATTTTGATTGTAAGGATAGGATTTTTGGTCATATTTTTCTTTTTTGAAATAAATAGTTGTTGATGCTCAAAATATGCACGATTATAATATTAATATTAACAAATTTATGTGGGCATAATTTTTACCTCTATACAAGTTACTATTAGTGCAATATTTTAGTTTTTTTTTTTTTTGGTTAAAAGGAATAAGTTTCGGACCATATTTTATTTTGTTAAAGTACTACGTGGATAATCTCAAAATATGCATGGATTGTGACCGTGAACGCTATAACATATATATATATATATATATTTTGAAAATAATTGGTTGATATTAATGTTACAATTTTTTATCTTGAGAAAATAAAAGTCTAACTTTAAAAAATTAATAAATATTATAAATACATGCATACATATATACATACATATATATATATATATATATAATCATCCTCACTGCACCACACTGCACACCAACATCCTCTCTACCCACTGCAATTTGTAATGTAGCTCATTTTTCGCACTAATTAACATCACTTCTTTTTTTCAGCTTTTCCACGATTTTAATACTCCGAATAACACGTCAAATTAGTGAAATATGTATATTTTAAAATTTTGGTCGTAAGTAAAGGTTTTAGGTCATATTTTGTTTTGTTGAAATAAGCAGCTGTTAATTAATGCTCAAAATATGCACGGTATATATGTTTCCTGCTCGTACACTGTGAATTCTGAACTGAAGATGGGCAATTTAGAAGATGTTTCATACTCTTGTTCTTGCAAAAAGAAGGTTTTTTTTTCAAATATAAAAATAGAAACCTACGAGAAAAGGGGGTGGCTCAGCTATCGCACTGTTTCGAACTGCTTGTGCTTCTCTTTTAATCATTATCAGGTTTCAGAATCCAGCGAGGTGAAGTTGCCCGAAAAGCGCTAGTTATAGCAAAGCCTTTCCACCCGAGAGAACCTTCTAACTACAACGGACTCAGACGATGCTGCACTAACTAGGGTCATGGGGACTTATGGATACGCCGCCCCATAGTACCTATGAACAGGTACATTTAACTTAGAAAGTGTTCCGAGAAAATACTTACTTGCTAAGCCACTCATTTACTCGAAATTGGTGTTTCCATTTCATAGTATTTCATTCCTGATTCGCACTAATTACAGTTTAATTTACTTCATTTCGCTAAGCCACCTTCTGCCTTAGCTTTGTTCTTGCCAGATCGCACTAACTGAATAGAAATTGGAGAGGCGGACAAAATTGTTTCACGAGCACAGATATGTTTAGGTAAAAGTCGTGGTTAAGAAGGAATGGTTTTGCGAAGATTCATTGGGCTAATCATCATCAAAAGGTATGCACCCAAGTCGCACAAAACACACCGAACATAAATTTCATTAAAAAATCAATCCTAATATACATTAGCCAAATCGTACTAAATGAAGCGAACATAAAAAAAACTTGGATTGTATACTTTGGTGGATGGAGTTTATGTGCGAAGTAGTGATACCTTTTCTTATAAAAAAAAATTTGTGTTCGTTTCATCCAATTATTATGTGCATTTTGGTTTTGAAGATTAATCAAGGTACGCAAGGATGTCTGGATCCCAAGGATTTTTCTTTAATAAAAAAGAAAAGAAACCAAGTTTTGAAACATAATTATAAAAAGATGAGATATCAAATCCTAGTGTACTGCATCTCCAGCCCTGCTGCTAATGAATGGTGAGTTGTCTGAATTAGTTTTGAACATTTTGAATGATTTTTTAAAGTATCTAAATCTCTTATATATGGTGGAATGCAATTGATGACTGCTGTATGTGATATAATGTCTTAGGAGATTACTCCATCTTGGTTTACTTAGAGAATTTAACAGAAAATGTGGGTTTGGATTATGGTTAACGGAGTTGCTGAACTAAACACCGTCTTTTGGTAGTTTTGACCCACCTTACTTCTTTGTGTGCTATTTGGTTTGGATGGAGGAATTTTCTTTCGCAGAATGGATTCGAAACCTAACAATGTTTAACGAGTGGAAAAACTTGGCTTTCTCAGCCGGAATGCATTCTACATATATCTCTGGGAAGCTCACATGTGTGGATGAATTTAGATACCTCGATTTATAATTAGGGCTGCATTGAAAGTTTATTTCAATTTATTTAAAAAAACATATTTATTTAGATACCTCGATCCATACCGGGCTGTGCGGTGACATTGTTTTCAGTGTTATTCTCATGTAAAGATGAAGAAGAACCCGCTATGAAAAAGAAACCGCTGTTACAGTGTTCGCTTGTTTGGTTTTGCAAACGTGTATTAGGGTTAGTTTTTTAAAAAATTATATTCGCTCAGTTCGTGTTGTGCTATTTGACTGCGTATCTTAATAACATCAGAGTATGCATGTAAGGATGTTGATTAGTGATACAGCCCAAGTTTCCTTAAACCTTTTTTTTGTTTATTTGGTGCAATTCTCATGCATATTTTATACATATGCATATTTTATGCACTCATTATATTTAAGTACTTCTTTCAATTTATGTACTTTCAATTTTTAAAATCATAAGATCTTTAACTAATTAGTTTAAGATCAACATTCAACATGATCATCATTTTGTAGTCATAATAGCCGATCTTCTAACAACATTAAACAACTCACGCCATGAAAAGCCATGAAACATCTTCTTCCTAACAACTACACTCTCTAGCTCCTCGTCATCCCGTGAAATGGCGAATTCCTTCAGCCCAGACTCACACGCGCACCGCCCCTCAACGACCATCCAAAACCCATCCACCATTTCCCACATCTCCACGCGTAGCAATGACGACTCCTTCACCAGCCCCATCCTGCCGCCTTTCCCTCGATCTCTTCCACCTTGTTCTCCATCGCAAATCACAACTCCTTCCTCTTTACAGTCAAATTTCAAAAATAAAAATATTTCTGTATAGTGACGTGTTATTCGGAGTATTGAAATCGTTGAAAAGTTTTTTTAAAAGGAGGTGCAGTTAGTGCAAAAATGGAGCAGTATGGTGCAATTGTGTAATTTTATGTTTTTCCATGCATCCGCCTCTACATTAACAAGAAAGCATAAAGTAGCCATTAAAATTAACTGCCTTTCCAAAAATAATACTCCCTGTACCATTTGAAACTGCAATTTAGCCGTTCATTTAGTTAAACATTCTTAAATTTGACCACAATATTAAATTAGTGTATAAGAATAAATTCTATTGGGTGATACATTATTAGAATCGTTATAGCACATATTTTCAAAATATCAAATTTTCATATAGTTTAATTATTCCTTATAAAAAATATTGATGATAAAACATTTTTTGAGTCATTTGCTGAAAGTAAAATTGTACAACTTTAAATTTTCTTTAAACCCTAAAGCATATTGTAGAGAAAGAAAATACTGAGCGCGGGTGGTTTTGATGTGATATATCGTCCAGGCTATGCGTGCCATTTCAATTGCTGTTCGATGAAGAAGAAACGGCTATTGAGTCTCAAGAAGGTTCATCACTTATGTTTATTTCCGATAAAGAGGCAATTTGATATGTATATGATAAAGAGGACTACCTTCTAGGGTGTTTTCAGAGCGATGGAAAGGAAGACAAAGGTAACGAAAGATGAAAAAGCCCAAAAATGGGAAGCTCAAAGAAGAAAAGCTGATATAACCTGATGCATGTAAGATGTTAATTAGTGATACAACCCAAGTTCATTTTTCTTAAAAATCTTTTGTTCATTTTGTGCAATTCTCGTGCACAAACATGAGATAGTCATTCATGAATTCAATTCGCTAAAACTAACATAAAGAATGTCATCTACCGAAGAAAACACATAAACTGATCCACATCGTAAACATCGGACAAAATGGTACTCTAATATAAGGTGACCGGAGAATAGGAATAGAACAAGAAGTAGAACAGGAAGGTGACCAGAGCTCGACGAGGATAAGGAAAACCAGAAAGACGAGGCAGTGCTCTTGTTGAGGAACACATCATTCATGTTGGACATGTAAACATATAAACTTAGGAATGTAATTTATGCAGCAATTGATGTGTCGTTGAAAACATTTTACAAGGCAAATGTAGCATTGATACGAAGGATCATATAAGTGAAACACACTAAACGTATACTCCCTCTGTCCCATAATTAATGCCACAATTGTTTTTCATGGTTTTCAATGATCATGTTTGACCGTTAATATCTCTAGTTACATATAATAATTACATATATATAATTAATATTTTGAAAATAGACATTAAGATGAATCTAATAAGATCACACATGATATTTTTATTATTGATATATTTTTTTTATTTAGGGACAATGTTTTTAAAATTTAACTTTGAAAAAGCAATTGTGCCATTAATTATGGGACGGAAGGAGTATAGGAGATAGCTGCCTTATTTTGTCAACCACTATGTATATATATGCTCCCTATACTAACACTAGATCCCATGATGATTCGGTAAATTTCAATGATAACTTGTTTTGTTATTGATAAATTCCAAGCTGCTTAATTGATCTTTGTGACTACGGGTTTACGATGTGGATCAGGCAGATCAACCTTAGTTTTTGTTGCGGGGTTTCTTACGCTATATCTATTCGTTGTCAGATGTTTCTCCAACAGCAGTCCATGACAGGCAAACAGTAAGTCAAAATCCTAAAATAAATCTCTTTATAGTACCATTTTATGTTTTTAAAACAATTATGTGATATTAGTTTTAGTGTTTTATACACTGATGAACAACATGGATGAAAATTTTCTAGTGTTTTATTTGTTGTGTGGAAATTGTTTAAAAATTCCTGACCCAGTCCCAAATTTTTTTAAAAAGTGCTGATATAATTCTAGAAATAAAGATCAAATGCTGATATAACTCTTGATTCTTGTTAGGTTCTGGCGGTGGGACAAACTTCATGAGGGTAAAATCGTCCAATTTTTAAAAGAAAACTACATTGGGGTTATTTTTGTCATTTCTGGGATGGCCAATGCTGGAATTTCCAAGACAACGCCTGCCTTGGGTCATCTTGGCATAATTTTAATGTTTGACGAATACTTAGGGTTTCTTAAGCACTTTCGAAGAATTCATGGTTGTTTTTAAAATTTGTAATTGGAATAACTTTATGGAAATTAATGATAAACTTAGACATCGAAATATTAGTATACGTTAAAATATTTGTTGATCATTAAAAATAGCTAAGTTCAAATTTTCATTTGTATGCGAGACTTAAACTATCAAATACATTTAAATATATTTATATATATTTAAATTGCAATGCAATACCCTTCATCTCACCATAACTTGTTGTGAGATTTTTTCATACAAGTTTTTATACACTAAAAATAAATGAAGATTGTTATGAGTTTGCTGGTTCAAAGTACTTATTAAATGCAAAAGGTGTAAGGTTTAATTCCCCGACAATTCATTATTTTTTAGGATTTCCATCATTCAAACTCTGCGCAACCCTCTTGTGATTGTTTCAGTGTTGGAGTCTCGGGCTTGGATCTCCTACCGCAACTATAGATTTCTAGTGGTCTTAGGGTAGGGTATTTTGGTTTCTTTGTTTTGACTCCAATTTTCATGTTGCTACCTTCTTTATCTTCCGTTATCATTATCAACCGTCTCCTCAATTTTTCTATCATGCTCAGCCATCGGTGTGCGAGTTGGACTTGTTTTCTCCTTCTGATTAATCACCATTTGAGATGATTATTTTCCCAAATTTTTTACTTCCAGTTTGCTGAAAGTTTGAGAAATATAACAGACTAATTTTGAAGATTTTGAATGCTAGTCCCCATATCCTTCTCAAATGTAATCTAGCTTTGAGCGATGGATTTGACAATATCTTCCAGCGACATCTTATAGTTTGGATTTTATGTTTGCGGTCTCTAGTGTTGATGGAATTGATTCTTAGCATTTTGCGGATTCCAATACCTCAAATTAGGATGGTCCTCCATCTAGAATTGTTATTTGAAGAAGAATTATATATTTGACTTTATAGTTGTCCGAACCAACAAACTCATATAAAAGAATTAACTATAAAAAAAGAAAAACATGTATATATAACAAAGATGAAAGGAATACATAAACAATTTTTTAAAGTTAAAATAGAATGAGTGCCCATAATATGTGTGTGTATATATATATATGGTGAAGATGTTATTGATTGTGAACCTATATTAGGTTATTTACACAGAGGGATGGGGAAAATTGCTGAAAATTGACTAAGTATACAATATTTGCCCTATGTAACTCGATGAGATTATTTAGCTACTATGTTCACAGAAGCAATAACTGTGAACATGCCTGAACAATTAGGTGATATTCAAGTATCTAAAAGAGCTAACCATATCTGAGTCATTATGTTAGAGTTAAGTCAGATAGCTTCCCATTTATTATGGCATGGTCCCTTTATGGCAAATATTGGTGCACAGACACCTTTCTTCTGTACTTTTTGAGAAAGAGAATTGATATATATATATATATATATAATATGCATGCCAATTGCACGAAATTAACAAAAAAAATTGAATATATATTATAAAATATGCACGGAAATTGCACGAAATGAACAAAAATATTCGAAGAAAAACTTGGCCTGTATCACTAATTAAATCCTTGCATATTCTAATCTTATTAAAATACGCAGTCAAATAGCACAACATGAACCGAGCGATAAATTTATAATAAAAATTAACCCTAACATAACTGTGCGAACAGACAAAAATTAATGGGAAAAAGTTAGCCAAATCGTACGAACCTACCGGACAAAAAATTGACGAGGAAAAAAATGTCCAATGAACCTTGGTGCTGCCTATCTTGCCCATTGGATCTGAATCCCCCAAAATCCGAGCCATTAGTTTCCACACTTGGAATTCTATCTTATAAGAGACATCATCCACTTGTTAGCAGAAAAACCAAACCTAAGAAGTAGTTTTCCTGAAACTACCATTTTTCATCACATACTCTTTTTTCTTTGCACCCCAACCCCATTATGAAGAGGAAGCAAGCGAAGATGGATTTCATAACCAACGATTCCACGAGGAAAGTGACGTTTAAAAAGAGGAAGAATGGGCTCCTGAAGAAGGTGAGTGAGTTGAGCACGCTCTGCACCATCATTTAAAGCCGGTATGAGAGCGAGGTGAGCACGGTCTGGGATTTTGGATTTTGTTTTACCAATGTTTTAATCTCCTATTTAGTCATTTTAATTGGTAATTATATATATATATATATATATATATTTATATATATTAAACTCGTGTAGTTGAAGAACCCGTGCAACTACCGGGTTAGAACAAAATAATATTTTGACACTCTAAACTTAACTAGTTAGCAAGATAGAAACACCTTCATCAACAAGTTAAAAGAGATAAATTTTATACATAATATACAATATCAAAAGCTACTAAATGGGGTATCTCAAAACACCTCGATGTTGAGATACGTATTGTGTCGGAGCTGTACATACCATGATGGAACTGTGCGTACCGTGCCAAAGCTGTGCAGTGCACAGTATTTATTGGATGGGCACACTCTTCCCAACATTAATTCCATTATTTAATTGGAACAAAATTCCACTGTATATGTGTTTTAAGTTAAATGTTCACATACGACTTACATATATTGTAGACTATAAAATGTATTGAGTCTTAATATGATAGTCTAGCTGTATTCAGATCATTTTTGATAAATAATGTAATACAAAAAATATTTTTTTTACGAGAAAAGGTGGTGGCTCAGTCCTCGCACTATTTTGAGCTGCTCGTGCTACCTCAAAACAATGAAGTACCATAAGCAGCTCAAACCAAAACTCTCTCACCATTCTGTTCATTGCTTATCTCTCACCACTGGGATGTTGAAATGCGCTAGCCCTATTGTTGTCCGCATCTTTAATAAGCGGGGAGCAAGTAGAGCAGTACCACATCCCAGTGGGGATGCAAACAACAATGGGGTTGGCGCATGTCATATGGTACCCTCTCTCGCATTTGTCGCATATCAGCATCTCCCCGCCGTTTTCTCCCAGCCTGCACTCCTCACACACATATATAGGGACCCTTCTACTCTAGGTACCTTCTTCAAACAGTCCAGTGACTTGTATGGGCATAATGAACACAACATTGTATTATCAAAGTTGTGTAAATTCCAAAGTTTCTATACGTATGAGTGCAGTCATTGATCTCGCCTCGCTAAAATGGATTATCTAGGATATTACCATGTAGATCTTCGCATAGCATGCGCACATAATTTAAAATAACAATAGAGCTTTCGAAACAAACACCAATGGCTCCAAAATATGTTCTTCCACGATTAACACGTCAATATTAGTGGCAATGCAATGTTTTCTTTCATTTTATTTTGGCTATATAAAAGGTTAGTTTTTAGGAATTTTTTCAAAAATAAAAATAAAAACCTACAAGCAAAGGTGGTGGGAATGTGCCCTCCAAGAATATTTGACCTTTTTGTGATATGATGTTTGATTGCAGTGATTCTTTGTCTAGAACTTTTGTGGTGTAATTTGTAGATATCAACGCATTGTAGGTTAGGTATGATTTGAGGTGGTAGATTATGGTGCAATGCTAATATCTCTCCAACATTGTTACCTGGTGCAATGTTGTCTAAATGTTAAAAACATTTTGACATCTCTGATCACATGTTTTAATGGTAACGAAATGTACGTTTAACACTCACAAAGCTATATTTTCAAAAATTCACTAGCAATACGTACAATATGATAGTTTTTTTAGTTAGAACTATAAGTATTAATTTATGTACTTATTTCATTTTTTTTATCATATGATCTTCAACTAATTAGTTTAACATAAACATTCAACATGATCATCATTTTGCAGTCATAATAGCCCTCTTCTAACAACATTAAAAAAACTCACAATCTTCATCTTCTTCCTAACAAAACCCTACAACAACTGTACAACATCATCATGCAAACTACTCAGTCAAACTAAGGATGAACCATGGCCTCACTCCACTGAAACTACACTCTCCCGCTCCTCGCCATGCCATGAAAGGGCGATCTCCTTCAGCCCATACTTGAGGTTCAACCAGATGTGAGAAGTCTCGAACTCCCACACGCGCTGCCCCTCAACCACTGTCTTCACCTTTACCTCAATCTCCACCACCTTGTTCTCTGCGCAAATCACAGCTCCTTCCTTGTTACCGTCAAAATTATAAAATAAAAATGTTGTTCTAATACATAGTGACGTGTTATTCAGAGTATTAAAATTGTGGAAAAGAGTTTTTCAAAAAAATTACAGTTAGTGCAAAACAAGACCAGTATGGTGTAATTGTGTAATGTTATATTTTTCCATGCATCCACCTCTACATTAACAAGAAAACATAAAGTAGCCATTAAAAGTAACTGACCTTCCAAAAATAATACTCCATGTGTACCATTTCAAACTGCAATTTAACCGTTCATTTAGTTAAACATTCCTAACTTTGACCAAAAACATTAAATTAGTATAAGAACAAATTATATTGAGTGATACATTAATTGTTAGAACCGTTATAACACATAATTTCAAAATATCAAATTTTTGCATAGTTGAATTGTCCCTAATAAAAAAATCAATGATAATTTTTTTGAGTTAACTGCTAAAAGTAAAGTGGGTGACTTTTAGTTATCCTTTAAACTCTAAAACATATTTTAGAGAGAGAAAATACGAAGCGCGGGGAGGTTTTGGTGTGGTATGCCGTACCTAGGTTGTGCGTGCCATTTCAGTGCTATTCGATGAAGGAGAAACCGCTTTTGCGTCTCAAGAAGGTTCATCACCACTGTTTATTTTTGATAAAGAGGCAAATGGTGTAGATATATAGGTACTACGATAAAGAGGACTTTGTTGACAGCCTTATTAGAGACCTTCTTCCGTGGTGTTTTGAAAGCGATGGCAAGGAAGACAAAGGTGATGAAAGACGAGAAGCTTAAAGAAGAAAGGCTGATACATCCCAAATATGCATGCAAGATGTTAATTAATGATAAAAATGAAGTTCATTTTCATTTAAAATTTTTTGTTCATTTCGTGCAATTCTTATGCACGAACATGAGATAGTCATCGATGAATTTCGATAGCTTAAATCAATATAAAGGAGAATGTCATATATTGAAGAAAACACATAGTCTTATCCATATCGTAAACATCAAACAAAATGGTACTCTAATATAAAGTTGCCAGAGAAATGGGGGGGGGGGGGGGGGAATAAACAAAACGATCGAGCTAGGTGTCCAAGCATCACCTTCAGTTGTCCCATGTAAGCCTTCCTGATTGCCTTCCTCTCCACGGACGGGTTCTGGTGGCAATGATCCCTTTGCTGTGGGATTATCATCGACGATTTCCTACTCTCCACCATTTTTTTCAACTCTTTTTCGTAATTTTAATACAATGCAACTTTTTATTTTTGTTAAAAGGAATGGTTTTAGGGTTTCTAATTTGAAAAAATGGAAATTATTTTCATTTTTTAAAAAGATACCTTGGGATAAAGACATGCTTACTTACATATATTAATCTTAAAAACCAAAATGCGCATGAAAATTGCACAAAACCAACATGGAATAGTTTCTTAAAAAAAACTATATCACTGCTTTGCACATAAATTATTCCTAACATAATATGCACCCGAATAGCACAAAACGTACCGTTCAAAAGTTTTTAACAAAAAATGAATACTACAATTCGTTCACATAATAGTACGAAATGAACAAACAGTATTTTTTGGCAAAAAAAAATCTTCCGAGTACACGGTGGAGCGCTTTCGAGTTACCGATGCCGGCCAATTTCCGGCATAGGAAAGATAGGTTCATGAATCACAAGAAATTGTGTTATGACTTGGCTGAGAAATGAGCAATTACTCCTTCACCCGAACGAATGCAAGAGGACATTTTTGGGAAATCAGTCCAAAATCTTTAAAATCGGCTTCACAGAGAACCGCATGGTGTTTTGCTATCTCATGAAGCCACTTGCCAATATTCTCAGTTATTATATATGCTCTTTTACAAACTCCTGAATATGCACAACATCAATGGTGAAAAACTTGGCCTATATCACTAATTAAATCCATACATGAATATTCTAATCTTATTAAAATACGAAGTCAGATAGCATAAAATAAATAGAGCGATAACTTTATAATAAAAATTATCCCCAATATAATTAAGCGAATAGACAAAAATTAATGGGAAAAAAGCTAGCCAAATTGCACGAACCAACCGAACAAAAAATTGATGGGGAAAAAATGTCCAATGAACTTTGGTGGTGCCTATCTTGCCCATTGGATATGAATCCCCCAAAATCCCAGCCATTAATTTCCACACTTGAAATTCTATCTTATAAGAGACAGCATCCACTTGATAGCTGTAAAAAACCAAACCTAAGAAGTAGTTTTTCCTTAAACTACCATTTTTCATCCCATACTTTCTTTTCTTGGCACCCCAACCCCATTATGACGAGGAAGAAAGTGAAGCTGGCTTTCATAACCAACGATTCCACAAGGAAAGTGACATTTAAGAAGACGAAGAAGGGGCTCCTGAAGAAGGTGAACGAGTTGAGCATGCTCTGTGCCATCATCTAAAGCCTGTATAAGAGCGAGTTGAGCACACTTTGGGATTTTGGATTTTGTTTTACCAAAGTTTTAATCTCCTAATCAGTCATTTTAATTGGTAATTATATATATTTTAAACTCGTGCAGTTAAAGAACCTATGCAACTGCCGGGCTAGAACAAAACAATATTTTGACACTCTAAACATAACCAGTTAGCAAGATAGAAACGACTTCATCAACGCGTTAAAGGATATACATTTTAAACATAATATACAATATCAAAAGCTAATAAATACGGTATCTCAAAACACCCCGATGTTGAGATACGTACAGTGCCAGAGCTGTACTTACCGTGCTGAAACTGTGCGTACCGTGCTAGAGCTGTGCGGTGCACGATATATATTAGATGGGCACACTCTTCTCACTAGTAATTCCATTATTTCATTGGAACAAAATTCCACTGTATTTGTGTTTTAAGTTAAATGTCCACATATGACTTACATATATTGTAGACTCTAAAATGTATTAAGTCTTAATATTATAGTCTAGCTGTATTCATATCCTCTTTGATAAATAATGTAATACAAAAACATTTTTCTTCGAGAAAAGGTGGTGGCTCAGTTCTCGTACTGTTTGGAGCTGCTCGTGCCACCTCAAAACAATGAAGTAGCACAAATAGCTCAAACCAAAACTCTCTCACCGTTCTATTCATGTTTTTATCTCTCATCATTGGGATGTTGAAATGTGCTATCCCTATTTTTGTTTGCATCTTTAATGCGCGGGGAGCAAGTAGAGTAGTACCACATCCCTGTGGGAATGCAGATAACAATGGGGCTGGCGCGTGTCATATGGTACCCTCTCTTGCATTTGTCGCATATCAGCATCTCCCCGCCGTTTTCTCCCAACCTGCACTCCTCACACACATATATGGGATTAATGAACATATTATTGTATTTTCAAAGTTGTGTAAATTCCAAAGTTTCTATCTGTATGAGTTCAGTCATTGATCTCGGCTCGCTTAAATGGATTATCTAGGATATTACCATGTAGATCACCGCACAGTCTGCGCACAGAATTTAAAATAACAATATAGCTTTTGAAGCAAACACCAATGGCTCCAAAATGTGTTCTTCCACGATTAACACGTCAATATTAGTGGCAGTGCAATGTCTTCTTTCATTTTATTCTAGCTATATAAATGGATAGGTTTTAGGAATTTTTTCAAAAATAAAAATAAAAACCTACAAGGGAAGGTGGTGGGAATGTGCCGCCAAGATCATTAGACCTTTTTGTGATATAATGTTTGATTGCAGTGATTCTTTGTCTGGAACTCTTGTGGTGTAATTTGTAGATATCACAGCATTGTAGATTAGGTGTGATTTGAGGTGGTACATATTTTGGTGCAATGCTAACATCTCTCCAACATTGTTACTTGGTGCAATGTTATCTGAATGTTAGGAAAATTTTGACATCTCTGATCACATGTTTTAATGGTAACAAAATGTACGTTTGACACTCACACAACTATATTTTCAAAAATTCACTAGCAATACGTACAGTATGTTAGTTTTTGTTTTTAGTTAAAAGAACTTTATGCACTAATTTATGTACTTATTTCATTTTTTTATCATAAGATCTTCAACTAATTATCTTAACATAAACATTCAACATGATCATCATTCTGCAGTCATAATATCCCTCTTCTAACAACATTAAAAAACTCACTATCTTTATCTTCTTCCTAACGATACAACAAATGTACAACATCATCATGCAAACTTTTGGATCAAACTAAGGATGAACCAAAGTCTCACTCCACTGAAACTATACTCTCCAGCTCCTCGTCATGCCATGAAAGGGAAATCTATTTCAGCCTAGACTTGAGGTTCAACCAGATGTGAGAAGCCTCGAACTCACACACCCACCGCCCCTCAACCACCGTCTTCACCTTTACCTCAATCTCCCCCACCTTGTTCTCTGTCGCAAATCATAGCTCCTTCCTCGTTACAGTCAAAATTATAAAATAAAAATTCTTCTCTAATACATAGTGACGTGTTATTAAGAGTATTCAAATCGTGGAATTTTTTTTAAAAAAAAACTACAGTTAGTGGAAAAAATGAGCAGTATGGTGAAAATGTGTAATGTTATGTTTTTCCATGAATCCACCTCTACATTAACAAGAGAACATAAAGTAGCCATTAAAAGTAACTGACCTTCCAAAAAATGTACTCCATTTGTACCATTTCAAACTGCAATTTAACCGTTCATCTAGTTTTTTTTTTTTTTAACAATTTGAACAATTCATAAGAAATTTAGTTCTAAGGTTCAATAACCCCCCAAAACATGCTCACAAAAGCCAATTGCCCACATTCATGGATCAATAGTGTTCTTCAGGAAAGAAAGATGGATGTGCCTTGGAATTTCTTCTTGGTCCTAATTTATTTGCTCTGCGAGATACACAAACATAATAGCCTGAACTTCGCGGTAGTCATCCATCTCAAGGCTTGAGCGCAATAGCCAGTCCAATCTTGGCGCTCTTTTCGATAGCCCGGGTGTCCACTTCGCCTGATATTGTAAAGAGGGACTTTGGACGGAACTCGTGCTGGATAAGGGCACTTGCCTTGCCATAGTTGTTCACGCGAGCCTTCACCGTCGTAATTGGGTCAAGCGAATGTTGTGTTCCAATTGTCAGAGAATTTTCATTGCTCGAGAAAGAATGGCTCAGCTCTGCTCCAACAGCTGTGTTGCTCAGAGGCTTGACATTGTGGTAGTATGAAGCAGTGAGAGTGTCACCCTTGTCATTCAGGATCAAGGAAGCAATTAGGTCCGAATTGGTGTAATTCAGTCCAGCATTGTATTTGACGAAATTCCCACTGGCCGTGTCAAATGCAAGATCAGTACCAATAGAGAGCTGGCTGTTTCCAGCAACCCCAGAAAAGTTTACAATTGGGTTTGCAGTCAATCCGATGCTGGTACTAATTCCAGCAAACTCATGCAAATACTGGAGTTCCACCTTGCCAGATCTCTGATCAGGGACGTTAAAGCTAAAGATTGTCTTCAGTCCAGGAGCAGTTTCATCAACAGTGATGGTTGCGAAAACTTTGGAGCTAGTATCCACTTTCAAGTCTGTTGTGATGTTCTTGTTCTTCAGCTGCGTGTTGACATCAGCCAGAAAGATCTCACCCTTCTTGATTCCTGATGATGTAATGGCCACTCCATTAGAAGTATAAGTGGTAAGGGTGAATTTGTGGTCGCCCTGGTAATCCCTGTACAAAAGATCTCTGGCTCTCTTGCCGATATCGGAGTAGAGACCTGGACCCTTCACCATTTTAGGCCGGAAATGCAGAGGGAGAAATCGCCGCCGGGGAGATTCGAGGAAGAAGGAACCGTTCATCTAGTTAAACATTCTTAACTTTGACGAAAAAAAATTTAAATTAGTGTATAAGAATAAATTCTATTGTGTTACACATTAATTGTTAGAACCGTTATAACACATAGTTTCAAAATATCACATTTATACATAGTTTAATTGTCCCTGATAAAAAATATTAATGATAAAAAAATTGTGAGTCAACTGCTAAAAGTAAAGTGTATAACTTTAAGTTATCCTTTAAACTCTAAAACATATTTTAGAGAGAGAAAATACAGAGCGCGAGGTGGTTTTGGTGTGGATGTCATGCCCAGGCTGTGCGTGCCATTTCACTGCTATTCCACGAAGAAGAAACCGCTTTCGAGTCTCAAGAAGGTTCATCACCACTGTTTATTTCCGATAAAGAGGCAAATGGTGTAGATATATAGGTACTATGATAAAGAGGACTTTGTTGATAGCCTAATTAGAGACCTTCTTCCGTGGTGTTTTGAGAGCAATGTCAACAAAGACAAAGGTGATGAAAGACGAGAAACTCGAAGATGAGAAGCTCAAAGAAGAAAAGCTGATACATTCCAAATATGCATATAAGATGTTAAATAATGATAAAAATGAACTTCATTTTCATTTAATTTTTTTTGTTCATTTCTTGCAATTCTCGTACACGAATATGAGATAGTCATCACTGAATTTCGATAACTAAAATCAAAATAAAGAAGGATGTCATCTACTGAAGAAAACACATAGACTTATTCATAGTGTAAACATCAGACAAAATGGTACTTTAATATAAGGTGACCGGAAAAATAGGGGGAGGGGGGAAGAAACAAAATGATTGAGCCAGGTGTCCAAGCATCACCTTCATGTTTCCCAGCATGTAAGCCTTCCTGATCGCCTGCCATTCCACAGACAGGTTTTGGTGGCAATGATCCCTTTGATGTGGGATCATCATCGGTGATTTCCTACTCTCCACCATTTTTTCAACTCTTTTCACAATTTTAATACATTGTAACATTTTATTTTGGTTAAAAGGATAGGTTTTAGGGTTTCATATTTGAAAATGGTAATTATTTTCATTTTTTAAAAAGATACCTTGGGATCAAGACATGCTTACTTACCTAGATTAATCTTCAAAACCAAAATGCACATGAAAATTGCTCAAAACAAACAAGGAATAGTTTTTAAAAAAAACTATATCACTGTTTCGCACATAAATTATTCCTAATATAATACGCACCCAAATAGCACAAAACGTACCGTTCAAAAGTTTTTAACAAAAATTGAATCCTTCGATTTGTTCACCTAATAGTACGAAATGAACAAATAGTACTTTATGGCAAAAAAATCTTCCGAGTACACAGTGGAGCACTTCCGAGTTGCCGATGCCGGTACAGGAAAGATAGGTTCATGAATCACAAGAAATTGTGTGATGAATTGGCTGAGAAAAGAGCAATTACTCCTTCACCCGAAAAGATGCAAGAGAACATTTTCGGGAAATCAGTCCAAGATCTTTAAATTCGCATCGCAGAGAACCGCAAGGTGTTCTGCTATTTCATGAAGCCACTTGCCAACAATCTTAGTTATTATATATGCTCTTTTCTAAGAGCAAGCTTTTACAAATTCCTGCATATGCACAACATCAATGGTGGAAAACTTGGCTTGTATCGCTAATTAAATCCTTACATGCATATTCTAATCATATTAAAATACGCAGTCAAATAGCACAAAATAAACCGAGCGATAAATTTATAATAAATATTATCCCCAACCTAACTGTGCAAACAGACGAAAATTAATGGGAAAAAAGGTAGCAAAAACGTATGAACCAACCGTACAAAAAATTAATTGGGAAAAATTGTACAATGAACCTTGTTGCTACCTATATCGCCCATTGGATCCGAATCCCATAAAATCCCAGCCATTAATTTCCACACTTGAAATTCTATCTTATAAGAGACATCATCAACCTAATACTATGAAAAACCAAACCTAAGAAGTTGTTTTTCCTCAAACTACCATTTTTCATCCCGTACTTTCTTTTCTTGGCACCCCAACCCCATTATGACGAGGAAGAAAGCGAACCTGGATTTCATAACCAACAATTCCACGAGGAAAGCGATGTTTAAGAAGAGGAAGAAAGGGCTCCTGAGGAAGGTGAGAGAGTTGAGCACGCTCTGCGCCATCATCTAAAGCATGTATGAGAGCGAGTTGAGCAAGCTCTAGGATTTTGGATTTTGTTTTACCAAAGTTTTAATCTCCTATTTAGTCAATGTAATTGGTAATTATATACATTTTAAACTCATGTAGTTGAAGAACCCATGCAACTGTCGGACTAGAAAAAAACAATACTTTGACACTCTAAACTTAACTAGTTAGCAAGATAGAAACACCTTCATCAACACGTTAAAGGAGATAAATTTTAAACATAATTTAAAAATAAATAGCTAATACAGTACTATTTATTAGCTTGCTACTGTACGTACTGTGCCGAAACTGTACGTACTGTGCCGGAAGTGTGCGTACTGTGCCGGAGCTGTGCGGTGCATGGCATTTATTAGATTGGCACACTCTTCCCAACATTAATATCATTATTTAATTAGAACAAAATTCCACTGTATTTGTGTTTTAAGTTAAATGTCATGCACATGAGACTTACATATATTGTAGACTATAAAATGTATTGATACTTAATATGATAGTCTAGTTGTATTCAGATTCTTTTTGATAAATAATGTAATACAAAAACCATTTTTCTACGAGAAAAGGTGGTGGCTCAGTCCTCGCACTGTTTTGAGCTGCTCGTGCTACCTCAAAACAATGAAGTAGCACAAGAAGCTCAAACCAAAACTCTCTCACCATTGTGTTCATTGTTTATCTCTCACCTCTAAGATGTTGAAATGCGCTAACCCTATAATTGTTCGCATTTTTAATGCGCGGGGAGCAAGTAGAGCAGTACCATATGCCAGTAGGAATGCAAAATACAATGGGGCTGGGGCATGTCATATGGTACCCTCTCTTGCATTTGTCGCATATCAGCATCTCCCCATCGTTTTCTCCTAACCCGCACTCCTCATAGGAATATAGAGGTGCCCTTCTATTCTAGGTACATTCTTCATCCACTCCAATGACTTGTATGGGAATAATGAACAGAGTAATGTACTTTCAAAGTTGTGTAAATGCCAAAGTTTCTATCTGTAAGAGTGCAGTCATTGATCTCTCCTCGCTAAAATGGATTATCTAGGATATTACCATGTAGATCACCGCACAGCCCGCACACGGAATTTAAAACAACAATATATCTTTCGAAGCAAACACCAATGGCTCCAAAAATATGTTCTTCCTCGATTAACACGTCAATATTAGTGGCAGTGCAATGCTTTCTTTCATTTTATTTTGGCTATATAAAAGGATAGGTTTTAGGAATTTTTTCAAAAATAAAAATAAACACCTACAAGAAAAGGTGGTGGGTATGTGCCCTCCAAGATCATTTGACCTTTTTGTGATATGATGTTTGATTGCAGTGATTCATTGTCTCGAACTCTTGTGGTGTAATTTATAGATATCACTGCATTGTAGATTAGGTGCGATTTGAGGTGGTACATTTCTGTGCAATGCAAACATCTCTCCAACATTGTTACCTGGTGCAATGTTATCTGAATGTTAGGAAAATTTTGACATCTCCGATCACAAGTTTTGATGGTAACAAAATGTACGTTTGAAACCCACAAAGCTATATTTTCAAAAATTCACTAGCAATACGTACCGTATGTTAGTTATTTTTTTAGTTAAAAGATCTTTAAGCATTAATTTATGTACTTGTTTCATTTTTTATCATAATAAGGAGTGCGAGGTGGTTTTGGTGTCGTATAACGTGCCCAGGTTGTGCGTGCCATTTCAGTGCTATTCGATGAAGAAGAAACCACTTTTGAGTCTCAAGAAGGTTCATCACCACTGTTTATTTCCGAAAAGGAGGAAAATGGTGTAGATATATAGGTACTATGATAAAGAGGACTTTGTTGACACCCTAATTAGAGACCTTCCGGGGTGTTTTGAGAGCAATGGCAAGGAAGACAAAGGTGACGAAGGACGAGAAGCCCGAAGATGAGAAGCTCAAAGAAGAAAAGTTTATACATCCCAAATATGCATGTAAGATGTTAATTAATGATAAAAATGAAGTTCATTTTCATTTAAAAAAATTGTTCATTTCGTGCAATTATCGTGCATGAACATGAGATAGTCATCGATGAATTTTGATAGCTAAAATCAACATAAAGAAGAATGTCATCTACTGAAGAAAACACATAGACTTATCCATATCGTAAACATCAGACAAAATGGTACTCTAATATAAGGTGACCGGAGAAGCATGTAAGCCTTCATGATCGCCTGCCTCTCCACGGACGGGTTCTGGTGGCAATGATCCCTTTGTTGTGGGATCATCATCGGTGATTTCCTACTCTCCACCATTTTTTCTACTCTTTTTCGCAATTTTAATACATTTTAACATTTTATTTTTGTTAAACGGATAGGTTTTAGGGTTTCTTATTTAAAAAATGGAAATTATTTTCATTTTTTAAAAAGATACCTTGGTATCAAGACATGCTTACTTACCTAGATTAATTTTCAAAACCAAAATTCGCAGGAAAATTGCACAAAACAACACGGAATAGTTTTTAAAAAAACTATGCCACTGCTTCGCACATAAATTATTCCTAATATAATACGCACCGAATAGCACAAAACGTACCGTTCAAAAGTTTTTAACAAAAAACGAATCCTTCGATTCGTTCACCTAATAGTTCTAAATGAACAAACAGTACTTTATGGAAAAAAACAAATCTTCCCAGTACACAGTGGAGCACTTCCGAGTTGTCGATGCCGGTAAATTTTGGCACACGAAAGATAGGTTCATGAATCACAAGAAATTGTGTGATGAATATGCTGAGAAAAGAGCAATTACTCCTTCACCCGGACAGACGCAAGGGACATTTTCAGGAAATTAGTCCAAGATCTTTAAAGTCCCCATCGCAGAGAACCGCATGGTGTTCTGCTATTTCATGAAGCCACTTGCCAACAATCTCAGTTATTATATATGATCTTTTCTAAGAACAAGCTTTTACAAATTCCTGCACATGCACAACATCAATGGTGGAAAACTTGACCTGTATCACTAATTAAATCCTTACATGCATATTCTAATCTTGTTAAAATACGCAGTCAAATAGCACAAAATAAACCGAGCGATAAATTTATAATAAATATTATCCCCAACCTAACTGTGCGAACGGACAAAAATTAATGGGAAAAAAGGGAGCCAAAACGTATGAACCAACCGTACAAAAAATTAACTGGGAAAAAAATGTACAATGAACCTTGGTGCTACCTATATCACCCATTGGATCCGAATCCCTTAAAATCCCAGCCATTAATTTCCACACTTGGAATTATATCTTATAAGAGACATCATCCACCTAATAGCTATGAAAAACCAAACCTAAGAAGTTGTTTTTCCTCAAACTACCATTTTTCATCCCGTACTTTCTTTTCTTGGCACCCCAACCCCATTATGACGAGGAAGAAAGTGAACCTGGATTTCATAACCAACGATTCCACGAGGAAAGCGATGTTTAAGAAGAGGAAGAAAGGGCTCCTGAAGAAGGTGAGCGAGTTGAGCACGCTCTGCGCCATCATCTAAAGCATGTATGAGAGCGAGTTGAGCAAGCTCTAGGATTTTGGATTTTGTTTTACCAAAGTTTTAATCTCCTATTTAGTCAATGTAATTGGTAATTATATACATTTTAAACTCATGTAGCTGAAGAACCCATGCAACTGTCGGACTAGAAAAAAACAATACTTTGACACTCTAAACTTAACTAGTTAGCAAGATAGAAACACCTTCATCAACACGTTAAAGGAGATAAATTTTAAACATAATTTACAAAATAAAAAGCTAATACAGTACTATTTATTAGCTTGTTACTGTACGTACTGTGCTGGAACTGTACGTACTGTGCCGGAAGTGTGTGTACTGTGCCGGAGCTGTGAGGTGCATGGCATTTATTAGATTGGCACACTCTTCCCAACATTAATATCATTATGAACAAAATTCCACTGTATTTGTGTTTTAAGTAAAATGTCATGCACATGAGACTTACATATATTGTAAACTATAAAACATATTGAGTCTTAATATGATAGTCTAGTTGTATTCAGATCCTTTTTGATAAATAATGTAATACAAAAACTAATTTTCTACGAGAAAAGGTGGTGGCTCAGTCCTCGCACTATTTTGAGCCGCTCGTGCTACCTCAAAACACTGAAGTAGCACAAGAAACTCAAACCAAAACTCTCTCACCATTGTGTTCATTGTTTATCTCTCACCTCTAAGATGTTGAAATGCGCTAGCCCTATTATTGTCCGCATTTTTAATGCGCGGGGAGCAAGTAGAGCAGTACCACATGCCAGTAGGAATGCAGAATACAATGGGGCTGGGGCATGTCATATGGTACCCTCTCTTGCATTTGTCGCATATCAGCATCTCCCCATCGTTTTCTCCTAACCCGCACTCCTCATAGGCATATAGAGGTGCCCTTCTATTCTAGGTACATTCTTCATCCACTCCAATGACTTGTATGGGAATAATGAACAGAGTAATGTACTTTCAAAGTTGTGTAAATGCCAAAGTTTCTATCTGTAAGAGTGCAGTCATTGATCTCTCCTCGCTAAAATGGATTATCTAGGATATTACCATGTAGATCACCGCACAGCCCGCACACGGAATTTAAAACAACAATATATCTTTCGAAGCAAACACCAATGGCTCCAAAAATATGTTCTTCCACGATTAACACGTCAATATTAGTGGCAGTGCAATGCTTTCTTTCATTTTATTTTGGCTATATAAAAGGATAGGTTTTAGGAATTTTTTCAAAAATAAAAATAAACACCTACAAGAGAAGGTGGTGCGCATGTGCCCTCCAAGATCATTTGACCTTTTTGTGATATGATGTTTGATTTCAGTGATTCTTTGTCTCGAACTCTTGTGGTGTAATTTATATATATCACTGCATTGTAGATTAGGTGCGATTTGAGGTGGTACATTTCTGTGCAATGCAAACATCTCTCCAACATTGTTACCTGGTGCACTGTTATCTGAATGTTAGGAAAATTTTGACATCTCCGATCACATGTTTTGATGGTAACAAAATGTACGTTTGAAACTCACAAAGCTATATTTTCAAAAATTCACTAGCAATACGTACAGTATGTTAGTTATTTTTTTATTTAAAAGATCTTTAAGCATTAATTTATGTACTTGTTTCATTTTTTATCATAATAAGGAGTGCGAGGTGGTTTTGGTGTCGTATAACGTGCCCAGGTTGTGCGTGCCATTTCAGTGCTATTCGATGAAGAAGAAACCACTTTTGAGTCTCAAGAAGGTTCATCACCACTATTTATTTCCGAAAAAGAGGAAAATGGTGTAGATATATAAGTACCATGATAAAGAGGACTTCGTTGACACCCTAATTAGAGACCTTCTTCCGGGGTGTTTTGAGAGCAATGGCAAGGAAGACAAAGGTGACGAAGGACAAGAAGCCCGAAGATGAGAAGCTCAAAGAAGAAAAGTTGATACATCCCAAATATGCATGTAAGATGTTAATTAATGATAAAAATGAAGTTCATTTTCATTTAAAAAAATTGTTCATTTCGTGCAATTATCGTGCATGAACATGAGATAGTCATCGGTGAATTTCGATAGCTAAAATCAACATAAAGAAGAATGTCATCTACTGAAGAAAACACATAGACTTATCCATATCGTAAACATCAGACAAAATGGTACTCTAATATAAGGTGACCGGAGAAGCATGTAAGCCTTCATGATCGCCTGCCTCTCCACGGACGGGTTCTGGTGGCAATGATCCCTTTGCTGTGGGATAATCATCGGTGATTTCCTACTCTCCACCATTTTTTCTACTCTTTTTCGCAATTTTAATACATTTTAACATTTTATTTTTGTTAAACGGATAGGTTTTATGGTCTCTTATTTAAAAAATGGAAATTATTTTCATTTTTTAAAAAGATACCTTGGTATCAAATATGCTTACTTACCTAGATTAATTTTCAAAACCAAAATTCGCAGGAAAATTGCACAAAACAACACGGAATAGTTTTTAAAAAAACTATGTCACTGCTTCGCACATAAATTATTCCTAATATAATACGCACCCGAATAGCACAAAACGTACCGTTCAAAAGTTTTTAACAAAAAATGAATCCTTCGATTCGTTCACTTAATAGTTTGAAATGAACAAACAGTACTTTATGGAAAAAAACAAATCTTCCCAGTACGCAGTGGAGCACTTCCGAGTTGCCGATGCCGGTAAATTTCTGGCACACGAAAGATAGGTTCATGAATCATAAGAAATTGTGTGATGAATATGCTGAGAAAAGAGCAATTACTCCTTCACCCGGACAGACGCAAGGGACATTTTTAGGAAATTAGTCCAAGATCTTTAAAGTCCCCATCGCAGAGAACTGCATGGTGTTCTGCTATTTCATGAAGCCACTTGCCAACAATCTCAGTTATTATATATGATCTTTTCTGAGAACAAGCTTTTACAAATTCCTGCACATGCACAACATCAATGGTGGAAAACTTGACCTGTATCACTAATTAAATCCTTACATGCATATTTTAATCTTGTTAAAATACGCAGTCAAATAGCACAAAATAAACCGAGCGATAAATTTATAATAAATATTATCCCCAACCTAACTATGCGAACGGATGAAAATTAATGGGAAAAAAGGGAGCCAAAACGTATGAACCAACCGTACAAAAAATTAACTGGGAAAAAATGTACAATGAACCTTTGTGCTACCTATATCGACCATTGGATCCGAATCCCGTAAAATCCCAGCCATTAATTTCCTCACTTGGAATTCTATCTTATAAGAGACATCATCCACCTAATAGCTATGAAAAACCAAACCTAAGAAGTTTTTTTTCCTCAAACTACCATTTTTCAGCCCGTACTTTCTTTTCTTGGCACCCCAACCCCATTATGACGAGGAAGAAAGCGAACCTAGCTTTCATAACCAACGATTCCACGAGGAAAGCGATGTTTAAGAAGTGGAAGAAGGGGCTCTTGAAGAAGGTGAGCGAGTTGAGCACGCTCTGCGCCATCATCTAAAGCATGTATGAGAGCGAGTTGAGCATGCTCTAGGATTTTGGATTTTATTTTACCAAAGTTTTACTCTCCTAGTTAGTCAATGTAATTGGTAATTATATATATATATATATATATATATATATATATATTTTTAAACTCATGTAGTTGAAGAACCCATGCAACTGTCGGACTAGAAAAAAACAATACTTTGACACGCTAAACTTAACTAGTTAGCAAGATAGAAACACCTTCATCAACGCGTTAAAGGAGATACATTTTAAACATAATATAAAATATCAAAAGCTATAAAATACAGTATCTCAAAACACCCCGATGTTGAGATACGTACCGTGCCGGAGTTGTACGTACCATGCCGGAACTGTGCGTACCGTTTCGGAGCTGGTTGGTGCACGGTATTTATTAGATGGGCACAATCTTCCCAACATTAATTCCATTATTCCATTGGAACAAAATTCCACTGTATTTGTGTTTTAAGTTAAATGTCCACATACGACTTACATGTAGTGTAGACTATAAAATTGATTAAGTCTTAATATGATATTCTAGCTGTATTACGATCCTTTTTGATAAATAATGTAATACAAAAAAAATTTTCTAGGAGAAAAGGTGGTGGCTAAGTCCGCGCACTGTTTTGAGTTGCTCGTGCTACCTCAAAACAATGAAGTAGAACAAGCAGCTCATACAAAAACTCTCTCACCATTTTGTTCATTGTTTATCTCTCACCACTGGGATGTTGAAATGTGCTAGCCCTATTGTTGTCCGCATCTTTAATGCGCGGGGAGCAAGTAGAGCAGTACCACATCCCAGTGGGAATGGAAAAAACAATGGGGCTAGGGCATGTCATATGGTATCCTCTCTTGCATTTGTCGCATATCAGCATCTCCCTGTCGTTTTCTCCTAACCCGCACTCCTCACAGACATATAGAGGCGCCCTTCTATTCTAGGTACATTCTTCATCCAATCCAATGACTTGTATGGGAATAATGAACAGAGTAATGTATTTTCAAAGTTGTGTAAATGCCAAAGTTTCTATCTGTAAGAGTGCAGTCATTGATCTCTCCTCGCTAAAATGGATTATCTAGGATATTACCATGTAGATCACCGTACAGCGCGCACACGAAATTTAAAATAACAATAAACCTTTCGAAGCAAACACCAATGGCTCCAAAAATATGTTCTTCCACGATTAACATGTCAATATTAGTGGCAGTGCAATGCTTTCTTTCATTTTCTTTTGGCTATATAAAAGTATAAGTTTTAGGAATTTTTTAAAAAATAAAATTAAACACCTACAAGAGAAGGTTGTGGGTATGTTCCCTCCAAGATCATTTGACCTTTTTGTGATATGATGTTTGATTGCAATGATTCTTTGTCTCGAACTCTTGTGGTGTAATTTGTAGATATCACTGCATTGTAGATTAGGTGCGATTTGAGGTGGTACATTTCTGTGCAATGCAAACATCTCTCCAACATTGTTACCTGGTGCAATGTTGTCTGAATGTTAGGAAAATTGTGACATCTCCGATCACATGTTTTGATGGTAACAAAATGTACGTTTGAAACTCACAAAACTATATTTTCAAAAATTCACTAGCAATACGTACTGTATGTTAGTTATTTTTTTAGTTAAAAGATCTTTAAGCATTAATTTATGTACTTGTTTCATTTTTTTTTCATAATAAGGATCGCGAGGTAGTTTTGGTGTCGTATAACATGCCCAGGTTGTGCGTGCCATTTCAGTGCTATTCGATGAAGAAGAAACCACTTTTGAGTCTCAAGAAGGTTCATCACCACTGTTTAATTCTTAAAAAGAGGAAAATGGTGTAGATATATAGGTACTATGATAAAGAGGACTTTGTTGACACCCTAATTAGAGACCTTCTTCCGAGGTGTTTTGAGAGCAATGGCAAGGAAGAAAAAGGTGACGAAAGACGAGAAGCCCGAAGATGAGAAGCTCAAAAAAGAAAATCTGATACATCCCAAATATGCATGTAAGATGTTAATTAATGATAAAAATGATGTTCATTTTCATTTAAAAAAATTTGTCCATTTCGTGCAATTCTCGCGCACGAACATGAGATAGTCACCGATGAATTTTGATAGCTAAAATCAACATAAAGAAGATTGTCATCTACTGAGGAAAACACATAGACTTATCCATATCGAAAACATCAGACAAAATGGTACTCTAATATAAGGTGGCCGGAGAAGCATGTAAGCCTTCTTGATCGCCTGCCTCTCCATAGACGGGTTTTGGTGGCAATGATCCCTTTGTTGTGGGATAATTATTGGAGATTTCCTACTCTCCACCATTTTGTCAACTCTTTTTCGCAATTTCAATACATTGTAACATTTTTATTTTGTTTAAAAGGATAGGTATAAGGGTTTCTTATTTGAAAAATGGAAATTATTTTCATTTTTTAAGAAGATACCTTAGGATCAAGACATGCTTACTTACCTAGATTAATCTTCAAAACAAAAATGCGCAGGAAAATTGCACAAAAACAACACGGAATAGTTTTTTAAAAAAACTATATCAATGCTTCGCACATAAATTATTCCTAATATAATGCGCACCCGAATAGCAAAAAATGTACCGTTCAAAAGTTTTTAACAAAAAAAGAATCCTTCCATTCGTTCACCTAATAGTACGAAATGAACAAACAATACTTTATGGCAAAAAAAATCATCCGAGTACACAATGGAGCAATTCTAAGTTGCCGCTGCCGGTCAATTTCTGGCACACGAAAGATAGGTTCATGAATCACAAGAAATTGTGTGATTAATTTGCTGAGAAAAGAGCAATTACTCCTTCACCCAAACAGACGCATGAGGACATTTTCGAAAAATCAGTCCAAGATCTTTAAAGTCGCCATCGCAGAGAATCGCGTGGTATTCTGCTATTTCATGAAGCCACTTGCCAACAATCTCAGTTATCATATATGCTCTTTTCTAAGAACAAGCTTTTACAAATTCCTGCATATGCACAACATCAGTGGTGGAAAACTTGGCCTGTATCACTAATTAAATCCTTACATGCATATTCTAATCTTATTAAAATACATAGTCAAATAGCACAAAATAAACCGAGCGATACCTTTATAATAAAAATTATCCCCAACATAACTGTGCCAACGGACGAAAATTAATGGGAAAAAAGGTAGCCAAAACGTATGAACCAACCGTACAAAAAATTAACTGGGAAAAAATGTACAATGAACCTTGGTGCTACCTATATCGCCCATTGGATCCGAATCCCTTAAAATACCAGCCATTAATTTCCACACTTGGAATTATATCTTATAAGAGACATCATCCACCTAATAGCTATGAAAAACCAAACCTAAGAAGTTGTTTTTCCTCAAACTACCATTTTTCATCCCATACTTTCTTTTCTTGGCACCCCAACCCCATTATGATGAGGAAGAAAGCGAACCTGAATTTCATAACCAATGATTCCACTAGTATTGTATTTTCAAAGTTTTGTAAATGCCAAAGTTTCTATCTGTATGAGTGCAGTACTAGATCTCTTCTCACTAAAATAGATTACCTAGGATATTACCATGTAGCCCGCACAAAGAATTTAAAATAACAATATAGCTTTCGAAGCAAACACCAATGGCTCCAAAAATATGTTCTTCCACAATTTACACGTCAATTTTTGTGGAATTGCAATGTTTTCTTTCATTTTATTTTGGTTATATAAAAGGATAGGATTTAGGAGTTTTTTCCAAAAATAAAAACCTACAAGAGAATGTGGTGGTTATGTGCCCTCCAAGATTATTTGACCTTTTTGTGATATGATGTTTGATTGCAGTGATTCTTTGTCTCGAACTCTTGTGGTGTAATTTGTAGATATCACTGCATTGTAGATTAGGTGCAATTTGAGGTGGTACATTTTGGTGCAATGCTATCATCTCTCCAACATTGTTACCTGGTGCAATGTTATATGAATGTTAGGAAATTTTTGACATCTCTGATCACATGTTTTAATAGTAACAAAATGTACGTTTGACACTAACAAAGCTATATTTTAAAAAATTCACTAGCAATACATGCAGTATGTTAGTTATTTTTTTTAGTTAAAAGTACTTTAAGCATTAATTTATGTACTTGTTTCATTTTTTTAATCATAATATGGAGTCCGAGTTGGTTTTAGTGTGTTATACCGTGCCCAGGTTGTGCGTGCCATTTTAGTGCTATTCGATAAAGAAGAAACCGCTTTCGAGTCTCAAGAAGGTTCATCACCACTGTTTATTTCCGATAAAGAGGAAAATGGTGTAGATATATAGGTACTATGATAAAGAGGACATTGTTGATAACCAAATTAGAGACCTTCTTCCGGGGTGTTTTGAGAGCGATGGCAAGGAAGACAGGTGACGAAAGACGAGAAGCCCGAAGATGAGAAGCTCAAAGAAGAAAAGCTGATACATCCCAAATATGCATGTAAGATGTTAATTAATGATAAAAATGATGTTCATTTTCATTTAAAAAAATTTGTCCATTTCGTGCAATTCTCGCGCACGAATATGAGATAGTCACCGATGAATTTTGATAGCTAAAATCAACATAAAGAAGATTGTCATCTACTGAGGAAAACACATAGACTTATCCATATCGTAAACATCAGACAAAATGGTACTCTAATATAAGGTGGCCGGAGAAGCATGTAAGCCTTCCTGATTGCCTGCCTCTCCATAGACGGGTTTTGGTGGCAATGATCCCTTTGCTGTGGGATAATTATTGGAGATTTCCTACTCTCCACCATTTTTTCAACTCTTTTTCGCAATTTCAATACATTGTAACATTTTTATTTTGTTTAAAAGGATAGGTATAAGGGTTTCTTATTTGATAAATGGAAATTATTTTCATTTTTTAAGAAGATACCTTAGGATCAAGACATGCTTACTTACCTAGATTAATCTTCAAAACCAAAATGCGTAGGAAAATTGCACAAAACCAACAAGGAATTGTTTTTAAAAAAACTATAACACTGCTTCGCACATAAATTATTCCTAATATAATACACATCTGAATAGCACAAAACGTACCATTCAAAAGTTTTTAACAAAAATTGAATCCTTCGATTCGTTCACCTAATAGTACGAAATGAACAAACAGTACTTTATGGCAAAAAACAAATCATCCGAGTACACAGTGGAGCACTTCCGAGTTGCCGATGCCGGTTAATTTCTGGCACAGGAAAGATAGGTTCATGAATCACAAGAAATTGTGTGATGAATTGGCTGACAAAAGAGCAATTACTCCTTCACCCGAACAGACGCAAGAGGACATTTTTGAGAAATCAGTCCAAGATCTTTAAAGTTACCATAGCAGAGAACCGCATGGTGTTATGCTATTTCATGAAGCCACTTGCCAACAATTTCAGTTATTATATATGCTCTTTTCTAAGAAATTCCTGAATATGCACAACATCAATGGTGGAAACCTTGGCCTGTATCACTAATTAAATCCTTAGAGGCATATTCTAATATTATTAAAATACGCATTCAAATAGCACAAAATAAACCGAGTGATAACTTTATAGTGAATATTATCCCTAACATAACTGTGCGAACAGACAAAAATTAATGGGAAAAAAGGTAGCCAAAACGTATGAACCAAGCGTGCAAAAAATTAACTGGGAAAAAAATGTACAATGAACCTTGGTGCTGCCTTTATCGCCCATTGGATCCGAATCCCTTAAAATCCCAGCCATTAAATTTTACACTTGGAATTCTATCTTATAAGAGACAGCATCCACCTAAGAAGTAATTTTTCCTCAAACTACCATTTTTCATCCCATACTTTCTTTTCTTGGCACCCCAACCCCATTATGACGACGAAGAAAGCGAACCTGGATTTCATAACCAATGATTCCACGAGGAAAGCGATGTTTAAGAAGTGGAAGAAGGGGCTCTTGAAGAAGGTGAGCGAGCTGAGCACGCTCTATGCCATCATCTAAAGCATCTATGAGAGCGAGTTGAGCACGCTCTGGGATTTTGGATTTTTTTAACAAAGTTTTAATCTCCTATTTAGTCATTTTAATTGTTAATCATATATATTTTAAACTTATGTAGTTGAATAACCCATGCAACTACCGGACAAGAGAAAAACAATATTTTGACACTCTAAACTTAATTAGTTAGCAAGATAGACACACCTTCATCAACACGTTAAAGGAGATAAATTGTAAACATAATATACAATATCAAAAGATAATAAATACGGTATCTCAAAACACCCTGATGTTGAGATACGTACCGTGCCGGAGCTGTACGTACCATGTCAGAACTGTGCATACCGTGCCAGAGCTGTGTGGTGCACGGTATTTATTAGATGGGCACACTCTTCCCAACATTAATTCCATTATTTCATTGGGGGGAAAATTCCACTGTATTTGTGTTTTAAGTTAAATGTCCACATACGACTTACATATATTGTACACAATAAAATGTATTGAGTCTTAATATGATAGTCTAGCTGTATTCAGATCCTTTTTGATAAATAATGTAATACAAAAAAAAAATCTATGAGAAACGGTGGTGGCTCAGTCCTCGCACAGTTTTGAGCTGCTTGTGCTACCTCAAAATAATGAAGTAGCACAAGCAGCTTAAACCAAAATTCTCTCACCATTCTGTTCATTGTTTATCTCTCACCACTGGGATGTTGAAATGAGCTAGCCCTATTGTTGTTCGCATCTTTAATGTGTGGGGAGCAATTAGAGCAGTACCACATCCCAGTGGGAATGTAGACAACAATGGGGCTGGCGCATGTCATATGGTACCCTCTTTCGCATTTTTCACATATCAGCATCTCCCCGCCATTTTCTCCTAATCCGCACTCCTCACACACATATAGAAGTGACCTTATACTCTAGGTACATTCTTCATCCAATCCAGTGACTTGTATGGGAATAATGAACAGAGTATTGTATTTTCAAAGTTGTGTAAATGCCAAAGTTTCTATTTGTATGAGTGCAGTGATTAATCTCTCCTTGCTAAAAGGGATTAACTAGGATATTACCATGTAGATCACTGAACAACCCGCACACGGAATTTTAAATAACTATTAGCATTTGAAGCAAACACCAATGGCTCCAAAAACATGTTCTTCCACGATTAAAACGTCAATTTTAGTGGCAGTGCAATGTTTTCTTTCATTTTATTTTGGCTATATAAAAGGATAGGTTTTAGGAATTTTTTCAAAAATAAAAATAAAAACCTACAAGATAAGGTGGTGGGTATGTGGCCTCCAAGATCATTTGACCTTTTTGTGATATGATGTTTGATTGCAGTGATTCTTTGTCTCGAACCCTTGTGGTGTAATTTATAGATATCACTGCATTGTAGATTAGGTGCGATTTGAGGTGGTACATTTTGGTGCAATGCAAACATCTCTCCGACATTGTTACCTGGTGCAATGTTATCTGAATGTTAGGAAAATTTTGACATCTCCAATCACATGTTTTTATGGTAACAAAATGTACGTTTGAAATTCACAAAGCTATATTTTCAAAAAATTCACTAGCAATACGTATAGTATGTTAGTTATTTTTTTAGTTAAAAGATCTTTAAGCATTAATTTATGTACTTGTTTCATATTTTTTATCATAATAAGGAGCGCGGGGTGGTTTTGGTGTGGTATACCGGGCCCAGGTTGTGCGTGCCATTTCAGTGCTATTCGATGAAGAAGAAACCGCTTTCGAGTCTCAAGAAGGTTCATCACCACTGTTTATTTCCGATAAAAAGGCAAATGGTGTAGATATATAGGTACTATGATAAAGAGAACTTTGTTGATAGCCTAATTAGAGACCTTCTTCCGAGGTGTTTTGAGAGTGATGGCAAGGAAGGCAAAGGTGACAAAAGACGAGAAGCCCGGAGATGAGAAGCTCAAAGAAGAAAAGCTGATACATCTGAAATATGCATGTAAGATGTTAATTAATGATAAAAATGAAGTTAATTTTCATTTATTTTTTTTTCATTTCGTGCAATTCTCGTGCACAAACATGAGATAGTCATCGATGAATTTTGATAGCTAAAATCAACATAGAGAAGAATGTTGTCTACTGAAGAAAACACATAAACTTATCCATATCGTAAACATCAGACAAAATGGTACTATAACATAAGGTGACCGGAGATGCATGTAAGCCTTCCTGATCGCCTGCGTCTTCACGGAGGGGTTATGGTGGCAATGATCCCTTTGTTGTCGGATCATCATCGGTGACTTCCTACTCTCCACCATTTTTTCAACTCTTTTTCGCAATTTTAATACATTGTAATATTTTATTTTGTTTAACTGGATAGGTTTTAGGTTTTCTTATTTGAAAAAATGGAAATTATTTTAAATTTTCAAAAAGATATCTTGGGATCAAGACATGCTTACTTACCTAGATTAATTTTCAAAACCAAAATGCGAGTGAAATCTGCAAAAAACCAACACGGAATATTTTTTCTCTAAAAAAAACTATATCACTGCTTGGCACATAAATTATTCCTAATATAATACGCACCCAAATTGCACAAAACGTACCATTCAAAAGTTTTTAACAAAAATTGAATCCTACATTTCGTTCACTTAATAGTACGAAATAAACAAACAGTACTTTATGGCAAAAAAACTAATCTTCCGAGTACACGGTGGAGCACTTACGAGTTGCCGATGCTGATCAATTTTTGGCACATGAAAGATAGGTTTATGAATCACAAGAAATTGTGTGATGACTTGGCAAAAAAAAGAGCAATTACTCCTTCACCCGAACATACGCAAGAGGACATTTTAGAGAAATTAGTCCAAGATCTTTAAAGTCGGCTTCGCAGAGAACCGCATGGTGTTCTACTATCTCATGAAGCCACTTGCCAACAATCTCAGTTATTATATATGCTCTTTTCTAAGAACAAGTTTTAGAAATTCCTGCACATGCACACCATCAATGATGGAAAACTTGGCCTGTATCACTAATTAAATCCTTACATGCATATTCTAATCTTATTAAATACGCAGTCAAATAGCACAAAATAAACCGAGCGATAACTTTATAATAAATATTATCCCCAACCTAACTATGCGAACGGACAAAAATTAATGGGAAAAAGGTAGCCAAATCGAACGAACCAACCGACCAAAAAATTGACGGGGAAAAAATGTCCAATGAACCTTGGTGCTGCCTATCTCGCCCATTGGATCTGAATCCCCCAAAATCCCAGCCATTAATTTCCACACTTGGAATTCTATCTTATAAGAGATAACATCCAGTTGATAGCTATTAAAAACCAAACCTAAGAAGCAGTTTTTCCTCAAACTACCATTTTTCATACCATACTTTCTTTTCTTGGCACCCCAACCCCATTATGACGGAAGAAAGCAAACCTGGCTTTCACAACCAACGATTCCACGAGGAAAGTGACGTTTAAGAAGAGGATGAAGGGGCTCCTGAAAAAGGTGTGCGAGTTGAGCAAGCTCTGCGTCATCATCTAAAGCATGTATGAGAGCGAGTTGAGCATGCTTTGGGATTTTGGATTTTTTTTACCAAAGTTTTAATCTCCTATTTAGTTATTTTAATTGGTAATTATATAAATTTAAACTCGTGTAGTTGAAGAACCCATGCAACTACCGGGCTAGAGCAAAACAATATTTTGACACTCTAAACTTAATTAGTTAGCAAGATAGAAACACCTTCATCAACACGTTAAAAGAGATAAATTCTATGCACAATATACAATATCAAAAGCTAATAAATATGGTATCTCAAAACACCCCGATGTTGAGATACGTACCGTGCCGGAGCTATACGTACCATGCCGGAACTGTGCGTACCGTGATGGAGCTGTGCAGTGCACGGTATTTATTAGATGGGCACACCCTTCCCAACATTAATTCCATTATTTCATTGGAACAAAATTCCAATGTATTTGTGCTTTAAGTTAAATGTCCACATACGACTTACATATATTGTACACTATAAAATGTATTGAGTCTTAATATGATAGTCTAGCTGTATTCAGATCCTTTTTGATAAATAATGTAATACAAAAAACATTTTCCTATGTGAAAAGGTGGTGGCTCAGTCCTCGCATTGTTTTGAGCTGCTTGTGCTACCTCAAAACAATGAAGTAGCACAAGCAGCTCAAACCAAAAATCTCTCACCATTCTGTTCATTGTTTATCTCTCACCATTGGGATGTTGAAATGCGCTAGCCCAATTTGTTGTCCGCATCTTTAATGTGTGGGGAGCAAGTGGAGCAGTACCACATCCCAGTGGGGATGCAGATAACAATGGGGCTGGCGCATGTCATATGGCACCCTCTCTCACATTTGTCGCATATCAGTATCTGTCCACCTTTTTCTCCCAACCCGCACTCCTCACACACACTAGGTACCTTCTTCATCCAATCGAGTGACTTGTATGGGCATAATGAACACGGTATTGCATTTTCAAAGTTGTGTAAATGCCAAAGTTTCTATCTGTATGAGTGCAGTCATTGATCTCGCCTTGCTAAATGTTTTATCTAGGATATTACCATGTGGATCACTGCACAGCCCACACACGGAATTTAAAATAACAATATAGCTTCCGAAACAAACACCAATGGCTCCAAATTACGTTCTTCCATGATTAACACATCAATATTAGTGGAAGTGCAATGTTTTCTTTCATTTTATTTTGGTTATATTAAAGGATAGGTTTTAAGATTTTTTTCAAAAATAAAAATAAAAACCTACAAGAAAAGATGGCGGGAATGTGCCCTTCAAGATCATTTGACCATTTTGTGATATGAAGTTTGATTTCAGGGATTCTTTGTCTGGAACTCTTATGGTGTAATTTGTAGATATCACTGCATTGTAGATTAGGTGCGATTTGAGGTGGTATATTTTGGTGCAATGCTAACATCTCTCCAACATTCTTACCCGGTACAATGTTATCTGAATGTTAGGAAAATTTCGACATCTCTTATCACATGTTTTAATGGTAAGGAAATGTACGTTTGACATTCACAAAGCTAAATTTTCAAAAATTCACTAGCAATACGTACAGTATGTTTGTGCAGATATAATTCTGCGATAATTAAAAGTGCAAATATAACATTAGATATTCAGGTTATGTTCAAATATAATATTTTCCGGTAGTTTAAAGCTGGAATTAAGTGAAAAGACTATTTTGCCCCTCTATAAAAAATTAAAATATATTTCCCTTGCCCTTTTTCTTCTTCGTTTCCCTTCTTCGTTTGATCTGTAACCTTAATCGCCAAATGCTCTGTAACCCTAATTCGCCAAATGTTTTCCTCCCGTCATTCTCTTTCCTCTCTAGCCATCTTCCCAAATCGCCTAGTGAACTCTTTGGCACTTATTCCGGAATGGAGTGCACCGGAAACGGTAGCTAAAGCCGGCGCTGGGGCCCACCAACCAGATGTTGTTCCCCCTGCGGAGCCGTCGCCTATTGTTCTACCTCACATCAAGTCCCTTTCTACTGCAATATTTTTGAATATCTATACTTCAAAATTAGCCTCTTAATTAGTTGTTTAACCTGTTCAGAGTTCGCACTAGAGTGTGCATAAATATGAGTGTGAGAGATTAGAGCAGCAAATGGAGCAGATTGATGCTTTTAATGATTTTCCTTTCACTTTTGATCAGGAAAGTTTATTCAATTGTATTGTGGTATTATATGTTTGTTTTGTAATCTGGGATTTTTGTGTGTAAGATAAAAATGATAACTTTCAGGAAAATAATGAATCTCGGTGCGCTTTCTTGATCAGACAAGGAGTTCATCGGCTGGGATGTGGCTGTATGAATGTAGCTGTGGAAGATTGCCAACTTCTTCTTCATCTTGCTCCATGTGATTGATCATGTAATCATTTTATTCTTGGGCCATAGTGTAATTTTCAAAGAATTATGTAACAGGCTCTTCCATTCACCCATTGTAGCCCAATTTTCAATAACGTAATTGTCTCTTATTTAATTGTTTTTTAGTTTCTCCAATTTTGTGATTCGCTTCCTCCAAATTTATTCTCATGGGCAAAATATTCTAGCACCGGCATTGTTTTCAGTCATACTGGTGCTACTGTGTAGCGGGAAAAATGAATATTTTGAATTTTCGTCCAATATTTTTTAGGGATCTTTTTGAGCACCAATAGCAAAATCATAGGCACCGGTCAGCCTATCGGTGCTAGGTACTTAGCTTTGCTCCCGAGAAGAAAAAAAATTAAAATGCCCATTCAAGCAGCATCACGCAACTGCGTTTGAACTACCTAGCACCGGTAAGATCACCATGGGCTCTGATTTTCATACCGGTGCTAGGTACTTAGAATATATTTTCTTCTCTTTAAAGTATTAGCATGGGTATGTTCACCATTAGCAATGGTATTAAAAAGAAAAGAAGCCAAACTTGGCCCAAGTTATCGCACCCACCCTAATCATATAAAACCATCCTCTCATAATAACCATCCCTTCCTCCTCTCTGATAATCCTAATTACCTCCTTCAAACACACTGTTGTTGTCTTCAACGGTTTTAAGCCGCCGTGACGCTCCGGTCGCACACCTTCGAGCCCTTCTTCTTCAAGCTCCGATCGAACACCTTTGACGCTCTGTTGTCTCTGTTCCACTTCACCTTTGGTTGCTATCTCAGCCACCGCGGCGAATCTGCCATGATGCCATCCCGCACTAGCCCCGACGCCAAAACTTATTTCCGACCACACCTTAACGGTTCTGGTTCGTTGATGTTATCTGGGGCTTATAGAGATTAGGATCTTGTTTTTATGATAACTGATGTTGTTAATCTATGTTTAGATCTAGTTTGTTTCATGAATTGTGGGTTGCTATATTTTTTCAAATATATGTAATGAACTTCTTGGTTGTAGTCATGAATTTTCCAGTTTTTTACATGAACTTCTGGTTTTTTGCATTTTGTTCGTCCTATTAATTTCTTGGTTTCATATTCCGGCCGGTGAGTTTATACTCATTAGCCAGATTTTTTTTTATAGATCACCTATTTACTAGCACCGGTTCAAACGAGCATGAGCACCGGTCAAAATACCGATGCCTAAGTAGGGTGGTGCTGAAATATTGATTTGTAGCACCAGTAGTGCATACCTATATGCCAGCACCGGTACCACTTACCAGTGTCAATGTAACTACGGATTTGCACCGAATCACTTAGGCACCGGTACTTTAAGGCCCAAAATATGGGTGCCTATGGGGGTATCTTCCAGCAGTGACCGTGCACACTTTGAGTAATTTACTTGTTATTATTAAAAAACTAAGGCAATCCCCCCATTCTTCATACCTTTCCTCTTCATATATAGCATTTAGCAGTTTGAGAATGATTTTTATGGCTACGATGTTTTCTTCGGACCTCGATTGATGCTCATGCTTAGAACCCTACATCCATGGTTCAACTACTACAACATCTGTCAGCTTAAGTTATGTAAGTTGAATTGATTATCTACACTTGCTTTATTATCTAAACAATCATAGAGAAAATGACATGTTTGTGGCTACAGTTGCCACAAACAGCATTTGTATATGGAGGATGCATTACGGAAATGCATCCTCACTTTTTTTTTTAAAAAAATTTCGGTCAAAATTTTCAAACGACGCACGGTAGGTTGACACGTGGCGAGGACGCATTACCATAATGCGTTATCCGTAAAAAATAGGTGAAAATGCATTGATGGATATGATGCCACGTGGTGCAGAGGGGTGATGCCACATGGCTTTTTTTAAAAAAATCTGGTCAAACTAAAAATGTGGCTTTTATTTTTTAAATTTTATTTATATTTATATATATATTTATATATATATATATCTTTATTTATATTTATTTTTATTTTTATTTTTATATTTATATATATGTATATATTTATATTTATATATATCTTTATTTATATTTATATATATTTATATATATATATATATTTATATATATATATATATTTATATGTATATTTATATTTATATATATATATTTATATATATATATATATATATATATTTATATATATATATATATATCTTCATTTATATTTATATGTATCTTTATTTATATTTATATATATGTATATATATGTATATATATATATTTATATATATGAATATATTTATATATTTATTTATTTATATTTGTATATATATCTTTATTTATATTTATATTTATATTTATGTATATTTTTATATTTATATATATGTATATTTTTATATTTATATATGTGTATATATTTATATATATATATTTTTTTTAAAAAAATTGGGTAATAACTCAAATGAGCCCCCAATAAAATCCCTCCCCTTCCCCTACCCTTGGTGGGAATTGAACCCATGACTTCATGGTAGTAGCACTAGACTTGAACCGCTAGGCTAACATTCAATTTCCTGTATATATTTATATTTATATATATTTATATATTTATATTTATATATGTATATGTATTTATTTATATATATATATATATATATGTGTAAATCCACACATTTACATGTATGTACATCCACACATTTACATGTATGTACATCCACATATTTACATGTATGTACATCCACACAATTACATGTATGTACATCCACACATTTACATGTATGTACATCCACACATTTACATGTATGTATATATTCATATATATATTTATATTTATATATATTCATATATATATATTTATATATATATATATATATTTATTCATATATATATTTATTTATATTTATGTATATATTTATATATATATATATATATATATATATATATATATATATATATTTATCGGTATATATATATATTTTTATATATTTATCCGTATATGTATATATTTTTATATTTATATTTATTTATATTTATTTATATTTATATATATGTATATATTTATGTTTCAAAATAGAGTCCTCTAAATAATTTCCAGAAAAAAATAAAATTTCTTCGGCTTTGAGGACTCATTTTGCTAAATTATTTCCCGACAAATATAAATATATACATAAATATAAATATCAAAATATAAAAATATAAATACAAATATATACATATATATAAATATAAATATCAAGATAGATATAAATACAAATAAATCAATATATAAATAAATATATATACATATATATATATATGTATAAATATAAATATAAATATAAATATAAATATAAATATAAAGATATAAATATAAAAAAAGGAGTCCTCTATTTAAATTCTGGAAAAAAAATGCACCTAGAGGACGTCCTCTTCAAGTGCTGCGAAAAAAAAACTGGGACCCTTGAGGACGCAGTACCATAATGCGTCCTCCCCCTCTACATCCAAAATAAAAAAGTTCCACATTCTCTCCCAACTTCAAGTTTTCCGCCACAGAAAAATCATGCACTCAACAATCATATGTGTTAGGGCATCATTTTTCTATTTTTTGGTGTAATTCATTACATATATGCTTTTGGTAAGTGTTTTAGATTTGTTTTTAACCTCATGCGTTAGATCATGAGATTTGATTTGGTATTTGCAATTATTTTTCATAAAAGGTAAATTATCCATATAACCCTAAAACTAATTTTAGAGAGAGAAAATACGAAAGGAAGGGTGGTTTTGGTGTGATATACCATGCCCAGGCTGTGCGTGCCATTTAAGTGCTATTCGATGAAGAAGAACCGGTGTTGAGTTTCAACATGGTTGATCAGACACCGTTGTATATTTCCAATAAAGAGGCAAATGGTGTATGTTGAAGAGGAGTTTCTTGACAGCCTAATTTGAGACATTCTTCCAGGGTGTTTTGAGAGAGGAAGACAAAGGTGAGGAAAGACGAGAATCCGGAAGACGAGAATATCAAAGAAGAAACGCTCAAGGGTCATGAAAATACTAATGATGAAGAATTGGTGATGGGATTTTTTTAGTAAGAAGTTGTCTAAAAATATGTGATAACGTATAATAATAACATATAATATACTCCATCCGTCCCATTTCAAATTGCACACTTTAATTTTCAGCAGCTAACTTAAAAAATATTTGATTCTTAATGTCTTTCATTGTGGATAATTAAAACTTGTGAAAAATTGAAATTATGAAAATTTATGTTATAAGGAATCTAACAATGTATCACGCGATAGTATTTATACTTATATAACAATTCAATTTTAGGGTCAAAGTTAGTAAGTTTTGACTAAATGAATTATTAAATGACAGTTTGAAATGGAACGAGTACAATATTTATAGTTATCTCTTTTAAGGGGTTGATGAAGGTGTTTTTATCTTGATGCTTAGTTAGAGTGTCAAAATATTGTTTGGTACTAGCCAGATAGTTGCATTCAACTGCTCATAAAATTTAGGTTAACGACTCGTGCGTGCACTCATCTAATTCTAAGCGGTAGGAATTCAAAAATGTTTCCCCCTGTTTCAAATTATTTCGCTCTTATCTACATAATAGAATCTCGTGTATTTGCATAAATAGTACTATCTTCATGGAAGGATATGGTTGGAAAAAGTTTGATATACACCAATAAAATGAATCAGATCGAACAACAGTGTAAAGGCTGGAATTCTGTTTTAAAGTATTCTATCCAATTGTTGACCCAAACATTTTCATTAATTTGATTTCCGGTCACATTTCGTGCGAAACTAGTCTTTTAGACATGGACCAGAAATATTGGTACTACTGTGCTAGTTATAAATCATCTTTTATTATTTATTTAAAGGTTGGGTTTTTGAATCAATTTATCTTGCTATCATTACTGGATAACAGTCTCATAGGCACTAATTTTTCAGCATACTGACTGTCCAAGATCGATGCTAGAAATATGATATTAATCGGAATTACGTTGAAAAAATGCACAGTGCCTATAAGTCATTTTAACATTTTTGAAATGGCGAGAGAGAGAGAGAGATGTGTACTGGGAACATTGTGTGCTGGGAACATTGTGTTCTTCTAAATGTAAGTAGGTGTAAGGTTAGATCGATGCAATTACTGTAAAAGGGGATTCAGTGTATAGGATCAAGTTTCATTTAAGAACACGGATGATAAAAACAAACTTGCTTTTTGGAAGTTTGGTTAATCTTATTGCCTACTTTATGTTTTCTTGTTAAGGTGCGGGCGGATGGCAAAACATAAAATTACACAATTGCACCACACCGCACACCAACATCCTCTCTATCCACTGCTATTTGTAATGTAGCTCATTTTTGCACTAATTAACATCACTTATTTTTTTTTCAGCTTTTCCACGATTTTAACACTCCGAATAACACGTCAAATTAGTGCAATATGTACATTTTAAAATTTTGGTCGTAAGAATAGGTTTTAGGTCATATTTTGTTTTGTTGAAATAAGCAGCTGTTAATTAATGCTCAAATTATGCACGGTATATATGTTTCCTGCTCGTACACTGTGAATTCTGAATTGAAGATGGGCAATTTAGAAGATGTTTTTTACTCCTTTTCTTGCAAAAAGAAGGTTATTTTTCAAAAATAAAAATAGAAACCTACGAGAAAAGGGGGTGGCTCAGTTATCGCACTGTTTCGAGCTACGCGTGCTTCTCATTTAATCATTATCAGTTTTTAGAATCCAGCGAGGTGAAGCTGCCCGAAAAGCGCTAGTTATAGCGAAGCCTTTCCCTCGAGAGAACCTTCAAACTGCAATGGACCCAGATGATGCTGCACTAACTAGGGTCATGGGGACTTATGGATACGCCGCCCTAGAGTACCTATCAGCAGGTACATTTAACTTAGAAAGTGTTCCGGGCAAATGCATACTTGCTAAGCCACTCATTTATAAGAATTTGGTTTTTCCATTTTACAGTATTTCATTTCCTAATTCGCACTAATTACAATTTAATATACTTCATTTCACTAAGCCACATTCTGCCTTAGTCTGAAATGAGCAAAAATTCAGTTGCTAAAGTGGAATGATCAAAATTGTTTCACGAGCACAGATACGATTAGGTAAAAGTCGTGCTTAAAAAGGAATGGTTTTGCAAAGATTCATAGGCTAATCATTATCAAAAGGTGCGCACCCAAATCGCACAAAATGCACCGAACAAAAATTTTCATTAAAAAAATTAATTCTAAGATACTCACCCAAATCGTTCTAAATGAAGTGAATGGAAGAAAAAAACTTGGATTGTATACTTTGGTAGATGGAGTTTATGTGCAAATTAGTAGTGATACAGTTTTCTTATAAAAAAAAGGTTTGTGTTCGTTTCGTGCAATTATTATGCACATTTTGGTTTTAAAGATTAATCTAGGTACACAAGGATGTCATGATCCTAAGGTTCTAAAAGAAATTTAAAAAAAACCAAATTTGGAAACATAATTATACATCGATGAGAAATCAAACTGTACTGCATCTACAGGCTCTGCTGCTAGTGAATGGTGAGTTAACTATATTTTTTTGAACATTTTGAATGATTTTTTAAAGAAGAGATTGTTCGAAATAGTACCCATTTTAATCAAATTCACAGTTTGATATCCAAATTTTGTATTTGTCCTTTGAAGATACCCATTTTTTTCATTTATGTTTCAGAATGGTACCTTTCGACAAAAAAATGGTACCAATTTGGATCAAAATTGTGCCAAAATGGTACCCACTTTTAACTAAAAAGTATATTTTTGGGACATTAATGAAAAATGGGTACCTCCTCAGAGCAATTTTAAAATTTGGATACCAAACTAAGAATTTCACTATAAAATGGGTACCATTCTGGATATTTTCTCTTTTTTAAAGTGTCTAAATCTCTTATATATGGTGGAATGCAATTGATGACTGTTGTATGTGATATAATTGCTATTAATCTGTCTTTGGAGATTACTCCATCTTGGTTTACTTAGAGAATTTAACAGAAAATGTGGGTTTGGATTATGGTTAACGGAGTTGCTGAACTAAACACCGTCTTTTGGTAGTTTTGACCCACCTTACTTCTTTGTGTGCTATTTGGTTTCGAAAACTAACCATATTTAACGAGTGGAATGCATTCTACATATTTCTCGGGGAAGCTCACATGTGTGGCTGAATTTAGATACCTCGTTTTATAATTAGGGCTGCAATGAAAGTTTATGTTTAAATTTATTTTAAAAAGCATATTTATTTAGATACCTCGATCTATACCGGGTTGTGTGGTGACATTGTTTTCAGTGTTATTCTCATATAAAGATGAAGAAAAACCCGCTATGAAAAAGAAACTGTTGTTCAGTGTTCTCTCGTTTGGTTTTGCAAACTTGTATTAGGGTTAGTCTTTTAAAAATTATATTCACTCAGTTCGTGTTGTGCTATGCGTATCTTAATAACAACAGAGTATGCATGTAACGATGTTGATTAGTGATACAACCCAAGTTTCCTTAAACTTTATTTTTTGTTTATTTCGTGCAATTCTCATGCATATTTTATACATATGCATATTTTATGCACTCATTATATTTAAGTACTTCTTTCAATTTATGTACTTCTTTCAATTTTTTAAATCATAAGATCTTCAACTAATTAGTTTAACATCAACATTCAACACGATCATCATTCTGTAGTCATATAGCCGATCTTCTAACAACATTAAACAACTCATGCCATGAAATGCCATGAAACATCTTCTTCCTAACAACTACACTCTCTAGCTCCTCGTCATGCAGTGAAATGGCGAATTCCTTCAGCCCGGACTCACACGCGCACCGCCCCTCAACCACCATCCAAAACCCATCCACCCTTTCCCACATCTCCACACGTAGCAATGAGGACTCCTTCACCAGCCCCATCATGCCGCCTTTCCCTCGATCTCCGCAACCTTGTTCTCCATCATAAATCACGGCTCCTTCCTCGTTACAGTCAAATTTTTAAAATAAAAATATTTCTGTATAGTGACGTGTTATTCAGAGTTTTGAAATCATGGAAAAGTTTTTTTAAAAGGAGGTGCAGTTAGTGCGAAAATGGAGTAGTACGGTGCAATTGTGTAATGTTATGTTTTGCCATGCATCCGCCTCTACACTAACAAGAAAGCATAAAGTAGCAATTAAAATTTAACTGTTTTTCCAAAAATAATACTCCATGTACCATTTCAAACTGCAATTTAGCCGTTCATCTAGTTAAACATTCTTAACTTTGACAACAATATTATATTAGTGTATAAGAATAAATTCTATTGGGTGACATTGTTAGAATCGTTATAGCACATATTTTCGAAATATCAAATTTTCAAATATTTTAATTATCCCTAATAAAAAATATTAATGATCAACATTTTTTGAGTCAACTGCTGAAAGCGAAATTGTACAACTTTAAATTTTCTTTAAATCCTAAATCATATTGTAGAGAAAGAAAATACTGAGCGCGGGTGGTTTTGGTGTGATATATCGTGCCCAGGCTGTGCGTGCCATTTCAGTGCTATTCGATGAAGAAGAAACCTATGTTGAGTCTCAAGATGGTTCATCACTTATGTTTATTTTCGATAAAAAGGCAAATGGTGTAGATAGGTATATGATAAAGAGGACATTGTTGACAGATTGAATAGAGACCTTCTTCTGGGGTGTTTCCAAAGCAATGGCAAGGAAGATAAATGTGACGAGAGATGAAAAAGCCCAAAAATTAGAAGCTCAACGAAGAAAAGCTGATACAACCTGAATATGCAAGTAAGATGTTAATTAGTGCAATTCTCGTGCACATACATGAGATAAAACTAACATAAAGAATGTCATCTACCGAAGAAAATACATAGACTGATCCACATCGTAAACATCGGACAAAATGATACTCTAATTGTGTAAAAATCGTGGAAAAGATTTTTTCAAAAAACAATTGCAGTTAGTGCAAAAAAATGAGCAGCATGGTGCCATTGTGTAATGTTATATTTTTCCATGCATCCACCTCTACGTTAACAAGAAAACATAAAGTAGCCATTAAAAGTAATTGACCTTCCAAAATAGTACTCCATGTGTACCGTTTTAAACTGCAATTTAACCGTTCATTTAGTTAAACATTCTTAACTTTGACCAAAAAAATTAAATTAGTGTATACGGATAAATTCTGTTGAGTGATACATTAATTGTTAGAACCGTTATAAGACATAATTTCAAAATATCAAATTTTTACATAGTTGAATTGTCCCTAATAAAAAATATTAATGATAAAAATAAATTGAGTCAGTTAAAAGTAAAGTGTATGACTTTAAGTTATCCTTTAAACTCTAAAACATATTTTAGACACAGAAAATAGGGAGCGCGAGGTGGTTTTGGTGTGGTATGTTGTGCCCAGGTTGTGCGTGCCATTTCAGTGCTATTCGATGAAGAAGAAACCGTTTTTGAGTCTAAAGAAGGATCATCACTACTGTTTATTTCTGATAAAGGGCAAATGGTGTAGATATATAGGTACTATGATAAAGAGGACTTTGTTGACAACCTAATTAGAGACCTTCTTCCGTGGTGTTTTGAGTGCGATGGCAAGACACCCACGCGATCGATCAAGTGATTGGGTTGAGAACTTGAAGAAGAGGGATGGTTTTTATAACACTGTCTATCAACCAATCAAATTGTATTGAAAAATATTTGTTTACATATTATAATGCACAGTCACATTCCGTGCATCTTTTGAGCATAACTCATGTATATATATAGTTACTTCAACAAAATAAAACATGATCTGAAATTTATTCCCCTCAAGTATAACAAAATAACCAAAATACAGCACTGCAAGTGAATTTCCTTAATTAAGATGAAAACTATGCAGGCATAGTACGTATTTTTAATGTTCTCTATTTTAACCGAGCATATTTCGAGTATTTTACTATTTATTATTCAAAAACTAAGGCAAACCCCAGTTCTTCATACCTTCCCTCTTTATATATAGCATTTAGCAGTCTGAAAACGATTTTTATGGCTACGATGTTTTCTTTGGACCTTGATTAATGCACATTGATGTGTATGGATTATGGTTATTTTATTGAGTTTACTATAATTTTATTAATGTACACCTAAGGGTTTTTATTTGTCACAGATTACGGTTTATGGGCTTGACAGGAATTTGGAGAAGAATGAGTAGCATTTGGCAATTAAGGCAGAAAAAAATTTCAGTTAAATTTGCGCCGAAAGGATCAGACGTGCGCATATCGTGACCTGCACTAGAGAAAGTTGCGCTCTAGGATTTTGGATTTTATTTTACCAAAGTTTTACTCTCCTAGTTAGTCAATGTAATTGGTAATTATATATATATATATATATATATATATATATATATATATTTTTTTTTTTAAACTCATGTAGTTGAAGAACCCATGCAACTGTCGGACTAGAAAAAAACAATACTTTGACACGCTAAACTTAACTAGTTAGCAAGATAGAAACACCTTCATCAACGCGTTAAAGGAGATACATTTTAAACATAATATAAAATATCAAAAGCTATAAAATACAGTATCTCAAAACACCCCGATGTTGAGATACGTACCGTGCCAGAGTTGTACGTACCATGCCGGAACTGTGCGTACCGTTTCGGAGCTGGTTGGTGCACGGTATTTATTAGATGGGCACAATCTTCCCAACATTAATTCCATTATTCCATTGGAACAAAATTCCACTGTATTTGTGTTTTAAGTTAAATGTCCACATACGACTTACATGTAGTGTAGACTATAAAATTGATTAAGTCTTAATATGATATTCTAGCTGTATTACGATCCTTTTTGATAAATAATGTAATACAAAAAAATTTTTCTAGGAGAAAAGGTGGTGGCTAAGTCCGCGCACTGTTTTGAGTTGCTCGTGCTACCTCAAAACAATGAAGTAGAACAAGCAGCTCATACAAAAACTCTCTCACCATTTTGTTCATTGTTTATCTCTCACCACTGGGATGTTGAAATGTGCTAGCCCTATTGTTGTCCGCATCTTTAATGCGCGGGGAGCAAGTAGAGCAGTACCACATCCCAGTGGGAATGGAAAAAACAATGGGGCTAGGGCATGTCATATGGTATCCTCTCTTGCATTTGTCGCATATCAGCATCTCCCTGTCGTTTTCTCCTAACCCGCACTCCTCACAGACATATAGAGGCGCCCTTCTATTCTAGGTACATTCTTCATCCAATCCAATGACTTGTATGGGAATAATGAACAGAGTAATGTATTTTCAAAGTTGTGTAAATGCCAAAGTTTCTATCTGTAAGAGTGCAGTCATTGATCTCTCCTCGCTAAAATGGATTATCTAGGATATTACCATGTAGATCACCGTACAGCGCGCACACGAAATTTAAAATAACAATAAACCTTTCGAAGCAAACACCAATGGCTCCAAAAATATGTTCTTCCACGATTAACATGTCAATATTAGTGGCAGTGCAATGCTTTCTTTCATTTTCTTTTGGCTATATAAAAGTATAAGTTTTAGGAATTTTTTAAAAAATAAAATTAAACACCTACAAGAGAAGGTTGTGGGTATGTTCCCTCCAAGATCATTTGACCTTTTTGTGATATGATGTTTGATTGCAATGATTCTTTGTCTCGAACTCTTGTGGTGTAATTTGTAGATATCACTGCATTGTAGATTAGGTGCGATTTGAGGTGGTACATTTCTGTGCAATGCAAACATCTCTCCAACATTGTTACCTGGTGCAATGTTGTCTGAATGTTAGGAAAATTGTGACATCTCCGATCACATGTTTTGATGGTAACAAAATGTACGTTTGAAACTCACAAAACTATATTTTCAAAAATTCACTAGCAATACGTACTGTATGTTAGTTATTTTTTTAGTTAAAAGATCTTTAAGCATTAATTTATGTACTTGTTTCATTTTTTTTTTCATAATAAGGATCGCGAGGTAGTTTTGGTGTCGTATAACATGCCCAGGTTGTGCGTGCCATTTCAGTGCTATTCGATGAAGAAGAAACCACTTTTGAGTCTCAAGAAGGTTCATCACCACTGTTTAATTCTTAAAAAGAGGAAAATGGTGTAGATATATAGGTACTATGATAAAGAGGACTTTGTTGACACCCTAATTAGAGACCTTCTTCCGAGGTGTTTTGAGAGCAATGGCAAGGAAGAAAAAGGTGACGAAAGACGAGAAGCCCGAAGATGAGAAGCTCAAAAAAGAAAATCTGATACATCCCAAATATGCATGTAAGATGTTAATTAATGATAAAAATGATGTTCATTTTCATTTAAAAAAATTTGTCCATTTCGTGCAATTCTCGCGCACGAACATGAGATAGTCACCGATGAATTTTGATAGCTAAAATCAACATAAAGAAGATTGTCATCTACTGAGGAAAACACATAGACTTATCCATATCGAAAACATCAGACAAAATGGTACTCTAATATAAGGTGGCCGGAGAAGCATGTAAGCCTTCTTGATCGCCTGCCTCTCCATAGACGGGTTTTGGTGGCAATGATCCCTTTGTTGTGGGATAATTATTGGAGATTTCCTACTCTCCACCATTTTGTCAACTCTTTTTCGCAATTTCAATACATTGTAACATTTTTATTTTGTTTAAAAGGATAGGTATAAGGGTTTCTTATTTGAAAAATGGAAATTATTTTCATTTTTTAAGAAGATACCTTAGGATCAAGACATGCTTACTTACCTAGATTAATCTTCAAAACAAAAATGCGCAGGAAAATTGCACAAAAACAACACGGAATAGTTTTTTAAAAAAACTATATCAATGCTTCGCACATAAATTATTCCTAATATAATGCGCACCCGAATAGCAAAAAATGTACCGTTCAAAAGTTTTTAACAAAAAAAGAATCCTTCAATTCGTTCACCTAATAGTACGAAATGAACAAACAATACTTTATGGCAAAAAAAATCATCCGAGTACACAATGGAGCAATTCTAAGTTGCCGCTGCCGGTCAATTTCTGGCACACGAAAGATAGGTTCATGAATCACAAGAAATTGTGTGATTAATTTGCTGAGAAAAGAGCAATTACTCCTTCACCCAAACAGACGCATGAGGACATTTTCGAAAAATCAGTCCAAGATCTTTAAAGTCGCCATCGCAGAGAATCGCGTGGTATTCTGCTATTTCATGAAGCCACTTGCCAACAATCTCAGTTATCATATATGCTCTTTTCTAAGAACAAGCTTTTACAAATTCCTGCATATGCACAACATCAGTGGTGGAAAACTTGGCCTGTATCACTAATTAAATCCTTACATGCATATTCTAATCTTATTAAAATACATAGTCAAATAGCACAAAATAAACCGAGCGATACCTTTATAATAAAAATTATCCCCAACATAACTGTGCCAACGGACGAAAATTAATGGGAAAAAAGGTAGCCAAAACGTATGAACCAACCGTACAAAAAATTAACTGGGAAAAAATGTACAATGAACCTTGGTGCTACCTATATTGCCCATTGGATCCGAATCCCTTAAAATACCAGCCATTAATTTCCACACTTGGAATTATAACTTATAAGAGACATCATCCACCTAATAGCTATGAAAAACCAAACCTAAGAAGTTGTTTTTCCTCAAACTACCATTTTTCATCCCATACTTTCTTTTCTTGGCACCCCAACCCCATTATGATGAGGAAGAAAGCGAACCTGAATTTCATAACCAATGATTCCACTAGTATTGTATTTTCAAAGTTTTGTAAATGCCAAAGTTTCTATCTGTATGAGTGCAGTACTAGATCTCTTCTCACTAAAATAGATTACCTAGGATATTACCATGTAGCCCGCACAAAGAATTTAAAATAACAATATAGCTTTCGAAGCAAACACCAATGGCTCCAAAAATATGTTCTTCCACAATTTACACGTCAATTTTTGTGGAATTGCAATGTTTTCTTTCATTTTATTTTGGTTATATAAAAGGATAGGATTTAGGAGTTTTTTCCAAAAATAAAAACCTACAAGAGAATGTGGTGGTTATGTGCCCTCCAAGATTATTTGACCTTTTTGTGATATGATGTTTGATTGCAGTGATTCTTTGTCTCGAACTCTTGTGGTGTAATTTGTAGATATCACTGCATTGTAGATTAGGTGCAATTTGAGGTGGTACATTTTGGTGCAATGCTATCATCTCTCCAACATTGTTACCTGGTGCAATGTTATATGAATGTTAGGAAATTTTTGACATCTCTGATCACATGTTTTAATAGTAACAAAATGTACGTTTGACACTAACAAAGCTATATTTTAAAAAATTCACTAGCAATACATGCAGTATGTTAGTTATTTTTTTTTAGTTAAAAGTACTTTAAGCATTAATTTATGTACTTGTTTCATTTTTTTAATCATAATATGGAGTCCGAGTTGGTTTTAGTGTGTTATACCGTGCCCAGGTTGTGCGTGCCATTTTAGTGCTATTCGATAAAGAAGAAACCGCTTTCGAGTCTCAAGAAGGTTCATCACCACTGTTTATTTCCGATAAAGAGGAAAATGGTGTAGATATATAGGTACTATGATAAAGAGGACATTGTTGATAACCAAATTAGAGACCTTCTTCCGGGGTGTTTTGAGAGCGATGGCAAGGAAGACAGGTGACGAAAGACGAGAAGCCCGAAGATGAGAAGCTCAAAGAAGAAAAGCTGATACATCCCAAATATGCATGTAAGATGTTAATTAATGATAAAAATGATGTTCATTTTCATTTAAAAAAATTTGTCCATTTCGTGCAATTCTCGCGCACGAATATGAGATAGTCACCGATGAATTTTGATAGCTAAAATCAACATAAAGAAGATTGTCATCTACTGAGGAAAACACATAGACTTATCCATATCGTAAACATCAGACAAAATGGTACTCTAATATAAGGTGGCCGGAGAAGCATGTAAGCCTTCCTGATTGCCTGCCTCTCCATAGACTGGTTTTGGTGGCAATGATCCCTTTGCTGTGGGATAATTATTGGAGATTTCCTACTCTCCACCATTTTTTCAACTCTTTTTCGCAATTTCAATACATTGTAACATTTTTATTTTGTTTAAAAGGATAGGTATAAGGGTTTCTTATTTGATAAATGGAAATTATTTTCATTTTTTAAGAAGATACCTTAGGATCAAGACATGCTTACTTACCTAGATTAATCTTCAAAACCAAAATGCGTAGGAAAATTGCACAAAACCAACAAGGAATTGTTTTTAAAAAAACTATAACACTGCTTCGCACATAAATTATTCCTAATATAATACACATCTGAATAGCACAAAACGTACCATTCAAAAGTTTTTAACAAAAATTGAATCCTTCGATTCGTTCACCTAATAGTACGAAATGAACAAACAGTACTTTATGGCAAAAAACAAATCATCCGAGTACACAGTGGAGCACTTCCGAGTTGCCGATGCCGGTTAATTTCTGGCACAGGAAAGATAGGTTCATGAATCACAAGAAATTGTGTGATGAATTGGCTGACAAAAGAGCAATTACTCCTTCACCCGAACAGACGCAAGAGGACATTTTTGAGAAATCAGTCCAAGATCTTTAAAGTTACCATAGCAGAGAACCGCATGGTGTTATGCTATTTCATGAAGCCACTTGCCAACAATTTCAGTTATTATATATGCTCTTTTCTAAGAAATTCCTGAATATGCACAACATCAATGGTGGAAACCTTGGCCTGTATCACTAATTAAATTCTTAGAGGCATATTCTAATATTATTAAAATACGCATTCAAATAGCACAAAATAAACCGAGTGATAACTTTATAGTGAATATTATCCCTAACATAACTGTGCGAACAGACAAAAATTAATGGGAAAAAAGGTAGCCAAAACGTATGAACCAAGTGTGCAAAAAATTAACTGGGAAAAAAATGTACAATGAACCTTGGTGCTGCCTTTATCGCCCATTGGATCCGAATCCCTTAAAATCCCAGCCATTAAATTTTACACTTGGAATTCTATCTTATAAGAGACAGCATCCACCTAAGAAGTAATTTTTCCTCAAACTACCATTTTTCATCCCATACTTTCTTTTCTTGGCACCCCAACCCCATTATGACGACGAAGAAAGCGAACCTGGATTTCATAACCAATGATTCCACGAGGAAAGCGATGTTTAAGAAGTGGAAGAAGGGGCTCTTGAAGAAGGTGAGCGAGCTGAGCACGCTCTATGCCATCATCTAAAGCATCTATGAGAGCGAGTTGAGCACGCTCTGGGATTTTGGATTTTTTTAACAAAGTTTTAATCTCCTATTTAGTCATTTTAATTGTTAATCATATATATTTTAAACTTATGTAGTTGAATAACCCATGCAACTACCGGACAAGAGAAAAACAATATTTTGACACTCTAAACTTAATTAGTTAGCAAGATAGACACACCTTCATCAACACGTTAAAGGAGATAAATTGTAAACATAATATACAATATCAAAAGATAATAAATACGGTATCTCAAAACACCCTGATGTTGAGATACGTACCGTGCCGGAGCTGTACGTACCATGTCAGAACTGTGCATACCGTGCCAGAGCTGTGTGGTGCACGGTATTTATTAGATGGGCACACTCTTCCCAACATTAATTCCATTATTTCATTGGGGGGAAAATTCCACTGTATTTGTGTTTTAAGTTAAATGTCCACATACGACTTACATATATTGTACACAATAAAATGTATTGAGTCTTAATATGATAGTCTAGCTGTATTCAGATCCTTTTTGATAAATAATGTAATACAAAAAAAAATCTATGAGAAACGGTGGTGGCTCAGTCCTCGCACAGTTTTGAGCTGCTTGTGCTACCTCAAAATAATGAAGTAGCACAAGCAGCTTAAACCAAAATTCTCTCACCATTCTGTTCATTGTTTATCTCTCACCACTGGGATGTTGAAATGAGCTAGCCCTATTGTTGTTCGCATCTTTAATGTGTGGGGAGCAATTAGAGCAGTACCACATCCCAGTGGGAATGTAGACAACAATGGGGCTGGCGCATGTCATATGGTACCCTCTTCCGCATCTTTAATGTGTGGGGAGCAAGTGGAGCAGTACCACATCCCAGTGGGGATGCAGATAACAATGGGGCTGGCGCATGTCATATGGCACCCTCTCTCGCATTTGTCGCATATCAGTATCTGTCCACCTTTTTCTCCCAACCCGCACTCCTCACACACACTAGGTACCTTCTTCATCCAATCGAGTGACTTGTATGGGCATAATGAACACGGTATTGCATTTTCAAAGTTGTGTAAATGCCAAAGTTTCTATCTGTATGAGTGCAGTCATTGATCTCGCCTTGCTAAATGTTTTATCTAGGATATTACCATGTGGATCACTGCACAGCCCACACACGGAATTTAAAATAACAATATAGCTTCCGAAACAAACACCAATGGCTCCAAATTACGTTCTTCCATGATTAACACATCAATATTAGTGGAAGTGCAATGTTTTCTTTCATTTTATTTTGGTTATATTAAAGGATAGGTTTTAAGATTTTTTTCAAAAATAAAAATAAAAACCTACAAGAAAAGATGGCGGGAATGTGCCCTTCAAGATCATTTGACCATTTTGTGATATGAAGTTTGATTTAAGTGATTCTTTGTCTGGAACTCTTATGGTGTAATTTGTAGATATCACTGCATTGTAGATTAGGTGCGATTTGAGGTGGTATATTTTGGTGCAATGCTAACATCTCTCCAACATTCTTACCCGGTACAATGTTATCTGAATGTTAGGAAAATTTCGACATCTCTTATCACATGTTTTAATGGTAAGGAAATGTACGTTTGACATTCACAAAGCTAAATTTTCAAAAATTCACTAGCAATACGTACAGTATGTTTGTGCAGATATAATTCTGCGATAATTAAAAGTGCAAATATAGCATTAGATATTCAGGTTATGTTCAAATATAATATTTTCCGGTAGTTTAAAGCTGGAATTAAGTGAAAAGACTATTTTGCCCCTCTATAAAAAATTAAAATATATTTCCCTTGCCCTTTTTCTTCTTCGTTTCCCTTCTTCGTTTGATCTGTAACCTTAATCGCCAAATGCTCTGTAACCCTAATTCGCCAAATGTTTTCCTCCCGTCATTCTCTTTCCTCTCTAGCCATCTTCCCAAATCGCCTAGTGAACTCTTTGGCACTTATTCCGGAATGGAGTGCACCGGAAACGGTAGCTAAAGCCGGCGCTGGGGCCCACCAACCAGATGTTGTTCCCCCTGCGGAGCCGTCGCCTATTGTTCTACCTCACATCAAGTCCCTTTCTACTGCAATATTTTTGAATATCTATACTTCAAAATTAGCCTCTTAATTAGTTGTTTAACCTGTTCAGAGTTCGCACTAGAGTGTGCATAAATATGAGTGTGAGAGATTAGAGCAGCAAATGGAGCAGATTGATGCTTTTAATGATTTTCCTTTCACTTTTGATCAGGAAAGTTTATTCAATTGTATTGTGGTATTATATGTTTGTTTTGTAATCTGGGATTTTTGTGTGTAAGATAAAAATGATAACTTTCAGGAAAATAATGAATCTCGGTGCGCTTTCTTGATCAGACAAGGAGTTCATCGGCTGGGATGTGGCTGTATGAATGTAGCTGTGGAAGATTGCCAACTTCTTCTTCATCTTGCTCCATGTGATTGATCATGTAATCATTTTATTCTTGGGCCATAGTGTAATTTTCAAAGAATTATGTAACAGGCTCTTCCATTCACCCATTGTAGCCCAATTTTCAATAACGTAATTGTCTCTTATTTAATTGGTTTTTAGTTTCTCCAATTTTGTGATTCGCTTCCTCCAAATTTATTCTCATGGGCAAAATATTCTAGCACCGGCATTGTTTTCAGTCATACTGGTGCTACTGTGTAGCGGGAAAAATGAATATTTTGAATTTTCGTCCAATATTTTTTAGGGATCTTTTTGAGCACCAATAGCAAAATCATAGGCACCGGTCAGCCTATCGGTGCTAGGTACTTAGCTTTGCTCCCGAGAAGAAAAAAAATTAAAATGCCCATTCAAGCAGCATCACGCAACTGCGTTTGAACTACCTAGCACCGGTAAGATCACCATGGGCTCTGATTTTCATACCGGTACTAGGTACTTAGAATATATTTTCTTCTCTTTAAAGTATTAGCATTGGTATGTTCACCATTAGCAATGGTATTAAAAAGAAAAGAAGCCAAACTTGGCCCAAGTTATCGCACCCACCCTAATCATATAAAACCATCCTCTCATAATAACCACCCCTTCCTCCTCTCTGATAATCCTAATTACCTCCTTCAAACACACTGTTGTTGTCTTCAACGCTTTTAAGCCGCCGTGACGCTCCGGTCGCACACCTTCGAGCCCTTCTTCTTCAAGCTCCGATCGAACACCTTTGACGCTCTGTTGTCTCTGTTCCACTTCACCTTTGGTTGCTATCTCAGCCACCGCGGCGAATCTGCCATGATGCCATCCCGCACTAGCCCCGACGCCAAAACTTATTTCCGACCACACCTTAACGGTTCTGGTTCGTTGATGTTATCTGGGGCTTATAGAGATTAGGATCTTGTTTTTATGATAACTGATGTTGTTAATCTATGTTTAGATCTAGTTTGTTTCATGAATTGTGGGTTGCTATATTTTTTCAAATATATGTAATGAACTTCTTGGTTGTAGTCATGAATTTTCCAGTTTTTTACATGAACTTCTGGTTTTTTGCATTTTGTTCGTCCTATTAATTTCTTGGTTTCATATTCCGGCCGGTGAGTTTATACTCATTAGCCAGATTTTTTTTATAGATCACCTATTTACTAGCACCGGTTCAAACGAGCATGAGCACCGGTCAAAATACCGATGCCTAAGTAGGGTGGTGCTGAAATATTGATTTGTAGCACCGGTAGTGCATACCTATATTCCAGCACCGGTACCACTTACCAGTGTCAATGTAACTACGGATTTGCACCGAATCACTTAGGCACCGGTACTTTAAGGCCCAAAATATGGGTGCCTATGGGGGTATCTTCCAGCAGTGACCGTGCACACTTTGAGTAATTTACTTGTTATTATTCAAAAACTAAGGCAATCCCCCCATTCTTCATACCTTTCCTCTTCATATATAGCATTTAGCAGTTTGAGAATGATTTTTATGGCTACGATGTTTTCTTCGGACCTCGATTGATGCTCATGCTTAGAACCCTACATCCATGGTTCAACTACTACAACATCTGTCAGCTTAAGTTATGTAAGTTGAATTGATTATCTACACTTGCTTTATTATCTGAACAATCATAGAGAAAATGACATGTTTGTGGCTACAGTTGCCACAAACAGCATTTGTATATGGAGGATGCATTACGGAAATGCATCCTCACTTTTTTTTTTAAAAAAATTTCGGTCAAAATTTTCAAACGACGCACGGTAGGTTGACACGTGGCGAGGACGCATTACCATAATGCGTTATCCGTAAAAAATAGGTGAAAATGCATTGATGGATATGATGCCACGTGGTGCAGAGGGGTGATGCCACATGGCTTTTTTTAAAAAAATCTGGTCAAACTAAAAATGTGGCTTTTATTTTTTAAATTTTATTTATATTTATATATATATTTATATATATATATCTTTATTTATATTTATATTTATTTTTATTTTTATATTTATATATATGTACATATTTATATTTATATATATCTTTATTTATATTTATATATATTTATATTTATATATATATATATATTTATATATATATATATATATTTATATGTATATTTATATTTATATATATATATATTTATATTTATATATATATATATTTATATATATATATATATATATATATCTTCATTTATATTTATATGTATCTTTATTTATATTTATATATATGTATATATATGTATATATATATATTTATATATATGAATATATTTATATATTTATTTATTTATATTTGTATATATATCTTTATTTATATTTATATTTATATTTATGTATATTTTTATATTTATATATATGTATATTTTTATATTTAGATATATATGTATATTTTTATATTTATATATATTTTTTATATTTATATATATTTATATATATTTATATATATATATCTTCATTTATATTTATATATATGTTTGTATATATATATCTTTATTTATATTTATATATGTGTATATATTTATATTTATATATATTTATATATTTATATTTATATATGTATATGTATTTATTTATATATATATATATATATATGTGTAAATCCACACATTTACATGTATGTACATCCACACATTTACATGTATGTACATCCACATATTTACATGTATGTACATCCACACATTTACATGTATGTACATCCACATATTTACATGTATGTACATCCACACAATTACATGTATGTACATCCACACATTTACATGTATGTACATCCACACATTTACATGTATGTATATATTCATATATATATATATATATATATATATATATTCATATATATATATATTTATATATATATATATATATTTATTCATATATATATTTATTTATATTTATGTATATATTTATATATATATATATATATATATTTATCGGTATATATATATATTTTTATATATTTATCCGTATATGTATATATTTTTATATTTATATTTATTTATATTTATTTATATTTATTTATATTTATATATATGTATATATTTATGTTTCAAAATAGAGTCCTCTAAATAATTTCCAGAAAAAAATAAAATTTCTTCGGCTTTGAGGACTCATTTTGCTAAATTATTTCCCGACAAATATAAATATATACGTAAATATAAATATCAAAATATAAAAATATAAATACAAATATATACATATATATAAATATAAATATCATGATAGATATAAATACAAATAAATCAATATATAAATAAATATATATACATATATATATGTATAAATATAAATATAAATATAAATATAAATATAAATATAAATATAAAGATATAAATATAAAAAAAGGAGTCCTCTATTTAAATTCTGGAAAAAAAATGCACCTAGAGGACGTCCTCTTCAAGTGCTGCGAAAAAAAAACTGGGACCCTTGAGGACGCAGTACCATAATGCGTCCTCCCCCTCTACATCCAAAATAAAAAAGTTCCACATTCTCTCCCAACTTCAAGTTTTCCGCCACAGAAAAATCATGCACTCAACAATCATATGTGTTAGGGCATCATTTTTCTATTTTTTGGTGTAATTCATTACATATATGCTTTTGGTAAGTGTTTTAGATTTGTTTTTAACCTCATGCGTTAGATCATGAGATTTGATTTGGTATTTGCAATTATTTTTCATAAAAGGTAAATTATCCATATAACCCTAAAACTAATTTTAGAGAGAGAAAATACGAAAGGAAGGGTGGTTTTGGTGTGATATACCATGCCCAGGCTGTGCGTGCCATTTAAGTGCTATTCGATGAAGAAGAACCGGTGTTGAGTTTCAACATGGTTGATCAGACACCGTTGTATATTTCCAATAAAGAGGCAAATGGTGTATGTTGAAGAGGAGTTTCTTGACAGCCTAATTTGAGACATTCTTCCAGGGTGTTTTGAGAGAGGAAGACAAAGGTGAGGAAAGACGAGAATCCGGAAGACGAGAATATCAAAGAAGAAACGCTCAAGGGTCATGAAAATACTAATGATGAAGAATTGGTGATGGGATTTTTTTAGTAAGAAGTTGTCTAAAAATATGTGATAACGTATAATAATAACATATAATATACTCCATCCGTCCCATTTCAAATTGCACACTTTAATTTTCAGCAGCTAACTTAAAAAATATTTGATTCTTAATGTCTTTCATTGTGGATAATTAAAACTTGTGAAAAATTGAAATTATGAAAATTTATGTTATAAGGAATCTAACAATGTATCACGCGATAGTATTTATACTTATATAACAATTCAATTTTAGGGTCAAAGTTAGTAAGTTTTGACTAAATGAATTATTAAATGACAGTTTGAAATGGAACGAGTACAATATTTATAGTTATCTCTTTTAAGGGGTTGATGAAGGTGTTTTTATCTTGATGCTTAGTTAGAGTGTCAAAATATTGTTTGGTACTAGCCAGATAGTTGCATTCAACTGCTCATAAAATTTAGGTTAACGACTCGTGCGTGCACTCATCTAATTCTAAGCGGTAGGAATTCAAAAATGTTTCCCCCTGTTTCAAATTATTTCGCTCTTATCTACATAATAGAATCTCGTGTATTTGCATAAATAGTACTATCTTCATGGAAGGATATGGTTGGAAAAAGTTTGATATACACCAATAAAATGAATCAGATCGAACAACAGTGTAAAGGCTGGAATTCTGTTTTAAAGTATTCTATCCAATTGTTGACCCAAACATTTTCATTAATTTGATTTCCGGTCACATTTCGTGCGAAACTAGTCTTTTAGACATGGACCAGAAATATTGGTACTACTGTGCTAGTTATAAATCATCTTTTATTATTTATTTAAAGGTTGGGTTTTTGAATCAATTTATCTTGCTATCATTACTGGATAACAGTCTCATAGGCACTAATTTTTCAGCATACTGACTGTCCAAGATCGATGCTAGAAATATGATATTAATCGGAATTACGTTGAAAAAATGCACAGTGCCTATAAGTCATTTTAACATTTTTGAAATGGCGAGAGAGAGAGAGAGATGTGTACTGGGAACATTGTGTGCTGGGAACATTGTGTTCTTCTAAATGTAAGTAGGTGTAAGGTTAGATCGATGCAATTACTGTAAAAGGGGATTCAGTGTATAGGATCAAGTTTCATTTAAGAACACGGATGATAAAAACAAACTTGCTTTTTGGAAGTTTGGTTAATCTTATTGCCTACTTTATGTTTTCTTGTTAAGGTGCGGGCGGATGGCAAAACATAAAATTACACAATTGCACCACACCGCACACCAACATCCTCTCTATCCACTGCTATTTGTAATGTAGCTCATTTTTGCACTAATTAACATCACTTATTTTTTTTTCAGCTTTTCCACGATTTTAACACTCCGAATAACACGTCAAATTAGTGCAATATGTACATTTTAAAATTTTGGTCGTAAGAATAGGTTTTAGGTCATATTTTGTTTTGTTGAAATAAGCAGCTGTTAATTAATGCTCAAATTATGCACGGTATATATGTTTCCTGCTCGTACACTGTGAATTCTGAATTGAAGATGGGCAATTTAGAAGATGTTTTTTACTCCTTTTCTTGCAAAAAGAAGGTTATTTTTCAAAAATAAAAATAGAAACCTACGAGAAAAGGGGGTGGCTCAGTTATCGCACTGTTTCGAGCTACTCGTGCTTCTCATTTAATCATTATCAGTTTTTAGAATCCAGCGAGGTGAAGCTGCCCGAAAAGCGCTAGTTATAGCGAAGCCTTTCCCTCGAGAGAACCTTCAAACTGCAATGGACCCAGATGATGCTGCACTAACTAGGGTCATGGGGACTTATGGATACGCCGCCCTAGAGTACCTATCAGCAGGTACATTTAACTTAGAAAGTGTTCCGGGCAAATGCATACTTGCTAAGCCACTCATTTATAAGAATTTGGTTTTTCCATTTTACAGTATTTCATTTCCTAATTCGCACTAATTACAATTTAATATACTTCATTTCACTAAGCCACATTCTGCCTTAGTCTGAAATGAGCAAAAATTCAGTTGCTAAAGTGGAATGATCAAAATTGTTTCACGAGCACAGATACGATTAGGTAAAAGTCGTGCTTAAAAAGGAATGGTTTTGCAAAGATTCATAGGCTAATCATTATCAAAAGGTGCGCACCCAAATCGCACAAAATGCACCGAACAAAAATTTTCATTAAAAAAATTAATTCTAAGATACTTACCCAAATCGTTCTAAATGAAGTGAATGGAAGAAAAAAACTTGGATTGTATACTTTGGTAGATGGAGTTTATGTGCAAATTAGTAGTGATACAGTTTTCTTATAAAAAAAAGGTTTGTGTTCGTTTCGTGCAATTATTATGCACATTTTGGTTTTAAAGATTAATCTAGGTACATAAGGATGTCATGATCCTAAGGTTCTAAAAGAAATTTAAAAAAAAACCAAATTTGGAAACATAATTATACATCGATGAGAAATCAAACTGTACTGCATCTACAGGCTCTGCTGCTAGTGAATGGTGAGTTAACTATATTTTTTTGAACATTTTGAATGATTTTTTAAAGAAGAGATTGTTCGAAATAGTACCCATTTTAATCAAATTCACAGTTTGATATCCAAATTTTGTATTTGTCCTTTGAAGATACCCATTTTTTTCATTTATGTTTCAGAATGGTACCTTTCGACAAAAAAATGGTACCAATTTGGATCAAAATTGTGCCAAAATGGTACCCACTTTTAACTAAAAAGTATATTTTTGGGACATTAATGAAAAATGGGTACCTCCTCAGAGCAATTTTAAAATTTGGATACCAAACTAAGAATTTCACTATAAAATGGGTACCATTCTGGATATTTTCTCTTTTTTAAAGTGTCTAAATCTCTTATATATGGTGGAATGCAATTGATGACTGTTGTATGTGATATAATTGCTATTAATCTGTCTTTGGAGATTACTCCATCTTGGTTTACTTAGAGAATTTAACAGAAAATGTGGGTTTGGATTATGGTTAACGGAGTTGCTGAACTAAACACCGTCTTTTGGTAGTTTTGACCCACCTTACTTCTTTGTGTGCTATTTGGTTTCGAAAACTAACCATATTTAACGAGTGGAATGCATTCTACATATTTCTCGGGGAAGCTCACATGTGTGGCTGAATTTAGATACCTCGTTTTATAATTAGGGCTGCAATGAAAGTTTATGTTTAAATTTATTTTAAAAAGCATATTTATTTAGATACCTCGATCTATACCGGGTTGTGTGGTGACATTGTTTTCAGTGTTATTCTCATATAAAGATGAAGAAAAACCCGCTATGAAAAAGAAACTGTTGTTCAGTGTTCTCTCGTTTGGTTTTGCAAACTTGTATTAGGGTTAGTCTTTTAAAAATTATATTCACTCAGTTCGTGTTGTGCTATGCGTATCTTAATAACAACAGAGTATGCATGTAACGATGTTGATTAGTGATACAACCCAAGTTTCCTTAAACTTTATTTTTTGTTTATTTCGTGCAATTCTCATGCATATTTTATACATATGCATATTTTATGCACTCATTATATTTAAGTACTTCTTTCAATTTATGTACTTCTTTCAATTTTTTAAATCATAAGATCTTCAACTAATTAGTTTAACATCAACATTCAACACGATCATCATTCTGTAGTCATATAGCTGATCTTCTAACAACATTAAACAACTCATGCCATGAAATGCCATGAAACATCTTCTTCCTAACAACTACACTCTCTAGCTCCTCGTCATGCAGTGAAATGGCGAATTCCTTCAGCCCGGACTCACACGCGCACCGCCCCTCAACCACCATCCAAAACCCATCCACCCTTTCCCACATCTCCACACGTAGCAATGAGGACTCCTTCACCAGCCCCATCATGCCGCCTTTCCCTCGATCTCCGCAACCTTGTTCTCCATCATAAATCACGGCTCCTTCCTCGTTACAGTCAAATTTTTAAAATAAAAATATTTCTGTATAGTGACGTGTTATTCAGAGTTTTGAAATCATGGAAAAGTTTTTTTAAAAGGAGGTGCAGTTAGTGCGAAAATGGAGTAGTACGGTGCAATTGTGTAATGTTATGTTTTGCCATGCATTCGCCTCTACACTAACAAGAAAGCATAAAGTAGCAATTAAAATTTAACTGTTTTTCCAAAAATAATACTCCATGTACCATTTCAAACTGCAATTTAGCCGTTCATCTAGTTAAACATTCTTAACTTTGACAACAATATTATATTAGTGTATAAGAATAAATTCTATTGGGTGACATTGTTAGAATCGTTATAGCACATATTTTCGAAATATCAAATTTTCAAATATTTTAATTATCCCTAATAAAAAATATTAATGATCAACATTTTTTGAGTCAACTGCTGAAAGCGAAATTGTACAACTTTAAATTTTCTTTAAATCCTAAATCATATTGTAGAGAAAGAAAATACTGAGCGCGGGTGGTTTTGGTGTGATATATCGTGCCCAGGCTGTGCGTGCCATTTCAGTGCTATTCGATGAAGAAGAAACCTATGTTGAGTCTCAAGATGGTTCATCACTTATGTTTATTTTCGATAAAAAGGCAAATGGTGTAGATAGGTATATGATAAAGAGGACATTGTTGACAGATTGAATAGAGACCTTCTTCTGGGGTGTTTCCAAAGCAATGGCAAGGAAGATAAATGTGACGAGAGATGAAAAAGCCCAAAAATTAGAAGCTCAACGAAGAAAAGCTGATACAACCTGAATATGCAAGTAAGATGTTAATTAGTGCAATTCTCGTGCACATACATGAGATAAAACTAACATAAAGAATGTCATCTACCGAAGAAAATACATAGACTGATCCACATCGTAAACATCGGACAAAATGATACTCTAATTGTGTAAAAATCGTGGAAAAGATTTTTTCAAAAAACAATTGCAGTTAGTGCAAAAAAATGAGCAGCATGGTGCCATTGTGTAATGTTATATTTTTCCATGCATCCACCTCTACGTTAACAAGAAAACATAAAGTAGCCATTAAAAGTAATTGACCTTCCAAAATAGTACTCCATGTGTACCGTTTTAAACTGCAATTTAACCGTTCATTTAGTTAAACATTCTTAACTTTGACCAAAAAAATTAAATTAGTGTATACGGATAAATTCTGTTGAGTGATACATTAATTGTTAGAACCGTTATAAGACATAATTTCAAAATATCAAATTTTTACATAGTTGAATTGTCCCTAATAAAAAATATTAATGATAAAAATAAATTGAGTCAGTTAAAAGTAAAGTGTATGACTTTAAGTTATCCTTTAAACTCTAAAACATATTTTAGACACAGAAAATAGGGAGCGCGAGGTGGTTTTGGTGTGGTATGTTGTGCCCAGGTTGTGCGTGCCATTTCAGTGCTATTCGATGAAGAAGAAACCGTTTTTGAGTCTAAAGAAGGATCATCACTACTGTTTATTTCTGATAAAGGGCAAATGGTGTAGATATATAGGTACTATGATAAAGAGGACTTTGTTGACAACCTAATTAGAGACCTTCTTCCGTGGTGTTTTGAGTGCGATGGCAAGACACCCACGCGATCGATCAAGTGATTGGGTTGAGAACTTGAAGAAGAGGGATGGTTTTTATAACACTGTCTATCAACCAATCAAATTGTATTGAAAAATATTTGTTTACATATTATAATGCACAGTCACATTCCGTGCATCTTTTGAGCATAACTCATGTATATATATAGTTACTTCAACAAAATAAAACATGATCTGAAATTTATTCCCCTCAAGTATAACAAAATAACCAAAATACAGCACTGCAAGTGAATTTCCTTAATTAAGATGAAAACTATGCAGGCATAGTACGTATTTTTAATGTTCTCTATTTTAACCGAGCATATTTCGAGTATTTTACTATTTATTATTCAAAAACTAAGGCAAACCCCAGTTCTTCATACCTTCCCTCTTTATATATAGCATTTAGCAGTCTGAAAACGATTTTTATGGCTACGATGTTTTCTTTGGACCTTGATTAATGCACATTGATGTGTATGGATTATGGTTATTTTATTGAGTTTACTATAATTTTATTAATGTACACCTAAGGGTTTTTATTTGTCACAGATTACGGTTTATGGGCTTGACAGGAATTTGGAGAAGAATGAGTAGCATTTGGCAATTAAGGCAGAAAAAAATTTCAGTTAAATTTGCGCCGAAAGGATCAGACGTGCGCATATCGTGACCTGCACTAGAGAAAGTTGCGCTCTAGGATTTTGGATTTTATTTTACCAAAGTTTTACTCTCCTAGTTAGTCAATGTAATTGGTAATTATATATATATATATATATATATATATATATATATATATATATTTTTTTAAACTCATGTAGTTGAAGAACCCATGCAACTGTCGGACTAGAAAAAAACAATACTTTGACACGCTAAACTTAACTAGTTAGCAAGATAGAAACACCTTCATCAACGCGTTAAAGGAGATACATTTTAAACATAATATAAAATATCAAAAGCTATAAAATACAGTATCTCAAAACACCCCGATGTTGAGATACGTACCGTGCCGGAGTTGTACGTACCATGCCGGAACTGTGCGTACCGTTTCGGAGCTGGTTGGTGCACGGTATTTATTAGATGGGCACAATCTTCCCAACATTAATTCCATTATTCCATTGGAACAAAATTCCACTGTATTTGTGTTTTAAGTTAAATGTCCACATACGACTTACATGTAGTGTAGACTATAAAATTGATTAAGTCTTAATATGATATTCTAGCTGTATTACGATCCTTTTTGATAAATAATGTAATACAAAAAAAAATTTCTAGGAGAAAAGGTGGTGGCTAAGTCCGCGCACTGTTTTGAGTTGCTCGTGCTACCTCAAAACAATGAAGTAGAACAAGCAGCTCATACAAAAACTCTCTCACCATTTTGTTCATTGTTTATCTCTCACCACTGGGATGGTGAAATGTGCTAGCCCTATTGTTGTCCGCATCTTTAATGCGCGGGGAGCAAGTAGAGCAGTACCACATCCCAGTGGGAATGGAAAAAACAATGGGGCTAGGGCATGTCATATGGTATCCTCTCTTGCATTTGTCGCATATCAGCATCTCCCTGTCGTTTTCTCCTAACCCGCACTCCTCACAGACATATAGAGGCGCCCTTCTATTCTAGGTACATTCTTCATCCAATCCAATGACTTGTATGGGAATAATGAACAGAGTAATGTATTTTCAAAGTTGTGTAAATGCCAAAGTTTCTATCTGTAAGAGTGCAGTCATTGATCTCTCCTCGCTAAAATGGATTATCTAGGATATTACCATGTAGATCACCGTACAGCGCGCACACGAAATTTAAAATAACAATAAACCTTTCGAAGCAAACACCAATGGCTCCAAAAATATGTTCTTCCACGATTAACATGTCAATATTAGTGGCAGTGCAATGCTTTCTTTCATTTTCTTTTGGCTATATAAAAGTATAAGTTTTAGGAATTTTTTAAAAAATAAAATTAAACACCTACAAGAGAAGGTTGTGGGTATGTTCCCTCCAAGATCATTTGACCTTTTTGTGATATGATGTTTGATTGCAATGATTCTTTGTCTCGAACTCTTGTGGTGTAATTTGTAGATATCACTGCATTGTAGATTAGGTGCGATTTGAGGTGGTACATTTCTGTGCAATGCAAACATCTCTCCAACATTGTTACCTGGTGCAATGTTGTCTGAATGTTAGGAAAATTGTGACATCTCCGATCACATGTTTTGATGGTAACAAAATGTACGTTTGAAACTCACAAAACTATATTTTCAAAATTTCACTAGTAATACGTACTGTATGTTAGTTATTTTTTTAGTTAAAAGATCTTTAAGCATTAATTTATGTACTTGTTTCATTTTTTTTTTCATAATAAGGATCGCGAGGTAGTTTTGGTGTCGTATAACATGCCCAGGTTGTGCGTGCCATTTCAGTGCTATTCGATGAAGAAGAAACCACTTTTGAGTCTCAAGAAGGTTCATCACCACTGTTTAATTCTTAAAAAGAGGAAAATGGTGTAGATATATAGGTACTATGATAAAGAGAACTTTGTTGACACCCTAATTAGAGACCTTCTTCCGAGGTGTTTTGAGAGCAATGGCAAGGAAGAAAAAGGTGACGAAAGACGAGAAGCCCGAAGATGAGAAGCTCAAAAAAGAAAATCTGATACATCCCAAATATGCATGTAAGATGTTAATTAATGATAAAAATGATGTTCATTTTCATTTAAAAAAATTTGTCCATTTCGTGCAATTCTCGCGCACGAACATGAGATAGTCACCGATGAATTTTGATAGCTAAAATCAACATAAAGAAGATTGTCATCTACTGAGGAAAACACATAGACTTATCCATATCGAAAACATCAGACAAAATGATACTCTAATATAAGGTGGCCGGAGAAGCATGTAAGCCTTCTTGATCGCCTGCCTCTCCATAGACGGGTTTTGGTGGCAATGATCCCTTTGTTGTGGGATAATTATTGGAGATTTCCTACTCTCCACCATTTTGTCAACTCTTTTTCGCAATTTCAATACATTGTAACATTTTTATTTTGTTTAAAAGGATAGGTATAAGGGTTTCTTATTTGAAAAATGGAAATTATTTTCATTTTTTAAGAAGATACCTTAGGATCAAGACATGCTTACTTACCTAGATTAATCTTCAAAACAAAAATGCGCAGGAAAATTGCACAAAAACAACACGGAATAGTTTTTTAAAAAAACTATATCAATGCTTCGCACATAAATTATTCCTAATATAATGCGCACCCGAATAGCAAAAAATGTACCGTTCAAAAGTTTTTAACCAAAAAAGAATCCTTCAATTCGTTCACCTAATAGTACGAAATGAACAAACAATACTTTATGGCAAAAAAAATCATCCGAGTACACAATGGAGCAATTCTAAGTTGCCGCTGCCGGTCAATTTCTGGCACACGAAAGATAGGTTCATGAATCACAAGAAATTGTGTGATTAATTTGCTGAGAAAAGAGCAATTACTCCTTCACCCAAACAGACGCATGAGGACATTTTCGAAAAATCAGTCCAAGATCTTTAAAGTCGCCATCGCAGAGAATCGCGTGGTATTCTGCTATTTCATGAAGCCACTTGCCAACAATCTCAGTTATCATATATGCTCTTTTCTAAGAACAAGCTTTTACAAATTCCTGCATATGCACAACATCAGTGGTGGAAAACTTGGCCTGTATCACTAATTAAATCCTTACATGCATATTCTAATCTTATTAAAATACATAGTCAAATAGCACAAAATAAACCGAGCGATACCTTTATAATAAAAATTATCCCCAACATAACTGTGCCAACGGACGAAAATTAATGGGAAAAAAGGTAGCCAAAACGTATGAACCAACCGTACAAAAAATTAACTGGGAAAAAATGTACAATGAACCTTGGTGCTACCTATATCGCCCATTGGATCCGAATCCCTTAAAATACCAGCCATTAATTTCCACACTTGGAATTATATCTTATAAGAGACATCATCCACCTAATAGCTATGAAAAACCAAACCTAAGAAGTTGTTTTTCCTCAAACTACCATTTTTCATCCCATACTTTCTTTTCTTGGCACCCCAACCCCATTATGATGAGGAAGAAAGCGAACCTGAATTTCATAACCAATGATTCCACTAGTATTGTATTTTCAAAGTTTTGTAAATGCCAAAGTTTCTATCTGTATGAGTGCAGTACTAGATCTCTTCTCACTAAAATAGATTACCTAGGATATTACCATGTAGCCCGCACAAAGAATTTAAAATAACAATATAACTTTCGAAGCAAACACCGATGGCTCCAAAAATATGTTCTTCCACAATTTACACGTCAATTTTTGTGGAATTGCAATGTTTTCTTTCATTTTATTTTGGTTATATAAAAGGATAGGATTTAGGAGTTTTTTCCAAAAATAAAAACCTACAAGAGAATGTGGTGGTTATGTGCCCTCCAAGATTATTTGACCTTTTTGTGATATGATGTTTGATTGCAGTGATTCTTTGTCTCGAACTCTTGTGGTGTAATTTGTAGATATCACTGCATTGTAGATTAGGTGCAATTTGAGGTGGTACATTTTGGTGCAATGCTATCATCTCTCCAACATTGTTACCTGGTGCAATGTTATATGAATGTTAGGAAATTTTTGACATCTCTGATCACATGTTTTAATAGTAACAAAATGTACGTTTGACACTAACAAAGCTATATTTTAAAAAATTCACTAGCAATACATGCAGTATGTTAGTTATTTTTTTTTAGTTAAAAGTACTTTAAGCATTAATTTATGTACTTGTTTCATTTTTTTAATCATAATATGGAGTCCGAGTTGGTTTTAATGTGTTATACCGTGCCCAGGTTGTGCGTGCCATTTTAGTGCTATTCGATAAAGAAGAAACCGCTTTCGAGTCTCAAGAAGGTTCATCACCACTGTTTATTTCCGATAAAGAGGAAAATGGTGTAGATATATAGGTACTATGATAAAGAGGACATTGTTGATAACCAAATTAGAGACCTTCTTCCGGGGTGTTTTGAGAGCGATGGCAAGGAAGACAGGTGACGAAAGACGAGAAGCCCGAAGATGAGAAGCTCAAAGAAGAAAAGCTGATACATCCCAAATATGCATGTAAGATGTTAATTAATGATAAAAATGATGTTCATTTTCATTTAAAAAAATTTGTCCATTTCGTGCAATTCTCGCGCACGAATATGAGATAGTCACCGATGAATTTTGATAGCTAAAATCAACATAAAGAAGATTGTCATCTACTGAGGAAAACACATAGACTTATCCATATCGTAAACATCAGACAAAATGGTACTCTAATATAAGGTGGCCGGAGAAGCATGTAAGCCTTCCTGATTGCCTGCCTCTCCATAGACGGGTTTTGGTGGCAATGATCCCTTTGCTGTGGGATAATTATTGGAGATTTCCTACTCTCCACCATTTTTTCAACTCTTTTTCGCAATTTCAATACATTGTAACATTTTTATTTTGTTTAAAAGGATAGGTATAAGGGTTTCTTATTTGATAAATGGAAATTATTTTCATTTTTTAAGAAGATACCTTAGGATCAAGACATGCTTACTTACCTAGATTAATCTTCAAAACCAAAATGCGTAGGAAAATTGCACAAAACCAACAAGGAATTGTTTTTAAAAAAACTATAACACTGCTTCGCACATAAATTATTCCTAATATAATACACATCTGAATAGCACAAAACGTACCATTCAAAAGTTTTTAACAAAAATTGAATCCTTCGATTCGTTCACCTAATAGTACGAAATGAACAAACAGTACTTTATGGCAAAAAACAAATCATCCGAGTACACAGTGGAGCACTTCCGAGTTGCCGATGCCGGTTAATTTCTGGCACAGGAAAGATAGGTTCATGAATCACAAGAAATTGTGTGATGAATTGGCTGACAAAAGAGCAATTACTCCTTCACCCGAACAGACGCAAGAGGACATTTTTGAGAAATCAGTCCAAGATCTTTAAAGTTACCATAGCAGAGAACCGCATGGTGTTATGCTATTTCATGAAGCCACTTGCCAACAATTTCAGTTATTATATATGCTCTTTTCTAAGAAATTCCTGAATATGCACAACATCAATGGTGGAAACCTTGGCCTGTATCACTAATTAAATCCTTAGAGGCATATTCTAATATTATTAAAATACGCATTCAAATAGCACAAAATAAACCGAGTGATAACTTTATAGTGAATATTATCCCTAACATAACTGTGCGAACAGACAAAAATTAATGGGAAAAAAGGTAGCCAAAACGTATGAACCAAGCGTGCAAAAAATTAACTGGGAAAAAAATGTACAATGAACCTTGGTGCTGCCTTTATCGCCCATTGGATCCGAATCCCTTAAAATCCCAGCCATTAAATTTTACACTTGGAATTCTATCTTATAAGAGACAGCATCCACCTAAGAAGTAATTTTTCCTCAAACTACCATTTTTCATCCCATACTTTCTTTTCTTGGCACCCCAACCCCATTATGACGACGAAGAAAGCGAACCTGGATTTCATAACCAATGATTCCACGAGGAAAGCGATGTTTAAGAAGTGGAAGAAGGGGCTCTTGAAGAAGGTGAGCGAGCTGAGCACGCTCTATGCCATCATCTAAAGCATCTATGAGAGCGAGTTGAGCACGCTCTGGGATTTTGGATTTTTTTAACAAAGTTTTAATCTCCTATTTAGTCATTTTAATTGTTAATCATATATATTTTAAACTTATGTAGTTGAATAACCCATGCAACTACCGGACAAGAGAAAAACAATATTTTGACACTCTAAACTTAATTAGTTAGCAAGATAGACACACCTTCATCAACACGTTAAAGGAGATAAATTGTAAACATAATATACAATATCAAAAGATAATAAATACGGTATCTCAAAACACCCTGATGTTGAGATACGTACCGTGCCGGAGCTGTACGTACCATGTCAGAACTGTGCATACCGTGCCAGAGCTGTGTGGTGCACGGTATTTATTAGATGGGCACACTCTTCCCAACATTAATTCCATTATTTCATTGGGGGGAAAATTCCACTGTATTTGTGTTTTAAGTTAAATGTCCACATACGACTTACATATATTGTACACAATAAAATGTATTGAGTCTTAATATGATAGTCTAGCTGTATTCAGATCCTTTTTGATAAATAATGTAATACAAAAAAAAAATCTATGAGAAACGGTGGTGGCTCAGTCCTCGCACAGTTTTGAGCTGCTTGTGCTACCTCAAAATAATGAAGTAGCACAAGCAGCTTAAACCAAAATTCTCTCACCATTCTGTTCATTGTTTATCTCTCACCACTGGGATGTTGAAATGAGCTAGCCCTATTGTTGTTCGCATCTTTAATGTGTGGGGAGCAATTAGAGCAGTACCACATCCCAGTGGGAATGTAGACAACAATGGGGCTGGCGCATGTCATATGGTACCCTCTTTCGCATTTTTCACATATCAGCATCTCCCCGCCATTTTCTCCTAATCCGCACTCCTCACACACATATAGAAGTGACCTTATACTCTAGGTACATTCTTCATCCAATCCAGTGACTTGTATGGGCATAATGAACAGAGTATTGTATTTTCAAAGTTGTGTAAATGCCAAAGTTTCTATTTGTATGAGTGCAGTGATTAATCTCTCCTTGCTAAAAGGGATTAACTAGGATATTACCATGTAGATCACTGAACAACCCGCACACGGAATTTTAAATAACTATTAGCATTTGAAGCAAACACCAATGGCTCCAAAAACATGTTCTTCCACGATTAAAACGTCAATTTTAGTGGCAGTGCAATGTTTTCTTTCATTTTATTTTGGCTATATAAAAGGATAGGTTTTAGGAATTTTTTCAAAAATAAAAATAAAAACCTACAAGATAAGGTGGTGGGTATGTGGCCTCCAAGATCATTTGACCTTTTTGTGATATGATGTTTGATTGCAGTGATTCTTTGTCTCGAACCCTTGTGGTGTAATTTATAGATATCACTGCATTGTAGATTAGGTGCGATTTGAGGTGGTACATTTTGGTGCAATGCAAACATCTCTCCGACATTGTTACCTGGTGCAATGTTATCTGAATGTTAGGAAAATTTTGACATCTCCAATCACATGTTTTTATGGTAACAAAATGTACGTTTGAAATTCACAAAGCTATATTTTCAAAAAATTCACTAGCAATACGTATAGTATGTTAGTTATTTTTTTAGTTAAAAGATCTTTAAGCATTAATTTATGTACTTGTTTCATATTTTTTATCATAATAAGGAGCGCGGGGTGGTTTTGGTGTGGTATACCGGGCCCAGGTTGTGCGTGCCATTTCAGTGCTATTCGATGAAGAAGAAACCGCTTTCGAGTCTCAAGAAGGTTCATCACCACTGTTTATTTCCGATAAAAAGGCAAATGGTGTAGATATATAGGTACTATGATAAAGAGAACTTTGTTGATAGCCTAATTAGAGACCTTCTTCCGAGGTGTTTTGAGAGTGATGGCAAGGAAGGCAAAGGTGACAAAAGACGAGAAGCCCGGAGATGAGAAGCTCAAAGAAGAAAAGCTGATACATCTGAAATATGCATGTAAGATGTTAATTAATGATAAAAATGAAGTTAATTTTCATTTATTTTTTTTCATTTCGTGCAATTCTCGTGCACAAACATGAGATAGTCATCGATGAATTTTGATAGCTAAAATCAACATAGAGAAGAATGTTGTCTACTGAAGAAAACACATAAACTTATCCATATCGTAAACATCAGACAAAATGGTACTATAACATAAGGTGACCGGAGATGCATGTAAGCCTTCCTGATCGCCTGCGTCTTCACGGAGGGGTTATGGTGGCAATGATCCCTTTGTTGTCGGATCATCATCGGTGACTTCCTACTCTCCACCATTTTTTCAACTCTTTTTCGCAATTTTAATACATTGTAATATTTTATTTTGTTTAAATGGATAGGTTTTAGGTTTTCTTATTTGAAAAAATGGAAATTATTTTAAATTTTCAAAAAGATACCTTGGGATCAAGACATGCTTACTTACCTAGATTAATTTTCAAAACCAAAATGCGAGTGAAATCTGCAAAAAACCAACACGGAATATTTTTTCTCTAAAAAAAACTATATCACTGCTTGGCACATAAATTATTCCTAATATAATACGCACCCAAATTGCACAAAACGTACCATTCAAAAGTTTTTAACAAAAATTGAATCCTACATTTCGTTCACTTAATAGTACGAAATAAACAAACAGTACTTTATGGCAAAAAAACTAATCTTCCGAGTACACGGTGGAGCACTTACGAGTTGCCGATGCTGATCAATTTTTGGCACATGAAAGATAGGTTTATGAATCACAAGAAATTGTGTGATGACTTGGCAAAAAAAAGAGCAATTACTCCTTCACCCGAACATACGCAAGAGGACATTTTAGAGAAATTAGTCCAAGATCTTTAAAGTCGGCTTCGCAGAGAACCGCATGGTGTTCTACTATCTCATGAAGCCACTTGCCAACAATCTCAGTTATTATATATGCTCTTTTCTAAGAACAAGTTTTAGAAATTCCTGCACATGCACACCATCAATGATGGAAAACTTGGCCTGTATCACTAATTAAATCCTTACATGCATATTCTAATCTTATTAAATACGCAGTCAAATAGCACAAAATAAACCGAGCGATAACTTTATAATAAATATTATCCCCAACCTAACTATGCGAACGGACAAAAATTAATGGGAAAAAGGTAGCCAAATCGAACGAACCAACCGACCAAAAAATTGACGGGGAAAAAATGTCCAATGAACCTTGGTGCTGCCTATCTCGCCCATTGGATCTGAATCCCCCAAAATCTCAGCCATTAATTTCCACACTTGGAATTCTATCTTATAAGAGATAACATCCAGTTGATAGCTATTAAAAACCAAACCTAAGAAGCAGTTTTTCCTCAAACTACCATTTTTCATACCATACTTTCTTTTCTTGGCACCCCAACCCCATTATGACGGAAGAAAGCAAACCTGGCTTTCACAACCAACGATTCCACGAGGAAAGTGACGTTTAAGAAGAGGATGAAGGGGCTCCTGAAAAAGGTGAGCGAGTTGAGCAAGCTCTGCGTCATCATCTAAAGCATGTATGAGAGCGAGTTGAGCATGCTTTGGGATTTTGGATTTTTTTTACCAAAGTTTTAATCTCCTATTTAGTTATTTTAATTGGTAATTATATAAATTTAAACTCGTGTAGTTGAAGAACCCATGCAACTACCGGGCTAGAGCAAAACAATATTTTGACACTCTAAACTTAATTAGTTAGCAAGATAGAAACACCTTCATCAACACGTTAAAAGAGATAAATTCTATGCACAATATACAATATCAAAAGCTAATAAATATGGTATCTCAAAACACCCCGATGTTGAGATACGTACCGTGCCGGAGCTATACGTACCATGCCGGAACTGTGCGTACCGTGATGGAGCTGTGCAGTGCACGGTATTTATTAGATGGGCACACTCTTCCCAACATTAATTCCATTATTTCATTGGAACAAAATTCCAATGTATTTGTGCTTTAAGTTAAATGTCCACATACGACTTACATATATTGTACACTATAAAATGTATTGAGTCTTAATATGATAGTCTAGCTGTATTCAGATCCTTTTTGATAAATAATGTAATACAAAAAACATTTTCCTATTTGAAAAGGTGGTGGCTCAGTCCTCGCATTGTTTTGAGCTGCTTGTGCTACCTCAAAACAATGAAGTAGCACAAGCAGCTCAAACCAAAAATCTCTCACCATTCTGTTCATTGTTTATCTCTCACCATTGGGATGTTGAAATGCGCTAGCCCAATTTGTTGTCCGCATCTTTAATGTGTGGGGAGCAAGTGGAGCAGTACCACATCCCAGTGGGGATGCAGATAACAATGGGGCTGGCGCATGTCATATGGCACCCTCTCTCGCATTTGTCGCATATCAGTATCTGTCCACCTTTTTCTCCCAACCCGCACTCCTCACACACACTAGGTACCTTCTTCATCCAATCGAGTGACTTGTATGGGCATAATGAACACGGTATTGCATTTTCAAAGTTGTGTAAATGCCAAAGTTTCTATCTGTATGAGTGCAGTCATTGATCTCGCCTTGCTAAATGTTTTATCTAGGATATTACCATGTGGATCACTGCACAGCCCACACACGGAATTTAAAATAACAATATAGCTTCCGAAACAAACACCAATGGCTCCAAATTACGTTCTTCCATGATTAACACATCAATATTAGTGGAAGTGCAATGTTTTCTTTCATTTTATTTTGGTTATATTAAAGGATAGGTTTTAAGATTTTTTTCAAAAATAAAAATAAAAACCTACAAGAAAAGATGGCGGGAATGTGCCCTTCAAGATCATTTGACCATTTTGTGATATGAAGTTTGATTTCAGGGATTCTTTGTCTGGAACTCTTATGGTGTAATTTGTAGATATCACTGCATTGTAGATTAGGTGCGATTTGAGGTGGTATATTTTGGTGCAATGCTAACATCTCTCCAACATTCTTACCCGGTACAATGTTATCTGAATGTTAGGAAAATTTCGACATCTCTTATCACATGTTTTAATGGTAAGGAAATGTACGTTTGACATTCACAAAGCTAAATTTTCAAAAATTCACTAGCAATACGTACAGTATGTTTGTGCAGATATAATTCTGCGATAATTAAAAGTGCAAATATAACATTAGATATTCAGGTTATGTTCAAATATAATATTTTCCGGTAGTTTAAAGCTGGAATTAAGTGAAAAGACTATTTTGCCCCTCTATAAAAAATTAAAATATATTTCCCTTGCCCTTTTTCTTCTTCGTTTCCCTTCTTCGTTTGATCTGTAACCTTAATCGCCAAATGCTCTGTAACCCTAATTCGCCAAATGTTTTCCTCCCGTCATTCTCTTTCCTCTCTAGCCATCTTCCCAAATCGCCTAGTGAACTCTTTGGCACTTATTCCGGAATGGAGTGCACCGGAAACGGTAGCTAAAGCCGGCGCTGGGGCCCACCAACCAGATGTTGTTCCCCCTGCGGAGCCGTCGCCTATTGTTCTACCTCACATCAAGTCCCTTTCTACTGCAATATTTTTGAATATCTATACTTCAAAATTAGCCTCTTAATTAGTTGTTTAACCTGTTCAGAGTTCGCACTAGAGTGTGCATAAATATGAGTGTGAGAGATTAGAGCAGCAAATGGAGCAGATTGATGCTTTTAATGATTTTCCTTTCACTTTTGATCAGGAAAGTTTATTCAATTGTATTGTGGTATTATATGTTTGTTTTGTAATCTGGGATTTTTGTGTGTAAGATAAAAATGATAACTTTCAGGAAAATAATGAATCTCGGTGCGCTTTCTTGATCAGACAAGGAGTTCATCGGCTGGGATGTGGCTGTATGAATGTAGCTGTGGAAGATTGCCAACTTCTTCTTCATCTTGCTCCATGTGATTGATCATGTAATCATTTTATTCTTGGGCCATAGTGTAATTTTCAAAGAATTATGTAACAGGCTCTTCCATTCACCCATTGTAGCCCAATTTTCAATAACGTAATTGTCTCTTATTTAATTGTTTTTTAGTTTCTCCAATTTTGTGATTCGCTTCCTCCAAATTTATTCTCATGGGCAAAATATTCTAGCACCGGCATTGTTTTCAGTCATACTGGTGCTACTGTGTAGCGGGAAAAATGAATATTTTGAATTTTCGTCCAATATTTTTTAGGGATCTTTTTTAGCACCAATAGCAAAATCATAGGCACCGGTCAGCCTATCGGTGCTAGGTACTTAGCTTTGCTCCCGAGAAGAAAAAAAATTAAAATGCCCATTCAAGCAGCATCACGCAACTGCGTTTGAACTACCTAGCACCGGTAAGATCACCATGGGCTCTGATTTTCATACCGGTGCTAGGTACTTAGAATATATTTTCTTCTCTTTAAAGTATTAGCATTGGTATGTTCACCATTAGCAATGGTATTAAAAAGAAAAGAAGCCAAACTTGGCCCAAGTTATCGCACCCACCCTAATCATATAAAACCATCCTCTCATAATAACCATCCCTTCCTCCTCTCTGATAATCCTAATTACCTCCTTCAAACACACTGTTGTTGTCTTCAACGCTTTTAAGCCGCCGTGACGCTCCGGTCGCACACCTTCGAGCCCTTCTTCTTCAAGCTCCGATCGAACACCTTTGACGCTCTGTTGTCTCTGTTCCACTTCACCTTTGGTTGCTATCTCAGCCACCGCGGCGAATCTGCCATGATGCCATCCCGCACTAGCCCCGACGCCAAAACTTATTTCCGACCACACCTTAACGGTTCTGGTTCGTTGATGTTATCTGGGGCTTATAGAGATTAGGATCTTGTTTTTATGATAACTGATGTTGTTAATCTATGTTTAGATCTAGTTTGTTTCATGAATTGTGGGTTGCTATATTTTTTCAAATATATGTAATGAACTTCTTGGTTGTAGTCATGAATTTTCCAGTTTTTTACATGAACTTCTGGTTTTTTGCATTTTGTTCGTCCTATTAATTTCTTGGTTTCATATTCCGGCCGGTGAGTTTATACTCATTAGCCAGATTTTTTTTATAGATCACCTATTTACTAGCACCGGTTCAAACGAGCATGAGCACCGGTCAAAATACCGATGCCTAAGTAGGGTGGTGCTGAAATATTGATTTGTAGCACCGGTAGTGCATACCTATATTCCAGCACCGGTACCACTTACCAGTGTCAATGTAACTACGGATTTGCACCGAATCACTTAGGCACCGGTACTTTAAGGCCCAAAATATGGGTGCCTATGGGGGTATCTTCCAGCAGTGACCGTGCACACTTTGAGTAATTTACTTGTTATTATTCAAAAACTAAGGCAATCCCCCCATTCTTCATACCTTTCCTCTTCATATATAGCATTTAGCAGTTTGAGAATGATTTTTATGGCTACGATGTTTTCTTCGGACCTCGATTGATGCTCATGCTTAGAACCCTACATCCATGGTTCAACTACTACAACATCTGTCAGCTTAAGTTATGTAAGTTGAATTGATTATCTACACTTGCTTTATTATCTGAACAATCATAGAGAAAATGACATGTTTGTGGCTACAGTTGCCACAAACAGCATTTGTATATGGAGGATGCATTACGGAAATGCATCCTCACTTTTTTTTTTAAAAAAATTTCGGTCAAAATTTTCAAACGACGCACGGTAGGTTGACACGTGGCGAGGACGCATTACCATAATGCGTTATCCGTAAAAAATAGGTGAAAATGCATTGATGGATATGATGCCACGTGGTGCAGAGGGGTGATGCCACATGGCTTTTTTTAAAAAAATCTGGTCAAACTAAAAATGTGGCTTTTATTTTTTAAATTTTATTTATATTTATATATATATTTATATATATATATCTTTATTTATATTTATATTTATTTTTCTTTTTATATTTATATATATGTATATATTTATATTTATATATATCTTTATTTATATTTATATATATTTATATATATATATATTTATATATATATATATTTATATGTATATTTATATTTATATATATATATTTATATATATATATATATATATTTATATATATATATATATATATCTTCATTTATATTTATATGTATCTTTATTTATATTTATATATATGTATATATATGTATATATATATATTTATATATATGAATATATTTATATATTTATTTATTTATATTTGTATATATATCTTTATTTATATTTATATTTATATTTATGTATATTTTTATATTTATATATATGTATATTTTTATATTTAGATATATATGTATATTTTTATATTTATATATATTTTTTATATTTATATATATTTATATATATATATATATCTTCATTTATATTTATATATATGTTTGTATATATATATATCTTTATTTATATTTATATATGTGTATATATTTATATATATATATATATATATTTTTTAAAAAATTGGGTAATAACTCAAATGAGCCCCCAATAAAATCCCTCCCCTTCCCCAACCCTTGGTGGGAATTGAACCCATTACTTCATGGTAGGCTAACATTCAATTTCCTGTATATATTTATATTTATATATATTTATATATTTATATTTATATATGTATATGTATTTATTTATATATATATATATATGTGTAAATCCACACATTTACATGTATGTACATCCACACATTTACATGTATGTACATCCACATATTTACATGTATGTACATCCACACAATTACATGTATGTACATCCACACATTTACATGTATGTACATCCACACATTTACATGTATGTATATATTCATATATATATATATATATTTATATATATTCATATATATATATTTATATATATATATATTTATTCATATATATATTTATTTATATTTATGTATATATTTATATATATATATATATTTATCGGTATATATATATATTTTTATATATTTATCCGTATATGTATATATTTTTATATTTATATTTATTTATATTTATTTATATTTATATATATGTATATATTTATGTTTCAAAATAGAGTCCTCTAAATAATTTCCAGAAAAAAATAAAATTTCTTCGGCTTTGAGGACTCATTTTGCTAAATTATTTCCCGACAAATATAAATATATACATAAATATAAATATCAAAATATAAAAATATAAATACAAATATATACATATATATAAATATAAATATCAAGATAGATATAAATACAAATAAATCAATATATAAATAAATATATATACATATATATATGTATAAATATAAATATAAATATAAATATAAATATAAAGATATAAATATAAAAAAAGGAGTCCTCTATTTAAATTCTGGAAAAAAAATGCACCTAGAGGACGTCCTCTTCAAGTGCTGCGAAAAAAAAACTGGGACCCTTGAGGACGCAGTACCATAATGCGTCCTCCCCCTCTACATCCAAAATAAAAAAGTTCCACATTCTCTCCCAACTTCAAGTTTTCCGCCACAGAAAAATCATGCACTCAACAATCATATGTGTTAGGGCATCATTTTTCTATTTTTTGGTGTAATTCATTACATATATGCTTTTGGTAAGTGTTTTAGATTTGTTTTTAACCTCATGCGTTAGATCATGAGATTTGATTTGGTATTTGCAATTATTTTTCATAAAAGGTAAATTATCCATATAACCCTAAAACTAATTTTAGAGAGAGAAAATACGAAAGGAAGGGTGGTTTTGGTGTGATATACCATGCCCAGGCTGTGCGTGCCATTTAAGTGCTATTCGATGAAGAAGAACCGGTGTTGAGTTTCAACATGGTTGATCAGACACCGTTGTATATTTCCAATAAAGAGGCAAATGGTGTATGTTGAAGAGGAGTTTCTTGACAGCCTAATTTGAGACATTCTTCCAGGGTGTTTTGAGAGAGGAAGACAAAGGTGAGGAAAGACGAGAATCCGGAAGACGAGAATATCAAAGAAGAAACGCTCAAGGGTCATGAAAATACTAATGATGAAGAATTGGTGATGGGATTTTTTTAGTAAGAAGTTGTCTAAAAATATGTGATAACGTATAATAATAACATATAATATACTCCATCCGTCCCATTTCAAATTGCACACTTTAATTTTCAGCAGCTAACTTAAAAAATATTTGATTCTTAATGTCTTTCATTGTGGATAATTAAAACTTGTGAAAAATTGAAATTATGAAAATTTATGTTATAAGGAATCTAACAATGTATCACGCGATAGTATTTATACTTATATAACAATTCAATTTTAGGGTCAAAGTTAGTAAGTTTTGACTAAATGAATTATTAAATGACAGTTTGAAATGGAACGAGTACAATATTTATAGTTATCTCTTTTAAGGGGTTGATGAAGGTGTTTTTATCTTGATGCTTAGTTAGAGTGTCAAAATATTGTTTGGTACTAGCCAGATAGTTGCATTCAACTGCTCATAAAATTTAGGTTAACGACTCGTGCGTGCACTCATCTAATTCTAAGCGGTAGGAATTCAAAAATGTTTCCCCCTGTTTCAAATTATTTCGCTCTTATCTACATAATAGAATCTCGTGTATTTGCATAAATAGTACTATCTTCATGGAAGGATATGGTTGGAAAAAGTTTGATATACACCAATAAAATGAATCAGATCGAACAACAGTGTAAAGGCTGGAATTCTGTTTTAAAGTATTCTATCCAATTGTTGACCCAAACATTTTCATTAATTTGATTTCCGGTCACATTTCGTGCGAAACTAGTCTTTTAGACATGGACCAGAAATATTGGTACTACTGTGCTAGTTATAAATCATCTTTTATTATTTATTTAAAGGTTGGGTTTTTGAATCAATTTATCTTGCTATCATTACTGGATAACAGTCTCATAGGCACTAATTTTTCAGCATACTGACTGTCCAAGATCGATGCTAGAAATATGATATTAATCGGAATTACGTTGAAAAAATGCACAGTGCCTATAAGTCATTTTAACATTTTTGAAATGGCGAGAGAGAGAGAGAGATGTGTACTGGGAACATTGTGTGCTGGGAACATTGTGTTCTTCTAAATGTAAGTAGGTGTAAGGTTAGATCGATGCAATTACTGTAAAAGGGGATTCAGTGTATAGGATCAAGTTTCATTTAAGAACACGGATGATAAAAACAAACTTGCTTTTTGGAAGTTTGGTTAATCTTATTGCCTACTTTATGTTTTCTTGTTAAGGTGCGGGCGGATGGCAAAACATAAAATTACACAATTGCACCACACCGCACACCAACATCCTCTCTATCCACTGCTATTTGTAATGTAGCTCATTTTTGCACTAATTAACATCACTTATTTTTTTTTCAGCTTTTCCACGATTTTAACACTCCGAATAACACGTCAAATTAGTGCAATATGTACATTTTAAAATTTTGGTCGTAAGAATAGGTTTTAGGTCATATTTTGTTTTGTTGAAATAAGCAGCTGTTAATTAATGCTCAAATTATGCACGGTATATATGTTTCCTGCTCGTACACTGTGAATTCTGAATTGAAGATGGGCAATTTAGAAGATGTTTTTTACTCCTTTTCTTGCAAAAAGAAGGTTATTTTTCAAAAATAAAAATAGAAACCTACGAGAAAAGGGGGTGGCTCAGTTATCGCACTGTTTCGAGCTACGCGTGCTTCTCATTTAATCATTATCAGTTTTTAGAATCCAGCGAGGTGAAGCTGCCCGAAAAGCGCTAGTTATAGCGAAGCCTTTCCCTCGAGAGAACCTTCAAACTGCAATGGACCCAGATGATGCTGCACTAACTAGGGTCATGGGGACTTATGGATACGCCGCCCTAGAGTACCTATCAGCAGGTACATTTAACTTAGAAAGTGTTCCGGGCAAATGCATACTTGCTAAGCCACTCATTTATAAGAATTTGGTTTTTCCATTTTACAGTATTTCATTTCCTAATTCGCACTAATTACAATTTAATATACTTCATTTCACTAAGCCACATTCTGCCTTAGTCTGAAATGAGCAAAAATTCAGTTGCTAAAGTGGAATGATCAAAATTGTTTCACGAGCACAGATACGATTAGGTAAAAGTCGTGCTTAAAAAGGAATGGTTTTGCAAAGATTCATAGGCTAATCATTATCAAAAGGTGCGCACCCAAATCGCACAAAATGCACCGAACAAAAATTTTCATTAAAAAAATTAATTCTAAGATACTCACCCAAATCGTTCTAAATGAAGTGAATGGAAGAAAAAAACTTGGATTGTATACTTTGGTAGATGGAGTTTATGTGCAAATTAGTAGTGATACAGTTTTCTTATAAAAAAAAGGTTTGTGTTCGTTTCGTGCAATTATTATGCACATTTTGGTTTTAAAGATTAATCTAGGTACACAAGGATGTCATGATCCTAAGGTTCTAAAAGAAATTTAAAAAAAACCAAATTTGGAAACATAATTATACATCGATGAGAAATCAAACTGTACTGCATCTACAGGCTCTGCTGCTAGTGAATGGTGAGTTAACTATATTTTTTTGAACATTTTGAATGATTTTTTAAAGAAGAGATTGTTCGAAATAGTACCCATTTTAATCAAATTCACAGTTTGATATCCAAATTTTGTATTTGTCCTTTGAAGATACCCATTTTTTTCATTTATGTTTCAGAATGGTACCTTTCGACAAAAAAATGGTACCAATTTGGATCAAAATTGTGCCAAAATGGTACCCACTTTTAACTAAAAAGTATATTTTTGGGACATTAATGAAAAATGGGTACCTCCTCAGAGCAATTTTAAAATTTGGATACCAAACTAAGAATTTCACTATAAAATGGGTACCATTCTGGATATTTTCTCTTTTTTAAAGTGTCTAAATCTCTTATATATGGTGGAATGCAATTGATGACTGTTGTATGTGATATAATTGCTATTAATCTGTCTTTGGAGATTACTCCATCTTGGTTTACTTAGAGAATTTAACAGAAAATGTGGGTTTGGATTATGGTTAACGGAGTTGCTGAACTAAACACCGTCTTTTGGTAGTTTTGACCCACCTTACTTCTTTGTGTGCTATTTGGTTTCGAAAACTAACCATATTTAACGAGTGGAATGCATTCTACATATTTCTCGGGGAAGCTCACATGTGTGGCTGAATTTAGATACCTCGTTTTATAATTAGGGCTGCAATGAAAGTTTATGTTTAAATTTATTTTAAAAAGCATATTTATTTAGATACCTCGATCTATACCGGGTTGTGTGGTGACATTGTTTTCAGTGTTATTCTCATATAAAGATGAAGAAAAACCCGCTATGAAAAAGAAACTGTTGTTCAGTGTTCTCTCGTTTGGTTTTGCAAACTTGTATTAGGGTTAGTCTTTTAAAAATTATATTCACTCAGTTCGTGTTGTGCTATGCGTATCTTAATAACAACAGAGTATGCATGTAACGATGTTGATTAGTGATACAACCCAAGTTTCCTTAAACTTTATTTTTTGTTTATTTCGTGCAATTCTCATGCATATTTTATACATATGCATATTTTATGCACTCATTATATTTAAGTACTTCTTTCAATTTATGTACTTCTTTCAATTTTTTAAATCATAAGATCTTCAACTAATTAGTTTAACATCAACATTCAACACGATCATCATTCTGTAGTCATATAGCCGATCTTCTAACAACATTAAACAACTCATGCCATGAAATGCCATGAAACATCTTCTTCCTAACAACTACACTCTCTAGCTCCTCGTCATGCAGTGAAATGGCGAATTCCTTCAGCCCGGACTCACACGCGCACCGCCCCTCAACCACCATCCAAAACCCATCCACCCTTTCCCACATCTCCACACGTAGCAATGAGGACTCCTTCACCAGCCCCATCATGCCGCCTTTCCCTCGATCTCCGCAACCTTGTTCTCCATCATAAATCACGGCTCCTTCCTCGTTACAGTCAAATTTTTAAAATAAAAATATTTCTGTATAGTGACGTGTTATTCAGAGTTTTGAAATCATGGAAAAGTTTTTTTAAAAGGAGGTGCAGTTAGTGCGAAAATGGAGTAGTACGGTGCAATTGTGTAATGTTATGTTTTGCCATGCATCCGCCTCTACACTAACAAGAAAGCATAAAGTAGCAATTAAAATTTAACTGTTTTTCCAAAAATAATACTCCATGTACCATTTCAAACTGCAATTTAGCCGTTCATCTAGTTAAACATTCTTAACTTTGACAACAATATTATATTAGTGTATAAGAATAAATTCTATTGGGTGACATTGTTAGAATCGTTATAGCACATATTTTCGAAATATCAAATTTTCAAATATTTTAATTATCCCTAATAAAAAATATTAATGATCAACATTTTTTGAGTCAACTGCTGAAAGAGAAATTGTACAACTTTAAATTTTCTTTAAATCCTAAATCATATTGTAGAGAAAGAAAATACTGAGCGCGGGTGGTTTTGGTGTGATATATCGTGCCCAGGCTGTGCGTGCCATTTCAGTGCTATTCGATGAAGAAGAAACCTATGTTGAGTCTCAAGATGGTTCATCACTTATGTTTATTTTCGATAAAAAGGCAAATGGTGTAGATAGGTATATGATAAAGAGGACATTGTTGACAGATTGAATAGAGACCTTCTTCTGGGGTGTTTCCAAAGCAATGGCAAGGAAGATAAATGTGACGAGAGATGAAAAAGCCCAAAAATTAGAAGCTCAACGAAGAAAAGCTGATACAACCTGAATATGCAAGTAAGATGTTAATTAGTGCAATTCTCGTGCACATACATGAGATAAAACTAACATAAAGAATGTCATCTACCGAAGAAAATACATAGACTGATCCACATCGTAAACATCGGACAAAATGATACTCTAATTGTGTAAAAATCGTGGAAAAGATTTTTTCAAAAAACAATTGCAGTTAGTGCAAAAAAATGAGCAGCATGGTGCCATTGTGTAATGTTATATTTTTCCATGCATCCACCTCTACGTTAACAAGAAAACATAAAGTAGCCATTAAAAGTAATTGACCTTCCAAAATAGTACTCCATGTGTACCGTTTTAAACTGCAATTTAACCGTTCATTTAGTTAAACATTCTTAACTTTGACCAAAAAAATTAAATTAGTGTATACGGATAAATTCTGTTGAGTGATACATTAATTGTTAGAACCGTTATAAGACATAATTTCAAAATATCAAATTTTTACATAGTTGAATTGTCCCTAATAAAAAATATTAATGATAAAAATAAATTGAGTCAGTTAAAAGTAAAGTGTATGACTTTAAGTTATCCTTTAAACTCTAAAACATATTTTAGACACAGAAAATAGGGAGCGCGAGGTGGTTTTGGTGTGGTATGTTGTGCCCAGGTTGTGCGTGCCATTTCAGTGCTATTCGATGAAGAAGAAACCGTTTTTGAGTCTAAAGAAGGATCATCACTACTGTTTATTTCTGATAAAGGGCAAATGGTGTAGATATATAGGTACTATGATAAAGAGGACTTTGTTGACAACCTAATTAGAGACCTTCTTCCGTGGTGTTTTGAGTGCGATGGCAAGACACCCACGCGATCGATCAAGTGATTGGGTTGAGAACTTGAAGAAGAGGGATGGTTTTTATAACACTGTCTATCAACCAATCAAATTGTATTGAAAAATATTTGTTTACATATTATAATGCACAGTCACATTCCGTGCATCTTTTGAGCATAACTCATGTATATATATAGTTACTTCAACAAAATAAAACATGATCTGAAATTTATTCCCCTCAAGTATAACAAAATAACCAAAATACAGCACTGCAAGTGAATTTCCTTAATTAAGATGAAAACTATGCAGGCATAGTACGTATTTTTAATGTTCTCTATTTTAACCGAGCATATTTCGAGTATTTTACTATTTATTATTCAAAAACTAAGGCAAACCCCAGTTCTTCATACCTTCCCTCTTTATATATAGCATTTAGCAGTCTGAAAACGATTTTTATGGCTACGATGTTTTCTTTGGACCTTGATTAATGCACATTGATGTGTATGGATTATGGTTATTTTATTGAGTTTACTATAATTTTATTAATGTACACCTAAGGGTTTTTATTTGTCACAGATTACGGTTTATGGGCTTGACAGGAATTTGGAGAAGAATGAGTAGCATTTGGCAATTAAGGCAGAAAAAAATTTCAGTTAAATTTGCGCCGAAAGGATCAGACGTGCGCATATCGTGACCTGCACTAGAGAAAGTTGCGCTCTAGGATTTTGGATTTTATTTTACCAAAGTTTTACTCTCCTAGTTAGTCAATGTAATTGGTAATTATATATATATATATATATATATATTTTTTTTTTTAAACTCATGTAGTTGAAGAACCCATGCAACTGTCGGACTAGAAAAAAACAATACTTTGACACGCTAAACTTAACTAGTTAGCAAGATAGAAACACCTTCATCAACGCGTTAAAGGAGATACATTTTAAACATAATATAAAATATCAAAAGCTATAAAATACAGTATCTCAAAACACCCCGATGTTGAGATACGTACCGTGCCAGAGTTGTACGTACCATGCCGGAACTGTGCGTACCGTTTCGGAGCTGGTTGGTGCACGGTATTTATTAGATGGGCACAATCTTCCCAACATTAATTCCATTATTCCATTGGAACAAAATTCCACTGTATTTGTGTTTTAAGTTAAATGTCCACATACGACTTACATGTAGTGTAGACTATAAAATTGATTAAGTCTTAATATGATATTCTAGCTGTATTACGATCCTTTTTGATAAATAATGTAATACAAAAAAATTTTTCTAGGAGAAAAGGTGGTGGCTAAGTCCGCGCACTGTTTTGAGTTGCTCGTGCTACCTCAAAACAATGAAGTAGAACAAGCAGCTCATACAAAAACTCTCTCACCATTTTGTTCATTGTTTATCTCTCACCACTGGGATGTTGAAATGTGCTAGCCCTATTGTTGTCCGCATCTTTAATGCGCGGGGAGCAAGTAGAGCAGTACCACATCCCAGTGGGAATGGAAAAAACAATGGGGCTAGGGCATGTCATATGGTATCCTCTCTTGCATTTGTCGCATATCAGCATCTCCCTGTCGTTTTCTCCTAACCCGCACTCCTCACAGACATATAGAGGCGCCCTTCTATTCTAGGTACATTCTTCATCCAATCCAATGACTTGTATGGGAATAATGAACAGAGTAATGTATTTTCAAAGTTGTGTAAATGCCAAAGTTTCTATCTGTAAGAGTGCAGTCATTGATCTCTCCTCGCTAAAATGGATTATCTAGGATATTACCATGTAGATCACCGTACAGCGCGCACACGAAATTTAAAATAACAATAAACCTTTCGAAGCAAACACCAATGGCTCCAAAAATATGTTCTTCCACGATTAACATGTCAATATTAGTGGCAGTGCAATGCTTTCTTTCATTTTCTTTTGGCTATATAAAAGTATAAGTTTTAGGAATTTTTTAAAAAATAAAATTAAACACCTACAAGAGAAGGTTGTGGGTATGTTCCCTCCAAGATCATTTGACCTTTTTGTGATATGATGTTTGATTGCAATGATTCTTTGTCTCGAACTCTTGTGGTGTAATTTGTAGATATCACTGCATTGTAGATTAGGTGCGATTTGAGGTGGTACATTTCTGTGCAATGCAAACATCTCTCCAACATTGTTACCTGGTGCAATGTTGTCTGAATGTTAGGAAAATTGTGACATCTCCGATCACATGTTTTGATGGTAACAAAATGTACGTTTGAAACTCACAAAACTATATTTTCAAAATTTCACTAGCAATACGTACTGTATGTTAGTTATTTTTTTAGTTAAAAGATCTTTAAGCATTAATTTATGTACTTGTTTCATTTTTTTTTTCATAATAAGGATCGCGAGGTAGTTTTGGTGTCGTATAACATGCCCAGGTTGTGCGTGCCATTTCAGTGCTATTCGATGAAGAAGAAACCACTTTTGAGTCTCAAGAAGGTTCATCACCACTGTTTAATTCTTAAAAAGAGGAAAATGGTGTAGATATATAGGTACTATGATAAAGAGGACTTTGTTGACACCCTAATTAGAGACCTTCTTCCGAGGTGTTTTGAGAGCAATGGCAAGGAAGAAAAAGGTGACGAAAGACGAGAAGCCCGAAGATGAGAAGCTCAAAAAAGAAAATCTGATACATCCCAAATATGCATGTAAGATGTTAATTAATGATAAAAATGATGTTCATTTTCATTTAAAAAAATTTGTCCATTTCGTGCAATTCTCGCGCATGAACATGAGATAGTCACCGATGAATTTTGATAGCTAAAATCAACATAAAGAAGATTGTCATCTACTGAGGAAAACACATAGACTTATCCATATCGAAAACATCAGACAAAATGGTACTCTAATATAAGGTGGCCGGAGAAGCATGTAAGCCTTCTTGATTGCCTGCCTCTCCATAGACGGGTTTTGGTGGCAATGATCCCTTTGTTGTGGGATAATTATTGGAGATTTCCTACTCTCCACCATTTTGTCAACTCTTTTTCGCAATTTCAATACATTGTAACATTTTTATTTTGTTTAAAAGGATAGGTATAAGGGTTTCTTATTTGAAAAATGGAAATTATTTTCATTTTTTAAGAAGATACCTTAGGATCAAGACATGCTTAGTTACCTAGATTAATCTTCAAAACAAAAATGCGCAGGAAAATTGCACAAAAACAACACGGAATAGTTTTTTAAAAAAACTATATCAATGCTTCGCACATAAATTATTCCTAATATAATGCGCACCCGAATAGCAAAAAATGTACCGTTCAAAAGTTTTTAACAAAAAAAGAATCCTTCAATTCGTTCACCTAATAGTACGAAATGAACAAACAATACTTTATGGCAAAAAAAATCATCCGAGTACACAATGGAGCAATTCTAAGTTGCCGCTGCCGGTCAATTTCTAGCACACGAAAGATAGGTTCATGAATCACAAGAAATTGTGTGATTAATTTGCTGAGAAAAGAGCAATTACTCCTTCACCCAAACAGACGCATGAGGACATTTTCGAAAAATCAGTCCAAGATCTTTAAAGTCGCCATCGCAGAGAATCGCGTGGTATTCTGCTATTTCATGAAGCCACTTGCCAACAATCTCAGTTATCATATATGCTCTTTTCTAAGAACAAGCTTTTACAAATTCCTGCATATGCACAACATCAGTGGTGGAAAACTTGGCCTGTATCACTAATTAAATCCTTACATGCATATTCTAATCTTATTAAAATACATAGTCAAATAGCACAAAATAAACCGAGCGATACCTTTATAATAAAAATTATCCCCAACATAACTGTGCCAACGGACGAAAATTAATGGGAAAAAAGGTAGCCAAAACGTATGAACCAACCGTACAAAAATTTAACTGGGTAAAAATGTACAATGAACCTTGGTGCTACCTATATCGCCCATTGGATCCGAATCCCTTAAAATACCAGCCATTAATTTCCACACTTGGAATTATATCTTATAAGAGACATCATCCACCTAATAGCTATGAAAAACCAAACCTAAGAAGTTGTTTTTCCTCAAACTACCATTTTTCATCCCATACTTTCTTTTCTTGGCACCCCAACCCCATTATGATGAGGAAGAAAGCGAACCTGAATTTCATAACCAATGATTCCACTAGTATTGTATTTTCAAAGTTTTGTAAATGCCAAAGTTTCTATCTGTATGAGTGCAGTACTAGATCTCTTCTCACTAAAATAGATTACCTAGGATATTACCATGTAGCCCGCACAAAGAATTTAAAATAACAATATAGCTTTCGAAGCAAACACCAATGGCTCCAAAAATATGTTCTTCCACAATTTACACGTCAATTTTTGTGGAATTGCAATGTTTTCTTTCATTTTATCTTGGTTATATAAAAGGATAGGATTTAGGAGTTTTTTCCAAAAATAAAAACCTACAAGAGAATGTGGTGGTTATGTGCCCTCCAAGATTATTTGACCTTTTTGTGATATGATGTTTGATTGCAGTGATTCTTTGTCTCGAACTCTTGTGGTGTAATTTGTAGATATCACTGCATTGTAGATTAGGTGCAATTTGAGGTGGTACATTTTGGTGCAATGCTATCATCTCTCCAACATTGTTACCTGGTGCAATGTTATATGAATGTTAGGAAATTTTTGACATCTCTGATCACATGTTTTAATAGTAACAAAATGTACGTTTGACACTAACAAAGCTATATTTTAAAAAATTCACTAGCAATACATGCAGTATGTTAGTTATTTTTTTTTAGTTAAAAGTACTTTAAGCATTAATTTATGTACTTGTTTCATTTTTTTAATCATAATATGGAGTCCGAGTTGGTTTTAGTGTGTTATACCGTGCCCAGGTTGTGCGTGCCATTTTAGTGCTATTCGATAAAGAAGAAACCGCTTTCGAGTCTCAAGAAGGTTCATCACCACTGTTTATTTCCGATAAAGAGGAAAATGGTGTAGATATATAGGTACTATGATAAAGAGGACATTGTTGATAACCAAATTAGAGACCTTCTTCCGGGGTGTTTTGAGAGCAATGGCAAGGAAGACAGGTGACGAAAGACGAGAAGCCCGAAGATGAGAAGCTCAAAGAAGAAAAGCTGATACATCCCAAATATGCATGTAAGATGTTAATTAATGATAAAAATGATGTTCATTTTCATTTAAAAAAATTTGTCCATTTCGTGCAATTCTCGCGCACGAATATGAGATAGTCACCGATGAATTTTGATAGCTAAAATCAACATAAAGAAGATTGTCATCTACTGAGGAAAACACATAGACTTATCCATATCGTAAACATCAGACAAAATGGTACTCTAATATAAGGTGGCCGGAGAAGCATGTAAGCCTTCCTGATTGCCTGCCTCTCCATAGACGGGTTTTGGTGGCAATGATCCCTTTGCTGTGGGATAATTATTGGAGATTTCCTACTCTCCACCATTTTTTCAACTCTTTTTCGCAATTTCAATACATTGTAACATTTTTATTTTGTTTAAAAGGATAGGTATAAGGGTTTCTTATTTGATAAATGGAAATTATTTTCATTTTTTAAGAAGATACCTTAGGATCAAGACATGCTTACTTACCTAGATTAATCTTCAAAACCAAAATGCGTAGGAAAATTGCACAAAACCAACAAGGAATTGTTTTTAAAAAAACTATAACACTGCTTCGCACATAAATTATTCCTAATATAATACACATCTGAATAGCACAAAACGTACCATTCAAAAGTTTTTAACAAAAATTGAATCCTTCGATTCGTTCACCTAATAGTACGAAATGAACAAACAGTACTTTATGGCAAAAAACAAATCATCCGAGTACACAGTGGAACACTTCTGAGTTGCCGATGCCGGTTAATTTCTGGCACAGGAAAGATAGGTTCATGAATCACAAGAAATTGTGTGATGAATTGGCTGACAAAAGAGCAATTACTCCTTCACCCGAACAGACGCAAGAGGACATTTTTGAGAAATCAGTCCAAGATCTTTAAAGTTACCATAGCAGAGAACCGCATGGTGTTATGCTATTTCATGAAGCCACTTGCCAACAATTTCAGTTATTATATATGCTCTTTTCTAAGAAATTCCTGAATATGCACAACATCAATGGTGGAAACCTTGGCCTGTATCACTAATTAAATTCTTAGAGGCATATTCTAATATTATTAAAATACGCATTCAAATAGCACAAAATAAACCGAGTGATAACTTTATAGTGAATATTATCCCTAACATAACTGTGCGAACAGACAAAAATTAATGGGAAAAAAGGTAGCCAAAACGTATGAACCAAGCGTGCAAAAAATTAACTGGGAAAAAAATGTACAATGAACCTTGGTGCTGCCTTTATCGCCCATTGGATCCGAATCCCTTAAAATCCCAGCCATTAAATTTTACACTTGGAATTCTATCTTATAAGAGACAGCATCCACCTAAGAAGTAATTTTTCCTCAAACTACCATTTTTCATCCCATACTTTCTTTTCTTGGCACCCCAACCCCATTATGACGACGAAGAAAGCGAACCTGGATTTCATAACCAATGATTCCACGAGGAAAGCGATGTTTAAGAAGTGGAAGAAGGGGCTCTTGAAGAAGGTGAGCGAGCTGAGCACGCTCTATGCCATCATCTAAAGCATCTATGAGAGCGAGTTGAGCACGCTCTGGGATTTTGGATTTTTTTTAACAAAGTTTTAATCTCCTATTTAGTCATTTTAATTGTTAATCATATATATTTTAAACTTATGTAGTTGAATAACCCATGCAACTACCGGACAAGAGAAAAACAATATTTTGACACTCTAAACTTAATTAGTTAGCAAGATAGACACACCTTCATCAACACGTTAAAGGAGATAAATTGTAAACATAATATACAATATCAAAAGATAATAAATACGGTATCTCAAAACACCCTGATGTTGAGATACGTACCGTGCCGGAGCTGTACGTACCATGTCAGAACTGTGCATACCGTGCCAGAGCTGTGTGGTGCACGGTATTTATTAGATGGGCACACTCTTCCCAACATTAATTCCATTATTTCATTGGGGGGAAAATTCCACTGTATTTGTGTTTTAAGTTAAATGTCCACATACGACTTACATATATTGTACACAATAAAATGTATTGAGTCTTAATATGATAGTCTAGCTGTATTCAGATCCTTTTTGATAAATAATGTAATACAAAAAAAAATCTATGAGAAACGGTGGTGGCTCAGTCCTCGCACAGTTTTGAGCTGCTTGTGCTACCTCAAAATAATGAAGTAGCACAAGCAGCTTAAACCAAAATTCTCTCACCATTCTGTTCATTGTTTATCTCTCACCACTGGGATGTTGAAATGAGCTAGCCCTATTGTTGTTCGCATCTTTAATGTGTGGGGAGCAATTAGAGCAGTACCACATCCCAGTGGGAATGTAGACAACAATGGGGCTGGCGCATGTCATATGGTACCCTCTTTCGCATTTTTCACATATCAGCATCTCCCCGCCATTTTCTCCTAATCCGCACTCCTCACACACATATAGAAGTGACCTTATACTCTAGGTACATTCTTCATCCAATCCAGTGACTTGTATGGGCATAATGAACAGAGTATTGTATTTTCAAAGTTGTGTAAATGCCAAAGTTTCTATTTGTATGAGTGCAGTGATTAATCTCTCCTTGCTAAAAGGGATTAACTAGGATATTACCATGTAGATCACTGAACAACCCGCACACGGAATTTTAAATAACTATTAGCATTTGAAGCAAACACCAATGGCTCCAAAAACATGTTCTTCCACGATTAAAATGTCAATTTTAGTGGCAGTGCAATGTTTTCTTTCATTTTATTTTGGCTATATAAAAGGATAGGTTTTAGGAATTTTTTCAAAAATAAAAATAAAAACCTACAAGATAAGGTGGTGGGTATGTGGCCTCCAAGATCATTTGACCTTTTTGTGATATGATGTTTGATTGCAGTGATTCTTTGTCTCGAACCCTTGTGGTGTAATTTATAGATATCACTGCATTGTAGATTAGGTGCGATTTGAGGTGGTACATTTTGGTGCAATGCAAACATCTCTCCGACATTGTTACCTGGTGCAATGTTATCTGAATGTTAGGAAAATTTTGACATCTCCAATCACATGTTTTTATGGTAACAAAATGTACGTTTGAAATTCACAAAGCTATATTTTCAAAAAATTCACTAGCAATACGTATAGTATGTTAGTTATTTTTTTAGTTAAAAGATCTTTAAGCATTAATTTATGTACTTGTTTCATATTTTTTATCATAATAAGGAGCGCGGGGTGGTTTTGGTGTGGTATACCGGGCCCAGGTTGTGCGTGCCATTTCAGTGCTATTCGATGAAGAAGAAACCGCTTTCGAGTCTCAAGAAGGTTCATCACCACTGTTTATTTCCGATAAAAAGGCAAATGGTGTAGATATATAGGTACTATGATAAAGAGAACTTTGTTGATAGCCTAATTAGAGACCTTCTTCCGAGGTGTTTTGAGAGTGATGGCAAGGAAGGCAAAGGTGACAAAAGACGAGAAGCCCGGAGATGAGAAGCTCAAAGAAGAAAAGCTGATACATCTGAAATATGCATGTAAGATGTTAATTAATGATAAAAATGAAGTTAATTTTCATTTATTTTTTTTTCATTTCGTGCAATTCTCGTGCACAAACATGAGATAGTCATCGATGAATTTTGATAGCTAAAATCAACATAGAGAAGAATGTTGTCTACTGAAGAAAACACATAAACTTATCCATATCGTAAACATCAGACAAAATGGTACTATAACATAAGGTGACCGGAGATGCATGTAAGCCTTCCTGATCGCCTGCGTCTTCACGGAGGGGTTATGGTGGCAATGATCCCTTTGTTGTCGGATCATCATCGGTGACTTCCTACTCTCCACCATTTTTTCAACTCTTTTTCGCAATTTTAATACATTGTAATATTTTATTTTGTTTAAATGGATAGGTTTTAGGTTTTCTTATTTGAAAAAATGGAAATTATTTTAAATTTTCAAAAAGATACCTTGGGATCAAGACATGCTTACTTACCTAGATTAATTTTCAAAACCAAAATGCGAATGAAATCTGCAAAAAACCAACACGGAATATTTTTTCTCTAAAAAAAACTATATCACTGCTTGGCACATAAATTATTCCTAATATAATACGCACCCAAATTGCACAAAACGTACCATTCAAAAGTTTTTAACAAAAATTGAATCCTACATTTCGTTCACTTAATAGTACGAAATAAACAAACAGTACTTTATGGCAAAAAAACTAATCTTCCGAGTACACGGTGGAGCACTTACGAGTTGCCGATGCTGATCAATTTTTGGCACATGAAAGATAGGTTTATGAATCACAAGAAATTGTGTGATGACTTGGCAAAAAAAAGAGCAATTACTCCTTCACCCGAACATACGCAAGAGGACATTTTAGAGAAATTAGTCCAAGATCTTTAAAGTCGGCTTCGCAGAGAACCGCATGGTGTTCTACTATCTCATGAAGCCACTTGCCAACAATCTCAGTTATTATATATGCTCTTTTCTAAGAACAAGTTTTAGAAATTCCTGCACATGCACACCATCAATGATGGAAAACTTGGCCTGTATCACTAATTAAATCCTTACATGCATATTCTAATCTTATTAAATACGCAGTCAAATAGCACAAAATAAACCGAGCGATAACTTTATAATAAATATTATCCCCAACCTAACTATGCGAACGGACAAAAATTAATGGGAAAAAGGTAGCCAAATCGAACGAACCAACCGACCAAAAAATTGACGGGGAAAAAATGTCCAATGAACCTTGGTGCTGCCTATCTCGCCCATTGGATCTGAATCCCCCAAAATCCCAGCCATTAATTTCCACACTTGGAATTCTATCTTATAAGAGATAACATCCAGTTGATAGCTATTAAAAACCAAACCTAAGAAGCAGTTTTTCCTCAAACTACCATTTTTCATACCATACTTTCTTTTCTTGGCACCCCAACCCCATTATGACGGAAGAAAGCAAACCTGGCTTTCACAACCAACGATTCCACGAGGAAAGTGACGTTTAAGAAGAGGATGAAGGGGCTCCTGAAAAAGGTGAGCGAGTTGAGCAAGCTCTGCGTCATCATCTAAAGCATGTATGAGAGCGAGTTGAGCATGCTTTGGGATTTTGGATTTTTTTTACCAAAGTTTTAATCTCCTATTTAGTTATTTTAATTGGTAATTATATAAATTTAAACTCGTGTAGTTGAAGAACCCATGCAACTACCGGGCTAGAGCAAAACAATATTTTGACACTCTAAACTTAATTAGTTAGCAAGATAGAAACACCTTCATCAACACGTTAAAAGAGATAAATTCTATGCACAATATACAATATCAAAAGCTAATAAATATGGTATCTCAAAACACCCCGATGTTGAGATACGTACCGTGCCGGAGCTATACGTACCATGCCAGAACTGTGCGTACCGTGATGGAGCTGTGCAGTGCACGGTATTTATTAGATGGGCACACTCTTCCCAACATTAATTCCATTATTTCATTGGAACAAAATTCCAATGTATTTGTGCTTTAAGTTAAATGTCCACATACGACTTACATATATTGTACACTATAAAATGTATTGAGTCTTAATATGATAGTCTAGCTGTATTCAGATCCTTTTTGATAAATAATGTAATACAAAAAACATTTTCCTATGTGAAAAGGTGGTGGCTCAGTCCTCGCATTGTTTTGAGCTGCTTGTGCTACCTCAAAACAATGAAGTAGCACAAGCAGCTCAAACCAAAAATCTCTCACCATTCTGTTCATTGTTTATCTCTCACCATTGGGATGTTGAAATGCGCTAGCCCAATTTGTTGTCCGCATCTTTAATGTGTGGGGAGCAAGTGGAGCAGTACCACATCCCAGTGGGGATGCAGATAACAATGGGGCTGGCGCATGTCATATGGCACCCTCTCTCGCATTTGTCGCATATCAGTATCTGTCCACCTTTTTCTCCCAACCCGCACTCCTCACACACACTAGGTACCTTCTTCATCCAATCGAGTGACTTGTATGGGCATAATGAACACGGTATTGCATTTTCAAAGTTGTGTAAATGCCAAAGTTTCTATCTGTATGAGTGCAGTCATTGATCTCGCCTTGCTAAATGTTTTATCTAGGATATTACCATGTGGATCACTGCACAGCCCACACACGGAATTTAAAATAACAATATAGCTTCCGAAACAAACACCAATGGCTCCAAATTACGTTCTTCCATGATTAACACATCAATATTAGTGGAAGTGCAATGTTTTCTTTCATTTTATTTTGGTTACATTAAAGGATAGGTTTTAAGATTTTTTTCAAAAATAAAAATAAAAACCTACAAGAAAAGATGGCGGGAATGTGCCCTTCAAGATCATTTGACCATTTTGTGATATGAAGTTTGATTTCAGTGATTCTTTGTCTGGAACTCTTATGGTGTAATTTGTAGATATCACTGCATTGTAGATTAGGTGCGATTTGAGGTGGTATATTTTGGTGCAATGCTAACATCTCTCCAACATTCTTACCCGGTACAATGTTATCTGAATGTTAGGAAAATTTCGACATCTCTTATCACATGTTTTAATGGTAAGGAAATGTACGTTTGACATTCACAAAGCTAAATTTTCAAAAATTCACTAGCAATACGTACAGTATGTTTGTGCAGATATAATTCTGCGATAATTAAAAGTGCAAATATAGCATTAGATATTCAGGTTATGTTCAAATATAATATTTTCCGGTAGTTTAAAGCTGGAATTAAGTGAAAAGACTATTTTGCCCCTCTATAAAAAATTAAAATATATTTCCCTTGCCCTTTTTCTTCTTCGTTTCCCTTCTTCGTTTGATCTGTAACCTTAATCGCCAAATGCTCTGTAACCCTAATTCGCCAAATGTTTTCCTCCCGTCATTCTCTTTCCTCTCTAGCCATCTTCCCAAATCGCCTAGTGAACTCTTTGGCACTTATTCCGGAATGGAGTGCACCGGAAACGGTAGCTAAAGCCGGCGCTGGGGCCCACCAACCAGATGTTGTTCCCCCTGCGGAGCCGTCGCCTATTGTTCTACCTCACATCAAGTCCCTTTCTACTGCAATATTTTTGAATATCTATACTTCAAAATTAGCCTCTTAATTAGTTGTTTAACCTGTTCAGAGTTCGCACTAGAGTGTGCATAAATATGAGTGTGAGAGATTAGAGCAGCAAATGGAGCAGATTGATGCTTTTAATGATTTTCCTTTCACTTTTGATCAGGAAAGTTTATTCAATTGTATTGTGGTATTATATGTTTGTTTTGTAATCTGGGATTTTTGTGTGTAAGATAAAAATGATAACTTTCAGGAAAATAATGAATCTCGGTGCGCTTTCTTGATCAGACAAGGAGTTCATCGGCTGGGATGTGGCTGTATGAATGTAGCTGTGGAAGATTGCCAACTTCTTCTTCATCTTGCTCCATGTGATTGATCATGTAATCATTTTATTCTTGGGCCATAGTGTAATTTTCAAAGAATTATGTAACAGGCTCTTCCATTCACCCATTGTAGCCCAATTTTCAATAACGTAATTGTCTCTTATTTAATTGTTTTTTAGTTTCTCCAATTTTGTGATTCGCTTCCTCCAAATTTATTCTCATGGGCAAAATATTCTAGCACCGGCATTGTTTTCAGTCATACTGGTGCTACTGTGTAGCGGGAAAAATGAATATTTTGAATTTTCGTCCAATATTTTTTAGGGATCTTTTTGAGCACCAATAGCAAAATCATAGGCACCGGTCAGCCTATCGGTGCTAGGTACTTAGCTTTGCTCCCGAGAAGAAAAAAAATTAAAATGCCCATTCAAGCAGCATCACGCAACTGCGTTTGAACTACCTAGCACCGGTAAGATCACCATGGGCTCTGATTTTCATACCGGTACTAGGTACTTAGAATATATTTTCTTCTCTTTAAAGTATTAGCATTGGTATGTTCACCATTAGCAATGGTATTAAAAAGAAAAGAAGCCAAACTTGGCCCAAGTTATCGCACCCACCCTAATCATATAAAACCATCCTCTCATAATAACCACCCCTTCCTCCTCTCTGATAATCCTAATTACCTCCTTCAAACACACTGTTGTTGTCTTCAACGCTTTTAAGCCGCCGTGACGCTCCGGTCGCACACCTTCGAGCCCTTCTTCTTCAAGCTCCGATCGAACACCTTTGACGCTCTGTTGTCTCTGTTCCACTTCACCTTTGGTTGCTATCTCAGCCACCGCGGCGAATCTGCCATGATGCCATCCCGCACTAGCCCCGACGCCAAAACTTATTTCCGACCACACCTTAACGGTTCTGGTTCGTTGATGTTATCTGGGGCTTATAGAGATTAGGATCTTGTTTTTATGATAACTGATGTTGTTAATCTATGTTTAGATCTAGTTTGTTTCATGAATTGTGGGTTGTTATATTTTTTCAAATATATGTAATGAACTTCTTGGTTGTAGTCATGAATTTTCCAGTTTTTTACATGAACTTCTGGTTTTTTGCATTTTGTTCGTCCTATTAATTTCTTGGTTTCATATTCCGGCCGGTGAGTTTATACTCATTAGCCAGATTTTTTTTATAGATCACCTATTTACTAGCACCGGTTCAAACGAGCATGAGCACCGGTCAAAATACCGATGCCTAAGTAGGGTGGTGCTGAAATATTGATTTGTAGCACCGGTAGTGCATACCTATATTCCAGCACCGGTACCACTTACCAGTGTCAATGTAACTACGGATTTGCACCGAATCACTTAGGCACCGGTACTTTAAGGCCCAGAATATGGGTGCCTATGGGGGTATCTTCCAGCAGTGACCGTGCACACTTTGAGTAATTTACTTGTTATTATTCAAAAACTAAGGCAATCCCCCCATTCTTCATACCTTTCCTCTTCATATATAGCATTTAGCAGTTTGAGAATGATTTTTATGGCTACGATGTTTTCTTCGGACCTCGATTGATGCTCATGCTTAGAACCCTACATCCATGGTTCAACTACTACAACATCTGTCAGCTTAAGTTATGTAAGTTGAATTGATTATCTACACTTGCTTTATTATCTGAACAATCATAGAGAAAATGACATGTTTGTGGCTACAGTTGCCACAAACAGCATTTGTATATGGAGGATGCATTACGGAAATGCATCCTCACTTTTTTTTTTAAAAAAATTTCGGTCAAAATTTTCAAACGACGCACGGTAGGTTGACACGTGGCGAGGACGCATTACCATAATGCGTTATCCGTAAAAAATAGGTGAAAATGCATTGATGGATATGATGCCACGTGGTGCAGAGGGGTGATGCCACATGGCTTTTTTAAAAAAAATCTGGTCAAACTAAAAATGTGGCTTTTATTTTTTAAATTTTATTTATATTTATATATATTTATATATATATATATCTTTATTTATATTTATATTTATTTTTATTTTAATATTTATATATATGTATATATTTATATTTATATATATCTTTATTTATATTTATATATATTTATATATATATATATATATATTTATATATATATATTTACATGTATATTTATATTTATATATATATATATTTATATTTATATATATATATATTTTTATATATATATATATATATCTTCATTTATATTTATATGTATCTTTATTTATATTTATATATATGTATATATATGTATATATATATATTTATATATATGAATATATTTATATATTTATTTATTTATATTTGTATATATATCTTTATTTATATTTATATTTATATTTATGTATATTTTTATATTTATATATATGTATATTTTTATATTTAGATATATATGTATATTTTTATATTTATATATATTTTTTATATTTATATATATTTATATATATATATATATATCTTCATTTATATTTATATATATGTTTGTATATATATATCTTTATTTATATTTATATATGTGTATATATTTATATTTATATATATTTATATATTTATATTTATATATGTATATGTATTTATTTATATATATATATATATATATATATATGTGTAAATCCACACATTTACATGTATGTACATCCACACATTTACATGTATGTACATTCACATATTTACATGTATGTACATCCACACAATTACATGTATGTACATCCACACATTTACATGTATGTACATCCACACATTTACATGTATGTATATATTCATATATATATATATATTTATATATATTCATATATATATATATTTATATATATATATATATTTATTCATATATATATTTATTTATATTTATGTATATATTTATATATATATATATATATTTATCGGTATATATATATATTTTTATATATTTATCCGTATATGTATATATTTTTATATTTATATTTATTTATATTTATTTATATTTATATATATGTATATATTTATGTTTCAAAATAGAGTCCTCTAAATAATTTCCAGAAAAAAATAAAATTTCTTCGGCTTTGAGGACTCATTTTGCTAAATTATTTCCCGACAAATATAAATATATACATAAATATAAATATCAAAATATAAAAATATAAATACAAATATATACATATATATAAATATAAATATCATGATAGATATAAATACAAATAAATCAATATATAAATAAATATATATACATATATATATGTATAAATATAAATATAAATATAAATATAAATATAAATATAAATATAAAGATATAAATATAAAAAAAGGAGTCCTCTATTTAAATTCTGGAAAAAAAATGCACCTAGAGGACGTCCTCTTCAAGTGCTGCGAAAAAAAAACTGGGACCCTTGAGGACGCAGTACCATAATGCGTCCTCCCCCTCTACATCCAAAATAAAAAAGTTCCACATTCTCTCCCAACTTCAAGTTTTCCGCCACAGAAAAATCATGCACTCAACAATCATATGTGTTAGGGCATCATTTTTCTATTTTTTGGTGTAATTCATTACATATATGCTTTTGGTAAGTGTTTTAGATTTGTTTTTAACCTCATGCGTTAGATCATGAGATTTGATTTGGTATTTGCAATTATTTTTCATAAAAGGTAAATTATCCATATAACCCTAAAACTAATTTTAGAGAGAGAAAATACGAAAGGAAGGGTGGTTTTGGTGTGATATACCATGCCCAGGCTGTGCGTGCCATTTAAGTGCTATTCGATGAAGAAGAACCGGTGTTGAGTTTCAACATGGTTGATCAGACACCGTTGTATATTTCCAATAAAGAGGCAAATGGTGTATGTTGAAGAGGAGTTTCTTGACAGCCTAATTTGAGACATTCTTCCAGGGTGTTTTGAGAGAGGAAGACAAAGGTGAGGAAAGACGAGAATCCGGAAGACGAGAATATCAAAGAAGAAACGCTCAAGGGTCATGAAAATACTAATGATGAAGAATTGGTGATGGGATTTTTTTAGTAAGAAGTTGTCTAAAAATATGTGATAACGTATAATAATAACATATAATATACTCCATCCGTCCCATTTCAAATTGCACACTTTAATTTTCAGCAGCTAACTTAAAAAATATTTGATTCTTAATGTCTTTCATTGTGGATAATTAAAACTTGTGAAAAATTGAAATTATGAAAATTTATATTATAAGGAATCTAACAATGTATCACGCGATAGTATTTATACTTATATAACAATTCAATTTTAGGGTCAAAGTTAGTAAGTTTTGACTAAATGAATTATTAAATGACAGTTTGAAATGGAACGAGTACAATATTTATAGTTATCTCTTTTAAGGGGTTGATGAAGGTGTTTTTATCTTGATGCTTAGTTAGAGTGTCAAAATATTGTTTGGTACTAGCCAGATAGTTGCATTCAACTGCTCATAAAATTTAGGTTAACGACTCGTGCGTGCACTCATCTAATTCTAAGCGGTAGGAATTCAAAAATGTTTCCCCCTGTTTCAAATTATTTCGCTCTTATCTACATAATAGAATCTCGTGTATTTGCATAAATAGTACTATCTTCATGGAAGGATATGGTTGGAAAAAGTTTGATATACACCAATAAAATGAATCAGATCGAACAATAGTGTAAAGGCTGGAATTCTGTTTTAAAGTATTCTATCCAATTGTTGACCCAAACATTTTCATTAATTTGATTTCCGGTCACATTTCGTGCGAAACTAGTCTTTTAGACATGGACCAGAAATATTGGTACTACTGTGCTAGTTATAAATCATCTTTTATTATTTATTTAAAGGTTGGGTTTTTGAATCAATTTATCTTGCTATCATTACTGGATAACAGTCTCATAGGCACTAATTTTTCAGCATACTGACTGTCCAAGATCGATGCTAGAAATATGATATTAATCGGAATTACGTTGAAAAAATGCACAGTGCCTATAAGTCATTTTAACATTTTTGAAATGGCGAGAGAGAGAGAGAGATGTGTACTGGGAACATTGTGTGCTGGGAACATTGTGTTCTTCTAAATGTAAGTAGGTGTAAGGTTAGATCGATGCAATTACTGTAAAAGGGGATTCAGTGTATAGGATCAAGTTTCATTTAAGAACACGGATGATAAAAACAAACTTGCTTTTTGGAAGTTTGGTTAATCTTATTGCCTACTTTATGTTTTCTTGTTAAGGTGCGGGCGGATGGCAAAACATAAAATTACACAATTGCACCACACCGCACACCAACATCCTCTCTATCCACTGCTATTTGTAATGTAGCTCATTTTTGCACTAATTAACATCACTTATTTTTTTTTCAGCTTTTCCACGATTTTAACACTCCGAATAACACGTCAAATTAGTGCAATATGTACATTTTAAAATTTTGGTCGTAAGAATAGGTTTTAGGTCATATTTTGTTTTGTTGAAATAAGCAGCTGTTAATTAATGCTCAAATTATGCACGGTATATATGTTTCCTGCTCGTACACTGTGAATTCTGAATTGAAGATGCGCAATTTAGAAGATGTTTTTTACTCCTTTTCTTGCAAAAAGAAGGTTATTTTTCAAAAATAAAAATAGAAACCTACGAGAAAAGGGGGTGGCTCAGTTATCGCACTGTTTCGAGCTACTCGTGCTTCTCATTTAATCATTATCAGTTTTTAGAATCCAGCGAGGTGAAGCTGCCCGAAAAGCGCTAGTTATAGCGAAGCCTTTCCCTCGAGAGAACCTTCAAACTGCAATGGACCCAGATGATGCTGCACTAACTAGGGTCATGGGGACTTATGGATACGCCGCCCTAGAGTACCTATCAGCAGGTACATTTAACTTAGAAAGTGTTCCGGGCAAATGCATACTTGCTAAGCCACTCATTTATAAGAATTTGGTTTTTCCATTTTACAGTATTTCATTTCCTAATTCGCACTAATTACAATTTAATATACTTCATTTCACTAAGCCACATTCTGCCTTAGTCTGAAATGAGCAAAAATTCAGTTGCTAAAGTGGAATGATCAAAATTGTTTCACGAGCACAGATACGATTAGGTAAAAGTCGTGCTTAAAAAGGAATGGTTTTGCAAAGATTCATAGGCTAATCATTATCAAAAGGTGCGCACCCAAATCGCACAAAATGCACCGAACAAAAATTTTCATTAAAAAAATTAATTCTAAGATACTTACCCAAATCGTTCTAAATGAAGTGAATGGAAGAAAAAAACTTGGATTGTATACTTTGGTAGATGGAGTTTATGTGCAAATTAGTAGTGATACAGTTTTCTTATAAAAAAAAGGTTTGTGTTCGTTTCGTGCAATTATTATGCACATTTTGGTTTTAAAGATTAATCTAGGTACACAAGGATGTCATGATCCTAAGGTTCTAAAAGAAATTTTAAAAAAACCAAATTTGGAAACATAATTATACATCGATGAGAAATCAAACTGTACTGCATCTACAGGCTCTGCTGCTAGTGAATGGTGAGTTAACTATATTTTTTTGAACATTTTGAATGATTTTTTAAAGAAGAGATTGTTCGAAATAGTACCCATTTTAATCAAATTCACAGTTTGATATCCAAATTTTGTATTTGTCCTTTGAAGATACCCATTTTTTTCATTTATGTTTCAGAATGGTACCTTTCGACAAAAAAATGGTACCAATTTGGATCAAAATTGTGCCAAAATGGTACCCACTTTTAACTAAAAAGTATATTTTTGGGACATTAATGAAAAATGGGTACCTCCTCAGAGCAATTTTAAAATTTGGATACCAAACTAAGAATTTCACTATAAAATGGGTACCATTCTGGATATTTTCTCTTTTTTAAAGTGTCTAAATCTCTTATATATGGTGGAATGCAATTGATGACTGTTGTATGTGATATAATTGCTATTAATCTGTCTTTGGAGATTACTCCATCTTGGTTTACTTAGAGAATTTAACAGAAAATGTGGGTTTGGATTATGGTTAACGGAGTTGCTGAACTAAACACCGTCTTTTGGTAGTTTTGACCCACCTTACTTCTTTGTGTGCTATTTGGTTTCGAAAACTAACCATATTTAACGAGTGGAATGCATTCTACATATTTCTCGGGGAAGCTCACATGTGTGGCTGAATTTAGATACCTCGTTTTATAATTAGGGCTGCAATGAAAGTTTATGTTTAAATTTATTTTAAAAAGCATATTTATTTAGATACCTCGATCTATACCGGGTTGTGTGGTGACATTGTTTTCAGTGTTATTCTCATATAAAGATGAAGAAAAACCCGCTATGAAAAAGAAACTGTTGTTCAGTGTTCTCTCGTTTGGTTTTGCAAACTTGTATTAGGGTTAGTCTTTTAAAAATTATATTCACTCAGTTCGTGTTGTGCTATGCGTATCTTAATAACAACAGAGTATGCATGTAACGATGTTGATTAGTGATACAACCCAAGTTTCCTTAAACTTTATTTTTTGTTTATTTCGTGCAATTCTCATGCATATTTTATACATATGCATATTTTATGCACTCATTATATTTAAGTACTTCTTTCAATTTATGTACTTCTTTCAATTTTTTAAATCATAAGATCTTCAACTAATTAGTTTAACATCAACATTCAACACGATCATCATTCTGTAGTCATATAGCCGATCTTCTAACAACATTAAACAACTCATGCCATGAAATGCCATGAAACATCTTCTTCCTAACAACTACACTCTCTAGCTCCTCGTCATGCAGTGAAATGGCGAATTCCTTCAGCCCGGACTCACACGCGCACCGCCCCTCAACCACCATCCAAAACCCATCCACCCTTTCCCACATCTCCACACGTAGCAATGAGGACTCCTTCACCAGCCCCATCATGCCGCCTTTCCCTCGATCTCCGCAACCTTGTTCTCCATCATAAATCACGGCTCCTTCCTCGTTACAGTCAAATTTTTAAAATAAAAATATTTCTGTATAGTGACGTGTTATTCAGAGTTTTGAAATCATGGAAAAGTTTTTTTAAAAGGAGGTGCAGTTAGTGCGAAAATGGAGTAGTACGGTGCAATTGTGTAATGTTATGTTTTGCCATGCATCCGCCTCTACACTAACAAGAAAGCATAAAGTAGCAATTAAAATTTAACTGTTTTTCCAAAAATAATACTCCATGTACCATTTCAAACTGCAATTTAGCCGTTCATCTAGTTAAACATTCTTAACTTTGACAACAATATTATATTAGTGTATAAGAATAAATTCTATTGGGTGACATTGTTAGAATCGTTATAGCACATATTTTCGAAATATCAAATTTTCAAATATTTTAATTATCCCTAATAAAAAATATTAATGATCAACATTTTTTGAGTCAACTGCTGAAAGCGAAATTGTACAACTTTAAATTTTCTTTAAATCCTAAATCATATTGTAGAGAAAGAAAATACTGAGCGCGGGTGGTTTTGGTGTGATATATCGTGCCCAGGCTGTGCGTGCCATTTCAGTGCTATTCGATGAAGAAGAAACCTATGTTGAGTCTCAAGATGGTTCATCACTTATGTTTATTTTCGATAAAAAGGCAAATGGTGTAGATAGGTATATGATAAAGAGGACATTGTTGACAGATTGAATAGAGACCTTCTTCTGGGGTGTTTCCAAAGCAATGGCAAGGAAGATAAATGTGACGAGAGATGAAAAAGCCCAAAAATTAGAAGCTCAACGAAGAAAAGCTGATACAACCTGAATATGCAAGTAAGATGTTAATTAGTGCAATTCTCGTGCACATACATGAGATAAAACTAACATAAAGAATGTCATCTACCGAAGAAAATACATAGACTGATCCACATCGTAAACATCGGACAAAATGATACTCTAATTGTGTAAAAATCGTGGAAAAGATTTTTTCAAAAAACAATTGCAGTTAGTGCAAAAAAATGAGCAGCATGGTGCCATTGTGTAATGTTATATTTTTCCATGCATCCACCTCTACGTTAACAAGAAAACATAAAGTAGCCATTAAAAGTAATTGACCTTCCAAAATAGTACTCCATGTGTACCGTTTTAAACTGCAATTTAACCGTTCATTTAGTTAAACATTCTTAACTTTGACCAAAAAAATTAAATTAGTGTATACGGATAAATTCTGTTGAGTGATACATTAATTGTTAGAACCGTTATAAGACATAATTTCAAAATATCAAATTTTTACATAGTTGAATTGTCCCTAATAAAAAATATTAATGATAAAAATAAATTGAGTCAGTTAAAAGTAAAGTGTATGACTTTAAGTTATCCTTTAAACTCTAAAACATATTTTAGACACAGAAAATAGGGAGCGCGAGGTGGTTTTGGTGTGGTATGTTGTGCCCAGGTTGTGCGTGCCATTTCAGTGCTATTCGATGAAGAAGAAACCGTTTTTGAGTCTAAAGAAGGATCATCACTACTGTTTATTTCTGATAAAGGGCAAATGGTGTAGATATATAGGTACTATGATAAAGAGGACTTTGTTGACAACCTAATTAGAGACCTTCTTCCGTGGTGTTTTGAGTGCGATGGCAAGACACCCACGTGATCGATCAAGTGTTTGGGTTGAGAACTTGAAGAAGAGGGATGGTTTTTATAACACTGTCTATCAACCAATCAAATTGTATTGAAAAATATTTGTTTACATATTATAATGCACAGTCACATTCCGTGCATCTTTTGAGCATAACTCATGTATATATATAGTTACTTCAACAAAATAAAACATGATCTGAAATTTATTCCCCTCAAGTATAACAAAATAACCAAAATACAGCACTGCAAGTGAATTTCCTTAATTAAGATGAAAACTATGCAGGCATAGTACGTATTTTTAATGTTCTCTATTTTAACCGAGCATATTTCGAGTATTTTACTATTTATTATTCAAAAACTAAGGCAAACCCCAGTTCTTCATACCTTCCCTCTTTATATATAGCATTTAGCAGTCTGAAAACGATTTTTATGGCTACGATGTTTTCTTTGGACCTTGATTAATGCACATTGATGTGTATGGATTATGGTTATTTTATTGAGTTTACTATAATTTTATTAATGTACACCTAAGGGTTTTTATTTGTCATAGATTACGGTTTATGGGCTTGACAGGAATTTGGAGAAGAATGAGTAGCATTTGGCAATTAAGGCAGAAAAAAATTTCAGTTAAATTTGCGCCGAAAGGATCAGACGTGCGCATATCGTGGAGCTATTTTGGAGCTGATTTGAAGAAATATTTGGACTGATTTCATGGAAGATGTGATTTGGTTTGAGAGATTTGTTTGGAGATTTTTCAGATTTGATCATATTCTTATTCCTGTTTAGATAAGGATAGATTATAATTTAAATTTGAAAAGTATTATATTTTATTATTGGAAAGAGTCCTTGGATTCTGCTTTTGCGGTCTCAAGTGTTGATGGAATTGATTCTTAGCATTTTGCGGATTCCCATACCTCAAATTAGGATGGCCCTCCACAAGCATTGTTATTTGAAGAATAATCATATCTTTGAATTTATAGTTGTCCGAACCAACAAACTCTATTCTATATAAAAAAAATGTATGTATAAAAAAGATGAAAGGAATACATAAATTAATCTTTCAAGTTAAAATAGAATGAGTGCCCATAATGTATATATATATATATATATATACATATATATTAATTTCATAAAATTAACAAAAAATAATAATATATATTATAGAATATGCATGGCAATTGCACGAAATGAACATAAAATTTTGAAAGAAAACTTAGCCTGTATCACTAATTAAATCCTTGCATGCATATTCTAATCTTATTAAAATACGCAGTCAAATAGCACAAAATGAACTAAGGGATAACTTTATAATAAAAATTAACCCTAACATAACCGTGCAAACGAACAAAAATTAATGGGATAAAAGGTAGCCTAATCTTAAGAACCAATTGGACAAAAAATTGACGGGAAAAAAAATGTCCGGTGAACCTTGGTGCTACCTATCTCGCCCATTGGATCCAAATCCCCCAAAATCCCAGCCATTATTTTTCACACTTGGAATTTTATCTTATAAGAGACAACATCCATTTGAAAGAAGAAAAACCAAACCTAAGAAGTAGTTTTTCCTCAAACTACCATTTTCCATCCCATACTTTCTTTTCTTTGCACCCCAACCCTGTTATGACAAGCAAGAAAGTGTAGCTAGCTTTAATAACCAACGATTCCACGAGGAAAGCGACGTTTAAGAAGACGAAGAAGGGGCTCCTAAAGTAGGTGAGCGAGTTGAGCACGCTCTGCACCATCATCTAAAGCCTATATGAGTGCGAGTTTTAATCTCCTATTTAGTCATTTTAATTGGCAATTATATATATTTTAAACTCGTGCAGTTGAAGAACCCATGCAACTATCGGGCTAGAACAAAACAATATTTTGAGACTCTAAACTTAACTAGATAGCAAGATAGAAACACCATCATCAACCCCTCAAAAGAGATACACTTTATACATAATACACAATATCAAAAACTATTAAATACGGTATCTCAAAACACCCCGCTGCTGAGATACGTACCGTGCAGGAGCTGTGCGATGCACAGTATTTATTAGATAGGCACACTCTTCCAAACATTAATTACATTATTTCCTTGGAACAAAATTCCACTGTCTTTGTGTTTTAAGCTAAATGTCCACATACGACTTACATATATTGTAGACTATAAAATGTATTGAGTCTTAATATGATAGTCTAGCTGTATTCAGATCCTTTTTGATAAATAATGTAATACATAAAACATTTTCCTACGAGAAAAGGTGGTGGCTCAGTCCTCGCACTGTTTTGAGCTACTCATGCTTCCTCAAAACAATGAAGTAGCACAAGCATCACAAACCGAAACTCTCTCACAGTTCTGTTCATTGTTTATCTCTCACCACAGGGATGTTGAAATGCGCTAGCCCTATTGTTGTCTGCATCTTTAATGCGCGGGGAGCAAGTAGAGCAGTACCATAGCCCAGTGGGGATGCAGACAACAATGGGGCTGGCGCATGTCATATGGTACCCTCTCTCGCATTTGTCGCATATCAGCATCTCCCCACCATTTTCTCCTGACCCGCACTCCTCACACACATATATATGTGCCCTTCTACCCTGGGTACCTTCTTCATCCAATCCAGTGACTTGTATGGGCATAATGAACACAATATAGTATTTTCAAAGTTGTGTAGTTGCCAAAGTTTCTATCTGTATAAGTGCAGTCATTGATCTCGCCTCGCTAAAATGGATAACTAGGATATTATTATGTGGATCACAGCACAGCCCGTGCACGGAATTTAAAATAACAATATAGGTTTTAAAACAAACACCAATGGCTCCAAAATATGGTCTTCCACGATCAACACATCAATATTAGTGGTAGTGCAATGTTTTCTTTCATTTTATTTTGGCTATATAAAAGGATAGGTTTTAGGAATTTTTTCAAAAATAAAAATAAAAACCTACAAGAAAGGGTGGTGGGAATGTGCCCTCCAAGATCATTTGACCTTTTTGTGATATGATGTTTGATTGCAGTGATTCTTTGTCTGGAACTCCTGTGGTGTAATTTGTCGATATCAGTGCATTGAGATTAGGTACGATTTGGTGCAATGCTAACATCTCTCCAACATTGTTACCTGGTGCAATGTTACTGAATGTTAGGACAATTTAGACATCTCTGATCACATGTTTTAATGGTAACGAAATATACGTTTGACACTCAAAGCTATATTTTCAAAAATTCACTAGCTTTACGAACAGTAAGTTAGTTATTTTTTTTAGTTAAGAGAATTAAATTTCAGATCATGTTTTACTTTATTGAGGCAACTACATGAGTTAAGTTCAAAATATGCCTGGATTAAGCTCAAAATAAGGCTTTCTAGGGGTTTTGGGCCGTACGGTGACATTTGCGTGCAATTCTTTGAAGATGAAGATCCGTGCATATTTTGGTCACACCAGGTTGGGCGAGAGAGGCTTCAGTACGAGAAAGGCGTGAACCACATCGTGAACCAAGTCTTTCCTTCAATTTCGTCCATTCATCTTCTATTTGCAACGTTACACCCACCGCTACTACACTTTTTTTAAGTGTAGGGAAAAACATTAACTTCACTTGATGTCATTACTGACCCAAATGTGTAGCAACTAGAGTGATTTGTTGCAGTGGACGTAGTTCACGCCGGGGCTTCAGCACGAGAAAGGCTTGCCCAACGGAGAGAATGTGACGATGCCCACCTCAACACGGCACAGGGTGCCGAGGATGAGGACGAGGACGAGGAAGACCAGCAGGACGAGGCGGTGGTCTGGTTGAGGTACTGCATTTATTAAGTCGTTTTATTCAAAACATTCATTTTTATGAAATTTTTACCTGGGTGCTTGTGTTCTTCTTGTACTGTTTTTACATGTATGTGCACTGTAGAATGTTTATAACCTGAGTCTATTTATGTGTTTTCTTTGGTGGATGGCATTCTTTATGTTGGCTTTAGCTATCGGAATTCATCGACGTCCTTTTGTGAAATGTGTAGAAAGACTATCTCATATGTGTTGGGGAAGTTTGTTTTAGTTTTTTTTACCCCATGTGTTAGATCATGAGATTTGAGTTGGGATTTTGCAATTATTTTTCATTAAAGGAAAAAAACCTAAAACTTATCATTCTAACCCTAAAACATATTTGAGAGAGAGAAGATATGTGAGAGCCCAGGATGTGCGTGCCATTTCATCTCAATTTTCTCCATCCATGCTGTTCATCGAATCATCAGTGTATAAAACACTAAAATTACTAAAACGGAAGTCTTTTCGAATAATTATATTTCAATGCAAACATGAAATGGTACTCTAAAGAGATTTATTTTAAGGGAAAATAAACATAAACCTAATAAACAGAAACCACTGAGATTATACGGAAAATCAAAAACCTTACTCTGAAACAAATACAGGGTCTAACGTAGTATACACTAACTGATCATTCTATGAAAAAACAGAAAGGGCAAAAAGGAAGAAGAAGCATTTGAAAGAGAGTTGGTGAGTATGTCGGTTCTTGAGCTTCTGGAGAGAATGAGCGAAGCATGGAGTGTTGCTACCTCAATTCGTCTCTCACACAAACACATAGCATTCGGTTCCATGTGTCCAAGCATCACCTTCTATAGTCCCATCATGTAAGCCTGGCTGATCGCCTACCTCCCCAAAGATGGCAACTAGTGGCACTGATCCCTTTGCGGTGGGATCATCTTCGGTGGCTTCCTACTCTCCACCGTTAATTCAATTTTTTTTTTTGTGATTTTAATACGTTGTAATATTTTATTTTGGTTAAAAGGATAGGTTTTAGGGTTTCTTACATTTTTTTAAAAAATACCTTGGGATCCAAACATCCTTGCATACCTAGATTAATCTTCAAAATCAAAATTCGCATGAAAATTGCACGAAACCAACAAGGAATATTTTTATAAAAGAAATTACATCACTGCTTCGCACATAAATTATTCCTAATAAGACACGCACCCGAATAGCACAAAACGTACTGTGCAAAAAATTTTAATAAAAAATGAATCCCACATTTGTTCACCTTATAGAAATGAACGAACAATATTTTATGGCAAAAAAAATCTTCCGACGGTGGAGCACTTCCGAGTCGCCGATGCTGGTGAATTTCTGGTACAAGAAAGATAGGTTTTGGAATCACAAGAAATTGTGTGATGACTTGGCTGAGAAAAGAGCAATTACTCCTTCACCCAAGAGGACATTTTCCGGAAATCAGTTCAATATCTTTAAAGTCATTTTCCGGAAATCAGTTCAATATCTTTAAAGTCAGCTTTGCAGAGAACCATATGGTGTTCTACAATCTCATGAAGCCACTTGCCATCAGTCTCAGTTATTATGCTCTTTTCTAAGTACAAGCTTTTCAAATTCCTGCAAATGCACAACATCATTGGTGGAAAAGAACGAAGATCCAATTAGTTTTAGTCCAAAACCAACAACTAACATAGGAATAAACTGATTTTTGGCTGCAGCATACACAATCCACATAGAAATGTAAGAAACCAACTCCAACATCCAATGTACAATTACAAAGATCTTTTGCATATATATGAAATCCCCACATAAAAAAGAAAAGTATGCATATCTATATAATATGCATAAGAATGGCACGAAATGCATGAACCAAAGATTTTTAAGAAAAACATGGGCTATATATATAATATGCATGAGAATTTCTCGAAATGAACAAAATATTTTTAAGGAAAACTTGGGCTACTTAACATCCTTACATGCCTATTCTAATCTTATTAAGATACAAGAAACAAAAATTAATGAGGAAAAAAGGTAGCCAAATCGTACGAACCAAACAAAAAATGACGGGTAAAAAATAGTCCAACAAACCTTGTTGCCCCTCTGCTGGTTCGTCACGTGCTCAGTTCAGAGGCCTTCTTGAAGAGACCAAAGCGGCGCCTGGAGAAGGTAACCAGACGGTGTACGTTGTTCGTTCTTGATTCTGCTTCTCAATTTTTTTGATCTTGATCTTTGTACGGCCCATATTGGGTCTCTTCGCCATGGTCACCGCGTTAACAATTTGAACAAGACTATTAATAAAAATATGTTTGCTGCATAATTTTGATACACACGTAAAAGTCATAAAACTCACAATTTGATCACAAGAAAAAACGCACAAAATGCATAAATACGGATTTGCATGTGAAAACTACATTTTTACTTCTATCTTTTCTTCTCCTTACTCTTATGGAAGAGTACATATTTAAATACAAGATTATAATAGTAATTCCTAAATTCTTGCCACAACTCCTACTTCCTAGCAACTAAGTATTCCTAAAATCTTACCACTAGACTAACACCAACTACACGATCAATCCATTGCTTATATCTGATCAATTTACTTAACTTAAACTATGACTAATTGAAACTAAATTAAAACAGTAAATAACAACTAGATTAACCAACACCAATCAAACTATATTGAAAAATATTTGTTTACATATTATAATGCACAGTCACATTCCGTGCATCTTTTGAGCATAACTCATGTATATATAGTTACTTCAACAAAATAAAACATGATATGAAATTTATTCCTTTTAACTAAAATACTAAATTGCAAGTGAATTCCCTTAATTAAGGTTAAAACCATGCAGACATAGTACGTATTATTAATGTTCTCGTTTTTTAACCCACTACTGAAAAACAGGTACATAGGCACCGGTATGCTAGTGATACCGATGCTACAAAACCATAATATTGATGCCTATAATAAATTCAACAACGCTAAATAAAAAATCGGTGCCTATGAATAAATTAGCACAAGTACATTGAATACCAGTGCCAGATATCAGTGCCTTTGATGAAAAAATGTCTAAATGTAATATTTTCCAGCACAAATTTTGGATGAATGACATATACAGGTGCTAATACTGGTGCCTATGACTGGAATAGTAAGTTTGGCGGGTAAAATTTTGGTGGAAAAATAGATAGCACTGGTATATTGAGGAATGGCACCAGTAATAATACCGCTCATAGAAAATTTTCAAAAAATGGGTTTATGATATGTGTTACTCTTGAAAATGGGTTTATGGTATGAGTTACTCAAGAGCATGTACTAGTGTTTTCCAACATTTTCGCACAAAATTTATTTATTTAATATTTCTATATTTAGTCTAGAATAACAAAAATTGTGTATTTTGGAGCAATGGATAATGGAGTGACACAATTTTGGGCCACAGTGTAATTTTCAAAGATTTTATAGATTAATCAATGTTAACTTTCGAGACCCTTCTGTTCACCAATAATGCCCAAATTGCAGATTTATGATCACATAGTATTGCATTGTATTTTGGTTCTGCCAATTTCGTGATTCGACGACTCCAACTTTCTTGAAGGGACCTAAGTGCAAAAGGTAAAAAATTCACTCGTAACTCCAAACAAAAATCCGCTCGAATTTTACCCAACCCTATACACCCCCATTGTATTTTTTAATGTCTGCAAGAGAATATTTATCAAAAATTGAGCACAAGAACATGTTCATAATCCTTTTTTATTTCACTTTGTAACTTCCAAGTAATCAACCATAAGTTACTCTAGAACCTATACTAGAGCTTTTCAATATTTCACCAAACCTAAGAAGTAGTTTTTCCTCAAACTACCATTTTTCATCCTATACTTTCTTTTCTTTGCACCCCAACCCTGTTATGACAAGCAAGAAAGTGTAGCTAGCTTTAATAACCAACGATTCCACGAGGAAAGCGACGTTGAAGAAGACGAAGAAGGGGCTCCTAAAGTAGGTGAGCGAGTTGAGCACGCTCTGCACCATCATCTAAAGCCTATATGAGTGCGAGTTTTAATCTCCTATTTAGTCATTTTAATTGGTAATTATATATATTTTAAACTCGTGCAGTTGAAGAACCCATGCAACTATCGGGCTAGAACAAAACAATATTTTGAGACTCTAAACTTAACTAGCTAGCAAGTTAGAAACACCATCATCAACCCCTCAAAAGAGATACATTTTATACATAATATACAATATCAAAAACTATTAAATACGGTATCTCAAAACACCCCGCTGCTGAGATACGTACCGTGCAGGAGCTGTGCGATGCACGGTATTTATTAGATAGGCACACTCTTCCAAACATTAATTACATTATTTCCTTGGAACAAAATTCCACTGTCTTTGTGTTTCAAGCTAAATGTCCACATACGACTTACATATATTGTAGACTATAAAATGTATTGAGTCTTAGTATGATAGTCTAGCTGTATTCAGATCCTTTTTGATAAATAATGTAATACATAAAACATTTTCCTACGAGAAAAGGTGGTGGCTCAGTCCTCGCACTGTTTTGAGCCACTCATGCTTCCTCAAAACAATGAAGTAGCACGAGCATCACAAACCGAAACTCTCTCACAGTTTTGTTCATTGTTTATCTCTCACCACAGGGATGTTGAAATGCACTAGCCCTATTGTTGTCTGCATCTTTAATGCGCGGGGAGCAAGTAGAGCAGTACCACAGCCCAGTGGGGATGCAGACAACAATGGGGCTGGTGCATGTCATATGGTACCCTCTCTTGCATTTGTCGCATATCAGCATCTCCCCACCATTTTCTCCCGACCCGCACTCCTCACACACATATATATGTGCCCTTCTACCCTAGGTACCTTCTTCATCCAATCCAGTGACTTGTATGGGCATAATGAACACAACTATTTTCAAAGTTGTGTAGTTGCCAAAGTTTCTATCTGTATAAGTGCAGTCATTGATCTTGCCTCGCTAAAATGGATAACTAGGATATTATTATGTGGATCACCGCACAGGCCGTGCACGGAATTTAAAATAACAATATAGGTTTTGAAACAAACACCAATGGCTCCAAAATATGTTCTTCCACGATCAACACATCAATATTAGTGGTAGTGCAATGTTTTCTTTCATTTTATTTTGGCTATATAAAAGGATAGGTTTTAGGAATTTTTTCAAAAATAAAAATAAAAACCTACAAGAAAGGGTGGTGGGAATGTGCCCTCCAAGATCATTTGACCTTTTTGTGATATGATCATTGATTGCAGTGATTCTTTGTCTGGAACTCCTGTGGTGTAATTTGTTGATATCAGTGCATTGTAGATTAGGTGCGATTTGAGGTGGTACATTTTGGTGCAATGCTAACATCTCTCCAACATTGTTACCTGGTGCAATGTTATTGAATGTTAGGACAATTTAGACATCTCTGATCACATGTTTTAATGGTAACGAAATATACGTTTGACACTCAAAGCTATATTTTCAAAAATTCACTAGCTTTACGTACAGTGTGTTAGTTATTTTTTTTAGTTAAGAGAATTAAATTTCAGATCATGTTTTACTTTATTGAGGTAACTACATGAGTTAAGTTCAAAATATGCCTGGATTAAGCTCAAAATAAGGCTTTCTAGGGGTTTTGGGCCGTACGGTGACATTTGTGTGCAATTTTAAGATGAAGATCCGTGCATATTTTGGTCACACCAGGTTGGGCGAGAGAGGCTTCAGTACGAGAAAGGCGTGAACCACGTCGTGAACCAAGTCTTTCCTTCAATTTCATCCATTCATCTTCTATTTGCGACGTTACACCCACCGCTACTACACTTTTTTTAAGTGTAGGGAAAAACATTAACTTCACTTGATGTCATTACTGACCCAAATGTGTAGCAACTAGAGTGATTTGTTGCAGTGGACATAGTTCACGCCGGGGCTTCAGCACGAGAAAGGCTTCCCCAACGGAGAGAATGTGACGATGCCCACCTCAACACGGCATAGGGTGCCGAGAATGAGGACGAGGAAGACCAGCAGGACGAGGCGGTGGTCTGGTTGAGGTACTGCATTTATTAAGTCGTTTTATTCAAAACATTCATTTTTATGAAATTTTTACCTGAGTAATTGTGTTCTTCTTGTACTGTTTTTACATGTATGTGCACTGTAGAATGTTTATAACCTGAGTCTATTTATGTGTTTTCTTTGGTGGATGGCATTCTTTATGTTGGCTTTAGCTATCGGAATTCATCGACGTCCTTTTGTGAAATGTGTAGAAAGACTATCTCATATGTGTTGGGGAAGTTTGTTTTAGTTTTTTTTACCCCATGTGTTAGATCATGAGATTTGAGTTGGGATTTTGCAATTATTTTTCATTAAAGGAAAAAAACCTGAAACTTATCATTCTAACCCTAAAACATATTTGAGAGAGAGAAGATATGTGAGAGCCCAGGATGTGCGTGCCATTTCATCTCAATTTTCTCCATCCATGCTGTCCATCGAATCATCAGTGTATAAAACACTAAAATTACTAAAACGGAAGTCTTTTCGAATAATTATATTTCAATGCAAACATGAAATGGTACTCTAAAGAGATTTATTTTAAGGGAAAATCAACATAAACCTAATAAACAGAAACCACTGAGATTATACGGAAAATCAAAAACCTTACTCTGAAACAAATACAGGGTCTAACGTAGTATAGACTAACTGATCATTCTATGAAAAAACAGAAAGGGCAAAAAGGAAGAAGAAGCATTTGAAAGAGAGTTGGTGAGTATGTCGGTTCTTGAGCTTCTGGAGACAATGAGCGAAGCATGGAGTGTTGCTACCTCAATTCGTCTCTCACACAAACACATAGCATTCGGTTCCATGTGTCAAGCATCACCTTCTACAGTCCCATCATGTAAGCCTGGCTGATCGCCTACCTCCCCAAAGATGGCAACTAGTGGCACTGATCCCTTTGCGGTGGGATCATCTTCGGTGGCTTCCTACTCTCCACCGTTAATTCAATTATTTTTTTGTGATTTAATACGTTGTAACATTTTATTTTGGTTAAAAGGATAGGTTTTAGGGTTTCTTACATTTTTTTAAAAAAATACTTTGGGATCCAAACATCCTTGCATACCTAGATTAATCTTCCAAATCAAAATCTGCGTGAAAATTGCACAAAACCAACATAGAATATTTTTATAAAAGAAATTACATCACTGCTTCGCAAATAAATTATTCCTAATAAGACACGCACCCGAATAGCACAAAACGTATTGTGCAAAAAAATTTAATAAAAAATGAATCCCACATTTGTTCACCTAATAGTATGAAATGAACGAACAATATTTTATGGCAAAAAAAATCTTTCCACGGTGGAGCACTTCCGAGTCGCCGGTGCTGGTGAATTTCTAGTACAAGAAAGATAGGTTCGGGAGAAATTGTGTGATGATTTGGCTGAGAAAAGAGCAATTACTCCTTCACCCAAGAGGACATTTTCCGGAAATCAGTTCAATATCTTTAAAGTCGGCTTTGCAGAGAACCGTATGGTGTTCTACAATCTCCAACATCCAATGTACAATTACAAAGATCTTTTGCATATATATGAAATCCCCACATAAAAAAGAAAAGTATGCATATCTATATAATATGCATAAGAATGGCACGAAATGCTTGAACCAAAGATTTTTAAGAAAAACATGGGGTATATATATAATATGCATGAGAATTTATCGAAGTAAACAAAATATTTTTAAGGAAAACTTGGGCTAATTAACATCCTTACATGCATATTCTAATCTTATTAAGATACAAGAAACAAAAATTAATGAGGAAAAAATGTAGCCAAATCGTACGAACCGAAAAAAAAATGACGGGTAAAAATTAGTCCAACAAACCTTGGTGTTGCCCCTCTGCTGGTTCGTCATGTGCTCAGTTCATAGGCCTTCTTGAAGAGACCAAAGCAGCGCCTGGAGAACGTAACCAGACAGTGTACGTTGTTCGTTCTTGATTCTGCTTCTCAATTTTTTTGATCTTGATCTTTGTACGGCCCATATTGGGTCTCTTCGCCATGGTCGCCGCGTTAACAATTTGAACGAGACTATTAATAAAAATATGTTTGCTGCATAATTTTGACACACACGTAAAAGTCATAAAACTCACAATTTGATCACAAGAAAAAACGCACAAAATGCATAAATACGGATTTGCATGTGAAAACTACATTTTTACTACTATCTTTTCTTCTCCTTACTCTTATGGAAGAGTACATATTTAAATACAAGATTATAACAGTAATTCCTAAATTCTTGCCACAACTCCTGCTTCCTAGCAACTAAGTATTCCTAAAATCTAACCACTAGATTAACACCAACTACACGATCAATCCATTGCTTATATCTGATCAATTTACTTAACTTAAACTATGACCAATTGAAACTAAATTAAAACAGTAAATAACAATTAGATTAACCAACACCAATCAAACTATATTGAAAAATATTTGTTTACATATTATAATGCACAGTCACATTCCGTGCATCTTTTGAGCATAACTCATGTATATATAGTTACTTCAACAAAATAAAACATGATATGAAATTTATTCCTTTTAACTAAAATACTAAATTGCAAGTGAATTCCCTTAATTAAGGTTAAAACCATGCAGACATAGTACGTATTATTAATGTTCTCGTTTTTTAACCCACTACTGAAAAACAGGTACATAGGCATCGGTATGTTAGTGATACCGATACAAAACCATAATATTGATGCCTATAATAAATCCAACAACGCTAAATAAAAAAATCGGTGCCTATGAATAAATTAGCACAAGTACATTGAATACCAGTGCCAGATATCAGTGCCTTTGATGAAAAAATGTCTAAATGTAATATTTTCTAGCACAAATTTTGGATGAATGACATATACAGGTGCTAATACTGGTGCCCATGACTGGAATAGTAAGTTTGGCGGGTAAAATTTTGGTGGAAAAATAGATAGCACTGGTATATTGAGGAATGGCACCAGTAATAATACCGCTCATAGAAAATTTTCAAAAAATGGGTTTATGATATGTGTTACTCTTGAAAATGGGTTTATGGTATGAGTTACTCAAGAGCATGTACTAGTGTTTTCCAACATTTTCGCACAAAATTTATTTATTTAATATTTCTATATTTAGTCTAGAATAACAAAAATTGTGTATTTTGGAGCAATGGATAATGGAGTGACACAATTTTGGGCCACAGTGTAATTTTCAAAGATTTTATAGATTAATCAATGTTAACTTGCGAGACCCTTCTGTTCACCAATAATGCCCAAATTGCAGATTTACGATCACATAGTATTGAATTGTATTTTGGTTCTGCCAATTTTGTGATTCGATGACTCCAACTTTCTTGAAGGGACCTAAGTGCAAAAGGTAAAAAATTCACTCGTAACTCCAAACAAAAATCCGTTCGAATGTTACCCAACCCTATACACCCCCATTGTATTTTTTAATGCCTGCAAGAGAATATTTATCAAAAATTGAGCACAAGAACATGTTCGTAATCCTTTTTTATTTCACTTTGTAACTTCCAAGTAATCAACCATAAGTTACTCTAGAACATATACTAGAGCTTTTCAATATTTCACCAAAAAGGTCATTTATTTTATGTTTCCATATTTATGAAAGAATTACAAAAATCATGTATTTTGGAGCAATGCGTAATGGGGGAACACAATTTTGGACCACAGTGTAATTTTCAAAGAATTGTGTAACAGGCTCTTTCGTTCATCCACTGTAGCTCAATTTTCAATAATGTAATTGTCTCTTATTTAATTATTTTTTGGTTTCTCCAATTTTGCATTTAGCCTCCCCCAAATTTATTCTTATGGGCAAAATATACTAGCACCAGCATTGTTTTCAGTTATACTGGTGCTACTATATAGCGGGAAAATGGAAATTTTGAATTTTCGTCCAATATTTTGGGGGAATTTTTGATCACCAGTCAACCTAACGGTGCTAGGTACTTAGAATATTTTTCTTCCCTTTGCTCTGGGAAGAAAAAAAATTAAAACGCCCATTTAAAGCAGTGTCACGCAGCTGCGTTTGAACTACCTAGCATTGGTATGCTCACCATGGGCACCAATTTTCATACCGGTGCCAGGTACTTAGAATATTTTTTCTTTTCTTTGAAATATTAGCACCGGTATGATCACCATTAGCATAGGTGTCAAAAAAGAGAAGAAGCAAAACTTGGCCCAAGTAAGAGCACCCAAACCCTAATCCTATAAAACCCTCCACTCATAATAACCATCCCTTCCTCCTCTCTGATAATCCTCATTACCTCCTCCAAACCTGCTGCCGTTGTCTTCAACGCTTTTAACCTGTTGCGGCGCTCCAGTGCACACCTTTAAGCCCTTAATCTTCAAGCTCCGATCGCACACCTTCGGTGCGCTCTGTTGTCTCTGTTCTGCTTCAACTTTGGTTGCTAACTTGGCCACCGCGGCGCATCTACCCTGATGCCTTCCTAGACTAGCCCCAACACCATCTCAACCTTTTTTTCGACCTCACCTTAACACTCTGCGCCATCATCTAAAGCAGGTATGAGAGCGAGTTGAGCACGCTCTGGTATTTTAGATTTTGTTTTACCAAAGTTTTACTCTCCTATTTAGTTATTTTAATTGGTAATTATATATATTTTTTAAACTCATGTAGTTGAAGAACCCATGCAACTACCGGACTAGAAAAATACAATATTTTGACACGCTAAACTTAACTAGTTAGCAAGATAGAAACACCTTCATCAACGTGTTAAAGGAGATACATTTTAAACATAATATACAATATCAAAAGCTATAAAATACAGTATCTCAAAACACCCCGGTGTTGAGATACGTACCGTGCCGAAGTTGTACATACCATGCCGGAACTGTGCGTACCGTGCCGGAGCTGGTTGGTGCATGGTATTTGTTAGATGGGCACAATCTTCCCAACATTAATTCCATTATTCCATTGGAACAAAATTCTACTGTATTTGTGTTTTAAGTTAAATGTCCACATACGACTTACATATAGTGTAGACTATAAAATTGATTAAGTCTTAATATGATATTCTAGCTGTATTCATATCCTTTTTGATAAATAATGTAATACAAAAAACATTTTTCTACGAGAAATGGTGGTGGCTAAGTCTGCGCACTGTTTTGAGCTGCTCGTGCTACCTCAAAACAATGAAGTAGCACAAGCAGCTCAAACAAAAACTCTCTCACCATTCTATTCATTCTTTATCTCTCACCACTGGGATGTTGACATGTGCTAGCCCTATTGTTGTCCGCATCTTTAATCCGCGGGGAGCAAGTAGAGCAGTACCACATCCCAGTGGGAATGCAGAAAACAATGGGGCTGGGGTATGTCATATGGTACCCTCTCTTGCATTTGTCGCATATCAGCATCTCCCCGTCGTTTTCTCCTAACCCGCACTCCTCACTGGCATATAGAGGTGCCCTTCTATTCTATGTACATTCTTCATCCACTCCAATGACTTGTATGGGAATAATGAACAGAGTAATGTACTTTCAAAGTTGTGTAAATGCCAAAGTTTCTATCTGTAAGAGTGCAGTCATTGATCTCTCCTCGCTAAAATGGTTTATCAAGGATATTACCATGTAGATCACCGCACAGCCCGTACACGGAATTTAAAACAACAATATATCTTTCGAAGCAAACACCAATGGCTCCAAAAATATGTTCTTCCACGATTAACACGTCAATATTAGTGGCAGTGCAATGCTTTCTTTCATTTTATTTTGGCTATATAAAAGGATAGGTTTCAGGAATTTTTTCAAAAATAAAAATAAACACCTACAAGAGAAGGTTGTGGGTATGTGCCCTCCAAGATCATTTGACCTTTTTATGATATGATGTTTGATTGCAATGATTCTGTATCTCGAACTCTTGTGGTGTAATTTGTAGATATCACTGCATTGTAGATTAGGTGCAATTTGAGGTGGTACATTTCTGTGCAATGCAAACATCTCTCCAACATTGTTACCTGGTGCAATGTTGTCTGAATGTTAGGAAAATTTTGACATCTCCGATCACATGTTTTGATGGTAACAAAATGTACGTTTGAAACTCACAAAGCTATATTTTCAAAAATTCACTAGCAATACGTACAGTATGTTAGTTATTTTTTATTTAAAGATCTTTAAGCATTAATTTATGTATTTGTTTCATTTTATTTATCATAATAAGGAGCGCAAGGTGGTTTTTTTGGTGTCGTATAACGTGCCCAGGTTGTGCGTGCCATTTCAGTGCTATTCGATGAAGAAGTAACCACTTTTGAGTCTCAAGAAGGTTCATCACCACTGTTTATTTCCGAAAAAGGGGAAAATGGTGTAGATATATAGGTACTATGATAAAGAGGACTTTGTTGACACCCTAATTAGAGACCTTCTTCCGGGGTGTTTTGAGAGCAATGGCAAGGAAGACAAAGGTGACGAACGACGAGAAGCCTGAAGATGAGAAGCTGAAAGAAGAAAATCAGATACATCCCAAATATGCATGTAAGATGTAAATTAATGATAAAAATGATGTTCATTTTCATTTAAAAAAATTTGTTCATTTCGTGCAATTCTCGTGCACGAACATGAGATAGTCACCGATGAATTTTGATGACTAAAATCAACATAAAGAAGATTGTCATCTACTGAAGAAAACACATAGACTTATCCATATCGAAAACATCAGACAAAATGGTACTCTATAAGGTCACCGAAGAAGTATTTAAGCCTTCCTGATCGCTTGCCTCTCCACAGACGGGTTTTGGTGGCAATGATCCCTTTGCTGTGGGATAATCATCGGTGATTTCCTACTCTCCACCATTTTTTCTACTCTTTTTCTCAATATTTATAAACTGTAGCATTTTATTTTGGTTAAAATGATAGGTTTTAGGGTTTCTTATTTGAAAAATTGAAATTATTTTCATTTTTTAAAAAGATACCTTGGGATCAAGACATGCTTACTTACCTAGATTAATTTTCAAAACCAAAATGCGCAGGAAAATTGCACAAAAACAACACGAAATAGTTTTTTTTAAAAAAACTATATCAATGCTTCGCACATAAATTATTCCTAATATAATACGCACCCGAATAGCACAAAATGTACCGTTCAAAAGTTTTTAACAAAAAATGAATCCTTCGAGTCGTTCACCTAATAGTACAAAATGAACAAACAATACTTTATGGCAAAAAAAAATCATCCGAGTACGCAATGGAGCACTTCTGAGTTGCCGCTGCCGGTCAATTTCTGGCACACGAAAGATAGGTTCATGAATCACAAGAAATTGTGTGATTAATTTGCTGAGAAAAGAGCAATTACTCCTTCACCCGAACAGACGCAAGAGGACATTTTCGAAAAATCAGTCCAAGATCTTTAAAGTCACCATCACAGAGAATCGCGTGTTATTCTGCTATTTCATGAAGCCACTTGCCCACAATCTCAGTTATTATATATGCTCTTTTCTAAGAACAAGCTTTTACAAATTCCTGCATATGCACAACATCAATGGTGGAAAACTTGGCCTGTATCATTAATTAAATCCTTACATGCATATTCTAATCTTATTAAAGTACGTAGTCAAATAGCACAAAATAAACCGAGCGATACCTTTATAAAAAAAATTATCCCCAACATAACTGTGCGAACAGACGAAAATTAATGGGAAAAAAGGTAGCCAAAACGTATGAACCAACCGTACAAAAAATTAACTGGGAAAAAATGTACAATGAACCTTGGTGCTACCTATATCGCCCATTGGATCCGAATCCCTTAAAATCCCAGCCATTAATTTCCACACTTGGAATTCCATCTTATAAGAGACATCATCCACCTAATAGCTATGAAAAACCAAACCTAAGAAGTTGTTTTTCCTCAAACTACCATTTTTCATCCCATACTTTTTTTTCTTGGCACCCCAACCCCATTATGACGAGGAAGAAAGGGAACCTGAATTTCATAACCAGCGATTCCACCAGTATTGTATTTTCAAAGTTTTGTAAATGCCAAAGTTTCTATCTGTATGAGTGCAGTCCTAGATATCTTCTCACTAAAATAGATTACCTAGGATATTACCATGTAGCCCGCACAAAGAATTTAAAATAACAATATAGCTTTCAAAGGAAACACCAATGGCTCCAAAAATATGTTCTTCCACAATTTACATGTCAATTTTTGTGGCATTGCAATGTTTTCTTTCATTTTATTTTGGTTATGTAAAAGGATAGGATTTAGTAGTTTTTTCCAAAAATAAAAATAAAAACCTACAAGAGAATGTGGTGGTTATGTGCCCTCCAAGATCATTTGACCTTTTTGTGATGTGATGTTTGATTGCAATGATTCTTTGTCTCGAACTCTTGTGGTGTAATTTGTAGATATCACTGCATTGTAGATTAGGTGCAATTTGAGGTGGTACATTTTGGTGCAATGCTATCATCTCTCCAACATTGTTACCTGGTGCAATGTTATATGAATGTAGGAAATTTTTGACATCTCTGATCACATGTTTTAATAGTAAAAAAATGTACGTTTGACACTAACAAAGCTATATTTTAAAATTTTCACTAGCAATACGTGCAGTATGTTAGTTATTTTTTTAGTTAAAAGTACTTTAAGCATTAATGTATGTACTTGTTTCATTTTTTTAATCATAATATGGAGTGCGAGGTGGTTTCAGTGTGTTATACCGTGCCCAGGTTGTGCGTGCCATTTTAGTGCTATTCGATAAAGAAGAAACTGCTTTCGAGTCTCAAGAAGGTTCATCACCACTGTTTATTTCCGATAAAGAGGCAAATGGTGTAGATATATAGGTACTATGATAAAGAGGACATTTTTGATAGCCAAATTAGGGACCTTCTTCCGGGGTGTTTTGAGAGCGATGGCAAGGAAGACAAAGGTGACGAAAGACGAGAAGCCCGAAGATGAGAAGCTCAAAGAAGAAAAGCTGATACATCTCAAATATGTATGTAAGATGTTAATTAATGATAAAAATGATGTTCATTTTCATTAAAAAATTTGTCCATTTCATGCAATTCTCGCGCACGAACATGAGATAGTCACCGATGAATTTTGATGGCTAAAATCAACATAAAAAAAATTGTCATCTACTGAGGAAAACACATAGACTTATCCATATCGAAAACATCAGACAAAATGGTACTCTAATATAAGGTGGCTGGAGAAGCATGTAAGCCTTCCTGATCGCCTGCCTCTCCACAGACGGGTTTTGGTGGCAATGATCCCTTAGCTGTGGGATAATTATTGGAGATTTCCTACTCTCCACCATTTTTTCAACTCTTTTTAGCAATTTCAATACATTGTAACATTTTATTTTGGTTAAAAGGATAGGTATAAGGGTTTCTTATTTGAAAAATGGAAATTATTTTCATTTTTTAAGAAGATACCTTAGGATCAAGACATGCTTACTTACCTAGATTAATCTTCAAAACAAAAATGCACAGGAAAATTGCACAAAACCAACAAGGAATTGTTTTTTAAAAAAACTATAACATTGCTTCGCACATAAATTATTCCTAATATAATACGCACATGAATAGCACAAAGCGTACCGTTAAAAAGTTTTTAACAAAAAATGAATCCTTCGATTCGTTCACCTAATAGTACGAAATGAACAAACAGTACTTTATGGCAAAAAACAAATCATTCGAGTACATAGTGGAGCACTTCCGAGTTGCCGATGCCGGTTAATTTTTGGCACAGGAAAGATAGGTTCATGAATCACAAGAAATTGTGTGATGAATTGGCTGAGAAAAGAGCAATTACTCCTTCACCCGAACAGACGCAAGAGGACATTTTTGAGAAATCAGTCCAAGATCTTTAAAGTTACCATAGCAGAGAACCGCATGGTGTTATGCTATTTCATGAAGCCACTTGCCAACAATTTTAGTTATTATATATGCTCTTTTCTAAGAAATTCCTGTATATGCACAACATCAATGGTGGAAACCTTGGCCTGCATCACTAATTAAATCCTTAGAGGCATATTCTATTATTATTAAAATACGCATTCAAATAGCACAAAATAAACCGAGTGATAACTTTATAATGAATATTATCCCTAACATAACTGTGCGAACGGACAAAAATTAATGGGAAAAAAGGTAGCCAAAACGTATGAACCAAGCGTGCAAATAATTAACTAGGAAAAAAATGTACAATGAACCTTGGTGCTGCCTTTTTTGCCCATTGGATCCCAATCCGATAAAATCCCAGCCATTAAATTTTACACTTGGAATTCTATCTTATAAGAGACAGCATCCACCTAAGAAGTAATTTTTCCTCAAACTACCATTTTTCATCCCATACTTTCTTTTCTTGGCACCCCAACCCCATTATGACGAGGAAGAAAGCGAACTTGGATTTCATAACCAATGATTCCACGAGGAAAGCGATGTTTAAGAAGTGAAAGAAGGGGCTCCTGAAGAAGGTGAGCGAGCTGAGCACGCTCTATGCCATCTTCTAAAGTATGTATGAGAGCGAGTTGAGCACGCTCTGGGATTTTGGATTTTTTTTTACCAAAGTTTTAATCTCCTATTTAGTCATTTTAATTGTTAATCATATATATTTTAAACTCATGTAGTTGAATAACCCATGCAACTACAGGACAAGAGAAAAACAATATTTTGACACTCTAAACTTAATTAGTTAGCAAGATAGACACACCTTCATCAACACGTTAAAGGAGATAAAATTTTAACATAATATACAATATCAAAAGATAATAAATACGGTATCTCAAAACACCTCGATGTTGAGATACGTACCGTGCCAGAGCTGTACGTACCATGTCAGAACTGTGCATACCGTGCCAGAGCTGTGTGGTGCACGGTATTTATTAGATGGGCACACACTTCCCAACATTAATTCCATTATTTCATTGGGAAAAAAATTCCACTGTATTTGTGTTTTAAGTTAAATGTCCACATACGACTTACATATATTGTACACTATAAAATGTATTGAGTCTTAATATGATAGTGTAGCTGTATTCAGATCCTTTTTGATAAATAATGTAATACAAAAAAAAATCTATGAGAAAAGGTGGTGGCTCAGTCCTCGCACAGTTTTGAGCTACTTGTGCTACCTCAAAACAATGAAGTAGCACAAGCAGCTTAAACCAAAATTCTCTCACCATTCTGTTCATTGTTTATCTCTCACCACTGGGATGTTGAAATGAGCTAGTCCTATTGTTGTTCGCATCTTTAATGCGCGGGGAGCAATTAGAGCAGTGCCACATCCCAGTGGGAATACAGACTACAATGGGGCTGGCGCATGTCATATGGTACCCTCTTTCGCATTTGTCACATGTCAACATCTCCCCGCCATTTTCTCCTAATCCGCACTCCTCACACACATATAGAGGTGACCTTATACTCTAGGTACATTCTTCATCCAATCCAGTGACTTGTATGGGCATAATGAACAGAGTATTGTATTTTCAAAGTTGTGTAAATGCCAAAGTTTCTATTTGTATGAGTGCAGTGATTGATCTCTCCTTGCTAAAAGGGATTAACTAGGATATTACCATGTAGATCACTGCACAGTCCGCACACAGAATTTTAAATAACTATATAGCTTTTGAAGCAAACACCAATGGCTCCAAAAACATGTTCTTCCACGATTAAAACGTCAATTTTAGTGACAGTGCAATGTTTTCTTTCATTTTATTTTGGCTATATAAAAGGATAGGTTTTAGGAATTTTTTCAAAAATAAAAATAAAAACCTACAAGATAAGGTGCTGGGTATGTGCCCTCAAAGATCATTTGACCTTTTTGTGATATGATATTTGATTGCAGTGATTCTTTGTCTCGAACTCTTGTGGTGCAATATTTAGATATCACTGCATTATAGATTAGGTGTTATTTATGGTGGTACATTTTGGTGCAATGCTAACATCTCTCCAACATTGTTACCTGGTGCAATGTTATCTGAATGTTAGGAAAATTTTGACATCTCCGATCACATGTTTTGACGGTAACAAAATGTACGTTTGAAACTCACAAAGCTATATTTTCAAAAATTCACTAGCAATACGTATAGTATGTTAGTTATTTTTTTAGTTAAAAGATCTTTAAGCATTAATTTATGTACTAGTTTCATATTTTTTATCATAATAAGGAGCGCGGGGTGGTTTTGGTGTGGTATACCGTGCCCAGGTTGTGCGTGCCATTTCAGTGCTATTCGATGAAGAAGAAACCGCTTTCGAGTCTCAAGAAGGTTCATCACCACTGTTTATTTCCGATAAAAAGGCAAATGGTGTAGATATATAGGTACTATGATAAAGAGAACTTTGTTGACAGCCTAATTAGAGACCTTCTTCCAGGGTGTTTTGAGAGTGATGGCAAGGAAGACAAAGGTGACAAAAGACGAGAAGCCTGAAGATGAGAAGCTCAAAGAAGAAAAGCCGATACATCCGAAATATGCATGTAAGATGTTAATTAATGATAAAAATGAAGTTCATTTTCATTTTTTTTTCATTTCGTGCAATTCTCGTGCACGAAAATGAGATAGTCATCGATGAATTTTGATAGCTAAAATCAACATAGAGAAGAATGTCGTCTACTGAAGAAAACACATAGACTTATCCATATCGTAAACATCAGACAAAATGGTACTCTAATATAAGGTGACCGGAGATGCATGTAAGCCTTCCTGATCGCCTGCCTCTTCACGTAGAGGTTTTTGTGGCAATGATCCCTTTGTTGTGGGATCATCATCGGTGACTTCCTACTCTCCGCCATTTTTTCAACTCTTTTTCGCAATTTTAATACATTGTAATATTTTATTTTGTTTAAATGGATAGGTTTTAGGTTTTCTTATTTGAAAAAATGGAAATTATTTTAAATTTTAAAAAGGATACCTTGGGATCAAGACATGCTTACTTAGCTAGATTAATTTTCAAAACCAAAATGCGAATGAAATCTGCAAAACAATCAACACGGAATATTTTTTCTCTAAAAAAAACTATATCACTGCTTGAAACATAAATTATTCCTAATATAATACGCACCCGAATTGCACAAAACGTACCATTTCGTTCACAAAACGCACAAAACAAAAATTGAATCCTATATTTCGTTCACTTAATAGTACGAAATGAACAAACAGTACTTTATGGCAAAAACACTAATCTTCCGAGTACATGGTGGAGCACTTCCGAGTTGCCGATGCTGATCAATTTTTGGCACGTGAAAGATAGGTTTATGAATCACAAGAAATTGTGTGATGACTTGGCAAAGAAAAGAGCAATTACTCCTTCACCCGAACATACGCAGGAGGACATTTTTAGAGAAATCAGTCCAAGATCTTTAAAGTCGGCTTCGCAGAGAACTGCATGGTGTTTTGCTATCTCATGAAGCCACTTGCCAACAATCTCAGTTATTATATATGCTCTTTTCTAAGAACAAGTTTTAGAAATTCCTGCACATGCACACCATCAATGATGGAAAACTTGGCCTGTATCACTAATTAAATCCTTGCATGCATATTCTAATCTTATTAAATTACGCAGTCAAATAGCACAAAATAAACCGAGCGATAACTTTATAATAAATATTATTCCCAACCTAACTATGCGAACGGACAAAAATTAATGGGAAAAAAGGTAGCCAAATCGAACGAACCAACCGAACAAAAAATTGACGGGGAAAAAATGTCAAATGAACCTTAGTGCTGCCTATCTCGCCCATTGGATCTGAATCCCCCAAAATCCCAGCCATTAATTTCCACACTTGGAATTCTATCTTATAAGAGACAGCATCCACTTGATAGCTATTAAAAACCAAACCTAAGAAGTAGTTTTTCCTCAAACTACCATTTTTCATCCCATACTTTCTTTTCTTGGCACCCCAACCCCATTATGACGAGGAAGAAAGCGAACCTGGCTTTCACAACCAACGATTCCACGAGGAAAGTGACGTTTAAGAAGAGGAAGAAGGGGCTCCTGAAAAAGGTGAGCGAGTTGAGCAAGCTCTGTGTCATCATCTAAAGCATGTATGAGAGCAAGTTGAGCATGCTCTGGGATTTGGGATTTTGGATTTTTTAACCAAATTTTTAATCTCCTATTTAGTTATTTTAATTAGTAATTATATAAATTTAAACTCGTGTAGTTGAAGAACCCATGCAACTACCGGGCTAGAGCAAAACAATATTTTGACACTCTAAACTTAATTAGTTAGCAAGATAGAAACACCTTTATCAACACGTTAAAAGAGATAAATTCTATGCATAATATACAATATCAAAAGCTAATAAATATGGTATCTCAAAACACCCCGATGTTGAGGTACGTACCGTGCCGGAGCTATACGTACCATGCCGGAACTGTGCGTACCGTGATGGAGCTGTGCAGTGCACAGTATTTATTAGATGGGCACACTCTTCCCAACATTAATTCCATTATTTCATTGGAACAAAATTCTAATGTATTTGTGTTTTAAGTTAAATGTCCACATACGACTTACATATATTTTACACTATAAAATGTATTGAGTCTTAATATGATAGTCTAGCTGTATTCAGATCCTTTTTGATAAATAATGTAATACAAAAAACATTTTCCTATGTGAAAAGGTGGTGGCTCAGTCCTCGCATTGTTTTGAGCTGCTTGTGCTACCTCAAAACAATGAAGTAGCACAAGAAACCAAAAATCTCTCACCATTCTGTTCATTGTTTATCTCTCACCACTGGGATGTTGAAATGCGCTAGCCCAATTTGTTGTCCGCATCTTTAATGTGTGGGGAGCAAGTGGAGCAGTACCACATCCCAGTGGGGATGCAGACAACAATGGGGCTGCCTCATGTCATATGGTACCCTCTCTCGCATTTGTCGCATATCAGTATCTGTCCACCTTTTTCTCCCAACCCGCACTCCTCACACACACTAGGTACCTTTGTCATCTAATCGAATGACTTGTATGGGCATAATGAACACAATATTGTATTTTCAAAGTTGTGTAAATGCCAAAGTTTCTATCTGTATGAGTGTATTCATTGATCTCGCCTTGCTAAATGTATTATCTAGGATATTACCATGTGGATCACCGCACAGCCCACACACGGAATTTAAAATAACAATATAGCTTCCGAAACAAACACCAATGGCTCCAAATTACGTTCTTCCATGATTAACACATCAATATTAGTGGAAGTGCAATGCTTTCTTTCATTTTATTTTGGCTATATTAAAGGATGGGTTTTAGGAATTTTTTAAAAATAAAAATAAAAACCTACAAGAAAAGATGGCGGGAATGTGCCCTTCAAGATCATTTGACCATTTTGTGATATGAAGTTTGATTTCAGTGATTCTTTGTCTGGAACTCTTATGGTTTAATTTGTAGATATCACTGCATTGTAGATTAGGTGCGATTTGAGGTGGTATATTTTGGTGCAATGCTAACATCTCTCCAACATTCTTACCCGGTGCAATGTTATCTGAATGTTAGGAAAATTTTGAAATCTCTTATCACATGTTTTAATGGTAACGAAATGTACGTTTGACATTCACAAAGCTAAATTTTCAAAAATTCACTAGCAATACGTACAGTATGTTTGTGCAGACATAATTCTGCGGTAATTAAACGTGCAAATATAACATTAGATATTCAGGTTATGTTCAAATATAACATTTTTCGGTAGTTTAAAGCTGGAATTAAGTGAAAAGATTATTTTGCCCCTCTATAAAAAAATTAAAATATATTTCCCTTGCCCTTTTTCTTCTTCGTTTCCCTTCTTCGTTTGATCTGTAACCTTAATCGCCAAATGCTCTGTAACCCTAATTCGCCAAATGTTTTCCTCCCGTCATTCTCTTTCCTCTCTAGCCATCTTCCCAAATCGCCAAGTGAACTCTTTGGCACTTATTCCGGAATGGAGTGCACCGGAAACGGTAGCTAAAGCCGGCGCTGGGGCCCACCAACCAGATGTTGTTCCCCCTGCGGAGCCGTCGCCTATTGTTCTACCTCACATCAAGTCCCTTTCTACTGCAATATTTTTGAATATCTATACTTCAAAATTAGCCTCTTAATTAGTTGTTTAACCTGTTCAGATTTCGCACTAGAGTGTGCATAAATATGAGTGTGAGAGATTAGAGCAGCAAATGGAGCAGATTGATGCTTTTAATGATTTTCCTTTCACTTTTGATCAGGAAAGTTCATTCAATTGTATTGTGGTATTATATGTTTGTTTTGTAATCTGGGATTTTTGTGTGTAAGATAAAAATGATAACTTTCAGGAAAATAATGAATCTCGGTGCGCTTTCTTGATCAGACAAGGAGTTCATCGGCTGGGATGTGGCTGTATGAATGTAGCTGTGGAAGATTGCCAACTTCTTCTTCATCTTGCTCCAGGTGATTGATCATGTAATCATTTTATTCTTGGGCCATAGTGTAATTTTCAAAGAATTATGTAACAGGCTCTTCCGTTCACCCATTGTAGCCCAATTTTCAATAACGTAATTGTCTCTTATTTAATTGTTTTTTAGTTTCTCCAATTTTGTGATTCGCTTCCTCCAAATTTATTCTCATGGGCAAAATATTCTAGCACCGGCATTGTTTTCAGTCATACTGGTGCTACTGTGTAGCGGGAAAAATGAATATTTTGAATTTTCGTCCAATATTTTTGAGGGATCTTTTTGAGCACCAATAGCAACATCATAGGCACCGGTCAGCCTATCGGTGCTAGGTACTTAGACTATATTTCTTCGCTTTGCTCCCCGAGAAGAAAAAAAAATTAAAATGCCCATTCAAGCAGCATCACGCAGCTGCGTTTGAACTACCTAGCACCGGTAAGATCACCATGAGCACTGATTTTCATACCGGTGCTAGGTACTTAGAATATATTTTCTTCTCTTTAAAGTATTAGCATTGGTATGTTCACCATTAGCAACGGTATTAAAAAGAAAAGAAGCCAAACTTGGCCCAAGTTAGAGCACCCACCCTAATCATATAAAACCATCCTCTCATAATAACCATCCCTTCCTCCTCTCTGATAATCCTAATTACCTCCTCCAAATACACTGTTGTTGTCTTCAACGCTTTTAAGCTGCCGTGACGCTCCGGTCGCACACCTTCGAGCCCTTCTTCTTCAAGCTCCGATCGAACACCTTTGACGCTCTGTTGTCTCTGTTCCACTTCACCTTTGGTTGCTATCTCAGCCACCGTGGCGAATCTGCCATGATGCCATCCCGCACTAGCCCCGACGCCATCTCAAAACTTATTTCCGACCACACCTTAACGGCTTTGGTTCGTTGATGTTATCTGGGGCTTATAGAGATTAGGATCTTGTTTTTATGATAACTGATGTTGTTAATCTATGTTTAGATCTAGTTTGTTTCATGAATTGTGGGTTGCTATATTTTTTCAAATATATGTAATGAACTTCTTGGTTGTAGTCATGAATTTTCCAGTTTTTTACATGAACTTCTGGTTTTTTGCGTTTTGTTCGTCCTATTAATTTCTTGGTTTCATATTCCAGCCGGTGAGTTTATACTCATTAGCCAGATTTTTTTTATAGATCACCTATTACTAGCACCGGTTCAAACGAGCATGAGCACCGGTCAAAATACCGATGCCTAAGTAGGGTGGTGCTGAAATATAGATTTGTAGCACCGGTAGTGCATACCGGTGCTGGAATATAGATTCCAGCACCGGTACCACTTACCGGTGTCTATGTAACTACGGATTTGCACCGGGTCACTTAGGCACCGGTACTTTAAGGCCCAAAATATGGGTGCTTATGCCGTGAAATACGGGTGCCTATGGGGGTATCTTCCCGCAGTGACCATGCACACTTTGAGTAATTTACTCGTTATTATTCAAAAACTAAGGCAAACCCCCCCATTCTTCATACCTTCCCTCTTCATATATAGCATTTAGCAATCCGAGAATGATTTTTATGGCTATGATGTTTTCTTCGGACCTCGATTGATGCTCATGCTTAGAACCCTACATCCATGGTTCAACTACTACAACATCTGTCAGCTTAAGTTATGTAAGTTAAATTGATTATCTACACTTGCTCTATTATCTGAACAATCATATGTGTAAGGGCATCATTTTTTCTATTTTTTGGTGCAATTCATTACATATACGTTTTTCGTAAGTGTTTTAGATTTGTTTTTAACCTCATGTGTTAGATCATGAGATTTGATTTGGTATTTGCAATTATTTTTCATAAAAGGTAAATTATCCATATAACCCTAAAACTAATTTTAGAGAGAGAAAATACGAAAGGAAGGGTGGTTTTGGTGTGATATACCATGCCCAGGCTGTGCGTGCCATTTAAGTGCTATTCGATGAAGAAGAACCGGTGTTGAGTTTCAACATGGTTGATCAGACACCGTTGTATATTTCCAATAAAGAGGCAAATGGTGTATGTTGAAGAAGAGTTTCTTGACAGCCTAATTTGAGACCTTCTTCCAGGGTGTTTTGAGAGAGGAAGACAAAGGTGAGGAAAGACGAGAATCCGGAAGACGAGAATATCAAAGAAGAAACGCTCAAGGGTCATGAAAATCCTAATGATGAAGAATTGGTGATGGGATTTTTTTAGTAAGAAATTGTCTAAAAATATGTGATAACGTATAATAATAACATATAATATACTCCATCCGTCCCATTTCAAATTGCACACTTTAATTTTCAGCAGCTGACTTACAAAATATTTGATTCTTAATGTCTTTCATTATGGATAATTAAAACTTGTGAAAAATTGAAATTATGAAAATTTATATTATAAGGAATCTAACAATGTATCACGCGATAGTATTTATACTTATATAACAATTCAATTTTAGGGTCAAAGTTAGTAAGTTTTGACTAAATGAATTATTAAATGGCAGTTTGAAATGGAACGAGTACAATATTTATAGTTATCTCTTTTAAGGGGTTGATGAAGGTGTTTTTATCTTGATGGCTAGTTAGAGTGTCAAAATATTGTTTGGTACTAGCCAGATAGTTGCACGAGTTCTTCAACTGCTCATAAAATTTAGGTTAACGACTCGTGCGTGCACTCATCTAATTCTAAGCGGTAGGAATTCAAAAATATTTCCCCCTGTTTCAAATTATTTCGCTCTTATCTACATAATAGAATCTCGTGTATTTGCATAAATAGAACTATCTTCATGAAAGGATATGGTTGGAAAAAGTTTGATATACACCAATAAAATGAATCAGATCGAACAGCAGTGTAAAGACTGGAATTCTGTTTTAAAGTATTCTATCCAATTGTTGACCCAAACATTTTCATTAATTTGATTTCCGGTCACATTTCGTGCGAAACTAGTCTTTTAGACATGGACCAGAAATATTGGTACTACTGTGCTAGTTATAAATCATCTTTTATAATTTATTATATTATTCGGTCCGAATCCTTTTTTGACTCAAAGGTTGGGTTTTTTAATCAATTTATCTTATAGGCACCAATTTTTCAGCATACTGGCTGTCCAAGATCGATGCTAGAAATATGATATACATCGGAATTACGTTTAAAAAATACACAGTGCCTATAAGTCATTTTAACATTTTTGAAATGGCGAGAGAGAGAGATGTGTACTGGGAACATTGTGTGCTGGGAACATTGTGTGCTTCTAAATGTAAGTAGGTATAAGGTTAGATCGATGCAATTACTGTAAAAGGGAATTCAGTGTATAGGATCAAGTTTCATTTAAGAACACGGATGATAAAAACAAACTTGCTTTTTGGAAGTTTGGTTAATCTTATTGCCTACTTTATGTTTTCTTGTTAAGGTGGGGGCGGATGGCAAAACATAAAATTACACAATTGCACCACACCGCACACCAACATCCTCTCTATCCACTGCTACTTGTAATGTAGCTCATTTTTGCACTAATTAACATCACTTTTTTTTTCCAGCTTTTCCACGATTTTAACACTCCGAATAACATGTCAAATTAGTGCAATATGTATATTTTAAAATTTTGGTCGTAAGAATAGGTTTTAGGTCATATTTTGTTTTGTTGAAATAAGCAGCTGTTAATTAATGCTCAAATTATGCACGGTATACATGTTTCCTGCTCGTACACTGTGAATTCTGAATTGAAGATGGGCAATTTAGAAGATGTTTTTTACTCCTTTTCTTGCAAAAAGAAGGCTATTTTTTCTAAAATAAAAACAGAAACCTACGAGAAAAGGGGTGGCTCAATTTTCAAAAATTCACTAGCAATACGTACAGTATGTTTGTGCAGATATAATTCTGCGATAATTAAAAGTGCAAATATAGCATTAGATATTCAGGTTATGTTCAAATATAATATTTTCCGGTAGTTTAAAGCTGGAATTAAGTGAAAAGACTATTTTGCCCCTCTATAAAAAATTAAAATATATTTCCCTTGCCCTTTTTCTTCTTCGTTTCCCTTCTTCGTTTGATCTGTAACCTTAATCGCCAAATGCTCTGTAACCCTAATTCGCCAAATGTTTTCCTCCCGTCATTCTCTTTCCTCTCTAGCCATCTTCCCAAATCGCCTAGTGAACTCTTTGGCACTTATTCCGGAATGGAGTGCACCGGAAACGGTAGCTAAAGCCGGCGCTGGGGCCCACCAACCAGATGTTGTTCCCCCTGCGGAGCCGTCGCCTATTGTTCTACCTCACATCAAGTCCCTTTCTACTGCAATATTTTTGAATATCTATACTTCAAAATTAGCCTCTTAATTAGTTGTTTAACCTGTTCAGAGTTCGCACTAGAGTGTGCATAAATATGAGTGTGAGAGATTAGAGCAGCAAATGGAGCAGATTGATGCTTTTAATGATTTTCCTTTCACTTTTGATCAGGAAAGTTTATTCAATTGTATTGTGGTATTATATGTTTGTTTTGTAATCTGGGATTTTTGTGTGTAAGATAAAAATGATAACTTTCAGGAAAATAATGAATCTCGGTGCGCTTTCTTGATCAGACAAGGAGTTCATCGGCTGGGATGTGGCTGTATGAATGTAGCTGTGGAAGATTGCCAACTTCTTCTTCATCTTGCTCCATGTGATTGATCATGTAATCATTTTATTCTTGGGCCATAGTGTAATTTTCAAAGAATTATGTAACAGGCTCTTCCATTCACCCATTGTAGCCCAATTTTCAATAACGTAATTGTCTCTTATTTAATTGTTTTTTAGTTTCTCCAATTTTGTGATTCGCTTCCTCCAAATTTATTCTCATGGGCAAAATATTCTAGCACCGGCATTGTTTTCAGTCATACTGGTGCTACTGTGTAGCGGGAAAAATGAATATTTTGAATTTTCGTCCAATATTTTTTAGGGATCTTTTTGAGCACCAATAGCAAAATCATAGGCACCGGTCAGCCTATCGGTGCTAGGTACTTAGCTTTGCTCCCGAGAAGAAAAAAAATTAAAATGCCCATTCAAGCAGCATCACGCAACTGCGTTTGAACTACCTAGCACCGGTAAGATCACCATGGGCTCTGATTTTCATACCGGTACTAGGTACTTAGAATATATTTTCTTCTCTTTAAAGTATTAGCATTGGTATGTTCACCATTAGCAATGGTATTAAAAAGAAAAGAAGCCAAACTTGGCCCAAGTTATCGCACCCACCCTAATCATATAAAACCATCCTCTCATAATAACCACCCCTTCCTCCTCTCTGATAATCCTAATTACCTCCTTCAAACACACTGTTGTTGTCTTCAACGCTTTTAAGCCGCCGTGACGCTCCGGTCGCACACCTTCGAGCCCTTCTTCTTCAAGCTCCGATCGAACACCTTTGACGCTCTGTTGTCTCTGTTCCACTTCACCTTTGGTTGCTATCTCAGCCACCGCGGCGAATCTGCCATGATGCCATCCCGCACTAGCCCCGACGCCAAAACTTATTTCCGACCACACCTTAACGGTTCTGGTTCGTTGATGTTATCTGGGGCTTATAGAGATTAGGATCTTGTTTTTATGATAACTGATGTTGTTAATCTATGTTTAGATCTAGTTTGTTTCATGAATTGTGGGTTGCTATATTTTTTCAAATATATGTAATGAACTTCTTGGTTGTAGTCATGAATTTTCCAGTTTTTTACATGAACTTCTGGTTTTTTGCATTTTGTTCGTCCTATTAATTTCTTGGTTTCATATTCCGGCCGGTGAGTTTATACTCATTAGCCAGATTTTTTTTATAGATCACCTATTTACTAGCACCGGTTCAAACGAGCATGAGCACCGGTCAAAATACCGATGCCTAAGTAGGGTGGTGCTGAAATATTGATTTGTAGCACCGGTAGTGCATACCTATATTCCAGCACCGGTACCACTTACCAGTGTCAATGTAACTACGGATTTGCACCGAATCACTTAGGCACCGGTACTTTAAGGCCCAAAATATGGGTGCCTATGGGGGTATCTTCCAGCAGTGACCGTGCACACTTTGAGTAATTTACTTGTTATTATTCAAAAACTAAGGCAATCCCCCCATTCTTCATACCTTTCCTCTTCATATATAGCATTTAGCAGTTTGAGAATGATTTTTATGGCTACGATGTTTTCTTCGGACCTCGATTGATGCTCATGCTTAGAACCCTACATCCATGGTTCAACTACTACAACATCTGTCAGCTTAAGTTATGTAAGTTGAATTGATTATCTACACTTGCTTTATTATCTGAACAATCATAGAGAAAATGACATGTTTGTGGCTACAGTTGCCACAAACAGCATTTGTATATGGAGGATGCATTACGGAAATGCATCCTCACTTTTTTTTTTAAAAAAATTTCGGTCAAAATTTTCAAACGACGCACGGTAGGTTGACACGTGGCGAGGACGCATTACCATAATGCGTTATCCGTAAAAAATAGGTGAAAATGCATTGATGGATATGATGCCACGTGGTGCAGAGGGGTGATGCCACATGGCTTTTTTAAAAAAAATCTGGTCAAACTAAAAATGTGGCTTTTATTTTTTAAATTTTATTTATATTTATATATATTTATATATATATATATATCTTTATTTATATTTATATTTATTTTTATTTTTATATTTATATATATGTATATATTTATATTTATATATATCTTTATTTATATTTATATATATTTATATATATATATATATATATTTATATATATATATTTATATGTATATTTATATTTATATATATATATATATTTATATTTATATATATATATATTTATATATATATATATATATATATCTTCATTTATATTTATATGTATCTTTATTTATATTTATATATATGTATATATATGTATATATATATATTTATATATATGAATATATTTATATATTTATTTATTTATATTTGTATATATATCTTTATTTATATTTATATTTATATTTATGTATATTTTTATATTTATATATATGTATATTTTTATATTTAGATATATATGTATATTTTTATATTTATATATATTTTTTATATTTATATATATTTATATATATATATATATCTTCATTTATATTTATATATATGTTTGTATATATATATCTTTATTTATATTTATATATGTGTATATATTTATATTTATATATATTTATATATTTATATTTATATATGTATATGTATTTATTTATTTATATATATATATATATATATATATGTGTAAATCCACACATTTACATGTATGTACATCCACACATTTACATGTATGTACATTCACATATTTACATGTATGTACATCCACACAATTACATGTATGTACATCCACACATTTACATGTATGTACATCCACACATTTACATGTATGTATATATTCATATATATATATATATTTATATATATTCATATATATATATATTTATATATATATATATATTTATTCATATATATATTTATTTATATTTATGTATATATTTATATATATATATATATATATTTATCGGTATATATATATATTTTTATATATTTATCCGTATATGTATATATTTTTATATTTATATTTATTTATATTTATATATATGTATATATTTATGTTTCAAAATAGAGTCCTCTAAATAATTTCCAGAAAAAAATAAAATTTCTTCGGCTTTGAGGACTCATTTTGCTAAATTATTTCCCGACAAATATAAATATATACATAAATATAAATATCAAAATATAAAAATATAAATACAAATATATACATATATATATAAATATAAATATCATGATAGATATAAATACAAATAAATCAATATATAAATAAATATATATACATATATATATGTATAAATATAAATATAAATATAAATATAAATATAAATATAAATATAAAGATATAAATATAAAAAAAGGAGTCCTCTATTTAAATTCTGGAAAAAAAATGCACCTAGAGGACGTCCTCTTCAAGTGCTGCGAAAAAAAAACTGGGACCCTTGAGGACGCAGTACCATAATGCGTCCTCCCCCTCTACATCCAAAATAAAAAAGTTCCACATTCTCTCCCAACTTCAAGTTTTCCGCCACAGAAAAATCATGCACTCAACAATCATATGTGTTAGGGCATCATTTTTCTATTTTTTGGTGTAATTCATTACATATATGCTTTTGGTAAGTGTTTTAGATTTGTTTTTAACCTCATGCGTTAGATCATGAGATTTGATTTGGTATTTGCAATTATTTTTCATAAAAGGTAAATTATCCATATAACCCTAAAACTAATTTTAGAGAGAGAAAATACGAAAGGAAGGGTGGTTTTGGTGTGATATACCATGCCCAGGCTGTGCGTGCCATTTAAGTGCTATTCGATGAAGAAGAACCGGTGTTGAGTTTCAACATGGTTGATCAGACACCGTTGTATATTTCCAATAAAGAGGCAAATGGTGTATGTTGAAGAGGAGTTTCTTGACAGCCTAATTTGAGACATTCTTCCAGGGTGTTTTGAGAGAGGAAGACAAAGGTGAGGAAAGACGAGAATCCGGAAGACGAGAATATCAAAGAAGAAACGCTCAAGGGTCATGAAAATACTAATGATGAAGAATTGGTGATGGGATTTTTTTAGTAAGAAGTTGTCTAAAAATATGTGATAACGTATAATAATAACATATAATATACTCCATCCGTCCCATTTCAAATTGCACACTTTAATTTTCAGCAGCTAACTTAAAAAATATTTGATTCTTAATGTCTTTCATTGTGGATAATTAAAACTTGTGAAAAATTGAAATTATGAAAATTTATATTATAAGGAATCTAACAATGTATCACGCGATAGTATTTATACTTATATAACAATTCAATTTTAGGGTCAAAGTTAGTAAGTTTTGACTAAATGAATTATTAAATGACAGTTTGAAATGGAACGAGTACAATATTTATAGTTATCTCTTTTAAGGGGTTGATGAAGGTGTTTTTATCTTGATGCTTAGTTAGAGTGTCAAAATATTGTTTGGTACTAGCCAGATAGTTGCATTCAACTGCTCATAAAATTTAGGTTAACGACTCGTGCGTGCACTCATCTAATTCTAAGCGGTAGGAATTCAAAAATGTTTCCCCCTGTTTCAAATTATTTCGCTCTTATCTACATAATAGAATCTCGTGTATTTGCATAAATAGTACTATCTTCATGGAAGGATATGGTTGGAAAAAGTTTGATATACACCAATAAAATGAATCAGATCGAACAACAGTGTAAAGGCTGGAATTCTGTTTTAAAGTATTCTATCCAATTGTTGACCCAAACATTTTCATTAATTTGATTTCCGGTCACATTTCGTGCGAAACTAGTCTTTTAGACATGGACCAGAAATATTGGTACTACTGTGCTAGTTATAAATCATCTTTTATTATTTATTTAAAGGTTGGGTTTTTGAATCAATTTATCTTGCTATCATTACTGGATAACAGTCTCATAGGCACTAATTTTTCAGCATACTGACTGTCCAAGATCGATGCTAGAAATATGATATTAATCGGAATTACGTTGAAAAAATGCACAGTGCCTATAAGTCATTTTAACATTTTTGAAATGGCGAGAGAGAGAGAGAGATGTGTACTGGGAACATTGTGTGCTGGGAACATTGTGTTCTTCTAAATGTAAGTAGGTGTAAGGTTAGATCGATGCAATTACTGTAAAAGGGGATTCAGTGTATAGGATCAAGTTTCATTTAAGAACACGGATGATAAAAACAAACTTGCTTTTTGGAAGTTTGGTTAATCTTATTGCCTACTTTATGTTTTCTTGTTAAGGTGCGGGCGGATGGCAAAACATAAAATTACACAATTGCACCACACCGCACACCAACATCCTCTCTATCCACTGCTATTTGTAATGTAGCTCATTTTTGCACAAATTAACATCACTTATTTTTTTTTCAGCTTTTCCACGATTTTAACACTCCGAATAACACGTCAAATTAGTGCAATATGTACATTTTAAAATTTTGGTCGTAAGAATAGGTTTTAGGTCATATTTTGTTTTGTTGAAATAAGCAGCTGTTAATTAATGCTCAAATTATGCACGGTATATATGTTTCCTGCTCGTACACTGTGAATTCTGAATTGAAGATGCGCAATTTAGAAGATGTTTTTTACTCCTTTTCTTGCAAAAAGAAGGTTATTTTTCAAAAATAAAAATAGAAACCTACGAGAAAAGGGGGTGGCTCAGTTATCGCACTGTTTCGAGCTACTCGTGCTTCTCATTTAATCATTATCAGTTTTTAGAATCCAGCGAGGTGAAGCTGCCCGAAAAGCGCTAGTTATAGCGAAGCCTTTCCCTCGAGAGAACCTTCAAACTGCAATGGACCCAGATGATGCTGCACTAACTAGGGTCATGGGGACTTATGGATACGCCGCCCTAGAGTACCTATCAGCAGGTACATTTAACTTAGAAAGTGTTCCGGGCAAATGCATACTTGCTAAGCCACTCATTTATAAGAATTTGGTTTTTCCATTTTACAGTATTTCATTTCCTAATTCGCACTAATTACAATTTAATATACTTCATTTCACTAAGCCACATTCTGCCTTAGTCTGAAATGAGCAAAAATTCAGTTGCTAAAGTGGAATGATCAAAATTGTTTCACGAGCACAGATACGATTAGGTAAAAGTCGTGCTTAAAAAGGAATGGTTTTGCAAAGATTCATAGGCTAATCATTATCAAAAGGTGCGCACCCAAATCGCACAAAATGCACCGAACAAAAATTTTCATTAAAAAAATTAATTCTAAGATACTTACCCAAATCGTTCTAAATGAAGTGAATGGAAGAAAAAAACTTGGATTGTATACTTTGGTAGATGGAGTTTATGTGCAAATTAGTAGTGATACAGTTTTCTTATAAAAAAAAGGTTTGTGTTCGTTTCGTGCAATTATTATGCACATTTTGGTTTTAAAGATTAATCTAGGTACACAAGGATGTCATGATCCTAAGGTTCTAAAAGAAATTTTAAAAAAACCAAATTTGGAAACATAATTATACATCGATGAGAAATCAAACTGTACTGCATCTACAGGCTCTGCTGCTAGTGAATGGTGAGTTAACTATATTTTTTTGAACATTTTGAATGATTTTTTAAAGAAGAGATTGTTCGAAATAGTACCCATTTTAATCAAATTCACAGTTTGATATCCAAATTTTGTATTTGTCCTTTGAAGATACCCATTTTTTTCATTTATGTTTCAGAATGGTACCTTTCGACAAAAAAATGGTACCAATTTGGATCAAAATTGTGCCAAAATGGTACCCACTTTTAACTAAAAAGTATATTTTTGGGACATTAATGAAAAATGGGTACCTCCTCAGAGCAATTTTAAAATTTGGATACCAAACTAAGAATTTCACTATAAAATGGGTACCATTCTGGATATTTTCTCTTTTTTAAAGTGTCTAAATCTCTTATATATGGTGGAATGCAATTGATGACTGTTGTATGTGATATAATTGCTATTAATCTGTCTTTGGAGATTACTCCATCTTGGTTTACTTAGAGAATTTAACAGAAAATGTGGGTTTGGATTATGGTTAACGGAGTTGCTGAACTAAACACCGTCTTTTGGTAGTTTTGACCCACCTTACTTCTTTGTGTGCTATTTGGTTTCGAAAACTAACCATATTTAACGAGTGGAATGCATTCTACATATTTCTCGGGGAAGCTCACATGTGTGGCTGAATTTAGATACCTCGTTTTATAATTAGGGCTGCAATGAAAGTTTATGTTTAAATTTATTTTAAAAAGCATATTTATTTAGATACCTCGATCTATACCGGGTTGTGTGGTGACATTGTTTTCAGTGTTATTCTCATATAAAGATGAAGAAAAACCCGCTATGAAAAAGAAACTGTTGTTCAGTGTTCTCTCGTTTGGTTTTGCAAACTTGTATTAGGGTTAGTCTTTTAAAAATTATATTCACTCACTTCGTGTTGTGCTATGCGTATCTTAATAACAACAGAGTATGCATGTAACGATGTTGATTAGTGATACAACCCAAGTTTCCTTAAACTTTATTTTTTGTTTATTTCGTGCAATTCTCATGCATATTTTATACATATGCATATTTTATGCACTCATTATATTTAAGTACTTCTTTCAATTTATGTACTTCTTTCAATTTTTTAAATCATAAGATCTTCAACTAATTAGTTTAACATCAACATTCAACACGATCATCATTCTGTAGTCATATAGCCGATCTTCTAACAACATTAAACAACTCATGCCATGAAATGCCATGAAACATCTTCTTCCTAACAACTACACTCTCTAGCTCCTCGTCATGCAGTGAAATGGCGAATTCCTTCAGCCCGGACTCACACGCGCACCGCCCCTCAACCACCATCCAAAACCCATCCACCCTTTCCCACATCTCCACACGTAGCAATGAGGACTCCTTCACCAGCCCCATCATGCTGCCTTTCCCTCGATCTCCGCAACCTTGTTCTCCATCATAAATCACGGCTCCTTCCTCGTTACAGTCAAATTTTTAAAATAAAAATATTTCTGTATAGTGACGTGTTATTCAGAGTTTTGAAATCATGGAAAAGTTTTTTTAAAAGGAGGTGCAGTTAGTGCGAAAATGGAGTAGTACGGTGCAATTGTGTAATGTTATGTTTTGCCATGCATCCGCCTCTACACTAACAAGAAAGCATAAAGTAGCAATTAAAATTTAACTGTTTTTCCAAAAATAATACTCCATGTACCATTTCAAACTGCAATTTAGCCGTTCATCTAGTTAAACATTCTTAACTTTGACAACAATATTATATTAGTGTATAAGAATAAATTCTATTGGGTGACATTGTTAGAATCGTTATAGCACATATTTTCGAAATATCAAATTTTCAAATATTTTAATTATCCCTAATAAAAAATATTAATGATCAACATTTTTTGAGTCAACTGCTGAAAGCGAAATTGTACAACTTTAAATTTTCTTTAAATCCTAAATCATATTGTAGAGAAAGAAAATACTGAGCGCGGGTGGTTTTGGTGTGATATATCGTGCCCAGGCTGTGCGTGCCATTTCAGTGCTATTCGATGAAGAAGAAACCTATGTTGAGTCTCAAGATGGTTCATCACTTATGTTTATTTTCGATAAAAAGGCAAATGGTGTAGATAGGTATATGATAAAGAGGACATTGTTGACAGATTGAATAGAGACCTTCTTCTGGGGTGTTTCCAAAGCAATGGCAAGGAAGATAAATGTGACGAGAGATGAAAAAGCCCAAAAATTAGAAGCTCAACGAAGAAAAGCTGATACAACCTGAATATGCAAGTAAGATGTTAATTAGTGCAATTCTCGTGCACATACATGAGATAAAACTAACATAAAGAATGTCATCTACCGAAGAAAATACATAGACTGATCCACATCGTAAACATCGGACAAAATGATACTCTAATTGTGTAAAAATCGTGGAAAAGATTTTTTCAAAAAACAATTGCAGTTAGTGCAAAAAAATGAGCAGCATGGTGCCATTGTGTAATGTTATATTTTTCCATGCATCCACCTCTACGTTAACAAGAAAACATAAAGTAGCCATTAAAAGTAATTGACCTTCCAAAATAGTACTCCTTGTGTACCGTTTTAAACTGCAATTTAACCGTTCATTTAGTTAAACATTCTTAACTTTGACCAAAAAAATTAAATTAGTGTATACGGATAAATTCTGTTGAGTGATACATTAATTGTTAGAACCGTTATAAGACATAATTTCAAAATATCAAATTTTTACATAGTTGAATTGTCCCTAATAAAAAATATTAATGATAAAAATAAATTGAGTCAGTTAAAAGTAAAGTGTATGACTTTAAGTTATCCTTTAAACTCTAAAACATATTTTAGACACAGAAAATAGGGAGCGCGAGGTGGTTTTGGTGTGGTATGTTGTGCCCAGGTTGTGCGTGCCATTTCAGTGCTATTCGATGAAGAAGAAACCGTTTTTGAGTCTAAAGAAGGATCATCACTACTGTTTATTTCTGATAAAGGGCAAATGGTGTAGATATATAGGTACTATGATAAAGAGGACTTTGTTGACAACCTAATTAGAGACCTTCTTCCGTGGTGTTTTGAGTGCGATGGCAAGACACCCACGTGATCGATCAAGTGATTGGGTTGAGAACTTGAAGAAGAGGGATGGTTTTTATAACACTGTCTATCAACCAATCAAATTGTATTGAAAAATATTTGTTTACATATTATAATGCACAGTCACATTCCGTGCATCTTTTGAGCATAACTCATGTATATATATAGTTACTTCAACAAAATAAAACATGATCTGAAATTTATTCCCCTCAAGTATAACAAAATAACCAAAATACAGCACTGCAAGTGAATTTCCTTAATTAAGATGAAAACTATGCAGGCATAGTACGTATTTTTAATGTTCTCTATTTTAACCGAGCATATTTCGAGTATTTTACTATTTATTATTCAAAAACTAAGGCAAACCCCAGTTCTTCATACCTTCCCTCTTTATATATAGCATTTAGCAGTCTGAAAACGATTTTTATGGCTACGATGTTTTCTTTGGACCTTGATTAATGCACATTGATGTGTATGGATTATGGTTATTTTATTGAGTTTACTATAATTTTATTAATGTACACCTAAGGGTTTTTATTTGTCATAGATTACGGTTTATGGGCTTGACAGGAATTTGGAGAAGAATGAGTAGCATTTGGCAATTAAGGCAGAAAAAAATTTCAGTTAAATTTGCGCCGAAAGGATCAGACGTGCGCATATCGTGGAGCTATTTTGGAGCTGATTTGAAGAAATATTTGGACTGATTTCATGGAAGATGTGATTTGGTTTGAGAGATTTGTTTGGAGATTTTTCAGATTTGATCATATTCTTATTCCTGTTTAGATAAGGATAGATTATAATTTAAATTTGAAAAGTATTATATTTTATTATTGGAAAGAGTCCTTGGATTCTGCTTTTGCGGTCTCAAGTGTTGATGGAATTGATTCTTAGCATTTTGCGGATTCCCATACCTCAAATTAGGATGGCCCTCCACAAGCATTGTTATTTGAAGAATAATCATATCTTTGAATTTATAGTTGTCCGAACCAACAAACTCTATTCTATATAAAAAAAATGTATGTATAAAAAAGATGAAAGGAATACATAAATTAATCTTTCAAGTTAAAATAGAATGAGTGCCCATAATATATATATATATATATATATATATATATATATATACATATATATTAATTTCATAAAATTAACAAAAAATAATAATATATATTATAGAATATGCATGGCAATTGCACGAAATGAACATAAAATTTTGAAAGAAAACTTAGCCTGTATCACTAATTAAATCCTTGCATGCATATTCTAATCTTATTAAAATACGCAGTCAAATAGCACAAAATGAACTAAGGGATAACTTTATAATAAAAATTAACCCTAACATAACCGTGCAAACGAACAAAAATTAATGGGATAAAAGGTAGCCTAATCTTAAGAACCAATTGGACAAAAAATTGACGGGAAAAAAAATGTCCGGTGAACCTTGGTGCTACCTATCTCGCCCATTGGATCCAAATCCCCCAAAATCCCAGCCATTATTTTTCACACTTGGAATTTTATCTTATAAGAGACAACATCCATTTGAAAGAAGAAAAACCAAACCTAAGAAGTAGTTTTTCCTCAAACTACCATTTTCCATCCCATACTTTCTTTTCTTTGCACCCCAACCCTGTTATGACAAGCAAGAAAGTGTAGCTAGCTTTAATAACCAACGATTCCACGAGGAAAGCGACGTTTAAGAAGACGAAGAAGGGGCTCCTAAAGTAGGTGAGCGAGTTGAGCACGCTCTGCACCATCATCTAAAGCCTATATGAGTGCGAGTTTTAATCTCCTATTTAGTCATTTTAATTGGCAATTATATATATTTTAAACTCGTGCAGTTGAAGAACCCATGCAACTATCGGGCTAGAACAAAACAATATTTTGAGACTCTAAACTTAACTAGATAGCAAGATAGAAACACCATCATCAACCCCTCAAAAGAGATACACTTTATACATAATACACAATATCAAAAACTATTAAATACGGTATCTCAAAACACCCCGCTGCTGAGATACGTACCGTGCAGGAGCTGTGCGATGCACAGTATTTATTAGATAGGCACACTCTTCCAAACATTAATTACATTATTTCCTTGGAACAAAATTCCACTGTCTTTGTGTTTTAAGCTAAATGTCCACATACGACTTACATATATTGTAGACTATAAAATGTATTGAGTCTTAATATGATAGTCTAGCTGTATTCAGATCCTTTTTGATAAATAATGTAATACATAAAACATTTTCCTACGAGAAAAGGTGGTGGCTCAGTCCTCGCACTGTTTTGAGCTACTCATGCTTCCTCAAAACAATGAAGTAGCACAAGCATCACAAACCGAAACTCTCTCACAGTTCTGTTCATTGTTTATCTCTCACCACAGGGATGTTGAAATGCGCTAGCCCTATTGTTGTCTGCATCTTTAATGCGCGGGGAGCAAGTAGAGCAGTACCATAGCCCAGTGGGGATGCAGACAACAATGGGGCTGGCGCATGTCATATGGTACCCTCTCTCGCATTTGTCGCATATCAGCATCTCCCCACCATTTTCTCCTGACCCGCACTCCTCACACACATATATATGTGCCCTTCTACCCTGGGTACCTTCTTCATCCAATCCAGTGACTTGTATGGGCATAATGAACACAATATAGTATTTTCAAAGTTGTGTAGTTGCCAAAGTTTCTATCTGTATAAGTGCAGTCATTGATCTCGCCTCGCTAAAATGGATAACTAGGATATTATTATGTGGATCACAGCACAGCCCGTGCACGGAATTTAAAATAACAATATAGGTTTTAAAACAAACACCAATGGCTCCAAAATATGGTCTTCCACGATCAACACATCAATATTAGTGGTAGTGCAATGTTTTCTTTCATTTTATTTTGGCTATATAAAAGGATAGGTTTTAGGAATTTTTTCAAAAATAAAAATAAAAACCTACAAGAAAGGGTGGTGGGAATGTGCCCTCCAAGATCATTTGACCTTTTTGTGATATGATGTTTGATTGCAGTGATTCTTTGTCTGGAACTCCTGTGGTGTAATTTGTCGATATCAGTGCATTGAGATTAGGTACGATTTGGTGCAATGCTAACATCTCTCCAACATTGTTACCTGGTGCAATGTTACTGAATGTTAGGACAATTTAGACATCTCTGATCACATGTTTTAATGGTAACGAAATATACGTTTGACACTCAAAGCTATATTTTCAAAAATTCACTAGCTTTACGAACAGTAAGTTAGTTATTTTTTTTAGTTAAGAGAATTAAATTTCAGATCATGTTTTACTTTATTGAGGCAACTACATGAGTTAAGTTCAAAATATGCCTGGATTAAGCTCAAAATAAGGCTTTCTAGGGGTTTTGGGCCGTACGGTGACATTTGCGTGCAATTCTTTGAAGATGAAGATCCGTGCATATTTTGGTCACACCAGGTTGGGCGAGAGAGGCTTCAGTACGAGAAAGGCGTGAACCACATCGTGAACCAAGTCTTTCCTTCAATTTCGTCCATTCATCTTCTATTTGCAACGTTACACCCACCGCTACTACACTTTTTTTAAGTGTAGGGAAAAACATTAACTTCACTTGATGTCATTACTGACCCAAATGTGTAGCAACTAGAGTGATTTGTTGCAGTGGACGTAGTTCACGCCGGGGCTTCAGCACGAGAAAGGCTTGCCCAACGGAGAGAATGTGACGATGCCCACCTCAACACGGCACAGGGTGCCGAGGATGAGGACGAGGACGAGGAAGACCAGCAGGACGAGGCGGTGGTCTGGTTGAGGTACTGCATTTATTAAGTCGTTTTATTCAAAACATTCATTTTTATGAAATTTTTACCTGGGTGCTTGTGTTCTTCTTGTACTGTTTTTACATGTATGTGCACTGTAGAATGTTTATAACCTGAGTCTATTTATGTGTTTTCTTTGGTGGATGGCATTCTTTATGTTGGCTTTAGCTATCGGAATTCATCGACGTCCTTTTGTGAAATGTGTAGAAAGACTATCTCATATGTGTTGGGGAAGTTTGTTTTAGTTTTTTTTACCCCATGTGTTAGATCATGAGATTTGAGTTGGGATTTTGCAATTATTTTTCATTAAAGGAAAAAAACCTAAAACTTATCATTCTAACCCTAAAACATATTTGAGAGAGAGAAGATATGTGAGAGCCCAGGATGTGCGTGCCATTTCATCTCAATTTTCTCCATCCATGCTGTTCATCGAATCATCAGTGTATAAAACACTAAAATTACTAAAACGGAAGTCTTTTCGAATAATTATATTTCAATGCAAACATGAAATGGTACTCTAAAGAGATTTATTTTAAGGGAAAATAAATATAAACCTAATAAACAGAAACCACTGAGATTATACGGAAAATCAAAAACCTTACTCTGAAACAAATACAGGGTCTAACGTAGTATACACTAACTGATCATTCTATGAAAAAACAGAAAGGGCAAAAAGGAAGAAGAAGCATTTGAAAGAGAGTTGGTGAGTATGTCGGTTCTTGAGCTTCTGGAGAGAATGAGCGAAGCATGGAGTGTTGCTACCTCAATTCGTCTCTCACACAAACACATAGCATTCGGTTCCATGTGTCCAAGCATCACCTTCTATAGTCCCATCATGTAAGCCTGGCTGATCGCCTACCTCCCCAAAGATGGCAACTAGTGGCACTGATCCCTTTGCGGTGGGATCATCTTCGGTGGCTTCCTACTCTCCACCGTTAATTCAATTTTTTTTTTGTGATTTTAATACATTGTAATATTTTATTTTGGTTAAAAGGATAGGTTTTAGGGTTTCTTACATTTTTTTTAAAAATACCTTGGGATCCAAACATCCTTGCATACCTAGATTAATCTTCAAAATCAAAATTCGCATGAAAATTGCACGAAACCAACAAGGAATATTTTTATAAAAGAAATTACATCACTGCTTCGCACATAAATTATTCCTAATAAGACACGCACCCGAATAGCACAAAACGTACTGTGCAAAAAATTTTAATAAAAAATGAATCCCACATTTGTTCACCTTATAGAAATGAACGAACAATATTTTATGGCAAAAAAAATCTTCCGACGGTGGAGCACTTCCGAGTCGCCGATGCTGGTGAATTTCTGGTACAAGAAAGATAGGTTTTGGAATCACAAGAAATTGTGTGATGACTTGGCTGAGAAAAGAGCAATTACTCCTTCACCCAAGAGGACATTTTCCGGAAATCAGTTCAATATCTTTAAAGTCGGCTTTGCAGAGAACCATATGGTGTTCTACAATCTCATGAAGCCACTTGCCATCAGTCTCAGTTATTATGCTCTTTTCTAAGTACAAGCTTTTCAAATTCCTGCAAATGCACAACATCATTGGTGGAAAAGAACGAAGATCCAATTAGTTTTAGTCCAAAACCAACAACTAACATAGGAATAAACTGATTTTTGGCTGCAGCATACACAATCCACATAGAAATGTAAGAAACCAACTCCAACATCCAATGTACAATTACAAAGATCTTTTGCATATATATGAAATCCCCACATAAAAAAGAAAAGTATGCATATCTATATAATATGCATAAGAATGGCACGAAATGCATGAACCAAAGATTTTTAAGAAAAACATGGGCTATATATATAATATGCATGAGAATTTCTCGAAATGAACAAAATATTTTTAAGGAAAACTTGGGCTACTTAACATCCTTACATGCCTATTCTAATCTTATTAAGATACAAGAAACAAAAATTAATGAGGAAAAAAGGTAGCCAAATCGTACGAACCAAACAAAAAATGACGGGTAAAAAATAGTCCAACAAACCTTGTTGCCCCTCTGCTGGTTCGTCACGTGCTCAGTTCAGAGGCCTTCTTGAAGAGACCAAAGCGGCGCCTGGAGAAGGTAACCAGACGGTGTACGTTGTTCGTTCTTGATTCTGCTTCTCAATTTTTTTGATCTTGATCTTTGTACGGCCCATATTGGGTCTCTTCGCCATGGTCACCGCGTTAACAATTTGAACAAGACTATTAATAAAAATATGTTTGCTGCATAATTTTGATACACACGTAAAAGTCATAAAACTCACAATTTGATCACAAGAAAAAACGCACAAAATGCATAAATACGGATTTGCATGTGAAAACTACATTTTTACTTCTATCTTTTCTTCTCCTTACTCTTATGGAAGAGTACATATTTAAATACAAGATTATAATAGTAATTCCTAAATTCTTGCCACAACTCCTACTTCCTAGCAACTAAGTATTCCTAAAATCTTACCACTAGACTAACACCAACTACACGATCAATCCATTGCTTATATCTGATCAATTTACTTAACTTAAACTATGACTAATTGAAACTAAATTAAAACAGTAAATAACAACTAGATTAACCAACACCAATCAAACTATATTGAAAAATATTTGTTTACATATTATAATGCACAGTCACATTCCGTGCATCTTTTGAGCATAACTCATGTATATATAGTTACTTCAACAAAATAAAACATGATATGAAATTTATTCCTTTTAACTAAAATACTAAATTGCAAGTGAATTCCCTTAATTAAGGTTAAAACCATGCAGACATAGTACGTATTATTAATGTTCTCGTTTTTTAACCCACTACTGAAAAACAAGTACATAGGCACCGGTATGCTAGTGATACCGATGCTACAAAACCATAATATTGATGCCTATAATAAATTCAACAACGCTAAATAAAAAATCGGTGCCTATGAATAAATTAGCACAAGTACATTGAATACCAGTGCCAGATATCAGTGCCTTTGATGAAAAAATGTCTAAATGTAATATTTTCCAGCACAAATTTTGGATGAATGACATATACAGGTGCTAATACTGGTGCCTATGACTGGAATAGTAAGTTTGGCGGGTAAAATTTTGGTGGAAAAATAGATAGCACTGGTATATTGAGGAATGGCACCAGTAATAATACCGCTCATAGAAAATTTTCAAAAAATGGGTTTATGATATGTGTTACTCTTGAAAATGGGTTTATGGTATGAGTTACTCAAGAGCATGTACTAGTGTTTTCCAACATTTTTGCACAAAATTTATTTATTTAATATTTCTATATTTAGTCTAGAATAACAAAAATTGTGTATTTTGGAGCAATGGATAATGGAGTGACACAATTTTCGGCCACAGTGTAATTTTCAAAGATTTTATAGATTAATCAATGTTAACTTTCGAGACCCTTCTGTTCACCAATAATGCCCAAATTGCAGATTTATGATCACATAGTATTGCATTGTATTTTGGTTCTGCCAATTTCGTGATTCGACGACTCCAACTTTCTTGAAGGGACCTAAGTGCAAAAGGTAAAAAATTCACTCGTAACTCCAAACAAAAATCCGCTCGAATTTTACCCAACCCTATACACCCCCATTGTATTTTTTAATGTCTGCAAGAGAATATTTATCAAAAATTGAGCACAAGAACATGTTCATAATCCTTTTTTATTTCACTTTGTAACTTCCAAGTAATCAACCATAAGTTACTCTAGAACCTATACTAGAGCTTTTCAATATTTCACCAAACCTAAGAAGTAGTTTTTCCTCAAACTACCATTTTTCATCCTATACTTTCTTTTCTTTGCACCCCAACCCTGTTATGACAAGCAAGAAAGTGTAGCTAGCTTTAATAACCAACGATTCCACGAGGAAAGCGACGTTGAAGAAGACGAAGAAGGGGCTCCTAAAGTAGGTGAGCGAGTTGAGCACGCTCTGCACCATCATCTAAAGCCTATATGAGTGCGAGTTTTAATCTCCTATTTAGTCATTTTAATTGGTAATTATATATATTTTAAACTCGTGCAGTTGAAGAACCCATGCAACTATCGGGCTAGAACAAAACAATATTTTGAGACTCTAAACTTAACTAGCTAGCAAGTTAGAAACACCATCATCAACCCCTCAAAAGAGATACATTTTATACATAATATACAATATCAAAAACTATTAAATACGGTATCTCAAAACACCCCGCTGCTGAGATACGTACCGTGCAGGAGCTGTGCGATGCACGGTATTTATTAGATAGGCACACTCTTCCAAACATTAATTACATTATTTCCTTGGAACAAAATTCCACTGTCTTTGTGTTTCAAGCTAAATGTCCACATACGACTTACATATATTGTAGACTATAAAATGTATTGAGTCTTAGTATGATAGTCTAGCTGTATTCAGATCCTTTTTGATAAATAATGTAATACATAAAACATTTTCCTACGAGAAAAGGTGGTGGCTCAGTCCTCGCACTGTTTTGAGCCACTCATGCTTCCTCAAAACAATGAAGTAGCACGAGCATCACAAACCGAAACTCTCTCACAGTTTTGTTCATTGTTTATCTCTCACCACAGGGATGTTGAAATGCACTAGCCCTATTGTTGTCTGCATCTTTAATGCGCGGGGAGCAAGTAGAGCAGTACCACAGCCCAGTGGGGATGCAGACAACAATGGGGCTGGTGCATGTCATATGGTACCCTCTCTTGCATTTGTCGCATATCAGCATCTCCCCACCATTTTCTCCCGACCCGCACTCCTCACACACATATATATGTGCCCTTCTACCCTAGGTACCTTCTTCATCCAATCCAGTGACTTGTATGGGCATAATGAACACAACTATTTTCAAAGTTGTGTAGTTGCCAAAGTTTCTATCTGTATAAGTGCAGTCATTGATCTTGCCTCGCTAAAATGGATAACTAGGATATTATTATGTGGATCACCGCACAGGCCGTGCACGGAATTTAAAATAACAATATAGGTTTTGAAACAAACACCAATGGCTCCAAAATATGTTCTTCCACGATCAACACATCAATATTAGTGGTAGTGCAATGTTTTCTTTCATTTTATTTTGGCTATATAAAAGGATAGGTTTTAGGAATTTTTTCAAAAATAAAAATAAAAACCTACAAGAAAGGGTGGTGGGAATGTGCCCTCCAAGATCATTTGACCTTTTTGTGATATGATCATTGATTGCAGTGATTCTTTGTCTGGAACTCCTGTGGTGTAATTTGTTGATATCAGTGCATTGTAGATTAGGTGCGATTTGAGGTGGTACATTTTGGTGCAATGCTAACATCTCTCCAACATTGTTACCTGGTGCAATGTTATTGAATGTTAGGACAATTTAGACATCTCTGATCACATGTTTTAATGGTAACGAAATATACGTTTGACACTCAAAGCTATATTTTCAAAAATTCACTAGCTTTACGTACAGTGTGTTAGTTATTTTTTTTAGTTAAGAGAATTAAATTTCAGATCATGTTTTACTTTATTGAGGTAACTACATGAGTTAAGTTCAAAATATGCCTGGATTAAGCTCAAAATAAGGCTTTCTAGGGGTTTTGGGCCGTACGGTGACATTTGTGTGCAATTTTAAGATGAAGATCCGTGCATATTTTGGTCACACCAGGTTGGGCGAGAGAGGCTTCAGTACGAGAAAGGCGTGAACCACGTCGTGAACCAAGTCTTTCCTTCAATTTCATCCATTCATCTTCTATTTGCGACGTTACACCCACCGCTACTACACTTTTTTTAAGTGTAGGGAAAAACATTAACTTCACTTGATGTCATTACTGACCCAAATGTGTAGCAACTAGAGTGATTTGTTGCAGTGGACATAGTTCACGCCGGGGCTTCAGCACGAGAAAGGCTTCCCCAACGGAGAGAATGTGACGATGCCCACCTCAACACGGCATAGGGTGCCGAGAATGAGGACGAGGAAGACCAGCAGGACGAGGCGGTGGTCTGGTTGAGGTACTGCATTTATTAAGTCGTTTTATTCAAAACATTCATTTTTATGAAATTTTTACCTGAGTAATTGTGTTCTTCTTGTACTGTTTTTACATGTATGTGCACTGTAGAATGTTTATAACCTGAGTCTATTTATGTGTTTTCTTTGGTGGATGGCATTCTTTATGTTGGCTTTAGCTATCGGAATTCATCGACGTCCTTTTGTGAAATGTGTAGAAAGACTATCTCATATGTGTTGGGGAAGTTTGTTTTAGTTTTTTTTACCCCATGTGTTAGATCATGAGATTTGAGTTGGGATTTTGCAATTATTTTTCATTAAAGGAAAAAAACCTGAAACTTATCATTCTAACCCTAAAACATATTTGAGAGAGAGAAGATATGTGAGAGCCCAGGATGTGCGTGCCATTTCATCTCAATTTTCTCCATCCATGCTGTCCATCGAATCATCAGTGTATAAAACACTAAAATTACTAAAACGGAAGTCTTTTCGAATAATTATATTTCAATGCAAACATGAAATGGTACTCTAAAGAGATTTATTTTAAGGGAAAATCAACATAAACCTAATAAACAGAAACCACTGAGATTATACGGAAAATCAAAAACCTTACTCTGAAACAAATACAGGGTCTAACGTAGTATAGACTAACTGATCATTCTATGAAAAAACAGAAAGGGCAAAAAGGAAGAAGAAGCATTTGAAAGAGAGTTGGTGAGTATGTCGGTTCTTGAGCTTCTGGAGACAATGAGCGAAGCATGGAGTGTTGCTACCTCAATTCGTCTCTCACACAAACACATAGCATTCGGTTCCATGTGTCAAGCATCACCTTCTACAGTCCCATCATGTAAGCCTGGCTGATCGCCTACCTCCCCAAAGATGGCAACTAGTGGCACTGATCCCTTTGCGGTGGGATCATCTTCGGTGGCTTCCTACTCTCCACCGTTAATTCAATTATTTTTTTGTGATTTAATACGTTGTAACATTTTATTTTGGTTAAAAGGATAGGTTTTAGGGTTTCTTACATTTTTTTAAAAAAATACTTTGGGATCCAAACATCCTTGCATACCTAGATTAATCTTCCAAATCAAAATCTGCGTGAAAATTGCACAAAACCAACATAGAATATTTTTATAAAAGAAATTACATCACTGCTTCGCAAATAAATTATTCCTAATAAGACACGCACCCGAATAGCACAAAACGTATTGTGCAAAAAAATTTAATAAAAAATGAATCCCACATTTGTTCACCTAATAGTATGAAATGAACGAACAATATTTTATGGCAAAAAAAATCTTTCCACGGTGGAGCACTTCCGAGTCGCCGGTGCTGGTGAATTTCTAGTACAAGAAAGATAGGTTCGGGAGAAATTGTGTGATGATTTGGCTGAGAAAAGAGCAATTACTCCTTCACCCAAGAGGACATTTTCCGGAAATCAGTTCAATATCTTTAAAGTCGGCTTTGCAGAGAACCGTATGGTGTTCTACAATCTCCAACATCCAATGTACAATTACAAAGATCTTTTGCATATATATGAAATCCCCACATAAAAAAGAAAAGTATGCATATCTATATAATATGCATAAGAATGGCACGAAATGCTTGAACCAAAGATTTTTAAGAAAAACATGGGGTATATATATAATATGCATGAGAATTTATCGAAGTAAACAAAATATTTTTAAGGAAAACTTGGGCTAATTAACATCCTTACATGCATATTCTAATCTTATTAAGATACAAGAAACAAAAATTAATGAGGAAAAAATGTAGCCAAATCGTACGAACCGAAAAAAAAATGACGGGTAAAAATTAGTCCAACAAACCTTGGTGTTGCCCCTCTGCTGGTTCGTCATGTGCTCAGTTCATAGGCCTTCTTGAAGAGACCAAAGCAGCGCCTGGAGAACGTAACCAGACAGTGTACGTTGTTCGTTCTTGATTCTGCTTCTCAATTTTTTTGATCTTGATCTTTGTACGGCCCATATTGGGTCTCTTCGCCATGGTCGCCGCGTTAACAATTTGAACGAGACTATTAATAAAAATATGTTTGCTGCATAATTTTGACACACACGTAAAAGTCATAAAACTCACAATTTGATCACAAGAAAAAACGCACAAAATGCATAAATACGGATTTGCATGTGAAAACTACATTTTTACTACTATCTTTTCTTCTCCTTACTCTTATGGAAGAGTACATATTTAAATACAAGATTATAACAGTAATTCCTAAATTCTTGCCACAACTCCTGCTTCCTAGCAACTAAGTATTCCTAAAATCTAACCACTAGATTAACACCAACTACACGATCAATCCATTGCTTATATCTGATCAATTTACTTAACTTAAACTATGACCAATTGAAACTAAATTAAAACAGTAAATAACAATTAGATTAACCAACACCAATCAAACTATATTGAAAAATATTTGTTTACATATTATAATGCACAGTCACATTCCGTGCATCTTTTGAGCATAACTCATGTATATATAGTTACTTCAACAAAATAAAACATGATATGAAATTTATTCCTTTTAACTAAAATACTAAATTGCAAGTGAATTCCCTTAATTAAGGTTAAAACCATGCAGACATAGTACGTATTATTAATGTTCTCGTTTTTTAACCCACTACTGAAAAACAGGTACATAGGCATCGGTATGTTAGTGATACCGATACAAAACCATAATATTGATGCCTATAATAAATCCAACAACGCTAAATAAAAAAATCGGTGCCTATGAATAAATTAGCACAAGTACATTGAATACCAGTGCCAGATATCAGTGCCTTTGATGAAAAAATGTCTAAATGTAATATTTTCTAGCACAAATTTTGGATGAATGACATATACAGGTGCTAATACTGGTGCCCATGACTGGAATAGTAAGTTTGGCGGGTAAAATTTTGGTGGAAAAATAGATAGCACTGGTATATTGAGGAATGGCACCAGTAATAATACCGCTCATAGAAAATTTTCAAAAAATGGGTTTATGATATGTGTTACTCTTGAAAATGGGTTTATGATATGAGTTACTCAAGAGAATGTACTAGTGTTTTCCTACATTTTCGCACAAAATTTATTTATTTAATATTTCTATATTTAGTCTAGAATAACAAAAATTGTGTATTTTGGAGCAATGGATAATGGAGTGACACAATTTTGGGCCACAGTGTAATTTTCAAAGATTTTATAGATTAATCAATGTTAACTTGCGAGACCCTTCTGTTCACCAATAATGCCCAAATTGCAGATTTACGATCACATAGTATTGAATTGTATTTTGGTTCTGCCAATTTTGTGATTCGATGACTCCAACTTTCTTGAAGGGACCTAAGTGCAAAAGGTAAAAAATTCACTCGTAACTCCAAACAAAAATCTGTTCGAATGTTACCCAACCCTATACACCCCCATTGTATTTTTTAATGCCTGCAAGAGAATATTTATCAAAAATTGAGCACAAGAACATGTTCGTAATCCTTTTTTATTTCACTTTGTAACTTCCAAGTAATCAACCATAAGTTACTCTAGAACATATACTAGAGCTTTTCAATATTTCACCAAAAAGGTCATTTATTTTATGTTTCCATATTTATGAAAGAATTACAAAAATCATGTATTTTGGAGCAATGCGTAATGGGGGAACACAATTTTGGACCACAGTGTAATTTTCAAAGAATTGTGTAACAGGCTCTTTCGTTCATCCACTGTAGCTCAATTTTCAATAATGTAATTGTCTCTTATTTAATTATTTTTTGGTTTCTCCAATTTTGCATTTAGCCTCCCCCAAATTTATTCTTATGGGCAAAATATACTAGCACCAGCATTGTTTTCAGTTATACTGGTGCTACTATATAGCGGGAAAATGGAAATTTTGAATTTTCGTCCAATATTTTGGGGGAATTTTTGATCACCAGTCAACCTAACGGTGCTAGGTACTTAGAATATTTTTCTTCCCTTTGCTCTGGGAAGAAAAAAAATTAAAACGCCCATTTAAAGCAGTGTCACGCAGCTGCGTTTGAACTACCTAGCATTGGTATGCTCACCATGGGCACCAATTTTCATACCGGTGCCAGGTACTTAGAATATTTTTTCTTTTCTTTGAAATATTAGCACCGGTATGATCACCATTAGCATAGGTGTCAAAAAAGAGAAGAAGCAAAACTTGGCCCAAGTAAGAGCACCCAAACCCTAATCCTATAAAACCCTCCACTCATAATAACCATCCCTTCCTCCTCTCTGATAATCCTCATTACCTCCTCCAAACCTGCTGCCGTTGTCTTCAACGCTTTTAACCTGTTGCGGCGCTCCAGTGCACACCTTTAAGCCCTTAATCTTCAAGCTCCGATCGCACACCTTCGGTGCGCTCTGTTGTCTCTGTTCTGCTTCAACTTTGGTTGCTAACTTGGCCACCGCGGCGCATCTACCCTGATGCCTTCCTAGACTAGCCCCAACACCATCTCAACCTTTTTTTCGACCTCACCTTAACACTCTGCGCCATCATCTAAAGCAGGTATGAGAGCGAGTTGAGCACGCTCTGGTATTTTAGATTTTGTTTTACCAAAGTTTTACTCTCCTATTTAGTTATTTTAATTGGTAATTATATATATTTTTTAAACTCATGTAGTTGAAGAACCCATGCAACTACCGGACTAGAAAAATACAATATTTTGACACGCTAAACTTAACTAGTTAGCAAGATAGAAACACCTTCATCAACGTGTTAAAGGAGATACATTTTAAACATAATATACAATATCAAAAGCTATAAAATACAGTATCTCAAAACACCCCGGTGTTGAGATACGTACCGTGCCGAAGTTGTACATACCATGCCGGAACTGTGCGTACCGTGCCGGAGCTGGTTGGTGCATGGTATTTGTTAGATGGGCACAATCTTCCCAACATTAATTCCATTATTCCATTGGAACAAAATTCTACTGTATTTGTGTTTTAAGTTAAATGTCCACATACGACTTACATATAGTGTAGACTATAAAATTGATTAAGTCTTAATATGATATTCTAGCTGTATTCATATCCTTTTTGATAAATAATGTAATACAAAAAACATTTTTCTACGAGAAATGGTGGTGGCTAAGTCTGCGCACTGTTTTGAGCTGCTCGTGCTACCTCAAAACAATGAAGTAGCACAAGCAGCTCAAACAAAAACTCTCTCACCATTCTATTCATTCTTTATCTCTCACCACTGGGATGTTGACATGTGCTAGCCCTATTGTTGTCCGCATCTTTAATCCGCGGGGAGCAAGTAGAGCAGTACCACATCCCAGTGGGAATGCAGAAAACAATGGGGCTGGGGTATGTCATATGGTACCCTCTCTTGCATTTGTCGCATATCAGCATCTCCCCGTCGTTTTCTCCTAACCCGCACTCCTCACTGGCATATAGAGGTGCCCTTCTATTCTATGTACATTCTTCATCCACTCCAATGACTTGTATGGGAATAATGAACAGAGTAATGTACTTTCAAAGTTGTGTAAATGCCAAAGTTTCTATCTGTAAGAGTGCAGTCATTGATCTCTCCTCGCTAAAATGGTTTATCAAGGATATTACCATGTAGATCACCGCACAGCCCGTACACGGAATTTAAAACAACAATATATCTTTCGAAGCAAACACCAATGGCTCCAAAAATATGTTCTTCCACGATTAACACGTCAATATTAGTGGCAGTGCAATGCTTTCTTTCATTTTATTTTGGCTATATAAAAGGATAGGTTTCAGGAATTTTTTCAAAAATAAAAATAAACACCTACAAGAGAAGGTTGTGGGTATGTGCCCTCCAAGATCATTTGACCTTTTTATGATATGATGTTTGATTGCAATGATTCTGTATCTCGAACTCTTGTGGTGTAATTTGTAGATATCACTGCATTGTAGATTAGGTGCAATTTGAGGTGGTACATTTCTGTGCAATGCAAACATCTCTCCAACATTGTTACCTGGTGCAATGTTGTCTGAATGTTAGGAAAATTTTGACATCTCCGATCACATGTTTTGATGGTAACAAAATGTACGTTTGAAACTCACAAAGCTATATTTTCAAAAATTCACTAGCAATACGTACAGTATGTTAGTTATTTTTTATTTAAAGATCTTTAAGCATTAATTTATGTATTTGTTTCATTTTATTTATCATAATAAGGAGCGCAAGGTGGTTTTTTTGGTGTCGTATAACGTGCCCAGGTTGTGCGTGCCATTTCAGTGCTATTCGATGAAGAAGTAACCACTTTTGAGTCTCAAGAAGGTTCATCACCACTGTTTATTTCCGAAAAAGGGGAAAATGGTGTAGATATATAGGTACTATGATAAAGAGGACTTTGTTGACACCCTAATTAGAGACCTTCTTCCGGGGTGTTTTGAGAGCAATGGCAAGGAAGACAAAGGTGACGAACGACGAGAAGCCTGAAGATGAGAAGCTGAAAGAAGAAAATCAGATACATCCCAAATATGCATGTAAGATGTAAATTAATGATAAAAATGATGTTCATTTTCATTTAAAAAAATTTGTTCATTTCGTGCAATTCTCGTGCACGAACATGAGATAGTCACCGATGAATTTTGATGACTAAAATCAACATAAAGAAGATTGTCATCTACTGAAGAAAACACATAGACTTATCCATATCGAAAACATCAGACAAAATGGTACTCTATAAGGTCACCGAAGAAGTATTTAAGCCTTCCTGATCGCTTGCCTCTCCACAGACGGGTTTTGGTGGCAATGATCCCTTTGCTGTGGGATAATCATCGGTGATTTCCTACTCTCCACCATTTTTTCTACTCTTTTTCTCAATATTTATAAACTGTAGCATTTTATTTTGGTTAAAATGATAGGTTTTAGGGTTTCTTATTTGAAAAATTGAAATTATTTTCATTTTTTAAAAAGATACCTTGGGATCAAGACATGCTTACTTACCTAGATTAATTTTCAAAACCAAAATGCGCAGGAAAATTGCACAAAAACAACACGAAATAGTTTTTTTAAAAAAAACTATATCAATGCTTCGCACATAAATTATTCCTAATATAATACGCACCCGAATAGCACAAAATGTACCGTTCAAAAGTTTTTAACAAAAAATGAATCCTTCGAGTCGTTCACCTAATAGTACAAAATGAACAAACAATACTTTATGGCAAAAAAAAATCATCCGAGTACGCAATGGAGCACTTCTGAGTTGCCGCTGCCGGTCAATTTCTGGCACACGAAAGATAGGTTCATGAATCACAAGAAATTGTGTGATTAATTTGCTGAGAAAAGAGCAATTACTCCTTCACCCGAACAGACGCAAGAGGACATTTTCGAAAAATTAGTCCAAGATCTTTAAAGTCACCATCACAGAGAATCGCGTGTTATTCTGCTATTTCATGAAGCCACTTGCCCACAATCTCAGTTATTATATATGCTCTTTTCTAAGAACAAGCTTTTACAAATTCCTGCATATGCACAACATCAATGGTGGAAAACTTGGCCTGTATCATTAATTAAATCCTTACATGCATATTCTAATCTTATTAAAGTACGTAGTCAAATAGCACAAAATAAACCGAGCGATACCTTTATAAAAAAAATTATCCCCAACATAACTGTGCGAACAGACGAAAATTAATGGGAAAAAAGGTAGCCAAAACGTATGAACCAACCGTACAAAAAATTAACTGGGAAAAAATGTACAATGAACCTTGGTGCTACCTATATCGCCCATTGGATCCGAATCCCTTAAAATCCCAGCCATTAATTTCCACACTTGGAATTCCATCTTATAAGAGACATCATCCACCTAATAGCTATGAAAAACCAAACCTAAGAAGTTGTTTTTCCTCAAACTACCATTTTTCATCCCATACTTTTTTTTCTTGGCACCCCAACCCCATTATGACGAGGAAGAAAGGGAACCTGAATTTCATAACCAGCGATTCCACCAGTATTGTATTTTCAAAGTTTTGTAAATGCCAAAGTTTCTATCTGTATGAGTGCAGTCCTAGATATCTTCTCACTAAAATAGATTACCTAGGATATTACCATGTAGCCCGCACAAAGAATTTAAAATAACAATATAGCTTTCAAAGGAAACACCAATGGCTCCAAAAATATGTTCTTCCACAATTTACATGTCAATTTTTGTGGCATTGCAATGTTTTCTTTCATTTTATTTTGGTTATGTAAAAGGATAGGATTTAGTAGTTTTTTCCAAAAATAAAAATAAAAACCTACAAGAGAATGTGGTGGTTATGTGCCCTCCAAGATCATTTGACCTTTTTGTGATGTGATGTTTGATTGCAATGATTCTTTGTCTCGAACTCTTGTGGTGTAATTTGTAGATATCACTGCATTGTAGATTAGGTGCAATTTGAGGTGGTACATTTTGGTGCAATGCTATCATCTCTCCAACATTGTTACCTGGTGCAATGTTATATGAATGTAGGAAATTTTTGACATCTCTGATCACATGTTTTAATAGTAAAAAAATGTACGTTTGACACTAACAAAGCTATATTTTAAAATTTTCACTAGCAATACGTGCAGTATGTTAGTTATTTTTTTAGTTAAAAGTACTTTAAGCATTAATGTATGTACTTGTTTCATTTTTTTAATCATAATATGGAGTGCGAGGTGGTTTTAGTGTGTTATACCGTGCCCAGGTTGTGCGTGCCATTTTAGTGCTATTCGATAAAGAAGAAACTGCTTTCGAGTCTCAAGAAGGTTCATCACCACTGTTTATTTCCGATAAAGAGGCAAATGGTGTAGATATATAGGTACTATGATAAAGAGGACATTTTTGATAGCCAAATTAGGGACCTTCTTCCGGGGTGTTTTGAGAGCGATGGCAAGGAAGACAAAGGTGACGAAAGACGAGAAGCCCGAAGATGAGAAGCTCAAAGAAGAAAAGCTGATACATCTCAAATATGTATGTAAGATGTTAATTAATGATAAAAATGATGTTCATTTTCATTAAAAAATTTGTCCATTTCATGCAATTCTCGCGCACGAACATGAGATAGTCACCGATGAATTTTGATGGCTAAAATCAACATAAAAAAAATTGTCATCTACTGAGGAAAACACATAGACTTATCCATATCGAAAACATCAGACAAAATGGTACTCTAATATAAGGTGGCTGGAGAAGCATGTAAGCCTTCCTGATCGCCTGCCTCTCCACAGACGGGTTTTGGTGGCAATGATCCCTTAGCTGTGGGATAATTATTGGAGATTTCCTACTCTCCACCATTTTTTCAACTCTTTTTAGCAATTTCAATACATTGTAACATTTTATTTTGGTTAAAAGGATAGGTATAAGGGTTTCTTATTTGAAAAATGGAAATTATTTTCATTTTTTAAGAAGATACCTTAGGATCAAGACATGCTTACTTACCTAGATTAATCTTCAAAACAAAAATGCACAGGAAAATTGCACAAAACCAACAAGGAATTGTTTTTTAAAAAAACTATAACATTGCTTCGCACATAAATTATTCCTAATATAATACGCACATGAATAGCACAAAGCGTACCGTTAAAAAGTTTTTAACAAAAAATGAATCCTTCGATTCGTTCACCTAATAGTACGAAATGAACAAACAGTACTTTATGGCAAAAAACAAATCATTCGAGTACATAGTGGAGCACTTCCGAGTTGCCGATGCCGGTTAATTTTTGGCACAGGAAAGATAGGTTCATGAATCACAAGAAATTGTGTGATGAATTGGCTGAGAAAAGAGCAATTACTCCTTCACCCGAACAGACGCAAGAGGACATTTTTGAGAAATCAGTCCAAGATCTTTAAAGTTACCATAGCAGAGAACCGCATGGTGTTATGCTATTTCATGAAGCCACTTGCCAACAATTTTAGTTATTATATATGCTCTTTTCTAAGAAATTCCTGTATATGCACAACATCAATGGTGGAAACCTTGGCCTGCATCACTAATTAAATCCTTAGAGGCATATTCTATTATTATTAAAATACGCATTCAAATAGCACAAAATAAACCGAGTGATAACTTTATAATGAATATTATCCCTAACATAACTGTGCGAACGGACAAAAATTAATGGGAAAAAAGGTAGCCAAAACGTATGAACCAAGCGTGCAAATAATTAACTAGGAAAAAAATGTACAATGAACCTTGGTGCTGCCTTTTTTGCCCATTGGATCCCAATCCGATAAAATCCCAGCCATTAAATTTTACACTTGGAATTCTATCTTATAAGAGACAGCATCCACCTAAGAAGTAATTTTTCCTCAAACTACCATTTTTCATCCCATACTTTCTTTTCTTGGCACCCCAACCCCATTATGACGAGGAAGAAAGCGAACTTGGATTTCATAACCAATGATTCCACGAGGAAAGCGATGTTTAAGAAGTGAAAGAAGGGGCTCCTGAAGAAGGTGAGCGAGCTGAGCACGCTCTATGCCATCTTCTAAAGTATGTATGAGAGCGAGTTGAGCACGCTCTGGGATTTTGGATTTTTTTTTACCAAAGTTTTAATCTCCTATTTAGTCATTTTAATTGTTAATCATATATATTTTAAACTCATGTAGTTGAATAACCCATGCAACTACAGGACAAGAGAAAAACAATATTTTGACACTCTAAACTTAATTAGTTAGCAAGATAGACACACCTTCATCAACACGTTAAAGGAGATAAAATTTTAACATAATATACAATATCAAAAGATAATAAATACGGTATCTCAAAACACCTCGATGTTGAGATACGTACCGTGCCAGAGCTGTACGTACCATGTCAGAACTGTGCATACCGTGCCAGAGCTGTGTGGTGCACGGTATTTATTAGATGGGCACACACTTCCCAACATTAATTCCATTATTTCATTGGGAAAAAAATTCCACTGTATTTGTGTTTTAAGTTAAATGTCCACATACGACTTACATATATTGTACACTATAAAATGTATTGAGTCTTAATATGATAGTGTAGCTGTATTCAGATCCTTTTTGATAAATAATGTAATACAAAAAAAAATCTATGAGAAAAGGTGGTGGCTCAGTCCTCGCACAGTTTTGAGCTACTTGTGCTACCTCAAAACAATGAAGTAGCACAAGCAGCTTAAACCAAAATTCTCTCACCATTCTGTTCATTGTTTATCTCTCACCACTGGGATGTTGAAATGAGCTAGTCCTATTGTTGTTCGCATCTTTAATGCGCGGGGAGCAATTAGAGCAGTGCCACATCCCAGTGGGAATACAGACTACAATGGGGCTGGCGCATGTCATATGGTACCCTCTTTCGCATTTGTCACATGTCAACATCTCCCCGCCATTTTCTCCTAATCCGCACTCCTCACACACATATAGAGGTGACCTTATACTCTAGGTACATTCTTCATCCAATCCAGTGACTTGTATGGGCATAATGAACAGAGTATTGTATTTTCAAAGTTGTGTAAATGCCAAAGTTTCTATTTGTATGAGTGCAGTGATTGATCTCTCCTTGCTAAAAGGGATTAACTAGGATATTACCATGTAGATCACTGCACAGTCCGCACACAGAATTTTAAATAACTATATAGCTTTTGAAGCAAACACCAATGGCTCCAAAAACATGTTCTTCCACGATTAAAACGTCAATTTTAGTGACAGTGCAATGTTTTCTTTCATTTTATTTTGGCTATATAAAAGGATAGGTTTTAGGAATTTTTTCAAAAATAAAAATAAAAACCTACAAGATAAGGTGCTGGGTATGTGCCCTCAAAGATCATTTGACCTTTTTGTGATATGATATTTGATTGCAGTGATTCTTTGTCTCGAACTCTTGTGGTGCAATATTTAGATATCACTGCATTATAGATTAGGTGTTATTTATGGTGGTACATTTTGGTGCAATGCTAACATCTCTCCAACATTGTTACCTGGTGCAATGTTATCTGAATGTTAGGAAAATTTTGACATCTCCGATCACATGTTTTGACGGTAACAAAATGTACGTTTGAAACTCACAAAGCTATATTTTCAAAAATTCACTAGCAATACGTATAGTATGTTAGTTATTTTTTTAGTTAAAAGATCTTTAAGCATTAATTTATGTACTAGTTTCATATTTTTTATCATAATAAGGAGCGCGGGGTGGTTTTGGTGTGGTATACCGTGCCCAGGTTGTGCGTGCCATTTCAGTGCTATTCGATGAAGAAGAAACCGCTTTCGAGTCTCAAGAAGGTTCATCACCACTGTTTATTTCCGATAAAAAGGCAAATGGTGTAGATATATAGGTACTATGATAAAGAGAACTTTGTTGACAGCCTAATTAGAGACCTTCTTCCAGGGTGTTTTGAGAGTGATGGCAAGGAAGACAAAGGTGACAAAAGACGAGAAGCCTGAAGATGAGAAGCTCAAAGAAGAAAAGCCGATACATCCGAAATATGCATGTAAGATGTTAATTAATGATAAAAATGAAGTTCATTTTCATTTTTTTTTCATTTCGTGCAATTCTCGTGCACGAAAATGAGATAGTCATCGATGAATTTTGATAGCTAAAATCAACATAGAGAAGAATGTCGTCTACTGAAGAAAACACATAGACTTATCCATATCGTAAACATCAGACAAAATGGTACTCTAATATAAGGTGACCGGAGATGCATGTAAGCCTTCCTGATCGCCTGCCTCTTCACGTAGAGGTTTTTGTGGCAATGATCCCTTTGTTGTGGGATCATCATCGGTGACTTCCTACTCTCCGCCATTTTTTCAACTCTTTTTCGCAATTTTAATACATTGTAATATTTTATTTTGTTTAAATGGATAGGTTTTAGGTTTTCTTATTTGAAAAAATGGAAATTATTTTAAATTTTAAAAAGGATACCTTGGGATCAAGACATGCTTACTTAGCTAGATTAATTTTCAAAACCAAAATGCGAATGAAATCTGCAAAACAATCAACACGGAATATTTTTTCTCTAAAAAAAACTATATCACTGCTTGAAACATAAATTATTCCTAATATAATACGCACCCGAATTGCACAAAACGTACCATTTCGTTCACAAAACGCACAAAACAAAAATTGAATCCTATATTTCGTTCACTTAATAGTACGAAATGAACAAACAGTACTTTATGGCAAAAACACTAATCTTCCGAGTACATGGTGGAGCACTTCCGAGTTGCCGATGCTGATCAATTTTTGGCACGTGAAAGATAGGTTTATGAATCACAAGAAATTGTGTGATGACTTGGCAAAGAAAAGAGCAATTACTCCTTCACCCGAACATACGCAGGAGGACATTTTTAGAGAAATCAGTCCAAGATCTTTAAAGTCGGCTTCGCAGAGAACTGCATGGTGTTTTGCTATCTCATGAAGCCACTTGCCAACAATCTCAGTTATTATATATGCTCTTTTCTAAGAACAAGTTTTAGAAATTCCTGCACATGCACACCATCAATGATGGAAAACTTGGCCTGTATCACTAATTAAATCCTTGCATGCATATTCTAATCTTATTAAATTACGCAGTCAAATAGCACAAAATAAACCGAGCGATAACTTTATAATAAATATTATTCCCAACCTAACTATGCGAACGGACAAAAATTAATGGGAAAAAAGGTAGCCAAATCGAACGAACCAACCGAACAAAAAATTGACGGGGAAAAAATGTCAAATGAACCTTAGTGCTGCCTATCTCGCCCATTGGATCTGAATCCCCCAAAATCCCAGCCATTAATTTCCACACTTGGAATTCTATCTTATAAGAGACAGCATCCACTTGATAGCTATTAAAAACCAAACCTAAGAAGTAGTTTTTCCTCAAACTACCATTTTTCATCCCATACTTTCTTTTCTTGGCACCCCAACCCCATTATGACGAGGAAGAAAGCGAACCTGGCTTTCACAACCAACGATTCCACGAGGAAAGTGACGTTTAAGAAGAGGAAGAAGGGGCTCCTGAAAAAGGTGAGCGAGTTGAGCAAGCTCTGTGTCATCATCTAAAGCATGTATGAGAGCAAGTTGAGCATGCTCTGGGATTTGGGATTTTGGATTTTTTAACCAAATTTTTAATCTCCTATTTAGTTATTTTAATTAGTAATTATATAAATTTAAACTCGTGTAGTTGAAGAACCCATGCAACTACCGGGCTAGAGCAAAACAATATTTTGACACTCTAAACTTAATTAGTTAGCAAGATAGAAACACCTTTATCAACACGTTAAAAGAGATAAATTCTATGCATAATATACAATATCAAAAGCTAATAAATATGGTATCTCAAAACACCCCGATGTTGAGGTACGTACCGTGCCGGAGCTATACGTACCATGCCGGAACTGTGCGTACCGTGATGGAGCTGTGCAGTGCACAGTATTTATTAGATGGGCACACTCTTCCCAACATTAATTCCATTATTTCATTGGAACAAAATTCTAATGTATTTGTGTTTTAAGTTAAATGTCCACATACGACTTACATATATTTTACACTATAAAATGTATTGAGTCTTAATATGATAGTCTAGCTGTATTCAGATCCTTTTTGATAAATAATGTAATACAAAAAACATTTTCCTATGTGAAAAGGTGGTGGCTCAGTCCTCGCATTGTTTTGAGCTGCTTGTGCTACCTCAAAACAATGAAGTAGCACAAGAAACCAAAAATCTCTCACCATTCTGTTCATTGTTTATCTCTCACCACTGGGATGTTGAAATGCGCTAGCCCAATTTGTTGTCCGCATCTTTAATGTGTGGGGAGCAAGTGGAGCAGTACCACATCCCAGTGGGGATGCAGACAACAATGGGGCTGCCTCATGTCATATGGTACCCTCTCTCGCATTTGTCGCATATCAGTATCTGTCCACCTTTTTCTCCCAACCCGCACTCCTCACACACACTAGGTACCTTTGTTATCTAATCGAATGACTTGTATGGGCATAATGAACACAATATTGTATTTTCTAAGTTGTGTAAATGCCAAAGTTTCTATCTGTATGAGTGTATTCATTGATCTCGCCTTGCTAAATGTATTATCTAGGATATTACCATGTGGATCACCGCACAGCCCACACACGGAATTTAAAATAACAATATAGCTTCCGAAACAAACACCAATGGCTCCAAATTACGTTCTTCCATGATTAACACATCAATATTAGTGGAAGTGCAATGCTTTCTTTCATTTTATTTTGGCTATATTAAAGGATGGGTTTTAGGAATTTTTAAAAATAAAAATAAAAACCTACAAGAAAAGATGGCGGGAATGTGCCCTTCAAGATCATTTGACCATTTTGTGATATGAAGTTTGATTTCAGTGATTCTTTGTCTGGAACTCTTATGGTTTAATTTGTAGATATCACTGCATTGTAGATTAGGTGCGATTTGAGGTGGTATATTTTGGTGCAATGCTAACATCTCTCCAACATTCTTACCCGGTGCAATGTTATCTGAATGTTAGGAAAATTTTGAAATCTCTTATCACATGTTTTAATGGTAACGAAATGTACGTTTGACATTCACAAAGCTAAATTTTCAAAAATTCACTAGCAATACGTACAGTATGTTTGTGCAGACATAATTCTGCGGTAATTAAACGTGCAAATATAACATTAGATATTCAGGTTATGTTCAAATATAACATTTTTCGGTAGTTTAAAGCTGGAATTAAGTGAAAAGATTATTTTGCCCCTCTATAAAAAAATTAAAATATATTTCCCTTGCCCTTTTTCTTCTTCGTTTCCCTTCTTCGTTTGATCTGTAACCTTAATCGCCAAATGCTCTGTAACCCTAATTCGCCAAATGTTTTCCTCCCGTCATTCTCTTTCCTCTCTAGCCATCTTCCCAAATCGCCAAGTGAACTCTTTGGCACTTATTCCGGAATGGAGTGCACCGGAAACGGTGGCGCTGGGGCCCACCAACCAGATGTTGTTCCCCCTGCGGAGCCGTCGCCTATTGTTCTACCTCACATCAAGTCCCTTTCTACTGCAATATTTTTGAATATCTATACTTCAAAATTAGCCTCTTAATTAGTTGTTTAACCTGTTCAGATTTCGCACTAGAGTGTGCATAAATATGAGTGTGAGAGATTAGAGCAGCAAATGGAGCAGATTGATGCTTTTAATGATTTTCCTTTCACTTTTGATCAGGAAAGTTCATTCAATTGTATTGTGGTATTATATGTTTGTTTTGTAATCTGGGATTTTTGTGTGTAAGATAAAAATGATAACTTTCAGGAAAATAATGAATCTCGGTGCGCTTTCTTGATCAGACAAGGAGTTCATCGGCTGGGATGTGGCTGTATGAATGTAGCTGTGGAAGATTGCCAACTTCTTCTTCATCTTGCTCCAGGTGATTGATCATGTAATCATTTTATTCTTGGGCCATAGTGTAATTTTCAAAGAATTATGTAACAGGCTCTTCCGTTCACCCATTGTAGCCCAATTTTCAATAACGTAATTGTCTCTTATTTAATTGTTTTTTAGTTTCTCCAATTTTGTGATTCGCTTCCTCCAAATTTATTCTCATGGGCAAAATATTCTAGCACCGGCATTGTTTTCAGTCATACTGGTGCTACTGTGTAGCGGGAAAAATGAATATTTTGAATTTTCGTCCAATATTTTTGAGGGATCTTTTTGAGCACCAATAGCAACATCATAGGCACCGGTTAGCCTATCGGTGCTAGGTACTTAGACTATATTTCTTCGCTTTGCTCCCCGAGAAGAAAAAAAAATTAAAATGCCCATTCAAGCAGCATCACGCAGCTGCGTTTGAACTACCTAGCACCGGTAAGATCACCATGAGCACTGATTTTCATACCGGTGCTAGGTACTTAGAATATATTTTCTTCTCTTTAAAGTATTAGCATTGGTATGTTCACCATTAGCAACGGTATTAAAAAGAAAAGAAGCCAAACTTGGCCCAAGTTAGAGCACCCACCCTAATCATATAAAACCATCCTCTCATAATAACCATCCCTTCCTCCTCTCTGATAATCCTAATTACCTCCTCCAAATACACCGTTGTTGTCTTCAACGCTTTTAAGCTGCCGTGACGCTCCGGTCGCACACCTTCGAGCCCTTCTTCTTCAAGCTCCGATCGAACACCTTTGACGCTCTGTTGTCTCTGTTCCACTTCACCTTTGGTTGCTATCTCAGCCACCGTGGCGAATCTGCCATGATGCCATCCCGCACTAGCCCCGACGCCATCTCAAAACTTATTTCCGACCACACCTTAACGGCTTTGGTTCGTTGATGTTATCTGGGGCTTATAGAGATTAGGATCTTGTTTTTATGATAACTGATGTTGTTAATCTATGTTTAGATCTAGTTTGTTTCATGAATTGTGGGTTGCTATATTTTTTCAAATATATGTAATGAACTTCTTGGTTGTAGTCATGAATTTTCCAGTTTTTTACATGAACTTCTGGTTTTTTGCGTTTTGTTCGTCCTATTAATTTCTTGGTTTCATATTCCAGCCGGTGAGTTTATACTCATTAGCCAGATTTTTTTTATAGATCACCTATTACTAGCACCGGTTCAAACGAGCATGAGCACCGGTCAAAATACCGATGCCTAAGTAGGGTGGTGCTGAAATATAGATTTGTAGCACCGGTAGTGCATACCGGTGCTGGAATATAGATTCCAGCACCGGTACCACTTACCGGTGTCTATGTAACTACGGATTTGCACCGGGTCACTTAGGCACCGGTACTTTAAGGCCCAAAATATGGGTGCTTATGCCGTGAAATACGGGTGCCTATGGGGGTATCTTCCCGCAGTGACCATGCACACTTTGAGTAATTTACTCGTTATTATTCAAAAACTAAGGCAAACCCCCCCATTCTTCATACCTTCCCTCTTCATATATAGCATTTAGCAATCCGAGAATGATTTTTATGGCTATGATGTTTTCTTCGGACCTCGATTGATGCTCATGCTTAGAACCCTACATCCATGGTTCAACTACTACAACATCTGTCAGCTTAAGTTATGTAAGTTAAATTGATTATCTACACTTGCTCTATTATCTGAACAATCATATGTGTAAGGGCATCATTTTTTCTATTTTTTGGTGCAATTCATTACATATACGTTTTTCGTAAGTGTTTTAGATTTGTTTTTAACCTCATGTGTTAGATCATGAGATTTGATTTGGTATTTGCAATTATTTTTCATAAAAGGTAAATTATCCATATAACCCTAAAACTAATTTTAGAGAGAGAAAATACGAAAGGAAGGGTGGTTTTGGTGTGATATACCATGCCCAGGCTGTGCGTGCCATTTAAGTGCTATTCGATGAAGAAGAACCGGTGTTGAGTTTCAACATGGTTGATCAGACACCGTTGTATATTTCCAATAAAGAGGCAAATGGTGTATGTTGAAGAAGAGTTTCTTGACAGCCTAATTTGAGACCTTCTTCCAGGGTGTTTTGAGAGAGGAAGACAAAGGTGAGGAAAGACGAGAATCCGGAAGACGAGAATATCAAAGAAGAAACGCTCAAGGGTCATGAAAATCCTAATGATGAAGAATTGGTGATGGGATTTTTTTAGTAAGAAATTGTCTAAAAATATGTGATAACGTATAATAATAACATATAATATACTCCATCCGTCCCATTTCAAATTGCACACTTTAATTTTCAGCAGCTGACTTACAAAATATTTGATTCTTAATGTCTTTCATTATGGATAATTAAAACTTGTGAAAAATTGAAATTATGAAAATTTATATTATAAGGAATCTAACAATGTATCACGCGATAGTATTTATACTTATATAACAATTCAATTTTAGGGTCAAAGTTAGTAAGTTTTGACTAAATGAATTATTAAATGGCAGTTTGAAATGGAACGAGTACAATATTTATAGTTATCTCTTTTAAGGGGTTGATGAAGGTGTTTTTATCTTGATGGCTAGTTAGAGTGTCAAAATATTGTTTGGTACTAGCCAGATAGTTGCACGAGTTCTTCAACTGCTCATAAAATTTAGGTTAACGACTCGTGCGTGCACTCATCTAATTCTAAGCGGTAGGAATTCAAAAATATTTCCCCCTGTTTCAAATTATTTCGCTCTTATCTACATAATAGAATCTCGTGTATTTGCATAAATAGAACTATCTTCATGAAAGGATATGGTTGGAAAAAGTTTGATATACACCAATAAAATGAATCAGATCGAACAGCAGTGTAAAGACTGGAATTCTGTTTTAAAGTATTCTATCCAATTGTTGACCCAAACATTTTCATTAATTTGATTTCCGGTCACATTTCGTGCGAAACTAGTCTTTTAGACATGGACCAGAAATATTGGTACTACTGTGCTAGTTATAAATCATCTTTTATAATTTATTATATTATTCGGTCCGAATCCTTTTTTGACTCAAAGGTTGGGTTTTTTAATCAATTTATCTTATAGGCACCAATTTTTCAGCATACTGGCTGTCCAAGATCGATGCTAGAAATATGATATACATCGGAATTACGTTTAAAAAATACACAGTGCCTATAAGTCATTTTAACATTTTTGAAATGGCGAGAGAGAGAGATGTGTACTGGGAACATTGTGTGCTGGGAACATTGTGTGCTTCTAAATGTAAGTAGGTATAAGGTTAGATCGATGCAATTACTGTAAAAGGGAATTCAGTGTATAGGATCAAGTTTCATTTAAGAACACGGATGATAAAAACAAACTTGCTTTTTGGAAGTTTGGTTAATCTTATTGCCTACTTTATGTTTTCTTGTTAAGGTGGGGGCGGATGGCAAAACATAAAATTACACAATTGCACCACACCGCACACCAACATCCTCTCTATCCACTGCTACTTGTAATGTAGCTCATTTTTGCACTAATTAACATCACTTTTTTTTTCCAGCTTTTCCACGATTTTAACACTCCGAATAACATGTCAAATTAGTGCAATATGTATATTTTAAAATTTTGGTCGTAAGAATAGGTTTTAGGTCATATTTTGTTTTGTTGAAATAAGCAGCTGTTAATTAATACTCAAATTATGCACGGTATACATGTTTCCTGCTCGTACACTGTGAATTCTGAATTGAAGATGGGCAATTTAGAAGATGTTTTTTACTCCTTTTCTTGCAAAAAGAAGGCTATTTTTTCTAAAATAAAAACAGAAACCTACGAGAAAAGGGGTGGCTCAGTTATCGCACTGTTTCGAGCTGCGCGTGCTTCTCATTTAATCATTATTAGCTTTTAGAATCCATCGAGGTGAAGCTGCCCGAAAAGCGCTAGTTATAGCGAAGCCTTTCCCTCGAGAGAACCTTCAAACTGCAACGGACCCAGATGATGCTGCACTAACTAGGGTCATGGGGACTTATGGATACGTCGCCCTAGAGTACCTATCAGCAGGTACATTAAACTTAGAAAGTGTTCCGGGCAAATGCATACTTGCTATGCCACTCATTTATACAAATTTGGTTTTTCCATTTTACAGTATTTCATTTCCTAATTCGCACTAATTACAGTTTAATGTACTTCATTTCACTAAGCCACCTTCTGCCTTAGTCTTAAATGAGCAAAAATTCAGTTGCTAAAGTGGAATGATCAAAATTGTTTCACGAGCACAGATACGATTAGGTAAAAGTCGTGCTTAAAAAGGAATGGTTTTGCAAAGATTCATTAGGCTAATCATTATCAAAAGGTGCGCACCCAAATCGCACAAAATGCACCGAACAAAAATTTTCATTAAAAAAATTAATTCTAAGATACTTACCCAAATCGTTCTAAATGAAGTGAATGGAAAAAAAAACTTGGATGGTATACTTTGGTAGATGGAGTTTATGCGCAAATTAGTAGTGATACAGTTTTCTTATAAAAAAAGGTTTGTGTTCGTTTCGTGCAATTATTATGCGCATTTTGGTTTTAAAGATTAATCTAGGTATACAAGGATGTCATGATCCTAAGGTTTTAAAAGAAATTAAAAAAAAACCAAATTTGGAAACATAATTATACATCGATGAGAAATCAAACCCTAGTGTACTGCATCTACAGAGCCGCTCTGCTGCTAGTGAATGGTGAGTTAACTATATTTTTTTGAACATTTTGAATGATTTTTTAAAGAAGAGATTGTTCGAAATAGTACCCATTTTTAATCAAATTCAAGATACCCAAATTTTGTATTTGTCCTTTAAAGATACCCTTTTTTTCATTTATGTTTCAGAATGGTACCTTTCGACAAAAAAATAGTACCAATTTGGATCAAAATTGTGCCAAAATGGTACCCACTTTTAACTAAAAAGTATATTTTTGGGAAATTAATGAAAAATGGGTACCTCCTCAGAGCAATTTTAAAATTTGGATACCAAACTAAGAATTTCACTTTTAAATGGGTACCATTCTGGATATTTTCTCTTTTTTAAAGTGTCTAAATCTCTTATATATGGTGGAATGCAATTGATGACTGTTGTATGTGATATAATTGCTATTAATCTGTCTTTGGAGATTACTCCATCTTGGTTTACTTAGAGAATTTAACAGAAAATGTGGGTTTGGATTATGGTTAACGGAGTTGCTGAACTAAACACCGTCTTTTGGTAGTTTTGACCCACCTTACTTCTTTGTGTGCTATTTGGTTTGGATGGAGGAATTTTCTTTCGCAGAACGGATTCGAAAACTAACCATGTTTAACGAGTGGAATGCATTCTACATATATCTCGGGGAAGCTCACATGTGTGGCTGAATTTAGATACCTCGATTTATAATTAGGGCTGCAATGAAAGTTTATGTTTTAATTTATTTTAAAAAGCATATTTATTTAGTTACCTCGATCTATACCGGGTTGTGCGGTGACATTGTTTTCAGTGTTATTCTCATATAAAGATGAAGAAAAACCCGCTATGAAAAAGAAAATGTTGTTCAGTGTTCTCTTGTTTGGTTTTGCAAACTTGTATTAGGGTTAGTCTTTTAAAAATTATATTCACTCAGTTCGTGTTGTGCTATGTGTATCTTAATAACAACAGAGTATGCATGTAATGATGTTGATTAGTGATACAACCCAAGTTTCCTTAAACTTTATTTTTTGTTTATTTCGTGCAATTCTCATGCATATTTTATACATATGCATATTTTATATATTTACGTACTTCTTTCAATGTATGTACTTCTTTCAATTTTTTAAATCATAAGATCTTCAACTAATTAATATAACATCAACATTCAACATGATCATTATTCTGCCGTCATAATAGCCGATCTTCTAACAACATTAAACAATTCATGCCATGAAATGCCATGAAACATCTTCTTCCTAACAACTACACTCTTTAGCTCCTCATCATGCCATGAAATGGTGAATTCCTTCAGCCCGGACTCATACACGCACCGACCCTCAACCACCATCCAAAACCCATCCACCCTTTCCCACATCTCCACACGTAGCAATGAGGACTCCTTCACCATTTTACAAGGAAAATGTAGCATTGACACGAAGGATCATTTAAGTGGAACACACTAAACATATACTCCATGTGTCGCATGATTAATGGCACAATTATTTTTTCACGGTCTTCAATGATCATGTTTGACAGTTAATATCTCTAGTTACATATAATAATTACACATATAAAATTGATATTTAGAAAATAGACATTAAGATGAATCTAACAAGATCACACATGATATTTTTATTATGTATATATAATTTTTATTTAGGGATAAAGTTTTTAAAATTTGACTTGAAAAAAGCAATTGTGTCATTAATTATGGGACGGAGGAAGTATAGGAGATAACTGCCTTATTTTGTCAACTACTATGTATATATGCTCCCCATACTATCACTAGATCCCATGATGATTCGGTAAATTTCAATGATAACTTGTCTTGTATAAATTCCAAACTGCTTAAATGATCTTTGTGACTATGGGTTTACGATGTGGATCAGGCAGATCAACCTTAGTTCTTGTTGCGGGGTTTCTTACGCTATATCTATTCGTTGCCAAATGTTTCTCCAACAGCAGTCCATCACAGGCAAACAGTAAGTCAAAATCCTAAAATAAATCTCTTTAGAGTACCATTTTATGTTTACAAAACAATTATGTGTTATTAGTTTTAGTGTTTTATACACTGATGAACGACATGGATGAAAATTTCCTAGTGTTTTATTTTTTGTGATTTTGGAAAGTGTTTAAAAATTCCTGACCCAGACACAAATTTTTTATAAAAAAATGAAGTTATAATCCTAGAAATAAAAACTAAATGCTAATGTAAATCTTTAATTCTTGTTAGGTTCGGGCGGTGGGACAAACTTCAGGAGGGTAAAATCATCCAATTTATAAAAGAAACTACACAGGGGGTATTTTGGTCATATCTAGGATGGCCAATGCTGGAATTTCCAAGACAACGCTTGCATTGGGTCATCTTGGCATAATGTTAATGTTTGACGGATACTTAGGGTTTGTTAAGCACGTTCGAAAAATTCATGGTTGTTTTTAAAATTTATAATTGGAATAACTTTATCATGATAATGATAAACTTAGACATCAAAATATTAGTATACGTTAAAATATTTGTTAATTATTAAAAATAGCTAAGTTCAAACTTTCGTTTGTATGCGAAACTTAAACTATCAAATACATTTAAATATATTTATATGTTTAAATTGCAATGCAATACCCTTCATCTCACCATAACTTATTGTGAGACTTTCTCATACAAGTTTTTATACACTAAAAATAAATGAAGATTGTTATGAGTTTGCCGGTTCGTAGTACTTATTAAATGCACAAGTTGTAAAGTTTAGTTCCCCGATAATTCATTATTTTTTAGGATTTTCATCATTCAAACTCCGCGAAATCCTCTTGTGATTGTTTCAGTGTTGGAGTCTCGGGCTTGGATCTCCTACCACGACTCAAGATTTCTAGTGGTCTTAGGCAAGGGTATTTTAGTTTCTTTGTTTTGACTCTGATTTTCATGTTGCTACCTTTTTATCTTCCGGTATCAACCGTCTCCTCGATTTTTCTATCATGCTCAGCCATCGGTGTGCGAGTTGGACTTGTTTTTCATTCATTAACACACAACGGTCACATTCTCCTTCTGATTAATCACCATTTGAGATGATTATTTTCCCTATTTTTTTACTTCCAGTTTGCTGAAAGTTTGAGATCTATAACAGACTAATTTTGATTATTTTGAATGCTAGTCCCCGTATCCTTCTCAAATGCAATCTAACTTTGAGTGATGGATCTCACAATATCTTCCAGTGACCTCTTAGAGTTTGGATTATGTGGTCTCAAGTGTTGATGGAATTGATTCTTAGCATTTTGCGGATTCCAATACCTCAAATTAGGATGGTCCTCCATCTAGAATTGTTATTTGAAGAAGAATCATATATTTGACTTTATAGTTGTCCGAACCAACAAACTCATGGCAAAGTCTTGGGAAAGACGGTCTTTCCATAGGCTTATGGAAAGACGGTCTTTCCATAGGCTTATGGAAAGACGAGGTTTGATTAGAATAATAAAAGGTAAAAGGTCTTAGTTGCAATATTAAAGTTTTAGTATGAAACATGTAGTAGTTATAAAATTTATAACCCGGTTCATGCAACTCGAAAATTTTATCTTAATTTCTTCTAATTTACACTCTAAACCTTGGTCTTTCCGTAACTTATGGAAAGACCGTCTTTCAAGAGACGGACTCCAAACTCATATAAAAGAATTAACTATAAAAGCAGAAAAACAAGTATATATAAAAAAATGAAAGGAATACATAAATTAATCTTTAAAGTTAAAATGGAATGAGTGCCTATAATATATATATATATATATATATATATATATATATATATATATATAAAAGATGTTATTGATTGTGAACCTATATTAGGTTATTTACACAGAGGGATGGGAAAATGGCTAAAAATTGAACAATTATACAATATTTGCCCTATGTAACTCGATGGAATAATTTAGCTACTATGTTCACAGAAGCAGTAACCATGACGGGCCTGAATAATTAGGTAATATTCAAGTACCTAAAAGAGCTTTCTATATCCGAGTCATTATGTTGGAGTTAAGTCGGATAGCTCCCCATTTATTATGGCTTGGTCCCTTTATGGCAGATATTGGTGCACAGATGTCTTTCTTCTGTACTTTTTGAGAAAGAGAATTGATATAAATAATATGCATGCCAATTGCACGAAATTAACAAAAAAAAATGAATATATATTATAAAATATGCATGGCAATCGCACGAAATGCACAAAAATATTCGAAGGAAAACTTGGCATGTATCACTAATTAAATCCTTACATGCATATTCTAATCTTATTAAAATACGTAGTCAAATAGCATAAAATGAACTGAGCGATAACTTTACAATAAAAATTAACCCTAACATAACTGTGCGAACGGACAAAAATTAATGGGAAAAAAGGTAGCCAAATCGTACGAACCAACCGAACAAAAAATTGACGGGGAAAAAATGTCAATTGAACCTTGGTGCTGCCTATCTCGCCCATTGGATCCAAATCCCCCAAAATCCCAGCCATTAATTTCCACACTTGGAATTCTATCTTATAAGAGACAACATCCACTTGATAGCAGAAAAAACAAACCTAAGAAGTATTTTTTCCTCAAACTACCATTTTTCATCCCATACTTTCTTTTCTTTGCACCCCAACCCCATTATGACGAGGAAGAAAGTGAAGTTGGCTTTCATAACCAACGATTCCACAGGAAAGCGAGGAAAGCAACATTTGAAAAGAGGAAGAAGGGCTTCTGAAGAAGGTAAGCGAGTTGAGCACGCTCTGCGCCATCATGGATTTTGTTTTACCAAAGTTTTACTCTTCTATTTAGTCATTTTAATTGGTAATTATATATATATATATATATATATATATATATATATATATATTAAACTCGTGTAGTTGAAGAACCCGTGCAACTACAGGGCTAGAACAAAACAATATTTTGACACTCTAAACTTAACTAGTTAGCATAGTAGAAACACCTTTATCAACACGTTAAAAGAGATAAATTTATAAATAATATACAATACCAAAATCTATTAAATACGGTATCTCAAAACACCCCGCTGTTGAGATACGTAGCGTGCCAGAGCTGTACGTACCATGTTGAAACTGTGCATGCCGGAGCTGTGCAGTGCACAATATTTATTAGATGGGCACACTCTTCCCAACATTAATTTCATTATTTCATTGGAACAAAATTCCACTATATTTGTGTTTTAAGTTAAATTTCCACATACGACTTACATATATTGTAGACTATAAAATGTATTGAGTCTTAATATGATAGTCTAGTTGTATACAGATCCTTTTTAATAAATAATATAATACAAAAAACATTTTCCTATGGGAAAAGGTGGTGGCTCAGTGCTCGCACTGCTTTGAGCTGCTCTTGCTACCTCAAAACAATGAAGTAGCACAAGCAGCTCAAACCAAAACTCTCTCATCATTCAGTTCATTGTTCATCTCTCACCACTGGGATGTTGAAATGTGCTAGGTTTATTGTTGTCTGCATCTTTAATGTGCGGGGAGCAAGTAGAGCAGTACCACATCCCAGTGGGGATGCAGACAACAATGGGGCTGGCGCATGTCATATGGTACCCTCTCTCGTATTTGTCGCATATCAGTATCTCCCCACCGTTTTCTCCCAACCTGCACTCCTTACACACATTTATAGGTGCCCTTCTACTCTAGGTACCTTCTTCATCTAATCTAGTGACTTGTATGGGCATAATGATCACAATATTGTATTTTCAAAGTTGTGTAAATGCCAAAGTTTCTATCTGTATGAGTGCAGTCATTGATCTCGCCTCGCTAAAATGGATTGTCCAGGATATTATCATGTGGATCACCGCACAGCCCACGCACGGAATTTAAAATAACAACATAGCTTTCGAAACAAACACTAATGCCTCCAAAATACATTCTTCCATGATTAACACGTCAATATTAGTGGCAGTACAATGTTTTCTTTCATTTTATTTTGGCTATATAAAAGGATAGGTTTTAGAAAAAAATTCAAAAATAAAAATAAAAACCTACAAGAAAAGGTGGAGGGAATGTGCCCTCCAAGATCATTTGACCTTTTTGTGATATGATGTTTGATTGCAGTGATTCTTTCTCTGGAACTCTTGTGGTGTAATTTGTAGATATCACTGCATTGTAGATTAGGTGCGATTCAAGGTGGTACATTTTGGTGCAATGCTAACATCTCTCCAACATTGTTACCTGGTGCTATGTTATCTGAATGTTAGGAAAATTTTGACATCACTGATCACACGTTTTAATGGTAACAAAATGTACATTTAACACTCACAAAGCTATATTTTCAAAATTTCACTAGCAATATGAAAAGTATGTTAGTTATTTTTTTAGTTAAAAGAACTTTAAGCATTAATTTATGTACTTATTTCATTTTTTTATCATAAGATCTTTAACTAATTAGTTTAACATAAACATTCAGCATGATCATCATTCTACAGTCATAATAGCCCTCTTCTAACAAGATTATAAAACTCACTATCTTCATCTTCTTCCTAACAAAACCCTACAACAACTATACAACATCATCATGCAAACTGCTCGATCAAACTAAGGATGAACCAAAGCCTTATTCCACGGAAACTACACTCTCCCGCTCCTCGTCATGCCATGAAAGGGCGATCTCCTTCAACCCATACTTGAGGTTCAACCAGATGTGAGAAGCCTCAAACTCACACGCGCGCCTCCCATCAACCACCGTCTTCTCCTTTACCTCAATCTCCATCACCTTGTTCGTTGTCGCAAATCACAACTCCTTCCTTGTTACATTCAAAATTATTTAAAAAATGTTGTTCTAATACATAGTGACGTGTTATTCAGAGTATTAAAATCGTGGAAAAGATTTTTTCAAAAAAAAAACTGCTGTTAGTGCAAAAAATTAGCAGTATGGTGCAATTGTGTAATGTTATGTTTTTCCATGCATCCACCTCTACATTAACAAGAAAACATAAAGTAGCCATTAAAAGTAACTGCCCTTCCAAAATAGTACTCCATTTTACCATTTTAAACTTCAATTTAACCGTTCATTTAGTTAAACATTCTTAACTTTGACCAGAATAATTAAATTAGTGTATAAGAATAAATTCTATTGAGTAATACATTAATTGTTAGAACCGTTATAACACATAATTTCAAAATATCAAATTTTTACATAGTTGAATTGTCCCTAATAAAAAATATTAATGATAAAAATAAATTGAGTCAACTGCTAAAAGTAAAGTGTATGACTTTAAGTTATCCTTTAAACTCTAAAACATATTTTAGACAGAGAAAATACGGAGCGCGAGGTGGTTTTGGTGTGGTATGTTGTACCCAAGTTGTGCGTGCCATTTCAGTGCTATTCGATGAAGAAGAAACCATTTTTGAGTCTCAAGAAGGATCATCACCGCTGTTTATTTCTGATAAAGAGGCAAATGGTGTAGATATATATGTACTATGATAAAGAGGACTTTGTTGACAGCCTAATTAGAGACCTTCTTCCGTGGTGTTTTGAGAGCGATGGCAAGGAAGACAAAGGTGGCGAAAGACGAGAAGCCCGAAGATGAGAAGCTCAAAGAAGAAAAGCTTATACATCCCAAATATGCATGTAAGATGTTAATTAATGTTAAAGTTGAAGTTCATTTTCCTTAAAAAAATATTTGTTAATTTCATGCAATTCTCGTGCACGAACATGAGATAGTCATCGATGAACTCCGATAGCTAAAATCAACATAAAGAAGAATGTCATTTACTGAAGAAAACACATAGATTGATCCACATAGTAAACATTAGAAAAAATGGTACTCTAATCCGAAATAAGAGGGGGGGGGGCAGCGAACGAAATGATCGAGCCAGGTGTCCAGGTGTCCAAGCATCACCTTCAGCTGTCTCAGCATGTAAGCCCGCCTGATTAACTGCCTTTCTATGGATGGGTTCTGGTGGCACTGATCCCTTTGCCGTGGGATCATCATCGGTGATTTCCTACACTCCACCATTTTTTCAACTCTTTTTCACAATTTTAATACTTTGTAACATTTTATTTTGGTTAAAAGGATAGGTTTTAGGGTTTCTTATTTGAAAAAATGGAAATTATTTTCATTTTTTAAAAAGATACCTTGGGATCAAGACATGCTTACTTACCTATATTAATCTTCAAAACCAAAATGCGCATGAAAATAGCACAAAACCAACACGGAATAGTTTTTTTTAAAACTATATCACTGATTCGCACATAAATTATTCCTAATATAATACGCACCCGAATAGCACAAAATGTACTGTTCAAAAGTTTTTACCAAAAATTAAATCCTACAATTCGATCACCTAATAGTACAAATGAACGAAAAGTACTTTATGGCAAAAAAGAAATCTTCCAAGTACACAGTGGAGAGCTTCCGAGTTGCCGCCGGTCAATTTCTGGCATAGGAAAGATAGGTTCATGAATCACAAGAAATTGTGTGATGACTTGGTTGAGAAAAGAGAAATTACTCCATCATCCAAACAGATGCAAGAGGACATTTTTGGGAAATCAGTCCAAGATCTTTAAAGTCGGCTTTGCAGAGAACCTCATGGTGTTCTGCTATCTCATGAAGCCACTTTCCAACTATCCAGTTATCATATATGCTTTTTTTCTAAGAACAAGCTTTTACAAATTTCTGCATATGCACAACATCATTGGTGGAAAAGAACGAAGATCCAATTAGTTTTAGTCCAAAACCAACAACTAACATAGGAATAAACTGATTTTTGGCTGCAGTATACACTATCCACACGGAAATGTAAGAAACCAACTCCAACATCCTATGTACAATTACAAAGATCTTGTGCATATATATGAAATTTCCACATAAAAATAAAAGTATGCATATATATAAAATATGCATAAGAATTGCACGGAATGCATGAACCAATGATTTTTATGAAAAACTTGGGCTATATATATAATATGCATGACAATTGCACGAAATGAACAAAAGATTTTTAAGGAAAACATGGGCTAATTAACATCCCTAATTTTATTAAGATACGACAAACATAAAATTAACGGGGAAGAAACGTAGTGAAATCGTACGAAACGAACAAAAAATGACGGGGAAAAAATAGTCCGACGAATTTTGGTGCTGCCCCTCTGCCGATTTGTCACGTGCTCAGTTCATAAGCCTTCTTGAAGAGACCAACGTGGCGTTTGTAGAAGATAACCAGTCGGTGTATGTTGTTCGTTCTGGTTTCCGGTTCTCGATTTTTGCGATCTTGATCTTGTGCCGGCCTATATTAGGTCCCTTTGCCATAGTCGCCACCGAGAGAAGGTTGAGAACTTGAAGAAGAGGGATGGTTTTTTTAACACTATCTATCAACCAATCAAATTATATTGAAAAAGGGAAAGTCTCAGGAAAGGCGGCCTTTCCATAAGCTTATGGACAGTCCTCAGGGGCATTTGCCTTAAATGTTGTGATTTTTTATAAAATTTAAATATTGCATTTTATAAGTTAAAACAAGTAATAATATGTATTTGAGGGTGAAAAGATAAAAATATATCATATAAAATAATATTTTCAAAAAATTTAAATTGTGTGTAATTTAAGAAATGCAGCATATAAGGTAAGAAATAAGTGGTCTGTCCATAAGCTTATGGACAGGCTGCCTGTCAGGAGACTCACTCATTGAAAACTATTTGTTTACATATTATAATGCACATTCACATTCTGTGCATCTTTTGAGCATAACTCATGTATATATAGTTACTTCAACAAAATAAAACATGATCTGAAATTTATTCCCTTAACTAAAACAAAATAACCAAAATACAGCACTGCAAGTGAATTTCCTTAATTAAGGTAAAAACCATGAGGCATAGCACGTATTTTTATACTTCTCTTTTTAACCGTGCATACTTCGAGTATTTTACTATTTATTATTCAAAAACTAAGGAAAACCCCAGTTCTTCATACCTTCCCTCCTCATATATAGCATTTAGCAGTCTGAGAACGATTTCTATGGCCACAATGTTTTCTTTGGACCTCGATTACTGCACATTGATGTGTATGAATTCTGTTGTTTATTTTCTTGAGATTTACTATGATTTTACTAGATTAATGTACACTTTAGGTTTTTCATTTGTCGCAAATTATGGTTTATGGGCTTGACAGGAATTTGGAGGAGAATAAGTAGCATTTGGCAATTAAGGTAGAAAAAAAGTTCAGTTAAACTTGCGCCGAAAGGATCAAACGTGTGCATATCGTGGAGCTATTTTGGAGCTGATTTGAAGAAATATTTGGACTGATTTCATGGAAGATGTGATTTGGTTTGAGAGATTTGTTTGGAGATTTTTCAGATTTGATTATATTCTTATTCCTGTTTAGATAAGGATAGGATTATAATTTAATTTTGAAAAGTATTATATTTTATTATTGAAAGGAGTCCTTGGATTCTGCGTTTGCGGTCTCAAGTGTTGATGGAATTGATTCTTAGCATTTTGCGGATTCCCATACCTCAAATTAGGATGGCCCTCCACTAGAATTGTTATTTGAAGAATAATCATATCTTTGAATTTATAGTTGTCCGAACCAACAAACTCATATAGAGAATTAACTATAAAAAAAAAATATGTATAAAACATATGAAAGGAATACATAAATTAATCTTTCAAGTTAAATTCGAATGAGTGCCCATAATATATATATGTTAATTTCATAAAATTAACAAAAAAATAATAATATATATTATAGAATATGCATGGCAATTGCACGAAATGAACATAAAATTTTGAAGGAAAACTTAGCCTGTATCACTAATTAAATCCTTGCATGCATATTCTAATCTTATTAAAATACGCATTCAAATAGCACAAAATGAACTGAGGGATAACTTTATAATAAAAATTAACCCTAACATAACCGTGCAAACAAACAAAAATTAATGGGAAAAAAGGTAGCCTAATCTTAAGAACCAACCGAACAAAAAATTAACGGAAAAAAAAAATGTCCGGTGAACCTTGGTGCTACCTATCTCGCCCATTGGATCCAAATCCCCCAAAATCTCAGCCATTATTTTCCACACTTGGAATTTTATCTTATAAGAGACAACATCCATTTGAAAGAAGAAAAACCAAACCTAAGAAGTAGTTTTTCCTCAAACTACCATTTTTCATCCCATACTTTCTTTTCTTTGCACCCCAACCCTGTTATGACAAGCAAGAAAGTGTAGCTAGCTTTAATAACCAACGATTCCACGAGGAAAGCGACGTTTAAGAAGACGAAGAAGGGGCTCCTAAAGTAGGTGAGCGAGTTGAGCACGCTCTGCACCATCATTCAAAGCCTATATGAGTGCGAGTTTTAATCTCCTATTTAGTCATTTTAATTGATAATTATATATATTTTAAACTCGTGTAGTTGAAGAACCCATGCAACTATCGGGCTAGAACAAAACAATATTTTGACACTCTAAACTTAACTAGTTAGCAAGATAGAAACACCATCATCAACACCTCAAAAGAGATAAATTTTATACATAATATACAATATCAAAAACTATTAAATACGGTATCTCAAAACACCCCGCTGTTGAGATACGTACCGTGCAGGAGCTGTGCGGTGCACAGTATTTATTAGATAGGCACACTCTTCCAAACATTAATTACATTATTTCCTTGGAACAAAATCCCACTGTCTTTGTGTTTTAAGCTAAATGTCCACATACGACTTACATATATTGTAGACTATAAAATGTATTGAGTCTTAATATGATAGTCTTGCTGTATTCAGATCCTTTTTGATAAATAATGTAATACATAAAACATTTTCTTACGAGAAAAGGTGGTGGCTCAGTCCTCGCACTGTTTTGAGCCACTCATGCTTCCTCAAAACAATGAAGTAGCACGAGCATCACAAACCAAAACTCTCTCACCGTTCTATTCATTGTTTATCTCTCGCCACAGGGATGTTGAAATGCGCTAGCCCTATTGTTGTCCGCATCTTTAATGCGCGGGGAGCAAGTAGAGCAGTACCACAGCCCAGTGGGGATGCAGACAACACTGGGGCTGGCGCATGTCATATGGTACCCTCCCTCGCATTTGTCGCATATCAGCATCTCCCCACCATTTTCTCCCGACCCGCACTCCTCACACACATATATAAGTGCCCTTCTACCCTAGGTACCTTCTTCATCCAATCCAGTGACTTGTATGGCCATAATGAACACAATATTGTATTTTCAAAGTTGTGTAGTTGCCAAAGTTTCTATCTGTATAAGTGCAGTCATTGATCTCGCCTCGCTAAAATGGATAACTAGGATATTACCATGTGGATCACCGCACAGCCCGTGCACGGAATTTAAAATAACAATATAGGTTTCGAAACAAACACCAATGGCTCCAAAATATGTTCTTCCACGATCAACACATCAATATTAGTGGTAGTGCAATGTTTTCTTTCAATTTATTTTGGCTATATAAAAGGATAGGTTTTAGGAATTTTTTCAAAAATAAAAGTAAAAACCTACAAGAAAGGGTGGTGGGAATGTGCCCTCCAAGATCATTTAACCTTTTTGTGATATGATATTTGATTGCAGTGATTCTTTGTCTGGAACTCTTATGGTGTAATTTGTAGATATCAGTGCATTGTAGATTAGGTGCGATTTGAGGTGGTACATTTAGGTGCAATGCTATCATCTCTCCAACATTGTTACCTGGTGCAATGTTATCTGAATGTTTGGACAATTTAGACATCTCTGATCACATGATTTAATGGTAATGAAATATACGTTTGACACTCAAAGCTATATTTTCAAAAATTCACTAGCTTTACGTACAGTATGTTAGTTATTTTTTTAGTTAAGAGAATTAAATTTCAGATCATGTTTTACTTTATTGAGGTAACTACATGAGTTAAGTTCAAAATATGCCCGGATTAAGTTCAAAATAAGGCTTTCTAGGGGTTTTGGGCCGTACGGTGACATTTGCGTGCAATTCTTTGAAGATGAAGATCCGTGCATATTTAGGTCACGCCAGGTTGGGCGAGAAAGGCTTCAGCACGAGAAAGGCGTGAACCACGTCGTGAACCAAGTCTTTCCTTCAATTTCATCCATTCATCTTCTATTTGCGACGTTACACCCACCGCTACTACACTTTTTTTAAGTGTAGGGAAAAACATTAACTTCACTTGATGTCATTACTGACCCAAATGTGTAGCAACTAGAGTGATTTGTTGTAGTGAACGTAGTTCACGCCGGGGCTTCAGCACGAGAAAGGCTTCCCCAACGGAGAGAATATGACGATGCCCACCTCAACACGGCACAGGGTGCCGAGGATGAGGACGGGGACGAGGAAGACCAGCAGGACGAGGCGGTGGTCTGGTTGAGGTACTGCATTTATTAAGTCGTTTTATTCAAAACATTCATTTTTATGAAATTTTTACCTGAGTGCTTGTGTTCTTCTTGTACTGTTTTTACATGTATGTGCACTGTAGAATGTTTATAACCTGAGTCTATTTATGTGTTTTCTTTGGTGGATGGCATTCTTTATGTTGGCTTTAGCTATCGGAATTCATCGACGTCCTTTTGTGAAATGTGTAGAAAGACTATCTCATATGTGTTGGGGAAGTTTGTTTTAGTTTTTTTTACCCCATGTGTTAGATCATGAGATTTGAGTTGGGATTTTGCAATTATTTTTCATTAAAGGAAAAAAACCTAAAACTTATCATTCTAATCCGAAAACATATTTGAGAGAGAGAAGATATGTGAGAGCCCAGGATGTGCGTGCCATTTCATCTCAATTTTCTCCATCCATGCTGTCCATCGAATCATCAGTGTATAAAACACTAAAATTACTAAAACGGAAGTCTTTTCGAATAATTATATTTCAATGCAAACATGAAATGGTACTCTAAAGAGATTTATTTTAAGGGAAAATCAACATAAACCTAATTAACAGAAACCACTGAGATTATACGGAAAATCAAAAACCTTACTCTGAAACACACACAGGTCTAACGTAATATAGACTAACTGATCATTCTATGAAAAAACAGAAAGGGCAAAAAGGAAGAAGAAGCATTTGAAAGAGAGTCGGTGAGTATGTCGGCTCTTGAGCTTCTGGAGACAATGAGCGAAGCATGGAGTGTTGCTACCTCCAATGATGATGTGTCCAAGCATCACCTTCTACAGTGCCATCATGTAAGCCTGGCTGATCGCCTACCTCCCCAAAGATGGCAACTAGTGGCACTGATCCCTTTGCGGTGGGATCATCTTCGGTGGCTTCCTACTCTCCACCATTAATTCAATTTTTTTTTTGTGATTTTAATACGTTGTAATATTTTATTTTGGTTAAAAGGATAGCTTTTAGGGTTTCTTACATTTTTTTTAAAAAATACCTTGGGATCCAAACATCCTTGCATACCTAATTAATCTTCAAAATCAAAATCCGCGTGAAAATTGCACGAAACCAACATGGAATATTTTTATAAAAGAAATTGCATCACTGCATCGCACATAAATTATTTCTAATAAGACACGCACCCGAATAGCACAATACGTACTGTGCAAAATGTTTTAACAAAAAATGAATCCCACATTTGTTCACCTAATAGTATAAAATGAACGAACAATATTTTATGGCAAAAAAAAAGCTTCGGACGGTGGAAAGCTTTGGACGGTGGAGCACTTCCGAGTCGCCGATGCTGGTGAATTTCAGGTACAAGAAAGATAGGTTTTGGAATCACAAGAAATTGTGTGATGACTTGGCTGAGAAAAGAGCAATTACTCCTTCACCCAAGAGGACATTTTCCGGAAATCAGTTCAATATCTTTAAAGTCGGCTTTGCAGAGAACCGTATGGTGTTCTACAATCTCATGAAGCCACTTGCCATCGGTCTCAGTTATTATGCTCTTTTCTAAGTACAAGCTTTTCAAATTCCTGCAAATGCACAGCATCATTGGTGGAAAAGAACGAAGATCCAATTAGTTTTAGTTGAAAACCAACAACATAGAAATGTAAGAAACCAACTCCAACATCCAATGTACAATTACAAAGATCTTTTGCATATATATGAAATCCCCGCATAAAAAAGAAAAGAATCCATATCTATAATATGCATAAGAATGGCACGAAATGCATGAACCAAAGATTTTTAAGAAAAACATGGGCTATATATATATAATATGCATGAGAATTTCTCGAAATGAACAAAATATTTTTAAGGAAAACTTGGGCTACTTAACATCCTTACATGCGAGAAAAGACATATATGTTTGTGGCTAGTAGCCACAAACGGAAGAGAATGGGGAGGACGCATATAGGAAATGCGTCCTCTCCTTCCCTTTTTTTTAAAATTTTGTTGATTAAATGCGAGTAAATGCGGGAGGACGTGGCGAGTGCACGTGGCAGAGGACGCATGAAGTAATTGCGTCCTCACATCCACTTTCAGCAGCTTCTTCTCTTTATATTCATCCACTTCTTTCTCTCTCCCTCCTCCCTATCATTTACGCAAATCAATACATATATATACACACACATATATACAAACATATACATATATTTTTATATATATAAATAAATAAATGTATACATTTATATTTATATTTAAATATAAATATATACATATATATATACATATATATATATAAATATACATATATATAAATATATACATATATATATACATATATATATATTTATAAATATAAATATAAATATATACATAATTATTTATATAAATATATATATATATATATAAATATATACATATATGTATAAATATATACACACATATACATAAATATATATAAATATAAATATATACATATATATACATAAATATAAATAAATATATATATATATATATATATAAATATATACACATATATAAATGTGTATATATATAAATATACATATATAAATAAATATATACAAATATATATATATATATAAATATATATATATATATATATATATTTAAATAAATATATACATATATATATATATATATATAAATAAGCATATACATATATTTATATGTATATATTTATATTTATATAAAAATATATATATATGTATATATATACAATATTTGTATATATTTATATATAAATGTATATATATATATGTGTGTGTATATTTATTTATATATATATATTTACATTTATATATATGTATATATTTATATATATATATATATATTTATATTTATGTATATATTTATATATATGTTTATATATGTATATATTTATATATATTTATATATATGTATATATTTATACATATATGTATTTATGTAAATAAATATGTATATATTTATATTTATATTTATAAATATATATATATATATGTATATATATGTATATATTTATATACAAATATATACATATATATATGTATATATTTATATACATATATATATATGTATATATTTATATACATATATGTATATATATGTATATATTTATATGTATATATTTATATTTATATTTAAATATAATTATATACATATATTTATTCATATATATATGTATATATTTATATATATAAATATATATATATATATTTATTTATATATATGTGTATGTATATATATATTTGTATATATTTATACATAAATGTATATATACGTATATATTTATTTTATGTATATATATATATATTTACATTTTTATATATGTATATATTTATATATATATATATATATATTTATATTTATGTATATATATATGTATATTTATATATATATATACATACATACATATATACATATATACATATATATATACATACATATATACATATATACATATATATATACATACATATATATATATACACTTTAGTTGAATTCATGACACGATTTCATAATAGGGAAAAACCCGAGAAAAAAATGGCTGCAATTAAAAAAAATCCAAAAAAAATAAATTGGAATCATGAGGACGCATAACCTAAATGCGTCCTCTATTTCATGAGGACGCTCAATTAAATTGTGACAAAAAAAATTAAACGGACATCACGAGGACGCATTAGAGTAATGCGTCCTCCACCTTCTTCTCCATTTCCCAAAAGCACCCCAACAGCATCCAACATTCAAATAAAAACCCTACTAAAATCAAGAACTTGGAATCAGCGGTTGTTTAGGGTTACTACAATTGTACCCTTTATCTACAATTTCTTTAAAATCTCTTCTTAAGGTAAATTCAAGCATTTATAATGTGCTAGTATTTTTAGTGAGGACGTATTCATAACCCATGTTGAATATATTTATGTATATATTTATATATGTGTATATATATGTATATATTTATATTTATATATATATTTATATATATATGTATATATTTATACATATATGTATATATTTGTATATATATATATATATTTATATAAATAAATATGTATATATTTATATTTATATTTATATAAATATATACATATATATATGTATATATTTATATATATATATATTTGTATATATTTATATATATGTATACATTTATATTTATACATATATTTATTTATATATATATGCATATATTTATGTATATATATATATACTTATTTTTGTATATATATATATATGTATGTATATATATATGTATATATATATATATGTATTTGTATATATTTATATATGAATGTATATATATATATTTATTTCTTTATATATGTATATTTATATATATATATATATACATTTACATTTATATATGCATATATTTATATATATATATACACATATATTTATTTTTATATTTATATATATTGATTTTTAATTATATAAATATATATAAATATGTATGTATATATTTATGTATATATATACATATTTATGTATATATATACATACATATATACATATATATATACATACATATATATATATACAATTTAGTTGAATTCATGACACGATTTCATAATCGGAAAAAACCTGAGTAAAAAATAGCTGCAATTAAAAAAAATCCAAAAAAAATAAATTGGAATCATGAGGACGCATAACCTAAATGCGTCCTCTATTAACATGCGACAAAAAAATTTTCAGGCCATCATGAGGACGCATAACCTACATGCGTCCTCTATTAAATTGTGACAAAAAAAATTAAACGGACATCACGAGTACGCATTAGAGTAATGCGTCATCCACCTTCTTCTCCATTTTCAAAAGCACCACAACAGCATTCAAAAGGTAGCCAAATCGTACGAACCGAAAAAAAATGACGGGTAAAAAATAGTCCAACAAACCTTGGTGTTGCCCCTCTGCTGGTTCTTCACGTGCTCAGTTCATAGGCCTTCTTGAAGAGACCAAAGCGGCGCCTGGAGAGGGTAACCAGACGGTGTACGTTGTTCGTTCTTGATTCTGCTTCTCAATTTTTTTGATCTTGATCTTTGTATGGCCCATATTGGGTCTCTTCGCCATGGTCGCCGCATTATCAATTTGAACAAGACCGTTAATAAAACTATGTTTGCTGCGTAATTTTGATACACACGTAAAAGTCATAAAACTCACAATTTGATCACAAGAAAAAACGCACAAAATGCATAAATACGAAATTGCATGTGAAAACTACATTTTTACTACTCCCTCCGTTCCAGCTGAATCTGCACACTTTTTGGTCAACTTTCTCAAGGTACGTTTGACCATAAATTTCAACTAGTATATAGATACCAATATCATCATGTGAGATATTGTTGGTTTCTTTGCATGCTGTATTTTCTAAATATCAAATTTTAACATACCGTTAATATACGTAACTAAAGTTATTGTTGGTCAAACATGACCTGAGAAAGTTGACCAAAAAGTGTGCACATTCGGCGGTGACGGAGTAATACTATATTTTCTTCTCCTTACTCTTATGGAAGAGTACATATTTAAATACAAGATTATAACAGTAATTCCTAAATTCTTGCCACAACTCCTACTTCCTAGCAACTAAGTATTCCTAACCACTAGACTAACACCAACTACACGATTAATCTATTGCTTTTATCTGATCAATTTACTTAACTTAAACTTTGACTAATTGAAACTAAATTAAAACAGTAAATAACAACTAGATTAACCAACACCAATCAAACTATATTGAAAAATATTTGTTTACATATTATAATGCACAGTCACATTCCGTGCATCTTTTGAGCATAACTCATGTATATATAGTTACTTCAACAAAATAAAACATGATATGAAATTGAGTACGTCTCTTGAAAGACGGTTTTTCCATAAGTTATGGAAAGACCAAGGTTTAAAGTGTAAATTAGAAGAAATTAAGATAAAATTTTCGGGTTACATGAACCGGGTTATAAATTTTATAACTACTACATGTTTCATACTAAAACTTTAATATTGCAACTAAGACCTTTTACCTTTTATTATTCTAATCAAACCCCGTCTTTCCATAAGCCTATGGAAAGACCGTCTTTCCCAAGACTTTGCCTATGAAATTTATTCCTTTTAACTAAAATACTAAACTGCAAGTGAATTTCCTTAATTAAGGTTAAAACCATGCAGACACGGTACGTATTATTAATGTTCTCGTTTTTTAACCCACTACTGAAAAACAGGTACATAGGCACCGATATGTCAGTGATACCGATGCTACAAAACCATAATATCGATGCCTATAATAAATCCAATACCGCTACATAAAAATAATAAATCCAACACTGCTACATAAAAAATCGGTGCCTATAAATAAATTAGCACAAGTACATTGAATACCAGTATCAGATATCAATGCCTTTGATGAAAAAAAGTCTAAATGTAATATTTTCCAGCACAAATTTTGGATGAATGACATATACAGGTGCTAATACTGGTGCCTACGACTGGAATAGTAAGTTTGGCGGGTAAAATTTTGGTGGAAAAATAGATAGCACTGGTATATTGAGGAATGGCACCAGTAATAATACCGCTCACAGAAAATTTTCAAAAAATGGGTTCATGATATGTGTTACTCTTGAAAATGGGTTTATGGTATGAGTTACTCAAGAGCATGTACTAGTGTTTTCCAACATTTTCGCACAAAATTCATTTATTTAATATTTCTATATTTAGTCTAGAATAACAAAAATTGTGTATTTTGGAGCAATTGATAATGGAGTGACACAATTTTGGGCCATAGTGTAATTTTCAAAGATTTTATAGATTAATCAATGTTAACTTTCGAGACCCTTCTGTTCACCAATAATGCCCAAATTGCAGATTTACGATCACATAGTATTGAATTGTATTTTGGTTCTGCCAATTTCATGATTCGACGACTCCAACTTTCTTGGAGGGACCTAAGTGCAAAAGGTAAAAAATTCACTCGTAACTCCAAACAAAAATCCGCTCGAATGTTACCCAACCCTATACACCCCATTGTATTTTTTAATGCCTGCAAGAGAATATTTATCAAAAATTGAGCACAAGAACATGTTCATGATCCTTTTTTATTTCACTTTGTAACTTCCAAGTAATCAACCATAAGTTACTCTAGAACATGTACTAGAGTTTTTCAATATTTCACCAAAAAGGTCATTTATTTTATGTTTCCATATTTATGAAAGAATTACGAAAATCATGTATTTTGGAGCAATGCGTAATGGGGTAACACAATTTTGGACCACAGTGTAATTTTCAAAAGAATTGTGTAACAGGCTCTTTCGTTCATCCACTGTAGCCCAATTTTCAATAACGTAATTATCTCTTATTTAATTATTTTTTGGTTTCTCCAATTTTGCATTTAGCCTCCCCCAAATTTATTCTTATGGGCAAAATATACTAGCACCAGCATTGTTTTCAGTTATACCGGTGCTACTATATAGCGGGAAAATGGAAATTTTGAATTTTCGTCCAATATTTTGGGGGAATTTTTTATCACCAGTCAACCTACCGGTCCTAGGTACTTAGAATATTTTTCTTCCCTTTGCTCTGGGAAGAAAAAAAAATTAAAACGCCCATTTAAAGCAGTGTCACGCAGTTGCGTTTGAACTACCTAGCAATGGTATGATCACCATGGGCACCAATTTTCATACCGGTGCTAGATACTTAGAATATTTTTTTTATTTTCTTTGAAATATTAGCACCGGTATGATCACCATTAGCATAGGTGTTAAAAAAGAGAAGAAGCAAAACTTGGCCCAAGTAAGAGCACCAAAACCCTAATCCTATAAAACCCTCCACTCATAATAACCATCCCTTCCTCCTCTATGATAATCCTCATTACCTCCTCCAAACCCGCTGCCGTTGTCTTCAACGCTTTTAACCTGCCGCGGCGCTCCGGTTGCACACCTTTGAGCCCTTAATCTTCAAGCTCCGATCACACACCTTCGGTACGCTCCATTGTCTCTGTTCTGCTTCAACTTTGGTTGCTAACTTGGCCACCGCGGCGCATCTACCCTGATGCCTTCCTAGACTAGCCCCGACGCCATCTCAACCTTTTTTTCGACCTCACCTTAACGGTTCTGGTTTGTTGATGTCATCTAGGGCTTATGGAGATTAGGTTCTAGTTTTTATGATAACGGATGTTGTTAATCTAGATTTAGATCTAGTTTGTTTAACTAATCGTGGGTGGTTATGTATTTTCAAATATATGTAATGAACTTCTTGGTTGTAGTCATGAATTTTCCAGTTTTTTACATGAACTTCTGATTTTTTGTGTTCCGTTCATCCTTTAATTTCTGGGTTTTGGAATGTAGATTTGTAGCACCGGTAGTGCATAGCGGTGCCTATGTAACTACAGATTTGCATCTGGGCACTTAGGCACCGTTACTTTAAGGCCCAAAATACGGGTGCCTATGCCGTGAAATACGAGTGCCTATGAGGGCATCTTCCAACAGTGACTGTGCATACTTTGAGTAATTTACTCATTATTATTCAAGAGCTAAGACTAACCCCCATTCTTCATACCTTCTCTCTTCATATATAGCATTTAGCAGTCTGAGAGCGATTTTTGAGGCTACGATGTTTTCTTCGGACCTCAATTGCTGCACATGCTTATAACCCTGCATCCATGGTTCAACTACTACCATATCTGTCATTTAAGTTATGTATATTGAATTGATTATCTACACTTGCTTTATTGTCCGAAAAATCATATGTGTTAGGGCATAATTTTTTCTATTTTTAATGTAATTCAATACATATATGTTTTTGGTAAGTGTTTTAGATTTTTTTTTTACCTCATGTGTTAGATCATGAGATTTGATTTGGGATTTTGCAATTATTTTTCATAAAAGGTAAAAAGCCCTAAAAGTTATCCTTATAACCCTAAAACTTATTTTAGAGAGAGAAAATACAAAAGGCAGGGTGGTTTTGGTGTGATATAGGTTGTGCGTGCCATTTAAGTGCTATTCGATGAAGTAGAATCGGTGTTAAGTTTCAACATGGTTGATCAGACACCGTTGTTTATTTCCAATAAAGAGGCAAATGGTGTATGATGAAGAGGAGTTTCTTGAATGCCTAATTTGAGACCTTCTTCCAGGGTGTTTTGAAAGAGGAAGACAAAGGTGACCAAAGACGAGAATCCCGAAGATGAGAAGCTCAAAGAAGAAACACCAAGAGTCATGAAAATCCTACTGATGCAGAAGTGGTGTTAAGATTTTTTTTAATAAGAAATTGTCTAAAAATATGTAATAACGTATAATAATAACATATTATATACTTCCATTGCCCCATTTTAAATTGCACACTTTGACTTTCAGCAGTCGACTTCAAAAATGTTTGATCCTTAATATCTTTCACTGAGGATAATTAAAACTTGTGAAAAATTGATATTATGGAATTTTATGTTATAAGGAATCTAACAATGTATCACACGATAGTATTAATACTTATATACAATTCAATTTTAGGGTCAAAGTTAGTAAGTTTTGACTACATGAATAGTTAAATTGCAGCTTGAAATGGGACAGAGTGGGTACAATATTTAAAGTTATCTATTTTAAGGTGTTGATGAAGGTGTTTCTATCTTGCTAGCTAGTTAGAGTGTCAAAATATTGTTTAGTACTAGCCCGGTAGTAGCACCAGTTCTTCAACTGCTCATAAAATTTAGGTTAACAACATATCAAGCGTGTACTCATCTAATTCTAAGCGGTAGGAATTCCCCTCTTTCAAATTATTTCGTTCTTATTTACATAATAGAATCTCGTGTATTTTGCATAAATATTACTATCTTCATGGAAGGATATGGTTGGAAAAAGTTCGATATACACCAATAATAAAATGAATCAGATCGAACAACAGTGTAAAGGCTGAATTCTATTTTAAAGTATTCTATCCAATTTTTGACCCCAGCATTTTCATTAAATTGATTGTGAATGGCTATATCACGCCCTGTATTTTACTTGATTACGCCCTGTATTTATACTATTTAATATACAATATGTATTTTAATTTATTTTAAATTATTAAAATATGTTTAAATTAATATTAAATAAAAATGACTATTTAGCACCACCTCCGCCGCCGCGCCTCCGCCGCCGTTCTCTTCTCCTCATTCTTCTCCGCTCTCCGGTCTCCTTCTCCTCCGGTCTCCAGTCTCCTTCTCCACCGAGCGCCATCTCCTCTGCTTCTCCTCCTTCTCTTCCGATCTCCTTCTCCTCCGGTCTCCTTCTTCGCTTCTCAAATCTCCGCTTCTCCGGTCTCCTCCGTCATCTCCGTCCTCGTCGCCGTCCCAGATCTCCGCTTCTCCGGTCTCCTCCGTCATCTCCGTCTCCGTTCTCGTCGCCCTTGCCCGACCCGGTTCTCGTCGCCTGTTCTTATCTCCCGTTCTGTCTCCCGGTTCTCTTCGCCCTTGCCCGACCCGGCTCTCTTCGCCCTTGCCCGACCCAGCTCTCTTCGACCTTGCCCAACCCGGCTCTCTTCACCGGTTCTCTTCGCCCTTGCCCGTGCGCTCCTTCGGTTCTCGTCGAAGGCGGGGATGAGGTAGCGGCGGCGGTGGAGCTAACGCTGTGATGGAGTGGCGGTGGCGCCGTGTGGATCGGCGGGGACGAAGGAGAAGACGGCTAGGGTTTTGCTGGGACGGCGGTGGAGCTGGATGCGGATCCACACGGCGGAGGAGATGGCGGTGAAGCTGGATGCGGGCTACGGTGGAGCTGGGGACAAAGGAGGAGGCAGCAGCGGTGGAGCTGGATGCAGACGATGGCGGTGGAGCTGGGGACGGCGGTGGTTCCGATGGTGGCGGCGGCGGCGGTGGCGCATATTGTTTTTTATCTTTCTATTTTTTATTTTTGTTTTATTTAAAAAATTAAAATTAATATTATACATATATATACGTATTAAAGCATAAACTAGTAAAATATAGGGCGTAATATAGCAACACCCATTTGATTTCCGGTTACATTTCGTGCGAAACTAGCTTTCAGACATGGACCAGAAATATAGGTACTACTGTGCTAGTTATAAATCATCTTTTGTTATTTATTTAAAGGTTGGGTTTTTGAATCAATTTATCTTTCTATCATTGCCGGAAAAGTCTTATAGGCACCAATTTTTCAGCATACTGCCTGTCCAAAATCAATGCTAGAAAACCACGGCTATTTGTACTGTAGCTCATTTTTCGCATTAATTAACATCACTTCTTCTTCTTTTTTTTCAACTTTTCCACGATTTCAATACATCCGAATAACACGTCATTATAAGTGAAAGATGTATATTTTAAAATTTTGGTCATAAGAATAGGTTTTAGGTCATATTTTGTTTTGTTGAAATAAGCAGTTGCACAGTATATATGTTTCCGGCTCGTAAACTGTGAATTCTGAATTGAAGTAGGGCAATTCATAAGATGCTTTTTACTCTTGTTCTTGCTAAAAGAAGTGTAAAGTCAAAGAATTATTTAATTGGCAATTTTGTGTTAAGTATTTGTGAACTACAGACCATGTTGGAACATGGTGCTGGAGCAGAACTGGAGCAGGTTTCACGCCATAGGGTTTAACGGATTCAAGCCGAAACATTGATGTGTTTTAAAATTTATGGTATCTGTATATTTGGCTATATATTGGGCGTGTGAAGCATATTTGGTTTATGGAAAAATCCCTACTTATATGGAGAAGATTTATTCGAATATATGGGAGAGTTTGAGATAAGGTAAATCCCTTTATTTATGGGATTTGGATATGCTTCAACAATCAGATTTGGAGTAGGAATATTGTGGAGATAATCATGGATATTCAGATCTGATTCGTGGATATAAATATGGGACAAACACGGCTGCAAAACTAACGAATTTACAGAGCAAAATCTGCACCCAGATTTTGAGATCTTACGAAACTTGCAAGAGCCAATATACTGTGTTCCAACACTGTCCTGCTGCACTAAGTTCAGAATCGTATACCTTAATTCCTCGGGAGGAGGAGATCTTGCGTCGACTGAGTTTGAGGTCAGAGGGAGTCTGATCAAGGCAGATCGGTAGCTAGGGGAGCTAGCAGAGTCCACACGTCATAGTTAGTAAAGATAAGTATTTTGTAAACTGTACTCTGTACTGTATCTTTCTAATTAGTGGATTCATTCTGAACTGGGCCAGGCCCCGCAGATGTAGGTGATTTACACCGAACTGTGTAACCAAGTTGTGTGTCTTTATGTTTTATGTTATTTTACACTTGGTTAAATTAAGCATGTTGGAACACACTAGTAAGTACTAGAAAAAGTGGTAAAACCAAATTTCATTTGGTATCAGAGCTGAGTCACTTATTGTTCCCTTGGTTGTTTCAAGGAAAGTGAGATCCGGTTTTACCATGACGACAAGAGAAGGAGCTTCAGTCTCTCGACCACCACTGTTGGAAGGAAACAACTACAATTATTGGAAGGCACGTATGAGGGTCTTTATCAATTCACTGGATGAACTGGCATGGTTCTATGTTGAGAATGAATGGAATCATCCTACAGAAGATGCTGACACAAGTTCTAAGGTTGTGGAAGGTGAGTCGAGTCAAAAACCCAAAGACAAAGCTAAGTGGACTCCAGATGATCTTAAAGAATCACTGGCAAATTCGAAGGCCCTGAATGCAATCTTCACTGCTGTTGATGAAAATCAGTTCAAGCTTATATCTACATGTCACCAGGCAAAGAAAGCATGGGATATTTTACAAACTGTTCATGAAGGAACCAGTCGGGTGCGGGAATCCAAACTTCAGATGCTGGCTACCAAATTTGAAGAACTAAAAATGGAGGAGGATGACACCATTGCTTCATTCAATGGAAAGCTCAGAGATATATCCAACATGGCTTATCAACTGGGAAAGGTTTACAAGGAAACGAAGCTAGTGAAAAAGACATTGCGATCTCTTCCCAAAAGATTTGCAATGAAAGTAGCAGCAATAGAGGAAGCAAGAGACGTAGCCACCATGAGCCTAGATGAACTGATGGGTTCGTTACAAACTTATGAGATGACGTTCCAGCAATCTACAAAAAGAATCTCCAAGGATCTAGCGTTCAAAGTTTCTCCGGTCAAGGCAAGTAATGAGTCTGATAGCGATGATGAGTTTGAAAAACTGGCACTTATTACAAAGAATTTCTCAAAGATGCTGAAGAAGGTGGTTAATAAGAAATCTCAGGAGAGGTTTGGTGGAAACAGACAAAAGCCACTAGATTCGAACAATAATCGTGGAATGAGATTTGAACAAGGAAACATGCAGTTCGGGAGGAATCAGAACAATGAACCAAAACAGGCTGGACGAATTCAATGCAGAGAATGTGAAGGATTTGGTCATATTCAGGCTGAATGTGCTAACACCCGCAAGAAACAAGGAAGATCATATGTCACCTCTTGGAGTGATGATGAAGATAATGAAAAGGATGAAGAAGAACTTACGAGTAATTATGTAGCTTTTGGAGCAAAGGTACATGATACATCAGAAGGTCAGTGTTCCAACACACTGAACAAAGGTAAGGATGTATCTTCTAACATGAATCTGAACGATGCTCGTAGTGATGAAGATGATCTATCTGTAAGTGATGAAGAGATCTATAGCACATACGAACAAATGTATGATATGTGGATTCAAGTAGCTGACAAAAATAAAGAGTTGAATGAAGAAAAAGGAAAGCTAATTGAAAGTGGAAAGGAGTTACGATCCACTATTGCAGAACTTGAAAAGCAAAATAAAGAACTGAGTCAAAAATTGATAGTAGCAGTCAAGAGAGCCGAGATGTCTGAAGCAACTATCTCTAAATTAAATTCCGGGAAAGCAAAGCTTGATGACATTCTGGATATGGGAAGAACCGTTGGTGATAGACACGGGATTGGATACAAGGAAGAAACAAAGACTGAAGTCTTCGAAAAACCAGTTACTCTCAAAGCTAGGATTCGAGAAGTAAAATGGAAGTATGGAAAGCCATACCAAAGAAATCCTCTAATCTGCGGATACTGTACATACCAAGGTCATGCTGAACATCAGTGTAAAAAACTGATCAGAGATCAAATGACTGGAAGACAACTGTGTTCCAACACAGTCGATATTCATGCAAGAATCAGGAAGGTATGGTGGCACACACTTCTTTATCAGCATATTCTAGTGATTCTTGGTACTTTGACAGTGGTTGTTCTAGCCACATGACTGGGACTCCAAAATACCTTACAAACATTACTCCATATGATGGCGGATATGTAACTTTTGGTGATGGAAAAAGAAGCAGAGTAATTGGCAAAGGCAAATTAAAGATTGAAGGGTTTCCAGTTCTCACAAGTGTACTATTTGTTGAAGATCTAAAAGCAAACTTGCTTAGCATAAGTCAGCTATGTGACGACAACCTGATAGTGGAATTTCAGAAGGACAAGTGTGTAGTGAAGCATGGTGAAAATAAGGTTCTTTCTGGAATACGATCTTCAGACAATTGTTACTTGTTGGAACAAGAAGTTCGATGCATGCTTTCAAAACAGGATGAAGGAATTCTCTGGCACAGGAAGCTTGGACACATCAACTATAAAACACTGGTGAAAATCGCTAATATGAGAGCTGTACGAGGAATGCCAATCTTGACTAGCAAGGATGAAATTGTGTGCGGACCATGTCAGCAAGGTAAACAAACTCGTTCTCCTCATTCTTCAGTTCAGTTTATTACTACTTCTAGAAATCTGGAATTGCTACATATGGATTTAATGGGGCCAATTAATACGCCTAGCATAGGAGGGAAGAAATATATTTTTGTGTGTGTTGATGATTTCTCCAGATTCACTTGGGTAGCCTTCTTGAAAGAAAAATCTGATACGATTGAGGTATTTCGAAGCCTTGTAGTAAAGTTACAAACTGAAAAGGGAAGTCCTGTAGGAAAGATAATCCGAATTCGAAGTGATCACGGCAGAGAGTTTGAAAATTAATAATTCAGTTCCTTCTGCAATGAGCTAGGAATCCAACATGAGTTTTCGGCTCCTATCACTCCTCAACAGAATGGCATTGTTGAAAGAAAGAACAGAACTTTACAGGAGATGGCTCGAGTTATGTTGGCAGAAAAGGATGTTCATAAGAAATGGTGGGCAGAGGCGATCAATACAGCGTGCTATACGATCAACCGAGTGTATCTTCGACCATTCACTGACAAGACAGCCTATGAGATCTGGAAGGGTAGGGAACCAAACGTATCGTATTTTCATGTGTTCGGAAGTCCATGCTATATTCTCAGAGATAGAGAACAGTTGGCTAAATTCGACAATCAGAGTGATCCAGGAATGTTTCTCGGGTATTCCATCAATAGCCGTGCCTACAGAGTTTTTAATCATCGAACCAACACTCTCATGGAATCCATAAATGTTATTGTGGATGATTCAGAAAAGGAACAACCTCCAGAAGTTGTAGAGGAAGAATCTGCCAACACTCATGTTCCAACACAGTCTCAACCTTCAGACAAAGCAAAGTCTTCAGCCGATTCTACTGAACCAAGTGATCACCAGAACCCTAACTCTACTGAAGTAGACCATGTTCCAACACACGACCATGTTCCAACACAGTCCCCTCCTACTGACGAACATGTTCCAACACTCGATCAATCTGGATCCATCATGAGAAGTATCGATCAGTGCCTCAAGTTGATTACTGATGACTGGCTGGTCTACACTGTTTCGTTTCTCTGATTGAGCCCAAGAACTATAAAGAAGCCTTACTTGATGAATACTGGATTGCTGCAATGCAAGATGAACTCGGCCAGTTTACCAGGAATGATGTTTGGTATCTCACTCCCCACCCCAAAGGCATTAATGTCATTGGTACGAAATGGATCTTCAAGAACAAGTCCGATGCAGATGGCCTAGTCACCAGAAACAAAGCCAGACTTGTTGCTCAAGGATATACTCAAGTGGAAGGTGTTGATTTTGATGAAACCTTTGCACCCGTTGCCAGGTTAGAATCTATCCGTATTCTACTAGCTATTGCCTGCTCTTTGAACTTTACTTTGTATCAAATGGATGTTAAGAGTGCATTTTTAAATGGAGTGGTGAATGAGGAAGTTTATGTGGAACAACCTAAAGGTTTTGAAGATCCCCATTATCCGCATCATGTATATCGTCTCAAGAAGGCCTCATACGGTTTAAAGCAGGCACCTCGAGCATGGTATGAATGACTTACTACCTTTCTACTTCAGAAAGGTTATCGTCGAGGGGGAGTAGATCGCACTTTATTTGTGCTTGACAAGTCCTCAAAGTTTCTAATTACCGGTAAGATCACCATGAGCACTGATTTTCATACCGGTGCTAGGTACTTAGAATATATTTTCTTCTCTTTAAAGTATTAGCATTGGTATGTTCACCATTAGCAACGGTATTAAAAAGAAAAGAAGCCAAACTTGGCCCAAGTTAGAGCACCCACCCTAATCATATAAAACCATCCTCTCATAATAACCATCCCTTCCTCCTCTCTGATAATCCTAATTACCTCCTCCAAATACACCGTTGTTGTCTTCAACGCTTTTAAGCCGCCGTGACGCTCCGGTCGCACACCTTCGAGCCCTTCTTCTTCAAGCTCCGATCGAACACCTTTGACGCTCTGTTGTCTCTGTTCCACTTCACCTTTGGTTGCTATCTCAGCCACCGCGGCGAATCTGCCATGATGCCATCCCGCACTAGCCCCGACGCCATCTCAAAACTTATTTCCGACCACACCTTAACGGCTTTGGTTCGTTGATGTTATCTGGGGCTTATAGAGATTAGGATCTTGTTTTTATGATAACTGATGTTGTTAATCTATGTTTAGATCTAGTTTGTTTCATGAATTGTGGGTTGCTATATTTTTTCAAATATATGTAATGAACTTCTTGGTTGTAGTCATGAATTTTCCAGTTTTTTACATGAACTTCTGGTTTTTTGCGTTTTGTTCGTCCTATTAATTTCTTGGTTTCATATTCCAGCCGGTGAGTTTATACTCATTAGCCAGATTTTTTTTATAGATCACCTATTTACTAGCACCGGTTCAAACGAGCATGAGCACCGGTCAAAATACCGATGCCTAAGTAGGGTGGTGCTGAAATATAGATTTGTAGCACCGGTAGTGCATACCGGTGCTGGAATATAGATTCCAGCACCGGTACCACTTACCGGTGTCTATGTAACTACGGATTTGCACCGGGTCACTTAGGCACCGGTACTTCAAGGCCCAAAATATGGGTGCTTATGCCGTGAAATACGGGTGCCTATGGGGGTATCTTCCCGCAGTGACCATGCACACTTTGAGTAATTTACTCGTTATTATTCAAAAACTAAGGCAAACCCCCCCATTCTTCATACCTTCCCTCTTCATATATAGCATTTAGCAATCCGAGAATGATTTTTATGGCTATGATGTTTTCTTCGGACCTCGATTGATGCTCATGCTTAGAACCCTACATCCATGGTTCAACTACTACAACATCTGTCAGCTTAAGTTATGTAAGTTGAATTGATTATCTACACTTGCTCTATTATCTGAACAATCATATGTGTTAGGGCATCATTTTTTCTATTTTTTGGTGTAATTCATTACATAAACGTTTTTGGTAAGTGTTTTAGATTTGTTTTTAACCTCATGTGTTAGATCATGAGATTTGATTTGGTATTTGCAATTATTTTTCATAAAAGGTAAATTATCCATATAACCCTAAAACTAATTTTAGAGAGAGAAAATACGAAAGGAAGGGTGGTTTTGGTGTGATATACCATGCCCAGGCTGTGCGTGCCATTTAAGTGCTATTCGATGAAGAAGAACCGGTGTTGAGTTTCAACATGGTTGATCAGACACCGTTGTATATTTCCAGGGTGTTTTGAGAGAGGAAGACAAAAGTGAGGAAAGACGAGAATCCGGAAGATGAGAATATCAAAGAAGAAACGCTCAAGGGTCATGAAAATCCTGATGATGAAGAATTGGTGATGGAATTTTTTTAGTAAGAAATTGTCTAAAAATATGTGATAACGTATAATAATAACATATAATATACTCCATCTGTACCATTTCAAATTGCACACTTTGATTTCCAGCAGCTGACTTAAAAAATATTTGATTCTTAATGTCTTTCATTATGGATAATTAAAACTTGTGAAAAATTGAAATCATGAAAATTTATGTTATAAGGAATCTCGATAGTATTTATACTTATATAACAATTCAATTTTAGGGTCAAAGTTAGTAAGTTTTGACTAAATGAATTATTAAATGGCAGTTTGAAATGAAACGAGCACAATATTTATAGTTATCTCTTTTAAGGTGTTGATGAAGGTGTTTTTATCTTGATGGCTAGTTAGAGTGTCAAAATATTGTTTAGTACAAGCCGGATAGTTGCACGAGTTCTTCAACTGCTCATAAAATTTAGGTTAACGACTCGTGCGTGCACTCATCTAATTCTAAGCGGTAGGAATTCAAAAATATTTCCCCCTGTTTCAAATTATTTCGCTCTTATCTACATAATAGAATCTCGTGTATTTGCATAAATAGAACTATCTTCATGAAAGGATATGGTTGGAAAAAGTTTGATATACACCAATAAAATGAATCAGATCGAACAGCAGTGTAAAGGCTGGAATTCTGTTTTAAAGTATTCTATCCAATTGTTGACCCAAACATTTTCATTAATTTGATTTCCGGTCACATTTCGTGCGAAACTAGTCTTTTAGACATGGACCGGAAATATTGGTACTACTGTGCTAGTTATAAATCATCTTTTATTATTTATTTAAAGGTTGGGTTTTTGAATCAATTTATCTTGCTATCATTACTGGATAACAGTCTTATAGGCACCAATTTTTCAGCATACTGACTGTCCAAGATCGATGCTAGAAATATGATATACATCGGAATTACGTTTAAAAAATACACAGTGCCTATAAGTCATTTTAACATTTTTGAAATGGCGAGAGAGAGAGAGATGTGTACTGGAAAAACTTGCTTTTTGGAAGTTTGGTTAATCTTATTGCCTACTTTATGTTTTCTTGTTAAGGTGGGGGCATCCATAAAATTACACAATTGCACCACACCGCACACCAACGTCCTCTCTATCCACTGCTATTTGTAATGTAGCTCATTTTTGCACTAATTAACATCACTTATTTTTTTTCAGCTTTTCCACGATTTTAACACTCCGAATAACACGTCAAATTAGTGCAATATGTATATTTTAAAATTTTGGTCGTAAGAATAGGTTTTAGGTCATATTTTGTTTTGTTGAAATAAGCAGCTGTTAATTAATGCTCAAATTATGCACGGTATATATGTTTCCTGCTCGTACACTGTGAATTCTGAATTGAAGATGGGCAATTTAGAAGACGTTTTTTACTCCTTTTCTTGCAAAAAGAAGGTTATTTTTTCAAAAATAAAATAGAAACCTACGAGAAAAGGGGTGGCTCAGTTATCGCACTGTTTCGAGCTGCGCGTGCTTCTCATTTAATCATTATTAGCTTTTAGAATCCATCGAGGTGAAGCTGCCCGAAAAGCGCTAGTTATAGCGAAGCCTTTCCCTCGAGAGAACCTTCAAACTGCAACGGACCCAGATGATGCTGCACTAACTAGGGTCATGGGGACTTATGGATACGTCGCCCTAGAGTACCTATCAGCAGGTACATTAAACTTAGAAAGTGTTCCGGGCAAATGCATACTTGCTAAGCCACTCATTTATACGAATTTGGTTCTTCCATTTTACAGTATTTCATTTCCTAATTCGCACTAATTACAGTTTAATGTACTTCATTTCACTAAGCCACCTTCTGCCTTAGTCTTAAATGAGCAAAAATTCAGTTGCTAAAGTGGAATGATCAAAATTGTTTCACGAGCACAGATACGATTAGGTAAAAGTCGTGCTTAAAAAGGAATGGTTTTGCAAAGATTCATTAGGCTAATCATTATCAAAAGGTGCGCACCCAAATCGCACAAAATGCACCGAACAAAAATTTTCATTAAAAAAATTAATTCTAAGATACTTACCCAAATCGTTCTAAATGAAGTGAATGGAAAAAAAAACTTGGATGGTATACTTTGGTAGATGGAGTTTATGTGCAAATTAGTAGTGATACAGTTTTCTTATAAAAAAAGGTTTGTGTTCGTTTCGTGCAATTATTATGCGCATTTTGGTTTTAAAGATTAATCTAGGTATACAAGGATGTCATGATCCTAAGGTTTTAAAAGAAATTAATAAAAAACCAAATTTGGAAACATAATTATACATCGATGAGAAATCAAACCCTAGTGTACTGCATCTACAGAGCCGCTCTGCTGGTAGTGAATGGTGAGTTAACTATATTTTTTTGAACATTTTGAATGATTTTTTAAAGAAGAGATTGTTCGAAATAGTACCCATTTTTAATCAAATTCAAGATACCCAAATTTTGTATTTGTCCTTTAAAGATACCTTTTTTTTCATTTATGTTTCAGAATGGTACCTTTCGACAAAAAAATAGTACCAATTTGGATCAAAATTGTGCCAAAATGGTACCCACTTTTAACTAAAAAGTATATTTTTGGGAAATTAATGAAAAATGGGTACCTCCTCAGAGCAATTTTAAAATTTGGATACCAAACTAAGAATTTCACTTTTAAATGGGTACCATTCTGGATATTTTCTCTTTTTTAAAGTGTCTAAATCTCTTATATATGGTGGAATGCAATTGATGACTGTTGTATGTGATATAATTGCTATTAATCTGTCTTTGGAGATTACTCCATCTTGGTTTACTTAGAGAATTTAACAGAAAATGTGGGTTTGGATTATGGTTAACGGAGTTGCTGAACTAAACACCGTCTTTTGGTAGTTTTGACCCACCTTACTTCTTTGTGTGCTATTTGGTTTGGATGGAGGAATTTTCTTTCGCAGAACGGATTCGAAAACTAACCATGTTTAACGAGTGGAATGCATTCTACATATATCTCGGGGAAGCTCACATGTGTGGCTGAATTTAGATACCTCGATTTATAATTAGGGCTGCAATGAAAGTTTATGTTTTAATTTATTTTAAAAAGCATATTTATTTAGTTACCTCGATCTATACCGGGTTGTGCGGTGACATTGTTTTCAGTGTTATTCTCATATAAAGATGAAGAAAAACCCGCTATGAAAAAGAAAATGTTGTTCAGTGTTCTCTTGTTTGGTTTTGCAAACTTGTATTAGGGTTAGTCTTTTAAAAATTATATTCACTCAGTTCGTGTTGTGCTATGTGTATCTTAATAACAACAGAGTATGCATGTAATGATGTTGATTAGTGATACAACCCAAGTTTCCTTAAACTTTATTTTTTGTTTATTTCGTGCAATTCTCATGCATATTTTATACATATGCATATTTTATATATTTACGTACTTCTTTCAATGTATGTACTTCTTTCAATTTTTTAAATCATAAGATCTTCAACTAATTAATATAACATCAACATTCAACATGATCATTATTCTGCCGTCATAATAGCCGATCTTCTAACAACATTAAACAATTCATGCCATGAAATGCCATGAAACATCTTCTTCCTAACAACTACACTCTTTAGCTCCTCATCATGCCATGAAATGGTGAATTCCTTCAGCCCGGACTCATACACGCACCGACCCTCAACCACCATCCAAAACCCATCCACCCTTTCCCACATCTCCACACGTAGCAATGAGGACTCCTTCACCATTTTACAAGGAAAATGTAGCATTGACACGAAGGATCATTTAAGTGGAACACACTAAACATATACTCCATGTGTCGCATGATTAATGGCACAATTATTTTTTCACGGTCTTCAATGATCATGTTTGACAGTTAATATCTCTAGTTACATATAATAATTACACATATAAAATTGATATTTAGAAAATAGACATTAAGATGAATCTAACAAGATCACACATGATATTTTTATTATGTATATATAATTTTTATTTAGGGATAAAGTTTTTAAAATTTGACTTGAAAAAAGCAATTGTGTCATTAATTATGGGACGGAGGAAGTATAGGAGATAACTGCCTTATTTTGTCAACTACTATGTATATATGCTCCCCATACTATCACTAGATCCCATGATGATTCGGTAAATTTCAATGATAACTTGTCTTGTATAAATTCCAAACTGCTTAAATGATCTTTGTGACTATGGGTTTACGATGTGGATCAGGCAGATCAACCTTAGTTCTTGTTGCGGGGTTTCTTACGCTATATCTATTCGTTGCCAAATGTTTCTCCAACAGCAGTCCATCACAGGCAAACAGTAAGTCAAAATCCTAAAATAAATCTCTTTAGAGTACCATTTTATGTTTACAAAACAATTATGTGTTATTAGTTTTAGTGTTTTATACACTGATGAACGACATGGATGAAAATTTCCTAGTGTTTTATTTTTTGTGATTTTGGAAAGTGTTTAAAAATTCCTGACCCAGACACAAATTTTTTATAAAAAAATGAAGTTATAATCCTAGAAATAAAAACTAAATGCTAATGTAAATCTTTAATTCTTGTTAGGTTCGGGCGGTGGGACAAACTTCAGGAGGGTAAAATCATCCAATTTATAAAAGAAACTACACAGGGGGTATTTTGGTCATATCTAGGATGGCCAATGCTGGAATTTCCAAGACAACGCTTGCATTGGGTCATCTTGGCATAATGTTAATGTTTGACGGATACTTAGGGTTTGTTAAGCACGTTCGAAAAATTCATGGTTGTTTTTAAAATTTATAATTGGAATAACTTTATCATGATAATGATAAACTTAGACATCAAAATATTAGTATACGTTAAAATATTTGTTAATTATTAAAAATAGCTAAGTTCAAACTTTCGTTTGTATGCGAAACTTAAACTATCAAATACATTTAAATATATTTATATGTTTAAATTGCAATGCAATACCCTTCATCTCACCATAACTTATTGTGAGACTTTCTCATACAAGTTTTTATACACTAAAAATAAATGAAGATTGTTATGAGTTTGCCGGTTCGTAGTACTTATTAAATGCACAAGTTGTAAAGTTTAGTTCCCCGATAATTCATTATTTTTTAGGATTTTCATCATTCAAACTCCGCGAAATCCTCTTGTGATTGTTTCAGTGTTGGAGTCTCGGGCTTGGATCTCCTACCACGACTCAAGATTTCTAGTGGTCTTAGGCAAGGGTATTTTAGTTTCTTTGTTTTGACTCTGATTTTCATGTTGCTACCTTTTTATCTTCCGGTATCAACCGTCTCCTCGATTTTTCTATCATGCTCAGCCATCGGTGTGCGAGTTGGACTTGTTTTTCATTCATTAACACACAACGGTCACATTCTCCTTCTGATTAATCACCATTTGAGATGATTATTTTCCCTATTTTTTTACTTCCAGTTTGCTGAAAGTTTGAGATCTATAACAGACTAATTTTGATTATTTTGAATGCTAGTCCCCGTATCCTTCTCAAATGCAATCTAACTTTGAGTGATGGATCTCACAATATCTTCCAGTGACCTCTTAGAGTTTGGATTATGTGGTCTCAAGTGTTGATGGAATTGATTCTTAGCATTTTGCGGATTCCAATACCTCAAATTAGGATGGTCCTCCATCTAGAATTGTTATTTGAAGAAGAATCATATATTTGACTTTATAGTTGTCCGAACCAACAAACTCATGGCAAAGTCTTGGGAAAGACGGTCTTCAACAAAATAAAACATGATCTGAAATTTATTCCCTTAACTAAAACAAAATAACCAAAATACAGCACTGCAAGTGAATTTCCTTAATTAAGGTAAAAACCATGAGGCATAGCACGTATTTTTATACTTCTCTTTTTAACCGTGCATACTTCGAGTATTTTACTATTTATTATTCAAAAAATAAGAAAAACCCCAGTTCTTCATACCTTCCCTCCTCATATATAGCATTTAGCAGTCTGAGAACGATTTCTATGGCCACAATGTTTTCTTTGGACCTCGATTACTGCACATTGATGTGTATGAATTCTGTTGTTTATTTTCTTGAGATTTACTATGATTTTACTAGATTAATGTACACTTTAGGTTTTTCATTTGTCGCAGATTATGGTTTATGGGCTTGACAGGAATTTGGAGGAGAATAAGTAGCATTTGGCAATTAAGGTAGAAAAAAAGTTCAGTTAAACTTGCGCCGAAAGGATCAAACATGTGCATATCGTGGAGCTATTTTGGAGCTGATTTGAAGAAATATTTGGACTGATTTCATGGAAGATGTGATTTGGTTTGAGAGATTGTTTGGAGATTTTTCAGATTTGATTATATTCTTATTCCTGTTTAGATAAGGATAGGATTATAATTTAATTTTGAAAAGTATTATATTTTATTATTGAAAGGAGTCCTTGGATTCTGCGTTTGCGGTCTCAAGTGTTGATGGAATTGATTCTTAGCATTTTGCGGATTCCCATACCTCAAATTAGGATGGCCCTCCACTAGAATTGTTATTTGAAGAATAATCATATCTTTGAATTTATAGTTGTCCGAACCAACAAACTCATATAGAGAATTAACTATAAAAAAAAATATGTATAAAACAGATGAAAGGAATACATAAATTAATCTTTCAAGTTAAATTCGAATGAGTGCCCATAATATATATATGTTAATTTCATAAAATTAACAAAAAAATAATAATATATATTATAGAATATGCATGGCAATTGCACGAAATGAACATAAAATTTTGAAGGAAAACTTAGCCTGTATCACTAATTAAATCCTTGCATGCATATTCTAATCTTATTAAAATACGCATTCAAATAGCACAAAATGAACTGAGGGATAACTTTATAATAAAAATTAACCCTAACATAACCGTGCAAACAAACAAAAATTAATGGGAAAAAAGGTAGCCTAATCTTAAGAACCAACCGAACAAAAAATTGACGGAAAAAAAAAATGTCCGGTGAACCTTGGTGCTACCTATCTCGCCCATTGGATCCAAATCCCCCAAAATCCCAGCCATTATTTTCCACACTTGGAATTTTATCTTATAAGAGACAACATCCATTTGAAAGAAGAAAAACCAAACCTAAGAAGTAGTTTTTCCTCAAACTACCATTTTTCATCCCATACTTTCTTTTCTTTGCACCCCAACCCTGTTATGACAAGCAAGAAAGTGTAGCTAGCTTTAATAACCAACGATTCCACGAGGAAAGCGATGTTTAAGAAGACGAAGGAGGGGCTCCTAAAGTAGGTGAGCGAGTTGAGCACGCTCTGCACCATCATTCAAAGCCTATATGAGTGCGAGTTTTAATCTCCTATTTAGTCATTTTAATTGATAATTATATATATTTTAAACTCGTGTAGTTGAAGAACCCATGCAACTATCGGGCTAGAACAAACCAATATTTTGACACTCTAAACTTAACTAGTTAGCAAGATAGAAACACCATCATCAACACCTCAAAAGAGATAAATTTTATACATAATATACAATATCAAAAACTATTAAATACGGTATCTCAAAACACCCCGCTGTTGAGATACGTACCGTGCAGGAGCTGTGCGGTGCACAGTATTTATTAGATAGGCACACTCTTCCAAACATTAATTACATTATTTCCTTGGAACAAAATCCCACTGTCTTTGTGTTTTAAGCTAAATGTCCACATACGACTTACATATATTGTAGACTATAAAATGTATTGAGTCTTAATATGATAGTCTTGCTGTATTCAGATCTTTTTTGATAAATAATGTAATACATAAAACATTTTCTTACGAGAAAAGGTGGTGGCTCAGTCCTCGCACTGTTTTGAGCCACTCATGCTTCCTCAAAACAATGAAGTAGCACGAGCATCACAAACCAAAACTCTCTCACCGTTCTATTCATTGTTTATCTCTTGCCACAGGGATGTTGAAATGCGCTAGCCCTATTGTTGTCCGCATCTTTAATGCGCGGGGAGCAAGTAGAGCAGTACCACAGCCCAGTGGGGATGCAGACAACACTGGGGCTGGCGCATGTCATATGGTACCCTCCCTCGCATTTGTCGCATATCAGCATCTCCCCACCATTTTCTCCCGACCCGCACTCCTCACACACATATATAAGTGCCCTTCTACCCTAGGTACCTTCTTCATCCAATCCAGTGACTTGTATGGCCATAATGAACACAATATTGTATTTTCAAAGTTGTGTAGTTGCCAAAGTTTCTATCTGTATAAGTGCAGTCATTGATCTCGCCTCGCTAAAATGGATAACTAGGATATTACCATGTGGATCACCGCACAGCCCGTGCACGGAATTTAAAATAACAATATAGGTTTCGAAACAAACACCAATGGCTCCAAAATATGTTCTTCCACGATCAACACATCAATATTAGTGGTAGTGCAATGTTTTCTTTCAATTTATTTTGGCTATATAAAAGGATAGGTTTTAGGAATTTTTTCAAAAATAAAAGTAAAAACCTACAAGAAAGGGTGGTGGGAATGTGCCCTCCAAGATCATTTAACCTTTTTGTGATATGATATTTGATTGCAGTGATTCTTTGTCTGGAACTCTTATGGTGTAATTTGTAGATATCAGTGCATTGTAGATTAGGTGCGATTTGAGGTGGTACATTTAGGTGCAATGCTATCATCTCTCCAACATTGTTACCTGGTGCAATGTTATCTGAATGTTTGGACAATTTAGACATCTCTGATCACATGATTTAATGGTAATGAAATATACGTTTGACACTCAAAGCTATATTTTCAAAAATTCACTAGCTTTACGTACAGTATGTTAGTTATTTTTTTAGTTAAGAGAATTAAATTTCAGATCATGTTTTACTTTATTGAGGTAACTACATGAGTTAAGTTCAAAATATGCCCGGATTAAGCTCAAAATAAGGCTTTCTAGGGGTTTTGGGCCGTACGGTGACATTTGCGTGCAATTCTTTGAAGATGAAGATCCGTGCATATTTAGGTCATGCCAGGTTGGGCGAGAAAGGCTTCAGCACGAGAAAGGCGTGAACCACGTCGTGAACCAAGTCTTTCCTTCAATTTCATCCATTCATCTTCTATTTGCGACGTTACACCCACCGCTACTACACTTTTTTTAAGTGTAGGGAAAAACATTAACTTCACTTGATGTCATTACTGACCCAAATGTGTAGCAACTAGAGTGATTTGTTGTAGTGAACGTAGTTCACGCCGGGGCTTCAGCACGAGAAAGGCTTCCCCAACGGAGAGAATATGACGATGCCCACCTCAACACGGCACAGGGTGCCGAGGATGAGGACGGGGACGAGGAAGACCAGCAGGACGAGGCGGTGGTCTGGTTGAGGTACTGCATTTATTAAGTCGTTTTATTCAAAACATTCATTTTTATGAAATTTTTACCTGAGTGCTTGTGTTCTTCTTGTACTGTTTTTACATGTATGTGCACTGTAGAATGTTTATAACCTGAGTCTATTTATGTGTTTTCTTTGGTGGATGGCATTCTTTATGTTGGCTTTAGCTATCGGAATTCATCGACGTCCTTTTGTGAAATGTGTAGAAAGACTATCTCATATGTGTTGGGGAAGTTTGTTTTAGTTTTTTTTACCCCATGTGTTAGATCATGAGATTTGAGTTGGGATTTTGCAATTATTTTTCATTAAAGGAAAAAAACCTAAAAATTATCATTCTAATCCGAAAACATATTTGAGAGAGAGAAGATATGTGAGAGCCCAGGATGTGCGTGCCATTTCATCTCAATTTTCTCCATCCATGCTGTCCATCGAATCATCAGTGTATAAAACACTAAAATTACTAAAACGGAAGTCTTTTCGAATAATTATATTTCAATGCAAACATGAAATGGTACTCTAAAGAGATTTATTTTAAGGGAAAATCAACATAAACCTAATTAACAGAAACCACTGAGATTATACGGAAAATCAAAAACCTTACTCTGAAACACATACAGGTCTAACGTAGTATAGACTAACTGATCATTCTATGAAAAAACAGAAAGGGCAAAAAGGAAGAAGAAGCATTTGAAAGAGAGTCGGTGAGTATGTCGGCTCTTGAGCTTCTGGAGACAATGAGCGCATGGAGTGTTGCTACCTCCAATGATGATGTGTCCAAGCATCACCTTCTACAGTCCCATCATGTAAGCCTGGCTGATCGCCTACCTCCCCAAAGATGGCAACTAGTGGCACTGATCCCTTTGCGGTGGGATCATCTTCGGTGGCTTCCTACTCTCCACCATTAATTCAATTATTTTTTTGTGATTTTAATACGTTGTAATATTTTATTTTGGTTAAAAGGATAGTTTTTAGGGTTTCTTACATTTTTTTAAAAAAATACCTTGGGATCCAAACATCCTTGCATACCTAATTAATCTTCAAAATCAAAATCCGCGTGAAAATTGCACGAAACCAACATGGAATATTTTTATAAAAGAAATTGCATCACTGCATCGCACATAAATTATTTCTAATAAGACACGCACCCGAATAGCACAATACGTACTGTGCAAAATGTTTTAACAAAAAATGAATCCCACATTTGTTCACCTAATAGTATAAAATGAACGAACAATATTTTATGGCAAAAAAAAAGCTTCGGACGGTGGAAAGCTTCGGACGGTGGAGCACTTCCGAGTCGCCGATGCTGGTGAATTTCAGGTACAAGAAAGATAGGTTTTGGAATCACAAGAAATTGTGTGATGACTTGGCTGAGAAAAGAGCAATTACTCCTTCACCCAAGAGGACATTTTCCGGAAATCAGTTCAATATCTTTAAAGTCGGCTTTGCAGAGAACCGTATGGTGTTCTACAATCTCATGAAGCCACTTGCCATCGGTCTCAGTTATTATGCTCTTTTCTAAGTACAAGCTTTTCAAATTCCTGCAAATGCACAGCATCATTGGTGGAAAAGAACGAAGATCCAATTAGTTTTAGTTGAAAACCAACAACATAGAAATGTAAGAAACCAACTCCAACATCCAATGTACAATTACAAAGATCTTTTGCATATATATGAAATCCCCGCATAAAAAAGAAAAGAATGCATATCTATAATATGCATAAGAATGGCACGAAATGCATGAACCAAAGATTTTTAAGAAAAACATGGGCTATATATATAATATGCATGAGAATTTCTCGAAATGAACAAAATATTTTTAAGGAAAACTTGGGCTACTTAACATCCTTACATGCGAGAAAAGACATATATGTTTGTGGCTAGTAGCCACAAACGGAAGAGAATGGGGAGGACGCATATAGGAAATGCGTCCTCTCCTTCCCTTTTTTTTTTAAATTTTGTTGATTAAATGCGAGTAAATGCGGGAGGACGTGGCGAGTGCACGTGGCAGAGGACGCATGAAGTAATTGCGTCCTCACATCCACTTTCAGCAGCTTCTTCTCTTTATATTCATCCACTTCTTTCTCTCTCCCTCCTCCCTATCATTTACGCAAATCAATACATATATATACACACACATATATACAAACATATACATATATTTTTATATATATAAATAAATAAATGTATACATTTATATTTATATTTAAATATAAATATATACATATATATATACATATATATATAAATATACATATATATAAATATATACATATATATAAATATATACATATATATAAATATATATATAAATATATACATATATATATACATATATATATTTATAAATATAAATATAAATATATACATAATTATTTATATAAATATATATATATATATATATATATATAAATATATACATATATGTATAAATATATACACACATATACATAAATATATATAAATATAAATATATACATATATATACATAAATATAAATAAATAAATATATATATATAAATATATACACATATATAAATGTGTATATATATAAATATACATATATAAATAAATATATACAAAAATATATATATATATATATATATATATATATATATTTAAATAAATATATACATATATATATATATAAATAAGCATATACATATATTTATATGTATATATTTATATTTATATAAAAATATATATATATATATACAATATTTGTATATATTTATATATAAATGTATATATATATGTGTATATTTATTTATATATATATATATTTACATTTATATATATGTATATATTTTTATATATTTATATATTTATATATATGTATATATTTATACATATATGTATTTATGTAAATAAATATGTATATATTTATATTTATATTTATAAATATATATATATATATATATATGTATATATAAATAAGCATATACATATATTTATATGTATATATTTATATTTATATAAATATATATATATATATGTATATATATATATATACAATATTTGTATATATTTATATATAAATGTATATATATATATATGTGTATATTTATTTATATATATATATATTTACATTTATATATATGTATATATTTTTATATATATATATTTATATTTATGTATATATTTATATATATGTATATATATGTATATATTTATATATTTATATATATGTATATATTTATACATATATGTATTTATGTAAATAAATATGTATATATTTATATTTATATTTATAAATATATATATATATGTATATATATGTATATATTTATATACAAATATATACATATATATATATGTATATATTTATATACATATGTATATGTATATATTTATATACATATATGTATATATATGTATATATTTATATTTATATTTAAATATAAATATATACATATATTTATTCATATATATATATGTATATATTTATATATATAAATATATATATATATTTATTTATATATATGTGTATGTATATATATATTTGTATATATTTATACATAAATGTATATATACGTATATATTTATTTTATGTATATATATATATATTTACATTTTTATATATGTATATATTTATATATATATATATTTATATTTATGTATATATATATATATATATATGTATATTTATATATATATACATACATACATATATACATATATACATATATATACATACATATATATATACACTTTAGTTGAATTCATGACACGATTTCATAATCGGGAAAAACCCGAGAAAAAAATTGCTGCAATTAAAAAAAATCCAAAAAAAATAAATTGGAATCATGAGGACGCATAACCTAAATGCGTCCTCTATTTCATGAGGACGCTCAATTAAATTGTGACAAAAAAAATTAAACGGACATCACGAGGACGCATTAGAGTAATGCGTCCTCCACCTTCTTCTCCATTTCCCAAAAGCACCCCAACAACATCCAACATTCAAATAAAAACCCTACTAAAATCAAGAACTTGGAATCAGCGGTTGTTTAGGGTTACTACAATTGTACCCTTTATCTACAATTTCTTTAAAATCTCTTCTTAAGGTAAATTCAAGCATTTATAATGTGCTAGTATTTTTAGTGAGGACGTATTCATAACTCATGTTGAATATATTTATGTATATATTTATATATGTGTATATATATGTATATATTTATATTTATATATATGTATATATTTATACATATATGTATATATTTGTATATATATATATAAATAAATATGTATATATTTATATTTATATTTATATTTATATAAATATATACATATATATATATATATGTATATATTTATATATATATATATATTTGTATATATTTATATATAAATATATACATATGTATATATATATATATATTTGTATATATTTATATATATGTATATATTTATATTTATATTTATATTTATTTATATATATATTTATACATATATGTATATATTTATAAATAAATATGTATATATTTATATTTATATTTATAAATATATATATATATATATATATATATGTATATATATATGTATATATACTATATATACATATATATTTATATTTATATATATATATATATTGATTTATATTTATATATACATATATATATATAAATATATATAAATATGTATGTATATATTTATATATATACATACATACATATATACGTACATATATATACGTACATATATACATATATATACATTTTAGTTGAATTCATGACACAATTTTATAATCGGAAAAAACCTGAGAAAAAAATCGCTGCAATTAAAAAAATCCAAAAAAAAAAAATTGGAATCATGAGGACGCATAACCTAAATGCGTCCTCTATTAACATGGACAAAAAAAATTTGAGGCCATCATGAGGACGCATAACCTATATGCGTCCTCTATTAAATTGTGACAAAAAAAAAATTAAATGGACATCACGAGAACGCATTAGAGGAATGCGTCCTCCCATCCTCCTCCATTTCCCAAAAGTACCACAACAACATCCAACATTCAAATAAAAACCCTACCAAATTCAAGAACTCGGAATCAGCGGTTGTTTAGGGTTCCTACAATTGTACCCTTTATCTACCATTTCTTTAAAATCTCTTCTTAAGGTAAATTCAAGCATTTATAATGTGCTAGTAGTGAGGACGTATTCATAACTCATGTTAAATATATACATAAATATATATTTATGTATATAATTATATATATGCATATATATGTATATATTTATATATATATTAAATATTTAGAAAAAACTAATGAAAAATTAGCAGCTGCAAATGGAACCCCAATGACTATTAAGAAAAAACTATCAAATGGATTTATTAGTAATAATGATTATGTTATTAAACATTCATTTTTAATACTAGAAAATGTAACTTATGATGCAGTATTAGGAAATCCATTTCTATATCAAATAACCCCATTTAAATTTTTAACGAATTGGGAAGCAGATCTTTTATGAGATTTTCTCTGTTTAGACTTTTCTTTCTTTTTTAATTTTTTAAACCTTTTATATTGAGATGATGGAGGTTTAATGCCTGGAATACCAAATTGTTGACAAAATGATCCCATTTCTTTTCGTTAATGCGTCCTCTATTTCATGAGGACGCTCAATTAAATTGTGACAAAAAAAATTAAACGGACATCACGAGGACGCATTAGAGTAATGCGTCCTCCACCTTCTTCTCCATTTCCCAAAAGCACCCCAACAGCATCCAACATTCAAATAAAAACCCTACTAAAATCAAGAACTTGGAATCAGCGGTTGTTTAGGGTTACTACAATTGTACCCTTTATCTACAATTTCTTTAAAATCTCTTCTTAAGGTAAATTCAAGCATTTATAATGTGCTAGTATTTTTAGTGAGGACGTATTCATAACTCATGTTGAATATATTTATGTATATATTTATATATGTGTATATATATGTATATATTTATATTTATATATATATTTATATATATATATGTATATATTTATACATATATGTATATATTTGTATATATATATATATATATTTATATAAATAAATATGTATATATTTATATTTATATTTATATAAATATATACATATATATATATGTATATATTTATATATATATATTTGTATATATTTATATATAAATATATACATATGTATATATATATATATTTGTATATATTTATATATATGTATATATTTATATTTATACATATATTTATTTATATATATATGCATATATTTATGTATATATATATACTAATTTTTGTATATATATATGTATGTATATATATATATATGTATATATTTATATATATATATATATATTTGTATATATTTATATATGAATGTATATATATATATTTATTTCTTTATATATGTATATTTATATATATATATATATATTTACATTTATATATGCATATATTTATATATATATACACATATATTTATTTTTATATTTATATATATTGATTTTTAATTATATAAATATATATAAATATGTATGTATATATTTATGTATATATATATACATATTTATGTATATATATACATACATATATACATATATATACATACATATATATATATACAATTTAGTTGAATTCATGACACGATTTCATAATCGGAAAAAACCTGAGTAAAAAATAGCTGCAATTAAAAAAAATCCAAAAAAAATAAATTGGAATCATGAGGACGCATAACCTAAATGCGTCCTCTATTAACATGCGACAAAAAAATTTTCAGGCCATCATGAGGACGCATAACCTACATGCGTCCTCTATTAAATTGTGACAAAAAAAAATTAAACGGACATCACGAGTACGCATTAGAGTAATGCGTCATCCACCTTCTTCTCCATTTTCAAAAGCACCACAACAGCATTCAAAAGGTAGCCAAATCGTACGAACCGAAAAAAATGACGGGTAAAAAATAGTCCAACAAACCTTGGTGTTGCCCCTCTGCTGGTTCTTCACGTGCTCAGTTCATAGGCCTTCTTGAAGAGACCAAAGCGGCGCCTGGAGAGGGTAACCAGACGGTGTACGTTGTTCGTTCTTGATTCTACTTCTCAATTTTTTTGATCTTGATCTTTGTACGGCCCATATTGGGTCTCTTCGCCATGGTCGCCGCATTATCAATTTGAACAAGACCGTTAATAAAACTATGTTTGCTGCGTAATTTTGATACACACGTAAAAGTCATAAAACTCACAATTTGATCACAAGAAAAAACGCACAAAATGCATAAATACGAAATTGCATGTGAAAACTACATTTTTACTACTCCCTCCGTTCCAGCTGAATCTGCACACTTTTTGGTCAACTTTCTCAAGGTACGTTTGACCATAAATTTCAACTAGTATATAGATACCAATATCATCATGTGAGATATTGTTGGTTTCTTTGCATGCTGTATTTTCTAAATATCAAATTTTAACATACCGTTAATATACGTAACTAAAGTTATTGTTGGTCAAACATGACCTGAGAAAGTTGACCAAAAAGTGTGCACATTCGGCTGTGACGGAGTAATACTATATTTTCTTCTCCTTACTCTTATGGAAGAGTACATATTTAAATACAAGATTATAACAGTAATTCCTAAATTCTTGCCACAACTCCTACTTCCTAGCAACTAAGTATTCCTAACCACTAGACTAACACCAACTACACGATTAATCTATTGCTTTTATCTGATCAATTTACTTAACTTAAACTTTGACTAATTGAAACTAAATTAAAACAATAAATAACAACTAGATTAACCAACACCAATCAAACTATATTGAAAAATATTTGTTTACATATTATAATGCACAGTCACATTCCGTGCATCTTTTGAGCATAACTCATGTATATATAGTTACTTCAACAAAATAAAACATGATATGAAATTGAGTACGTCTCTTGAAAGACGGTTTTTCCATAAGTTATGGAAAGACCAAGGTTTAAAGTGTAAATTAGAAGAAATTAAGATAAAATTTTCGGGTTGCATGAACCGGGTTATAAATTTTATAACTACTACATGTTTCATACTAAAACTTTAATATTGCAACTAAGACCTTTTACCTTTTATTATTCTAATCAAACCCCGTCTTTCCATAAGCCTATGGAAAGACCGTCTTTCCCAAGACTTTGCCTATGAAATTTATTCCTTTTAACTAAAATACTAAACTGCAAGTGAATTTCCTTAATTAAGGTTAAAACCATGCAGACACGGTACGTATTATTAATGTTCTCGTTTTTTAACCCACTACTGAAAAACAGGTACATAGGCACCGATATGTCAGTGATACCGATGCTACAAAACCATAATATCGATGCCTATAATAAATCCAATACCGCTACATAAAAATAATAAATCCAACACTGCTACATAAAAAATCGGTGCCTATAAATAAATTAGCACAAGTACATTGAATACCAGTATCAGATATCAATGCCTTTGATGAAAAAAAGTCTAAATGTAATATTTTCCAGCACAAATTTTGGATGAATGACATATACAGGTGCTAATACTGGTGCCTACGACTGGAATAGTAAGTTTGGCGGGTAAAATTTTGGTGGAAAAATAGATAGCACTGGTATATTGAGGAATGGCACCAGTAATAATACCGCTCACAGAAAATTTTCAAAAAATGGGTTCATGATATGTGTTACTCTTGAAAATGGGTTTATGGTATGAGTTACTCAAGAGCATGTACTAGTGTTTTCCAACATTTTCGCACAAAATTCATTTATTTAATATTTCTATATTTAGTCTAGAATAACAAAAATTGTGTATTTTGGAGCAATTGATAATGGAGTGACACAATTTTGGGCCATAGTGTAATTTTCAAAGATTTTATAGATTAATCAATGTTAACTTTCGAGACCCTTCTGTTCACCAATAATGCCCAAATTGCAGATTTACGATCACATAGTATTGAATTGTATTTTGGTTCTGCCAATTTCATGATTCGACGACTCCAACTTTCTTGGAGGGACCTAAGTACAAAAGGTAAAAAATTCACTCGTAACTCCAAACAAAAATCCGCTCGAATGTTACCCAACCCTATACACCCCATTGTATTTTTTAATGCCTGCAAGAGAATATTTATCAAAAATTGAGCACAAGAACATGTTCATGATCCTTTTTTATTTCACTTTGTAACTTCCAAGTAATCAACCATAAGTTACTCTAGAACATGTACTAGAGTTTTTCAATATTTCACCAAAAAGGTCATTTATTTTATGTTTCCATATTTATGAAAGAATTACAAAAATCATGTATTTTGGAGCAATGCGTAATGGGGTAACACAATTTTGGACCACAGTGTAATTTTCAAAGAATTGTGTAACAGGCTCTTTCGTTCATCCACTGTAGCCCAATTTTCAATAACGTAATTATCTCTTATTTAATTATTTTTTGGTTTCTCCAATTTTGCATTTAGCCTCCCCCAAATTTATTCTTATGGGCAAAATATACTAGCACCAGCATTGTTTTCAGTTATACCGGTGCTACTATATAGCGGGAAAATGGAAATTTTGAATTTTCGTCCAATATTTTGGGGGAATTTTTTATCACCAGTCAACCTACCGGTCCTAGGTACTTAGAATATTTTTCTTCCCTTTGCTCTGGGAAGAAAAAAAATTAAAACGCCCATTTAAAGCAGTGTCACGCAGTTGCGTTTGAACTACCTAGCAATGGTATGATCACCATGGGCACCAATTTTCATACCGGTGCTAGATACTTAGAATATTTTTTTTATTTTCTTTGAAATATTAGCACCGGTATGATCACCATTAGCATAGGTGTTAAAAAAGAGAAGAAGCAAAACTTGGCCCAAGTAAGAGCACCAAAACCCTAATCCTATAAAACCCTCCACTCATAATAACCATCCCTTCCTCCTCTATGATAATCCTCATTACCTCCTCCAAACCCGCTGCCGTTGTCTTCAACGCTTTTAACCTGCCGCGGCGCTCCGGTTGCACACCTTTGAGCCCTTAATCTTCAAGCTCCGATCACACACCTTCGGTACGCTCCATTGTCTCTGTTCTGCTTCAACTTTGGTTGCTAACTTGGCCACCGCGGCGCATCTACCCTGATGCCTTCCTAGACTAGCCCCGACGCCATCTCAACCTTTTTTTCGACCTCACCTTAACGGTTCTGGTTTGTTGATGTCATCTAGGGCTTATGGAGATTAGGTTCTAGTTTTTATGATAACGGATGTTGTTAATCTAGATTTAGATCTAGTTTGTTTAACTAATCGTGGGTGGTTATGTATTTTCAAATATATGTAATGAACTTCTTGGTTGTAGTCATGAATTTTCCAGTTTTTTACATGAACTTCTGATTTTTTGTGTTCCGTTCATCCTTTAATTTCTGGGTTTTGGAATGTAGATTTGTAGCACCGGTAGTGCATAGCGGTGCCTATGTAACTACAGATTTGCATCTGGGCACTTAGGCACCGTTACTTTAAGGCCCAAAATACGGGTGCCTATGCCGTGAAATACGAGTGCCTATGAGGGCATCTTCCAACAGTGACTGTGCATACTTTGAGTAATTTACTCATTATTATTCAAGAGCTAAGACTAACCCCCATTCTTCATACCTTCTCTCTTCATATATAGCATTTAGCAGTCTGAGAGCGATTTTTGAGGCTACGATGTTTTCTTCGGACCTCGATTGCTGCACATGCTTATAACCCTGCATCCATGGTTCAACTACTACCATATCTGTCATTTAAGTTATGTATATTGAATTGATTATCTACACTTGCTTTATTGTCCAAACAATCATATGTGTTAGGGCATAATTTTTTCTATTTTTAATGTAATTTGTAGAGTCCTTGGGAGTTGGACTTCTTTATGGCATATTGTGAATACTGGGATCTGGTGTTTTAACACCACTGCGACAGCAGGTTTCTGGAGAGCTGGTGTTTTAACACCACTACGACAGCAGGTTTCTGGACAGCAGGTTTTAGCCACGAATTATGGAGCTAATTATGGAGTATGATTATGCGATCAGATCAGAATATTGTGAAGATAAGTATGTGATTTCGTGGCTATCTAATTCTGGTAAACGAATATTCCTGTAATAGTTAGGAATTGATTAAATAGTTTATTTATGGTACAAGTCCTATTAATAAAGGATTGTCCATTTACAAACCAGATTAGGATTAGATCTTTCCTTAGTTTAGAAGTCTATTCATGGTAGAGTTAGACAAGGAAAGAGTTTGATTGAAGGCAGGATTGCGATGGATATAAATACAAGAAGATACAACGCAATCAATTAAGCGACCAAGGATTATTCTCTACGTGAGAAGTTTGGAGCGATCTGCCTGTGGTGTCTGGACTGTGGTGTCTGGAGACGAAGCGACCAAGTTTTATCTCTACGTGAGATACGTTGGTGGAGAAGTTCGTCTCAGGTTTTGGAGGATTGTTTAATCTGACCAAGTTCGTAAAAAGTTGAGCGAAGCAATCAAGTTTTTATCTCTACGTGAGATACGTTATTGAAGCTCTTCGTCGTGGTTTTTGGAGGTTCGTCAAAACAACCGACCAAGTTCTTAAAGATCAGAAACAAGGAAGCCTTAATTCCTCGGGAGGAGGAGATCCAGAGAGACGTGTTGATCGTGGGGGTTCAACGGCGTAGGATCGGCAGTGAGGGGATCTCACAACATTCACTCTATAGGTTAGCAATGGATTAGTATTTAAGTTAAGCTTCTTGTACTAAAGACTGCTTTCTAGTGAATGGTTTCTGATCTGGGCAAGGCCCCGCAGACGTAGGTGTATTCACACCGAACTGCGTAACCAAGTTGTGTGTGCACTGCGTTATTTCGTTTTGTGTTTTAAACATTAAACTGAACTTGGTGTTTCAACACCAAACGGTTAAACAACTTGGTATAGAGTTTTGGAATTTAGGTGAAACAGAAATTCAATTGGTATCAGAGCAAGGCACTTGCTGACCCCTATACAGGGAGAGTGAGATCAGGTTTCACCATGGCACCAAAGGAGGGGGCATCAGTCAAGCGACCACCATTGCTGGAACAAGGAAATTATGCTTACTGGAAGGCACGTATGAAAGTGTTCATTGGAGCTCTAGATGATCAAGCTTGGAACTATGTCATAAATCAATACACTCCACCTGCTAGTGACACAACTGAAGGATCAAGCTCCACTGCCACTAAACCATTCTCTAGGTATTCCACCGAGGAGCATAAAGTGCACGTGTCCAACTCAAAAGCATTGAATGCCATCTTTACGGCTGTGGACGAAGATCAGTTTAAAATGATTTCAAACTGTGAGACTGCAAAGGAAGCGTGGGATGTGTTACAGACTTACCATGAGGGAACAAGCTCTGTAAGAGAATCAAAGCTGCAGTATTACACGACCAAATTTGAAGAACTGAAGATGCGTGAAGATGAAACTATTTCTGAGTTCAATGGACGAGTCCGAGATATTGCAAACAAAGCGTTTCAGTTTGGCAAAAAGTACAAAGACCAAAAGCTTGTTAGGAAAGTATTAAGAGCTTTACCTCCACGGTTCAACATGAAGGTTACTGCAATTAATGAGAATGGAAGGATAGGGACAATGACACTTGACGAACTGATGGGATCACTGGAATCTTATGAGATGGAGATGCTGCAAACAAAAGCAGGAAAGAAAGAGTTGGCTTTCTCGAGCAGAACTTCTGAAAAGTTGGAAGATCATTCAGATAATGAAGAGTCCGTTGAAATTGCAAACATAACCAGGAACTTCTCCAGATTTATGAAGAAGGTGGGCAGGAAGCCACAAGAGAAGCCAAGTGGAAGCAAAAATACAAACGCAAACTTCACTCCAAAATTTGGCCAAGAAATTGGTGTTGAAACACCAAAGTTCAAATCAACGAATCCAAACCTGAACAGGAAAATCCAGTGCAGAGAATGTGAAGGTTTTGGACACATACAAGCTGAGTGTGCCAATACGCTTAAAAGGCAAGGAAAATCGTATGCTACAACCTGGAGTGATGATGACGGAGGAGATGATTTTAAGGATGGAGAGGAGTATACAAATCATGTCGCTTTCGGTGTGTCGATGATGGAGTTAGAAGACTCTAGTACGGAAGGTCTTGGTGTGCTGAATGAAGTAGACAGTAGTAGCTCAGATGAAGAGACTAGAAGCATTAGTGATGATGATATTCGCAAGGAAAGCATGGAGATGTACAAGATGTGGTTAAAAGTGGCAGATGAAAACAAAGAGCTCAAGCTTGAGAATAAGAGACTATGTGAGAAGGTTAAAGTGAATGAACTTGAAAAGGAAGAGGCAATTGGAGAACTTGAAAAGATTAAGAAGGGATTCAATGAAGCGGTGCAAAGAGCAGAGACAGCAGAACAAGCCATTAGACGTCTCAATACAGGGAAAGCTAAGCTCGAAGATTGTCTACGAATGGAACAGATGACCAAACACGGAATTGGTTATGAAAGGACAGTGAATGTGTTGAAAAACAAGGCAGATCAAGGTGTACCAGCTCCAAGAACAATCGAGAAGAATTATCCCACCAAAAGGATCAGACGATGTGGATACCGTGGAGTTCAAGGCCATGTGAGAAATAGGTGCTTTAAGCGGCTTAGGACAATGTCTGTCAACACAGCAGATCGAGGTTTCAACACCACAGATCGGTGTTTCAACACCATGCCAGGATATAATGCAAGGCATCAGTTTAATACTGGAGGATACAGAACTGGATTTCTGAACACACGTGTCAATCAAAATCCTAATCACATCCATCGATCAGTAAGCCAGGTATGGGTTCGAAAATCTCAAGATGTTTGTTTTTCAAGTTTCGTATGTTTTGGGGCAAATACAGGAAATTCCTGGTATTTCGATAGTGCCTGTTCAAGGCATATGACTGGAGTCCCTGAATTTCTACGAAAATTCAAACCTGGATTTGGCGGATATGTTAGATTTGGTGATGGGAAACGCAGTAGAATAATCGGCAAAGGTGAGTTAGCCATCAAAGGGCTTCCGGTGTTCCAAGATGTGTTGTTGGTGGAAGGTATGAAAGCAAACTTGTTGAGCATTAGCCATATATGTGACAATGAAATGACAGTGTTTTTCGACAAGGAGAAATGCGTAGTAAACCATGGAACTGGAGTATTCACTGGATCTAGATCAATGGATAATTGTTATTTGCTCGATCAAGATGTCACCTGCTTTAGCTCGAAAAAAGAAGTCATGGAGTCTATTAATGTGATTGTTGATGATTCAGAGGTATATACTATGGGTGAAAGTGATATCCTCGACACAGTGAATCCTACTGGTGTTGAAACACCAGCACAGTCAACCGGTGTTGAAACTCCGGAAACAGTAGCATATGAATCTGAACAAAGTCTAACCAAATACATGCAGTTAAGGGATAAAGGAGGAATCGTGGCCAGGTTGGAGTCGATGAGGCTAATGTTGGAAGTATCATGCATTCTGGACTTTACTCTTCATCAGATGGATGTCAAGAGTGCATTTCTGAATGGTCTAGTAAAGGAGGAAGTTTACGTGGAGCAGCCTAAGGGGGTTGAAGACTCACATTTTCCTGATCATGTCTATCAGTTGAATAAAGCATTTTATGGACTCAAGCAGGCATCACATGCATGGTATGAGCGACTGACACCCTTTCTGAGTCAGAAGGGATATCGTCGAGGGGGAGTGAATTGTACACTGTGTGTGCTGCATAAGGGGACACATCTTTTAATCGCACAGATTTACGTTGATGATATTGTCTTTGGATCCACCTCTTCAGCATTGGTGAATGAGTTTGTTGACTTAATGAGTATGGTAGGTCTCAGTGACTCTGACTGGGCCGGGAATGCTGATGATTGTAAGAATACCACTGGTGGATGTTTCTTTGCTGGATCAAATCTGGTGGGCTGGTACAGTAAAAAGCAGAATTCTATATCTTTGTCTATGGCTGAGGCAGAATATCTAGCTGCAGGGAGTTGTTGTGCGCAGCTATTATGGATGAAGCAGATGATGAGAGACTATGGATTCAATGATGTGACTTTTGAAGGTCTCAGACAGCACTTGGGTGTGTGTCGAATGTAAGGTACCCAGATCTGTCCATTATGTTGTTTTTTTTTCTGTTCTGTTTTTTCTTTTAAATATAGTTGGAAAAGAAAAAAAAATTAGAAAAATCGAAAATCTCAAAAATATGAGATTTGGTGTTTAAACACCGAGGGCTAGTGGTACTGAAAAAAAAACAGCTTGATTGGGAAGTAGATCAGACGAGCTAAACTTGGGCCAGAAATCTGTGATGATGGGCTTGGTTGTTCACGAAATTGGATAGAGCCCAGTAAGAAAAAGAACAGAGCTCGCACAACAGTGTCTCCGGTGACCTGAAATCTTCATAATCCCACAAATTTGCATTGCCCACACCAAAACCCATTGACAATGGTGAACTTTACCTTCAAGAAACGGTTTGGAGGTTTCTCGAGTGAGCGAGTTCCAGAAAATTCGTGATTTGAAGAAATTGATTCGGATGTGGACTTGAATGAGTGCTGTGGAGGTCATGAGCAGAGGTTGGCAAAGTGGGACGGAGTCAATCGTCGCCGACCGAAGACCAGGTCCAGAACCAAGATTATGTTGATCTCAGGAAGTTTAAGAGCTTGCATGGAAAATCAGTGTTTGTGCTTCAAGAATATCTCAGACATTTGCCCTTTCCGGTCGTGGAAATCAGTGACAGTGATGAGGAGACAGTGTATGCAGGGGGAGCTGTTGAAATTGAAACAGTGTCTATGTTGAAGGAATCTGAGAGTGCATCTGTGATAGTCGAGAATATGTCTGAGACAGGAGAAATCAAGGATGATGTTATGGATCAGCAAGCAGGTGCTGACAATGAGAACTATGAAGTGGATAATACTGGTATTGCTACACCAGGAACTGTTATGGGTGAGACCGTGTCAGTATTGATGGAACCAGCCTCTGAAAATGGAGAAGATGAGGATAGAGCTTTCTGGTATTCAAACACTAGATGTGATCTCCAATGTTGATGAAAGTGGAAAATCCAGAGTGTGATGGTGTGATTGTTTCTGGTATTCAAACACCAGATGTGATATCAAATGTTGATGACCAGGTACCTGTGAATTAAGCACAGGATGTGGATTTTGCTGATATGGAATCAAATTCTGAGGGGTATGACCTTGAAAACTTGGCAGAGTTGACTGAGATAGCCAGTGGTGAAGGCAACTTAGTGGGTACTGGTGTTGGTGTTGAAATACCACTCAAGACCAGAAAGACACGTGGATCAAAGAGAAAGTGCAGGAAGTGGGTGTTGAAACACCACCAGAGTATGTGGGAACCCATGTTACTCAAAATTCAAAGAAGGCCAGGGACAATGTGGTCTCATCTTCCAAGGGTGTGCGAAACTCGAAGCGATGCAGGGATAAGAATATGAAAGCAGGTGAACACAGCGATGAACTGATTGGGAAGAAGATGAAGAGGCTCCGTGCTGCCAGACAGCAAAGACAAGCTGAGACAATTGAGTCTAGTGCACAACCTCTACCTGAAGCGAGTGAAGCCATTAGCCCTGAATTCTTTGATGATGCAAGTCAAGAAAAGTGGGAGTTTGTCTGTGACAGGAAGATATTGGCGGAAAGGCCAGCTGGTGCTGTAAAATACAAGGAATGTGGATTCACGGATTATTTGCACCATCTCGAGGTGTTTAAGGCGGCTACCTGTTTCTGTGACGATAACAAGAAACTTGTGCTGGAGTTCTATTCGGATCTGAAAGCTGAATGTGAAGATGTAGAATCACCCTGGTTTCATAGGGTTTATGTGCGTGGAGAGATTGTTGAGTTTTCACCAGAGGTGTTGAACAAGTGTCTGAAGCATAGCTCGTCAAGGGATGACAAACCGGTGTTCCAACACCAGATGCCAGAAAATTATGATTAGGTGGCTGTAGAGCTTACTGGTGAAGTGGAGAGCACATGGCCTGTGACTGGTCGACAACAGATAATTGCATCTAACCTCACGTCCAGGTATTATTGTTTGTATGTGGTCGACGTGCATAATTGGATTCCCTCTGTAAACAACACGAGTGTCACCAAAGAGATGGCTACATTACTATACAGTCTGGGAGCGCATCAAAAGTGCTGCAAAACTGAAGAGATTTGCTCGGATGCTGGTATGGCGAGGTTGAAAGCTATTGAGGATCGAGTTGGAGTATACCAGGAACTGATTGAACGACATCAGGCTATTTTGGCAAAGCTTCAGGGGGAGTTGACTGCTTTGGATACTGAGCATGGAGTCTTGTTGGCTGAAGCTACTTAGGATGGTTCAGAGGCACATGATGGTGATGATGATGCTAATAACGATGATGCACATAATGGTGATGGTGATGCAACTGCTGAGGAGCAGACAGCATTTATTTTCGGTGGCACATTCATGAATCCAGGGGGAGAAAACTGGATGAATTTATTGTTTTACTTGCTGAATTTTATTAGTAAACCTGCATGACCTGTGTTATTGCTGAATTCTTGGTTGTTTTAGTGGAGTTGAATTCAGGGGGAGTTGGTAGGTCAAAATCCAGTGTTGATGAATTCACAAATATGCCAAGGGGGAGATTGTAGAGTCCTTGGGAGTTGGACTTCTTTATGGCATATTGTGAATACTGGGATCTGGTGTTTTAACACCACTGCGACAGCAGGTTTCTGGAGAGCTGGTGTTTTAACACCACTGCGACAGCAGGTTTCTGGACAGCAGGTTTTAGCCACGAATTATGGAGCTAATTATGGAGTATGATTATGCGATCAGATCAGAATATTGTGAAGATAAGTATGTGATTTCGTGGCTATCTAATTCTGGTAAACGAATATTCCTGTAATAGTTAGGAATTGATTAAATAGTTTATTTATGGTACAAGTCCTATTAATAAAGGATTGTCCATTTACAAACCAGTTTAGGATTAGATCTTTCCTTAGTTTAGAAGTCTATTCATGGTAGAGTTAGACAAGGAAAGAGTTTGATTGAAGGCAGGATTGCGATGGATATAAATACAAGAAGATACAACGCAATCAATTAAGCGACCAAGGATTATTCTCTACGTGAGAAGTTTGGAGCGATCTGCCTGTGGTGTCTGGACTGTGGTGTCTGGAGACGAAGCGACCAAGTTTTATCTCTACGTGAGATACGTTGGTGGAGAAGTTCGTCTCAGGTTTTGGAGGATTGTTTAATCTGACCAAGTTCGTAAAAAGTTGAGCGAAGCAATCAAGTTTTTATCTCTACGTGAGATACGTTATTGAAGCTCTTCGTCGTGGTTTTTGGAGGTTCGTCAAAACAACCGACCAAGTTCTTAAAGATCAGAAACAAGGAAGCCTTAATTCCTCGGGAGGAGGAGATCCAGAGAGACGTGTTGATCGTGGGGGTTCAACGGCGTAGGATCGGCAGTGAGGGGATCTCACAACATTCACTCTATAGGTTAGCAATGGATTAGTATTTAAGTTAAGCTTCTTGTACTAAAGACTGCTTTCTAGTGAATGGTTTCTGATCTGGGCAAGGCCCCGCAGACGTAGGTGTATTCACACCGAACTGCGTAACCAAGTTGTGTGTGCACTGCGTTATTTCGTTTTGTGTTTTAAACATTAAACTGAACTTGGTGTTTCAACACCAAACGGTTAAACAACTTGGTATAGAGTTTTGGAATTTAGGTGAAACGGAAATTCAATAATTCAATACATATATGTTTTTGGTAAGTGTTTTAGATTTTTTTTTTTACCTCATGTGTTAGATCATGAGATTTGATTTGGGATTTTGCAATTATTTTTCATAAAAGGTAAAAAGCCCTAAAAGTTATCCTTATAACCCTAAAAGTTATCCTTATAACCCTAAAACTTATTTTAGAGAGAGAAAATACAAAAGGCAGGGTGGTTTTGGTGTGATATAGGTTGTGCGTGCCATTTAAGTGCTATTCGATGAAGTAGAATCGGTGTTAAGTTTCAACATGGTTGATCAGACACCGTTGTTTATTTCCAATAAAGAGGCAAATGGTGTATGATGAAGAGGAGTTTCTTGAATGCCTAATTTGAGACCTTCTTCCAGGGTGTTTTGAAAGAGGAAGACAAAGGTGACCAAAGACAAGAATCCCGAAGATGAGAAGCTCAAAGAAGAAACACCAAGAGTCATGAAAATCCTACTGATGCAGAAGTGGTGTTAAGATTTTTTTTAATAAGAAATTGTCTAAAAATATGTAATAACGTATAATAATAACATATTATATACTTCCATTGCCCCATTTTAAATTGCACACTTTGACTTCCAGCAGTCGACTTAAAAAATGTTTGATCCTTAATATCTTTCACTGAGGATAATTAAAACTTGTGAAAAATTGATATTATGGAATTTTATGTTATAAGGAATCTAACAATATATCACACGATAGTATTAATACTTATATACAATTCAATTTTAGGGTCAAAGTTAGTAAGTTTTGACTACATGAATAGTTAAATTGCAGCTTGAAATGGGACAGAGTGGGTACAATATTTAAAGTTATCTCTTTTAAGGTGTTGATGAAGGTGTTTCTATCTTGCTAGCTAGTTAGAGTGTCAAAATATTGTTTAGTACTAGCCCGGTAGTAGCACCAGTTCTTCAACTGCTCATAAAATTTAGGTTAACAATATATCAAGCGTGTACTCATCTAATTCTAAGCGGTAGGAATTCCCCTCTTTCAAATTATTTCGTTCTTATTTACATAATAGAATCTCGTGTATTTTGCATAAATATTACTATCTTCATGGAAGGATATGGTTGGAAAAAGTTCGATATACACCAATAATAAAATGAATCAGATCGAACAATAGTGTAAAGGCTGAATTCTATTTTAAAGTATTCTATCCAATTTTTGACCCCAGCATTTTCATTAATTTGATTGTGAATTACTATATCACGCCCTGTATTTTACTTGATTACGCCCTGTATTTATACTATTTAATATACAATATGTATTTTAATTTATTTTAAATTATTAAAATATATTTAAATTAATATTAAATAAAAATTACTATTTAGCACCACCTCCGCCGCCGCGCCTCCGCCTCCGCCGCCGTTCTCTTCTCCTCATTCTTCTCCACTCTCCGGTCTCCTTCTCCTCTCTGGTCTCCGGTCTCCTTCTCCACCGAGCGCCATCTCCTCTGCTTCTCCTCCTTCTCCTCCGATCTCCTTCTCCTCCGGTCTCCTTCTTCGCTTCTCAAATCTCCGCTTCTCCGGTCTCCTCCATCATCTCCGTCCCCGTCGTCGTCCCAGATCTTCGCTTCTCCGGTCTCCTCCGTCATCTCCGTCCCCATCGTCGTCCCAGATCTCCGCTTCTCCAGTCTCCTCCATCATCTCCGTCTCCGTTCTCGTCGCCCTTGCCCAACCCGGTTCTCGTCGCCTGTTCTTATCTCCCGTTCTGTCTCCCGGTTCTCTTCGCCCTTGCTCGACCCGGCTCTCTTCACCCTTGCCTGACCCAGCTCTCTTCGACCTTGCCCAACTCGGCTCTCTTCACCGGTTCTCTTCGCCCTTGCCCATGCGCTCCTTCGGTTCTCGTCGAAGGCGGGGATGAGGTAGCGGCGGCGGTGGAGCTAACGCTGTGATGGAGTGGCAGTGGCGCCGTGTGGATCGGCGGGGACAAAGGAGAAGACGGCTAGGGTTTTGCTGGGACGGCGGTGGAGCTGGATGCGGATCCACACGGCGGAGGAGATGGCGGTGAAGCTGGATGCGGGCTACGGTGGAGCTGGGGACAAAGGAGGAGGCAGCAGCGGTGGAGCTGGATGCAGACGACGGCGGTGGAGCTGGGGACGGCGGTGGTTCCGATGGTGGCGGCGGCGGCGGTGGCGCATATTGTTTTTTATCTTTCTATTTTTGATTTTTGTTTTATTTAAAAAATTAATATTATACATATATATGTATTAAGGCGTAAACTAGTAAAATACAGGGCGTAATATAGCAACACCCATTTGATTTCCGGTCACATTTCGTGCGAAACTAGTCTTTCAGACATGGACCAGAAATATAGGTACTACTGTGCTAGTTATAAATCATCTTTTGTTATTTATTTAAAGGTTGGGTTTTTGAATAAATTTATCTTTCTATCATTGCCGGAAAAGTCTTATAGGCACCAATTTTTCAGCATACTGCCTGTCCAAAATCAATGCTAGAAAACCATGGCTATTTGTATGTAGCTCATTTTTCGCATTAATTAACATCACTTCTTCTTCTTTTTTTTCGACTTTTCCACGATTTCAATACTCCGAATAACACGTCATTATAAGTGAAAGATGTATATTTTAAAATTTTGGTCCTAAGAATAGGTTTTAGGTCATATTTTGTTTTGTTGAAATAAGCAGTTGCACAGTATATATGTTTCCTGCTCGTAAACTGTGAATTCTGAATTGAAGTAGGGCAATTCATAAGATGCTTTTTACTCTTGTTCTTGCTAAAAGAAGTGTAAAGTCAAGGAATTATTTAATTGGCAATTTTGTGTTAAGTATTTGTGAACTACAGACCATGTTGGAACATGGTGCTGGAGCAGAAATGGAGCAAGTTTCACGCCATAGGGTTTAACGGATTCAAGCCGAAACATTGATGTGTTTTAGAATTTATGGTATCTGTATATTTGGCTATATATTGGGCGTGTGAAGCATATTTGGTTTATGGAAAAATCCCTACTTATATGGAGAAAATTTATTCAAATATATGGGAGAGTTTGAGATAAGGTAAATCCCTTTATTTATGGGATTTGGATATGCTTCAACAATCAGATTTGGAGTAGGAATATTGTGGAGATAATCATGGATATTCAGATCTGATTCGTGGATATAAATATGGGACAAACATGGCTGCAAAACTAACGAATTTACAGAGCAAAATCTGCACCCAGATTTTGAGATCTTACGAAACTTGCAAGAGCCAATATACTGTGTTCCAACACTGTCCTGCTGCACTAAGTTCAGAATCGTATACCTTAATTCCTCGGGAGGAGGAGATCTTGCGTCGACTGAGTTCGAGGTCAGAGGGAGTCTGATCAAGGCAGATCGGTAGCTAGGAGAGCTAGCAGAGTCCACACGTCATAGTTAGTAAAGATAAGTATTTTGTAAACTGTACTCTGTACTGTATCTTTCTAATTAGTGGATTCATTCTGAACTGGGCCAGGCCCCGCAGATGTAGGTGATTTACACCGAACTGCGTAACCAAGTTGTGTGTCTTTACGTTTTATGTTATTTTACACTTTGTTAAATTAAGCATGTTGGAACACACTAGTAAGTACTAGAAAAAGTGGTAAAACCAAATTTCATTTGGTATCAGAGCTGAGTCACTTATTGTTCCCTTGGTTGTTTCAAGGAAAGTGAGATCCGGTTTTACCATGACGACAAGAGAAGGAGCTTCAGTCTCTCGACCACCACTGTTGGAAGGAAACAACTACAATTATTGGAAGGCACGTATGAGGGTCTTTATCAATTCACTGGATGAACTGGCATGGTTCTATGTTGAGAATGAATGGAATCATCCTACAGAAGATGCTGACACAAGTTCTAAGGCTGTGGAAGGTGAGTCGAGTCAAAAACCCAAAGACAAAGCTAAGTGGACTCCAGATGATCTTAAAGAATCACTAGCAAATTCGAAGGCCCTGAATGCAATCTTCACTGCTGTTGATGAAAATCAGTTCAAGCTTATATCTACATGTCACCAGGCAAAGAAAGCATGGGATATTTTACAAACTGTTCATGAAGGAACCAGTCGGGTGCGGGAATCCAAACTTCAGATGCTGGCTACCAAATTTGAAGAACTAAAAATGGAGGAGGATGACACCATTGCTTCATTCAATGGAAAGCTCAGAGATATATCCAACATGGCTTATCAACTGGGAAAGGTTTACAAGGAAACGAAGCTAGTGAAAAAGACATTGCGATCTCTTCCCAAAAGATTTGCAATGAAAGTAGCAGCAATAGAGGAAGCAAGAGACGTAGCCACCATGAGCCTAGATGAACTGATGGGTTCGTTACAAACTTATGAGATGACGTTCCAGCAATCTACAAAAAGAATCTCCAAGGATCTAGCGTTCAAAGTTTCTCCGGTCAAGGCAAGTAATGAGTCTGATAGCGATGATGAGTTTGAAAAAATGGCACTTATTACAAAGAATTTCTCAAAGATGCTGAAGAAGGTGGTTAATAAGAAATCTCAGGAGAGGTTTGGTGGAAATAGACAAAAGCCACTAGATTCGAACAATAATCGTGGAATGAGATTTGAACAAGGAAACATGCAGTTTGGGAGGAATCAGAACAACGAACCAAAACAGGCTGGACGAATTCAATGCAGAGAATGTGAAGGATTTGGTCATATTCAGGCTGAATGTGCTAACACCCACAAGAAACAAGGAAGATCATATGTCACCTCTTGGAGTGATGATGAAGATAATGAAAAGGATGAAGAAGAACTTATGAGTAATTATGTAGCTTTTGGAGCAAAGGTACATGATACATCAGAAGGTCAGTGTTCCAACACACTGAACAAAGGTAAGGATGTATCTTCTAACATGAATCTAAACGATGCTCGTAGTGATGAAGATGATCTATCTGTAAGTGATGAAGAGATCTATAGCACATACGAACAAATGTATGATATGTGGATTCAAGTAGCTGACAAAAATAAAGAGTTGAATGAAGAAAAAGGAAAGCTAATTGAAAGTGGAAAGGAGCTATGATCCACTATTGCAGAACTTGAAAAGCAAAATAAAGAACTGAGTCAAAAATTGATAGCAGCAGTCAAGAGAGCCGAGATGTCTGAAGCAACTATCTCTAAATTAAATTCCGGGAAAGCAAAGCTTGATGACATTCTGGATATGGGAAGAACCGCTGGTGATAGACACGGGATTGGATACAAGGAAGAAACAAAGACTGAAGTCTTCGAAAAACTAGTTACTCTCAAAGCTAGGATTCGAGAAGTAAAACGGAAGTATGGAAAGCCATACCCAAGAAATCCTCTAATCTGCGGATACTGTACATACCAAGGTCATGCTGAACATCAGTGTAAAAAACTGATCAGAGATCAAATGACTGGAAGACAACTGTGTTCCAACACAGTCGATATTCATGCAAGAATCAGGAAGGTATGGGTTATTAAAAGGTCCAGTAAGTGTCTGGTGGCACACACTTCTTTATCAGCATATTCTAGTGATTCTTGGTACTTTGACAGTGGTTGTTCTCGCCACATGAATGGGACTCCAAAATACCTTACAAACATTACTCCATATGATGGCGGATATGTAACTTTTGGTGATGGAAAAAGAAGCAGAGTAATTGGCAAAGGAGAATTAAAGATTGAAGGGTTTCCAGTTCTCACAAGTGTACTATTTGTTGAAGATCTAAAAGCAAACTTGCTTAGCATAAGTCAGCTATGTGACGACAACCTGATAGTGGAATTTCAGAAGGACAAGTGTGTAGTGAAGCATGGTGAAAATAAGGTTCTTTCTGGAATACGATCTTCAGACAATTGTTACTTGTTGGAACAAGAAGTTCGATGCATGCTTTCAAAATAGGATGAAGGAATTCTCTGGCACAAGAAGCTTGGACACATCAACTATAAAACACCGGTGAAAATCGCTAATATGAGAGCTGTACGAGGAATGCCAATCTTGACTAGCAAGGATGAAATTGTGTGCGGACCATGTCAGCAAGGTAAACAAACTCGTTCTCCTCATTCTTCAGTTCAGTTTATTACTACTTCTAGAAATCTGGAATTGCTACATATGGATTTAATGGGGCCAGTTAATACGCCTAGCATAGGAGGGAAGAAATATATTTTTGTGTGTGTTGATGATTTCTCCAGATTCACTTGGGTAGCCTTCTTGAAAGAAAAATCTGATACGATTGAGGTATTTCGAAGCCTTGTAGTAAAGTTACAAACTGAAAAGGGAAGTCCTGTAGGAAAGATAATCCGAATTCGAAGTGATCACGGCAGAGAGTTTGAAAATGAACAATTCAGTTCCGTCTGCAATGAGCTAGGAATCCAACATGAGTTTTCGGCTCCTATCACTCCTCAACAGAATGGCATTGTTGAAAGAAAGAACAGAACTTTACAGGAGATGGCTCGAGTTATGTTGGCAGAAAAGGATGTTCATAAGAAATGGTGGGCAGAGGCGATCAATACAGCGTGCTATACGATCAACCGAGTGTATCTTCGACCATTCACTGACAAGACAGCCTATGAGATCTGGAAGGGCAAGAAACCAAACGTATCGTATTTTCATGTGTTCGAAAGTCCATGCTATATTCCCAGAGATAGAGAACAGTTGGCTAAATTCGACAATCGGAGTGATCCAGGAATGTTTCTCGGGTATTCCATCAATAGCCGTGCCTACAGAGTTTTTAATCATCGAACCAACACTCTCATGGAATCCATAAATGTTATTGTGGATGATTCAGAAAAGGAACAACCTCCAGAAGTTGTAGAGGAAGAATCTGCCAACACTCATGTTCCAACACAGTCTCAACCTTCAGACAAAGCAAAGTCTTCAGCCGATTCTACTGAACCAAGTGATCACCAGAACCCTAACTCTACTGAAGCAGACCATGTTCCAACACACAACCATGTTCCAACACAGTCCCCTCCTACTGACGAACATGTTCCAACACTCGATCAATCTGGATCCATCATGAGAAGTACTCGATCAGTGCCTCGAGTTGATTACCGACGACTGGCTGGTCTACACTGTTTCGTTTCTCTGATTGAGCCCAAGAACTATAAAGAAGCCTTACTTGATGAATACTGGATTGTTGCAATGCAAGATGAACTCGGCCAGTTTACCAGGAATGATGTTTGGTATCTCACTCCCCGCCCCAAAGGCATTAATGTCATTGGTACGAAATGGATCTTCAAGAACAAGTCCGATGCAGATGGCCTAGTCACCAGAAACAAAGCCAGACTTGTTGCTCAAGGATATACTCAAGTGGAAGGTGTTGATTTTGATGAAACCTTTGCACCCGTTGCCAGGTTAGAATCTATCCGTATTCTACTAGCTATTACCTGCTCTTTGAACTTTACTTTGTATCAAATGGATGTTAAGAGTGCATTTTTAAATGGAGTGGTGAATGAGGAAGTTTATGTGGAACAACCTAAAGGTTTTGAAGATCCCCATTATCCGCATCATGTATATCGTCTCAAGAAGGCCTTATACGGTTTAAAGCAGGCACCTCGAGCATGGTATGAACGACTTACTACCTTTCTACTTCAGAAAGGTTATCGTCGAGGGGGAGTAGATCGCACTTTATTTGTGCTTGACAAGTCCTCAAAGTTTCTAATTGCTCAAATATATGTTGATGACATAGTATTTGGCTCCACTTCACCATCTATGGTACAAGAGTTTGTCACCATAATGCAATCTGAATTTGAAATGAGCATGGTTGGAGAATTGACCTACTTTCTGGGATTACAAGTCAAACAAGGACGGAATGGTCTATTCATCAATCAAAGTAAGTATGCCTTGAACTTGATTAAGAAATTCGGACTCAGTAGTGCTCGTGCAGTTCGAACTCCTATGGGAGTTTCTGATAAACTAGTGAAAGATGAAAAAGGAGTTTCAGTCGATCAGAAGATATATAGAGGCATGATTGGAAGCTTATTGTATTTAACCGCAAGCAGACCAGATATATGTTTCAGTGTTGGAATGTGTGCGAGGTTTCAAGCTGATCCTAAGGAATCTCATCTTACTGCAGTGAAAAGGGTTATTCGATATGTAAGTGGAACTTCAGAATATGGTGTCTGGTATTCTAAGAATCAAGATTCAGAGTTGATTGGGTACAGTGATTCTGATTGGGCTGGTAATGCTGATGATCGAAAAAGTACTACAGGTGGATGTTTCTTTATTGGAACAAATTTGGTGTCTTGGTATAGCAAGAAACAGAATTCAATCTCTCTATCTACTGCGGAAGCAGAGTATCTTGCAGTAGGGAGCTGTTGTGCACGACTGCTATGGATGAAACAAATGTTGAAGGATTATGGAATTCATCAAGAACCTTTGAAGATTTTATGTGACAATACAAGTGCCATTGATATTTCAAAGAATCCAGTTCAACACTCAAGAACCAAACATATTGACATAAGGCATCATTTTATTCGAGATTTGGTGGAAAGAAAAGAAGTGGAAGTGGTCTATGTTCCAACACACGAGCAGCTTGCTGATATATTTACAAAGCCACTTGATGCTACCACTTTCGAGAACCTTCAACAACACTTAGGTATTTGTCAAATCTGAGGTAAATTTTACCTTTGATTAGTTTTTCGTGTAAATAATTTTGCTTTCTGTTATTTACGTAAAAAATTAGAAAAAGAAAAAATTATTATCTGAAGGAAGTAAAAGACTTACCAAAATAGGAGTAGTTAAGTAAGGTGTGTTGGAAGTTAATGAAGGAAGACAAAGTGATGTGACAAGAAGAAAAAGGGATATCATTGCAATTTTTGGGAAATCTAAAAAGGGGACTTTGCGGGAAAAGAGGTAAGTTCATGAAGAGTTGAAAGTTGTTTTAAACTCTAAAATCCCTTTCGCATTCTGTTACCCTTAGCCCGATTTTCCCCAAAACTCTTGCCAAAAAATCTTATACTCAAAACTCTCCTCTATCTCGGCATTGTTCCAAATAATGTCAAACCCAAATTCTCCGATAAAAGAAGCTTCAGTGCCGGAAATTATGGAAGAAAACCGGGGCTCAGTTAACTCGGAATTGGTAGTATTTGATGAGCCGAGAAGATATGTTGAATTGGGTGAGTCACAAACTCAAGATCAGAACAAAGTAAATGCTAACCATGAAGAGGATGAGAAGATAGCTGAAGCAGAGCCTGATAAAGCTGAAGAGGAAAAGGAAGTTGAAGAGGCTTCTGTCAAGAAACAGAGTGAAGATTCTGATGCTCAAGAGGAAGCGTCTGGAGGCAAGAAACAGGAAAAACCTAAGGTAACTGGTCCTGACCCTCGACCATTGAAATTCTTGGGTTTTGAAAGTAGAAGTGTGGATGATATTTTTGCGTGGTTACAAGCTAATAGATATTCCGTGGATCTAAGCAAAATCAAGAGTATAAGAAAGGATTTAGAAGTGTTGCATGTCAAAATTAAGGAGATTGTGTCTGGTCACTTTACTGATGTCTGGGATATTGAGTATAAGACTGTGAAGTATCTGAGAGGGATGTACGGTCAGCTTAATGGTAAAGGGAAAGACAAATTTCATGTTTTCTGTCGTATGACTGCTCATAGTTATGTGTGGATAAGAGAAATTAATGAGGAACAAGTTGTTGGGATGAAGACAGTAAGGTATGGAGACAAGCTACAGGTTGGATTTTATGATGAGGAGAATTCAAAGAGGATGGAGAAATTGAGAGAACCAGTGATTATTGAACTGTCTGATGATGATGACAGTGTTCTAACACAGGAGGAAGAATCTGTGTATATGGAGGAAGAATCTGATGCTGATCTGGGGGGTACACAGGGTGAAGAGGTTCAAGAAGAGTTGAATGATGGAGTCCCTGACCAATCTGATGATGAAGGGAATCAGGAGAATGAAGAAGCTGAAGACGATCTGCGGGATCAAGGTGTTGAGTCAGAAGAAGAACAGGTAGGAAGAGCTGACAGTGTTCCAACACAGGGTGCCCCAGACCTGACATACTCCAGTGACGAGGTCCTGGATGAATTTTTCAAGAAGGCAAAAGGAAAAAGGAAGGCTAGCTCTGCCATGAATACTGAGGCAGCAAAAAGAAGTAAGAAGAGACAGGATAGCAAGCCAAGGAAGGCTCTGCCACCCCCATCTGTCACTCAGGCTTTTTCTGCAGTTTATTTTGACAAGAAGGGAGCTGAGATGGAAGAATTCTTCTCTGAGAAGAAGTTTATTGCTGAGAGACCCGTGGACTTGAAGGCTTACCAGGAGAGTGGGTTTACAACTTTCCTAAAGGCAATGGGAATGATGAAGGCGGCCACAGTTCAAAGGCAATTCAATCGACAGGTGGTTCTTGAGGTATATGCTAATCTCATGCCTGAGAATCTAGATATTTCTTCTCCATGGTTTGGTAGAGTATATGTTCGGGGAAAGGTTGTAGAACTGTCTGCTACTAGAATCAATATGTTATTTGGGCTGAAAACTCCGGAGATAGGGGGAGTGTTTCCGGACGATTTGGAGATGACTGATGATGAAATTTTGGCTGTGATTTCTGGAGGATATAAGAAGAAGTGGCCGGCAGTAGGATATTTGCAAGCATCATGCTTGACCTCCAGATTCTTCGGGCTGTATCAGATAGCTGTTCACTGCTGGTTACCATCTAGCAATACTACTGCATTGACCAGGGAAATGGCCAAACTGCTCTACTGTGTTGGAACACAGCAGGAAATCAATCTCGGGTTATTAATTCAGCAACTTCTGGTTCGACAGGCCACAGCGCCTAAAGTGAATGATGCAGTAATATATCCATGTCTGATCTCAGCGATAGCCAAAAGTGGAAAAGTGAAGGGGAAGGCCTCAGACGTGATAGTTGACACTGAGTTCCTGTGGCCGAACAAGAAAACTTTCGGACTCAGACATGTGCATGACCTTCCATGGAAAGCTTCAAGCTCAACCTCCTCATCAGCAGCAGCAGATCAGAAGGCTCGATTGTTGGTTGTCAATGCCAGACTAGGAGCTTTGGGTATCCAAATTGCAGCCTTACAAGCAGAGCAAGCACGGTTGGAAGAAGAAAAATCAAGTCTGGAAGGTTGATTATTTCAGGGGGAGTTTTTAAAGACAATGTTTCATTTTTTATGATTTTGTGATGATGTTTCTTTGGCCTCTGTGTGGTCCCAGGGGGAGTAATTTTGGATCCTGGATATTTGGTATTCAATTTGGTTGTATAATTTTTGGATTTCTGGCATTCTGGATTTCGGCTCGTTGAATGTAGTTGATTATGTGATTGTAGTCCAAAATATTATGGGTCCACAAAAATGCCAAAGGGGGAGATTGTAAAGTCAAGGAATTATTTAATTGGCAATTTTGTGTTAAGTATTTGTGAACTACAGACCATGTTGGAACATGGTGCTGGAGCAGAACTGGAGCAGGTTTCACGCCATAGGGTTTAACGGATTCAAGCCGAAACATTGATGTGTTTTAGAATTTATGGTATCTGTATATTTGGCTATATATTGGGCGTGTGAAGCATATTTGGTTTATGGAAAAATCCCTACTTATATGGAGAAGATTTATTCGAATATATGGGAGAGTTTGAGATAAGGTAAATCCCTTTATTTATGGGATTTGGATATGCTTCAACAATCAGATATGGAGTAGGAATATTGTGGAGATAATCATGGATATTCAGATCTGATCGTGGATATAAATATGGGACAAACACGGCTGCAAAACTAACGAATTTACAGAGCAAAATCTGCACCCAGATTTTGAGATCTTACGAAACTTGCAAGAGCCAATATACTGTGTTCCAACACTGTCCTGCTGCACTAAGTTCAGAATCGTATACCTTAATTCCTCGGGAGGAGGAGATCTTGCGTCGACTGAGTTCGAGGTCAGAGGGAGTCTGATCAAGGCAGATCGGTAGCTAGGGGAGCTAGCAGAGTCCACACGTCATAGTTAGTAAAGATAAGTATTTTGTAAACTGTACTCTGTACTGTATCTTTCTAATTAGTGGATTCATTCTGAACTGGGCTAGGCCCCGCAGATGTAGGTGATTTACACCGAACTGCGTAACCAAGTTGTGTGTCTTTACGTTTTATGTTATTTTACACTTGGTTAAATTAAGCATGTTGGAACACACTAGTAAGTACTAGAAAAAGTGGTAAAACCAAATTTCAAGAAGTTTATTTTTCAAATATAAAATAGAAACCTACGAGAGAAGGGGGTGGCTCAGTCCTCCCACTGTTTCTAGTTGCTCGTGCTTCTCATTTAATCATTATCAGCTTCCAGAACCTAGCAAGGTGAAGCTGCCCGGAAAGTGCTAGTTATAGCAAAGTCTTTCCATTCAAGAGAACCTTTAAACTACAACGGACTCAGACGATGGTACACTAACTAGGGTCATTGGGACTTATGGATACTCCTCTCCAGAGTACCTATCAACAGGTACATTTAACTTGGAAAGTGTTCCGAGAAAATGTATACTTTCTAAGCCACTCATTTACACAAAATTGGTGTTTCCATTTAACATTATTACTTTTCCTGATTCGCACTAATTACATTTGAATGTACTTCATTTTGCTAAGCCACCTTTCTCCTTACTCTTGTTCTTTCCAGATCGCACTAACTGAATAGAAATTCGAGAGCTGGACAAAATTGTTTCACGATCGTAGATATGTTTAGGTAAAAGTCGTGCTTAAGAAGGAATGGTTTTGTGAAGATTGATCTGGCTGTCATTATCAAAAGGTATGCATCCAAGTTGCACAAAATGCACCGAACATAAATTTTCATTAAAAAACCAATCCCACGATATGTTAGCCAAATATTACTAAACGAAATGAACAGAAAAAAAAACTTGGATTGTATACTTTGGTGGATGGAGTTTATGTGCAAAGTAGTGATATGGTTTTCTTTAAAAAAAATTGTGTTCGTTTTGTGCAATTATTATGAACATTTTGGTTTTGAAGATTATTCTTGGTACTCAAGGATGTCTGGACAAAAAAAACAAAGTTTTGAAACATAATTATAAATCGATGAGAAATCAAACCCTAGTGTACTGCATCTCCAGGCTCTGCTGCCAATGAATAGTGAGTTGTTCGAATTTGTTTTTGTAAGAAATATGATATATTTACCGATATTGTTGTTGATCAGAATGGATTGGATGAAGAAATAGCAGCAAAGGAGCTTTGATTAGTTTCGTTGCCAAATTCTAGTCAGTGGTTTCAGTTTTAAGTTGATCACATTTTTTATCAGCTTTAGAGTAGTGTTTCTGTTTTGGTTGTTATGCCACTTTTATATATCAGTAGTTAGTTAGTTTGTTAGTTAGCCCTTGAATTGTTTATAGAAACTAGTTGTACATCACACATTTGGTAAGTTAATACAATCAGAAATTTTCCATCATTCTTTTCATGATCAATTACTTTGTATTCTGATTTTGAAGCTCTTGTTGAGCTTGTTACCTTGGCCTAATTCTCTCTGATTTATTTATGGTATCAGAGCATTAGGATCTTGATTCAATCCTTCTAGAAAAATTTTTCGAATCACTGATTCTGTTGACCAGAAATGAGTACTTGATCAGTGAATGGTGAAAGAGGAAATGATTCTCATACTGCAATTTTGATGGCTTTGTAAGAATCAAACCGGATGATCCGCTATTGCTCACATCTTCAGATCATGCGAGTCTTGTGATTGTCTCCAACCTGTTGACAGATAAGAACTACGTAATTTGGAAGGAGGCAATGATCACTGCACTCTCAGCTTGGGGAAAACTGAAGTTCATCACTGGATAAGTTCCAAACCCTGCTACAAATTCTCCAGTCCTTCAGATTTGGATGAAGTCTAGTTCAACGGTTTATTCGATTTTTTTTCTAAAAATTCCAAAACTGAAACCAACCCGAATTACCCGAATAAACCGAACCGAATTTGGAATTCGGTTTCGGTTTGAATTCGGATCTAATCCGAATAAACCAAATTCGATCAGAACACTTTTAAAAATATTAAAAATACACTACTTAATTCAAAATTTAAGAAAAATACTGAATATGTAATTTAAATTCTACATCACCAAAATCAATTCTTCAGAATTAAAATCCCACAAATATAATACAAATTCAACCATGGATTACACTTATTATCAAGGATCAATAGTTTGTTTTAATATTTATCTTCAAAAGCTTCACATTTCTTCAAGACTTGAAGCACTTTAAGTTTACCCTGAAAATACAAAGAATTGAGAAGATTAAAACATTAACTAACATGAAAACAATGTATAGTTTAGTAGCCTTTAAGATTGCATCAACAATGTACCCCTACCTACATAGAACAGCTTGTACAAACACCGACTTCATTCTGAATTCATATGTGAGAACATGTATGAAGAATTAGCACAGAAAAGAAAAGATTAGGATCAAAACTCCTAATCATCCAATCCCACCAATCCATCCTTTAGATTAGGTCTATACAACATCTAAAATAAAAAATGAAGAAACTACCTTCAAAATTCAAAGGCAAAGCAGGGGCTAAGCCCAGAATTGCAAGAGCCTCGGCCAAATCTTTCTCTACGAATTCCCATAATTGGGCATTCTCTGAGAAAGCTTTCCTCTAGGAGGCCACCCATTGTTTGAAATGTTTCCCGTATCAGCTTGAGATACTCCAACCTCCCTACTATCATTATCCTCCCAATCCCTAGGAGAATGCCATCGGATGAAATCTTCGAATACAGTATCAGGATTCGCAGCTTTAAATGCTGACATGTCTAGTTCAAATAGTACAAAAATTAACCGTCATATAAAAATATATACTACAACTAAAAACATTCAGGCTATAAGTGATAATCTTTTTGCAGCACATGTCATTTGTCCTCTTCAGAGTTCAGAGGCAAAAGATAACTGGCATTTTGACACACGAAGTTTACACAATAAGCATCTAATTCTAAATCAAAGTTCCAAAAAAACTACATCTGAAGATTCATTAACTGATGAAAGAAATCTCAATTCCGATAGATTAGCAAGAGAAGCTTCATGTGGTTAAGCATAATAAAAAGAAGGAATTAAGTAACGGCCAGTTCAAGCATATACAAAACTTTTCTCTATTATTTCTTAAGAACCTTCCCCTCCAAACTTTGAACAAAAGGAACATTAAGCTGCTAGTCTAGTTTTGACATGAGAGATTTCTGGAATCCCTTCAAAATATCAACACATGGGAGAAAGATTCACTTAGGTTCAGATACCAAGAATGACACTGTATAACTTATCAGTGATGAAAGTATTCTTACCCGATGACAAGATTTATTTCTCCAGTTGAACTGAAAAGCTCTGTAATAACAAAGATAAACAGTTATCTGATGTTTCAATTTAAAATGATTATATCATAAACTCTGTTCAACAAAAAAAATCCAGACACAAGCACATAATCTCAACAAAAATGGTAGATTTGCATAGGAATTTGCCTATACGGAAAAGTTGATCTTCTAGTTTACTTCACACACATTTTATAGGACTGAAAAAAGAAAGTAGAGACAAGGGAATTTCAAGCTTACAAAGGTATCTCCAAGGACTTCAACTGCTTGGAGTCGTTCTTCATGCATATCTTCTGTCATGAGTGGTGGATTCTACAATAACTCAACGTAATAGTGAGCAAAAGATAAAAAGAAAAGGCAGTGCAGCTAAGCAAGCTACTTCAAACAGATCAACCTGCGTGAGGGGAGCGTGCATTTGCTGGTTTGATTCCATCTTCGCGCTGTGGCAAGTACCAGCAATAATACGACCTCTGATTGAAACATTCCCAGTGAATGGGCACTTCTTGTCAATGTAGTTTTCTGACAAGACAACGTACGAAAAAATTAGCTAACCATGAACTCAATGAACACAAATATGAGAAGCAGTGGACATCCTGAGCCTAGTAAAGACTTGCATCATATCTAATCAGATGGCATCTAAAAACTATTGTAAACCTGTTGTAAACCAATCAAAAACCATACACATATCAATGGTAATAATTCGCCCTTCCTTAATATAACTAAGCTTTTACAATTGCATTCCATTAGACTGCTAACATATTAATAGATTATACTGATGCATTCAACTAATGTTGCAAACTGCATGAATAATCAAAGCTAAATCAGGCTTTACTGATAGTATTTCACTACTCGAAAATACAAGGCAATAGCCTCAGGCACACTAATTCTAATTCCAAACAGATAGTTGAACATATACAAATCATTCCAAAACAAACCAAGCACAATAAACTGCAGGTAAACTAGTCTCTAATCCGCAGAGAAGACTCAAAATCCTAAACATACAGAACCAAATATTTGAGCTGGTTGAGTTTCTTGACGCTGAGTTGGTTGTAGTTGTTAAAAGATATGTTGTAGAATTATATGCAGTGAGCTGTGCTTACGTACTTATTCTTTAGATGTTGATTGAAAAAAATTGGAATGTTACTTATGCCACAGATAAGGTTCCAATGGGTTGGGGACAATCTTCTTAGAGATTTTGTTGCATTTCTAAAGGCAAGATTCTTTACACTCACACGCACACTCACTTACTTAGGATCCTTAAGAGCTTTCTTGTATATGTGTGCTTTTGGGAATATGCTTCTATGAACAAAGAGGGATTCCACTCAACCGGCAGTTGGCTATAGAGTTATCTAATCCACAGAAACTCATAGAGCTAAATTAACAAATAGAGTTATCTACAAAAACCCAAACGCAAGTAAAGCAAAATCAACACCTTCAATAGCGGCACGAGGAGTCTTGAATCCCAGCCCAACATTCTTGAAGAAACGGTCTTGGCAGTCTTCTCGTGCTCAGAAACACCTTAGGCTGCTTGAAGAAGGTTTTCACACTCTGCAAATAGTACAAAACACGTTATGGATCATGCAGAATCACGGTTAAAGCTGAAATTGACTGCAATGGCAGCGGTTACTCACCGTTTCTACCATGATGGGAGATCAGGCGGCGTTGATTGCAGGTGCGGTGGCGGTGGGGAGAGTGCGCCTTAAGCCCTAGCTCCAGAGACGAAGGTATTAGCTAAAGAAATGTGTGCTGACAAAGTGTGTGTTTTGTTTATATAGTGTAAGGAGATTGCAAACCCTACTGGACTGGGCTAATTCGATTTGTGCTAGGCAAAATAATTTTTATTCAACTGGCCCAAGTCTATTTAATTAAAATTCTCTATTAAGAATTTATAGCATTTTATTAATATATATATATATAATATTTATTTATTTACAATTCGGTATTCGGGTCGGTTTTCGGTTTGAGTTTCAATATCCAAAACCAAACCAAAAACCATATTCAAAACTCGATTTACTCAATTTGGTTATCCAAAAACCGTATTTTAAATTCGGTTCGGGTTATTCGAATTCGAATAATTCGATTTTCGGTTCGGTTTTTGGTTTTTGGTTTTTTTGCCCACCCCTAGGAATGGTTTGTGGTACGACAGTGGATTGCGTTTTGGTTCCAACCATGATGGTTTTATATTTTAGGGCTGCCAAAGTTTTTTGAGTCTCACGGTTACATTTATGTTTTGTATTTGCATATGCTAGAGGGCTAGCATAATCTAAGTGTGTGGGAGTTTGATTGGGCTGATATAACCATATGTTTTGGCTGTATTTGAGCTCATATATTGGCCAAATTTGTAGACACTTTGAGTCATACTTGCCCTCAAGTATGAGATGAGCAATTTCAAAGCAGGTTGTTCATTCAAAATCCCATCCCCAAACTGACTCTGACTCAACAGAAAAGAGAAAATAAAAATAACAGACCAACTATATACATGACACACCTAAGACTCTATTACCCAGACTTTGGTCAAACAATTCAGCATTAAGTTTTCATTTCATGGCTCATCAACAAACTCCCAAAACATGATCAAGTCCCCTTTCATAAACAAAGTGCATCATCCCCCCTCGAGCCCTCAATTCAATCCCCCCTACCGCAGTCAAACTTGCATATCAACTGATCAAAAATAGATATGTAAGAACTTCCTCACAGATTTTCTCTCAAACACTCAATAAGTAAGGACAGTCACTCAATTATAATCATGCGGTAGCCTTAGCCAATACATAACAAGCCAAAAAGGTCTTTAAAGGTTGTAATGAGGCTGTGGGTTGTAATGTTGGTGAGATCCTAAGGGCTATAAGGTTCATACAAACATGCACATATGCTCAAGAACAAATCAGTAGAAAATTCCAGCAAATACACATCATCAAAACCAATTTTCTGGACTGATTTTTTAAGACTAATTCAGGTCTGGAATTTTATTTTATTTTATTTTTCTTTTTTTTAATCAAAATAGCACCCTTATTCTCTTTATTTTTTCTGTCCAGACCAGAATTTTTCAAATTACATGCTCATTTACCTCTACAGTGCCATAAGACTATTTTTTCAATGAGAACCGGGCACTCGAATCATGAATATGCAATATCAAGCAAGAGCAGAAATTTTCAATTCAAGAACATACATGCATGGGGCAAGAATAGTATAAAGAGAAAAGGCTAGGATTTTATAGTGGGTTACACAAAGAAAAGGTCAAGGCTCAAAAGGGTTTACTAGAGGATATAAAAGGTAGGCTATATACGATGTGTGGTTAATCCTAATTTACCTCTTTTTTTACTCATTATGCATCAACCTTAGCTACCACAACTCTCAGAAAAAAGCTTGATGTAGAGAGTGCTCTACTCTGGCTCAAACCTCGCTTTATACTAGGCTTTGTTCATTACAAGTCTTATTCGTCATACCAAGTATCATTTAAGCAAGTTAAAACCGATTTCAAGGGTTTCTCATTTAATGCTCTTAGGAAGATATCAAACAACAAAGGTTACTAATCAGATTCTTTCACATGCAAAGTTCATCTATCTCAAAGCCAATTCATTACTCACTGTCATGCTAAAATTTTGACCGACTCGATTCAAAACACAATTTTTTTTTAATATTCTTTAAAGGATCACAAAACAGTACACATGACACAGAGAATAACACACAATCAGAAAATACCTAATTCTCCTCACACTTGAGCCTTGCTTGCCCTCAAGCAAGCTCGGAGTAAATGTAAAAAGGACAGCACTAAAAAAACAAAGAAAAACAACAAAGAACAGAAAACAAAGGAGAAAGGTAAGGGAAACTCATTCGGAAGGGCTGGTCACTGGAGGAATGCTCAAAGCACTCATAATGCGCTCATTCTGGGCAACCAGAAGATCAAGCTTGCGATTGAGAGACTGCACATCCTCATGTAACGAGGCAAGGGTAACACGACCTGCACTAGAGAAAGTTACGATCGAGCGTGGAGGACTCGGCTCATAAAACTTAGGAACATTGTTATCATAGAAAATTAGATTGCTAAGTTCCAAATAGGCCAAATCAAACATTCCAGGATCCTTTACCCGCTCAAAAGAGGTAGGCACATGTAATTGGACATTCCTATCAAGAAGAACACCAACCAAATGACACATGGACATATAACGAACAGAATCATATGCAATTGAATGCAATGTTTCAGCAAGTACAAAGACAAGATTCAACTTATATCCGTTATACATGCACCACAAAATAAACAACACAGGATGGCTGACTTTAGTAAAAGTCGTGGTGCACCCAAAAACATTTCGCAGCAAATAGAAACAGCACAATCGCAATACAGGATCCTCAATCCAATGCACATTAGCGCTGTTGGAATCATACAAATGAGGGCAAGCGGGAGCTAACAATTTCCATGCCTCGGGAGGGTTGAAATTAGGGTATTTTTTGTAAGAACCAATAAAAGCATCCCTATAATCATCCGATTCCAAGTCATCAAGTGAAACTAATCCCAAAGCCAAATTCCAGTCATTTAAACTCAAAGAGATAGGTTGCAGCCCGAAACGAAAAGAAATGCAAGTATCAAAAACATTCAAGGCAGCATTATTATTCAAGCTAAAACTCACCACAAATTCCTCACAAAGAGGTGCACACACATCATCAGCATGCAAGGAAAACAACTTCGCCCAACCCACATTAGTAAAATAGGCCAAAAAATGATCAAACACATTCAAAGCTTGAAGGCAGGGCTGCATAATTTCAAACCTGAAGGGCGTAATTTATTAGCTCTTTTCAAAACCATGGATTGCAGGTCCTCATCCCCAAAAGTCAGGATACCGTCCCAAGAATCCAAATTGATTTCCACCGGAATTGGCAGAGAGTTCGGGGTCCCCCGATTCTGGTCATCGGTGACATCAGAACGTGCCACCACCTGTTTTGACCTTGTGCGCTTCTGAGATGGCGGTGAGGTGGATTTACTGGAAGACTCCTCTTCGGGACTGGCAGCAGCCCGTTTCCATGACCTTCCAGCCGGGGCCTTTGCTGCTGGCGGCGGTTTAATCGTCTTCCTCAAGGTGGGTTTCGTGAAAACTTCCGGGGCTGCAAAAGCAGCGGCTGGTTCAGGCGGCTCGTGGGCAGTGCATGGGCGGCGCGTGGGAGCGCGTGGAAGCAACGGCTCGCGCTGGGACAACGCCAATGCCAAGGTCGGTGGCAGCGGTTTGATGGATTTTCTCATAGTTTTCTTCGTGAAGAATTTCGGCACCTCATGGTCGGGGAATGGTGGTGACGGGACGGATGATTGCTGGCCGGCCGGAGCAGATTCAACGACAGGCTCTAGGTGGTTGTTGGCGACGGTTGCTGTGGTTCCCGGCGTTTTCAAAATCGATGCGGCGGTGGTGTTTCGGCTCCCCTTCGATGCCATCTCCACGGATGGATGGTTGCCCGGCTGGCGGTGGAGACTCGCGGCGGCGCAGCGGCGGAGGGAAGCTCGGGACTCGCCGGAGAGAGGTGGAGGGAGTTTGGATTTCACCGGTGCAGCGGCGGAGCAGCTTGGAACTCGCTGGAGAGAGGCGGAGCAGCTCGGCGGCGCAGCGGAGCAGCTTGGATTTGATGAAGATTTGATGTGATTTGATGAAGATTTGAGCAGCTCAAGGAAAGTGACGAGTTGATGTGGTTTGGAAGGAGATAAAGGAGCAATTTGCAACCTAATCCTCCCAATTTCTCCCTTTTCTAATTGTGACCCCATACTTCCTACAACACACACTATCACCCTTCCAAAATTAAAATTGGCCCCAAACTTTTCATACAGCCAATTCTCATCCTTGCACATAAAAACAAAAACGAATTAAAGCCATTTTTTTAATTTTTAATTTTTGAAACAAAAACAAAAATTTGAAAGAATTTGTAAGAAAACAAAATAAACAAAGAAGAAAAGGATTCTGGGCTGCCTCCCAGTAGCGCCTTTGTTTACAGTCTTTGGCTAGACTTTCCGATATGGTCAATTAAAGTGGGGTGGGCATAATGGAATTTCTTCCACTATTGCCACCTGAGAAGCATCATAAAATGGCTTGAGGTGATTACCATTTACGAGGAATGTCTTTTCCGTGTCCAAGCTTTTAATCTGTACAGCTCTGTTTGGCCTAACAGAAACCACCACAAAAGGTCCTATCCACTTTGTTTTAAGTTTCCCTGGCATCAACCGAAGCTTAGACTGGAAAAGTAACACCTTCTGCCCAATCATGAACTCCTTAGACCTCAGATTCTTATCATGCCACATCTTTGTTCGCTCCTTGTACCACATAGCATGATCATATGCCTCCAATTGCAGTTCTTCCAACTCTTGAAGCTGTAATTTTCGCTCTTCCTCACACTTGCTAGTTGTCATGTTCATTTCCTTGACAGCCCAGTATGCCTTGTGCTCAAGCTCCACTGGTAGATGGCACATCTTTCCAAAGATAAGTCTATAAGGAGACATTCCAATAGGCGTCTTGTAAGCGGTGCGATATGCCCACAGAGCATCCTCCAACCTCTTACTCCAATCCTTCCTCGAAGGATTAACTGTCTTTTCCAACACTTGCTTTATCTCCCTGTTAGATACTTCTACTTGGCCATTAGACCGCGGGTGGTAAGTGGTAGCAAGCCGATGATGAACACCATACTTCTTCATGAGGGTCTCAATGGTGCGCTTTTTGAAATGAGTTCCTTGATCACTAATGATCCCTCATGGAAATCCGAATCTGCTGAATATGTTAGATTTCAAAAATCCTGCCACAACTTGAGAATCATTAGTTCGGGTGGCTTTTGCTTCCACCCACTTCGATACATAATCAACCACGAGTAAAATATACAAATTACCACAAGAACTAGGAAAAGGACCCATAAAATCCATGCCCCACACATCAAATATTTCACACACAATTATGGGTACTTGAGGCATTTCATCACGTTTAGATATGTTTCCTGTCTTTTGGCAATTTTCACAACTCTTGCAAAAAAGATAAGCATCTCTATGAAGAGTTAACCAAAAGAAACCACTATCAAGCACCTTACGAGCAGTACGTTTAGGACCAAAGTGACCACCGCAAGCAAAAGAATGACAATGCAAAAGAATTGTACCTTGTTCATCTTCAGATATGCATCGTCGAATGATTTGATCGGAGCCTATCTTCCAAAGGTAAGGCTCATCCCAAATATAATGCTTGCTATCACTCTTTAACTTCAACTTCTGAGCAGGACTGAGAGTAACCGGCATCTCTCCAGTGGTAATGAAGTTCACAATATTGGCAAACCATGGATCTTTCGCCGATTTACCATGCAGTGGTTCTGTCGGGGGCCTCTGTTTGGCCAAATCGAGGCCTGTCGCAGCATACAGGTATTCTTCTGGAAAAGATTCCTGAATAGGGACTTCATCCTCAGGTTTCACCAAGCGACTTAGGTGGTCTGCAACATGATTCTCAGCACCCTTCTTGTCTCATATTTCCCAATCGAACTCTTGTAACAACAAGATCCATCTAATAAGCCTTGGCTTTGATTCCTTCTTCGTGAACAAGTACTTTAAGGCTGAGTGATCGGTGTAGACGATGATCTTCGATCCAAGCAAGTACGATCTGAACTTCTCAAGAGCAAATACCACTACCAACAACTCCTTTTCGGTGGTTGTATAGTTACATTGAGCTGGGTTCAATGCCTTTGATGCATAATAAATTGCATGGCTCTCTTTCCCTACCTTTTGTCCCAAGACTGCTCCAACTACATAATCGCTTGCATCACACATCAATTCAAATGGCAGATCCCAATTCGGCGGTTGCATTATAGGGGCTGAGATGAGCTTCTCCTTCAGTATATCAAAAGACCGTTTGCGCTCATCGGTCATCTCAAAAGGAACATCATCTTGAAGGAGCTTCGTTAAGGGTTGTGCAACCTTTGCAAAGTCCTTAATAAACCTTATGTAAAATCCAGCATGCCCCAAAAAACCACGTATCTCACGAACATTGGTAGGATATGGAAGTTGCTCTATGTTCTCAACCTTAGCCTTGTCCACTTGAATTCCTCTTTCTGAAACCACATGTCCCAAGACTATGCCTTCATTCACCATAAAGTGGCATTTCTCATAATTCAGCACAAGGTTCCACTTCACACATCGAATTAAGACCTGTTCCAAATGACCCAAGCATACCTCAAATGAATTCCCATAAACTGTAAAGTCATCCATGAACACCTCAATGCTCTTCTCAATCAGTCAGAGAAAATGCTCATCATGCATCTCTGGAAGGTGCCTGGAGCATTGCATAATCCGAAAGGCATTCTCCTATATGCATAAGTGCCAAAGGGACATGTAAATGTGGTCTTCTCCTGGTCTTCGGGGTTCACACAGATCTGGAAGTACCCACTGTATCCATCCAAGAAGCAAAAGAAACTATTCCCTGCCAATCTTTCTAGCATTTGATCGATGAAGGGCAGCGGAAAATGATCCTTGCGAGTCGCGACATTCAATTTCCGATAGTCTATGCACATCCTCCATCCAGTGACCAAACGAGTAGGCACCAACTCATTCTTTTCGTTCTTTACCACTTGAAAGCAAGATTTCTTCGGCACCACATGAACTGGGCTCACCCACTTGCTGTCTAAAATAGGGTAAATAATTCCCAAGGAAAGGAGTTTGAGGACTTCCTTGAGAACAACCTCTCTCATGTTGGGGTTCAGCTTCCTCTGAGCATCTCGAGCAGGCTTGGCATCGTCTTCCATCAAAATATGATGCATACAAATGTCGGGGCTGATCCCTGTAATGTCTGTGAGGGTCCACCCAATCGCCTTCTTGTACTTTCTCAACATTGCAATCAACTGCTCCTCTTGAGAATATGACAACCTTGCACTGACAATCACTGGTAGAGTTTCACCATCCCCCAAGTACACATACTTCAGATTAGATGGCAGATCCTTCAACTCTAGGATAGGTGGTGAAATATCGGATGGAATGGGCTTTTCGTACTTTATTCCACTCTCCGACAGCCCCTGTTTGGCCAAGTAGAGGTCTGCGTCAGTACTATTCACTTCTTCCTGCGAGCTGATTCAGTACAACCATTCATCTATTTCCTCATCACTCAGATTTTGTGTCTTCTCGTTGTTTGAATCAGTGAGTGGTAGCATTTCAATCTCATCCTACAAAAATTCAGTCTCAAGGTATTCTTGGACGAGAGGGTCAATGACATCAATGGCATATATATTTTCAGCATCTATGGGTTTTTTCATTGCATCATCAATATTGAAAGTATATTTTCACCATAATAATCAAGACAAATAGTTCCCTTTCCCACATTAATTATTGTATTAGCCGTTCTTAAGAAAGGGCAACCTAACAACACTCCCGAGGTTCCTTTACCACTTGATTGATTCATCTTCACCACATAAAAATCCGCAGGGTAAACAAAATCATTAACTCTTACGAGAACATTTTCTAACAACCCTTCAGGATATACACATTATCAATTTGCCAATTGGATTATTACTCTAGTATTTACCATTTCTGCTCCACTCAAAGAATTGTAAACAGGTAATGGCATCACATTGATAGATGCTCCTAAGTCACACATGGCAGAATCAATCTTAACATTTCAAATAAAACATGGCAAAGAGAACATACCAGGGTGTCCTTGCACTTCTGAGGCAAATCTCTTTGAATTACAGCTGAAACTGACTCGCCCATTATGACCTTGCTTGAGTCTTTAGGTTTCCCTGCAATAAAATCTTTCAAAAACTTGCTCACAGGTGGGAGCCTTATAGCCTGCAAGAAAGGTAGGTTAATCTCCATTTTTCCAAAGATAGATAAGAAATCAACAGAATCCTCTTTCTTTCTAGCTAAACTACGTGGAAAAGGAGGAAGAATTTTAATTGGAGGATCATTCTGACCCAACCTTGGATTTGACTCCTTGGTTTGATCAAAATACCCTTGTACCTCATTTTCTGTTTCTGTCGTCTGCCCCTGTTTGGCCAACTGGGGGCCTCCTGCAGACTGCTCCGACTACTCCTTAGCTCCTTTTGCTGCGGTCTTAGGAGGTAGTGGTTCAAGCTCCCTTCCACTTCTTAACGTGATCTGATTGGCTGTCTCTCTGGGGTTGAGTTGCACTTGAGATGGTAATCTAGGTTGCTTCATTCGGAGCTTATTCATCGAGTTTGACAGCTGTGAAATCTGACGTGTGTGCTCCTCCAAGGTGGCCTCAGTCTTTTTTGAACTTTGGATCTGGTTTTGAAGCATGCCCATCATCATGTCTAGCTTGTCATCCATAAACTTCCCTTGAGGAGGGGGTGGATTCTGAGAATATGGAGGGGGAGGAGCTCGATGGGGTGGAACATATGGTTGTTGTACTGGATTTCCCGGATCTCGCCATCGAAAGTTGGGATGATCTCTCCATCCTGGATTATAGGTAGCTAAGTACGGGTCCCTCCTTGGCTGCCTATCATTCCAATTCCCCATGGCATTAGCTTGTTCATCAATTGCAAGAGGGTATTGTAAAGTGACGTGGTTTGGACTGCAGCAGATGTCACAAGGTTTTTCTTGAGGACCAACTGAGGTGCTAGCAACGGTGACCTTATCCACCAACTTGGATAGTATCCTCTCCATCCTGTCCATCCTCTCCTTAAAATCATCTTGGCTTGAGGGCTCTGTTTGTGCCACTCTTTTCAGGATTCGGATCTCATCAGTGTCTTACTCCTTCTTAGAATTGATCAACTTCTTCACTATATCCTTTGCTTCATTTACTCTGATTTCTGAAAACCCACCATTGCTTGCGGTATTCAGCAAATCCTTGTTCGTAGATGTGGATCCTTGGTAGAAATACTGTAGCAGTTGCCCCTCCGTGTATCGATGGTTAGGGCAACGATCTACCAATCGTCTGAACCTCAGCCAAAATGTACTCAGCGGCTCATCATACTCCTGCTTGATGCTCGAAATTTCTTTCCTCAGTGCATCCGTCTTAGTGGCTGGAAAGAAATAGTCCAAAAACAGCTTCTTGAGCCCATTCCAGGAAGTGACGGAGTTAGGAGCCAAGCTTGAAAACCACTGGTTCGCTGCTCCTGACATGCTGAACGGAAAAGCCACCAACTTGAACTGATCTTCTGTGACACCAGCTGGTCTTTTCTGAACCTTACAAATCTTGATGAACTCGTTCAAGAAATTGTAAGGGTCTTCATTACTCTTCCCATAGAACTTCGGAAGCACGTTCAGCAATGCCAACTTAATCTCCACAGGGGTCGCAGCATCTGGCAAGGAAATTGGTGTGGGAGGGTCTTCTTCACTATGCCCCGTTAATTCCCACATGTACGGATTGTCAGCATTGGGATCCGCCTCTCCTCTGTCCCCCATTACAGTATCGGGAACGGATTCAATCTCTGATTCGGATTCTGTCTCGGAAACAGCCTCTGTTTGGCCAAACAGGGGCTCTGCGACAGCCTTCAGCTTTCTCTCCCTGGCGAGTTTGTAATTCTTCCTAGCTGTCTTTTCAAATTCAGAATCAAAAATCAATTCCTGCTCCTGGGACCTGGTCATATACCAATAACTATTTTTTTTTAGAACACCCGAGGGTGAGGGTTATTTTATTATAGGTACCCCAAGCCTTAATTTCCAAATGATCGAATATACAATTAGAGTTGGATTGTGAAATTAAGAGGTGAAACAACATGGTTGTTTCCAAAAGACCTAAAAGTGTTTGCTAATATTGTGAAAACAGCTATCCTAAGTGGATGGATAGGTGTCGAAGTTGCGATCCAAAACAAGAGGATCTCCACCCCTCGTGTTAATCCTCTGTAATGGCCAGGCAACTTCAATCACGAGACAAGAAATTAGTCATGAGTATGCTGAGCCTTGTAGCTTTGAAGCTAAGAGTATCTGAGAAGGACTCCAACTCCCTGATTTGTGCGCAAGCCTCCCTACCGTAGCAGAAACAGCAAACAGCAGAAAAGCCAAACAGCAAGGGAGCATCCGGGCTAAGAATAGTAGCAGTAATCTAAGCATGAGCAATCTCCCCCTCATAGTAGTGCTAGAGTTCCCTTGTTCTGCAAATCAACAAAACAAAAAAAACATTCAGCAGCATCATATTCTAAAACCTTGGAGTTTTAGCAACTCGAATATGAGGAACACAGCCTCTATCCATATCTATAAGACCCTGAATTCTAGGTGTAACATTAGTCATATCCAGCCCTTGGTTTAAATCAAAGTGATGTTTAGCTATGGCATGAGCTACAGAGTTGCATTCCCTGAAAGTGTGGATCAGTTCAGCATTACCAAGTAAAGATTTCGCTTTGTATACCTTATCAAAAACTTGCCACTGTGCCTCATAAGGATTCTGTATCATATCAATAGCAAGCTTACAATCTGATTCCACAATAATGTTACACTCCAGATGGTCAAAAGATTCTGAAGCATATAATATTGCTTCAATTTCGGCATGTAGGGGGGATGAAGATGTAACAGTTGCCGAACTAATTCTAACAGGTAAGCCAAGACTGTTCCTAGCTATAAGACCCACAGAGGCTTTGTTAGGGCACCAGGCTGCATCTACATTGATTTTTATGGATCCATGTTTAGGTCTTTCCCAGAAAACAGTCCTTAAATTTGGTTTAGGGGGAGGCCTTAGCAATGGAATGAGATGCTGAAAATATGGTGGTACTGATACTGTGGATAGAATTGTTGGAGGACAACCACTAACTGTCAATTTAATCAAATTCTCCACCTCAGTACAGATAACATTCATGGATAAAGGCTTGTGGTCATATAGATAGTTGTTTCTAGCTTTCCATAGACTCCAACATATCACAGATGGGAGAATCATGCAATATATTTGATAAAACTTAGTTAAGTCTTGACAATCCCAAAACAGAAAGAATCTTTGAGGGATGGAATGTGATGTATTAAGATTAAAAGGTATTGAAGGGGTCAGTTTCAACCAGACTGAGTGGGCCAAGGGACAAGAGATAAAGTAATGTTGGATAGAATCAGATTGACAACAAGCAGGGCACTTTGAAGCTAGGCTGAAACCGCAAGCAATAAGAACATCATCAAAGGGGAGAAAAGAATGTAGGAGTTTCCAGATAAAGATTGAGATCTTTTTTAGTAACAGTGGATTCCATAAATACTTAGAGACAGGAGAATTACCTGTTGGTAGAGCTAGAGCTCTATAGGCCGACTTAAATGTAAATTTACCCGATGGTTCTGGCTTCCAGATGATTCTATCCTCCCTATCCTCAGTAAGTACTGCCTCCTGAAGAAAAAGCACAGTGTCATGTTCAAGAAAAAATGCAATTTGATTCAGAATAGCATTTCTGTTGTTAATGAAATCCGCCACAGATATGTCATCCATTGTAGAGGTAATGTTATCAGGGATTTTAGAGATAAGAGGTCCATGCGGACACCAGTTGGCATTTAGAAAATTACATCTCCCATTTCCATGTATAATTGAAGAATTGTTAACAGCAAATTCATTGATGTAACAAATTCTCCTCCAAGTAACTGATTTCCTGTATGATGGTGGTAGAGACCATAGAAGTTTAGACCACAATGAAGTTCCCAATTGGCTCTTCCACCATAGTTTGGCCGAACAAGAATCAATAATGGCTTTTACCGATCTAAATCCCAAACCATCCCTGTTAGTAGGTATGGCAATGTTTGCCCATTTCTTCCAAATCTTATTCTGTTTACCTTCAGTCTTTCCCCAGAAAAATTGAGCCAATTTTTTTTCAAATGTTTTAATTATAGCTTTTGGGGGATTTGTAACCATCCATGTATGCTGAGGAATAGAATACAAGACTGATTTAATGAGGATCATTTCCCCCCCAGAGCTTAACCAGCAGTTTTTCCAATTTTTTAGCTTAGCATCTACATTGGCCAGCAGTGGGAAGAAATATCTGTTCAAAGTTCTTCCTCTGAAAATAGGGCATCCTAAGTATTTGAATGGAAAAGTCCCTTTTTTCATTTTTAAAATTGCTTTCACCTGAATCTTTCTCGCAACAGTAGCCTTTCTACTTAAATAAAAGTCTGATTTCTCAAAATTAAACTTTTGACCTGAGCAATGTTCAAAGATTTCAAGAAAGGCCTTAATCTTAATTAAGTTAGGTTTAGAAGCTTGCATAAATATTATGGTATCATCCGCATACATCAAATGAGAAACCACAGGAATTGAACCAGGAATCTGGTATGAGGACAAGCATTTATTCACAAAGATAAAGGTTAAACTCCTAGAGAAAGCCTCTGAGAATAGATTAAAAAGAGAGGGGGATAGAGGGTCACCTTGTTTGATTCCTCTTGTTGCACTGAAAAATCCAACTGGATTACCATTGATAATGACTGAAAAGTAGGCTTGAGACAAATTATTCATTAAAGCTGTTAAAAAATTTCCATTGAAACCAAACTTAGATAAAATCTGTTTGAGAAAACTCCATCTAACTCTATCAAAAGCTTTCCTCAGATCAAGCTTGAGGATGCAGTTAGGAATTCTATGTTTCTTATCCAAAAATCTAATCATCTCTTGTAAATACAGAATGTTATCAGATATATCCCTATGTTTCATAAATGCTGTTTGGTTCAAGGATATCAGATTCTCCATATGTGGCTTCATTCTCTCCAGAAGAACTTTAGAACAAATCTTATTCAACACATTAGATAAACTAATAGGTCTAAAGTCATCAAATGAAGTTGGGGTTGGTTTTTTTGGTATTAGAGTAATCCAGGTGCTGGAAATCCCCCTTGGAATTTCAGCACCAGAAATGAACTCATTTACCACCTCTAACTAAAGAACAAAAAATAAATAGAAATTAGTAGCAAAAAATTAGTAGCAAAAAATTAGTAGCAAAATAAATAGAAATTAACTACCATTCCCCGGCAGCGGCACCATTTTGGTGAACGTCGTTCCTATCACCAAGAAAACTGCAAACTAGCACACAGATTAGTATAGTAGAAGCAGGTCGTATCCACAGAGAACGGTATAATTTCTATCAATTTCAAACTACCAACAAGGTTTGGTTTAGCAACCACGCCTATGATTTGAGATTTGTTTAATAAACTAATGAATTACTAAGCTAAAAATAGGGACAAAATAATGCAGAAAAATGCAGAGATAAATTACGAACAAATATATGGATAACAAAGGATCGGCATAAGTTAATCTTTGGTTCATTCCTTGATCATCGACTACTCAAAATTCATTTAACCCCCATGAATTAATTGGTTATAAGCAGGAACAGTATTTGCTATTTCCCCTAAATTCCCCTTAAATTCCCGATCGCGAGCAATATTTGCTAAACCCGCGATCTTCCTAATTAAGATATTCCTAGCAAGTATTTGCTAAACTAGTTATATCTTAACGATCTTAAGACCTAGGGAACCCAATTTAGACAACAAGCACGTATTTGCATGCAGTTTATCCAATTAATTGTTTATCATCCTGTTATTACAGTCATAATTGTTATATGTTTTTCACAGGAGGTGCTACTTAATTAGCCCTAGCCTAACACAATTGAGGCGATCAAACTCAAACAATCAAGCATAGATTTTAGGCATAAACAATTAAAAACTCATAGGATTAATTTTCTGAAAACCCAAAGTCTCACAATCCATGAACCATCGAATTAACCTAGCCGATTAAGAATCTAGCTACTCATAATTATTAAACTAAACAAACAAATAATATAATAAACAAACATAATCAAAATAATAATTAAATACTAACGAAAAACAAACAACAAACCAGAAATATGTATGTTCATGCAAAACCCAAACTGCACTTTTTTTCTATATTCATCTTCTTCCGTCCGTATTCATACCTCTCTCATCAATATTGTTCCGTAACTAATGTCTCCTCCCAATCGTGAATAACACACGATTATATATACTAAAAATAAAACCCAAATCCTAACTAATTTTGGAAAATTAGAATCCTTATCCAAAAAGAAATATTCTTCCACTTAATTTCAGCCTAATTACAATTAAATTCTAACTTGGAATAAATAATTAATCCAAGTCTTGGGCTTCATGGCTTCTCTTCGGCCCAATCACAGTGCTGAATTTTTGGCCTTCTTTTCTTCTGGGCTGCAACTCCGTAAATTCCCTAACGAGGGATCGGGATCGTTACCTCATGAAAAACCCTTTCGGGAAAAAAAGAGTATAACAATCCCCCTTTCATCATCTTCACCTTAACCGGATCGACTTCATGGAGCAATTTAGTGATCGTTAAACGAAGCACAACTCTGCCACACGAAGAATTCCAGACTAAGGATCAGCTGGAACAGCATCATAGTGCTCCAAAACACAGCTACTCTGCTTCGCTACAGCTTTGCTCCAAAAATAGTGATCTATCAACAAAATAAATCAATTAATTACCAAAATTCACATAAAAGAGCACTAAATTCCTTCAAGAATGAACAACTAAATATCACACATCACACTTATGTTTTGATTATATTTTATTACAGTTTATAATTTTGGAATGAAATTGATGAGTTTCCTTCAGCTATCAGTTGGGATGATCATCCAAAAAATTTTCTAGACACATAGAGACAGCCATGGAAATTGGATGATGGGCTGGAAGCGTACGTGGTACGTGGCATGGAGAGAGAAAAATAAGGAAGGTTTTGTGCAAGAAAGCTGGACATTATGATGGAATATTGTGGTAGATTAATTTTTGCCAAGTCCAAATTACAAATGGAATTGATTGCTTGAAGACTCCTAAATTTTAGGAGAAGATATTTTCTAATCTTATTGAATTTTAAATAGATAAGCAAAGACGTATTTTATTCCTTATCTATTTTTTGGATGTAATAATTTTTCCCTGGACTATTATTTTTCATTCACATACGTAGACAGACATATGCACGACATATAGTCTTTTCTGTGCAGATAGTAATCACGTTTTGGCACTATTTTAGTATTCTATTCAGGCAATTTTTGTCGTTTATTTTTATGCTTTTGATTGTTAATTCAATTATGTTTTCTAGCTAAATTCATCTTTTCCGGTAAATATCAAGGAAGTACTAGCATCGATTCTCGTGAGATTTAATTAGTTTTTATACTTTGATTGCATGCTTGCATACGTTATTCTTGATCATAATATTTATGATTGCTTTCATGTTATTGAGTAGTGCGCAATATTTGATATCATGTTAGTTAGTTTAATACTAATTGAACCAATCATCCGTGATTGTGAATTCAGTTCAATCAATGGTAGGGAATAACAGTTTTAATTTAAGAATCCGGCGTCCAAGTTTGTTGTTTATGAATAGGGTCTTTCTTGGTATTAATCATTCTAGCATATAAAATCTATAGAGCGTCTCTTAGGTTATATGTTAGTTTGAGAAATAGTTAGTGAGGCGTCATTCTGATTATCGACAAGGTAGGGAAAGATTGGTTGTTTGCAACTATAACCAATTCGTGTACATGCATATAAAGTCATCTTTGTATCAAGGATCGAGATAGAAAGCCAGTATGGAATTGAACGAAACTGGAATTCTCTCATCATAGTTGAATCTTTTTTTGAGAATGTAACAATTTCCAAATTTTATTTGTTATCAATTTTTCATTTTTGTTATTCCTCATCATCAAATCATTGTTTTGGTTACAAAATTGCAGGTTAAGAAATAAGAAAAATCTTGCCAATCTCTGGGGAAACAAACTTGCTCGCTGATGTACTTGTCAGGATGATCATCCCGATAACCGAATCATGAATTTGGAATTTGGCTTAGAGCTCGAACTATTTTCGGTGTAAAATGACACATCAAATTTTACTATGTTTTTTAAGAGAAGTTGTTTGTGTATATGGATTGGACTGATACTTGTATCTAATCATCTTGTGTCATCTAGAATGTGTGCATTCAATCAACTTGTTTTTTATCTTGTTTCCTAAGTTTTTCTGAATTTTTCATAGTTGTGCACAATCAAGGATAACAATTCAGACTGCTCAATTACTTATTCTTCTCTTTTATAAGTGTATATGGTTATGAATCAATACACACTAGATTTAATTCTCAAAGATAAGTGGGTGTTTTTCTGGTAATTGATAAAGACATTTTGTTTGCTATGATTCTGGAAAGTGTTTAAAAATTTTGGTCCAGCCCCAATTTTTCAAAATAAGTGCTTATATAACTCTAGAAATTAAAATAAGTTTTGATATGACCCTTGAATTCTTGTTATAATAAGACGATGGGGCAGACTTTGGAAGGGTAAACTGTCCAATTTCTTAGAAAATTAAGTGGGGGTATTTTGGTCATTTCTGGGATGGTTAATGCCAGATTTTGCCCAATAAATTACGATCTTGGATTAGGTAGTCATAATGGTAACATTTGATGGATAAATGGGGTTGGTTAAGCACTTTAGAAGAACTCGAGATTGCTTCAGGACTTAAAAAAAACTTAGGATCATTTTTAGGATTATTCCAAATTTATATTTTTTTCAGCATACTTTTAATGAATTAAGTTATGATGTAGAATAGTAAAGTCATAATTTTAGATCATGTATTTTAAAATTGTAATTGGAATAACTTTATGCAAGATAAATGATAAACTTGTACATAGATATATTAGTTTACGCGTTTAGAGTGTTTGTTGATCGTTTTATATTAGTTTAAACTTTCATTGTATGCAACCCTTACAACTATCAAAAGATATATAAATAAATAAATAAATATAGTATATTTATAATATTTATTAATTTTTTAAAGTACTTTATTTTGACTTTTATTTTCTCAAGATATAAAATATAACATTATTTATCAACCAATTATTTTCAAAAATATTTGTTTATATGTTATAACGCTCACGGTCACAATCCGTGCATATTTTGAGATTATCCACATAGTTACTTTAACAAAATAAAATATGATCCAAAAATTATTCCTTTTAATTAACCAAATTATTTTGTAAAAATGAAAAATATATCACTAATAGTGACTTGTCTAGAGGTAAAAATCATGCACACAAAAATTTGTTAATCTTCACATTTATAACCGCACATGAATATTTTGATCATTAAAAATTAACTACTTATTTCAACAAAACCAAATATGACCCTTTTTTTTTACCATAAGATCTTCAACTAAGTTTAACATCAACATTCAACGTAAACGTGATCATCATTTTGCAGCCATAATAGCCCTCTTCTAATAGCATTAAACAACTCATCACCATTATCTTCTTCTTAATGAAACCCTACAACAACTGTACAACATCATCAGGCAAACGATGGATCTACCAAACCCTCACTCCACGGATCTCCTCCAACTCACACACGCGCCACCCCTCAACCACCTTCTGCTCCACCATCCAAAGCCCATCCACCATTTCCCACATCATGCGCAGCAATGAGGACCCCTTCACCAACCCCATCCCGTTGCCCTAAACCCTAGCTCCTCCCCCACCGTCTTCACCTTTGCCTCGATCTCCGCCACCTTCTTCTCCATCGTGAATTGCAACTCCTTCCTCGTTACATTCAAAATTTTAGAATAATTATATTGCTCTAATAGTGATGTGTTATTAGGAATATTAAAATCGTGGAAAAGTTTTTAAAAAAGAAGAAGTGCAGTTAGTGCGAAAAATGAGCGGTATGGTGCAATACGTAATGTTGTGTTTTGCCATCCGCCTCTACATTAACAAGAAAACATAAAGTAGCCAGTAAGATTAACTGACCTTCCGAAATAGCAAGTTTTATACATTCAAATTTGATTTTTGTGACCCTATATATGATGATCAGTATGAAATCAAAGTAGTAGTTAACTTAAGATCAAGTCGTTCATGTTTGTTTTTGTAGAAACGCTGTGGACTGTCATGTCTCCCTCGTTGTGAATGACAATTACGTTTTTTGGCGCTCCTCCCCGTGCTGACTGACCTCTGCAGCAAGGGCTGTACCATATCTGGTTTGTCCGGCTTTCCAAATTCTGTTCAGTTCGTCTGGCTTTCCCAAGTTTTTTTTGTTCGTTCTTTTTGTATGATTTTCTAAACGAATCGTAGGATTAATTATTTTTTTGTTACAAATTTTTGTACGGTGTGTTTGTTCTATTCATGGCGTATCTTATTAATCAGGAACAATTTACAATTACGAAGCAATGACACATGCAGTTTTCTAATTATGGATTTTTTTTGTGTAATTTTCATGCGTGCATAAAATATGTATATGCATAAAATGTGCTTGAGAATTGCACGAAATAAACAAATCGTGCGAACGAACAGAAATTAACGGGGTACTTCAAAAACAAAAAAATTAGCGGGAAAAAAGCTAGCCAAACCGCAGGAATCATTTTTTGAATATAGTTCTCGGCCTGAATTTGGAGCTCCTCCGCCGCCTCCGGCGCCGATCTGAAACCGGTACGCAACCTGCTCCACATCGGGGCTCCCATAGGAGAACACCTTCCCGCCAACGAGAAGACGACCAGTGCCACATCCACGCTGCCGAGGGTGCTCAGCTTATAGGCTTTCTAGAAAAGACCGGCGCGCCATTTGTGGTACGTAACGTGAGAAGTCAATTTTTGTACTAAAAATAGGATAAGATTATCAGAAAGATAGATTATTAGAAAAAAACAAAAAAAAAACGGTCAGCATTCCCCTGCATGCAAAGTACGTTTTACCGGTGTTCCGTTCCTCGTCTCCGCTATGCACTTATATAAACCTTCACCTTGCCCTTCCCATTTCCAAAAAATCAAAATCCCATATAACCACCACCGTTATGTTCCCTCTAGCCGAGTCCAGCTCCGCCGCTGCTGCCCGAGCCGCCCGCACGTCTTCTTCCGGTCATCCTCCTCCTCCTCCATTGACGATATACCCCATAGTCTGACCGCACAGGAATGGCGGCCGAGACGGTGGCGGTTCTCGACAGCGGTGATGTATTTGAGGTCTGTGTCCGTGTCCCGTGCATGATTTGGGTTTTCAATTTTTGCAACTTTGATCTTCGGCCTGCCCATTCTAGGTCGCTTTGCCATAGCCGCCGTCGTGAGAAAGTTGAATCGGGAGGGTGTATATATAGGCTCCTGAGTTACGCTCTCGATCTTCGCCATTAATTGATCCCCTCGCGGGTTTATATAATCCCCTAAAATTGCACAATTAATTACTAGGTCGATTTTTCATCTTTACAAAACTGCACAAAAATGTCACCGCACAGCCGGGCACGAAATTTTAAAATTACAATATAACTTCCGAAACAAACACCAACGGCTCTAAAATGCGTTTCTCTACTGTTTTAACAATGTCACTATTAGTGGCAATGCAATGTCTTTCATTTTATTTTGGCTATATAGGTTTTAGGATTTTTTTCAGAAATACAAATAGAAACCTACGAGAAAAGGTGGTGGTCGCTCAGTCTGCTCGCGCTACCTCCAGTCAAGCTAACCTTATCATTAGCTTCCAGAATTCAGCAAGGTGAAGCAACCACCCAAGAAAAGTAATCTTTGAGTGTGCATTTAAAAGTAATCTTTAAACAAACATACCTTCATATGAGCAGTTTCTGAGCATTTCTGTAACATTGGTGTTGCAAAGCACATCTATCGTAGCCAGTAGGATACAGATAAATGCCATTGAGTTCTGCTCCAAGAAACAAATGTAACCTCGCAAGTATTGTTTGAAACTCAATAGTGATTAGTGAATCAATGTGATAGTTACAGCAAAGTCTTTCCACCCGAGAGATCCTTCAAACTGCAATGGACCAACAGGAATCCCAGACGGTGTTGCAGCAACTCTCGAGCCAGAAATAACAGAAGGAAGATCTGCATCCTCTGAGAACACGTAACCATTCAGATCAACAGTTCTTATACTAATATTAATGTGCGTTAGATGTGCATTTTAATAGTATTATTTGTGCATTCAATATTTACAGTGTAATTACAATCAAATTATTGTAATGCACAATATTACATAAAAGAATACACATTCTTTTACCACTTTGAATTGCACAAAATATCTCTAGAATACGGTGAATATGGTACCAATCAAGTAATCATTATTTATCAATTAATCAAGTTATATTCAAATTAATATTTTCTTTAACGTATTATAATGCACGGTCACAATCGGGGCATATTTTGAGCATAGCTTGTATATTTACTTCAACAAAATGAAATATAATCTGAATATTGATTTTGCGAAAGTCGTGCTTAAGAAAAATCATTTAAAGTAGTTGATCTTAAGGTAACTACTTTGATTTGGTGTTGACCATCTATAGTACTCACAAATAAACTTTGATACTCTCTCTTCCATAGCATTTCAAGTTGCCCACTTTATTGACTCAAAAAATATTTGAACATAAATATCTCTTATTAGGGATAGTTAAAATATTGACAATTCAATATTTTAAAAATATATGTTATAATGAATTTTACCATGTATCACTCAATAAAATTTATACTTATACATTAATTTAATTTTATAGTCAAAGTTAAAAATGTTTGACTAAATAAATAGTTAATTAAATTGCAGACTGAAATGGGGCAGGAGGAGTACTATTTTGGAAGGTCAGTTAATTAATTTTAATGGCCACTTTTTGTTTTGTTGTTGTTGTGTAGATGCTAAGCGGATGGAAAAACATAACATCACACAATTGCACCATACCGCTCATTTTTTGCACTAACTGCACTTCTTCTTTTTAAAAAAAAATTTAAAATTCCACAATTTTAATACTCTGATTAACATGTCACTATTAGGGCAATATTTTTATTTTAAATTTTGACTGTAACAACGAAGGAACTGCGATTCGCGACAGAGAACAAGGTGGAGGAGATCGAGGCGAAGGTGAAGATGGTGGTTGAGGGGTGGCGCGTGTGTGAGTTTGAGGCTTCTCACGGCTGGTTGAACCTCAAGTCCAAGCTGAAAGAGATCGCCATTTCATTGTATGACGAGAAGCTGGAGAGTGTAGTTTCAGTGGAGTCAACGTTAGTTTGATCGAGTAGTTTGCATGATAAAGGTAGTACAATTGTTGTAGGGTTTCGTTAGGAAGAAGATGAAGATGATGAGTCATTTAATGTTGTTAGGAGAGGGCTATTATGACTACATAATGATAATCATGTTGAATGCTGATGTTAAATATAATTAGTTGAAGATCTTATGATAAAAAAAAGGTCATATTTGATTTTGTTGAAATAAGTACTTGTTAATGCTCAAAATATGCACGGTTATAAACATGAAGATTAACAAATTCATGTGTGCGTGATTTTGACCTCTATTCAAGTCACTATTAGTGTAATATTTTAGTTTTTTTTTGGTTAGAAGGAATAAGTTTTCGATCATTTTTTTTTGTAAAAGTAACTATGTGGTTAATCACGAAAAATGCACAGATTGTGAATGTGGACATTATAACATATAAAAATATATTTTTGAAAAAAATAGGTTGATAAATAATGTTACTTCCACTGTCCCTAGCGAATATGCACTTTTTTGTCAACTTTCTCAGGTCATGTTTGATCAACGATAACTTTAGTTACGTATATTAATGATGTATTAAAATTTGATATTTAGAATATACATCATGGGGAGATTCCAACAATATCTCACATGATGATATTGGTGTTTTTATACAACTTGAAATTTATGGTGAAACATGTCTTGAGATGCTGACAAAAAAATGTGCAAATTCGATTGGGGTAGGGAGAGTATGATTTTTTTTGTAACCCCTAAATTATTTTCATTGATCACCTTTAGTTATTGGTTTTTCGATCACTTTTGGACACCAGCACGTTCCGTCATAGCAACCAACAACCTACTCACTCCGCCGTTGGGACTATCTTCTGTGTTTGACCAATGATAACTTTAGTTACGTATATTAATGGTGTGATAAAATTTGATATTTACAAAATACATCATGAAGGGAATTCAGCAATATCTCACATGATGATATTGGTGTCTATATACTACTTGAAATTTATAGTGAAACGTGTTAAGAATGTTGACCAAAAAGTGTGCAGATTCAGCTGGGATGGAGGGAGTGCAATTTTTTGTAACCCCTAAATTATTTTCATTGATCACTTTTAGTTATTGGTTTTTCGATCACTTTTTGACACCAGCACGTTCCGTCATAGCATCCAACAACCTACTCACTCCGCCGTTGGGACTATCTTCTGTGTCAGCCTCTTCACATGGCACTTTTGAATTTTAAGAAATTGCGGTTGACTCAGCGATCTCCACAACAATGGTGAATTTGGGTTTGACAGTACTGATGAATGTAATTTTGAATTGCGAGGTTTCTGAGAACAATGATAGGTTTCATTTCGCTTGTTTGGGCTCTTATATTTTAATACGGGGAAATGAATTGCATGTTCTTATTAGTTTTATCTATGGGGTGTGTTGTTTGGAGGTGGCAAAGACGAAGGGGAGGGAAGACAAATAGGGAGTTGTTCATTCGGTGCAATTCTCATGCATATTATATATATAGCCCAAGTATTTCTTTAAAATCTTTAATGTGTTCATGCATTTCATGCAATTCTAATGCATATTTTATAGATATGCATATTTTCTTTTTATGTGGGGATTTCATATACATGCACAAGATCTTCGTAATTGCACATTGGATGTTGGAGTTGGTTTCTTACATTTCTGTGGATTGTGTACTGCAGCCCAAAATCAGTTTATTCCTATGTTGGTTGTTGGTTTTGGATTAAAACTAATTGGATCTTCGTTATTTTCCACCAACGATGTCTTTTCATAGAATGATCAGTTTGTCTGTACGACCGTGCATTTTTGCTTCAGAATTAGGTTTTTGCGTTTTCGTATAATCTTGGTAGTTACCGTTTTATTAGGTTGATGTTGATTTGACCTTAAAATAAATCTCTTTAGAGTACCATTTTATGTTTAGATTGAAATATAATTATTCGAAAAGAATTTTGTGTTACTAATTTTTGTGTTTTATACATGGATAAACTACATGGATGGAGATTTGAGACGAAAGGCTTTTGGTTTACCAGTATATTACATAATGTTCTATTAGGCTTGTTGAGATGATCTGTGACTCAACACAGGTTTCTTCCTCATTGAATAGCACTAAAATGGCACGCACAGCCTGGGCACGCACATAGTTTCTCTCTCAAAAACGTGTTTTAGGGTTAGAAGAATAAGTTTTAGGTTATTTTTCCTTTTATGAAAAATAATTGCAAAATCCCAAATCAAATCTCATGATCTAACACATGAGGTAAGAAAAACTAAAACAAACTTCCCCAACACATATGAGATAGTCCTCATACACATTTCAAGAAGAACATAACCATTCCGGCCAAAATTTCATAAAAATGAATGTTTTGCATAAAACGAGTGAAATGCAGTACCTCAACCAGAGCACGACCTCGTCCCGCTGCTCCTCCTCGTCCTTGTTCTCCGCGCCCTGTGCGGCGTTGGTGTGGGCATTGTCGCCGTTCTCTCTGTCGGGGAAGAAGCCCCGGCGTGAACCACGCCATCAGGAACTCCATTTCTCTGGAATCTGGCGAAAACAAGGACACAACGTTATCTTCTCCGAAGCAACCAGAAGCAATTGATTCCCAGCTGATGTGGCACCTGAGGAATATTCTCCAACCGCTCTGATCCTGAAGTTCTCCGATCTGGGTTCACTTCCTTCGATTGCTGAAATGAATCGGGCATTCGGGCGATTCGGGCCTATGGAGGAGTCGCAGACTAAGGTTCTTACCAAGACCAAGCATGTGAAGATGCTGAGTACGCGTTAAGCAGTCCTGGGAAGTACGCTCTTTTCGGACACTACCTTCTCAGCTACCGCCTGATCTACGACTACGAGCCATCGTTACGTTTTCCAAGCGGCGTGCCTCGAAATGGAGCAGGTAGCGAACCGGAGCTGGAACCGCGGCAGAGGCGGCGGAGGAGCTCCCATTTCTAAGGTTCGTTGGACAATATTTAAAAATCGGTTCCTGCTATTTAATTCCGTGCCCGGGCTGTGCGGTGAGAGTTGCGTGCGATTTTGTAAAGATGAAGAACCGACCTAGTAATTAATCGTGCAATTTTAGGGGATTATATAAACCGGCGAGGGGATCAATGAGTCGCAAATATCGAGAATAAGCATGCATGTGAGGATGTTGATTAGTGATACAACCCAAGTTTCCTTAAAAAAAATTTTTTTTGTTTATTTCGTGCAATTCTCTTGCATGTTTTATGCTTTCATTCTAATTTAATTTTGAAGATTAATTTATGTACTTTCAATTTTTATGTGCATACCTTTTCTTTTAGTTAGTTCTTTTTATATTAACATTTTCTTTTGGCGAGATTTCTCATTCATTTATTTTATTTTTTAAAATTTTAAATTCAATTTTATCCACTCATTTCATTCAATCACTGTAAATCAAAACATCTAAATCTATGGTGTCAAATACATAAAATGGAGCAAGTATGCAAGTCTAGACTGAACTAGTCATATTCATATATCCCAAGTTTTCTTTAAAAATCTTTTGTTCATTTCGTGCAATTTTCATGCATATTTTGTCCACTCATTCGATTTTAGGTTAAATTTTAATTTATGTATTCCCTCATTTTGTTAATCCTCTCTTTTCTTTATTTATATATTAACACATTTATTTTTGCAAGAATGCTTCTATTTTGTCCACTCATTTTACTTCTTCTTTTTTTCTTCAATTTTATCCACTTATTTCATTCACATAAAATCGAAACACCTAAACCTAATAGTGTCAAATACATAGAAACAAAGGGAGTGTGTAAGGATGCCTAGATTGAATTAGTGATATAACCCAGACTTTTTATAAAAAACATTATACAATAATTATAGTTTGGGTTTTCTCTAAGACACCTGATATAGCCTACGAGATGTTTTTAGAATTGTCAGAGGGTTCGAGATATTTTGGAAAGAGGACAAATTCTCGAGGTATTAACGTCGACTTGAACACATCATCCGTATCACAATATATACCAATGTATAGAGTACACTGCTACGTGATCGAACCATATATTGAGCAAGGCTTCCAAAATCATTGTTGACTGAATAGGCATCATCATCTCTCTCATCATGAATGAAGAAATCAAGTTGTTGCTCAAGTTCTAAACGATCAACTAGGGATAAGTCATCTGATAGAGCTCAGCAAGGTGAAGCATCTTACCAACATCAAACATGGAAAATCTCTCTCTCGGATCAAGCCATGTAATACAAGTGAGTAATTCCGAGCTTGCTTCGCAAAATCGATGATTCATTTCAAGAATCATCCTGTTAACAGTCTAGTATTGAAATAATAAAAAAATAACAATAAGATAAAAAATACATATAAAATAATATTAAAAAAATAAATTAAACTATGTAAATATTAAAGTAGTACCTGAAGAAAAATATCAACAAGTTAGAAATCATGATTGATCAACATTTATCCACGTCATTTAGAACAGTGACGGATTTTTCATTGTGCTTCCATCACGTCTAATGTGATCTCATGTTTCACACAAAATCTGTTGACTCCATCCAATAATTTATCAAAATCACCATCTCTGAATTCTTGCAATTTAGTCTTCATTCTATTCATCATTCGCACAGCCATCGAAATATTTTGATCTCTTTGTTGCAAGGCAAGGGACAGTTGACTTGTAGCCCCCAACAAATGCTTCATAAAAAACTTGCAAAATACAAATTCACAGCTCTCCATTCTATTAATCAAACCCTTTGTTGTAGAGGCGTTTCCATCTAAATTGTTATGCTCACAGATATTAAGAAGTACTTGAATAATAGAATACCACATAACCTCAAAATGAAGAATAGTAGTGTAATGTGATCTCCAATGGGTATCACCAGGCCGTCACAAACTCATTTCCTGATTTTTAACTCTTCCAATAACATTCTCCCCACTCTCCAATGCCTCTACAAGTTTAACATGTTCTAATTACACAAGAATATCTTTTCTAACACATGAACCTCCAACTAGATTCACAGTTTTAACAAGATACCCAAAAAATTCACCCACGGATAGAGTACTATATGCAACAGAAACAACAGCCAATTGAAGTTGGTGAGAGAAGAAATGAATATACCTTGCAAAAGAGTTTTCTTTCAATATCAAAGCTTGCACTCCATTAAACCCCCCTCGCATATTTGAAGCCCCATCATATCCTTGACCTCTCAACTTTGACAAGGACAATTTCTTATCTACAAACAGTTGTTTAAGAGCCTCCATCAAAGTAATAGTTTTAGTATTGGAAACATGCACAAGAGCAAGAAAACGCTCAAGAATACATCCTTGCTTGTGTACATATCTCAAAACAACCCTCATTTGCTCTTTTATTGATTCATCTCTAGCCCCATCAATAAGAAGAGAAAATACACTATCTCCAATGTCATTAACAATAGTTACCTCGCCAGCACAAGCACTTGATAGTTGTTTCTGAACTCTGGGGGATGTCTACCTGCAATTTTCGGGAACATTTTCATTCATTACCTTAGCAACATCTTCACTTCGCTTGCAATACCAGCCAACCAATTCAAGATAATTACCCTTGTTGATAGAATCCATACCCTCATCATGACCACGAAAAGTCAAACTTTGATTTAACAAGTATCTTGTCACATCCAAAACCGCATTCAAACACGTGCAATTTCTCTTCAGTAAAATAACCATCGAAACAATGTGAGAGACTTTGCTTTTGAAGGCTAAAATTTCTCTAATTGATTGCTGCACTATGATGAATTCCATCCACATTCATAGCATGTTTCCAAAATACTTTAAGGGCATTCTTCCAATTCATCACCCTATCCATAGTATATGTTGTCCCCTTTGCTGAATTCTTAAAAGATAGCAAGGAAAACAAAAGGCAGCATCCTTTGAAACACTATAATCCGACCAATTAAATTCATTAAACCAACCCTTTTGAAAACGTCTGAATTCATCATTGAACGTTGTCTTGGGAAAAGTTGATTCTTAGGTTGGCAAGGACCTCTTAATATATATTCTCTTAGCACTTTATCTCTAATAGAAACATCAATCTCTTCAATATGTTTACGTAGCCCGGGATCACTTATAACATCATTCCGATTGAATTCTACACGAGATTGTTTTTTACCACTACCCTCTTCATTGTGTCTTTGTTCATTAAGTTCATGCGATATCTTTAAAGATGGAGATCCGCTACTTCGAATTAAAAAATTATCCATAACCTATTAAATATCAAATAGGAAAAATATGTAAAATAATTCTTTCTTATAAAATCTAAAAGAGTTACGAAACAATAACAAATTGAGATAACAAATAATTTATAAAATTATATTCATCTAAATTCAATTTAACAAATATCCATAATTCCATAAAACGATTATGACAATTTCACATCCAAAATAAATCAACAATTATAATTTATAATTTATACATATGCCATTCAATTGAATTTCAACAATCATACAACCATATAACTTCAATTCGACATCCAATCTACAAATCATGTTCACATAAATTTAATTTTTGAAGGAAAAAATAAAATAGACAATAAATCTTAAAATTAAATTACCGATTTTAACACAGATTTTAAAAAACTGGTTTTACAATTAAAAAAACCCAGAACTATTAGATTTTTAGCACCGGTTTAGAAACCGGTGTTAAAAAATTGGTGCTAGAGGGGGGTCTCTGTGGTAGTGTTAGGGATAACCACACTTAGCTTCTAAAAAATATTTTCCACCTTACACCGATCCCCTAGTTTTCCCCGTTGAAGCTAGAATACCTTTTCTTTGATACTTAAACCACTATATATTTAGCCCAGGGCCTAATCCTTCTTGAACCTTTCTAAGAATATTCAAGTAATTTTATTTCTGGTGAAATGAATCGAGTATGTATGAGGAGGTGTTTAGTATAATTTGAGATGAATATATAATGGAATGGGGTTTGTGTTTTCTGTTTTTGTGATACTGCATAAGGAAAATTTGTTGTTGTTTCATTTGAGATGAATGCATAAGGAAAATAAATCTTTAGTGCTGCTTCCCAAAAAGGAAAAAAAGAAGAGAAAAGCAAAAAGAAAAAAATCAAATCATAATTTTAAAAAACCGAAAAAAGAAAAAAAAATATGGGCAGCAATCTGAAAAAAATAAAGTTTGTTGGTTATTGTGGAAAATGAGTTCATATTTACATGCTTATCATGGTGCATTAATCTTGTAAGTATGAACACATGGTGGAGATGGATTTAGAGATTGAATTGCTTGCATATTCTTATATTTTTAGCCTTGTATATCTTATATCCTGCCCATTTACCCTAGCCCCGTTACAACTTTGAAAAAGACCTAATTGATTTGTGCTCATGTTTTCAAATTATACAGTGGAGACTGTGGTATTCACAAACCTGTTGCAATCAATATTGAGTGTGATTTGTGCGCATTACCTTATCATGATTTTGATAGATATTGAGTGATCTTGGAGAGGTAGGACTTTATTGCATATTTTTTACTAGAAAAAAAGGATGAACTAATTTTATAAGCAAAGGGGAATGGTTTGTGGTATGACAGTGGATTGTGTTTTGGTTCCAACCATGATGGTTTTATATTTTAGGGCTGCCAAAGTTTTTTGAGTCTCACAGTTACATTTATGTTTTGCATTTGCATATGCTAGAGGGCTAGCATAATCTAAGTGTGTGGGAGTTTGATTGGGCTGATATAACCATATGTTTTGGCTGTATTTGAGCTCATATGTTGACCAAATTTGTAGAAACTTATGTTTTGATGATATTTTATTACAGTTTATAATTTTGGAATGAAATTGATGAGTTTCCTTCAGCTATCAGTTGGGATGATCATCCCGACAAATTTTCTAGACACATAGAGACAACCATGGAAATTGGATGATGGGCTGGAAGCGTACGTGGTACGTGGCATGGAGAGAGAAAAATAAGGAAGGTTTTGTGCAAGAAAGCTGGACATTATGATGGAATATTGTGGTGGATTAATTTTTTCCAAGTCCAAATTACAAATGGAATTGATTGCTTGAAGACTCCTAAATTTTAGGAGAAGATATTTTCTAATCTTATTGAATTTTAAATAGATAAGCAAAGACGTATTTTATTCCTTATTTATTTTTTGGATGTAATAATTTTTCCCTGGACTATTATTTTTCATTCACATACGTAGACAAACATATGCACGACATATAGTCTTTTCTGTGTAGATAGTAATCACGTTTTGGCACTTTTTTAGTATTCTATTCAGACAATTTTTGTCGTTTATTTTTATGCTTTTGATTGTTAATTCAATTATGTTTTCTAGCTAAATTCATCTTTTCCGGTAAATATCAAGGAAGTACTAGCGTCGATTCTCATGAGATTTAATTAGTTTTTATACTTTGATTGCATGCTTGCATCTGTTATTCGTGATCATAATATTTATGATTGCTTTCATATTATTGAGTAGTGCGCAATATTTGATATCATGTTAGTTAGTTTAATACCAATTGAACCAATCATCCGTGATTGTGAATTCAGTTCAATCAATGGTAGGGAATAATAGTTTTAATTTAAGAATCCTGCATCCAAGTTTGTTGTTTATGAATTGGGTCTTTCTCGTTATTAATCATTCTAGCATATAAAATCTATAGAGCGTCTCTTAGGTTATATGTTAGTTCGAGAAATAGTTAGTGAGGCGTCCTTCTGATTATCGACAAGGTATGGAAAGATTGGTTGTTTGCAACTATAACCAATTCGTGTACATGCATATAAAGTCATCTTTGTATCAAGGATCGAGATAGAAAGCCAGTATGGAAGTGAACGAAACCAGAATTCTCTCATCATAGTTGAATCTTTTTTTGAGAATGTAACAATTTCCAAATTTTATTTGTTATCAATTTTTCATTTTTGTTATTCCTCATCATCAAATCATTGTTTTGGCTACAAAATTGCAGGTTAAGAATTAAGAAAAATCATGCCAATCTCTGGGGAAACGAACTTGCTCGCTGATGTACTTGTCAGGATGATCATCCCGATAACCGAATCGTGAATTTGGAATTTGGCTTAGAGCTCGAATTATTTTTGGTGTAAAATGACACATCAAATTTTACTATGGTTTTTAAGAGAAGTTGTTTGTGTATATGGATTGAACTTATACTTGTATCAAATCATCTTGTGTCATCTAGAATGTGTGCATTCAACCAACTTGTTTTTTATCTTGTTTCCTAAGTTTTTCTGAATTTGTCATAGTTTTGCACAATCAAGGATAACAATTCAGACTGTTCAATTACTTATTCTTCTCTTTTATAAGTGTATATGGTTATGAATCAATACACACTAGATTTAATTCTCAGAGATAAGTGGGTGTTTTTCCGATAATTGATAAAGACGTTTTGTTTGCTATGATTCTGGAAAGTGTTTAAAAATTCTGGTCCAACCCCAATTTTTCAAAATAAGTGCTTATATAACTATAGTAATTAAAATAAGTTTTGATATGACCCTTGAATTCTTGTTATGATAAGACGATGGGGCAGACTTTGGAAGGGTTAACTGTCCAATTTCTTAGAAAATTAAGCGGGGGTATTTTGGTCATTTCTGGGATGGTTAACGCCAGATTTTGCCCAATAAATGACGATCTTGGATTAGGTAGTCATAATGGTAACATTTGATGGATAAATGGGGTTGGTTAAGCACTTTAGAAGAACTCGAGATTGTTTCAGGACTTAAAAAAAACTTAGGATCATTTTTAGGATTATTCCAAATATATATTTTTTTTCAGCATACTTTTAATGAATTAAGTTATGATGTAGAATAGTAAAGTCATAATTTTAGGTCATGTATTTTAAAATTGTAATTGGAATAACTTTATGCAAGATAAATGATAAACTTGTACATAGATATATTAGTTTACGCGTTTAGAGTGTTTGTTGATCGTTTTTATATTAGTTTAAACTTTCATTGTATGCAACCCTTACAACTATCAAAAGATATATAAATAAATAAATAAATATCGTATATTTATAATATTTGTTAATTGTTTAAAGTACTTTATTTTGACTTTTATTTTCTCAAGATAAAAAATCATAACATTATTTATCAACCAATTATTTTCAAAAATATTTGTTTATATGTTATAACGCTCACGGTCACAATCCGTGCATATTTTGAGATTATCCAAATAGTTACTTTAACAAAATAAAATATGATCCAAAAATTATTCCTTTTAACCAAAATATTTTTTAAAAATGAAAAATATATCACTAATAGTGACTTGTATAGAGGTAAAAATCTTGCACACAAAAATTTGTTAATCTTCACATTTATAACCGCACATGAATATTTTGATCATTAAAAATTAACTACTTATTTCTACAAAACCAAATATGACCCTTTTTTTTACCATAAGATCTTCAACTAAGTTTAACATCAACATTCAACGTAAACGTGATCATCATTTTGCAGCCATAATAGCCCTCTTCTAACAGCATTAAACAACTCATCACCATCATCTTCTTCTTAACGAAACCCTACAACAACTGTACAACATCATCAGGCAAACGATGGATCTACCAAACCCTCACTCCACAGATCTCCTCCAACTCACACACGCGCCACCCCTCAACCACCTTCTGCTCCACCATCCAAAGCCCATCCACCACTTCCCCCATCATGCGCAGCAATGAGGACCCCTTCACCAACCCCATCTCGCTGCCCTAAACCCTAGCTCCTCCCCCACCGTCTTCACCTTTGCCTCGATCTCTGCCACCTTCTTCTCCGTCGTGAATCTCAACTCCTTCCTTGTTACATTCAAAATTTTAGAATAATTATTTTGCTCTAATAGTGATGTGTTATTCGGAATATTAAAATCGTGGAAAAGTTTTAAAAAAAGATGAAGTGCAGTTAGTGCGAAAAATGAGCGGTATGGTGCAATACGTAATGTTGTGTTTTGCCATCCGCCTCTACATTAACAAGAAAACATAAAGTAGCCATTAAGATTAACTGACCTTCCGAAATAGCAAGTTTTATACTTTCAAATTTGATTTTTGTGACCCCATATATGATGATCAGTATGAAATCAAAGTAGTAGTTAACTTAAGATCAAGTCGTTCATGTTTGTTTTTGTAGAAACGTTGTGCACTGTCATGTCTCCCTCGTTGTGAATGACAATTAGGTTTTCTGGCGCTCCTCCCTGTGCTGACTGACCTCTGCAGCAAGGGCTGTACCATATCTGGTTTGTCCGGCTTTCCAAATTCTGTTCAGTTTGTCCGGCTTTCCCAAGTTTTTTTTGTTAGTTCTTTTTGAATGATTTGCTAAACGAATCGTAGGATTAATTTTTTTTGTTACAAATTTTTGTACGGTGTGTTTTGTTCTATTCGTGGCATATCTTATTAATTAGGAACAATTTACAATTACGAAGTAATGACACATGCAGTTTTCTAATTATGGATTTTTTTTGTGTAATTTTCATGTGTGCATAAATTATGCATATGCATAAAATATGCTTGAGAATTGCATGAAATAAACAAATCGTGCGAACGAACAGAAATTAACGGGGGTACTTCAAAAACAAAAGAAATTAACGGGAAAAAAGCTAGCCAAACCGCAGGAATCATTTTTTGAATATAGCTTTCGGCCGGAATTTGGAGCTCCTCCGCCTCCTCTGGCGCCGTTCTGGAACTGGCACGCCACCTGCTCCACATCGGGGCTCCCATAGGAGAACATCTTCCAGCCGACGAGAAGACGGCCAATGCCACATCCACGCTGCAGAGGGTGCTCAGCTTATAGGCTTTCTTGAAAAGACCGGCGCGCCATTTGTAGTACGTAACGTGAGAAGTCGATTTTTGCACTAAAAATAGGATAAGATTATCAGAAAGATAGATTATTAGAAAAAAACAAAAAAAAAAAAAACGGGCAGCATTCCCCTGAATGCAAAGTACGTTTTACAGGTGTTCCGTTCCTCGTCTCCGCCAGGCACTTATATAAACCTTCACCTTCCCCTTCCTATTTCCAAAAAAATCAAAACCTATATCCCATATAACCACCACCGCCATGTTCCCTCTAGCCGAGTCCAGATCCGGTGCCGCTGCCCGTGCGGACAGCTAATATTCGTTCGGTCATCCTCCTCCTCCTCCATTGACGATATACCCCATAGTCGAACACACAGGAATGGCGGCCGAGATGGTGACGGTTCTCGCAGCGGTGATGTATTCGAGGTCTGTGTCCGTGTCCGTGTCCCGTGCAGGATTTGGGTTTTCGATTTTTGCAACTTTGATCTTCGGCCTGCCCATTCTAGGTCGCTTTGCCATGGCCGCCGTCGTGAGAAAGTTGAAGAAGAAGGGTGTATATATAGGCTCCTGAGTTAGGCTCTCGATCTTCACGATTAATTGATCCCCTCGCGGGTTTATATAATCCCCCAAACTCGCACAATTAATTACTAGGTCGGTTTTTCATCTTTACAAAATTGCACAAAAATGTCACCGCACAGCCGGGCACGAAATTTTTAAATAACAATATAGCTTCCGAAACAAACACCAACGGCTCTAAAATGCGTTTTTCTATGATTTTAACACTGTCACTATTAGTGGCAATGCAATGTCTTCTTTCATTTTATTTTGGCTATATAGGTTTTAGGATTTTTTTCAAAAATAAAAATAGAAACCTACAAGAAAAAGGTGGTGGTCGCTCAGTCTGCTCGTGCTACCTCCAGTCAAGTTAACCTTATCATCAGCTTCCAGAATTTGACGAGGTGAAGCAACCACCCAAGAAAAGTAATCTTTGAGTGTGCATTTAAAAGTAATCTTTAAACAAACATACCTTCATATAAGCAGTTTCTAAGCATTTCTGTAACGATGGCGTTGCAAAGCACATCTATCGTAGCCAGTAGGATACAGATAAATGCCATTGAGTTCTGCTCCAAGAAACAAATGTAACCTCACAAGTATTGTTTGAAGATCAATAGTGATTAGTGAGTCAATGTGGTAGTTACAGCAAAGCCTTTCCACCTGAGAGATCCTTCAAACTGCAATGGACCAACAGGAATCGCAGATGGTGTTGCAGCAACTCTCGAGCCAAAAATAACAGAAGGAAGATCTGCATCCTCTGAGAACACGTAACCATTCAGATCAATAGTTCTAATACTAATATGCATGTGCGTTAGATGTGCATTTTAATAGTATTATTTGTGCATTCAATATTTATAGTGTAATTACAATCAAATTATTGTAATGCACAATATTACATAAAAGAATGCACATTCTTTTACCACTTTGAATTGCATAAAATATCTCTAAAATACGGTGAACATGGTACCAATCAAGTAATCATTATTTATCAATTAATCAAGCTATATTCAAATTAATATTTTCTTTAACGTATTATAATGCACGGTCACAATCTGGGCATATTTTGAGCATAGCTTGTATAGTTACTTCAACAAAATGAAACATAATCTGAATATTGATTTTGCGAAAGTCGTGCTTAAGAAAAAGCATTTATAGTACTTTGATTTTGTGTTGACCATCGATAGTACTCACAAATAAACTTTGATACTCTCTCCTCCATTGCATTTCAAGTTGCACACTTTGTTGACTCAAAAAATATTTGAACATAAATATCTTTTATTAGGGATAGTTAAAATATGTGACAATTCGATATTTTGAAAACATATATTATAATGAATCTTACCATGTATCACTCAATAACATTTGTACTTATACACTAATTTAATTTTATAGTCAAAGTTAAGAATGTTTGACTAAATAAATAGTTAATTAAATTGCAGATTGAAATGAGTCAAGAGGAGTACTATTTTGGAAGGTCAGTTAATTAATTTTAATGGCACTTTATGTTTTGTTGTTGTTGTGTAGATGCTAGGCGGATGGAAAAACATAACATCACACAATTGCACCATACCGCTCATTTTTTGCACTAACTACACTTCTTTTTTTAAAAAAAAAAATTTCCACAATTTTAATACTCTGAATAACACATCACTATTAGGGCAATATTTTTATTTTAAATTTTGACTGTAACAATGAAGGAACTGCGATTCGCGACGGAGAACAAGGTGGAGGAGATCGGGGAGAAGGTGAAGATGGTGGTTGAGGGGTGGCACGTGTGTGAGTTCAAGGCTTCTCACGGCTGGTTGAACCTCAAGTCCAGGCTGAAGGAGATCGCCATTTCATTGTATGACGAGGAGTCATCGTTAGTTTGATCGAGTAGTTTGCATGATAATGTTAGTACAATTGTTGTAGGGTTTCGTTAGGAAGAAGATGAAGATGATGAGTCATTTAATGTTGGTAGAAGAGGGCTATTATGACTACAGAATGATAATCATGTTGAATGCTGATGTTAAAATTAATTAGTTGAAGATCTTATGATAAAAAAAGGTCATATTTGATTTTGTTGAAATAAACTTGTTAATGCTAAAAATATGCACGGTTATAAACGTGAAGATTAACAAATTTATGTGTGTGTGATTTTGACCCCTATTCAAGTCACTATTAGTGTAATATTTTAGTTTTTTTTTTGGTTAGAAGGAATAACTTTTCGATCATATTTTTTTTTTGTAAAAGTAACTATGTGGTTAATCTGGAAATATGCACAGATTGTGAATGTGGACATTATAACATATAAAAATATATTTTTGAAAACAATTGGTTGATAAATAATGTTACTTCCGTCACTATCGAATGTGCACATTTTTTGATCTACTTTCTCAGGTCAAGTTTGATCAACGATAACTTTAGTTACATACATTAATAGTGTGTTAAAATTTGATATTTTAAAAATACATCATGGGGGGATTCCAACAATATCTCACATGATGATATTGGTGTCTCTATACTACTTAAAATTTATGGTGAAACATGTCTTGAGAATGTTGACAAAAAAGTGTGCAGATTCGGCTGGGATGGAGGGAGTGCGATTGTTTTTGTAACCCCTAAATTATTTTCATTGATCACTTTTAGATATTGGTTTTCTCGATCACTTTTGGAGAACAACATGTTCCGTCATAGCAACCAACAACCTACTCACTCCGCCGTTGGGACTATCTCCTGAGTAAGCCTCTTCACGTAGCACTTTCGAATTTTAACAAATTGCGGTTGACTCGGCGATCTCCACAACAATGGTGAATTCGGGTTTGACAGCACCGATGAATTTAATTTTGAATTGTGAGGTTTCTGGCAACAATGATAGATTTCATTTCGCTTGTTTGGGCTCTTATAATTAAATACGGGGAAATGAATTTGCTTTTTCTTATTAGTTTTATCTATGGGGTGTGTTGTTGGGAGGTGGCAAAGACGAATAGGAGGGGAGACAAATAGGGAGTTGTTCATTTCGTGCAATTCTCAGGCATGTTATACATATAGCCCAAATATTTCTTTAAAATCTTTAATTTGTTCAGGCATTTCGTGCAATTCTCATGCATATTATGCATATATAGATATATATATATATATATATGCATATTTTTCTTTTTATGTGGGGATTTCATATGTATGCACAAGATCTTCGTAATTGCTCATTGGATGTTGGAGTTGGTTTCTTACATTTTTGTGTGGATTGTGTATACTGCAGCCAAAAATCAGTTTATTCCTATGTTGGTTGTAGGTTTTGGATTAAAACTAATTGGATCTTCGTTATTTTCCACCAATGATGTTTTTTCATAGATTGATCAATTTGTCTGTATGACACTGCATTTTTGCTTCAGAATTAGGTTTTTTTCTTTTCCGTATAATCTTGGTGGTTACTGTTTTATTAGGTTTATATTGATTTTCCCTTAAAATAAATCTCTTTAGAGTATCATTTTATGTTTACATTGAAATATAATTATTTGAAAAGAATTTTGTGTTACTAATTTTTGTGTTTTATACACGGATAAACTACATGGATGGAGATTTGAGACAAAAGGCTTTTGGTTTACAAGTATATTACATAATGTTTTATTACGCTTGTTGGGATGATCTGGGACTCAACACAGGTTTCTTCTTCATTGAATAGCACTAAAATGGCACGCACAGCCTGGGCACGCACATAGTTTCTCTCTCAAAAATATGTTTTAGGGTTAGAAGAATAAATTTTAGGTTATTTTTCCTTTTATGAAAAATAACTACAAAATCCCAAATCAAATCTCATGATCTAACACAGGAGGTAAGAAAAACTAAAATAAACTTCCCCAACACATATGAGATGTTAGACAGAATCACAAAGATAACAAGGCTAGAAAGATGAAAAACAGGAAGTTCACACAGTGGAGTTTTCAGGCAAACGAATTGCCTTTTCTTTTTTGGTATTTTCTGATTAATCTTCTGCCCAAGCAACTCATGCTTGGCTTTTATTTTGTTACAGATTACAACCCCACGACTCTTCCAACAAGCCGCACGTTCACAACGGTTTGTCCGAGTCTTATGCAACCTATAACTCACGCAACACACAAGTGCACCACACACGTGCACACTACTTCTATTTACATAAACAAGTTTAACACTCACATTCTCCCCCCTAAACTTGATTGCAGTTTCTAACATCAACCAAGCCTATCTTTCGTCTCAGCTCCAAGAACTTCACACGTCCCAATGGCTTAGTCAGGAGGTCTGCAAGTTGTTCCCTTGTTGCAACGTAGCTCACTTCAACCTTCCCTTCTTCTATACATTCTCGAATGAAATGGTAACGGGTATCGATGTGCTTGCTTCGCTCATGATAGACTGGATTTTTGCACAATGCAATTGCTGATTTGTTATCAACTTTCAGCTCGAACTGACGAGGCTCATTTCCAAGGAATTCTGCAAGTAACCGGGCCAGCCACACACCTTGACACGCTGCGGTAGTTGCTGCTATGTATTCTGCCTCGCATGATGACAATGCAACAACTTTCTGTTTCTGTGACAACCATGTAATCGGACTTGCTCCCAAATAAAACACCACTCCAGTCGTACTCTTCCGCTCATCAACATCTCCGGCATGATCACTATCGCTATATCCAAGCAACCGTACTTCTTTGACTCCTTTCTTCTTGTAATAACACCCAAGATTCAAGGTTCCTTGAACGTACCTTAGAATTTGTTTCACCGCCGCCATATGTTGAGTTGTAGGACTCTCCATATATCTACTGACTATGCCAACTGAATATGAGAGATCAGGCCTTGTATTTACAAGATACCTGAGGCTTCCAACGATGCTTCGGTAACGAGTTTGATCCACCTTTTCACCTTCAGCTGCTTTGGTCAGTTTCAGTCTTTCTTCCATGGGAGTCTGGCTAGAATTGCAATCTGCCATGCCTGTTCTCTCCAGTATTTTCTTCCCATATGCTGCCTGACATAAAGTGATACCAGATTCACATTGCACAACTTCTATCCCCAAGTAGTAGGACAACAAACCAAGGTCACTCATGCTGAACAAATCAAGCATTTGCTTCTTGAATTTTGTCACTTCATTTTCATCCGAGCCTGTTATTATGAGATCATCAACGTACACACCAACAAGAAGCCGTGCATTACCTTCAGTCCTTGTATACACCGCATGCTCCACTGGACTCCTGACGAAACCGAGTGACAGTAAGCTATGATCTAGCTTTGCATTCCAAGCTCTAGGAGCCTGACGCAGCCCGTACAAGGCTTTCCTCAATTTCAGAACCTTGTTTTCATGACCAGCTTCAACAAAACCTGGTGGTTGAGTAACAAATACCTCCTCCTCTAGCTCCCCATTGAGGAATGCTGACTTAACATCCATATGATGCACGCTCCACCCTTCATGAGCTGCAAGTGCAATAAGTAAACGGACAGTTTCAAGCCTCGCAACTGGTGCAAATACTTCATCGAAGTCGATCCCTTGACGTTGTACATACCCCTTAGCAACTAACCGGGCTTTATGTCTGACCACATTTCCATCTGCATCTTTCTTCAGCTTGTACACCCATTTCAAACCAATAGGCCGTACACCTTCGGGCGGAGTTACGAACTCCCACGTTTCATTATCTTTTATGGACTTCAGCTCTTCCTCCATTGCTTTCGTCCAGGCTTCATGTTTCAAGGCTTCATTGTGATGAGTAGGCTCCTCAGCTCCCAGCATGCACAACTCCAAATGATCAAAATCTGCAGGACTCCAACTCGGCACGGTTTCATTGTACAAATCTTCTAAGCTTCTCATACGTTGTCCTTCCGGTGTTGCTTCACTCGAGGAAATTCCTTGCTGGCTTCCTTGCACTGGTGATTCTGCAGGACTCCAACTCGGCACGGTTTCATTGTACAAATCTTCTAAGCTTCTCATACGTTGTCCTTCCGGTGTTGCTTCACTCGAGGAAATTCCTTGCTGGCTTCCTTGCACTGGTGATTCTAAACTCGGTGACGCCACTTTTTCATTATTACAAGGTGTACCTGGTTCACTACATGTTGCTCCAACATCAACCGGTGCAGTTCCATCAACATCGTCCTTATTGGAACTTGAAGTTTCAGGTTCAAAATGAACTAAGAAATAATCACTGCCCTCATTTTCAACCTGCCTCACATCATATTCCCAATCCCAAGCTTTTGATTCCTCAAAAACAACATCACGAGAAATACATACCTTTCCTGTCTTCGGATTGTACAACCTATATGCTTTGGAGCATTTTTCGTATCCAATCATCACCATAGGAACACTTCGATCAGCCAGCTTTCCACCTGAGGGTCCTACAACTTTCACGTGCGCTAAACAACCAAACGTCCGTAGATGATCAACAGTAGGCTTCTCTCCATGCCAAGATTCATAAGGTGTCATCCCATCAACACTTTTAGTTGGAGCTCGATTCAACAAATAAATCGAAGTGGCTACTGCTTCTCCCCAAAACATTCCTGGAACATTTTGGCTCTTCAAAAGACACCTAGCCATGCCAACCACCGTTTGATTTCGCCTTTCAACGACTCCATTCTGCTGTGGAGTATATGGTGCTGTTAATTGCCTCTTGATTCCATGATCATCACAAAATGAATTGAACTCACTCGAGGTGAACTCACCACCCCTATCGGTGCGTAAAACCTTGAGTTTCTGACCACTTTCTATTTTAGCTAGTGCCTTAAACTTTCTGAACGCCACAAAAACTTGGTCTTTACTCTTCACAAGTGATGCCCACATAAATATGCTTTTATCATCCACAAACAAGGCAAAATATCGATTTCCCGATGGTGATAATGGTGATATAGGACCACAAAGATCAGCATGTACTAGCCCCAAACATTCACCAGCCCTATATGTGGATTGTTTTGGAAATGGAGCTCGACGTTGCTTGCCAATCAAGCACCCATCACATACCTTATTCATGGGCTTCACAAGGGGAAGACCCTTAACCATGTTATGCTGTGCAAGTGACCTCAAAGCATCAAAGTTTAAGTGCCCAAACCGAGCGTGCCACAGCCAAGCAGGTTCGTCTATCGAACTGAGTAAGCACACGGGCTGTCCCACATGCAAATCCAAAGTGTACAACCTATTTCTTCCTCTAGGTACCTTCACCAAGAGATTACGTTGTCGATCAAAGATTTGTAAATAGCCACCATCAAGTAGGATTCGGCAGCCATACTCCTCCAACTGACCAAGGCTAACAATGTTACTTCTTAACTTTGGAATGAAGTAAACATCTGTTAAACCTCGGTGTGATCCATCACGGGCTGTAATTAGCACTGTACCTCTTCCTGCAATCTCTACCAGTGAACCATCTCCAAACTTAACTGTACCAGTAATTGATTTATCTAGTACAGTAAACAACTCCCTAGCACCGGACATATGGTTACTAGCTCCTGTATCTAAGTACCAGATTTTAGTGTCATACCTTACATCATCACCCAACTTTGGCTTCACATTCTGCTCATTCAAAAAACACCTTCCCTTGAACTACTTCAGTTTTACCTGTCACAACACATGCTTCCAACATTAGCAGTGCAGGTTCTTCATCTTGCTTTTCAGCCATTAGCGCCTTTTCTTGCTTCTTCTTCTTCGGTTTGGTACATTCTTTTGAGAAATGTCCCCTTTCCCCACAATTGTAGCACTTGAATTTCTTCTTCGACTTCTGTTCAGACTTCTTATTGGATGGTTGATCCTCGGTTTTTCTATGGCTGCCACCACGTTCACCGTCCCCCTTCACAAGGCTGCCTGAACTTTCGCCGCCACCGTTCTTCTTCCCGGCATAGTTTTCCCATTGTTTTCTGGTAAGCATTAAATGCTGTCCATCAATGGGATCACCAAACCTGAGTCGGACTCGTTCTTCGTGCGCCTTGAGACGTCCAAACAAATCCTCCACGGTCAAAGTCTTCAAGTCCACACATTGTTCCAGAGAGGTAACCAAATGCACAAACCTCGCCGGCGCCGCTTGGAGCACCTTCTGAACAACTGTGAGCTCCTTCACCTCGTCACCGAGTGCTCGAATGGACGACACCATCTTATTCACCCGTGACGCAAAAGTATCCACTACTTCATTGTCTCCCATCTCAAGTCCCTCGAAAACCTTTCGCAAAGTTTGCAGATTTGTCTCTCGGACTCGATCATGGCCAACGTGCACGGCTTTAATGGCATCCCATGCCGCTTTCGCCGTATCCTTGCCTGCAAGTGACGCGAGAACATCCTCCGGCACACCCTGGTAGATTGCGAGTAATGCATCTCGATCCATCTCGAACTCAACGTCTTCAGAATGAACCGCTGCCCACACACCGGCAGATTGCAATGCTACTCTCATTTGCATCGACCATAGAGTGTAGTTGGAACGTGTGAGCTGTGGGTAGTTGATAGGGCCTCGGGGTCTCCCGGTCACCGTTGCAACGTTACTTATCATCCCTGAATTTCCCTCATCCACCTTCTTCCCTTTCAGCATCGCCACCTCAGCTTTCGCCGCTTCCGCCTCTGCTCTTGCCGCCTTTGCTTCAGCCAGCACCTCCTCCATCGTCGTAAACACCTCTCCTGCCTTCTGGGTCATCGCCGCCGCCGATCAACACCGTCGGCTCTGATACCAAATGTTAGACAGAATCACAAAGATAACAAGGCTAGAAAGATGAAAAACAGGAAGTTCACACAGTGGAGTTTTCAGGCAAACGAATTGCCTTTTCTTTTTTGGTATTTTCTGATTAATCTTCTGCCCAAGCAACTCATGCTTGGCTTTTATTTTGTTACAGATTACAACCCCACGACTCTTCCAACAAACCGCACGTTCACAACGGTTTGTCCGAGTCTTATGCAACCTATAACTCACGCAACACACAAGTGCACCACACACGTGCACACTACTTCTATTTACAGAAACAAGTTTAACACTCACATGAGATAGTCCTTGTACACATTTCAAGAAGAACATAACCACTCAGGTCAAAATTTCATAAAATGAATGTTTTGGATTAAACGAGTGAAATGCAGTACCTCAACCACAGCACGACCTCGTCCCGCTCCTCCTCCTCGTCCTTGTTCTCAGCGCCCTGTGCGGCGTTGGGGTGGGCATTGTGGCCGTTCTCTCTGTCGGGGAAGAAGCCCCGGCGTGAACCACGCCATAAGTAGAAGAAGAATAAACAGAAGATGAACCGCGTCCAACAAACCTTGTTCGTCACGTGCTCTGTTCTTGACATCGGTAGCCACTGTACTGCGTAGATTTCTCTGGAATCTGGCGAAAACAAGGACACAACGTTATCTTCTCCGAAGCAACCAGAAGCAATTGATTCCCAGCAGATGTGCCACCTCAGGAATATTCTCCAACCGCTCTGATCCTGAAGTTCTCCGAATGGGTTTCACTTCCTTCGATTGCTGAAATGATTCGGGCATTCAGGCGATTCGGGCCTATGGAGGAGTCGCAGACTAAGGTTGTTACCAAGACCAAGCATGTGAAGATGCTGAGTACGCGTTCAGCAGTCCTGGGAAGTACGCTCTTTTCGGACACTACCTTCTCAGCTACCGCCTGATCTACGACTACGAGCCATCGTTACGTTTTCCAAGCGGCGTGCCACGACATGGAGCAGGTGGCGAACCAGAGCTGGAACGGCGGCAGAGGCTGCGGAGGAGCTCCCATTTCCAAGGTTCGTTGGACAATATTTGAAAATCAGTTCCTGCGATTTAATTTCGTGCCCGGGCTGCGCGGTGACAGTTGCGTGCGATTTTGTAAAAGTTGAAGAACCTGACCGTGCAATTTTAGGGGATTATATAAAGCGGCGAGGGGATCAATGAGTCGCGAAGATCGAGAACCTAACTCATGTAAGATCGAGAATATGCATGCACGTGGGGATGTTGATTAGTGATACAGCCCAAGTTTTCTTAAAATTTGTTTTTGTTTATTTCGTGCAATTCTCATGCATATTTCATGCTTTCATTCTAATTTAACTTTGAAGATTAATTTATGTCCTTCTTTCAATTTTTTATGTGCATACCTTTTCTTTTAGTTAGTTCTTTTTATATTAACATTAGTCATATTCATATATCCCAAGTTTTCCTTAAAAATATTTGTTCATTTCGTGCAATTTTCATGCATATTTTATCCATTTATTCTATTTTAGATTAAATTTTAATTTATGTATTCCCTCCATTTTGTTATATGTGCATACTCTCCTCATTTTGTATATATTAACTTTTTTTTGGCAAGAATATTCTATTTCATCTACTCATTTTACTTTTTTTTTCTTTCTTCAATTCTCCCTCTGACTGCTTTTTTTTTTTTTTTTCTAATAATCTATCTTTCTGATAATCTTATATCATATTTTTAGTTATTGGAATAAACTTTGCATTTCGTACATTATGCAATATTATTGCAGACTTGGACTTGTTCAGTAAGAACTAGTCATGTGTAGTTTAGTTTGTTCCTAGAAATATGCAGATGTGAGTTAGTGGTGAGCTAATATTCAGGACTTGTGTGAGTGTTTTATGTTATGAGTTTGCTTTAAATCGAATGATAATCATCAGAAAACGTTAGGGCATTTACCAACAAAAATTAAATCTTAATTGCTAGCCATTGATTTGTTCGGTTCCAACAGTGCAAAAATCGACTTCTCTCGTTACGTATTCCTAACGGCGCGCCGGTCTTTTCAAGAAAGGCCATGAGCTGAGCACCCTCTGCGGCGTGGATGTCTTTTCCCCGGCGGGCAGGTGTTCTCCTATGGGAGCCACGACGTGAAGCGGTTCTGAAACTGGGGCAGAGGCAGCAGCGGAGCTCCCAATTCCGGCGGAGATCTATATTCAAAAAACGGTTCCTGCGATTTGGTTAGCTTTTTCCCGTTAATTTCTTTTGTTTTTGAAGTACATAGTTAATTTCTGTTCCTTCACCCGGTTTGTTTATTTCGTGCAATTCTCAAGCATATTTTATGATATCTTCTAATCTAGTCGTTAGTTCGTTTTTTCCCGTTTTAGAATAGAAGTAGTCAGAATAAATGTGGTGCATGTTTCCGCACACGTAGGAGTTTGTTATTCCTATTTTAGTTTCTTGACTTAGCAAGATTATGCACGTTAGTTAGTGAGTTCATGATTTTTGTAAGGTGGAAAGTGGCATGATGGGCGTAAGTGTGGCAGGTTGTATTTTTGGACACTTTGGGGGGAGGACGCATTTCCATAATGCGTCCTTCAAGGGCCCAAACTTTTTTTTATTCTGCATTTTTGGAGGACGCATTACGATAATGCGTCCTCCCGGTTTGTTTTTTTTTTTTTTCAGCAGAGGGCTCCGTTTTTGGTTCCGAAAATGTTTTCCCCTTTTTTTTTTAAATTTAATTTGTCCCTCCATTTTTGTCTTCTGAAAGTAGTACGAATTATTTTTTTGTTTATGAAATAAATTAGAGTAAGAAACGATTTTATAAATATAAAAATATATATAAATATAAATATAAATAAAGATATATATAAATATAAATATATACAAATATATATATATATATATGCACACACACGTAAATGTGTGGATGTACACACACATATATATAAATAAATAAATAAATATAAATAAAAATATATGTAAATATAAATATATATAAATATATAAATATATATATATGTACATATAAATATGCACACACGTAAATGTGTGGATGTACACACACGTAAATGTATGGATGTACACACACGTAAATACACACGTAAATGTGTGAATGTACACACACGTAAATGTGTATAAATAAATATATATAAATATAATTAAATATATATATATAAATATAAATATATACAAATATATAAATATATATATATATATATATATAAATATGCACACACGTAAATGTGTGGATGTACACACGCGTAAATGTGTGGATGTACATATATATATATATATATATATATATATACATATTGCTTGCGGTATTCAGCAAATCCTTGTTCGTAGATGTGGATCCTTGGTAGAAATACTGTAGCAGTTGCCCCTCCGTGTATCGATGGTTAGGGCAACGATCTACCAATCGTCTGAACCTCAGCCAAAATGTACTCAGCGGCTCATCATACTCCTGCTTGATGCTCGAAATTTCTTTCCTCAGTGCATCCGTCTTAGTGGCTGGAAAGAAATAGTCCAAAAACAGCTTCTTGAGCCCATTCCAGGAAGTGACGGAGTTAGGAGCCAAGCTTGAAAACCACTGGTTCGCTGCTCCTGACATGCTGAACGGAAAAGCCACCAACTTGAACTGATCTTCTGTGACACCAGCTGGTCTTTTCTGAACCTTACAAATCTTGATGAACTCGTTCAAGAAATTGTAAGGGTCTTCATTACTCTTCCCATAGAACTTCGGAAGCACGTTCAGCAATGCCAACTTAATCTCCACAGGGGTCGCAGCATCTGGCAAGGAAATTGGTGTGGGAGGGTCTTCTTCACTATGCCCCGTTAATTCCCACATGTACGGATTGTCAGCATTGGGATCCGCCTCTCCTCTGTCCCCCATTACAGTATCGGGAACGGATTCAATCTCTGATTCGGATTCTGTCTCGGAAACAGCCTCTGTTTGGCCAAACAGGGGCTCTGCGACAGCCTTCAGCTTTCTCTCCCTGGCGAGTTTGTAATTCTTCCTAGCTGTCTTTTCAAATTCAGAATCAAAAATCAATTCCTGCTCCTGGGACCTGGTCATATACCAATAACTATTTTTTTTTAGAACACCCGAGGGTGAGGGTTATTTTATTATAGGTACCCCAAGCCTTAATTTCCAAATGATCGAATATACAATTAGAGTTGGATTGTGAAATTAAGAGGTGAAACAACATGGTTGTTTCCAAAAGACCTAAAAGTGTTTGCTAATATTGTGAAAACAGCTATCCTAAGTGGATGGATAGGTGTCGAAGTTGCGATCCAAAACAAGAGGATCTCCACCCCTCGTGTTAATCCTCTGTAATGGCCAGGCAACTTCAATCACGAGACAAGAAATTAGTCATGAGTATGCTGAGCCTTGTAGCTTTGAAGCTAAGAGTATCTGAGAAGGACTCCAACTCCCTGATTTGTGCGCAAGCCTCCCTACCGTAGCAGAAACAGCAAACAGCAGAAAAGCCAAACAGCAAGGGAGCATCCGGGCTAAGAATAGTAGCAGTAATCTAAGCATGAGCAATCTCCCCCTCATAGTAGTGCTAGAGTTCCCTTGTTCTGCAAATCAACAAAACAAAAAAAACATTCAGCAGCATCATATTCTAAAACCTTGGAGTTTTAGCAACTCGAATATGAGGAACACAGCCTCTATCCATATCTATAAGACCCTGAATTCTAGGTGTAACATTAGTCATATCCAGCCCTTGGTTTAAATCAAAGTGATGTTTAGCTATGGCATGAGCTACAGAGTTGCATTCCCTGAAAGTGTGGATCAGTTCAGCATTACCAAGTAAAGATTTCGCTTTGTATACCTTATCAAAAACTTGCCACTGTGCCTCATAAGGATTCTGTATCATATCAATAGCAAGCTTACAATCTGATTCCACAATAATGTTACACTCCAGATGGTCAAAAGATTCTGAAGCATATAATATTGCTTCAATTTCGGCATGTAGGGGGGATGAAGATGTAACAGTTGCCGAACTAATTCTAACAGGTAAGCCAAGACTGTTCCTAGCTATAAGACCCACAGAGGCTTTGTTAGGGCACCAGGCTGCATCTACATTGATTTTTATGGATCCATGTTTAGGTCTTTCCCAGAAAACAGTCCTTAAATTTGGTTTAGGGGGAGGCCTTAGCAATGGAATGAGATGCTGAAAATATGGTGGTACTGATACTGTGGATAGAATTGTTGGAGGACAACCACTAACTGTCAATTTAATCAAATTCTCCACCTCAGTACAGATAACATTCATGGATAAAGGCTTGTGGTCATATAGATAGTTGTTTCTAGCTTTCCATAGACTCCAACATATCACAGATGGGAGAATCATGCAATATATTTGATAAAACTTAGTTAAGTCTTGACAATCCCAAAACAGAAAGAATCTTTGAGGGATGGAATGTGATGTATTAAGATTAAAAGGTATTGAAGGGGTCAGTTTCAACCAGACTGAGTGGGCCAAGGGACAAGAGATAAAGTAATGTTGGATAGAATCAGATTGACAACAAGCAGGGCACTTTGAAGCTAGGCTGAAACCGCAAGCAATAAGAACATCATCAAAGGGGAGAAAAGAATGTAGGAGTTTCCAGATAAAGATTGAGATCTTTTTTAGTAACAGTGGATTCCATAAATACTTAGAGACAGGAGAATTACCTGTTGGTAGAGCTAGAGCTCTATAGGCCGACTTAAATGTAAATTTACCCGATGGTTCTGGCTTCCAGATGATTCTATCCTCCCTATCCTCAGTAAGTACTGCCTCCTGAAGAAAAAGCACAGTGTCATGTTCAAGAAAAAATGCAATTTGATTCAGAATAGCATTTCTGTTGTTAATGAAATCCGCCACAGATATGTCATCCATTGTAGAGGTAATGTTATCAGGGATTTTAGAGATAAGAGGTCCATGCGGACACCAGTTGGCATTTAGAAAATTACATCTCCCATTTCCATGTATAATTGAAGAATTGTTAACAGCAAATTCATTGATGTAACAAATTCTCCTCCAAGTAACTGATTTCCTGTATGATGGTGGTAGAGACCATAGAAGTTTAGACCACAATGAAGTTCCCAATTGGCTCTTCCACCATAGTTTGGCCGAACAAGAATCAATAATGGCTTTTACCGATCTAAATCCCAAACCATCCCTGTTAGTAGGTATGGCAATGTTTGCCCATTTCTTCCAAATCTTATTCTGTTTACCTTCAGTCTTTCCCCAGAAAAATTGAGCCAATTTTTTTTCAAATGTTTTAATTATAGCTTTTGGGGGATTTGTAACCATCCATGTATGCTGAGGAATAGAATACAAGACTGATTTAATGAGGATCATTTCCCCCCCAGAGCTTAACCAGCAGTTTTTCCAATTTTTTAGCTTAGCATCTACATTGGCCAGCAGTGGGAAGAAATATCTGTTCAAAGTTCTTCCTCTGAAAATAGGGCATCCTAAGTATTTGAATGGAAAAGTCCCTTTTTTCATTTTTAAAATTGCTTTCACCTGAATCTTTCTCGCAACAGTAGCCTTTCTACTTAAATAAAAGTCTGATTTCTCAAAATTAAACTTTTGACCTGAGCAATGTTCAAAGATTTCAAGAAAGGCCTTAATCTTAATTAAGTTAGGTTTAGAAGCTTGCATAAATATTATGGTATCATCCGCATACATCAAATGAGAAACCACAGGAATTGAACCAGGAATCTGGTATGAGGACAAGCATTTATTCACAAAGATAAAGGTTAAACTCCTAGAGAAAGCCTCTGAGAATAGATTAAAAAGAGAGGGGGATAGAGGGTCACCTTGTTTGATTCCTCTTGTTGCACTGAAAAATCCAACTGGATTACCATTGATAATGACTGAAAAGTAGGCTTGAGACAAATTATTCATTAAAGCTGTTAAAAAATTTCCATTGAAACCAAACTTAGATAAAATCTGTTTGAGAAAACTCCATCTAACTCTATCAAAAGCTTTCCTCAGATCAAGCTTGAGGATGCAGTTAGGAATTCTATGTTTCTTATCCAAAAATCTAATCATCTCTTGTAAATACAGAATGTTATCAGATTTATCCCTATGTTTCATAAATGCTGTTTGGTTCAAGGATATCAGATTCTCCATATGTGGCTTCATTCTCTCCAGAAGAACTTTAGAACAAATCTTATTCAACACATTAGATAAACTAATAGGTCTAAAGTCATCAAATGAAGTTGGGGTTGGTTTTTTTGGTATTAGAGTAATCCAGGTGCTGGAAATCCCCCTTGGAATTTCAGCACCAGAAATGAACTCATTTACCACCTCTAACTAAAGAACAAAAAATAAATAGAAATTAGTAGCAAAAAATTAGTAGCAAAAAATTAGTAGCAAAATAAATAGAAATTAACTACCATTCCCCGGCAGCGGCACCATTTTGGTGAACGTCGTTCCTATCACCAAGAAAACTGCAAACTAGCACACAGATTAGTATAGTAGAAGCAGGTCGTATCCACAGAGAACGGTATAATTTCTATCAATTTCAAACTACCAACAAGGTTTGGTTTAGCAACCACGCCTATGATTTGAGATTTGTTTAATAAACTAATGAATTACTAAGCTAAAAATAGGGACAAAATAATGCAGAAAAATGCAGAGATAAATTACGAACAAATATATGGATAACAAAGGATCGGCATAAGTTAATCTTTGGTTCATTCCTTGATCATCGACTACTCAAAATTCATTTAACCCCCATGAATTAATTGGTTATAAGCAGGAACAGTATTTGCTATTTCCCCTAAATTCCCCTTAAATTCCCGATCGCGAGCAATATTTGCTAAACCCGCGATCTTCCTAATTAAGATATTCCTAGCAAGTATTTGCTAAACTAGTTATATCTTAACGATCTTAAGACCTAGGGAACCCAATTTAGACAACAAGCACGTATTTGCATGCAGTTTATCCAATTAATTGTTTATCATCCTGTTATTACAGTCATAATTGTTATATGTTTTTCACAGGAGGTGCTACTTAATTAGCCCTAGCCTAACACAATTGAGGCGATCAAACTCAAACAATCAAGCATAGATTTTAGGCATAAACAATTAAAAACTCATAGGATTAATTTTCTGAAAACCCAAAGTCTCACAATCCATGAACCATCGAATTAACCTAGCCGATTAAGAATCTAGCTACTCATAATTATTAAACTAAACAAACAAATAATATAATAAACAAACATAATCAAAATAATAATTAAATACTAACGAAAAACAAACAACAAACCAGAAATATGTATGTTCATGCAAAACCCAAACTGCACTTTTTTTCTATATTCATCTTCTTCCGTCCGTATTCATACCTCTCTCATCAATATTGTTCCGTAACTAATGTCTCCTCCCAATCGTGAATAACACACGATTATATATACTAAAAATAAAACCCAAATCCTAACTAATTTTGGAAAATTAGAATCCTTATCCAAAAAGAAATATTCTTCCACTTAATTTCAGCCTAATTACAATTAAATTCTAACTTGGAATAAATAATTAATCCAAGTCTTGGGCTTCATGGCTTCTCTTCGGCCCAATCACAGTGCTGAATTTTTGGCCTTCTTTTCTTCTGGGCTGCAACTCCGTAAATTCCCTAACGAGGGATCGGGATCGTTACCTCATGAAAAACCCTTTCGGGAAAAAAAGAGTATAACAATCCCCCTTTCATCATCTTCACCTTAACCGGATCGACTTCATGGAGCAATTTAGTGATCGTTAAACGAAGCACAACTCTGCCACACGAAGAATTCCAGACTAAGGATCAGCTGGAACAGCATCATAGTGCTCCAAAACACAGCTACTCTGCTTCGCTACAGCTTTGCTCCAAAAATAGTGATCTATCAACAAAATAAATCAATTAATTACCAAAATTCACATAAAAGAGCACTAAATTCCTTCAAGAATGAACAACTAAATATCACACATCACACTTATGTTTTGATTATATTTTATTACAGTTTATAATTTTGGAATGAAATTGATGAGTTTCCTTCAGCTATCAGTTGGGATGATCATCCAAAAAATTTTCTAGACACATAGAGACAGCCATGGAAATTGGATGATGGGCTGGAAGCGTACGTGGTACGTGGCATGGAGAGAGAAAAATAAGGAAGGTTTTGTGCAAGAAAGCTGGACATTATGATGGAATATTGTGGTAGATTAATTTTTGCCAAGTCCAAATTACAAATGGAATTGATTGCTTGAAGACTCCTAAATTTTAGGAGAAGATATTTTCTAATCTTATTGAATTTTAAATAGATAAGCAAAGACGTATTTTATTCCTTATCTATTTTTTGGATGTAATAATTTTTCCCTGGACTATTATTTTTCATTCACATACGTAGACAGACATATGCACGACATATAGTCTTTTCTGTGCAGATAGTAATCACGTTTTGGCACTATTTTAGTATTCTATTCAGGCAATTTTTGTCGTTTATTTTTATGCTTTTGATTGTTAATTCAATTATGTTTTCTAGCTAAATTCATCTTTTCCGGTAAATATCAAGGAAGTACTAGCATCGATTCTCGTGAGATTTAATTAGTTTTTATACTTTGATTGCATGCTTGCATACGTTATTCTTGATCATAATATTTATGATTGCTTTCATGTTATTGAGTAGTGCGCAATATTTGATATCATGTTAGTTAGTTTAATACTAATTGAACCAATCATCCGTGATTGTGAATTCAGTTCAATCAATGGTAGGGAATAACAGTTTTAATTTAAGAATCCGGCGTCCAAGTTTGTTGTTTATGAATAGGGTCTTTCTCGGTATTAATCATTCTAGCATATAAAATCTATAGAGCGTCTCTTAGGTTATATGTTAGTTTGAGAAATAGTTAGTGAGGCGTCATTCTGATTATCGACAAGGTAGGGAAAGATTGGTTGTTTGCAACTATAACCAATTCGTGTACATGCATATAAAGTCATCTTTGTATCAAGGATCGAGATAGAAAGCCAGTATGGAATTGAACGAAACTGGAATTCTCTCATCATAGTTGAATCTTTTTTTGAGAATGTAACAATTTCCAAATTTTATTTGTTATCAATTTTTCATTTTTGTTATTCCTCATCATCAAATCATTGTTTTGGTTACAAAATTGCAGGTTAAGAAATAAGAAAAATCTTGCCAATCTCTGGGGAAACAAACTTGCTCGCTGATGTACTTGTCAGGATGATCATCCCGATAACCGAATCATGAATTTGGAATTTGGCTTAGAGCTCGAACTATTTTCGGTGTAAAATGACACATCAAATTTTACTATGTTTTTTAAGAGAAGTTGTTTGTGTATATGGATTGGACTGATACTTGTATCTAATCATCTTGTGTCATCTAGAATGTGTGCATTCAATCAACTTGTTTTTTATCTTGTTTCCTAAGTTTTTCTGAATTTTTCATAGTTGTGCACAATCAAGGATAACAATTCAGACTGCTCAATTACTTATTCTTCTCTTTTATAAGTGTATATGGTTATGAATCAATACACACTAGATTTAATTCTCAAAGATAAGTGGGTGTTTTTCTGGTAATTGATAAAGACGTTTTGTTTGCTATGATTCTGGAAAGTGTTTAAAAATTTTGGTCCAGCCCCAATTTTTCAAAATAAGTGCTTATATAACTCTAGAAATTAAAATAAGTTTTGATATGACCCTTGAATTCTTGTTATAATAAGACGATGGGGCAGACTTTGGAAGGGTAAACTGTCCAATTTCTTAGAAAATTAAGTGGGGGTATTTTGGTCATTTCTGGGATGGTTAATGCCAGATTTTGCCCAATAAATTACGATCTTGGATTAGGTAGTCATAATGGTAACATTTGATGGATAAATGGGGTTGGTTAAGCACTTTAGAAGAACTCGAGATTGCTTCAGGACTTAAAAAAAACTTAGGATCATTTTTAGGATTATTCCAAATTTATATTTTTTTCAGCATACTTTTAATGAATTAAGTTATGATGTAGAATAGTAAAGTCATAATTTTAGATCATGTATTTTAAAATTGTAATTGGAATAACTTTATGCAAGATAAATGATAAACTTGTACATAGATATATTAGTTTACGCGTTTAGAGTGTTTGTTGATCGTTTTATATTAGTTTAAACTTTCATTGTATGCAACCCTTACAACTATCAAAAGATATATAAATAAATAAATAAATATAGTATATTTATAATATTTATTAATTTTTTAAAGTACTTTATTTTGACTTTTATTTTCTCAAGATATAAAATATAACATTATTTATCAACCAATTATTTTCAAAAATATTTGTTTATATGTTATAACGCTCACGGTCACAATCCGTGCATATTTTGAGATTATCCACATAGTTACTTTAACAAAATAAAATATGATCCAAAAATTATTCCTTTTAATTAACCAAATTATTTTGTAAAAATGAAAAATATATCACTAATAGTGACTTGTCTAGAGGTAAAAATCATGCACACAAAAATTTGTTAATCTTCACATTTATAACCGCACATGAATATTTTGATCATTAAAAATTAACTACTTATTTCAACAAAACCAAATATGACCCTTTTTTTTTACCATAAGATCTTCAACTAAGTTTAACATCAACATTCAATGTAAACGTGATCATCATTTTGCAGCCATAATAGCCCTCTTCTAATAGCATTAAACAACTCATCACCATTATCTTCTTCTTAATGAAACCCTACAACAACTGTACAACATCATCAGGCAAACGATGGATCTACCAAACCCTCACTCCACGGATCTCCTCCAACTCACACACGCGCCACCCCTCAACCACCTTCTGCTCCACCATCCAAAGCCCATCCACCATTTCCCACATCATGCGCAGCAATGAGGACCCCTTCACCAACCCCATCCCGTTGCCCTAAACCCTAGCTCCTCCCCCACCGTCTTCACCTTTGCCTCGATCTCCGCCACCTTCTTCTCCATCGTGAATTGCAACTCCTTCCTCGTTACATTCAAAATTTTAGAATAATTATATTGCTCTAATAGTGATGTGTTATTAGGAATATTAAAATCGTGGAAAAGTTTTTAAAAAAGAAGAAGTGCAGTTAGTGCGAAAAATGAGCGGTATGGTGCAATACGTAATGTTGTGTTTTGCCATCCGCCTCTACATTAACAAGAAAACATAAAGTAGCCAGTAAGATTAACTGACCTTCCGAAATAGCAAGTTTTATACATTCAAATTTGATTTTTGTGACCCTATATATGATGATCAGTATGAAATCAAAGTAGTAGTTAACTTAAGATCAAGTCGTTCATGTTTGTTTTTGTAGAAACGCTGTGGACTGTCATGTCTCCCTCGTTGTGAATGACAATTACGTTTTTTGGCGCTCCTCCCCGTGCTGACTGACCTCTGCAGCAAGGGCTGTACCATATCTGGTTTGTCCGGCTTTCCAAATTCTGTTCAGTTCGTCTGGCTTTCCCAAGTTTTTTTTGTTCGTTCTTTTTGTATGATTTTCTAAACGAATCGTAGGATTAATTATTTTTTTGTTACAAATTTTTGTACGGTGTGTTTTGTTCTATTCATGGCGTATCTTATTAATCAGGAACAATTTACAATTACGAAGCAATGACACATGCAGTTTTCTAATTATGGATTTTTTTTGTGTAATTTTCATGCGTGCATAAAATATGTATATGCATAAAATGTGCTTGAGAATTGCACGAAATAAACAAATCGTGCGAACGAACAGAAATTAACGGGGTACTTCAAAAACAAAAAAATTAGCGGGAAAAAAGCTAGCCAAACCGCAGGAATCATTTTTTGAATATAGTTCTCGGCCTGAATTTGGAGCTCCTCCGCCACCTCTGGCGCCGATCTGAAACCGGTACGCAACCTGCTCCACATCGGGGCTCCCATAGGAGAACACCTTCCCGCCAACGAGAAGACGACCAGTGCCACATCCACGCTGCCGAGGGTGCTCAGCTTATAGGCTTTCTAGAAAAGACCGGCGCGCCATTTGTGGTACGTAACGTGAGAAGTCAATTTTTGTACTAAAAATAGGATAAGATTATCAGAAAGATAGATTATTAGAAAAAAACAAAAAAAAAACGGTCAGCATTCCCCTGCATGCAAAGTACGTTTTACCGGTGTTCCGTTCCTCGTCTCCGCTATGCACTTATATAAACCTTCACCTTGCCCTTCCCATTTCCAAAAAATCAAAATCCCATATAACCACCACCGTTATGTTCCCTCTAGCCGAGTCCAGCTCCGCCGCTGCTGCCCGAGCCGCCCGCACGTCTTCTTCCGGTCATCCTCCTCCTCCTCCATTGACGATATACCCCATAGTCTGACCGCACAGGAATGGCGGCCGAGACGGTGGCGGTTCTCGACAGCGGTGATGTATTTGAGGTCTGTGTCCGTGTCCCGTGCATGATTTGGGTTTTCAATTTTTGCAACTTTGATCTTCGGCCTGCCCATTCTAGGTCGCTTTGCCATAGCCGCCGTCGTGAGAAAGTTGAATCGGGAGGGTGTATATATAGGCTCCTGAGTTACGCTCTCGATCTTCGCCATTAATTGATCCCCTCGCGGGTTTATATAATCCCCTAAAATTGCACAATTAATTACTAGGTCGATTTTTCATCTTTACAAAACTGCACAAAAATGTCACCGCACAGCCGGGCACGAAATTTTAAAATTACAATATAACTTCCGAAACAAACACCAACGGCTCTAAAATGCGTTTCTCTACTGTTTTAACAATGTCACTATTAGTGGCAATGCAATGTCTTTCATTTTATTTTGGCTATATAGGTTTTAGGATTTTTTTCAGAAATACAAATAGAAACCTACGAGAAAAGGTGGTGGTCGCTCAGTCTGCTCGCGCTACCTCCAGTCAAGCTAACCTTATCATTAGCTTCCAGAATTCAGCAAGGTGAAGCAACCACCCAAGAAAAGTAATCTTTGAGTGTGCATTTAAAAGTAATCTTTAAACAAACATACCTTCATATGAGCAGTTTCTGAGCATTTCTGTAACATTGGTGTTGCAAAGCACATCTATCGTAGCCAGTAGGATACAGATAAATGCCATTGAGTTCTGCTCCAAGAAACAAATGTAACCTCGCAAGTATTGTTTGAAACTCAATAGTGATTAGTGAATCAATGTGATAGTTACAGCAAAGTCTTTCCACCCGAGAGATCCTTCAAACTGCAATGGACCAACAGGAATCCCAGACGGTGTTGCAGCAACTCTCGAGCCAGAAATAACAGAAGGAAGATCTGCATCCTCTGAGAACACGTAACCATTCAGATCAACAGTTCTTATACTAATATTAATGTGCGTTAGATGTGCATTTTAATAGTATTATTTGTGCATTCAATATTTACAGTGTAATTACAATCAAATTATTGTAATGCACAATATTACATAAAAGAATACACATTCTTTTACCACTTTGAATTGCACAAAATATCTCTAGAATACGGTGAATATGGTACCAATCAAGTAATCATTATTTATCAATTAATCAAGTTATATTCAAATTAATATTTTCTTTAACGTATTATAATGCACGGTCACAATCGGGGCATATTTTGAGCATAGCTTGTATATTTACTTCAACAAAATGAAATATAATCTGAATATTGATTTTGCGAAAGTCGTGCTTAAGAAAAATCATTTAAAGTAGTTGATCTTAAGGTAACTACTTTGATTTGGTGTTGACCATCTATAGTACTCACAAATAAACTTTGATACTCTCTCTTCCATAGCATTTCAAGTTGCCCACTTTATTGACTCAAAAAATATTTGAACATAAATATCTCTTATTAGGGATAGTTAAAATATTGACAATTCAATATTTTAAAAATATATGTTATAATGAATTTTACCATGTATCACTCAATAAAATTTATACTTATACATTAATTTAATTTTATAGTCAAAGTTAAAAATGTTTGACTAAATAAATAGTTAATTAAATTGCAGACTGAAATGGGGCAGGAGGAGTACTATTTTGGAAGGTCAGTTAATTAATTTTAATGGCCACTTTTTGTTTTGTTGTTGTTGTGTAGATGCTAAGCGGATGGAAAAACATAACATCACACAATTGCACCATACCGCTCATTTTTTGCACTAACTGAACTTCTTCTTTTTAAAAAAAAATTTAAAATTCCACAATTTTAATACTCTGATTAACATGTCACTATTAGGGCAATATTTTTATTTTAAATTTTGACTGTAACAACGAAGGAACTGCGATTCGCGACAGAGAACAAGGTGGAGGAGATCGAGGCGAAGGTGAAGATGGTGGTTGAGGGGTGGCGCGTGTGTGAGTTTGAGGCTTCTCACGGCTGGTTGAACCTCAAGTCCAAGCTGAAAGAGATCGCCATTTCATTGTATGACGAGAAGCTGGAGAGTGTAGTTTCAGTGGAGTCAACGTTAGTTTGATCGAGTAGTTTGCATGATAAAGGTAGTACAATTGTTGTAGGGTTTCGTTAGGAAGAAGATGAAGATGATGAGTCATTTAATGTTGTTAGGAGAGGGCTATTATGACTACATAATGATAATCATGTTGAATGCTGATGTTAAATATAATTAGTTGAAGATCTTATGATAAAAAAAAGGTCATATTTGATTTTGTTGAAATAAGTACTTGTTAATGCTCAAAATATGCACGGTTATAAACATGAAGATTAACAAATTCATGTGTGCGTGATTTTGACCTCTATTCAAGTCACTATTAGTGTAATATTTTAGTTTTTTTTTGGTTAGAAGGAATAAGTTTTCGATCATTTTTTTTTGTAAAAGTAACTATGTGGTTAATCACGAAAAATGCACAGATTGTGAATGTGGACATTATAACATATAAAAATATATTTTTGAAAAAAATAGGTTGATAAATAATGTTACTTCCACTGTCCCTAGCGAATATGCACTTTTTTGTCAACTTTCTCAGGTCATGTTTGATCAACGATAACTTTAGTTACGTATATTAATGATGTATTAAAATTTGATATTTAGAATATACATCATGGGGAGATTCCAACAATATCTCACATGATGATATTGGTGTTTTTATACAACTTGAAATTTATGGTGAAACATGTCTTGAGATGCTGACAAAAAAATGTGCAAATTCGATTGGGGTAGGGAGAGTATGATTTTTTTTGTAACCCCTAAATTATTTTCATTGATCACCTTTAGTTATTGGTTTTTCGATCACTTTTGGACACCAGCACGTTCCGTCATAGCAACCAACAACCTACTCACTCCGCCGTTGGGACTATCTTCTGTGTTTGACCAATGATAACTTTAGTTACGTATATTAATGGTGTGATAAAATTTGATATTTACAAAATACATCATGAAGGGAATTCAGCAATATCTCACATGATGATATTGGTGTCTATATACTACTTGAAATTTATAGTGAAACGTGTTAAGAATGTTGACCAAAAAGTGTGCAGATTCAGCTGGGATGGAGGGAGTGCAATTTTTTGTAACCCCTAAATTATTTTCATTGATCACTTTTAGTTATTGGTTTTTCGATCACTTTTTGACACCAGCACGTTCCGTCATAGCATCCAACAACCTACTCACTCCGCCGTTGGGACTATCTTCTGTGTCAGCCTCTTCACATGGCACTTTTGAATTTTAAGAAATTGCGGTTGACTCAGCGATCTCCACAACAATGGTGAATTTGGGTTTGACAGTACTGATGAATGTAATTTTGAATTGCGAGGTTTCTGAGAACAATGATAGGTTTCATTTCGCTTGTTTGGGCTCTTATATTTTAATACGGGGAAATGAATTGCATGTTCTTATTAGTTTTATCTATGGGGTGTGTTGTTTGGAGGTGGCAAAGACGAAGGGGAGGGAAGACAAATAGGGAGTTGTTCATTCGGTGCAATTCTCATGCATATTATATATATAGCCCAAGTATTTCTTTAAAATCTTTAATGTGTTCATGCATTTCATGCAATTCTAATGCATATTTTATAGATATGCATATTTTCTTTTTATGTGGGGATTTCATATACATGCACAAGATCTTCGTAATTGCACATTGGATGTTGGAGTTGGTTTCTTACATTTCTGTGGATTGTGTACTGCAGCCCAAAATCAGTTTATTCCTATGTTGGTTGTTGGTTTTGGATTAAAACTAATTGGATCTTCGTTATTTTCCACCAACGATGTCTTTTCATAGAATGATCAGTTTGTCTGTACGACCGTGCATTTTTGCTTCAGAATTAGGTTTTTGCGTTTTCGTATAATCTTGGTAGTTACCGTTTTATTAGGTTGATGTTGATTTGACCTTAAAATAAATCTCTTTAGAGTACCATTTTATGTTTAGATTGAAATATAATTATTCGAAAAGAATTTTGTGTTACTAATTTTTGTGTTTTATACATGGATAAACTACATGGATGGAGATTTGAGACGAAAGGCTTTTGGTTTACCAGTATATTACATAATGTTCTATTAGGCTTGTTGAGATGATCTGTGACTCAACACAGGTTTCTTCCTCATTGAATAGCACTAAAATGGCACGCACAGCCTGGGCACGCACATAGTTTCTCTCTCAAAAACGTGTTTTAGGGTTAGAAGAATAAGTTTTAGGTTATTTTTCCTTTTATGAAAAATAATTGCAAAATCCCAAATCAAATCTCATGATCTAACACATGAGGTAAGAAAAACTAAAACAAACTTCCCCAACACATATGAGATAGTCCTCATACACATTTCAAGAAGAACATAACCATTCCGGCCAAAATTTCATAAAAATGAATGTTTTGCATAAAACGAGTGAAATGCAGTACCTCAACCAGAGCACGACCTCGTCCCGCTGCTCCTCCTCGTCCTTGTTCTCCGCGCCCTGTGCGGCGTTGGTGTGGGCATTGTCGCCGTTCTCTCTGTCGGGGAAGAAGCCCCGGCGTGAACCACGCCATCAGGAACTCCATTTCTCTGGAATCTGGCGAAAACAAGGACACAACGTTATCTTCTCCGAAGCAACCAGAAGCAATTGATTCCCAGCTGATGTGGCACCTGAGGAATATTCTCCAACCGCTCTGATCCTGAAGTTCTCCGATCTGGGTTCACTTCCTTCGATTGCTGAAATGAATCGGGCATTCGGGCGAATCGGGCCTATGGAGGAGTCGCAGACTAAGGTTCTTACCAAGACCAAGCATGTGAAGATGCTGAGTACGCGTTAAGCAGTCCTGGGAAGTACGCTCTTTTCGGACACTACCTTCTCAGCTACCGCCTGATCTACGACTACGAGCCATCGTTACGTTTTCCAAGCGGCGTGCCTCGAAATGGAGCAGGTAGCGAACCGGAGCTGGAACCGCGGCAGAGGCGGCGGAGGAGCTCCCATTTCTAAGGTTCGTTGGACAATATTTAAAAATCGGTTCCTGCTATTTAATTCCGTGCCCGGGCTGTGCGGTGAGAGTTGCGTGCGATTTTGTAAAGATGAAGAACCGACCTAGTAATTAATCGTGCAATTTTAGGGGATTATATAAACCGGCGAGGGGATCAATGAGTCGCAAATATCGAGAATAAGCATGCATGTGAGGATGTTGATTAGTGATACAACCCAAGTTTCCTTAAAAAAAAATTTTTTTGTTTATTTCGTGCAATTCTCTTGCATGTTTTATGCTTTCATTCTAATTTAATTTTGAAGATTAATTTATGTACTTTCAATTTTTATGTGCATACCTTTTCTTTTAGTTAGTTCTTTTTATATTAACATTTTCTTTTGGCGAGATTTCTCATTCATTTATTTTATTTTTTAAAATTTTAAATTCAATTTTATCCACTCATTTCATTCAATCACTGTAAATCAAAACATCTAAATCTATGGTGTCAAATACATAAAATGGAGCAAGTATGCAAGTCTAGACTGAACTAGTCATATTCATATATCCCAAGTTTTCTTTAAAAATCTTTTGTTCATTTCGTGCAATTTTCATGCATATTTTGTCCACTCATTCGATTTTAGGTTAAATTTTAATTTATGTATTCCCTCATTTTGTTAATCCTCTCTTTTCTTTATTTATATATTAACACATTTATTTTTGCAAGAATGCTTCTATTTTGTCCACTCATTTTACTTCTTCTTTTTTTCTTCAATTTTATCCACTTATTTCATTCACATAAAATCGAAACACCTAAACCTAATAGTGTCAAATACATAGAAACAAAGGAGTGTGTAAGGATGCCTAGATTGAATTAGTGATATAACCCAGACTTTTTATAAAAAACATTATACAATAATTATAGTTTGGGTTTTCTCTAAGACACCTGATATAGCCTACGAGATGTTTTTAGAATTGTCAGAGGGTTCGAGATATTTTGGAAAGAGGACAAATTCTCGAGGTATTAACGTCGACTTGAACACATCATCCGTATCACAATATATACCAATGTATAGAGTACACTGCTACGTGATCGAACCATATATTGAGCAAGGCTTCCAAAATCATTGTTGACTGAATAGGCATCATCATCTCTCTCATCATGAATGAAGAAATCAAGTTGTTGCTCAAGTTCTAAACGATCAACTAGGGATAAGTCATCTGATAGAGCTCAGCAAGGTGAAGCATCTTACCAACATCAAACATGGAAAATCTCTCTCTCGGATCAAGCCATGTAATACAAGTGAGTAATTCCGAGCTTGCTTCGCAAAATCGATGATTCATTTCAAGAATCATCCTGTTAACAGTCTAGTATTGAAATAATAAAAAAATAACAATAAGATAAAAAATACATATAAAATAATATTAAAAAAATAAATTAAACTATGTAAATATTAAAGTAGTACCTGAAGAAAAATATCAACAAGTTAGAAATCATGATTGATCAACATTTATCCACGTCATTTAGAACAGTGACGGATTTTTCATTGTGCTTCCATCACGTCTAATGTGATCTCATGTTTCACACAAAATCTGTTGACTCCATCCAATAATTTATCAAAATCACCATCTCTGAATTCTTGCAATTTAGTCTTCATTCTATTCATCATTCGCACAGTCATCGAAATATTTTGATCTCTTTGTTGCAAGGCAAGGGACAGTTGACTTGTAGCCCCCAACAAATGCTTCATAAAAAACTTGCAAAATACAAATTCACAGCTCTCCATTCTATTAATCAAATCCTTTGTTGTAGAGGCGTTTCCATCTAAATTGTTATGCTCACAGATATTAAGAAGTACTTGAATAATAGAATACCACATAACCTCAAAATGAAGAATAGTAGTGTAATGTGATCTCCAATGGGTATCACCAGGCCGTCACAAACTCATTTCCTGATTTTTAACTCTTCCAATAACATTCTCCCCACTCTCCAATGCCTCTACAAGTTTAACATGTTCTAATTACACAAGAATATCTTTTCTAACACATGAACCTCCAACTAGATTCACAGTTTTAACAAGATACCCAAAAAATTCACCCACGGATAGAGTACTATATGCAACAGAAACAACAGCCAATTGAAGTTGGTGAGAGAAGAAATGAATATACCTTGCAAAAGAGTTTTCTTTCAATATCAAAGCTTGCACTCCATTAAACCCCCCTCGCATATTTGAAGCCCCATCATATCCTTGACCTCTCAACTTTGACAAGGACAATTTCTTATCTACAAACAGTTGTTTAAGAGCCTCCATCAAAGTAATAGTTTTAGTATTGGAAACATGCACAAGAGCAAGAAAACGCTCAAGAATACATCCTTGCTTGTGTACATATCTCAAAACAACCCTCATTTGCTCTTTTATTGATTCATCTCTAGCCCCATCAATAAGAAGAGAAAATACACTATCTCCAATGTCATTAACAATAGTTACCTCGCCAGCACAAGCACTTGATAGTTGTTTCTGAACTCTGGGGGATGTCTACCTGCAATTTTCGGGAACATTTTCATTCATTACCTTAGCAACATCTTCACTTCGCTTGCAATACCAGCCAACCAATTCAAGATAATTACCCTTGTTGATAGAATCCATACCCTCATCATGACCACGAAAAGTCAAACTTTGATTTAACAAGTATCTTGTCACATCCAAAACCGCATTCAAACACGTGCAATTTCTCTTCAGTAAAATAACCATCGAAACAATGTGAGAGACTTTGCTTTTGAAGGCTAAAATTTCTCTAATTGATTGCTGCACTATGATGAATTCCATCCACATTCATAGCATGTTTCCAAAATACTTTAAGGGCATTCTTCCAATTCATCACCCTATCCATAGTATATGTTGTCCCCTTTGCTGAATTCTTAAAAGATAGCAAGGAAAACAAAAGGCAGCATCCTTTGAAACACTATAATCCGACCAATTAAATTCATTAAACCAACCCTTTTGAAAACTTCTGAATTCATCATTGAACGTTGTCTTGGGAAAAGTTGATTCTTAGGTTGGCAAGGACCTCTTAATATATATTCTCTTAGCACTTTATCTCTAATAGAAACATCAATCTCTTCAATATGTTTACGTAGCCCGGGATCACTTATAACATCATTCCGATTGAATTCTACACGAGATTGTTTTTTACCACTACCCTCTTCATTGTGTCTTTGTTCATTAAGTTCATGCGATATCTTTAAAGATGGAGATCCGCTACTTCGAATTAAAAAATTATCCATAACCTATTAAATATCAAATAGGAAAAATATGTAAAATAATTCTTTCTTATAAAATCTAAAAGAGTTACGAAACAATAACAAATTGAGATAACAAATAATTTATAAAATTATATTCATCTAAATTCAATTTAACAAATATCCATAATTCCATAAAACGATTATGACAATTTCACATCCAAAATAAATCAACAATTATAATTTATAATTTATACATATGCCATTCAATTGAATTTCAACAATCATACAACCATATAACTTCAATTCGACATCCAATCTACAAATCATGTTCACATAAATTTAATTTTTGAAGGAAAAAATAAAATAGACAATAAATCTTAAAATTAAATTACCGATTTTAACACAGATTTTAAAAAACTGGTTTTACAATTAAAAAAACCCAGAACTATTAGATTTTTAGCACCGGTTTAGAAACCGGTGTTAAAAAATTGGTGCTAGAGGGGGGTCTCTGTGGTAGTGTTAGGGATAACCACACTTAGCTTCTAAAAAATATTTTCCACCTTACACCGATCCCCTAGTTTTCCCCGTTGAAGCTAGAATACCTTTTCTTTGATACTTAAACCACTATATATTTAGCCCAGGGCCTAATCCTTCTTGAACCTTTCTAAGAATATTCAAGTAATTTTATTTCTGGTGAAATGAATCGAGTATGTATGAGGAGGTGTTTAGTATAATTTGAGATGAATATATAATGGAATGGGGTTTGTGTTTTCTGTTTTTGTGATACTGCATAAGGAAAATTTGTTGTTGTTTCATTTGAGATGAATGCATAAGGAAAATAAATCTTTAGTGCTGCTTCCCAAAAAGGAAAAAAAGAAGAGAAAAGCAAAAAGAAAAAAATCAAATCATAATTTTAAAAAACCGAAAAAAGAAAAAAAAATATGGGCAGCAATCTGAAAAAAATAAAGTTTGTTGGTTATTGTGGAAAATGAGTTCATATTTACATGCTTATCATGGTGCATTAATCTTGTAAGTATGAACACATGGTGGAGATGGATTTAGAGATTGAATTGCTTGCATATTCTTATATTTTTAGCCTTGTATATCTTATATCCTGCCCATTTACCCTAGCCCCGTTACAACTTTGAAAAAGACCTAATTGATTTGTGCTCATGTTTTCAAATTATACAGTGGAGACTGTGGTATTCACAAACCTGTTGCAATCAATATTGAGTGTGATTTGTGCGCATTACCTTATCATGATTTTGATAGATATTGAGTGATCTTGGAGAGGTAGGACTTTATTGCATATTTTTTACTAGAAAAAAAGGATGAACTAATTTTATAAGCAAAGGGGAATGGTTTGTGGTATGACAGTGGATTGTGTTTTGGTTCCAACCATGATGGTTTTATATTTTAGGGCTGCCAAAGTTTTTTGAGTCTCACAGTTACATTTATGTTTTGCATTTGCATATGCTAGAGGGCTAGCATAATCTAAGTGTGTGGGAGTTTGATTGGGCTGATATAACCATATGTTTTGGCTGTATTTGAGCTCATATGTTGACCAAATTTGTAGAAACTTATGTTTTGATGATATTTTATTACAGTTTATAATTTTGGAATGAAATTGATGAGTTTCCTTCAGCTATCAGTTGGGATGATCATCCCGACAAATTTTCTAGACACATAGAGACAACCATGGAAATTGGATGATGGGCTGGAAGCGTACGTGGTACGTGGCATGGAGAGAGAAAAATAAGGAAGGTTTTGTGCAAGAAAGCTGGACATTATGATGGAATATTGTGGTGGATTAATTTTTTCCAAGTCCAAATTACAAATGGAATTGATTGCTTGAAGACTCCTAAATTTTAGGAGAAGATATTTTCTAATCTTATTGAATTTTAAATAGATAAGCAAAGACATATTTTATTCCTTATTTATTTTTTGGATGTAATAATTTTTCCCTGGACTATTATTTTTCATTCACATACGTAGACAAACATATGCACGACATATAGTCTTTTCTGTGTAGATAGTAATCACGTTTTGGCACTTTTTTAGTATTCTATTCAGACAATTTTTGTCGTTTATTTTTATGCTTTTGATTGTTAATTCAATTATGTTTTCTAGCTAAATTCATCTTTTCCGGTAAATATCAAGGAAGTACTAGCGTCGATTCTCATGAGATTTAATTAGTTTTTATACTTTGATTGCATGCTTGCATCTGTTATTCGTGATCATAATATTTATGATTGCTTTCATATTATTGAGTAGTGCGCAATATTTGATATCATGTTAGTTAGTTTAATACCAATTGAACCAATCATCCGTGATTGTGAATTCAGTTCAATCAATGGTAGGGAATAATAGTTTTAATTTAAGAATCCTGCATCCAAGTTTGTTGTTTATGAATTGGGTCTTTCTCGTTATTAATCATTCTAGCATATAAAATCTATAGAGCGTCTCTTAGGTTATATGTTAGTTCGAGAAATAGTTAGTGAGGCGTCCTTCTGATTATCGACAAGGTATGGAAAGATTGGTTGTTTGCAACTATAACCAATTCGTGTACATGCATATAAAGTCATCTTTGTATCAAGGATCGAGATAGAAAGCCAGTATGGAAGTGAACGAAACCAGAATTCTCTCATCATAGTTGAATCTTTTTTTGAGAATGTAACAATTTCCAAATTTTATTTGTTATCAATTTTTCATTTTTGTTATTCCTCATCATCAAATCATTGTTTTGGCTACAAAATTGCAGGTTAAGAATTAAGAAAAATCATGCCAATCTCTGGGGAAACGAACTTGCTCGCTGATGTACTTGTCAGGATGATCATCCCGATAACCGAATCGTGAATTTGGAATTTGGCTTAGAGCTCGAATTATTTTTGGTGTAAAATGACACATCAAATTTTACTATGGTTTTTAAGAGAAGTTGTTTGTGTATATGGATTGAACTTATACTTGTATCAAATCATCTTGTGTCATCTAGAATGTGTGCATTCAACCAACTTGTTTTTTATCTTGTTTCCTAAGTTTTTCTGAATTTGTCATAGTTTTGCACAATCAAGGATAACAATTCAGACTGTTCAATTACTTATTCTTCTCTTTTATAAGTGTATATGGTTATGAATCAATACACACTAGATTTAATTCTCAGAGATAAGTGGGTGTTTTTCCGATAATTGATAAAGACGTTTTGTTTGCTATGATTCTGGAAAGTGTTTAAAAATTCTGGTCCAACCCCAATTTTTCAAAATAAGTGCTTATATAACTATAGTAATTAAAATAAGTTTTGATATGACCCTTGAATTCTTGTTATGATAAGACGATGGGGCAGACTTTGGAAGGGTTAACTGTCCAATTTCTTAGAAAATTAAGCGGGGGTATTTTGGTCATTTCTGGGATGGTTAACGCCAGATTTTGCCCAATAAATGACGATCTTGGATTAGGTAGTCATAATGGTAACATTTGATGGATAAATGGGGTTGGTTAAGCACTTTAGAAGAACTCGAGATTGTTTCAGGACTTAAAAAAAACTTAGGATCATTTTTAGGATTATTCCAAATATATATTTTTTTTCAGCATACTTTTAATGAATTAAGTTATGATGTAGAATAGTAAAGTCATAATTTTAGGTCATGTATTTTAAAATTGTAATTGGAATAACTTTATGCAAGATAAATGATAAACTTGTACATAGATATATTAGTTTACGCGTTTAGAGTGTTTGTTGATCGTTTTTATATTAGTTTAAACTTTCATTGTATGCAACCCTTACAACTATCAAAAGATATATAAATAAATAAATAAATATCGTATATTTATAATATTTGTTAATTGTTTAAAGTACTTTATTTTGACTTTTATTTTCTCAAGATAAAAAATCATAACATTATTTATCAACCAATTATTTTCAAAAATATTTGTTTATATGTTATAACGCTCACGGTCACAATCCGTGCATATTTTGAGATTATCCAAATAGTTACTTTAACAAAATAAAATATGATCCAAAAATTATTCCTTTTAACCAAAATATTTTTTAAAAATGAAAAATATATCAATAATAGTGACTTGTATAGAGGTAAAAATCTTGCACACAAAAATTTGTTAATCTTCACATTTATAACCGCACATGAATATTTTGATCATTAAAAATTAACTACTTATTTCTACAAAACCAAATATGACCCTTTTTTTTACCATAAGATCTTCAACTAAGTTTAACATCAACATTCAACGTAAACGTGATCATCATTTTGCAGCCATAATAGCCCTCTTCTAACAGCATTAAACAACTCATCACCATCATCTTCTTCTTAACGAAACCCTACAACAACTGTACAACATCATCAGGCAAACGATGGATCTACCAAACCCTCACTCCACAGATCTCCTCCAACTCACACACGCGCCACCCCTCAACCACCTTCTGCTCCACCATCCAAAGCCCATCCACCACTTCCCCCATCATGCGCAGCAATGAGGACCCCTTCACCAACCCCATCTCGCTGCCCTAAACCCTAGCTCCTCCCCCACCGTCTTCACCTTTGCCTCGATCTCTGCCACCTTCTTCTCCGTCGTGAATCTCAACTCCTTCCTTGTTACATTCAAAATTTTAGAATAATTATTTTGCTCTAATAGTGATGTGTTATTCGGAATATTAAAATCGTGGAAAAGTTTTAAAAAAAGATGAAGTGCAGTTAGTGCGAAAAATGAGCGGTATGGTGCAATACGTAATGTTGTGTTTTGCCATCCGCCTCTACATTAACAAGAAAACATAAAGTAGCCATTAAGATTAACTGACCTTCCGAAATAGCAAGTTTTATACTTTCAAATTTGATTTTTGTGACCCCATATATGATGATCAGTATGAAATCAAAGTAGTAGTTAACTTAAGATCAAGTCGTTCATGTTTGTTTTTGTAGAAACGTTGTGCACTGTCATGTCTCCCTCGTTGTGAATGACAATTAGGTTTTCTGGCGCTCCTCCCTGTGCTGACTGACCTCTGCAGCAAGGGCTGTACCATATCTGGTTTGTCCGGCTTTCCAAATTCTGTTCAGTTTGTCCGGCTTTCCCAAGTTTTTTTTGTTAGTTCTTTTTGAATGATTTGCTAAACGAATCGTAGGATTAATTTTTTTTGTTACAAATTTTTGTACGGTGTGTTTTGTTCTATTCGTGGCATATCTTATTAATTAGGAACAATTTACAATTACGAAGTAATGACACATGCAGTTTTCTAATTATGGATTTTTTTTGTGTAATTTTCATGTGTGCATAAATTATGCATATGCATAAAATATGCTTGAGAATTGCATGAAATAAACAAATCGTGCGAACGAACAGAAATTAACGGGGTACTTCAAAAACAAAAGAAATTAACGGGAAAAAAGCTAGCCAAACCGCAGGAATCATTTTTTGAATATAGCTTTCGGCCGGAATTTGGAGCTCCTCCGCCTCCTCTGGCGCCGTTCTGGAACTGGTACGCCACCTGCTCCACATCGGGGCTCCCATAGGAGAACATCTTCCAGCCGACGAGAAGACGGCCAATGCCACATCCACGCTGCAGAGGGTGCTCAGCTTATAGGCTTTCTTGAAAAGACCGGCGCGCCATTTGTAGTACGTAACGTGAGAAGTCGATTTTTGCACTAAAAATAGGATAAGATTATCAGAAAGATAGATTATTAGAAAAAAACAAAAAAAACAAAAAACGGGCAGCATTCCCCTGAATGCAAAGTACGTTTTACAGGTGTTCCGTTCCTCGTCTCCGCCAGGCACTTATATAAACCTTCACCTTCCCCTTCCTATTTCCAAAAAAATCAAAACCTATATCCCATATAACCACCACCGCCATGTTCCCTCTAGCCGAGTCCAGATCCGGTGCCGCTGCCCGTGCGGACAGCTAATATTCGTTCGGTCATCCTCCTCCTCCTCCATTGACGATATACCCCATAGTCGAACACACAGGAATGGCGGCCGAGATGGTGACGGTTCTCGCAGCGGTGATGTATTCGAGGTCTGTGTCCGTGTCCGTGTCCCGTGCAGGATTTGGGTTTTCGATTTTTGCAACTTTGATCTTCGGCCTGCCCATTCTAGGTCGCTTTGCCATGGCCGCCGTCGTGAGAAAGTTGAAGAAGAAGGGTGTATATATAGGCTCCTGAGTTAGGCTCTCGATCTTCACGATTAATTGATCCCCTCGCGGGTTTATATAATCCCCCAAACTCGCACAATTAATTACTAGGTCGGTTTTTCATCTTTACAAAATTGCACAAAAATGTCACCGCACAGCCGGGCACGAAATTTTTAAATAACAATATAGCTTCCGAAACAAACACCAACGGCTCTAAAATGCGTTTTTCTATGATTTTAACACTGTCACTATTAGTGGCAATGCAATGTCTTCTTTCATTTTATTTTGGCTATATAGGTTTTAGGATTTTTTTCAAAAATAAAAATAGAAACCTACAAGAAAAAGGTGGTGGTCGCTCAGTCTGCTCGTGCTACCTCCAGTCAAGTTAACCTTATCATCAGCTTCCAGAATTTGACGAGGTGAAGCAACCACCCAAGAAAAGTAATCTTTGAGTGTGCATTTAAAAGTAATCTTTAAACAAACATACCTTCATATAAGCAGTTTCTAAGCATTTCTGTAACGATGGCGTTGCAAAGCACATCTATCGTAGCCAGTAGGATACAGATAAATGCCATTGAGTTCTGCTCCAAGAAACAAATGTAACCTCACAAGTATTGTTTGAAGATCAATAGTGATTAGTGAGTCAATGTGGTAGTTACAGCAAAGCCTTTCCACCTGAGAGATCCTTCAAACTGCAATGGACCAACAGGAATCGCAGATGGTGTTGCAGCAACTCTCGAGCCAAAAATAACAGAAGGAAGATCTGCATCCTCTGAGAACACGTAACCATTCAGATCAATAGTTCTAATACTAATATGCATGTGCGTTAGATGTGCATTTTAATAGTATTATTTGTGCATTCAATATTTATAGTGTAATTACAATCAAATTATTGTAATGCACAATATTACATAAAAGAATGCACATTCTTTTACCACTTTGAATTGCATAAAATATCTCTAAAATACGGTGAACATGGTACCAATCAAGTAATCATTATTTATCAATTAATCAAGCTATATTCAAATTAATATTTTCTTTAACGTATTATAATGCACGGTCACAATCTGGGCATATTTTGAGCATAGCTTGTATAGTTACTTCAACAAAATGAAACATAATCTGAATATTGATTTTGCGAAAGTCGTGCTTAAGAAAAAGCATTTATAGTACTTTGATTTTGTGTTGACCATCGATAGTACTCACAAATAAACTTTGATACTCTCTCCTCCATTGCATTTCAAGTTGCACACTTTGTTGACTCAAAAAATATTTGAACATAAATATCTTTTATTAGGGATAGTTAAAATATGTGACAATTCGATATTTTGAAAACATATATTATAATGAATCTTACCATGTATCACTCAATAACATTTGTACTTATACACTAATTTAATTTTATAGTCAAAGTTAAGAATGTTTGACTAAATAAATAGTTAATTAAATTGCAGATTGAAATGAGTCAAGAGGAGTACTATTTTGGAAGGTCAGTTAATTAATTTTAATGGCACTTTATGTTTTGTTGTTGTTGTGTAGATGCTAGGCGGATGGAAAAACATAACATCACACAATTGCACCATACCGCTCATTTTTTGCACTAACTACACTTCTTTTTTTTTAAAAAAAAATTTCCACAATTTTAATACTCTGAATAACACATCACTATTAGGGCAATATTTTTATTTTAAATTTTGACTGTAACAATGAAGGAACTGCGATTCGCGACGGAGAACAAGGTGGAGGAGATCGGGGAGAAGGTGAAGATGGTGGTTGAGGGGTGGCACGTGTGTGAGTTCAAGGCTTCTCACGGCTGGTTGAACCTCAAGTCCAGGCTGAAGGAGATCGCCATTTCATTGTATGACGAGGAGTCATCGTTAGTTTGATCGAGTAGTTTGCATGATAATGTTAGTACAATTGTTGTAGGGTTTCGTTAGGAAGAAGATGAAGATGATGAGTCATTTAATGTTGGTAGAAGAGGGCTATTATGACTACAGAATGATAATCATGTTGAATGCTGATGTTAAAATTAATTAGTTGAAGATCTTATGATAAAAAAAGGTCATATTTGATTTTGTTGAAATAAACTTGTTAATGCTAAAAATATGCACGGTTATAAACGTGAAGATTAACAAATTTATGTGTGTGTGATTTTGACCCCTATTCAAGTCACTATTAGTGTAATATTTTAGTTTTTTTTTTGGTTAGAAGGAATAACTTTTCGATCATATTTTTTTTTTGTAAAAGTAACTATGTGGTTAATCTGGAAATATGCACAGATTGTGAATGTGGACATTATAACATATAAAAATATATTTTTGAAAACAATTGGTTGATAAATAATGTTACTTCCGTCACTACCGAATGTGCACATTTTTTGATCTACTTTCTCAGGTCAAGTTTGATCAACGATAACTTTAGTTACATACATTAATAGTGTGTTAAAATTTGATATTTTAAAAATACATCATGGGGGGATTCCAACAATATCTCACATGATGATATTGGTGTCTCTATACTACTTAAAATTTATGGTGAAACATGTCTTGAGAATGTTGACAAAAAAGTGTGCAGATTCGGCTGGGATGGAGGGAGTGCGATTGTTTTTGTAACCCCTAAATTATTTTCATTGATCACTTTTAGATATTGGTTTTCTCGATCACTTTTGGAGAACAACATGTTCCGTCATAGCAACCAACAACCTACTCACTCCGCCGTTGGGACTATCTCCTGAGTAAGCCTCTTCACGTAGCACTTTCGAATTTTAACAAATTGCGGTTGACTCGGCGATCTCCACAACAATGGTGAATTCGGGTTTGACAGCACCGATGAATTTAATTTTGAATTGTGAGGTTTCTGGCAACAATGATAGATTTCATTTCGCTTGTTTGGGCTCTTATAATTAAATACGGGGAAATGAATTTGCTTTTTCTTATTAGTTTTATCTATGGGGTGTGTTGTTGGGAGGTGGCAAAGACGAATAGGAGGGGAGACAAATAGGGAGTTGTTCATTTCGTGCAATTCTCAGGCATGTTATACATATAGCCCAAATATTTCTTTAAAATCTTTAATTTGTTCAGGCATTTCGTGCAATTCTCATGCATATTATGCATATATAGATATATATATATATATATATATATATGCATATTTTTCTTTTTATGTGGGGATTTCATATGTATGCACAAGATCTTCGTAATTGCTCATTGGATGTTGGAGTTGGTTTCTTACATTTTTGTGTGGATTGTGTATACTGCAGCCAAAAATCAGTTTATTCCTATGTTGGTTGTAGGTTTTGGATTAAAACTAATTGGATCTTCGTTATTTTCCACCAATGATGTTTTTTCATAGATTGATCAATTTGTCTGTATGACACTCCATTTTTGCTTCAGAATTAGGTTTTTTTCTTTTCCGTATAATCTTGGTGGTTACTGTTTTATTAGGTTTATATTGATTTTCCCTTAAAATAAATCTCTTTAGAGTATCATTTTATGTTTACATTGAAATATAATTATTTGAAAAGAATTTTGTGTTACTAATTTTTGTGTTTTATACACGGATAAACTACATGGATGGAGATTTGAGACAAAAGGCTTTTGGTTTACAAGTATATTACATAATGTTTTATTACGCTTGTTGGGATGATCTGGGACTCAACACAGGTTTCTTCTTCATTGAATAGCACTAAAATGGCACGCACAGCCTGGGCACGCACATAGTTTCTCTCTCAAAAATATGTTTTAGGGTTAGAAGAATAAATTTTAGGTTATTTTTCCTTTTATGAAAAATAACTACAAAATCCCAAATCAAATCTCATGATCTAACACAGGAGGTAAGAAAAACTAAAATAAACTTCCCCAACACATATGAGATGTTAGACAGAATCACAAAGATAACAAGGCTAGAAAGATGAAAAACAGGAAGTTCACACAGTGGAGTTTTCAGGCAAACGAATTGCCTTTTCTTTTTTGGTATTTTCTGATTAATCTTCTGCCCAAGCAACTCATGCTTGGCTTTTATTTTGTTACAGATTACAACCCCACGACTCTTCCAACAAGCCGCACGTTCACAACGGTTTGTCCGAGTCTTATGCAACCTATAACTCACGCAACACACAAGTGCACCACACACGTGCACACTACTTCTATTTACATAAACAAGTTTAACACTCACATTCTCCCCCCTAAACTTGATTGCAGTTTCTAACATCAACCAAGCCTATCTTTCGTCTCAGCTCCAAGAACTTCACACGTCCCAATGGCTTAGTCAGGAGGTCTGCAAGTTGTTCCCTTGTTGCAACGTAGCTCACTTCAACCTTCCCTTCTTCTATACATTCTCGAATGAAATGGTAACGGGTATCGATGTGCTTGCTTCGCTCATGATAGACTGGATTTTTGCACAATGCAATTGCTGATTTGTTATCAACTTTCAGCTCGAACTGACGAGGCTCATTTCCAAGGAATTCTGCAAGTAACCGGGCCAGCCACACACCTTGACACGCTGCGGTAGTTGCTGCTATGTATTCTGCCTCGCATGATGACAATGCAACAACTTTCTGTTTCTGTGACAACCATGTAATCGGACTTGCTCCCAAATAAAACACCACTCCAGTCGTACTCTTCCGCTCATCAACATCTCCGGCATGATCACTATCGCTATATCCAAGCAACCGTACTTCTTTGACTCCTTTCTTCTTGTAATAACACCCAAGATTCAAGGTTCCTTGAACGTACCTTAGAATTTGTTTCACCGCCGCCATATGTTGAGTTGTAGGACTCTCCATATATCTACTGACTATGCCAACTGAATATGAGAGATCAGGCCTTGTATTTACAAGATACCTGAGGCTTCCAACGATGCTTCGGTAACGAGTTTGATCCACCTTTTCACCTTCAGCTGCTTTGGTCAGTTTCAGTCTTTCTTCCATGGGAGTCTGGCTAGAATTGCAATCTGCCATGCCTGTTCTCTCCAGTATTTTCTTCCCATATGCTGCCTGACATAAAGTGATACCAGATTCACATTGCACAACTTCTATCCCCAAGTAGTAGGACAACAAACCAAGGTCACTCATGCTGAACAAATCAAGCATTTGCTTCTTGAATTTTGTCACTTCATTTTCATCCGAGCCTGTTATTATGAGATCATCAACGTACACACCAACAAGAAGCCGTGCATTACCTTCAGTCCTTGTATACACCGCATGCTCCACTGGACTCCTGACGAAACCGAGTGACAGTAAGCTATGATCTAGCTTTGCATTCCAAGCTCTAGGAGCCTGACGCAGCCCGTACAAGGCTTTCCTCAATTTCAGAACCTTGTTTTCATGACCAGCTTCAACAAAACCTGGTGGTTGAGTAACAAATACCTCCTCCTCTAGCTCCCCATTGAGGAATGCTGACTTAACATCCATATGATGCACGCTCCACCCTTCATGAGCTGCAAGTGCAATAAGTAAACGGACAGTTTCAAGCCTCGCAACTGGTGCAAATACTTCATCGAAGTCGATCCCTTGACGTTGTACATACCCCTTAGCAACTAACCGGGCTTTATGTCTGACCACATTTCCATCTGCATCTTTCTTCAGCTTGTACACCCATTTCAAACCAATAGGCCGTACACCTTCGGGCGGAGTTACGAACTCCCACGTTTCATTATCTTTTATGGACTTCAGCTCTTCCTCCATTGCTTTCGTCCAGGCTTCATGTTTCAAGGCTTCATTGTGATGAGTAGGCTCCTCAGCTCCCAGCATGCACAACTCCAAATGATCAAAATCTGCAGGACTCCAACTCGGCACGGTTTCATTGTACAAATCTTCTAAGCTTCTCATACGTTGTCCTTCCGGTGTTGCTTCACTCGAGGAAATTCCTTGCTGGCTTCCTTGCACTGGTGATTCTGCAGGACTCCAACTCGGCACGGTTTCATTGTACAAATCTTCTAAGCTTCTCATACGTTGTCCTTCCGGTGTTGCTTCACTCGAGGAAATTCCTTGCTGGCTTCCTTGCACTGGTGATTCTAAACTCGGTGACGCCACTTTTTCATTATTACAAGGTGTACCTGGTTCACTACATGTTGCTCCAACATCAACCGGTGCAGTTCCATCAACATCGTCCTTATTGGAACTTGAAGTTTCAGGTTCAAAATGAACTAAGAAATAATCACTGCCCTCATTTTCAACCTGCCTCACATCATATTCCCAATCCCAAGCTTTTGATTCCTCAAAAACAACATCACGAGAAATACATACCTTTCCTGTCTTCGGATTGTACAACCTATATGCTTTGGAGCATTTTTCGTATCCAATCATCACCATAGGAACACTTCGATCAGCCAGCTTTCCACCTGAGGGTCCTACAACTTTCACGTGCGCTAAACAACCAAACGTCCGTAGATGATCAACAGTAGGCTTCTCTCCATGCCAAGATTCATAAGGTGTCATCCCATCAACACTTTTAGTTGGAGCTCAATTCAACAAATAAATCGAAGTGGCTACTGCTTCTCCCCAAAACATTCCTGGAACATTTTGGCTCTTCAAAAGACACCTAGCCATGCCAACCACCGTTTGATTTCGCCTTTCAACGACTCCATTCTGCTGTGGAGTATATGGTGCTGTTAATTGCCTCTTGATTCCATGATCATCACAAAATGAATTGAACTCACTCGAGGTGAACTCACCACCCCTATCGGTGCGTAAAACCTTGAGTTTCTGACCACTTTCTATTTTAGCTAGTGCCTTAAACTTTCTGAACGCCACAAAAACTTGGTCTTTACTCTTCACAAGTGATGCCCACATAAATATGCTTTTATCATCCACAAACAAGGCAAAATATCGATTTCCCGATGGTGATAATGGTGATATAGGACCACAAAGATCAGCATGTACTAGCCCCAAACATTCACCAGCCCTATATGTGGATTGTTTTGGAAATGGAGCTCGACGTTGCTTGCCAATCAAGCACCCATCACATACCTTATTCATGGGCTTCACAAGGGGAAGACCCTTAACCATGTTATGCTGTGCAAGTGACCTCAAAGCATCAAAGTTTAAGTGCCCAAACCGAGCGTGCCACAGCCAAGCAGGTTCGTCTATCGAACTGAGTAAGCACACGGGCTGTCCCACATGCAAATCCAAAGTGTACAACCTATTTCTTCCTCTAGGTACCTTCACCAAGAGATTACGTTGTCGATCAAAGATTTGTAAATAGCCACCATCAAGTAGGATTCGGCAGCCATACTCCTCCAACTGACCAAGGCTAACAATGTTACTTCTTAACTTTGGAATGAAGTAAACATCTGTTAAACCTCGGTGTGATCCATCACGGGCTGTAATTAGCACTGTACCTCTTCCTGCAATCTCTACCAGTGAACCATCTCCAAACTTAACTGTACCAGTAATTGATTTATCTAGTACAGTAAACAACTCCCTAGCACCGGACATATGGTTACTAGCTCCTGTATCTAAGTACCAGATTTTAGTGTCATACCTTACATCATCACCCAACTTTGGCTTCACATTCTGCTCATTCAAAAAACACCTTCCCTTGAACTACTTCAGTTTTACCTGTCACAACACATGCTTCCAACATTAGCAGTGCAGGTTCTTCATCTTGCTTTTCAGCCATTAGCGCCTTTTCTTGCTTCTTCTTCTTCGGTTTGGTACATTCTTTTGAGAAATGTCCCCTTTCCCCACAATTGTAGCACTTGAATTTCTTCTTCGACTTCTGTTCAGACTTCTTATTGGATGGTTGATCCTCGGTTTTTCTATGGCTGCCACCACGTTCACCGTCCCCCTTCACAAGGCTGCCTGAACTTTCGCCGCCACCGTTCTTCTTCCCGGCATAGTTTTCCCATTGTTTTCTGGTAAGCATTAAATGCTGTCCATCAATGGGATCACCAAACCTGAGTCGGACTCGTTCTTCGTGCGCCTTGAGACGTCCAAACAAATCCTCCACGGTCAAAGTCTTCAAGTCCACACATTGTTCCAGAGAGGTAACCAAATGCACAAACCTCGCCGGCGCCGCTTGGAGCACCTTCTGAACAACTGTGAGCTCCTTCACCTCGTCACCGAGTGCTCGAATGGACGACACCATCTTATTCACCCGTGACGCAAAAGTATCCACTACTTCATTGTCTCCCATCTCAAGTCCCTCGAAAACCTTTCGCAAAGTTTGCAGATTTGTCTCTCGGACTCGATCATGGCCAACGTGCACGGCTTTAATGGCATCCCATGCCGCTTTCGCCGTATCCTTGCCTGCAAGTGACGCGAGAACATCCTCTGGCACACCCTGGTAGATTGCGAGTAATGCATCTCGATCCATCTCGAACTCAACGTCTTCAGAATGAACCGCTGCCCACACACCGGCAGATTGCAATGCTACTCTCATTTGCATCGACCATAGAGTGTAGTTGGAACGTGTGAGCTGTGGGTAGTTGATAGGGCCTCGGGGTCTCCCGGTCACCGTTGCAACGTTACTTATCATCCCTGAATTTCCCTCATCCACCTTCTTCCCTTTCAGCATCGCCACCTCAGCTTTCGCCGCTTCCGCCTCTGCTCTTGCCGCCTTTGCTTCAGCCAGCACCTCCTCCATCGTCGTAAACACCTCTCCTGCCTTCTGGGTCATCGCCGCCGCCGATCAACACCGTCGGCTCTGATACCAAATGTTAGACAGAATCACAAAGATAACAAGGCTAGAAAGATGAAAAACAGGAAGTTCACACAGTGGAGTTTTCAGGCAAACGAATTGCCTTTTCTTTTTTGGTATTTTCTGATTAATCTTCTGCCCAAGCAACTCATGCTTGGCTTTTATTTTGTTACAGATTACAACCCCACGACTCTTCCAACAAACCGCACGTTCACAACGGTTTGTCCGAGTCTTATGCAACCTATAACTCACGCAACACACAAGTGCACCACACACGTGCACACTACTTCTATTTACAGAAACAAGTTTAACACTCACATGAGATAGTCCTTGTACACATTTCAAGAAGAACATAACCACTCAGGTCAAAATTTCATAAAATGAATGTTTTGGATTAAACGAGTGAAATGCAGTACCTCAACCACAGCACGACCTCGTCCCGCTCCTCCTCCTCGTCCTTGTTCTCAGCGCCCTGTGCGGCGTTGGGGTGGGCATTGTGGCCGTTCTCTCTGTCGGGGAAGAAGCCCCGGCGTGAACCACGCCATAAGTAGAAGAAGAATAAACAGAAGATGAACCGCGTCCAACAAACCTTGTTCGTCACGTGCTCTGTTCTTGACATCGGTAGCCACTGTACTGCGTAGATTTCTCTGGAATCTGGCGAAAACAAGGACACAACGTTATCTTCTCCGAAGCAACCAGAAGCAATTGATTCCCAGCAGATGTGCCACCTCAGGAATATTCTCCAACCGCTCTGATCCTGAAGTTCTCCGAATGGGTTTCACTTCCTTCGATTGCTGAAATGATTCGGGCATTCAGGCGATTCGGGCCTATGGAGGAGTCGCAGACTAAGGTTGTTACCAAGACCAAGCATGTGAAGATGCTGAGTACGCGTTCAGCAGTCCTGGGAAGTACGCTCTTTTCGGACACTACCTTCTCAGCTACCGCCTGATCTACGACTACGAGCCATCGTTACGTTTTCCAAGCGGCGTGCCACGACATGGAGCAGGTGGCGAACCAGAGCTGGAACGGCGGCAGAGGCTGCGGAGGAGCTCCCATTTCCAAGGTTCGTTGGACAATATTTGAAAATCAGTTCCTGCGATTTAATTTCGTGCCCGGGCTGCGCGGTGACAGTTGCGTGCGATTTTGTAAAAGTTGAAGAACCTGACCGTGCAATTTTAGGGGATTATATAAAGCGGCGAGGGGATCAATGAGTCGCGAAGATCGAGAACCTAACTCATGTAAGATCGAGAATATGCATGCACGTGGGGATGTTGATTAGTGATACAGCCCAAGTTTTCTTAAAATTTGTTTTTGTTTATTTCGTGCAATTCTCATGCATATTTCATGCTTTCATTCTAATTTAACTTTGAAGATTAATTTATGTCCTTCTTTCAATTTTTTATGTGCATACCTTTTCTTTTAGTTAGTTCTTTTTATATTAACATTAGTCATATTCATATATCCCAAGTTTTCCTTAAAAATATTTGTTCATTTCGTGCAATTTTCATGCATATTTTATCCATTTATTCTATTTTAGATTAAATTTTAATTTATGTATTCCCTCCATTTTGTTATATGTGCATACTCTCCTCATTTTGTATATATTAACTTTTTTTTGGCAAGAATATTCTATTTCATCTACTCATTTTACTTTTTTTTTCTTTCTTCAATTCTCCCTCTGACTGCTTTTTTTTTTTTTTTTCTAATAATCTATCTTTCTGATAATCTTATATCATATTTTTAGTTATTGGAATAAACTTTGCATTTCGTACATTATGCAATATTATTGCAGACTTGGACTTGTTCAGTAAGAACTAGTCATGTGTAGTTTAGTTTGTTCCTAGAAATATGCAGATGTGAGTTAGTGGTGAGCTAATATTCAGGACTTGTGTGAGTGTTTTATGTTATGAGTTTGCTTTAAATCGAATGATAATCATCAGAAAACGTTAGGGCATTTACCAACAAAAATTAAATCTTAATTGCTAGCCATTGATTTGTTCGGTTCCAACAGTGCAAAAATCGACTTCTCTCGTTACGTATTCCTAACGGCGCGCCGGTCTTTTCAAGAAAGGCCATGAGCTGAGCACCCTCTGCGGCGTGGATGTCTTTTCCCCGGCGGGCAGGTGTTCTCCTATGGGAGCCACGACGTGAAGCGGTTCTGAAACTGGGGCAGAGGCAGCAGCGGAGCTCCCAATTCCGGCGGAGATCTATATTCAAAAAACGGTTCCTGCGATTTGGTTAGCTTTTTCCCGTTAATTTCTTTTGTTTTTGAAGTACATAGTTAATTTCTGTTCCTTCACCCGGTTTGTTTATTTCGTGCAATTCTCAAGCATATTTTATGATATCTTCTAATCTAGTCGTTAGTTCGTTTTTTCCCGTTTTAGAATAGAAGTAGTCAGAATAAATGTGGTGCATGTTTCCGCACACGTAGGAGTTTGTTATTCCTATTTTAGTTTCTTGACTTAGCAAGATTATGCACGTTAGTTAGTGAGTTCATGATTTTTGTAAGGTGGAAAGTGGCATGATGGGCGTAAGTGTGGCAGGTTGTATTTTTGGACACTTTGGGGGGAGGACGCATTTCCATAATGCGTCCTTCAAGGGCCCAAACTTTTTTTTATTCTGCATTTTTGGAGGACGCATTACGATAATGCGTCCTCCCGGTTTGTTTTTTTTTTTTTTTCAGCAGAGGGCTCCGTTTTTGGTTCCGAAAATGTTTTCCCCTTTTTTTTTTAAATTTAATTTGTCCCTCCATTTTTGTCTTCTGAAAGTAGTACGAATTATTTTTTTGTTTATGAAATAAATTAGAGTAAGAAACGATTTTATAAATATAAAAATATATATAAATATAAATATAAATAAAGATATATATAAATATAAATATATACAAATATATATATATATATATGCACACACACGTGGATGTACACACACATATATATAAATAAATAAATAAATATAAATAAAAATATATGTAAATATAAATATATATAAATATATAAATATATATATATGTACATATAAATATGCACACACGTAAATGTGTGGATGTACACACACGTAAATGTATGGATGTACACACACGTAAATACACACGTAAATGTGTGAATGTACACACACGTAAATGTGTATAAATAAATATATATAAATATAATTAAATATATATATATAAATATAAATATATACAAATATATAAATATATATATATATATATAAATATGCACACACGTAAATGTGTGGATGTACACACGCGTAAATGTGTGGATGTACACACGCGTAAATGTGTGGATGTACATATATATATATATATATATATATATATATATATATATATACATATATATATATAAATATATAAATATAAATGAAGATATATATAAATATAAATATATACATAAATATAAAAATATACATACATATAAATATAAAAATATACATAAATATAAATATAAATAAAGATATATATACAAATATAAATAAATATATATATAAATATATTCATATATATATATACATATAAATATGAAGATATACATATATATATATATAAATATAAATATAAATATAAATATAAATAAAGATATATATATAAATATGAATATATATATATAAATATATACATATATAAAAATATAAAAATATATATAAATATAAATATAAATAAAGATATATATAAATATAAATATATACATATATATAAATATAAATATAAATATAAATATAAATAAAGATATATATAAATATAAATATATACATATATACATATATATAAATATAAAAATATATAAATACATATAAATATACATATATATAAATAAATTTATATATATATATAAAGATATATATAAATATAAATATAAAAATATATATATTTACCTCATTTTTTCCGGTAATATTATTCGAAAACAAAATTTTGGCCAAGGACGCATTACCGTAATGCGTCCTTGCCACGTGTCACACTCTGGTTCCTCGTTTGAAAACTTTGACCGAAGTTAAACAAAAAAAATAAAAAATGGGAGGTCGCATTACGGAAATGCGTCCTTGCCACGTGTCACACTCTGGTTCCTCGTTTGAAAACTTTGACCGAAATTAAACAAAAAAATAAATAAAAAAATGGGAGGACGCATTACGGAAATGCGTCCTCCACATGCAATTTCCGTTTGTGGCTACTGTAACCACAAACATGTCATTTTCTCGTTAGTTAGTTAGGAAATCATGGGTGTAATTTGTGTATATAAGGAATATAAGGAAGCCAGAAAATGCAGAACGATTTACTGCACAAAACTTTGAGTTCTTATTTCCATTTTGAGAACTAACATTTGGTATCAGAGCCATATAACAATCTTGGCAACCATGTCCGACGGCAACGGCGACATCAGCAACTCTCCAACAAGGCAGGCACGGGCACGGAGCAGGGGACGAAGTGTCAATCGGAGGAACGGCAACGAGATCGTCATTCGCGAACGCATTATGCAGGAGCGCCTTGGCGGCAACATAGTCTACCCCACTCTGACGGCGACGAACTACATCGAGTGGGCTCTTGTGATGAAAATCAATCTGCGGATGCAAGGCCTCTGGGAGGCGGTTTCCAGCGCTGACGAGCCGGGCGAGCGAGAGGATATGGCTGCACTGTCAGCTTTGATCCGAGTCGTGCCGCCAGAGATGGTGCCGGCTCTCGCTGTCAAGAACACAGCCTACGAAGCTTGGGAAGCTATTCGGCTCATGCGCGTTGGAGTCGATCGAGTCAGGGAGGCAACGGCGCAACGGCTGCGCAAGGAGTTCGAGCAAATCTCTTTCAAGGACGGAGAAACCCTCGATGCGTTCGGGCTGCGCATCACAGGGATCGTCAACAACCTCTGGTCCTTGGGTGACGGTGTCGAGGAGATCAAGGTCGTGCAGAAATTCCTCCGAGAGGTCCCGAGCCAGTATGCGCAGATCGCTTGCTCGATCTGAATGGGATGTCCGTCGAAGAGTTGATCGGACGCCTTCAGTCAGCCTCCGAGCGCTGCGGCAACAACGTCACGAGTGGCGCGAGCGGGCAGATCCTACTCACGGAACAGGAGTGGATTGCTCGAGGAAAGCAGCGCGACCAAGGGTATGGATCTGGCCCCGGGAACGGAACAAAGGGCAAGTATCTCCGAAAGGGGAAGAAACCGAGCCCCGCGCGGGAAGGCAGCCAGCGCGCTTCCAACGGTGACCGCGACATGACGGGGATCAAGTGCTATAATTGCAACAAGTTCACAGGGCATATCTCGAGGGATTGTCCCAACCCGCGGCGCGTACGCAAAGAACGGGCTAACCTTGTGAAGGATCAAGAGGAGGAGACGGCGCTACTGGTCGCGAGGCTTCACTCTCTCACGCTCGGAAGTGTGGCGGCTGAGACCGAGGAGCACGTACTGTTCAACGAGACGAACTCCCAGGCCAAGGCGACGAAGTTCGCAGGCTAGTGCGACACAACCTGGTTCTTGGACTCGGGAGCCAGCGCGCATATGTGTGGGAGACGGGAGATCTTCTCCGAGTTGGACACAAATGTGCGAGGCTCCGTCAAGCTTGGAGATGAAACATCCATGGAAATTGAAGGCATTGCCACGATCCTCTTCTCGTGCCGGAACGGTGAGCACCTTAAACTAGTCGAGGTGTACTATATATCTCGGTTACATAGTAGCATCATTTCACTTGGTCAGCTGGATGAGAGCGGATACGAAATGAAGATCCAGCATGGATGGCTTCAGTTACGGGACCAAGACAGGCGCTTAATTGCGCGGGTTCCGAGGAGCCGAGGGCACCTTTACCTGCTTCACCTGAACTTGGCATGGCCCGTGTGCCTTGCGGTGCACGGAAGCGAGGATGGATGGCGTTGGCATGCACGGTACGGCCATGTACATTTTGAGGCTCTTCGGCACCTTGCTCGTGACAAAATGGTGCATGGACTGCCTCTGATTGGTGATGTCGAGCGGCTGTGCGACGCTTGCTTAGCCGGGAAGCAGAAATGTGCCTCATTTCCGCGCCAAGCCTAGAACCGCGTGCAGGAGCGTCTCGATCTCGTCCATGCCGATTTGTGTGGACCGATTGATCCACCAACCCCTGGAGGTAAATGCTATTTTTTGCTTTTGGTGGATGATTTTAGTCGGTACATGTGGGTTTATCTGCTAGCCACGAAAGACCAAGCAGTCGAGGCTATCAAGAAGTTTGTGCTAGTAGCTGAACTTCAAAGCAGCTGCAAACTGAAGATGATGCACAATGACAATGGCGGGGAGTTCACTTCTCAGCAGCTTGGTGAGTATTTTGCCGAACGAGGTGTGCAACGGCAGCTGACGGTGCCTTACACACCGCAACAAAATGGAGTGGTTGAACGTCGCAACCAAACCGTTGTTGGGACGGTGCGGTGTATGTTGAAGGCGGAGGGAATGCCAGTCAGGTTCTGGGGGGAAGCCGTGACAACCGCGGTTTACCTACTAAACCGTGGGACGATGAAGAGTGTGGTTGGGAAGACCCCATATGAAGCTTGGCACGGGAGTCGGCCGAGTGTGCAACATCTCAAAGTGTTCGGGTGCGTGGCGCATGTGAAGACGGTGCACCCAAATTTGAAGAAACTGGATGACAGGAGCACACTGATGGTGTTGTTCGGTTACGAGCCAGGCACTGCAGTATACCGGGTATATGATCCAGCCACGGAGCGAGTCAGAGTCTCTCGCGACGTCGTCTTCGACGAGGATACAGCATGGGACTGGACTCTTCCAGGGAGTGAGCAAAGACGTGATCATTGTGGAGAAACTTTCTCCGTCGAGTGGTTTATTTCTCCCGTTGCAGGTACAGACTTGAACTGGAGCACGACGCACGCAGAGAGAGCATCGTCTTTAAACGTCGGAATCTCCACCGGAAATGAAGCCGGAGACGTGCCCTCACCAGTCACTCCAACTACTTTGGTTGCACCTCCACCGCCGACGGTGGAGTTTGTGTCCCCACCAACCGGTGCGTCAGAACCATCTCCGGGCGAGGAGGCGCTTCGCCGGTACCGCACGCTAGACAGTCTGTACGATGCAACTGTCCCTGTTGAAGCAAAAGATGACGAACAGTGTCTCCTCGTCGCCGACGAACCGGCGTCCCTTGGTGAAGCCGAGAAGGATGAAGGGTGGAGAGCTGCGATGATGGAGGAACTTGCAAGCATCGAAGCAAACCAGACTTGGCGCCTCACCTCTCTACCACCGGGACACCGCGCAATCGGACTCAAGTGGGTGTTCAAGCTCAAGAAAGACGCGACCGGAGAGGTGGTGAAGCGGAAGGCACGTTTGGTGGCAAAAGGATATGTTCAACGACAGGGGTGGATTATGAAGAGGTTTTCGCACCAGTTGCACGCTTGGAAACGGTGCGGATGATGATCGTACTCGCGGCACACCACAGCTGGCCGATCCACCACATGGATGTAAAGACCGCATTCCTCAACGGCGAGCTAACCGAAGAGGTCTATGTCGAGCAACCGCCGGGCTTCATCATTCACGGCGAGGAGCGCAAGGTGTTACGGTTGAACAAAGCCTTATACGGCTTACGTCAAGCTTCCCGGGCATGGAACACAAAACTCAATGTAAGTCTCCAAAACCTCGGTTTTATACGTAGTGAAGTGGAGCATGCAGTTTACCGACGCGGTCACAATGATGCCTCAATCCTTGTTGGTGTTTACGTGGATGATCACGGGGTCATCACTCGAAGAAGTGGTCAAGTTCAAGAAGGAGATGACAAGTCTCTTCAAGATGAGTGATCTTGGGGAACTTAGCTACTACTTGGGGATCGAGGTACAACAAAGAGGTGATCGAATCACTCTCTGCCAAAGTTCTTATGCACGAAAGTTGCTTGAAAAAGCAGGAATGGAACATTGTAACCAGTGTGCAGCGCCGATGGAAGCACGGCTTAAGTTGAGCAAAACCGGAGACGGAGAACCAATGGATGTAACCCTCTACCGCAGCATGGTGGGGAGCTTAAGGTACTTGGTTCACACAAGGCCAGACATTTCGTACGCCGTCGGTTTTGTGAGCCGGTTTATGGAGAAGCCCACAATAGTGCACTATGCGGTAGTAAAGCACATCTTAAGGTATGTGGCGGGAACTTTAAAGTTTGGGATTTCGTACGAAAGAGGAAGCGGAGTCTTGGAACTAAAGGGTTACAGTGACGCTGATCTAGCCGGAGATGTTGATGATAGAAAGAGCACGACCGGCCTGATTTATTTTCTTGGACGAGCTCCGGTAAGTTGGCAATCACAAAAACAGTGAGTGGTGGCTATCTCTTCATGCAAATCTGAGTACATCGCAGCTGCCACTGCGGCATGTCAAGGAATATGGCTCAGTAGGTTACTTGGAGAGCTCCAGAACGAAGAACCACAAGTGACAAGATTGCTAGTTGATAATAAATTGGCTATCGATTTGACCAGAAATCTGGTGTTTCACAAACGTAGCAAGCACATTGACACTCGGTACCACTTAATTCGAAATTATGTGGAACAGGGTAACCTTGAGGTTGACTACATCAACACGGATGCACAGCTTGCCGATATCCTGACGAAATCCCTCGGCCGTGTTCGCTTTCAGGGACTAAGGAGCAAAATCGGAGTTGCTGAGCTAAATTAAGTGACGACAAGATTAAGGGGGTGATTGATATCTTCTAATCTAGTCGTTAGTTCGTTCTTTCCCGTTTTCGAATAGAAGTAGTCAGAATAAACGTGGTGCATGTTTCCGCACACGTAGGAGTTTGTTATTCCTATTTTAGTTTCTTGACTTAGCAAGATTATGCACGTTAGTTAGTTAGGAAATCATGGGTGTAATTTGTGTATATAAGGAATATAAGGAAGCCAGAAAATGCAGAACGATTTACTGCACAAAACTTCGAGTTCTTATTTCCATTTTGAGAACTAACATTTTATGCATATGCATTTTTTATGTACTCATTCTATATAAATCTTTAAAGTTTAATTCATGTACTCCTTTCATTTTGGTATGTGTATACTCTTTTTTTTCTAGTTAATTATTTTATATTAACACATTTTTTTCATAAGATTATTTCAATTGCATTCACTCTTCGTAAGATAAATATCAACTTCTCCCTCGTTGTGGATGGCTGTTAGTTCTCAAAATGGAAATAAGAACTCAAAGTTTTGTGCAGTAAATCGTTCTGCATTTTCTGGCTTCCTTATATTCCTTATTTACACAAATTACACCCATGATTTCCTAACTAACTAACGTGCATAATCTTGCTAAGTCAAGAAACTAAAATAGGAATAACAAACTCCTACGTGTGCGGAAACATGCACCACGTTTATTCTGACTACTTCTATTCTAAAATGGGAAAGAACGAACTAACGACTAGATTAGAAGATATCAATCACCCCCTTAATCTTGTCGTCACTTAATTTAGCTCAGCAACTCCGATTTTGCTCCTTAGTCCCTGAAAGCGAACACGGCCAAGGGATTTCGTCAGGATATCAGCAAGCTGTGCATCCGTGTTGATGTAGTCAACCTCAAGGTTACCCTGTTCCACATAATTTTGAATTAAGTGGTACCGAGTCTAATCAGGAGTCTGATTTAGTCTAACACCGAGTGTCAATATGCTTGCTACGTTCATGAAACACCAGATTTCTGGTCAAATCGATAGCCAATTTATTATCAACTAGCAATCTTGTCACTTGTGGTTCTTCATTCCGGAGCTCTCCAAGTAACCTACTGAGCCATATTCCTTGACATGCCGCAGTGGCAGCTGCGATGTACTCAGATTCGCATGAAGAGATAGCCACCACTCACTGTTTTTGTGATTGCCAACTTACCGGAGCTCGTCCAAGAAAATAAATCAGGCCGGTCGTGCTCTTTCTATCATCAACATCTCCGGCTAGATCAGCGTCACTGTAACCCTTTAGTTCCAAGACTCCGCTTCCTCTTTCGTACGAAATCCCAAACTTTAAATTTCCCGCCACATACCTTAAGATGTGCTTTACTGCCGCATAGTGCACTGTTGTGGGCTTCTCCATAAACCGGCTCACAAAACTGACGGCGTACGAAATGTCCGGCCTTGTGTGAACCAAGTACCTTAAGCTCCCCACCATGCTGCGGTAGAGGGTTACATCCATTGGTTCTCCGTCTCCGATTTTGCTCAACTTAAGCCGTGCTTCCATCGGCGCTGCACACGGGTTACAATGTTCCATTCCTGCTTTTTCAAGCAACTTTCGTGCATAAGAACTTTGGCAGAGAGTGATTCGATCACCTCTTTGTTGTACCTCGATCCCCAAGTAGTAGCTAAGTTCCCCAAGATCACTCATCTTGAAGAGACTTGTCATCTCCTTCTTGAACTTGACCACTTCTTCGAGTGATGACCCCGTGATTATAAGATCATCCACGTAAACACCAACAAGGATTGAGGTATCATTGTGACCGCGTCGGTAAACTGCATGCTCCACTTCACTACGTATAAAACTGAGGTTTTGGAGACTTACATCGAGTTTTGTGTTCCATGCCCGGGAAGCTTGACGTAAGCCGTATAAGGCTTTGTTCAACCGTAACACCTTGCGCTCTTCGCTGTGAATGATGAAGCCCGGCGGTTGCTCGACATAGACCTCTTCGGTTAGCTCGCCGTTGAGGAATGCGGTCTTTACATCCATGTGGTGGATCGGCCAGCTGTGGTGTGCCGCAAGTGCGATCATCATCCGCACCATTTCCAAGCGTGCAACTGGTGCAAAAACCTCTTCATAATCCACCCCCTGTCGTTGAACATATCCTTTTGCCACCAAACGTGCCTTCCGCTTCACCACCTCTCTGGTCGCGTCTTTCTTGAGCTTGAACACCCACTTGAGTCCGATTGTGAGGTGTCCCGGTGGTAGAGAGGTGAGGCGCCAAGTCTGGTTTGCTTCGATGCTTGCAAGTTCCTCCATCATCGCAGCTCTCCACCCTTCATCCTTCTCGGCTTCACCAAGGGACGCCGGTTCGTCGGCGATGAGGAGACACTGTTCGTCATCTTTTGCTTCAACAGGGACAGTTGCATCGTACAGACTGTCTAGCGTGCGGTACCGGCGAGGCGCCTCCTCGCCCGGAGATGGTTTTGACGCACCGGTTGGTGGGGACACAAACTCCACCGTCGGCGGTGGAGGTGCAACCAAAGTAGTTGGAGTGACTGGTGAGGGCACGTCTCTGGCTTCGTTTCCGGTGGAGATTCCGGCGTTTGAAGACGATGCTCTCTCTGCGTGCGTCGTGCTCCAGTTCAAGTCTGTACCTGCAACGGGAGAAACAAACCACTCGACGGAGAAAGTTTCTCCACAATGATCACGTCTTGGCTCACTCCCTGGAAGAGTCCAATCCCATAATGCATCCTCGTCGAAGACGATGTCGCGAGAGACTCTGACTCGCTCCGTGGCTGGATCATATACCCGGTATGCTGCAGTGCCTGGCTCGTAACCGAACAACACCATCGGTGTGCTCCTGTCATCCAGTTTCTTCAAATTTGGGTGCACCGTCTTCACATGCGCCAAGCACCCGAACACTTTGAGATGTTGCACACTCGGCCGACTCCCGTGTCAAGCTTCATATGGGGTCTTCCCAACCACACTCTTCGTCGTCCCACGGTTTAGTAGGTAAACCGCGGTCGTCATGGCTTCCCCCCAGAACCTGACTGGCATTCCCTTCGCCTTCAACATACACCGCGCCGTCCCAACAACGGTTTGGTTGCGACGTTCAACCACTCCGTTTTGTTGCGGTGTGTAAGGCACCGTCAGCTGCCGTTGCACACCTCGTTCCGCAAAATACTCACCAAGCTGCTGAGAAGTGAACTCCCCGCCATTGTCAGTGCGCATCGTCTTCAGTTTGCAGCCGCTTTGAAGTTTGGCTGCTAGCACAAACTTCTTGATAGCCTCGACTGCTTGGTCTTTCGTGGCTAGCAGATAAACCCACATGTACCGACTAAAATCATCCACCAAAAGCAAAAAATAGCGTTTACCTCCAGGAGTTGGTGGATCAATCGGTCCACACAAATCGGCATGGACGAGATCAAGATGCTCCTGCGCGTGGTTCTAGGCTTGGCACAGAAATGAGGCACGTTTCTGCTTCCCGGCTAAGCAAGCGTCGCACAGCCGCTTGACATCACCAATCAGAGGCAGTCCATGCACCATTTTGTCATGAGCAAGGTGCCGAAGAGCCTCAAAATGTACATGGCCGTACCGTGCATGCCAACGCCATCCATCCTCACTTCCGTGCACCGCAAGGTACACGGGCCATGCCAAGTTCAGGTGAAGCAGGTAAAGGCGCCCTCGGCTCCTCGGTACCCGCACGATTAAGCGCCCGTCTTGGTCCTGCAGCTGAAGCCATCCGTGCTGGATCTTCATTTCGTATCCGCTCTCATCCAGCTGACCAAGTTAAATGATGCTACTATGTAACCGAGATATATAGTACACCTCGGCTAGTTTAAGGTGCTCACCATTCCGGCACGAGAAGAGGATCGTGCCAATGCCTTCAATTTCCACGGATGTGTCATCTCCAAGCTTGACGGAGCCTCGCACATTTGTGTCCAACTCGGAGAAGATCTCCCGTCTCCCACACATATGCGCGCTGGCTCCCGAGTCCAAGAACCAGGTTGTGTCGCACTGGCCTGCGAACTTCGTTGCCTTGGCCTGGGAGTTCGTCTCGTTGAGCAGTACGTGATCCTCGGTCTCAGCCGCCACACTTCCAAGCGTGAGAGAGTGAAGCCTCGCGACCAGTAGCGCCGTCTCCCCCTCTTGATCCTTCACAAGGTTAGCCCGTTCTTTGCGTGCGCGCCGCGGTTCGGGACAATCCCTCGAGATATGCCCTGCGAACTTGTTGCAATTATAGCACTTGATCCCTATCATGTCGCGGTCGCCGTTGGAGGTGCGCCGACTGCCTTCCCGCGCGGGGCTCGGTTTCTTCCCCTTTCGGAGATACTTGCCCTTTGTTCCGTTCCCGGGGCCAGATCCAGACCCTTGGTCGCGCTGCTTTCCTCGAGCAATCCACTCCTGTTCCGTGAGTAGGATCTGCCCGCTCGCGCCACTCGTGACGTTGTTGCCGCACCGCTCGGAGGCTGACCGAAGGCATTCGATCAGTTCTTCGACGGACATCCCATTCAGATCGAGCAAGCGATCTGTACATACTGGCTTGGGACCTCTCGGAGGAATTTCTGCACGACCTTGATCTCCTTGACACCGTCACCTAAGGACCGGAGGTTGTTGGCGATCCCTGTGATGCGCAGCCCGAACGCATCGAGGGTTTCTCCATCCTTGAAAGAGATTTGCTCGAACTCCTTGCGCAGCCGTTGTGCCGTTGCCTCCCTGACTCGATCGACTCCAACGCGCATGAGCCGAATAGCTTCCCAAGCTTCGTGGGCTGTGTTCTTGACAGCGAGAGCCGGTACCATCTCTGGCGGCACGGCTCGGATCAAAGCTGACAGTGCAGCCATATCCTCTCGCTCGCCCGGCTCGTCAGCGCCGGAAACCGCCTCCCAGAGGCCTTGCGCCCGCAGATTGATTTTCATCACAAGAGCCCACTCAATGTAGTTCATCGCCGTCAGAGTGGGGTAGACTATGTTGCCACCGAGGCGCTCCTGCATAATGCGTTCGCGAATGACGATCTCGTTGCAGTTCCTCCGATTGACACTTCGTCCCCTGCTCCGTGCCCGTGCCTGCCTTGTTGGAGAGTTGCTGATGTCGCCGTTGCCGTCGGACATGGTTGCCAAGATTGTTATATGGCTCTGATACCAAATGTTAGTTCTCAAAATGGAAATAAGAACTCAAAGTTTTGTGCAGTAAATCGTTCTGCATTTTCTGGCTTCCTTATATTCCTTATATACACAAATTACACCCATGATTTCCTAACTAACTAACGTGCATAATCTTGCTAAGTCAAGAAACTAAAATAGGAATAACAAACTCCTACGTGTGCGGAAACATGCACCACGTTTATTCTGACTACTTCTATTCTAAAACGGGAAAGAACGAACTAACGACTAGATTAGAAGATATCAATGGCAATCAGGTTTGTCCGGCGCTCCTCCATGTGCTGACTGACCTATGCAGCAGAGGAAGTTGTTGGTATGCCTTGAATACTGTAATAGCCGCTTCTGCGACCCTAGCCTGGGGGTCCGGGGGGCGGCAGTCGCCCCCGGGAAACAAACGGGGGTCTCGCTGCTCGGTCAGCAAGTCGGGGGGTCCAGGGGGGCGGAGCGCACCCTGGCCTGGGGGGTCCAACGGTATAGCTTGTCTCTTTATTGGACTGCTGTTGATTTGGGCCGAATTGTGTTTTGGCCCAGTTTGTTAGGGTTTAGTGGAGACAGCATATAAAGTGTCTCTCTTCTCTCTGTAAATCAACTCTAATTCTGTTCTGCAGAAAATTAGTGAATTCATCTCCCGTGGATGTAGCCAAATTGGTGAACCACGTAAATCTTGTGTCTTGTTATTTTCGTTCATATTTTCAGTTCTTTCTCCATTCCGCACAACAAACTGGTATCAGAGCGGTTTCTTTTTCCGGCGATATCCGTTGTGGGTATATCGGATTCTGGGCTCATCAGATCAGGGCTGATCGGGGAGAAAGATGTCTGGGTTGAACGTGAAGATCGACAAGTTTACTGGGAGAAACAGTTTTCGTTTATGGCAGATCAAGATGCAAGCTTTGCTGAAACAGCAAGGTTTGTGGACTCCGCTGACGAAGGATTTTGCGAGCAGTTCTGGCGATGTTGTGAGTCTGGAAGAAAAGGCACACTCGACGATTATGCTGTGTCTCATGGACGAAATCATCACTGAGGTCTCAGATCAGGAGACTGCTGCACAACTGTGGCTGAAGTTGGAGAGTTTGTATCTGACGAAATCTCTAACCAACAAGTTGCTTCTGAAACAACGCCTCTTCGGTCTCCGAATGCAGGAAGGTACGCAACTCAGAGACCATCTAGAGCAATTGAATACTTTGTTATTAGAATTGCGAAATATAGATGTGAAAATTGAAGATGAAGATGCTGCTTCGATTTTGCTAGTTTCTTTACCACTTTTGTATGAGAATTTTGTTCAGTCATTTATTGTTGGTAAAGATTCTGTGTCTCTGGAGGAAGTAAGATCCTCTCTCCATAGTAGAGAGTTGCGACATAAGGCAAACGGTACAGGTACAGAAAGTCAGGCCTCTGGCTTGTTTGCTAGTGACGGAAACACAAAGGGCAAGGGAACCGGCAGTAAGAAGAAGAGCAAGAAGTCATCTTCAAAGGGTCCCAAGGCCAATGATGTTTGTAACTACTGCAAGGAGAAGGGGCATTGGAAAAAGGAGTGTCCGAAGAAGGCTAGTAAATCTGGGAGTACATCTGGTACTGCTGCTGTGGCTGAAAGGAATTTCAGTTCTGAAGATGATTTTGCTCTAGCTGTTACTGGGCAAAATAATCATTCTAATGCGTGGTTTCTTGATTCTGGGGCATCCTACCATATATTCCCAAGGAGAGATTATTTCTTAACTTATGAGCAAGCTGAGGGCATCATTACTATGGCAAATGGTATTGCGTGCAAGGTAGTTGGGATTGGTTCAATCAAGATCAGGACGCATGATGGTAGTTTCTGTACTTTGAACGATGTCAGGCATGTTCCATCGATGACAAAGAATCTGATTTCTCTTCCTACGTTGGATAGAAAGGGTTTCGTCTACTCAGGCAGTGATGGAGTTCTGTGTGTCTGCAAAGGTTCTAGGCTGGTTCTGAAAGGTGTTCTGCATGGTACTTTGTATTTTCTACAAGGTTCCACAGTTATGGATTCTGTTAATGTTGCATCTTCGAAGGTGCACCAGGATAATATGACTAAGTTATGGCATATGAGGCTTGGTCACATGGGTGAAAGAGGGATGCAGATTCTGTCGAAATATGATCTTCTTGGTGGCCATAAGGTCAAGAGCTTGGACTTCTGTGAGCATTGCATTTTTAGGAAGCATCACCGCAGCAAGTTTCCTAAGGCGATTCATAGAACAAAGGGCACATTGGATTACATTCATTCTGATTGTTGGGGACCTTCCCGAGTTGAGTCACTGGGAGGTCACAGGTACTTTGTTTCTCTGATTGATGATTACTCAAGGATGACTTGGGTTATCATGATGAAACATAAGAGTGAAGCTTTCTCGAAGTTCAAGGAGTGGAAAGCTTTGGTGGAGAATCAGACCGGGAAGAAGATCAAGAGGCTTCGAACTGATAATGGGCTGGAATTCTGCTCGTCTGAGTTTGATCAGTTTTGTAGGGATGAAGGGATTGCTCGTCATCATACAGTCAGGAATACGCCACAGCAGAATGGCGTAGCTGAGCGGATGAATCAGACATTGCTGGCGAGAGCAAGGTGCATGCTCTCTAATGCTGGTTTGGAAATGAGATTCTGGGCAGAGGCGGTGAGTACAGCTTGTTACCTGATCAACCGCGGGCCTCACACGGGTATAGAGTGCAAAATACCTATGGAGTTGTGGTCAGGTAAAGTTGTTGATTACTCCAAGTTAAAAGTTTTTGGTTGTACATCTTATTATCATGTTAGTGATGGTAAGTTAGAGCCCCGAGCCAAGAAGGGTGTCTTTGTGGGTTATGGAGATGGAGTTAAAGGCTCCAGGATATGGTCTCCATCTGAGAAGAGGGTTATTCTGAGTAGGGACATTGTCTTTGATGAAAATTCTTTGCTTAGATCTATGGTGAAGCCCACAGTTGTGCCAGAAACTAGTGGAGTTGATAAACAGGTGGAGCTTGAAGTCACTCAAGGTGAAAATAGATTGGAACAATTTGAGGTGGATCAAGAGCCACAGACAGAATCTGAGATACCGGAATCTCCACCACCAGATCCTCAACCATCAGGAGCTACAGTCCGCAGTTTAGCTCAGGACCGACCCAGGAGGTTTGGAGTTGGGGCGCCAAAGAGATATGGGTTTGAGGATATGGTGGGTTATGCACTGTCAGTTGCCGAGGAAGTAGATACTCAAGAGCCATCAACCTTCAGAGAGGCTACTTCGTGCACTGATGCTGATAAATGGCTTGCTGCAATGGGAGATGAGATGGAGTCTCTTCAGAAGAATCAGACATGGGAATTGGTCAAACAGCCTCAAGGGAGAAAGGTAATCAGTTGCAAATGGGTTTTCACGAAGAAGGAAGGAATATCACCTGCAGAGGGAGTCAAGTACAAGGCAAGAGTTGTTGCAAGAGGTTTCAGTCAAAGGGAGGGGGTAGACTATAATGAGATTTTCTCACCAGTGGTCAGACACACTTCTATCAGAGTGTTGCTAGCCTTGGTGACACATCAGGATTTGGAGCTCGAGCAACTTGATGTGAAGACCGCTTTTCTACATTGAGAGTTGGAGGAAGAGTTGTACATGACTCAGCCAGATGGTTTCCAGGTTCCTGGCAAGGAAAAGTATGTTTGCAAGTTGAAGAAGTCTTTGTATGGACTTAAGCAGTCTCCGAGGCAGTGGTACAAGAAGTTTGACAGTTACATGCTTCAGCTGGGATATACGAGGTGTGCTTATGATTGTTGTGTCTACTACAGCAGGTTGAGAGATGGGTCATTCATCTATTTGGTGCTTTATGTAGATGACATGCTGGTAGCCGGAAAGAGTAAGCACGAGGTTCAGAAGTTGAAAGCACTTCTTAGTGCTGAGTTTGAGATGAAGGATCTGGGTGCAGCTCGGAAGATACTAGGAATGGAGATTCTTAGGGATCGAAGTCAGCGGAAGCTTTTCTTGTCACAGAAAGGCTACATTCAGAAAGTGTTGGCTAGGTTTGGCATGTCTACAGCCAAGCCTATAGACACTCCTAGTGCTGCAAATATTCATCTCACCACTATGTTTGCTCCTCAGTCAGACGAGGAGGAGTATATGTCTCGGGTTCCTTATGCCAGCGCGGTGGGGAGCTTGATGTATGCTATGGTTTGCACGAGGCCAGATTTAGCACAGGCAGTCAGTGTTGTGAGCAGGTTCATGGGGCAACCGGGAAAGGAACATTGGCAAGCTGTGAAGAGGATCTTCAGGTATCTTAGAGGTACGTCTGATGTGGGTCTCATTTATGGAGGTGATACGGAGTGCTTAGTTACAGGCTACTCTGATTCTGATTATGCTGGTGATGTTGACACGAGGAGATCGATGACTGGTTATGTATTCACTTTGGGAGGTTCTGTGGTTAGTTGGAAGGCGACTTTGCAACCTACAGTGACGTTGTCTACTACGGAAGCAGAGTACATGGCTCTGACAGAGGCTGCAAAGGAGGGAATATGGCTGAAAGGGCTGGTTAGTGATCTTGGTCTACATCATGATCAGGCTACTGTGTACTGTGACAGCTTGAGTGCAATCTGCCTAGCCAAGGATCAGGTCCATCATGAGAGGACCAAGCATATTGATGTCAGATATCATTTCCTGAGGAGTGAGAGGAGAATCCAGGTGAAGAAAGTGGGAACTGCTGACAACCCCGCTGATATGTTCACCAAACCTGTTCCACATAGCAAGTTTCAACATTTTTTGGACTTGCTGAACATCAGAGCTGATTAGGTCCTCTATGGGCAGTCCCGGGAGTGGAGGGCGAAGTCTACTCATCTGGCACTGTAATGGTGCATCTGGAGTTTTCTACTTTGAGGATTCAAGTCAAGGTGGAGATTTGTTGGTACGCCTTGAATACTGTAATAGCCGCTTCTGCGACCCTGGCCTGGGGGTCCGGGGGGCGGCAGTCGCCCCCGGGAAACAAACGAGGGTCTCGCTGCCCGGTCAGCGAGTCGGGGGGTCCAGGGGGCGGAGCGCACCCTGGCCTGGGGGGGGTCCGACGGTATAGCTTGTCTCTTTATTGGACTGCTGTTGATTTGAGCCGAATTGTGTTTTGGCCCAGTTTGTTAGGGTTTAGTGGAGACAACATATAAAATGTCTCTCTTCTCTCTGTAAATCAACTCTAGTTCTGTTCCGTACAAAATTAGTGAATTCGTCTCCCGTGGATGTAGCCAAATTGGTGAACCACGTAAATCTTGTGTCTTGTTATTTTCGTTCATATTTTCTGTTCTTTCTCCATTCCGCACAACAGAAGTCAAGTATGATTTGTCCGGCTTTCCAATTTCTGTTCAATTCGTCCGGCTTTCCCAAGTTTTTTTGTCCTAAATCTCTGTTCGTTCCTTTTGTATGATTTGCTAAACGAATCATAGGATTAATTTTTTTTTGTTAAAATTTTTTGCAGGGTACGTTTTGTGCTTTTCGCGCGGGTGCGTGTCTTATTCATTAGGAACAATTTACAATTACGAAGTAATGATATTTGCAGTTTTCTTATGAATCTTTTTGTGTTCGTTTCGTGCAATTTTCATTCGCACGTTTTGTTTGAAGATTAATCTAGGTTAATTTGTAAGGATATCTTGATCCCAAGTATTTTTTATAACAAAATTGAAAATAATTTCAGTAGTCCTAAAACCCGAAAACATGTCCTTTTAACCAAAATAAAACTTTTTTAAAAAACATGAAATATTGCGCTTATATCACACAATATATATGCAAAGTCTTGGGAAAGACGGATTTTCCATAGGCTTATAGAAAGATGGGGTTTAATTAGAATTATAAAAGGTAAAAGGTCTATGTTGCAATATTAAAAATTTATTATGCAATGTGTAGCAGTAATAAAGTTTATAACCCGATTCATAAAACCTGGAAATTTTATCTTCATTTCTTCTAATTCACACTTTAAAACTGAACTTATAGAAAGACTCTCTTTCAAGAGACGAACTCATATATATATATATATATATATATATGTGTGTGTGTGTGTATGTATGTGTATGTGTATGTATGTGTATGTATATGTATGTGTATGTATATGTATATATATATATATGTATATATATATATGTATGCATGCTATCAAATTTCTAACATATATAATCTATTGTTAATTATGACAAACTAAATAAAAAAACACTTTTGTTCAGAATACTACTCAACTCTGCAAGCACTACAATAATTAAACAAAAGCTACATAATAAGGTCCTAATCTTCAAGTGTAATCAGATGACTATTCTGTTACACCCACTACACTTGTAAACAAACACAATACTTGACATTTTCAAGTAAAACTACTAACCAGACAGATGCCACTACGATCAGGCTTTTTCAAGCAAAATTACTATCTAAGCAAATGCTACTCCGATTAGGTAACATCCAACTAAGTTCAATTGTTCCCCTAACAAACCCTCCTCTTTCCATATTACAACAGTATGTTCAAATCATTACATACACTCTCAGATCACGGGACTGCATCCAGTACAACTATATACTAATGGACTGCAGATCAGCACAAAGTTCTATCAAACACAATGTGCAAAAGCACAAGTAGTAAGAACCTAGAAACAACACAAAATAATACAACATACCAAACTTTGTTGAAGATAAGGCAGGGAGGCCAAAGCTTTCCCCGCTAATAGCATCACATTCAATTGCGAACTCGAACGGGAAGAATACAGCAACGTCCTGGAACTGGAAGAATTCCTCAAACTCTAACTTGACCCGTACCAATAAGGGGCTGAAAATCGCTTTCGCCGCGTAAAAAATGACATAGTTATCACAATACAGCAATTGTGAATCCACGAATCCTTCGTTCGCCGCTTCGCCAGCCACGGGAAATTCGCCGCCATCAACAACATCCTCGAGCACCAAAAAATTTTGCTTGAAGAAAACAACTCCTGTGAAGAAAGAGGGAAAATTTTGCGATGGAGAAGAAGAGGAGAAAGAAACAGTGAATTAGAATATGGCAAAACGGTGCCGTTTTTGCAAAGTAAGAATGTCAATAAATTACTTCAATAGCCCCGGTTGACAGGCAGAAAACAAACAATATCTATTATATGGTGCTTAGGATAAAATGAGTAGATAAAATTGAATTTAAAATGGAAAAAAAAGTAAAATGAGTTGATGAAATTGAAGGAATCTAGCGGAAAAGAAAAATATGTTAATATAGAAGAATTAACTAAAAAGTAAAAGTATGCATGTTTAAAAAGAAAAAAGAAAAAAGGAAGGAGTGCATAAATTAATTTTTAAAGTTAAAATAAAGTGAATGGATATATGCATGTATAATATGCATGACAATTGCAAGTCTTGAACAAAGATTTTTAAGGAAAATTTGGACTATATCACTAAACTTGTACACTTGGAAATTTTGAACTAGAAAATTAAAATGACAATAGAAGAAATTCTTAGTTTGAGTGGCCTCAATCTCAGAGGAATTCTTCGATTGCCTGGCCCCAGTTTAAAATGGCACAAATCATTAACATGACAATCCAAGAAATTCTTATATTTGACTGGCCTCGGTCTAAAATAATTCGTTAGTCAATCTTACTTCCCCTTTTAAATTGTCACGTTAAATGAATCTACAGTAGTGAATTCTTCGACTGGGGGCCAGTCGCTATATTTGACTGCCCCGATCAAATGCACAACTCATTAATTACTACTCCTCTGGTCCTCTAACCTTGACTCTTACTATTAGGCGATTTATTTTACAAAGAGTGAAATGAATGGTGAGAATTGCATTGAAAATACAAAGAGTAAATTGAGTGAATGAAATAATCTAGAATTTACCATATATGAAAAGGATCCAATATTAAAAAACCTTCCCTAGAAGGAAAAGAAGCCAATGCTAAATAACCGGAGGGAGTATTTTAGATTTTATAGACGCTCTCCAATCCAATTAACTTGAGTGTAAGAGTAAAATCCCGACAGCAATTCATCTGCCTTCACAGACTGTTTCGGTCACAGTAAGTCGGCCACTCGGAGAGGCATCAATGAGGCATTATCACGCTGAACGGGGTCTTCCCACGATATATCCAAGAGCTACACTGTTGATGAGTACGTTCACTAAAAACTGTGCCCCATTCGTACGCTCAATGTCTAGTCATGTCATATAATAACAAATCTCTGGTGATCAATCCTTGTATTCATCAGAGTCGGCAGAAAGAGATCGAACCTGGATTTCGAAACGGACCAATTTAACATGTGATCCACACATAATTCACCAAGCTTAAAAGGTCGGCAGAAAATACAGCACTATATCAGCCTTGATCGTGAAGAGAGTGCAGAATATTTATTGATGCCATGTGCATGCGATCAACTTCTCCATGCTCTTACAAAAGGGTCAAAATCTACCCAACACCCTTAAATTATCTCTCCCACGTTTTCAACAATCTCAACTCGTGTCTCCTTTCGATCATTCGGCATCGATCAGTGTACTATATAAGAAGAAGCCATCAGAACAAAGCTTCATCAGTTCATCCTCGTCCAAGAAAACCATCATAGCATATTTTATTATACGTGCAATCTGGGAAAATGTCGAAGAATCGAGGCTGCGACGGGGAAGTAAGATCGACACCGAAGGGGCATTTTGTGGTATACGTTGGTCCGGATTTGAAGAGATATGCTGTGTCCATTTCTTGTCTGAAGAGACATTCTTTCCAGCTACTGCTACGAGAATCTGCAGAAATGTACGGATATCAGAACCAGAATGGTATTGTTTTACCATGCAATGAGTCCACTTTCCTAAGTGTCATACACAACTAATGTTGTCACATTGATTTGGCCGATATCAAATAAATGCTTCAAAGTTATATATACTTACTCATTGTTTGTAATGGTATACTCCTCCCGTCCCAGTCTCCCAGACCAAACTTTACAAAAAAATATTTTTACGGTATTCAACAAACATGTTTGACCGTCAATATGTTTAACTACGTATAATAACAACAAATAAAAATTTGATATTTAGAAACTATTTACTATGACGAATTCAACACTATCACATACGATAATATTATTGTTTATATATCTTTTCAAATATGTGATCAAAGTTTGATCATGTTGACTGTCAAATAGTAAGTGTGCAGTTTGGTTTGGGACAGAGGAAGTATATATATATATATATATTGCTTTGAAATTCCGTTTCACCTGAATTCTAAACCTTTATACCAAGTTGTTTAACAGTTTGGTGTTGGAACACCAAGATCAGTTTGGTGTTAAAAACAAAACGAAATACGCAGTGCACACACAACTTGGTTACGCAGTTCGGTGCAAATACACCTACGTCTGCGGGGCCTTGCCCAGATCAGAAACCATTCACTAGAAAGCAGTCTTTAGTACAAGAAGCTTAACTTAAATACTAATCCATTGCTAACCTATGAGTGAATGTTGTGAGATCCCCTCACTGTCGATCCTACGCCGTTGAACCCCCACGAACAACGCGTCTTCCTAGATCTCCTCCTCCTGAGGAATTAAGACTTCCTTGTTTCTGATCTTCAGAACTTGGTCGGTTGTTTACGAACCTCCAAACACCACGGAAGATCGCTCCAAAGCTCTCACGTAGAGATTGAATCTTGGTCGCATAAATTGATTGCGTTGTAATCGTCTTCTATTTATCCCATCGCAATCCTGCCTTGAATCAACTTCTTTCCTTGTCTAACTCTACCATAAATAGACTTCTAGACTAAGGAAAGATCTAATGCTAATCTGGTATTTAAATGGACAATCCTTTTATCACTAGGACTTGTTCCATAAATAAACTACTAAATCAATTCCTAACTATTACAGGAATATTCGTTTACCAGAATTAGACTCCCACGAAATAAGATAATATTCTTCACAATATTCTGATTTGATCGCATAAATATACTCCATAATATGCTCCATAATTCGTGGACAAAAACCTGTTTTTCGGAAATCTGGAAAACCTGTAAAACGGTGTTAAAACACCAGATCACCAGAATTCGCAATATGCCATAACTAAGTCCAACTCCCGAGGACTCTACAATCTCCCCCTTGGCATATTGGTGAATTCATCATCACAATAAACACAGAAACCCAGATAGCACAAATAGCATGGAAAACCAGATATCCAGACCGAAACCTAAAACATTCAAAAAATCAAATCAGAATCAGTCAAAACCATAATCATCCAAAATTCTCCCCCTGAATTCAGTAATATGACAAGAAAAACCAAGAAAACCAAGAATTCCAATCATTCCAAACTATCACTCGGACTCCTCTGATCCAGCATTGTCTGAATCACCAGCATCTGATCCATTTTCATTTTGATTCGCTGCCAGCAATGCTTCTCTCTCAGCCTCCAAAGCTGCCAGCTCCCCCTGAATCTTGACTATCGCATCCTGATGACGCCCAAGAATCTCTTGACATACCGTAGCTCTCGCCTCAATGGCTTTCAGCCGAGTTGCACCTTCATCCTCATTTGTCTTTACTGGAGGCGTCCAAGGTAGATCCTTCACTATACGACCACTCAGGGTTCTGAGAGTTGGCCGTAATGCTTGGGTTGCCAGTACTTCATCGGTCTCGCTTGCAACTGCTCCCCCTTTTTGCAGTACCATCGATATCACACAGGGATGGACTAAAGCTTCCTTCCTCGTCTTGCGAGCACAGTCCAAAATATCATTAAATATCAACCTGCCCAGATTGACCCTATGCCTCGCTCCCAGGCTATAAAGGAGTGTTGCCATCTCTTTAGTAACACTGGTATTGTTCACAGAAGGGATCCAGTTGTGAACAGCCACCATGTATAGGCAATAATATCTGGAGGTTAGGTTTGATGCTGGTATTTGTTATCTGCCAGTCAGTGGCCACGAACTTTCCACACCACCGGTCAACTCTACTGCCACTGCATCGAAACTCTCTGGCATTTGGTGTTGGAACACCGCCTGAACATTCCTCGATGTTCCACGCTGCAGATAAACATTTACTGCCTCCGGGGAAAATACCACCACTGTTCCTCTCACATATACTCTGTGAAACCATGGAGAGTCTTCGTCTTCACACTCCTCCTTCAAATTCGAGTAAAACTCCATCACCATCTGTTTATTATACTTAGCAAAACATGTGGCAGCTTTGAGTACTCTGAGATACTGAAGAAAATCAGTAAAGCCGCATTCTCGGTACTTTTCAGCATCTGCTGGCCTCTCTGCCAGTATCCTTCTCCCACTGATGAATTCCATTCTTTCTTGGCTAGCATCATCATAAAATTCATTGCAGATAGCCTTACTGACCTCTGGTGCTGACAGTGTTTTGATCTTCATTTCCTCAGCAGATTTCTTCAGCCGTTCTGCACGCAATTTCTTCAACTTCTGCCCAATAGGCTCATTACTATCTTCACTGTCAGCTGTACTCTTGACTCTGCATCTTTTAGATCTTTGAACTCTCTTGGAGGTAGAGGCCAAACTTTCTTCACCTGTCTTAGACATCTGAGGTTCAGATCTGTCTCCAGATTCAGATGGTGTTTCAACACCGGCCTCCTTCCTTTTCCTCTTGAATCCCTGGGCTGGACTTGTCTCCAGTGGTGTTTCAACACCAATACCCAGATCAGCTGGACTCTGCTCCTTCTCAGCATGGCTCTCATCTGGTGTTTGATCATCAGTATCAACCAAACCAGCACCAACAGCACCATCATCATCAACATGCTCATCAACCTCCTTCTCAGAGTCTGACCTCAGAAACTCTGCCAAAACCTCACTCAGCTCAGAACCACCTTCTGGTTCGTTCATCACTGTTTCATCTATATTAGCTTCTCCTGCACAATCTGCTTCTTCCTCACTATCACTCACCTCTACAACAGGAACAGGCAATTGCCTCAATAATTCTTGCATCTGAAACAGAGGTCCATTAAAGCAGTCTATTGCTTTATCGAAATCAGTGGTTTTAACCACTTTTATCCAGGGCTGCAAAACTACATTATCCCCCAAATTTCTGATAATAGGCCTATGCAGAGAGGCTATCCGTGTGTAGATTGTGAAGAACTGACCCTCTTCTTCTCCTACTCTGTAACATTCTCCGAAATCAACTCCAACCAGCTTGACATTATACTCACTGATTTCCCTAATCTCTCCTATGCCACCAGTTAATAACCCCTCAAGTTTAAACCCGTTAATCTTGCCATGTAAACTTTTATATTTTCTCAGATCAATGTAATCCCTATTTTGGACCATCCAGGTAATGAACTCCAAAACAGAGGAAAAATACACACCATCACGAACAAACGAGTGGTCGAACCTGGGTTTTGGGTGGCGACGATTTTTGCCATCCCACTGAACTATCGTCCGTTCTCGGCCTACTCCAGAATCTGCCACTTCTGTATCGGGGTCGAGTTCTTCGACTCGAGGATTCTCCGGCACCCGAACCTTGATGAAATCTCCGACCATCTTATGGAATGTGGAACTTACCATCTTTACAGAGTTTTGAGTGAGCTACACGAATCGAGGTTTTTTGGAAAAAAAATTCTGATTAACAGGGAGTTGCGAACTGTGTAGGAAGATGAACCGTCGAGAGTTTGAGTTTTTGTGGGAATCAACTTTCTCTTTTCCCCCCTTTTTCAGAAACCCAAAAGACCATCTACTTTCCCTTCTTTTCAGACTGCCACATACGAACCCTTAGGCCCATCAACACACTTTTCTGGCCCAAATTTTCAGCCCGTCTGATTTACTTTTCTCCGATTTCCCTTGGTGTTTAAACACCACTCCACATATTTTTGGTATTTTTAATTTTTCTATTTTTTTATTTTTTTAAAAGAAAAAACAAAACAGTAAATAATACAATGGAAAGTACACATCAGAGTACCTTACATTCGACTGACACCCAAGTGCTGTCTGAGTCCTTCAAACGTCTCTCCATCCAGAGGCTTTGTAAAGATATCAGCCAGTTGTTCTGCTGTTGGTACATACTGGACAGCGACTTCTCATTTTTCAACAAGGTCTCTGATAAAATGATGTCGAATATCAATGTGCTTTGTTTTAGAGTGTTGCACAGGATTCCTGGAAATATCAATGGCGCTTTTATTATCACACAGAACTGTCAGACTCACATCATCGAAACCATAATCTCTCATCATCTGCTTCATCCATAACAGCTGCGCACAACAACTTCCGGCAGCTAAATATTCTGCTTCAGCTGTGGACAAAGATATAGAATTCTGCTTTTTACTATACCAGCTGACCATATTAGATCCAGCAAAGAAGCACCCTCCAGTGGTACTCTTACGATCATCAGCATTCCCAGCCCAGTCTGAATCACTGAAACCTACTAATTGTGAATCCTTGTTCCGAGAAAACCATACTCCATACTCCGCTGTTCCACTTATATACCGAATAATCCTTTTCACTGCTGACATATGTGATTCCTTTGGATCAGCTTGGTAGCGAGCACAAATACCAACACTTAAACAGATGTCTGGTCTGCTTGCAGTCAAGTACAACAGGCTGCCAATCATACTCCTGTACAATTTCTGATCAACACTTTGCCCCTGTTCATCCTTTGTAAGCTTATCGGTGGTTGCCATTGGGGTGCGTACTGCCTTTGCACTTGTAAGTCCGAATCTCTTGATCAAGTTTCCAGCATATTTCTGTTGATTGATAAACAGACCATTCTTCTCCTGAGTAACCTGCAATCCCAAAAAATATGACAATTTTCCTACCATGCTCATTTCGAACTCTTGAGTCATTAAGTCAACAAACTCCTTCACCAAGGCTGAATCGGTAGATCCAAACACAATGTCATCCACATAGATCTGTGCAATTAGAATCTTTGACCCCTTGTGCAGCACGAACAGTGTACGGTCTACTCCCCCTCGACGATAGCCCATTTGAATCAGAAAGGTTGTCAGTCGCTCATACCAAGCACGAGGTGCCTGCTTGAGTCCATACAACGCCTTATTCAACCTATAAACATGATCAGGAAACTGAGGGTCTTCAAACCCCTTAGGTTGCTCCACGTAAACTTCCTCTTTTACTATGCCATTCAGGAATGCACTCTTGACATCCATTTGATAAAGAGTAAAGTCTAGTATGCAGGACACGGCCAAAATCAGTCTGATGGACTCCAATCTGGCTACAGGGGCAAAAGTTTCATCGAAGTCAACCCCTTCTACTTGTGTGTACCCTTGAGCAACAAGGCGTGCTTTATTTCTGGTGACATTACCATCTGCATCAGATTTGTTTTTGAAAATCCACTTGGTACCGATCACATTTACATTAACAGGTCGTGGGGTAAGAAACCAAACATTGTTTCTCTCGAATTGCTGCAATTCTTCTTGCATCGCCGAAATCCAATATTCATCTAGCAAAGCCTCTTTGTAATTTCTTGGCTCAGTGAGTGAGATGAAACACGATAATCCTGTTAATTCTCTGTAATTGACACGGGGTTGATCCCTTAAATGCATATGTCTCGTTGGATTCTGGTCAGAATCAAGAATTCCAGATTCTGGAGTTTCAACACCGGTTGATGGTGCTGGTGTTCCAACACCAGTAGGAACGGCTGAATCAAGCGCATCACCTTCTCCAGCATTGTCGTCCTCTGAATCATCTATCACCACATTAATGGACTCCATGACTACCCCAGAACGTTGATTCAGTACTCGGTATGCTCGGCTGGTAGGAGAATAGCCCAAGAATATTCCAATGTCGCTCCTAGATTCAAATTTAGCTAAGGGTTCTCAATCCTTCAGAATGTAACACTTACTGCCAAAGACATGGAAATACGACACATCTGGTTTCTTTCCTTTCCAGATCTCATACGGTGTCTTCTCGGTAAACGGACGCAGATATACTCGGTTGATGGTGTAGCATGCAGTGTGTACTGCCTCAGCCCAATATCTAGAATGAATTTTTTTTCTCAGCCAACATTGCTCGTGCCATTTCCTGCAGTGTCCGATTCTTTCTTTCTACTATACCATTCTGCTGAGGGGTTATGGGGGCAGAGAACTCATGATGTATACCAAGCGTTTCACAGATGTCCCGAAATTTAGAGTTTTCGAATTCCTTTCCATGATCACTCCTGATGCGTGCAATTTGAACGGTTCCTTTTTCTACATGAAGCTTGTGCACCAAGGTCTTGAATACATCAGCGGCCTCTGATTTTTCTTTGAGGAATGATACCCACGTATACCTCGAGAAGTCATCCACGCAAACAAAAATATACTTCTTCCCTGCCACACTTGGTGTACTCACTGGCCCCATTAGGTCCATATGTAGAAGCTCCAAAAATCTTGATGTTGAAACATCATGTACAGCATGGTGAGGAATACGAATTTGCTTTCCTTCCTTACATGATCCACAAACAGTCTCCTTGATTTCACTGATTTCGGGAATACCTCTGACTGCATTTAGTCTGGAAATACGAGCCAAGGATTTATAATTTATGTGCCCCAATTTTCTGTGCCACAGTGTACTGACTTCCTTTTTCGAGCTCAAGCAGGTGACATCTTGATCGAGTAGATAACACTTATCCATTGATCTGGATCCAGTGAATACTCCAGACCCATGATTTACAATACACTTATCTTTGTCAAAGTACACTGTCATATCATTATCACATAAATGACTGATGCTCAATAGGTTAGCCTTCAGACCTTCCACTAGCAACACATCTTGGAACACTGGAAGCCCTTTGATTTCTAACTCCCCTTTGCCAATTATTCTGCTTCGTTTTCCCTCACCGAATTTAACATGTCCACCAAATCCAGGTTTGAATTTTTGCAGAAATTCAGGAACTCCTGTCATGTGCCTTGAGCACGCACTGTCGAAGTACCACGAGGTTCCTGTATGTGCTCCAAAACATACAAAACTTGAAAAACAAATATCTTGAGACTTTCGAACCCATACCTGGCTTACTGGTAGAGTGATGCGATGTGATCTTTGAGTTGCATGTGTGTTCAAGGATCCGTTCCTGTATCCTCCAGTGTTGAATTGGTGCACGGTATTGTATCCTGGAATGGTGTTGAAATACCGATATGCTGGGTTGACAGACAGTGTCCTAAGTAATTTGAAGCACCTGTTTCTCACATGACCTTGAACTCCACAGTATCCGCATCTCCTGATTCTCTTGATAGGGCAATTCTCCTCAATTATTCTTGGAGCAAGTGCACCTTGATCTGCCTTATTTTTCAACGCATCAACTGATCTTTCATACCCAATTCCAAATTTGGTAGTTTGTCCCATTTTCAAACAATCTTCAAGCTTAGCTTTCCCTGTATTGAGATGTCTAATAGCCTGTTCTGCTGCCTCCGCTCGTTGAACTACTTCAGCAAATTCCTTTTTAAGTTTTTCAAGTTCTTCAATTGCATCTTTCTTTCCAAGTTCATTCACTCTAACTTTTTCACATAACCTCTTGTTCTCAACCTTGAGCTCTTTGTTTTCATCCGCCACTTTTAACCACATTTTATACATCTCCATACTTTCTTTGCGAATGTCATCATCACTAATGCTTCTAGTCTCTTCATCTGAGCTATCACTTTCTTCTTCATTCAACACACTGCGATTTATCTCAAAAGATTCTTCCAATGACACGCCGAAAGCAACATGATTTGTATACTCTTCTCCATCCTTAATATCGTCTCCTCCGTCATCATCACTCCAGGTTATGGCATATGATTTTCCTTGCTTTTTAAGTGTATTGGCACACTCAGCTTGTATGTGTCCAAAGCCTTCACATTCTCTGCATTGGATTTTTCTGTTCAGATTCGGATTTACCGATTTGATCATCGGTGTTTCAACATCAGTTGCCTGACCGAACCTGGGAGTGAAGTTGGCATTCGGATTTTTGCTCCCACTTGACTTGTCCTGTGGCTTCCTGCCCGTCTTCTTCATGAATCTGGAGAAGTTTCTGGTTATGTTAGCAATTTCATCGGAATCTTCATTATCTGTATTTTCATCTGCCTTCCCAGAGGTTGTGCTTGTAAAAGCCATCTCCTTCTTTCTGATTTTATTTTGCAGCATCTCCATCTCATAAGATTCCAGAGACCCCATGAGCTCATCAAGTGTCATCATCCCAATCCTTCCATTTTCATTGATTGCTGTGACCTTCATATTGAACCGTGGAGGTAATGCCCTCAACACCTTCCTTACAAGTTTTTGATCTTTGTACTTTTTGCCAAACTGAAAAGCCTTGTTTGCAATATCTCGGACTCGTCCATTAAACTCGGAGATAGTCTCATCATCCCGCATCTTCAATTCCTCAAATTTCGATGTATAGTATTGCAACTTTGATTCTCTGACTGAGCTTGTTCCCTCATGATACGTCTGTAACACATCCCATGCTTCCTTTGCAGTCTCACAATTTGAAATCATCTTAAATTGATCTTCATCTACTGCTGTGAAGATGGCATTCAATGCCTTTGAGTTGGACACGTAAGCTCTATGCTCCTTAGTAGAATATTCAGAAAATGGTTTGATCGTTGATGAGCTCGATTCTTTAGTTTTGTCACTTGGAGGTGGAGTGTACTGATTCACTACATAGTTCCATGCTTGATCATCTAATGCTCCAATGAATACTTTCATACGTGCCTTCCAGTAGGCGTAATTGCCTTGTTCCAACAACGGTGGTCGCGTGACAGAGGCCCCCTCCTTTGGTGCCATGGTGAAACCTGATCTCACTCTCCCTGTATAGGGGTTAGCAAGTGCCTTGCTCTGATACCAATTGAAATTCCGTTTCACCTGAATTCTAAACCTTTATACCAAGTTGTTTAACAGTTTGGTGTTGGAACACCAAGATCAGTTTGGTGTTAAAAACAAAACGAAATACGCAGTGCACACACAACTTGGTTACGCAGTTCGGTGCAAATACACCTACGTCTGCGGGGCCTTGCCCAGATCAGAAACCATTCACTAGAAAGCAGTCTTTAGTACAAGAAGCTTAACTTAAATACTAATCCATTGCTAACCTATGAGTGAATGTTGTGAGATCCCCTCACTGTCGATCCTACGCCGTTGAACCCCCACGAACAACGCGTCTTCCTGGATCTCCTCCTCCCGAGGAATTAAGACTTCCTTGTTTCTGATCTTCAGAACTTGGTCGGTTGTTTACGAACCTCCAAACACCACGGCAGATCGCTCCAAAGCTCTCACGTAGAGATTGAATCTTGGTCGCATAAATTGATTGCGTTGTAATCGTCTTCTATTTATCCCATCGCAATCCTGCCTTGAATCAACTTCTTTCCTTGTCTAACTCTACCATAAATAGACTTCTAGACTAAGGAAAGATCTAATGCTAATCTGGTATTTAAATGGACAATCCTTTTATCACTAGGACTTGTTCCATAAATAAACTACTAAATCAATTCCTAACTATTACAGGAATATTCGTTTACCAGAATTAGACTCCCACGAAATAAGATAATATTCTTCACAATATTCTGATTTGATCGCATAAATATACTCCATAATATGCTCCATAATTCGTGGACAAAAACCTATTTTTCGGAAATCTGGAAAACCTGTAAAACGGTGTTAAAACACCAGATCACCAGAATTCGCAATATGCCATAACTAAGTCCAACTCCCGAGGACTCTACATGCTTGTTAGTTGTTAATTAATATTCATTATGTTTCATGGTCTGCAATGAACAATACAAGTAGGGCTATGCATATAATGATTCAAAAATTATTAAAAAGTTATTTTTTTGACACAAAGTCTTGTTTTGATCGATGAACCATTAAACGTGGTTAGCATTGTATAAATGATGTAATTAATGGGATAATTTGATGTTTGTTTTAATTTATTACAACGAGATTCTTAATATTTTGAAAAGTTTTTAAAATGTATCGCAATGTATAAATAATTATAGTTTCACCTTAAGAGTTATTAAAATGAGATTTTTAATGATTGGTTTAATCATGTCTAACGTGTGTCTTTCTCCCAGTTTAATGATTGGTTTTATCACACCTAACATAAGCAGATGATACTATCATTTTCTTATAGGTTAAAAGAAATTTTGTGATTAGACTTAAAGCTTTTCTCTGTTTTTGAAAACACATTAGGTCAGAAAATAAATTATGAGAAGAGTAACTTCTATATTAGCTCTAAGGCCAAACCTGAACATACCCACTTGCTCATATCAAAGCTCGGAATGGTACTAGGTAATCTACCTTTCATTTATCCCAGATGTCCTAATTTCACAGGTAGAGTGAAAACCTCTCATTTCAGACCACTCTTTGAGCTTTATGATAAAAAACTGAAAAACTGGAAAATAGATGGATTAGTATGGCAGGAAAGATGATTCTGATCCAAGCAGTGATGATATCCAGTCCACAGCACCTTTGGGCAGTCTTTAAATCGCCATATCAGGTTTTGAACATTTTAATTTAAAAACTTAACAAGTTTTTCTAGGGTGAAAAGGAATTAGGAGGAAAGAAAGTATGGAAAAGTTGGGAAAAAAATTGTTGCCCTAAACTAGAGAATGGCCTGGAACTCAGAAACTTTAAAAAAACTATCACAACCTACTCTCTAAAAAAGGGTGGAAATGTCAATCGGGTAACACACTTTGGTCGCAAATTCTCTGGTCTATCCCGCAATCCAAAGGAAGTTCAGCTAACTGGAAAAGGATTATGTCGGTCAATCACATAGCTGAAAAGAACTCTAAAGTTATACATGGATTGGGCAAGGCTAATGCTTTCAATTCTAATTGGATTGGATTCGAAACCTTACAAGATCTTTGCTATGAACATAGAATCATTGTAGATACATCTTTATCCATAGCAGAATTCATTAAACAAAGAAATAACATGTTGCCACAACTGAATTTGCTACCTTCTAACATTCTTCATTTTCTACAGATGGTAAGGACAAATCAACTAAGGGAGGATAGGCTGATCTGGACTCCTTTGGAGAATGGAAATTTTACTCTAAAATTAGCCTATCAGGTAGTTGATGACAATAGAGCAAATCTGAGATCACTCAAACAGGTTTGGCATCCCAAAATCCCAAATAAGATCTCTGTCTTCATGTGGAAACTTGCTAATGCAATCCTGCCTTTTGATGATATAATCATTTTTCCAATATAATCCTAGCATCTAAATGCCCTTGGTGTTTCAACTGTGACTCTATCTCCCATTATTTCAATGACTGTACTCTGGTTGTACAAGTATGGACCCACTTTCAGAATTTACTGAATCTTACATGCCCCTTGTTTCCTTCTATCTGGGACAGACTCATTTTTCTTGGCATCTAATGGCTTTACTAAGATACATTCATATCTGATTAGAATGATTCCATCGTATATATGTTGGTATTTATGGAAAGCAAGAAACATATTCCTGTTTGATAAACTGAATCCTCATATCAACCTCATGATTTAGTCAATCAAACAAGACTTTCATTGCTTTCCATAACAAACCATCTCATAGATCTAATCTAGATGATCTACATTGGTTCACCCTAGGTTTAATTCCAAAATCTAGGCCACCACCTAAACCTAAAATTGAGATAGTTAGATGGTCGAAACCACTATTTGGCTACAAAATGAACGTGGATGCTTCCTGGTCTAACACACATAAGTTGGATGGTCTAGGTATCATTATCAGGGATGAAAATGATCTCTTTATCAATGCAAACATTAGAACTGCTAGAGCATCATCAAGTCTTCATGGAAAACTACTAGCCACATTTTGTGGCTTGAATTTGCTAAAAGTTTAGGAATCCAATCGTTCATCTTGGAATCAGATTGTAAATGGCATTAGAATACATTAGAGAACCAAAGAAAGGGCCATGGAGTTTATATAACCTCACTTACTCCATTTCCATGCAAACTGAATCGATTACTCTGTCACATACTCTTAGTCAAGCCAATTTGATTGCTGATCATCTGTCCAAACTTGCGCTGAAACTTAACATAGATCAGCAACTCTCGTATGATCTTCTGGACCACAGAGCAATTTGACTCCTCCGTTTAGATCAATGTGGAACTCCAGTTATACGTATTTGAGTCGAGGACTACTTAGCACACGTTGTTCTCATTTTGTAAGTCTTGAAACATGGCAAATAAGGAGCCAGACACATTGAATCCAGGAGCAGTGGAAATCAAGGATTAAAGGCATTCATTTGGATCAGGTCAAAGGGATGCTTATCCCCCTAACACACAGTGGGCTGGATTGGAACATAAACAAAGAAGGAGGCCAAAGAAGGATCACATGAAAAAAAGAAAAAGAAAAGAAGCTCTCTTCACAAGGGAACTCAAGCATTACTTTTTGCATCTGTAGCACCTTACTACATGATCCGGCCTGAAAACTATTCACACAGGGGGTGGAGATAGTTTTAGCGGAAACATCATTTAATAGGGTTACAGAAAGCTGTACAAAATCACTCATGTATCTCCTTTGCTCGCTAAAGTTCAAGTATATCTTGAATAATTCATGTAATTTTGCTATAAAAAAAAATATATGTGACTTTCTCATTGAAGATGCATTGCTACAAAAACTGGGTTTAGTGACGAAATATCTTTTTTTTTTCTGTCATAAGAAATCGTCACTAAATACATTATATTGATAAAATTATTTACCGTTACAAACAATTTCGTAATCTATATGAGTTTTTATTGAGGAAAGTGAAATTTCGTCAATAAATCATGGCAAAGTATTGGGAAAGACCGTCTTTCCATATGCCTATGAAAAAACGGAATTGAATTAGAATTATAGAAAGGTAAAAGGTTTTAATTACAATATTAAAAATTTATTATGCAACATGTAGTAGTTATAAGTTTATGACCTGATTAATGCAACCTAAAATTTTTATCTTGATTTATTCTAATTTACAATTTGAACCTTGGTATTTCCATAACTTATTGAAAGACCATCTTTAAACAGACGGACTCATAAATCATTAGTGTCAATCTCCTAAATTTTTATCCTTTAATGATGAAAATAAACTTCATCAGAATGCTAATCCCAATTCATGTCGATTTTCATGACAAAAATATTCTGTGGTATTTAGTGAAAACATTTCGTTATAAAATATGTTTAGTTACTCTCCCAGGTTAACTGTTTTTGGCCCAGTTATTATTTTAAATTACTTTTTTGATTTTGATACAAAAAAAATATACATATTCGGATTGGATGGAAGGAGGGAGTAATCGAAGATGTCATTCTCAAAAAAACATTGGTTGATGTCATATTTATGTCCATATACATACAAATACCCATCTATCAATTTTCAATTTATAAAAGTACATTTCATTTTTTTCTAGCTAATTTATTACTTTAACCACTACTCGTTACAATTGCTTAACCACTTTCAATGAACTTAGGATTGTTTCGAGATTTTCCGAAAAACTTAGGATCATTATTAGGATTATTCCAAATTTATATTATTTTGATAATACTTTTAATGAATTAACTCATGATGTAGAGTAGTAAGGTCATACTTTTAGATCATGTTTTTTTTTTAAAATTGTAATTAGAACAACTTTATGCAAGATAATGATAAACTTATATACAAATATATTAGTTTACGTGTTTATTGATCATTTTATATCAGTTTAAACTTTCATTGTATGCAACAACTACCAATAAATAAATACATGGAGTATATATATATATATATATATATATATATATATATATATATATATATATATAGAATATTTATCAATTATTAAAAGTTAGACTTTTATTTTCTGAACATAAAAAATTGTAACGTTATTTATCAACCAATTGTTTTCAAAAATATATTTTTATATGTCATAATGTTCACAGTCACAATCTGTGCATATTTCGAGATTAACCACATAGTTACTTTAACAAAATAAAACATGATCCATACCTTATTCCTTTTAACCAAAACAAAAAAGAAAACTAAAATAATACACGAACAATGACTTTCATAGTGATAAAAATCATACACGCATAATTTTTTTATAACCGTGCATCTTTTGAGCATTAATAACTACTTATTTCATTAAAATCAGATATGAAGTAACTGTGTGGTTAGCGCAAAAGAAGTGCAATTAGTGGTTAAGCAATCCCACTTTATCCATAAATGATAAAGAAGTGCAATTAGTGCAAAAAATGAACAGCATGGTACAATTGTGCAATGTTATGTTTTGCCATCCGTAAGGTATATGGTAACACTTTATCCATAAGGTCTTGTAGAAAAAATGTCTCTAGGCAGATAAACTCACTAGTTCCAATGCCAAATAAATTGGATCCTTGGACCATGACTTGTTGATGCTACAATGAGTGCTTTTTATATTTCTTTGAAAATTCTCATCACTTTCGTTTCTAAGAGCTAACATAGTTTTGTCTCTAGGCAGATAGACCTCGAATTGCGTTTTGCATGAATGAAAAAGAAGAGGTGGTTTTATGCTGGAATGAAGAAGAAGAGCAGATCAATACTGTACATGATGAAAGGGGAAGGCGCGGGGAGCAAGTAGAGCAGTGCTACATCCACAATGGGGTTGGCGCATTTCAAAAGGAATAATAAACAAGATTTTAACATCAGAGTTAAAATAGATAGGAAATGCTCATTTTAATGAAAATGTTTTTAGTATTATATTATTTATCAAAAAGTATCTGAATATGTCTAGACTGTCATATTAAGACTTACACATTTTATAGTCTACAAATATATGTAAGTCGTATATCGACATTTAGCTTAAAACACAAACACGGTGGAAACAATGGAATGTTGGGAAGAGTGTCCATCTTATAAATTGGTGAACGCCGTTTCACCCACCAAAATAATCTGCAAACTCTATAGATGAGATTAGCACAGTAGTAAGCAGAGTCGATCCCACGAGGAGCGGAGCAAAAACTATAATAAAATACCTACTTATATAGAACACTTTTAGTGTAGCCACCACGCCTTAATTTTCAAATTTATCTAACAACTGATAATGCAACTTACTAATATGAAAGAATAATGCAACTAACAGATATAAAAATATATGAATAAGGTAATCGGCTCGGAATAACTCACATTAGTCAAACATCGATTATAGGCGCAAAGATAAATCAATTCATATGCATCTATCAGTTATAGGAAAGTAGGTACGCTTAACCCCCAATTCTTTCTTAATTTATCGACAATTAACCAATTATAATTAACTAATTATAATTAACTAATTGTTTCTCTTACCAAGATGCCCCTGGAAGGTATTCGCTGAACTAGATACACACCTCGATAGCATTAAGAATGAAAAGAACCCGATATAGCAATTACCAAAGTAAAAGCAAATAGTAACGCAAACTTAATTGCTCCCCATCTTGCTATTACAGTCTTAGCTAGTTAGCTGTTTTTTACAAGAACTCGCTACTTACTAACCCTTTCCAACGATTACGCATTGGTGGAATTAGATAGCATTATCTCAATAATATTCAAGTTGATCAAGCTTAAATATATCAAGAATAAAATAAACCAAGAACAATCAAGAACACATAAGAATCAATTATAAAACAATTAGACATCACGATTCATAAACTAATGATTGCTATTCCATGCCGATATATGAATTATCTACTCATAGTAATTAAATTAAACAAATAAATAATATAATAACAAAATATAATTAAAATAATCAATTGAAATCAACTAAATAAACCAAGATTATGGTAGCATGCAAACCACAATTGCTTCAAGACTGCGCACGGAAATCAGGCAAGTGAATAATTATTCACTGGTCACAATTTACATGCGGTCGCCGAAACTCCAACTGTAATTTCTTAAACCCTATGTGTGTATGTGTCTATATATACACGCATATTCCCAAATACCAAATCAATTTGGACGCATCTTCCGCAATAAAATAGAATCCAATCTATTCTAATTCTAATTAACTAATTTCTAAAATTGAGGAATCTCAAAAGGAAGGAGATAATAAAATCCTTATCAATATGGGAAGTGAATATATTTATTTTCTTCAAATCCACATCTCATCAATAATTCACTTTTCACCTCATAACTTCAGCAATTCTTCTTTTGCCTCTCTTCATTCATCCCTGGAAAAATTTCTTATAAAATAAGAACATTTTTCATTGGAGCACATCGCCTCATTAAAAACCTTAACCTGGAAAATTCAGTGGGAAAAAATCATTGGTTAAGGGAAAAAGAGTACAATGTATAGCTCCCTCTCAATTCTTTCACAATCCATGAATTCCTGCACCAAAAACACCTAAAGTGAAAATTATATCTCAATTAAATCACAATAATCCCACCAAATATGAACACAATATAACACACATCATAAATATTGTGCACCGCGCAGCTCGAGCACGGCATGTATCTCAACAGCCCGGTTGTTGCACAAGTTCTTCAACTACACGAGTTCAAAATATAATTACCAATTAAAATGACTAAAGAGGAGATTAAAACTTTTGTGAAACAAAATCCAAAATCCCAGAACCTACAATGATAGATTCAAGCAAATCATCATTTTTTCCCATTTAAAACGGCAATCACTAAGATTATATATCATGTACTATACCTCAAATTCTCTTGATTTTTAACTCTTGATTTCTAACATATGACCTAAAGTTACTTTTTTTTAAATAAAAAAAAAAAGATAGCTTTGAAAGATGTAACGATACCTGATTAACCATTTTCTTGCTCTGCTCCAATTCTGAACGCCATCAGAACTCGGCCATAGCTCCAGCTATGTCTACGGGCTATAGATGATGGTGCAGGCCTCAATTCCTAAAAGCGTGCTCAACTCGCTCACCTTCTTAAAGAGCCCCTTCTTCCTCCTCTTAAATGTCGCTTTCCTTGCGAAATCGTTAGTTATGAAAGCCAACTTCACTTTCTTCCTCGTCATAACGGGTTGGGTGCAAAGAAAAGAAAGTATGAGAACGAGACGAAAAATGGTAGTTTGAGGGAAAACTACTTCTTAGGTTTGGCTTTTCTTCTTTCAAGTGGATGTTGCCTCGTATAAGATAAAATTCCAAGTGTGGTGAACAGGTCTCAGAATGGCGGAGGAGAGGCAACACCAGGGTTCGTTGGACATTTTTTCTGTCATTCTTTGTTCGGTTCATACGATTCGGCTAGCCTTTTCCCCCTGTTAATATTTGTTTGTTTGCACGGTTATGTTAGGGTTAATTATTTTTATAAACATATCCGCTCATTTTTTGTTATTTGACTACGTATTTTAATAAGATCAGAATATGCATGTAAGGATTTAATTAGTGATACAAGTCAAATTTTCCTTCAATTTTTTAGTTCATTTCATGCAATTGCCATGCATTTAATAAGTTGATATGAATATCAAATGCTTTGATGGTGCTTTAAATGGTTTGATGGATCAACTTTATGATGGAGAATTGAAGAAGGAGTATCCATCGACATCTTGGATTCATTATTCAAGATTGTTGACGAACTGAAGACATATGAAGAACACTATACTTTTTTTCCCACTGGGTTTTTAATGAGGTAGTGTGATCATTGTAAAATATTGTAAAATCATTTCATTTTGGGTTTATTGGACTGATAGCTCGGCCATGTGGGCTTTGAAGAGCTGAATTTCGAAAATGCAGTCCATTAGAGTTTAGTATATTCAGTTTTATTCTGATTAGAATTAGATTTGGTAAGATTAGATAAGGTAATATTCTTCAAGGTTACTTCTTGAAAAATTCAACTATATTACCTTAGATTACCATTTATTTTAGGTATTCTAGTTAGATTTGGTTTTAGCTTCTTAAAGTTGCCATAAGTTAATTCAGTTTCCATTTGTGAATAGGGTTTGAGGCAAGATTGTAACCCTATAAAAAGGGAGGCCTTATGGACGAATTTTAAAAACTTTTCATCAATCAAATATACAACATTTTGAGTTCATACTCTTTGCTTGCGAGCTATTCCATTGTTGCTTAACCCCGAGGGCTAGTTAAGTGTCAATAAACCTTGTAATCTGATCCTAAGGGCTAGTTAGAGAGCGAGTCGAAATTGAGTGTAATCCGAGGGCTATACCTTGAATTTCGTGCGGCATTGAAGGGTTTGCAAGTTCCTTTGTTTTGTCAAAGATCTTAATTCCGCAATCCAGATTCTTCGCAGGGGGATTCATATCAGTTGTACTTTGAGCCAACAAACTCATAACAATCTTCATTTATTTTCAGTGTATAAAAACTTGTAATGAGATGGTTTCACCGTAAGTTATGGTGAGACGAAGGGTATTGTGTGTAATTTTTAAAAAGTTATTATAAAATTGAGAGTCAAAATATTAGGTTATAAGAGTGAAAATGGGTCGCGTGACATTTGAGTGATGGGCACGGTGTGGATCTCCTGCCGTGGCCGTAGATTTCTGGCAAGACACTCGGGCAAGATTTTTTTGGTTTTTTTGTTTTGACTCCAATTGTTATGTTCCTACCTTGTTTATTCTCCTTCAACCATCTCCATGAATTTTCCATTATGTCCAGCCATCGGTGCAAGTTGGACTTAATTTCCACTCATAACACACAACACTCACCTTCTCCTTCGGACTAATCCCCATTTGAGACGGTTATTTTCCCAAATCTTTAACTTTCAATCTACTGACTGCTTGAGAAATATTACCAAATTAATGTTGATAATTTGAATGCTAACCCTCATATCCTTGTCAAACGTAATCTAGCGTTGAGCGGGGGATTTTAAATTATCTCGAACCTTCCGCCAATTCCAAAAATATCGGCATTTCAAAGAGAAGCAAACTAAAAATATTGTTTAAAAAGCTTGGGCTATATCACTAATTCAATCCGGACATTCTTACATATATACTCTCTCTGTTTTTCTGTATTTGACGCCCTAGATTTAGGTGTTGCTATATCACGCCCTTTATTTTACTACAACGCACCCTAATATATATTATAAATGTATAATATTTAATTTAAATTATAAAAAATAAAATTAACAAATATTTAAATCTTCATCTTCTCTGGCGGTGTCACCGCCGCTACTACCGGAAATCAAATATTCCCACCCGTATTCTTCTTCTTCGCCACCGCTACCTCACCAGCCCAGTCACTCCCCACCAGCCCAGTCGCTCCCCAGCCCCGCCTGCTCATCTTCAACCCTCGAACCCTAGCCCTTCCCATTCATTTTTCCAGCATCTCCCCAACAAAGTCGGGAAAAATGAGAGCCAGGGAGCGGGAACCAGATCCAGGAAATGAAAGCGGCACGGCAGGCTGGAAAAGGAGAGCCGGGAAAGGTGAGAGCGATAACGGGCTACAAAAGTAGAGCCAGAAAAAGAGAGCGCGGCGGCGGGCTGGAAAACAGAGCCAGAAAAGGAGAGCGGAACGGCGGACTACAAAGGTAGAGCCAGGAAAGAGATTGGGACAATGAGCTGGGAAAGAGAGCCCGAAAAAGAGAGCGGGGAGAGGAGAAGCAGGGCGGGGCTTCGACGGCGCTGGCTTAGGCGACGACAACCAGGGAAGCGAGGCCAGGGTAATCGGTGACGACAACCGGAGAGGTGGAAAAGGCGTCGGAGAAGCCGCCGGCGAACGTCGATCTCCGACGACCACCACATCCGCTGATAGTGTTCATTGGATTTAAAATTAATTTAAATTTTAATTAATTAATATTAATTATAACTAATTATTAACTAATCAATTTCTTTATTCATTTAAATAAACTAGAAATACATATAGTATTTCAATAGTAAAAGTACAGGGCGTGATTAAGTAAAATATAAGGCGTGATATAGCGATTCACTAGATTTAGGTGTTTTGATCTATGGTGAATAAAATAAGTAGATGAAATTTAATTTAAAATAAAAAAAAGTAAAATGAGTTAATGAAACTGAAAGAATCCTGTGAGAAAAATAATGTGCTAATATAGTAGAATCAACTAAAAAACAAAAGCATGCATGTTTAAAAAAATGAAAGGAGGGCATAAATTAATCTTTAAAGTTAAGTGAGTATATCACTAATATGCATGACAATTGCACGTCTTGAACAAAATATTTTTAAGGAAAACTTGGACTATATCACAAATTTAGTCCAGACATCCTCACTCACTCCTTTTTCTATATTTGACACAATAGATTTAAGTGTTTCAGTTCAGTGTGACTGAGGTGGGTGGATAAAATTAAACTTAAAAAATAAAAAATAAGTAAAATAAGTTAATAAAATTGAACGAATATTGCTGAAAAAAATGTGTTACTCCGTGCATATTTTGAACTATCTAGTACTAGAAATATGCACGATACTAAACGAGAACATTAATAATTATACACAAGTTGAAAAAAAATTATATTTCTTAATTTTATTTTTAATAACATTGTTAACATTATTCATCAACCAATCAGGTTGATGCATAGTCAAGCTCCGTGCATATTTTGAGCATAACTGTATATATAGTTAGTTCAGAATGAAACATGATCTCATATTTTATATTTATTTATTTTAACTAAAAGTCTGATAGTTGTATCCTAGAAACAAGATCTGAGTTGATCTAATATTAATCCACATGGTAATTTGAATCCTAGAAAGGATAAGAAGTCAATAGCGGATGCTAAGGGTAAGAAGCCAATGGCGGCCTCATCGGTGAATTCGTCCAGCAACATGAACAACATCCAGATCCGGGTGGTGAGTCCCGGGAATCGTAACTCCAGTCGGAGCGCCTCGTCATCAACCACCCCAAACTCCGGAAGCCGGTGGAGCGGTCTCGGCTGATGTTCTACGACGTTGACGGCATGTGGGGGAACTACCTGAAGGAAGTGCTGAATCTGGCGAAATGCAGGTTCCGGGAGTGGATTCCGGCGATGGAGGTAAGCGTATCTGACCGGAATGTACTTCCTGATTACTTTAGAATGTTGGAGGTTGATTTTGAGTCGGGGTTTTAACGGGGAAAAAGGCTAGCCAACGAACACCATTCGAATCCCAGAAAAGTTTTAAACTGAAAATTTGAAACACGACCTCCCTTTTATAATGTTCATAGTATTACATTATTTATCAAAAATGATCTATATGCATCTAGACTTTAATATATATTAGAATTGGTATATTTTATAGTCAACAATATATATGTCATATATCGACATTTAACTTAAAACACAAACACAGCGAAAATATTGGAATGTTGGGAAGAGTGGGCCCATCTAATAAATACTGTGCACCGTACAGCTCGGGCACGGTACGTATCTCAACTAGCCTGGTAGTTGCACAAGTTCTTCAACTGCACGAGTTCACAATATGTAAAATTACCAATTAAAATGACTAAAAATATATAGGAGATTAAAACTTTTGTGTAAAACAAAATCCAAAATCGTAGAGCATGCTCAACTTGCTCTCATAAGGGCTTTAGATAATGGCGCATGCCACGATTCTACAGAGCATGCTCAGCTCGCTCACCTTCTTTGGGAGCCCCTTTTTCCTCTTCTTAAACGTCGCTTTCTTTGTGGGATATCATTGGTTATGAAAGCGAGCTTCAATTCCTTCCTCGTCATAATGAGGTACAGGTGCAATGAAAAATGGTAGTTTGAGGGAAAACTACTTCTTAGTTTTGGTTTTTCTTTATTCAATAGGATGTTGTCTCTCATAAGATAAAATTTCAAGTGTGGAAATTAATGGCCAGGATTTGAGGGGGATTTGGATCCAATGGGCGAAATAGGCAGCACCAAGGTTCGTTGAACATTTTTTGTTCGGTTCGTACGATTTGGCAAGCTTCTTTCCTCGTTAATTTGTGTTTGTTTGCACGATTATGTTAGGGTTAACTTTTTTGATATAAAATATCCGCTCAGTTCACTTTGTGTTGTTTGACTGTGTATTTTAATAAGATTAGAATATGCACGCAAGGATGTATATTAGTGATACAACCCAAGTTTTTCTTAAAAATATTTTTTCCATTTCGTACAATTATCACGCATATTATATATGCATACGTTTATGTGCAAGGAGTATATGTTATACATGCATATTTTATGTGCACTCATTCTATTTTAATTTTAAGGACTAATTTATGTACTCCTTTAATCTTTATATATATATATATATATATATATATATATATATATATATATATATATATGTATGTGTGTGTGTGTGTGTCTGTGTGTGTTTTTGTGTGTGAGTGCATACTTTTCTAAAAGTAAAATGAATGGATGAAATTGTTAAAAACTAATTTAACAATTTAAAATACATGCATATTTTATGTGCACTCATTATATTTTAATTTTAAAGACTAATTTATGTACTCCTTTAATCTCTCTCTCTATATATATATATATTTATATATATTTGTGTGTGTGAATACGTTTCTAAAAGTAAAAAATCTTGCAAAAAGAAATTTTTTGTTAATATAGAAGAATCAACTAAGAAACAAAAGTATGCACGTATAAAAAAATGGAAGGGGTGAATAAATTAATCTTTAAATTTAAAATAAAATGAGTGGATAAAATATATATGTATAATATGCATGTCAATTGGACGGAATGAACACAAAAATTTTAAGGAAAATTTGGACTATGTCACTAATCCAGTCTAGACATCCTTGCATACCCGCACTTGTTTTTGTGTTTGACACTAAAGACTTAGGTGGTTTAATTTACGGTGAATGAAGTGAGTGGATACAATTTAACTTAGAAATGAAAAAAGAAATAAAATGGGTTGCAGAAAAAAAAATGTGTTAACACAAAAAGAATTAACCGAAAAAGAAAAATACGCACATCAAAAAAAATGAAAGGGGTTCTTTTAATTTAAAATGGAATGAGTGCATTAAATATATGCATGCATAAGATATGCATGAGAATTGCATGCAACCAATCAATCGATTGGTGTCAGAATAACAAAACCAATTAAAATTAAACAACCACAAAACAATTGTCTTCTCCTCCTCTACCTGATCCTCGAGAATGCTCAGCTGAGCCAGGAGATCAACCACCGCACCGTTGGTGGGAACCACGCATCCATCGTTCTCAAAACGGTTTATGACGTGATTCATGCCGGGACGTCCGCACGAGAAAGGCTTCCCCGACGGAGAAAACGCAACCATGTCCACCTCCACGCCGCACGTTGTTATAAAGAGCTGAGTCGCTGCATGTATTTGTATAACTGGACGGTCTGGGTTGGGTAATCACATATTGTTTAGTGAGTGATGCTGCATTTTTTAATATTTTGTTTCTTCAGTGTTCAACTTTTTTTCTTTTAAATACTAGAGTTAATTCAAATACTAAAGCTGGAGCATGTATATAAAATTATTTTTATATTTATATAAATATTATTTATCAACCATTCAGGTCAGATTTATATAAAAATATTTTTACATATTATAATGCACGGTCACATTCTCAATCTGTGCATATTTTGAGCATAACGGTATACCTATTACTTCAACAAAGTGAAACATGATCTGAAATTTATTCCTTTTAACTAAAACAAAATAACTAAAATGCTGCACTGCCAGTGAATTTTCGTAAGGTGAAAACCATACAAGCCAGTATTTTAAATGTTCTCGTTTATAGCCATTCATACTTCGAGTAAATTTTTTTAAAAAGGAAAAAAAAACCTAAAACCATCCTTTGAACCCTGAAACATATTTTAGAGAGAAAATGCGGAGTGCGGGGTGGTTTTGGTGTTTATTTCAGAAAGATCTAGTGTGATATACCATGTAATCATCATCGGACAATCATGCATACCCTTGTTTCTCTATGGTTGCAGGAGCTGGGAGGACCTTTGAAAGGAAGAGATCTCACCAACACCAGAAATGCTATCAGCCATGTAAATGTCTGGATCCCAAATGTTTCTTTAAAAAATGAAAATAATTTCAGTAGTTAATATTTTTAAAAAAAACCTAAAACCTATCCAACCAAAATAAAATAAAATAAATATTGCACTAATACTGACAAAAAAATTCGCGGATGAGCAAATTAAGAAAAAACACTTGATCACTGTCCCGGTTTGGTTTTGAGTCTTTTGACCACCAAATCGTGGCGATGAGGAGCTGTTAGTGCCAAATGAATTACAAAATAAATAACTTTTTTTTTTTTGAAAAAAAAATAACATTAGATAGAACCGTGCATAATTTGAGCATAATGTTTTTAATCTTCACGTTTATACAGTGCATATTTTGAGCATTAACAACTGCTTATTTAGTTCAACAAAACAAAATAGGAACCAGAAACATTTTTTAGGGGAGGCTGATTAATACTCTGACAGGCCTGCGGTGTAGAAGAACAAAGACGGGAGGAAGCAGAACCCTAATTCGGCAACGCGCCTTCCATTACTACTACCTTCCTACCGCTAACTCAGGTAGAGGTGAAGTCCTACTACGCGTATTAGTAGTTCTGCCATTGTAAAACCTATATTCTTAACCAAAATTTTTGTTAAAGAGTACTGCACTGAAAGTGACGTGTTAAATTCCGTTGCATGCAAATCTGTAAGGATGTTGAGGTGGTGAATTAGTGATACAACCCAAGTGCTTCTTTCTACGGAAATTATTGTTTTGTTAGTTTCATATGATTCGGCTGCGTATCTTAGGATTACAAATATTGTTCGATTCGTTTTGTGCAATTTGGCTGCGTATTTAAGAATGTTAAGCAGTGACACAGCCCAAGTTTTATTGAAAAAGAAAAAAAAGTGTTAATTCCGTGCGATTTTCTTTTGTACTTTAGTTGTAAGATTACTTTATGTATGTAAGGATGTCTGGATAGTGAATTAGTGAAATGGCCCAAGATTTTTTAAAAGATACTCAAAAATAATTTTAGTTTGGTTTCCTATAAGATGCCAGAGGTCCTACAAGATATTTTTGGAATTTGCAAAAGATTAGTGGTAATTTGGAAAGAGGCTTAATTCTCGAGGTGTTAATGTCATCCGGAGCACACTACCAATATTACAATATGATTTTTCCGTGTCGAAAGAGATGGTGAAGTAATTAGTGATTTAGAAAGTCATTCATCAATTTCGTCCGTGTGCGGATTGTGGCGAATTTACTAATCGTATGGATGCCTGTCTAAAGGTTCAAGAACCGCTCGGGGTCAACAGTGTTTTTGGACAACCTCAAAGATTCGCAAATTGTTAAGAATCAATTCCATCGACAGTCGAGACCGCAACTAATTCAATCCGAAATCGCAAACACCAAATGCAAACTCTAAGATGTTGCCGGAAGTTATGATGAAATCAATCGCTCAAAGCTAGATTAAGTTTGAGAAGGATGTGAGGGCTGGCATTCAAAATCTACACAATCAAGTAGGTTATATTTCTCAAGCATTTAGCAAATTGAAAGTCAAACATTTAAGGAATTTCGGTGTCAAACGGTGATTAATCTAAATGAGAGCATGAGTGTTGTAATGTTAATGAATGGAAAACAAGTCCAAATTGCCCATAATGGAAAATTCGAAGAGATGGTTGAATACGAAGAAGAAAGAAGGCAGGAACACGAAAATCGGATTCAAAACAAAGAAACCAAAAAATCGTTGCTCGAGACCACTAGAAATTTTGGCTGTGGCAGGAGAACCAAGCACAGAAACAATGATAAGAGGGGATGCCGATTATCTACGCCCGTGGATCCGACGTGACTGCATCTGATACGAATTAGGGTGTTAATCTATTATTAAATTAGGGTTTTAGAAGAATAACACTGTACTCTTTTTTTTACTGAGTTTTTTAATGAGACGGTGTAATCATTTGTAATTTATTTCATTTTTAAAAAAGGCACATTAACTCAGCCATGTTGGCGTTGGAAGAGTTAATTTTGGTCATGCATTTATTTTAGGGTTTAGAATATTCAGTTCTGATTTGATTAGAATTAGATTTGGTAAGATTAGATAAGGCAATATTCATTCAAGATTTATCTTAAAGAATATTGTCATTTTTTTAGGCATTCTAGTTAGATATGGTTTTAGCTTCTTAAATCTGTCATAAGTCATTCCAGTTTTTATCTGTACTGGCAGAATTATACCCTATAAATAGATGAGGTCATTCACGATTTTAACAACCATTCTTAGCAATCAAATGTACAAATCTTAGAGTTCATACTCTTGTTGCTTACAAACTTTTTCCATTGTTGCTTAACCCCAAGGGCTAGTTAAGTATCAATAAACCTTGTAATATGATCCTGAGAGCTAGTTAGAAAGCAAGTCGAAATTGAGTGTACCCTGAGGGCTGGACCTTGAATTTCGTGCAAGATAGTGCGGGTTTGCAGATTCCTTCACTAGAGCAAATATATTAATTTCGCAATTGTGAGTCTTCGCAAAGAGATTCATATCAGTTAGTATCAAAGCAACGCGAAAGAATTCTTGGTGGCCAAAAATTCAACAGGAGTTTCGAGTTTTGTTTCAATTTAATTTCGAAAAAGAAAAGGCGAAAAAAAATCTAAAAACCCCACCCGTTGAGACCTACCGCCACCCCCCACTCAACTATCTCCTCCGATCAGCATCTCCGACCAGTCAGTGCCAATCACAACTGCATCTTGCCGCTGCTCTTCTCCATATTTGACCGCTATCGTTGCTCCGATTATCTCCGGCCGACTACAACATTCTCCACCTCGACAAAGACATCCCTCCAGCAACTATTTTGCATTCCAGACCATTTCCGGTTTCCGCCTTTGATTCCCAACTGATCTCCAGTTCCACCGATCTATTCGCCACTAGTTCTTCTCCGGCCGATTACCTTCATCTATGGCAAGTTTCAGATCATCGTCGTCATTCTCTCGGTCATCTTCTCCGCAGTCGAGACTACCGTTTCAGTCATCTCCGTTCGCCGCTACAGGATCCGAAAACCTCCAGCCGAAGAAAAGTAAATGCAGGGGGTTTCTAGCGAGGAAGAAGGTCCCCGCGTGTCCCACACGCGCGCGTGAAGACAATATGAGCCCACCCACATGCGCGTGCATCTCATATGCACGATATTTGAAGTGTGTGCTTCTCACGCGCGAACCACCCAGCACACTTATTCATCTCACGAGTTAGTCATATCATCGTAAGATATTCAGTTTATTGTGATTTTTTTCTCATCTGGTATTCTTTTCTCATCTGGTATTCTTTTCTCATGAGCTGAAGGAGTTTTAAGCCATATCAGCATTCTAATCATCGTTTATTAACAAGATTTTGCAGCGATGGCGTGGGATATATATCTCCATTTATTTTTGAAGATCGTTCACATTTTGAGGATGAAACTTTTAGACCTCGGACGGAATTATATGAATTAGGGTTTTAATTTATTATTAAATTAGGGTTTTAGGAGGATAACACTATAATCTTTTTCTCGCTGGTTTTTTAATGAGATAGTGTGATCATTTGTAATTTATTTCATTTTAGAATAAGGCTCATTGACTCTGCCAAGTTGGCGTTAGAGGAGTTAATTTTGATCATGAATTTATTTTAGGGTTTAGAATATTCAGTTCTAATTTGATTAGAATTAGATTTGGTAAGATTAGATAAGGAAATATTCATTCAAGATTTATCTTGAAGAATATAGTCCATTCACGATTTTAACAACCATTCTTATCAATCAAATATACAAACCTTAGAGTTCATACGCTTGTTGCTTACGATCTTTTTCCATTGTTGTTTAACCCCGAGGGCTAGTTAAGTATCAATAAACCTTGTATTCTGATCCTGAGAGCTAGTTAGAGAGCAAGTCAAAATAAGTGTACGCTGAGAGCTAGACCATGAATTTCGTGCAAGATAGTGCGGGTGGGGAGATCCCTTCGCATGATCAAAGATATCAATTCTGCAAACGTGAGTTTTCGCAAGAAGATTCATATCATCATCGTTGACTTTTCTCTCGTATTTTTTAAGATGGCCAAAAATCTGAGCTTGTTTTGAAGCCACCGTCACCATTCCTTTAAGTATTGAATGAGACCAAGACAGTCATGAATGACAAAGAACTCTTTGATACTTTCGGTAAATGCGGGGTGAGTATTCATTTGCCTAAATTTATTTAGAGTATTACTTGATATGCTAAGTTGTTGAAGGATTTATGCACAAAGAGGAAGAAAAAAAGTGAAGGTGAGGAAGAAGACTCAGATAAGTGTACATGTCTCTGTCGTATTTCAAAACTCTATGCTTAAGAAGTACAGTGATCCAAGTGTGTTTACTATTCTATGCATTAAAGATGACACTAGATTTGATAACGCTATACTTGATTCTGGTGTATCTATAAATGTCATGCCATACACTGAACCAATGCATTAGACTGGAACTATTGTTGAACTTGCTGATGGGTGTATTATATGCTCAATGTGGAAAGTTAAAGATGTTTTGGTCATGATCAAAAATAAGATTTTTCAACTGATTTCTTTATGTTGGAAATGTATCATGGTAATCATATGACACTTATATTGTTGGGTAGACCACCCATGAAAATTTCATGCACGGAGATTGATGTAAATAATGATTCATTTACTATGGAATTTGATGGGGTTAAGCACTAGCGGAGAGTGGTCAATTCAAGATGGGTTTATCGAACCAGTTCAAGTGTCTTCTCTTGCCCTAACTTTGATCGAATCGATCAAAGGCAGTTCCAAAAACCGCCTTCTATTGGCTCCCAAATAGGTTCCAAATTTGGAACATACTTCTGAGGCCCAAAAATGGCTACCAAAACTAACAGCCAATCAATCCCAGATTGGGACGGGAACAAAAATACAACAGACAAACACACATAATACAAAGAACAGAAATACAAATAAAATACCAATATACACATGAACAAAAACTTACAAAGTACAAAATCAGCAATCGAAGGTGGAATCTTCGTGGCGGTCAGACTTCACGGCGGCGGAGGTTAGACTTTGCTGCGGGTGGAAGGGCATCGACGTTGGAAGCTTCGTGGTTGTTGGACTTCACTGTTGTTCAGGCGACGCAACAGAGGGAGGAGCTTTGCGGTGGTTGAGAAGGAAGGATGGGGCTGAGTGAGGGAGGCATTAGTGGTGTGGAAAAACTAGATCGGAGGGAGGGAGTTAGGAGAAAATAGAAAAGGAAGAAGAAAGAAATGAGTAAAAAAAACTCTAGTTATTCATACTTAGACCCAAAAATAAAAACAAAGTCAGCCCATTAGACTTGGGAGGGAGTTCTAAATTCGGAACTCCTTGGGAACTTCATTTAAAGGTGGTTCTTCAATAGAACCACCTTTACTTGATTCCAATCAAAGTGTTAGGAATAATAATCCCACAAGATATCTATTAGCCCAAAAAGATGGATAACAAGAAAATAAAGGAAATAATAGACACGAGGACTTACGTGGTGTGGTCAAGTTGACCTACATCCACCGTCGGAGGAGACCGGAAGCTTCACTATATGTGAAAAAAGTATTACAAGTATTTGCCTACCACCTATGAAGGAATTATGTGGCAAAATATAAAGATGAGGGTTTTGGCTTCTACAACTACAAAGGAGAGCTAAAGGGAGAAGAAAGCAAGTAGCAAAGGAATGATATGCTTATGTGTGTTTGAATTACTAATTCATCCCCTATTTATACTACTCCAAGTTCACCAATGGCCAAGAGCTCTCAAATCAAACTTATCCCAATATCCCAAGAAATCCTCCTTCTTGCTTCAAGCATGGGTTGTGAACATTACTTCCAAATTTTTCTTGCCAAAATATCATGATAGTTGAATCTCAATAGTCAAAGAAATAATACTTCAACTTGCTAAGCATGGGATGAGAATAGTGTTCCAATTAAATGCTTTCAAGGATTGTCTTTGCTATCCTCCAAAGAAGTGAATGTTCATGGACAATTGGGTGAAGACCACATTTCTTCACAAATCTCCACCTTGGTCTGAACCCCAAAAGTAATAACTTACTCACCCTCCTCCAGAATGGCCCTAATGGGCCGAATCACCAACAATGAACACCAATCAAGTCCAAGCACTGCTTGAACTTGAAATAGAGAAGAGCCTTCATGAACATATCAGCAGGATCATCCTTTGTATTGATTTTCTTAACAAAGACCTTCTTCTGTGCAATGATATCACGAATGAAGTGGTACTTAATATCAATATGCTTCGTCTGCTCATGATACATCTGATCTTTAGTCAAGTAAATTGCACTTTGACTATCACAGTGAACAGTAGTAACCATTTGTTGTAGAGTTAATTCACCGAAGAGACCTCTAAACCATAAAGCTTCTTTGATTGCCTCTATGACTGCCATATATCCTGCCTCAATAGTAGATAAAGAAACTACATGTTGTAGAGTAGCTTTCCAGCTAATTGCACAATCTCCAATGCAAAATACATAACCTGTAAGAGACATGCGCTTATCAAGATCACTGGCAAAGTCTGAATCTACAAAACTAATCAGAGTGTTATTGGTTCTACCAAACTCCAAACACATGTTCGAAGTACCCTTTAAGTAAATACATGTTTGAAGTACCAAACTCCACCTTGGGCAAACCACCTTGGTCTAAGAAACCACTTCACAGCCTGCCAATGTGGTTTGCCCGGATTGGCCATATACCTTCTAACAACACTAACAGCTGTGACCAATCATGCTTTGCACCTTGCATTATCAACACCTTGCATTATCAACTCTTCTGAAAATTATTGCATGCTCATAATCTTATTTTTTTTCTTTATCGTTCTTTGATTCCATGATCTTGAATTGTCTTTGACTCTTGACTACACGTTATTCAAAAAAAAGAGTATAGTGTTCCTCGTGATTTCTTCACTTCTTCGACATTCTTGAACAATAAGTCCAAGATGCCAATGATGACTCCTTCTTTAATTATTCATCATAAAGGTGATAAATTAAAGCATTTAAAGTAGCATCCCTAAGCTTATTCATCATAAGCCTAGTCATAGGTCCTGCTATATCACTTAGAGGATCCCGAACATATCCTTTAAATGTTTGATCAAGTCGTGTGTCTTCATTTATTATAGAAGAATCAACTAAGAAGCAAAAGTATGCACGTATAAAAAAATGGAAGGGGTGCATAAATTAATCTTTAAAGTTAAAATAAAATGAGTGGATAAAATATATATGTATAATATGCATGGCAATTGCACGGAATGAACACAAAAATTTTAAGGAAAATTTGGGCTATGTCACTAATCCAGTCTAGACATCCTTGCATACCCGTACTTGTTTTTGTATTTGACACTAAAGACTTAGGTGATTTAATTTACGGTGAATGAAGTGAGTGGATACAATTTAACTTAGAAATGAAAAAAGAAATAACATGGGTTGCAGAAAAAAAATGCGTTAACACAAAAAGAATTAACCGAAAAAGAAAAATACGCACATCAAAAAAATGAAAGGTGCATAAAATATTCTTTTAATTTAAAATAGAATGAGCGCATTAAATATATGCATGCATAAGATATGCATGAGAATTGCATGCAACCAATCAATCGATTGATGGCAAAATAACTAATCAGATTAAAATTAAACCACCACAAACAATTGTCTTCTCCTCCTCTACCTGGTCCTTGAGAATACTCAGCTGAGCCAGGAGATCAACCACCGCACCGTTGGTGGGAACCACGCCGCCATCGTTCTCAAAACAGTTTATGACGTGATTCATGCCGGGACTTCCGCACGAGAAAGGCTTCCCCGACGGAGAAAATGCAACCATGTCCACCTCCACGCCGCACGTTGTTATAAAGAGCTGAGTCGCTGCATGTATTTGTATAACTGGACGGTCTGGGTTGGGTAATCACATATTATTTAGTGAGTGATGCTGCATTTTTTAATATTTTGTTTCTTCAGTGTTCAACTTTTTTTCTTTTAAATACTAGAGTTAATTCAAATACTAAAGCTGGAGCATGTATATAAAATTATTTTTATATTTATATAAATATTATTTATCAACCATTCAGGTCAGATTTATATAAAAATATTTTTACATATTATAATGCACGGTCACATTCTCAATCTGTGCATATTTTGAGCATAACGGTTACCTATTACTTCAACAAAGTGAAACATGATCTGAAATTTATTCCTTTTAACTAAAACAAAATAACTAAAATGCTGCACTGCCAGTGAATTTTCGTAAGATGAAAACCATACAAGCCAGTATTTTAAATGTTCTCGTTTATAGCCATTCATACTTCGAGTAAATTTTTTAAAAAAGGAAAAAAAAACCTAAAACCATCCTTTGAACCCTGAAACATATTTTAGAGAGAAAATGCGGAGTGCGGGGTGGTTTTGGTGTTTATTTCAGAAAGATCTAGTGTGATATACCATGTAATCATCATCGGACAATCATGCATACCCTTGTTTCTCTATGGTTGCAGGAGCTGGGAGGACCTTTGAAAGGAAGAGATCTCACCAACGCCAGAAATGCTATCAGCCATGTAAATGTCTGGATCCCAAGTTTTTCTTTAAAAAATGAAAATAATTTCAGTAGTTAATTTTTTTTAAAAAAAACCTAAAACCTATCCAACCAAAACAAAATAAATATTGCACTAATACTGACAAAAAAAATTGCTGAAAAGTTATTAAAAAACTGAGCAAATTAAGAAAAAACACTTGATCACTGCCCTGGTTTGGTTTTGAGTCTGTTGACCACCAAATCGTGGTGATGAGGAGCTGTAAGTGCCAAATAAGGTACACAATAAATAACATTTTTTGCTTTGAAAAAAAAAACATTAGACAGAACCGTGCATAATTTGAGCATATTTTTTTTAATCTTCACGTTTATAACGTGCATATTTTGAGCATTAACAACTGCTTATTTAATTCAACAAAACAAAATACAAGCGGAACCAGAAATTTTTTTAGGGGAGGCTGTTTAATACTTCGACAGGCCTGCAGAAGAACAGAGATGGAGAGAAGTAGAGCCCTAATCCGGCGATGCGCCTTTCATTACTACTACCTTCCCACTGGCAACTTAGGTAGATGTGAATCCCTACTACGCGTATTAGTAGTTCTGCCATTGTAAAACCTATCTTCTTAACCAAAATTTTTGTTAAAGAGTACTGCACAGACAGTGACGTGTTAAATTCCGTTGCATGCAATTCTGTAAGGATGTTGAATTAGTGATACAACCCAAGTGCTTCTTTCTAAGGAAATTATTGTTTGGTTGGTTTCATATGATTTGGCTGCGTATCTTAAGATTAAAAATATTGTTCGATTCTTATTGTGCAATTTGGCTGCGTATTTAAGAATGTTAACCAGTGATACAACCCAAGTTTTATTGAAAAAGAAATTTTTTTGTTAATTTCGTGCAATTTTCTTTCGTACTTTAGTTTTGAAGATTACTTTATGTATGTAAGGATGTTTGGACAGTGAATTAGTGATATGGACCAAGCTTTGTTTCCTATAAGATGCCAGACGAATCCTACGAGATATTTTTGGAATTTGCAGAAGATTAGAGTTAATTTGGAAAGAGGGTTAATTCTCGAGGTGTTAATGTCATCCCGAGCACACTACCAATATTACAATATGATTTTTCGTGTCGAAAGAGATGGTGAAGCAATTAGTGATTTAGAAAGTCATTCATCAATTTCGTCCATGTGCGGATTGTGGCGAATTTACTAATCCTATGGATGCCTGTCCAAAGGTCCAAGAACTGACTCGAGGTGAGAGTTTGATTGTTTAATGCATGATACCACAAATTCGGATGTAATTGTGTATGGCATGGTATTTGGAAACAATTGTGGAGGACGCATTCACAGAATGCATTCTCAGTCTTTTATTTTTTTTTCTGCAATTTGTTTAGAGGATGCATTTCTCGAATGCATCCTCAGATTATTTTTTTAAAAAAAAATAATTCTATTTAGAGGACGCATTCCATGAATGCGTCCTCGAAATTTTTTTTTTAAAAAAAAACAAACCCGTTTAGAGGACGCATTGCATGAATGTGTCCTCAAAAATTTATTTTTTTAAATAAACAAATGTGTTTATTTTATTTTTATAATATATTAAAGAGGACGCATTCGAGGAATGCGTCCTCAAATTTTACTACTATTTTTTTTGAAAATCCGGTTATTATTTTTCTTAATTTATATTGTTATATTTTTTAAAATACTGTTTGAATTATACTTTTTTAAAATCCTTGTTATTAAAAATGGGTATTGAATTTGACATATATGTACATAATTTTTTTTAGTCCCACATTTTATTAGTAAAATATATAATTTGTAATTTTAATAAGTAAAATATATAATTTGTAAATTATTCTTTATATTTTTGTTTTGGGTGAATATAGCGCATTCGTAGACTTGTGTTTGTTTTATATTATTCTAAAAATAATAGTAATATATAGTAGGAAAGAATATAATTAAATATAAATGTACAATATCTGGAGAAAACGTGTCAAACGTAATTAAATGAGTGCTAAATGTCATCATGTAATCTACTAACGACGGCCTCTGCAAAGCTTTCCACCTGTTCCACATGGTGGAGGACGTATGGTGCGGGATGTGCGTCGTGGGATGACCATCTCAGTAGAAAAATGTATGGCATCATCTGGCGCTCCCTCTGTAAAATCCTCCTCCATATCATCACCTGTGTTCTGGCATGAACCATGCTGGACATATGCAACACCACCACCAGTATCTAATTTGATAATTTGAATGCTAACCCTCATATCCTTGTCAAACGTAACCTAGCGTTGAGCAATGGATTTTAAATTATCTCGAACCTTCTGCCAATTCCAAAAATATCTCATAGGTCCGGCGTCTCAAAGAGAAGCAAATTAGAAATATATTTTAAAAAGCTTGGGCTATATCACTAATTCAATCCGGACATCCCTACATATATACTCCATCTGTTTTTCTATATTTGACACCATAGATTTAGGGTGTTGCTATATCACGCCCTGTATTTTACTACAACACGCCCTAATACGTATTATACATGTATAATATTTAATTCAATTTAAATTATAAAAAATAAGATTAACAAATATTTAATCTTCATCTTCCTTGGTGGTGTCACCGCCGCTACTCGCCGGAAATCAAATATTCCCACCTGTATTCTTCTTCCCTGCCCTCGTCGGTTGGCGATGGCGCCACTACTACCTTACCAGCCAAGTCGCTCCCCACCAGCCCAGTCGCTCCCCAGCCCCGCCTACTCGTTTCTTTGGCGACAGAAACCTCCCATCCTTTAGCCCTCGAACCCAAGCCCTGCCCACTCATTTTTCTGGCATCTCCCCACCGAAGTCAGGCGAAACGAGAGCCAGGGAGTGGGAACCAGATCCAGGAAATGAAAGTGAAACTCCAGGCAGGAAAAGGAGAGCCGGGAAAGGTGAGAGCGATGGCGGGCTGCAAAAGTAGAGCCAGAAAAAGAGAATGCAGTGGCGGGCTGGAAAAGAGAGCCGAAAAAGGAGAGCGGGATGGTGGGCTACAAAGGTAGAGCTGGGAAAGAGAATGGGACAGCTGGCTGGGAAAGAGGGCTCGAAAAAGAGAGCGGGGAGAGGAGAAGCAGGGCGGGGCTTCGACGGCGCTGGGCTTTCCCAACGAAAAACAGGGTGAGGCGTAGGCGACGACAACCAGGGAAGCGAGGCCAGGGTAATCGGTGACGGCGATGGCCAGGGGACGCCGGGGAAGCCACCGGAGAGGTGGAAAAGGCGTCGGAGAAGACGGTCTTCTCCGGCAAACGTCGAGCTCTGGCGACCACCACATCCGCAGATAGTGTTCATTGGATTTGAAATTAATTTTATATTTTTATTAATTAATATTAATTATAACTAATTATTAACTTATCAATTTCTTTATTCATTTAAATAAATTAGAAATGCATATAGTATTTCAATAGTACAAATGCATGACTAAGTAAAATATAAGGTGTGATATAGCAATTCACTAGATTTAGGTGTTTTTGATCTATGATGAATAAAATAAGTGGATAAAATTTAATTTTAAAAAAATGAGTTAATGAAATTGAAGGAATCATGCGAAAAAGAAAAAATGTGTTAATCAACAAAAAAGCAAAAAGTATGCTGTTTTTAAAAAAAATGGAAGGAGGGCATAAATTAATCTTTAAAGTTAAAATAAAGTGAGTATATCACTAATATGCATGACAATTGCACGTCTTGAACAAAATATTTTTAAGGAAAACTTGGACTATATCACTAATTCATTCCAGACATCCTCACCCACTCCTTTTTTCTATATTTGACACCATAGATTTAAGTGTTTCAGTTTATGGTGACTGAAGCGGGTGGATAAAATTGAACTTAAAAAATAAGAAAGAAGTAAAATAAGTGAATGAAATTGAGGGAATATTTTGGAGAAAAAAAACGTGTTACTGAGTTGATCTGATATTAATCCACATGGTAATTTGAATCCTAGAAAGGATAAGAAGTCAATAGAGGATGCTAAGGATAAGAAGCCAATGGCGGCCTCATCGGTGAATTCGTCCAGCAACAAGAACAACATCCAGATCCGGGTGGTGAGTCCCGGGAAGCGCAACTCCAGTCGGCGCTCCTTGTCATCAACCACTCCAAATTCTGGAAGCTGCGGGAGCTGTCTCGACTGATCTTGTACGATGGTGACGGCTTGTGGGGGAACTACCCGGAGGAAGTGCTGAATCCGGCGAAATGCAGGTTCCGGGAGTGGATTCCGGCGCTGGAGGTAAGCGTATCTGACCAGAATGTACTTCCTGATTTCTTTAGAATGTTGGAGGTTGATTTTGAGTTGGGGTTTTAACGGGAAAAAGGCTAGCCAACGAACACCATTCGAATCCTAGAAAAGTTTTAAACTGAAAATTTGAAACACGACCTCCCTATGATAATGTTCATAGTATTACATTATTTATCAAAAATGATCTATATGCATCTAGACTTTAATATATATTAGAATTGGTATATTTTATAGTCAACAATATATATATAAGTCGTATATCGACATTTAACTTAAAACACAAACACAGCGAAAATATTGGAATGTTGGGAAGAGTGGGCCCATCTAATAAATACTGTGCACCGTACAGCTCGGGCACTGTACGTATCTCAACTAGCCTGGTAGTTGCACAAGTTCTTCAACTGCACGAGTTCACAATATGTAAAATTACCAATTAAAATGACTAAAAATATATAGGAGATTAAAACTTTTGTGTAAAACAAAATCCAAAATCGTAGAGCATGCTCAACTTGCTCTCATAAGGGCTTTAGATAATGGCGCATGCCACGATTCTACAGAGCATGCTCAGCTCGCTCACCTTCTTTGGGAGCCCCTTTTTCCTCTTCTTAAACGTCGCTTTCTTTGTGGGATATCATTGGTTATGAAAGCGAGCTTCAATTCCTTCCTCGTCATAATGAGGTACAGGTGCAATGAAAAATGGTAGTTTGAGGGAAAACTACTTCTTAGTTTTGGTTTTTCTTTATTCAATAGGATGTTGTCTCTCATAAGATAAAATTTCAAGTGTGGAAATTAATGGCCAGGATTTGAGGGGGATTTGGATCCAATGGGCGAAATAGGCAGCACCAAGGTTCGTTGAACATTTTTTGTTCGGTTCGTACGATTTGGCAAGCTTCTTTCCTCGTTAATTTGTGTTTGTTTGCACGATTATGTTAGGGTTAACTTTTTTGATATAAAATATCCGCTCAGTTCACTTTGTGTTGTTTGACTGTGTATTTTAATAAGATTAGAATATGCACGCAAGGATGTATATTAGTGATACAACCCAAGTTTTTCTTAAAAATATTTTTTCCATTTCGTACAATTATCACGCATATTATATATGCATACGTTTATGTGCAAGGAGTATATGTTATACATGCATATTTTATGTGCACTCATTCTATTTTAATTTTAAGGACTAATTTATGTACTCCTTTAATCTTTATATATATATATATATATATATATATATATATATGTATGTGTGTGTGTGTGTGTCTGTGTGTGTTTTTGTGTGTGAGTGCATACTTTTCTAAAAGTAAAATGAATGGATGAAATTGTTAAAAACTAATTTAACAATTTAAAATACATGCATATTTTATGTGCACTCATTATATTTTAATTTTAAAGACTAATTTATGTACTCCTTTAATCTCTCTCTCTCTATATATATATTTATATATATTTGTGTGTGTGAATACGTTTCTAAAAGTAAAAAATCTTGCAAAAAGAAATTTTTTGTTAATATAGAAGAATCAACTAAGAAACAAAAGTATGCACGTATAAAAAAATGGAAGGGGTGAATAAATTAATCTTTAAATTTAAAATAAAATGAGTGGATAAAATATATATGTATAATATGCATGTCAATTGGACGGAATGAACACAAAAATTTTAAGGAAAATTTGGACTATGTCACTAATCCAGTCTAGACATCCTTGCATACCCGCACTTGTTTTTGTGTTTGACACTAAAGACTTAGGTGGTTTAATTTACGGTGAATGAAGTGAGTGGATACAATTTAACTTAGAAATGAAAAAAGAAATAAAATGGGTTGCAGAAAAAAAAATGTGTTAACACAAAAAGAATTAACCGAAAAAGAAAAATACGCACATCAAAAAAAATGAAAGGGGTTCTTTTAATTTAAAATGGAATGAGTGCATTAAATATATGCATGCATAAGATATGCATGAGAATTGCATGCAACCAATCAATCGATTGGTGTCAGAATAACAAAACCAATTAAAATTAAACAACCACAAAACAATTGTCTTCTCCTCCTCTACCTGATCCTCGAGAATGCTCAGCTGAGCCAGGAGATCAACCACCGCACCGTTGGTGGGAACCACGCATCCATCGTTCTCAAAACGGTTTATGACGTGATTCATGCCGGGACGTCCGCACGAGAAAGGCTTCCCCGACGGAGAAAACGCAACCATGTCCACCTCCACGCCGCACGTTGTTATAAAGAGCTGAGTCGCTGCATGTATTTGTATAACTGGACGGTCTGGGTTGGGTAATCACATATTGTTTAGTGAGTGATGCTGCATTTTTTAATATTTTGTTTCTTCAGTGTTCAACTTTTTTTCTTTTAAATACTAGAGTTAATTCAAATACTAAAGCTGGAGCATGTATATAAAATTATTTTTATATTTATATAAATATTATTTATCAACCATTCAGGTCAGATTTATATAAAAATATTTTTACATATTATAATGCACGGTCACATTCTCAATCTGTGCATATTTTGAGCATAACGGTATACCTATTACTTCAACAAAGTGAAACATGATCTGAAATTTATTCCTTTTAACTAAAACAAAATAACTAAAATGCTGCACTGCCAGTGAATTTTCGTAAGGTGAAAACCATACAAGCCAGTATTTTAAATGTTCTCGTTTATAGCCATTCATACTTCGAGTAAATTTTTTTAAAAAGGAAAAAAAAACCTAAAACCATCCTTTGAACCCTGAAACATATTTTAGAGAGAAAATGCGGAGTGCGGGGTGGTTTTGGTGTTTATTTCAGAAAGATCTAGTGTGATATACCATGTAATCATCATCGGACAATCATGCATACCCTTGTTTCTCTATGGTTGCAGGAGCTGGGAGGACCTTTGAAAGGAAGAGATCTCACCAACACCAGAAATGCTATCAGCCATGTAAATGTCTGGATCCCAAATGTTTCTTTAAAAAATGAAAATAATTTCAGTAGTTAATATTTTTAAAAAAAACCTAAAACCTATCCAACCAAAATAAAATAAAATAAATATTGCACTAATACTGACAAAAAAATTCGCGGATGAGCAAATTAAGAAAAAACACTTGATCACTGTCCCGGTTTGGTTTTGAGTCTTTTGACCACCAAATCGTGGCGATGAGGAGCTGTTAGTGCCAAATGAATTACAAAATAAATAACTTTTTTTTTTTTGAAAAAAAAATAACATTAGATAGAACCGTGCATAATTTGAGCATAATGTTTTTAATCTTCACGTTTATACAGTGCATATTTTGAGCATTAACAACTGCTTATTTAGTTCAACAAAACAAAATAGGAACCAGAAACATTTTTTAGGGGAGGCTGATTAATACTCTGACAGGCCTGCGGTGTAGAAGAACAAAGACGGGAGGAAGCAGAACCCTAATTCGGCAACGCGCCTTCCATTACTACTACCTTCCTACCGCTAACTCAGGTAGAGGTGAAGTCCTACTACGCGTATTAGTAGTTCTGCCATTGTAAAACCTATATTCTTAACCAAAATTTTTGTTAAAGAGTACTGCACTGAAAGTGACGTGTTAAATTCCGTTGCATGCAAATCTGTAAGGATGTTGAGGTGGTGAATTAGTGATACAACCCAAGTGCTTCTTTCTACGGAAATTATTGTTTTGTTAGTTTCATATGATTCGGCTGCGTATCTTAGGATTACAAATATTGTTCGATTCGTTTTGTGCAATTTGGCTGCGTATTTAAGAATGTTAAGCAGTGACACAGCCCAAGTTTTATTGAAAAAGAAAAAAAAGTGTTAATTCCGTGCGATTTTCTTTTGTACTTTAGTTGTAAGATTACTTTATGTATGTAAGGATGTCTGGATAGTGAATTAGTGAAATGGCCCAAGATTTTTTAAAAGATACTCAAAAATAATTTTAGTTTGGTTTCCTATAAGATGCCAGAGGTCCTACAAGATATTTTTGGAATTTGCAAAAGATTAGTGGTAATTTGGAAAGAGGCTTAATTCTCGAGGTGTTAATGTCATCCGGAGCACACTACCAATATTACAATATGATTTTTCCGTGTCGAAAGAGATGGTGAAGTAATTAGTGATTTAGAAAGTCATTCATCAATTTCGTCCGTGTGCGGATTGTGGCGAATTTACTAATCGTATGGATGCCTGTCTAAAGGTTCAAGAACCGCTCGGGGTCAACAGTGTTTTTGGACAACCTCAAAGATTCGCAAATTGTTATGAATCAATTCCATCGACAGTCGAGACCGCAACTAATTCAATCCGAAATCGCAAACACCAAATGCAAACTCTAAGATGTTGCCGGAAGTTATGATGAAATCAATCGCTCAAAGCTAGATTAAGTTTGAGAAGGATGTGAGGGCTGGCATTCAAAATCTACACAATCAAGTAGGTTATATTTCTCAAGCATTTAGCAAATTGAAAGTCAAACATTTAAGGAATTTCGGTGTCAAACGGTGATTAATCTAAATGAGAGCATGAGTGTTGTAATGTTAATGAATGGAAAACAAGTCCAAATTGCCCATAATGGAAAATTCGAAGAGATGGTTGAATACGAAGAAGAAAGAAGGCAGGAACACGAAAATCGGATTCAAAACAAAGAAACCAAAAAATCGTTGCTCGAGACCACTAGAAATTTTGGCTGTGGCAGGAGAACCAAGCACAGAAACAATGATAAGAGGGGATGCCGATTATCTACGCCCGTGGATCCGACGTGACTGCATCTGATACGAATTAGGGTGTTAATCTATTATTAAATTAGGGTTTTAGAAGAATAACACTGTACTCTTTTTTTTACTGAGTTTTTTAATGAGACGGTGTAATCATTTGTAATTTATTTCATTTTTAAAAAAGGCACATTAACTCAGCCATGTTGGCGTTGGAAGAGTTAATTTTGGTCATGCATTTATTTTAGGGTTTAGAATATTCAGTTCTGATTTGATTAGAATTAGATTTGGTAAGATTAGATAAGGCAATATTCATTCAAGATTTATCTTAAAGAATATTGTCATTTTTTTAGGCATTCTAGTTAGATATGGTTTTAGCTTCTTAAATCTGTCATAAGTCATTCCAGTTTTTATCTGTACTGGCAGAATTATACCCTATAAATAGATGAGGTCATTCACGATTTTAACAACCATTCTTAGCAATCAAATGTACAAATCTTAGAGTTCATACTCTTGTTGCTTACAAACTTTTTCCATTGTTGCTTAACCCCAAGGGCTAGTTAAGTATCAATAAACCTTGTAATATGATCCTGAGAGCTAGTTAGAAAGCAAGTCGAAATTGAGTGTACCCTGAGGGCTGGACCTTGAATTTCGTGCAAGATAGTGCGGGTTTGCAGATTCCTTCACTAGAGCAAATATATTAATTTCGCAATTGTGAGTCTTCGCAAAGAGATTCATATCAGTTAGTATCAAAGCAACGCGAAAGAATTCTTGGTGGCCAAAAATTCAACAGGAGTTTCGAGTTTTGTTTCAATTTAATTTCGAAAAAGAAAAGGCGAAAAAAAATCTAAAAACCCCACCCGTTGAGACCTACCGCCACCCCCCACTCAACTATCTCCTCCGATCAGCATCTCCGACCAGTCAGTGCCAATCACAACTGCATCTTGCCGCTGCTCTTCTCCATATTTGACCGCTATCGTTGCTCCGATTATCTCCGGCCGACTACAACATTCTCCACCTCGACAAAGACATCCCTCCAGCAACTATTTTGCATTCCAGACCATTTCCGGTTTCCGCCTTTGATTCCCAACTGATCTCCAGTTCCACCGATCTATTCGCCACTAGTTCTTCTCCGGCCGATTACCTTCATCTATGGCAAGTTTCAGATCATCGTCGTCATTCTCTCGGTCATCTTCTCCGCAGTCGAGACTACCGTTTCAGTCATCTCCGTTCGCCGCTACAGGATCCGAAAACCTCCAGCCGAAGAAAAGTAAATGCAGGGGGTTTCTAGCGAGGAAGAAGGTCCCCGCGTGTCCCACACGCGCGCGTGAAGACAATATGAGCCCACCCACATGCGCGTGCATCTCATATGCACGATATTTGAAGTGTGTGCTTCTCACGCGCGAACCACCCAGCACACTTATTCATCTCACGAGTTAGTCATATCATCGTAAGATATTCAGTTTATTGTGATTTTTTTCTCATCTGGTATTCTTTTCTCATCTGGTATTCTTTTCTCATGAGCTGAAGGAGTTTTAAGCCATATCAGCATTCTAATCATCGTTTATTAACAAGATTTTGCAGCGATGGCGTGGGATATATATCTCCATTTATTTTTGAAGATCGTTCACATTTTGAGGATGAAACTTTTAGACCTCGGACGGAATTATATGAATTAGGGTTTTAATTTATTATTAAATTAGGGTTTTAGGAGGATAACACTATAATCTTTTTCTCGCTGGTTTTTTAATGAGATAGTGTGATCATTTGTAATTTATTTCATTTTAGAATAAGGCTCATTGACTCTGCCAAGTTGGCGTTAGAGGAGTTAATTTTGATCATGAATTTATTTTAGGGTTTAGAATATTCAGTTCTAATTTGATTAGAATTAGATTTGGTAAGATTAGATAAGGAAATATTCATTCAAGATTTATCTTGAAGAATATAGTCCATTCACGATTTTAACAACCATTCTTATCAATCAAATATACAAACCTTAGAGTTCATACGCTTGTTGCTTACGATCTTTTTCCATTGTTGTTTAACCCCGAGGGCTAGTTAAGTATCAATAAACCTTGTATTCTGATCCTGAGAGCTAGTTAGAGAGCAAGTCAAAATAAGTGTACGCTGAGAGCTAGACCATGAATTTCGTGCAAGATAGTGCGGGTGGGGAGATCCCTTCGCATGATCAAAGATATCAATTCTGCAAACGTGAGTTTTCGCAAGAAGATTCATATCATCATCGTTGACTTTTCTCTCGTATTTTTTAAGATGGCCAAAAATCTGAGCTTGTTTTGAAGCCACCGTCACCATTCCTTTAAGTATTGAATGAGACCAAGACAGTCATGAATGACAAAGAACTCTTTGATACTTTCGGTAAATGCGGGGTGAGTATTCATTTGCCTAAATTTATTTAGAGTATTACTTGATATGCTAAGTTGTTGAAGGATTTATGCACAAAGAGGAAGAAAAAAAGTGAAGGTGAGGAAGAAGACTCAGATAAGTGTACATGTCTCTGTCGTATTTCAAAACTCTATGCTTAAGAAGTACAGTGATCCAAGTGTGTTTACTATTCTATGCATTAAAGATGACACTAGATTTGATAACGCTATACTTGATTCTGGTGTATCTATAAATGTCATGCCATACACTGAACCAATGCATTAGACTGGAACTATTGTTGAACTTGCTGATGGGTGTATTATATGCTCAATGTGGAAAGTTAAAGATGTTTTGGTCATGATCAAAAATAAGATTTTTCAACTGATTTCTTTATGTTGGAAATGTATCATGGTAATCATATGACACTTATATTGTTGGGTAGACCACCCATGAAAATTTCATGCACGGAGATTGATGTAAATAATGATTCATTTACTATGGAATTTGATGGGGTTAAGCACTAGCGGAGAGTGGTCAATTCAAGATGGGTTTATCGAACCAGTTCAAGTGTCTTCTCTTGCCCTAACTTTGATCGAATCGATCAAAGGCAGTTCCAAAAACCGCCTTCTATTGGCTCCCAAATAGGTTCCAAATTTGGAACATACTTCTGAGGCCCAAAAATGGCTACCAAAACTAACAGCCAATCAATCCCAGATTGGGACGGGAACAAAAATACAACAGACAAACACACATAATACAAAGAACAGAAATACAAATAAAATACCAATATACACATGAACAAAAACTTACAAAGTACAAAATCAGCAATCGAAGGTGGAATCTTCGTGGCGGTCAGACTTCACGGCGGCGGAGGTTAGACTTTGCTGCGGGTGGAAGGGCATCGACGTTGGAAGCTTCGTGGTTGTTGGACTTCACTGTTGTTCAGGCGACGCAACAGAGGGAGGAGCTTTGCGGTGGTTGAGAAGGAAGGATGGGGCTGAGTGAGGGAGGCATTAGTGGTGTGGAAAAACTAGATCGGAGGGAGGGAGTTAGGAGAAAATAGAAAAGGAAGAAGAAAGAAATGAGTAAAAAAAACTCTAGTTATTCATACTTAGACCCAAAAATAAAAACAAAGTCAGCCCATTAGACTTGGGAGGGAGTTCTAAATTCGGAACTCCTTGGGAACTTCATTTAAAGGTGGTTCTTCAATAGAACCACCTTTACTTGATTCCAATCAAAGTGTTAGGAATAATAATCCCACAAGATATCTATTAGCCCAAAAAGATGGATAACAAGAAAATAAAGGAAATAATAGACACGAGGACTTACGTGGTGTGGTCAAGTTGACCTACATCCACCGTCGGAGGAGACCGGAAGCTTCACTATATGTGAAAAAAGTATTACAAGTATTTGCCTACCACCTATGAAGGAATTATGTGGCAAAATATAAAGATGAGGGTTTTGGCTTCTACAACTACAAAGGAGAGCTAAAGGGAGAAGAAAGCAAGTAGCAAAGGAATGATATGCTTATGTGTGTTTGAATTACTAATTCATCCCCTATTTATACTACTCCAAGTTCACCAATGGCCAAGAGCTCTCAAATCAAACTTATCCCAATATCCCAAGAAATCCTCCTTCTTGCTTCAAGCATGGGTTGTGAACATTACTTCCAAATTTTTCTTGCCAAAATATCATGATAGTTGAATCTCAATAGTCAAAGAAATAATACTTCAACTTGCTAAGCATGGGATGAGAATAGTGTTCCAATTAAATGCTTTCAAGGATTGTCTTTGCTATCCTCCAAAGAAGTGAATGTTCATGGACAATTGGGTGAAGACCACATTTCTTCACAAATCTCCACCTTGGTCTGAACCCCAAAAGTAATAACTTACTCACCCTCCTCCAGAATGGCCCTAATGGGCCGAATCACCAACAATGAACACCAATCAAGTCCAAGCACTGCTTGAACTTGAAATAGAGAAGAGCCTTCATGAACATATCAGCAGGATCATCCTTTGTATTGATTTTCTTAACAAAGACCTTCTTCTGTGCAATGATATCACGAATGAAGTGGTACTTAATATCAATATGCTTCGTCTGCTCATGATACATCTGATCTTTAGTCAAGTAAATTGCACTTTGACTATCACAGTGAACAGTAGTAACCATTTGTTGTAGAGTTAATTCACCGAAGAGACCTCTAAACCATAAAGCTTCTTTGATTGCCTCTATGACTGCCATATATCCTGCCTCAATAGTAGATAAAGAAACTACATGTTGTAGAGTAGCTTTCCAGCTAATTGCACAATCTCCAATGCAAAATACATAACCTGTAAGAGACATGCGCTTATCAAGATCACTGGCAAAGTCTGAATCTACAAAACTAATCAGAGTGTTATTGGTTCTACCAAACTCCAAACACATGTTCGAAGTACCCTTTAAGTAAATACATGTTTGAAGTACCAAACTCCACCTTGGGCAAACCACCTTGGTCTAAGAAACCACTTCACAGCCTGCCAATGTGGTTTGCCCGGATTGGCCATATACCTTCTAACAACACTAACAGCTGTGACCAATCATGCTTTGCACCTTGCATTATCAACACCTTGCATTATCAACTCTTCTGAAAATTATTGCATGCTCATAATCTTATTTTTTTTCTTTATCGTTCTTTGATTCCATGATCTTGAATTGTCTTTGACTCTTGACTACACGTTATTCAAAAAAAAGAGTATAGTGTTCCTCGTGATTTCTTCACTTCTTCGACATTCTTGAACAATAAGTCCAAGATGCCAATGATGACTCCTTCTTTAATTATTCATCATAAAGGTGATAAATTAAAGCATTTAAAGTAGCATCCCTAAGCTTATTCATCATAAGCCTAGTCATAGGTCCTGCTATATCACTTAGAGGATCCCGAACATATCCTTTAAATGTTTGATCAAGTCGTGTGTCTTCATTTATTATAGAAGAATCAACTAAGAAGCAAAAGTATGCACGTATAAAAAAATGGAAGGGGTGCATAAATTAATCTTTAAAGTTAAAATAAAATGAGTGGATAAAATATATATGTATAATATGCATGGCAATTGCACGGAATGAACACAAAAATTTTAAGGAAAATTTGGGCTATGTCACTAATCCAGTCTAGACATCCTTGCATACCCGTACTTGTTTTTGTATTTGACACTAAAGACTTAGGTGATTTAATTTACGGTGAATGAAGTGAGTGGATACAATTTAACTTAGAAATGAAAAAAGAAATAACATGGGTTGCAGAAAAAAAATGCGTTAACACAAAAAGAATTAACCGAAAAAGAAAAATACGCACATCAAAAAAATGAAAGGTGCATAAAATATTCTTTTAATTTAAAATAGAATGAGCGCATTAAATATATGCATGCATAAGATATGCATGAGAATTGCATGCAACCAATCAATCGATTGATGGCAAAATAACTAATCAGATTAAAATTAAACCACCACAAACAATTGTCTTCTCCTCCTCTACCTGGTCCTTGAGAATACTCAGCTGAGCCAGGAGATCAACCACCGCACCGTTGGTGGGAACCACGCCGCCATCGTTCTCAAAACAGTTTATGACGTGATTCATGCCGGGACTTCCGCACGAGAAAGGCTTCCCCGACGGAGAAAATGCAACCATGTCCACCTCCACGCCGCACGTTGTTATAAAGAGCTGAGTCGCTGCATGTATTTGTATAACTGGACGGTCTGGGTTGGGTAATCACATATTATTTAGTGAGTGATGCTGCATTTTTTAATATTTTGTTTCTTCAGTGTTCAACTTTTTTTCTTTTAAATACTAGAGTTAATTCAAATACTAAAGCTGGAGCATGTATATAAAATTATTTTTATATTTATATAAATATTATTTATCAACCATTCAGGTCAGATTTATATAAAAATATTTTTACATATTATAATGCACGGTCACATTCTCAATCTGTGCATATTTTGAGCATAACGGTTACCTATTACTTCAACAAAGTGAAACATGATCTGAAATTTATTCCTTTTAACTAAAACAAAATAACTAAAATGCTGCACTGCCAGTGAATTTTCGTAAGATGAAAACCATACAAGCCAGTATTTTAAATGTTCTCGTTTATAGCCATTCATACTTCGAGTAAATTTTTTAAAAAAGGAAAAAAAAACCTAAAACCATCCTTTGAACCCTGAAACATATTTTAGAGAGAAAATGCGGAGTGCGGGGTGGTTTTGGTGTTTATTTCAGAAAGATCTAGTGTGATATACCATGTAATCATCATCGGACAATCATGCATACCCTTGTTTCTCTATGGTTGCAGGAGCTGGGAGGACCTTTGAAAGGAAGAGATCTCACCAACGCCAGAAATGCTATCAGCCATGTAAATGTCTGGATCCCAAGTTTTTCTTTAAAAAATGAAAATAATTTCAGTAGTTAATTTTTTTTAAAAAAAACCTAAAACCTATCCAACCAAAACAAAATAAATATTGCACTAATACTGACAAAAAAAATTGCTGAAAAGTTATAAAAAAACTGAGCAAATTAAGAAAAAACACTTGATCACTGCCCTGGTTTGGTTTTGAGTCTGTTGACCACCAAATCGTGGTGATGAGGAGCTGTAAGTGCCAAATAAGGTACACAATAAATAACATTTTTTGCTTTGAAAAAAAAAACATTAGACAGAACCGTGCATAATTTGAGCATATTTTTTTTAATCTTCACGTTTATAACGTGCATATTTTGAGCATTAACAACTGCTTATTTAATTCAACAAAACAAAATACAAGCGGAACCAGAAATTTTTTTAGGGGAGGCTGTTTAATACTTCGACAGGCCTGCAGAAGAACAGAGATGGAGAGAAGTAGAGCCCTAATCCGGCGATGCGCCTTTCATTACTACTACCTTCCCACTGGCAACTTAGGTAGATGTGAATCCCTACTACGCGTATTAGTAGTTCTGCCATTGTAAAACCTATCTTCTTAACCAAAATTTTTGTTAAAGAGTACTGCACAGACAGTGACGTGTTAAATTCCGTTGCATGCAATTCTGTAAGGATGTTGAATTAGTGATACAACCCAAGTGCTTCTTTCTAAGGAAATTATTGTTTGGTTGGTTTCATATGATTTGGCTGCGTATCTTAAGATTAAAAATATTGTTCGATTCTTATTGTGCAATTTGGCTGCGTATTTAAGAATGTTAACCAGTGATACAACCCAAGTTTTATTGAAAAAGAAATTTTTTTGTTAATTTCGTGCAATTTTCTTTCGTACTTTAGTTTTGAAGATTACTTTATGTATGTAAGGATGTTTGGACAGTGAATTAGTGATATGGACCAAGCTTTGTTTCCTATAAGATGCCAGACGAATCCTACGAGATATTTTTGGAATTTGCAGAAGATTAGAGTTAATTTGGAAAGAGGGTTAATTCTCGAGGTGTTAATGTCATCCCGAGCACACTACCAATATTACAATATGATTTTTCGTGTCGAAAGAGATGGTGAAGCAATTAGTGATTTAGAAAGTCATTCATCAATTTCGTCCATGTGCGGATTGTGGCGAATTTACTAATCCTATGGATGCCTGTCCAAAGGTCCAAGAACTGACTCGAGGTGAGAGTTTGATTGTTTAATGCATGATACCACAAATTCGGATGTAATTGTGTATGGCATGGTATTTGGAAACAATTGTGGAGGACGCATTCACAGAATGCATTCTCAGTCTTTTATTTTTTTTTCTGCAATTTGTTTAGAGGATGCATTTCTCGAATGCATCCTCAGATTATTTTTTTAAAAAAAAATAATTCTATTTAGAGGACGCATTCCATGAATGCGTCCTCGAAATTTTTTTTTTTAAAAAAAACAAACCCGTTTAGAGGACGCATTGCATGAATGTGTCCTCAAAAATTTATTTTTTTAAATAAACAAATGTGTTTATTTTATTTTTATAATATATTAAAGAGGACGCATTCGAGGAATGCGTCCTCAAATTTTACTACTATTTTTTTTGAAAATCCGGTTATTATTTTTCTTAATTTATATTGTTATATTTTTTAAAATACTGTTTGAATTATACTTTTTTAAAATCCTTGTTATTAAAAATGGGTATTGAATTTGACATATATGTACATAATTTTTTTTAGTCCCACATTTTATTAGTAAAATATATAATTTGTAATTTTAATAAGTAAAATATATAATTTGTAAATTATTCTTTATATTTTTGTTTTGGGTGAATATAGCGCATTCGTAGACTTGTGTTTGTTTTATATTATTCTAAAAATAATAGTAATATATAGTAGGAAAGAATATAATTAAATATAAATGTACAATATCTGGAGAAAACGTGTCAAACGTAATTAAATGAGTGCTAAATGTCATCATGTAATCTACTAACGACGGCCTCTGCAAAGCTTTCCACCTGTTCCACATGGTGGAGGACGTATGGTGCGGGATGTGCGTCGTGGGATGACCATCTCAGTAGAAAAATGTATGGCATCATCTGGCGCTCCCTCTGTAAAATCCTCCTCCATATCATCACCTGTGTTCTGGCATGAACCATGCTGGACATATGCAACACCACCACCAGTATCTAATTTGATAATTTGAATGCTAACCCTCATATCCTTGTCAAACGTAACCTAGCGTTGAGCAATGGATTTTAAATTATCTCGAACCTTCTGCCAATTCCAAAAATATCTCATAGGTCCGGCGTCTCAAAGAGAAGCAAATTAGAAATATATTTTAAAAAGCTTGGGCTATATCACTAATTCAATCCGGACATCCCTACATATATACTCCATCTGTTTTTCTATATTTGACACCATAGATTTAGGGTGTTGCTATATCACGCCCTGTATTTTACTACAACACGCCCTAATACGTATTATACATGTATAATATTTAATTCAATTTAAATTATAAAAAATAAGATTAACAAATATTTAATCTTCATCTTCCTTGGTGGTGTCACCGCCGCTACTCGCCGGAAATCAAATATTCCCACCTGTATTCTTCTTCCCTGCCCTCGTCGGTTGGCGATGGCGCCACTACTACCTTACCAGCCAAGTCGCTCCCCACCAGCCCAGTCGCTCCCCAGCCCCGCCTACTCGTTTCTTTGGCGACAGAAACCTCCCATCCTTTAGCCCTCGAACCCAAGCCCTGCCCACTCATTTTTCTGGCATCTCCCCACCGAAGTCAGGCGAAACGAGAGCCAGGGAGTGGGAACCAGATCCAGGAAATGAAAGTGAAACTCCAGGCAGGAAAAGGAGAGCCGGGAAAGGTGAGAGCGATGGCGGGCTGCAAAAGTAGAGCCAGAAAAAGAGAATGCAGTGGCGGGCTGGAAAAGAGAGCCGAAAAAGGAGAGCGGGATGGTGGGCTACAAAGGTAGAGCTGGGAAAGAGAATGGGACAGCTGGCTGGGAAAGAGGGCTCGAAAAAGAGAGCGGGGAGAGGAGAAGCAGGGCGGGGCTTCGACGGCGCTGGGCTTTCCCAACGAAAAACAGGGTGAGGCGTAGGCGACGACAACCAGGGAAGCGAGGCCAGGGTAATCGGTGACGGCGATGGCCAGGGGACGCCGGGGAAGCCACCGGAGAGGTGGAAAAGGCGTCGGAGAAGACGGTCTTCTCCGGCAAACGTCGAGCTCTGGCGACCACCACATCCGCAGATAGTGTTCATTGGATTTGAAATTAATTTTATATTTTTATTAATTAATATTAATTATAACTAATTATTAACTTATCAATTTCTTTATTCATTTAAATAAATTAGAAATGCATATAGTATTTCAATAGTACAAATGCATGACTAAGTAAAATATAAGGTGTGATATAGCAATTCACTAGATTTAGGTGTTTTTGATCTATGATGAATAAAATAAGTGGATAAAATTTAATTTTAAAAAAATGAGTTAATGAAATTGAAGGAATCATGCGAAAAAGAAAAAATGTGTTAATCAACAAAAAAGCAAAAAGTATGCTGTTTTTAAAAAAAATGGAAGGAGGGCATAAATTAATCTTTAAAGTTAAAATAAAGTGAGTATATCACTAATATGCATGACAATTGCACGTCTTGAACAAAATATTTTTAAGGAAAACTTGGACTATATCACTAATTCATTCCAGACATCCTCACCCACTCCTTTTTTCTATATTTGACACCATAGATTTAAGTGTTTCAGTTTATGGTGACTGAAGCGGGTGGATAAAATTGAACTTAAAAAATAAGAAAGAAGTAAAATAAGTGAATGAAATTGAGGGAATATTTTGGAGAAAAAAAACGTGTTACTGAGTTGATCTGATATTAATCCACATGGTAATTTGAATCCTAGAAAGGATAAGAAGTCAATAGAGGATGCTAAGGATAAGAAGCCAATGGCGGCCTCATCGGTGAATTCGTCCAGCAACAAGAACAACATCCAGATCCGGGTGGTGAGTCCCGGGAAGCGCAACTCCAGTCGGCGCTCCTTGTCATCAACCACTCCAAATTCTGGAAGCTGCGGGAGCTGTCTCGACTGATCTTGTACGATGGTGACGGCTTGTGGGGGAACTACCCGGAGGAAGTGCTGAATCCGGCGAAATGCAGGTTCCGGGAGTGGATTCCGGCGCTGGAGGTAAGCGTATCTGACCAGAATGTACTTCCTGATTTCTTTAGAATGTTGGAGGTTGATTTTGAGTTGGGGTTTTAACGGGAAAAAGGCTAGCCAACGAACACCATTCGAATCCTAGAAAAGTTTTAAACTGAAAATTTGAAACACGACCTCCCTATGATAATGTTCATAGTATTACATTATTTATCAAAAATGATCTATATGCATCTAGACTTTAATATATATTAGAATTGGTATATTTTATAGTCAACAATATATATATAAGTCGTATATCGACATTTAACTTAAAACACAAACACAGCGAAAATATTGGAATGTTGGGAAGAGTGGGCCCATCTAATAAATACTGTGCACCGTACAGCTCGGGCACTGTACGTATCTCAACTAGCCTGGTAGTTGCACAAGTTCTTCAACTGCACGAGTTCACAATATGTAAAATTACCAATTAAAATGACTAAAAATATATAGGAGATTAAAACTTTTGTGTAAAACAAAATCCAAAATCGTAGAGCATGCTCAACTTGCTCTCATAAGGGCTTTAGATAATGGCGCATGCCACGATTCTACAGAGCATGCTCAGCTCGCTCACCTTCTTTGGGAGCCCCTTTTTCCTCTTCTTAAACGTCGCTTTCTTTGTGGGATATCATTGGTTATGAAAGCGAGCTTCAATTCCTTCCTCGTCATAATGAGGTACAGGTGCAATGAAAAATGGTAGTTTGAGGGAAAACTACTTCTTAGTTTTGGTTTTTCTTTATTCAATAGGATGTTGTCTCTCATAAGATAAAATTTCAAGTGTGGAAATTAATGGCCAGGATTTGAGGGGGATTTGGATCCAATGGGCGAAATAGGCAGCACCAAGGTTCGTTGAACATTTTTTGTTCGGTTCGTACGATTTGGCAAGCTTCTTTCCTCGTTAATTTGTGTTTGTTTGCACGATTATGTTAGGGTTAACTTTTTTGATATAAAATATCCGCTCAGTTCACTTTGTGTTGTTTGACTGTGTATTTTAATAAGATTAGAATATGCACGCAAGGATGTATATTAGTGATACAACCCAAGTTTTTCTTAAAAATATTTTTTCCATTTCGTACAATTATCACGCATATTATATATGCATACGTTTATGTGCAAGGAGTATATGTTATACATGCATATTTTATGTGCACTCATTCTATTTTAATTTTAAGGACTAATTTATGTACTCCTTTAATCTTTATATATATATATATATATATATATATATATATATATGTGTGTGTGTGTGTATCTGTGTGTGTTTTTGTGTGTGAGTGCATACTTTTCTAAAAGTAAAATGAATGGATGAAATTGTTAAAAACTAATTTAACAATTTAAAATACATGCATATTTTATGTGCACTCATTATATTTTAATTTTAAAGACTAATTTATGTACTCCTTTAATCTCTCTCTACATATATATATATATATATATATATATATATATATATATATATATTTATATATATTTGTGTGTGTGAATACGTTTCTAAAAGTAAAAAATCTTGCAAAAAGAAATTTTTTGTTAATATAGAAGAATCAACTAAGAAACAAAAGTATGCACGTATAAAAAAATGGAAGGGGTGCATAAATTAATCTTTAAATTTAAAATAAAATGAGTGGATAAAATATATATGTATAATATGCATGTCAATTGGACGGAATGAACACAAAAATTTTAAGGAAAATTTGGGCTATGTCACTAATCCAGTCTAGACATCCTTGCATACCCGCACTTGTTTTTGTGTTTGACACTAAAGACTTAGGTGGTTTAATTTACGGTGAATGAAGTGAGTGGATACAATTTAACTTAGAAATGAAAAAAGAAATAAAATGGGTTGCAGAAAAAAAAATGTGTTAACACAAAAAGAATTAACCGAAAAAGAAAAATACGCACATCAAAAAAATGAAAGGGGCATAAAATATTCTTTTAATTTAAAATGGAATGAGTGCATTAAATATATGCATGCATAAGATATGCATGAGAATTGCATGCAACCAATCAATCGATTGGTGTCAGAATAACAAAACCAATTAAAATTAAACAACCACAAAACAATTGTCTTCTCCTCCTCTACCTGATCCTCGAGAATGCTCAGCTGAGCCAGGAGATCAACCACCGCACCGTTGGTGGGAACCACGCATCCATCATTCTCAAAACGGTTTATGACGTGATTCATGCCGGGACGTCCGCACGAGAAAGGCTTCCCCGACGGAGAAAACGCAACCATGTCCACCTCCACGCCGCACGTTGTTATAAAGAGCTGAGTCGCTGCATGTATTTGTATAACTGGACGGTCTGGGTTGGGTAATCACATATTGTTTAGTGAGTGATGCTGCATTTTTTAATATTTTGTTTCTTCAGTGTTCAACTTTTTTTCTTTTAAATACTAGAGTTAATTCAAATACTAAAGCTGGAGCATGTATATAAAATTATTTTTATATTTATATAAATATTATTTATCAACCATTCAGGTCAGATTTATATAAAAATATTTTTACATATTATAATGCACGGTCACATTCTCAATCTGTGCATATTTTGAGCATAACGGTATACCTATTACTTCAACAAAGTGAAACATGATCTGAAATTTATTCCTTTTAACTAAAACAAAATAACTAAAATGCTGCACTGCCAGTGAATTTTCGTAAGGTGAAAACCATACAAGCCAGTATTTTAAATGTTCTCGTTTATAGCCATTCATACTTCGAGTAAATTTTTTTAAAAAGGAAAAAAAAACCTAAAACCATCCTTTGAACCCTGAAACATATTTTAGAGAGAAAATGCGGAGTGCGGGGTGGTTTTGGTGTTTATTTCAGAAAGATCTAGTGTGATATACCATGTAATCATCATCGGACAATCATGCATACCCTTGTTTCTCTATGGTTGCAGGAGCTGGGAGGACCTTTGAAAGGAAGAGATCTCACCAACACCAGAAATGCTATCAGCCATGTAAATGTCTGGATCCCAAATGTTTCTTTAAAAAATGAAAATAATTTCAGTAGTTAATATTTTTAAAAAAAACCTAAAACCTATCCAACCAAAATAAAATAAAATAAATATTGCACTAATACTGACAAAAAAATTCGCGGATGAGCAAATTAAGAAAAAACACTTGATCACTGTCCCGGTTTGGTTTTGAGTCTTTTGACCACCAAATCGTGGCGATGAGGAGCTGTTAGTGCCAAATGAATTACAAAATAAATAACTTTTTTTTTTTTGAAAAAAAAATAACATTAGATAGAACCGTGCATAATTTGAGCATAATGTTTTTAATCTTCACGTTTATACAGTGCATATTTTGAGCATTAACAACTGCTTATTTAGTTCAACAAAACAAAATAGGAACCAGAAACATTTTTTAGGGGAGGCTGATTAATACTCTGACAGGCCTGCGGTGTAGAAGAACAAAGACGGGAGGAAGCAGAACCCTAATTCGGCAACGCGCCTTCCATTACTACTACCTTCCTACCGCTAACTCAGGTAGAGGTGAAGTCCTACTACGCGTATTAGTAGTTCTGCCATTGTAAAACCTATATTCTTAACCAAAATTTTTGTTAAAGAGTACTGCACTGAAAGTGACGTGTTAAATTCCGTTGCATGCAAATCTGTAAGGATGTTGAGGTGGTGAATTAGTGATACAACCCAAGTGCTTCTTTCTACGGAAATTATTGTTTTGTTAGTTTCATATGATTCGGCTGCGTATCTTAGGATTACAAATATTGTTCGATTCGTTTTGTGCAATTTGGCTGCGTATTTAAGAATGTTAAGCAGTGACACAGCCCAAGTTTTATTGAAAAAGAAAAAAAAGTGTTAATTCCGTGCGATTTTCTTTTGTACTTTAGTTGTAAGATTACTTTATGTATGTAAGGATGTCTGGATAGTGAATTAGTGAAATGGCCCAAGATTTTTTAAAAGATACTCAAAAATAATTTTAGTTTGGTTTCCTATAAGATGCCAGAGGTCCTACAAGATATTTTTGGAATTTGCAAAAGATTAGTGGTAATTTGGAAAGAGGCTTAATTCTCGAGGTGTTAATGTCATCCGGAGCACACTACCAATATTACAATATGATTTTTCCGTGTCGAAAGAGATGGTGAAGTAATTAGTGATTTAGAAAGTCATTCATCAATTTCGTCCGTGTGCGGATTGTGGCGAATTTACTAATCGTATGGATGCCTGTCTAAAGGTTCAAGAACCGCTCGGGGTCAACAGTGTTTTTGGACAACCTCAAAGATTCGCAAATTGTTAAGAATCAATTCCATCGACAGTCGAGACCGCAACTAATTCAATCCGAAATCGCAAACACCAAATGCAAACTCTAAGATGTTGCCGGAAGTTATGATGAAATCAATCGCTCAAAGCTAGATTAAGTTTGAGAAGGATGTGAGGGCTGGCATTCAAAATCTACACAATCAAGTAGGTTATATTTCTCAAGCATTTAGCAAATTGAAAGTCAAACATTTAAGGAATTTCGGTGTCAAACGGTGATTAATCTAAATGAGAGCATGAGTGTTGTAATGTTAATGAATGGAAAACAAGTCCAAATTGCCCATAATGGAAAATTCGAAGAGATGGTTGAATACGAAGAAGAAAGAAGGCAGGAACACGAAAATCGGATTCAAAACAAAGAAACCAAAAAATCGTTGCTCGAGACCACTAGAAATTTTGGCTGTGGCAGGAGAACCAAGCACAGAAACAATGATAAGAGGGGATGCCGATTATCTACGCCCGTGGATCCGACGTGACTGCATCTGATACGAATTAGGGTGTTAATCTATTATTAAATTAGGGTTTTAGAAGAATAACACTGTACTCTTTTTTTTACTGAGTTTTTTAATGAGACGGTGTAATCATTTGTAATTTATTTCATTTTTAAAAAAGGCACATTAACTCAGCCATGTTGGCGTTGGAAGAGTTAATTTTGGTCATGCATTTATTTTAGGGTTTAGAATATTCAGTTCTGATTTGATTAGAATTAGATTTGGTGAGATTAGATAAGGCAATATTCATTCAAGATTTATCTTAAAGAATATTGTCATTTTTTTAGGCATTCTAGTTAGATATGGTTTTAGCTTCTTAAATCTGTCATAAGTCATTCCAGTTTTTATCTGTACTGGCAGAATTATACCCTATAAATAGATGAGGTCATTCACGATTTTAACAACCATTCTTAGCAATCAAATGTACAAATCTTAGAGTTCATACTCTTGTTGCTTACAAACTTTTTCCATTGTTGCTTAACCCCAAGGGCTAGTTAAGTATCAATAAACCTTGTAATATGATCCTGAGAGCTAGTTAGAAAGCAAGTCGAAATTGAGTGTACCCTGAGGGCTGGACCTTGAATTTCGTGCAAGATAGTGCGGGTTTGCAGATTCCTTCACTAGAGCAAATATATTAATTTCGCAATTGTGAGTCTTCGCAAAGAGATTCATATCAGTTAGTATCAAAGCAACGCGAAAGAATTCTTGGTGGCCAAAAATTCAACAGGAGTTTCGAGTTTTGTTTCAATTTAATTTCGAAAAAGAAAAGGCGAAAAAAAATCTAAAAACCCCACCCGTTGAGACCTACCGCCACCCCCCACTCAACTATCTCCTCCGATCAGCATCTCCGACCAGTCAGTGCCAATCACAACTGCATCTTGCCGCTGCTCTTCTCCATATTTGACCGCTATCGTTGCTCCGATTATCTCCGGCCGACTACAACATTCTCCACCTCGACAAAGACATCCCTCCAGCAACTATTTTGCATTCCAGACCATTTCCGGTTTCCGCCTTTGATTCCCAACTGATCTCCAGTTCCACCGATCTATTCGCCACTAGTTCTTCTCCGGCCGATTACCTTCATCTATGGCAAGTTTCAGATCATCGTCGTCATTCTCTCGGTCATCTTCTCCGCAGTCGAGACTACCGTTTCAGTCATCTCCGTTCGCCGCTACAGGATCCGAAAACCTCCAGCCGAAGAAAAGTAAATGCAGGGGGTTTCTAGCGAGGAAGAAGGTCCCCGCGTGTCCCACACGCGCGCGTGAAGACAATATGAGCCCACCCACATGCGCGTGCATCTCATATGCACGATATTTGAAGTGTGTGCTTCTCACGCGCGAACCACCCAGCACACTTATTCATCTCACGAGTTAGTCATATCATCGTAAGATATTCAGTTTATTGTGATTTTTTTCTCATCTGGTATTCTTTTCTCATCTGGTATTCTTTTCTCATGAGCTGAAGGAGTTTTAAGCCATATCAGCATTCTAATCATCGTTTATTAACAAGATTTTGCAGCGATGGCGTGGGATATATATCTCCATTTATTTTTGAAGATCGTTCACATTTTGAGGATGAAACTTTTAGACCTCAGACGGAATTATATGAATTAGGGTTTTAATTTATTATTAAATTAGGGTTTTAGGAGGATAACACTATAATCTTTTTCTCGCTGGTTTTTTAATGAGATAGTGTGATCATTTGTAATTTATTTCATTTTAGAATAAGGCTCATTGACTCTGCCAAGTTGGCGTTAGAGGAGTTAATTTTGATCATGAATTTATTTTAGGGTTTAGAATATTCAGTTCTAATTTGATTAGAATTAGATTTGGTAAGATTAGATAAGGAAATATTCATTCAAGATTTATCTTGAAGAATATAGTCCATTCACGATTTTAACAACCATTCTTATCAATCAAATATACAAACCTTAGAGTTCATACGCTTGTTGCTTACGATCTTTTTCCATTGTTGTTTAACCCCGAGGGCTAGTTAAGTATCAATAAACCTTGTATTCTGATCCTGAGAGCTAGTTAGAGAGCAAGTCAAAATAAGTGTACGCTGAGAGCTAGACCATGAATTTCGTGCAAGATAGTGCGGGTGGGGAGATCCCTTCGCATGATCAAAGATATCAATTCTGCAAACGTGAGTTTTCGCAAGAAGATTCATATCATCATCGTTGACTTTTCTCTCGTATTTTTTAAGATGGCCAAAAATCTGAGCTTGTTTTGAAGCCACCGTCACCATTCCTTTAAGTATTGAATGAGACCAAGACAGTCATGAATGACAAAGAACTCTTTGATACTTTCGGTAAATGCGGGGTGAGTATTCATTTGCCTAAATTTATTTAGAGTATTACTTGATATGCTAAGTTGTTGAAGGATTTATGCACAAAGAGGAAGAAAAAAAGTGAAGGTGAGGAAGAAGACTCAGATAAGTGTACATGTCTCTGTCGTATTTCAAAACTCTATGCTTAAGAAGTACAGTGATCCAAGTGTGTTTACTATTCTATGCATTAAAGATGACACTAGATTTGATAACGCTATACTTGATTCTGGTGTATCTATAAATGTCATGCCATACACTGAACCAATGCATTAGACTGGAACTATTGTTGAACTTGCTGATGGGTGTATTATATGCTCAATGTGGAAAGTTAAAGATGTTTTGGTCATGATCAAAAATAAGATTTTTCAACTGATTTCTTTATGTTGGAAATGTATCATGGTAATCATATGACACTTATATTGTTGGGTAGACCACCCATGAAAATTTCATGCACGGAGATTGATGTAAATAATGATTCATTTACTATGGAATTTGATGGGGTTAAGCACTAGCGGAGAGTGGTCAATTCAAGATGGGTTTATCGAACCAGTTCAAGTGTCTTCTCTTGCCCTAACTTTGATCGAATCGATCAAAGGCAGTTCCAAAAACCGCCTTCTATTGGCTCCCAAATAGGTTCCAAATTTGGAACATACTTCTGAGGCCCAAAAATGGCTACCAAAACTAACAGCCAATCAATCCCAGATTGGGACGGGAACAAAAATACAACAGACAAACACACATAATACAAAGAATAGAAATACAAATAAAATACCAATATACACATGAACAAAAACTTACAAAGTACAAAATCAGCAATCGAAGGTGGAATCTTCGTGGCGGTCAGACTTCACGGCGGCGGAGGTTAGACTTTGCTGCGGGTGGAAGGGCATCGACGTTGGAAGCTTCGTGGTTGTTGGACTTCACTGTTGTTCAGGCGACGCAACAGAGGGAGGAGCTTTGCGGTGGTTGAGAAGGAAGGATGGGGCTGAGTGAGGGAGGCATTAGTGGTGTGGAAAAACTAGATCGGAGGGAGGGAGTTAGGAGAAAATAGAAAAGGAAGAAGAAAGAAATGAGTAAAAAAAACTCTAGTTATTCATACTTAGACCCAAAAATAAAAACAAAGTCAGCCCATTAGACTTGGGAGGGAGTTCTAAATTCGGAACTCCTTGGGAACTTCATTTAAAGGTGGTTCTTCAATAGAACCACCTTTACTTGATTCCAATCAAAGTGTTAGGAATAATAATCCCACAAGATATCTATTAGCCCAAAAAGATGGATAACAAGAAAATAAAGGAAATAATAGACACGAGGACTTACGTGGTGTGGTCAAGTTGACCTACATCCACCGTCGGAGGAGACCGGAAGCTTCACTATATGTGAAAAAAGTATTACAAGTATTTGCCTACCACCTATGAAGGAATTATGTGGCAAAATATAAAGATGAGGGTTTTGGCTTCTACAACTACAAAGGAGAGCTAAAGGGAGAAGAAAGCAAGTAGCAAAGGAATGATATGCTTATGTGTGTTTGAATTACTAATTCATCCCCTATTTATACTACTCCAAGTTCACCAATGGCCAAGAGCTCTCAAATCAAACTTATCCCAATATCCCAAGAAATCCTCCTTCTTGCTTCAAGCATGGGTTGTGAACATTACTTCCAAATTTTTCTTGCCAAAATATCATGATAGTTGAATCTCAATAGTCAAAGAAATAATACTTCAACTTGCTAAGCATGGGATGAGAATAGTGTTCCAATTAAATGCTTTCAAGGATTGTCTTTGCTATCCTCCAAAGAAGTGAATGTTCATGGACAATTGGGTGAAGACCACATTTCTTCACAAATCTCCACCTTGGTCTGAACCCCAAAAGTAATAACTTACTCACCCTCCTCCAGAATGGCCCTAATGGGCCGAATCACCAACAATGAACACCAATCAAGTCCAAGCACTGCTTGAACTTGAAATAGAGAAGAGCCTTCATGAACATATCAGCAGGATCATCCTTTGTATTGATTTTCTTAACAAAGACCTTCTTCTGTGCAATGATATCACGAATGAAGTGGTACTTAATATCAATATGCTTCGTCTGCTCATGATACATCTGATCTTTAGTCAAGTAAATTGCACTTTGACTATCACAGTGAACAGTAGTAACCATTTGTTGTAGAGTTAATTCACCGAAGAGACCTCTAAACCATAAAGCTTCTTTGATTGCCTCTATGACTGCCATATATCCTGCCTCAATAGTAGATAAAGAAACTACATGTTGTAGAGTAGCTTTCCAGCTAATTGCACAATCTCCAATGCAAAATACATAACCTGTAAGAGACATGCGCTTATCAAGATCACTGGCAAAGTCTGAATCTACAAAACTAATCAGAGTGTTATTGGTTCTACCAAACTCCAAACACATGTTCGAAGTACCCTTTAAGTAAATACATGTTTGAAGTACCAAACTCCACCTTGGGCAAACCACCTTGGTCTAAGAAACCACTTCACAGCCTGCCAATGTGGTTTGCCCGGATTGGCCATATACCTTCTAACAACACTAACAGCTGTGACCAATCATGCTTTGCACCTTGCATTATCAACACCTTGCATTATCAACTCTTCTGAAAATTATTGCATGCTCATAATCTTATTTATTTTCTTTATCGTTCTTTGATTCCATGATCTTGAATTGTCTTTGACTCTTGACTACACGTTATTCAAAAAAAAGAGTATAGTGTTCCTCGTGATTTCTTCACTTCTTCGACATTCTTGAACAATAAGTCCAAGATGCCAATGATGACTCCTTCTTTAATTATTCATCATAAAGGTGATAAATTAAAGCATTTAAAGTAGCATCCCTAAGCTTATTCATCATAAGCCTAGTCATAGGTCCTGCTATATCACTTAGAGGATCCCGAACATATCCTTTAAATGTTTGATCAAGTCGTGTGTCTTCATTTATTATAGAAGAATCAACTAAGAAGCAAAAGTATGCACGTATAAAAAAATGGAAGGGGTGCATAAATTAATCTTTAAAGTTAAAATAAAATGAGTGGATAAAATATATATGTATAATATGCATGGCAATTGCACGGAATGAACACAAAAATTTTAAGGAAAATTTGGGCTATGTCACTAATCCAGTCTAGACATCCTTGCATACCCGTACTTGTTTTTGTATTTGACACTAAAGACTTAGGTGATTTAATTTACGGTGAATGAAGTGAGTGGATACAATTTAACTTAGAAATGAAAAAAGAAATAACATGGGTTGCAGAAAAAAAATGCGTTAACACAAAAAGAATTAACCGAAAAAGAAAAATACGCACATCAAAAAAATGAAAGGTGCATAAAATATTCTTTTAATTTAAAATAGAATGAGCGCATTAAATATATGCATGCATAAGATATGCATGAGAATTGCATGCAACCAATCAATCGATTGATGGCAAAATAACTAATCAGATTAAAATTAAACCACCACAAACAATTGTCTTCTCCTCCTCTACCTGGTCCTTGAGAATACTCAGCTGAGCCAGGAGATCAACCACCGCACCGTTGGTGGGAACCACGCCGCCATCGTTCTCAAAACAGTTTATGACGTGATTCATGCCGGGACTTCCGCACGAGAAAGGCTTCCCCGACGGAGAAAATGCAACCATGTCCACCTCCACGCCGCACGTTGTTATAAAGAGCTGAGTCGCTGCATGTATTTGTATAACTGGACGGTCTGGGTTGGGTAATCACATATTATTTAGTGAGTGATGCTGCATTTTTTAATATTTTGTTTCTTCAGTGTTCAACTTTTTTTCTTTTAAATACTAGAGTTAATTCAAATACTAAAGCTGGAGCATGTATATAAAATTATTTTTATATTTATATAAATATTATTTATCAACCATTCAGGTCAGATTTATATAAAAATATTTTTACATATTATAATGCACGGTCACATTCTCAATCTGTGCATATTTTGAGCATAACGGTATACCTATTACTTCAACAAAGTGAAACATGATCTGAAATTTATTCCTTTTAACTAAAACAAAATAACTAAAATGCTGCACTGCCAGTGAATTTTCGTAAGGTGAAAACCATACAAGCCAGTATTTTAAATGTTCTCGTTTATAGCCATTCATACTTCGAGTAAATTTTTTTAAAAAGGAAAAAAAAACCTAAAACCATCCTTTGAACCCTGAAACATATTTTAGAGAGAAAATGCGGAGTGCGGGGTGGTTTTGGTGTTTATTTCAGAAAGATCTAGTGTGATATACCATGTAATCATCATCGGACAATCATGCATACCCTTGTTTCTCTATGGTTGCAGGAGCTGGGAGGACCTTTGAAAGGAAGAGATCTCACCAACACCAGAAATGCTATCAGCCATGTAAATGTCTGGATCCCAAGTTTTTCTTTAAAAAATGAAAATAATTTCAGTAGTTAATTTTTTTTAAAAAAAACCTAAAACCTATCCAACCAAAACAAAATAAATATTGCACTAATACTGACAAAAAAAATTGCTGAAAAGTTATAAAAAAACTGAGCAAATTAAGAAAAAACACTTGATCACTGCCCTGGTTTGGTTTTGAGTCTTTTGACCACCAAATCGTGGTGATGAGGAGCTGTAAGTGCCAAATAAGGTACACAATAAATAACATTTTTTGCTTTGAAAAAAAAAACATTAGACAGAACCGTGCATAATTTGAGCATATTTTTTTTAATCTTCACGTTTATAACGTGCATATTTTGAGCATTAACAACTGCTTATTTAATTCAACAAAACAAAATACAAGCGGAACCAGAAATTTTTTTAGGGGAGGCTGTTTAATACTTCGACAGGCCTGCAGAAGAACAGAGATGGAGAGAAGTAGAGCCCTAATCCGGCGATGCGCCTTTCATTACTACTACCTTCCCACTGGCAACTTAGGTAGATGTGAATCCCTACTACGCGTATTAGTAGTTCTGCCATTGTAAAACCTATCTTCTTAACCAAAATTTTTGTTAAAGAGTACTGCACAGACAGTGACGTGTTAAATTCCGTTGCATGCAATTCTGTAAGGATGTTGAATTAGTGATACAACCCAAGTGCTTCTTTCTAAGGAAATTATTGTTTGGTTGGTTTCATATGATTTGGCTGCGTATCTTAAGATTAAAAATATTGTTCGATTCTTATTGTGCAATTTGGCTGCGTATTTAAGAATGTTAACCAGTGATACAACCCAAGTTTTATTGAAAAAGAAATTTTTTTGTTAATTTCGTGCAATTTTCTTTCGTACTTTAGTTTTGAAGATTACTTTATGTATGTAAGGATGTTTGGACAGTGAATTAGTGATATGGACCAAGCTTTGTTTCCTATAAGATGCCAGACGAATCCTACGAGATATTTTTGGAATTTGCAGAAGATTAGAGTTAATTTGGAAAGAGGGTTAATTCTCGAGGTGTTAATGTCATCCCGAGCACACTACCAATATTACAATATGATTTTTCGTGTCGAAAGAGATGGTGAAGCAATTAGTGATTTAGAAAGTCATTCATCAATTTCGTCCATGTGCGGATTGTGGCGAATTTACTAATCCTATGGATGCCTGTCCAAAGGTCCAAGAACTGACTCGAGGTGAGAGTTTGATTGTTTAATGCATGATACCACAAATTCGGATGTAATTGTGTATGGCATGGTATTTGGAAACAATTGTGGAGGACGCATTCACAGAATGCATTCTCAGTCTTTTATTTTTTTTTCTGCAATTTGTTTAGAGGATGCATTTCTCGAATGCATCCTCAGATTATTTTTTTTTAAAAAAATAATTCTATTTAGAGGACGCATTCCATGAATGCGTCCTCGAATTTTTTTTTTTTTAAAAAAACAAACCCGTTTAGAGGACGCATTGCATGAATGTGTCCTCAAAAATTTATTTTTTTAAATAAACAAATGTGTTTATTTTATTTTTATAATATATTAAAGAGGACGCATTCGAGGAATGCGTCCTCAAATTTTACTACTATTTTTTTTGAAAATCCGGTTATTATTTTTCTTAATTTATATTGTTATATTTTTTAAAATACTGTTTGAATTATACTTTTTTAAAATCCTTGTTATTAAAAATGGGTATTGAATTTGACATATATGTACATAATTTTTTTTAGTCCCACATTTTATTAGTAAAATATATAATTTGTAATTTTAATAAGTAAAATATATAATTTGTAAATTATTCTTTATATTTTTGTTTTGGGTGAATATAGCGCATTCGTAGACTTGTGTTTGTTTTATATTATTCTAAAAATAATAGTAATATATAGTAGGAAAGAATATAATTAAATATAAATGTACAATATCTGGAGAAAACGTGTCAAACGTAATTAAATGAGTGCTAAATGTCATCATGTAATCTACTAACGACGGCCTCTGCAAAGCTTTCCACCTGTTCCACATGGTGGAGGACGTATGGTGCGGGATGTGCGTCGTGGGATGACCATCTCAGTAGAAAAATGTATGGCATCATCTGGCGCTCCCTCTGTAAAATCCTCCTCCATATCATCACCTGTGTTCTGGCATGAACCATGCTGGACATATGCAACACCACCACCAGTATCTAATTTGATAATTTGAATGCTAACCCTCATATCCTTGTCAAACGTAACCTAGCGTTGAGCAATGGATTTTAAATTATCTCGAACCTTCTGCCAATTCCAAAAATATCTCATAGGTCCGGCGTCTCAAAGAGAAGCAAATTAGAAATATATTTTAAAAAGCTTGGGCTATATCACTAATTCAATCCGGACATCCCTACATATATACTCCATCTGTTTTTCTATATTTGACACCATAGATTTAGGGTGTTGCTATATCACGCCCTGTATTTTACTACAACACGCCCTAATACGTATTATACATGTATAATATTTAATTCAATTTAAATTATAAAAAATAAGATTAACAAATATTTAATCTTCATCTTCCTTGGTGGTGTCACCGCCGCTACTCGCCGGAAATCAAATATTCCCACCTGTATTCTTCTTCCCTGCCCTCGTCGGTTGGCGATGGCGCCACTACTACCTTACCAGCCAAGTCGCTCCCCACCAGCCCAGTCGCTCCCCAGCCCCGCCTACTCGTTTCTTTGGCGACAGAAACCTCCCATCCTTTAGCCCTCGAACCCAAGCCCTGCCCACTCATTTTTCTGGCATCTCCCCACCGAAGTCAGGCGAAACGAGAGCCAGGGAGTGGGAACCAGATCCAGGAAATGAAAGTGAAACTCCAGGCAGGAAAAGGAGAGCCGGGAAAGGTGAGAGCGATGGCGGGCTGCAAAAGTAGAGCCAGAAAAAGAGAATGCAGTGGCGGGCTGGAAAAGAGAGCCGAAAAAGGAGAGCGGGATGGTGGGCTACAAAGGTAGAGCTGGGAAAGAGAATGGGACAGCTGGCTGGGAAAGAGGGCCCGAAAAAGAGAGCGGGGAGAGGAGAAGCAGGGCGGGGCTTCGACGGCGCTGGGCTTTCCCAACGAAAAACAGGGTGAGGCATAGGCGACGACAACCAGGGAAGCGAGGCCAGGGTAATCGGTGACGGCGATGGCCAGGGGACGCCGGGGAAGCCACCGGAGAGGTGGAAAAGGCGTCGGAGAAGACGGTCTTCTCCGGCAAACGTCGAGCTCTGGCGACCACCACATCCGCAGATAGTGTTCATTGGATTTGAAATTAATTTTATATTTTTATTAATTAATATTAATTATAACTAATTATTAACTTATCAATTTCTTTATTCATTTAAATAAATTAGAAATGCATATAGTATTTCAATAGTACAAATGCATGACTAAGTAAAATATAAGGTGTGATATAGCAATTCACTAGATTTAGGTGTTTTTGATCTATGATGAATAAAATAAGTGGATAAAATTTAATTTTAAAAAAATGAGTTAATGAAATTGAAGGAATCATGCGAAAAAGAAAAAATGTGTTAATCAACAAAAAAGCAAAAAGTATGCTGTTTTTAAAAAAAATGGAAGGAGGGCATAAATTAATCTTTAAAGTTAAAATAAAGTGAGTATATCACTAATATGCATGACAATTGCACGTCTTGAACAAAATATTTTTAAGGAAAACTTGGACTATATCACTAATTCATTCCAGACATCCTCACCCACTCCTTTTTTCTATATTTGACACCATAGATTTAAGTGTTTCAGTTTATGGTGACTGAAGCGGGTGGATAAAATTGAACTTAAAAAATAAGAAAGAAGTAAAATAAGTGAATGAAATTGAGGGAATATTTTGGAGAAAAAAAACGTGTTACTGAGTTGATCTGATATTAATCCACATGGTAATTTGAATCCTAGAAAGGATAAGAAGTCAATAGAGGATGCTAAGGATAAGAAGCCAATGGCGGCCTCATCGGTGAATTCGTCCAGCAACAAGAACAACATCCAGATCCGGGTGGTGAGTCCCGGGAAGCGTAACTCCAGTCGGCGCTCCTTGTCATCAACCACTCCAAATTCTGGAAGCTGCGGGAGCTGTCTCGACTGATCTTGTAGGATGGTGACGGCTTGTGGGGGAACTACCCGGAGGAAGTGCTGAATCCGGCGAAATGCAGGTTCCGGGAGTGGATTCCGGCGCTGGAGGTAAGCGTATCTGACCAGAATGTACTTCCTGATTTCTTTAGAATGTTGGAGGTTGATTTTGAGTTGGGGTTTTAACGGGAAAAAGGCTAGCCAACGAACACCATTCGAATCCTAGAAAAGTTTTAAACTGAAAATTTGAAACACGACCTCCCTATGATAATGTTCATAGTATTACATTATTTATCAAAAATGATCTATATGCATCTAGACTTTAATATATATTAGAATTGGTATATTTTATAGTCAACAATATATATAAGTCGTATATCGACATTTAACTTAAAACACAAACACATCGAAAATATTGGAATGTTGGGAAGAGTGGGCCCATCTAATAAATACTGTGCACCGTACAGCTCGGGCACTGTACGTATCTCAACTAGCCTGGTAGTTGCACAAGTTCTTCAACTGCACGAGTTCACAATATGTAAAATTACCAATTAAAATGACTAAAAATATATAGGAGATTAAAACTTTTGTGTAAAACAAAATCCAAAATCGTAGAGCATGCTCAACTTGCTCTCATAAGGGCTTTAGATAATGGCGCATGCCACGATTCTACAGAGCATGCTCAGCTCGCTCACCTTCTTTGGGAGCCCCTTTTTCCTCTTCTTAAACGTCGCTTTCTTTGTGGGATATCATTGGTTATGAAAGCGAGCTTCAATTCCTTCCTCGTCATAATGAGGTACAGGTGCAATGAAAAATGGTAGTTTGAGGGAAAACTACTTCTTAGTTTTGGTTTTTCTTTATTCAATAGGATGTTGTCTCTCATAAGATAAAATTTCAAGTGTGGAAATTAATGGCCAGGATTTGAGGGGGATTTGGATCCAATGGGCGAAATAGGCAGCACCAAGGTTCGTTGAACATTTTTTGTTCGGTTCGTACGATTTGGCAAGCTTCTTTCCTCGTTAATTTGTGTTTGTTTGCACGATTATGTTAGGGTTAACTTTTTTGATATAAAATATCCGCTCAGTTCACTTTGTGTTGTTTGACTGTGTATTTTAATAAGATTAGAATATGCACGCAAGGATGTATATTAGTGATACAACCCAAGTTTTTCTTAAAAATATTTTTTCCATTTCGTACAATTATCACGCATATTATATATGCATACGTTTATGTGCAAGGAGTATATGTTATACATGCATATTTTATGTGCACTCATTCTATTTTAATTTTAAGGACTAATTTATGTACTCCTTTAATCTTTATATATATATATATATATATATATATATATATATATATATATATGTGTGTGTGTGTGTGTATCTGTGTGTGTTTTTGTGTGTGAGTGCATACTTTTCTAAAAGTAAAATGAATGGATGAAATTGTTAAAAACTAATTTAACAATTTAAAATACATGCATATTTTATGTGCACTCATTATATTTTAATTTTAAAGACTAATTTATGTACTCCTTTAATCTCTCTCTACATATATATATATATATATATATATATATTTATATATATTTGTGTGTGTGAATACGTTTCTAAAAGTAAAAAATCTTGCAAAAAGAAATTTTTTGTTAATATAGAAGAATCAACTAAGAAACAAAAGTATGCACGTATAAAAAAATGGAAGGGGTGAATAAATTAATCTTTAAATTTAAAATAAAATGAGTGGATAAAATATATATGTATAATATGCATGTCAATTGGACGGAATGAACACAAAAATTTTAAGGAAAATTTGGGCTATGTCACTAATCCAGTCTAGACATCCTTGCATACCCGCACTTGTTTTTGTGTTTGACACTAAAGACTTAGGTGGTTTAATTTACGGTGAATGAAGTGAGTGGATACAATTTAACTTAGAAATGAAAAAAGAAATAAAATGGGTTGCAGAAAAAAAAATGTGTTAACACAAAAAGAATTAACCGAAAAAGAAAAATACGCACATCAAAAAAATGAAAGGGGCATAAAATATTCTTTTAATTTAAAATGGAATGAGTGCATTAAATATATGCATGCATAAGATATGCATGAGAATTGCATGCAACCAATCAATCGATTGGTGTCAGAATAACAAAACCAATTAAAATTAAACAACCACAAAACAATTGTCTTCTCCTCCTCTACCTGATCCTCGAGAATGCTCAGCTGAGCCAGGAGATCAACCACCGCACCGTTGGTGGGAACCACGCATCCATCATTCTCAAAACGGTTTATGACGTGATTCATGCCGGGACGTCCGCACGAGAAAGGCTTCCCCGACGGAGAAAACGCAACCATGTCCACCTCCACGCCGCACGTTGTTATAAAGAGCTGAGTCGCTGCATGTATTTGTATAACTGGACGGTCTGGGTTGGGTAATCACATATTGTTTAGTGAGTGATGCTGCATTTTTTAATATTTTGTTTCTTCAGTGTTCAACTTTTTTTCTTTTAAATACTAGAGTTAATTCAAATACTAAAGCTGGAGCATGTATATAAAATTATTTTTATATTTATATAAATATTATTTATCAACCATTCAGGTCAGATTTATATAAAAATATTTTTACATATTATAATGCACGGTCACATTCTCAATCTGTGCATATTTTGAGCATAACGGTATACCTATTACTTCAACAAAGTGAAACATGATCTGAAATTTATTCCTTTTAACTAAAACAAAATAACTAAAATGCTGCACTGCCAGTGAATTTTCGTAAGGTGAAAACCATACAAGCCAGTATTTTAAATGTTCTCGTTTATAGCCATTCATACTTCGAGTAAATTTTTTTAAAAAGGAAAAAAAAACCTAAAACCATCCTTTGAACCCTGAAACATATTTTAGAGAGAAAATGCGGAGTGCGGGGTGGTTTTGGTGTTTATTTCAGAAAGATCTAGTGTGATATACCATGTAATCATCATCGGACAATCATGCATACCCTTGTTTCTCTATGGTTGCAGGAGCTGGGAGGACCTTTGAAAGGAAGAGATCTCACCAACACCAGAAATGCTATCAGCCATGTAAATGTCTGGATCCCAAATGTTTCTTTAAAAAATGAAAATAATTTCAGTAGTTAATATTTTTAAAAAAAACCTAAAACCTATCCAACCAAAATAAAATAAAATAAATATTGCACTAATACTGACAAAAAAATTCGCGGATGAGCAAATTAAGAAAAAACACTTGATCACTGTCCCGGTTTGGTTTTGAGTCTTTTGACCACCAAATCGTGGCGATGAGGAGCTGTTAGTGCCAAATGAATTACAAAATAAATAACTTTTTTTTTTTTGAAAAAAAAATAACATTAGATAGAACCGTGCATAATTTGAGCATAATGTTTTTAATCTTCACGTTTATACAGTGCATATTTTGAGCATTAACAACTGCTTATTTAGTTCAACAAAACAAAATAGGAACCAGAAACATTTTTTAGGGGAGGCTGATTAATACTCTGACAGGCCTGCGGTGTAGAAGAACAAAGACGGGAGGAAGCAGAACCCTAATTCGGCAACGCGCCTTCCATTACTACTACCTTCCTACCGCTAACTCAGGTAGAGGTGAAGTCCTACTACGCGTATTAGTAGTTCTGCCATTGTAAAACCTATATTCTTAACCAAAATTTTTGTTAAAGAGTACTGCACTGAAAGTGACGTGTTAAATTCCGTTGCATGCAAATCTGTAAGGATGTTGAGGTGGTGAATTAGTGATACAACCCAAGTGCTTCTTTCTACGGAAATTATTGTTTTGTTAGTTTCATATGATTCGGCTGCGTATCTTAGGATTACAAATATTGTTCGATTCGTTTTGTGCAATTTGGCTGCGTATTTAAGAATGTTAAGCAGTGACACAGCCCAAGTTTTATTGAAAAAGAAAAAAAAGTGTTAATTCCGTGCGATTTTCTTTTGTACTTTAGTTGTAAGATTACTTTATGTATGTAAGGATGTCTGGATAGTGAATTAGTGAAATGGCCCAAGATTTTTTAAAAGATACTCAAAAATAATTTTAGTTTGGTTTCCTATAAGATGCCAGAGGTCCTACAAGATATTTTTGGAATTTGCAAAAGATTAGTGGTAATTTGGAAAGAGGCTTAATTCTGGAGGTGTTAATGTCATCCGGAGCACACTACCAATATTACAATATGATTTTTCCGTGTCGAAAGAGATGGTGAAGTAATTAGTGATTTAGAAAGTCATTCATCAATTTCGTCCGTGTGCGGATTGTGGCGAATTTACTAATCGTATGGATGCCTATCTAAAGGTTCAAGAACCGCTCGGGGTCAACAGTGTTTTTGGACAACCTCAAAGATTCGCAAATTGTTAAGAATCAATTCCATCGACAGTCGAGACCGCAACTAATTCAATCCGAAATCGCAAACACCAAATGCAAACTCTAAGATGTTGCCGGAAGTTATGATGAAATCAATCGCTCAAAGCTAGATTAAGTTTGAGAAGGATGTGAGGGCTGGCATTCAAAATCTACACAATCAAGTAGGTTATATTTCTCAAGCATTTAGCAAATTGAAAGTCAAACATTTAAGGAATTTCGGTGTCAAACGGTGATTAATCTAAATGAGAGCATGAGTGTTGTAATGTTAATGAATGGAAAACAAGTCCAAATTGCCCATAATGGAAAATTCGAAGAGATGGTTGAATACGAAGAAGAAAGAAGGCAGGAACACGAAAATCGGATTCAAAACAAAGAAACCAAAAAATCGTTGCTCGAGACCACTAGAAATTTTGGCTGTGGCAGGAGAACCAAGCACAGAAACAATGATAAGAGGGGATGCCGATTATCTACGCCCGTGGATCCGACGTGACTGCATCTGATACGAATTAGGGTGTTAATCTATTATTAAATTAGGGTTTTAGAAGAATAACACTGTACTCTTTTTTTTACTGAGTTTTTTAATGAGACGGTGTAATCATTTGTAATTTATTTCATTTTTAAAAAAGGCACATTAACTCAGCCATGTTGGCGTTGGAAGAGTTAATTTTGGTCATGCATTTATTTTAGGGTTTAGAATATTCAGTTCTGATTTGATTAGAATTAGATTTGGTGAGATTAGATAAGGCAATATTCATTCAAGATTTATCTTAAAGAATATTGTCATTTTTTTAGGCATTCTAGTTAGATATGGTTTTAGCTTCTTAAATCTGTCATAAGTCATTCCAGTTTTTATCTGTACTGGCAGAATTATACCCTATAAATAGAGGAGGTCATTCACGATTTTAACAACCATTCTTAGCAATCAAATGTACAAATCTTAGAGTTCATACTCTTGTTGCTTACAAACTTTTTCCATTGTTGCTTAACCCCAAGGGCTAGTTAAGTATCAATAAACCTTGTAATATGATCCTGAGAGCTAGTTAGAAAGCAAGTCGAAATTGAGTGTACTCTGAGGGCTGGACCTTGAATTTCGTGCAAGATAGTGCGGGTTTGCAGATTCCTTCACTAGAGCAAAGATATTAATTTCGCAATTGTGAGTCTTTGCAAAGAGATTCATATCAGTTAGTATCAAAGCAACGCGAAAGAATTCTTGGTGGCCAAAAATTCAACAGGAGTTTCGAGTTTTGTTTCAATTTAATTTCGAAAAAGAAAAGGCGAAAAAAAATCTAAAAACCCCACCCGTTGAGACCTACCGCCACCCCCCACTCAACTATCTCCTCCGATCAGCATCTCCGACCAGTCAGTGCCAATCACAACTGCATCCTGCCGCTGCTCTTCTCCATATTTGACCGCTATCGTTGCTCCGATTATCTCCGGCCGACTACAACATTCTCCACCTCGACAAAGACATCCCTCCAGCAACTATTTTGCATTCCAGACCATTTCCGGTTTCCGCCTTTGATTCCCAACTGATCTCCAGTTCCACCGATCTATTCGCCACTAGTTCTTCTCCGGCCGATTAGCTTCATCTCTGGCAAGTTTCAGATCATCGTCGTCATTCTCTCGGTCATCTTCTCCGCAGTCGAGACTACCGTTTCAGTCATCTCCGTTCGCCGCTACAGGATCCGAAAACCTCCAGCCGAAGAAAAGTAAATGCAGGGGGTTTCTAGCGAGGAAGAAGGTCCCCGCGTGTCCCACACGCGCGCGTGAAGACAATATGAGCCCACCCACATGCGCGTGCATCTCATATGCACGATATTTGAAGTGTGTGCTTCTCACGCGCGAACCACCCAGCACACTTATTCATCTCACGAGTTAGTCATATCATCGTAAGATATTCAGTTTATTGTGATTTTTTTCTCATCTGGTATTCTTTTCTCATCTGGTATTCTTTTCTCATGAGCTGAAGGAGTTTTAAGCCATATCAGCATTCTAATCATCGTTTATTAACAAGATTTTGCAGCGATGGCGTGGGATATATATCTCCATTTATTTTTGAAGATCGTTCACATTTTGAGGATGAAACTTTTAGACCTCGGACGGAATTATATGAATTAGGGTTTTAATTTATTATTAAATTAGGGTTTTAGGAGGATAACACTATAATCTTTTTCTCGCTGGTTTTTTAATGAGATAGTGTGATCATTTGTAATTTATTTCATTTTAGAATAAGGCTCATTGACTCTGCCAAGTTGGCGTTAGAGGAGTTAATTTTGATCATGAATTTATTTTAGGGTTTAGAATATTCAGTTCTAATTTGATTAGAATTAGATTTGGTAAGATTAGATAAGGAAATATTCATTCAAGATTTATCTTGAAGAATATAGTCCATTCACGATTTTAACAACCATTCTTATCAATCAAATATACAAACCTTAGAGTTCATACGCTTGTTGCTTACGATCTTTTTCCATTGTTGTTTAACCCCGAGGGCTAGTTAAGTATCAATAAACCTTGTATTCTGATCCTGAGAGCTAGTTAGAGAGCAAGTCAAAATAAGTGTACGCTGAGAGCTAGACCATGAATTTCGTGCAAGATAGTGCGGGTGGGGAGATCCCTTCGCATGATCAAAGATATCAATTCTGCAAACGTGAGTTTTCGCAAGAAGATTCATATCATCATCGTTGACTTTTCTCTCGTATTTTTTAAGATGGCCAAAAATCTGAGCTTGTTTTGAAGCCACCGTCACCATTCCTTTAAGTATTGAATGAGACCAAGACAGTCATGAATGACAAAGAACTCTTTGATACTTTCGGTAAATGCGGGGTGAGTATTCATTTGCCTAAATTTATTTAGAGTATTACTTGATATGCTAAGTTGTTGAAGGATTTATGCACAAAGAGGAAGAAAAAAAGTGAAGGTGAGGAAGAAGACTCAGATAAGTGTACATGTCTCTGTCGTATTTCAAAACTCTATGCTTAAGAAGTACAGTGATCCAAGTGTGTTTACTATTCTATGCATTAAAGATGACACTAGATTTGATAACGCTATACTTGATTCTGGTGTATCTATAAATGTCATGCCATACACTGAACCAATGCATTAGACTGGAACTATTGTTGAACTTGCTGATGGGTGTATTATATGCTCAATGTGGAAAGTTAAAGATGTTTTGGTCATGATCAAAAATAAGATTTTTCAACTGATTTCTTTATGTTGGAAATGTATCATGGTAATCATATGACACTTATATTGTTGGGTAGACCACCCATGAAAATTTCATGCACGGAGATTGATGTAAATAATGATTCATTTACTATGGAATTTGATGGGGTTAAGCACTAGCGGAGAGTGGTCAATTCAAGATGGGTTTATCGAACCAGTTCAAGTGTCTTCTCTTGCCCTAACTTTGATCGAATCGATCAAAGGCAGTTCCAAAAACCGCCTTCTATTGGCTCCCAAATAGGTTCCAAATTTGGAACATACTTCTGAGGCCCAAAAATGGCTACCAAAACTAACAGCCAATCAATCCCAGATTGGGACGGGAACAAAAATACAACAGACAAACACACATAATACAAAGAATAGAAATACAAATAAAATACCAATATACACATGAACAAAAACTTACAAAGTACAAAATCAGCAATCGAAGGTGGAATCTTCGTGGCGGTCAGACTTCACGGCGGCGGAGGTTAGACTTTGCTGCGGGTGGAAGGGCATCGACGTTGGAAGCTTCGTGGTTGTTGGACTTCACTGTTGTTCAGGCGACGCAACAGAGGGAGGAGCTTTGCGGTGGTTGAGAAGGAAGGATGGGGCTGAGTGAGGGAGGCATTAGTGGTGTGGAAAAACTAGATCGGAGGGAGGGAGTTAGGAGAAAATAGAAAAGGAAGAAGAAAGAAATGAGTAAAAAAAACTCTAGTTATTCATACTTAGACCCAAAAATAAAAACAAAGTCAGCCCATTAGACTTGGGAGGGAGTTCTAAATTCGGAACTCCTTGGGAACTTCATTTAAAGGTGGTTCTTCAATAGAACCACCTTTACTTGATTCCAATCAAAGTGTTAGGAATAATAATCCCACAAGATATCTATTAGCCCAAAAAGATGGATAACAAGAAAATAAAGGAAATAATAGACACGAGGACTTACGTGGTGTGGTCAAGTTGACCTACATCCACCGTCGGAGGAGACCAGAAGCTTCACTATATGTGAAAAAAGTATTACAAGTATTTGCCTACCACCTATGAAGGAATTATGTGGCAAAATATAAAGATGAGGGTTTTGGCTTCTACAACTACAAAGGAGAGCTAAAGGGAGAAGAAAGCAAGTAGCAAAGGAATGATATGCTTATGTGTGTTTGAATTACTAATTCATCCCCTATTTATACTACTCCAAGTTCACCAATGGCCAAGAGCTCTCAAATCAAACTTATCCCAATATCCCAAGAAATCCTCCTTCTTGCTTCAAGCATGGGTTGTGAACATTACTTCCAAATTTTTCTTGCCAAAATATCATGATAGTTGAATCTCAATAGTCAAAGAAATAATACTTCAACTTGCTAAGCATGGGATGAGAATAGTGTTCCAATTAAATGCTTTCAAGGATTGTCTTTGCTATCCTCCAAAGAAGTGAATGTTCATGGACAATTGGGTGAAGACCACATTTCTTCACAAATCTCCACCTTGGTCTGAACCCCAAAAGTAATAACTTACTCACCCTCCTCCAGAATGGCCCTAATGGGCCGAATCACCAACAATGAACACCAATCAAGTCCAAGCACTGCTTGAACTTGAAATAGAGAAGAGCCTTCATGAACATATCAGCAGGATCATCCTTTGTATTGATTTTCTTAACAAAGACCTTCTTCTGTGCAATGATATCACGAATGAAGTGGTACTTAATATCAATATGCTTCGTCTGCTCATGATACATCTGATCTTTAGTCAAGTAAATTGCACTTTGACTATCACAGTGAACAGTAGTAACCATTTGTTGTAGAGTTAATTCACCGAAGAGACCTCTAAACCATAAAGCTTCTTTGATTGCCTCTATGACTGCCATATATCCTGCCTCAATAGTAGATAAAGAAACTACATGTTGTAGAGTAGCTTTCCAGCTAATTGCACAATCTCCAATGCAAAATACATAACCTGTAAGAGACATGCGCTTATCAAGATCACTGGCAAAGTCTGAATCTACAAAACTAATCAGAGTGTTATTGGTTCTACCAAACTCCAAACACATGTTCGAAGTACCCTTTAAGTAAATACATGTTTGAAGTACCAAACTCCACCTTGGGCAAACCACCTTGGTCTAAGAAACCACTTCACAGCCTGCCAATGTGGTTTGCCCGTATTGGCCATATACCTTCTAACAACACTAACAGCTGTGACCAATCATGCTTTGCACCTTGCATTATCAACACCTTGCATTATCAACTCTTCTGAAAATTATTGCATGCTCATAATCTTATTTTTTTTCTTTATCGTTCTTTGATTCCATGATCTTGAATTGTCTTTGACTCTTGACTACACGTTATTCAAAAAAAAGAGTATAGTGTTCCTCGTGATTTCTTCACTTCTTCGACATTCTTGAACAATAAGTCCAAGATGCCAATGATGACTCCTTCTTTAATTATTCATCATAAAGGTGATAAATTAAAGCATTTAAAGTAGCATCCCTAAGCTTATTCATCATAAGCCTAGTCATAGGTCCTGCTATATCACTTAGAGGATCCCGAACATATCCTTTAAATGTTTGATCAAGTCGTGTGTCTTCATTTATTATAGAAGAATCAACTAAGAAGCAAAAGTATGCACGTATAAAAAAATGGAAGGGGTGCATAAATTAATCTTTAAAGTTAAAATAAAATGAGTGGATAAAATATATATGTATAATATGCATGGCAATTGCACGGAATGAACACAAAAATTTTAAGGAAAATTTGGGCTATGTCACTAATCCAGTCTAGACATCCTTGCATACCCGTACTTGTTTTTGTATTTGACACTAAAGACTTAGGTGATTTAATTTACGGTGAATGAAGTGAGTGGATACAATTTAACTTAGAAATGAAAAAAGAAATAACATGGGTTGCAGAAAAAAAATGCGTTAACACAAAAAGAATTAACCGAAAAAGAAAAATACGCACATCAAAAAAATGAAAGGTGCATAAAATATTCTTTTAATTTAAAATAGAATGAGCGCATTAAATATATGCATGCATAAGATATGCATGAGAATTGCATGCAACCAATCAATCGATTGATGGCAAAATAACTAATCAGATTAAAATTAAACCACCACAAACAATTGTCTTCTCCTCCTCTACCTGGTCCTTGAGAATACTCAGCTGAGCCAGGAGATCAACCACCGCACCGTTGGTGGGAACCACGCCGCCATCGTTCTCAAAACAGTTTATGACGTGATTCATGCCGGGACTTCCGCACGAGAAAGGCTTCCCCGACGGAGAAAATGCAACCATGTCCACCTCCACGCCGCACGTTGTTATAAAGAGCTGAGTCGCTGCATGTATTTGTATAACTGGACGGTCTGGGTTGGGTAATCACATATTATTTAGTGAGTGATGCTGCATTTTTTAATATTTTGTTTCTTCAGTGTTCAACTTTTTTTCTTTTAAATACTAGAGTTAATTCAAATACTAAAGCTGGAGCATGTATATAAAATTATTTTTATATTTATATAAATATTATTTATCAACCATTCAGGTCAGATTTATATAAAAATATTTTTACATATTATAATGCACGGTCACATTCTCAATCTGTGCATATTTTGAGCATAACGGTTACCTATTACTTCAACAAAGTGAAACATGATCTGAAATTTATTCCTTTTAACTAAAACAAAATAACTAAAATGCTGCACTGCCAGTGAATTTTCGTAAGATGAAAACCATACAAGCCAGTATTTTAAATGTTCTCGTTTATAGCCATTCATACTTCGAGTAAATTTTTTAAAAAAGGAAAAAAAAACCTAAAACCATCCTTTGAACCCTGAAACATATTTTAGAGAGAAAATGCGGAGTGCGGGGTGGTTTTGGTGTTTATTTCAGAAAGATCTAGTGTGATATACCATGTAATCATCATCGGACAATCATGCATACCCTTGTTTCTCTATGGTTGCAGGAGCTGGGAGGACCTTTGAAAGGAAGAGATCTCACCAACGCCAGAAATGCTATCAGCCATGTAAATGTCTGGATCCCAAGTTTTTCTTTAAAAAATGAAAATAATTTCAGTAGTTAATTTTTTTTAAAAAAAACCTAAAACCTATCCAACCAAAACAAAATAAATATTGCACTAATACTGACAAAAAAAATTGCTGAAAAGTTATAAAAAAACTGAGCAAATTAAGAAAAAACACTTGATCACTGCCCTGGTTTGGTTTTGAGTCTGTTGACCACCAAATCGTGGTGATGAGGAGCTGTAAGTGCCAAATAAGGTACACAATAAATAACATTTTTTGCTTTGAAAAAAAAAACATTAGACAGAACCGTGCATAATTTGAGCATATTTTTTTTAATCTTCACGTTTATAACGTGCATATTTTGAGCATTAACAACTGCTTATTTAATTCAACAAAACAAAATACAAGCGGAACCAGAAATTTTTTTAGGGGAGGCTGTTTAATACTTCGACAGGCCTGCAGAAGAACAGAGATGGAGAGAAGTAGAGCCCTAATCCGGCGATGCGCCTTTCATTACTACTACCTTCCCACTGGCAACTTAGGTAGATGTGAATCCCTACTACGCGTATTAGTAGTTCTGCCATTGTAAAACCTATCTTCTTAACCAAAATTTTTGTTAAAGAGTACTGCACAGACAGTGACGTGTTAAATTCCGTTGCATGCAATTCTGTAAGGATGTTGAATTAGTGATACAACCCAAGTGCTTCTTTCTAAGGAAATTATTGTTTGGTTGGTTTCATATGATTTGGCTGCGTATCTTAAGATTAAAAATATTGTTCGATTCTTATTGTGCAATTTGGCTGCGTATTTAAGAATGTTAACCAGTGATACAACCCAAGTTTTATTGAAAAAGAAATTTTTTTGTTAATTTCGTGCAATTTTCTTTCGTACTTTAGTTTTGAAGATTACTTTATGTATGTAAGGATGTTTGGACAGTGAATTAGTGATATGGACCAAGCTTTGTTTCCTATAAGATGCCAGACGAATCCTACGAGATATTTTTGGAATTTGCAGAAGATTAGAGTTAATTTGGAAAGAGGGTTAATTCTCGAGGTGTTAATGTCATCCCGAGCACACTACCAATATTACAATATGATTTTTCGTGTCGAAAGAGATGGTGAAGCAATTAGTGATTTAGAAAGTCATTCATCAATTTCGTCCATGTGCGGATTGTGGCGAATTTACTAATCCTATGGATGCCTGTCCAAAGGTCCAAGAACTGACTCGAGGTGAGAGTTTGATTGTTTAATGCATGATACCACAAATTCGGATGTAATTGTGTATGGCATGGTATTTGGAAACAATTGTGGAGGACGCATTCACAGAATGCATTCTCAGTCTTTTATTTTTTTTTCTGCAATTTGTTTAGAGGATGCATTTCTCGAATGCATCCTCAGATTATTTTTTTTAAAAAAAATAATTCTATTTAGAGGACGCATTCCATGAATGCGTCCTCGAAATTTTTTTTTTTAAAAAAAACAAACCCGTTTAGAGGACGCATTGCATGAATGTGTCCTCAAAAATTTATTTTTTTAAATAAACAAATGTGTTTATTTTATTTTTATAATATATTAAAGAGGACGCATTCGAGGAATGCGTCCTCAAATTTTACTACTATTTTTTTTGAAAATCCGGTTATTATTTTTCTTAATTTATATTGTTATATTTTTTAAAATACTGTTTGAATTATACTTTTTTAAAATCCTTGTTATTAAAAATGGGTATTGAATTTGACATATATGTACATAATTTTTTTTAGTCCCACATTTTATTAGTAAAATATATAATTTGTAATTTTAATAAGTAAAATATATAATTTGTAAATTATTCTTTATATTTTGTTTTGGGTGAATATAGCGCATTCGTAGACTTGTGTTTGTTTTATATTATTCTAAAAATAATAGTAATATATAGTAGGAAAGAATATAATTAAATATAAATGTACAATATCTGGAGAAAACGTGTCAAACGTAATTAAATGAGTGCTAAATGTCATCATGTAATCTACTAACGACGGCCTCTGCAAAGCTTTCCACCTGTTCCACATGGTGGAGGACGTATGGTGCGGGATGTGCGTCGTGGGATGACCATCTCAGTAGAAAAATGTATGGCATCATCTGGCGCTCCCTCTGTAAAATCCTCCTCCATATCATCACCTGTGTTCTGGCATGAACCATGCTGGACATATGCAACACCACCACCAGTATCTAATTTGATAATTTGAATGCTAACCCTCATATCCTTGTCAAACGTAACCTAGCGTTGAGCAATGGATTTTAAATTATCTCGAACCTTCTGCCAATTCCAAAAATATCTCATAGGTCCGGCGTCTCAAAGAGAAGCAAATTAGAAATATATTTTAAAAAGCTTGGGCTATATCACTAATTCAATCCGGACATCCCTACATATATACTCCATCTGTTTTTCTATATTTGACACCATAGATTTAGGGTGTTGCTATATCACGCCCTGTATTTTACTACAACACGCCCTAATACGTATTATACATGTATAATATTTAATTCAATTTAAATTATAAAAAATAAGATTAACAAATATTTAATCTTCATCTTCCTTGGTGGTGTCACCGCCGCTACTCGCCGGAAATCAAATATTCCCACCTGTATTCTTCTTCCCTGCCCTCGTCGGTTGGCGATGGCGCCACTACTACCTTACCAGCCAAGTCGCTCCCCACCAGCCCAGTCGCTCCCCAGCCCCGCCTACTCGTTTCTTTGGCGACAGAAACCTCCCATCCTTTAGCCCTCGAACCCAAGCCCTGCCCACTCATTTTTCTGGCATCTCCCCACCGAAGTCAGGCGAAACGAGAGCCAGGGAGTGGGAACCAGATCCAGGAAATGAAAGTGAAACTCCAGGCAGGAAAAGGAGAGCCGGGAAAGGTGAGAGCGATGGCGGGCTGCAAAAGTAGAGCCAGAAAAAGAGAATGCAGTGGCGGGCTGGAAAAGAGAGCCGAAAAAGGAGAGCGGGATGGTGGGCTACAAAGGTAGAGCTGGGAAAGAGAATGGGACAGCTGGCTGGGAAAGAGGGCCCGAAAAAGAGAGCGGGGAGAGGAGAAGCAGGGCGGGGCTTCGACGGCGCTGGGCTTTCCCAACGAAAAACAGGGTGAGGCATAGGCGACGACAACCAGGGAAGCGAGGCCAGGGTAATCGGTGACGGCGATGGCCAGGGGACGCCGGGGAAGCCACCGGAGAGGTGGAAAAGGCGTCGGAGAAGACGGTCTTCTCCGGCAAACGTCGAGCTCTGGCGACCACCACATCCGCAGATAGTGTTCATTGGATTTGAAATTAATTTTATATTTTTATTAATTAATATTAATTATAACTAATTATTAACTTATCAATTTCTTTATTCATTTAAATAAATTAGAAATGCATATAGTATTTCAATAGTACAAATGCATGACTAAGTAAAATATAAGGTGTGATATAGCAATTCACTAGATTTAGGTGTTTTTGATCTATGATGAATAAAATAAGTGGATAAAATTTAATTTTAAAAAAATGAGTTAATGAAATTGAAGGAATCATGCGAAAAAGAAAAAATGTGTTAATCAACAAAAAAGCAAAAAGTATGCTGTTTTTAAAAAAAATGGAAGGAGGGCATAAATTAATCTTTAAAGTTAAAATAAAGTGAGTATATCACTAATATGCATGACAATTGCACGTCTTGAACAAAATATTTTTAAGGAAAACTTGGACTATATCACTAATTCATTCCAGACATCCTCACCCACTCCTTTTTTCTATATTTGACACCATAGATTTAAGTGTTTCAGTTTATGGTGACTGAAGCGGGTGGATAAAATTGAACTTAAAAAATAAGAAAGAAGTAAAATAAGTGAATGAAATTGAGGGAATATTTTGGAGAAAAAAAACGTGTTACTGAGTTGATCTGATATTAATCCACATGGTAATTTGAATCCTAGAAAGGATAAGAAGTCAATAGAGGATGCTAAGGATAAGAAGCCAATGGCGGCCTCATCGGTGAATTCGTCCAGCAACAAGAACAACATCCAGATCCGGGTGGTGAGTCCCGGGAAGCGCAACTCCAGTCGGCGCTCCTTGTCATCAACCACTCCAAATTCTGGAAGCTGCGGGAGCTGTCTCGACTGATCTTGTACGATGGTGACGGCTTGTGGGGGAACTACCCGGAGGAAGTGCTGAATCCGGCGAAATGCAGGTTCCGGGAGTGGATTCCGGCGCTGGAGGTAAGCGTATCTGACCAGCATGTACTTCCTGATTTCTTTAGAATGTTGGAGGTTGATTTTGAGTTGGGGTTTTAACGGGAAAAAGGCTAGCCAACGAACACCATTCGAATCCTAGAAAAGTTTTAAACTGAAAATTTGAAACACGACCTCCCTATGATAATGTTCATAGTATTACATTATTTATCAAAAATGATCTATATGCATCTAGACTTTAATATATATTAGAATTGGTATATTTTATAGTCAACAATATATATAAGTCGTATATCGACATTTAACTTAAAACACAAACACAGCGAAAATATTGGAATGTTGGGAAGAGTGGGCCCATCTAATAAATACTGTGCACCGTACAGCTCGGGCACTGTACGTATCTCAACTAGCCTGGTAGTTGCACAAGTTCTTCAACTGCACGAGTTCACAATATGTAAAATTACCAATTAAAATGACTAAAAATATATAGGAGATTAAAACTTTTGTGTAAAACAAAATCCAAAATCGTAGAGCATGCTCAACTTGCTCTCATAAGGGCTTTAGATAATGGCGCATGCCACGATTCTACAGAGCATGCTCAGCTCGCTCACCTTCTTTGGGAGCCCCTTTTTCCTCTTCTTAAACGTCGCTTTCTTTGTGGGATATCATTGGTTATGAAAGCGAGCTTCAATTCCTTCCTCGTCATAATGAGGTACAGGTGCAATGAAAAATGGTAGTTTGAGGGAAAACTACTTCTTAGTTTTGGTTTTTCTTTATTCAATAGGATGTTGTCTCTCATAAGATAAAATTTCAAGTGTGGAAATTAATGGCCAGGATTTGAGGGGGATTTGGATCCAATGGGCGAAATAGGCAGCACCAAGGTTCGTTGAACATTTTTTGTTCGGTTCGTACGATTTGGCAAGCTTCTTTCCTCGTTAATTTGTGTTTGTTTGCACGATTATGTTAGGGTTAACTTTTTTGATATAAAATATCCGCTCAGTTCACTTTGTGTTGTTTGACTGTGTATTTTAATAAGATTAGAATATGCACGCAAGGATGTATATTAGTGATACAACCCAAGTTTTTCTTAAAAATATTTTTTCCATTTCGTACAATTATCACGCATATTATATATGCATACGTTTATGTGCAAGGAGTATATGTTATACATGCATATTTTATGTGCACTCATTCTATTTTAATTTTAAGGACTAATTTATGTACTCCTTTAATCTTTATATATATATATATATATATATATATATATATATATATATATATATATATGTGTGTGTGTGTGTGTGTATCTGTGTGTGTTTTTGTGTGTGAGTGCATACTTTTCTAAAAGTAAAATGAATGGATGAAATTGTTAAAAACTAATTTAACAATTTAAAATACATGCATATTTTATGTGCACTCATTATATTTTAATTTTAAAGACTAATTTATGTACTCCTTTAATCTCTCTCTACATATATATATATATATATATATATATATATATATATATTTATATATATTTGTGTGTGTGAATACGTTTCTAAAAGTAAAAAATCTTGCAAAAAGAAATTTTTTGTTAATATAGAAGAATCAACTAAGAAACAAAAGTATGCACGTATAAAAAAATGGAAGGGGTGCATAAATTAATCTTTAAATTTAAAATAAAATGAGTGGATAAAATATATATGTATAATATGCATGTCAATTGGACGGAATGAACACAAAAATTTTAAGGAAAATTTGGGCTATGTCACTAATCCAGTCTAGACATCCTTGCATACCCGCACTTGTTTTTGTGTTTGACACTAAAGACTTAGGTGGTTTAATTTACGGTGAATGAAGTGAGTGGATACAATTTAACTTAGAAATGAAAAAAGAAATAAAATGGGTTGCAGAAAAAAAAATGTGTTAACACAAAAAGAATTAACCGAAAAAGAAAAATACGCACATCAAAAAAATGAAAGGGGCATAAAATATTCTTTTAATTTAAAATGGAATGAGTGCATTAAATATATGCATGCATAAGATATGCATGAGAATTGCATGCAACCAATCAATCGATTGGTGTCAGAATAACAAAACCAATTAAAATTAAACAACCACAAAACAATTGTCTTCTCCTCCTCTACCTGGTCCTCGAGAATGCTCAGCTGAGCCAGGAGATCAACCACCGCACCGTTGGTGGGAACCACGCATCCATCGTTCTCAAAATGGTTTATGACGTGATTCATGCTGGGACGTCCTCACGAGAAAGGCTTCCCTGACGGAGAAAACGCAACCATGTCCACCTCCACGCCGCACGTTGTTATAAAGAGCTGAGTCGCTGCATGTATTTGTATAACTGGACGGTCTGGGTTGGGTAATCACATATTGTTTAGTGAGTGATGCTGCGTTTTTTAATATTTTGTTTCTTCAGTGTTCAACTTTTTTTCTTTTAAATACTAGAGTTAATTCAAATACTAAAGCTGGAGCATGTATATAAAATTATTTTTATATTTATATAAATATTATTTATCAACCATTCAGGTCAGATTTATATAAAAATATTTTTACATATTATAATGCACGGTCACATTCTCAATCTGTGCATATTTTGAGCATAACGGTATACCTATTACTTCAACAAAGTGAAACATGATCTGAAATTTATTCCTTTTAACTAAAACAAAATAACTAAAATGCTGCACTGCCAGTGAATTTTCGTAAGGTGAAAACCATACAAGCCAGTATTTTAAATGTTCTCGTTTATAGCCATTCATACTTCGAGTAAATTTTTTTAAAAAGGAAAAAAAAACCTAAAACCATCCTTTGAACCCTGAAACATATTTTAGAGAGAAAATGCGGAGTGCGGGGTGGTTTTGGTGTTTATTTCAGAAAGATCTAGTGTGATATACCATGTAATCATCATCGGACAATCATGCATACCCTTGTTTCTCTATGGTTGCAGGAGCTGGGAGGACCTTTGAAAGGAAGAGATCTCACCAACACCAGAAATGCTATCAGCCATGTAAATGTCTGGATCCCAAATGTTTCTTTAAAAAATGAAAATAATTTCAGTAGTTAATATTTTTAAAAAAAACCTAAAACCTATCCAACCAAAATAAAATAAAATAAATATTGCACTAATACTGACAAAAAAATTCGCGGATGAGCAAATTAAGAAAAAACACTTGATCACTGTCCCGGTTTGGTTTTGAGTCTTTTGACCACCAAATCGTGGCGATGAGGAGCTGTTAGTGCCAAATGAATTACAAAATAAATAACTTTTTTTTTTTTGAAAAAAAAATAACATTAGATAGAACCGTGCATAATTTGAGCATAATGTTTTTAATCTTCACGTTTATACAGTGCATATTTTGAGCATTAACAACTGCTTATTTAGTTCAACAAAACAAAATAGGAACCAGAAATATTTTTTAGGGGAGGCTGATTAATACTCTGACAGGCCTGCGGTGTAGAAGAACAAAGACGGGAGGAAGCAGAACCCTAATTCGGCAACGCGCCTTCCATTACTACTACCTTCCTACCGCTAACTCAGGTAGAGGTGAAGTCCTACTACGCGTATTAGTAGTTCTGCCATTGTAAAACCTATATTCTTAACCAAAATTTTTGTTAAAGAGTACTGCACTGAAAGTGACGTGTTAAATTCCGTTGCATGCAAATCTGTAAGGATGTTGAGGTGGTGAATTAGTGATACAACCCAAGTGCTTCTTTCTACGGAAATTATTGTTTTGTTAGTTTCATATGATTCGGCTGCGTATCTTAGGATTACAAATATTGTTCGATTCGTTTTGTGCAATTTGGCTGCGTATTTAAGAATGTTAAGCAGTGACACAGCCCAAGTTTTATTGAAAAAGAAAAAAAAGTGTTAATTCCGTGCGATTTTCTTTTGTACTTTAGTTGTAAGATTACTTTATGTATGTAAGGATGTCTGGATAGTGAATTAGTGAAATGGCCCAAGATTTTTTAAAAGATACTCAAAAATAATTTTAGTTTGGTTTCCTATAAGATGCCAGAGGTCCTACAAGATATTTTTGGAATTTGCAAAAGATTAGTGGTAATTTGGAAAGAGGCTTAATTCTGGAGGTGTTAATGTCATCCGGAGCACACTACCAATATTACAATATGATTTTTCCGTGTCGAAAGAGATGGTGAAGTAATTAGTGATTTAGAAAGTCATTCATCAATTTCGTCCGTGTGCGGATTGTGGCGAATTTACTAATCGTATGGATGCCTATCTAAAGGTTCAAGAACCGCTCGGGGTCAACAGTGTTTTTGGACAACCTCAAAGATTCGCAAATTGTTAAGAATCAATTCCATCGACAGTCGAGACCGCAACTAATTCAATCCGAAATCGCAAACACCAAATGCAAACTCTAAGATGTTGCCGGAAGTTATGATGAAATCAATCGCTCAAAGCTAGATTAAGTTTGAGAAGGATGTGAGGGCTGGCATTCAAAATCTACACAATCAAGTAGGTTATATTTCTCAAGCATTTAGCAAATTGAAAGTCAAACATTTAAGGAATTTCGGTGTCAAACGGTGATTAATCTAAATGAGAGCATGAGTGTTGTAATGTTAATGAATGGAAAACAAGTCCAAATTGCCCATAATGGAAAATTCGAAGAGATGGTTGAATACGAAGAAGAAAGAAGGCAGGAACACGAAAATCGGATTCAAAACAAAGAAACCAAAAAATCGTTGCTCGAGACCACTAGAAATTTTGGCTGTGGCAGGAGAACCAAGCACAGAAACAATGATAAGAGGGGATGCCGATTATCTACGCCCGTGGATCCGACGTGACTGCATCTGATACGAATTAGGGTGTTAATCTATTATTAAATTAGGGTTTTAGAAGAATAACACTGTACTCTTTTTTTTACTGAGTTTTTTAATGAGACGGTGTAATCATTTGTAATTTATTTCATTTTTAAAAAAGGCACATTAACTCAGCCATGTTGGCGTTGGAAGAGTTAATTTTGGTCATGCATTTATTTTAGGGTTTAGAATATTCAGTTCTGATTTGATTAGAATTAGATTTGGTGAGATTAGATAAGGCAATATTCATTCAAGATTTATCTTAAAGAATATTGTCATTTTTTTAGGCATTCTAGTTAGATATGGTTTTAGCTTCTTAAATCTGTCATAAGTCATTCCAGTTTTTATCTGTACTGGCAGAATTATACCCTATAAATAGAGGAGGTCATTCACGATTTTAACAACCATTCTTAGCAATCAAATGTACAAATCTTAGAGTTCATACTCTTGTTGCTTACAAACTTTTTCCATTGTTGCTTAACCCCAAGGGCTAGTTAAGTATCAATAAACCTTGTAATATGATCCTGAGAGCTAGTTAGAAAGCAAGTCGAAATTGAGTGTACTCTGAGGGCTGGACCTTGAATTTCGTGCAAGATAGTGCGGGTTTGCAGATTCCTTCACTAGAGCAAAGATATTAATTTCGCAATTGTGAGTCTTTGCAAAGAGATTCATATCAGTTAGTATCAAAGCAACGCGAAAGAATTCTTGGTGGCCAAAAATTCAACAGGAGTTTCGAGTTTTGTTTCAATTTAATTTCGAAAAAGAAAAGGCGAAAAAAAATCTAAAAACCCCACCCGTTGAGACCTACCGCCACCCCCCACTCAACTATCTCCTCCGATCAGCATCTCCGACCAGTCAGTGCCAATCACAACTGCATCCTGCCGCTGCTCTTCTCCATATTTGACCGCTATCGTTGCTCCGATTATCTCCGGCCGACTACAACATTCTCCACCTCGACAAAGACATCCCTCCAGCAACTATTTTGCATTCCAGACCATTTCCGGTTTCCGCCTTTGATTCCCAACTGATCTCCAGTTCCACCGATCTATTCGCCACTAGTTCTTCTCCGGCCGATTAGCTTCATCTCTGGCAAGTTTCAGATCATCGTCGTCATTCTCTCGGTCATCTTCTCCGCAGTCGAGACTACCGTTTCAGTCATCTCCGTTCGCCGCTACAGGATCCGAAAACCTCCAGCCGAAGAAAAGTAAATGCAGGGGGTTTCTAGCGAGGAAGAAGGTCCCCGCGTGTCCCACACGCGCGCGTGAAGACAATATGAGCCCACCCACATGCGCGTGCATCTCATATGCACGATATTTGAAGTGTGTGCTTCTCACGCGCGAACCACCCAGCACACTTATTCATCTCATGAGTTAGTCATATCATCGTAAGATATTCAGTTTATTGTGATTTTTTTCTCATCTGGTATTCTTTTCTCATCTGGTATTCTTTTCTCATGAGCTGAAGGAGTTTTAAGCCATATCAGCATTCTAATCATCGTTTATTAACAAGATTTTGCAGCGATGGCGTGGGATATATATCTCCATTTATTTTTGAAGATCGTTCACATTTTGAGGATGAAACTTTTAGACCTCGGACGGAATTATATGAATTAGGGTTTTAATTTATTATTAAATTAGGGTTTTAGGAGGATAACACTATAATCTTTTTCTCGCTGGTTTTTTAATGAGATAGTGTGATCATTTGTAATTTATTTCATTTTAGAATAAGGCTCATTGACTCTGCCAAGTTGGCGTTAGAGGAGTTAATTTTGATCATGAATTTATTTTAGGGTTTAGAATATTCAGTTCTAATTTGATTAGAATTAGATTTGGTAAGATTAGATAAGGAAATATTCATTCAAGATTTATCTTGAAGAATATAGTCCATTCACGATTTTAACAACCATTCTTATCAATCAAATATACAAACCTTAGAGTTCATACGCTTGTTGCTTACGATCTTTTTCCATTGTTGTTTAACCCCGAGGGCTAGTTAAGTATCAATAAACCTTGTATTCTGATCCTGAGAGCTAGTTAGAGAGCAAGTCAAAATAAGTGTACGCTGAGAGCTAGACCATGAATTTCGTGCAAGATAGTGCGGGTGGGGAGATCCCTTCGCATGATCAAAGATATCAATTCTGCAAACGTGAGTTTTCGCAAGAAGATTCATATCATCATCGTTGACTTTTCTCTCGTATTTTTTAAGATGGCCAAAAATCTGAGCTTGTTTTGAAGCCACCGTCACCATTCCTTTAAGTATTGAATGAGACCAAGACAGTCATGAATGACAAAGAACTCTTTGATACTTTCGGTAAATGCGGGGTGAGTATTCATTTGCCTAAATTTATTTAGAGTATTACTTGATATGCTAAGTTGTTGAAGGATTTATGCACAAAGAGGAAGAAAAAAAGTGAAGGTGAGGAAGAAGACTCAGATAAGTGTACATGTCTCTGTCGTATTTCAAAACTCTATGCTTAAGAAGTACAGTGATCCAAGTGTGTTTACTATTCTATGCATTAAAGATGACACTAGATTTGATAACGCTATACTTGATTCTGGTGTATCTATAAATGTCATGCCATACACTGAACCAATGCATTAGACTGGAACTATTGTTGAACTTGCTGATGGGTGTATTATATGATCAATGTGGAAAGTTAAAGATGTTTTGGTCATGATCAAAAATAAGATTTTTCAACTGATTTCTTTATGTTGGAAATGTATCATGGTAATCATATGACACTTATATTGTTGGGTAGACCACCCATGAAAATTTCATGCACGGAGATTGATGTAAATAATGATTCATTTACTATGGAATTTGATGGGGTTAAGCACTAGCGGAGAGTGGTCAATTCAAGATGGGTTTATCGAACCAGTTCAAGTGTCTTCTCTTGCCCTAACTTTGATCGAATCGATCAAAGGCAGTTCCAAAAACCGCCTTCTATTGGCTCCCAAATAGGTTCCAAATTTGGAACATACTTCTGAGGCCCAAAAATAGCTACCAAAACTAACAGCCAATCAATCCCAGATTGGGACGGGAACAAAAATACAACAGACAAACACACATAATACAAAGAACAGAAATACAAATAAAATACCAATATACACATGAACAAAAACTTACAAAGTACAAAATCAGCAATCGAAGGTGGAATCTTCGTGGCGGTCAGACTTCACGGCGGCGGAGGTTAGACTTTGCTGCGGGTGGAAGGGCATCGACGTTGGAAGCTTCGTGGTTGTTGGACTTCACTGTTGTTCAGGCGACGCAACAGAGGGAGGAGCTTTGCGGTGGTTGAGAAGGAAGGATGGGGCTGAGTGAGGGAGGCATTAGTGGTGTGGAAAAACTAGATCGGAGGGAGGGAGTTAGGAGAAAATAGAAAAGGAAGAAGAAAGAAATGAGTAAAAAAAACTCTAGTTATTCATACTTAGACCCAAAAATAAAAACAAAGTCAGCCCATTAGACTTGGGAGGGAGTTCTAAATTCGGAACTCCTTGGGAACTTCATTTAAAGGTGGTTCTTCAATAGAACCACCTTTACTTGATTCCAATCAAAGTGTTAGGAATAATAATCCCACAAGATATCTATTAGCCCAAAAAGATGGATAACAAGAAAATAAAGGAAATAATAGACACGAGGACTTACGTGGTGTGGTCAAGTTGACCTACATCCACCGTCGGAGGAGACCGGAAGCTTCACTATATGTGAAAAAAGTATTACAAGTATTTGCCTACCACCTATGAAGGAATTATGTGGCAAAATATAAAGATGGGGGTTTTGGCTTCTACAACTACAAAGGAGAGCTAAAGGGAGAAGAAAGCAAGTAGCAAAGGAATGATATGCTTATGTGTGTTTGAATTACTAATTCATCCCCTATTTATACTACTCCAAGTTCACCAATGGCCAAGAGCTCTCAAATCAAACTTATCCCAATATCCCAAGAAATCCTCCTTCTTGCTTCAAGCATGGGTTGTGAACATTACTTCCAAATTTTTCTTGCCAAAATATCATGATAGTTGAATCTCAATAGTCAAAGAAATAATACTTCAACTTGCTAAGCATGGGATGAGAATAGTGTTCCAATTAAATGCTTTCAAGGATTGTCTTTGCTATCCTCCAAAGAAGTGAATGTTCATGGACAATTGGGTGAAGACCACATTTCTTCACAAATCTCCACCTTGGTCTGAACCCCAAAAGTAATAACTTACTCACCCTCCTCCAGAATGGCCCTAATGGGCCGAATCACCAACAATGAACACCAATCAAGTCCAAGCACTGCTTGAACTTGAAATAGAGAAGAGCCTTCATGAACATATCAGCAGGATCATCCTTTGTATTGATTTTCTTAACAAAGACCTTCTTCTGTGCAATGATATCACGAATGAAGTGGTACTTAATATCAATATGCTTCGTCTGCTCATGATACATCTGATCTTTAGTCAAGTAAATTGCACTTTGACTATCACAGTGAACAGTAGTAACCATTTGTTGTAGAGTTAATTCACCGAAGAGACCTCTCAACCATAAAGCTTCTTTGATTGCCTCTATGACTGCCATATATCCTGCCTCAATAGTAGATAAAGAAACTACATGTTGTAGAGTAGCTTTCCAGCTAATTGCACAATCTCCAATGCAAAATACATAACCTGTAAGAGACATGCGCTTATCAAGATCACTGGCAAAGTCTGAATCTACAAAACTAATCAGAGTGTTATTGGTTCTACCAAACTCCAAACACATGTTCGAAGTACCCTTTAAGTAAATACATGTTTGAAGTACCAAACTCCACCTTGGGCAAACCACCTTGGTCTAAGAAACCACTTCACAGCCTGCCAATGTGGTTTGCCCGGATTGGCCATATACCTTCTAACAACACTAACAGCTGTGACCAATCATGCTTTGCACCTTGCATTATCAACACCTTGCATTATCAACTCTTCTGAAAATTATTGCATGCTCATAATCTTATTTATTTTCTTTATCGTTCTTTGATTCCATGATCTTGAATTGTCTTTGACTCTTGACTACACGTTATTCAAAAAAAAGAGTATAGTGTTCCTCGTGATTTCTTCACTTCTTCGACATTCTTGAACAATAAGTCCAAGATGCCAATGATGACTCCTTCTTTAATTATTCATCATAAAGGTGATAAATTAAAGCATTTAAAGTAGCATCCCTAAGCTTATTCATCATAAGCCTAGTCATAGGTCCTGCTATATCACTTAGAGGATCCCGAACATATCCTTTAAATGTTTGATCAAGTCGTGTGTCTTCATTTATTATAGAAGAATCAACTAAGAAGCAAAAGTATGCACGTATAAAAAAATGGAAGGGGTGCATAAATTAATCTTTAAAGTTAAAATAAAATGAGTGGATAAAATATATATGTATAATATGCATGGCAATTGCACGGAATGAACACAAAAATTTTAATATGCATGGCAATTGCACGGAATGAACACAAAAATTTTAAGGAAAATTTGGGCTATGTCACTAATCCAGTCTAGACATCCTTGCATACCCGCACTTGTTTTTGTATTTGACACTAAAGACTTAGGTGGTTTAATTTACGGTGAATGAAGTGAGTGGATACAATTTAACTTAGAAATGAAAAAAGAAATAAAATGGGTTGCAGAAAAAAAATGCGTTAACACAAAAAGAATTAACCGAAAAAGAAAAATACGCACATCAAAAAAATGAAAGGTGCATAAAATATTCTTTTAATTTAAAATAGAATGAGCGCAATAAATATATGCATGCATAAGATATGCATGAGAATTGCATGCAACCAATCAATCGATTGATGGCAAAATAACTAATCAGATTAAAATTAAACCACCACAAACAATTGTCTTCTCCTCCTCTACCTGGTCCTCGAGAATACTCAGCTGAGCCAGGAGATCAACCACCGCACCGTTGGTGGGAACCACGCCGCCATCGTTCTCAAAACAGTTTATGACGCGATTCATGCCGGGACTTCCGCACGAGAAAGGCTTCCCCGACGGAGAAAACGCAACCATGTCCACCTCCACGCCGCACGTTGTTATAAAGAGCTGAGTCGCTGCATGTATTTGTATAACTGGACGGTCTGGGTTGGGTAATCACATATTATTTAGTGAGTGATGTTGCATTTTTTAATATTTTGTTTCTTCAGTGTTCAACTTTTTTTCTTTTAAATACTAGAGTTAATTCAAATACTAAAGCTGGAGCATGTATATAAAATTATTTTTATATTTATATAAATATTATTTATCAACCATTCAGGTCAGATTTATATAAAAATATTTTTACATATTATAATGCACGGTCACATTCTCAATCTGTGCATATTTTGAGCATAACGGTTACCTATTACTTCAACAAAGTGAAACATGATCTGAAATTTATTCCTTTTAACTAAAACAAAATAACTAAAATGCTGCACTGCCAGTGAATTTTCGTAAGATGAAAACCATACAAGCCAGTATTTTAAATGTTCTCGTTTATAGCCATTCATACTTCGAGTAAATTTTTTTAAAAAGGAAAAAAAAACCTAAAACCATCCTTTGAACCCTGAAACATATTTTAGAGAGAAAATGCGGAGTGCGGGGTGGTTTTGGTGTTTATTTCAGAAAGATCTAGTGTGATATACCATGTAATCATCATCGGACAATCATGCATACCCTTGTTTCTCTATGGTTGCAGGAGCTGGGAGGACCTTTGAAAGGAAGAGATCTCACCAACACCAGAAATGCTATCAGCCATGTAAATGTCTGGATCCCAAGTTTTTCTTTAAAAAATGAAAATAATTTCAGTAGTTAATTTTTTTTAAAAAAAACCTAAAACCTATCCAACCAAAACAAAATAAATATTGCACTAATACTGACAAAAAAAATTGCTGAAAAGTTATAAAAAAACTGAGCAAATTAAGAAAAAACACTTGATCACTGCCCCGGTTTGGTTTTGAGTCTTTTGACCACCAAATCGTGGTGATGAGGAGCTGTAAGTGCCAAATAAGGTACACAATAAATAACATTTTTTGCTTTGAAAAAAAAACATTAGACAGAACCGTGCATAATTTGAGCATATTTTTTTTAATCTTCACGTTTATAACGTGCATATTTTGAGCCTTAACAACTGCTTATTTAATTCAACAAAACAAAATACAAGTGGAACCAGAAATTTTTTTAGGGGAGGCTGTTTAATACTTCGACAGGCCTGCAGAAGAACAGAGATGGAGAGAAGTAGAGCCCTAATCCGGCGATGCGCCTTTCATTACTACTACCTTCCCACTGGCAACTTAGGTAGATGTGAATCCCTACTACGCGTATTAGTAGTTCTGCCATTGTAAAACCTATCTTCTTAACCAAAATTTTTGTTAAAGAGTACTGCACAGACAGTGACGTGTTAAATTCCGTTGCATGCAATTCTGTAAGGATGTTGAATTAGTGATACAACCCAAGTGCTTCTTTCTAAGGAAATTATTGTTTGGTTGGTTTCATATGATTTGGCTGCGTATCTTAAGATTAAAAATATTGTTCGATTCTTATTGTGCAATTTGGCTGCGTATTTAAGAATGTTAACCAGTGATACAACCCAAGTTTTATTGAAAAAGAAATTTTTTTGTTAATTTCGTGCAATTTTCTTTCGTACTTTAGTTTTGAAGATTACTTTATGTATGTAAGGATGTTTGGACAGTGAATTAGTGATATGGACCAAGCTTTGTTTCCTATAAGATGCCAGACGAATCCTACGAGATATTTTTGGAATTTGCAGAAGATTAGAGTTAATTTGGAAAGAGGGTTAATTCTCGAGGTGTTAATGTCATCCCGAGCACACTACCAATATTACAATATGATTTTTCGTGTCGAAAGAGATGGTGAAGCAATTAGTGATTTAGAAAGTCATTCATCAATTTCGTCCATGTGCGGATTGTGGCGAATTTACTAATCCTATGGATGCCTGTCCAAAGGTCCAAGAACTGACTCGAGGTGAGAGTTTGATTGTTTAATGCATGATACCACAAATTCGGATGTAATTGTGTATGGCATGGTATTTGGAAACAATTGTGGAGGACGCATTCACAGAATGCATTCTCAGTCTTTTATTTTTTTTTCTGCAATTTGTTTAGAGGATGCATTTCTCGAATGCATCCTCAGATTATTTTTTTTTAAAAAAATAATTCTATTTAAAGGACGCATTCCATGAATGCGTCCTCGAATTTTTTTTTTTTAAAAAAAACAAACCCGTTTAGAGGACGCATTGCATGAATGTGTCCTCAAAAAATTATTTTTTTAAATAAACAAATGTGTTTATTTTATTTTTATAATATATTAAAGAGGACGCATTCGAGGAATGCGTCCTCAAATTTTACTACTATTTTTTTTGAAAATCCGGTTATTATTTTTCTTAATTTATATTGTTATATTTTTTAAAATACTGTTTGAATTATACTTTTTTAAAATCCTTGTTATTAAAAATGGGTATTGAATTTGACATATATGTACATAATTTTTTTTAGTCCCACATTTTATTAGTAAAATATATAATTTGTAATTTTAATAAGTAAAATATATAATTTGTAAATTATTCTTTATATTTTTGTTTTGGGTGAATATAGTGCATTCGTAGACTTGTGTTTGTTTTATATTATTCTAAAAATAATAGTAATATATAGTAGGAAAGAATATAATTAAATATAAATGTACAATATCTGGAGAAAACGTGTCAAACGTAATTAAATGAGTGCTAAATGTCATCATGTAATCTACTAACGACGGCCTCTGCAAAGCTTTCCACCTGTTCCACATGGTGGAGGACGTATGGTGCGGGATGTGCGTCGTGGGATGACCATCTCAGTAGAAAAATGTATGGCATCATCTGGCGCTCCCTCTGTAAAATCCTCCTCCATATCATCACCTGTGTTCTGGCATGAACCATGCTGGACATATGCAACACCACCAGTATCTAATTTGATAATTTGAATGCTAACCCTCACATCCTTGTCAAACGTAACCTAGCGTTGAGCAATGGATTTTAAATTATCTCGAACCTTCTGCCAATTCCAAAAATATCTCATAGGTCCGGCGTCTCAAAGAGAAGCAAATTAGAAATATTTTTTAAAAAGCTTGGGCTATATCACTAATTCAATCCGGACATCCCTACATATATACTCTATCTGTTTTTCTATATTTGACACCATAGATTTAGGGTGTTGCTATATCACGCCCTGTATTTTACTACAACACGCCCTAATACGTATTATACATGTATAATATTTAATTCAATTTAAATTATAAAAAATAAGATTAACAAATATTTAATCTTCATCTTCCTTGGTGGTGTCACCGCCGCTACTCGCCGGAAATCAAATATTCCCACCTGTATTCTTCTTCCCTGCCCTCGTCGGTTGGCGATGGCGCCACTACTACCTTACCAGCCAAGTCGCTCCCCACCAGCCCAGTCGCTCCCCAGCCCAGTCGCTCCCCAGCCCCGCCTACTCGTTTCTTTGGCGACAGAAACCTCCCAGCCTTTAGCCCTCGAACCCAAGCCCTGCCCACTCATTTTTCTGGCATCTCCCCACCGAAGTCAGGCGAAACGAGAGCCAGGGAGTGGGAACCAGATCCAGGAAATGAAAGTGAAACTCCAGGCAGGAAAAGGAGAGCCGGGAAAGGTGAGAGCGATGGCGGGCTGCAAAAGTAGAGCCAGAAAAAGAGAATGCAGTGGCGGGCTGGAAAAGAGAGCCGAAAAAGGAGAGCGGGATGGTGGGCTACAAAGGTAGAGCTGGGAAAGAGAATGGGACAGCGGGCTGGGAAAGAGGGCCCGAAAAAGAGAGCGGGGAGAGGAGAAGCAGGGCGGGGCTTCGACGGCGCTGGGCTTTCCCAACGAAAAACAGGGTGAGGCGTAGGCGACGACAACCAGGGAAGCGAGGCCAGGGTAATCGGTGACGGCGATGGCCAGGGGACACCGGGGAAGCCACCGGAGAGGTGGAAAAGGCGTCGGAGAAGACGGTCTTCTCCGGCAAACGTCGAGCTCTGGCGACCACCACATCCGCAGATAGTGTTCATTGGATTTGAAATTAATTTTATATTTTTATTAATTAATATTAATTATAACTAATTATTAACTTATCAATTTCTTTATTCATTTAAATAAATTAGAAATGCATATAGTATTTCAATAGTACAAATGCATGACTAAGTAAAATATAAGGTGTGATATAGCAATTCACTAGATTTAGGTGTTTTTGATCTATGATGAATAAAATAAGTGGATAAAATTTAATTTTAAAAAAATGAGTTAATGAAATTGAAGGAATCATGCGAAAAAGAAAAAATGTGTTAATCAACAAAAAAGCAAAAAGTATGCTGTTTTTAAAAAAAATGGAAGGAGGGCATAAATTAATCTTTAAAGTTAAAATAAAGTGAGTATATCACTAATATGCATGACAATTGCACGTCTTGAACAAAAGATTTTTAAGGAAAACTTGGACTATATCACTAATTCATTCCAGACATCCTCACCCACTCCTTTTTTCTATATTTGACACCATAGATTTAAGTGTTTCAGTTTATGGTGACTGAAGCGGGTGGATAAAATTGAACTTAAAAAATAAGAAAGAAGTAAAATAAGTGAATGAAATTGAGGGAATATTTTGGAGAAAAAAAACGTGTTACTGAGTTGATCTGATATTAATCCACATGGTAATTTGAATCCTAGAAAGGATAAGAAGTCAATAGAGGATGCTAAGGATAAGAAGCCAATGGCGGCCTCATCGGTGAATTCGTCCAGCAACAAGAACAACATCCAGATCCGGGTGGTGAGTCCCGGGAAGCGCAACTCCAGTCGACGCTCCTTGTCATCAACCACTCCAAATTCTGGAAGCTGCGGGAGCTGTCTCGACTGATCTTGTACGATGGTGACGGCTTGTGGGGGAACTACCCGGAGGAAGTGCTGAATCCGGCGAAATGCAGGTTCCGGGAGTGGATTCCGGCGCTGGAGGTAAACGTATCTGACCAGAATGTACTTCCTGATTTCTTTAGAATGTTGGAGGTTGATTTTGAGTTGGGGTTTTAACGGGAAAAAGGCTAGCCAACGAACACCATTCGAATCCTAGAAAAGTTTTAAACTGAAAATTTGAAACACGACCTCCCTATGATAAGGTTCATAGTATTACATTATTTATCAAAAATGATCTATATGCATCTAGACTTTAATATATATTAGAATTGGTATATTTTATAGTCAACAATATATATAAGTCGTATATCGACATTTAACTTAAAACACAAACACAGCGAAAATATTGGAATGTTGGGAAGAGTGGGCCCATCTAATAAATACTGTGCACCGTACAGCTCGGGCACGGTACGTATCTCAACTAGCCTGGTAGTTGCACAAGTTCTTCAACTGCACGAGTTCACAATATGTAAAATTACCAATTAAAATGACTAAAAATATATAGGAGATTAAAACTTTTGTGTAAAACAAAATCCAAAATCGTAGAGCATGCTCAACTTGCTCTCATAAGGGCTTTAGATAATGGCGCATGCCACGATTCTACAGAGCATGCTCAGCTCGCTCACCTTCTTTGGGAGCCCCTTTTTCCTCTTCTTAAACGTCGCTTTCTTTGTGGGATATCATTGGTTATGAAAGCGAGCTTCAATTCCTTCCTCGTCATAATGAGGTACAGGTGCAATGAAAAATGGTAGTTTGAGGGAAAACTACTTCTTAGTTTTGGTTTTTCTTTATTCAATAGGATGTTGTCTCTCATAAGATAAAATTTCAAGTGTGGAAATTAATGGCCAGGATTTCAGGGGGATTTGGATCCAATGGGCGAAATAGGCAGCACCAAGGTTCGTTGAACATTTTTTGTTCGGTTCGTACGATTTGGCAAGCTTCTTTCCTCGTTAATTTGTGTTTGTTTGCACGATTATGTTAGGGTTAACTTTTTTGATATAAAATATCCGCTCAGTTCACTTTGTGTTGTTTGACTGTGTATTTTAATAAGATTAGAATATGCACGCAAGGATGTATATTAGTGATACAACCCAAGTTTTTCTTAAAAATATTTTTTCCATTTCGTACAATTATCACGCATATTATATATGCATACGTTTATGTGCAAGGAGTATATGTTATACATGCATATTTTATGTGCACTCATTCTATTTTAATTTTAAGGACTAATTTATGTACTCCTTTAATCTTTATATATATATATATATATATATATATATATATGTATGTGTGTGTGTGTGTGTGTCTGTGTGTGTTTTTGTGTGTGAGTGCATACTTTTCTAAAAGTAAAATGAATGGATGAAATTGTTAAAAACTAATTTAACAATTTAAAATACATGCATATTTTATGTGCACTCATTATATTTTAATTTTAAAGACTAATTTATGTACTCCTTTAATCTCTCTCTCTATATATATATATTTATATATATTTGTGTGTGTGAATACGTTTCTAAAAGTAAAAAATCTTGCAAAAAGAAATTTTTTGTTAATATAGAAGAATCAACTAAGAAACAAAAGTATGCACGTATAAAAAAATGGAAGGGGTGAATAAATTAATCTTTAAATTTAAAATAAAATGAGTGGATAAAATATATATGTATAATATGCATGTCAATTGGACGGAATGAACACAAAAATTTTAAGGAAAATTTGGACTATGTCACTAATCCAGTCTAGACATCCTTGCATACCCGCACTTGTTTTTGTGTTTGACACTAAAGACTTAGGTGGTTTAATTTACGGTGAATGAAGTGAGTGGATACAATTTAACTTAGAAATGAAAAAAGAAATAAAATGGGTTGCAGAAAAAAAAATGTGTTAACACAAAAAGAATTAACCGAAAAAGAAAAATACGCACATCAAAAAAAATGAAAGGGGCATAAAATATTCTTTTAATTTAAAATGGAATGAGTGCATTAAATATATGCATGCATAAGATATGCATGAGAATTGCATGCAACCAATCAATCGATTGGTGTCAGAATAACAAAACCAATTAAAATTAAACAACCACAAAACAATTGTCTTCTCCTCCTCTACCTGATCCTCGAGAATGCTCAGCTGAGCCAGGAGATCAACCACCGCACCGTTGGTGGGAACCACGCATCCATCGTTCTCAAAACGGTTTATGACGTGATTCATGCCGGGACGTCCGCACGAGAAAGGCTTCCCCGACGGAGAAAACGCAACCATGTCCACCTCCACGCCGCACGTTGTTATAAAGAGCTGAGTCGCTGCATGTATTTGTATAACTGGACGGTCTGGGTTGGGTAATCACATATTGTTTAGTGAGTGATGCTGCGTTTTTTAATATTTTGTTTCTTCAGTGTTCAACTTTTTTTCTTTTAAATACTAGAGTTAATTCAAATACTAAAGCTGGAGCATGTATATAAAATTATTTTTATATTTATATAAATATTATTTATCAACCATTCAGGTCAGATTTATATAAAAATATTTTTACATATTATAATGCACGGTCACATTCTCAATCTGTGCATATTTTGAGCATAACGGTATACCTATTACTTCAACAAAGTGAAACATGATCTGAAATTTATTCCTTTTAACTAAAACAAAATAACTAAAATGCTGCACTGCCAGTGAATTTTCGTAAGGTGAAAACCATACAAGCCAGTATTTTAAATGTTCTCGTTTATAGCCATTCATACTTCGAGTAAATTTTTTTAAAAAGGAAAAAAAAACCTAAAACCATCCTTTGAACCCTGAAACATATTTTAGAGAGAAAATGCGGAGTGCGGGGTGGTTTTGGTGTTTATTTCAGAAAGATCTAGTGTGATATACCATGTAATCATCATCGGACAATCATGCATACCCTTGTTTCTCTATGGTTGCAGGAGCTGGGAGGACCTTTGAAAGGAAGAGATCTCACCAACACCAGAAATGCTATCAGCCATGTAAATGTCTGGATCCCAAATGTTTCTTTAAAAAATGAAAATAATTTCAGTAGTTAATATTTTTAAAAAAAACCTAAAACCTATCCAACCAAAATAAAATAAAATAAATATTGCACTAATACTGACAAAAAAATTCGCGGATGAGCAAATTAAGAAAAAACACTTGATCACTGTCCCGGTTTGGTTTTGAGTCTTTTGACCACCAAATCGTGGCGATGAGGAGCTGTTAGTGCCAAATGAATTACAAAATAAATAACTTTTTTTTTTTTGAAAAAAAAATAACATTAGATAGAACCGTGCATAATTTGAGCATAATGTTTTTAATCTTCACGTTTATACAGTGCATATTTTGAGCATTAACAACTGCTTATTTAGTTCAACAAAACAAAATAGGAACCAGAAACATTTTTTAGGGGAGGCTGATTAATACTCTGACAGGCCTGCGGTGTAGAAGAACAAAGACGGGAGGAAGCAGAACCCTAATTCGGCAACGCGCCTTCCATTACTACTACCTTCCTACCGCTAACTCAGGTAGAGGTGAAGTCCTACTACGCGTATTAGTAGTTCTGCCATTGTAAAACCTATATTCTTAACCAAAATTTTTGTTAAAGAGTACTGCACTGAAAGTGACGTGTTAAATTCCGTTGCATGCAAATCTGTAAGGATGTTGAGGTGGTGAATTAGTGATACAACCCAAGTGCTTCTTTCTACGGAAATTATTGTTTTGTTAGTTTCATATGATTCGGCTGCGTATCTTAGGATTACAAATATTGTTCGATTCGTTTTGTGCAATTTGGCTGCGTATTTAAGAATGTTAAGCAGTGACACAGCCCAAGTTTTATTGAAAAAGAAAAAAAAGTGTTAATTCCGTGCGATTTTCTTTTGTACTTTAGTTGTAAGATTACTTTATGTATGTAAGGATGTCTGGATAGTGAATTAGTGAAATGGCCCAAGATTTTTTAAAAGATACTCAAAAATAATTTTAGTTTGGTTTCCTATAAGATGCCAGAGGTCCTACAAGATATTTTTGGAATTTGCAAAAGATTAGTGGTAATTTGGAAAGAGGCTTAATTCTGGAGGTGTTAATGTCATCCGGAGCACACTACCAATATTACAATATGATTTTTCCGTGTCGAAAGAGATGGTGAAGTAATTAGTGATTTAGAAAGTCATTCATCAATTTCGTCCGTGTGCGGATTGTGGCGAATTTACTAATCGTATGGATGCCTATCTAAAGGTTCAAGAACCGCTCGGGGTCAACAGTGTTTTTGGACAACCTCAAAGATTCGCAAATTGTTAAGAATCAATTCCATCGACAGTCGAGACCGCAACTAATTCAATCCGAAATCGCAAACACCAAATGCAAACTCTAAGATGTTGCCGGAAGTTATGATGAAATCAATCGCTCAAAGCTAGATTAAGTTTGAGAAGGATGTGAGGGCTGGCATTCAAAATCTACACAATCAAGTAGGTTATATTTCTCAAGCATTTAGCAAATTGAAAGTCAAACATTTAAGGAATTTCGGTGTCAAACGGTGATTAATCTAAATGAGAGCATGAGTGTTGTAATGTTAATGAATGGAAAACAAGTCCAAATTGCCCATAATGGAAAATTCGAAGAGATGGTTGAATACGAAGAAGAAAGAAGGTAGGAACACGAAAATCGGATTCAAAACAAAGAAACCAAAAAATCGTTGCTCGAGACCACTAGAAATTTTGGCTGTGGCAGGAGATCCAAGCACAGAAACAATGACAGGAGGGGATGCCGATTATCCATAGCCGCAACCTGATATCTACGCCCGTGGATCCGACGTAACTGCATCTGATACGAATTAGGGTTTTAATCTATTATTAAATTAGGGTTTTAGAAGAATAACATTAAACTCTTCTTTTTTTTGAGTTTTTTAATGAGATAGTGTGATCATTTGTGATTTATTTCATTTTAGAAAAAGGCACATTAACTCGGTCATGTTGGCGTTGGAAGAGTTAATTTTGGTCATGCATTTATTTTAGGGTTTAGAATATTCAGTTCTGATTTGATTAGAATTAGATTTGGTAAGATTAGATAAGGCAATATTCATTCAAGATTTATCTTAAAGAATATTGTCATTTTTTTAGGTATTCTAGTTAGATATGGTTTTAGCTTCTTAAATCTGTCATAAGTCATTCCAGTTTTTATCTGTACTGGCAAAATTATACCCTATAAATAGAGGAGGTCATTCACGATTTTAACAACCATTCTTATCAATCAAATATACAAACCTTATAGTTCATACTCTTGTTGCTTACGAACTTTTTCCATTGTTGCTTAACCCCAAGGGCTAGTTAAGTATCAATAAACCTTGTAATCTGATCCTAAGAGCTAATTAGAGAGCAAGTCAAAATTGAGTGTACCCGGAGGGCTAGACCTTGAATTTCATGCAAGATAGTGCAGATTTGCAGATTCCTTCACTAGAGCAAAGATATTAATTCCGCAATTGTGTGTCTTCGCAAAGAGATTCGTATCAGTTAGTATCAAAGCAAAACGAAAGAATTCTTGGTGGCCAAAAATTCAACAGGTGTTTCGAGTTTGTTTGAATTTAATTTCGAAAAAGAAAAGGCGAAAAAAAAATCTAAAAACCCCACCCGTTGAGACCTACCGCCGCCCCCCACTTAGCTATCTCCTCCGATCAGCATCTCCGACCAGTCAGCACCTCCGACCAGTCAGCGCCAACCACAACTGCCTCCCTCCGCCGCACTTCTCCATATTTGACCGACATCGTTGCTCCGATTATCTCCGGCCGACTACAGCGTTCTCCACCTCGACAAAGCCATCCCTCGAGCAACTATTTTGCATTCCAGACGTTTCCAGTTTCCGCTTTTGATTCCCAACCATCTCCAGTTCCACCGATCTACTCCCCACTAGTTATTCTCCGGCCGATTAGCTTCATCTCTGGAAAGTTTTGGATCTTCGTCGTCATTCTCTCGATCATCTTCTCCGCAACCGAGATTACCGTTTCAGTAATCTCCGTTCGCCGCTACAGGATCCGGAAACCTCCAGCCGAAGAAAAGTAAATGCAGGGGGTTTCTAGCAAGGAAGAAGGTTTGTGCGTGTCCCACACGCGCGCGTGACAACAACATGAGCCCACCCACAGGCGCGTGCATCTCATATGCACGATATTTGAAGTGTGTGCTTCTCACACGCGAGCCACCCGGCACACTTATTCATCTTGCGAGTTAGTCATATCATCGTAAGATATTTAGTTTATTGCAATTTTTTTTCTCATCTAGTATTCTTTTCTCATAAGCTGAAGGAGTTTTAAGTCATATCAGCATTCTAATCATCGTTTATTAAAAAGATTTTGTAGGGATGGCGTGGGATATTTATCTCCATTTATTTTTAAAGATCGTTCACTTTTCGAGGATGAAACTTTTAGACCTCAGAGGGAATGATATGAATTAGGGTTTTAATTTTTATTAAATTAGGGTTTTAGGAGGATAACACTATACTCTTTTTCTCACTGATTTTTTAATGAGATAGTGTGATCATTTGTAATTTATTTCATTTTAGAATAAGGCTCATTGACTCAGCCAAGTTGGCGTTAGAAGAGTTAATTTTGATCATGCATTTATTTTAGGGTTTAGAATATTCAGTTCTAATTTGATTAGAATTAGATTTGGTAAGATTAGATAAGGAATTATTCATTCGAGATTTATCTTGAAGAATATAGTCATTTATTTTGGGTATTCTAGTTAGATATGGTTTTAGCTTCTTAAAGCTGTCATAAGTCATTCCAGATTTTAATTGTAATGGCTGAGTTATTCCCTATAAATAGGGGAGGTCATTCACGATTTTAACAACCATTCTTATCAATCAAATATACAAACCTTAGAGTTCATACTCTTGTTGCTTACAAGCTTTTTCCATTGTCGTTTAACCCCGAGGGCTGGTTAAGTATAAATAAACTTTGTAATCTGATCCTGAGGGCTAGTTAGAGAGCAAGTCAAAATGAGTATACCCTGAGAGCTAGACCATGAATTTTGTGCGAGATAGTGCGGGTTTGCAGATCCCTTCGCATGATCAAAGATATCAATTCTGCAATCGTGAGTTTTCGCAAAAAGATTCATATCATCATCGTTGACTTTTCTCCCGTATTTTTTAAGATGGCCAAAAACCTGAGCTTGTATTGAAGCCACCATCACCATTCCTTTAAGTATTGAATGAGACCAAGACAGTCATGAATGACAAAGAACTTCTTGATGCTTTCGGTAAATGCGGGGTGAGTATTCATTTTCCTAAATTGATTTAGAGTATTACTTGATATGCTAAGTTGTTGAAGGATTTATGCACAAAGAGGAAGAAAAAAAAGTGAAGGTGAGGAAGAAGACTCAGATAAGTGTACATGTCTCTGTCGTATTTCAAAACTGTATGCTTAAGAAGTACAGTGATCCAAGTGTGTTTACTATTCTATGCATTAAAGGTGACACTAGATTTGATAACGCTATACTTGATTCTGGTGTATCTATAAATGTCATGCCATACACTGAACCATTGCATTAGACTAGAACTATTGTTGAACTTGCTGATGGATGTATTATATGCTCAATGTAGAAAGTTAAAGATGTTTTGGTCATGATCAAAAATAAGATTTTTCCACTGATTTCTTTATGTTGGAAATGTATCATGGTAATCATATGACACTTATATTGTTGGGTAGACCACCCATGAAAATTTCATGAACGGAGATTGATGTAAATAATGATTCATTTACTATGGAATTTAATGGGGTTAAGCACTAGCGGAGAGTGGTCAATTCAAGACGGGTTTATTGGACCAGTTCAAGTGTCTTCTCTTGCCCTAACTTTGATCGAATCGATCAAAGGCAGTTCCAAAAACCACCTTCTATTGGCTCCCAAATAGGTTCCAAATTTGGAACCTACTTCTGAGGCCCAAAAAAGGCTACCAAAAACTGACAGCCAATCAATCCCAGATCGGGACGGGAACAAAAATACAACAAAATATGAACACACATAATACAAAGAACAGAAATACAAAAATAACAATATACACATGAACAAAAACCTAAAAAGTATAAAATCAGCAATCGAAGGTGGAAGCTTCGTGGCGGTCAGACTTCACGGCAGCGGAGGTTAGACTTTGCTGCGGGTGGAAGGGCATCGATGTTGGAAGCTTCGTGGTTGTCGGACTTTGCTGTTGTTCAGGCGACGCGACAGAGGGAGGAGCTTCGCAGTGGTTGAGAAGGAGGGATGGGGATGAGTGAGGGAGGCATTAGTGGTGTGGAAAAACTAGATCGGAGGGAGGGAGTTAGGAGAAAATAATAATGGTGAATGCTAAGGCATTAGATGGTGGAGGGAGTTAGGAGAAAATAGAAAAGGAAGAAGAAAGAAATGAGTAAAAAAACTCTAGTTATTCATACTTAGACCCCAAAAATAAAACAAAGTCAGCCCATTAGGACTTGGAAGGGAGTTCCAAATTCGGAACTCCTTGGGATCTTCATTTAAAGGTGGTTCTTCAATAGAACCACCTTTACTTGATTCCAATCAAAGTGTTAGGAATAATAATCCCACGAGATATCTATTAGCCCGAAAAGATGGATAACAAAGAAAACGTAAAGAAAATAAAGGAAATAATAGACACAAGGATTTACGTGGTGTGGTCAAGTTGACCTACATCCACCGTCGGAGAAGACCGGAAGCTTCACTATATATGGAGAAAGTATTACAAGTATTTGCCTACCACCTATGAAGGAATTATGTGGCAAAATATAAAGATGAGGGTTTTGGCTTCTACAACTACAAAGGAGAGCTAAAGGGAGAAGAAAGCAAGTAGCAAAGGAATGATATGCTTATGTGTGTTTGAATTACTAATTCATCCCCTATTTATACTACTCCAAGTTCACCAATGGCCAAGAGCTCTCAAATCAAACTTATCCCAATATCCCAAGAAATCCTCCTTCTTGCTTCAAGCATGGGTTGTGAACATTACTTCCAAATTTTTCTTGCCAAAATATCATGATAGTTGAATCTCAATAGTCAAAGAAATAATACTTCAACTTGCTAAGCATGGGATGAGAATAGTGTTCCAATTAAATGCTTTCAAGGATTGTCTTTGCTATCCTCCAAAGAAGTGAATGTTCATGGACAATTGGGTGAAGACCACATTTCTTCACAAATCTCCACCTTGGTCTGAACCCCAAAAGTAATAACTTACTCACCCTCCTCCAGAATGGCCCTAATGGGCCGAATCACCAACAATGAACACCAATCAAGTCCAAGCACTGCTTGAACTTGAAATAGAGAAGAGCCTTCATGAACATATCAGCAGGATCATCCTTTGTATTGATTTTCTTAACAAAGACCTTCTTCTGTGCAATGATATCACGAATGAAGTGGTACTTAATATCAATATGCTTCGTCTGCTCATGATACATCTGATCTTTAGTCAAGTAAATTGCACTTTGACTATCACAGTGAACAGTAGTAACCATTTGTTGTAGAGTTAATTCACCGAAGAGACCTCTAAACCATAAAGCTTCTTTGATTGCCTCTATGACTGCCATATATCCTGCCTCAATAGTAGATAAAGAAACTACATGTTGTAGAGTAGCTTTCCAGCTAATTGCACAATCTCCAATGCAAAATACATAACCTGTAAGAGACATGCGCTTATCAAGATCACTGGCAAAGTCTGAATCTACAAAACTAATCAGAGTGTTATTGGTTCTACCAAACTCCAAACACATGTTCGAAGTACCCTTTAAGTAAATACATGTTTGAAGTACCAAACTCCACCTTGGGCAAACCACCTTGGTCTAAGAAACCACTTCACAGCCTGCCAATGTGGTTTGCCCGGATTGGCCATATACCTTCTAACAACACTAACAGCTGTGACCAATCATGCTTTGCACCTTGCATTATCAACACCTTGCATTATCAACTCTTCTGAAAATTATTGCATGCTCATAATCTTATTTTTTTTCTTTATCGTTCTTTGATTCCATGATCTTGAATTGTCTTTGACTCTTGACTACACGTTATTCAAAAAAAAGAGTATAGTGTTCCTCGTGATTTCTTCACTTCTTCGACATTCTTGAACAATAAGTCCAAGATGCCAATGATGACTCCTTCTTTAATTATTCATCATAAAGGTGATAAATTAAAGCATTTAAAGTAGCATCCCTAAGCTTATTCATCATAAGCCTAGTCATAGGTCCTGCTATATCACTTAGAGGATCCCGAACATATCCTTTAAATGTTTGATCAAGTCGTGTGTCTTCATTTATTATAGAAGAATCAACTAAGAAGCAAAAGTATGCACGTATAAAAAAATGGAAGGGGTGCATAAATTAATCTTTAAAGTTAAAATAAAATGAGTGGATAAAATATATATGTATAATATGCATGGCAATTGCACGGAATGAACACAAAAATTTTAAGGAAAATTTGGGCTATGTCACTAATCCAGTCTAGACATCCTTGCATACCCGTACTTGTTTTTGTATTTGACACTAAAGACTTAGGTGATTTAATTTACGGTGAATGAAGTGAGTGGATACAATTTAACTTAGAAATGAAAAAAGAAATAACATGGGTTGCAGAAAAAAAATGCGTTAACACAAAAAGAATTAACCGAAAAAGAAAAATACGCACATCAAAAAAATGAAAGGTGCATAAAATATTCTTTTAATTTAAAATAGAATGAGCGCATTAAATATATGCATGCATAAGATATGCATGAGAATTGCATGCAACCAATCAATCGATTGATGGTAAAATAACTAATCAGATTAAAATTAAACCACCACAAACAATTGTCTTCTCCTCCTCTACCTGGTCCTTGAGAATACTCAGCTGAGCCAGGAGATCAACCACCGCACCGTTGGTGGGAACCACGCCGCCATCGTTCTCAAAACAGTTTATGACGTGATTCATGCCGGGACTTCCGCACGAGAAAGGCTTCCCCGACGGAGAAAATGCAACCATGTCCACCTCCACGCCGCACGTTGTTATAAAGAGCTGAGTCGCTGCATGTATTTGTATAACTGGACGGTCTGGGTAATCACATATTATTTAGTGAGTGATGCTGCATTTTTTAATATTTTGTTTCTTCAGTGTTCAACTTTTTTTCTTTTAAATACTAGAGTTAATTCAAATACTAAAGCTGGAGCATGTATATAAAATTATTTTTATATTTATATAAATATTATTTATCAACCATTCAGGTCAGATTTATATAAAAATATTTTTACATATTATAATGCACGGTCACATTCTCAATCTGTGCATATTTTGAGCATAACGGTTACCTATTACTTCAACAAAGTGAAACATGATCTGAAATTTATTCCTTTTAACTAAAACAAAATAACTAAAATGCTGCACTGCCAGTGAATTTTCGTAAGATGAAAACCATACAAGCCAGTATTTTAAATGTTCTCGTTTATAGCCATTCATACTTCGAGTAAATTTTTTAAAAAAGGAAAAAAAAACCTAAAACCATCCTTTGAACCCTGAAACATATTTTAGAGAGAAAATGCGGAGTGCGGGGTGGTTTTGGTGTTTATTTCAGAAAGATCTAGTGTGATATACCATGTAATCATCATCGGACAATCATGCATACCCTTGTTTCTCTATGGTTGCAGGAGCTGGGAGGACCTTTGAAAGGAAGAGATCTCACCAACGCCAGAAATGCTATCAGCCATGTAAATGTCTGGATCCCAAGTTTTTCTTTAAAAAATGAAAATAATTTCAGTAGTTAATTTTTTAAAAAAAAAACCTAAAACCTATCCAACCAAAACAAAATAAATATTGCACTAATACTGACAAAAAAAATTGCTGAAAAGTTATTAAAAAACTGAGCAAATTAAGAAAAAACACTTGATCACTGCCCTGGTTTGGTTTTGAGTCTGTTGACCACCAAATCGTGGTGATGAGGAGCTGTAAGTGCCAAATAAGGTACACAATAAATAACATTTTTTGCTTTGAAAAAAAAAACATTAGACAGAACCGTGCATAATTTGAGCATATTTTTTTTAATCTTCACGTTTATAACGTGCATATTTTGAGCATTAACAACTGCTTATTTAATTCAACAAAACAAAATACAAGCGGAACCAGAAATTTTTTTAGGGGAGGCTGTTTAATACTTCGACAGGCCTGCAGAAGAACAGAGATGGAGAGAAGTAGAGCCCTAATCCGGCGATGCGCCTTTCATTACTACTACCTTCCCACTGGCAACTTAGGTAGATGTGAATCCCTACTACGCGTATTAGTAGTTCTGCCATTGTAAAACCTATCTTCTTAACCAAAATTTTTGTTAAAGAGTACTGCACAGACAGTGACGTGTTAAATTCCGTTGCATGCAATTCTGTAAGGATGTTGAATTAGTGATACAACCCAAGTGCTTCTTTCTAAGGAAATTATTGTTTGGTTGGTTTCATATGATTTGGCTGCGTATCTTAAGATTAAAAATATTGTTCGATTCTTATTGTGCAATTTGGCTGCGTATTTAAGAATGTTAACCAGTGATACAACCCAAGTTTTATTGAAAAAGAAATTTTTTTGTTAATTTCGTGCAATTTTCTTTCGTACTTTAGTTTTGAAGATTACTTTATGTATGTAAGGATGTTTGGACAGTGAATTAGTGATATGGACCAAGCTTTGTTTCCTATAAGATGCCAGACGAATCCTACGAGATATTTTTGGAATTTGCAGAAGATTAGAGTTAATTTGGAAAGAGGGTTAATTCTCGAGGTGTTAATGTCATCCCGAGCACACTACCAATATTACAATATGATTTTTCGTGTCGAAAGAGATGGTGAAGCAATTAGTGATTTAGAAAGTCATTCATCAATTTCGTCCATGTGCGGATTGTGGCGAATTTACTAATCCTATGGATGCCTGTCCAAAGGTCCAAGAACTGACTCGAGGTGAGAGTTTGATTGTTTAATGCATGATACCACAAATTCGGATGTAATTGTGTATGGCATGGTATTTGGAAACAATTGTGGAGGACGCATTCACAGAATGCATTCTCAGTCTTTTATTTTTTTTTCTGCAATTTGTTTAGAGGATGCATTTCTCGAATGCATCCTCAGATTATTTTTTTTTTAAAAAATAATTCTATTTAGAGGACGCATTCCATGAATGCGTCCTCGAAATTTTTTTTTTTAAAAAAAACAAACCCGTTTAGAGGACGCATTGCATGAATGTGTCCTCAAAAATTTATTTTTTTAAATAAACAAATGTGTTTATTTTATTTTTATAATATATTAAAGAGGACGCATTCGAGGAATGCGTCCTCAAATTTTACTACTATTTTTTTTGAAAATCCGGTTATTATTTTTCTTAATTTATATTGTTATATTTTTTAAAATACTGTTTGAATTATACTTTTTTAAAATCCTTGTTATTAAAAATGGGTATTGAATTTGACATATATGTACATAATTTTTTTTAGTCCCACATTTTATTAGTAAAATATATAATTTGTAATTTTAATAAGTAAAATATATAATTTGTAAATTATTCTTTATATTTTGTTTTGGGTGAATATAGCGCATTCGTAAACGTAATTAAATGAGTGCTAAATGTCATCATGTAATCTACTAACGACGGCCTCTGCAAAGCTTTCCACCTGTTCCACATGGTGGAGGACGTATGGTGCGGGATGTGCGTCGTGGGATGACCATCTCAGTAGAAAAATGTATGGCATCATCTGGCGCTCCCTCTGTAAAATCCTCCTCCATATCATCACCTGTGTTCTGGCATGAACCATGCTGGACATATGCAACACCACCACCAGTATCTAATTTGATAATTTGAATGCTAACCCTCATATCCTTGTCAAACGTAACCTAGCGTTGAGCAATGGATTTTAAATTATCTCGAACCTTCTGCCAATTCCAAAAATATCTCATAGGTCCGGCATCTCAAAGAGAAGCAAATTAGAAATATATTTTAAAAAGCTTGGGCTATATCACTAATTCAATCCGGACATCCCTACATATATACTCCATCTGTTTTTCTATATTTGACACCATAGATTTAGGGTGTTGCTATATCACGCCCTGTATTTTACTACAACACGCCCTAATACGTATTATACATGTATAATATTTAATTCAATTTAAATTATAAAAAATAAGATTAGCAAATATTTAATCTTCATCTTCCTTGGTGGTGTCACCGCCGCTACTCGCCGGAAATCAAATATTCCCACCTGTATTCTTCTTCCCTGCCCTCGTCGGTTGGCGATGGCGCCACTACTACCTTACCAGCCAAGTCGCTCCCCACCAGCCCAGTCGCTCCCCAGCCCCGCCTACTCGTTTCTTTGGCGACAGAAACCTCCCATCCTTTAGCCCTCGAACCCAAGCCCTGCCCACTCATTTTTCTGGCATCTCCCCACCGAAGTCAGGCGAAACGAGAGCCAGGGAGTGGGAACCAGATCCAGGAAATGAAAGTGAAACTCCAGGCAGGAAAAGGAGAGCCGGGAAAGGTGAGAGCGATGGCGGGCTGCAAAAGTAGAGCCAGAAAAAGAGAATGCAGTGGCGGGCTGGAAAAGAGAGCCGAAAAAGGAGAGCGGGATGGTGGGCTACAAAGGTAGAGCTGGGAAAGAGAATGGGACAGCTGGCTGGGAAAGAGGGCCCGAAAAAGAGAGCGGGGAGAGGAGAAGCAGGGCGGGGCTTCGACGGCGCTGGGCTTTCCCAACGAAAAACAGGGTGAGGCGTAGGCGACGACAACCAGGGAAGCGAGGCCAGGGTAATCGGTGACGGCGATGGCCAGGGGACGCCGGGGAAGCCACCGGAGAGGTGGAAAAGGCGTCGGAGAAGACGGTCTTCTCCGGCAAACGTCGAGCTCTGGCGACCACCACATCCGCAGATAGTGTTCATTGGATTTGAAATTAATTTTATATTTTTATTAATTAATATTAATTATAACTAATTATTAACTTATCAATTTCTTTATTCATTTAAATAAATTAGAAATGCATATAGTATTTCAATAGTACAAATGCATGACTAAGTAAAATATAAGGTGTGATATAGCAATTCACTAGATTTAGGTGTTTTTGATCTATGATGAATAAAATAAGTGGATAAAATTTAATTTTAAAAAAATGAGTTAATGAAATTGAAGGAATCATGCGAAAAAGAAAAAATGTGTTAATCAACAAAAAAGCAAAAAGTATGCTGTTTTTAAAAAAAATGGAAGGAGGGCATAAATTAATCTTTAAAGTTAAAATAAAGTGAGTATATCACTAATATGCATGACAATTGCACGTCTTGAACAAAAGATTTTTAAGGAAAACTTGGACTATATCACTAATTCATTCCAGACATCCTCACCCACTCCTTTTTTCTATATTTGACACCATAGATTTAAGTGTTTCAGTTTATGGTGACTGAAGCGGGTGGATAAAATTGAACTTAAAAAATAAGAAAGAAGTAAAATAAGTGAATGAAATTGAGGGAATATTTTGGAGAAAAAAAACGTGTTACTGAGTTGATCTGATATTAATCCACATGGTAATTTGAATCCTAGAAAGGATAAGAAGTCAATAGAGGATGCTAAGGATAAGAAGCCAATGGCGGCCTCATCGGTGAATTCGTCCAGCAACAAGAACAACATCCAGATCCGGGTGGTGAGTCCCGGGAAGCGCAACTCCAGTCGGCGCTCCTTGTCATCAACCACTCCAAATTCTGGAAGCTGCGGGAGCTGTCTCGACTGATCTTGTACGATGGTGACGGCTTGTGGGGGAACTACCCGGAGGAAGTGCTGAATCCGGCGAAATGCAGGTTCCGGGAGTGGATTCCGGCGCTGGAGGTAAGCGTATCTGACCAGAATGTACTTCCTGATTTCTTTAGAATGTTGGAGGTTGATTTTGAGTTGGGGTTTTAACGGGAAAAAGGCTAGCCAACGAACACCATTCGAATCCTAGAAAAGTTTTAAACTGAAAATTTGAAACACGACCTCCCTATGATAATGTTCATAGTATTACATTATTTATCAAAAATGATCTATATGCATCTAGACTTTAATATATATTAGAATTGGTATATTTTATAGTCAACAATATATATAAGTCGTATATCGACATTTAACTTAAAACACAAACACAGCGAAAATATTGGAATGTTGGGAAGAGTGGGCCCATCTAATAAATACTGTGCACCGTACAGCTCGGGCACTGTACGTATCTCAACTAGCCTGGTAGTTGCACAAGTTCTTCAACTGCACGAGTTCACAATATGTAAAATTACCAATTAAAATGACTAAAAATATATAGGAGATTAAAACTTTTGTGTAAAACAAAATCCAAAATCGTAGAGCATGCTCAACTTGCTCTCATAAGGGCTTTAGATAATGGCGCATGCCACGATTCTACAGAGCATGCTCAGCTCGCTCACCTTCTTTGGGAGCCCCTTTTTCCTCTTCTTAAACGTCGCTTTCTTTGTGGGATATCATTGGTTATGAAAGCGAGCTTCAATTCCTTCCTCGTCATAATGAGGTACAGGTGCAATGAAAAATGGTAGTTTGAGGGAAAACTACTTCTTAGTTTTGGTTTTTCTTTATTCAATAGGATGTTGTCTCTCATAAGATAAAATTTCAAGTGTGGAAATTAATGGCCAGGATTTGAGGGGGATTTGGATCCAATGGGCGAAATAGGCAGCACCAAGGTTCGTTGAACATTTTTTGTTCGGTTCGTACGATTTGGCAAGCTTCTTTCCTCGTTAATTTGTGTTTGTTTGCACGATTATGTTAGGGTTAACTTTTTTGATATAAAATATCCGCTCAGTTCACTTTGTGTTGTTTGACTGTGTATTTTAATAAGATTAGAATATGCACGCAAGGATGTATATTAGTGATACAACCCAAGTTTTTCTTAAAAATATTTTTTCCATTTCGTACAATTATCACGCATATTATATATGCATACGTTTATGTGCAAGGAGTATATGTTATACATGCATATTTTATGTGCACTCATTCTATTTTAATTTTAAGGACTAATTTATGTACTCCTTTAATCTTTATATATATATATATATATATATATATATATATATATATATATATATGTGTGTGTGTGTGTGTATCTGTGTGTGTTTTTGTGTGTGAGTGCATACTTTTCTAAAAGTAAAATGAATGGATGAAATTGTTAAAAACTAATTTAACAATTTAAAATACATGCATATTTTATGTGCACTCATTATATTTTAATTTTAAAGACTAATTTATGTACTCCTTTAATCTCTCTCTACATATATATATATATATATATATATATATATATTTATATATATTTGTGTGTGTGAATACGTTTCTAAAAGTAAAAAATCTTGCAAAAAGAAATTTTTTGTTAATATAGAAGAATCAACTAAGAAACAAAAGTATGCACGTATAAAAAAATGGAAGGGGTGCATAAATTAATCTTTAAATTTAAAATAAAATGAGTGGATAAAATATATATGTATAATATGCATGTCAATTGGACGGAATGAACACAAAAATTTTAAGGAAAATTTGGGCTATGTCACTAATCCAGTCTAGACATCCTTGCATACCCGCACTTGTTTTTGTGTTTGACACTAAAGACTTAGGTGGTTTAATTTACGGTGAATGAAGTGAGTGGATACAATTTAACTTAGAAATGAAAAAAGAAATAAAATGGGTTGCAGAAAAAAAAATGTGTTAACACAAAAAGAATTAACCGAAAAAGAAAAATACGCACATCAAAAAAATGAAAGGGGCATAAAATATTCTTTTAATTTAAAATGGAATGAGTGCATTAAATATATGCATGCATAAGATATGCATGAGAATTGCATGCAACCAATCAATCGATTGGTGTCAGAATAACAAAACCAATTAAAATTAAACAACCACAAAACAATTGTCTTCTCCTCCTCTACCTGGTCCTCGAGAATGCTCAGCTGAGCCAGGAGATCAACCACCGCACCGTTGGTGGGAACCACGCATCCATCGTTCTCAAAATGGTTTATGACGTGATTCATGCTGGGACGTCCTCACGAGAAAGGCTTCCCTGACGGAGAAAACGCAACCATGTCCACCTCCACGCCGCACGTTGTTATAAAGAGCTGAGTCGCTGCATGTATTTGTATAACTGGACGGTCTGGGTTGGGTAATCACATATTGTTTAGTGAGTGATGCTGCGTTTTTTAATATTTTGTTTCTTCAGTGTTCAACTTTTTTTCTTTTAAATACTAGAGTTAATTCAAATACTAAAGCTGGAGCATGTATATAAAATTATTTTTATATTTATATAAATATTATTTATCAACCATTCAGGTCAGATTTATATAAAAATATTTTTACATATTATAATGCACGGTCACATTCTCAATCTGTGCATATTTTGAGCATAACGGTATACCTATTACTTCAACAAAGTGAAACATGATCTGAAATTTATTCCTTTTAACTAAAACAAAATAACTAAAATGCTGCACTGCCAGTGAATTTTCGTAAGGTGAAAACCATACAAGCCAGTATTTTAAATGTTCTCGTTTATAGCCATTCATACTTCGAGTAAATTTTTTTAAAAAGGAAAAAAAAACCTAAAACCATCCTTTGAACCCTGAAACATATTTTAGAGAGAAAATGCGGAGTGCGGGGTGGTTTTGGTGTTTATTTCAGAAAGATCTAGTGTGATATACCATGTAATCATCATCGGACAATCATGCATACCCTTGTTTCTCTATGGTTGCAGGAGCTGGGAGGACCTTTGAAAGGAAGAGATCTCACCAACACCAGAAATGCTATCAGCCATGTAAATGTCTGGATCCCAAATGTTTCTTTAAAAAATGAAAATAATTTCAGTAGTTAATATTTTTTAAAAAAACCTAAAACCTATCCAACCAAAATAAAATAAAATAAATATTGCACTAATACTGACAAAAAAATTCGCGGATGAGCAAATTAAGAAAAAACACTTGATCACTGTCCCGGTTTGGTTTTGAGTCTTTTGACCACCAAATCGTGGCGATGAGGAGCTGTTAGTGCCAAATGAATTACAAAATAAATAACTTTTTTTTTTTTGAAAAAAAAATAACATTAGATAGAACCGTGCATAATTTGAGCATAATGTTTTTAATCTTCACGTTTATACAGTGCATATTTTGAGCATTAACAACTGCTTATTTAGTTCAACAAAACAAAATAGGAACCAGAAACATTTTTTAGGGGAGGCTGATTAATACTCTGACAGGCCTGCGGTGTAGAAGAACAAAGACGGGAGGAAGCAGAACCCTAATTCGGCAACGCGCCTTCCATTACTACTACCTTCCTACCGCTAACTCAGGTAGAGGTGAAGTCCTACTACGCGTATTAGTAGTTCTGCCATTGTAAAACCTATATTCTTAACCAAAATTTTTGTTAAAGAGTACTGCACTGAAAGTGACGTGTTAAATTCCGTTGCATGCAAATCTGTAAGGATGTTGAGGTGGTGAATTAGTGATACAACCCAAGTGCTTCTTTCTACGGAAATTATTGTTTTGTTAGTTTCATATGATTCGGCTGCGTATCTTAGGATTACAAATATTGTTCGATTCGTTTTGTGCAATTTGGCTGCGTATTTAAGAATGTTAAGCAGTGACACAGCCCAAGTTTTATTGAAAAAGAAAAAAAAGTGTTAATTCCGTGCGATTTTCTTTTGTACTTTAGTTGTAAGATTACTTTATGTATGTAAGGATGTCTGGATAGTGAATTAGTGAAATGGCCCAAGATTTTTTAAAAGATACTCAAAAATAATTTTAGTTTGGTTTCCTATAAGATGCCAGAGGTCCTACAAGATATTTTTGGAATTTGCAAAAGATTAGTGGTAATTTGGAAAGAGGCTTAATTCTGGAGGTGTTAATGTCATCCGGAGCACACTACCAATATTACAATATGATTTTTCCGTGTCGAAAGAGATGGTGAAGTAATTAGTGATTTAGAAAGTCATTCATCAATTTCGTCCGTGTGCGGATTGTGGCGAATTTACTAATCGTATGGATGCCTATCTAAAGGTTCAAGAACCGCTCGGGGTCAACAGTGTTTTTGGACAACCTCAAAGATTCGCAAATTGTTAAGAATCAATTCCATCGACAGTCGAGACCGCAACTAATTCAATCCGAAATCGCAAACACCAAATGCAAACTCTAAGATGTTGCCGGAAGTTATGATGAAATCAATCGCTCAAAGCTAGATTAAGTTTGAGAAGGATGTGAGGGCTGGCATTCAAAATCTACACAATCAAGTAGGTTATATTTCTCAAGCATTTAGCAAATTGAAAGTCAAACATTTAAGGAATTTCGGTGTCAAACGGTGATTAATCTAAATGAGAGCATGAGTGTTGTAATGTTAATGAATGGAAAACAAGTCCAAATTGCCCATAATGGAAAATTCGAAGAGATGGTTGAATACGAAGAAGAAAGAAGGCAGGAACACGAAAATCGGATTCAAAACAAAGAAACCAAAAAATCGTTGCTCGAGACCACTAGAAATTTTGGCTGTGGCAGGAGAACCAAGCACAGAAACAATGATAAGAGGGGATGCCGATTATCTACGCCCGTGGATCCGACGTGACTGCATCTGATACGAATTAGGGTGTTAATCTATTATTAAATTAGGGTTTTAGAAGAATAACACTGTACTCTTTTTTTTACTGAGTTTTTTAATGAGACGGTGTAATCATTTGTAATTTATTTCATTTTTAAAAAAGGCACATTAACTCAGCCATGTTGGCGTTGGAAGAGTTAATTTTGGTCATGCATTTATTTTAGGGTTTAGAATATTCAGTTCTGATTTGATTAGAATTAGATTTGGTGAGATTAGATAAGGCAATATTCATTCAAGATTTATCTTAAAGAATATTGTCATTTTTTAGGCATTCTAGTTAGATATGGTTTTAGCTTCTTAAATCTGTCATAAGTCATTCCAGTTTTTATCTGTACTGGCAGAATTATACCCTATAAATAGAGGAGGTCATTCACGATTTTAACAACCATTCTTAGCAATCAAATGTACAAATCTTAGAGTTCATACTCTTGTTGCTTACAAACTTTTTCCATTGTTGCTTAACCCCAAGGGCTAGTTAAGTATCAATAAACCTTGTAATATGATCCTGAGAGCTAGTTAGAAAGCAAGTCGAAATTGAGTGTACTCTGAGGGCTGGACCTTGAATTTCGTGCAAGATAGTGCGGGTTTGCAGATTCCTTCACTAGAGCAAAGATATTAATTTCGCAATTGTGAGTCTTTGCAAAGAGATTCATATCAGTTAGTATCAAAGCAACGCGAAAGAATTCTTGGTGGCCAAAAATTCAACAGGAGTTTCGAGTTTTGTTTCAATTTAATTTCGAAAAAGAAAAGGCGAAAAAAAATCTAAAAACCCCACCCGTTGAGACCTACCGCCACCCCCCACTCAACTATCTCCTCCGATCAGCATCTCCGACCAGTCAGTGCCAATCACAACTGCATCCTGCCGCTGCTCTTCTCCATATTTGACCGCTATCGTTGCTCCGATTATCTCCGGCCGACTACAACATTCTCCACCTCGACAAAGACATCCCTCCAGCAACTATTTTGCATTCCAGACCATTTCCGGTTTCCGCCTTTGATTCCCAACTGATCTCCAGTTCCACCGATCTATTCGCCACTAGTTCTTCTCCGGCCGATTAGCTTCATCTCTGGCAAGTTTCAGATCATCGTCGTCATTCTCTCGGTCATCTTCTCCGCAGTCGAGACTACCGTTTCAGTCATCTCCGTTCGCCGCTACAGGATCCGAAAACCTCCAGCCGAAGAAAAGTAAATGCAGGGGGTTTCTAGCGAGGAAGAAGGTCCCCGCGTGTCCCACACGCGCGCGTGAAGACAATATGAGCCCACCCACATGCGCGTGCATCTCATATGCACGATATTTGAAGTGTGTGCTTCTCACGCGCGAACCACCCAGCACACTTATTCATCTCATGAGTTAGTCATATCATCGTAAGATATTCAGTTTATTGTGATTTTTTTCTCATCTGGTATTCTTTTCTCATCTGGTATTCTTTTCTCATGAGCTGAAGGAGTTTTAAGCCATATCAGCATTCTAATCATCGTTTATTAACAAGATTTTGCAGCGATGGCGTGGGATATATATCTCCATTTATTTTTGAAGATCGTTCACATTTTGAGGATGAAACTTTTAGACCTCGGACGGAATTATATGAATTAGGGTTTTAATTTATTATTAAATTAGGGTTTTAGGAGGATAACACTATAATCTTTTTCTCGCTGATTTTTTAATGAGATAGTGTGATCATTTGTAATTTATTTCATTTTAGAATAAGGCTCATTGACTCTGCCAAGTTGGCGTTAGAGGAGTTAATTTTGATCATGAATTTATTTTAGGGTTTAGAATATTCAGTTCTAATTTGATTAGAATTAGATTTGGTAAGATTAGATAAGGAAATATTCATTCAAGATTTATCTTGAAGAATATAGTCCATTCACGATTTTAACAACCATTCTTATCAATCAAATATACAAACCTTAGAGTTCATACGCTTGTTGCTTACGATCTTTTTCCATTGTTGTTTAACCCCGAGGGCTAGTTAAGTATCAATAAACCTTGTATTCTGATCCTGAGAGCTAGTTAGAGAGCAAGTCAAAATAAGTGTACGCTGAGAGCTAGACCATGAATTTCGTGCAAGATAGTGCGGGTGGGGAGATCCCTTCGCATGATCAAAGATATCAATTCTGCAAACGTGAGTTTTCGCAAGAAGATTCATATCATCATCGTTGACTTTTCTCTCGTATTTTTTAAGATGGCCAAAAATCTGAGCTTGTTTTGAAGCCACCGTCACCATTCCTTTAAGTATTGAATGAGACCAAGACAGTCATGAATGACAAAGAACTCTTTGATACTTTCGGTAAATGCGGGGTGAGTATTCATTTGCCTAAATTTATTTAGAGTATTACTTGATATGCTAAGTTGTTGAAGGATTTATGCACAAAGAGGAAGAAAAAAAGTGAAGGTGAGGAAGAAGACTCAGATAAGTGTACATGTCTCTGTCGTATTTCAAAACTCTATGCTTAAGAAGTACAGTGATCCAAGTGTGTTTACTATTCTATGCATTAAAGATGACACTAGATTTGATAACGCTATACTTGATTCTGGTGTATCTATAAATGTCATGCCATACACTGAACCAATGCATTAGACTGGAACTATTGTTGAACTTGCTGATGGGTGTATTATATGATCAATGTGGAAAGTTAAAGATGTTTTGGTCATGATCAAAAATAAGATTTTTCAACTGATTTCTTTATGTTGGAAATGTATCATGGTAATCATATGACACTTATATTGTTGGGTAGACCACCCATGAAAATTTCATGCACGGAGATTGATGTAAATAATGATTCATTTACTATGGAATTTGATGGGGTTAAGCACTAGCGGAGAGTGGTCAATTCAAGATGGGTTTATCGAACCAGTTCAAGTGTCTTCTCTTGCCCTAACTTTGATCGAATCGATCAAAGGCAGTTCCAAAAACCGCCTTCTATTGGCTCCCAAATAGGTTCCAAATTTGGAACATACTTCTGAGGCCCAAAAATAGCTACCAAAACTAACAGCCAATCAATCCCAGATTGGGACGGGAACAAAAATACAACAGACAAACACACATAATACAAAGAACAGAAATACAAATAAAATACCAATATACACATGAACAAAAACTTACAAAGTACAAAATCAGCAATCGAAGGTGGAATCTTCGTGGCGGTCAGACTTCACGGCGGCGGAGGTTAGACTTTGCTGCGGGTGGAAGGGCATCGACGTTGGAAGCTTCGTGGTTGTTGGACTTCACTGTTGTTCAGGCGACGCAACAGAGGGAGGAGCTTTGCGGTGGTTGAGAAGGAAGGATGGGGCTGAGTGAGGGAGGCATTAGTGGTGTGGAAAAACTAGATCGGAGGGAGGGAGTTAGGAGAAAATAGAAAAGGAAGAAGAAAGAAATGAGTAAAAAAAACTCTAGTTATTCATACTTAGACCCAAAAATAAAAACAAAGTCAGCCCATTAGACTTGGGAGGGAGTTCTAAATTCGGAACTCCTTGGGAACTTCATTTAAAGGTGGTTCTTCAATAGAACCACCTTTACTTGATTCCAATCAAAGTGTTAGGAATAATAATCCCACAAGATATCTATTAGCCCAAAAAGATGGATAACAAGAAAATAAAGGAAATAATAGACACGAGGACTTACGTGGTGTGGTCAAGTTGACCTACATCCACCGTCGGAGGAGACCGGAAGCTTCACTATATGTGAAAAAAGTATTACAAGTATTTGCCTACCACCTATGAAGGAATTATGTGGCAAAATATAAAGATGAGGGTTTTGGCTTCTACAACTACAAAGGAGAGCTAAAGGGAGAAGAAAGCAAGTAGCAAAGGAATGATATGCTTATGTGTGTTTGAATTACTAATTCATCCCCTATTTATACTACTCCAAGTTCACCAATGGCCAAGAGCTCTCAAATCAAACTTATCCCAATATCCCAAGAAATCCTCCTTCTTGCTTCAAGCATGGGTTGTGAACATTACTTCCAAATTTTTCTTGCCAAAATATCATGATAGTTGAATCTCAATAGTCAAAGAAATAATACTTCAACTTGCTAAGCATGGGATGAGAATAGTGTTCCAATTAAATGCTTTCAAGGATTGTCTTTGCTATCCTCCAAAGAAGTGAATGTTCATGGACAATTGGGTGAAGACCACATTTCTTCACAAATCTCCACCTTGGTCTGAACCCCAAAAGTAATAACTTACTCACCCTCCTCCAGAATGGCCCTAATGGGCCGAATCACCAACAATGAACACCAATCAAGTCCAAGCACTGCTTGAACTTGAAATAGAGAAGAGCCTTCATGAACATATCAGCAGGATCATCCTTTGTATTGATTTTCTTAACAAAGACCTTCTTCTGTGCAATGATATCACGAATGAAGTGGTACTTAATATCAATATGCTTCGTCTGCTCATGATACATCTGATCTTTAGTCAAGTAAATTGCACTTTGACTATCACAGTGAACAGTAGTAACCATTTGTTGTAGAGTTAATTCACCGAAGAGACCTCTCAACCATAAAGCTTCTTTGATTGCCTCTATGACTGCCATATATCCTGCCTCAATAGTAGATAAAGAAACTACATGTTGTAGAGTAGCTTTCCAGCTAATTGCACAATCTCCAATGCAAAATACATAACCTGTAAGAGACATGCGCTTATCAAGATCACTGGCAAAGTCTGAATCTACAAAACTAATCAGAGTGTTATTGGTTCTACCAAACTCCAAACACATGTTCGAAGTACCCTTTAAGTAAATACATGTTTGAAGTACCAAACTCCACCTTGGGCAAACCACCTTGGTCTAAGAAACCACTTCACAGCCTGCCAATGTGGTTTGCCCGGATTGGCCATATACCTTCTAACAACACTAACAGCTGTGACCAATCATGCTTTGCACCTTGCATTATCAACACCTTGCATTATCAACTCTTCTGAAAATTATTGCATGCTCATAATCTTATTTATTTTCTTTATCGTTCTTTGATTCCATGATCTTGAATTGTCTTTGACTCTTGACTACACGTTATTCAAAAAAAAGAGTATAGTGTTCCTCGTGATTTCTTCACTTCTTCGACATTCTTGAACAATAAGTCCAAGATGCCAATGATGACTCCTTCTATAATTATTCATCATAAAGGTGATAAATTAAAGCATTTAAAGTAGCATCCCTAAGCTTATTCATCATAAGCCTAGTCATAGGTCCTGCTATATCACTTAGAGGATCCCGAACATATCCTTTAAATGTTTGATCAAGTCGTGTGTCTTCATTTATTATAGAAGAATCAACTAAGAAGCAAAAGTATGCACGTATAAAAAAATGGAAGGGGTGCATAAATTAATCTTTAAAGTTAAAATAAAATGAGTGGATAAAATATATATGTATAATATGCACGGCAATTGCACGGAATGAACACAAAAATTTTAATATGCATGGCAATTGCACGGAATGAACACAAAAATTTTAAGGAAAATTTGGGCTATGTCACTAATCCAGTCTAGACATCCTTGCATACCCGCACTTGTTTTTGTATTTGACACTAAAGACTTAGGTGGTTTAATTTACGGTGAATGAAGTGAGTGGATACAATTTAACTTAGAAATGAAAAAAGAAATAAAATGGGTTGCAGAAAAAAAATGCGTTAACACAAAAAGAATTAACCGAAAAAGAAAAATACGCACATCAAAAAAATGAAAGGTGCATAAAATATTCTTTTAATTTAAAATAGAATGAGCGCAATAAATATATGCATGCATAAGATATGCATGAGAATTGCATGCAACCAATCAATCGATTGATGGCAAAATAACTAATCAGATTAAAATTAAACCACCACAAACAATTGTCTTCTCCTCCTCTACCTGGTCCTCGAGAATACTCAGCTGAGCCAGGAGATCAACCACCGCACCGTTGGTGGGAACCACGCCGCCATCGTTCTCAAAACAGTTTATGACGCGATTCATGCCGGGACTTCCGCACGAGAAAGGCTTCCCCGACGGAGAAAACGCAACCATGTCCACCTCCACGCCGCACGTTGTTATAAAGAGCTGAGTCGCTGCATGTATTTGTATAACTGGACGGTCTGGGTTGGGTAATCACATATTATTTAGTGAGTGATGTTGCATTTTTTAATATTTTGTTTCTTCAGTGTTCAACTTTTTTTCTTTTAAATACTAGAGTTAATTCAAATACTAAAGCTGGAGCATGTATATAAAATTATTTTTATATTTATATAAATATTATTTATCAACCATTCAGGTCAGATTTATATAAAAATATTTTTACATATTATAATGCACGGTCACATTCTCAATCTGTGCATATTTTGAGCATAACGGTTACCTATTACTTCAACAAAGTGAAACATGATCTGAAATTTATTCCTTTTAACTAAAACAAAATAACTAAAATGCTGCACTGCCAGTGAATTTTCGTAAGATGAAAACCATACAAGCCAGTATTTTAAATGTTCTCGTTTATAGCCATTCATACTTCGAGTAAATTTTTTTAAAAAGGAAAAAAAAACCTAAAACCATCCTTTGAACCCTGAAACATATTTTAGAGAGAAAATGCGGAGTGCGGGGTGGTTTTGGTGTTTATTTCAGAAAGATCTAGTGTGATATACCATGTAATCATCATCGGACAATCATGCATACCCTTGTTTCTCTATGGTTGCAGGAGCTGGGAGGACCTTTGAAAGGAAGAGATCTCACCAACACCAGAAATGCTATCAGCCATGTAAATGTCTGGATCCCAAGTTTTTCTTTAAAAAATGAAAATAATTTCAGTAGTTAATTTTTTTAAAAAAAAACCTAAAACCTATCCAACCAAAACAAAATAAATATTGCACTAATACTGACAAAAAAAATTGCTGAAAAGTTATAAAAAAACTGAGCAAATTAAGAAAAAACACTTGATCACTGCCCCGGTTTGGTTTTGAGTCTTTTGACCACCAAATCGTGGTGATGAGGAGCTGTAAGTGCCAAATAAGGTACACAATAAATAACATTTTTTGCTTTGAAAAAAAAACATTAGACAGAACCGTGCATAATTTGAGCATATTTTTTTTAATCTTCACGTTTATAACGTGCATATTTTGAGCCTTAACAACTGCTTATTTAATTCAACAAAACAAAATACAAGTGGAACCAGAAATTTTTTTAGGGGAGGCTGTTTAATACTTCGACAGGCCTGCAGAAGAACAGAGATGGAGAGAAGTAGAGCCCTAATCCGGCGATGCGCCTTTCATTACTACTACCTTCCCACTGGCAACTTAGGTAGATGTGAATCCCTACTACGCGTATTAGTAGTTCTGCCATTGTAAAACCTATCTTCTTAACCAAAATTTTTGTTAAAGAGTACTGCACAGACAGTGACGTGTTAAATTCCGTTGCATGCAATTCTGTAAGGATGTTGAATTAGTGATACAACCCAAGTGCTTCTTTCTAAGGAAATTATTGTTTGGTTGGTTTCATATGATTTGGCTGCGTATCTTAAGATTAAAAATATTGTTCGATTCTTATTGTGCAATTTGGCTGCGTATTTAAGAATGTTAACCAGTGATACAACCCAAGTTTTATTGAAAAAGAAATTTTTTTGTTAATTTCGTGCAATTTTCTTTCGTACTTTAGTTTTGAAGATTACTTTATGTATGTAAGGATGTTTGGACAGTGAATTAGTGATATGGACCAAGCTTTGTTTCCTATAAGATGCCAGACGAATCCTACGAGATATTTTTGGAATTTGCAGAAGATTAGAGTTAATTTGGAAAGAGGGTTAATTCTCGAGGTGTTAATGTCATCCCGAGCACACTACCAATATTACAATATGATTTTTCGTGTCGAAAGAGATGGTGAAGCAATTAGTGATTTAGAAAGTCATTCATCAATTTCGTCCATGTGCGGATTGTGGCGAATTTACTAATCCTATGGATGCCTGTCCAAAGGTCCAAGAACTGACTCGAGGTGAGAGTTTGATTGTTTAATGCATGATACCACAAATTCGGATGTAATTGTGTATGGCATGGTATTTGGAAACAATTGTGGAGGACGCATTCACAGAATGAATTCTCAGTCTTTTATTTTTTTTTCTGCAATTTGTTTAGAGGATGCATTTCTCGAATGCATCCTCAGATTATTTTTTTTAAAAAAATAATTCTATTTAGAGGACGCATTCCATGAATGCGTCCTCGAATTTTTATTTTTTTTAAAAAAACAAACCCGTTTAGAGGACGCATTGCATGAATGTGTCCTCAAAAAATTATTTTTTTAAATAAACAAATGTGTTTATTTTATTTTTATAATATATTAAAGAGGACGCATTCGAGGAATGCGTCCTCAAATTTTACTACTATTTTTTTTGAAAATCCGGTTATTATTTTTCTTAATTTATATTTTTATATTTTTTAAAATACTGTTTGAATTATACTTTTTTAAAATCCTTGTTATTAAAAATGGGTATTGAATTTGACATATATGTACATAATTTTTTTTAGTCCCACATTTTATTAGTAAAATATATAATTTGTAATTTTAATAAGTAAAATATATAATTTGTAAATTATTCTTTATATTTTTGTTTTGGGTGAATATAGTGCATTCGTAGACTTGTGTTTGTTTTATATTATTCTAAAAATAATAGTAATATATAGTAGGAAAGAATATAATTAAATATAAATGTACAATATCTGGAGAAAACGTGTCAAACGTAATTAAATGAGTGCTAAATGTCATCATGTAATCTACTAACGACGGCCTCTGCAAAGCTTTCCACCTGTTCCACATGGTGGAGGACGTATGGTGCGGGATGTGCGTCGTGGGATGACCATCTCAGTAGAAAAATGTATGGCATCATCTGGCGCTCCCTCTGTAAAATCCTCCTCCATATCATCACCTGTGTTCTGGCATGAACCATGCTGGACATATGCAACACCACCAGTATCTAATTTGATAATTTGAATGCTAACCCTCACATCCTTGTCAAACGTAACCTAGCGTTGAGCAATGGATTTTAAATTATCTCGAACCTTCTGCCAATTCCAAAAATATCTCATAGGTCCGGCGTCTCAAAGAGAAGCAAATTAGAAATATTTTTTAAAAAGCTTGGGCTATATCACTAATTCAATCCGGACATCCCTACATATATACTCTATCTGTTTTTCTATATTTGACACCATAGATTTAGGGTGTTGCTATATCACGCCCTGTATTTTACTACAACACGCCCTAATACGTATTATACATGTATAATATTTAATTCAATTTAAATTATAAAAAATAAGATTAACAAATATTTAATCTTCATCTTCCTTGGTGGTGTCACCGCCGCTACTCGCCGGAAATCAAATATTCCCACCTGTATTCTTCTTCCCTGCCCTCGTCGGTTGGCGATGGCGCCACTACTACCTTACCAGCCAAGTCGCTCCCCACCAGCCCAGTCGCTCCCCAGCCCCGCCTACTCGTTTCTTTGGCGACAGAAACCTCCCAGCCTTTAGCCCTCGAACCCAAGCCCTGCCCACTCATTTTTCTGGCATCTCCCCACCGAAGTCAGGCGAAACGAGAGCCAGGGAGTGGGAACCAGATCCAGGAAATGAAAGTGAAACTCCAGGCAGGAAAAGGAGAGCCGGGAAAGGTGAGAGCGATGGCGGGCTGCAAAAGTAGAGCCAGAAAAAGAGAATGCAGTGGCGGGCTGGAAAAGAGAGCCGAAAAAGGAGAGCGGGATGGTGGGCTACAAAGGTAGAGCTGGGAAAGAGAATGGGACAGCGGGCTGGGAAAGAGGGCCCGAAAAAGAGAGCGGGGAGAGGAGAAGCAGGGCGGGGCTTCGACGGCGCTGGGCTTTCCCAACGAAAAACAGGGTGAGGCGTAGGCGACGACAACCAGGGAAGCGAGGCCAGGGTAATCGGTGACGGCGATGGCCAGGGGACACCGGGGAAGCCACCGGAGAGGTGGAAAAGGCGTCGGAGAAGACGGTCTTCTCCGGCAAACGTCGAGCTCTGGCGACCACCACATCCGCAGATAGTGTTCATTGGATTTGAAATTAATTTTATATTTTTATTAATTAATATTAATTATAACTAATTATTAACTTATCAATTTCTTTATTCATTTAAATAAATTAGAAATGCATATAGTATTTCAATAGTACAAATGCATGACTAAGTAAAATATAAGGTGTGATATAGCAATTCACTAGATTTAGGTGTTTTTGATCTATGATGAATAAAATAAGTGGATAAAATTTAATTTTAAAAAAATGAGTTAATGAAATTGAAGGAATCATGCGAAAAAGAAAAAATGTGTTAATCAACAAAAAAGCAAAAAGTATGCTGTTTTTAAAAAAAATGGAAGGAGGGCATAAATTAATCTTTAAAGTTAAAATAAAGTGAGTATATCACTAATATGCATGACAATTGCACGTCTTGAACAAAAGATTTTTAAGGAAAACTTGGACTATATCACTAATTCATTCCAGACATCCTCACCCACTCCTTTTTTCTATATTTGACACCATAGATTTAAGTGTTTCAGTTTATGGTGACTGAAGCGGGTGGATAAAATTGAACTTAAAAAATAAGAAAGAAGTAAAATAAGTGAATGAAATTGAGGGAATATTTTGGAGAAAAAAAACGTGTTACTGAGTTGATCTGATATTAATCCACATGGTAATTTGAATCCTAGAAAGGATAAGAAGTCAATAGAGGATGCTAAGGATAAGAAGCCAATGGCGGCCTCATCGGTGAATTCGTCCAGCAACAAGAACAACATCCAGATCCGGGTGGTGAGTCCCGGGAAGCGCAACTCCAGTCGACGCTCCTTGTCATCAACCACTCCAAATTCTGGAAGCTGCGGGAGCTGTCTCGACTGATCTTGTACGATGGTGACGGCTTGTGGGGGAACTACCCGGAGGAAGTGCTGAATCCGGCGAAATGCAGGTTCCGGGAGTGGATTCCGGCGCTGGAGGTAAACGTATCTGACCAGAATGTACTTCCTGATTTCTTTAGAATGTTGGAGGTTGATTTTGAGTTGGGGTTTTAACGGGAAAAAGGCTAGCCAACGAACACCATTCGAATCCTAGAAAAGTTTTAAACTGAAAATTTGAAACACGACCTCCCTATGATAAGGTTCATAGTATTACATTATTTATCAAAAATGATCTATATGCATCTAGACTTTAATATATATTAGAATTGGTATATTTTATAGTCAACAATATATATAAGTCGTATATCGACATTTAACTTAAAACACAAACACAGCGAAAATATTGGAATGTTGGGAAGAGTGGGCCCATCTAATAAATACTGTGCACCGTACAGCTCGGGCACGGTACGTATCTCAACTAGCCTGGTAGTTGCACAAGTTCTTCAACTGCACGAGTTCACAATATGTAAAATTACCAATTAAAATGACTAAAAATATATAGGAGATTAAAACTTTTGTGTAAAACAAAATCCAAAATCGTAGAGCATGCTCAACTTGCTCTCATAAGGGCTTTAGATAATGGCGCATGCCACGATTCTACAGAGCATGCTCAGCTCGCTCACCTTCTTTGGGAGCCCCTTTTTCCTCTTCTTAAACGTCGCTTTCTTTGTGGGATATCATTGGTTATGAAAGCGAGCTTCAATTCCTTCCTCGTCATAATGAGGTACAGGTGCAATGAAAAATGGTAGTTTGAGGGAAAACTACTTCTTAGTTTTGGTTTTTCTTTATTCAATAGGATGTTGTCTCTCATAAGATAAAATTTCAAGTGTGGAAATTAATGGCCAGGATTTGAGGGGGATTTGGATCCAATGGGCGAAATAGGCAGCACCAAGGTTCGTTGAACATTTTTTGTTCGGTTCGTACGATTTGGCAAGCTTCTTTCCTCGTTAATTTGTGTTTGTTTGCACGATTATGTTAGGGTTAACTTTTTTGATATAAAATATCCGCTCAGTTCACTTTGTGTTGTTTGACTGTGTATTTTAATAAGATTAGAATATGCACGCAAGGATGTATATTAGTGATACAACCCAAGTTTTTCTTAAAAATATTTTTTCCATTTCGTACAATTATCACGCATATTATATATGCATACGTTTATGTGCAAGGAGTATATGTTATACATGCATATTTTATGTGCACTCATTCTATTTTAATTTTAAGGACTAATTTATGTACTCCTTTAATCTTTATATATATATATATATATATATATATATATGTATGTGTGTGTGTGTGTGTGTCTGTGTGTGTTTTTGTGTGTGAGTGCATACTTTTCTAAAAGTAAAATGAATGGATGAAATTGTTAAAAACTAATTTAACAATTTAAAATACATGCATATTTTATGTGCACTCATTATATTTTAATTTTAAAGACTAATTTATGTACTCCTTTAATCTCTCTCTCTATATATATATATTTATATATATTTGTGTGTGTGAATACGTTTCTAAAAGTAAAAAATCTTGCAAAAAGAAATTTTTTGTTAATATAGAAGAATCAACTAAGAAACAAAAGTATGCACGTATAAAAAAATGGAAGGGGTGAATAAATTAATCTTTAAATTTAAAATAAAATGAGTGGATAAAATATATATGTATAATATGCATGTCAATTGGACGGAATGAACACAAAAATTTTAAGGAAAATTTGGACTATGTCACTAATCCAGTCTAGACATCCTTGCATACCCGCACTTGTTTTTGTGTTTGACACTAAAGACTTAGGTGGTTTAATTTACGGTGAATGAAGTGAGTGGATACAATTTAACTTAGAAATGAAAAAAGAAATAAAATGGGTTGCAGAAAAAAAAATGTGTTAACACAAAAAGAATTAACCGAAAAAGAAAAATACGCACATCAAAAAAAATGAAAGGGGCATAAAATATTCTTTTAATTTAAAATGGAATGAGTGCATTAAATATATGCATGCATAAGATATGCATGAGAATTGCATGCAACCAATCAATCGATTGGTGTCAGAATAACAAAACCAATTAAAATTAAACAACCACAAAACAATTGTCTTCTCCTCCTCTACCTGATCCTCGAGAATGCTCAGCTGAGCCAGGAGATCAACCACCGCACCGTTGGTGGGAACCACGCATCCATCGTTCTCAAAACGGTTTATGACGTGATTCATGCCGGGACGTCCGCACGAGAAAGGCTTCCCCGACGGAGAAAACGCAACCATGTCCACCTCCACGCCGCACGTTGTTATAAAGAGCTGAGTCGCTGCATGTATTTGTATAACTGGACGGTCTGGGTTGGGTAATCACATATTGTTTAGTGAGTGATGCTGCGTTTTTTAATATTTTGTTTCTTCAGTGTTCAACTTTTTTTCTTTTAAATACTAGAGTTAATTCAAATACTAAAGCTGGAGCATGTATATAAAATTATTTTTATATTTATATAAATATTATTTATCAACCATTCAGGTCAGATTTATATAAAAATATTTTTACATATTATAATGCACGGTCACATTCTCAATCTGTGCATATTTTGAGCATAACGGTATACCTATTACTTCAACAAAGTGAAACATGATCTGAAATTTATTCCTTTTAACTAAAACAAAATAACTAAAATGCTGCACTGCCAGTGAATTTTCGTAAGGTGAAAACCATACAAGCCAGTATTTTAAATGTTCTCGTTTATAGCCATTCATACTTCGAGTAAATTTTTTTAAAAAGGAAAAAAAAACCTAAAACCATCCTTTGAACCCTGAAACATATTTTAGAGAGAAAATGCGGAGTGCGGGGTGGTTTTGGTGTTTATTTCAGAAAGATCTAGTGTGATATACCATGTAATCATCATCGGACAATCATGCATACCCTTGTTTCTCTATGGTTGCAGGAGCTGGGAGGACCTTTGAAAGGAAGAGATCTCACCAACACCAGAAATGCTATCAGCCATGTAAATGTCTGGATCCCAAATGTTTCTTTAAAAAATGAAAATAATTTCAGTAGTTAATATTTTTAAAAAAAACCTAAAACCTATCCAACCAAAATAAAATAAAATAAATATTGCACTAATACTGACAAAAAAATTCGCGGATGAGCAAATTAAGAAAAAACACTTGATCACTGTCCCGGTTTGGTTTTGAGTCTTTTGACCACCAAATCGTGGCGATGAGGAGCTGTTAGTGCCAAACATTTTTTGAGCATTAACAACTGCTTATTTAGTTCAACAAAACAAAATAGGAACCAGAAACATTTTTTAGGGGAGGCTGATTAATACTCTGACAGGCCTGCGGTGTAGAAGAACAAAGACGGGAGGAAGCAGAACCCTAATTCGGCAACGCGCCTTCCATTACTACTACCTTCCTACCGCTAACTCAGGTAGAGGTGAAGTCCTACTACGCGTATTAGTAGTTCTGCCATTGTAAAACCTATATTCTTAACCAAAATTTTTGTTAAAGAGTACTGCACTGAAAGTGACGTGTTAAATTCCGTTGCATGCAAATCTGTAAGGATGTTGAGGTGGTGAATTAGTGATACAACCCAAGTGCTTCTTTCTACGGAAATTATTGTTTTGTTAGTTTCATATGATTCGGCTGCGTATCTTAGGATTACAAATATTGTTCGATTCGTTTTGTGCAATTTGGCTGCGTATTTAAGAATGTTAAGCAGTGACACAGCCCAAGTTTTATTGAAAAAGAAAAAAAAGTGTTAATTCCGTGCGATTTTCTTTTGTACTTTAGTTGTAAGATTACTTTATGTATGTAAGGATGTCTGGATAGTGAATTAGTGAAATGGCCCAAGATTTTTTAAAAGATACTCAAAAATAATTTTAGTTTGGTTTCCTATAAGATGCCAGAGGTCCTACAAGATATTTTTGGAATTTGCAAAAGATTAGTGGTAATTTGGAAAGAGGCTTAATTCTGGAGGTGTTAATGTCATCCGGAGCACACTACCAATATTACAATATGATTTTTCCGTGTCGAAAGAGATGGTGAAGTAATTAGTGATTTAGAAAGTCATTCATCAATTTCGTCCGTGTGCGGATTGTGGCGAATTTACTAATCGTATGGATGCCTATCTAAAGGTTCAAGAACCGCTCGGGGTCAACAGTGTTTTTGGACAACCTCAAAGATTCGCAAATTGTTAAGAATCAATTCCATCGACAGTCGAGACCGCAACTAATTCAATCCGAAATCGCAAACACCAAATGCAAACTCTAAGATGTTGCCGGAAGTTATGATGAAATCAATCGCTCAAAGCTAGATTAAGTTTGAGAAGGATGTGAGGGCTGGCATTCAAAATCTACACAATCAAGTAGGTTATATTTCTCAAGCATTTAGCAAATTGAAAGTCAAACATTTAAGGAATTTCGGTGTCAAACGGTGATTAATCTAAATGAGAGCATGAGTGTTGTAATGTTAATGAATGGAAAACAAGTCCAAATTGCCCATAATGGAAAATTCGAAGAGATGGTTGAATACGAAGAAGAAAGAAGGTAGGAACACGAAAATCGGATTCAAAACAAAGAAACCAAAAAATCGTTGCTCGAGACCACTAGAAATTTTGGCTGTGGCAGGAGATCCAAGCACAGAAACAATGACAGGAGGGGATGCCGATTATCCATAGCCGCAACCTGATATCTACGCCCGTGGATCCGACGTAACTGCATCTGATACGAATTAGGGTTTTAATCTATTATTAAATTAGGGTTTTAGAAGAATAACATTAAACTCTTCTTTTTTTTGAGTTTTTTAATGAGATAGTGTGATCATTTGTGATTTATTTCATTTTAGAAAAAGGCACATTAACTCGGTCATGTTGGCGTTGGAAGAGTTAATTTTGGTCATGCATTTATTTTAGGGTTTAGAATATTCAGTTCTGATTTGATTAGAATTAGATTTGGTAAGATTAGATAAGGCAATATTCATTCAAGATTTATCTTAAAGAATATTGTCATTTTTTTAGGTATTCTAGTTAGATATGGTTTTAGCTTCTTAAATCTGTCATAAGTCATTCCAGTTTTTATCTGTACTGGCAAAATTATACCCTATAAATAGAGGAGGTCATTCACGATTTTAACAACCATTCTTATCAATCAAATATACAAACCTTATAGTTCATACTCTTGTTGCTTACGAACTTTTTCCATTGTTGCTTAACCCCAAGGGCTAGTTAAGTATCAATAAACCTTGTAATCTGATCCTAAGAGCTAATTAGAGAGCAAGTCAAAATTGAGTGTACCCGGAGGGCTAGACCTTGAATTTCATGCAAGATAGTGCAGATTTGCAGATTCCTTCACTAGAGCAAAGATATTAATTCCGCAATTGTGTGTCTTCGCAAAGAGATTCGTATCAGTTAGTATCAAAGCAAAACGAAAGAATTCTTGGTGGCCAAAAATTCAACAGGTGTTTCGAGTTTGTTTGAATTTAATTTCGAAAAAGAAAAGGCGAAAAAAAAATCTAAAAACCCCACCCGTTGAGACCTACCGCCGCCCCCCACTTAGCTATCTCCTCCGATCAGCATCTCCGACCAGTCAGCACCTCCGACCAGTCAGCGCCAACCACAACTGCCTCCCTCCGCCGCACTTCTCCATATTTGACCGACATCGTTGCTCCGATTATCTCCGGCCGACTACAGCGTTCTCCACCTCGACAAAGCCATCCCTCCAGCAACTATTTTGCATTCCAGACGTTTCCAGTTTCCGCTTTTGATTCCCAACCATCTCCAGTTCCACCGATCTACTCCCCACTAGTTATTCTCCGGCCGATTAGCTTCATCTCTGGAAAGTTTTGGATCTTCGTCGTCATTCTCTCGATCATCTTCTCCGCAACCGAGATTACCGTTTCAGTAATCTCCGTTCGCCGCTACAGGATCCGGAAACCTCCAGCCGAAGAAAAGTAAATGCAGGGGGTTTCTAGCAAGGAAGAAGGTTTGTGCGTGTCCCACACGCGCGCGTGACAACAACATGAGCCCACCCACAGGCGCGTGCATCTCATATGCACGATATTTGAAGTGTGTGCTTCTCACACGCGAGCCACCCGGCACACTTATTCATCTTGCGAGTTAGTCATATCATCGTAAGATATTTAGTTTATTGCAATTTTTTTTCTCATCTAGTATTCTTTTCTCATAAGCTGAAGGAGTTTTAAGTCATATCAGCATTCTAATCATCGTTTATTAAAAAGATTTTGTAGGGATGGCGTGGGATATTTATCTCCATTTATTTTTAAAGATCGTTCACTTTTCGAGGATGAAACTTTTAGACCTCAGAGGGAATGATATGAATTAGGGTTTTAATTTTTATTAAATTAGGGTTTTAGGAGGATAACACTATACTCTTTTTCTCACTGATTTTTTAATGAGATAGTGTGATCATTTGTAATTTATTTCATTTTAGAATAAGGCTCATTGACTCAGCCAAGTTGGCGTTAGAAGAGTTAATTTTGATCATGCATTTATTTTAGGGTTTAGAATATTCAGTTCTAATTTGATTAGAATTAGATTTGGTAAGATTAGATAAGGAATTATTCATTCGAGATTTATCTTGAAGAATATAGTCATTTATTTTGGGTATTCTAGTTAGATATGGTTTTAGCTTCTTAAAGCTGTCATAAGTCATTCCAGATTTTAATTGTAATGGCTGAGTTATTCCCTATAAATAGGGGAGGTCATTCACGATTTTAACAACCATTCTTATCAATCAAATATACAAACCTTAGAGTTCATACTCTTGTTGCTTACAAGCTTTTTCCATTGTCGTTTAACCCCGAGGGCTGGTTAAGTATAAATAAACTTTGTAATCTGATCCTGAGGGCTAGTTAGAGAGCAAGTCAAAATGAGTATACCCTGAGAGCTAGACCATGAATTTTGTGCGAGATAGTGCGGGTTTGCAGATCCCTTCGCATGATCAAAGATATCAATTCTGCAATCGTGAGTTTTCGCAAAAAGATTCATATCATCATCGTTGACTTTTCTCCCGTATTTTTTAAGATGGCCAAAAACCTGAGCTTGTATTGAAGCCACCATCACCATTCCTTTAAGTATTGAATGAGACCAAGACAGTCATGAATGACAAAGAACTTCTTGATGCTTTCGGTAAATGCGGGGTGAGTATTCATTTTCCTAAATTGATTTAGAGTATTACTTGATATGCTAAGTTGTTGAAGGATTTATGCACAAAGAGGAAGAAAAAAAAGTGAAGGTGAGGAAGAAGACTCAGATAAGTGTACATGTCTCTGTCGTATTTCAAAACTGTATGCTTAAGAAGTACAGTGATCCAAGTGTGTTTACTATTCTATGCATTAAAGGTGACACTAGATTTGATAACGCTATACTTGATTCTGGTGTATCTATAAATGTCATGCCATACACTGAACCATTGCATTAGACTAGAACTATTGTTGAACTTGCTGATGGATGTATTATATGCTCAATGTAGAAAGTTAAAGATGTTTTGGTCATGATCAAAAATAAGATTTTTCCACTGATTTCTTTATGTTGGAAATGTATCATGGTAATCATATGACACTTATATTGTTGGGTAGACCACCCATGAAAATTTCATGAACGGAGATTGATGTAAATAATGATTCATTTACTATGGAATTTAATGGGGTTAAGCACTAGCGGAGAGTGGTCAATTCAAGACGGGTTTATTGGACCAGTTCAAGTGTCTTCTCTTGCCCTAACTTTGATCGAATCGATCAAAGGCAGTTCCAAAAACCACCTTCTATTGGCTCCCAAATAGGTTCCAAATTTGGAACCTACTTCTGAGGCCCAAAAAAGGCTACCAAAAACTGACAGCCAATCAATCCCAGATCGGGACGGGAACAAAAATACAACAAAATATGAACACACATAATACAAAGAACAGAAATACAAAAATAACAATATACACATGAACAAAAACCTAAAAAGTATAAAATCAGCAATCGAAGGTGGAAGCTTCGTGGCGGTCAGACTTCACGGCAGCGGAGGTTAGACTTTGCTGCGGGTGGAAGGGCATCGATGTTGGAAGCTTCGTGGTTGTCGGACTTTGCTGTTGTTCAGGCGACGCGACAGAGGGAGGAGCTTCGCAGTGGTTGAGAAGGAGGGATGGGGATGAGTGAGGGAGGCATTAGTGGTGTGGAAAAACTAGATCGGAGGGAGGGAGTTAGGAGAAAATAATAATGGTGAATGCTAAGGCATTAGATGGTGGAGGGAGTTAGGAGAAAATAGAAAAGGAAGAAGAAAGAAATGAGTAAAAAAACTCTAGTTATTCATACTTAGACCCCAAAAATAAAACAAAGTCAGCCCATTAGGACTTGGAAGGGAGTTCCAAATTCGGAACTCCTTGGGATCTTCATTTAAAGGTGGTTCTTCAATAGAACCACCTTTACTTGATTCCAATCAAAGTGTTAGGAATAATAATCCCACGAGATATCTATTAGCCCGAAAAGATGGATAACAAAGAAAACGTAAAGAAAATAAAGGAAATAATAGACACAAGGATTTACGTGGTGTGGTCAAGTTGACCTACATCCACCGTCGGAGAAGACCGGAAGCTTCACTATATATGGAGAAAGTATTACAAGTATTTGCCTACCACCTATGAAGGAATTATGTGGCAAAATATAAAGATGAGGGTTTTGGCTTCTACAACTACAAAGGAGAGCTAAAGGGAGAAGAAAGCAAGTAGCAAAGGAATGATATGCTTATGTGTGTTTGAATTACTAATTCATCCCCTATTTATACTACTCCAAGTTCACCAATGGCCAAGAGCTCTCAAATCAAACTTATCCCAATATCCCAAGAAATCCTCCTTCTTGCTTCAAGCATGGGTTGTGAACATTACTTCCAAATTTTTCTTGCCAAAATATCATGATAGTTGAATCTCAATAGTCAAAGAAATAATACTTCAACTTGCTAAGCATGGGATGAGAATAGTGTTCCAATTAAATGCTTTCAAGGATTGTCTTTGCTATCCTCCAAAGAAGTGAATGTTCATGGACAATTGGGTGAAGACCACATTTCTTCACAAATCTCCACCTTGGTCTGAACCCCAAAAGTAATAACTTACTCACCCTCCTCCAGAATGGCCCTAATGGGCCGAATCACCAACAATGAACACCAATCAAGTCCAAGCACTGCTTGAACTTGAAATAGAGAAGAGCCTTCATGAACATATCAGCAGGATCATCCTTTGTATTGATTTTCTTAACAAAGACCTTCTTCTGTGCAATGATATCACGAATGAAGTGGTACTTAATATCAATATGCTTCGTCTGCTCATGATACATCTGATCTTTAGTCAAGTAAATTGCACTTTGACTATCACAGTGAACAGTAGTAACCATTTGTTGTAGAGTTAATTCACCGAAGAGACCTCTAAACCATAAAGCTTCTTTGATTGCCTCTATGACTGCCATATATCCTGCCTCAATAGTAGATAAAGAAACTACATGTTGTAGAGTAGCTTTCCAGCTAATTGCACAATCTCCAATGCAAAATACATAACCTGTAAGAGACATGCGCTTATCAAGATCACTGGCAAAGTCTGAATCTACAAAACTAATCAGAGTGTTATTGGTTCTACCAAACTCCAAACACATGTTCGAAGTACCCTTTAAGTAAATACATGTTTGAAGTACCAAACTCCACCTTGGGCAAACCACCTTGGTCTAAGAAACCACTTCACAGCCTGCCAATGTGGTTTGCCCGGATTGGCCATATACCTTCTAACAACACTAACAGCTGTGACCAATCATGCTTTGCACCTTGCATTATCAACACCTTGCATTATCAACTCTTCTGAAAATTATTGCATGCTCATAATCTTATTTTTTTTCTTTATCGTTCTTTGATTCCATGATCTTGAATTGTCTTTGACTCTTGACTACACGTTATTCAAAAAAAAGAGTATAGTGTTCCTCGTGATTTCTTCACTTCTTCGACATTCTTGAACAATAAGTCCAAGATGCCAATGATGACTCCTTCTTTAATTATTCATCATAAAGGTGATAAATTAAAGCATTTAAAGTAGCATCCCTAAGCTTATTCATCATAAGCCTAGTCATAGGTCCTGCTATATCACTTAGAGGATCCCGAACATATCCTTTAAATGTTTGATCAAGTCGTGTGTCTTCATTTATTATAGAAGAATCAACTAAGAAGCAAAAGTATGCACGTATAAAAAAATGGAAGGGGTGCATAAATTAATCTTTAAAGTTAAAATAAAATGAGTGGATAAAATATATATGTATAATATGCATGGCAATTGCACGGAATGAACACAAAAATTTTAAGGAAAATTTGGGCTATGTCACTAATCCAGTCTAGACATCCTTGCATACCCGTACTTGTTTTTGTATTTGACACTAAAGACTTAGGTGATTTAATTTACGGTGAATGAAGTGAGTGGATACAATTTAACTTAGAAATGAAAAAAGAAATAACATGGGTTGCAGAAAAAAAATGCGTTAACACAAAAAGAATTAACCGAAAAAGAAAAATACGCACATCAAAAAAATGAAAGGTGCATAAAATATTCTTTTAATTTAAAATAGAATGAGCGCATTAAATATATGCATGCATAAGATATGCATGAGAATTGCATGCAACCAATCAATCGATTGATGGTAAAATAACTAATCAGATTAAAATTAAACCACCACAAACAATTGTCTTCTCCTCCTCTACCTGGTCCTTGAGAATACTCAGCTGAGCCAGGAGATCAACCACCGCACCGTTGGTGGGAACCACGCCGCCATCGTTCTCAAAACAGTTTATGACGTGATTCATGCCGGGACTTCCGCACGAGAAAGGCTTCCCCGACGGAGAAAATGCAACCATGTCCACCTCCACGCCGCACGTTGTTATAAAGAGCTGAGTCGCTGCATGTATTTGTATAACTGGACGGTCTGGGTAATCACATATTATTTAGTGAGTGATGCTGCATTTTTTAATATTTTGTTTCTTCAGTGTTCAACTTTTTTTCTTTTAAATACTAGAGTTAATTCAAATACTAAAGCTGGAGCATGTATATAAAATTATTTTTATATTTATATAAATATTATTTATCAACCATTCAGGTCAGATTTATATAAAAATATTTTTACATATTATAATGCACGGTCACATTCTCAATCTGTGCATATTTTGAGCATAACGGTTACCTATTACTTCAACAAAGTGAAACATGATCTGAAATTTATTCCTTTTAACTAAAACAAAATAACTAAAATGCTGCACTGCCAGTGAATTTTCGTAAGATGAAAACCATACAAGCCAGTATTTTAAATGTTCTCGTTTATAGCCATTCATACTTCGAGTAAATTTTTTAAAAAAGGAAAAAAAAACCTAAAACCATCCTTTGAACCCTGAAACATATTTTAGAGAGAAAATGCGGAGTGCGGGGTGGTTTTGGTGTTTATTTCAGAAAGATCTAGTGTGATATACCATGTAATCATCATCGGACAATCATGCATACCCTTGTTTCTCTATGGTTGCAGGAGCTGGGAGGACCTTTGAAAGGAAGAGATCTCACCAACGCCAGAAATGCTATCAGCCATGTAAATGTCTGGATCCCAAGTTTTTCTTTAAAAAATGAAAATAATTTCAGTAGTTAATTTTTTTTAAAAAAAACCTAAAACCTATCCAACCAAAACAAAATAAATATTGCACTAATACTGACAAAAAAAATTGCTGAAAAGTTATAAAAAAACTGAGCAAATTAAGAAAAAACACTTGATCACTGCCCTGGTTTGGTTTTGAGTCTGTTGACCACCAAATCGTGGTGATGAGGAGCTGTAAGTGCCAAATAAGGTACACAATAAATAACATTTTTTGCTTTGAAAAAAAAAACATTAGACAGAACCGTGCATAATTTGAGCATATTTTTTTTAATCTTCACGTTTATAACGTGCATATTTTGAGCATTAACAACTGCTTATTTAATTCAACAAAACAAAATACAAGCGGAACCAGAAATTTTTTTAGGGGAGGCTGTTTAATACTTCGACAGGCCTGCAGAAGAACAGAGATGGAGAGAAGTAGAGCCCTAATCCGGCGATGCGCCTTTCATTACTACTACCTTCCCACTGGCAACTTAGGTAGATGTGAATCCCTACTACGCGTATTAGTAGTTCTGCCATTGTAAAACCTATCTTCTTAACCAAAATTTTTGTTAAAGAGTACTGCACAGACAGTGACGTGTTAAATTCCGTTGCATGCAATTCTGTAAGGATGTTGAATTAGTGATACAACCCAAGTGCTTCTTTCTAAGGAAATTATTGTTTGGTTGGTTTCATATGATTTGGCTGCGTATCTTAAGATTAAAAATATTGTTCGATTCTTATTGTGCAATTTGGCTGCGTATTTAAGAATGTTAACCAGTGATACAACCCAAGTTTTATTGAAAAAGAAATTTTTTTGTTAATTTCGTGCAATTTTCTTTCGTACTTTAGTTTTGAAGATTACTTTATGTATGTAAGGATGTTTGGACAGTGAATTAGTGATATGGACCAAGCTTTGTTTCCTATAAGATGCCAGACGAATCCTACGAGATATTTTTGGAATTTGCAGAAGATTAGAGTTAATTTGGAAAGAGGGTTAATTCTCGAGGTGTTAATGTCATCCCGAGCACACTACCAATATTACAATATGATTTTTCGTGTCGAAAGAGATGGTGAAGCAATTAGTGATTTAGAAAGTCATTCATCAATTTCGTCCATGTGCGGATTGTGGCGAATTTACTAATCCTATGGATGCCTGTCCAAAGGTCCAAGAACTGACTCGAGGTGAGAGTTTGATTGTTTAATGCATGATACCACAAATTCGGATGTAATTGTGTATGGCATGGTATTTGGAAACAATTGTGGAGGACGCATTCACAGAATGCATTCTCAGTCTTTTATTTTTTTTTCTGCAATTTGTTTAGAGGATGCATTTCTCGAATGCATCCTCAGATTATTTTTTTTAAAAAAAATAATTCTATTTAGAGGACGCATTCCATGAATGCGTCCTCGAAATTTTTTTTTTTAAAAAAAACAAACCCGTTTAGAGGACGCATTGCATGAATGTGTCCTCAAAAATTTATTTTTTTAAATAAACAAATGTGTTTATTTTATTTTTATAATATATTAAAGAGGACGCATTCGAGGAATGCGTCCTCAAATTTTACTACTATTTTTTTTGAAAATCCGGTTATTATTTTTCTTAATTTATATTGTTATATTTTTTAAAATACTGTTTGAATTATACTTTTTTAAAATCCTTGTTATTAAAAATGGGTATTGAATTTGACATATATGTACATAATTTTTTTTAGTCCCACATTTTATTAGTAAAATATATAATTTGTAATTTTAATAAGTAAAATATATAATTTGTAAATTATTCTTTATATTTTGTTTTGGGTGAATATAGCGCATTCGTAAACGTAATTAAATGAGTGCTAAATGTCATCATGTAATCTACTAACGACGGCCTCTGCAAAGCTTTCCACCTGTTCCACATGGTGGAGGACGTATGGTGCGGGATGTGCGTCGTGGGATGACCATCTCAGTAGAAAAATGTATGGCATCATCTGGCGCTCCCTCTGTAAAATCCTCCTCCATATCATCACCTGTGTTCTGGCATGAACCATGCTGGACATATGCAACACCACCACCAGTATCTAATTTGATAATTTGAATGCTAACCCTCATATCCTTGTCAAACGTAACCTAGCGTTGAGCAATGGATTTTAAATTATCTCGAACCTTCTGCCAATTCCAAAAATATCTCATAGGTCCGGCATCTCAAAGAGAAGCAAATTAGAAATATATTTTAAAAAGCTTGGGCTATATCACTAATTCAATCCGGACATCCCTACATATATACTCCATCTGTTTTTCTATATTTGACACCATAGATTTAGGGTGTTGCTATATCACGCCCTGTATTTTACTACAACACGCCCTAATACGTATTATACATGTATAATATTTAATTCAATTTAAATTATAAAAAATAAGATTAGCAAATATTTAATCTTCATCTTCCTTGGTGGTGTCACCGCCGCTACTCGCCGGAAATCAAATATTCCCACCTGTATTCTTCTTCCCTGCCCTCGTCGGTTGGCGATGGCGCCACTACTACCTTACCAGCCAAGTCGCTCCCCACCAGCCCAGTCGCTCCCCAGCCCCGCCTACTCGTTTCTTTGGCGACAGAAACCTCCCATCCTTTAGCCCTCGAACCCAAGCCCTGCCCACTCATTTTTCTGGCATCTCCCCACCGAAGTCAGGCGAAACGAGAGCCAGGGAGTGGGAACCAGATCCAGGAAATGAAAGTGAAACTCCAGGCAGGAAAAGGAGAGCCGGGAAAGGTGAGAGCGATGGCGGGCTGCAAAAGTAGAGCCAGAAAAAGAGAATGCAGTGGCGGGCTGGAAAAGAGAGCCGAAAAAGGAGAGCGGGATGGTGGGCTACAAAGGTAGAGCTGGGAAAGAGAATGGGACAGCTGGCTGGGAAAGAGGGCCCGAAAAAGAGAGCGGGGAGAGGAGAAGCAGGGCGGGGCTTCGACGGCGCTGGGCTTTCCCAACGAAAAACAGGGTGAGGCGTAGGCGACGACAACCAGGGAAGCGAGGCCAGGGTAATCGGTGACGGCGATGGCCAGGGGACGCCGGGGAAGCCACCGGAGAGGTGGAAAAGGCGTCGGAGAAGACGGTCTTCTCCGGCAAACGTCGAGCTCTGGCGACCACCACATCCGCAGATAGTGTTCATTGGATTTGAAATTAATTTTATATTTTTATTAATTAATATTAATTATAACTAATTATTAACTTATCAATTTCTTTATTCATTTAAATAAATTAGAAATGCATATAGTATTTCAATAGTACAAATGCATGACTAAGTAAAATATAAGGTGTGATATAGCAATTCACTAGATTTAGGTGTTTTTGATCTATGATGAATAAAATAAGTGGATAAAATTTAATTTTAAAAAAATGAGTTAATGAAATTGAAGGAATCATGCGAAAAAGAAAAAATGTGTTAATCAACAAAAAAGCAAAAAGTATGCTGTTTTTAAAAAAAATGGAAGGAGGGCATAAATTAATCTTTAAAGTTAAAATAAAGTGAGTATATCACTAATATGCATGACAATTGCACGTCTTGAACAAAAGATTTTTAAGGAAAACTTGGACTATATCACTAATTCATTCCAGACATCCTCACCCACTCCTTTTTTCTATATTTGACACCATAGATTTAAGTGTTTCAGTTTATGGTGACTGAAGCGGGTGGATAAAATTGAACTTAAAAAATAAGAAAGAAGTAAAATAAGTGAATGAAATTGAGGGAATATTTTGGAGAAAAAAAACGTGTTACTGAGTTGATCTGATATTAATCCACATGGTAATTTGAATCCTAGAAAGGATAAGAAGTCAATAGAGGATGCTAAGGATAAGAAGCCAATGGCGGCCTCATCGGTGAATTCGTCCAGCAACAAGAACAACATCCAGATCCGGGTGGTGAGTCCCGGGAAGCGCAACTCCAGTCGGCGCTCCTTGTCATCAACCACTCCAAATTCTGGAAGCTGCGGGAGCTGTCTCGACTGATCTTGTACGATGGTGACGGCTTGTGGGGGAACTACCCGGAGGAAGTGCTGAATCCGGCGAAATGCAGGTTCCGGGAGTGGATTCCGGCGCTGGAGGTAAGCGTATCTGACCAGAATGTACTTCCTGATTTCTTTAGAATGTTGGAGGTTGATTTTGAGTTGGGGTTTTAACGGGAAAAAGGCTAGCCAACGAACACCATTCGAATCCTAGAAAAGTTTTAAACTGAAAATTTGAAACACGACCTCCCTATGATAATGTTCATAGTATTACATTATTTATCAAAAATGATCTATATGCATCTAGACTTTAATATATATTAGAATTGGTATATTTTATAGTCAACAATATATATAAGTCGTATATCGACATTTAACTTAAAACACAAACACAGCGAAAATATTGGAATGTTGGGAAGAGTGGGCCCATCTAATAAATACTGTGCACCGTACAGCTCGGGCACTGTACGTATCTCAACTAGCCTGGTAGTTACACAAGTTCTTCAACTGCACGAGTTCACAATATGTAAAATTACCAATTAAAATGACTAAAAATATATAGGAGATTAAAACTTTTGTGTAAAACAAAATCCAAAATCGTAGAGCATGCTCAACTTGCTCTCATAAGGGCTTTAGATAATGGCGCATGCCACGATTCTACAGAGCATGCTCAGCTCGCTCACCTTCTTTGGGAGCCCCTTTTTCCTCTTCTTAAACGTCGCTTTCTTTGTGGGATATCATTGGTTATGAAAGCGAGCTTCAATTCCTTCCTCGTCATAATGAGGTACAGGTGCAATGAAAAATGGTAGTTTGAGGGAAAACTACTTCTTAGTTTTGGTTTTTCTTTATTCAATAGGATGTTGTCTCTCATAAGATAAAATTTCAAGTGTGGAAATTAATGGCCAGGATTTGAGGGGGATTTGGATCCAATGGGCGAAATAGGCAGCACCAAGGTTCGTTGAACATTTTTTGTTCGGTTCGTACGATTTGGCAAGCTTCTTTCCTCGTTAATTTGTGTTTGTTTGCACGATTATGTTAGGGTTAACTTTTTTGATATAAAATATCCGCTCAGTTCACTTTGTGTTGTTTGACTGTGTATTTTAATAAGATTAGAATATGCACGCAAGGATGTATATTAGTGATACAACCCAAGTTTTTCTTAAAAATATTTTTTCCATTTCGTACAATTATCACGCATATTATATATGCATACGTTTATGTGCAAGGAGTATATGTTATACATGCATATTTTATGTGCACTCATTCTATTTTAATTTTAAGGACTAATTTATGTACTCCTTTAATCTTTATATATATATATATATATATATATATATATATATATATATATGTGTGTGTGTGTGTGTGTGTGTATCTGTGTGTGTTTTTGTGTGTGAGTGCATACTTTTCTAAAAGTAAAATGAATGGATGAAATTGTTAAAAACTAATTTAACAATTTAAAATACATGCATATTTTATGTGCACTCATTATATTTTAATTTTAAAGACTAATTTATGTACTCCTTTAATCTCTCTCTACATATATATATATATATATATATATATATATATATATATTTATATATATTTGTGTGTGTGAATACGTTTCTAAAAGTAAAAAATCTTGCAAAAAGAAATTTTTTGTTAATATAGAAGAATCAACTAAGAAACAAAAGTATGCACGTATAAAAAAATGGAAGGGGTGCATAAATTAATCTTTAAATTTAAAATAAAATGAGTGGATAAAATATATATGTATAATATGCATGTCAATTGGACGGAATGAACACAAAAATTTTAAGGAAAATTTGGGCTATGTCACTAATCCAGTCTAGACATCCTTGCATACCCGCACTTGTTTTTGTGTTTGACACTAAAGACTTAGGTGGTTTAATTTACGGTGAATGAAGTGAGTGGATACAATTTAACTTAGAAATGAAAAAAGAAATAAAATGGGTTGCAGAAAAAAAAATGTGTTAACACAAAAAGAATTAACCGAAAAAGAAAAATACGCACATCAAAAAAATGAAAGGGGCATAAAATATTCTTTTAATTTAAAATGGAATGAGTGCATTAAATATATGCATGCATAAGATATGCATGAGAATTGCATGCAACCAATCAATCGATTGGTGTCAGAATAACAAAACCAATTAAAATTAAACAACCACAAAACAATTGTCTTCTCCTCCTCTACCTGGTCCTCGAGAATGCTCAGCTGAGCCAGGAGATCAACCACCGCACCGTTGGTGGGAACCACGCATCCATCGTTCTCAAAATGGTTTATGACGTGATTCATGCTGGGACGTCCTCACGAGAAAGGCTTCCCTGACGGAGAAAACGCAACCATGTCCACCTCCACGCCGCACGTTGTTATAAAGAGCTGAGTCGCTGCATGTATTTGTATAACTGGACGGTCTGGGTTGGGTAATCACATATTGTTTAGTGAGTGATGCTGCGTTTTTTAATATTTTGTTTCTTCAGTGTTCAACTTTTTTTCTTTTAAATACTAGAGTTAATTCAAATACTAAAGCTGGAGCATGTATATAAAATTATTTTTATATTTATATAAATATTATTTATCAACCATTCAGGTCAGATTTATATAAAAATATTTTTACATATTATAATGCACGGTCACATTCTCAATCTGTGCATATTTTGAGCATAACGGTATACCTATTACTTCAACAAAGTGAAACATGATCTGAAATTTATTCCTTTTAACTAAAACAAAATAACTAAAATGCTGCACTGCCAGTGAATTTTCGTAAGGTGAAAACCATACAAGCCAGTATTTTAAATGTTCTCGTTTATAGCCATTCATACTTCGAGTAAATTTTTTTAAAAAGGAAAAAAAAACCTAAAACCATCCTTTGAACCCTGAAACATATTTTAGAGAGAAAATGCGGAGTGCGGGGTGGTTTTGGTGTTTATTTCAGAAAGATCTAGTGTGATATACCATGTAATCATCATCGGACAATCATGCATACCCTTGTTTCTCTATGGTTGCAGGAGCTGGGAGGACCTTTGAAAGGAAGAGATCTCACCAACACCAGAAATGCTATCAGCCATGTAAATGTCTGGATCCCAAATGTTTCTTTAAAAAATGAAAATAATTTCAGTAGTTAATATTTTTAAAAAAAACCTAAAACCTATCCAACCAAAATAAAATAAAATAAATATTGCACTAATACTGACAAAAAAATTCGCGGATGAGCAAATTAAGAAAAAACACTTGATCACTGTCCCGGTTTGGTTTTGAGTCTTTTGACCACCAAATCGTGGCGATGAGGAGCTGTTAGTGCCAAATGAATTACAAAATAAATAACTTTTTTTTTTTTGAAAAAAAAATAACATTAGATAGAACCGTGCATAATTTGAGCATAATGTTTTTAATCTTCACGTTTATACAGTGCATATTTTGAGCATTAACAACTGCTTATTTAGTTCAACAAAACAAAATAGGAACCAGAAACATTTTTTAGGGGAGGCTGATTAATACTCTGACAGGCCTGCGGTGTAGAAGAACAAAGACGGGAGGAAGCAGAACCCTAATTCGGCAACGCGCCTTCCATTACTACTACCTTCCTACCGCTAACTCAGGTAGAGGTGAAGTCCTACTACGCGTATTAGTAGTTCTGCCATTGTAAAACCTATATTCTTAACCAAAATTTTTGTTAAAGAGTACTGCACTGAAAGTGACGTGTTAAATTCCGTTGCATGCAAATCTGTAAGGATGTTGAGGTGGTGAATTAGTGATACAACCCAAGTGCTTCTTTCTACGGAAATTATTGTTTTGTTAGTTTCATATGATTCGGCTGCGTATCTTAGGATTACAAATATTGTTCGATTCGTTTTGTGCAATTTGGCTGCGTATTTAAGAATGTTAAGCAGTGACACAGCCCAAGTTTTATTGAAAAAGAAAAAAAAGTGTTAATTCCGTGCGATTTTCTTTTGTACTTTAGTTGTAAGATTACTTTATGTATGTAAGGATGTCTGGATAGTGAATTAGTGAAATGGCCCAAGATTTTTTAAAAGATACTCAAAAATAATTTTAGTTTGGTTTCCTATAAGATGCCAGAGGTCCTACAAGATATTTTTGGAATTTGCAAAAGATTAGTGGTAATTTGGAAAGAGGCTTAATTCTGGAGGTGTTAATGTCATCCGGAGCACACTACCAATATTACAATATGATTTTTCCGTGTCGAAAGAGATGGTGAAGTAATTAGTGATTTAGAAAGTCATTCATCAATTTCGTCCGTGTGCGGATTGTGGCGAATTTACTAATCGTATGGATGCCTATCTAAAGGTTCAAGAACCGCTCGGGGTCAACAGTGTTTTTGGACAACCTCAAAGATTCGCAAATTGTTAAGAATCAATTCCATCGACAGTCGAGACCGCAACTAATTCAATCCGAAATCGCAAACACCAAATGCAAACTCTAAGATGTTGCCGGAAGTTATGATGAAATCAATCGCTCAAAGCTAGATTAAGTTTGAGAAGGATGTGAGGGCTGGCATTCAAAATCTACACAATCAAGTAGGTTATATTTCTCAAGCATTTAGCAAATTGAAAGTCAAACATTTAAGGAATTTCGGTGTCAAACGGTGATTAATCTAAATGAGAGCATGAGTGTTGTAATGTTAATGAATGGAAAACAAGTCCAAATTGCCCATAATGGAAAATTCGAAGAGATGGTTGAATACGAAGAAGAAAGAAGGTAGGAACACGAAAATCGGATTCAAAACAAAGAAACCAAAAAATCGTTGCTCGAGACCACTAGAAATTTTGGCTGTGGCAGGAGATCCAAGCACAGAAACAATGACAGGAGGGGATGCCGATTATCCATAGCCGCAACCTGATATCTACGCCCGTGGATCCGACGTAACTGCATCTGATACGAATTAGGGTTTTAATCTATTATTAAATTAGGGTTTTAGAAGAATAACATTAAACTCTTCTTTTTTTTGAGTTTTTTAATGAGATAGTGTGATCATTTGTGATTTATTTCATTTTAGAAAAAGGCACATTAACTCGGTCATGTTGGCGTTGGAAGAGTTAATTTTGGTCATGCATTTATTTTAGGGTTTAGAATATTCAGTTCTGATTTGATTAGAATTAGATTTGGTAAGATTAGATAAGGCAATATTCATTCAAGATTTATCTTAAAGAATATTGTCATTTTTTTAGGTATTCTAGTTAGATATGGTTTTAGCTTCTTAAATCTGTCATAAGTCATTCCAGTTTTTATCTGTACTGGCAAAATTATACCCTATAAATAGAGGAGGTCATTCACGATTTTAACAACCATTCTTATCAATCAAATATACAAACCTTATAGTTCATACTCTTGTTGCTTACGAACTTTTTCCATTGTTGCTTAACCCCAAGGGCTAGTTAAGTATCAATAAACCTTGTAATCTGATCCTAAGAGCTAATTAGAGAGCAAGTCAAAATTGAGTGTACCCGGAGGGCTAGACCTTGAATTTCATGCAAGATAGTGCAGATTTGCAGATTCCTTCACTAGAGCAAAGATATTAATTCCGCAATTGTGTGTCTTCGCAAAGAGATTCGTATCAGTTAGTATCAAAGCAAAACGAAAGAATTCTTGGTGGCCAAAAATTCAACAGGTGTTTCGAGTTTGTTTGAATTTAATTTCGAAAAAGAAAAGGCGAAAAAAAAATCTAAAAACCCCACCCGTTGAGACCTACCGCCGCCCCCCACTTAGCTATCTCCTCCGATCAGCATCTCCGACCAGTCAGCACCTCCGACCAGTCAGCGCCAACCACAACTGCCTCCCTCCGCCGCACTTCTCCATATTTGACCGACATCGTTGCTCCGATTATCTCCGGCCGACTACAGCGTTCTCCACCTCGACAAAGCCATCCCTCCAGCAACTATTTTGCATTCCAGACGTTTCCAGTTTCCGCTTTTGATTCCCAACCATCTCCAGTTCCACCGATCTACTCCCCACTAGTTATTCTCCGGCCGATTAGCTTCATCTCTGGAAAGTTTTGGATCTTCGTCGTCATTCTCTCGATCATCTTCTCCGCAACCGAGATTACCGTTTCAGTAATCTCCGTTCGCCGCTACAGGATCCGGAAACCTCCAGCCGAAGAAAAGTAAATGCAGGGGGTTTCTAGCGAGGAAGAAGGTCCCCGCGTGTCCCACACGCGCGCGTGAAGACAATATGAGCCCACCCACATGCGCGTGCATCTCATATGCACGATATTTGAAGTGTGTGCTTCTCACGCGCGAACCACCCAGCACACTTATTCATCTCATGAGTTAGTCATATCATCGTAAGATATTCAGTTTATTGTGATTTTTTTCTCATCTGGTATTCTTTTCTCATCTGGTATTCTTTTCTCATGAGCTGAAGGAGTTTTAAGCCATATCAGCATTCTAATCATCGTTTATTAACAAGATTTTGCAGCGATGGCGTGGGATATATATCTCCATTTATTTTTGAAGATCGTTCACATTTTGAGGATGAAACTTTTAGACCTCGGACGGAATTATATGAATTAGGGTTTTAATTTATTATTAAATTAGGGTTTTAGGAGGATAACACTATAATCTTTTTCTCGCTGGTTTTTTAATGAGATAGTGTGATCATTTGTAATTTATTTCATTTTAGAATAAGGCTCATTGACTCTGCCAAGTTGGCGTTAGAGGAGTTAATTTTGATCATGAATTTATTTTAGGGTTTAGAATATTCAGTTCTAATTTGATTAGAATTAGATTTGGTAAGATTAGATAAGGAAATATTCATTCAAGATTTATCTTGAAGAATATAGTCCATTCACGATTTTAACAACCATTCTTATCAATCAAATATACAAACCTTAGAGTTCATACGCTTGTTGCTTACGATCTTTTTCCATTGTTGTTTAACCCCGAGGGCTAGTTAAGTATCAATAAACCTTGTATTCTGATCCTGAGAGCTAGTTAGAGAGCAAGTCAAAATAAGTGTACGCTGAGAGCTAGACCATGAATTTCGTGCAAGATAGTGCGGGTGGGGAGATCCCTTCGCATGATCAAAGATATCAATTCTGCAAACGTGAGTTTTCGCAAGAAGATTCATATCATCATCGTTGACTTTTCTCTCGTATTTTTTAAGATGGCCAAAAATCTGAGCTTGTTTTGAAGCCACCGTCACCATTCCTTTAAGTATTGAATGAGACCAAGACAGTCATGAATGACAAAGAACTCTTTGATACTTTCGGTAAATGCGGGGTGAGTATTCATTTGCCTAAATTTATTTAGAGTATTACTTGATATGCTAAGTTGTTGAAGGATTTATGCACAAAGAGGAAGAAAAAAAGTGAAGGTGAGGAAGAAGACTCAGATAAGTGTACATGTCTCTGTCGTATTTCAAAACTCTATGCTTAAGAAGTACAGTGATCCAAGTGTGTTTACTATTCTATGCATTAAAGATGACACTAGATTTGATAACGCTATACTTGATTCTGGTGTATCTATAAATGTCATGCCATACACTGAACCAATGCATTAGACTGGAACTATTGTTGAACTTGCTGATGGGTGTATTATATGATCAATGTGGAAAGTTAAAGATGTTTTGGTCATGATCAAAAATAAGATTTTTCAACTGATTTCTTTATGTTGGAAATGTATCATGGTAATCATATGACACTTATATTGTTGGGTAGACCACCCATGAAAATTTCATGCACGGAGATTGATGTAAATAATGATTCATTTACTATGGAATTTGATGGGGTTAAGCACTAGCGGAGAGTGGTCAATTCAAGATGGGTTTATCGAACCAGTTCAAGTGTCTTCTCTTGCCCTAACTTTGATCGAATCGATCAAAGGCAGTTCCAAAAACCGCCTTCTATTGGCTCCCAAATAGGTTCCAAATTTGGAACATACTTCTGAGGCCCAAAAATAGCTACCAAAACTAACAGCCAATCAATCCCAGATTGGGACGGGAACAAAAATACAACAGACAAACACACATAATACAAAGAACAGAAATACAAATAAAATACCAATATACACATGAACAAAAACTTACAAAGTACAAAATCAGCAATCGAAGGTGGAATCTTCGTGGCGGTCAGACTTCACGGCGGCGGAGGTTAGACTTTGCTGCGGGTGGAAGGGCATCGACGTTGGAAGCTTCGTGGTTGTTGGACTTCACTGTTGTTCAGGCGACGCAACAGAGGGAGGAGCTTTGCGGTGGTTGAGAAGGAAGGATGGGGCTGAGTGAGGGAGGCATTAGTGGTGTGGAAAAACTAGATCGGAGGGAGGGAGTTAGGAGAAAATAGAAAAGGAAGAAGAAAGAAATGAGTAAAAAAAACTCTAGTTATTCATACTTAGACCCAAAAATAAAAACAAAGTCAGCCCATTAGACTTGGGAGGGAGTTCTAAATTCGGAACTCCTTGGGAACTTCATTTAAAGGTGGTTCTTCAATAGAACCACCTTTACTTGATTCCAATCAAAGTGTTAGGAATAATAATCCCACAAGATATCTATTAGCCCAAAAAGATGGATAACAAGAAAATAAAGGAAATAATAGACACGAGGACTTACGTGGTGTGGTCAAGTTGACCTACATCCACCGTCGGAGGAGACCGGAAGCTTCACTATATGTGAAAAAAGTATTACAAGTATTTGCCTACCACCTATGAAGGAATTATGTGGCAAAATATAAAGATGAGGGTTTTGGCTTCTACAACTACAAAGGAGAGCTAAAGGGAGAAGAAAGCAAGTAGCAAAGGAATGATATGCTTATGTGTGTTTGAATTACTAATTCATCCCCTATTTATACTACTCCAAGTTCACCAATGGCCAAGAGCTCTCAAATCAAACTTATCCCAATATCCCAAGAAATCCTCCTTCTTGCTTCAAGCATGGGTTGTGAACATTACTTCCAAATTTTTCTTGCCAAAATATCATGATAGTTGAATCTCAATAGTCAAAGAAATAATACTTCAACTTGCTAAGCATGGGATGAGAATAGTGTTCCAATTAAATGCTTTCAAGGATTGTCTTTGCTATCCTCCAAAGAAGTGAATGTTCATGGACAATTGGGTGAAGACCACATTTCTTCACAAATCTCCACCTTGGTCTGAACCCCAAAAGTAATAACTTACTCACCCTCCTCCAGAATGGCCCTAATGGGCCGAATCACCAACAATGAACACCAATCAAGTCCAAGCACTGCTTGAACTTGAAATAGAGAAGAGCCTTCATGAACATATCAGCAGGATCATCCTTTGTATTGATTTTCTTAACAAAGACCTTCTTCTGTGCAATGATATCACGAATGAAGTGGTACTTAATATCAATATGCTTCGTCTGCTCATGATACATCTGATCTTTAGTCAAGTAAATTGCACTTTGACTATCACAGTGAACAGTAGTAACCATTTGTTGTAGAGTTAATTCACCGAAGAGACCTCTCAACCATAAAGCTTCTTTGATTGCCTCTATGACTGCCATATATCCTGCCTCAATAGTAGATAAAGAAACTACATGTTGTAGAGTAGCTTTCCAGCTAATTGCACAATCTCCAATGCAAAATACATAACCTGTAAGAGACATGCGCTTATCAAGATCACTGGCAAAGTCTGAATCTACAAAACTAATCAGAGTGTTATTGGTTCTACCAAACTCCAAACACATGTTCGAAGTACCCTTTAAGTAAATACATGTTTGAAGTACCAAACTCCACCTTGGGCAAACCACCTTGGTCTAAGAAACCACTTCACAGCCTGCCAATGTGGTTTGCCCGGATTGGCCATATACCTTCTAACAACACTAACAGCTGTGACCAATCATGCTTTGCACCTTGCATTATCAACACCTTGCATTATCAACTCTTCTGAAAATTATTGCATGCTCATAATCTTATTTATTTTCTTTATCGTTCTTTGATTCCATGATCTTGAATTGTCTTTGACTCTTGACTACACGTTATTCAAAAAAAAGAGTATAGTGTTCCTCGTGATTTCTTCACTTCTTCGACATTCTTGAACAATAAGTCCAAGATGCCAATGATGACTCCTTCTATAATTATTCATCATAAAGGTGATAAATTAAAGCATTTAAAGTAGCATCCCTAAGCTTATTCATCATAAGCCTAGTCATAGGTCCTGCTATATCACTTAGAGGATCCCGAACATATCCTTTAAATGTTTGATCAAGTCGTGTGTCTTCATTTATTATAGAAGAATCAACTAAGAAGCAAAAGTATGCACGTATAAAAAAAATGGAAGGGGTGCATAAATTAATCTTTAAAGTTAAAATAAAATGAGTGGATAAAATATATATGTATAATATGCACGGCAATTGCACGGAATGAACACAAAAATTTTAATATGCATGGCAATTGCACGGAATGAACACAAAAATTTTAAGGAAAATTTGGGCTATGTCACTAATCCAGTCTAGACATCCTTGCATACCCGCACTTGTTTTTGTATTTGACACTAAAGACTTAGGTGGTTTAATTTACGGTGAATGAAGTGAGTGGATACAATTTAACTTAGAAATGAAAAAAGAAATAAAATGGGTTGCAGAAAAAAAATGCGTTAACACAAAAAGAATTAACCGAAAAAGAAAAATACGCACATCAAAAAAATGAAAGGTGCATAAAATATTCTTTTAATTTAAAATAGAATGAGCGCAATAAATATATGCATGCATAAGATATGCATGAGAATTGCATGCAACCAATCAATCGATTGATGGCAAAATAACTAATCAGATTAAAATTAAACCACCACAAACAATTGTCTTCTCCTCCTCTACCTGGTCCTCGAGAATACTCAGCTGAGCCAGGAGATCAACCACCGCACCGTTGGTGGGAACCACGCCGCCATCGTTCTCAAAACAGTTTATGACGCGATTCATGCCGGGACTTCCGCACGAGAAAGGCTTCCCCGACGGAGAAAACGCAACCATGTCCACCTCCACGCCGCACGTTGTTATAAAGAGCTGAGTCGCTGCATGTATTTGTATAACTGGACGGTCTGGGTTGGGTAATCACATATTATTTAGTGAGTGATGTTGCATTTTTTAATATTTTGTTTCTTCAGTGTTCAACTTTTTTTCTTTTAAATACTAGAGTTAATTCAAATACTAAAGCTGGAGCATGTATATAAAATTATTTTTATATTTATATAAATATTATTTATCAACCATTCAGGTCAGATTTATATAAAAATATTTTTACATATTATAATGCACGGTCACATTCTCAATCTGTGCATATTTTGAGCATAACGGTTACCTATTACTTCAACAAAGTGAAACATGATCTGAAATTTATTCCTTTTAACTAAAACAAAATAACTAAAATGCTGCACTGCCAGTGAATTTTCGTAAGATGAAAACCATACAAGCCAGTATTTTAAATGTTCTCGTTTATAGCCATTCATACTTCGAGTAAATTTTTTTAAAAAGGAAAAAAAAACCTAAAACCATCCTTTGAACCCTGAAACATATTTTAGAGAGAAAATGCGGAGTGCGGGGTGGTTTTGGTGTTTATTTCAGAAAGATCTAGTGTGATATACCATGTAATCATCATCGGACAATCATGCATACCCTTGTTTCTCTATGGTTGCAGGAGCTGGGAGGACCTTTGAAAGGAAGAGATCTCACCAACACCAGAAATGCTATCAGCCATGTAAATGTCTGGATCCCAAGTTTTTCTTTAAAAAATGAAAATAATTTCAGTAGTTAATTTTTTTAAAAAAAAACCTAAAACCTATCCAACCAAAACAAAATAAATATTGCACTAATACTGACAAAAAAAATTGCTGAAAAGTTATAAAAAAACTGAGCAAATTAAGAAAAAACACTTGATCACTGCCCCGGTTTGGTTTTGAGTCTTTTGACCACCAAATCGTGGTGATGAGGAGCTGTAAGTGCCAAATAAGGTACACAATAAATAACATTTTTTGCTTTGAAAAAAAAACATTAGACAGAACCGTGCATAATTTGAGCATATTTTTTTTAATCTTCACGTTTATAACGTGCATATTTTGAGCCTTAACAACTGCTTATTTAATTCAACAAAACAAAATACAAGTGGAACCAGAAATTTTTTTAGGGGAGGCTGTTTAATACTTCGACAGGCCTGCAGAAGAACAGAGATGGAGAGAAGTAGAGCCCTAATCCGGCGATGCGCCTTTCATTACTACTACCTTCCCACTGGCAACTTAGGTAGATGTGAATCCCTACTACGCGTATTAGTAGTTCTGCCATTGTAAAACCTATCTTCTTAACCAAAATTTTTGTTAAAGAGTACTGCACAGACAGTGACGTGTTAAATTCCGTTGCATGCAATTCTGTAAGGATGTTGAATTAGTGATACAACCCAAGTGCTTCTTTCTAAGGAAATTATTGTTTGGTTGGTTTCATATGATTTGGCTGCGTATCTTAAGATTAAAAATATTGTTCGATTCTTATTGTGCAATTTGGCTGCGTATTTAAGAATGTTAACCAGTGATACAACCCAAGTTTTATTGAAAAAGAAATTTTTTTGTTAATTTCGTGCAATTTTCTTTCGTACTTTAGTTTTGAAGATTACTTTATGTATGTAAGGATGTTTGGACAGTGAATTAGTGATATGGACCAAGCTTTGTTTCCTATAAGATGCCAGACGAATCCTACGAGATATTTTTGGAATTTGCAGAAGATTAGAGTTAATTTGGAAAGAGGGTTAATTCTCGAGGTGTTAATGTCATCCCGAGCACACTACCAATATTACAATATGATTTTTCGTGTCGAAAGAGATGGTGAAGCAATTAGTGATTTAGAAAGTCATTCATCAATTTCGTCCATGTGCGGATTGTGGCGAATTTACTAATCCTATGGATGCCTGTCCAAAGGTCCAAGAACTGACTCGAGGTGAGAGTTTGATTGTTTAATGCATGATACCACAAATTCGGATGTAATTGTGTATGGCATGGTATTTGGAAACAATTGTGGAGGACGCATTCACAGAATGAATTCTCAGTCTTTTATTTTTTTTTCTGCAATTTGTTTAGAGGATGCATTTCTCGAATGCATCCTCAGATTATTTTTTTTAAAAAAATAATTCTATTTAGAGGACGCATTCCATGAATGCGTCCTCGAATTTTTATTTTTTTTAAAAAAACAAACCCGTTTAGAGGACGCATTGCATGAATGTGTCCTCAAAAAATTATTTTTTTAAATAAACAAATGTGTTTATTTTATTTTTATAATATATTAAAGAGGACGCATTCGAGGAATGCGTCCTCAAATTTTACTACTATTTTTTTTGAAAATCCGGTTATTATTTTTCTTAATTTATATTTTTATATTTTTTAAAATACTGTTTGAATTATACTTTTTTAAAATCCTTGTTATTAAAAATGGGTATTGAATTTGACATATATGTACATAATTTTTTTTAGTCCCACATTTTATTAGTAAAATATATAATTTGTAATTTTAATAAGTAAAATATATAATTTGTAAATTATTCTTTATATTTTTGTTTTGGGTGAATATAGTGCATTCGTAGACTTGTGTTTGTTTTATATTATTCTAAAAATAATAGTAATATATAGTAGGAAAGAATATAATTAAATATAAATGTACAATATCTGGAGAAAACGTGTCAAACGTAATTAAATGAGTGCTAAATGTCATCATGTAATCTACTAACGACGGCCTCTGCAAAGCTTTCCACCTGTTCCACATGGTGGAGGACGTATGGTGCGGGATGTGCGTCGTGGGATGACCATCTCAGTAGAAAAATGTATGGCATCATCTGGCGCTCCCTCTGTAAAATCCTCCTCCATATCATCACCTGTGTTCTGGCATGAACCATGCTGGACATATGCAACACCACCAGTATCTAATTTGATAATTTGAATGCTAACCCTCACATCCTTGTCAAACGTAACCTAGCGTTGAGCAATGGATTTTAAATTATCTCGAACCTTCTGCCAATTCCAAAAATATCTCATAGGTCCGGCGTCTCAAAGAGAAGCAAATTAGAAATATTTTTTAAAAAGCTTGGGCTATATCACTAATTCAATCCGGACATCCCTACATATATACTCTATCTGTTTTTCTATATTTGACACCATAGATTTAGGGTGTTGCTATATCACGCCCTGTATTTTACTACAACACGCCCTAATACGTATTATACATGTATAATATTTAATTCAATTTAAATTATAAAAAATAAGATTAACAAATATTTAATCTTCATCTTCCTTGGTGGTGTCACCGCCGCTACTCGCCGGAAATCAAATATTCCCACCTGTATTCTTCTTCCCTGCCCTCGTCGGTTGGCGATGGCGCCACTACTACCTTACCAGCCAAGTCGCTCCCCACCAGCCCAGTCGCTCCCCAGCCCCGCCTACTCGTTTCTTTGGCGACAGAAACCTCCCAGCCTTTAGCCCTCGAACCCAAGCCCTGCCCACTCATTTTTCTGGCATCTCCCCACCGAAGTCAGGCGAAACGAGAGCCAGGGAGTGGGAACCAGATCCAGGAAATGAAAGTGAAACTCCAGGCAGGAAAAGGAGAGCCGGGAAAGGTGAGAGCGATGGCGGGCTGCAAAAGTAGAGCCAGAAAAAGAGAATGCAGTGGCGGGCTGGAAAAGAGAGCCGAAAAAGGAGAGCGGGATGGTGGGCTACAAAGGTAGAGCTGGGAAAGAGAATGGGACAGCGGGCTGGGAAAGAGGGCCCGAAAAAGAGAGCGGGGAGAGGAGAAGCAGGGCGGGGCTTCGACGGCGCTGGGCTTTCCCAACGAAAAACAGGGTGAGGCGTAGGCGACGACAACCAGGGAAGCGAGGCCAGGGTAATCGGTGACGGCGATGGCCAGGGGACACCGGGGAAGCCACCGGAGAGGTGGAAAAGGCGTCGGAGAAGACGGTCTTCTCCGGCAAACGTCGAGCTCTGGCGACCACCACATCCGCAGATAGTGTTCATTGGATTTGAAATTAATTTTATATTTTTATTAATTAATATTAATTATAACTAATTATTAACTTATCAATTTCTTTATTCATTTAAATAAATTAGAAATGCATATAGTATTTCAATAGTACAAATGCATGACTAAGTAAAATATAAGGTGTGATATAGCAATTCACTAGATTTAGGTGTTTTTGATCTATGATGAATAAAATAAGTGGATAAAATTTAATTTTAAAAAAATGAGTTAATGAAATTGAAGGAATCATGCGAAAAAGAAAAAATGTGTTAATCAACAAAAAAGCAAAAAGTATGCTGTTTTTAAAAAAAATGGAAGGAGGGCATAAATTAATCTTTAAAGTTAAAATAAAGTGAGTATATCACTAATATGCATGACAATTGCACGTCTTGAACAAAAGATTTTTAAGGAAAACTTGGACTATATCACTAATTCATTCCAGACATCCTCACCCACTCCTTTTTTCTATATTTGACACCATAGATTTAAGTGTTTCAGTTTATGGTGACTGAAGCGGGTGGATAAAATTGAACTTAAAAAATAAGAAAGAAGTAAAATAAGTGAATGAAATTGAGGGAATATTTTGGAGAAAAAAAACGTGTTACTGAGTTGATCTGATATTAATCCACATGGTAATTTGAATCCTAGAAAGGATAAGAAGTCAATAGAGGATGCTAAGGATAAGAAGCCAATGGCGGCCTCATCGGTGAATTCGTCCAGCAACAAGAACAACATCCAGATCCGGGTGGTGAGTCCCGGGAAGCGCAACTCCAGTCGACGCTCCTTGTCATCAACCACTCCAAATTCTGGAAGCTGCGGGAGCTGTCTCGACTGATCTTGTACGATGGTGACGGCTTGTGGGGGAACTACCCGGAGGAAGTGCTGAATCCGGCGAAATGCAGGTTCCGGGAGTGGATTCCGGCGCTGGAGGTAAACGTATCTGACCAGAATGTACTTCCTGATTTCTTTAGAATGTTGGAGGTTGATTTTGAGTTGGGGTTTTAACGGGAAAAAGGCTAGCCAACGAACACCATTCGAATCCTAGAAAAGTTTTAAACTGAAAATTTGAAACACGACCTCCCTATGATAAGGTTCATAGTATTACATTATTTATCAAAAATGATCTATATGCATCTAGACTTTAATATATATTAGAATTGGTATATTTTATAGTCAACAATATATATAAGTCGTATATCGACATTTAACTTAAAACACAAACACAGCGAAAATATTGGAATGTTGGGAAGAGTGGGCCCATCTAATAAATACTGTGCACCGTACAGCTCGGGCACGGTACGTATCTCAACTAGCCTGGTAGTTGCACAAGTTCTTCAACTGCACGAGTTCACAATATGTAAAATTACCAATTAAAATGACTAAAAATATATAGGAGATTAAAACTTTTGTGTAAAACAAAATCCAAAATCGTAGAGCATGCTCAACTTGCTCTCATAAGGGCTTTAGATAATGGCGCATGCCACGATTCTACAGAGCATGCTCAGCTCGCTCACCTTCTTTGGGAGCCCCTTTTTCCTCTTCTTAAACGTCGCTTTCTTTGTGGGATATCATTGGTTATGAAAGCGAGCTTCAATTCCTTCCTCGTCATAATGAGGTACAGGTGCAATGAAAAATGGTAGTTTGAGGGAAAACTACTTCTTAGTTTTGGTTTTTCTTTATTCAATAGGATGTTGTCTCTCATAAGATAAAATTTCAAGTGTGGAAATTAATGGCCAGGATTTCGGGGGGATTTGGATCCAATGGGCGAAATAGGCAGCACCAAGGTTCGTTGAACATTTTTTGTTCGGTTCGTACGATTTGGCAAGCTTCTTTCCTCGTTAATTTGTGTTTGTTTGCACGATTATGTTAGGGTTAACTTTTTTGATATAAAATATCCGCTCAGTTCACTTTGTGTTGTTTGACTGTGTATTTTAATAAGATTAGAATATGCACGCAAGGATGTATATTAGTGTTTTTGGACAACCTCAAAGATTCGCAAATTGTTAAGAATCAATTCCATCGACAGTCGAGACCGCAACTAATTCAATCCGAAATCGCAAACACCAAATGCAAACTCTAAGATGTTGCCGGAAGTTATGATGAAATCAATCGCTCAAAGCTAGATTAAGTTTGAGAAGGATGTGAGGGCTGGCATTCAAAATCTACACAATCAAGTAGGTTATATTTCTCAAGCATTTAGCAAATTGAAAGTCAAACATTTAAGGAATTTCGGTGTCAAACGGTGATTAATCTAAATGAGAGCATGAGTGTTGTAATGTTAATGAATGGAAAACAAGTCCAAATTGCCCATAATGGAAAATTCGAAGAGATGGTTGAATACGAAGAAGAAAGAAGGTAGGAACACGAAAATCGGATTCAAAACAAAGAAACCAAAAAATCGTTGCTCGAGACCACTAGAAATTTTGGCTGTGGCAGGAGATCCAAGCACAGAAACAATGACAGGAGGGGATGCCGATTATCCATAGCCGCAACCTGATATCTACGCCCGTGGATCCGACGTAACTGCATCTGATACGAATTAGGGTTTTAATCTATTATTAAATTAGGGTTTTAGAAGAATAACATTAAACTCTTCTTTTTTTTGAGTTTTTTAATGAGATAGTGTGATCATTTGTGATTTATTTCATTTTAGAAAAAGGCACATTAACTCGGTCATGTTGGCGTTGGAAGAGTTAATTTTGGTCATGCATTTATTTTAGGGTTTAGAATATTCAGTTCTGATTTGATTAGAATTAGATTTGGTAAGATTAGATAAGGCAATATTCATTCAAGATTTATCTTAAAGAATATTGTCATTTTTTTAGGTATTCTAGTTAGATATGGTTTTAGCTTCTTAAATCTGTCATAAGTCATTCCAGTTTTTATCTGTACTGGCAAAATTATACCCTATAAATAGAGGAGGTCATTCACGATTTTAACAACCATTCTTATCAATCAAATATACAAACCTTATAGTTCATACTCTTGTTGCTTACGAACTTTTTCCATTGTTGCTTAACCCCAAGGGCTAGTTAAGTATCAATAAACCTTGTAATCTGATCCTAAGAGCTAATTAGAGAGCAAGTCAAAATTGAGTGTACCCGGAGGGCTAGACCTTGAATTTCATGCAAGATAGTGCAGATTTGCAGATTCCTTCACTAGAGCAAAGATATTAATTCCGCAATTGTGTGTCTTCGCAAAGAGATTCGTATCAGTTAGTATCAAAGCAAAACGAAAGAATTCTTGGTGGCCAAAAATTCAACAGGTGTTTCGAGTTTGTTTGAATTTAATTTCGAAAAAGAAAAGGCGAAAAAAAATCTAAAAACCCCACCCGTTGAGACCTACCGCCGCCCCCCACTTAGCTATCTCCTCCGATCAGCATCTCCGACCAGTCAGCACCTCCGACCAGTCAGCGCCAACCACAACGGCCTCCCTCCGCCGCACTTCTCCATATTTGACCGACATCGTTGCTCCGATTATCTCCGGCCGACTACAGCGTTCTCCACCTCGACAAAGCCATCCCTCCAGCAACTATTTTGCATTCCAGACGTTTCCAGTTTCCGCTTTTGATTCCCAACCATCTCCAGTTCCACCGATCTACTCCCCACTAGTTATTCTCCGGCCGATTAGCTTCATCTCTGGAAAGTTTTGGATCTTCATCGTCATTCTCTCGATCATCTTCTCCGCAACCGAGATTACCGTTTCAGTAATCTCCGTTCGCCGCTACAGGATCCGGAAACCTCCAGCCAAAGAAAAGTAAATGCAGGGGGTTTCTAGCAAGGAAGAAGGTTTGTGCGTGTCCCACACGCGCGCGTGACAACAACATGAGCCCACCCACAGGCGCGTGCATCTCATATGCACGATATTTGAAGTGTGTGCTTCTCACACGCGAGCCACCCGGCACACTTATTCATCTTGCGAGTTAGTCATATCATCGTAAGATATTTAGTTTATTGCAATTTTTTTCTCATCTAGTATTCTTTTCTCATAAGCTGAAGGAGTTTTAAGTCATATCAGCATTCTAATCATCGTTTATTAAAAAGATTTTGTAGGGATGGCGTGGGATATTTATCTCCATTTATTTTTAAAGATCGTTCACTTTTCGAGGATGAAACTTATAGACCTCAGAGGGAATGATATGAATTAGGGTTTTAATTTTTATTAAATTAGGGTTTTAGGAGGATAACACTATACTCTTTTTCTCACTGATTTTTTAATGAGATAGTGTGATCATTTGTAATTTATTTCATTTTAGAATAAGGCTCATTGACTCAGCCAAGTTGGCGTTAGAAGAGTTAATTTTGATCATGCATTTATTTTAGGGTTTAGAATATTCAGTTCTAATTTGATTAGAATTAGATTTGGTAAGATTAGATAAGGAATTATTCATTCGAGATTTATCTTGAAGAATATAGTCATTTATTTTGGGTATTCTAGTTAGATATGGTTTTAGCTTCTTAAAGCTGTCATAAGTCATTCCAGATTTTAATTGTACTGGCTGAGTTATTCCCTATAAATAGGGGAGGTCATTCACGATTTTAACAACCATTCTTATCAATCAAATATACAAACCTTAGAGTTCATACTCTTGTTGCTTACAAGCTTTTTCCATTGTTGTTTAACCCCGAGGGCTGGTTAAGTATAAATAAACTTTGTAATCTGATCCTGAGGGCTAGTTAGAGAGCAAGTCAAAATGAGTATACCCTGAGAGCTAGACCATGAATTTCGTGCGAGATAGTGCGGGTTTGCAGATCCCTTCGCATGATCAAAGATATCAATTCTGCAATCGTGAGTTTTCGCAAAAAGATTCATATCATCATCGTTGACTTTTCTCCCGTATTTTTTAAGATGGCCAAAAATCTGAGCTTGTATTGAAGCCACCATCACCATTCCTTTAAGTATTGAATGAGACCAAGACAGTCATGAATGACAAAGAACTTCTTGATGCTTTCGGTAAATGCGGGGTGAGTATTCATTTTCCTAAATTGATTTAGAGTATTACTTGATATGCTAAGTTGTTGAAGGATTTATGCACAAAGAGGAAGAAAAAAAAGTGAAGGTGAGGAAGAAGACTCAGATAAGTGTACATGTCTCTGTCGTATTTCAAAACTGAAGTACAGTGATCCAAGTGTGTTTACTATTCTATGCATTAAAGGTGACACTAGATTTGATAACGCTATACTTGATTCTGGTGTATCTATAAATGTCATGCCATACATTGAACCATTGCATTAGACTAGAACTATTGTTGAACTTGCTGATGGATGTATTATATGCTCAATGTAGAAAGTTAAAGATGTTTTGGTCATGATCAAAAATAAGATTTTTCCACTGATTTCTTTATGTTGGAAATGTATCATGGTAATCATATGACACTTATATTGTTGGGTAGACCACCCATGAAAATTTCATGCACGGAGATTGATGTAAATAATTATTCATTTACTATGGAATTTGATGGGGTTAAGCACTAGCGGAGAGTGGTCAATTCAAGACGGGTTTATTGGACCAGTTCAAGTGTCTTCTCTTGCCCTAACTTTGATCGAATCGATCAAAGGCGGTTCCAAAAACCGCCTTCTATTGGCTCCCAAATAGGTTCCAAATTTGGAACCTACTTCTGAGACCCAAAAAAGGCTACCAAAAACTGACAGCCAATCAATCCCAGATCGGGATGGGAACAAAAATACAACAACAGATGAACACACATAATACAAAGAACAGAAATACAAAATAACAATATACACATGAACAAAAACCTAAAAAGTACAAAATCAGCAATCGAAGGTGGAAGCTTCGTGGCGGTCAGACTTCACGGCAGCGGAGGTTAAAATCTACTGAGGCTAGAAAAAAACAAAAACAAAAAGGGTTTTGAGTTTTTGTTGAATTTATTTTCAATTTTTAAAAATTTATAAACTCTTCCATGATGTGTTTTAACTGTTTGTTTGATATTTCTTACTAGGAGGATTGAATCTAGAGTCGAAGGACGTCGAAGGGTCCGAGAGTTAGAATAGTTTGGTATTACTATCTGTCCTCACCTTCATCAATCGAGGCAGGAGGACGTCAAATGGTCTAAGCATTAACAAATATTATCCGCCTTCACCTCCCTATTAGTTTCATAGTTTTAGGTAGTTTAAACAGTTTGTGTGCTTGTGATATTTTTTGTCAACTCTTCTGAAAATTATTACATGCTCATAAACTTATTTGTTTTATTTCGTTCTTTGATTCCATGATTTTGAATTGTCTTTGACTCTTGACTACACGTTATTAAAAAAAGAGTATAGTGGTCCTCATGATTTCTTCACTTCTTCGACATTCTTGAACAATAAGTCCAAGATGTCGATGATGACTCCTTCTTTAATTATTCATCATAAAGGCGATCAATTAAAGCATTTAAAGCAGCATCCCTAAGCTTAGTCCTTGACCTAGTCATAGGTCTTGCCATATCACTTAGAGGATCCCGAACATATCCTTTAAATGTTTGATCAAGTCGTGTGTCTTCATTTATTGTGGTTGTCGTCTTGGCATCTCTATACAACACGAAAGAGTTTAAATACGACACGAAAGAGTTTATAAATTTAAAAAAAATCGAATATAAATACAACAAAAACTCGAAACCCTTTTTTTTATTTTTCCTGGCCTCGGTAGATTTTTTGCTTTGCTCTGATACCAACTAATATGAAGACATAGAAAATGTTGTTGCTGATGCTTTAAGTTGTATACATGTTTTACTCACACGATTGGAATGCATTATGTTAGGGTTTTCATTCGTGCGAGATTTATGTGTGACTGATTATGATTTTTCATCTATTTATGCTGCATGGGAAATGGTGCTTATGAGAATTTTTTTGACATGATGGTTTCTTGTTCATGAATAATAGGTTATGTATTCCTCAATGTTCTATGCGTGAATTACTTGTTACAGAAGCTCATTCAAGTGGTTTAATGAGACATTTGGGTGCCTTTAAAACTTATAATTTGTTGCGAGAACACTTTTAATGGCTGAAAATGGCACTTGCTATTGACAAGGTTTGTAGGAATTGTCTTGATTGATTGAAGGCTAAGTCTAAAACTAAGTCTCATGGTCTTTATACTCCATTACCTATTCTTACACATCCTTGGGTAGATATTTCTATGGATTTTTTCGTAGGTTTACCACATTCTCAGTTAGGTAATGATTCTATCTGTGTGGTTGTGGATAGATTTTCAAAAATGGCACATTTTATTCCTTGTAGGAAGACAGATGATGCAAATTATGTTGCGGATCTATTTTTGAAGGAAGTAGTTCGGTTACATGGCATTCCTGGTTCCATTGTCTCTGATCGCGATATTAAATTTTTATCCTACTTTTAGAATACATTAGGGTGCAAGTTACGGACAAAGTTGTTGTTTTCGACTGCCAGTCATCCTCAAACTGATGGACAAACATAAGTGACCAATCGAACCCTAGGGGCTCTCCCGTGTGCACTAGTTCATAAGAACTTAAAGAATTGGGAAAAATGCATTCCGATGCAGAGTTTGCTTACAATTGCACTATTCATTCTACTACTTCTTTGTCTCTATTTGAAATTGTTTATGATTTTCTACCTATTACACCTCTTGATCTACATCCTTTGAATTTTAAATAGATTAAAAACCTTGATGGAGAAAAAAAATCTGATTTTGTGAAGAAAATCCATGAGAAGGTGCGCATGAAAATTAAACGGATAAATGCACAGAATGCTGATAAAGCTAATAAAAGCCGCAAGTTGATGAGGTTCATGTGGGAGATTATATTTGGGTTCATCTGCAGAAAGAGAGGTTTCCAAATTCTCGAAAATATAAGTTAATCCACATGGAGATGGTCCTTTTAAAGTGTTCGATCGTGTGAACGACAATGCTTACAAGATTGAGTTACCAGATCATTATGGTGTTAGTGCGACCTTCAATGTTGCTGATTTATCTCAATTTACCTTTGAAGATGATTCAGTTTTGAGGGAAAAACATTTCGACCATGGAGGGAATGATAGAGATGCCAAGACGACTACAACCATAAATGAAGATATTTCACGAAATGATCAAACATTTAAAGAATATGTTTGGGATTCTCGAAGTGACATGGCGATACCTATGACTAGGTCAGGGACTAAGCTTAGAGATTCTACTTTAAATGCTTTAATTGATTGCCTTTATGATGAAGAATTAAAGAAGGAGTCATCATTGACATCTTGGATTTATTGTTCAAGACTGTCAAAGAACTAAAGACATCATGAAGAACACTATACTTGTTTTTCCCACTAGGTTTTTAATGAGGTAGTGTGATCACTGTAAAATATTGTAAAATTATTTCATTTTGGGTTTATTGGACTGATAGTTCGGTTATGTGGGCTTTGAAGAGCTAAATTTCAAAAATACAGTCCATTAGGGTTTATTATATTTAGTTTTATTCTGATTAGAATTGAATTTGGTAAGATTAGATAAGGTAATATTCTTCAAGGTTACTTATTGAAGAATTCAACCAGATTACCTTAGATTACCATTTATTTTATGTATTTTAGTTAGATATGGTTTTAGCTTCTTAAAACTGTCATAAGTCAATTCACTTTCCAGTTGTGATTAGGGTTTATGGCCGAAATCTACCCTATAAATAGGGAGGCCTTATGGACGAATTTGACACCACATTTATCAATTAAATATACAACCTTTTGAGTTCATACTCTTTAGTTGCGAGCTATTCCATTGTTGCTTAACCCCTAGGGCTAGTTAAGTATCAATAAACCTTGTAATATAATACTTAGGGCTAGTTAGAGAACAACTCGAGATTAGGCATACCCCGAGGGCTAGACACTTGAATTTCGTGCGAGATAGTGAGGGTTTGGGAGATCCCTTCACTAGATCAAAGATATTAATTCCTCAATCGTGAGTCTTCGCAAGAAGATTCATATCAATTGTGTTACCCCATTACCCATTGCTAAAAAATACATGATTTTTGTTATTCTTGCCAAAATATAGAAATATAAAATAAATGATTTTTTTGGTAAAATATTGGAAAGCACTAGTACATGTTTTAGAGTAACTTATGGCTGATTACTTGGAAGTTACAAAGTGAAATTGGAAAGGACTATGGATATGTTTTTGTGCTCAAATTTTTATAAATATTTCCTTATAAAGAAAACGAGACTAAAAACAAGTTGGTTGAATGCACGCCGGCTAAATGACACAAGATGACTAGATACAAGCATCGGTCCAATTCATATACACACAATTTCAGTTAATAAACACAAATGAATTTGAATTTCATATACACATACATTTACTTAAATAAATACAATTCTGCTTAGAGAAGGTGATCTGACGTTATTTAATTCTCAGAGATAAGCGAGTGTTTGCTATGATTTTGGAAAGTGTTTAAAAATTCCTTGTCCAACCCCAATTTTTCAAAAACAAAATGTTAATATGATCTTAGAAATCGAAATAAGTTTGGATATAACCCTTGAATTCGTGTTATGATCAGACAGTGAGGCACACTTTAAAATGGTAAAATTGTCCTTTTTAAAAAAACTAAGCGGGGTATTTTGATCATTTTTGGGATGGTCTATGCCAGCATTTTTCCAATAAATGCCAATCTTGGATCATGTGGTCATAATAGTAACATTTGATAGATTTATGGGACTGCTTAACCACTTTCAAAGAACTCGGGATTGTTTCAAGATTTTCAGAAAAACTTAAGATCATTATTAGGATTATTACAAATTTATATTTTTTGATAATACTTTTAAGAAATTAACTCATGATGTAGAGTAGTAAGGTATACTTTTAGATCATGTTTTTTTAAAAATTGTAGTTAGAACAACTTTATGCAAGATAATGATAAACTTATTTGCAAATATATTAGTTTACGTGTTTAGTGTTTGTTGATCGTTTTATATCAGTTTAAACTTTCATTGTATGCAAGACTTACAGCTATCAATAAATCAATACATGGAGTATATATTTATATATATATATATAATATTTATCAATTATTAAAAGTTAGACTTTTATTTTCTCAAGATAAAAAATTGTAACATTATTTATCAACCAATTGTTTTCAAAAATATATTTGTATATGTTATAATGTTCACGGTCACAATATGTGCATATTTCGAGATTAACCACATAGTTACTTTAACAAAATAAAACATGATCCAAAACTTATTCCTTTTAACCAAAAGGAAAAAAAATACTCGAACAATGACTTTTGTAGCGGTAGAAAACATGCACACGTAAATTTGTTATAACCATGCATATTTTGAGCATTAATAACTACTTATTTCAACAAAATCAAATATGAACTTTTTTTATTATAAGATCTTCAACTGAGTTTAACATTAACATTCAACAAGATCATCATTTTGCAGTCATAATAGCCCTCTTCTAACAACATTAAACAACTCATCTTCTTCATCTTCTTCCTTAAGAAACCCTACAACAATTGTACAATATCACCATGCAAACTACTCGATCAAACTAAGGCTGAACCAAACTCTCACTCCACTGAAACTACACTCTCCAGCTCCTCGTCATGCCATGAAATTGCGATCTCCTTCAGCCCGGACTTGAGGTTCAACCAGCTGTGAGAAGCCTCAAACTCACACATGCGCTGCCCCTTAACCACCGTCTTCACCTTCGCCTCTATCTCCGCCACCTTGTTCTCCGTCGTGAATTGCAGCGCTCCTTCCTCGTTACAGTCAAAACATTTAAATAAAAATATTTCTCTAATACTGATGTGTTAATCGGAGTGTTAAAATCGAGGAAATTTTTTTAAAAAAAAAGAAGTGCAATTAGTGCGAAAAATGAGCAGTTTGGTGCAATTGTGTAATGTTATGTTTTGCCATCCGTAAGATATATAATTGGATCCAATGCCAAATAAATTGGATCCTCGGACCACGACTTGTTGATGCTACAATGAGTGCTTTTTATATGTCTTTGAAAATTCTCATCACTTTCGTTTCTAAGAGCTAACATAGTAAGCTTGCAAATCCATCCCCAATCCATTTGAATCGTGTTTTCTACGTTGTGATATATATGTTGTGCCTGGGCTGTGCGGTGACATCTCAGTGCTATTCTTTTGTGCCGTGACATTTGCGTAAATGGAAGGAGGGTATAAATTAATCTTTAAAGTTAAAATAAAGTGAGTATATCACTAATATACATGACAATTGCACGTATTGAACAAAATATTTTTAAGGAAAACTTGGACTATATCACTAATTTATTCCAGACATCATCATCCACTCCTTTCTCTATATTTGACACCATAGATTTAAGTGTTTCAGTTTATGGTGACCGAAGCGGGTGGATAAAATTGAACTTAAAAAATAAGAAAAAGGTAAAATAAGTGAATGAAATCGAAGGAATATTTTGAAAAAAAATGTGTTACTGAGTTGATCTGATATTAATCCACATGGTAATTTGAATCCTAGAAAGGATAAGATGCCAATAGCGGATGCTAAAGGTAAGAAGCCAATGGCGGCCTCATCGGTGAATTCGTCCAGCAACAAGATCAACATCCAGATCCGGGTGGTGAGTCCCGGGAAGCGCAACTCCAGTCGGCGATCCTCGTCATCAACCACTCCAAATTCCAGAAGCTGGTGGAGCCGTCTCGGCTGATGTTGTACGATGTTGACGGCTTGTGGGGGAACTACCCGGAGGAAGTGTTGAATCCGGCGAAATGCAGGTTCCGGGAGTAAATTCCGGCGTTGGAGGTAAGCGTATCTGACCGGAATGTACTTCCTGATTTCTTTAGAATGTTGGAGGTTGATTTTGAGTCGGGGTTTTAACGGGGAAAAAGGCTAGCCAACGAACACCATTCGAATCCTAGAAAAGTTTTAAACTGAAAATTTGAAACACGACCTCCCTATGATAATGTTTATAGTATTACATTATTTATCAAAAAATGATCTATATACATCTAGACTGTCATATATATTAGGACTGATATATTTTATAGTCTACAATATATATAAGACGTATATCGACATTTAACTTAAAACACAAACACAGCGAAAATAATGGAATGCTGGGAAGAGTGTGTCCATCTAATAAATAATGTGCACCGTACAACTCGGGCACAGTATGTATCTCAACAAGCCTGGTAGTTGCACGAGTTCTTCAACTGCATGAGTTCAAAACAAATATAATTACCAATTAAAATGACTAAATATATAGGAGATTAAAACTTTTGTGTAAAACAAAATCCAAAATCCCAGAGCATGCTCAACTCACTCTTATAAGGGTTCTAGATGATGGCGCAGGCCACGATTTTGCAGAGCGTGCTCAGCTCGCTCACCTTCTTTAGGAGCTTCAATTCCTTCCTCGTCATAACGAGGTAGAGGTGCAATGAAAAATGGTAGTTTGAGGGAAAACTACTTCTTAGTTTTGGTTTTTCTTCTTTCAATAGGATGTTGTCTCTCATAAGATAAAATTCCAAGTGTGGAAATTAATGGCTAGGATTTCGGGGAGATTTGGATCCAATGGGCGAGATAGGCAGCACCAAGGTTCGTTGGACATTTTTTGTTCGATTTGTACGATTTGGCAAGCTTTTTTCCTCATTAATTTGTGTCTGTTTGCATGGTTATGTTAGGGTTAACTTTATTTTATAAAAAATATCCGCTCAGTTCGTTTTGTGTTATTTGACTCCATATTTTAATAAGATTAGAATATGCATGCAATGCAAGGATGTATATTAGTGATACAACCCAAGTTTTTCTTTGAAATATTTTTTTTTCCATTTCGTGCAATTAGCATATTATATATGCATACTTTCATGTGCAAGGAGTATATACTATACATGCATATTTTGTGTGCACTCATTCTATTTTAATTTTAAAGACTAATTTATGTACTCCTTTAATCTTTATATATATATATATATATATATATATATATATATATATATATATATATATATATGTGTGTGTGTGTGTGTGCATACTTTTCTAAAAGTAAAATGAATGGATAAAATTTTAAAAAATCTTGCAAATTTTTTTTTTGTTAATATAGAAAATGGAAGGAGTGCATAAATTAATCTTTAAAGTTAAAGTAAAATGAGTGGATAAAATATGTATGTATAATATGCATGACAATTGCACGGAATGAACACAAAACTTTTGAGGAAAATTTGTGCTATGTCACTGATTCAATCTAGACATCCTTGCATACCCGCTCCTGTTTTTGTATTTGACACTATAGATTAAGGTGGTTCAATTTACGTTGAATGAAGTGAGTGAATACAATTTAACTTAGAAAGGAAAAAAGAAGTAAAATGAGTTGCAAAAAAAAATGTGTTAACAGGAAAAGAATTAACCGAAAAAGAAAAATACGCACATCAAAAAAATGAAAGGTGCATAAAGTATCTTTAAAGTTAAAATAGAATGAGTGCATAAAATATATGCATGCATAAGATATGCATAAACCAATCAATCAATTGATGTAAAAATAACAAAACAAATTAAAATTAAACAACCACATAACAATCGTCTTCACCTCCTCCACCTGGTCCTCGAGAATGCTCAGCAGAGCTAGGAGATCAACCACCGCGCCGTTGGTGGGAACTGCACCGCCATCGTTCTCAAAACGGTTTATGACGTTATTCACGTCGGGGCTTCGGCACGTGAAAGGGTTCCCCGATGGAGAAAATGCAACCATGTTCACCTCCACGCCGCACCTTGTTGAAGAGGCCGGAGCGGCGCTTTGAGAAAGTGATCTATTGGTGTTGCTCATTTTGGATTATGGCCAGCAGAACTCATTTTTCTCGTCATCATCACCTGCGAAGAAATGGTGAACGGAACGGTGATTTGAGAAGACGGTGACAAGATGGTTTGACGAGGGGAGGGGGGCGTTTATATAGACTGTGAGAAGGGGGTGGGGTTATAAAGCATTGAGTCAATCGCTGCATGTATTTGTATAGCTGGACAGTCCATGTTGGGTAATCATATATATATATATATATATATATATATATATAGTGAGTGATGCTGCATTTTTGAATATTTTGCATTTTTGAATATTTTGTTTTATTATTGTTCAACGTTTTTCTTTTAAATACTAGAATTAATTCAAATACTAAAGTTGAAGTATGTATATAAAATTATTTATATGTTTATATAAATATTATTTATAAACCAATCAGGTTAGATTTATATAAATATTGTTTTTACATATTATAATGCACGGTCACAATCTCAATCTGTGCATATTTTGAGCATAACTGTATACCTGTTACTTCAAAAAAATGAAACATGATCTGAAATTTATTCCTTTCAACTAAAGCAAAATAACTAAAATACTGCACCGCCAGTGAATTTTCGTAAGGTGAAAAGTGAAAACCATACAAGCCAGAATTTTCAATGTTCTCGTTTATAACCATGCATACTTCGGCTACATTTTTTTTAAAAGGAAAAAAAAACCTAAAACTATCCTTTTAACCCTGAAACATATTTTAGAGTGATATACCGTGCTTTGGTGTTTATTTTAAAAAGATCTAGTGTGATATACCGTGGCCGGACTGTGCGGTGTAATGTCAGTGCTATTTTTGTGAAAAGATGAAGAAGAAGCCGCTGTTAAGTCCCAGATCATGTAATCATCATCGGACAATCATGCATACCCTTGTTTCTCTATGGTTTCAGGAGCTGGGAGGACCTTTCAAAGGAAGAGATCTCACCAACACTAGAAATGCTATCAGCCATGTCAATGTCTGGATCCCAAGTTTTTCTTTTAAAAATGAAAATAATTTCAGTAGTTAATTTTTTTTTAAAAAAAAACCTAAACCCTATCCAACCAAAATAAAATAAAATAAATATTTCACTAATGCTGACAAAAAAATTCGCGGAAAAGCTATAAAAAAACTGAGCAAATTAAGAAAAAACACTTGATCACTGCCCCGGTGATCAAGTGAGCAAATTAAGAAAAAAAAAAAACTGCCCCGGTTTGGTTTTGAGTCTTTTGACGACCAAATCGTGGTGATAAGGAGCTGTAAGTGCCAAATGAGTTACACAATAAATAACATTTTTTGTTTTGAAAAAAAAAACCATTAGACAGAACCGTGCATAATTTGAGCATAATTTTTTTAATCTTCACGTTTATAGCGTGCATATTTTGAGCATTAACAACTGCTTATTTAATTCAACAAAATAAAATACAGGCAGAACTAGAAACTTTTTTAGGGGAGGTTGATTAATACTCCGACAGTCCTGCAGAAGAACAGAGACGGAGAGAAGTAGAACCCTAATCCGGCGACGTGCCTTTCATTACTACTACTTTCCCACCGGCAACTCAAGTAGAGGTGGAACCCTACGCTGCGTATTAGTAGTTCTGCCATTGTAAAACCTATCTTCTTAGCCAAAATATTTGTTAAAGAGTACTGCACAGACAGTGACGTGTTAAATTCCGTTGCGTGCAATTCTGTAAGTGAAATTTAGTTTTTCCACTTTTTCTATTCCTTACTAGTGTGTTCCAACATGACTAATTTAACCAAGTACATAATAACGTAAAACGTAAAGGACACACGACTTGGTTACGCAGTTCGGTGTAATCCACCTACATCTGCGGGGACTGGCCCAGTTTAGAATGAATCAACTAATTAGAAAGATACAGTACAGAGTACACGTTACAAAATACTTATCTTTGCTAACTCTATTGTGTGAAAAATTACTAGCTCCCCTAGCTACCGATCCGCCTTGATCAGACTCCCTCTGATCTCGAACTCCGTCGACACTGGATCTCCTCCTCCCGAGGAATTAAGGTTTCTGATTCGAACTTTGTGCGTCAGGTCAGGTATGTTGGAACACAGTAGTCTGACTCTTTGCAATTCTCGCAAGTCTCAAAAATCTGAAGGCATATTTTTGCTCTGTTAAATCCGTGAGTTATGCAGTCGCGTTGGTCCCAATTTATATCCACGAACAGATTGGAATACTCCTTGATTATCTCCACAATATTCCTATTCCAAATCTGCTTTTTGAAGCATATCCAAATCCCACAAATAAATGGATTTACCTTATATTAATCTATCCCATATATTCGAATATATCACCTCCATATAAGTAGGGATTTTCCATAAATCAACTATGCTTCACACGCCTGATATACTTAGTCAAATATACGAATTCCATATATCACAAAATACTACAATATTCTTACTTCGATTTCCATATCTCCTTGGCGTAAATATTCTGAACACAGCATGTTCCAACATGGAAAGATTTTGGGTTCAAAATAAGTTCACACAAAATTGCCAATTAAATATTCACTTGCAAATCTCTTGACTTTACAATCTCCCCCTTTGGCATTTTTGTGGACCCATAATATTTTGGACATGTAATTTACAACAATCATAATACCAATCATAATACCAATCATAATACCAAACATAATACCAGAATTCCCAGAACATGAAGACCGAAATCCGAAGACCAGAAATCCAGGAAATCCAAAACCTAAATGTCATTACAACCAAATTGAACAAAAACATCCAAAATCCAAAATTACTCCCCCTGGGAACACACAGAGGCCAAGGGCAAAACAGTTTGCTCCCTCTGCATCAGACATTAAATTACATAAAATTCAGGCTTCCAACTAGGCCTTCTCTTCTTCCAGACTAGTTTTCTCTGCCTCCAACGCAGCTATTTGAATGACCAAAGCACCAAGCCTAGCATTCAGAACAATCATCCTAGCCTCCTTTTCTGCTGTTGTGGATGTAGAAGTCGATCCAGCTGGATTCCAAGGGAGATCGTGCACATGCCTTAACCCGAACGTCTTCTTGTTGGGCCTAAGAAATTCTGTGTCAATAATCACATCCGAAGCTTTTCCCTTCACTTTCGCAATTTTGGCTAGTGCAGATATTAGAGCTGGATAAATAATGGCATCCTTAACCTTGGGGGCAGTAGCTTGTCTGACCAAATGTTAGTGAATGAGGAGCCCAAGATTAACATCCTTCTGTGTTCAAACACAGTACAGCAATTTGGCCATCTCTCTAGTCAAAGCAGTGGTATTAGTTAAGGGCAACCAACAATGTACAGCAACCTGATATAAACCAAAGAATCTCGAGGTCAAGCAAGAAGCTTGTGAATACCCCGTTGCTAGCCACTCAACCTTATACCCACCCGAGATAGTAGCTAATATTTCATTATCAGAAACTCCTAAATCTCCAGGAAAAACTCCCCCTATCTCAGGTGTCTTGAGACCAAGCACTTTGTTAATTTTTGCAGCAGACACATCAATGATCTTCCCCCGCACGTAAACCCTACCATACCATGGGGAACTTATTTCCAAGTTTCCAGTCATGAGGTTAGAATATACCTCAAGTACAACCTACCTATTGTACTGTAGTTGGACCGTTGCTGCAGTTGTCATCCCAATCATCTTCAGATAATCCGAGAAACCACTCTCCTTGTAAGCTTTTAAATCCACAGGTCTTTCAGCAATGAACTTCCTCTCAGAGAAAAATTCTCCCATCTCTTCACCTTTTGAATCAAAATATAAAAAGGAATATGCCTTGCTCACAGAGATGGGAGGTAGGACTTTCTTCTCCTTGCATTCATGCCTTTTCTTGCTCCTTTTTGCTTGAGTAGAAGCCTTAGCTTTGGCGGCCTTCCTCTTGCCTTTAGCTATCTGATAGAATTCGTCAAGCACCTCATCGCTTGAGTATGCTAAATTAAGAATTTCCTGTGTTGGAACACTCCCTGAACCTTCAGCATCATTCTCCTTCTCAGATTCTCCTTCAGCCTGATCATCTTGATTCACATCCTCATCAGTTTCTTCACCACCCTCAGAGGCATCCTTCTGGTTAGAAACATCTTCATCTGGTGACTCATCATTCAGATTATCATGCATATCATTATCTGCACCCCCCAGGTCAGCATCCGAATCCAAATCCATATAATCATCATGTTCACCCTCCTATGTTGGAACAATGTCATCCTCATCACTGTCTAACAAATCAATTATTACGGGCTTTCTTAATTCTTCCATCCTTTTGGCATAATTCAAGTCATAGAATCCAACCTGCAGTTTGTCTCCATTCCTAACAACTTCCCTTCCAGCCACTTCACTTTCATTTATCTCTCTTAACAAAATATAACTCGGCAAGGGAATACGGCAATACACATAGAATTTGTCTTTTTCTCTAAATTCAGCATATCTCCCCATCAAAAATTTCACATTATAATTCTCAAGCCTCCTTATTCCACCTATGTTACCCGTCACTAGCTCCTTAACCTTAACATTCAGATATTCTCCTATTATGCTCTTAATCTTTGTTAAATCTATGGCAACTCTGTTTGCCTCCAGCCATTCAAAGATTTCATCAATACTCTTAAATTCTAAGCCCATGAATTTTAATGGAGTAGGATCAGGACCAGTTATCGTGCGTTTCTTCTTCTTGGCACCAGAGGAATTTTCTTGAGTATCGGGTTCAATAGCAGATTCCCCATTCTTTATATCGTTTCCAGGTGTCTCTTCCTATTCCCCTTGTTCTTCAATTTGATCAGATTCTTTATCTGGTTCTCCTCTAGCTTGGTCAGTAGAATTTCTATTTCCATCAAGCAAAACCAATTCCAAATTGGTTGAACATTGGTCTTCCTCCATAACTTCCACTAGTTGATTAACTTCTGGCACCTCTGCTTCACGCGTGGGAGAGTTTGGGTTTGACATTCTCTAGCACAATGTTGCGATGGAGAAGGGTTGTGAAGAGAAAAAAAAATTTGGCAAAGAGTTGACAGAGGAAGGAGTGGCCGATTGTAGAGGAATATGAGAGGATCTTGGGCAAGTTTGAAACCAACTTTAACTCTTCATATTTTCACCTCTTTTCCCGTGAAACCCTTTTTAGATTTCTCAAGCTTGTAATGATGATACTTTCCCCTCTTGTCTGTCAAATCAAGTTGTCAATCCGAAAATAACTTCCAACATACCATAAACACCATCTCCTATTTTTGTACAACTTTGCTACCTTCTAAGTTTTTTGTTCTTTTCCGATTTTCTAAACAAAAATAACCAAAATATTTACAGAAAGAAAAAAAATTACGGTAAAAAAAATTACCTCAGATTTGACAAACACCTAAGTGTTGTCGAAGGCTCTCAAAAGAGGTGGCATCCAACGGCTTTGTAAATATATCAGCAAATTGCTCGTGTGTTGGAACATAGACTACTTCCACTTCCTTTCTTTCAACTAGATCTCTAATAAAATGATATCGTATGTCAATATGTTTGGTTCTCGAGTGCTGAACTGGATTCTTCGAAATATCAATGACACTTGTGTTGTCATATAAAATCTTTAAGGATCCTTGATGAATTCCACCATAATAATTGTGCACAAGAACTCCCTGCTGCAAGATACTCTGCTTCTGCAGTAGATAGAGAGATCGAGTTCTGTTTCTTGCTATACCAAGACACCAGATTTGTTTCAATAAAGAACCATCCACCTGTGGTACTTTTTCGATCATCAGCATTATCAGCCCAATCAGAATCACTGTACCCAATCAACTCTGAATCTTGACTCTTAGAATACCAAACACCATACTCAGAAGTCCCACTTACATATCGAATAACTCTTTTAACTGCAGTGAGATGAGATTCTTTAGGATCTGCTTGAAACCTTGCACATATCCCAACACTGAAACATATATCTGGTCTGCTTGTGGGTAAATACAATAAGCTTCCAATCATGCCTCGGTATAATTTCTGATCGACCGCAACTCCTTTTTCATCCTTCACCAATTTGTCAGAAACACCCATAGGAGTTCAAACTACTCAAGCATTACTCAGACCGAACTTCTTAACTAGATTCAAGGCATACTTACTTTGATTTATGAATAAACCATTCCTTCCTTGCTTGACTTGCAATCCCAGAAAGTAAGTGAGTTCTCCAACCATGCTCATTTCGAATTCAGCTTGCATAATGGTAATGAAGTCATGTACCATAGATGGTGAAGTAGAACCAAATACTTTATCATCAACATAAATTTGAGCAATTAAAACCGTTGAGGCCTTGTCAAGAACGAACAAAGTGCAATCTACTCCCCCTCGACGATAACCTTTCTAAAGAAGAAATGTAGTAATTCGTTCATACCATGCCCTGGGTGCTTGCTTTAGTCCATATAACGCCTTCTTAAGGCGATATACATGATGTGGATAATGAGGATCTTCAAATCCTTTAGGTTGTTCCACATATACTTCTTCATTCACCACTCCATTTAGAAAAGCACTCTTGACATCCATTTGATACAAAGTAAAGTTCATAGAGCAGGCAATAGCTAGTAAAATTTGGATAGATTCTAACCTGGCAATAGGCGCAAATGTTTCATCGTAGTCGACACCTTCCACTTGTGTATAACCTTGAGCGACAAGTCTGGCTCTGTTTCGAGTGATTAAGCCATCCGCATCTGATTTATTCTTGAAGATCCACTTCGTACCAATGACATTAATGCCTTTAGGGCGAGGAGTAAGGTACCAAACATCATTCCATGTGAACTGACCAAGTTCATCTTGCATTGCAGCAATCCAATACTCATCAAGTAAGGCTTCTTTGTAATTCTTGGGTTCAGTGAGAGAGACAAAATAGTGCAATCCAGCTAGCCTACGATAATCTACTCGAGGAACTGATCGAGTACTTCTCATGGTGGATTTCGATTGGTCCAGTGTTGGAACATGGGGGTCAGTAGCGGGGAACAGTGTTCCAACATGGTCAGCTTCGGCAGAGTTAGGATTATTTTGCTCAGTTGTTCCAGCACGTTGATAAAGTTCAGATTCGACTGATGGATCTGCCTTGTCAGAGTTTCGAGGCTGTGTTGGAACATGAGTGTTGCTAGGTTCTTCCTCTACACTTTCTGGTTGTTGTTCCTTCTCTGAATCATCCACAATAACATTTATGGATTCCATGAGAGTGTTGGTTCGATGATTAAAAACTCTATAGGCACGGCTGTTGATGGAATACCTGAGAAAAATTCCTGTATCACTCCGATTATCAAATTTTGCCAACTGTTCTCTATCTCTAAGAATATAGCATTTGCTCCCGAACACATGAAAATATGAAACATTTGGTTTCCTGCCCTTCCAAATCTCATAGGATGTCTTGCTGGTGAATGGTCGAAGATACACTCAATTGATTGTATAACATGCTGTATTGACTGCTCTACCCACCATTTCTTGTGAATATCTTTTTCTGCCAACATAACTCGAGCCATCTCCTGCAAGGTTCTATTCTTACATTCTACAATACCATTCTGCTGAGGGGTGATGGGAGCCGAAAATTCATGCTGGATTCCAAGCTCATTACAGAAGCCACTGAATTGTACATTCTCAAATTCTCTACCATGATCGCTTCGAATTTGAATTATCTTCCCTACTGGAATCCCTTTTTCAGTTTGTAACTTCACTACAAGGCTTCTAAATACTTCTAATGTATCAGATTTTTCTTTCAAAAAGGCTACCCATGTAAATCTGGAGAAATCATCAACACATACAAAGATATATTTCTTTCCACCTATACTAGGTGTATTGACTGGACCCATCAAGTCCATATGCAATAATTCCAGATTTCTAGATGTAGTAATATACTGAACTGAAGAGTGAGGAGATCGAATTTGTTTACCTTGTTGACATGGTCCACATACAATTCCTTCCTTGCTGGTTAAGGTAGGCATTCCTCGTACAGCTTTCACATTTGCGATTTTCACCAATGTTTTGTAATTGATATGGTCGAGCTTCCTGTGCCACAGAACTCCTTCATCTTGCTTTGAAATCATGCACCGTACTCCTTGTTCCAGCAGATAGCAATTGTCTATAGATCTTATTCCTGAAAGAACCGTGTTTTCTCCATGGTTTACTATACATTTCTCCTTCTGAAATTCCACCACCATGTTATCATCACACAGCTGGCTTATACTAAACAAGTTTGCCTTTAGATCTTCAACAAACAATACACTTGTGAATACTAGAAACCCTTCAATTCTCAATTCGCCTTTTCCAATTACTCTGCTTTTCTTTCCATCACCAAAAGTTACATATCCGCCATCATATGGAGTAATGTTCGTGAGATATTCTGGAGTGCCAGTCATGTGACGAGAACAGCTGCTATCGAAGTACCACGAATCACTAGAATAGGTTATGAGAGAAGTGTGTGCAACCAGATATGAGTTAGATCGTTTAACAATCCATACCTTTCTGATCGATTTTACTGTATGAATATTGCCTATGTTGGAACATGGCAGAGGTTGTCGTCCTGTCATTTGATCTCTAATCAGTCTTCTGCACTGCTTTTCAGCATGTCCTTAATACGTACAATATCTACAAATGAGTGGCTTTCTTTGATGAGGCATCTCATACTTCCATTTCACTACTCGGATCTTAGCCTTGAGGGTTACTGGTTTTTCATGCGATTCAGTCTTGGGTTCTTTCCGTGTCGATCACCAAAGTTTCTTCCCATATCCAGAATATCTTCAAGTTTAGCCTTTCCGGAATTTAATTTAAAGATAGTTGCTTTAGACATTTCGGCCCTCTTGACTGCTGCTATCAGTTTTCTATTCAGTTCTTCATTACTCTTTTCAAGTTATGCAATCGTGAATCGTAATTCTCTTTCACTTTCCATTAACTCCTTTTTTTTCTTCGTTCAGCTCCTTGTTCGTGTCGGCTACTTGAACCCACATAGCATACATTTTTTCATAGGTGCTGTAGATTTCTCCATCACTTACAGACAAATCATCATCTTCATTGTTGTGTGCATCGTTCAGATCTATGTTGGAACATACAGCTTTACCTTTGTTCAGTGTGTTGGAACATTGATCCTCTGATGTATCATGAACCTTTGCTCCAAAAGCTACGTAGTTACTGGTAAGTTCCTCTTCGTCCTTGTCATCATCTTTATCTTCACTCCAAGAGGTGACATATAATTTTCCTTATTTTTTGCGAGTGTTAGCACATTCAGCCTGAATATGACTATATCCTTCACATCTCTGCATTGAATTCATCCAGCATGTTTTGGTTCGTTGTTCTGATTTCTCCCAAACTGCGAATTCCCTTGTTCAAATCTCATTCCACGATTATTACTCGAGTCTTGTTGTTTTTGTCTATTTTCGCCAAACCTTTCCTGAGATTTCTTGTTGACCACCTTCTTTAGCATTCTTGAGAAATTCTTTGTGATAAGTGCAAGTTTTTCAATCTCATCATCGCTGTCAGACTCGTGATTGTCCTTAGATGGAGATACTTTGAATGCCAATTCCTTAGAGACTCTTTTTGTAGCTTGTTGGAATGTTATCTCATATGTCTGTAACAACCCCATTAGTTCATCTAGGCTCAAAGTGGCTACGTCTCTTGCTTCCTCTATTGCTGCTACCTTCATTGCAAATCTTTTGGGAAGAGATCTCAAGGTCTTTTTCACCAGCTTTGTTTCTTTGTACACCTTTCCAAGTTGATAAGCCATGTTGGAGATGTCCCTAAGTTTTCCATTGAATGTAGCAATAGTGTCGTCCTCCTCCATTTTGAGTTCTTCGAACTTAGTAGCCAGCATCTGTAGTTTCGATTCACAAACTCGATTGGTTCCTTCATGAACAGTCTGTAGAATATCCCATGCTTTCTTTGCTTCATGACATGTAGATATAAGCTTGAACTAATTTTCATCAACTGCAGTGAAGATTGCATTAAGTGCCTTCGAATTCGCCAGAGATTCTTTATGTTCATCGGAAGTCAATCTAGCTTTGTCTTTGGGTTTCTGCTTCCTTTGACTTGACTCTCCTTCTACCGCCTTAGAGCTTGTATCAGCATCTTCTGTAGGGTGTTTCCATTCATTCTCAACATAGAACCATGCAAGTTCATCCAGTGAGTTGATGAAGACCCGCATGCGTGCCTTCTAATAGTACACGTTACAAAATACTTATCTTTGCTAACTCTATTGTGTGAAAAATTACTAGCTCCCCTAGCTACCGATCCGCCTTGATCAGACTCCCTCTGATCTCGAACTCCGTCGACACTGGATCTCCTCCTCCCGAGGAATCAAGGTTTCTGATTCGAACTTTGTGCGTCAGGTCAGGTATGTTGGAACACAGTAGTCTGACTCTTTGCAATTCTCGCAAGTCTCAAAAATCTGAAGGCATATTTTTGCTCTGTTAAATCCGTGAGTTATGCAGTCGCGTTGGTCCCAATTTATATCCACGAACAGATTGGAATACTCCTTGATTATCTCCACAATATTCCTATTCCAAATCTGCTTTTTGAAGCATATCCAAATCCCATAAATAAAGAGATTTACCTTATATTAATCTATCCCATATATTGGAATATATCACCTCCATATAAGTAGGGATTTTCCATAAATCAACTATGCTTCACACGCCTGATATACTTAGTCAAATATACGAATTTCATATATCACAAAATACTTCAATATTCTGACTTCGATTTCCATATCTCCTTGGCGTAAATATTCTGAACACAGCATGTTCCAACATGGAAAGATTTTGGGTTCAAAATAAGTTCACACAAAATTGTCAATTAAATATTCACTTGCAAATCTCTTGACTTTACAGTAAGGATGTTGAATTAGTGATACAACCCAGGTGCTTCTTTCTACGGAAATTATTGTTTGGTTGGTTTCATATGATTTGGCTGCGTATCTTAAGATTAAAAATATTGTTCGATTCTTTTTGTGCAATTTGGCTGCGTATTTAAGAATGTCAACTAGTGATACAGCCCAAGTTTTATTGAAAAAGAAAAAAATTTGTTAATTTCGTGCAATTTTCTTTCGTACTTTAGTTTTGAAGATTACTTTATGTATGTAAGGATGTTTGGACAGTGAATTAGTGAAATGGCCCAAGCTTGGTTTCCTATAAGATGCCAAACGGATCCTACGAGATATTTTTGGAATTTGCAGAAGATTAGAGGTAATTTGGAAAGAGGCTTAATTCTCGAGATGTTAATGTCATCCCGAGCACACTACCAATATTACAATATGATTTTTCCGTGTCGAAAGAGATGGTGAAGCAATCAGTGATTTAGAAAGTCATTCATCAATTTGGTCCATGTGGGGATTGTGGCGAATTTTCTAATCCTATGGATGCCTGTCCAAAGGTTCAAGAACCGACACGAGGTCAACAGTGTTTTTGGACAACCTCAAAGATTCGCAAATTGTTAAGAATCAATTCCATCAACAGTCGAGACCGCAACTAATTCATTATGAAATTGCAAACACCAAATGCAAATTCTATGATGTTGCTGGAAGTTATGATGAAATCAATCGCTCAAAGCTAGATTAAGTTTGAGAAGGATGTGAGGGCTGGCATTCAAAATCTACACAATCAGGTAGGTTATATTTCACAAGCATTTAGCAGATTGGAAGTCAAACATTTAAGGAATTACCGTCTCAAACGGTGATTAATCTAAATGAGAACGTGAGTGTTGTGATGTTAATGAATGAAAAACAAGTCCAAATTGCCCCAATGGCTGAGCAAAATGGAAAATTCGAAGAGATGGTTGAATATGAAGAAGAAACAAGGTAACACGAAAATTGGATTCAAAACAAAGAAACCAAAAAATGCTTGATGTTAGGATAAATCAGACTCCTGATTAGATTATGATTTATTATGATTAGAGTTCTTTCCTTATTACACCTCTATTGTACTCTCTATATATTTAGATATCAATAATATAATTGATTACGGCAAATCATTCTATCATGGTATCAGAGCAAGTTCTAATCCTACAGCCCAAATTTTAATTTACTGTTCAGCCCCAAATTTTTCAGTCATACTCGGATCCCGGTGAAGTTTCCGGTCAAATCCCGGCAGAAGTTTCCGGTCAAATCCCGGCGGAAGTTTCCGGTCAAATTCCGGCAGAATTTTCTGCCCACTGGAGTACCAACAGGTTCATCGGCATCGGAGTTCTTCCAGAGGCATTGTCATCGATCCAGAGGCGGCGGCGTCGTCCAGAGGCTTCTTCCAGAGTCGAGCGGCGAAGCCATTCTTCATGGCGAGCGTCGAAGCTCTTCTCTCCAACGGCGTCGGAACCCATCTTCAGTGATGAGTTTCGTGCTTCCAGCAGCGAGCTTCAACGGTGAGTTTCCGGCGGTGAATATCCCCATTTTTTCGGAGGCGAGATCCACGCGCCCGCGTGAAGGTCACGCGCGAAGGAGATTCCAGCGCGTTTCGTCATTCCAGCGCGTGAAGTCACGCGCGATTTGACTCGCAAAACTTTCAGATTTCTCGCGTCATCCATTTTATCGCGAGTTGATACTGCTTATCGCAAGTTAATGATGTTTATCGCGAGTTAATGCTGCTTATCGCGAGTTGATGCCGCTTATCGCGAGTTGAGGTCCTTTCTCACAAGTTTTTCATATTCTAATCAGCACCCAGTCAATTTATGTGCAATTCTTGGGCTTTTGCTATGGTTTATTTGGGTTCTACATCTCGGGAAGATTGCACCAGTAATTGGGTTGCGGGAAAGTTTTTGTTTCAGGCCAGTTTGAATGGTCTCAACCGTCATTCTTCGTCGAATCAGTGGATCGTTGATTCAGGTGCTACATCTCATATCATTGCTCACACCAGTCATCTTGATCAGGTACAACGTTATCGTGGTTCTGATTCTATTCTTGTTGGAAATGGTGAATCATTATCTATTTCTCACATCGTCCAATGTCATTTATCTGGTTTCTCTGTTAATGATGTCCTTGTGGTCCCTAAGATTACTAGAAGTTTATTGTCCATTAGTAACCTTACTCGTGATCTACATGTCCGTGTTATATTTGATGTAGATGCATTTTCCATTGAGCACAAGCTTACAGGGGTGATAATTGGTAAAGGCCGTCATAGGTCTGGTCTTTATTTTCTTGAGAATGGTGATTCCAGTTTTTTAGGCGAACTACACTCTACAAAGCTTCATGCTTCTTTTGAGCAGTGGCACTCTCGCCTCGGTCATGTGTCTCATGATACTGTTCAGTTATTGAATCGACGGGGCCTTATTTCTGTCTCTTCTGCTATGCCTGCACCTGTTAGTTGCTCTCCTTGTCAGATGGCCAAGAGTAGCCATTGCCCTTTTCCACTAGTGACAAGCGTGCTACTGGTTTATTGGATAAGTACATTGTGATTTGTGGGGACCAGGTCCTATTTTATCTATCGATGGTTTCTCTTATTATGTCGTTTTCATTGATGATTTTTTGCGATTCACATGGTTTCTTTCGACGCGGCATAAGTCGGATTTCTATGACACCTTTATCCATTTTCAGAAATTCGTTGAGAATCAGTTTTCTGCTAGGGTTAAAAATTTTCAGACCGATGGTGGCACCGAGTTTACTAATCACCGACTTCAGGCTCATCTCATATCATGTTGCATTCATCATCAGATGTCCTCGCCCTATACACCTGCTCAGAATGGCCGGGCTGAGCGGAAGCATTGCCACATCACAGAGACTGGTCTTGCCATGCTTTTTCACTCTTCTGTGCCACACTGTTATTGGGTGGAAGCTTTCTCCTCTGTGGTTTACATTATTAACCGTCTGCCTAGTTCGGTTATCGAGTGGCAAATCACCTTTTGAGGTTGTTTTTGGTCATGTGCCTGACTATACCCTCTTTCACCCGTTTGGTTGTCGTGCATTTCCATGTCTGCGTGCCACTGCTACTGATAAGTTTGCACCCCGATCCATTCCCTGTGTTTTTATTGGCTATAACCCTCGTCACAAGGGCTTCCAGTGTCTCGACCTGACTTCTGGGCACATCCATATCTCTCGCCACGTTCGTTTTGATGAAACTTTCTTCCCTTATGTCTCATATTCCACGGGAAGTCGTTCGATTTCAGATCTGGAGATTTCATCATTTTTTATGGAACTGTTACTTCACTGATTGGGGCCACCACGCCTGTGTCTGTGCCTATTCCAGCTGCCCCTCCTTCACTACCATCTTCCATCTGGATGGCCGACCTGGACCCGGCTCCTCGCCAAACGCCCACTATATCTTAGCCGCTGGCCAGCACTCCTCAGCCACCATCTTAGCCAGTATCAGCTATTCTTTCTCCAGTGACTTCCGACGGCCACTCTCCGGTCAGCGCAGCTCGATCTTCCTCCGTGTCATCAGCTAGTTCGACTCCTCCAGCTTTGCCGCCCTAGCTTCGTACTCATCAGATAGCCACTCGATCTTCTACTGGTGCCATCCAGCACCAGGATTATTTGGATATTATTACTCATGGTCTCACTGCCGCACTCCTCTCTAAGACAGAGCCCACTAATTATCGCACTGCCCTTCAGGATCCAGCCTGGGTTTCAGCCATGGATGATGAGATGGATGCTCTTCGTAGTCAACACACTTGGGATTTGGTGCCTCAACCTTCGAATGTAAACATTGTTGGCTCCACATAGGTCTATAGGCTCAAGTATCGACCAGATGGCACTATTGAGCGTCACAAAGCTAGACTTGTGGCGCAGGGTTTCTTGCAGATTCTGGGTTTTGATTTTGACCACACTTTCCGTCCTGTGGTCAAAGCCTCCACTGTTAGGATGGTTCTCGCCATAGCCACCATACGTTCCTGGCCACTTCATCAGTCGGATGTCAAGAACGCTTTCCTTAATGGTGTTCTTGATGTTCCAGTCTACATGAAGCAGCCCGTTGGTTATCATGATTCTGTCCATCCAGACTATGTTTGTCGTTTACAAAAGGTCATTTATGGTCTTAAGTAGGCTCCCCGGGCTTGGTTCCAGCATTTCAGCAGTTATCTGACACAGCTTGCTTTTCGGTGCAGCTCAGCTAATACTTCTTTGTTTGTCCTTTCGAGAGGGTCGTCGTTACTGTACCTACTTGTGTATGTGGACGATATCATTCTTACAGGAAATGACTCAACTCTTCTTCGCCAGTTCATTGATCGGACACACAGAGAGTTTGCAATCAAGGATCTTGGTGCTCTTCATTACTTTCTTGGTCTTGAAGTTTCGCCTACCTCCTCAGGATTACTGCTTGGCCAAGCAAAGTATGCTCGAGATATTTTGAATCGGGCCGGTATGTCTGACGCGGCACCTGTTTCTACTCCACTTGTTGTTGGTTCTCAGCTTCACAGCTCTACCAGTCCTCCATTTTTTGATCCTACACTTTATCGTTCTCTTGTTGGTGCTCTCCAGTATCTCACCATCTCTCGTCCGAATTTGGCATTCTCGGTCAACACAGTGAGTCAGTTTCTTCAGGATCCCAGAGATGATCATTTTGCTGCTGTGACCTGGATTTTATGATATGTTCGTGGCAGTCTTCATTTTGATCTCTGGTTTTATTCTGCTAGTACTCCTGATGTGTTAGGATACTCTGATGCTGATTGGGATCGCTGTCTGGAGACTCGTCGGTCCACTTATGGTTATGCAGTTTTTCTTAGTGGGAATCTGGTTTCTTGGAGTGCCAAGAAACAGCCCACTGTTTCTCGCTCTAGCACTGAGTCTGAATACCGTGCTCTCGCCAACACTGCCTCAGAAGTGGTCTGGCTCACTCATTTGCTTCGTGATCTTTGGTTTCCGCTTTCTGGTTCTCCATTATTGTTATGCGACAATAATAGTGCTATCTTCTTGGCTTAGAATCCAGTGGCTAACAAGCGGGCGAAGCACATCGACATTGACTACCATTTTGTTCGTGAGTTGGTGACATTCGGAAAGCTGTATGTTGCTCATGTTTCGACTTCTCTTCAGATTGCGGACATTTTCACCAAGGGGCTCTCTCATTCGCTGTTCGAGTTCTTCAGGTCCAAGCTGTGCGTCGGCGAGCATCCAATGCTCCGCTTGGGGGGTGTTAGGATAAATCATACTCCTGATTAGATTATGATTTATTATGATTAGAGTTCTTTCCTTATTACACCTCTATTGTACTCTCTATATATTTAGATATCAATAATACAGTTGATTACGGCAAATCATTCTATCACTTGAGACCATTAGAAATTTTGGCTGCGGCAGGAGATCCCCACATGCGAATGACAAGAGGGGATGCTGATTATCCATAGCCGCAACCTGATATTTACGCCCGTGGATCCGACGTGACTGCATCCCCTACAAATTAGGTTTTTAATATATTATTAAATTAGGGTTTTAGGAAGATAATACTATACTCTCTTTTTTTACTGGATTTTTTAATGAGATAGTGTGATCATTTGTAATTTATTTCATTTTTGAAAATGGCACATTAACTCAGCCACGTTGGCATTGGAAGAGTTAATTTAATTTCGATCATGCATTTATTTTAGGGTTTAGAATATTCAGTTCTGATTTGATTAGAATTAGATTTGGTAAGATTAGATAAGGCAATATTTATTCAATATTTATCTTGAAGAATATAGTCATTTATTTTAGGTATTCTAGTTAGATATGGTTTTAACTACTTAAATCTACCATAAATCATTCAAGTTTTTAACCACCATTCTTATCAATCAAATAGACAACTTATATTTCATACTCTTGTTGCCATTGTTGTTTAACCCCAAGGGCTAGTTAAGTATCAAGAAACCTTGTAATTTGATCCTGAAAACTAGTTAAAGAGCAAGTCAAAATTGAGTGTACCCCGAGGGCTAAACCTTGAATTTCATGCAAGATAGTGCAAGTTTGCAAATCCCTTCACTAGATCAAAGATATTGATTCCATAATCGCGAGTCTCCGCAAGGAGATTCATATCAGTTGGTATTAGAGCTAAGGGAAAGAATTCTTGGTGGCAAAAAACTCAACAGGAGTTTCCAGTTTTGTTTGAATTTTATTTCAAAAAAGAAAAGGCAAAAAAATCAGAAAACCCCACCCGCTGCAACCTACCACTGCCGCCACTCAGTTATCTCCTCTGATCAGCATCTCCGACCAGTCAGAGCCAACCATAGCTGCCTCTCACCACCGCTCTTCTCCATATTCAACCATCCTCATTGCTCCGATCATCTTCGGCCGACAGCAGCGTTCTTCACCTCAACAAAGCCATCCCTCCAGCAACGGTTTTGCATTCCAGATCATCTCCGGATTCCGCCTTTGATTCCCGACCGATCTCCAGTTCCACCGATCTACTTGCCACTAGTTCTTCTCTGAACAATTAGCTTAATCTTTGGAAAGTTTCAAATCTTTGTTTTCGTTCTCTCGGTCATCTTCTCTGCAGCCGAGACTACCGTTTCAGTAATCTCCATTCACCGCTACAGGTTCCGCCCAACTCCGGCCAAAAAGAAGTAAGCGCAAGGGGTTTCTAGCGAGGAAGAAGGTCCGTGTGTGTCCTACACGTGAGCTTGAAGACAACGCGAGCCCACCCACATGCGAATGGATCTCACACGCACGCTATTTGAAGTGTGTGCTTCTCACGCACCAACCAACCAGCACACTTATTCATCTCGCGAGTTAGTCATATCATCGTGAGATATTCAGTTTATTGCGATATTTTATTCCCATCTGGTATTCTTTTCTCACGAGTTGAAGGAGTTTTAAGCCATACTAGCATTCCAGTCACCGTTTATTAGCAAGATTTTGCAAGGATGGCGTGGGACATTTATCTACATTTATTTTTGAAGATCGATCACATTTCAGGATGAACTTTTTGACCTTGGAGGGAATGATACGAATTAAGGTTTTAATTTATTATTAAATTAGGGTTTTAGGAGGATAACAATATACTCTTTTTTCCACTGGATCTTTTAATGAGATAGTGTGATCATTTGTAATTATTTAATTTTAGAATAAAGCTCATTAACTCAACCATGTTGGCATATGAAGAATTAATGTCGATCATGCATTTATTTTAGGGTTTAGAATATTCAGTTCTAATTTAATTAGAATTAAATTTGGTAAGATTAGGTAAGGAAATGTTCATTCAAGATTTATCTTGAAGTATGTAGTCATTTATTTTAGGTATTCTAGTTAGATATGGTTTTAGCTTCCTAAAGCTGCCATAAAACATTCAAGTTTTTAGTTGTACTGGCCAAATTACACCCTATAAATAGGGAAGGTCATTCACGATTTTAACAACCATCCTTATCAATCAAATATACAGCCTTAGAGTTCATACTCTTGTTGCTTACGAGCTTTTTCCATTGTTTCTTAACCCCGAAGGCTAGTTGAGTATCAATAAACCTTGTAATCTGATCCTAAGGGCTAGTTAGAGAGCAAGTCAAAATTGAGTGTACCTTAAGAGCTAGACCTTGAATTTTGTGCGAGATAGTGCAGGTTTACAGATCCATTCACCAGATCAAAGATATCAATTCCGCAATCGTGAGTTTTTGCAAGAAGATTCATATCAGCATCGTTGACTTTTCTCCCCGTATTTTTTAAGATGGCCGAAGATCTGAGCTTGTTTTGAAGCCACCAGCACCATTTCTTTAGGTATTGAATGAGACCAAGACAGTCGTGAATGACAAAGAACTCTTCGATACCTTCAGTAAATGTGGGGTGAGTACTCATTTGCCTAAATTGATTAAGAGTATTACTCGATATGCTAAGTTGTTAAAGGATTTATGCACAAAGTGGAAGAAAAAAAGTGAAGGTGACGAAGAAGACTCGGATGAGTGTACATGTCTCTGTTGTATTTCAAAATTGTATGCTTAAGAAGTACAGTGATCCAAGTGTGTTTCCTATTCTATGCATTAAAGGTGACACTAGATTTGATAACACTATACTTGATTCAGGTGTATCTATAAATGGCATTCCATACATTGAACCATTGCATAAGACTGGAACTATTGTGTAACTTGCTGATGGATGTCTTATATGCTCAACGTGGATAGTTAAAGATGTTTTGGTCATGATCAAAAAATATTATTTTTCCATTGATTTCTTTATGTTGGAAATGTATCATGGTAATCAAATGACACTTATATTGTTGATGTAAATAATGATTCATTTACTATGGAATTTGATGGGGTTAAGCACTAGCGGATAGTGGTTAATTAAACAATGTTTTATTGGACCAGTTCAAGTGTCTTCTCTTCTCCTAACTTTGATCAAATTGATCAAAGGCGATTCCAAAAACCTCCTTTTATTGGCTCCCGAATAGGTTCCGAATTTGGAACCTACTTCTGAGGCCTAAAAAAGGATGCTAGAAACTGACAGCAAATCAATCCCAGATCGGGATGGGAACAGAAATACAACAGACGAACACACATAATACAAAGAATAGAAATACAAATAAAACAACAAAAATTTACAAATAAACACAAAATTAAAAGTGCAAAATCAACAATCGGAGGTGGAAGCTTCGCGGCGGTCGGACTTTGCGGCGGTGGAGTTTAGACTTTGCTATGGGTGGAAGGCTTCGGCGATGGAAGCTTCGTGGTTGTCGGACTTCGCTATTGTTCAGGCAATGCAACGGAGGGAGGAGCTTTGCGGTGGTTGAGAGGGAGGGAGGGGTGAGTGAGGGAGGCAGTAGTGGTGTGGAAAAACCAGATCGAGTGGAGGGAGTTAGGAGAAAACAATAATGGTGAATGCTAAGGCATTAGACGGCGGAGAGAGTTAGGAGAAAATATAAAGGGAAGAAGGAGATCGGAAGCTTTACTATATGTGGAGAAGGTATTACAAGACTTTACCTACCACCTATAAAGGAATTATGTGGCAAAATATAAAGATGAGGAATTTGGCTTCTATAACTACAAAGGAGAGCTAAAGGGAGAAGAAAGCGAGTAGAAAAGGAATGTTATGCTTGAGGTGTGTTTGAACTACTAAGTTCATCCCCTATTTATACTACTCCAAGTTCACCAATGGCCAAGAAATACTCCTTCTTGCTTCAAGCATGGGTTGTGAACATTACTTCCAAATGGTTCTTGCCAAGAAACCATAATAGTTGAACCCCAATAGTCAAAGAAATAATGCTTCATATTGCTAAGCATGAGATGAGAATAGTATTGCAATTTAATGTTTTCAATGATTGTCTTTGCTATCATCCAAAGAAATGAATGTTCATGGACAATTGGGTGAAGACCACATTCCTTCACAAATATCCACCTTGGTCTGAACCCCAAAAGTAATAGCTTACTCACCCTCCTCCGGAATGGCCCTAATGGGCCGAATCACCAAAAATTAATGAACACCAATAAAGTCCAAGCATTGCTTGAACTTGAAATAGGGAAGAGCCTTCATGAACATATCAGCAGGATCATCCTTTGTACTGATTTTCTTAAACAAACACCTTCTTCTGTGCAATGATATCACAAATGAAGTGGTGCTCAATATCAATATGCTTCATCCGCTCATGATACATTGATCTTTAGTCAAGTAAATTGTACTTTGACTATCACAATGAATGGTAGTAACCCTTTACGAGAACACTTCTACTGGCCAAAAATAGCACTTTCTATTGACAAGGTTTGTAGGAATTGTCTTGATTGCTTGAAGGCTAAGTCTAAAAGTAAGTTTCATGGTCTTTATACTTTGTTACCTATTCCTACACATCCTTGGGTTGATATTTTTATGGATTTTGTCCTAGGTATACCACATTCTAAGTCAGGTAATGATCTTATCTTTGTGGTTGTGGATAGATTTTCAAAAATGGCACATTTTATTCCTTGTAGGAAGACAGATGGTGCAAATCATGTCGCGGATCTATTTTTGAAGGAAATAGTTTGGTTACATGGCATTCTTGGTTCCATTGTCTCTGATCGCGATGTTAAATTTTTATCCTACTTTTGGAATACATTGGGGCGAAAGTTAGGGACAAAGTTATTGTTTTCGACTGCCAGTCATCCTCAAACTGATGGACAAACAAAAGTGACCAATCAAACCCCTAGGGGCTCTCCTGTGTGCACTAGTTCAGAAGAACTTAAAGAATTGGGAAAAATGCATTCCGATTGCATATTTTGCGTACAATCACACTATTCATTCTACTACTTCTTTGTCTCTATTTGAAATTGTTTATGGTTTTCTACCTATTACACCTCTTGATCTACTTCCTTTGAATTTTAAACAGGTTAAAAACCTTGATGGAGAAAAGAAAGCTGATTTTGTGAAGAAAATCCATGAGAATATATGCATGAAAATTGAACGGACAAATGCACAGAATACTGATAAAGCTAATCAAAGCTGCAAGTTGATGAGGTTCAACGTGGGAGATTATATTTGGGTTCATCTGCAGAAAGAGAGGTTTCCAAATGCTCGGAAATATAAGTTGAGTCCACGTAGAGATGATCCTTTCAAAGTGTTGGATCGTGTGAACGAAAATGCTTACAAGATTGAGTTACCAGATCATTATGGTGTTAGTGCGACCTTCAATGTTGCTGATTAATCTCCCTTTACCTTTGAAGATGACTTGGTTTTGAGGGCAAAACCTTTTGACCAAAGAGGGAATGATGAAGATGCGAGGACGAATACCACCATAAATGAAGACATTCCACGACTTGATCAAACATTTAAAGGATATGTTTGGGATCCTCGAAATGATATGGCGGGACCTATAACTAGGTCAAGGACTACACTTAAGGATGCTTCTTTAAATGCTTTGATTGATTACATCTATGATGAAGAATTAAAGAAGGAGTCATCATTGACATCTTGGATTTATTGTTCAAAACTGTAGAAGAACTAAAGACATCATGAAGAACACTATACTTTTTTCCCACTGGATGTTTTAATGAGGTAGTGTGATCACTGTAAAATATTGTAAAATTATTTCATTTTGGGTTTATTGGACTGGCAGTTCAGCCATGTGAGCTTGAAGAGCTGAATTTCAAAAATAAAGTCCATTATATTCAGTTTCCTTCTGATTAAAATTAGATTTGGTAAGATTAGATAAGGTAATATTCTTAAAGGTTACTTCTTGAAGAATTTGACCAAATTACCGTGGATTACCATTTATTTTAGGTATTTTAGTTAGATATGGTTTTAGCTTCTTAAAGCTGCCATAAGTCATTTCAGTTTCCAATTGTGATTAGGGTTTATGGCCGAAATCTACCCTATAAATAGGGAGGCCTCATGGAAAAATTTGACACCACATTTGTCAATCAAATATACAACCTTTTGAGTTCATACTCTTTGCTTGCAATCTATTCCATTGTTGCTTAACCCCAAGGGCTAGTTAAGTATTAATAAACCTTGTAATATAATCCTTAGGCTAGTTAGAGAGCAACTCGAGATTAGGCGTACCCCGAGGGCTAGACACCTGAATTTTGTGCGAGATAATGAGGGTCTGCGAGATCCTTTCACTAGATCAAAGATACTAATTCTGCAATCGTGAGTCTTCACAAGGAGATTCATATCAATTGTGTTACCCCATTACTCATTGCTCCAAAATACATTATTTTTGTTATTCTTGCCTAAATATAGAAATATAAATAAATAATTTTTTTGGTAAAATATTGAAAGTGCTAGTACATGTTCTAGAGTAACTTATGGCTGATTACCTGGAAGTTACAAAGGGAAATTGAAAAGGACTATGGATATGTTTTTGTGCTCAAATTTTTATAAATATTTCCTTACGGACATGGAATATTCAATGGGGTGTATAGGGTAGCATCATGTTCGAGCAGATTTCAATTTGGAGTTACGAGTAAAGTTTTTACTTTTAGCACTTAGCTCACTCCAAGAAAGTTGGAGTCATCGGATTACAAAATTGGCAGAACCAAAATACAATTCAAATATACGATTCAAATATACGAGAATGTGAGTGTTGCGATGTTAATGAATAGAAAACAAGTCCAACTCGCACCAATGGTTGAGCATGACAGAAAAATTGAGGAGATGGTTGATAACGGAGAATAAAGAAGGTAGGAACACAAAACTTGGAGTCAAAACAAAGAAACTAGAATACCCCTGCCTAAGACTGCCAGAAACGCAGTTGCATGCCTATAGTGGTCATACCGGTGCTAGGTACTTCAAATGCAGTTGCATGGCACTGCTTTAAATGGGCGTTTTAATTTTTTCTTCCTGAGAACAAAGGGAAGAAAAATATTCTAAGTACCTAACACCAGTAGTCTGACTGGTGCCTATGATGGTGCAATCGGTGCTAATAAAAAATCCCTCAAAAATATTGGACAAAAATTCAAAATTTTTCATTTTCCCGCTATAGAGTAGCATCGGTATGACTGAAAAACAATGCCGGTGCTAGTATATTTTGCCCTCTGAGTTAACTTTTCATTTTTAAAATTATGTCCATGAAAATAAATTTGGAAGAGACGAATCACAAAATTGGAGAAACCAAAACTCAATTAAATAAGTGACAATTACGTTATTGAAAATTGAGCTACAATGGATGAACGGAAGAGCTTGTAACATATTCTTGGAAAATTACATTATGGCCCAAAAATTGTTTATAGAGATGCTAAGAAGACTACCACCATAAATGAAGACATTCCACGATTTCATCAAACATGATATGTTCGGGATCCTTGAAGTGACAGGGCGGGACTTATGACTAGGTCATTGACTAAGCTTGGGGATGCTACTCTAAATGCTTTAATTGATCGTCTTTATGAAAAAAAATTAAAGAATGAGTCATCATCGACATCTTGGATTTATTGTTCAAAACTGTTGAAGAACTGAAGACATCCTGAAGAACACTATACTCTTTTTTCCCACTGGATTTTTAATGAGGTAGTGTGATCACTGTAAAATATTGTAAAATTTTGGGTTTATTGGACTGACAGTTCGGCCATGTGGGCTTTGAAGAGCTGAATTTCAAAATTACAGTCCATTACAATTTAGTATATTCGGTTTTATTCATATTAGAATTAAATTTGGTAAGATTAGATAAGGTAATATTCTTCAAGGATACTTCTTGAAGAATTCAACCAGATTACCTTAGATTACTATTTATTAAGGTATTTTAATTAGATAGGGTTTTAGCTTCTTAAGCCTGCCATAAGTCAATTCAGTTTCCAGTTGTGATTAGGGTTTATGGCCGAAATCTACCCTATAAATAGGAAAGCCTTATGGATGAATTTGACACCACATTTATCAATCAAATATACAACCTTTTGAGTTCATACTCTTTGCTTGCGAGCTATTCCATTGTTGCTTAACCCCGAGGGCTAGTTAAATATCAATAAACCTTGTAATCTGATCCTGAGGGCTAGTTAGAGAGCAAGTCGAGATTAGGCGTACCCCGAGGGCTAGACACCTGAATGTCGTGCGAGATAGTGAGGGTTTGCGAGATTCCTTCACTAGATCAAAGATATTAATTCTGCAATCGTGAGTCTTCGCCGGGAGATTCATATCAATTGTGTTACCCCATTGCCCATTGCTCCAAAATACATGATTTTTTTATTCTTGCCTAAATATAGAAATATAAAATAAATTTTTTTTGGGTTAAATATTGAACAGCGCTATTACATGTTCTAGAGTAACTTATGGTTGATTACTTGGAAGTTACAAAGTGAAATTGTAAAGGACTGTGGATATGGTTTTGTGCTCAAATTTTTATAAATATTTCCTTACAAGCTTGGAATTTTAAATGGGGTGTATAGGATAGCATCACGTGCAAGCAGATTTCAATTTGGAGTTACGAGTAAAGTTTTTACTTTTAACATTTAGGTCATCTAAAGAAAGTTGGAGTCGTCGGATCACAAAAATAGCAAATTCAAAATGTAATTCAATAATATGCGATTGCGACTTTGCAATTTGGGCATGTATGGGTGTATGGAAGGGTCTCTAAAGTCAACATTGATTATTTCTATACAGTCTTGGAAAATTACAATGTGGCCCAAAATTGTGTCACCCCATTATACGTTGCTCCAAAATACATGATTTTTATATTCTTGACCTAATATAGAAATATTAAATAAATGAACTTTGTGGTGAAATGATGGAGCACTAGTACATGTTCTTGAGTAACTCATACCATAAACCCATTTTTCATAAAGTTTCTATGAGCAACGATATTATTACAAGTGTCATTCCTCAACATAATGGTGCTAGCTATTTTTCCACCAAAATTTTACCTGTTTAAATTAATATTCTGGTCATAAGTATCGGTATTCACACCGGTATATGTCATCATCCAAAAACCGGTGTTGGAAAATATTAAATTCAGATAATTTTTCTTCAAAGGCACCGATTTCTGACACCGGTATTCAGTGTACCAGTGCTGAATTTATTCACAAGCACCATTTTTTGTGTATCGATGTTGAATTTATAATAGGCACCAGTATTTTAATTTTGTAGCATCGTTAGCAATGACATACCGGTGGCTATGTACCTATTTTTCAATAGTGAAAGGATGCCTGAGGATTCCACTAGCTAGGTTCCAAAACAAACAACAACGCCAGATCACCTTCTCTAAGTGGAATTGTATTTATTAAGTAAATGTGTGTGTATATGAAATTCAAATTTATTTGTGTTTATTAAGTGAAATTGTGTGTATATGAATTGGACCGATGCATGTATCTAGTCATCTTGTGTCATCAAGCTGGCATGCATTCAACTAACTTGTTTTTAGTCTCATTTCCTTTATAGGTTTTTCTGAATTTGTCATAGTTTTGCACATTCAAGAATAATAATTCATACTATTCAATTACTTATTCATCTCTTTTATAAGTGTATATGGTTATGAATCAATACACACTATATTTAGTTCTCAGAAGTAAGTGAGTATTTGCTATGATTTTGGAAAGTGTTTAAAAATTCCTGGTCCAACCCCAATTTTTCAAAAAAAATGTTGATACGATCCTAAATCAAAATAATTTTGGATATAACCCTTGAATTCTTGTTATGATCAAACAGTGGGGCACACTTTTAAAGGGTAAAATTGTCCTTTTTCAAAAAATTAAACAGGGATATTTTGATCATTTTTGGGATGGTCTATGCCAGAATTTTCCCAATAAATGCCGATCTTGGATCATGTGGTCATAATAATAACATTTGATAGATTTATGGTATTGCTTAACCACTTTCAAAGAACCAGGATTGTTTCAAGATTTTCAGAAAAACTTAGGATCATTATTAGGATTATTCCAAATTTATATTTTTTTATAATACTTTTAATGAATTAACTCATGATGTAGAGTAGTAAGGTCATACATTAGATCATGTTTTTTAAAATTGTTATTAGAACAACTTTATGTAAGATAATGATAAACTTATATACAAATATATTAGTTTGCGTGTTTAGTGTTTGTTGATCGTTTTATATCAGTTTAAACTTTCATTGTATGCAAGACTTACAACTATCCGCTCGGTTTGTTTTTCGTTATTTGACTATGTATTTTAATAAGATTAGAATATGCATGTAAGGATTTAATTAGTGATACAGGCCAAGTTTTCCTTCAATTTTTTTTTGTTCATTTCATGCAATTGTCATGCATTTAATAAGTACTTTGAACCAACAAACTCATAACAATTTTCATTTATTTGTAGTGTATAAAAACTTGTATGAGATGGTTTCACCGTAAGTTATGATGAGACGAAGGGTATTGTGTGTAATTTTTGAAAAGTTAAGATAAATTTGCGAGTCAAAATATTAGGTTATAAGAGTGAAAATGGGTCGCGTGACATTTGAGTGATGGGCACGGCGTGAATCTCCTGTCGTGACCATAGATTTCTGGCAAGACACTCATGCAAGATTTTTTTTTGTTTTGACTCCAATTTTCTTGTTCCTACCTTGTTTATTCTCCGTCAACCATCTCCTTGAATTTTCCATTATGTCCGGCCATCAGGTGCGAGTTGGACTTTGTTTCCACTCATTAACATCAACACTCACATTCTCCTTCGGACTAATCACCATTTGGGACGATTATTTTCCCAAATCTTTATCTACTGACTGCTTGAGAAATATTACCGATTTAATTTTGATAATTTGAATGCCAGCCCTCATATCCTTGTCAAATGTAATCTAGCGTTGAGCAATGGATTTTAAATTATCTCGAACCTTCCGCCAATTCCAAAAATATCTCATGCGTCCGGCCTCTCAAAGAGAAGCAAACTAAAAATATTGTTTAAAAAGCTTGGGCTATATCACTAATTCAATTCAGACATCCCTATATATATACTCTCTCTATTTTTCTGTATTTGACATCATAGATTTAGGGTGTTACTATATCACGCCATTTATTTTACTACAACACGCCTTAATACACATTATTCATGTATAATATTTAATTTAATTTAAATTATAAAAAATAAAATTAACAATATTTAAATCTTCATCTTCCCTGGCGATGCCACCGCCGCTACTTACTGGTAATCAAATATTCCCACCCGTGTTCTTCTTCCCTGCCCTCATCGGCCGGCGGTGGTGCCACCGCTACCTCACTAGCCCAGTCGCTCCCCATCAGCCCAGTTGCTCCCCAGCCTCGCCTGTGCGTTTCTCCGGCGACAGAAAGCCTCCCATCTTTAGCCCTCGAACCCAAGCCCTGCCCACTCATTTTTGTAGTATCTCCCCACCAAAGTTGGGCAAAACGAGAGCCGAGGAGCCGAAACAAGATCTAGGAAATGAAAGCGGAACAGCAGGCTGGAAAAAGAGAGTTAGGAAAGGCGAGAGCGATGGCGGGCTGCAGAAGTAGAGCAAGAAAAAGTGAATGCAACGGCAGGCTGGAAAAGAGAGCTGGAAAAGAAGAGCGGGACGGTGGGCTACAAAGGTATAGCCAAGAAAGAGAATGGGACAGCGGGCTAGGAAAGAGGGCCCAAAAAAGAGAGCGGGGAGAGGAGAAGCATGGCGGGGCTTCGACGGCGCTAGGCTTTCCCGATGAGAAATAGGGTGAGGCTTAAGCGACGACAACCAGGGAAGCGAGGCCAGGGCAATCGCTGGCGGTGATGGTCACGTGATGAAATATAAAGGACTTTATTATGTTGCACTGATATTAATCAATGACACACGTCATCAATCATGAGGATTATAATATATAGGGCTACAATAAACCAAAGTCTAACGGGAATAGGGTTCTAATTATAAAAGGAAACTACCATCTATAACTAGTTCTATAAGGAAACTAATTCTATAAGGTAACTACCATCTGTAACTTTTTCTACAAGGAAAGGGTTTCTATTTCCGTAACACCCTCCCTCAAGTTGGAGCATGATGACAAGAATGCCCAACTTGCAAAGAAAATTATGAAATTGCTAATCATTGAAAAAAAATGTTTAAAAAAATTCTCATTAGGGGTAGAAATAGCAGCAACAACAGTAATAGTAGCAGCTAGTAGAGCAGTATTCAACTTCATTAGCGGTAGTAGCAGCGGTAAAGTAGCATTCAACTTCAGTAAAAGCAGTATTTGTAGGAGACCATTCAAGGTAATTCTCTTGAACCTTCAGGATGGTGGGTGAAATAACCAAACCAGATCCGTCAGAAGAGCCAATGAAGTAGGGGTCAGTCGACAAACGACCAACAGGTATAGGTATCATAGGGCCAGATTGCAACTGCAACTGTTTCAGTAAAGTTGCAATTACCTTACAGCCATTCATATTCTGAAGCCCAGTAGCCTCAAAACCAACATCAGTACGGGCATGTTCTTTGGGATTACTTCCGGAGGCAGACATAGTGCAAAATCATGTACGGATCAGCAGCAGGTGCAGCAACCAGCGGCGAATCGGATCGACGGCAATGCATGACGGGAACGCGGTGGTGTTTGAGCTTCGGGATCGGCGTGTGTGGCTTAAAGCACTAACCGATCAGATCAGGAGAAGTGGAGCACGGAATACCATGGCCAAACGGTGGCGGTGGCGGTGGCGATCGGTGGAATGGAGCTGACAGTGGTGGCTGTGTGGCAGCACATGGATCGATGCACAACTTGACGGTGGCGGAGGTTGCTCAGAAAGGTAGTGGAATATTTTCTTAGGGTGTCAGAATTTTAGGCCCTGATACCATGATAAAAATATATAAGACTTTATTATGGTGCACTAATATTAATCAATGACACACCTCATCAATAATGAGGATTACAATATATAGGGCTACAATAAACCAAAGTCTAACTGGAATAGGGTTCTAAGTCTATAAGGAAACTACCATCTATAACTAGTTATATAAGGAAACTAATTTTATAATGTAACTACCATCTATAACATATCCTACAAGAGAAGGGTTTCTATTTTCTTAACACCAGGGGACGCAGGAGAAGCCACCGGAGAGGTGGAAAAGGCATCGGAGAAGACGCTGTGAACGTCGATCGCCGGCGACCACCACATCCACTGATAGTGTTCATTGGACTTAGAATTAATTTTAAATTTGAATTAATTAATATTAATTATAACTAATTATTATTAACTAATTAATTTCTATATTCATTTAAATAAACTAGAAATACATATAGTATTTCAATTGTACAAATACAAGGCGTGATTAAGTAAAATATAGGGCGTAATATAGCGATTCACTAGATTTAGGTGTTTTGATCTATGGTGAATAAAATAATTAGATAAACATAAATTTAAAATTAAAAATAAAATAAACTGAGTTAATGAAATTGAAGGAATATTGAGAAAAAAAATAAAATGTGTTAATACAGAAGAATCAACTAAAAAGCAAAAGTATGCATGTTTAAAAAAATGTAAGAAGGGCATAAATTAATCTTTAAGTTAAAACAAAGTGAGTATATCACTAATATGCATGACAATTATACCTGGCAAAATATAACCAAACCCAAAAATCCGGTAATAAATAATCGAACCGAATCGAACTGACATCTAAATAGTGAGACCCAATCAATAACCGAAAATCAAAATCACCCGATTGAACCGTACCCGAACTTAAATTGCCAGACCTGATGGGACCCAAACTCGAATAACACTTGAACCCGAATCGAAGCTGAACCGAAACCCGAAAAGGACCCGCACTTGGACTGAACCTGAATCTGAACCCGAAAAGGACCCATAAATGAAAGAAACCTAATCATACCCAACTACTACTGATTCGAAATGAACCGAAGTGATGTTAATCCAAATTTGAAAACATCCGGATTAATGTTAACTCAAACCGAACAAGACCTGAATATGATTGAATAGTGTGTTACAATTGTTACTGTCTAAAATTTTAACTTGATCATATTTAGTTGAAAATAACATTATGATTATAAACAGTGTTGATATGTTATTTAATATTAAAATATCACATAATAAATTAAATTTATAAATTTAAAATGTGTATTAATAGCATAGTTAGATGAAATTATTTTAAGAGTATATTATGTATTAAATAAAAGAACATTGTAAATTATTAATTTAAAATTATTTTATAAGCTAAAATTAATATTGATTAGTTATTTTATTTATTATTAGAAAAAAATTCATACAATATTGACTTTTCGTTATTATTATTTTCTTTCGGAAAATTTATTTTCATTAAATTTTGCAAAAAATTTAAATCAATATTTTCAATCATCCAATTCTTTTGTAAGAATATAAAATTACATCTAAAATAATATTGCATTTACGATCTATTTTTCTCTAATGCTTAAATTTAAAATATGCTTAATTAGTATAATTACTCCTCCATAGCATATAAAAAACATAAGTATCATGCCATACGATAATATTATTATTCATATATCTATTCAAATACATGGTTAAAGTTTGACAACTTTGAGTGAAAAAAGATTATGTGCATATTTGAATGAGATTGAGGGAGTAGTAGAAATCTGCAAACTCCACATTCTGAATTTGAATGAATGATTGTGCACAAAGTCGGCCAAGACTGTTTATGAGACTCATAATTTATAATTAGTAAATAGGGGATATTTAATTTCTATATAAAGTCGGTCAAGACTGTTTATGTAAAGTTAAATAGTTCTAAAAGGATTCATTGGTAATATACTAATATTTCACCTAATTAAGAAAAAATGAGCATGTTTTTATATGAACATTTTCTTATCTTAATTTAATATGCTAATATTTTAAAACGTATAGCAAGCAATCATGAATTGTAAGTTTTTTTTATAAAATTTAAATACTGTATAAGTTTAAGGACAGTTCACGGTGATTTTTACTTCAAATGTTGTAAGTTTTTTTTATAAAATTTAAATATTGTATTTTTAAAGTTAAAACAAGTAATAATATGTATTTGAATGTGAATGTATAAGGTAAAAAATTAATGGTCTGTCTATAAACTTATGGACAGACCGCCTATCAGGAGAACTACTATATATATCAATATATTATAACTTGCAACTTAGGAGTTTTGTGAGTTATGATCGACAACATAAAATGGAAAAAAAATTAAATACAAACTATTCTATTTTGTTCTTACATGCTAATATAATCCTTATGCGGTAATGTATACAGATCAATGTTTGCAAAATGCATAAATGTCATGTTCTTTACAAAAGAAATAATTTTTCGTTTCAAAAAGTTGAAAGTATACATTAAAGAAGTGACTAGTAAAATTTTATATATATATATAATAGATTAGTTCAGCTAAAGTATTTTTACAAAATTAATATATTAAAATTTTATGTAATGACAATTTGCTATATTTATTTGAACAAGACCTAGATTGAATATATTGGAATCCAACCAAACCCGACCCGAAAGAGGATGTACCCGAAAAGTATCAAAACTAAACTGACTCAAACCAAACTCGATCCGAACCTGATTAAAAAAATGTAAAACTGAATTGTACCTGAAACCGAAACAACCTAAACCAAATTTGATCCGAACCCGATTCAAAAAATGATACCCGAATTGTATTGAAATTGAAACAACTAGAACCAAACCCAACCCGTTCGGATATTTTTCAAAACTACCGAAAGACATCCGAACCTGAACACACCCGATCAAGACCCGATACCCGAAGATAAAACAATCTACTGAATCATACCTGAACCGATTGGATCTCACCCGTATCCGACCGAAGAGACCCGTTTTCCAGGTCTAATGACAATTGCACGTCTTGAACAAACGATTTTTAAGGAAACTTGGACAATATCACTAATTCAGTCCAGACATCCTCACCTACTCCATTTTCTATATTTGACACAATAGATTTAAGTGTTTCAGTTTACAGTGATTGAAGTGGGTGGATAATATTGAACTTAGAAAATAAGAAAGAAGTAAAATAAGTGAATAAAATTGAAGAAATATTACTGAAAAAAATGTGTTACTCCGTGCATATTTTGAACTATCTAGTACCAGAAATATGCACGATACTAAACGAGAACATTAAATTATACACAAGTTGAAAAAAAAATCATATTTCTTAATTTTATTTTTAATAACATTGTCAACCAATCAGGTTAATGCATGGTCAAGCTCCGTGCATATTTTGAGCATAACTGTATATATAGTTTGTTCAGCAAAATGAAACATGATCTCATATTTTATATTTATTCCTTTTAACTAAAAGTCTGATAGTTGTATCCTAGAAACTTTATCTGAGTTGATCTGATATTAATCCTAGAAAGGGTAAGAAGCCAATGGCGGATGCTAAGGGTAAGAAGCCAATGGCGGCCTCATCGGTGAATTCGTCCAGCAACAAGAACGCCATCTAGATCCGGGTGGTGAGTCCCAGAAAGCGAAACTCCAGTTGGCGCTCCTCGTCATCAACCACTCCAAATTCCGGAAGCTGGTGGAGCCGTCTAGGCTGATGTTCTACGACGTTGACGGCATGTGGGGGAACTACCCGGAGGAAGTGCTGAATCTGGCGAAATGCTGGTTCTGGGAGTGGATTCCGGCGCTGGAGGTAAGCGTATCGGACCGGAATGTACTTCCTGATTTCTTTATAATGTTGGAGGTTGATTTTGAGTTGGGGTTTTAACGGGGAAAAAGGCTAGCCAACGAACACCTTTCGAGTAATAGAAAAATTTTAAACTGAAAATTTGAAACACGACATCCTCTTTTTTTTGTTATAAAAAACGACCTCCCTATGATAATGTTTATAGTATTACATTATTTATCAAAAAGGATCTGTATACATCTAGACTGTCATATATATTAAGACTGATATATTTCATAGTCTACAATATATATAAGTCGTGTATCGACATTTAACTTAAAACACAAACACAGCGGAAAGAATGGAATGTTGGGAAGAGTGTGTCCGTCTAATAAATATTGTGCACCATACAGCTCGGGCACGGTACGTATCTCAACTAGCCTGGTAGTTGCACGAGTTCTTCAACTGCACAAGTTCAAAATATTATAATTACCAATTAAAATGACTAAATATATTGGAGATTAAAACTTTTGTGTAAAGCAAAATCCAAAATCCCAGAGCGTGCTCAACTCGCTCTCATAAGGGCTCTAGATGATGGCGCGGGCCACGATTGCACAGAGCGTGCTCAGCTCGCTCACCTTCTTTAGGACCCCCTTCTTCCTCTTCTTAAATGTCGTTTTCTTCGTGGAGTATCATTGGTTATGAAAGCCAGTTTCAATTCCTTCCTTGCCATAACGAGGTAGAGGTGCAATGAAAAATGGTAGTTTGAGGGAAAACTACTTCTTAGGTTTGGTTTTTCTTCTTTCAATAGAATGTTGTCTCTCATAAGATAAAATTCCAAGTGTGGAAATTAATGGCTAGGATTTTGGGGGGATTTGGATCCAATGGGCGAGATAGGCAGCACCAAGGTTCGTTGGACATTTTTTGTTCAGTTCGTACAATTTGGAAAGCTTTTTTCCTCGTTAATTTGTGTTCATTTGCACAGTTATGTTAGGGGAACCTTTTTTATAAAATATCCGCTTAGTTCATTGTATTATTTGACTGTGTATTTTAATAAAATTAGAATATGCATGCAAGGATGTATATTAGTGATACAACCCAAGTTTTTCTTTAAAATATTTTTTCATTTCGTGCCATTATCATGCATATTATATATGCATACTTTTATGTGCAAGGAGAATATATTATACATGCATATTTTATGTGTACTCATTCTATTTTAATTTTAAAGACTAATTTATGTACTCCTTTAATCTTTATATATATATATATATATATATATATATATATGTATATACATGTATATATATGTATATATATGTGTATATATATGTGTATATATATGTATATATATGTGTGTATATATATGTATATATATGTGTGTATATATATATGTATATATATGTGTATATATGTATATGTATATATATATGTGTGTGTATATATATGTGTATATATGTGTGTGTATATATGTGTGTATATAGGTGTGTGTATATATGTGTGTGTATATATGTGTGTGTATATATGTGTGTGTATATATATATGTGTGTGTATATATATATGTGTGTGTATATATATATATATATATGTATATATGTGTGTGTGCGCGCGCATACTTTTCTAAAAGTAAAATGAACGGATGAAATTGAAAAAAAATCTTGCAAAAAAGAAAATTTTTGTTAATATAGAAGAATCAACTAAGAAACAAAAGTATGAACGTATAAAAAAATGGAAGGAGTGCATAAATTAATCTTTAAAGTTAAAATAAAATGAGTGGATAATATATATATATATATATATGTGTGTGTGTGTGTGCGCGTGTGTGCGCGTGTATAATATGCATGACATATGCACGGAATGAACACAAAAATTTTAAGGAACACTTGGGGTATGTCACTAATTCAGTCTAGACATCCTTGCATACACGCTCCTATTTTTGTACTTGACACTATAGATTTAGGTAGTTCAATTTACGGTGAATGAAGTGAGTGGATATAATTTAACTTAGAAAGGACAAAAGAAGTAAAATGGGTTGCAGAAAAAACTGTGTTAAAAAAAAGAATTAATTGAAAAAGAAAAATACGCACATCAAAAAAATAAAAGGTGCATAAAGTAATTTTTAAAGTTAAAATAGAATGAGTGCATAAAATATATGCATGCATAAGATATGCATGAGAATTGCACGCAACCAATCAATCGATTGATGTAAAAATAACAAAACAAATTAAAATTAAACAACCACATAACAATCGTCTTCTCCTCCTCCACCTGGTCCTCGAGAATGCTCAGCTGAGCCTGGAGATCAACCACCGCGCCATTGGGGGGAGCCACGCCGCCGTCCTTCTCAAAGCGGTTTATGACGTGGTTCACGTCGGGGCTTCCGCACGAGAAAGGCTTCCCCAACGGAGAAAGCGCAACCATGTCCACCTCCACACCGCACCTTGTTGAAGAGGCCGGAGCGGCGCTTGGAGAAAGTGATCAATCGGTGTTGCTAGTTTTGGATTCTGGCCAGCGGAACTCTTTTTTCTCGTCATCATCGCCAGCGAAGAAACGGTGAACGGAACGGTGATTTGAGAAGACGGTGACAAGATGGTTTGACGGGGGGAGGGGGTGGGGTTTAAAAGCGCTGAGTCAATAGCTGCATGTATTTGTATAGCTGGGCGGTCTGGGTTGGGTAATTACACATTATATAGTGAGTGATGCGGTGTTTTTGAATATTTTGTTTTATCAGTGTTCAACTTTTTTTCTTTTAAATACTAGAGTTAATTCAAATACTATAGCTGAAGTATGTATATAAAATTATTTTTATATTTATATAACAATTATTTATCAACCAAGCAGGTTAGATTTATATAAATATTGTTTTTACATATTATAATGCACGGTCACAATCTCAATCTGTGCATATTTTGAGCATAATGGTATACCTATTACTTCAACAAAATGAAACATGATGTGAAATTTATTCCTTTTAACTAAAACAAAATAACTAAAATACTGCACTGCCAGTCAATTTTCATAAGGTGAAAACCATACCAGCCAGTATTTTCAATGTTCTCGTTTATAACCATGCATAATACTTCCACTACATTTTTTTTTAAAGGAAAAAAAACCTAAAACTATCCTTTGAACCCTGAAACATATTTTGGAGAGAAATTGCGGAGTGCGGGGTGGTTTTGGTGTTTATTTTAGAAGATCTAGTGTGATATGCCGTGGCCGGACTGTGCGGTGTAATTTCAGTGCTATTTTTCTGAAAAGATGAAGAAGAAGCCGCTGTTAAGTCCCAGATCATGTAATCATCATCGGACAATCATGCATGCCCTTGTTTCTCTATGGTTTCAGGAGCTGGGAGGACCTTTCAAAGGAAGAGATCTCACCAACACCAGAATTGCTAATCACCTATGAAAATGTTGGATCCCAAGTTTTTCATTAAAAAATGAAAATAATTTCAGTAGTTATTTTTTGAAAAAAAACACCTAAAACCCATCTAACCAAAATAAAATGAGATAAATATTGCACTAATACTGACAAAATATTCGCGGAAAAGTCATAAAAAACTGAGCAAATTAAGAAAAAACACTTGATCACTGCCCCGGTTTGGTTTTGAGTCTTTTGACCACCAAATCGTGGTGATGAGGAGCTGTAAGTGCCAAATGAGTTGCACAATAAATAACATTCTTTGTTTTGGAAAAAAAAATAACATTAGACAGAACCGTGCATAATTTGAGCATAATTTGAGCATAATTTTTTTAATCTTCACGTTTATAACGTGCATATTTTGAGCATTAACAACTGCTTATTTAATTCAACAAAACAAAATACAGGCGGAACCAGAAACCTTTTTTAGGGGATGCTAATTAATATTCCGCCAGGCCTGCAGAAGAACAGAGACGAAGAGAAGTAGAACTCTAATCCGGCGACGCGCTTTCATTACTACTACCTTCCCACCGGCAACTCAGGTAGAGGTGAAGCCCTACTACACGTATTAGTAGTTTTGTCATTGTAAAACCTATCTTCTTAACCAAAATGTTTGTTAAAGAGTACTGCACAGACAGTGACGTGTTAAATTCCGTTGCATGCAATTCTGTAAGGATGTTGAATTGGTGATACAACCCAAGTGCTTCTTTCTACGGAAATTATTGTTTGGTTGGTTTCATATGATTTGGCTGCGTATCTTAAGATTAAAAATATTGTTCGATTCTTTTTGTGCAATTTGGCTGCGTATTTAAGAATGTTAACTAGTGATACAACCCAAGTTTTATTGAAAAAGAAAATAATTTGTTAATTTCGTGCAATTTTCTTTCGTACTTTAGTTTTGAAGATTACTTTATGTATGTAAGGATGCTTGGACAGTGAATTAGTGAAATGGCCCAAGCATGGTTTCCTATAAGATGCCAGACGAATCCTACGAGTTATTTTTGGAATTCGCAGAAGATTAGAGTTAATTTGGAAAGAGGCTTAATTCTCGAGGTGTTAATGTCATCCCGAGCACACTACCAATATTACAATATGATTTTCCGTGTCGAAAGAGATGGTGAAGCAATTAATGATTTAGAAAGTCATTCATCAATTTCGTCCATGTGGTGATTGTGGCTAATCCTATGGATGTCTGTCCAAAGGTCCAAGAACTGACTCGAGGTCAACAGTGTTTTTGGACAACCTCAAGAGAGCTTGATTGTTTAATGCATGATAAAAAAATTTAGATGCAATGGTGCATGGTATGATATTTGGAAACAATTGTGGAGGACGCATTCACAGAATGCGTCCTCAGTCTTTTATATTTTTTTCTGAATTCTGTTTAGAGGACGCATTCCATGAATGCGTTCTCGGATTTTTTTTTAACACAATTCTACCACGTGGCAATCATATATGTGTTTATATATGTGTATATATATATATATGTGTGCGTATATATGTGTGTATACATGTGTATGTGTGTATATATGTGTGTATACATATGTATGTGTGTATATATGTGTGTATACATATGTATGTGTGTATATATGTGTGTATACATATGTATATATGTATATATGTGTATACATATGTATATATGTATATATGTGTGTACATATGTATATATGTATATATGTATATATGTGTGTATACATATGTATATATGTATATGTGTGTATGCATATGTATACATGAGTGTGTATATATGTATACATATGTATATGTGTATATATGTATATATATGTGTATATATGTATATATATATATATATATGTGTGTGTATATATGTGTATATATATATGTGTGTGTATGTGTATATATGTGTATATATATATGTGTGTTGTATATATGTGTATATATGCGTGCATATATGTGTGTGTATATATATATGCGTGTATATATGTGTATATATATGCGTGTATATGTGTGTATATATATGTATATATATACATATATATATGCGTATATATGTGTATATATATGTGTGTGTATATATATATATGTATATATGTGTGTATATATATATATATGTATATATGTGTGTGTATGTGTGTGTATATGTGTGTGTATATATGTATATATGTGTGTGTATATATAGGTGTATATATGTGTATATATGTGTGTATATATAGGTGTATATATGTATGGCAAAGTCTTGGGAAAGACGGTCTTTCCATATGCTTATGGAAATATGGGGTTTAATTCGAATAATAAAAGGTAAAAGATCTTAGTTGCAACATTAAAAATTTAGTATGCAACATGTAGTAGTTATAAAATTTATAACCCGGTTCATGCAACCCAAAAATTTTATCTTCATTTCTTCTAATTTACACTTTAAGCCTAAGTCTTTCCATGACTTATGGAAAGACCTATATGTATATGTATATATATTTGTATATATGTATGTGTATATATGTGTATATATATGTGTATATATGTGTATATATGTGTGTGTGTGTGTATATGTGTGTGTATATATGTGTGTATACATGTGTGTATATGTGTATATATATGTGTGTGTATATGTGTATATATGTGTGTATATATATATATGTGTATGTATATGTGGGTATATATGTGTATATATGTGTGTGTATATATGTGTGTATGTATGTGTGTATATGTGTGTGCATATATGGAAGAAGAAACAGACAGAAAAAAAAACCATAATTAGAGGACGCATTGCTCGAATGCGTCCTCTTCATTCCCTGACGGAAAAAAAAATATTCACCGAGGACACATCTGGCATATGCGTCCTCACAAAATCATAAAACAAAAAAATGTAAAACTAAGAGGACGCATTCAACTAATGCTTCCTCCACACTTGCTTCCCTGTCAGGTTAATGTAGCCACAGTTATAGAATTTTTCCCAACCTCAAAGATTTTCTGTGAAGAAATGTGTGGTCTTCACCCAATTGTCCATGAACATTCACTTCTTTGGAGGATAGCAAAGACAATCATTCAAAGCATTAAATTGCAACACTATTCTCATCACATGCTTAGCAAGTTGAAGCATTATTTATTTGACTATTGGGGTTCAACTATCATGGTTTTTTGGCAAGAACCATTTGGAAATAATGTTCACAACCCATGCTTGAAGCAAGAAGGAGGATTTTTTGGGATATTGGGATGAGTTTTGTTTGAGAGCTCTTGGCTATTGGTGAACTTGGAGTAGTATAAATAGGGGATGAACTTAGGAGTTCAAACACACTTCAAGCATAGCATTCCTTTGCTACTTGCTTTCTTCTCCCTTTAGCTCTCCTTTTGTAGTTGTAGAAGCCAAAGCCCTCATCTTTATATTTTGCCACATAATTCCTTCATAGGTAGTAGGCAAAGTCTTGTAATACTTTCTCTACATATAGTGAAGCTTCCGGTCTCCTCCGGCCGTGGATGTAGGTCAACTTGACCAAACCACGTAAATCCTTGCATCCAATATTTCCTTTATTTTCTTTACGTTGTGTTTGTTATCCATCTTTTTGGGCTAATAGATATCTCGTGGGATTTGTATTCCTAACCTTTTCAAATTGTTAAGAATCAATTTCATCGAAAGTCGAGACCGCAACTAATCCAATCCGAAATCGCAAACACCAAATGCAAACTCTAAGATGTTGCTGGATGTTATGATGAAATCAATCGCTCAAAGCTGGATTAAGTTTTAGAAGGATGTGAGGGCTGGCATTCAAAATCTACACAATCAAGTAGGTTATTTTTCTCAAGCATTTAGCAGATTGGAAGTCAAACATTTGAGAACGTGAGTGTTGTGATGTTAATGAATGAAAAACAATTCCAAATTGCCCCAATAGCTGAGCATAATGGAAAATTCGAAGGACGGTTGAATACTAGAAATTTTGGCTGCGGCAGGAGATCCAAGCACAAAAACAATGACAAGAGGGGATGCTGATTATCCATAACCGCAACCTGATATTTACGCCCGTGGATCCGACGTGACTGCATCTGATATGAATTAGGTTTTTAATTTATTATTAAATTAGGGTTTTATGAGGATGATACTATACTCTTTTTTTTTACTGAGTTTTTTTATGAGATAGCGTGATCATTTGTAATTAATTTCATTTTAGAAAAAAGGCACATTAACTCAGTCATGTTGGCATTGGAAGAGTTAATTCGGTCATGCATTTATTTCAGGGTTTAGAATATTCAGTTCTGATTTGATTAGAATTAGATTTGGTAAGATTAGATAAGGCAATATTCATTCAAGATTTATCTTGAAAAATATAGTCATTTATTTTAGGTATTCTACTTAGATATGGTTTTAACTTCTTAAAGATGTCATAAGTCATTCTAGGTACTGGCAGAATTATACCCTATAAATAGAGGAGGTCATTCACAATTTTAACAGCCATTCTTATCAAACAAATATACAAACCTTAGAGTTCATACTCTTGTTGCTTACGATTTTTTTTCCATTGTTGCTTGACCCCAAGGGCTAGTTAAGTATCAATAAACCTTGTAATCTGATCCTGAGACCTAGTTAGAGAGCAAGTCAAAATTGAGTGTACCCCGAGGGCTAGACCTTGAATTTCGTGCAAGATAGTATGGGTTTGCAGATCCCTTCACTAGATCAAAGATATTAATTCCGCAATCGTGAGTGTTCGCAAGGAGATTCATATCAGTTAGTATCAAAACAAAGCGAAAGAATTCTTGGTGGCCGAAAATTCAACAGGAGTTTCGAGTTTTGTTTGAATTTAAGGCCAAAAAAATCTAGAAAATCCACCAGCTGAAACCTACCGCCGCCGCCACTCAGCTATCTCCTCCAATCAGCATTTTCGACCAGTCAGCGCCACCACAACTACCTCCTGCCGCTGCTTTTCTCCATATTTGACCGTCATCGTTGCTCCGATTATCTCCGGTCGACTGCAGCGTTCTCCACCTCGATAAAGCCATCCCTCCAGCAACTGTTTTGCGTTCCAGATCATTTCTGGTTTTCGCCTTTGATTCCCAACCGATCTCCAGTTCCATCGATCTACTCGCCACTAGTTCTTCTCCGTCCGATTAGCTTCATCTCCGGCAAGTTTCAGATCTTCGTCGTCATTCTCTCGATCATCTTCTCCGCAGCCGAAACTACCATTTCAGTAATCTCCGTTTACCGCTACAGGATCTGCACAACTCCGTCTGAAGAAAAGTAAGCGTATGGGGTTTCTAGCAAGGAAGAAGGTATGCGCGTGTCCCACACCGCACGTGAGACAACGCGAGCCCACCCACATGCGCTTGCATCTCTTACACACGCTATTTGAAGTGTATGCTTCTCACGCGCGAACCATCCAGCACACTTAACCATCTCACGAGTTAGTCATATCATCGTAAGATATTCAGTTTATTGCAATTTTTTTTCTCGTCTGGTATTCTTTTCTCACGAGTTGAAGGAGTTTTAAGCCATATTAGCATTCTAGTCACCGTTTATTAGCAAGATTTTGCAAAGATGCCGTGGGATATTTATCTCCATTTATTTTTTAAGATCGTTCACGTTTCGAGGATGAAACTTTTAGGCTTCAAGGGAATGATGCGAATTAGTGTTTTAATTTATTAAATTAGGGTTTTAGGATGATAACACTATACTCTTTTTCTCACTGGGTTTTTTAATGAGATAGTGTGATCACTTGTAATTTATTTCATATTAGAATAAGGCTCATTGGCTCAGAAAAGTTGGCGTTAGAAGAGTTAATTTCGATCATGGATTTATTTTAGGGTTTAGAATATTCAGTTCTGATTTGATTAGAATTAGATTTGGTAAGATTAGATAAGAAAATATTCATTCAAGATTCTTGAAGAATATAGTCATTTATTTTAGGTATTCTAGTTAGATATGGTTTTAGCTTCTTAAAGCTGTCATAAGGCATTCCAGTTTTTAATTGTACTGACTGAATTATACCCTATAAATAGGGGAGGTCATTTACGATTTTAACAACCATTCTTATCAATCAAATATACAAACCTTAGAGTTTATACTCTTGTTGCTTACGAGCTGTTTCCATTGTTGCTTAACCCCAAGAGCTATTTAAGTATCAATAACCTTGTAATCTTATCCTGGGAGCTAGTTAGAGAGCAAGTCAAAATTGAGTTGACCCTGAGGGCTAGACCTTGAATTTCCTGCGAGATAGTGTGGGTTTGCAGATCCCTTCACTAGATCAAAGATATCAATTTCGCAATCGTGAGTCTTCGCAAAGAGATTCTTATCAGCATCATTGACTTTTCTCCTCATATTTTTTTAAGATGGCCAGAGATCTGAGCTTGTTTTGAAGCCACCAGCACCATTCCTTTTAGGTATTGAATTAGATCAAGATAGTCATGAATGACAAAGAACTCTTCGATACCTTCAGTAAATGCGGGGTGAGTATTCATTTGCCTAAATTGTTTAAGAGTATTACTCGATATGCTAAGTTGTTGAAGGATTTATGCACAAAGAGGAAGAAAAAAGTGAAGGTGACAAAGAAGACTCGGATAAGTGTACATGTATCTGTCATATTTCAAAACTGTATGCTTAAGAAGTACAGTGATCCAAGTGTGTTTCATATTCTATGCATTAAAGGTGACATTAGATTTGATAACGCTATACTTGATTCAAGTGTATCTATAAATTTCATGCCATACATTGAACCATTGCATAATACTATAACTATTGCTGAAGTTGCTGATGGATGTATTACACGCTCAACATGGATAGTTAAAGATGTTTTGGTCATGGTCAAAAAAATGATTTTTCGGCTGATTTCTTTATGTTGGAAATGTATCATGGTAATCATATGACACTTATATTGTTGGGTAGACCACCCATGAAAATTGCATGCACGGAGATTGATTTAAATAATGATTCATTTACTATGGAATTTGATGGGGTTAAGCACTGGTGGAGAGTGGTGAATTAAAGACGGTTTTATCGGACCAGTTCAAGTGTCTTCTCTTGTCCTAACTTTGATTGTAAACCATAGATAATGCAGAGAGAATTCTATTCTTCTATTCACAGGAAAGCCTTGATTTATACACATCCTATGGTCTATTCTAGGAAACTATATCCCCTAATTATAAACAGATAAGCACAAATACATCCTATATATAACACAGAAAATATACAGCTGTAGTACAGTCTTAGGACAGCTCTAACACTCCCCCTCAAGCTGGAGCATAGATGTTAATCATGCCTAACTTGTTACATAGGTAGTTTATTCGAGCACCATTCAAAGCCTTTGTGAAGATATCCCCTAGTTGTTCTCCAGTCTTGACATAACAGGTAACAATCAAGCCTTGTTGAATCTTCTCACGAACAAAGTGACAGTCTATTTCAATGTGTTTGGTCCGCTCATGAAATACGGGATTAGTTGAAATATGAATAGCAGCTTGGTTATCACACCACAGCTTAACTGGAACTGAAGTTGTAATCCCTACTTCAGTCAACAATTGTTTTATCCACGTAATCTCACAAACAGCCTGTGCCATAGCCCTATATTCAGATTCCGCACTAGACCGTGACACAACTGACTGTTTCTTACTTTTCCATGAGACCAAATTTCCCCCCAACAAATACGCAGTAACCAGAAATAGACCTTCTATCAATCTTCGAGCCAGCCCAATCAGCATCTGAAAAACACTCAATTCGGTTATGCCCATGATTAGCATGCACAATACCTCTTCCTGGTGCTCCTTTCAAATAACACAAAATCTGTTCCAATGCTGCCCAATGATGAACGGTAGGAGATGACATAAATTGGCTAACAACACTAACCGGATATGCAATATCTGGACGAGTCAAAGTAAGATAATTCAACTTCCCAACCAATCTTCGATACCTTTCAGGATCTTCAAATAATTCTCCATCATGTGTAAGCTGCACATTAGGAATCATTGGAGCATAACAAGGCTTGGCCCCCAATTTGCCAGTCTCACTAAGTAAGTCAAGGACATATTTTCTCTGAGATAGAAATATACCTTGTTTACTCCGAGTCACCTCAACACCTAGAAAATACTTTAGAACCCCCAAATCCTTCGTGTGAAATTGATTATGAAGATGAGATTTCAGCCCTGAAATTTCTCCAGCATCACTTCCAGTGATAACAATATCATCTACATATACTACCAGTATAATCAATCCAGCCTTTGAGTGTCTAAAAAATACATAATGGTCAGACTTGCTTTTCACCATGCCAAATCTCTCAATAGCCTGACTAAACTTGCCAAACCAAGCACGAGGGTTTTGTTTCAAACCATACAGAGATTTTCGAAGGCAACACACTCGCCCGGACTCCCCCTGAGCAACAAAACCAGGTGGTTGCTCCATATACACTTCTTCCAGAAGATCACCATGGAGAAAAGCGTTTTTAATGTCAAGCTGGTGTAAGGGCCAATTATTAGTTACTGCCAAGGAAATGAACAATCTAACAGACGTCAACTTGGCAACAGGAGAAAATGTCTCAGAATAATCGACACCATAAGTTTGAGCATAACCCTTAGCAACTAAGCGTGCTTTCAATCGAGCAACTGGCCCATCTGGATTAAACTTCACAGAAAACACCCATTTGCAACCTATAGCCCGTTTCCCTGTAGGTAAATCAACCAAATCCCATGTACCATTATCATCTAAAGCATTCATCTCCTCAATCATAGCTTCGTGCCAACCAGGATGTGAAGTAGCTTCACGGACGGTTTTAGGAATAGAAACAGAACTAAGTGAAGCAACAAAAGAGCGAGAAGAGGATGATAAATGGTCATAAGAAACAAATTTAGAAATAGGATAAGTGCATTCTCGTTTACCTTTGTGTAAAGCAATTGGAAGATCATCGCTTGAAGCTGGATCAGATGACGAAGCAGGTATTGGTGAAGGACATGATGCCGGCTTGCGTCTAGTGTAAACCTGGGTAATAGGAGGGTGGAAGCTGGGTGGTTCAAGTTGGACAAGAGTTTCTTCTGATGTAGGGGGATGAGCTGGTTCTGATGTAGGGGTAAGACCTGGGGTAGGATGAGCTGGTTCTGATGTAAGAGTAGTGATTGAATATGCTAATAGATTATCATCCTCTCGACTAGGAAGAGTGGATGAAGATGGAAAGTAAGGTGTGTCTTCCAAGAAAGTAACATCAATAGAGACCAAATATTTGTTAATTTTAGGACAATAACACCGATACCCTTTCTGAACTCGAGAATAGCCAAGAAAGACACATTTTAAGGACTTAGGATCTAATTTAGTGACCTGTGGACGAACATCTCTAACAAAACACGTACTTCCAAATATTTTCGCATCAATTGGAAACAAAGATTTCTTTGGAAAAAGAATTTTGTAGGGAATATCACCATTAAGAACAGAGGATGGCATACGATTAATGAGAAAACATGCGGTAGAAACTGCATCAGCCCAAAACGATTTAGGAACATTCATTTGAAAAAGGAGAGCATGGGCAGTTTCTAAAAGATGTCTATTCTTCCGTTCTGCCACCCCATTTTGCGAGGGAGTGTCAACACAAGAAGTTTCAATAATTCCATTCTTAGCTAGAAAAGTTTGAAATGCACCAGATGTGTATTCTTTAGCATTATCACTACGTAAAGTACGAACCGAAGTATTAAACTGAGTTTTAACTTCAGTACAAAATAGTGAAAACAATTCAGAACGACTTTTCATTAAATATAGCCAAGTTACACGAGAATGATCATCCACAAAAGTAACAAAATACCGAAATCCAGGTTTAGACAAAACCGGGCAGGGACCCCAAACATCAGAATGGACTAATTCAAAGGGTGTACTTGCACATTTATTGACTCTAGGGCTTGAGCTAATACGATGATGTTTGGCATACTGACATGACTCACAGTCTAAGGAAGGTAATGACTTGTACTGGGGACAAAGCTTTTTAAGTAGGGAAAGAGATGGATGGCCCAACCTACAGTGTGCTTGAAAGGGAGAGTTGACACTTGAGCAAGCAATATGGCGTGATGGAGTTGTATCAAGAATGTAGTGACCTTCAACCTCATGTCCTTTACCAATAATCTTCTTCGTCATAAGATCCTGAAACAAGCAATAATTAGGAAAAAATAAGGCACAACACCGAAGTTGACGAGTTATTTTGCTGATGGAGAGTAAATTGAAAGAAAAGTTTGGCAAATGTAAAACAAATGATAAGGAAAGAAGAGGGGTTGGATTAACAATGCCACAGCCATGAACAGAAGATAATGATCCATCAGCTAATGTAACTGGAGAGCTGGAAGCAGATTGGTATGAAGAAAAGAGGTTTGGATTACCTGTCATATGATCCGTGGCTCCAGAATCAATGACCCATTTGGTGGATTTACCTGAATTGGCAATTGCAGCAGAGGGAGAAGATGTTTTGAGTGATTCTTGGTACTGTGAGAATCTGGCGTATTCATCTCCAGAGATAAGAACTTGCCGTTCTGAGGTACCATGAGTGGTGGCAACATTAGCAGAGGGTTTATGCTGATTTTTATACTGCAACTTTCTGCACTCAAACTTCGTATGGCCTGGCTTTCGGCAATAGTTGCAAAAAGTACTTCCAGTACTTGTCTGTCCAGTTTCTCCTCCATATGCTGCACCACCTTTCTGTCTGCTATAACCATGGGTGCTCCCTGACCCATAAGTGTTGCGGCCAACTAAAGCTCCGCTGACTGGTGAAGGTGGAGTACTCTCTGAGCGCCGAACTCGACTGTAAACGTCTTGCAGGGAGGAGAGATCAGCCCCAGGCAGAACTTGTACTTTAGCAGATTCAAATTCTGGAGAAAGTCCAGCTAGAAAGCTCATTATAGCCATCTGCTCTCGTTGCTGTTGCTGAATTCTCACATCAGCGCTAAAGGGCAGCAACGCATTGAGCTCTTCATATGTCTTCTTGAAAGACATAAAATAGTCCAGAAGAGGCTGATCTTGTTTTTCAGCACGGTAGAATGCCTTGCAAACCTCGTATATTCGAGAAATATTGCCTTTTCCTGAATATAAAAATTCCAAATACTCCATCAATTATTTGACTGAGTCACAATGACTAATTAAGCCAATTACCTCATTGTCAATACAGTTTCGAATCTGCAGGAACAAACGGGCATCTTCCCTGAGCCACGTTGACTTCTGATCTTCTGATGTTGGAGGGTTTTTAATCAAATGATCATCTTTATTGGTGCTGCGCAAATAGAACTTAACCATCTTGCTCCATTCCAAATAATTGGAACCATTCAGTTTGCTGTCTGTGATTTTAGAAATCACATAAACCACTTCAGACGAAACCACTTCAGGCTTATTTTCAGACTTATTTTCAGCCATTGGATAGGATAATGGCTAGGGAGAACAAAGGCTAACGAGAAAAAAATCTGAGGAGGAAAGAAGATATGCGAGTGAAGGGCCAAGGGTTGAATTTGAATTTCGGAGGCTTTGAATCTAAAGTTCGAAGGTTCTGAATTTCAGAGCTCTGATACCATGTAAACCATAGATAATGCAGAGAGAATTCTATTCTTCTATTCACAGGAAAGCCTTGATTTATACACATCCTATGGTCTATTCTGGGAAACTATATCCCCTAATTATAAACAGATAAGCACAAATACATCCTATATATAACACACAAAATATACAGCTGTAGTACAGCCTTAGGACAGCTCTAACAGTAATCATATGACACTTATATTGTTGGGTAGACCACCCATGAAAATTGCATGCACAGAGATTGATTTAAATAATGATTCATTTACTATGGAATTCGATGGGGTTAAGCACTGGTGGAGAGTGGTGAATTAAAGACGGTTTTATCGGACCAGTTCAAGTGTCTTCTCTTGTCCTAACTTTGATTGAATCGATCAAAGGTGATTCCAAAAAGTGTCTTATATCGGCTCCCGATTAGGTTCCAAATTCGAAAACTACTTCTGAGGCCCAAAAAAAGGCTGCCGGAAACTGATAGCCAATCAATCCCAGATTGGGACGGGAACAGAAATACAACAACATACGAACACACATAATACAAAGAATGGAAATACAAATAAAACAACAATATACACATGAATAAAAAATTTAAAAGTACAAAATCAGCAATCGGAGGTGGAAGCTTCACGGCGGTCAGACTTCGCGGCGGCGGAGGTTAGACTTCATTGCGGGTGGAAGGGCTTCGGCGATGGAAGCTTCGTGGCTATCAGACTTTGCTGTGGTTCAGGCGACGCGACGAAGGGAGGGGTTTCGCGGTGGTTCAGGGGGAGGGAGGGAGATGAGTGAGGGAGGCAGTGGTGGTGTGGAAAAACCATATCAGATGGAGAGAGTTAGGAGAAAATAATGAAGGTGAATGCTAAGGCATTAGAAGGTGGAGGGAGTTGGGAGAAATTAGAAAGGGAAGAAGAAAGAAATGAGTAAATAAAGCTCTAGTTATTCATACTTAGACCCAAAAATAAAATAAAGTCAGCCCATTGGGGCTTGGGAGGGAGTTCCGAATTCGAAACTTCTTGGGATCTTCATTTAAAGGCGGTTCTATTGAAGAACCCCCTTTAGTTGATGTCAATCAAAGGTGATTCTTCAAGAGCTGCATTTGATCAATAAAAAAGTGACTTTAAAATTTCTGATTGGGGCTTGGGAGGGAGTTCCGAATTCGAAACTTCTTGGGATTTTCATTAAAGGCGGTTCCTCAAGAACCGCCTTTGATTGAGTGTCTTTAATCAAGAGTTCTCCACCAGGTTGCATATGATATTGATAACAACATTAATAACCATCCCTTTGATGTGCATTGTTTATGTGTTATAAATAGCATAAATCCTGGTGTGAAAAATATGAGTCAAAATCTGTTGTAAAGAATGTGATAGTAGAGTTCATTTGTTTCTTCGTTTAATTGGCACGAAATCATAGGCAACATGATAGCCAGGGGAGAAATTGAAACCTTGGAAAGGTGAAATGTTGCGATTGAAGAGATCATAGAGCATCAAATGGAATAATTTGGTAATGCAATCGTCTACAAACTCAAGCTAAAAGGAAAAATAAAGTATTCAAATAAGGACATGTAAGTTAACGGATTGAATCTTTCATCCCCCCTTCCTGAAGTGATCTGAACTAGATGGACGGGAATATATACTGTGATGTATGTTATCCCCGATGGGCTGGTCGAGTAAAATAATGAACCATTTGGCATTGCGTCCAAAATCAATGGTCAGAGTTTGAGACTACCAAAAAAAAAAGTGAATCATGAATGACTAACAAAGGCGCTTCTAAGAGGCAACTTAAGGTTCTTGGTAGCTTTAATTTGCAAGTCAATAATTTTTTTTCAGTTTTTCTTTTTACAAATATTCGAGAGTGTCCATTTGTTCCAATCGCTAATGGAAACGCCTCTATTAAATGCAGTTATTTTGGCCAATGGAAATCACTTTGGGGGTGACTTCCATTGATGACGATAGAAGGCGGTTCCTTAAACCACCTTCTAATGCATCAATGGAAGGTGGTTCAAACCGCCTTCTAACAAGAGTTGGAACCGCCTTCTAAGGTTCCGATATTGGAACCTATTTCTGACCTTATAAAAAAACTGCTGGAAAACAGGTTTCCGGCAGCTCTTGGACTTCTCCGTCATAGGAATGAGGACAAACAGTAAACAATAACCAAATGATCGGTGAAGACAGAGGGGCTTCGTTGTCGTCGGAGGCAGAGAGCTTCGTCGGCGGAGATGAACACCGGTGGAAAGCTTCGCCGGCTGAGAGCTTTGTCGTCGAAGATGAACACCGGTAGAGAGCTTCTTCAGCGGAGAGAGAGGAGGACGGTGGAGGGTGAACGACAGAGAGAGGATTCACGGCGGATTGGAGATTCATGGTGGGTGGGAGAGGAGGGCAGGAGAGGGTGAGTGGCGAAAGGAGAAGAAAGCAGTGGAGAGTGGGCCGCGGAGTGAGAGGCTAGCTAGGGTTTACTGAGCGGTGGGAAATATTTGGGAAGAGAAGAGAGAAACTTGCGTGTTATTTTACCAAGGGGGGAAAAAACGTAGAAACTTAGAAAATTTTACTAAGGGAAGAGGAAGAGAGAAAAGTGTTATTTATACTTAGCCCAAATAGTCCAACAAAGTCACTCTATCAAAGTCTAAACTGCCTTATTGATGTCAATTAAAGGCGGCAAGAACCGCCTTTGATTATTTTTGAACCGCCTTTGATTATTTTTGAACTGCATTCTATTGAATATAAAAGTAGTTCCCTCGTCTGATCCTCATCAGAAGACGGTTCTACAAATATAATGCGAATCCTTCTAACGATGACTTTAATGAAGTCTCATCCATCCACTAGTGAATGCTACCCAATTGCAATCTACCATACTCCGTATCACATTCCCAATACACTTTTCATACTTACCCCATACCGTTCCTCGTCTCTTACTACTTCTATGCTTTTCCCGATTCCACCACAGTCACTTATTCTTATATATTCTCCTTCTCCAACATCACTAGCATATCTATATTCCCACAACCACCATAAATCAACATCGTTGGAGGATTACACCTTGAAGCATGAGAGCTCCTACATCCATGATTTGTTCCATGACCATGGTATGGATAAGTTTATGCTCATGAAGGATAAGTTTATGCTCATGAAGAATCAACCATGTAAGATTGCATTGATGATTGCTTGACCAATATTTAATTAATAACAAATATATTTTTTATTCTAAATATTTAATATTTCTAACCAAAACCTAAATATATGTGTGAGTTTACCCAAATAACTAATAGCCCTAATTTAAATAGGATTTTAATTGATTTAACCCGCGATTTTTTCATTTTTCTTGTGATAACACTAGTGGAGAATCCTTGATCAGAGACACTCAATCAAAGGCGGTTCTTGAGGAACCGCCTTTAATGAGGATCTGAGGGAGGTTCCGAATTCGGAACTTCCTCCCAAGTCACCCCACAAATTTTAAGTCATTTTTTTATTGATCAACTCAAGAGCTGTCTTTGATTGTCATCAATTAAAGGTGTTTCTGTTGATTAACCGCCTTTAATGGAATATCTTTAATGACCTAATATATAAGAACCTTTTAGGGTTGAACCCTTTTAGGGTTTCACCCTTAGTCATTTTCAAATCTCAATTACTCCTCTATCATCTTATACTCCTTTCTCCCTTAGTCATTTTCCCCAAATCATCTCATTTTTCCCAAACTCTCCTCACTTCTGATCGGCGCCGCCTCCCCACCCTCCAACAACCCCCCCCCCCCAACCCCCCAACATGCCACCACCCTACATCTTTACCACTCTCACTTTCGATCGGTGCCGCCTCCACCACCCTCCAAAATGCCGCCGCCGCTGAGTTTGAAAGGCCACTACCGCTGAGTTTGAAACGCTGCCTGCTGCTGCTGAGTTTAAGACGTTGTGTGTCACCGCTGAGTTTGAGACGCCAACGCTGACGACGCTAAGTTTGAGAAGTCGCTGCCACTGAGTTGGGTTTCCGCCGCATATAGGGTTTCCAGATATGTTATAAAGTGTTTCTTTATTTTTTGTTTCTATCTTATTTATATTCTTTTCTTGTTTTCTAGTTGATGTTGCTATACATATTTGTGTTTATTTCTTGTTTTTGGTCACAAGGTTACAAAACCCTGTTTTTAAGACCTCAAAATAGGTTCCAAATTATTTCGGTCCTCGATAGAAAGCGGTTCTCAGAATCGCCTTTGATCGAATTGATCAAAGTCAGGACCAGAAAAATAGTCCGATAAAATTGCTATTAATAGGCTTTTCTCCACTAGTGTAAAATTGTACTTGAGTTCCTTACCATTTCATAACTTATGGAAGTGCCGTTTTTCAAAAGATGAAATTTTTTTATTTTAAAAATTAATAATAAAATTTTATTAATTGGGTAGAATAGTCTGGTATGCCCAATTCTACGATGTACTTCCCACCAACTATAAGGAAAAAGTAAAATTGTAGTAAAATGGTATTATTACATTACAGATTTACTTTTTCATTTTTGTAGTTTGAGGAGAGTATCTTAAGTGCTGATCGGTGATTAAATTTATTTGATGGGCCGTATAGTCTAGTAAGACCCATCTCTCCAATACACTTCCCAGTGATCCTAAAGAAGAAACCACCGCATGTGTAGCCCAGTGGTAGTGGGCGGTGTGGGGAGACCCAGGTTCGAAACTCGCTTCCATCGTGTGGGAGTGTGCCCAGCAAAGCGTGCGTGGCAACGCGCACGTGGCGGTGGGCCCTCTTGGTGTTCGGGCGAGTAGTGTTCCAGCACTGCGACCATGGTACTGGGTCAGTGTGACTTACCTCTCATACGATGCTCGGGTGATCGGGCGGTATGGGCACCCTAAGGCTAGGTGTGATAGCCTTTTAAAGAAGAAGTAAAATGGTAGCATTACATTACTAGCTTACTTTTTCATTTTAGTAGCTTGAGGAGAGTATATTGAGGGTTGACCATTGAGTACCTTTTTTTTTTATTTGGTAAATAGTCTAGTAAGGTCCACTTCTCCAATTACTCCCCCACCGACTCTAAAGAAATACTAAAAATGTAGTAAAAATTCTATTTTTACATTACTAGTTTACTTTTTTTTTTAGTGGCTCTAGGGTTGATCATTGATTAAATATTTTTTTATTTAATATTTATACAGAGTATGTTAAGTGAGAGTATACTCGTTCTATACATGGTCGAGCTGGAGACAGTAGAGTGTGTGCCTACACTGAACCTAGAAATTTGAAGGGTCCAATTTTTTTTGTGAATTGCTATATCACGCCCTCTATTTTACTTGATTACGACATGTATTTATACTATTTAATATACAATATGTATTTTTATTTTTCTTTAAATAATTTAAATTAATTAATATCAAATAAAATTAATTAATTATTTAATTAATACTGTCTCCGCCGCCACCTCCTCCATGCGCCACCACCTCCTCCCCTTCTCTTCTTCTTCTTCTCCGGCGATTCCTTCTCCTTCTCCTCTCCCACTCTCCTTCTCCTTCTCCTTCTCTTTCTCCTCCCGTTCTCCTCCTCCCGCTCTCCTTCTCCTTCTCCTTCCCCTTCTCCTCCCGTTCTCCTCTCCTTCCCCTTCTCCCGCTGATGGGGTTGATTTTACCATATATTTTGAGTTGATTATTGAGTTAAATGGTTGATTAAATGATTGGATATTTATGTTATTCGTAATGTTCTTGCCGTTTAAAGATTTTGATGTTGTATTGGAAAGTTGTTCCAATTTATGGCCGTTTGTGCTTGGAGATGGAAGAGGAAATAATAATGGAGATATTTGGTGCTGAATTATGGCAATTACAAATGTAGTTGGAGAATAATCAGATTGATTTGAAGACTCCTAATTGTTAGGAGAGAATATTGTGATTATCTTTTACAGTTCTAATTAGATAAGGAAGACATATTTTATTCCTTATCTATCTTTTGGTTGTAGTAATATTTTGGAGACTTTATTATTTACACATAGAGACGTACGGCCAAGGAGGGAAGACAGAGACAGAATTACGTACGCACAGTCCATCTACGCATAACAGTATTTGCGATTTGGGTTTTTCAGTATTTTATTCAGACAATTTTCATCATTTATTTTTATGCTTTTGATTGTTAATTTAATTATGTATTCTAGCTAAATTCTTCCTTTCCGGTAAAGATCAAGGAAGTACTGGCATCGATTCTCGTGAGATCTAATTAGTTTTAATACTTTGATTGCATGCTAGCATCTGTTGTTCTTGATTATAATGTTTATAATTGCTTTCATGTTATTGAGTAGTGCGCAATATTTGATAGCAAGTTAGTTAATTTGATGCCAATTGAACCAATCATCCGTAATTGTGATTTAAGTTCAATCAGTGGTAGGGAACAACAGTCTTAATTTAACAATCCGGTGTCCGAGTTTGTTGGTTATGAATTGGGTCTTTCTCATTCTTAATGCTGCTAGCATATTAAATCTATAGAGCGTCTCTTAGGTTATATGTTAGTTAGAGAAATAGTTGGTGAGGCGTCCTCCTGATTATCGACAAGGTAAGGAAAGATTGGTTGCTTGCAAATATAACCAATTTGTGTGCATGCATTTAAAGTCACCTTTGCATCAAGGATCGAGATAGAAAGCCAGTATGGAATTGATCGAAACCAAAATCTTCTCATCATAGTTGAATTGTTTTGCAATCTGTAACAATTTCTCATTCTTGTTTTTACTCGATTTTTAGTTTATCTTATTCACGACCCTCATCTGGTTCTTTTGGTTACAAATTCGCAGATTAAAGATTAAAGAAAAGGTCTCGCCAATCTCTTGGGAAACGAACTTGCTCGCAGCTATACTGGTCGGTATGCCCATACCGATCACAAAATCCTGAACTGAAATTTTAGCTTAGAGCTTGATTTATTTTTGGTGTAAAACGACACACCAAATTTTGGCGCCGCTGCCGGGGATTGGTTTTAAGCAGTATTTTTTCTTTTAATTCTTTAGTTTATTTTCACTTTTTCTTGGTTTATGCCTCGCTCTTCTCGTACAAGAGAATTGATCTTCACTCCAGAGATTGAGAAACTTGCACGAAGTCTAACGAAGCAGACAAAAGCCTTGAAAGGATCTTCCTCGTCTGAGTCAACCGCCACCAAAACCCATTTCAACATGGCTGACGAACAAAGACGTGAGGAGGAACCACCAGCCCAGCGTATAAGAGACATGGGACTTTACAGACACAATCGTCCTTTGTGCATTGTCCTTCCCAACATCAACCGCAACTCCGAGATTAAACCAAGTTTCATACAAGTATTACCTAAATTTGGTGATATGCCAGGTGAGAGTGCTCATAACTATCTTGATGAATTTGACCTCGCCTGTGCAACTCTTCGACCACAAGGTTTTTCAGAGGATCATATTAAACTACTCACCTTTACACACACATAGCAAGGAAAAGCCCGTGAATGGCTTTTTGAACTCCCACCCGGTTCAATTCGAACCTGGGAAAATTTGGAGGAGAAATTTTTACAAAAGTTTTTTCCGGAGTCTAGAGAAGCTAATTTGAGATCTGCAATAAGTGGTATGGACAAAAGAAGGGAGAAAGTCTTGCGAGTTATTGGGATAGATTTAATAAATTGTGTCGCAAGTGTCCTAACCATGGTTTTACTGAGTATCAGTTCCACTAATTATTTTTATGGTGGTATGTGCTCTATTGACAGGAAGATTTTTTATGCAGCTTGTGGAGGAAATGTGTTGAACAAAACCATGGATGAAGCAAAAGAGATCATCCTTGATATGGTCACTCATGAGTATGATGAAGATGATGATAGATCTAGACCAGTCAAGGTAGCCGGTAACTCATATTTGGATGAGAATCTAGATGCTCTCACTTCAATTGCAAAAGATCTAGCCATGAAGAGTGCTAGAGGAGCCAAGTGCAAAATTTGCTCACAAATGGGACACTACACTGATGCTTGCCCTACTCTTCAAGATCCACAGACCGAACAAGATTTCTTTGGATTTAAAGATATACCACAGAGGCCAAGGCATAGTGACCCATTTTCGGACACATACAATCCGGGATGGAGGAATCATCCGAACTTCAGATGGAATCAAAAGGACCCTGGAATGTATGCTCCAAATCAAGCACAAGTTGGTCGTGATGCAAATCTAGCACTGGATGATCAGAGAATCACTATGAATGAAGTCCTTAAGACTATGGCCCAAAGCAGTGAAGTGGTGCAGAATTTAGCCAAAAACATGAATGTTTTCCAGCAAGAGACAAGGGCTGCTATAGGGAATATCGAGCAACAAGTGACTCAACTGGCTGTGGAGGTAAACAAGTTAAAGTTCAACACTGGAAGGTTACCCTCCCAGACTGAACCGAATCCCAGAGAGAATGTAAGTGCAGTTACCTTAAGGAGTGGGAAAGAGTTGGTCAATCCTGACCCTAAGGAAGGTCACATGGAGAAAAGCCAGCATGAAGAAGCCAATGAGAGTAAAAATGAGTCCTCAAAGGTAAACATTGAACCCATGATATCTATTTCTAACCCAAATATCGCTCCACCTTTCCCATCCAGATTAGCTCGTAACAAGAAGGAAGATGATGAGAAGGAGATCTTGGAGATTTTTAAGAAGGTAGAGATAAATTTGCCCTTGATTGAAGCTGTTAAGCAGGTTCCCAGGTAGGCAAAATTTCTTAAAGAGCTTTGTTCAAAGAAGATGAAGTATGGGAAAGATGCAAAAATTAGGGTGGGAGAAAATGTTTCTGCTGTCATTCAACGTAAGTTGCCACAAAAATGTAAGGACCCAGGAATGTTTTCTATTCCATGCATAATTGGCACAAAAGCTGTTGAAAAAGCCATGTTAGATCTAAGCGCATCAATTAATGTCATGCCTCTATCTGTGTATAATGACTTGCAATTAGGACCATTGAAGGAAACTCGTGTTATAATCCAATTAGCAGATAGGTCTAATGCATACCCAGAGGGAATAATAGAGGATGTACTAGTAAAAGTAAATGATATGATATTTCCAGTGGATTTCTACATTGTTGATATGGATGATTCATTCTCTGCTAATAAGTCCATAATTCTTCTAGGAAGACCATTCATGAAGACAGCGAAAACCAAGATTGATGTTGATAAGGGAACACGTAGTCTTGAGTTTGATGGAGATGTAGTTTCTTTCAATATTTTTTATGCCATGAGACATGTAGATGATCCTGAATCTATGTTTACCCTTGATGTGATTGATTCATTGGTTGATGATTTTATAGAAAGGTACTCCATGGATGACAAGTTGGAACTTGTACTCTTCAATGGATGGGCCGACAAGGATATGATAGATGTCTTGGATGAAAATTGTAGTGAAATCATCATGCAGCTTTACTCCACCAAAGAAATCAGCTCCCAGCCACTTTCGGGCGGTATGCCCATTCTGCTCAGAAATTCAGAAATACATCTCCCAACCACTTTCGGGCGGTATGCCAATACTGCCCGTTTTCTGCTCAGAAATACAGCTCCAGCCACTTTCGGGCGGTATGCCCATACCGCCAGTTTTCTGCTCAGAAATACAAAAATACAGCTCCCAGCCACTTTCGGGCGGTATGCCCATACCACCCGTTTTCTGCTCAGAAATTCAGAAATACAGCTCCCAGCCACTTTCGGGCGGTATGCCCATACCACCCACATCCATACCAGAAGTGCACCATATCTCACAGCCTACATCAGTCGGGATGATCATTCCACCTATCCCTGAATGCACTCTTCCTTCGATTAAGAAAACACCCAAGCTGGAGCTGAAGACCTTACCTGAACATCTCAAATATGCATTCTTAGGGGAGAATCAACCCATACATGTCATGTATCCCGAGGGAATGAAGCTCTCCAAGGTCAAGGGAATGACACTTGCATCGCCTCCAAATGGCTGATCTGAGCAAGCCAACTGAGTCTAGCCTAAGACGATAAATAAGGGCGCTGCTTGGGAGGCAACCCAAGATTTTTATTTTTGTTTTTACTTTCGTTCTCTTCATTATTTTTCTTCAAAAAAATAAAATATTATTCATCCATTCGACTTTGATTTGTTTGGACTTAAAAGGTTCCAAGAAGATCTCCAAAAGATGAATGGGGATTTTGAAAGAAACCCAAATATGAACCGAGCCATTCTACTTTCAGCCCAAAGTTGTCAGGATGCCCAATGCGAACCAGGATGTACTGGTTGACCTCAAGGCTAATTAGCCGCCCAGGGAGCATTTTCCTTTTTCTTTTTTTCGTATTTTTCATTGTTTGTTGAATTTTTGTACATTTGTAGAGTAGGTGCATGACATCATATTTTCTACATAATTTGCATATGTTACCTTTCTCTTACATAATGAGGACATTGTATCGTCTAAGTGTGGGGTGGAGGTGTAACATCATTAGTTTGTTTTTCATATAAAGTTATATTTTATTTGTCTTTCATTAAAATAATTCAAACAAATTATGAGAAAAATACAAAAAGATTTTCAGTTTTTTTTCATCATTTGAGTAAAAAAACAGCAGCCTTGAATTGAAAATTTGAATGGTTAGAGTTAAAATTTGGTTTGTGGTAAGATTGAATGTTGTTTCCCTTTGTAAAAGAAATCATGGATTCCTTATATGCGTTTTAGGATGATGAATGTGCAATAAGTCATTTTGCTCTAAACCTAGATATATTGTGAGGATTTGACCCTTAAAAGAGCAAAAGCCGGAAAAAATATAGGCATAAATGAAAAAAAAAATGATGATATTAAGTAGCTCTTTATCTCTTTGTTGAGTGATCATATTTTGATATTCATTAATTGATTTGTGCCATGATTTCGAGACTGTTTTTGATACTTGAGTATGAAAATGATAGAGGCACTTAGGAATGAGCCATACTTAGCTTCTACTATATACTTCCTTCCTTACATTGATCCCTAGTTTGCACCGTTTAAGCCAGAAAACTCTTTCTTTGGTATTTAGTCACTAAATATTTAGCTAAGAGCCTTAGCCTTATCTTAACCCTATGAGAATATGTTAGTGATTTATTATTTCTTGTGATGTGGATTGGAATTGTATGGTGGGTTAGATATGGTTGAGATTTTGTGCTAATACATGTGGAGCATAGAGTATTTTGGACTTATATTCATTTGGAAGGTGCATGTATAGTTTTTGCATGATATTATTGATCTTGTATGCCCAGAAAATGCTTGTAAGTGCTGCTATCCAGAAAAAAAAGTTGAAAAAAAGAGAAAAAAAGAAGAAAAAAATCAGTTCTGAAAAAAAAAGAATTAAAAAAAATCTGGTTAGTAGCATATTGGGCTGAAAATTTTTGGTAGCAATATGGGTATGGTTTAGTGTTTGGTGGTGGTGATTATACTTCGTTGTGTTTTAATGTTGCATATTCATTCGAAGTATGAACACAGAGGAGCATGAGGTGATAATGAATTACTTGCATATTCTCATATTTTTAGCCTCGTATTCCCTTTATCCTACCTCTTTGACCTCAGCCCCATTACAACCTTGATAATGACCTCATTGATTTATAATCAAGTGTTCAATTATTACGGTGGAGATAGTGGTATATACAAACATGTTTTGATGAGTATTGAATATGATTTGTGTGATTGATCTGATTATGATTTTGAGAGATATTGAGTGATCTTGGTGAGGCTGGATTTTATTGCATGATTTTGACTAGAATGTGAGGATGATGTGATTTTATAAGCAACGGGGAATGGTTTGTGGTATGATGGCTGATTGTGTTTTGACTCTACTATGATGGTTTTTGATTTGAGGACTGCTGTAGTGTTTTAATTTGAGTCTCACGTTTACATTTATGTTTTGCATTTGCATATGCTCGAGGGCTAGCATTATCTAAGTGTGGGGTATTTTGACGGGGTTGGTTTTACCATATATTTTGAGCTGATTATTGAGTTAAATGGTTGATTAAATGCTTGGATATTTATGTTATTCGTAATGTTCTTGCAGTTTAAAGATTTTGATGTTGTATTGGCAAGTTGTTGCAATTTATGGTCGTTTGTGCTTGGAGATGGAAGAGAAAATAATAATGGAGATATTTGGTGCTGAATTATGGCAATTACAAATGTAGTTGGAGAATAATCAGATTGATTTGAAGACTCCTAATTGTTAGGAGAGAATATTGTGATTATCTTTTAGAGTTCTAATTAGATAAGGAAAGACATAATTTATTCCTTATCTATCTTTTGGTTGTAGTAATATTTTGGAGACTTCATTATTTACACATAGAGACGTACGGCCAAGGAGGGATGACAGAGACAGAATTACGTATGCACAGTCCATCTATGCAGAACAGTATTTGCGATTTGGGTTTTCCGGCATTTTATTCAGACAATTTTCATCATTTATTTTTATGCTTTTGATTGTTAATTTAATTATGTATTCTAGCTAAATTCTTCCTTTCCGGTAAAGATCAAGGAAGTACTGGCATCGATTCTCGTGAGGTCTAATTAGTTTTAATACTTCGATTGCATGCTAGCATATGTTGTTCTTGATTATAATGTTTATGATTGCTTTCATGTTATTGAGTAGTGCGCAATATTTGATAGCATGTTTGTTAATTTGATGCCAATTGAACCAATCATCCGTAATTGTGATTTCAGTTCAATCAGTGGTAGGGAACAATAGTCTTAATTTAACTATCCGGCGCCCGAGTTTGTTTGTTATGAATTTGGTCTTTCTCATTCTTAATGCTGCTAGCATATTAAATCTATAGAGCGTCTCTTAGGTTATATGTTAGTTAGAGAAATAGTTGGTGAGGCGTCCTCCTGATTATCGACAAGGTAAGGAAAGATTGGTTGCTTGCAACTATAACCAATTTGTGTGCATGCATTTAAAGTCACCTTTGCATCAAGGATCGAGATAGAAAGCCAGTATGGAATTGATCGAAACCGGAATCTTCTCATCATAGTTGAATTATTTTGCAATCTGTAACAATTTCTCATTCTTGTTTTTACTCAATTTTTAGTTTCACTTATTCACGACCCTCATCTGGTTCTTTTGGTTACAAATTCGCAGATTAAAGATTAAAGAACAGATCTCGCTAATCTCTTGGGAAACGAACTTGCTCGCAGCTATACTGGTCGGTATGCCCATACCGACCACAGAATCCTGAACTGAAAATTCAGCTTAGAGCTTCATTTATTTTTGGTGTAAAATGACACACCACCCGCTCTCCTTCTTCTCCTTCTCCCGTTATACTCTCCTCCGCCCGGTTCTCCTCCGCGCTCCGCCACTTCCCGCTTCTCTGCCGCCGCTTCTCCGCCGTTCTCCTCTCGGGATGGGTTTCGCTCGACAGGGACGAAGGACGGCGGGGCTAGAGTTTCGCTCGAAGAGGACGAAGGACGGCGGGGCTAGGGTTTCGCTCAACGGGGATGAAGGATGGCGGGGCTAGGGTTTCGCTCAACGGGGACGAAGGATGACGGGGCTAGGGTTTTGCTCGACGGGGACGGCGGCGGGGCTAGGGTTTTGCTGGGGAAGAGGGACGGTGGCGGGATGAGCTGGGGAAGATGAGGGACAGTGGGATGAGTGGTGGCGCACGGTGAAGACCGCCGGAGAAGACGAAGAAAAAGAGAAGAAGGTGGTGGCGCACGGCAGCGGCGGCGGCGCTCGGCGCACGGCAGCGGCGGCGGCGCTCGGCGCTCGGCGGCGGTGGTGGCTTCAAATTGTTTTTTTTTGTTTTATTTTGAAATTTTAAAATTAGTATTATACATATATATACATATTAGGGCGTAACTAGTAAAATACAGGGCGTGATATAGCAACACCCAATATTTTTTATAACCATATACTATTCACTACTTAAAAATCTGAAGGGCCCAAAATAGAGTAGATTTTTTTTTCCCTTCTATAAAGTATAAATTTGGGCCGGCCCTTTTTAAGTATATGATGCCCTTTTCGAAGCATACTCCTTTTTTAAATCTTTTTTGGCCTTTGAAAAAAGAGTCCGTCTTTTGAAATACGGTCTTTTCATAAGTCATGGAAAGATCAAGGTTTAAAGTGCAAATTAGAAGAAATCAAGATAAAATTTTCGGGTCGCATGAATCGGGTTATAAATTTTATACCTACTACACATTGTATAATAAAATTTTAATATTGCAACTAAGACTTTTTACCATTTATTATTCTAGTTAAACCCCGTCTTTCCATGAACTTATGGAAAGACGGTCTTTTTCAAGACTTTACCTTGAAAAAATTCTTAACTAGTGGATTATTAGCTAACAATATCATAAAGAGTGGGTCTCCTGACAGTCAGGCTGTCCATAAACTTATGGACAGACCATTATTTTTTACCGTCTACACTGTATTTGTTAAATTACATATAAAATTAGAAGTTTTGAAAATATTTTTTATATCATATATTTTTATATTTTCACACTCAAATATATATTATTACTTGTTTTTAACTTATAAAATATAATATTAAAATTTTATAAATAAATTATAACATTTAAGGGAAAAGATCTCGTGGACTGTCCATAAGCTTATGGGAAGACCATATTTCCTGAGACTTTCTCTATCATTAATTAAAATATTGAGATTAAGTTTTATTTAAAATTTTAAAGTTTAGTCATCTAAGAAAAATTATACTATGAGTTATGAAATCAAATGAAATTAATTTAGTTAGAAACCGTTAAATATTGAATGCAATAAAAATTAATTTTTTTTATAATATTTCATTCAAAAATTTAAAAAGTAATTATTATGTGTTGAAATTCATTATAAAAGGTTATCATAATTATATATATCCCACTGCATAAATAAAAGTAAATATCAAATTACCTTATTAGTCTCACTAAATATAAAATATTATCATTTAAAAATTAATCGGTCTAAAACAAGGCTTTGTCATACATTAATAAATAAATAATATGTATAAATATTTCTATCAAAAGTACACTATCATTGTATAAAAAATAGGAACATTTTATTATTTTAGATTATGTTTATTTTTGGATTTTCTTCAATGATATATATATATATATAGTATTATTATAAGTTGATTCAGCCTACTGTACCTACGGACTTGTAAGTCTTAATAACACCACCTATGTGTTTATACCTATAATTCGGTTTAGCCCGTCAAAGAGTGGAAAAAGGTGGTCCCCGTATGGTACAACTGTGGTATTGTTAAGATACACGTGATTCGTACATCAAAAATCGGATCAATTAATAATAATTTTAACATGGGAGAAAGGATTAAAAGATTTCTATTCGGAAGCTCCAGTACTACTAGTACAGGATCCACATCTTCTTCAAACATTTTACAAAGTCATGAAATTCAACAGATTTTACCAAATAAAACATTAAAATCAATATATCAACAAGGCATATTAGAATTCAATAAGTCATATTCCATTAAGATTCATGAGGAAATTCTACCTATGAACCAAGAAGTTCAATCAATTAGGTTATTGTCATATCAGGCTATTCAAAAATATAGAAATCAAAATTATAATTTTTTACATTTCGGTCTAGTACAAATTGCATTACACTCTTTGGTTAGATTAGGCATAGACACACCCATATTCATGGCATTAAGAGATGATAGACTAATAAGATATAAAGATTCCATATTAGCAATGGTCCAAACAAATATCTGTAATGGAACAATTAGATTTGATTGTATTCCAAACTATTCAGTCAGTTTAACAGATCCACATATAATGGATTCTTTAAAACTAGACATTCAACTAAAACAAGACAGAATAGTCAATGATACAGAACATTTTGTATTAATTTATAGAGTATATTTTAAATTAATGCAATCAATGATTCCAACAGCATTAAGGTTAATTCCAACTGAAAAAGAAGAGTCAGTATATGTCACAACAAATTCTGATAACATATCCATAGAAACACCTAAACTATTAAAATGGAATGAAATTACTATTCCAGTAGAAATACTAGCGGAACGACCATTAGGAATTCAAAGAAATGTAAGAATAACAGAACCATCAGAAATAGAAGAACAAAATGATGGTAAAATACTAATAAAATTTAATAAATCCATGTCTAGTAGATTTTATTCAGGAACATCTTCTAGATATTCAAATATAGATAGTTATAGAACCCATAGACATTCAACATCTGATATTCCAACACATTTACATGAAACAAGAATAAGATATTCTTCTCCTTTACCAGAAATTATTCCAGATACTAGTAGCACAATAGGATCGCCAACCCTTAGTCAAATGCGATCTGAAATAAACATGATGAATAGTAATAATAAATTTGAGATAGACAAGGTATATTTAAATAATGATTACTACAGTCCAGAAAATACTAGGAATAGGAATTGGTTTGAAAAACTTAGTACAAATAATAAATAACAAATTAAGAAAGAATTTTATAATGACCTTACAACTAAGAAAATTAGACAAATGAAATTCTTTATATGGTTAGAATATTATTTAAAGAAAGAACACATAATTAAAAAGGATATGTTTACAGAAATACCAGTTATAAATGTACAGTCCAATCTTTATAAAAAATGGAAATTACCAAATAATACAGTAGTTAGTTCTATCCATCCACCATTACAATTAGTCCATATAACTACTGAGGAAACAATAGTGGTGGCTTCCCCATTTGAAACAGGAAGACTAGGGAATGACACAGATAAAGTAAATTTAGAAGATATTAAAAAGATATACCAACAAAATAATTATTCAAATCAATTATTACATACTATGGCAAACTAGGTTGATTTTATTTCCACTAAATTAGATACCAAATTAAATAATAAGACAGAAATATTCCAAAACACATTTTCTAAACCTCATTTTCAAGTATCCCCGTTTTCAAAGAAAATGGAGGAATCGTTATCACTCAAACCATCTGACAAACCAAGCAGTTCTAAACAAATAGGAGTAATAGCTCAAGTAAATCCAATGGTTACAGATGATTCAACAGATTCTTATTCTGAAAATACAGACATAGAAACAGAGAATGATTTTGAAAAACATATAGATTCCATAGAACAACAATTCCAAGAACAAATAGAAGAAAAACCACATATGCAACTTAGTGGATTAAAAACTCATAACAATTGGAAAAAATATAATACAAAAGCCTATTATCCCAGACCAACTCCTCCGGATATTCAATATGAAGAAAAAATTCATTCATTCAAAAGTTATGATGGTTCATCCATATACCAGTGGAAAATAGATGGATTATCAGAATACCAAATATTAAATTTATTACAAGAAATGGGAATGGCTAGAATAGCATATAAGGCAACTATAACTCCTACATAACCAAATATAGTTATGTTATTAGTAACAAGATTTACTGGACAGTTAAAAGGATGGTGGGATAATTATCTCACTTTACAAGATAAACAAGCTATAATGAATCATGAATCATGAATCAGAAGAAGCTCAAGGAGAAGATGAAAATATACAATTTGTTATGGTCCCAGACGGGTCTGCATTCTTATTATATACTATATCCATGTATTTTGTAGGCAATCCTGCAGAAGTTTTAGAAAGTTCAAAAATATGTTTAACCAATTTAAGATGTCCTGCTTTAACTGACTTCAAATGGTATAAAGATATATTTTTAACACAAGTATTTAGGAGAACAGATTCAAATTCTCCATTTTGGAAAGAAAAATTTATTACAGGATTACCAACTTTATTTTCTCAAAGAATATTAACTAATATAAGTAAAGCATTAGGAACAGAAAAAATAGATTATAATGACATAACTTTTGGTCAAATATTTGCTTTTGTTAAAAAAGAGGCTTTAACATTATGTCAAGATTTAAAAATTCAACATAAGTATGGATCAGAGAGAAGGGAAATGGGATCTTTTTGCCAACAATTTGGCATAACAGGCCTCAAACCACCTTCTTCTCAACATAAAATATATAAAAAAACAGAAATTTGGGAATAATAGGAAAAAGAAATATCATCAAAATAGGTCATATGAATATAATAAAAATTACAGAAAACCTTATCATAAGAAAGGTTATAGGAAAAATAAATCCAATAAGAAAGACAAATTTCAAAATATTCAATGTTATAAATGTAAGAAATTTGGTCATACTGCAAATTATTGTAAAACAGAAAAAAAAAAAGATTAATGCATTAAAAGATATAGAATTAAGGAATAAATTGCTATCCATTTTAATTGACAATTCAGATACTGAACATTCAAATTATGAATCCGACTCAGAATCTTCCAATGATTCTGATATATGTCAATGTAGAATTCCAACTATTAATATGCTAAATAGTACAAATAACAAGAAAAAAGAATTATTAGAAGCAATAGATAAAATGGGAAATTCTGAAAATAAGGAAGAATATATACAAAAACTAAAAAGTTTAGTACTAGAAGAAAATAAACCCAGAATAACAGAAGCTTTTAGTTTAAGTCAAACAATTAAAAAATACTCAGAATTAGAAAAGAAAAAATCCATTATTAGTCCAACAGAAACACAGGATTTAAGAAAAGAGATTACTTTGTTAAAAAATGAAATTAGCCATATTACATTAGAATTAAAAAATTTAAAAGAAAAGGATTTAGAGTTAGAATTACAGATAACAGCATTAGGAAAACCCAGTCGTTCTATTATCCCTATTTTCAATGAAATTCCAACTCATCAACAATTTTTTAATGTTATCAATCAAATTAATATGGAAAAATGGTATTCCTTAGTAACAATAGGAGTCCAAGATTTTAGTATTACTGTAGTAGCACTAATTGATAGCGGAGCAGACCAATCGTGTATTAGGTCGGGATTAATTCCAAGTAAGTATCTAGAAAAAACTAATGAACAATTATCAGCAGCAAATGGCACTCCAATGGTTATTAAGAAAAAATTATCTAATGGATTTATATGTAACAATGATTATTGTATTAAACACTCATTTTTAATCTTAGAAAATGTATCTTATGATGCAGTATTAGGAAACTCATTTCTATATCAAATAACTCCATTTAAGAAAACTCAAGAAGGAATTAGTACTAAGATATTAGGAAAGAAATTATTATTTCCTTTTATCAGTCCACCTAGTCAAATTGAATTGCATTTATTACAAACCAATTCAATATATAAAAGAATATGTGCTTTAAATAGAAAACAAAAAGAAATTTTATTTCTAAAAGAAGAATTAAGTTATTAAAAAATAGAAGAACAATTAGGTAATAAAATAATAAAAGAAAAGATAAAAAATTTAGAACAAACATTCAAAAAACAAATATGCTCAAACCATCCCAATGCATTTTGGGATAGAAAGAAACATATAGTTTCACTACCATGTGAAAAGGATTTTAATGAACAAAATATTCCAACCAAGGCAAGACCTATTCAAATGAATAAGGAATTATTAGAATTATGTAAACAAGAAATTCAAGATCATTTAGATAAAAAGTTAATAAGGAAGAGCAAATCTCCATGGAGCTGCTCAGCATTTTATGTAAACAAGAATGCAGAAAAGGAAAGAGTAGTTTCTAGATTAGTTATAAATTATAAACCTTTAAACAAGGTATTACAATGGATTAGATATCCCATTCCAAATAAGAGAGATCTAATTAATAGATTAGTTAATGCAAAAGTATTTTCAAAATTTAATTTAAAATCAGGATATTGGCAAATTCAAATAGATGAAAAGGATAAATACAAAACGGCATTTGTAGTTCCATTTGGTCAATATGAGTGGAATGTTATGCCATTTGGATTAAAGAATGCACCATCTGAATTCCAAAAAAATAATGAATGATATTTTTAATCCTTATTCAACATTTGTAATAGTATATATTGATGACGTATTAGTCTATTCTAGTACAATTGACAGTCATTTTAAACACTTATATATTTTATTAAAAGTAATAAAAGCAAATGGTTTGGCCATATCCGAACCTAAGATGAAATTATTCCAAACAAAAATTAGGTTTCTAGGATTTGATATACATTTAGGTAAAATTAGACCCATTCAAAGATCCATTGAATTTGCAGAAAAATTTTCAGATGAAAATAAAGATAAAAACCAATTACAAAGATTTTTAGGATGTGTTAATTATATTTCAGATTTCTTCCCCAAAATTAAAATTATAGGCAAAAAATTATATGAGCAATTAAAAACCAATCCTCCTGCATGGTCAGAAGAACATACTAATTTAGTAAGAGAAATTAAATTAAAAGCTAAATCATTACCTTGTCTAGGCATTCCACATCCAGAAGCATTCATGATAGTTGAAACGTATGCATCCAACATAGGGTATGGAAGCATACTAAAACAAAAATATTTAGGAAAAATATCTATAGTAAGATATTATTCAGGATTTTGGTCAAATACACAGAAAAACTATTCAACAGTTAAACAAGAAGTTTTATCCATAGTTTTATGCATTTCAAAATTTCAAGATGATTTATACAACAAGAGGTTTTTATTAAATATAGATTGCAAATCAGCAAAGGATATTTTGCAGAAAGATTTTAAAATTTTAGTTTCAAAACAAATCTTTGCCAGATGGCAAGCCATTTTATCAGTTTTTTATTTTGATATTCAATTCATCAAAGGAAAAGATAATTTTATTCCAGATTTTCTGACTCGTGAATTCCTTACAGGAAATCATGAGTAATTCAACATCGACAAGTTCATCTACTTCCAGAACAAGTAAAGATTATGTAAATCCCAAGCCTCTTACTCCATCTGTTACTCCATTAATTCCATTAGAAGGTTTTCCTCCACTCACTTATTCCACAATTGCACAGATTCTCCATTCCAGACTTATTCAGAATAAAAATTCCTCCTCTAACCTCCAATTTTACTCCACTGAAAAGAGCCCATACTCCATTACCTACTCCACAGGCCTCTTCCAGCAATCCCAAACCTACTTCCACATATTTCGATAAGCCCAATCCAGAACATATTTTGACAACTCATTTTGATTCAGAACCCGATATTCCACAGCTAAAGATTTTTGTTTCCAACTCATTCTTGCCATCATCCCTAAGGATGGCAGCAGACGTACATAAAACTCAACAATATTATGAGTTAATTCTTGTCGATACCCAATCCATTGACATTCAACACATTCCCAACAAACAGGACCCAAATATGATAGAATATTCCAAAGTCTATATTAAACAGATTTTAAGTCCTCAGCAAGTTTCCAATATTCATTCAATCACTCCATTTTCAGTTGATTATTTCCCCACTGGATTTAATTATACTGATTATATACAGGCTTGGTATAGAACTTTCTTTTATAGATCGTTTGACCATTCCTGGTTCATCAATTTCCATTCCAATTTTAATCATCGTATTCCAGACTGGTTCATGGGTTGGTGGTTCAAATTTGGGCCATCTACTGAGATCTATCCACCACCCATATTAGATGGATTTAATACATTCCAAAACCTTTGCCAGCAAACACTTACCCATTCAAAACCACACGTAAGAAAGATCTTATTCCATTCCACGTTTAGGGTACCTTGGATATTTGCTTGGAGTTTCCAAGTCAAACCTTTTTACCCTTCCAACCCATTTTCTTTAGTAAGACAATACAGAGTCAAATGGTGGATCAATTACAATCCAGAATTTTATTCTACAAAAGCAGTAACCCAAACAGGACAAAAATTAAAGATAGCATTCAAACCCATGACTCCACACACACTCCCCTCACGTATTCATGCTCTTCGTCCAACACCCATTGGACCATCAGTCCCTACAAGTCCAAAACCATTATGTCCAACTCCTATTCGCCCAACTCCAATTATTCGAATTCCAGCAAGCCCAAGTCCAAAACATGAGCTAGATGAAGAATTTCAGAAAGCTCTTGAATTCTACCAAGAATTAGTTAGGCAAAAGCAGGCAATTAAGCAGGAGATAGATGATCAAATGTATCTCCAGGATGGTCAAGATCCCTATGAAATGTAAGGGATATAATCAATAATGCAGTCCAGTCCAGCATTACAATCATTCAAAAGATAAGGTGGATCCCAGCTTCCACCGAACGTAAGCAATGACGTATTCCAGCACCATCCAGACAAGAGTTGATAGTGGATCCCAGCTTCCACTAGAAGATTCCAGTCTCCACAAATATTCAACAAAGCAGCTCACGTGGAGGACCCCAGTCTCCACCCACACTCCAAAATTCAACAAAGCAGTCGACAAAAGCAAGTGGCAGACCCCATCCTTCCACTCCATGCAACGGACAACCCAGATTTAATCCGGATTCCAAACTGCATTCCATTCTGATGTAATAGATTAGAAATCCATTCCTATAAGTAATTCATTCCATTTCATTTGTAAAACACACTTGATTTAATCGCCCATTCTAGTACACTCTCTTGTACGAACTCCTCCATCTGAAATCAACATTCATACTTGATTTCCAATCCTTTGTAAGCTTTTTAATAATCTATTCAATAAAAAGAATTCTATTCAATTGAAAACGCTCTTTTCTGTTATTTTGTACTCTCTTACATTCTCTCTGTTATTTACTCATTTTCACTGTTCACTAAATTTACTATTCATAATTACTGTTCACCATTACTGTTCACTAATTTTAGTGTTCATAATTACTGTTCATCACTAAATGTAATTACTGTTTTACTAATTTTACTGTTCATAATTGCTGTTCACATTTACTGTTCATTATCACTATTCACATTTACTATTCATTTTCATGAATAATGTTCCCAGTATTTTCTTTTTTTAAACTTATCTTTAGAAGTCACCATCCAAAAAGTAAACAATTTTTATCATATGGTGCTTGGAAAATAATTAAAATCAGTAACAAATTATAATATTAGTATTTTAACTGGTTATGATTATTATATATAGTAGATAATTAAAATCAATAGCATATTATAATATTAGTATGTTATTTTTAGACAAATTAGATTTATGTTGGTCAAAATAACTTTAATATTCCCGATTGACAGCACCATTCAAAAAGCAAATAATTTTTATTATATGGTGGTTGAGATTAGATTTATGTTGGTCAAATTAACTTTAATATTCACGATTGACGGCACCATCCAAAAAGCAAACAATTTCTAGTATATGGTGGTTGAGATTAATACCTTTTGTGTTATTAACTTTTATCCTTCCTAACTCAACTTCTCAACATCACGATTTGGTTGCATTTTATGTTTTTGACCTTTATTTTGTTTGCATATTCTTATTCTTATGTTCAAATTAAAAAATATATAAATTTGATATGTTGAATAAAAAGCATATAAGTTTTGTTTTAAATATCTTTAAATATATGAACGTAAAGATTATAATATTTAATACTTAGAAAATACTCGTTGTGACAAATCTAACAAGTATGATAATATTTATAATTTATGTATTAATAAAATTTTGTTATCAAAAACATACACTTTTGATTTCGAATAATCAAATGGAAAGTTTACATGGAACGAAGATAATACTTTTATATGACTGCTTTTTATTTTTATTTTTTAACAGTCAAACTTTCTTCATTCAAAAGTTCAAAGCAATATTCACTTTTTGTGTGTAGATGATGAGCAAAATAGATTAAAACTAGTACACAATCTTGTCAAATTAGAGGAATATTTAATCAACGTATAGTATTTTAGGGTATTGGCTTATGTCCATTTCATTTGGTATAATTTTTAGCGTGTTAAAAAATAAATTAAACAATCATGAGGTGAGACTTCTGGCTCTGCACCTGACACATTTCAAACCTCAATAAATGTGATAATATTACATGTTCCTTAATATATTTTGCATCATAAAAGAAAATGTATATAAGGGCCCACATTTTTTTTTGCTCGGGGCCTTCAAATACATTGGATCGGCCCTGGTTCTATAAAAGAGGTTCATCCTATTCTTTAGTGTTAATGGAGGGTACCTCGAGGGTTGACCATTGATTAAATAAGGCCATACATATCCTTCGTTAAGGAAAGTCTAGCCTATTTTGTAGGATTTAAGCATCACTAATTGAGGGTTTATCGTAGCTTACGTAAAGTTAAATTCAATTTTCAAGTGTTATTACAAAGCAGAGTCAATGTTGATTGCTTGTTACGGAAAGCCAAACTCATTTTCATAATATTTATCAGTGTTCTAAACGGCGGCGCCTAGGCGGTCCTAGGCGGCGCCTAGGCGCTAGGCGCCACCAAAACGCCCGGATTAGGGCCTGTTCGGCGACATTAGGCGTTTTCGCCTCTGGGCGGCGCCCAGACCCGCCCAGACCCCCCAGACCCGCCTAGAATTCAAGAGGTTAGAGAATTACATGAAGATGATTTTGAATCGGATGAGGAGGAGGAAGTAGATGAGATGACTTATGACTTTGAGTCCGATAACGATGAAGTGCAAGAGATAAATGGTGAAGAAGAATTTGAAATGTCATAGGCTATGTGTGAATTGTATTTGGTACTTTTTTATTTTGTCTAACTTTTAATTTTGGCCTATGGCTATGTGTGGATTCACTACTCACTAGTTTGTATTTGGTAATTTTTGCCACGTGCCTCAAACTTTGTAAGCTTGTATGGATTTCATTTTTCAACTCCAAGATAATATTTCGACAATATATATATATATATATATATAATATATTCATTTGTGTCGTTTATCATGAAATTTTCGTTCTTGTATTGTATCATTTGTATGTAATATAAGTTATTGTGACTTGGGAAATAGGTTTTTATTTTATTTTTAAATATAATTTGTATTATTTTATTAATTATATATAAAAAATAATTAAATAATACAAATCCGCCTAGACCGATTAATCCCCGATTAATCCCCTAAGCGCTAGGCCCCAGCAAACCGCCCGACTAGCGCCTAGCGATTTTTAGACCACTGATATTTATACAAAGTACGTTAAGTGAGAGTATAATCGTTCATTGGGGGAAGTCCGTCCTATTTTTTACTTAATGGAGAGAGGCTCGATAGTAGACTATTGGTTAAATAAACTCAACCCTATCATTCATTAAAGGAAGTCTAGTCTATTTCGCAGGGTTTAAGCTCATTAGTTGAGAGTTGACTGTTGCTTTTGTAAAGTCAAATTCAATTTTTGAAGTGTTATTATAGAGCAAAGTCAATGTTGACCGCTCGTTACAGAACGCCAAGCTCATTTTCTTAAATATTCATACAAAGTACATTAAGTGAGAGTATTATCATTCATTAAGGGGGGGTTCGTCCTATTCTTTAGGGTTAATGAAGAGTGGCTCGATGGTTGACCATTAATTAAATAACGCAACCCGATCGTTCATGAAGGGAAGACTAGCTTATTTTTTAGGGTTTAAGCATCATTAATTAAGGTTTTATCGTTTCTTACGTAAAGTCAAATTCAATTTTCAAGTGTTATTACAGGGTAAAAACAATGTTGACTGCTCGTTACGGAAAATCAAACTCATTTTCATAGTATCAATACAAAGTGCGTCAAGTGAAAGTATACATGTTCTATAAAGGAAGTCCTTCATATTCTTTGATGTTAATGAAGAGTGGTTCAATGGTTGACCATTGATTAAATAAGGTCAATCACATCGTTCATTAAGAGAAGCCTAGCCTATTTTGTAGGGTTTAAACATCATTAATTGAGGGTTGACCATTGTTTCAAATTCATTTTTCAAGTGTAATTACATAGAAACGTCAGTGCTGATCACACGTGCGGAAAGTTTAACTCATTTTCTTAATATTCATACAGAGTACGTTAAGTGAAAGTATAATCGTTCATCAAGGTAAGTTTGTCCATTTTTTAGTGTTAATGGAGAGTGGTTCGAGGGTGACCATTGATTAAATAATTTGATAAGGTCAAAGATATTATTCAGTAAGGGAAGTCTAGCCTATTTCGTGGTTTGAGCGTCATTAATTGAGGATTGACTCTTGGATTAAGTTCTAGAAAGAAAGATCAAACATTTCTTTATGTCTAACCTGAAATCTCACCCGACATCGGTATGGTCTTGGGTGGAAGCAGGATTTTGGAGGCCCATATCATAATTTGTTGATAAAATTGACCCATGAAGGTTTGCAAGATCATTTGTTAGGCGAAATTAACGCCCTCCACTCCCAAACCCCAAAATTCCCTCAATTTCTATTCAACCTACCTCCTTTGATTCTTCCAAAACCAAAACTATGATAAATCTCTCATCGATTTTAGAAGGAAACAAGGTATTGGTTCTCTTTCAAGAAGGTAACCCAGTTTCAAACATTTGTGAGGTTTTTAACTTTGTTCTTATTACGTGCATTTAGCTTCATTAAATGATAAAAAAAAAATCCCATTGTTGGGTTCTTTGAGGTGTAATAATATATGGGAAAGGCAAAAGATTCAATCTTTCTAGGTGAATATGTCATTCTATGTTTGCAGGTGCATAAAGATCTTTTTTTTTTCATTTCTCTACATGAAAGATTGAAATTGAGGTTAATTAGGAAATGATCAATACTATGATAAGTGTTATATGTTGCCATCTTTTTAATATCCAAGACCACTTGTAATTGTTGCAGAATTTGGTATGGGGAAAATAAAATAGGAAATTAGGTCTTTAGAGTGTAATAATATATGTGGTAGGCAAAATATTCAATATTTCTAGGTTAATATGTCATTCTAGATCTATAGTGTCATAAAGATCAAGTGTTTTTTTTAAAAAAAATCTCTACATGAAAGATTTAACGATAAGTTGCGTATCAATGATAAAAATTTTGAATACCGGTGCACAAATATTCCGGCTAGGTATAATTTTCTAGCACCAATAGTGAGGACTAGTACCAGTGCTAAAACTTGAGTACCAGTATGTTATAAACCGTTGATCAAAAATTAAATTACTGGTGCAAAATATTGACGTGCCTAGTTCGGTTTTTGAGCACCGGTAGTAAATATATGTGCCGATGATCATATTCTAGCACCGGTAAAGAAAGTATTCCAGTGTTTCTAAGTATCATTTATAGCACCGGTACTTTCAAAAATAGCACCAGTAGCAGTGATCATTTATAGCACCGGTACTTTCAAAAATAGCACCAGTAGCAGTGATCATTTATAGCACTAGTAATTTTAAAAATAGCACCGGTTGTAATGATGATTTAGGAACCGGTGTCATCGGTTCCGAATTTGAAGCACCAGTTACCAATTAGCACCCGTTTTTAATTGTCAACCGGTGCTCAGTGTATGAAAAATGTGCGTGGGTCAATTTTAAAATTGTCGTGCCTTCCCGGATCAACCACGGGGGAAATTTTATTATAAATAATCCCTTACTTGGAAAATTTACTCGGTAACTAAAGAAGTAAATAACAATGAACAAATTGTACATGAAAAGAATAAATGAAATCAATGTCAGTATGTCATCATGCCAGATCAATTCATATACGCCAAATTCCCACCACCCTTCCACAGACATCACTCAAGAAATTGGTCTGGGTCATTTATGGCCACCGTTGCATAAATGCTAACCCATGTCTCACATCACTTGGCCGACACCTCCTAATGTTCGTAGGCTTTATACGTGCCTTGCTTCTCTGGAAAAATCCCTGTTTCGATCAGATTGAAAGTTAGTTTGTATAACGGGGTTACTGCAATGTAAGCCATACACATTATATCATTTGTGTTAAAGTTTTGATACTTACGACAAAAGGATTGTCAAATTTGTCTCGAGGGCGAGCTCCTCAAGGAATCGCATGACATAGTAGTCGCATTCCCAGCAACTTCCTTGTCGTCGGTGCTAAGATAGAATGAAAGAACTGATAATTAAATTAGTGTACGTTAAGAAGAAAACGTATGAAGTATGTTAAACTATGTATGCTTACTACTTACATTGATGTTTGTTATCTTCCAGCTAAAATTTGGTGAGGGTTCATTGTTCCTCTTCAACCTCTCATATTGACATGCGACCATGTGACATGTTTGAGTTACTTACTACCTTTGAAAATACTATTATTGGAAAAGGTGGGGTTGTCTGACAATAACTTGTGTCTTTATGCAATCCTTAGGCTGAATACCATTGGTGAGTGTGTCCAATGTGTAGACATGGTTTATTCGGAGACAAATGAGGATGAGGAACCAATGTGAACTGCGTTAATAATTTTAAAGTTAATCTATCTGTTGAATTTTACAAAACAGACATCAATCTAATTTAAAATGTAAAATTTTTTACCTCCTGAGGTATGGCACCAAATACATGGCGGCAACTGAGTTAATCATCGAGTCCCAGATAAGGCGAACCCAGGAAGTTATATCTTCCTCCTGAAGCAAGTTGTCGTTTCTTCTAGTGTTAGAGACACGAAATTGGATTCTGCCATTGTTCATGGCCTCTATTTTACTCCACAGGTGCCTGTCACGGCAGAAGTTATTCAGTGTCACGAATATGTTAGAGAATAAGATACATGTATCAAATTTTTTGGATAGAAGGGGTCCAGCCCTCAGCTCTCGAAGGGATGGACTCTTAATCCTCAAAGGGGTCCAGCTCTTAGCCCTCTAAGGAATGGACTCTTAGTTCTCAAAGGGGTCCAACTCTCAGTTCTCAAAGGGATGTAGTCTTCTATCCTCGAAGGGGCCCAGCTCTCAGCCCTCGAAGGGATGGAGTCTTTTATCCTCGAAGGGGTCAAGCTCTCAGCCCTCGAAGGGATGGACTTTTTTTATCCTCGAAGGGGTCTAGCTTTCAGCCCTCGATGGGTCGAGCTCTAGGCCCTCAAAAGGATGGACTCTTCTATCCTCGAAGGGGTTCAGCTCTCAGCCCTCGAAGGGATGAAGTCTTCTATCCTCAAAGGGGTCGAGCTCTAAGCCCTCGAAAGGATGGACTCTTCTATCCTCAAAGGGATCCAGCTCTCAGCCCTCGAAGGGGTCCAGCTCTCAGCCCTCAAAGGGGTCCAGCTCTCAGCCCTCAAAGGGATGGACTCTCAGCCCGCTAAGGCTATTTTTCCGCAACAGTTAGCTCCATCAGTGCAGGAGAAACTCGCCATCAACCAACCCTCTTGCACTCACTGCGGGAAGCTCGGCCACGATGTTTCTCACTGCTGGAAGATCCACTGTGTCTATAAAGGTTTCGTCCACCGCTCAGCCTGGCGTGAGGCTGGTTGCGGCTGTGGAGCTCTGGGTGGCGGCATCGCCTTTCGGCCTAGCAGCAAGCTGTGGCTTCCGATGTTGTCTCCCTTCCAGAGTCGGCGGTTCGCGGTTCAAATCTAATCTCTGATCAATGGCAGGCTGTCTTACATATGTACAATTCCATGAACACTTCTTCCACTGATGCTATTGATAAGCATTTTTTTATGGATTCTTGACATTGGTGCCACTTTTCATATGGAAGGCAATCTGGCCTTGCTTCATGATATGATTGATATTGAACCTATTCCTATTAAAATTCCAGACAATCGTGTTGTTATAGTTGTTCAAGAAGGTTCTCTGGTATTCTCTCAGTCTGCCATAATTGATCATGTTCTTTATTTGCTGACTTTGGAGTGCAATCTTCTCTCCTTTGCTATGTTGCTTCTACAGGCTCGTTGTTCCACTTTCTTAACCGATTAGTTGTGTGTACTTCAGGAAAGCGGTTCGAAGACAGTGATTGGTCTGGGTGAGAAACAAAGTGGAGTTTGCTGGTCACGGCATTTCTCAGCTCCTGCACACGTATGCCATGCGTCCAAATCTGAGAAGAAGTACTCAGTCGAATTGTGGCATAAGAGGTTTGGTCACCCTTCAGATGTGGTTTTATCTTCTTCATCTGTTATATTTGATTCTATTTCTAGTACTGTACCTTGTGATGTTTGTTTCAGTTCCAAGCAAACACAGGTTATTTTTCCCTTAAATTATAATAAGGCCAAACATTTTTTTGAACTTGTGCACTGTGACATTTGTGACCCTTATCGTAATCCTGCTTCTTGTGGTGCTACTTATTTTGCTACGATTGTTGATGACTATTCTCATGCTACTTGGGTCTATTTACTGAAATCCAAGTCAGAAGTTTTGCGTATGATCATGGATTTCTGTGCTTTGACTATTACTCAGTTTAAGTCCTCAATTTTCCGTTTTCGATCAGACAATGGTACAGAGTTTCTAGGACTGAGGGATTATTTTGCTACTCACGGCATCGTTCATGAGACTTCATGTGTTTACATGCCCCAACAAAATGGCAGAATGGAGTGCTAGCATCGCCACCTCTTAAACGTGGCTCATGCTCTGCGTTTTCAAGCCTCTCTTCCCATTAAGTTATGGGGTGAATGTGTTCTGAATGCTTGTTTCTTAATCAATCACACTTCGACAACAGTTCTCCAAAACAAGACTCCATTGTATCTGCTATTTCAGTGTGAACTCATGTTTTTTTATTTGCGTGTCTTGGGTGTCTTTGTTTTTCTCCGGTTCTTCCTTGACCAACTGATAAGTTCGCTGTTCGTGGTCGCAAATGTGTTTTCATGGGATATCCCAGTGGTAAACATGGTTGGCTGTTGTATGATCTTGAAACCGGCCAATTCTTCTTCTTTTGCGATGTGGTGTTTTTGAAAACGTCTTTCCGTTTTGGGCTCCATCATGTTCCCCGTCGCCACCTCCTCAGGATCACCGCTTCATCCTTCTATTTTTTACCTTCTGGAGCTTCCTGCCTCCCCAGCAAGAGGGAGCTCTTCCCAATAGCACATAACACGTAGCCAGGGGGAGTCTAAGCAGTCGCTAGAGTTAGGCTCACTATCCCAAATCGAGCACCATTAGGGTTCACCTGAGGCAGTTTCTGAGGTGCCTCGTCCAGAGGTTTGACGAAGCACCCGCGAACGCAAGCCGAGGATTTTTCTCAAGGATTTTGTATGCAACTCTGTTCTCACAGGCGTTCCCCAATCCAGCTCGACCGCTTTGTTAACTCCATATCCTATCAGCCGCTATGTTTCTTCTCATAGGTTCACTCCGGCTCACTCCCACTTTCTTGCGGCAGTCACTTTTGTGCACGAACCAGCTTTTTTTCTAAGGATGTACAGTAGCCATGTTGGCGACAGGCTATGCAGGCAGAGCTCGACACTCTTGAGAGAAATAACACGTGGTCTCTCACATCTACCGTATCAAGTATAAGTCGAACGGAGACATAGAATGCTATCAGGCTCGCCTTGTTGTTGATACGAATTAGGTTTATTTATTTATTTTTATTTATTAGGATTTTTAGAAGATAACACTATACTCTTTTTTCCATTGAGTTTTTTAATGAGGTAGTGTGATCATTTATTTTATTTTAGAATAATGCCCATTAATTCAGCCATGTTGGCCTTGGAAGAATTAATACTTCGATCATGCATTTATTTTAGCATTTAGAATATTCAATTATGATTTGATTAGAATTAGATTTGGTAAGATTAGATAAGGCAATATTCATTCAAGATTTATCTTGAAAAATATAGTCATTTATTTTAGGTAGTCTAGTTAAATATGATTTTAGCTTTTTAAAGCTACCATAATCCTTTTCAGTTTCTTATTTGTATTTTTTGAAGACCATACCTATGTACTATAAATAGGGGTGATTTTCAACATTATTTTCACCTTACAACTTTTCATCAACCAAATATACAACCTTTTGAGTTCACACTCTTTGTTTGCGGGCTATTCCATTGTTGCTTAACCCCGAGGGCTAGTTAAGTACCAATAAACCTTGTAATCTGATCCTGAGGGCTAGTTAGAGAGCAAGTCAAAGTTAGGCGTACCCCGAGGGCTAGACTCCTGAATTTCGTGCGAGATAGTGTGGGTTTGCAGATCCCTTCACTAGATCAAAGATATTAATTCCGCAAATCGTGAGACTTCGCAAGGAGATTCATATCAGTTGGTATCAGAGCAAAGAAAAAGATCCTTGGATGAGTTCATCAACAGGGATTTCGAGTTTTTTTTGAATTTATTTTTGAAAAAAATAAAAAATACAAAAAAAAAACATAAAGCAGAATCCGCCGCTGCCGCCGCTCAAAATTTTTTTGACAATTCCGCCGCCGCACTGCCGTCCAGCTCCATCTCCATCCGACCTCAAGCATCCCATCGCTCTGGTCGCTGTCCACCGCAGCTCCATCCGATGCCATTCGATTCGACAGAAAGGAAGGTTCCTCTGACGAATTCCGACCCCGTCTCCAATCGAACCATTCTTCTCACCGTCAATTACAGATCTGGTCGTCATCGGTTCTCTCCGTTTCATCTCTGATAGTCTCCGTTGATTCTCCATCCTGAAAACTTCGTGCCGATTGTCCGGTAGAACTTCTCCAGACGCGTCTTCTGTTCCCAGGTAGCGCACAACTCCGGCGAAGAAAGGTTCAGGAAGTAGTTCCAGCAAGCAAGCCGAGGAAGACACCCAGCGCGTGTCCTTCACACGCTCGCTCACAAAGGGCGCGTGGGATCCATGCACGGGACGCTTTTGAAGCGTGTGTCCTTCACATGCGAAACACCAGACATCTTTTCTTCTCGCGATCTGATCATTATCTCGTGATATTTTCAATTTATCGTGGTTTATTGGTTTTCTCGAGAGCAGTCTTTTTATCGCGAGTTGAAGCTACATCAGCATCCAGACACTGCCTAGTCAGCGTTTTGTCACTGTTTTATTAGCAGTTCTTCACAGGGATGGCTTGGGACGTTGATCTACAGTTATTTTTGAAGATCGTTCACGTTTCGAGGATGAAACTTTTCGAACTTGGAGGGAATGATACGAATTAGGTTTCTTTATTTATTAGGATTTTTAGAAGATAACACTATACTCTTTTTCTCATTGGTTTTTTTAATGAGGTAATGTGATCATTTATTTTATTTTAGAATAAGGCCCATTAATTCAGCCATGTTGGCCTTGGAAGAATTAATGCTTCGGTCATGCATTTATTTTAGCATTTAGAATATTCAATTATGATTTGATTAGAATTAGATTTGGTAAGATTAGATAAGGCAATATTCATTCAAGATTTATCTTGAAGAATATAGTCATTTATTTTAGGTAGTCTAATTAAATATGGTTTTAGCATTTTAAAGCTACCATAATCCTTTTCAGTTTCTTATTTGTATTTTTTGAAGACCATACCTATGTACTATAAATAGGGGTGGTTTTCAACATTATTTTCACCTTACAACTTTTCATCAACCAAATATACAACCTTTTGAGTTCACACTCTTTGCTTGCGAGCTATTCAATTGTTGCTTAACCCCGAGGGCTAGTTAAGTTCCAATAAATCTTGTAATATGATCCTGAGGGCTGGTTAGAGAGCAAGTCGAAGTTAGCCATACCCCGAGGGCTAGACTCTTGAATTTTGTGCGGGATAGTGCGGGTTTGTAGATCCCTTCACTAGATCAAAGATATTAATTCCGCAAATCGTGAGTTTTCGCAAGGAGATTCATATCAGTTGTGCTCGGTAATTTTCAGGTAGAAGGAATTGATTTCAATGAAACTTTTGCTCCAGTTGCCAAGATGGTCACTGTTAGTACGATATTATCGGTGGCTGCACTTCGTGGTTGGGAACTTCATCAAATGGACGTTCACAATGCATTTCTTCACGGTGATCTAGATGAGTTGGTTTTGATGTCTCCACCACCTGGGTACTCTAAAGCATTAACTGGTCAAGTCTGTCATCTCCACAAGTCTCTTTATGGTCTCCAGCAAGCTCCTCGAAATTGGTTCCAAGCTCGCACAGGCCCTTCGTCAGTATGGTTTTCGGCAAATCTATGCAGACTATTCTTTGTTCAGCCCCAGCCGAGCTAGTCACACTCTTCATGTCTTGGTGTGCGTTAATGACTAGATTATTGCAAGTGATAGCCCTACGGCCATCTCTACTTTCAAACAGTACTTGTCTTCTTGCTTTCACATGAAGGACCTCGGTACTCTCAAATTTTTGTTGGCCTTGAAGTTGTGCAAAACCCCTATGGTATTTTCATTTCTCAGCACAAGTATGCCCTGGAGGTGGTCGTCGGGGCTGGTCTTCTTGGCGCGAAGCTAGTCGCTTTGCCTACGAACCCAACACATAATCTCGCAAATGCTACTGGTTCAGATTATGATCATTTAGACCATTATCGCCGTCTGATTGGCAAGTTAGTCTATTTGACTATCACTCGGCCCGAACTCAGCTTCACAGTTCACACTCTATCTCAGTTCATGCAAAAGTCAAAGTTAGAGCATTGGACTGCTGCATTTCGTTTTCTTCATTACATCAAAGGTAGCTCGGGTCGAGGTTTATTTCTTTCTCAAGATAGCAGTTTATCTCTAATTGCTTATTTTGACTCTGATTGGGCAACCTTTCCTATCACCCGTCGCTCTGCCACTGGTTTCTTTGTCACTCTATGTGTGTCGTTGATCTCTTGGAAGACCAAGAAGCAGCACACTGTATTGCGCTCGTCTTCCGAGGATGAGTACAGAGCTATGGAAAGTGCTTGTTGCAAGATTCTCTGGCTTCGCTCGCTCGGAATTCACCATTCGGATCCGGTTAGCTTATATTTGGATAGCCAGGCTGCTTTCCACATCGCGGCTAATCTAGTGTTTCACGAGAAAACCAAGCATATCGAGATTGACTGTCATCTTGTTCGTGATCTAGTGTCTTCGCGTACCATTTCTACTCATCACATAGCCACTTCGGAGTAGCCAGCAAACATGTTTACCAAGGCACTAGAACGAACCACGTTCCTACATCTTAGTTCCAAGTTGGGCATTCTCGATCTTCATGCACCAACTTGAGGGGGAGTAATAGTGCAATAGAGTTTATGTTGTAATAGGTTACTAGTTACCTTAGTCATATCTTGTACATTTGGGTATGAATAACTCATCATTCTGTCAATATCACACAGATAATCATTCCCAAAATATCTTAGTTTTCCCTTGTTCAATTTCGCGACGTATTCCAGGCATTGGAGATGCTACACCTGCAAAGGCACTGGCGTTACAAGAAGCTATGCACCTTGCCGACTCGTTGGCGATAGGAGATGCAATGTTCATTGGAGACGCGTTGCATATGATTCGTATAGTGAAGGGTGATGCAGATTTGTATACAGTTTGCTCAACACTTATCGAATCCCTTCGAGGAGCTCAACTTCAACCTACAATTCACTGTCCTTTTTGGGTATCAAGACATCAAAATATTGTTGCTCATTCGCTGCTGGGCAATTTCCAGTACCTTGAAATGATATTTGTTTCCTTTAAAAAAAACCATGCATATTTTGGACACTAACAACTACTTATTTCATTCATCAGCAAAACAAAACATGATCTAAAGGATAAAACCTATCCTTTTAACCAAAATTTTTAAATAAAAGGACACAAATAGTGACGTGTTATTCGTGGAGTATTAAAATCGTGCAAAATTTTAAAAAGAACTTAAAAAAAAAACCATTTCACTCTCCCGTCTGGGTTTTGACCACTGAACCGTGACAACGAAGAGCTGTCAGTGCCACTTCAGTCACAGTATAAATAGCACTGGATAGGAAAAACCATATTTTAGAGAGAGAAAGTACAGAGCGCCGGTTTGGTGTTTATTTCCGAAGCCACTGTTAAATTCAGTGCCTGGACTGTGCCGTGACATTTGCGTGCTCAAACTGTAAAGAAGATGAAGAACCGACTTATTTAATTTGGGATTTTCAGGGAACTATATAAAGGCGTCTAGGGGTTTAGCGACGGTCATTTTAAATTCCGTTTAGGTTCCATGGCGTCTTCTCCGGCGATCAGGTTCTCCGGCGCTCCACCGTCAACTGGCGTGGGAAACTCCGAAGCACTGCAGCGGGTACTGGCTGACCTCTGCAGCAGGGGCAGCACGAAGGTACGGTGAACAATTTTTCTCCCGAAATTTTTCGTTCGTACGAAAAATTCCGTTCGTTCGTTCGTACGTTTTGGCCACCGTACGTTAGGGTTAGCTTTGTCTAAAAATATTCGCTCGGTTCTATTTGTGCTATCTGGGTGCGAATTAGCATTAGGGACCGAGTTTGTTTTATAAATTATTTTGTTGGCTTTGTGCAATTTTCATGCGCCTTCGAGTTTTGGAGATTGATTTTAGGTACGTACGGACGTCTGGTTCCAAAATTGATTTCAGTTCGGTTCTCTCCATTTTGTCTGTGTGATAAAACTCGTATCTGGATTAGTTTGTGTATTTACGTATGTCAGTCTGTGTAGTAATTTTAATGTTCATTCGAGTTTTGGAGATTGATTTTAGGTATGTATGGATGTCTTGATCCAAAATTAATTTCATTTCGGTTCTCTCCATGTTGCTGGTGATATAACCTGTATCTGGATTAGTTTTTGTACGTACGTAAGTCAGTCTGTTTCGATGAGTGTGTAGAAATTGATTTATGCTGTTTTTCCAAATAAAATAAAATAAAGGTAAGAAGCGATGAAATGTGGGTACTATTCTGTTGTTTGAATTATTGATAGACTGGTATCTTATAATTCTGTTTGGGGTTGTCAGATTTGGTGCCTCTATAGAGCAGAGGGTGTGCTCCTACGCTGATGTTTTGTATGTGAGATCTATTCGGTATTTTTTTGAATAATTGTTATCTCTAAGATGCTTAAAACAAGTGAATGTGGTTTTGGGCTAAGGCTGGATGTGACTGAGTAAGTTTATTAGTAATGTGGTTTATGAGCTGTTAATTTGGTCTGTAAAGTTATTTGTAACTGCCTTTAACTAAGTTTTAGAGGTTTAGAATCATTTGAAACACGTTCTTATCTCTCGAGGTTCTGGAGTCATCATCAACACTCACGAGGTTTTGAAGATATTATATGTATCAATCATTAATTTTCTTTTGCTTTATTGTACACATATAATGGATGCATGCATATCCACGTAAACAATCACACGGAATGCTAGCTGGCAAGTTTGTCATTAAGTGCGGAACAGCTAGTTATGAGTTAAGTAAGAGTACAAACCCTCAAATAGAGTCTTACCTGTTGTTTTGATATGGACAGTCCAGTTTATACTAGTGACTTCTAATTTTCTCGTCAATCGTCTAAGCCCCATATGATTACCTTACCCTGAATTCTCATTGATCAGCGACCAGTGTAATTAACTTCAATTATGATTTGCATTGCCGATTCGTGCCTCTTACATGCCCATGGGTGTATAGATGCCTAGAAAGATCATGTATCAAACAGGCATAATGTTATCCATGAATAGATTTCTACAACATTTACATCTGGTGTACTTGAGGCATCGGAGAGACCTTTTTAGTCACCGAAGAGGGTGTCTAAAGCTATCAAATAGTGCATTTATCTTCCAGAACGGCCAGGTGTTATGTGGTTCACTATCCTTGTTCAATTACCATCTTTATTATTACTTTCTTAGCCGATCTCCCATGATTGGGTAAAAGCTTGGTTGTTTTCTTTATACTTTTCCTTTTAAGTCCAGTCCAAATACACTCCGGTTATTTCTCTACTTCAAATTTAATATTTTCTAGTATTAGTTGTTTGTTGATTTCACCTGTACTGTGCACTGCTTGTATCTGCCGTTACTCTTTATTTATGGCTGGGGATTCTTTTTGCTCAACATTGTATGATATTGAGGCCTAATTATATGTGCTGCAAATGGCCACTCCTTAAAGGGATTTAAATGCAATTTTCTTAATATTCAGTCTGTAAATTGGGTTCTGTTACATAGATGCATGTCGTAATGGTGGTTGAATTGGCCAACTTGACATTATTTCAATTTCGTTTGATCCGTGATATGTATTTGTTTTTACTATATTTGCGAAAGGAATGGATGGGTTTTGGAGATTATATTTTGCTCATGATGCTTTATTGTCAGGTTTTCTTTTTTTCCTTTTTGTTTGGTCTATTAAAATAAATTGTCTTTCAGCTTATTTACAAATTTACTTAATGCCACCTTTATTTTAGCTTCTGATGAAGTACGAGAGTACTTCTTAATATTTGAGCGGAAATATGTTTCTAATCTTCATAGACCTGTATACTGTTGTGATCATTAAAAATGATAAGAAGATTTTAATCATCACTGTAAATGCCATTTGTCTAAGGCCGGTAAACTTAACTTCCTATATCTATATAATATCTTACGGTTATTTTTCCTTTATTTACTTATGTTTATAAAAAGTACATCCGACTTAATTTTGGCTATTTTTTGTATTGAAAGGAGGGGGTCCCATTAGCATTAAAAAGACTTGTCGAGGAAGAAGCTCGGGATCTTAGCGGGGAGGCATTTAATCGCTTTATGGATCATTTATATGACCGCATTAATAGTCTCTTGGAAAGCAATGATGTTCCAGAGAACTTGGGGGCTTTAAGGGCCATTGATGAGTTAATTGATGTTTCATTTGGGGAGAATGCTTCGAAGGTTTCAAGATTTTCCAACTACATGCGAATTGTATTTGAGTCTAAGCGTGATCGTGAAATTCTGATTCTATCTAGTAAGGTATTGGGGCATCTAGCTAGAGCTGGTGGGGCAATGACTGCTGATGAAGTTGAGCGCCAGGTTTGCTGGTCATTCAACCTATTTCCTGCAAAGTTAATTTACCTTTTCACAAATCTGAAATTATCATTTTATGTGTTTGTATCAGATAAAAAATGCGCTGGAGTGGCTTCATGGTGACAGAATTGAACACCGTCGATTTGCTGCTGTTTTAATTTTAAAAGTAAGCTTATTTTTAGTGGTTATGACATGTCTTTTTATCTGAGGTCTCAGATCTTAATTTCACTGAAACTTAGAATGATTAAATTGTAAATGGTTGCTGATTTTTGCCTTTTGAGGAGTATGTAGCTCTACCTACTACTGGGTTTGAATTCAGACTGCTTTATGGTGATTCATGTAGCTAGTCATGACTTTGGTTTATCTGACTACTTACCCTTTAGCTCTTATCTCTCACTACAATCCTTTAAATCATGTTGGACACGTACTTGGATGTGTAGTTAATTTTCTTAAGTTTTGATTACTATTTTATTGCACATATGACCTTGTGAGTCTTTAATCTCAATTTCCTGAATGTAGGAGATGGCTGAGAATGCTTCCACAGTATTTAATGTTCACGTTCCAGAGTTTGTGGATGCTATATGGGTCGCTCTTCGTGATCAATCAGTTGATGTTCGAGAACGCGCTGTGGAAGCTTTGCGTGCTTGTCTGCGTGTAATTGAAAAGCGTGAGACTCGATGGCGTGTTCAGTGGTAAGTGCAGATATACACTTCAGGCCAGATGATGCTTAAAATTCATCTACTGTTAGGTACTCTGATACACTTAAATGAAGCATCCTGATAGAATATTAGGAGACAACGAAATAAGGCTAGTGTTTCAAAACTTCACTGTGTACATGATTTGTTTTAGTTGGAAAATATGGTGGATTTTAGTTACTAATTTGACCTGATATTTTGGGAAGGGATCTTCCAGCTTTGTGCTTTAGATACATTTTAGCCAAGGGTGAGAGTATTCCTTCTAACACAGAAAAAACAGAAAATTCTGTAGTATCAGATGCCAGCTTTTACTGCAAAATGCAAACATAGTGAATGAGCTATTCTCACTTCCTAGTACCTGAATCTTCAGGTCCAGTTGAATCGGTAGTTGAAAATGGATGGTCTTATGTAGAGTTGGTGTAGAATTTTCTTTGGTGTATAGGATTATGCCTTCCATACTATCAAGGATGATATTGAGGTTCATTTTGTATGTGGCAGGTACTATCGCATGTTTGAGGCTACTCAAGATGGTCTGGGTAGAAATGCTCCGATTCATAGCATACATGGTTCTCTACTTGCAGTTGGAGAACTCTTGAGGTTGGTTTTGTTGCTCACTCTTTGTGCATTTGAACTTCCATCTCATATTGGCAGTTGGTGAAAACTCTCAAGTAATATTTGCTGGGATTACTACTCCCACCGCTTCTTCTTGTTCCTTATGAAAAAGTAATTTATTTGAAATGATCTAATCTACCTTGAGCATTTTGCCTTGGCCTGCATTCCTTGAAGGCCCATTTCAAAATATTTCCTATTTCCTAAGTGCATTGGCTATTCAGTTTCACTTCTCCTCAGTCGTTAAGCATTTCGCTGTTGTGTACTAATCAACATTTGCGAAACAGCATAGATGCTATTTGAGCCCTTGGTTTGTAATTATTCAGTGCAATTTTTTTAGGGTTACAGAATGGTCTAATGTGCATGCTGCTAGAGAATTATTATGCGTAAACTTTGTTATAACTGGGTGTTCCATTCCCCCGGTCTCTTTTCTTAGTTCTAACTTCTAATCTAGTCTTGAATATCTTTTCTCTACTTATTGCAAGTAACTTTGGTTCTCATGGGGTATATTCAGCCCTCAACCTTGGATCCCTTCATGATTACTTGTATTTGGTGAGATAAATTTTGCTTGTCCCACTGAACAGGAATACAGGTGAGTTTATGATGTCAAGATATAGAGAAGTAGCTGAAATTGTGCTCAGATACTTGGAGCATCGAGATAGGCTCGTTCGTCTCAGCATCACATCTCTCCTACCTCGTATTGCCCATTTTCTGCGCGATCGTTTTGTGACAAACTATTTAACGGTTTGTGCAACTACTTCCATTCTTGAATAAATTGCACGCATTTGTATTTTAGCTACTAGAGTATGGTGTGAAGCAAAATTTTCATGTTTGATGTTTTTCTGGATCCTTAGAATTTGAATGTGTGGCCTTTTTGTCCAGATATGCATGAATCATATACTCCATGTCCTCAAAATACCAGCAGAGCGTGCTAGTGGGTTTATTGCTTTAGGGGAGATGGCTGGTGCTTTGGATGGGGAGCTCATTGAGTATCTGTCGACTATAACAACTCACCTACGTGATGCAGTATGCTTTTTATCATATTTTATTTGTCTTGCTTATGAGATCTTAGTTTGTCGTCTTATTGCATAGTAATCTGTGCTTTTCCCTTTAACATTTGGCTGGGTTTGTTTGCATGCTCTGATTCCATGTGAAATTTTGCACTGAATGGTTACGTATGTTTATAGATCGCTCCTCGTAGAGGCAGGCCATTACCTGAGGCCTTAGCTTGTCTTGGGAATTTAGCAAAAGCAATGGGCGCTAAGATGGAACCTCATGTTCGAGGTCTCTTGGATGCCATGTTCTCTGCCGGTCTTTCTGTTACCTTGATAGAAGCACTCGATCAAATATCTGTCAGGTACACAAAAGCAGAATGTATTGATGTTGTACTTTAGAATATGGATTGATGTTATACTTTAGAATGTGAATAATGAAGAAAAGTGACTTTCAACTTACATTTTGTATGTTCAATGTTTTCAGCATTCCTTCTTTGTTACCTACCATTCAAGACCGGCTGCTTGAATGTATTTCAGCAGTTCTCACAAGATCCCATCCCACTCAGGCAAGAACGTCTGTAGCGGTGAGTCGAGGGAATATTACAAATGCTACACCAGTGGCAGAACTGAGTGGATCCTCTCTTGTTCAACTCGCTTTGCAAACTCTTGCTCAGTTCAATTTCAAGGTTGTTCCTTATTTGTGTGTTATATGCGCATGTGTGTGGCTTGTCCTGTTTTTTCTGTCTTTGATGGGTGTTATTTCTTAGGGCCACGATCTTCTTGAGTTTGCTCGTGAGTCTGTTGTGATATATCTCGACGATGATGATGGAGGGACAAGGAAAGATGCTGCATTGTGTTGTTGCAAGCTAGTTGCAAATTCCTTCACTGGGACTCCCATGCAGTTCAGTTCTAGTAGAACTAGTCGTGCAGGCGGCAGGCGGCGTCGTCTTGTTGAAGAGGTGTTGTTTGATATTTAATCTTTTTATCGTGTAGCTTTAAAGTAAGGGTGCATTACATCTATTTATGCGCTCATTATTGGTGAGTTTATGGAGCTTAAAAGACAGCTGCACAGAAGAATTTCTAAATGGTAAAAAGGGCCTGGCAACATCTCTGTCTGAGTGCCTGATTCAAGTTCCTGTCTGTTGTTTCTACACTAAGGAGCATAAGGGAGTAACATGTCCATGAACCCCTTAAGCATTTGACACACACACACTGGTGCCATTGTGTCAGTGGAAGTTGGCTTTGCGAGTTACCTTGAGATTCTAACAAAAATAAATTGATAACATAGTGCATATATTTATATGTGTTATGAAACATTTATTCTGCATCTCATCCAGTTTTATTCCCCCCGAAAATAGTTTTAAAATTTTATGGCTTTTGAGTTTGCTATTCTACCTATGCGTTGCTATCTTCTGAAAATTTTAATTCAATATTAAGTTGGCTGTTCAACTTCTGGGATTCTTTTCTTCTTTAACATGAGCTTGTGCTCTCTTGGCCACTTTCTTATGCAGATTGTGGAAAAGCTTCTTACTGCAGCTGTGGCAGATGCTGATGTCATTGTTAGAAAGTCTATTTTTGTCTCTTTACATGGAAATAGAGGATTTGATGACTTTTTAGCTCAAGCTGATAGCTTGACTGCTATATTTGCTGCTCTAAATGACGAGGTAATTAAAATACTTAACCTACTCTGTCTGCCTCCCTAAAATGTCTTACTTGCCTTATTTGGTGTCCCTTTATTATTGTCTTACTTCCATTTTTGGCAAAAAAATCGAATGTGAAAAATAAAGATAAAATAATTTGAATGTGTAAAAAGGATCAAACTTTTTTGAGTTAACGGCTATTTTTTTTGTGCTAAAACAGTTATAGAGGAACGGAGGGAGTAGATGAATTAGTGCATTTGATTAATGCCTCCACATTAATATTTCGTTTTTGTTTACATGATCTCCTTTTTTGTCTCTAATTTACCATCTCAAAGAATTTCCCTTTTCTCTCACCCTCCCCCACCCCCTTCTTTAGGTTGGGGAAGAGGTTTGGTGGTGAAAGAAGCCACAAAGCATTCAATGCTTACTTCTGCTTGCTCCATATTTTATGGTGTTGTCAAACCATTGTATTTTCTATCCATCTGCATGACTCACACTTCTTTATCTACTTTATTTAGGACTTCAATGTACGTGAGCTGGCTATTTCACTTGCTGGAAGATTATCTGAGAAGAATCCTGCATATGTTCTCCCTGCACTCCGTCGTCATCTTATTCAATTGTTGACATATCTTGAACAGAGGTACCATTTCAAGTTCATTGTTACAAACCGATTTCATTAATATTTAAGATATCTTCCATGTTAGCTCTATACTCTATATGCTGTCCATGCCATTTGGAATTGATTGTGAGAGGATTATACTATGAAACTTAGGTTAACAATAATTCTACGGATGGAATCGTTGAGCTGCTGCTCTAGCCTACCAATTTTCTTGAATTCTTTGAGTAGCATTTTAACTCTTTATGTAATTTTTGTCAGCAGTGCAGATATTAAATGCAGGGAAGAAAGTGCAAAATTGTTGGGTTGCTTAATTCGTAATTGCGAGCGTTTGATTCTCCCATATATTTCCGCTATTCACAAGGTTCAGTTTTCATTTCTCTAAATTTTCAAACTAATTAATTTCCTCATTTGTCAATTCTGGCTTTAGTATGTTTCGTATTTTGCAGGCTCTTGTAGCTAAACTGTGTGAGGGAACTGGTGCCAATGCTAATAATGGAATTATAAGTGGAGTTCTGGTGACTGTTGGGGATCTTGCAAGAGTGGTGAGTTTTTCCCAGTTCTTGATAAGAAATGTAGAAATCAACAGAAACCTTTATTTAAACTTGACATTATTATCTCATAGTATTGTTCTAGCTTTAGAAACATATGAACACTACAATTTCTTTTGGGTTCAATGGGTATATATATTGATGGGAACTATACTTTGACCCATAGCTGACTCAGAAACTGTGCTTTGACCCATAGCTGCCTCTGGAACTATGCTTTGACTCATAGGAAGCTCCACACAGTGTTTAAACCAACACTGAATAAGTATTTGTATCTAAAATGTGTTTATGACATCACAATGAGGTTCCAAAATTTTCTTTCTTGCTCAACCTGTCCATCACACCGACCCATGGCTCCCCATACTCTGCCCGTGTGCACATTTTGACCCAATTTTTGTATACTCTTTTAATTGGGTTTGCTCTTGGGATTCCTGTTGGACATCGAGAGGTTTTGTTGTGAGGTCAGGCCTTAGGGTAATGGCAAGGTTGCTCCCTTGTGACCGGTTGGTCATGTGTTTGAATTAAGAAACAGCCACTCTACAGTTTAGCAAGGGTGAGCCTATGTATTACGTCCCTCCCCCATGGGGCACTAGGGTGCGTCTTTTATGGAAAGGTTTTGTAAGTTACTAATATATGGAGATGACTTCTCCTCCTTCACATTTCCGTACTTAAGTCCTAAATTTAACCAGTTTAGAGCTAGTATGCTGAATGCACATCCATTACTTTTCTGTCTGAATGTAGTATATGCTGGTGCTGTTATCTGGATCTGGTCATACCCTATTTGAGTGTAATTTCTTGTGGTAATAGAACTCTCTTTATATTCTGAATCCAGGGCGGTTTTGCAATGAGACTGTATATTCCAGAACTCATGCCTCTAATTGTTGAAGCTTTATTGGATGGAGCTGCAGCTACCAAGCGTGAGGTAGCTGTTGCTACTCTCGGTCAGGTGGTACAGAGCACAGGGTATGCCTTCTCCCTTTTTCCCTTTCAGTTCATAGTACTTTTGTTTTCTCTGATGTTACTTGGATTCAATAAGATCACTTGGTAAAATTTGAATTAGATCTTATCCGTACTTATTTCCTCTCAATTAGTCGGTTTTAAAACTAATCTTGAAAAAGGAAAAGCCTGTTGTTTTGTGTTGCTGTCTGCCTGCCAGATAATGTTTTGCACCCTTAACATTTAATTAGTATTACTTATCTGAATTTTATTTGGTTGCAAACTCTTTGGTTTTGGCTCTTAGCTCTTATGCATGATCTTGTGTTTTTTTTTGTTATTTTGTCTGATGTAATAATGAATTATGTCCTGCAGCTATGTTGTTGCCCCATACAACGATTACCCGCAGTTGCTTGGATTACTTCTGAAGCTGCTCAATGGTGAACTTGCATGGTCAACTAGAAGAGAAGTATTGAAGGTACCTACAGGTCATGTTACTGCATCTTCATGCTGGCATTTTTATGCTAAATATCCTTTGGTTATATTTCAGGTTCTCGGAATAATGGGGGCTTTAGATCCCCATGCTCATAAGCGCAACCAGTTAAGCTTACCTGGCTCTCATGGTGAAGTTGGCCGTGCAGCCAATGATCCTGGTCAGCACATTCATTCAATGGATGAATTACCAATGGATCTTTGGCCATCTTTTGCAACGTCGGAAGATTATTATTCGACTGTAAGTTTCAAAATAGAGATGCAAATTCCCTTTTTCTATCCCCTAACAAAGTCCCTACTTTTCTCAGGTTGCAATCAATTCCCTAATGCGTATTCTCAGGGATCCTTCTTTGTGCAGCTATCACCAAAAAGTTGTTGGATCACTAATGTTTATATTCAAGGTCTGACCACACATCCACTTTTCTGCCAACTTTATTATTTATAATGATTAAAGCTAATGGTACATCTTTTCTGTGGAAAATAGTCAATGGGTCTTGGCTGCGTCCCTTACTTGCCCAAGGTTAGTTAATTAATTTTGCACTTAATTTATAATTTTGCTTTATGTGTGTACACTAGTGAAAATTGTCTAAAATAATATTTGGGTGTTTATAATATGATTTTTCAAAATGCTAGTTAAGTGTTATCTATGCCCATACACTGCTTGTAAAGCTGTTAAAAAAGAAACGAGATATGGCTTGGAATAGAATAAGTTTCCTTCTTTTCATTAGTTAAGCCTTATGAGGTTGAGCGTGGATGCCAAAGTGAATTTTGAGAACTTAAGCAAGGGTTAACACATTGGCTGTTAATACATCAATAATTTTAAGCAACTCTATGATAAGTTGTATGACAGGGCTCAGGAAAATATGTCTTTCCTCTATTATTGACTGGGATCCAAAAATGAATTTTAAATTGATCTTTAAATTGAAGGAAATGATTGGTATAGTTTTCTGTAAATCTTAATGCTGCTTCTGTTGACAAAAGTTGACTCTCCATTTGTTTGATTGATAGGTTTTACCTGATCTTTTTCATATTGTCCGAACGTGTGAAGATGGTTTGAAGGAGTTCATAACCTGGAAATTGGGAACACTGGTCTCAATAGTTCGGCAGGTAATTTTCCCTTGATGGAATTGCTTCTAAATTCATCGCCCGCTGTGGGATGTTGTTCTAATTGCTTGTTTGCAGCATGTACGCAAATATCTGCCAGAATTGCTTTCTCTAATATCAGAGCTGTGGTCCTCATTCAGTCTTCCTGCTGCTAATCGACCATTACATGGATTTCCGGTAAATGTGACTTTGTTTTTTGTACTTTCGTGTACTTATTATCGGGATGAATTTTGCTCCTGTATTCCTTCAAATTTATTGATATGATAAATTTTTATCTTTATCTCCTGTGACACTTGGATTGTAGGTTCTGCATTTAGTTGAGCAACTGTGCTTGGCACTAAATGATGAATTCAGAACTTATCTCCCCGTTATTCTCCCCTGCTGTATTCAAGTTCTCAGTGAGGCTGAGCGGTGTAATGACTATACATATGTCTTGGATATTCTGCACACAATTGAAGTTTTTGGTGGTTAGTGGTTTGGTAGACTTGGGTATTCTTTCTTATTGTATGTTTCTAGTGTATCATGTTAAACCACATGAACTTGTGCTACAGGTACATTGGATGAGCATATGCATCTTCTGTTGCCTGCACTCATTAGATTGTTTAAAGTTGATGCATCTGTTGATGTTAGACGCGCTGCTATTAAGACTCTGACGAGATTAATCCCTTGCGTTCAGGTATGTGATATTCTTTTAACCTTTGAGGGTTTAGGTATCCTGCTAATTCAAAGAGTATATTGATTTCCTTCCTGGCATGCGTGATTGTTTTCTGACCAGGTTACTGGGCATATATCAACTCTTGTTCATCACTTGAAGCTTGTCTTGGATGGGTATGTTTCCTTCCTTGCTTGCGTTATAATATCACAAATTAGGGAACTTGTCCTTTGTTAGGTTATGGTTATAAACAATAGAAAGTGCAGAGTTATGGTTGTAAGTAATATGTTGTAACTACTGAAATTCCCAACTCTCTGGCCGATGAATCATAAAAGTCTATATATCCTTGCAAGTTATACAGTTTTTTTCTGGGTGGGTGCAGAGATATGCTTGTATCTGAATTGCCTGGATTTGAAAGATTACATCTAAGTACTTCATTTATCTCTTATGTTACTGGCCATTCCTCTTTTAATGTGGTAACATATATACACCTACTGCAGAAAAAATGATGATCTGAGAAAGGATGCTGTTGATGCACTTTGTTGCTTAGCTCATGCTGTCGGGGAAGGCTTTACCATGTTTATACTCTCCATTCATAAGCTTATGCTAAAACATCGATTAAGGGTATACTCTAATAACACACGAACATTTTCTCACGAAGACCCCTAGTTTCATATTTACTGATAATAGGTCTCTGAATTGTTTGTGAGTGTAGCATAAGGAATTTGAGGAAATCAAAGGTCGACTAGAAAAACGCGAAGCTTTGATCATGGGTGGTGCAGCTGGCCAAAGGCTGACTCGGCGTGTTCCAGTTGATGTTATCAGCGATCCTTTGAGTGACATGGAGAATGACTATGAAGAGGGAGCTGATGCACATCGTCAGCTAAGAAGCCATCAGGTGTTTTTTTTATGTAAAAATATCTGTGTTTACAGTATGAGATAAGTAAATGATAATCATATAAATGGGAATTCAGAGAATTTTCCATTGTGAACTTCGACTGGGCTTTATATTTATGTTAAATCCAACACTTCTGCTGTGCCCTTGAAATGAGGCTTATGATTTTAGTGACCAAATGAACCCTCTGTCCATATTCAGGTGAATGATGGACGATTACGAACTGCTGGTGAGGCCTCTCAGCGCAGTACTAAGGAGGATTGGGCAGAATGGATGAGGCATTTTAGCATTGAGCTTCTTAAGGAGTCTCCTTTTCCTGCATTGAGAACTTGTGCCAGACTGGCACAGCTGCAGGTATGATACTCAGATATCCAGATTTTTCTCCCAATGCACGTACCCGTCCTGAGAATTGCTTAAGGTTGAACCCATAAGCTAGAATTGGCAATCAAAGAAAGAATTCTTTTTTGTATCTTTGCAGCCTTTTGTTGGGAGGGAACTTTTTGCAGCTGGCTTCGTAAGTTGCTGGTCACAACTCAGCGACACTAGTCAAAGGCAACTGGTGCGAAGCCTGGAAATGGCTTTTTCCTCTCCAAATATACCTCCAGAGATTCTAGCAACACTTCTGAATTTGGTATACCCTGCCTGTCATTTTTTATTTTTCTTGCAAGCTGCTTGATATGCTTTAATCCAAACTAGACCAATTTGCTACTGCAGATTTCAGAGTTGACTCAACTTTGCTCCATGACACACATTTGTTTCCTTTACAATATGGTGTGCATAGACAAGTGTAACATTTACTGCTAATGTATATGCGTACTACTGCTTGAACCAATTTTGTTACACTTGTGCAAGCTGTAATGAACTGATTATGCCAACTGGCTTTCTGATTTGTTCTGCTGATAAATGGTAGCGATAAGAGTTGACCGTGTTAAGTAAGGCTTTTTGTTGTCCGCATGTTGTTGCACTTAAGAATATTGGAATTAAAAGTGGTTTTGCTGATGCCACTAATGCATGATCTTGGCAGGCAGAGTTCATGGAACATGATGAGAGGCCCCTACCTATTGACATCCGTCTACTGGGTGCTCTTGCTGAAAAAGTATACTTCTTTTGCTTAAAATTCTCTTCTGTATTATCTTCTAATGCCACAATATGGTTTTCATCACCAACTCTCTATATTGTAGTGCCGTGCATTTGCTAAGGCTTTGCATTACAAAGAGATGGAGTTTGAAGGGGCACGATCTAATAGGATGGATGCCAACCCCATTGCTGTGGTTGAAGCACTCATTCATATAAACAACCAGCTACATCAGCATGAGGTGATGATTCTTTAAGTTCATCATTTGATTTTACCAGTGTTAAAATAGAACTTAAGTCATGTAATTGATGTATTATTTGATATTTAGGCTGCTGTTGGAATTTTGACTTATGCTCAACAAAATCTGGGTGTTCAACTTAAAGAGTCATGGTACTTTCTCATCTCTTCTCAGGGCACTTTAACTCAATTTAGTTTATCTTATTGAATCTGTTTTTTTCTTCCATAAAAATAGTATTCTCATCTACCAACTTGGATGATTTTAGGTATGAGAAATTGCAACGTTGGGATGATGCCTTGAAAGCATACACTGCCAAAGCTTCACAAACATCTAATCCTCATCTTGTTTTAGATGCTACCTTAGGTTTGTATGATGATACTAACGTTTTTGTCCTTCTTGCTTTTTATGCATATTGGGTTTGTTTAAATGAAATGAGCTCTTCCTTTCCTGGTGTTTAGGTTTATATGCATTCGCCACCCCCGCCCAACCTTGATATTGAATGAGATATACTGATACTTTTTAAGTTCAACTCATCTTATGTTTTTCTGCTCCATCGGCTGGTGTCTTTCTACAAATCATTCTTTCTTCTTTTCATTATCTTTTTTCACTGAGCAGTCACATTTTTGGAAAAGATAACATCGGTTTTACTTATTACTAGTCTTACTCCTTAAAGCATTGATTAAATTTGGTCTGCATATATCACATACTCCCTCCATCCCGCCATTAAGGGCATGTTTACTTGTTCACGGTCTGCAGTGATCATGTTTGATCATCAATATCTCTAGTTACATCTAACTATATCTCACGTGATATTTTTATTGTAAATATATTAATTTATATTTAGGTCAAAGTTTACCAAATTTGACTTGGAAAAAGTAAACATGCCAATAATGGTGGGACAGAGGGAGTATTTAGATCTGCATGATTGGTAGTTCGTAGTTCTGATGTATCAATCTAATTGATATTTTGTAGTTCTGATGATGAAGAATTAAATGCTTGCTTTATTTTAAGTCACTAATGACTTGAGATTGATGCTTATATTATTTTTCATAATTCTTCCTGTTATTCAAGGGCGAATGCGATGCCTTGCTGCATTAGCTCGCTGGGAAGAGCTTAATAATCTCTGCAAGGAATTCTGGACACCTGCTGAGCCTGCTGCTCGGTTGGAGATGGCACCAATGGTTAATTTTTTATTTATTTATTATATATATATATTTTTTTAAAATTTTTATTTCAGCTTTGTTATGAATGGGTACTGGGAAGTGGAAAATCATTTTTCTGAATGTTGGTTTGTGGTACAGGCAGCAAATGCTGCATGGAACATGGGTGAGTGGGATCAGATGGCAGAATATGTTAACCGCCTAGATGATGGTGATGAAAGCAAACTTCGTATTTTGGGAAATACTGCTGCTACTGGCGATGGTAGCAGTAACGGAACATTCTACAGAGCTGTTTTATTAGTTCGCCGTGGAAAAGTATTTTATACATCCACTTTACTGATTTGTGTTATTCCTCCATTCATTCTTCTGCTTAGCGGTTGATTAGTAAGGATCTTAGTGTTTGACTGATATGATGCAGTATGATGAAGCACGTGAGTATGTTGAAAGAGCTAGAAAATGTTTGGCTACGGAACTTGCTGCTTTAGTAAGTCAACAATTCACTGGATCTTTTCTTTTCTTCTTTTCTTTTGGAGTCACTGAAAAGGATTGGAGCTGTCTTGCTAGGAAGTCAGATCATTGAGGTTGCCATAATAACCCCCTTTCCCTCCGATACGCATATCAGCACATCGTCATTCCAAAAGACATGTTACAAATTTTCTGTGGATGAATGTCTTAAAGCCTTGCCATCCTTACAATGGGCCACTTTGTTAAAATTAGTAGCTTGCATTGTATTCTATATACTCCAGTAGCATTCAGTTTTATTAGTTTCTCAGTGGAGCAGAGTAAAATTGAAAATGGAATACCACGAAAACATGTCTTTCACATTATTTTCAACTGCGTGCAAAGAGAACTATACACTGGCCAATCTAACTTATTACCTGAGTTGCTGTTTAGTTTATTCATATTACAGGCAATATTAGTCTATGAGGCTAGGGGTTGTGATGTAATTGTTTTTGTTCATTGTTCTTAGACTAAAATATACCAGTTTAGGGAGATCTTGTGATATCTCACTTCATGCCTTTGATTTGTCTTTTTCTTTTCTGTTCAGGTTCTTGAAAGTTATGACCGTGCTTATAGCAATCTGGTCCGTGTTCAGCAGCTATCAGAGTTGGAAGAAGTATGATTTTAGAGTTGATTGTCTCAAGTCTTCCACTGATTTAAGAGTTTTCTGCATCTTTACTGTTAGATGACCTTGGTTTTATATTGTCACATAACTACTATTTATTGCATTAAAATAGGTGATTGAATACTGTACTCTTCCTGTGGGAAATTCTGTTGCTGAGGGACGAAAGGCCCTCATTCGCAATATGTGGAATGAGAGGATAAAAGGCACAAAGCGTAATGTTGAGGTATATTAGTCTTTAATCCATAATTTAGGTCCTGGAAGAATTTTCTCTTACTTTCAGAGAACTATTAGATCATTCTCTTACTTGGTGGGCGGGGGTGAGGGGTAATGATGATGGACTCCCGAGGAATAAAAGGTTCAGTTTTGCCCAAATTATTAAAAAAGTGCTGATTGTGTATTCTTTTTTGCAAGTTTTGGCAAAATGATTAAGGACTTATGAAAGGATAAATTTTACAGCATCAATTCCCCTTTTGGTGCCCAAGCATTGATTTACAGAGTTTGGTGACTTTCAGGTTTGGCAAGCCCTACTGGTTGTGAGGGCTCTTGTGCTACCTCCTACCGAGGATTGCGAGACATGGATAAAGTTTGCTTCCCTCTGCCGCAAGAGTAACAGAATAAGTCAGGCAAAATCTACTTTAACCAAGCTTTTGCAGGTTGGTAATGCCTCTTTTATTTTTTATTTTTAAATGACGATTGTTTTCTCTATTTTTATTGTTCTGAGAAACTCTCTGGTTCCTGTAGTTTGATCCTGAAACAACCACTGATATTGTACGTGTTCATGGACCTCCTCAAGTGGTTTTAGCTTACTTAAAATACCAGTGGTCACTTGGGGAGGATCAAAAACGCCGAGAAGCCTTTGCTAGATTACAGGTAAAGGAAAGTTTGGTAATTGAACTTTTGGAGCTGTGTGCCTCTATAAAAAAAATCTTATATTTTTCGATCATTATGGCATTGATCTAGGATTTGGGAGCAGAGCTTACACGGATGCCAAATATTCAGCCTGCCATTCAGACTAGCTCAATTAGTAACTCCAATGTGCCACTCCTTGCCCGTGTATATCTAACCCTCGGAAGCTGGCAGTGGGCTCTCTCTCCTGGTTTGGATGATGATTCTTCTATACAAGGTGTTCGCTAGACCTTTTTCTCTCAGTGGATATCTATATGTCATGCACCAAAGATTCAACTTAATTTCCTAAAATATTTATTAAACATATTCAGAATGAAAAAGCATTATAGCCTATTTGTTTTTCTGATTTACCATAACACGAAGGTTCAATTCCCAACTGAGGTTTTATATTCATTTGTGTGTTTAGGTGTAAATGAGTACCTGGGGTCTGGCCCTTCTTGACTTGATTAGGTTACCCTGTTTTATTGAATTACATGCTTGTTTAAGTGAAGAATCTTTTTGAAAGGTTTTAAACTGGTGCAATATCTGGATCTGTTCGTATGTATCTGTACGTCTATGTTTGTACAGTATTCTTCCCACCAATTTTTAGGCCACTGTTGGAAAAGAAGAGACCATAGAGGAAAGTAAAAAAAATCTGAACACTGAGGTATTCGGTATATTCTGGTGGCATGTTCCTACTGTTAAAAAATGGCACAGCTTTGAGTAATGTTATTTGTAGCTGTTACTTTAAGGACACGAATGGTAGGAGCATCTGAGATATGGTGTATTCGACTTTTTTTATACACTGATAAATTGAAATAAACTCTGATGTCTCAGAAATTCTTGGTGCATTTCGAAATGCCACTCATTTTGCTACAAACTGGGCAAAAGCATGGCATACATGGGCACTCTTCAATACAGCAGTGATGTCCCATTTTACTCTAAAAGGCTCTCCTGGCATAGCTTCTCAATATGTTGTTGCTGCAGTGAATGGATACTTTCACTCCATAGCTTGTGGAGCACACACTAAAGGAGTAGATGAAAGTCTACAGGTAACTTTCAGTCTCAGAACTTCATATCTTAAGCATTCATGTGAGACTATATATCTGGCAATTCACGCCTCTGAATGATTTGGTTTGTCTAAATTTATATTTCCTACAGTCTATTCCAGACGCTCAGCTGGATGTCAACTTTTTGGGGTTCAATTGTTATGGCCGGTCTTTGTGTTTTAACTAGGCTTTTGATATTTACTGTGTTTAGTAATACAAATATTTTCTGTAGACATTTACTGGCTCTATTTGTTTATTATACCCAGATACTGAACAACTTAAGTATGTTTTATGTTGCGCTTCCTGTTTTCGCTTGGTAGATGCGCTGAGTTTATCCAACTCTAAGCTTCTTGTGTAGAATCTGTAGATAGCATGAAGAATTTTTTATTCTATGATCCCTATGTACGCTGAAGCTCTGTCTGTTATTTGGCCAAATTTCCAGATATAAAATATTGCCTCTGAATGAAGCAAGTGTCTCACTTTCTCGATTGGTTCCAGGATATTCTGCGGCTCCTCACTTTGTGGTTTAACCATGGAGCAACTTCAGATGTTCAAATGGCATTGCAGAGAGGATTTACACATGTTAATATCAACACTTGGTTGGTTGTGTTACCCCAGATAATTGCCAGGATACATTCTAATAACCATGCTGTCCGTGAACTGATACAATCACTATTAGTACGTATTGGGCAGACCCATCCACAGGTTTGTACTCACACCATAGTTTCTTTTGAGGATGGCCTTTCTGCTACTCCTTGGTATACAAGATTGGATATCATACTCATGCATGTTGATTGTTATTGGTTGCAAGGCTCTTAATCACAAAAGCTCTCTGTGATCATCTATTGCCTGCTTATATTCTCTTATTCTCTAATGTTCTCCGAGGAAATTCTATATTTACACATCTACAACATTTGCAGGCTCTGATGTATCCTCTTCTTGTTGCGTGCAAATCAATTAGCATTTTACGTAGATGTGCTGCTGAAGAAGTTGTAGAGAAAGTTCGGCAGCATAGTGGTGCATTAGTGGACCAGGTGAAAGTTGTGTCCACTTTGTAGTCTCCTTGTGCTGCTTGTTGTATTGCTCTGACTGTTACGATTTCTCTGAAGGCACAACTCGTCTCAAAGGAGTTGATTAGGGTAGCAATTCTCTGGCATGAAATGTGGCACGAAGGACTTGAAGAGGCTAGCCGTTTGTACTTTGGTGAGCATAACATTGAGGGGATGCTAAAGGTGTTAGAACCATTGCATGACATGCTTGAGGAAGGGGCGGCAAGAAATGATACCACTGCAAAAGAAAAAGCTTTTATTCAGGTAATGTATTGTATAGGACCCATGGTCAGATGTTCCCTTGGTAACACTTTGTGGTCCGATTTTTGTTGAGCAATTTATCCATGTATACCTGTCATCAATAATTTATTCATACATAGTTGAGATTGAATTCGCTCTTCCCGTTTATTGCTTGAGAGATGAATGCTTGGGTGTTTTATATAGTCTCTCTCTTCCCTACAATTGTGATTAAAATGGATGTTTCATTTGTTTGCAGGCATACCGCCATGAATTACAGGATGCTTATGAATGTTGCTTGAAGTATAAAAGAACAGGAAAAGATGCTGAACTTACTCAGGTACTTCTACACGAGAGATAGTATTTATATATTCCATTTAAGTTTGAGTATTGAAGTAAAACCATTAGCACTTTACTTCATTACTCCTGGTTCTTGACTAGATGTCTCGGACATACAAATATAATTTTCATTGGGCGAATTTTGTAGAACATCCATATTCTTACTTCAATGATCCAAAGCATTTTAATTTTTTTTGTTTTATTAACAAAACTGATTCTCAGTGGAGATGAGTATCTTATAAACACCCCGTCTGCATTGTATATTATAACATATTATTGTATTCAAGCCGGGGTGTTGAATGGTGTGTATAGCCAGTCACTTTCTTGATCTGTATCCTTACATGTCAAGAAAACTTTGGTCTCTGTCAGGCCTGGGATCTGTATTATCATGTATTTCGGAGGATAGACAAGCAACTTGGGTCTCTCACAACCTTGGATTTGCAGGCAAGTATAGACACATGTTTTATGGTAATCAATTTCGAATATTGTGCCTCTTAGTACTGAGTCAATGTTACATTTGGAAAACCAGTCTGTTTCTCCTGAACTGTTGGAATGCCGAAATCTAGAGCTAGCTGTTCCTGGAACCTATCGAGCAGGTAAAATTCAGTAGGCACTTAAATATGTTAAATAAGCTGATCTTCTTGTTTTTTTAATTTTTTTCCCACACCATGTCCTCACCATTCTACTACCTCAGATTTCCCAGTGGTCACCATAGGATCATTTGTTGATCAGCTTGTTGTCATTACATCTAAACAACGACCTCGGAAGTTGACTATACATGGCAGTGATGGTGAAGTGTATGCTTTCCTACTAAAGGGACATGAAGATCTACGCCAAGATGAACGTGTCATGCAGGTTGTAGATTGCTTGAATATTTGTGCTTTCTGTCATCGGCTTCTTGGAATCTTCTGAATCCAAATATTGCCATGACTGTGAGACTTCACTGTTTTATCGGTTACTTGTATATTCTAAACTTTGCATGATTTCCAGCTCTTTGGTTTGGTGAATACTTTGCTGGAAAATTCTAGGAAGACTGCTGAGAAAGATCTTTCTATTCAACGATATTCAGTCATTCCTTTATCTCCAAATAGCGGGTTGATAGGTTGGGTCCCAAATTGTGACACTTTGCACCATCTTATTCGAGAGTATAGAGATGCTCGCAAGGTTTGTCCACATAGGTTTGTCCATGTTTCATCTTTCATTTTTCCGTCTCTAATTTTTTTTTTCTTTGAACTTTGTAGATCACACTAAATCAAGAGCACAAACTAATGCTTAGTTTTGCCCCGGACTATGAACACATGCCTCTTATTGCAAAAGTGGAAGTATTTGAATATGCTTTACAGAATACTGAAGGGAATGACCTATCAAGAGTAAGTAATAATTGGAAACCTTGATTCTCTCTCTCTCTCTCTCAAGTCACATGGCGAATGTGTCTGGTGATTAATTGTCTTCTTACAAAGCGTACTCTATTTGTACAGATACTGTGGTTGAAAAGTCGCACATCCGAGATTTGGCTAGATAGGAGGACAAATTATACAAGAAGTTTGGCTGTGATGAGCATGGTACATGTTCTGACTTTAAGTAATTCTTGCTCATACTGATATTGCATTTAGACATGGCCGCACTTTTGCTGTTTCGATTATATGAAGATGGATGATTAACATATATTTATTCTATTTCAGGTTGGTTATCTGCTTGGCCTAGGTGACCGACATCCCAGTAATCTTATGCTGCATCGGTACAGGTGTGTTAATGCTTACAAGTAACTCATTGTCTGTTTTGGCCTAGATTTGTACTTTTTTGTGATGCATATTGTATGTCAGTGGGAAGATTTTACACATTGATTTTGGAGATTGCTTTGAAGCTTCAATGAACAGAGAGAAATTCCCTGAAAAGGTTTGTTACCTGGTTTGCTCTTTCCTTTAATTAAAAAGTTGAAATGGCTCCTCTTACAAAAAGCTTTGATATAGGTTCCTTTCCGCCTTACAAGAATGCTTGTTAAAGCAATGGAAGTTAGCGGTATTGAGGGCAACTTTCGGTCAACTTGTGAAAATGTCATGCAAGTTCTCCGGACCAATAAAGATAGTGTTATGGCAATGATGGAGGTATCTGAATCTGCTTTTACCAACAAAAGTTAATAGTCCTCCCATCTCTATAGAAGAGTTGCCTTTCTAAATGTTTTCCAATTGGGGTATAATTTTTTCGTATGATTACCAATATGATTGAGTTATATTATATATAAAATGTTTCATGCCATTTGTTTGTCCTCATTCTTGATTGTAAGGAAATCTTGAATTCCATGTTTCTCTGCTTTGCAGGCCTTTGTTCACGATCCACTCATAAATTGGCGTCTATTCAATTTCAATGAAGTCCCACAAATGTCAGCTCTGACATTTCCCCAACAGCCTCAGCAACTCCCCGCTGGCGTAGATAGTGAGGAAGTTAGTCTGAACAGGGAGCTCCTACAACCCCAGCGAGGTGTCCGCGAGAGAGAAACCCTTCAGGTGCTTTCATTTACTGTTCATAAATGCTTACAGAGTGCTGCCTGTGTATACGTTACTCAATAGTTGAATTGATTCCTGCAGGCTGTTAGTCAACTGGGAGATGCAAATGAGGTTTTGAATGAGCGTGCCGTTGTGGTTATGGCCCGAATGAGTCATAAGCTCACAGGGCGTGATTTCTCTCCCTGTCCCCCAGTGCCAAATGGTTCCGTCCAAACAGATCCTGACAGCAATACACCGGCATTTGGCAGCACCCGTGAACCTGAGCATGGCTTGTCAGTAAAGCTACAAGTTCAAAAACTTATTCTACAAGCAACATCGAATGAAAATTTGTGCCAGAACTATGTTGGGTATGGCCTTAAAGTTCATAAACATGTTCACGGAGCGCAAGTGCAATACATGTCTGACTTGAATCTTGCTTTTGAACATTTTTCAGGTGGTGTCCTTTCTGGTAAGCGCTTTCTGTCGATCGCTGGTGATATGTGCATAGATGTAGATAGCAACTCTCCTATATTTGCACATATTCATGTACTGCAGTAAATTATTGTATAAAGCGGTCATGGCTGGAGGTCAGACAAATGCATGCATGTGTAATACTTACAGACATCATTTCGGGATGTTGTCGTTTCGTTGTATGTACAATGTGGTAGGTTGAAACTTTGTACTTGTATATCGAAGTTATGGTATGTAAGATTATGACATGCGTGTTTGAAGATGAACATAGTAGTTCAAAGTGTCCCCATTTCTGGGACCTTCGTCACTAATCTAGGTTGGAAAGTGGACCTTTATTCATTCGCTGGGGTGGTTCTGGTAGTGTTGGGTGGTGTTGGGTGGGCCAGTGGTGGGAAGGGATGGGCTAGTGGCGGGTTGGGACAAGAGTGGTGGTGGGGGTGGGTTGGTTGCGAGCAGCCAGTGGTGGGGCTGATTGCTTATGAGATTAGGGGGCAAGGGTTTACTCATGGTCGGTCGTGAGAGGTGGTTGGAGGTAGTTCGCTAGCTAGAGAGCCACAAAAGCGAGGTGGTGGTGGGCTTTGGATGAGAGTTTTTTCGTTCCAAGTGGCGTCGCTAGTGGTGATGGTGGTAGTGGGATGGGGACTTGGGTGGGTGAAGGGCGGTGGTGGTTTTGCAATGAAGTGGTGCCGGGGAGGGTGGTAGTAAGTGAAAGGAGTGAATTCTCTAAAGACTAAATTATTTTTTTTGTCTTACATATTTACCAATACCTTTTTTTTATCTCTGAGATCAAAATCACGTTTAATCGCCCAATAACATTCTAAAATTTCACCTTTTGGTCCCCAGGGGCGGTTTTCAGGTATAACTAGGGGTATTTTAGTAATTTTACAAATTAACAATATTTTCTGTTAAAAAAATAATTTCTTTTGAAATTTACTTTTGTTCTGGGTCTGGTTTAAAAATCCAGGTCGGGTTCCTGGTTTAGAATTTTGGGTTGGGTTCTAGGGTTTTCTGTCGTCGTCGTTTGCCACCAGCATCATCACCATCGGAAGGCGGGGCTCGCCTTCGCTTTGAAACCGAAGCAGGATCGGCGGAACCTGTACCCCATCCCCATCCTCAAATTGTTCTCTGCACTACAGTTTGGAGGGCTGTCAGCGTGGATTTCTTCGATCGATGTGAAGCTTTATTTGAAGCTTCAATCCCATCCCCATCCTCAAAAGCTTTGATTTGAAGCTTAGATGCCGCCGACGAAATGTTTACGAGGAAGAAGATGATGAACTGGGTCGAAATGTTTTTAGGCCCAATTTTTTGAACGGCATCGTTATGTTTAATGAAGAAACAAAAAAAAACAAATCGAAAAGTTGGGCCTAAAAACACTTCAGCCCAATTCATCATCTTCTTCCTCGTAAACCCTATTCTCTTCCTCCTTCCGCGCCGCCGTCTTCCTTCACTATGCCGTCGTCCGCCGTCGAACCTCGCTACGCTGCTGTGCGCCGGAGGAAAACGAAGATTCTCTGTAGAAGAAATCAGATCTTCGGGCAGGCTTTTCTATGGAAGAATACGAAGATTCAAAATTATTCTCTAGGCTTCTCTGCGGGCGGGATGGAAAATAAAGTGGAGGTCAGGCAAGTGGTGAGGGAATGGTGGACGACGGAATGAGGTCAACAGGGAAGTGACGGTCGACGAGTGGTGATGAGTGGAGGTCGATAGGAAGAGGTTTGGAGGAAGAAGAGGGGTTCTCTCTTTTTTTCTGGTTTGTTTTAAACTCAGGGGTATAATGGTCATTTCACAAATTTTGATCAATTTTATCATTGACTTGACCTAAAAACCATCTACGTGGACCAAAAGATTCAATTTCAAAATATTAGTGGCCATTTATATGCAATTTTGGACTCGGGGACCAAAAGAAGGTATTGGTGAATATGTAAGGGACTAAAAAAACAATTTAGTCTTCTCTAAAATATCTCATATAAAATTGTAAACATGATTTCTAATAAACTTAAACCTTATTAAACTTATCAATATTTATTATATTATATTTATCTATTATTAACATCACCAAATCGACCCATTCTAATCTGAGCTAATCCCGAAAGTCGAGACCTTTGACTTTGATCTATGCCATAATGCCAGTTTAGTGTGCAGTCCGGGTGGGTGGTAAAAATATACAATCTTAACAAATAAACGGAAGTGGGCAAATATTCACATTACAAATATACATTTTGGATCCCTGCTGGCAAAAATATTAAGGCAAAGAAAAACGCAGCTATGCCTCCGCATTCTTCTGGACACGCGTAATTTCCCCCCCAACAACATGGAGAAATTAGTAGCAGTAGAGTTATTCGGATAAGCAAAACACCTGAAGTTCAACTTCTATGCAAGAAGTACCTTTTTGTATTTCTTTTCCTCATGAGTAAGAAGGAAATTTATGAATACCTGCTCGTACCCAGGCATTTTCCCATATCCTGCAGTGCATAAATATACTCGTTTATGGATGAGCGTAGCACACAATCAAAAACTATTTACAAACGGATTATCTGAGATAATTCAGTGTGAATAATGGACACTTGACTTACCAGGGAAATAGTTGATGTCGATTACATAGTAAAGGTTTTCTGATCCGTACTCTCGAATTATATCTATATTAAATAGCTGAAGACCCTGTAAGATCACAGGGATTAGCAAAATTGCCCGTTTCGAAAAGATAATTCTGCAGAAATTAAAGAGCTAAAATTTGCAGTTACCAGTCGCATGCGAAGCTCTCTTGCAAGCATTTCCAACAACGGAGTAGGAGGTAGTTCTGGAGAGCACAGTGATATGAAGTTAACAGAGAACAAAAGTAAAGGACAATGCCCGGCTAATCAAGATTTTACAAAACAGGCAACATTCATTCAGTCTAGTCTTCTCCTTGGAAGTGTCAGCTAAAGAGAACGCCTAGAAGCAGAGATTAGAACTAGCATGATTATACAAACATATATTACAAGCTCAAATAAATCACGCCATGCAATTTCTATCTATTTGCTCCGAGGACCGATCCCAGTTTTTAAAATAAAGATACACCAAACAGAAGCTGTGTTGTTTCATAGGTCTCGTAATGAGCAGGTTAAGTGGATCAAATTAGAAAAATGAGTTCGTTCAAGGGGTGAGAATATATTGGGATTCATCTTCAAGCCCTTGTAAAAAAACATGAAGCTTAACCACTAAATTTAATGATGTACATGTAATGCAGCTGTCTTCTACATGAAGTCAATAACTCACCCGCAACAGAGGGGTCTAAATCAGCACCATCTGCGGAAGCTGAAGCACCTGAAACCCTTGGAAAAGGAAATACACCGGCGATTTTTGTGAGCTCACGTTTACAAACATCAGGTAGAGAGAAACGCCTGACCACTGTTATGGAGTCTCCAACAATATACACTTTAAAGAGAACACCACCTTAATTTAATTTAGGAAGTTGTGAAAGAGATGTTAGATGTATTACATAATGACAGTAGTAAAAGTCAACACACTTGAGATGAGAAATACCATGATTGACAAATTCTTGCAGTACCAACGGAGGCTCTAGTTTAGCAAGAGAAAATTTGTCATATGCAAGATACAGTTCATGTGATTTTGCACTTCCATCAACTACCAGTGGTTTAGCAACTGAAATAAGAAAAGTAAAATGTGTTTTCACTTTTCATCAAGGCTAAGAGGATGAGCAATTTTATAAAAAAATACACAGGACACCTTCCCTTGCAGCAAGTCTCTCACACAAACACAACTTACACAAGAGAAGAAATAAAACAAAACAGTCATTACCTAGTGGAAGTTTAAGACCAGCTTTTGTGACTTCATCTGGAATGGATAATGGATCTTTTGTGAAAACCAACTGCCTTGGAACAGAGATTGTACCTTTCAGGATTTAGAGCCAAGCAGCCAAAAGACCAATTACTTAGTCAAACTTTAGAGAACGGGAAATGCCAAAATGCTTCATGATTTTCAGCCAAGCAGCCAAAAGACCGATAACATAGTCAAACTTCAGCATTGAGATCAGGAAGTAAAGTACCATAACAGTCAGGTAAGTTAAGATCAGCAACATCCTCAAGCATCGACTGACGATTGCTTACATGTTTTATAGCATCAGGAGGATCAAGGACAGTGACATCTGGATTCTTTTGCCTGTAATCCTTTAAAATGAAAACAAACAAGATAAAAATAATTAGGAGGGAGTAGAGTCCTGCTTCTGGATGGTGTAAATAACTATCAAAATAATGGCAGAGGTTGAGTTAAAAAATTTGAAGTAAAGATTCCATACAAATGAGAATCATATCTATGAATTAAACAAACTTTGGAACCAGTTCAGCAGTTCATTTCCTTGGCAAAAGCAAAATAGTTCACTTGTTTAATTTCTAGAAGAAACTCTGGTCAAGTATCTAGTCATTACTTTTAAGGAGAACAAACATTCCAGAAAATAGCTTAGCAAAAAGACCTAATCTGACAACGTTGTTACACAAACCATCATACCACTCCACTTTGGGCACATCTAGAAAGACTGCATCTTAATCAGACACAGGAGTCAAAAAATCTATTTGCACATACAATGTGACGTACACAGCAGCTATAGCAAAGTATTGTAATTAACAATATATTCGTAGTTAGAGATACGGACCTCAATTATCTGGCACCATTCCTTTCCCGTCAACTACATATTAAAAACAAAAATACACGAGGCACATCAGCCAAACAAATAAACCCTGTCTACAGCTACATTTTCACAATTAATGTTTTGTTGCCCTAAAGTTTAATTTCATTATTTAAGTCATACACAACATGCGACTACACCATATATAATAAATATATTTATTCCAAGTACATACTAAATAATCCATTAAAATCTGGGTACAAGTTTTGTTACTAACACATTTACTAAATGCACTTATCAATTAGACCATTTCATCAATGAGGTAAGCTAATTTTCTTAATATGATAAATCAGGAATAGAGAAACAAATTGAAGCAACCACTTTCACCATGACTATAAACTGATCCTAGAATACAAAATATTCCAACAATACACGAATAAGGTAAAAGGAGCACCTAAAGCTTCAAAACTAGCCATGAAAGTTGGCAGCAAGTAACTTTGCACTGACCTTATGCAGAATAATGTCAAAAGGACCTTGATCTGACAATGGCTGCTTTGCATCAATAGCAGAAAACATTATTCCTTCATTTCTGCAACAAAAGAAGTAGCAGGTTCAAAGCTTAGAGTTCCTGCATCATATATACTTCGAGAAAACTCGGCAGAAAATGGATCTAAAAATGCCAAAGCTAACACACATGTCCACCATTCTACAGTGTAATCAACAAAACTCAAAATACTTTTACCAAACATGTACAAAGAGGGGTTGACTGGGAAAGCAAAGAATACAGATTAAGATATACCTGACACATGTAATTAACATATGAATGCGACAAGGCACTCAAATGAACAAATGAAATATCCATCTTCATTCGAAAGTAACAAGTACTAAAATTTGACAAAACTGACAGGCAGTTTTGGTCAAGATGCAAAAACATTTGATCAAAATTTTCAAAAATTTTAAGTGTGGAGGCTGCAAGCGTGCAAGAGAAGGATGAGATTAAGGTAAACAGTCCAAAGGAAAATTAAACTGGAGTACAAGGGTGGAAATATTAATACTACTAATAAGACAGTGGGGACAGGCTTTGAATTAATGGCATTTTGCTAGCTAGGCATATAACCTAGCATATTGTCTAAGGCAGCAATAGTAACACTACAGAGCATCACATTCAGTCATTATGGCATATTTTCAGGAATATTCCCCCCAAAAACAAACGATTACAGATAATATTCTTGATACTTTTATTCCTCTAATTTTTGCGTCAAACCGTCATCACATTCTACTGTTGAATCGCATAACTGTTCTTCTAGTAGAAGTTTATTTTCGTGGTGAAATACTCATGGAATATAAAACAGAAGTAAATAAGTGAATCTCATAACCGTAAACCTAAAAAAGCTTCAAAAATTGAATACGGAACAGTTGTCTCATCATGTACAATCATCAAAACCTAAGCACGAGAGTAATTCAATATGCGCGAAAATTGCAGAAACGTATTTTTTACTGCAAATAAATAAGAAATGCGAGAGATATAATTGAGATTAGTATTCCAATACCGAGCTAAATCGAGAAGCTTCGGCTGCAAGAAGCTCTGCCGTTTCTTAGACGTCAGCGCGTAGCCGACGACGAGTCTCGCAGGCGTCGGTGGCGTCGTCGGAGAATTGATCAAGCTTCGACCGGTGTCTTCCACATCGCCGTCGACGTCTCCGTCGTCACCATCACCGGCGAATGCAGTCGAAATATCTCCTTTAAACTTCATCGATGAGCGCAGCAAACAAACAGAATCTCCGGCGAGATTAAGAAACAAGGACACAAAAACTCCGGCGAAATTAAATCTCTCGAGCAGCGCCGCTGGAATGATGACTCTTGAGACGATGAAAAATCTGTGAGCGATGAAGCATATTTGTGAGCAGTGATTAATTGATTAATGGCGACTTAATTGAAAAGCGAAGGAATGGCAGAAAAAGAAAGGATTGAGAGTGCTCGCATATAATAAGAGTGAGTTAGGATTAGGAAGATACACTTGCTTAGTGAGAAATTGTAAAGACGACAATTTACAAAGAAATTTGCGGAAATGACACATTTGCCCTTTACGTGCCTTGGTTTTCCATACTCCCTCCGTCCCAAATTAAACTGCACACTTCATAAAACATCAATATTCACTGTCCAACTTTGACCACATATTTGAATAGATATATAAACAATAATATTATCATATGTTATATGGTTGGAGTCGTCGTAACACGTTGTTTTTGAAAAGTAACTTTTTGTGTGCCATAATTATACGTAATTAAACATATTAATGATTAGACAAGTTTCTTGATGAGCAGGGGCGTAACCAGAAATTTTTTTCAGGGGAGGCTGAAAAATTTTCGCCTCTGAGAAAAATTTTTCTGGTTTCGCCCCCTGGGAAACAGTAACAATAACAAAAAAATTGAGATAACAATAACAAATTGATTTATTTTTAAAAAATCTAAAAGAGTTACGAAACAATAACAAATTGAGATAATAAAAAGTTCATAAAATCATATTCATCTAAATTCAATTTAACAAATATCCCTAATTGATAATTCCATAAACCAATTATGACAAATTGACAATTTCATTGTCACATACAATTATACAAAATAAATCAAACAATTATAATTTCAACTAAATTCCAACTAAATTTCAACTAAATATGCAATTCAACTAAATCAATTTATGCAATTCAACTAAACTTCAACAATCATATATAATACAACCATATAAATTCAATTCAACATCCAATCTAAAAATCATGTTCACATTATACATATATTTAAGTTTTGAAGAAATAAATTAAAAAGACAATAAATTATAAACCCTAAAATTAATAAATATTAGCAATTTAGCATAAAGAGAAGAGAACTAGACAAGACTTACTGTGGTTTCAGGTTTGGAGAGGCGGCGGGACGGCGGTGGCGCGGCGGGCCGGCGGCGGCGACGGGGCTGAGCGAGTGACGGAGTGAGGCAGAGGAAGGAGGAGTGCTGGTGGCGTGGTGCTGCCTTGCTGTTCTTCCCGCCTCCAGGCTCCAGCATTTATAGGATGGATGAATTGGTTATTGGATTGGGCCGCTCAGTTTTTGGCCCAATCCATTTCCGATTTCTTTTTTTTCATATTACTTAGTAAAACGACGTCGTTTCACTAACATGAAACGACGTCGTTTTACTACTTAGGTTTAAAAAAAATAAAGCCAAACGAAACGACGTCATTTCACTAACGTGAAACGACGTCGTTTTAGTGCGTACGACTTCAAAAAAAAGAAGGCCGCAGCGCGGCCTTCTTCTCCGGCGAGCAGGAGACGCGCTCAGCCGCGCCGGAGACGCGCTCCCGCCTGCTCCTGGCTCCGGCCGGCGACCGAGGTAGGGCTGGAGCCCTACCTCGCGTATCAATAGATCCGCCACTATTGATGAGCGAAAAATTCTCTCTCATACCATTTAATTTGGGACAGAGGAAGTAATATTTTTAGTTGAGATTAATAGTTTTTTAATAGTTCTACCTCTACTGACTTATTATTTTATTTTTTTTGAAGACTACTGACTTATTTTTTTATTAACTACTAGGAATAAGATACTAGTTGTTGCGATTTTCTTTAACTTTGCACTAATTAATTAAGAAATTAGCAAAGAATTTGATATTGAAAATAGATTAAATTGTTTTTTTTATCCCTAAATATAATGCAATACCATCCTTTGGTCTCCAACGCTAATACTGTGTTTGTTCAGCAACAAACAAATACAAAATGATTTGTTTGGTCCCCAAAGCGGTTTCCGGGCGATTTTCAGGTAAACTGGACTTATTTTCCTATATAACCAGTGGTATTTTAGTAATTTTACCAATTAAAAACCTTTAAAATAAAAGTTTTGTTTTAAATGAAAACGAGCGCGCGTGAAGCCATGTGCAAAAAAAGTGCTCACTGAACGAGCGTGAATCCATGCACGTCTTCTTCCTCATTGACGTGTGGATCTCACACGCGACTTCTTCCTCAGTAATTTTGCCGCTCCGCTAGTCGTAACTACCACCACCTTCGCCGATCACCTCCTTCTTGCCGCCGCTAACTCCTGAGATTGCAGGGGCGTCAATGAAATTGCCTTCGCCAATCACCTCATTCGATGAAATCGCCGCCGCCCAAGGCCGGCGCACCGCTGTGAACCTTTGAAGCGCCGACCTCAATCAACGCCGGGAGCTCCTTCGCCACACGGCTCGCCACATACGGGAGCTCCTTCACCCAACCCGAACTCCTCCAGACAGCGGCTTAAGTCTCGATCATCGATTTCGATCATGCCGAAGCTTCATCTGCCGGGTTCAAAATTTAATGGAAGAAGAAGAAGATTGAGAGTCGGGTTTCAAGAAGGAATTGGTTTTCCATCTCATCCTGGCGGCTAGGAAGGTGAATGGACGTCCCCGGTGAATGGACGGGGGCGGTAGGTGATGATAGGTGGAGGTCGGCAGGGAAGGGCTATGTTGGGGAAGAATATGGTGTTTTTTTATTAAAAAAATCAGGGGTATAATTGTCATTTCACATATTTTGACCAATTTTACTGTTGACTTACCTAAAAAACCACCTTTGGGGACCAAAAAATTATTTTGTATTTGTTGGTTGCTGAACAAACACGACATTCGCTTTAGGGACCAAACAAAATTTCAGATGCTGTGTTGAGGACCAAAAAAAATAATTTAGTCTTGAAAGTAAGAAGGAGAGAATGGATAAGAAGATAAGATGAGAAGAAGTGAAAAATAAGAGAACGAGAGATGCATTTTTCTTCATCCTCTTAGGGGGTATTTATAGAAGAATTTATGGGTAATGTCATAGTATTCCCCTATGGTAAATAAATAGTGATATAATTAATTATCACAAATCTAGCTTATTGTTAATGAATATTTCATTATTCGTAACACTCCTCCTGGATGCTCATTACAGCAATTACGTGTTCATGTTGCCTCATTAAAAACCTTACTTGGAAAACCCAAGTGGAATAAAACCATAGTAAGGGAAAAAAGAGTATAGCCATGTATAGCTCCCTCCATGTTGATATTAGTAATTTCTTCATAAACTTAGTAGTTTTCACATTCCAATGCCATGAACTTGTTTTCTGAACACTGAAGTGGGGAGAGCCTTTGTGAGGTGATCTACTGAGTTTTCACAGGAGCGAATATACTGGATGTTGATAATATTACTTTCTTCCAGCTCTTGAGTAAATGAAAAGGACTTCGGAGGGACGTGCTTTGTTATGTTGCTTTTGATGTATCCTTCCTTCATTTGATTAACACATGCATCATTATCATCATAAAGTGTGATGTGATCATCATTTGATAAGAGACCACTTGTGGTTCTGATATGTCGTATCATGGATCTCAACCACACACACTCTCGACTTGCTTGGTGCAATGCGATAACCTCAGCATGATTTGATGATGTTGTGGTGAGCGTTTGCTTCTGGTATCACCAAAAAATCCCAGTCCCTCCGTAAGTAAACACATACCTAGTTTGAGATCTCCCTTTGTGGGATCTGACTGGTAACCTGAAATGCATAGCCAATATGTTGGAATAAAATAATCCCAAATCAATTGTTCCTTGAAGGTAACAGAACACGTGCTTGATTTCGTTCCAGTGCCTTCTAGTAAGAGATGGAGTGAATGACGCTAAAAAATTAACAGCAAAAGTTATATCAGGTCGAGTACAATTAGCAAGATACATAAGAGCTCCAATTGCATTGAAATATGGTATTTCCAGACCAAGAACCTGTTCAGATTCCTCACACATATGAAATTGATCATTTTCCAAATCAAGGGATCTAACGACCATTGGGATGCTCAATAGATTTGATTTATCCATATTGAATCTCTTTAATGTCTTTTTCGTGTAATTTGATTGATGCACAAGTATCCCACTTTGCAAGTGCTTAATTTGCAAACAAAGACAATATTTTATTTTCCCAAGGTCTTTTATATTGAACTATTTCTTAAGTAAGAGATTACTTCCAGAATCTCTTCATTGGTCCCAATGATATTCGAATCATCAATATAGACAGCGATAATCACACACCCATATGTAGTCTTCTTGATGAAAACACAGGGACAAAGATGGTCGTTGACATACCCCTTGTAACAGATATTCGCTTAGTCAGTTGTACCACATGCGTCCAGATTGCTTCAACCCAAATAAAGATCTTTGTAATTTGATTGAATATATTTCTCTGGGTTTTGAACTTTATGCTTCATGCATTTTGAATCCTTTAGGGATCCTCGTGTAAATTTCAGCATCAAGCGATTCGTATAAGTATGTGGTAACAACATCCATAAGGTGCATATTAAGTTTCTCATGAACTGCTAGACTGATAAGGAATCTGAATGTAATTACATCCATGAGTGGGGAATATGTTTCCTCAAAATCAATTTCGGACCTTTAAGAAAAACCTTGTGCAACAAGTCTAGCCTCGTATCTCACAATTTTATTTTTCTCATTTCTTTTTCGCACAAATACCCATCTGTATCCAACAGGTCTCACATCTTCAGGCGTGAGTACTATAGGTCCAAAGACTTTGTGCTTGATAAGCGAGTCTAATTCAGCTTCAATAGCCCTTTTCCATTCAGTCCAATTGGGTCTACTTTTACAATCGGTAACAGACCGTGGTTCGGATCTCCATTATTTTCGTCCATAATATCGCATGCCAAATTGTAAGAGAATGCATCATCAATTTCCTTATTTCAGTTCCACCTTATGCCTGTATTGGCATAATTAATAGAAATTTCTCAATTTTTCTCGTTTCATATTTCTATAGGAATACGTTCCTCCACTTTGGGGGCATCTAGTTTCTCTGGTCCTTTTCTTTTTCGAGAATTTTTTCTTTGGAACCGAGTGGTCTTCCACGCTTCAGGCGTGTCGTGATTTCATGAGTGACTTTATTTTCAATTTGCCCTTTTGGGATTTCAATTTGAGCAGGAGCATTCTCGACTGGTATGTGAGATTTAGTCACTCTTTTTGTGTTTGTAAATGCACCAGGAAGTTAATTTGCTATATATTGCATATGCAAGATCCTTTGGACTTTTCCATTACATTATTTTGTATAAGGATCAAGACGCAATAATGTTGGTACATGCCAAGTAATTTCCTTTTCCAACTCTTTTCTTTCTTCCCCTAATGCTAGAGATTTTTCTTCATCAAAATGGCAATCAACAAAATGAGTTGTACAACTATTCCCAGTTCGGGGTTCAAGGTATCTAACAATAGATGGCCTTTCAAAGCATGCATAAATACCAAGACTTCTATGTGGCCCCATCTTTGTTCTTTAAGGTGGTGCAATATGCACATAAACAGCGCAACCAAAAATCCTTAGATGAGATATATTTAGTTCTTGGCCTGATTCAAGTTATAGTGGGAAGTATTTTTGATATGCACTTGGCGTAATGCGAATTAATGTTGCAACATGCAGCATTACAAAACCCCATACTGAATTAGGGAGCATTGTTCTCATTATCAATGGTCTAGCAATGAGTTGGAGACGTTTGATCTATGATTTGGCCAGACCATTTTGTGTGTGTACATTAGCAACAAGATGCTCAACAACAATCCCAACTGACATACAATAATCATTGAATATCTGGGATGTGAATTCAATGGCATTATCAAGTCTGATTTTCTTGATCGTATGATCAGGAAATTGAGCTCGCAATTTGATTATCTCAGTGAGTAATTTAGCAAATGCCATATTTTGAGTTGATAACATACATACTTGTGAGTATTTGTTAGATGCATTTGTCAATACCATAAAGTATCGAAATGGTCCACATGGCGGATGGATAAGTCCACATATATCACCTTGAATACATTCAAGAAAAGTAGGTGATTCTATCTCAACCTTTCCTGGTGAAGGCCTTATGATTAGCTTTCGAAGGGAACAAGCCTTACATTGAAAACATTTTCCATGAGGGATCTTCTGATCCTTCAATGGATGATCATGTGTATTTTCAATAATTCTTCGCGTCATAGTTGAACTAGGATGACCAAGCTGATCATGCCATATGGTAAATATTAAAGGTTTGATCACTACCGTATTTGATTCATTTGCATTTATGTACGTGTAATGCAATCCAGTATGGAGCATTAGTAGTTTTTCTAGTATGTATTTCCTTTCAGATTTATACTCAATGAGAAGCATATATTTCATGGTACCTTCGGTTACAAACTGAGTATCAAATCCATGAGAATATATATCATTAAAACTCAATAAGTTCCATTTGGACTTTGGCAAAAATAAATTATTATTTATTGTAAATATTGTGCCATTGGGTAATGTAAAGTTTGCCTCGCCAACTCCTTCAATCAGATCTACAGGACCTGATATTGTATTCCCAATGGTTTGCGTTGGTTTTACCTTTGAGAAAAACCTTTATTCTTTAATATAGTGTGTGTTGTTCCCCAGTCGAGTATGCAAATTTCCTCATTTTAATCCTTTGGTTGACTTCATGATTAGCTTTATCCGTTTCACCACTTTAACTTAAAATATAACAAATTTTGATAAGAAAAACAATAAATTTGAAAATATCAGACTTTTAAATAAAACCATTATATATATAGGGATAAAAATAAACATCGGACCCATAAGCGAGAAATGGGTGGATAAGTTGCTAGAAACCAAATGTGTTGTGCTAGCTGAGACCATTTCTGACCATAAGCCACAAATGGTCCAATTCAGTAATCATAAACAAAAAAGGAGGAGGCATTTCAGATTTTACTACATGTGGGCAGCAACAGACAATTTTATGAGGATTGCATATGAAGTTTGGAATACACAGACATTGCAAATTTTTCACCAGCTATCAGCTCATTTAAGAGCACTACAGCAGCCATTGAGACTTCTAAACAATATAAGTTTCAGTGACATAAAAGGAAGGTCAGGCACTATCACTGAGAAGTTAAAAAAATTGCAAAAAGCACTGGTGCTAATACCACGGGATTGGGTGCTACAAGAGGAGGAGAAATCTGTTAGAGCTGAGGCAGCATTAATCTATGAGGCAGAGGTCCAATTTCTTATTCAAAAAACCAAATGTGATTGGTTAAGAGAGGGAGACAGGCCTTCTAGGTTTTTCTACAACTTTCTCAAAACTAAACAGTATAAGCAACACATACTGTGACTAATGGATGGTGACAAAGTGGTGACAGGAAATGATGAAGTGGAAGACTTATTGCTGAAACGTTTTCAGAAGTTTCTTGGACACTATTCCCTATTGCAACTGAAACTAGATGAACATGTGATATCAAAAGGTCAAGTTCTGAGTCTCTCTCAACAACTGGAACTAGCAAATCCAATTTCTGAGAAGGAGATTTATACTGCAATGCAAGGTATAAAACCAAATAAAATCCCTGGTTATAATGGCTACACAAGCCAATTTTTCAAAAAAAAACCTGGCCTAGAATTGGAGAGAAGTTACAACTGCTGTCCAAGGTTTTTTTTCAAGGGGGGTGAAATGCCTAGAGATTTCAGCAAAACAGTCATTTCTCTACTTCCAAAGAAAGACAATCCACAGGGTGCCTCAGATTACAGGCCAATATCCTGCTGCTCCACAATATATAAGATTATCACTAAGGTAATAACTGTTAGACTCAACTCAGTTTTACCTTATTTGATATATATGAATCAAGGTGCCTTTGTTTATGGTAGAGTTATTTTTCATAATATCTTTATCACTTAATAACTTTTGCACACCTATAATTGGAAAGATGCTAGAGCCTCAAGTTGTATGCTAAAAGTTTATCTTCAAAAGGCTTTTGACAGCCTATAATGGACATTTTTGTTTGATCTGTTGTATAGTCTGAAACTGCTATGGATTTTTATCAGTTGGCTAAGAAGATGTTTAGAGGAATCTTAATTTATTATTGCACTAAATGGAGGTTTTACAAAACCTTTTACTGTCAAGAGAGGAGTCAAGTAGGGTGACCCTGTCTCTCCCCTTATGTTTGTTCTTGTAATGGAGCATTTCTCTAGGCTGCTAATATTTTTCTTTGAAAAATAAGAAGAAGATAGACTATCATATGAAATGCAAGAGGGCTAAAATCTAGTGCCTGCTATTTGCTGATGATCTAATGATCTTTAACAAGGCAAATCAGAAGGTACTGAGTATTTTCAAAAGCACAACATGTCTTTCTATTAATCCTGCCAAGTCTCAGATCTTTTTTTCCAATTTCAACTCAGTGGAGACTCAAAGCTTGCTTTTATATTTTGGAGGTGAAGTGTGGGGATCTACCAGTTTAATACTTGAGTCTGCCTCTCTCAGGTATAAGATGGAACATGGAGAGCTGTCAAAAGCTTCTGGACAAGCTAAAGGTCAGGTTAAAACCTTGGAGTAGTAGGAACCTCTCTTATACAGTAAAATCCCAACTGATCAACACTGTCATTCTAAGTGTTTCAGCATATTGGATGAACATGGAGAGCTGTCAAAAGCTTCTGGACAAGCTAAAAGTCAGGTTAAAACCTTGGAGTAGTAGGAACCTCTCTTATACAGTAAAATCCCAACTGATCAACACTGTCATTCTAAGTGTTTCAGCATATTGGATGAACATGTTTTAGCTACCAATGTGTGTTCATAAGGAGATTGAAAGTTCGTGCAGAAATTTCCTATGGGGGCATGCTGAAGGCACTAAGCATTTAGTACTAGTTTCCTAGGACATCCTTTGAAAGAATAAACAAAATGGAGGAGCAGGCCTGAGGGATACTTTTACATGGAACATGGCTCTGTTGTACAAAAACTTATAGGAGATTCAATCTAAGCTGGACAATCTTCGGGTGAAATGGGTACAAGAGTTTTATATGAAATGGAATGACCTTGCAGGGTGCAAAGCCAAAGTGGACAGTAGCTGTGCTTGTAAAACCTTGATGGAGTTAAACAACACCATTGGAGAAAAACTGAGTAGATGTGTAGTCAAGGGAAAATTTAATATTTCTCTTGCTTATATACAACTACAAGGAGAAATGCAGGAGTATGTTATATCAAAAGTTATCTGGAGTAAGTATCTGTCGCCAAAACATTATTTTTTCCTTTGGATGATGGCTTTGGGAAAGCTGTACACATGATCGATTAAGGGGATTTCATATCCAGGTAGGGGTGGCTCACTGTCTATTATGTGATACTGGACTGGAGGAAACTGCTATCCACATATTTATACATTGTGAATACACAAAAAGGTGTTCCTGGAACTGTAGATCAATAAACATTGGACCATCTAGCTTCATTCTCAATAATATTTATACAATTCTCCTTCTTTTAAATTCCACAATTTGCTTGTTCAGCAAAATAATCAACTATGCCATAAAATCATCATTGAAATTAGATGCTTCGAGATAAGTGAATTCGTTGAAGTTGACCTCATTCCACTTTTCCTTTATGGACTCTTGGTAGAGCTCACATAAGTGCTTCGGGACTCCGCAGACTCTTGACCAATGTCCTTTACCGCCACATCTGAAACAAGAGGTTCCAAGGCCCTTTGATGAACTGGCGTCTTTTCCCCTTGTTATGGGTACTTTCAAGGTTACTCTCGTATTGTAGCTTCTTGTGGTAGTAGTTATCGGACTTATAGGACAAGTTGTAACTACCTCGACTGCGTTCGTAACCACGACCTCGACCTTGTCCACGACCTTGACCTCTCTCTAGACCCGGAAAATAACTCTTACATTCAGGTTCGTCAGAGTTAACAACGTTTGCTTCAGGAAATACTTTTGAGCCAGTCGGGCGAGATTGATGATTCTTCATCAGCAACTTATTATTCTTCTCCATAATGAGGAGACAAACAATTAGTTCAGAATATCTTTTAAAACCCCGCACATGATATTGTTATTGCAAGGACACATTTGATGCCTGGAAAGTAGAAAGAGTCTTTTCCAGCAGTTATTGTTACCCCACAATATGTCAAGCAGGTTATTGTTATGAACATTGCAGAACTATAGTCGCTGAATTTCTTATAGTTTTGGAACCGTAGATTGTTCCACTCATCGCGATATATGTGGAGCATTACATCTCTTGTGTGATCATATATTTCTTTCAAATTTTCCCATAGCTCAAGTGGATCCTTCATAGTGAGATATTCATTTTGAGACTCTCATCAAGGTGTCAGTGAGGGAAGATTAAAGATCTTTCCTTGTCCATCATTGATGAGCTATTCCCCTCTTGGATTGTCTCAAGGAGGTTCATTGACTCCAAGTGCATCTCAATATCTATCGTCCAAGGCATATAGTTGTTTCCACTGATCTTGAGTGGACTAAATTCAAGCTTCACAAGGTTTGACATGATGATAACTAATAGATTATTAAAATAATTCATTAGATTTAATTCAAAAATATAGAAGTCTACAATGATTGCAAACAATAAAGAGCAATACATGATTCCGACCATCAACGAAGAAGAACAAAATTCTTCCGGCGAAACATCTATGGTGAGAATACTAACATGTAATACAAAAATAATTACAACAACAAAGACAAATAATAGTCTAGACATTTTATTGGTAAATTTAGTGAAAATATGAGGTATAAGAGAGGATGTGGTTTTGTATCATTTGATGTCTTCGTATTTATAGTGTAAAATATAACCGTTTATAGCCGCTGTATTACCGTTGGAAATATAGCCGTTTATAACCTTTATATTAATTAATTGTAGTTAAAATATTAAGAGTAGATTAGCAATGTAACATCCTCAAATAAATAGACAAATATGTTAGAGACATAATTAATCATAGAAATATTAAAATGAATCAGTTAAAGATTAGTTAGATTTAGATCACATCACTTAACTATAAGGTGGCAGAGCCTCCTGAGTATGAAAATATGATGTTATGCATTTAGAAAGTAAATAAATCACATCACATTACTATAAGGTGGCAAAGCCATCTATGTATAGTAATATGGTGTTATGTAGTTAAAAAGTTAGTGATGTTATGTAGTTAGAAGGTTAATGGTGTTATGAAGTTAGAAAGTTAATTATTATAAATCACATCACATTACCATAAGGTGGCAAAGCCTCCTATATAGTAATATGATGTTATGAAACAATAACAATCATTAATGTTTTAGTGCTTTATAACAATCATTAATGTTTTAGTGCTTCATAACAATCATTAATGTTTTAGTGCTTTATAACAATCATAAAGGTTTTACTGCATAATAACAATTATAAAAGTTTTAGTGCACGATTTATTATACCCGTGTTATGAACTTACTTGATAAAGACGGAGAGTGATCGTGCTGATAATATGTTGTGATTTTCACTAACTTTGCACTAATTAATTAAAAAATTAGCAAAGAACTTGATATTGAAAGTAAGAAAGAGAGATGGAGAAGAAGATAAGATGGGAAGAAGTGAGAAATGAGAAGAAAGAGAGATGCAGAAGAAGATAAGATGGGAAGAAGTGAGAAATGAGAAGAAAGAGAGATGCAGAAGAAGATAAGATAGGAAAAAGTGAGAAATGAGAATGAGATGTGTGTTTTTCTTCATCCTCTTAGGGGGTATTTATGAAAGAATTTAGAGGTAATGACATAGTATTACCCTATGGTAAATAAATAGTGATAAAATCAATTACAACAAATCTAGCTTATTGCTAATAAGCACTTGTTTCAATTTTCCCCCGCAATTAAATTACTTCCTCCACACACGTTTAATTTATTAAATAGATCTTACACGTTGAATATTATACCGTAAAACTCCCTAAACGAGTAATAAATATACACAAAATTCCGTTTTATACAAACTAACTATTAGATGAGATGATTTTATAATTAATATGATGAATAGGGTGATTTGATAATTATTTTTATAAATGTAATGAGTTATTCATAATTATGAAAATCAATCAAAATGTACTTTAACATATAAATAATTATAATTCGACAATAAAAATTATAAGATGAGATTTTTTATAATTGGTCTAACTAGGGATGGAAATGGGGCGGGGCTGGTACGGATTATGCTACCTTCATTCCCATGCTCACCTAAAGTTTTCATACCCATACTCGCCCCATTACCCATGACGAGTACACCATTAAAATCCACCACCACCTTATCGGGTATTATCTAAAATTCACCCCCGCCCCAACACCCACTTGGGTCTCCATACCTACTTCCAATCCATTTTATTCACCCCATTTATATCTCCAAAAAAGCACCTAAAATTTTACCTTAAAATTAATAATTTTAATAATAAAAGTTTAATAATATTTACATGAAAATATTATAAGTAAAATATGTGTATTATGGATAAATAAGAGTTATTATATAATAAATTAGTGTATATATAGCGGGTATAGTGGGGCGGGGCAGGGCAGGGCAGGGCGGGGCAGCGGGGGTGGGGCGGGTATGAACTAATATCCATATCCGACCCACTCCATGATGGGTATCAATTTTCATACCCATACCCACCCCACCCTTACCAAAATTACATCTATATCTGCCCCACTGCCATCCCTAGGTCTAACTGTTGTTGCATGTTGGTCTAACATAAAACTTTCTATTTTTTTCCTTCTAAAAAAAATTATTCATAAGCGTTGGGGAAAAACCCCACACAACAATTAACAGAAGATCTTGACATCTCTTAATTTGATCATAAAATAATACATAATGAAATATTGATTAAAAATAAAAATTTTAATTTTTAACACACGGTGTTGTTTTTAACCTACTAATCATTAAATAGAATTATTTTATAATTGGTATAAATAATATGATGCTTTGTTTTTAGTTATTGCAACGAGCTTACTAGTATAACTTTTAAAAATAGTAAAATGTATCACAGTTTACAACTACAATTAATCCTAAAAGTTATTAAAATAAGATTAATAGGAGACCTTCACATTTTTTGATTATGTGAAAAAAAATTCATTTCGATAATTAATATCAAGGGATAGAGTTATATACAAATGTAATTATATATATTTCAGTAAGTGCAGATAAAACTCTGAGATAATTTGAAATACAAAACAACTCTAATTACTTTATATAAGTGCAAATATAACCCTAAAGACTATATTTCGGCATTGACTGGTCATTTTCGGCCATTGATCGACCAAAAATGACCAAAATGCCCTTTCAGCCTAAAACAAAAATTCAAAAGACAAAAATGCCACTTGCCTTGTCGTTGTTCTGCCTTCACCGTCACTGCTCCACCACCTTTGTCTCCGCCACTCCGACTGGCCACCACCGCCATACCAGATAACAAATTAAAGTCGCCACATAGCCAGCACATTCCCGGCCCGATACCCCTAATCACTACCTTCCTCCCTTGCCGGAAAACACCCCACCCACCACCTTCTCGCCCTAACACCCCACCCACCCAGCCGCACCTTCACCTCATCTGTCGCTGCTCCACCTCACTGCCACATCCTCCGCCTCCCCCCGCTACCACCATCTCTGCCCACCACCAATCTTAGCCCTTTCCTTCTTCTCCTCGCCGCTGCTGAAACCTTACTCCTCCTCTTCCCCGCCACCCCATCTCTGTTCGCCACCTAACCCCCCACTAAAATCCTAGCCCGCCACCTATCTTAGCACGCGCTGCCAAAACCCTAGCGCCACCACCCTCACCGCTCGATGCCCAGCCACTCCACTGGTTTGATTCCACTGAACGCTTGTCGACGCCGCCATCTGCTTCTCCACCACCTCGTCCTGCTAGAGCTCCACCATCCGACATCGGTGAGATGCGGCCCAGAAAATGAAGGGTTAGGTTGTTAGGAGGAAACTCTTCCCACACGGTTTGAATCAAAAAGGAGAAAAAGAAACAACGACGAGTGTTAGGGGGGTTAGGGTTAGGATTTAGGAGAAGAAGAAACATTAGAGGTATAATAGTAAATTTACTTTTTTTTTCCATTGTTTTTCGAGAAATTCAGAGAGGTAAAATCAACTTTTCATCTAGTCTGCTCTAAATGTGCCGGAAAGAGTAAATTTGCATATACACTAACTATCAAAGATTATATTTACACTTTCACTTATCAAAACGTGATATTTACGGTTACGTGAATCAGGAGGGTTATATGTACATTTTTCTCAATCACTATCACTTTATCGGTCCCTTTGGAAGTTCATAAGAGGGTTCATGTTAACCATGTCGGTGGGACCTTGAGCAGAAAATGTAGTTGACCGTTTAATTGAATAACCTGAAAACCCTCACGAGCCGGCCTTCACTCCTAACTCTCCAGCTTTTAAATACTCCACAGGCGGCCCACGCAAGCAACACGAGTAAGCCTTTGGCTACAGTACAAACACTGTTCTTCCATAACCAGTGCTATTTTAGTTCAACCACTACAAATATTATTCAAAACCCCAAAACCTTTGTCCTTACATTACCAAATTTAACGTCCTTGACGGACATAGCAACCTTCGGATCAGCCCTTTTCATCCCAGCTGTTTTATGATCTGAAATCGAGAAATAAACAGAGCAACAATGGCGGTCGCAGCAGAGCTTTCTCTCGTGCCCAGCAAACTGAAGATCCGGAAACAGCCTTCTCCGGTCCCCGGTCACCGGAGCTCTTGGAAGCCGGCCAGGTTCAGACAGCCGGCGGCGATAAAAGCTGTAGCCCAAGTAGAAGTGGGGACCACCACTACTACCAGAAGGTTGGATAATTTGGAGGGTTTTGATTTGGTTTCTGAAGGGGAGTTGCGGAGCAGTGGATTCATGGGGCTGAGGAAGACGAAGCTGGTGTGCACCATAGGGCCGTCGTGTTCTTCCACGGAGGAGATGGAGAGGTTGGCCATGGGAGGTATGAATGCGGCGAGGCTCAACCTGTGCCATAACACGAGGGAGTGGCATTTGGATGTGATCAGGAGGATCAAGAAGTTGAATGATAGGGGGTTCTGTTTGGCCGTGATGATCGATACGCAAGGAAGCCAGATTAATGTCGTTGACCATGGATCACCTTCCTCAGTCAAAGCAGAGGTATAAAAGAAGTTTTTGTGTGTGTGTGTTTTTTTTTTGTAGAAATGAAGGTTTTTTTTTGAGTTTGGGAATGATGAATTTTTCTAGGAGGGGTCAATCTGGCACTTTACAACTGAGAAGTTTGAGGGTTCTCGTCCGCTGACGGTTAAAGCTAGCCATGAAGGATTTTCTGAAGGTACGTGATAAAGTGATCGGAGTGTGTTGAGTCTATTTGGCAGAGCTGTCTTTGTAAGCAAATCTGACCGGTTTCTATTTTTTCCTCAAAAATGCCTTCTATTTTTCATCAGTTTACCATGTAGCTAAAATGCTGCTAAGTAAAACATCTTATAAGTTCTCTCAACACACTCGTGATCCATATAGCTGGCCTAATTGTAGTCGACGGGAAAATGTGTGATGTTTTTGGGTTCTTTTTTGGTGTTTTCAGGGATTGAAACAGGGGATGAAATTGTTATTGATGGAGGAATGGCTAGTTTTGAGGTTATAGAAAAGATTGGAAATGATTTGAGATGTAAATGCACCGACTTTGGTCTAATGCTCCCCTCATCTAAACTGAGCTTTTGGAGAGATGGGAAGCTTGTGCCTAGGAATTATGACCTCCCAACTCTATCTGCTAAGGTAATATGAAATTTACAGGAAAAAATATTTGTCACTATCATCCTGATATTTGAATATTTGTTCTGAAGTTGGGAATTAATGATATGCAGGATTGGTCAGACATAGATTTTGGGATATCTGAAGGAGTAGATTTTATTGCCATGTCATTTGTGAAAAATGGCGAATCCATTAGGCATCTCAAGGATTACCTTTCAACCAAGTCTTCCGGGTGAGATAATCCTCACTATCTTCAACAATGTGGATTGAAACTACTTTTTTTAGCTGAATTTAGGTTCTTTTCTGCTGTTTACATCGCAGTTCGCTTAAAGTTTTAGCCAAGATCGAGTGCGTGGAAGCGCTCCAGAATCTGGAAGAGATCGTCGGGGCATCTGATGGGATCATGATAGCAAGGGGCGACCTTGGAGTAGAAATCCCTCTTGAACAGATTCCATCAGTGCAGCAAAAGATCATCGATGTATGCCGGCAGCTGAACAAGCCCGTTATCGTGGCTTCTCAGCTGCTGGAGTCCATGATCGAGTTTCCAACTCCAACACGAGCTGAGGTAATGAACTCAACAACCAATCTTTTAGCGGCAAATTATATGGTATCTCTGGGGTACCATGAGCATCTTATCCCCATAGATATTTTGTGTATTTCAAATTGTAAAGATGTGCATTCTCTTATGTGGGATTGTGCATTACATAATTTGATTGTGATTATTATGTAAATACTGAATGCACAAATAGTAGTATTGAAATGCTCATTCTACGTATTTGTATGATGCACCATCACCGTACCCCTGGGGTACGGTATAAGAATTGTCTTTTAGCAATCTCTAAGGGCCTGTTCTCCCAAGCTTATTTTTGCTGAACATAACTGAACTAAACTGAAAATAAGTGTAAATTTCATCAATTCACATTTCTACTGAACTGAAGTGCAGATAAACTCGGGAGAACATGATATTACTGACTGTCTGACGAGTTTGCTCCCAATTGCACTTTTTTCCCTCAGGTGGCTGATGTTTCTGAAGCAGTGAGGCAGTATGCTGATGCCTTGATGCTATCTGGAGAGTCTGCAATCGGTTCGCATGGGCAGAAGGCTCTTTCTGTGTTGAGGACAACTAGTTGCAGAATGGAATCATGGAGCCGAGAAGAAAACATGCAGGCTCTCCTTAACCAGTCCAAACTCAGATTATCGTTGTCAGACCGAGTTGCTGAGCAGATATGCAATTCTGCTGCAGAAATGGGTAATCTTTTTTATTTCTCTTTCCTTTTTGTGCATCATTGTCAAAAGTGCCACCTATATCAACCAATGTACATCAAGTAGTAAGGTATTATCATATTTTTGTGTCGTGTCAGATATTGCCACCCATTAACGCGGTAAATCATTCTCGACTTGTTTGTTGTTTGTGTGTAGCCAACAACCTAGGGTTGGATGCGATATTTGTGTACACAAGGCATGGACAAATGGCTTCACTACTCTCCAGAAACCGGCCAAACCCTCCAATATTTGCATTTACAAGTGATGCCGCCACTAGGATGGCCCTGAATTTGCAGTGGGGAGTGACTCCTCTTCTTGTTGATCTTTGTGATGATATGGTGGCCAATATGGAGAAAACTACAGATCTTATAAAAGCAAAGGGGCTTATAAAGGAGGGAGATACTGTTCTGATTGTATCAGATATTATCCCATCCCCTTCTGCACAAAAATTGTTTCAATCCATTCAGGTGAAAACTGTTGTTTAGAATGTTTTTAATTTTTGGGTTTCTCTATCAAGTTTGTTTGTATTTATTTGTGTATTAACACAAACAAACAATACAATGATCAAGTCGGGATGTTTTTCTCTTATAAAATAAACTACTTATGAGATAATTGAGAAGGTAAATTAGTATTACAAGAATTTCAATGATAAGGTAAAGTTCAGATAGTAGGTTGAACCATGCAAATCAAATGTGAATAGTTTGATTAAATAATTTGGGTAAAGAATTTTTACACTTGCAAGATTATAGAGTTGACTATAGACTTATTCGACTCACATTTTTTTTTAAGTGAATCGATTTCGAAATGCTCGTGAACTACACTACTCGTTAAGCATTTCTAATGACTACTAATAGAAAGTACGGGTCCAGCGGAAGGTGTCCTAAGTAAACCTTTCGCAAATATTCAATGTAAGACAATAATAGCTAACAAACAAGTACAATATAAACGCAGCAAGAATACAACACAATTTTAGCATGGAAAACCTCATCAATGCAGTGAGTAAATATCACGAGACTCGCAAGCAACTTAACACTCTTCCATTATAATCAATAATAATGGGTACACAAGTTCTCTCTAATACCAACTAGAGACATACAATATTTCATCAAGATGTGAACACCAATCTAGGTAAACAACAAGCACAAGAGAAAACTAATCAAGATAGAAACCTGGTTGTATCACACCGAACACCGGCCTAAAAGGTTCAGCGTTCGCTCATGAACAACATATTCAATAATTGAATCTCGAGAATGAATCGCAATATCATACATGGACAAGAAGTTTTCAATCTACTCAGATTTCCTCCTTTTCCGCTCCATCTCTGTGTTATTTTCTCTACCTTTTCTTTCTTTTAGGGTAACATTAAATAACTCTAGATCAAGTATTAATTGGGTTGACGATAATATATTCAAATCAATATCCAAATATTCTCCAATTAGAAGGTTAAACCAAACATATGCAATAGAAATCATATATGAAGAAGACTTCATATTTATAATCGGACACGGGTACTATAAACACGGGACTTGAAGGAGTTAATTGGGGTTGCATTTGGCGAGCCTCGCGTGGCTTATGGCTATATCATTCATCATCATCATAATATCAATATGGGACCATGCAATTGTTTCAAAATTTTGCCGAACCAGTATACAAGTAATAAAACCCAGAATCATGCGTTTGTCTTGAGTGAAAAGGACCGCAATAGAAGTGCACGAGACGCATTCGGGTTCGCCTGCGTTTTGCATGCATTGTTAAGACCGTGGAGTTCGAGACAACTTTGTCCAGAAAATGTATCCACAAAAGTCCAAAATGCGTAACATTTCAAATTTCAAACAAGTTGCTCCTGTAGTTCTATTTCAATAGGCACGCTCTTGAAATTTGAAATACGGTATTTCAAGAAATTATAAAAATATTAAGATTTAAATTAGGCAAAGTCTTGGGAAAGATGGTTTTTTCATATGCTTATGGAAAGACGGGGTTTGATTGGAATAATAAAAGGTAAAAGGTCTTAGTTGCAATATTAAAGTTTTAGTATGAAACATGTAGTAGTTATAAAATTTATAACCCGGTTCATGCAACCCAAAAATTTTATCTTAATTTCTTCTAATTTACACTTTAAACATTGGTCTTTCCATAACTTATGGAAAGATCGTCTTTCAAGAGACGGACTATTTAAATTATAAATTAAAATAAATTTTAAATTTTTTTTATAACCCTACGTAATTTACATAAGTGCTAATATAATCTTTTAATAATTGAAAGTGCAAATATAACCCTAAATAGTTGATGTAAGTACACTTTTACCCATTCCGGTAGTTTAAGGTTGGATTTAATTAAAAAAATGATTTTACCCTTAAAAAAATAAAAGAAAACAATAGAAAATAAATTTACTATTATACCTTTAACCCTAATCTCCTTCCCTCTTCTTTCGCTTTCCTTCGCTACTCACCCAAATTGCCGACCATTCTTTTTCCCTCTTATTCTTTCGCTTTTCTTTGCTGCTCACCCAAACCGCCAATCAATTTATTGAAATCCAAATCGTCGATCACCCTGGTGGTGGAGCGTCGTTCGAGTGGTGGCGGGACGGGTAGGGTTCCGAGCAGTGGTAGTGAATCTAGTGATGGGCTTAGATTGAGAACAGATCGGTCGCCGGCAGTGGTGGAGGTGGTGATGGTGGTTTGTGGCGGGCGAGGTGGTGGCCGGAGCTGGTGGGCAGCGGTGGTCGGGACTTATAAGTAATACACGTTGCATCAATCGAGTCATAAACTTATAACTAATGCACATTGCATAACAAATTTTAAATATTGCAAGTAGACATTTTACCTTTTTATAATTATAATTCAACCTCGTCTTTCCATATGCTTATGAAATCTTTTCACATGCCTATAGAAAGACGATTTTTTCCAAAACTTTGCCCTCTTTCAACATTTGTTACAATTTTTTCAGTGTAAGATATTTTTAGAGTTTTTGGGCATATTATTTTAAGCGCACCTAGGTTAAAGACCCATCCTAGGAACCCTCTCTCATTTTCACCCTCCTCAATCACCACTTCCATGCTGGCAGCCCGCCCACCCATCACTAGCTCACTCCAGTCACTAGCTCACTCCATCCCACCAAAATTGGGCCGCTAGCAAGCCACTCGTAACCTGTCGAGACACCCTCCTCCACATAGCGAACCTTCTAGGTGCGAAAAACGTCCCTATTGTGACCCCAATTCAGTTGCGTCTTGCAAGAGCTGCCGACTGGGACGTTGTGCTGACGCTTAGTGTTCTCGAATGACATAGATCGTGAGCTCACGACGGCTCTCGATTCTCTGAAGCACCCACACCGTCGCTCAATCGATCGAGTGCCATCAATCATGCGTGCTTGAGAGATGGTATACAATCTCGTGCAAGCGAATCGTCCACCATTACCACCACCATCTCACATTCTTATTTTTCAGAGTACAAAATAAATATAAGAAAAGGTATAAATACATGACACACTAATTTTGTGTGGCACTCAATGTGCTTGAACGACACCGTTGTGCGCTCGAGTCGATGGTCGATTCTCTGAAATGCCTGTAACGTTGCTCAACTGCTCAAGCACCATCAACCATGCGAGCTTGAATGATAGTGCACAATTTCACACAAGTAAACTGTCCACTGCCACTTTAGTTGGCCGACCACCTCCATCACCTCATATTCTCATTTTTCAAAATTCAAAAAATTTATAAAAATATATACTAATATAATCCTAGTGACTTGAGTAAGTGCCAATATAATACTCAAAGTTCACCGGACCGCCGTTGGACCACCGCAGACCACCACCGACCACTGCTGCATTGCTGCCGTAGCAGATAGAGTTATATCAGTACATTATGAAAACATATATAGTTATATTAGCACATTTCTATAATTTATATGATTGTATCAGTAAAAGTAAAAGGCTGTATTAGCACATATTCAATCTCTGCAAGTTCAAATTATTTTAGTTCTTTCTCATTTTATAGAGTTATATTAACACTTCAATGTAAAGTTATGGTTGGGGCGTAAAAATCTCATTATACTCCCTCCATTTTTTTCATTGGCACACTTACTAAAAGTGGTGTTTTTTTTAATTGGCACTTGCTATTTTGGGCAAGTTTAAGGTTTTTACATCCACTCATTTTACTTTCTCTTCTTTCAATTCAATTTCATCCACTCATTTAGCATCTCCTCAATTCTAACACCAAAAGAGAGGTGCCAATGAAAAAAAAATGGGGAGTACAAAAAATAACCGGGCTTGCCGCTTGGGGATTGTGAGGGCTACAATACGACGTCGATCTCGGAGATCTTTACGGGAAAAAATAAAATAAAATCCTCCTAGTCAAAAGTAGCTACCTCACAGTGACACAGTTTACACTTATATCCTTTCCTGGCAAAAACAACAGCCACGTAACAACCCCGCGCAAAATAGCAAAACGCAAGTACCAAGTCCTAACGTGCACCAACAACCCCGCCGTCTTGGTCACCACTTGCTGTTGCTTCCTTCTCTCCTCTCCTTTCTGCAGTAGAGAACTGTAACGTAGGACAGCACGCATCAGATTAACTCTTCCTTAAAGTCTCCGAATAAATCAGTAATACAAGTAGATTATACTGTAGGGTTTCTGGTCGGAAGTTATGGCGGTGTCTCTGCACTTGTCTTTAAAACCAAGCATTACTCCCTTCCCGAGTCCGCAATCGCAGTACTCAGCTTCTAGGTGGAGCTTTTTCTGCTCGGAGCTCAGCTCTGCGCGGATGGGGAGGTTGAGATCAAGGAGATTGAACCCAGGGTTTAGGATTTCTTGCCGTAGCTCTAAAGAACCCCGGAATCAAAGCAATGGTAGCTGTTTTCTGTTGTGCTGTGATGGAGTTTCTGTTTTTAGATATGGTTTCCTGTTTTCTGGATTGAAGCTACTCCAATGTAAAATCACACTGATGGTAGCTGTGTATATATAGCTGAGAGTAAAGGGTATACATGGAATGCGATTCACATCATACAAAGATTTGGAAAGATACATTCTAACCTTCTTTATCTATCATATGATTTAGTTTTACGAGTTTGAAGTTTATTTCTTGAAAATGTTGTGGTTTGGTGTCTGCCTGAGCTCTTTGCTGTCTTTGAAGCTGTTGCCTTATTTGGACATGATTTGAATGATGGGAGCTTGTGTTGTTATTAGGGGATGAGCCTCCTGAATCGTTGTTCATGAAGGAGTTGAAGAAGCGGGGTATGAATCCCACTTCGCTGCTCGAGGAAAGTAAGAAAAGCGGCAATGCGGGTGAAGAAACAAAGTATGGGGAGGAGGATGGGGGATTTTCTCAAAGAAATGCGGTTTCTACGGATGCTGAGACGAAGTTGAAGAATCAGCTGGAGGAATCTAGAGCACTTAATAGTGAAGGCCTTGAGGTTGCCTTGATTTATTTTACCTTTTCAACATACCGGATTCATGGAACAAGTCTAAATTGTCTGATTTTAACCTCCCGTGTGTGTTTTGATGCTGAAGCAGTTGTCCATTTCTGTTCTTATTGCATTTTTGTGCGGAGAAATGATGCATGATCTTCAATATGTTTCTTTCACAGGGCCTGATCCCACGGGCTAGGCTTTTGATTACCCTTGGAGGAACATTCTTTCTTGCGTTTTGGCCGTTGATCCTTGTTACCGTTGCCTTCTTTTCTGGCCTCTACCTGGTGAGTTCTGTTCAATCTTTTAGCTTCGTTTGTAGCTGTGTCTATCAGGCTTGCACCGTATTAAAACATCAAATTATTCTAGGATGATGGTACATAGGCCTCCTCAGTACTCTCAGAATGTAGTTTAATGTTTCCCTTCTTATGTGTCAAACATTTGTTTGAATGTTGCGATGGCAATTAGCATGAACCACATAGCATTGTTAGTTGGGAGAATGAGGATTGAACTACATTTTTTGTTCCGGTTCTCATTTCTCTACCACATAATGTGAACTATTGGATTTGCATTTCCAAGTAGAACGAATGGATTGATTACAAAAAAGGAGTAGGACCTATTGACCTAATCTTCGTAGTACAAAGTGAAATTTATTCTTCAAAGCGGTGACTAGACTACCCTTTTATTTTCTCTACCGACCCTGAGTGTGAGCTTTTTCTCTCTGCTTCTACATCACTTCAATGGCTCACTGTTTCTCTTTAATTTGATGGATGCAGTACTTTGGCTCAAGTTTCATCCATGATGGTGCGGACACCCGTAGCCCTCCACCCGATTACATAGATCCCTATCAGCTTCTCGAGCAAGAGAGGATATCAGAAACAGCACCTTCACCATACTGAAGGACGATATGGATGGCCCGGTGCAGATCAGCCTTTGGATGCACATATATAGGTTTTTCTGCTGTTCATCCCCTTTAACCTAGCTTTATTCCTTCCTTGTAAAGATGTTATGCTCCTTGTTCCACTCCTTGTTCCACTCCTTGTATAAACATTCAATGAAATTTGAAGTGCTCTTTTAGCATAAATCAAGGGGTTTGTAGTTTCTCTATTGCTCCATGGTCATACTCCAGTTTCTTCAAGTATGCAAATGTAGCACCATATTTCAATATAATTCCCAAGCTAATGAGCTCTGAGTTATGCATGAAAAGCTGCTGCTGCGTAGTGATTTTGACACAGCAGTTCCTAGATTTGTTAGCAGATCATTTTGACTTGTAATACCAATCCAAAACAGCTATTTGTCTAATAATAGTTTTGACCATCTGTATCAATGTAAAAGGTCGATAAATAATTTTGACCGCCTATAGCAATTTGAAAGATCGGTGGTAATAGTAATCACCCTAGTAAATTGTTATGTTTGGTCAAACCACCAAAAAGGTTAAATAATTCATTAGACCAGTCATCATAATGTATTAACTCCAATTATAGCAGTTTAAAAGGTCAGTGGCAATAGTAATTTAAAAGGTCAGTGACAACCATTCCAGCCGAATCTGCACATTTTTTGGTCAACTTTCTCAAGGCATATTTGATCATAATTTTCAACTAGTATATAGACACTAATATCATGTGAGATATTGCTGGATATCCTGCATGATGTATTTTCTAAATATCAAATTTTAACATACCGTTAATATACGTAATTAAAGTTATCGTTGGTCAAACATGACCTGACAAACTTGACCAAAAAGTGTGCACATTCGGCTGGGACAGAGTAATAATTTAAAAGATCAAACCAACATTTTTTATGGTTACTATATAATTTATTTGACATGTCAATATAATGTATTTCGCCTAGCCTTGGGCCGCCCACACCGGTCGACACCACAACCAACATGTGAGAGGTAAGTCACGGTAGCCCAACGCCAGGACCCAAGTTGGAGCCCGTACTCACCGCGCACTAGGAGCCCACCCGCCACATGGCCCAGAAGACCATGCTTTGAGCAAGGACATCCCACACGGTCGCTTGCGAGCCTTGAACTCGGGGTTTCCCCCTAAATCAACTTGTCTCAACCGCTGGGGTACACCACGGGTGTATGTCAATATAATGTATCAACTACAAATAAAGCAATTTAAAAGGTTGGTGGTAATAGTGACCAACTCATAAATTGTTATGGTTGGTCAAATTGATATTTTAAAGAGTTACATGATTTATTAAGTTTGAAATGTTAGTTTTACATGTTATGTTTTATACAAAGATAAGGCTAAACAATTTAGCGTCAACTACGAAATGCAGGACAAAGATCGAGCGGTTTTCAATATAAAGATGCTCTTCTGAGATTAATGACTTGAGCCTTTTTGCTCTGCCTTCACAAGTTCATGGACAAAACAGAACTTGTAAACTAACACAACTATACATAGATTTTTACTAACCATTACATAGATAACTTCCACATTCGAGATTTAACTTATGCTAAATCAACATTCATCACAAACTATTCTTATTAGGACTTTTCGGACACTTCAAGACACGGATTTGAAGGGCTTAAAGGTATGCAGATTCTGAATAAGGCCTCTAACCGATGCAGCAGCAGCCATAACTGAGATGATCAAGCAAACACCACTCAAGATCTTCAACCAAATCCAAGTGCAAGAAAACCGCCGGATCTTCGCTTGTACTATGTACATTTCGACAGGGAAGAACACTGTCAGAGGCCAGAAAGCGATGGCTCCAAGCAAGCCAACAACGTCGTTGAAGTTGGGGAAGATCATGGCTACAACTGTGGTGACCACCACAAATGCTGTTCTCCAAACCATTCTGAAGAAGCTCAAACTGAAAATCGCGCCACTGAAAGGCACGGTGATGAACATTTCCGACGCGAAAAACTTGTTATCGGGCCATTTCCTCTTGCTCCATTCTTCCACAAACGCGTATATAGGCTGCGCAAACACCTGGTACGCCCCAATAAGATGAACTGCAATGCAGACGTTAGCGAAATCAACCAGCCAGAACGGCTCGAAGAAGCCAAACCCGGTCAAGAGGTTTCCCGGGGCATCGTTCCCGAATGCACTGTATCCCAGAACACCACATAGGATGTAAAAGAAGGAGGTAATTGAGATTGAAACCGACGTGGCTTGTTTCATCACTTTATTCTCCGGCGGATTGGATTTCAGCGTATCCTGTAGTCATATGAAGTCACATTTCCATCAGTTTCAGATTTCGGACAATATAGTACTACAAAAGTCATTCTTTTTCTTACCTGAATGTCAATGAGGACCATTGAGAAGCCATAAGCAAAGGCAATGTTTCCAAGAGCTGAGAATGAGCCCCACATTTTGTCGGAAACTGACACGCCATCTCCAACAGGAACTCCTATCAGGCCTGTCTCAGGACGATTCCCCCCTACAAAAACCAGAACAGACACCACATTTTATCGATGAAATCCACTACAACGTTGTATGAACCGAAAAACACACTCCAACTACCTGCGATCATCGCGATGCAGAGGCCGAGGCCGATGAAAGAGTAGGCAAAGGACATGATTGCAGCAATGACAGAGAGGCCTGAGATCTCATGGAAGTTGGGGATCTGGCTGAGCAGAACTTGGGTCAGCCCGAACAGCATTATGAAGGGATCGTTCGAGGCGTGACAGCCATCTCGGACATGGTGATTATGAAAGCAGTTGGACCTCTTCACAGCCCTAAACAAAAAAACAAGAATTAACGCGACTGATTCAAATTCTTTTCGATTGATCTAAATTAAATTGAAATAAATCGAACTGAAGTAACGCCACTGACTAGTAATACTACTTACACCATGCTAATGGATGCAGTGATAGTATACCCAATGGTGGAGCCCACCAGCTGTACATACTGAACTATTCCACATAACTGGAATTTTCTTCCTCCTGAAATCCCAACCAATAAATTTATTTTTCAGGTCTATAAAAACGGTAAGGTTTATGTAATTGAGCCATTGTATTAATCTGGTCATAAGTTTAAATTCTTAATATTCCAACTAAAATATTTTACTTTCTATAATTATAATTTAACTCCATTTTATATAAAACTTTGCATGTCCTTAAATTTGTACAATCAAATTCAAATTCCATACCATCCGAATCCGGTTCAATAGATTCATAAAGTCAATCCATATTGATGCATGCGGAGTGCAAGATAATAGTTTGTTTGGATACAGAATCAATAGAAGATATGAGTTGATTATCTTTCCATACAAATAGGTACTTATTAGAATTTAGTCATAGTAGAACTCTCTAAAATAGTTACTGAAAAAACAATAACCGAAAAAAACTTGTTTTGTTGTTATTTTCCCTGGGCTCAATTTTCATTATTATTTAGAAATGAGTAAAATAAAAGGGTACCTAAATTAGCCCGGACGACTTCCATGTAAGTGTGGTTCCGGCGGCCGGTGACGGGGTCCGGCGTCCGGTAGCAGTCGGCGAGAAGGATGGAGGCGAACCAGGTGATGACGGAGAAGGAAAACAGAGCAATGGGTCCCGCAATCCACCCCAACTGCGCCGCCGCCCACGCCAGAGAAAGCACGCCGGAGCCGATCACCGCCGTGATGATATGCGCCGTCGCCGTCGCCAGAGTCCCTTCAAAAACCAACCACAAAATCACCATGCATTCTTATTATACCAAACAACAAAATCAAACGAGCGAAAAGCAAACAAGTGTTACCAGTTCTTTTAGGACGGCCATCGTCGTCGAACTTGGAATTATCGTACCCGGATTCCATAGCAAAGTTCTGCATTTTGTGTGCTTTTTTCCCTTCTTTTCAGATTTGAAGAAGAAGAGGGAAATATCTAGGCGAGGAAGTTGAGGAGGAGGAGAAATAAATACTAGTGCATTGCCAGTGTTGTGCAGTGAATAAATACAAATAAATAGTAGATAAGAATCTGGATTCTCTAAGTGCAATTGCTGCAGGAGGTTGGCGGTAATTAATGAGGTGCTTAATATTAAGCGGTGGTTTTCTGGAAAGATAATATTTGACCGGGAATTCATTTATTGATAATGATTTTTTTAAAATCTGAACCTAGAAAAAAGTCTCTAGACGGATCAACGATTAGACCGATTATAAAAAATATCGTTTCAATAATTTTTAGAATCAAATTACAATTAGACATTACTACTGTGTACGATTCACCTCCACTGTGTGCGATTTTCCAATTTCAATCTCCGATTACAATTCATCACTTCCTTCTCCTTCATCACTACTCCTCCTCCCTCGGTAACCTCAATCCTTATAGCTTACTGGTTTAGGTTTAGCCGCCGGTAACGGCTATTGTGCCGATAACGGCTAGTTTGCCGTTGTCGACCATGGCAGTTCCCTCTCCGGAAATCCCTAACCTTAACCAAACTCCGCCACCACCTCTATCCTTTGCCGCTGCTGTACAGAATAAATCTCCTCCCTTAGCCAAAGTGCTACCAAATAACCCTGAGCTAGTTCCCAAATCCCAACATTTAGGAGATGTTGCCTGTCTTTATTCTGATGAACAGATTGCAAAGTTGTCATCTCACTATGCTAATGCCTTGGTCGGCAAATTCACAAAGGGGAGATGCTCAATGGAGCAATTGGAACATTTCTTCAAAACGGTGGGTTTCACAGGTAAGTATCAACTTGGCTCCCTTGACTATAAGCATGTGCTCATTAGGTTTGAACGGCTAAATGATTATCAACGAGCATAGATGAAAGGGATTTGGAATTTCAATGGTATACTCCTTAAAATGCTAAAATGGACTTCTGATTTTTCAATTCATAAAGAATCACCTATAGTTCCAGTTTGGTGTACAATTAGAGAAGTTCCACTGTATTACTATAACTCGGCTGCAATTGAATCAATTGGTAATAGCATAGGTAGCTTCATTAAAACTGATCTTGCTACTGACATGCTTACAAGACCTTCAGCCATTAAGTTATGCATAGAAATTGATCTTCAAAAACCTATTTGTAACCACATCAGACTTGGTTCTGTAACCAATAATAGAAAATACCAAGTTAATTATGAGGATATACCCCTTTACTGTGACCACTGCTCCAAACTAGGGCACTCCAAATCTCAGTGTAGAGCCTTTCCCCCAAATGATAATGTCAATATGTCTGAACCCGCAACAAATCAGGCACAACCTCAATGGCAGGCTACTGGGAAAAAATTTGATACCCCTCCACTGCTCTCCTTTGATGATCAGACTGTCTCAGAAATACCTGGGATTACTAAGCAACTTACCCCTGATCCCATACCTATAGCTCCCCTTAACCTGGATACCAACACCTACCTAAAGACTTCTGAAAATCCTGTATTTATTAGGGACAATTCATCTACCAGTCACTCTAGTCCAACTACTCAGGCTTCACTAGATAATTCTATATCTGAGCTGTTAGAAAAAACTGCTATCGAAAGTTTTACTCCAATAGCCTATGCCTCTGATGATATTCAAGTTGGGACCTCCCTTCCCTGTATGAATAGGAAGAATGGGGTTTCCCCTTCTCTCCTAAACAGAATGGGAAACAAGTTCTCTGTTTTGTAGGTGGACTTAGATGAAACTGCTCATGACCAAGATGATATACTAAACCCTCAAGCTAGCTCTAGTTCAACTCCATTACAGGGGCAGAACCTTCAGTCAGGTAAGGCAAAAGGTAAAAAGACAAATTACTTCAGTCAAATCAATAGAATGATGCTTAGATCGTCAACTAAAAGTCAAAAGTCTAGTGAACAATGACTGGTTCCCTCTCAATAAATTTCTTGGTTTGGAATATCAGGGGTATGGAAACGTCAATGCTGAGACTAATTAACTTAATCAGGATTAAAAGGATTCAATTCTTATGCATCATTGAACCAATGCATGATAACACTAAATTTCAATCCTATATGGATATACTTAAATTTGCTGATGGAGTAACCCTATATAATGGAAAAATATGGCTGATGTGGTCTAATTCTTTTTTAGTGAACCTTCTCTCATCTCATGAACAGTATCTGCATGTGCACATATCTCACAGATCTATAATTCTTCATATGGATGCTGTTTTTATTTATGCTCTTAGGAATAGGGAGGGAAGAAAGACATTATGGAGAGACTTAGCAACAATAAATCAGGGTGATACTATTTTCATTGGTGATTTCAATACCATTACTTCTCTCTCGGAATATAGAGGCCCTAGTTCTCCCTCTCTAGGAAGTATTAGGGACTTTAATACTTGGATAAGCACCTTTGGAATTCAGGATATTACCACTGTTGGCAATCTATTCACTTGGTGTAACTCTAGACTTAGGAATCCTACCTCCAAAAGGCTAGATAGAGGATTAAGTACAATCTCATGGAACCAGAAATTCCCCTCTTCCTCTATCCAAATTTTGAATAGGCAGACTTCGGATCACTCCCCTCTGCTCTTGAATATTTCAAACCTATCTTCTCTTAATCCAAGACCTTTCAGATTCCTAAATGTTTGGTTTAATCGTACTGATTTCCCCACTCTAATTCAGAACAGTTGGGATAAACAAATGGTAGGAAAACGTTTTTTAGGATTCTTCCTGAAATTAAATAGGTTAAAGAACGAGATAAAAATTTGGAATAGGGAATGTTTTGGTCATATAGATACTAATTTAATCAATGCTGAAGAGTCTCTTCGAATTCAGGAATTGGCCTATGATTTAAATCCCTCTCAACCTGAACTCATTAATCTAAATCAGAAAAAAAAGCATTATTACTGAGAGCTCAGAAAGAGAAAGAAAAGTTTTGGAAACAAAAGTCAAGATTCAAATGGCATAAGTTGGGTGATAATAATACACAATTCTTCCATAAGACTGTCCAGGAGAAAAATTGTCGATTACAGATTTCAAAAATTAAAGATAGAGATGGTCAGTGGTTAAATTCTCAATTTGATATCCAGAAAGAGGCCATATCCTACTTCTCGGACTTGTTATCTGAACCCAACCAGGGACCTAATCATACTTACTATGCGCATTTTCTGAGTCAAATTCCCACCTTGATTACTGCTCAAGATAATACTGATTTAGCAAAGCCAGCCTCCGAATCAGAGGTTGAGGCAGTAATAAAAGGATTAAGCAGCAACAGTAGCCCTGGCCCTAATGGATTTACTAGTAAGTTCTACTCAAAATGCTAGCACATTATAAAAAAGGATTCAGTGGAGGCAGTAAATGATTTCATTAGGGGCTCAACCATACCAAAAGGAATAGCTAGTACATGGATTACATTAATACCTAAAAAACCAACCCCTAGTTCATTTGATGATTTTAGGCCTATTAGTCTTTCTAATACTATTAATAAAATCTGTTCTAAGGTATTAATGGAAACACTAAGACCCTACATGGATAATCTGATCTCCCAAAATCAATCGGCGTTTATGAAAAATAGAGATATCTCGGATAATATCCTCTATCTTCAGGAATTGGTGAGATTTTTGGATAAAAAGGCCAGAATTCCGAATTGTATTTTAAAACTGGACTTACAAAAGGCATTTGACAGAGTTAACTGGGACTTCTTAAAATGTGTGCTTAGGAAATTTGGTTTTGATGGTCTTTTTCTTAATGCTATATTGTCAAATCTTTCACAAGCACATTTTTCAGTTCTAATTAATGGGAATCCAGTGGGTTTCTTCCAAGCCACTAGAGGAATTAAGCAAGGTGATCCACTCTCTTCTTTCCTCTTTAACACTTTTTCCGAAGCTTTCTCTAGAAGTTTATCTTTCATTTTCAATAATGGTAAACTCTCATATTATCGGATGCCATCTTTAATTTCACAAATCTCTCATCTTATGTATGCTAATGATACCATTATCTTCATGCAAGCCTCTAAATCTAACTTAATCAAAATCAAGGCTTTTCTTGATATTTTTGAACTCACTTCGGGTCAAAAGTTCAATTTTCATAAATCTGACTTTTTCATCAGCAAAAGAGCATCTAATATAAAACTAATCCAGATGAGGTCGATTCTGAAAATGAAACAGCGATCTTTCCCTTTTCAATACCTCGGTTGCCCTATTTTTAAGGGTCGAACTTTAAATAGATACTATCATCCTCTGATGCTAAAGCTAGACAACAAGCTGAAAAATTGGAAAAATAAGTGGTTAAGCACGGGGGGCAAATTAGTCTTGATTAAAAGTTGTCTGTACTCTCTACCACAGCATTTATGGGCTGTGACTAATCCCCCAAAATATATTATCCAATTATTTGAGAAAAATATGGCCAAAATTTTTTGGGGTGAAACTGATGGGAAAAGGAATAAGATATGGAAAAAATGGTCAGATCTTGCCAAACCAACATCTCAGAGTGGATTAGGGTTTAGATCTATCAAAAGCATAGTTGATGCATGTTCCCTTAAGCTATGGTGGAAAAGTCAGTTAGGTATAACTCTATGGTCTAAATTACTTTGGTCTTTGCCAGATTCCTATAGAACTTCAGTCACATGGAAAAGAATTTGCACTATCAATTCCATAGCTGAGGAAAATTCTCTTGTTATCCATGGTAAAGGTACTTGTAATGCTTGGACCTCTAACTGGTGTCCTAATGGCCCTCTGAGCAATAAGATTCCAAGCAATATCCTGGAGACATTGCAGCAGTATTCAGTAGCTGATTTCATTAGGGATAAATCTGTGATTCTTTCTCAGATATCATCTTATCTGGAAAATGATACTTTGGTTTTTTTGCTGGAAACGAAGGTGGTGGAAGATAGGGATGATAGAATCATATGGAAGCCTAATACTTCAGGCAAATTCTCTTTCAAAACTGCATACCATACCATCACAAACTTCACAGGTAACTTCCCGATCTCAAAAAATGTGTGGAATGTACTGCTGCAAAAGAAGATCTCGATTTTTACATGGAAATTGCTTCATTCATTCCTTCCCTTTGATGATGTCCTGATAACTTGTGGTTTTAGTTTGGCTTCCAAATGCCCTGTGTGCTGCTACTCTGATTCAATAGATCACTTCTTCATATCTTGTACACTGGCAAAAGGGATATGGAGTAGAATGGCTTCTCTGACAGATTTTAACTTTCCTGATAATCAATCCCTCTCTCAGAGATTTTTCTCATTTTGGAACTGTCCAGATTTAACTATAAGCCTCCAACTGTTGTGCAAAATATTTCCTGCTCTCATTTGTTGGAGTCTTTGGAAGGCTCGAAATAGATATATCCATGACCAGGTTCCCTTTTCTGCTGAGCTTATATGTAAGGAGATACTTGAACTCATTAGATTATCATTTTACTCCTGTCCCACTAAGATGAGTCCTGGTACTGATTTCCCTCAAACACTTAGGCACCTGCTGCCTCTTCTCAGGCCACCTCCAAAACCAATCTTTAAACCAGTCTGGTGGGAAAAACCTGTCAATAATTCTATAAAAATTAATACGGATGCATCATGGTTCTCTCATACAGCCGCATCTGGGATTATAGTTAGGGATAGCTCAGGCATGCCACTTCTCATTAATTCTATCTCTATTGAGGCTGTATCTCCTCTCCATGCTGAACACAGAGACACTCCACTAATCATTGAATCAGTTTCTAGTTTAGCCATTAATATGATTGAAAACCCATATTCTGCTCACTGGAACCTTTTCAATTTGGCCTATAAAGTGAAGAGTTTACTAGGTGGAGCTGTTCTAAAGCATGTTTATAGAGAATGTAACTCAGTGGCTAATGCTATAGCGAAATATCATTCGACTCATAACCAGTCATTAAACTTGAATTATCTGTCTGGTCATATCAGAGGTCTCATTTCCTTAGATATGAAGCAATTCCCTCATGTTCGAATTCACAAACATGGCCTTCATAGGAAGTGATACTGCTGACGGGATTGATTTTTGTATGCAGATCAATTGGCTACGCATGGTATACTCGCTTCGATACCGAGATAAATGGAGCTGATGTTCATCCAATGCCTGTCAATCAAATTCTCCAGTTCATATGCACATTATGGGACTTCAATCGATGCTGCCAATTCTTGTGCAGCTCAAACTCTCTAATCTTACTTTTGGTTTCTGAAATTATCAAGCTTAAATTTGACTATCTGTCTTTGAGGTTGCCTGGCCAAAGGAGAGAATTAACATGAGGGGTGGAGATCCTCTCCTTGGGATCGCAACTTCATTACAGAACACGTCACTTTGTATAGATGTTCATATACCCTTAAATATAGGTAATCTTAGGACTTTTGGAGGCAACCATGTTGCCTCAATGCTTAGGGAACTAAATACACTGGTGGTACTAATTTTGATCTGGTTACAAGGCCTGGGGAACCTTTAATACATATCCCTCACCTAAGGGTGTTTTCATTTTAAAAAAAGAATCAAATTACAATTATTTATACATTACTATACGTTTTAAAAGTTTTCGAAATTATAGGATTATCGATATAAAAATGAACATCAAATCACTCAATTAATTTATCAATTATAAAATAACCCTATTTAACTATTAGTCGATATAAAACAAGAACATGTATTAAAACTATTTACTGATCCCTTTGTCCTTCTTTTGTACGTGTTTCTTAATTTTCACTATTCAATATTGATTTCGTATGGTTATCATTATGAGTTCGTCTCTTGAAAGATGATTTTTTCTCAAGTCATGAAAATATCAAGGTTCAAACTGCAAATTAGAAGAAATGAAGATAAAATTTTTGGGTTAAATTAATCGGATCATAAACTTTATAACTACTACACGTTGCATAATAAATTTTTAATATTGCAACTAAAATATTTTACCTTTTTATTACTCTAACTAAACTCCATCTTTCCATAGGTTTATGGAAAGACGATTTTTCCCAAAACTTTGCCTAACATTATCCCAAGCACCCTATAATAGATATTGTTTGCTTTCTATCTGTCAACCGGGGGAATTTGAGTCATTTTGACTACCCTAGTTTACAAAATGACATCATTTTCAATCAAGTTTTTTCAATCGCAAACTTCCTCCTCTCTGTTTTTCAATCGTACACCAAGGTAAAGTTCACCAGACCTTTATTGTAGTTGCTTGCTGAGTCTACCTCCATGTCCTTCTTCTTCCCCAAAATACTCATCTCACACCCACACACATATCTCCGCTACTTTCTGGAAAAGTTATGCAGTTTGAATGGATCGATCGTTTCAATCTTTGTTGTTTGATTATAGTTACTTTCATTATCTTATTCTACTTTCACAGATCAGTTTGAAATGCGCTGCACTTTAAATTTTTTTTAATGTTTCGCCTATGATCGCAGGGTGAAATATGGGGCAGATCTAGTAATCGGAGAAGTAGTTCAATGATATTTTTGAGTACGGGTACTTTAATTTACAGATGTTTTTATTCAGATGAGTTATGGTCGTGGCAATACTTTTGGAAGCTATTGTTTTCTATGTTAGAATCGGTAATTAGTTGTGATAATTTAGGCACGTTGTTCTTCCTCCAGAAGTTGCAAAGTTGCTTCTGAAGAATCGGCTTCTCTATGAAAATAAGCTTTTTTCTCTTTCTTAATTACCTAGATACTGATATTACATGTTTATGTTTTACTGTCTATTGTGGTCTATTTGAGATCTTAAATTGAATTTTTTGACTGGGATATTAAATTGATTAGTAATGAGTTGACGTCAGTGGTTGCAAAGGAGAATACTATGTTGAGGGATGTTGTCCCTGTGAGGCAGAGAGTGGCAGTTTGCATTTGGAGGCTGGCTACTGGGGAACCCCTCAGGCTCGTTTTGAAGCGGTTTGGATTGGGGATTTCAACATGTTATAAGCTGCTTCTTGAGGTTTGTTCTGCCATTAGGAATGTTCTAATGCCTAGGTATCTCCAGTGGCCTGATGAGGAATCCACACGTAGGATAATAGAGGAATTCGAGTCCTTTTCGGGCATTCCTAGCTGCTGTTATATCCATGTACACAACTCATATTCTGATCATTTCCCCTAAGATCAGTGTTGCAGCTTATTTCAACAAGAGGCATACTGAGAGGAATCAGAAGACATCGTATTCGATCACTATTTAGGGCATTATTGATCCAAAAAGTGTGTTTACAGGCATATGCATAGGCTTGCCTAGGTCCATGCCTATTGATCAGGTGCTGGAGAAATCTGCCCTTTTTCCAGAGGTCCAATCAGGGGCTGCTGAATGGTGTTTGGGTGTGTGTAGGGGCTCGGGGTACCCTTTGATGGATTGGGTTCTTATGCCCTACACACGGCAGAATTTAACCTGGACTCAACATGCTTTCAACGAGAAGATTGGGGATGTGGAACGGATCGCAAAAGGGGTGTTCGCAAGATTAAAGGGCAGATGGTCTTGTCTGTAGAAGAGGACTGAGGTGAAGCTTCAATATTTGCCTGTGGTCTTGGTGCTTGTTGTGTTTTGCACAACATTCGTGAGATGAGAAATGAGGAGATTGTTCCAGAGCTCAAGTTTGGTCTCTTTAATGAAGAGATGTTCCCTGAGGCCCCGCTGCGATCCATCAACACCATGAAAGCAAGGGATGCTATTGTTCACAATCTTCTCCACCATAATCATGCAGGCACTGGTTTCCTTTCTTCAAGGAGATGATCATTTTGGTTTGCCCGTTCAATTCAACAATTGTTGTTTTTGCTGCTATTGTACACTTAAGTTGTTTTACTTATTAGTTCAAAGGATAGAGTAGGCCTATTTTTAAATTTCAATTTGGTGATCAATACTATCTTCTAGGTATACACAGATCATAGGTACAAGTTCTTACTCAATTTCCATAACTTCAATCCAGCTGACAATCAAATGAAGAAACTTATTTTATTTATTTCAAGATTTTCTTTGTGGCATTCTTGTGCATTTTACTGGTTAAGTGTCTGTGTTTGGGATGCAACAATAAAGTCCCTTTTTCTAAAATTAGCCAATTAAGTTATGCTCATTTTTAGTTAACTGCGATTTGGTTTAACTCAGTTATGTTAAGTTTACATTATATTACAATCTTAGTTCAATCGAAAAACAACATAGTAGTTTGGTTGTTTTCATATTTACAAGCTGTTTACAAAGTCAATTTTACGATAGTCTTGTTTTGACAACTAAATTAGGCATAACAGAGTACATGAAGTAACTACTTCTCTAAAGGTTATCTACACTTCAATTCATTCAATCAAAATATTCTAATTAATAAATAAACAATAATTAAGGAATATAAAGAACAATTTAATAATGTAAAATGTATATAAGGTAACTGTCAATTATGATATATATAATTAGATTTATAGCATATATGTTTTATTTAATTAGTGCATATACTGTCTCCACACCTACCATTGTCTTCACATGGTTTAGATATGTTTCCCGAGATTCATAGATCCAACTAACATTAATCAATCAACTTACGTTTATCAAATCATACAAAAAACAATAGCTCGTGAAGTAAGGAATTTGTTACATGAGTAGAGAGGTTCAAGTGGAGAAGGTTCGAGTGGTACTGGTTTGAGGGGTACTGGTTCGAGTGGTGAGAGTTCGAGTGGAGAGGTTCGAGTAGTACAGAGTTTGAGTGGAGAGTGTTGAGTAGTACTGGGTTTGAAGTGGTACTGCGTTCGAGTGAAAAGGTTCGGGTGGTATTGGGTTCGAGGGGATAGGTTTGAGTAGAGAGGTTCGAGTGGTACTGGGTTCGATTGGAGAGGTTCAAGTGGTACTGGGTTTGAGTGGAGAGGGTTCAAGTGGTACCAGGTTCAACTGGAGAGGTTCGAGTACTACTGGGTTCGAGTGGAGAGGGTTCGAGTGGAGAGGGTTCGAGTGAAGAGGGTTCGGGTGGTGAGGGTTTGAGTGGAGAGAGTTCGGGTGGTGAGGTTTGAGTGGAGAGAGTTCGGGTGGTGAGGTTCGAGTGGAGAGAGTTCGAGTCGAGATTCGAGTGGAGAGGTTCGAGTGGTATTTGGTCCGAGTGAAGAGGTTCGAGTGGTACTAGGTTTGAGTAGAGAGGGTTCGAGTGGATGGGGTTCGAGTGGTACTGGGTTTGAGTAGAGAGGATTCGAGTGGATGGGGTTCGAGTGGTACTGGGTTTGAGTAGAGAGGGTTCGAGTAGATGGGGTTCGAGTGCTACTGGGTTCGAGTGGACTGGGTTCGAGTGCTACTGGGTTTGAGTGTTACTGGGTTTGAGTGGACTGGGTTCGAGTGGTACTGGGTTCGAGCGGAGAGGTTCAAGTGGTACTGGGTTCGAGTAGAGAGGTTTGAGTCAAGGCGGATGGTTGGTTTTCGAGGGGTGGATGGTTTGAGTGGTGGCGAGGCTGATAGTTGATTGATCGAGGGGTGATGCATAGGAGGATGGTTGATGGTTCCAGGACCTCGAGGGTTAATGAATCGATGGAGAGGTCCGAGTGGTACATGGTTTGAGTGGTAATAGGTTCAAGTAAAGAGGTTCGAGTGAACTGGGTTCCAGTGGGGAGGGTTCGAGTGGTGAGGGTCAAGTGGAGAGAGTCCGAATAGAGGATTTGAATGGAAAGGGTTTGAGTGGTTAGGGTTCGAGTAGAGGTTAGAGTGAAGAGGTTTGAGTCGAGGGGTGATGCCTCGAGGGGGATGGTTGATGGTTCAAGGGCCTCGAGGGTTATTGAATCAAGTGGAGATGCCTCGAATCAACACCCCTCAAGGCAGATGGTTGATGTTCAAAGGGTGGATGGTTCGAGTGGTAGGGAGGCCTCGAGGCGAATGGTTGATATTCGAGAGGTGGATGGTTCGAGTGGTGGCATGGTGGATGTTTAAGAACTGATGGTTTGAGGGGTGATGGTTCCAGGAATGGATGGTTGGTGTTCGAGGGATAGGTGGTTTGAATAGTGGTGTCGTGGGTGGTTCGAGGGGTATATGCCTCGAGTGGGTCATGGTTCAAGAGCTAATGTGGATGGTTCGACACTCTCAGTGGTATACTCTCTCGAGGGGTTGTGTACCCTCAAGGGCTGGTGTACTCTAGAGGGTGGATGTGTGACCTCTCGAGGGGTGGTGTACCCTCGAGGGCTTGTAAACCTCTCTCGAGACATTGATGGTGTACTCTCGCGGGGTGGAAGGTGTAATCTCTCCAGTGGTGGATGGTTTACCCTCTTGAGAGGTAGATGGTGTACCCTCGAAGGGTGGTTGACAAACTTCTTCAGGGGTAAATAATACTCTCTCTAGTGGTTGATGGTATACCCCTCTCGAGGGGTGGATAGTCTCTCTCCAGTGCTGGATGGTACCCTCACCTCTCAAACTTCTCCACTCGAACCCTCGAACCTCCTCTACTCGAACTCTTTCCACACGAACCCAGTGCCACTGGAACATAGTATCACTTGAACCTCTCTACTTGAACCTCTCCACTCGAACCCTCTCCACTCAAACCCTCTCCACTCAAACCCTCTAAACTTGATTTCTCATCACTCGAACCTCACCACTGGAACCTCTTCGCTTGAACCTCTCCACTCGAACTTCTCCACTCGAACCTAGTATCACTCGAACCCTCTCCACTAGAACTCAATATCATTCGAACCTCTTTTGGACCCACTCTACTTGAACCTCTCCACTCGAACCCTCTATTCGAACCCTCTCCACTCAAACCCAGTACCACTCGAACTCCTATTACTCGAACTGCTCGACTCGAACCATCTCCACTCGAACCCTCTCCATCTGAACCCTCTCCACTCGAACTCAGTACCACTCAAACCTCTTTACTTGAACCCAGTACCACTCGGACCTCTCCATCGATTCATTAACCCTCGAGGTCCTGGACTCATCAACCATCCTTCTCGAGGCATCACTCCTCGATCCATCAACCACCCGCCTCACCATCACTCAAACCATCCACCCCTCGAACATAAACCATCCCCCTCGACTAAAACCTCTCCCCTCAACCCTGTACCACTTGAACCTAGTCCACTCGAACCCAGTAGCACTCGAACCTAGTCCACTCGAACCCAGTACCACTCAAACCCTCTCTACTCGAACCCAGTACCACTCGAACCCTCTCTACTCGAACCCTCTATTTTCAAACCTCTCCACTCAAATATCGACTTGAACTCTCTCTACTCGAATCCTCACCACCCGAACTCTCTCCACTCGAACTCTCTCCACTCAAACCCTCACCACTCGAACCCTCATCACTCGAACCCTCTCTACTCGAACCCAGTACCACTCAAATCCTCTCCACTCGAACCCAGTACCACTCGAACCTCTCAACTCAAAACTCTCTACTCGAACCCTTTCTACTAGAACCCAGTACCACTCGAACCTCTCCACTTGAATCTCAACTCGAACTCTCTCCACTCGAAACCTCACCACCCGATCTCTCTCCACTCGAACCCTCACCACCCGAACCTCTTCATTCGAACCTAGTACCACTCGAACCTCTCCACTCAAATCGAGTACTACTTGAACCCTATTCACTCGAACTTAGTACTACTCGAACCCTTTCCACTCAAACCTAATACCACTCAAACCCAGTACCACTCGAACCTCTCCACTCGAACCCAGTACTACCCGAACCCTATCAAATTCGTAATGTCCTGATATAACCCTACCTGTTACAGTAGCGGCAATGATGGTTCGATGGTTGTGGGTAAGGTTATAATTGTCCACCTCTTAGAGTAAATCACGTTTCTAATTAGATCTTGATTGATTTTGGATAAGTCATGTTGACTGAGCCAGAGTTCTATTCATATCATGTTTCCTTATTGTACTCTATATATTCTTGTTAGCAATAAAATATTTGATTATGGAAAATACATCTTATCATGGTATCAAAGCAGTATTCTAATTCACCTTCCAAAACTTAGATTTTTTTTTCCGGCCACCACCCTTCTTCTCCCTCTAGCAGCCGAACCTCTCCACTCTCATCATGACCAGTGAAAAATTATCGTTCAATACCCTTCTCCAAATGATGAAAATCAAGCTCAATAAGTCCAACTTTCTTCTCTGGAAATGTCAGATTGAATACGTCCTCAGACCTCAGAAGCTTTTTGGTTATCTCGATGGGTCGACTCCATGCCCACCTCTCCCCACTCTGTCACCGGTCGGCTCATCATCTTCCTCTTTTACCGCCGCCTTCCGCTCTCCTCCCACTGACTGTGCGGCGGCTCAAGCGGCTTACAAAATGGCCAAGGACATCTATGACCATTGGATTGATGAAGACCAGAGGGTCTGTAGTCTACAGTTCTCCTCTCTCCCTATCTCCCTCCCGATGCCCTTTCCAAACTCCCGCCCTCGTGTGTGACTGCCAAGGACATGTAGGACAGCTTTTGCATCACTTTTCAGAACAGTTGCACATCCACCATTCTCCGCCTTCGTGCAGATGCCCATGGTATACATAAGAGAAGTATCGTTCATGAACTCCATTTACAATTTAAAGAAATTTTTGAGCAATTATCCCTTATGGGGTCTCCAGTGTCTAATGATGATTCAGATAATTTGGTTTTGGGATAAGTGCCAATATAACCCTATCTACTTGAGTAAGTGCCAATATAACCCTATGATAATTTTTAGTGCAAATATAACCCTAACTAGTTAATGAAAGTGTCAATATAACCCCCAGATCCCATTTCCGGCATTGACCTCAATTTTTCAGCGTTGACTATATGTAAATTGACCAAAATACCCTTTGGGCTAACTCTGAAATCGGGTGGAAAATTTTACCCTCATAGTTAGCCAGAACGCCATAGTTCATTGAAATTAGGTAGGGTTATATCAGCACATTATTCAATCTTATTGGGTTATATCAGCACATTCCTAATGTTTGTAGGGTTATATTAGTACATTTCTAATGTTTGTTAGGTTATATCAGCACATCCTTAAAATTTATATGGTTATATTGGCACTTTCACTAACTATATAGGGTTATATTGGCACTTTCGAATATTGAAAGGTTATATTGGCACTTATGTCAAATAGGTAGAGTTATAAAAGCACTTTTTTCTTTGGTTTTTAACTGCTCTCGGATCTGAGTTCAAAGATTTTTCTGCCCCTCTGATTAATTCTTCCCCTACACCCCTTTATCCTGACGTTTTGTCACGTGCTAAGAATCATGCGGAATTTTTGAAAAATCTCCAAGGAAATTCAGTACCTACGTTTGGCCCAGTAGCATTTTCTGTAGGAGAGCAGCCCCTAGCCGGGCGTGCGTGGGATCATGCGCCGGTCAGGGGCAGCGGCACATGGGGTTCATGCTCTGCCAGAGGTGGCCGAACTAGTGATTGTCGAGGCTGTCAATTTGGTTCTGGTCCTGGTCAGTTCATGGCTGGGGCTAGTTCCAGATGCGACCATCCTCACTGTACTTGGTGTGGTCATCCGAGCCATTATGGTGCTACCTATTACAAGATGTTATCGCAGACCCGCCGTTCGGACTCTACACACTTGGTTGAAAATTTATAGAATTCCTTGCAGATAGAGCCAACTTCTCGCGTAGCAGAATGGTATGTTGATTCTGGTGCTACCAGTCATATGGCATCTTCAGCCCCTGGCCTTGACAGTGTCGCACCTTATTATGGTAATTCCTGTGTATCTGTTGATAATGGTGCTTCTATTCCAATTTCTCATATTGGTGATTCTTAGATTTCTGATACCTTGACACTGTCTGATGTTTTGGTCGTTCCCGCCATCACTAAAAATTTATTGTCTATTAGTAAACTGAGCAGGGATTTAAATGTATTTGTTACCTTTGATGACCGAAACTTTGTGATGCAGAACAAGGTTTCCAAGGCAGTCGTGGGAACGTGTTAGACAAGGGTGACACATCACTAGTTTCCTTCTTGCAGCAAAATAAATGAGTTTGACCTTTGGCATGCTCGACTGGGGCACGTGCCAGCGACTGTCATCTCTAGTTTATAGAGGTCCAATCTTCTTTCAGTTTCCTCTTTACTACCTAAACCGCATACTTGTGATCCCTGTGTTATGGAAAAGGGGCAACGGTTAGTATTTGTTGAAAATCATAAGCGTGCTGCACACGTCCTGGACTTGGTACATTGTAATTTGTGTGGGCCTTCCCCAGTTTTGCCTAAAAATGGTTTTTCTTATTATGCCTTGTTTGTGGATGATTACTCTTACTTTACCTAGTTTTTTCCACTGCATTGAAAATTCGAGTTTGGTGATACTTACTTGCAGTTTGAGGCCTTAGTCGAGAATCAATTTACGACCAAAATAAAAGTTTTTAAAGTGACGGTGGCACTGTGTTCTTAAATATGCACCTACGATCCCATTTTGCCTCCAAAGGCATTCATTATCAAGTTTCATGCTATACACCCCAGAGCAAAATGGTCGGGCCGAGCGCAAACACAGACATGTTGCAGAAATGGGCATCACTATGCCTTTTCATTTGCATCTACCCTTGTCAAGATGTGATGATGCTTTTGCCACTGCAGTTTACACTATTAATCGGCTTCCCACTCCGGTGTTACAAGGAACTTCTCCTTATGGACTTCTTTATCATCGTGATCTGATCTACTCAAACTTCCATCCTTTTGGTTATTGAGTATTTCCATACGTTCGTCCTATGACCCCTCATAAGTTATCTCCTCGAAGAATTTCTTGTGTTTTCATCGATTACAACTACCATTATAAGGGTTTCCGCTGCCTTGATCCTTCCACTGGCAAAATTTATGCAGGCTATAATGCTCGTTTCGATGCAGGTTATTTTCCCTTTGCCTCGTCTTTGGCCTCAGCCACTGGTTTCACTCTCTTAACCTTAGATGTTTCTGCTTTTCTGGACACTAGCGACAGTTCTAGCCCGCCACTCTCGACCCTTGATTAACCGTCACCTATGCCCTGTACTACTTGCTCGTCGGACTCTGTTCCGTCATCTATTGACCAGTCAACCCCCCATGGTCACCGGCGCCCAGTCCTACTCCCCGACGACATCATCTTCAGCCACCTCGGTTATTCAGTCCCCAGTGTCCTATCCGGCTCCTTCTCCCCCGGCCTCTTCACCGCGTCATCGTACTCATCGCATGGCCACTAGATCATCCACTGGAGCTATTCTGCGTCAAGACTATTCTGGTTTTGTGGCTCATGGTCTTCTTGCTACCCTTCTCACCTAGTCGGAGCCCACCGATTATCGTTCAGCATTGAAGGACCCGTCTTAGGTTGCTGCTATGAATGAGGAGATTGGTGCTTTACGGGGCCATCACACTTGGGATCTTGTTCCACTCCCTTCTGGTGTCAACATTTTTGGATCCAAATGGGTTTATCGGCTCAAGTATCATCCTGATGGTACAGTTAATCATCACAAAGCTCGGCTTGTTGCACAGGGGTTCTCTCAGATTCTGGGCTTCTATTTCGATCATACTTTTAGTCAGGTGGTCAAGGCCTCCACTGTCCAGACCGTTCTTTCCATTGCCACTATGAGCTCCTGGCCTCTTCATCAGTTGGATGTCAAGAACGCCTTTCTGAATGGTATTCTTGATACTCCGGTCTATATGGCGCAACCAGTTGGTTACAAGGACTCTCTTCATCCATATTATGTTGCCGCTTACGAAAGGCCATTTATGGTCTTTTAAGCAAGCACCTCGAGCATGGTTTCAGCGGTTCAGCACCTATCTATCTCACATGCAATGACTCTGGGCTCCTTCGACAGTTTATTAATCAGACACATCGGGAGTTTGCTATTAAGGATTTGGGTGCCCTCCACTACTTTCTTGTCTTAGAAGTATTAGCCACTTCTTCAGGTCTGCTTCTCGGTCAAGCTAAGTATGCTCGGGATATTCTCACTCGTGCCGGTATGTCTGATGCGGCCCCAATCTCTACCCCCTTTGTTCCTGGTTTGCTGCTACACAGCTTCACCAGTCTACCATTTCAGAATCTGACACTGTATCGATCCCTTGTTGGTGCCCTACAGTATCTGACGATTACCCGCCCTGATTTGGCATTTGCGGTTAACACCGTCAGTCAGTTTCTTCAGGATCCTCATGATGACCATTATGCTGCAGTCACTCGGATTCTTCGCTACGTCAGAGGCACTCTCCATTTCGGCCTCACCTTTCGCTCGGCCAGTACTCCTGACTTCTTGGGGTATTCAGATGTTGATTGGGCTCATTGTCTCGAGACTCACCGATATACATCAGGCTATGCAGTCTTTCTTGGTGGAAACCTTGTTTCCTTGAGTGCCAAGAAGCAGCCTACCATCTCTCATTCTAGCACTGAGTCAGAGTATCGAGCTCTTGCCAACACAGCCTCGGAAATGGTCTGGATGACTCATTTGCTTTGCGACCTTCATGTTCCTCTTTTGAGCTCCTCATTGCTATTATGTGACAACAATAGTGCTATTTTCTTAGCTCAGAATCCGGTTGCTCACAAGTGGGCCAAGCATATTGACATCGACTATCACTTTGTACGTGAGTTGGTGGCTTCTAGCAAGCTGCATGTTGCCCATGTCTCCACTGGTCTTCAGATTGTTGGCATTTTCACAAAGGTCATTCTCGTCCACTATTTGAGCTCTTGCGGTCCAAGCTTTGCATCGCTGAACATCCGACGCTTCACTTGAGAGGGGGTCTTAGAGTAAATCACGTTTATGATTAGATCTTGATTGATTCTGGATAAGTCATGTTGACTAAGCCAGAGTTCTATTCATATTATGTTTCCTTATTGTACTCTATATATTTTTGTCAGCAATACAATATTTGATTACAAAAAATACATCTTATCACCACCCAAATTCAGCTTTTGGTCTGATGGCATTATTGTCATTTTAAGGTGGGTCAACAGTTGGAAAAGCACCGTCAATACCGGAAAGTCTACCAGAGGATTATATTGGCACTTTAATTAATTAGGTAGTTTTTTTCTAACTTTCAAACGATTGAAGGTTATATCGGCAATTTCGCAAGTATATAAGATTATATTGGTATATAGACAACAATTCTCCAAAATAAACATATAGACAATGATTGTGACAAAAACTTGTTTGCATTTATGCCACCCCATTCATTGTTTAGTTCACATATACACACAATTTCTTATTTTTCCACAAGTTGAATGTTTCTTTTTTATATTTTACTTACTTCATGTACTTGCAATATATTATTTCTTGAAAGGGTATAAATTTTTTTTATCTTATTGATTATTTAATAAATTCCAACAAAATTTATTATTTGTTTTACAATTTAGACAGTTATTCTTAGATGAATATACTTATAATTTATTTATTTATTTCAATTCAAATGTGACATGTAAATATTATATATTAATTAAATTAAATATTTTTAATCAAGAACATCGCGCAACGCGTGGTGGGACTCCTCCTAGTTATATATAATAAAAAATAGAATAAAAATATATATTATGATAATATTTATATTTATATATTTATAAATTTATATAATCTAAATTATGTAGACTTTATTGATAAATAGTGACAGAAGACAATAAATTAGGGATACATAGAGTTTTTTCTTCTTCTTTTATCTAGCTTCCAAGCCTATAACACAATCCACCAAAAGTGGGTTTTTAAAGTCATTCAAATGTCCTTCCATAAATAATCTTCCAAACAATACTTGACTCCCCCATTAAAAGGTCAACTTTTGTTAAGGTCCAATTCTTTTGTAGTGGTACTACATTTTGAATTTCATTAAAACTCATCAACATCAAATAAATTGTAAAATTAAATGTAAACTTCGTTTTGAGGACAATATTTCTCAGTGTACAAATAAGGAATGAACAATAATTCATAAGATTTAATTAAGGAGTTACATACAGAAAATAACATTGACAATGGCTGAAAACCGTTAGTCAAACTTCAGTGAAACTAACATTAATTGGCTAAGAATTTACGAAAAATGTAACTTCGATATTCTACTTACATAACTTGTATTTTTGATAGATGAACTTTGTAATGTCCAGATTTGGTTAATTGGTAATTTGTGGCAATTATGCAAATATGGTATTTTTGAGTTGCAACATCAAAGAAGAAATTTTGGTGAAATAAGGAAAGGTTGAAGACTGAATCTGGGAAGTATACATCTCGTCCAAGTTGTATTTGATTTGGAGAATATATCAGTTCCTATGTATGTGGGATTGGATTAATGTTATGGAATTGGAATATTCAGTTATGGTTAGGATATGGATTAGATATTCAGTTATGGTTAGATTTGGTAATTCTTATCTCCAAGAGATTTGATGGTAATCAGAATATTATGTGCTGAAGGAATTACATTTGCACAAGACTGCATGCGTAAGAAGACTTTCCATGTTGAAACAAATGAAAAGGTGAAGCCTAAAAGATTTAATCAGTTGAATATATTGCATGAATATTGAGATATGGAATATTGGAAATTTCGCAATATATTATTTTAGGCATGTGATTGAAGCATATTGGATTTATGGAAAATCCCTATAATTATGGATTTGGATTTATGTAACATTATGGAATAGTTGAGCTAAGGAAAATTCGTTTATTTATGAGATTTGGATATGCTTCAGACGCAGATTTGGAAACATAATCTTTTGAAGATAAATGTGGAGAATTCCATTCTGCTCATGATATATATACTGATGGACATCACGGCTGTGCCACTCACAGATTAATTGAAGAAAAATCTACATCCAGATTTTTATCTTTCGAGAGGTATTACAGAGCCATTCGTCTGCGTTCCAACATGAACTTAAACTGTTGATCAAGTTCAGATTCATATACCATAATTCCTTGGGAGGAGGAGATCCAGCGTCAGACGAGTTTCGAGGTCAAAGGGAGTCTAATCAAGGCGGATCGGTAGCAAGGGGAACTTGCAGAATTCATATGTTATAATTAGTTAAGATAAGTATATTGTATTGTGTACTTTGTACTGTATCTTTCTGATTAGTGGATTCATTCTGAACTGGGCATGGCACAGATGTAGATGAATTTCACTGAGCTGCGTAACCAAGTCTCGTGTGTTCATGTTTTACTTTATTGCATACTTGGTTAGATAGGCTATGTTGGAACACATTAGTAATTATTGAATTAATTAGATAAAACCAAATTTCAATTGGTATCAGAGCTAAGTCACTTTTTTACCTTGGTTTTGACAAGGAAAATGTGATCCGATTTTACCAATGGCGACATGAGAAAGAGCTTCTTTATCTTGGCCACTACTGCTGGAAGGAATAGATTACAACTACTGGAAGGCTCGCATGCGTGTGTTTATAAATTCAATGGATGAATTGGCTTGGTACTATGTTGAAACAGAATGGAAACCCCCTGTTGTTGGAAGTTTTGAAGGAGGAGAATCTAGTTCTAAAGAGCCAGTAGTTAAGCCTAAAGAGTCATGGACACCAGTTGAAAAAATGGGCAGTTTGACAAACTCCAGAGCATTAAATTCCATCTTTACTGCAGTAGATAAAGATGAGTTCAAACTCATCTCTACGTGCCAATAAGAAAAGAAAGCATAAGATATTCTACAAACTGTACATGAGGGGATAAGTCATGTATGTGAATCAAAGCTATAAATGTTGGCCACAAAATTCGAAGAGCTGAAAATGGAAGAAGATGAGACTATTACAGTATTCAATGGAAGGCTCAGAGACATTACAAAGAGTCAAAGTTGGTGAAGAAGATGCTGAAATTACTTCCCCAAAGATTTTCCATGAAAGTAACAACAATAGAAGAAGTAAGAGACGTGGCCACAATGACTTTAGATAAGTTGATGAGATCACTACAAACCTATGAAATAATGTTGAAACATCCAACAAAGGAGGATAGCGATGATGAAAATGAAGATCTTGCCTTTATCACAAAGAATTTATCAAGGATACCGAAGAAAGTGGTAAATAATAATTCCCAGGAAAGGTTTAATGGGAACAGATCACAATTTCAAGACTTTGGAAACAATCATGGATCAAGGATGGAGCAAATCACTCAGCAATCCTCAAGAAATAAAAATGGCAAATTGAGGCAATCGGAAAGGATACAATGCAGAGAATGTGAAGGGTATAGACATATCCAGGCTGAATGTGCCAACACTCGAAAGAAGCATGTAAAATCATATACACCCTCATGGAGTGAATATGAAGAAAAGAAGAACCATGAAGAGGAATTGACCAGAAATTATATGGGTTTTGGAGCAAAACTTCAAGGAGACTCAAAACTTGGTACTGCATGTTCCAACATCGGACAAGAAGAAGTGGATCGATGTTCCAACATGGTTCAAGTTGCTGAAGTCAGATGTTCCAACACAGAGAAGGTATGTGAAAAATACTCCTCGAGTGATGACGAAGACAAGATTGTGAGTGATGAGGATGTCTATGCTTCTTAGGAAAAGATGTATGAAATGTGGCTGAAAGTTGCTGATGCTAACATACTCTTAAAAAGGGAGAAAAAACTTTTAGCTGAAGAAGGAAGAGAGATGACATCCCTAGTGGAAGGACCCCGAAAGGAAATTAAGGTGTTGGAATTAAATCTAAGTTCGATGACAAAAAGGGCTAAAGTTGCCGAGACAGCTATTAAAAGATTGAATTCTGGAAAAGCAAAATTGGATGAAGTTCTCACCACGGGTCAGAGTTATGGAAATCGACAAGGGATAGGCTATGAAAAACCATCTACCAACACTGAAGTATTGAAACTAGAGGTTCAAGTTATGAAGAGAAAAATTGTCAAAACACGCCCACGAAAATCCTTAATGTGTGGTTACTGTACCTATCAAGGTCATACAGAGGATCGTTGCTTTAAGCTTCTCAGAGAAATTATGAATGGACGTCAGCCCGCAACATGTTCCAACATGGATCAAGTGCAACAATCAAGGATGGTTAGAAAGGTATGGATCCCTAAAACCCCTAAATTATGTAGCTCACACTTCCTTTATTACACACCCTAGGGATTCGTGGTACCTTGATAGTGGATGTTCTCAACATATGACTCGATCTCAAGAGTATCTAAAGAACATTAAATCCTATGATGGTGGATTCATTATGTTTGGCGATGGAAAGAAAGACAGGGTAGTTGGAAAAGGTGAGATGTCGATAAAGGGATTTCCAACCTTTACTAGTATTCTGTTGGTGGAAGATTTAAAGGCTAATCTTCTAAGTATCAGCCAGCTATGTGATGATAATATGGCCGTGGAATTCCATAAGGAGAAGTGCATAGTGAAATATGACAACAACAAAGTGCTTACCAATATTCGGTCATCAGAAAAATGTTACTTATTGGAACAAGAAGTGAACTGCTTGACTGTTGAATATGATGAGTTAGATCATACGAGTGACCATGTTCCAACATCATATGATTTCTCTGATCAGGGACGTAACGATGTTGGAACATCAGATGAGGTAAATCTTACAGATGAAGCTGATGACTCACATAACTTTAGCAATGTTGGAACACTGTCCTCTACACAACTAACTCTCCCATGTTCCAACATTATTACAGGCTGAATTAAGCAGAAGAATTACTCGACCGATCCCTCGGGTTAATTATAGGGAACTTGCTGGTCTACAATGTTTTCTTTCCCTCATTGAACCCAAGAATTACAAAGAGGCTCTACTTGATAAGTATTGGATTGCGGCAATGCAAGAAGAGCTTGGACAATTCAAACGCAATGATAATAAAGAAATGTTAGTTTCTCTGAGCTACCCTCAGGTTGAAGGGGTTGATTTTGATAAGACATTCGCACCAGTTACCTGGTTAGAATATATTCGCATTCTTCTTGCTTGCACTATGAATTTTACATTGTACCATATAGTTGTTAAGAGTGCTCTCCTAAATGGTGTGTTTAATGAGAAAGTACATCATTGACTCGACTTTGTATGGATGAAAACAAGCACCAAGGGTGTGGTATGGGTGACTTACTACCTTTTCGATTCAAAAAGGTTATCATCGAGGGGGAGTAGATCGCACCTTGCTTGTTTTTCGAGAATCATCAAATATACTGATTGTTCAAATCTATGTTGATGATATGATCTCTGGGTCTACTTCGCCATCCTTGGTACAAGATTTTGTGACTTTGATGCAAGCTGAATTGAAGATGAGTATGGTGGGAGTATTTGTAAGATTTCAGGATGATCTTTAGGAATCTCACTTGAATGAAGTCAAAAGGATAATTCGGGTTGAGAGGAAAGAAATGGTGATTAACGATGTTCCAACATCGGGATTATTTGCGGATATTTTCACAAAGCCATTGGACTTTGCAACTTTTGAGCTCCTCAAACAACACTTAGGTGTTTGTCGAATTTGAGGTATTTATTATTTTCTCAAGCTTTGTGTGATTTTTTTGTAAATACATTAAAAAATACAAAAAAAATATTTTTGAGGCGTGGTTGGACATATTGGAAGTTGGTGTTGAAGACATTATGGTGACTAATGAGATACATAGATCAGAGAGATGTCTCCTTCTGGTATTCTGGTTTATTATGATGAGGAGTTGGAAGGCAGTGATGCTAGCTATGTTTCAACACAAGACATGGAGATAGGGGGAGAAAGTACTGATGAAGTAAAGGAAGCTGAGCATGTGATGTTCCAACATCGATATAGACTTAAGGTGTTGATTCTGAAGCAATGAAATGATCTTATGTTCCAACATAGAGAAAACGGGTGAAGCTGAGAGCTGCTATGTTCCAACATCGGTGACTGATGTTCCAACACAAGGTGAGCAGATTATTGAAGGCACTACTGATCAGAGTGCAGAATCAGTGATAGAAGAAGCACAACCACCAAGAAGAAGATTAAATCAGAAGGAGGACATCGTTCAAGAGCAACTCCCTCGATTAAGGATGCACTCAATTCTTTATTCTTTGATGCGGACAACCATGAGAGATATGCTATTGTGTGTCAAAGGAGGATTTTATCCGAAAGGACAACTGATCTGGGTGTATATGAGGAGTGTGGGTTTACAACCTACTTGGACTATTTGGGTCTCAAGACTGCCGCCCCAATCTACATGGAGTACAATCAGGAGATTTTACAAGAATTACAAGGGAGACAACATTGATCCAGATTTTGAGTGATACAACATAGTTTACATCAGAGGCAAGAAATTACTAGAGGATTTCAATCTCAGTGACCACTCAAGGGAGCATTACTGCATCTAGCTTGATTACTAGATATTTCTGTCTATTCTAGATTGTTGTAAATTGTTGGATTCCTTTTTGAAATACTATAGCTCTTTCTCGAGAGAATTCTAAACAAGAGGACATTTTATTTAAGACATGTGCATGATCTATCATGGAATCTTGAGGCTACAACTTCTGATGTTGATGAGAAGAAGGTCAAGCGTGTGACCATTAATGCGAAGTTGAGAGCTCTAGCCACTTAGGTGGAAGTTTTGGACGCAGAGAATGCCAGATTAGATGAGGCATATATAGATGCTCCTGAAGAGGTTTAAAGGTTCTGCTATGACTATATTCCAACATACGCCAGATATTTGCTTCAGGAGTAGTTGCAGTTATTGGATATATTTTTGATTTTCTTTGTCTAATGCATTTGGCATGTTTATGGTCCTAAGGGGGAGAAGGTTTTGGATTTCTAGATTCTCTGGATATTCTTGGATTTCAGTACTTATGTGTTTGTGTTGGTCCCGTGTTCCAACATAGTTTTCTTGGTAGCTAAGTACTGATTGTGAAGTTTATGTGAATTTGATGTTCCAACATGGATGTTGAAGTCTTGATGATTTGGAGCTGTGATATTCAGGGGGAGTTAAAAGTTTTTCCAGCTCATGTTCCAACATCCATCTGTGATTTACTTAATGTCTATATATTTGCATATTTGTTGCTTTGAAAGTCCAAAAGATTGGTGGATCCACAAAATGCCAAAGGGGGAGATTGTAAAGTCAATATTTGGTTAATTGGCAATTTGTGGTAATTATGCAAATATGATATTATTGAGTTGCAACATCAAAGAAGAAATTTTGGTGAAATAAGGAAAGGTTGAAGACTGAATCTGAGAAGTATATATCTCGTCCAAGTTGTATTTGAGTTGGAGAATATATCAGTTCCTATATATGTGGGATTGGATTAATGTTGTGGAATTGGAATATTCAGTTATGGTTAGGATATGGATGAGATATTTTAGTTATTATAATTCCTCACTTAAAGTGATTAGATTTGGTAATTCTTATCTCTAAGATATTTGATTGTAATCAGAGTATTATGTGGAGAAGGAATTGCATTTGCACAAGACTGCATGCGTGGGAAAACTTTCCATGTTGAAACATATGGAAATGTGAATGCTAAAATGATTTAATCAGTTGAGGATATTGCGTGAATATTGAGTTATGGAATATTGGATATTTTGCCATATATTATTTTAGGCATGTGATTGAAGCATATTGGATTTATGGAAAATCCCTGTAATTATGGATTTGGAGTTATGTAATATTATAGGATAATTGAGATAAGGAAAAAATCTCTTTATTTATGGGATTCGGATATGCTTTAGAAGATTTGGAAACGTAATCTTTTGAAGACAAATGTGGATGAACTATGTTGGAACACGGTAGTAATTATCAAATTAATTAGATAAAACCAAATTTCAAACTTCAAACTGAGAAGCTACAAGAGCTGTAAAAAAGTAAAAAACTTGTTCATGACTCGGATTTGAAGGGCTTGATGGTATGTAGACTGTGAATCAGGCCTCTAACGGATGCAGCAGCTGCCGCGAGCGTGATGATGAAGCAAACACCGCTCAATATTTTCAACCAAATCCAAGTCCGCGAAAACCTTTGAATCTTCGCTTGTACGATGTACATTTCGACAGGAAAGTAGACCGTGAGAGGCCAGAAAGAGGCCGCGCCAAGCAATCCAACAACGTCGTTGAAGTTGGGGAAGATCATGGCTATCACTGTGGTGAGCACCACATATGATGTCCTCCAAACCAACCTGAAGAAACTCACACTGAAAACTGCACCTCCACAAGGCAATGTGACGAACATTTCTGATGTGAAGAACTTGTTCTCTGCCCATTTGTTTCTGCATACTTCTTCCACGTACTCGTATATAGGTTGAGAAAACACCTGAAATCATCACACAACTCTATTATCGGGTCGAATTCCTTCTCAGAAAATCAAATGTGGTTTGTTGTATACCTGATAGGCCCCCACAAGATGCACGACGATGCAAACATTGGCAAAATCAACCAGCCAGAATGGCTCGTAGAAGCCAAACCCGGTCAGAAGGTTACCCGGGGCATTGTTACCAAATGCAGCATATCCTAGAACTCCACAAAGTATATAGAAGAAAGAGGTGATGGAAATGGCAACCGATGTGGCTTGTTTCATCACCTTGTTCTCTGGAGGATTGGGTTTCAACGTATCCTGTAGTCACGTAATTAAGTGCAACTTAAATCCAATCAATCAAAGATTTCAGACATTAACACAAAAGTACAACTACACATTCTCTTGAATTCTTGCCTGAATGTTAACAAGGACTGTTGAGAAAGCATAAGCAAAGGCAATGTTTCCGAGGGCAGAGAATGTGTTCCACATTTTGTCCAAGCCTGACACTTCAGGTCCAATAGGCACTCCTGTAATGCTTGTCTCCGGATGAGCACCGCCTTCAGAACAGACAACAAAAGTCATTCATAACTGCATAAACATCGTTGGATGCATGAATCGCGCGAAAACAGGTTTCAGATTACCTGCGATCTGGGCTATCGCGAGGCCCAGGCCTATGAAAGAGTAGGTAAAGGACATGATTGCAGCCATGATGGAGAGGATTGAAAGCTCATGAAAGTTGGGGATTTGGCTGAGCAAAACTTGGGTGGCTCCGAACACGATTATGAAGGGATTGTTTGAGGTGTGACAACCATCTCGAGTATGATGATAGTGGAAGCAATTTGATCTCTTCACAGCCCTGCTTAAACAAGAAACGGTCTTGTTATATTCGTCGCAACATATACACTCTAAATATCAAATTTTCATACACGGTTGAAACGATCATATAAAGAATTCATTTTGACAATTAAAATGAAGTAATTTTGTCCTTACACCATGCTAATAGATGCGGTGATTGTGTATCCGATGGTAATGCCGACCAGTTGAGCATACTGAGCTATTCCACAGAATTGGAATTTCCTTCCTCCTGAAATCACAAATTCTAATTTGTAAAAATGTTGGAATAATCAATTTGTTTAGAAAACAATAACTCTTGTTATAGATATGTCCAGATAAAACTTGATTTTAACACAAGGTATCACTAAAATATTTTAAATTAAATTTGTGGTACTCAAAATCTAATCACTTGTACTAAATACAAACACCTAATACTGGATTCCAACCTGACTCAAATCCATTAATACTAAAACCCCGTTTAACATAAGATTTGCGGAGTTGGGTATCCGAATTTTTTTTTTTAAAAAAGAGAGGTTGGATTAGGCCCTCTTCTCTCCGGCTAATTTGCAGCTTTTTTAAAAAATAAATAAGTGAAGGGTGTATATAGGCTCCCCATGCCTCTTCAAACAAAAATCAAATAAATATGATTTGAGGCATTGCCCCTTACAGATATTAGTGATTGTTGATTTAGGATAAAAGCCAACTTGGATTATCATAAAAGTGAGGACTATGATCAACTCATAAAGGGTCTGCCCTATTTACATTCAAGCACGTGATTCCATTCACCAAACCTCCACCCCTCTGTGAGTTTGGAGATGGCTAGACATGAAAGAACTACCCCCCTGGTTCTCTACAATTGACCTCATTTGAATTGGCACAAAATTGTTTAAAAAGTAGAATGAGCTGTGGATGTTGTATTGAGAGAGTAAAAACTAAATTGAGTGGAAGAAAGTAATCTAGGATTTGCCAAAAAGAGAAGGAGCCAATATAAAAGAACAATCCTAAAATGAAAAGTGAGTCATTATTAGAGGACCGGACGCAGAATAAAGAAACTACAAACTTCTTGGTCGCCGGAAGTCGATAAGTTATTTAACTTCATTTCAATCTTTTATTCCTATTTTTACTAGGCTTAATTTTAGTTTAGTTCCTTTCATTTCACTCCAGTTAAGTCCAGTTCAATTTTGAAATTCCAAATTTATTTATATTACCTAGAATCGCTCTCACGACTTCCATGTACGTATAGTTTCGCCGGCCGGTGACGGGATCCGGCGACCGGTAACAGTCGGCGAGAAGAACGGAGGCGAACCAAGTGATGACGGAGAAAGCAGTGAGAGCGACGGAGCCCGCAATCCACCCCAACTGCGCCGCCGCCCACGCCAGCGAAAGCACGCCGGAGCCAATCACCGCCGTGATAATATGCGCCGTCGCCGTCGCCAGAGTCCCTTCAAAAACCAACCAGAAAACCAACCACCATGCTTTATTATTACACCAATCAGTAGATTCAAACAAGCAAAAAAGAGACTAAAATTCTGAGAAAAATGGAAATCACCATGCATTAATTCTTACCAGTTCGTTTCGGGCGCCCATCATCGTCAAACTTGGAACCATCGTAGCCTGTCTCCATGAAAGCTTGGGAAGGTTTAGGGAAAGGTTGTGTCGTTATTACTGATCAACTGCATTTGCAAATGTTGGTGTGATTATGTATATAGATTAAAAAAATATATAACTGGGGTTTCTATGAGTAGGTGCTATTGCCATTTACGTTGGTAATTAATGAGATTCGCCCAGTTTTGCTAGTTTTAGGTTTTTTTGGAAAGGAAATGTTTGACCGGAATCATAAAGTTTGATGGGGAATTTAATTTGTTTGTGAATCTTTGTAATTTGTAGCTGATTATTTATTTTTCTTTATGAATTTCTTTTCGGTTACAGTTCAAGTTTAGTGTTTCTAGTTTGACAAAATCTTGGGAAAAACTGTCGTTTCATAGGCATATGGAAAAACGAGATTGAATTATTATTATAAAAAGGTAAAATATTTTAGTTGCAATATCAAAAATTTATCATACAACATATAGTAGTTATAAGTTTATGACCCGATTAATGCAATCCAAAATTTGTATCTCATTTCTTTTAATTTACAATTTAAACATTGTTTTTTCCATAGGCAAAATCTTGGGAAAGACGATCTTTCCATAAATTTATGGGAAAACGATGTTTAATTAGAATAGTAAAAAGTAAAAGGTCTAAGTTGCAATATTAAAAATTTATTATGTAACGTGTAGTAGTAATAAAGTTTATAACTCGATTCATGCAATCCAAAAATTTTATTTTCATTTCTTTTAATTTACACTTTAAACCTTGATCCGTCTTTCAAGAGATGGACTTTTTTCCATAACTCTTGAAAAAACCGTATTTCATTAAACAGAATTTTTTTAGTTTACCCCGCCAAAAGTGAGGAGAACATTTGTTGAGGGGAGACTAAATTCGTTGGACCATATAAAAAGATCGATAGTTTTGGAAAAATAAACTCTTCAAATCCTTAAAGAATCCATTTTACTTCTTTTTCATTTTTTGACTTTTGGTAGGCACGTTGATGAGTTAGAAAACGAGAAATAACAGTATTAATATTTTAAAATTTTAACATAGAAAGAAGATGGGCAAAGTCTTGGGAAAGACGATCTTTTCATAGGCTTATGGAAAGACGAGGTTTAATTCGAATAATAAAAGGTAAAAAGTCTTACTTGCAACATTAAAAATTTAGTATGCAACATGTAGTAGTTATAAAATTTATAATTCGATTCATGCAACTCAAAAATTTTATCTTAATTTCTTCTAATTTACATTTTAAACGTTGGTATTTCCATGACTTATGGAAAGATCGCGCTGAGATACGTAATAATCATAAAAAAACTTATCTTCTATTTATGCTTTACTAGCCGAATAAGTACAAGAAAATGCGTTTACTCTTCCATCCACCAAACTAAATTTTAAGTTGACTATTTATTCAATTAATATTATTTAACTTTCATAACAACACATAATTGCAACATAAACAAATGAAATATCATCGTTTCAAATTTCAAAAGATGTGTATACTTTGAAATAACAAATATTTTATAAATTTTAATTATTTTTAACGGAAAAACATTGATATCCAAACACCTTTGTGTCAGTTGTTGAAGTCAAAATGTTAAGTTTCATCTTTTATAAGTTTCATTTATTTTTAACAAAAAATTATCAACCACTTTTTCATCCAAATTCGATAATGAAATAATTCATTTAAAAAAAATTCATTAGTGTTCCGATCCGGAAAATTCATCGTACATGATCAAACGAGATAGAATATTATAATTCCGATATCAAAACATTCACCGGAAATCTTGCTCCCTCAAAAAACATATCTCCGTTTTTGTATCCAAATTCGATAATGAAAACAACAATATAATGAAAAACAAACTGATATTTACATAATAGTTTCCAAAACACCTACACAATTACTACATTACAATGAGGTTGCTACTTGAGAAGATTAGCATAATCACAAAATGGAGTGATTTCTATTTCGCATTGACAAGTAGGACAATCAATGTGCTCATATTCAACATTCCAACCGACTCTTCTGATATTGTGATTTGCAACAGTTAAAATGTTGGACGACGATGATGGATGAGCATTTTATTTGAAAACCAAATCCAGTTCACATGTTCTAGCAGCCGCTATTGACAATCAATGATCTTCAGGGGATCGATTCTTGAATTCTTGAGTTGCATCAAACTATTCCATCCTGACCGCATCGGTTCACCTTCCAAAAATATTTTAAATACCACCAATCCGTAATAAACTCCTAGATACCCTAAATTATAAGTTTTTCTAGCGATTCAAAATCTTTGGTTGGACATTCCTCTCTAAGAAATCCACCTGAAAATGGATAAAAATACAAGAATAAGTTACCAAAAAGTATCCATGAACTAAATCTAGCACATGCAAACTCACCACTCCCTTCCTAGATGATGCTTCCGAATTTTTGGCCTTATCGCATTCGTTCATAATGTTATCGAATATGTCGCTTGGAAGAATCACAATACCTTCCAACGACACGTGTTTATATATGAAGTGGTGTTTGGAAAACTTGTTAAACCTATGACAACTTCATTGTATGAAAACAACACAAGTGACCAACAGTCGAACCTTTATTTTGCACATGCGGGGGAAACAAATGTTTGGATTAACACAAGTGAAAACATACCATAGTGTCACCCTCCGGAGGTTGAGCAATGAACTGGCTCACCTCGGCCTATGATAGAAACAATAAACTGATTTGGCAGCTTTTCAAATGGTGTCTAGATAATTAGTTTTGTCGGTGTAAAATTTTGGATGAATATGATGGTCCACAGAGTGGGATGATTTGTTTGTGAACTTGGGTTAATTGAAAATGACGGTTTATAGGATATATACAAGTGATAATGAATGGTAATGATGATTAATTCAAAGGGATTTGTTACAAATTCCACCTGCGAAAATGAAATGCACAACTAGAAACCATTTTCAATGGTTGCACGCTAGGTGCAAATGTGCACATTACCCAATTTTCGATATTTTGACACGGGTTTTAGGATCACGGCTCGAATTGGAAGATCCGATTCCGTGAACGTTGATTACGATGGCGGTTAAATTTAATTTGTTTCTTAACAAGAGACGGCGGTTAAATTACAAATGCCGTAAATTGTACATCATTAGACGACGGTTAAAGTCATACCACCATCCAATGATATTACATAGCTGTCCAACGATTGACCTTCCTCCTTATCCAATGTTTTGAAATATGAATATATGAAAGACGGCAATTTCGAGCAAGAAATTCGAAGATGCCGCACAACTGCATCTTTAATGGCCAAAGCGACCCAGAGTGAAGAATTCTTACAGTCCAGCTCTCTAATCTGGCATCCATCTATTCATATGAGTTTAAATTTAACTCTTGAGTTACTCATTCACATATGAATTTCTTTTAAACTCTAGTGTTGCCATTCATTAACTAGACTATGAATATCAAGCCAAAATTCTAATTATTTTTAGAATCTAAAAATAAATTCCAATCATTCAATTTGATGCATTGACGATTAGTAGGTGTTAAGGAATTAGAATTAGAATTGTATTCTTACCTTAATTATAGATGTAATTGTATTCTATGACCTTTTTCTAGCTTGTATAGGTATCTTGTACTACTATATAATGTATCATGAATTCATGAATACAAACACACATTATTACCCTTATTTCCTACATGGTATCAGAGCCTAATATTCTGAAATCTTAAATAAAAAATTTTCGCTGCATTAAAACCTCTGTCCGATATCCACGCGCCACCGATCTCATCGCCACGCACCGACCACCGCCAGATTCCTCCTCCTTCTCGCCGGAGCCGCACGGAGTTTTGGTTCTGCCTTCCGTTGCCGACCCACCGCCGCTGGTCGCCGTTGGTCTTCCGTCGTCCGCCAGTGGCCAGCTGCTGCCGTCTGCTGTCTCACCGGTCACCGCCGGCCGATCACCGCCGGTCGTAGCCGGCCAGTCAATACCGGTCAACTCCGGCCAATCAACGCCTGCCAGTCAACGTCGGCAGTCGCAGGCCAGTCAACGTCGGCCGGTCAATGCTGGTCAACGCCAACAGGCCCACGCCGGTGAGTCATCCGCCGCCCGACGCCGGTACACCCATGCCGCCCGCCGGCGGTCTACCTTCGCCGTCCACTGCCGCTACTTCTCCGCCAGTTTTCGGTGATGCTACATCCTTGGTCTCTACTTTACCAGCTCCCCTGGTACCAGATAGTTCCGCTACTGAGTTGCCACTTACAAGACAGAGTGTTCGATCTCGTCGTCCTCCGTCGTACTTGGCAGATTTCGACTGTAATGATCGTGCTTCTGCCCTTACTACTGAAGACCCCCCCTTTGACTACGTTCCCTCATGCATCGTCACTTTCCTCAGGTGTTCTCTATCCTCTTACTAATTATGTAAATTATGATAATTTTCCTAGTATACATTCTAGATTTTTGGGTGTTGTAACTTCTAGTGCAGATCCTACTACTTATTCTGAGGCTTCCCGTCATTCTCATTGGCGGGATGCTATGGCTGAAGAAATTACTGTGCGGGAGGGAAATCAGACATGGACTTTCTCTCCTCTGCCTGGGCATAAGAAGGCAATTGGGTGCAAATGGGTATACCGGACAAAGTTTCGTTCAGATGGTACTATTGAACGTCATAAGGCGCACCTCGTGGTTCTTGGTAATCGCCAGGTTGAAGGAATTGATTACACTGAGACTTTTGCTCCGGTTGCAAAGATGAGTTCTGTTCGATTGTTTCTATCCATTACAGTTATCCGTGGTTGGGAACTGCATCAGATGGATGTTCATAATGCCTTCCTGCATGGTGATTTGCATGAAGAAGTGTTCATGCGTCCTCCGCCTGGCTACACTGTTCCTCCTGGCCAGGTTTGTCGCCTTCAGAAATCTCTTTATGGTCTTCGTTAGGCTCCTAGAAATTGGTTTGCTAAACTGTCTCAGGCTTTACGGGCATTTGGTTTTGTTCAGAGTAAGGCCAATTACTCTTTAATTGTCTATTCCCGTGGATCAGTTTCTTTACATGTTCTGGTTTATGTGGATGATTTGGTTATTGCTGGTAGTTCTTCTTCGATTATCTCTGAGTTCAAGAAATACTTGGGTTCTTGCTTTCACATGAAGAACCTTGGTTTGCTTAAGTATTTTTTGGGCATAGAGATTGCTAGAAGACCGAAGGGGATGTTTCTCTTGCAAAGGAAATATGCTTTGGACATCTTATCTGATACAGGCTTAACTGCTTCTAAACCAATTGATTTTCAGATGGAGCAACAACATGATTTGGCACGTGTTGAAGGTCTAGCCTACCATGACCCGGATTAGTATTGCCGCTTGGTTGGGCGTCTGATATACTTGACTATCACTCGTCCTGAACTTAGTTATTCAGTACATACTCTTGCGCAATTCATGAAGTCTACTTGTGTTCCTTATTGGCAAGCTGCAGTTCGTGTGTTGCATTACCTAAAGAGTTATCCTGATCAAGGTTTATTTCTCTCTTCACGTAGTACTTTACAATTGACTGCTTATTGTGATTCAGATTGGGCTGTCTGTCCGATTACTAGGCGTTCTATATCTGGTTACTTTGTTATGGTCGGTGATTCTCGGGTTTCCTGGAAGACCAAAAAGCAACCTACAGTTTCTCGGTCTTCTGCTGAAGCGGAGTATCGTGCTATGACAGTTACCTGCTGTGAGTTGTTATGGCTTAAGTATTTACTGAAGGACTTGGGGGTGTCGCACTCCTCTCCTATGCGATTGTTTTGTGACAGTTAATCCGCTCTTCACATTGCGGCCAATCCGGTTTTTCATAAACGCACCAAGCACATTGAAGTTGATTGTCACTTTGTCCGGGATCTTGTTCAATCCGGTGCATTAATTACTCAACATATTCGTACTACATACCAACCTGCGAATTTGTTTACTAAATCTCTCAGACGTAATCAGTTTCATTCTTTACTTGGCAAGTTGGGCATTTCTGACCCCCACGCTCCAACTTGAGGAGGAGTGTTAAGGAATTAGAATTATAATTGTATTCTTACCTTAATTATAGATGTAATTGTATTTTATTACCTTTTCCTAACTTCTATAGGTATCCTGTACTACTATATAATGTATCTTGAATTTATGAATACAAACACACCTTATTACCCTTATTTCCTACCGTAGGGCTTGTACTGCATTTTTTTTCTAGGTGATTAAGAATTGCATGCATACACAGATGACTTAAAAAAAATATTTTGGTTCCCATTTTCTTTGATGAACCAAACAGGTACTAAACATTCATTCATTCATTTCCTTTCTCTTTGTATCAGTTTATAGATTCTTCTCTCTTTGTTTCTCTTTCTTGATTCCCACCTCTTTCCTTTGGTTGAACCAAATGATCTCTCTTATATTTTAAAAGTAGAGCGCATTCTTTCGAGAAAAACATGATATCTTCTGCTCGTACTTTCAAAATAAATTAGTTTTGCTTTGATAGCCGGATGAACTTCAACTTAACTAATCGTCGCACTTCTTCATGACTCAGATTTGAAGGGTTTAACAGTGTGTAGACTCTGAATAAGGCCCCTAACCGATGCAGCACCAGCCACGAGCGAGATGATCAAACAAACACCACTCAACATTTTCAACCAAATCCAAGTCCAAGAAAACCTGCGAATCCTCGCTTGTACTATGTACATTTCGACAGGGAAGTACACTGTCAGAGGCCAGAAAGAGACGGCGCCAAGCCATCCAACAACGTCGTTGAAGCTAGGGAAGATCATGGCTACCACTGTGGTGAACACCACATATGTTGTCCTCCCAACCAACCTGAAGATACTCAAACTGAAAACTCCACAAGGCAAGGCTATGAACCTTTCTGATTTGATAAACTTATTTTCCAGCCATTTGTTTTTGCACATTTCTTCCACAAATTCGTATATAGGTTGAGAAAACACCTGAAATCATCATACAGCGTGTAAAGTGGAAACACTGAATGATTAGGGCTACTCAAAAAATCAAGTGCGGTTCATTATACCTGGTAGGCCCCGACAAGATGCACAACAATGCAAACGTTAGCGAAATCAACCAGCCAAAATGGCTCGTAGAAGCCAAACCCGGTTAAGAGATTACCCGGAGCATTGTTACCAAATGCAGCATATCCAAGAACTCCACACAGCATGTAAAAGAAAGAGGTGATGAAAATTGCTATTGACGTGGCTTGTTTCATCACTTTATTCTCTGGAGGATTAGGTTTGAACGTCTCCTGTAATCACGTGATTAAGTGCAACTTAAGACAACAAATTCCGTCAATCAAAGATTTCAGACAATAATACAGAAGTTCTCTTGAATTCTTGCCTGACACATCCGGTCCAATGGGAACTCCGGTAATGCTTGTCTCAGGATGATCACCGCCTTCGAAACCGACAACCGCTACAACATAAATGGGCTATTGACACGCTAATATAAGGACGCTGCGTTTGATTTGGATTTGGATACATATAGATGATGTAATGTCTAATTTAAAATGTCAAATTATAAAATATATTTTGAATGAGGTTGTGTTACATATAATGTTTCAAAAGTGTACAAATATCTAGTCGATTAAATTGTTTCAAATAAATCGCGATAGCAGAACACACTTTATAAAAACGTTATTTTTAGGAAACGTTCCAATATAGACTTATTGTAATGAAACAAATCCTTTTAACTTCATTTTGTTTGAGAAATCAATGCAAAAACGTTGGATGATCCGAAACCGGGTTCGAGTTTACCTGCGATCCGGGCTATGGAGAGGCCGAGGCCGATGAAAGAGTAGGCAAAGGACATGAACAATATGTGTATACGTATATTTGACTACGTATTTGTATACATATATGAACAATAATTTTATTGTGTGGAATATGGTAAGATTCATCATAACATGTAATTTCTAAATATCTATTTTTTATGTGTTATTATTATTCGTAACTACACATATTTACCATCAAACGTATTTATTGGATACCGTAAAAAAATAAAATTTCTATGTAAGTTTGGATACGACATAAAAAAACCACGTGTATGAAATAAAATGACGAATACCAATCTGAATTGAGACGTGTGACTATTGTATACTCCCTCCGTTTTTTTTTCATTGACACACTTATTAAAAGTGGTATTTTTTTAATTGACAGTTGCTATTTTGGGCAAGTTTAAGGTTTTTACACCCACTCATTTTACTTTCTCTTCTTTCAATTCAATTTCATCCACTCATTTAGCATCTCAATTCTAACATCAAAAGAGAGGTGCCAATGAAAAAAAAATGGAGGGAGTACTACTTATATATTTACTTGATGGTTACTTTTAACCAACACTTACAATTGACACTTTTGTTTAAGGCAAATTCTTGTATAAGACCGTCTCACGATAAGATCAGAGATTAAATTATAAAGATTTTAAGATGGGATTTTATATTGATGTTTTAAAAGTTCATGAATCTAATTTGTAATTGTGATAATTTGTAATTTAGTCCAGTTCTATTAATTTTTTGCCCACGATTGAGTTTTTTCTTTTCCTATTTTGCCAATAGTCCTTGGTCTCACCATGAGACGGTCACACAAGAGACAGACTCTTTTCTAAAAGAGTAAAATGAGTGAAGAAAATTGTATAGGAAGGGTAAAAAGTAAATTGAGTGGATTAATCTTAATTTTACCAAAAATGGAAGATGTCAATATTAAAAAACCAAACAAAAAAAAGGAAAAAGTGCTAATATAAAAAACCCGAAGGGAGTACGTGAAAAACAAAATGAAGTACCCCTATGTTCCATCTATATTTACACAATAATCATTATTACGCTGTTTAAGAAATATATTTGATTATTAGTCTGTTAATATGTTTTTCTGTGCATAATAATGAAAAATAAAAATTAATATTTAAAAACCACTCGTTATAACAATTTAACAATATAATAATATAAGGAAAAAGAAAAAATTTAAATAGAGTTGAAACGAGTACTCCCTCCGTCCCAGCTCTTTTTGCACTCTTTCCTTTTTTGGACGTCCCAACTGTTTTTGCACTACCTCATTTTTTACCATAAATGGACTGCTTTTATTATTTATTTACTGAATTTGGGCCCAATTTCTGATTTTTTTAACCCAATATTATTAGCCCACATTATCCCATAACCCTTCATAATCTCTATTTAACCAAATCCAACATAAACATAACCCTTCCCACCAAATTAAAATTCCTTCAACTACCCAACCACCTTCATTACTCTCTTTGCTTTAACCACGCGTGTGATTTTTCTTCCCAATGGGCTCAGCATCGAGATTCGTCGATGTTGTTAAAAGGTGTGAGCATGCTTATCTCTTTGCTTCATCAGGGTTTCTGACTCCATTATTCGTTCCCACCTTTTTCTCTTCCCTCTCATCTTCTGAGCTTATCTCACGTCGCTCATCCCATTCTAGATCGTCCCTCTCATCATCTTTGCTTTTCAAAAATTTGTGGGTTATGGAAAGGGGCGATTTCGTTGGTTGTGGGTTTAAATGTGATGGGTTTTGTTCGGAATGTTATGTCTATGATTCTGGTTCCTCATCCCGATCTGATATTTTCTCTCCGGCGGGTGATGGTCCGGCCTTGAGAGGCCCTGATGCCGGAGAAGAACGAACGAAGGTGGCGCTGCCCAACCACCGGCACGGTGTTCGAAGTCGCAGATCCAGTGGGTCTGTAGGTGGCACCACCGCTATCGACCTGTCCGCGACCTCTGTTTTGATTCCAACGAAACAATTGGAGGTGGCGCTGCCCACTCGCCGGCGAGGAGAAATAACTCCCGGTGGGTCTGTTGGTGGCACCGCCACCAACCAAGAAAAACACGGCCTTGTGGCCTCTGTTTCCAGATCTAGGGAGCCTTGCAGTTTGTGCGGCTGTGTGGGCTGAGAAAAATTTACTGATGATCCATGCGTTATCCCTTCTGGAGTGAAATGCGGTCACTGTGAGGCTGTTGTTGGTTCTGGAAATGATGACGAACACTACTCTTCTATCCCTTCGATTCGAGCACTTCCCTGGTATGCGACAGAGTCCAGGTCTCCCTCGGACGTTATACCGGAAATGAAACCTCTGACTTTGGATCAGATCGATGCACCTTTTCGTGTGGCTGAGATAATGATTCCGGGTCTGAGGGAGCTTCTTGGCCAGAATAAGGAAAGGGTAGAATAAAAAGTTAAGTCCGTTCCCTTCAACTTCATCTAATGAACTTTTGCTTGTATGATTAGCAGTTTATGTTTAATAATAGCCAATATTTCTTGGTTTCCATGTTAGATTGCTGATGTGATCTATTTTTTTGTTGACTTGCAGAGCCACAATCATCTGAGATATGCTATGGCTCAGTTGATTGCGCTTCATGATTGTTCCAGGAAAATGTATATCTCCCCTTGAAAGCCCCTTGGACATGTTTGTAAACAGCAAAAAAATGGAGTATATTGGTTCATGTTTGCGTGTTCTGTGCTTCTTGTTTGATTTCTTGTGGTATGTGGCTGCCGTGTGGCTGTACTTTGTGTTGTGATGTGTGATGTGCTCTGTGCTGTGATCTGTACTGCGCTCTGTGTTGCGCTCTGTGCCGTGGTTTGTGCTGTACTTTGTGCGGTGCTTTGTGCTGTGCTTTGTGCTGTGTTGTATGCTGTGCGAAGTTAAGTGTTGTGCATTAAAAAACTCCTATTGGGGTGCAGAAACTTGCATCAGTTTGAATTGGGTTACAAAAAAACTTGTCTTTTCACACCAAAAGAAACAAGTTTTAAGGTTTTCAAAAATGTTACCCTAGTCTAACCCAATATGCATACTGAAATCCCTTACTGGTGCAGTTCATATCCCATGGCTTGCATCATCTCCCTCATGCCTTCAGTTTCCTGAATTGTGATAAGGTGTTCCAGGCCTTCACGAAGTATTCCCTCATCATAACTTAGCATCCTAGGCAATTCTCCTCTCCTTATCAGTGCATCCTTTGACATGTGGGGTAACTTATAATTGTTGCATCCCTTAACTCTTATAATTTCTATCATTGTAGCTTGATGGGTGAGGAAAACTTTATTGATTGTTGCTGGATCTTCTCTGTCATATGCATTGTACACTGCTGTCAGTAACCCATCCAGTGTCGTGCTTGGGGTTTCATGTTGTAGAGACTGTATCGAGTTAAAAAACCGAGATCTAGTACATTAAGATCAGGTGATTTAGCTGGTTGACATACCAGGTTGATGTCAAACCCGTCGGAGTCAGCTACTGCCCGGAATTCAGGATCTGAATTCTTTATGCGTGCCTTGCAATTATCTTGTTGAATATAAATGTGCTTGCTCATGAATGGTGGCCAACGTGCTTTTATTGCTGGTATGATTTCATCTATAATCTTTGCACGTGTCACAAGTCTAGTGATCTTCTCCACAGCCTTAGTTTCCATAGCCCCACTCGGACGATTAATGCTGGTTCTTTGTGCTGCAACCCTCTCAATGAAAGGGAACACACCATACTTCCCATCAAATATTAACACACCATCAGGGCTGTAAATTGGCCTACTCACAGCACACATAAACATGAGTTTCGGAATGTGGGACTTGTGTTGAGTGGTTCCTAAGGGCTCAGGCTCACCCGGTGCCAAATAGTAACGGACAGTGGGCTTAGTCATGTAAAACCACTTCTCATCTATGTGAATTACATTGTCCATGTGCTGGAATTGAAAGTTGGGTTGCAATTTAGATATGCAGAATTTCAACCTTTGTACCTTGTGTTGAAATGTTAGTGCAGGCTTAATACTGTTTGTATGGCTTTTGATGACCTTTGCTGCCACAGCTCAGTGTATTGTGCTCTTCCCTATCCCCATCCATGCACTTGTCCCTCTGATTGTTCTTCGGCTGGTTGCATGTATTGCTCTTAAGGCCTCAAGATCATTTTCCTTTTTGTTGTAGCCCGGATGCCCGGACATCCTGTGTCTCATGTCCAGCGGTTGACCCAGTGAAAGTTGGAGCTTGACTCTTGACCAGATGTAACTGATGGTTCTCTGGCTGCAATTGAACTTCGTCGCTCCCTCGATTCTCTTGCCCTGAAGTATCTTCCCGTTCCTACTGTTGTCCAACAGAAACTCAGCAATATGTTGCCTCTGCTGGTTTGTCATATTCTTCTCCCCCCTCATATTTCTCGAATACCTGATGATGAAGGGAAGATCCGGCAGCAGGAGAGCAATCAGTCCGCAGGGGCTTGGTAGGGCTCGATGAATGCTGACATTTGACCTGAGGGTAAAGAAAAAAAACTCTTTCTGTTGCTAGGCTTTCTTGTTGGATTAGGACAGAGGGAATTTAATGTTAGTGCAAAGGGGAATGTGGAAGAAGAATTTTAGACTTGTTCTGTCAGCTTCCAGGGATTCTTTTGGACAATGGAAATGTAAATATAGTGGGGTACAAGTGGGGTTCCAAGTCTGTAATTTTAATTTTCCGACACTGTTCATGTTCTTGGCTTTTCATTTTGGTGCCTCAGCTTCTTTAAATTTTGCCAGTGAAATCAAGTGAATTTTGGAGTTCCCTCCAAAAACAAGTTGTTTGGGCACTGGAAATCAATGGCCCAACAAAAATCATTAGTTGCCCAAATCTTGGGCTTAATTTGAACGAAAATAAAGGGAAAGAGTTAACAATTTCAGGATACCTCACTTCAAAGCCTTAAAATAATATATCCTTAAAAATACTTTCAATTTTTCTCTCCGCAGAAAAAGCTGGGACGGAGGGAGAAGTTTGCCGTGCACTTACACCATGCTAATAGATGCGGTGATTGTATATCCAATGACCAATGGTAATGCCCACCAGCTGTGCATATTGAGCTATTCCACAAAACCGGAATTTCCTCCCACCTGAAAATACATATTTCCATAATCATTAATCAGAGATCAAATTAATTTCCCGCTGTATACTCAAATCAAAAATCATAAATGGCAAACAGTCAAAGGCCAAATAAAGAAGAAGAATCTTCTCTTCCAACAACTATATACTCCCTCTGTCCCAAAATTATTGATATATTTACTTTTTTAAAGTCAAACTTGGTAAACGTTGACTTTAAATATAAATTAATATGTGTATAATAAAAATATAATGTGAGGTATTGTTAGATTCATCTTAACATTCATTTTCTAAATATTAATTTTATATGCAAAAATATTATACGTAGCTAGAGATATTAAAGGTTAAGCATGATCATTGAACACCGTAAAAAGTAAATATGTCAATAATTATTGGACAGGGGGAGTATCACAGTTAATTATACCTAAAACAGCTCTCACAACTTCCATGTAAGTGTAGTTTCGCCGGCCGGTGACCGGATCCGGCGACCGGTAACAGTCGGCGAGAAGAACGGAGGCGTACCAAGTGATGACGGAGAAAGCAAAGAGAGCGATAGACCCCGCAATCCACCCCAACTGCGACGGCCCATGCTTGAGACCGCACGTCGGAGCCGATCACCGCCGTGACGATGTGCGCCGTCGCCGTCGCCAGAGTTCCTTAAAAAATTAACGGGAAAAACCGTCGTGCATTATTACAATAACAGATTCAAAAGAGCAGGAAATTAATGTGTTTTACCAGTTCGTTTAGGACGGCCGTCATCGTCAAATTTTGAAACATCATACCCTCTCTCCATTTCTCTGTATGTGTTTATAGTGTGTGCATGGGCGGATGCGGGGGGGGGGGGGGCGAGGGGGTGCTGGCGCCCCCCAAGATCCAGTAGTGCGGAAATTAGGTCTAGCCTCCATCGGAAAAATGGTTTTCGCCCCTCGTTGGATGGCTAGCTCCGCCATCTGTTCGTCTTCTCGCCGAAGAAGACGACTGGCCTGTCTTTTTTTTTTCTTTGCCTTCAGTATCAAAACGACGTCATTTTGATTAAAAGTCTGAAGGCAAAATATGGGTTAAAAATCAATTGGGCCGTTCAAACGAAGCCATGGGCCCGCTGTCAAGTTTCTTAGCCAAGTCTTTGAAGCCTATTGCTTTTATGGAAGTCAAAATATTACTGCTAACAATAGTTTACTATAACTTTATATTCGTATAATTGTTTGTCATTTGGGATATTTGGTATTTTGCATTAAATATGATTTTGTTACTATAATTAATTAAGATGAGAGGATCATAAGAGATTCTTTATCTCATTTTTAAATTAATGCTGATGAATATGGTTTTTTTTAATTAAAAAAATCACAATAAAGCTATATATTTTCAGTTGTAATTTTACCAAGTTATTAAACTATTTAATTAATTTTAGACATAAATTGATTTCATTTAGGTATAAACTAATTATACATGTGATTTGCTCACTAATTTTATTTTTATAATCCTATTTAAGTTATTTTTAATATATTAATTAACAATATCGAATAATTGTAAGTGTGATTTATCGTATTTGTAAAATTTGGATTGTTTTATAAACACTTTATTATTGAAGCAGATTTTGTTTGAATATGTCGACTTATGTTCAGAAAAAAAAATTCATTGTAATTCAACGCCTAGAAAAAAATTACCAATATAATATAGCGTCTGAAAAAAAAATTTACCAGTATAAATAAGCCCTCCTGAAATACTAGGCTGGTTCTGCCAATGAGTGTGTGTGAGAAAGAGAACTCAGAAATAAATAAGTACTAGTGCATTGCAAATGTTGGTGCGAGTATAAGTTTTACCAACTTTTTATTTTTGTACCTATTTTAAAAATTATTATTTGTCCTTTTATATCAGAAAGTGAATCATTTTTATCCCCTCATTTTCTAATTTAATTTTGTACATTCAATTCTTTCCAAACAATTTAATTTGGTAAAGTCTTGGCAAAAATAGTCTTTCCATAGTCTTGTGGAAAGACGAGTTTAATTAGATAATAAAAGGTAAAAGTTCTTAGTTCCAATATTAAAAATTTATTATGCAACGTGTAAAAGTTATAAAGTTTATAATCTGATTCATGCAATCCGAAAACTTTATCTTCATTTTTTCTAATTTGCACGTTAAACCTTGATCTTTTCATTACTTATGGAAAGACAGTCTTTCAAGAGACACACTCATTTAATTTTCCTAAAAAATAACGTCAAAACTACCAATCTACCATATCAAACATAAACAAACTACACCCATGGGTGTACCTCAGTGGTTGGGAGATGGGTGAGATCGCCAATTATCCTGGTTCGATACTCGGCAGCAGCAGTGTGGGGAGCTCTTTCTTTGCAAGGCTTCCTTGTGCGCACCGAGTTTATGGATCGGCCCATTGATCCTGGTGATGGACTACTGTGATTTACCTCTCATACAATGGCCGGGATGTCGGCTAGTATGAGCCGCTGAGGGCGAGCGGTGATCGCCTTTTGCCATAAACAAACTCTTAATTCGTTCTAGTACAAATTGTACTCTAGCTATATATTTTATTAGAATTAATTAATTTTCGTCTTAAAATTAAGTTAATACGCCAATTATAATATCATCATATGTATATTTATTAATGTAAAGTCAAGAGATTTGCAAGTGCATATTTAATTGGCAATTTTGTGTGAACTTATTTTGAACCGAAAATTTTCCCATGTTGGAACATGCTGTGTTCAGAATATTTACGCCAAGGAGTTATGGAAATCGAAGTCAGAATATTGTAGTATTTTGTAATATATGGAATTCGCATATTTGACTAAGTAGATCAGGCGTGTGAAGCATAATTGATTTATGGAAAATCCCTACTTATATGGAGGTGATATATTCGAATATATGGGATAGATTAATATAAGGTAAATCACTTTATTTATGGGATTTGGATATGCTTCAAGAAGCAGATTTGGAATATGAATATTGTGGAGATAATCAAGGAGTATTCCAATCTGTTCGTGGAGTAAAAATTGATATGATTCCAATCTCATCATGAGCATTTTGGTTATTTTGAAGATTGATATGATGAGTTTGATTGTTTATTGGGTGTGTAGTTAGTGCCTTTCGGTTATTTTTCATTCGAATCGTTCTTAGAGTCAGCTGGGGATTACTTGGGACTTTTGTGATAAACAACATGATGTGATTCTCATTTCATACTTGAGGGAAAGCATGACTCAAGTGTGAGGATGATGTGCATGAATTATGTTGTTTATTTATTGGAATTAACTGTGATTTGTCGGGATTAGTGTGCACTTTAGGTGTTTTATTTGTTACAGATCACAGTTTTTGGGCTCAAGAGGAATTTGGATGAGAGTAATGAGCACTGGGCAATTAATGCAAAAAGAAGATGTGAAACCCCGAACCCAATTAAATTAATAAATGAAATATACCTCCGATACAAATTATGTTATCTCAATTGAACCTTTTAATATCACTCTAATTGGTAAAAAATATTTACTTATGGATGTGTATTAATAAAAAAATTTAAAAACAAATTGAATAGAGATGAACGATGTGCTAATTATAAAATATAAATTTGAAAAAGTAATTATTATGGATTAACCTAGATGTTAATCTCGGTTCATCATAGACGAAATAAATTTGAATTAATAATCTTAATTATTGAAAAATATATATTAGTTAATATCAAACGGTGTGTTTATTATATGATTCATTTAAAAAAGAAAGTGAATAGTAATACACTGAATTAGAATAAGAAAGTGAGAGAAACAATTCGCACATTTAAAGGGTAATAATAATAGTCAAGTAAGGATTTTTTTTTGATTAAAATGGTATAATCTCTATAATTAATACAACATTATTAAAAATTATATAAAATTCTAAAATATTATAATTTCAAGTGGAATCAAATATTATTGCTTGAATGTTGATTAATTGTTTGTAATAGAATATGGTCTTGTAATGTCAAAATTTTGATTTTCTACTTATTTCAAATTATAAAATATAAATATTTAAATAATAAAAACAATAATAAATAATTAAAAATAAAATAAAATAAAATAAAATGCTAAGATATGGATATTATAAACCAAAAGTCATGCAAACAAAAGTCATGCGTGGTTCATTTTTAATGAACCAAAAGCCATTCAAACCAAAGATAAGCTTCCCTAATATCTCATCACAGACCAAGAATGATAATAAAAAATATGGGCACATAATGTCACAATAAGAAATGAGATCGTCGATTGAAAGACGGTCGTTCCATAAGTTATGCAAAGATCAAGGTTTAAAGTGTAAATTAGAAGAAATGAAGATAAAATTTTCGATTTGCATGAATCGGGTTATAAATTTTATAACAATTACATGTTGCATACTAAGTTTTTAACATTGCAACGAAAACCTTTTACCTTTTGTTATTCTAATTAAACCCCGTCTTTCCCAAGACTTTGCCTGAAGAAATCTCCAAGCATGCAATTCTGTTATATCAATAAGCCTCAAGCCTCTTAACACATATTTCATTGTCAATATTATCTCTGCTTTTCTTCAAAATGAAATCAACCTCATTAATAAAGAATTATAGAAATAAATTATAATACGGGAAGTGAATAAGGTATACAATTCACACATTTTAAAAGAGTAAAGTGTATAATAATTGAGTAAGAAATAATAATTTGAGTTGTTAATTAAAAATCTATATTACTAGGATTGTATATTGGAATTTCAATTGAAATTAAAATATTGAAAAATGTCTACCATTTCAAATTATTAAACAGAAAAGAACATTAGTAATAATAAAATTAAAATTATATATATATAATAATTAAAATAAAATAAAATTTAAGATAATAATCAAATGGGATGGGCGGTCAACCCCATCCCATATGTGTCAACTAGACACAAAATAAATAAGGCAACTTGCCTTCATTAAAAAAAATTAAAATAAAAATAAGGAGGAAAAGATAAAGATAATGAGTAAGATAAGCATGAAAATAAAATAATCAAAAAATATATATAAATAAAGACACGTGCATTTCTTAAGACAAGGAAATGCACTTCTTGCCTATATTAGGCCATTTCCCTATTCTCAATTCCATTGCGCCATTTCCAATCAAATGTATTGCCTTTGCGGAGGATGGTTCTTCAACATCAATTGTGAAGAATTACTTAATCACCACCTCCCTAACCAAACCCAAGTTAACTTCGAAGGAAAACATTTCGTGAACTGAAACCATTCACAACAACATTTAAAAGTGAGTGTTTGCATCGCCCTAACACAAATTGAATTAAAATGATTATGCATGTTAAATATATATATATATATATATATATATATATATATTAGTTTAGAATATATATATATATATATATATTATGCCTGTTAAATTTATATATGTTAGTTTAGAAATACAATCCTTTCCCAATTTAAATTCTGATATGCCGGTTGTACTAAATTAGTATTAATCTGAGTTTGCAGGTTATTTAGCGAGTCAAATGACGCTTACCACCTTCGGAAAAATACTCTTATGGAATCCATCAATGTTAATGTGGATGATTATGACAATCGACAGGTACCAGATGATAGAGAATATAGACCATATAAAGACCATGTTCTAACACAGCATAGTCAACCTGATGAACCAGGTGAACCTGAAGACATCAAGTATGTTGGAACATCTGTACAGACTGACAATCCGGCTGAACCTAAAGATATTGAGTATGTTTGAACATCATCCCACAATGTCACATCGCATGTTCAAACAGAGGTGCAACAAGAACCAAGTATAAGGAGTACTCGATCAATCCCTTGGGTAGATTACATAAAATTAGCAGGATAACTATGTTTCATCTCTCTTATTGAACCCAAGAACTACAAGGAAGTTCTACTTGATGAATACTTGATTTTGGCAATGCAGGAAGAACTTGGTCCGTTTGCACAAAATGATGTATGGTATCTTACTCCTCGGAATAAAAATGTAAACATTATTGGCACGAAGTGGATCTTCAAGAACAAAGCTAATGCTGATGGTCAAATCAATCGAAACAAGGCCAAACTGGTTGCTCAAGGACATACTCGGGTTGAATGAGTTGATTTTGATGAGACATTTGCACCAGTCGCTAGGTTAGAGGCAATTCACATTTTACTCGCTATTGCCTGCTCTTTGAATTTTACTCTATATTATATGGATGTCAAAAGTGTTTTTCTGGATGGTGTGGTTAATGAAGAAGTGTATGTTGAACAACCTAAATGATTTAAGAATCCACATTACCCTCATCATGTGTTTCGACTCAATAAAGCATTGTATGACCTAAAACAAGCACCTAGGGCGAGGTATGGATGACTTACTAACTTTCTGATTCATAAAGGTTATCATCGAGGGGGAGTAGACCGCACATTATTTGTGCTCAAAAGGGCATCAAAGTTTTTGATTGCTCAAATCCATGTTGATGATATTGTGTTTGGCTCCACTTCATCATCTATGGTACAAGATTTCGTGACTATGATGCATGCCGAATTTGAGATGAGTATGGTTGTAGAACTCACATATTTTCTAGGGCTTCAAGTTAAGGAAGAAAAGAATGGCATGTTCATAAAGCAGAGTAAGTATGCCCTGGATTTAGTGAAGAGATTTGGACTAAGAAATTCTCAAGTAGTACGAACACCTATGGGGGTTTCTGATAAACTGGCAAAAGACGAGAAAGGAGTTGGAGTTGATAAGAAATTGTACAGGGGCATGATTGGGAGTCTATTTTATTTGAAGACTTGTAGACCAGGTATACGTTTCAGCGTAAGAATATGTGCAAAATTTTAGGTTGATCCGAAGGAATATCATTTAACTGCAGTCAAAAGAATTATTCGATATGTGAGTGGGACTTCTAAGTATGGTGTTTGGTATTCTAAGAATCAAGACTTTGAGCTTATTGGGTACAGTGATTCTGATTGGGCTAGTAATGCAGATGATCGTAAAAGTACTACATGTGGTTGTTTCTTTATTGGTATGGATGTAGTTTCTTAGTATAGTAAGAAACAAAATTCGATCTCACTGTTAACTGCTGAAGCTGAATATCTTGCTACTGGAAGTTGTTGTGCACAACTATAGTGGATGAAGCAAATGTTGAAAGATTATGGAATTCATCAAGGGCTTTTGAAGATCTTATGTGACAACACAAGTACTATTGATATTTCTAAAAATTTAGTCCAACACTCTCAAACGAAGCATATTGACACACGACATCATTTTATTCAAGATCTTGTTCAAAGGAATGAAGTGGTGGTTGTCTATGTTCCAACATCTTAGTAATTTTTGGATATTTTCACAAAGCCGTTGGATACTGCCACATTTGAGCTCCCCAGACAACACTTAGTTGTTTGTCAGGTTTGAGGTACTACTTTATTGCTTTTATTTAGTTGTATATTTTTTTAGTTTTTATTTTGTATACAGAAAATTAGAAAAATACAAAAAAATAATTAGAAAGATGAAAATTTGAACAAAAATAGAAGTGTTGAAGAGCTATGTTGGAAGTTCAAAGAGTTGTGAATTGAGTTGACAAGTGGAGAAATGTTATGATTTATCTTGGGAAGGAAAAAAGGTGGTGCGGCAGTAAAGGTGAAAAAAGGTAAGAAGTTATTACCTTGTTTCAAAAAAAATTCTTTCCATCTTCCCTCTATTTTCGGTTCCATACTCTCTACTCCTACCATTCTTGCCAAAAATCATGGGATATTGATCGTACTAGTTCTTGAGAGATTGTCTTGTGGAGAAACTCTATTTTCCCTAGCCCTAAAATCCTCTTGCCGCAAAAACCTTCAAAGTTTAAGCTCAAAAACCACCATGGCCGGAAACAAGAACATCGGCAATACTTAACTCCCCAAGAACACTTTTGGCGGGAAAGAGAAGAAGGATGAAGCTTTAAACAAAGGAAAACTTCCCACAGAAAGGTACTTGACCCTGATTCCCCTCGCATTAATCAACATGGTAGATATTTTGAGTTTGTAGATGAACTTTTTGATTGAGTTAAAGCAAATAGGATTCATATTGATTTGACCAAGTTCAAAAAGTTTAAGAACTTGAGGGGGGAAGTATTAGATGTGGATATTTAGGATTTGTTCACTGTGGATATAGGGGACCTTGATAATGTGGAAAATTATAACCTTAAGATGTTGGGAGGGGCATATGGTTTGCATAATGGCAAGGACTTGTTCCATGTTTACTATTATATTCCAAGTCTTAGTAGTGTGAAACTTGAAGAGATTGAGGAGTTAGAGGCAGTGGAATTTGAAGTGGTTAAATCCACTGATAAGATGCCATTAGGGTTCTATGATGTCGATGATGCCAAGAGGATTGGTGAATTTGGAAGGCATGTGATCATTGTGGTTACAGACGGTGAAGGAAAAGAGATTGTCGGGGATGTTCCAACACAGGAACCAAATTTGACTTACTCAAGTGATGTAGTTTTAGATGATTTCATCCAAGCCATAAGGGCTAAGAGGAAGATGCTTGCTATCGAAACTTCTCCACTAGCCAAGAAATCCAAGAAGAAGACCCTGACCTCACCAAAGAAGAAGAAGGTTCTTTCACCTTCTCCTGAAAGTGATGCAATTTCTGATATTTACTATGATGATGACTATGAGGAGATGGGAAAGATGTTTATTGAAAGAAAGATTATCTCTAAAAGGTCAGTAGATCTAGAGGCATATAGAACAAGTGGTTTTTCTAATTTCTTGGAGCAGATTGGGGTGAAGACTGCAGCAACAGTCTATCAGGGTTGCAACAAACAGTTAGTTTGTGAGGTTTATTCAAACCTGATGGCTAGAAATTTAGAAGAGGACTCTCCTTGGTGTGATAGGGTGTTTGTAAGAGGAAAAATTATGAATTTCCCTGCTAGAAAAATTAACAGGATGCTAGGTCTGAAAACTCCTGAGTTTGATGGGGTATTTTCTGAGGAGTTAGAGGTTACTGATGATCAAAATTTTGACTGAGGTTTCTGGTGGTTATCAAACTTAGTGGCCAGCTCAAAGGTATTCCAAGGCTTCATTTTTATCTTCCAAATTCTTCTGTATGTACCAGATTGATGTGAATTGCTGGATACCATCTACCAACACTACAACTTTGACAAGAGAAATGGCAAAGTTGTTGTACTGTGTTAGAACACAGAAGTCAGCAAATCTAGGCTTGTTCATTCAGTAGAGTATTGTTAGGCAGACTATTGTCCCCAAGGCTAAGCATGCACTGGTATATCTGTGCCTTATTTTATGTTGTGGTTAGAAGTGAGCGGGTCAAGGCTATGGATGAGGATGTGATTGTGAAGGCTGAGTATCTTGGGCCTAACAAGAAGACATTTGAGATGAGAAATATTCATGATCTGCCTTGGAATTCGAATGCTTCAACCTCTGGGACTAATGAGAAGAAGGCCATATTTGTTGCGATGAATGAAAAATTGGGGGCTCTAGCTATATAGATATCAACATTAGTAGCTAAGAAAGCAAGAATTGAGGAGGAGAGGCTCGGTTGGAAGCACATGATGCTGTTACCGAACAAGATTGAAGGTTCTGAACTGACTATGTTCTAACATAGGCCAGGTGCTGATTTTAGAGGGAACAAATATTATTGATATTTCTGGTTCTTTTTTTTTTTTTGCTTTTATTGCCTTTGGCATATTCATGGCCCCAGAGGGAGAATATTATGGAGATTTTTGGATATTCATTTTGGTTTTGTAGTTTGAATTATTTTTGTGTTTCTGGAATTCTGGTTTTCTGGCTTTTTTATGGTATTCTTATATAATCATATTCAGTACTTAGCGTATGTTCCAACATAAGTAAATTTCTGGAAGACTTATGTGTGAGATTAGACATTTTTATGTGTGTTCTTATTTCCAAAATAGTTGGGTCCACAATATACCAAAGGGGGAGATTTTAAAGTCACGTGGTTGTCATTGTTTAATTAATTGAAAATTTGTGAACTAATTTGGAAAATAAAAACGTTCCAAGTTGGAACATATGTTCAGCCGTAGCCTAAAAGTTTTTTCGGAAGAACAAATATTGCGATTATGTTGATTTAAGGTTGTTTGAATATTCTGAAATATATTAAGCGGTAGTAGAAGCATATTAGGGTTATGGGAAATCCCTACAAATATGGAATTTGATTTAGGGAATATATGAGATATATTGAGATAAGGAAAATCCCTTTATATATGGGATTTAGATATGCTTCAAAAGCAGATAAAGAATAGGAATATTATAGAAATAATCATGGAGAGTTCTGATTTGCTCATGGACTATAAAGGGGACATCACAACTGCATTATACTCACGATCTTAATTGTGAAAGTCTACCCTCAAATTTTCTATCTTTTTGAGAGTACTACGAGAGCCACTATATATATGCTCCAACATACATAACATGTTGTCTAAAGTTCATAATCGCATGCCTTAATTCCTCGGGAAGAGGAGATCCAGCGTCAATGATTTTTGAGGTCAGAGGGAGTCTGATCAAGGTGGATCGGTAGCAAGGGGAGCTTGCAGAATCCACACGTCATAATTAGATAGATAAGTATATTTGTATGGTGTACTTTTGTACTATATCTTTCTAATTAATGGATTCATTCTAAACTAGGTCAGACCCCGCAGATGCAGGTGGTTTTCACCGAACTGGGTAACCAAGTCTCGTGTCTCTAAGTTTTTACTTTACTGCATACTTGGCTAACTAGATTGTGTTGGAACATATGAGCAATAATTAAGATAATTCGGTAAAACCAAATTTCAGCATGTAAATGAAATGAATCTACAGTCACTAGGAGGGAAAACAACGCTTAATTGTATTGGATGATATTTGGGTGGCAGGGGATTGGGATAAACTGAAACATGTTTGCTCATTAGTAACCAACAAACAATGCAGAGTGTTTGTACGCATGAAGTTTGCATGCAAAATTTATAATTTGAATATAAAATTTGTACGTAAATCACACACTTAGGTGATTTAGTTACTAAAGAGAGAAAGATATATATGGGCAAAAGAAAACACACACATACATGCATATATATATATATATATATATATATATATATATATATATATATATATATACACATACATTAACTTGTTTGTGTTAGCTGTTTGACCATTACCAGTTTATAAAAGTGTTTGGCAAAAATAACCGTTGGCTTTTAGCGGTTTTATGTAAAAGGACATTTAAGGACATGACGAACATTCATTATTTATAAACTTATTTTACATATTTTATTATTGTTATTTTCATTAATATTAATATAATTTATTTTTAATTATTTAACATATTCACTAACATTGAAAAAATTATATTTAGTAATTCATTTTTTTACTATTATTCATTATGAGCATTAATATAAGGAGTGCGTCTCTTGAAAGACGGTCTTTCCATAAGTCATGGAAAGATCAATGTTTAAAGTGTAAATTCGAAGAAATTAAGATAAAATTTTCGGGTTGCATGAACCGGGTTATAAATTTTATAACTACTACATGTTGCATACTAAATTTTTAATGTTGCAACTAACACATTTTACCTTTTATTATTCGAATTAAACCCGTCTTTCCATAAGCCTATGGAAATACCGTCTTTCCCAAGACTTTGCCTGATATAAGAGAATAAATATAAACTATATTAGTTGACTTATTTTCATTAGATATAAGAAATTTTAATTATATTTAAAATGTAAATATTTATACAAAGTTAAAAATATTTTTAAAAATTATAATTCTATATCTAATTGTTTATAATATAAATTATTAATGTATATTAGTATTAGTTCGTACCAAAAATCTATATTAGTATTAGTAAATCACATAAATCTAATGAGGTAAAATTTTAAAATTTCTCTATATATACTCATCAAACTAATATTGAAATAAGAGAGGAAAAATAAAATCTAATTACATTAAAATTTAATTGTTAAAAAATTTAAATCCCAAAAGATGTCGATGAAAAAGTTAAATTTAAATCCCAAAACACATAAAACGATGTCGTAATTAAATCCCAAAACACATAAAACGATATCGTATGTTAATGGCGTATAGAAAGGTAAAAAAGTAATTATTAAAGGTAAAAGTAAAACGATAAGCAAAAATACTACGAATATTAGCATTTCATATTTAACAGAAACACAATATAAAAAGTCAACAAATCAAACACTTTTTTTTTTTTGTATTCATGGGCAGTATAACCAAGTAAATACGCCAATAGTCAAAATTCAATCAAAACACTTGTAAAAACGCGAATACCGAACGGGCCAAAGACAGCACCACAGCGATGATGGAGAGGAAAGTGAGCTTGTGAAGATTTGGTATCTGGCTCAGTACCACTTCAATTAGGAAACATGATTATGAAATTTTTTTCTCGAAAGTAGCAAAACACATCACGATCTTTTAAAAATGTCAAAAAGAGCTAGCTTTCATTTTCGTTCCAAAACATATAAATCGGTCCAACGAATATGTTAGCTTAACATTCCGCCTATTTTTGAAGGGATAATTAAGTCAATTTCCTCCTTTTAATCACTCTTCACTTTTTTTTATACACTCCCTCCGTCTCAGCCTATTCTGCACATAATCTTTTCACGGTCTCCAATAAACATGTTTGACTGTAAATATGTGTAACTACAGACAATAATGACATACAAAAAATAGATATTTGGAAACTACATGTTACGAGGAATATAACCATATCTCATATAATAAAATTACTATTCATATACCTATTTAAATATGTAATCAAAATTTAGCATTTTTGACCAAAAAAATTATGTGCAAAATATGTTGGGATAGATGGAGTATCATTGTTCATCATTTTTCTCCACCCTCCACACTACACCATAACCACACTACATCATTTTTAAGACAAGTATTAAGTATATACTCCCTCCGTCCATCTCATTGATTCTTGCTTATTTGCTTTTCACGACTTTAATGATTATATTTGATCGTTAATATCTCTAATTGTATATAATATTTTTAAATAATATTTAAAAAGTAGATATTAAGATGAATCTAAGTAGATCTAGTATGATATTCTTCATATATATATATGTGTGTATAATTCAAAATTTATGGTCAAAGTTTATAAATTTTAATTTTAAAAAGTAAATAAACAAGTTTTAGTAGGGGGAATCTATACTTGGAGACACCATTCTTACGTTATCTCATTTACAATATAAAAGATAAAAGCAACGAAGGACATCTATGAAATGTTGGTTTAGATTACAATAACACCATACATAAACTATGTCAGTTGTTGGGAACAACAACATTAATAATTACCATATGTAAAAGATTTGATACATGTTAGGATACGGAACTGAAGGGTTTCAAGGTAGGGAGATTACGTATAAGTCCATGCACAGATCCAGCAGCTGCAACAAGGGAGATAACTAAACATGCAACACTCAGCACTTGCATCCATATCCATGTGAATGAGAATCTCGGAATTTTCGCCTGAGCAATGTACATCTCCACCGGAAAATATATGGTCAGCGGCCAGAACGAGAGCGCTCCGACCAGCCCGACGATATCGTTGAAGTTAGGGAAAGCCATGGCCACGACCATTGTTAGTATAACGTAGGTAGACCTCCACACCAACCTCAGGGGGGTGAAACTGAAAACCCCCACACAAGGCAGGTCAAGCAAGCACTCTTTTGTCACAAATCTACTTTCTGGCCATTTTTTTCTGCTCCAATCTTCCACAAACCCGTACGTCGGCTGACTTAGTACCTGATAGGCTCCGACGAGGTGTAGCATGATGCAAATGTTGGCAACATCAATGAGCCAGAATGGCTCAAAGAAGCCAAATCCAGTCAAGATGTTGCCAGGGGCACTGTTCCCAAATGCAGCATATCCCATGATTCCGCTGAGCAAGTAAAACATGGATGTGACTGATATCCCTATAAATGTGGCCTTTTTCATCACTTTACTCTCCGGAGGGCTGGATTTCAAAGTATCCTATAACCAATGCATCAGAAGTCAGGTACGCAGCGTTACAAGCATGAATTCTAACTCTATATCAACTCGTTCGCTTGCCTGTATCTCGATAAGCACCAGGGTGAAAGCATAGGCAAATGCAGCATCTCCAATGGCGGATAGAGTGCTGAACAGTTTGTCTGCGCCAGTCACGCCATTTCCCATCGGTATTCCGGTGATGCTTGTCGCGGCATGAGCTCCACCTTCATGATCGATCTCACACGGATCATGAACTACTGTGTTCAAATGAAAATCGTTTTAGTGTGTGAGTGTGTGTTTTTCTTACCCACGACACGGGCTATGGAGAGACCGAGGCCTATGGAAGAGTAAGCGAAGGACATAGCCGCGGCGATGACGGAGAGCAGAGTGAGTTCATGGAGGTTTGGAATCTGGCTCAGCACTATTTCAATCAGGCTGAAAATAAGTATGAAAGTGTTGTTCCAAGTGTGGCATCCATGCCTAGTATGGTGTTTGTGGAAGCAATTGGCTCTTTTAACCGCCCTAAACACCAACAAACAACACATTATGTTACAATCAATTCATTATCTTCAGGGTCATACATACATACATATATATATATATACATATATATACATACATATATATATATATATATACTGTATATTTATAAATGAGGTCTCACATGAAAATGAAAAGAAAAATATTGAGGTGGCTAATTAGAACAGGTAATATTTAATATTTTTTCTATATATATATATATATATATATGTACAGTAAACTATTTTAAAAATTGGTAAACTCTTGGGAAAAACAGTCTTTCCATAAAGACGGAATTTAATTAGAATAATAAAACGGTAAAAGATTATATTTGCAATATTAAGAATTTATCATACAACGTGTAGTAGTTATAAAGTTTATGACCCGATTAATGCAACCCAAAAATTTTATCTTCATTTATTCTAATTTGCGGTTTAAATTTTGGTCTTTCCATGACTTATGAAAAGATCGTCTTTTAAGATACGAACTCTTAAAAATTAACCCAATTTTTTTAAAAAATAATTTTAAAAATTAACCCCTTTATAATTGTCAAATTGTGAGTTTGAAGCAAACACTTCATTTGCTCATTAGGATCGGACCTGATTACATTAGGTCATGTTATTTTCAATTTAAGTTCAATTAAGTCAATTTAATAAGAAAATCATGAACTGCGAATAAAGTGCCCTTATTCCATTAACATGATAGAATTAATAGTGTGGTTTAAGAGGGGTTTAATGAACTTTACACCATGCTTATAGATGCTGTGATTGTAAATCCAATTGTGCCACCTATCATGGTTCCATACTGTGCTATTCCACAAAGCTGGGCTTTTCGTTCTCCTGTCACAACAAAATTAAAATAGTGTTAATAAATAATAATTTTTAAAAATAATTTCTGTAAACGTGTACATTTATTTATTATTTCATATAAATACAAAAAATACAAAGCCTTGTTTCATATCGTTTAATCATTAGATGGAGTCATTTCATAGTTGATGTAACTAATGAAGTAATTTGATTTTTTCTTTAATTTGTCGCAACAAAATTCTTATTTTTGAAATTTTTAAAAATGTATTGCATTGTATAAATAATCATAATTTGACCCTAAATTGTTGAAATTAATTTTTTTTATGATTGATCTAACTGTTACTCTGTCTAATAAGAGACTTTCTCTGTTGAAAAATTCTAATAAATTAATTTTATATGATATCCCTGATATATTGTGACACTAGTAATTCAAGAATTAATTATATATTTAATTATTTTAAATATGCCTCTCATCATTTGTTTGTGTGTATATATTATAAAATCTAAACAATCAAGAAATATACAAATAATATATAATAAACATTTATGCTAGTACATAAATATAATTGAATAATTTAAAATTCACGTGTATCTGTAGAATATATGCTAATAATTGAAGGGCATATTTCTAATTAAATATGAACGCTTTTAATGGGCTTCTTCTTGAAGCTGTTGATTTTGTAAATTGGGACCTGACTCTTAAGTCTTAAATATAATAATATTTTGCACCCCCTTGTAGAGCACGCACTTACCTTAAAAAGGTGTTGACTTTTTTAAAACAAACTATTACACGAATCTCACTCTCCAGCCCATCAATTAAGTAGGCCAAATCCTACCTTGACAAATTTATATTTGATTCTTATTAAAAATAATAAACAAATGTCTACATATATATATATAATAAATATTCCAAAATTTTTAACCTCCGCTTGATTAAAAGGACCTCATTCTATCAAAAGTGTGTTATAGAAAAACATTATTCATTTCGTTTACTTTTTCCACGTTTATCGTTTACAAGAAATATATGGCCTGTAATATATTTAAAATTTAATAAAATTCATACTTGCTTTGATCCAGAATGATTATATTTATACGTATATTTTAAGTTTAATAAATAAAACTTCTATTATGGACACTGAGAGCTATGTCGATATTTGTTTCAACAAAACAAAATAGGCTAGAGCCTTTAAAATGAGATGCATCCACACTTTTAGTATAGCAAACCAATCTAAAGATAAATACCTCCTACTAGACATAAATTTGTCTTGTAAAATTTTTTAAAAAAGACATAAAATGTATGGATAAATAAGATAAAAGACACCGTTTTAGTAAAAAAACAGAAAAGAATGGGTTTGTTCGTGTAATTGGTTTCAGCAATGTAAGAGAGATCATGCATGCAACCCGTTTGATGGCCTAGAAATGGAATTTAAAAACAAATAAACATAAAATAAAATAGATCAAACGTGTTTGACCAGAATTACATTACGATAACCTAATCAATTAATTAGTTTAATCACTCACCTAAGTTAGCTCTAACAGCTTCCATATAGGTCCGGTTTCGCCGTCCGGTGACAGAATCCGGTGACCGGTAGCAGTCGGCGAGCAAAACCGAAGTATACCAAGTGATGAGCGAAAACGCCGCCAGAGCCACCGGCCCGGCAATCCACCCCAGCTGCGCCGTCACCCACGCCAGCGACAGCACGCCGGAACCAATCACCGTCGTTATGATGTGCGCCGTCGCAGTCGCCATCGTTCCTTAATGTTCACATTTATAAATTATAAATTTTCAAAACTTGTAAGCACGCAGAAATCACAAAAGTGGAACTACCGGTTCGTTTGGGGCGGCCGTCGTCGTCGAACTTGGGATCATGGAAGCTGTATCTACCAGCTTCGACGGAAAAGCTTGAATCGGTCTGCATTTTCGGATTTTTCCGGCGTTTGTTTGGGAGGAGGATGAGAAGTAATGAGAGAGTTGGCAGAGGAGTAGCGGTACTAATACTAGGTGGTGAGGTGAGACGGTTAGCAATTAATATTGCTGATCCAAGGCATGAGCTTATAAATAATGTCATTTTGCATGTTCATAATATTAATTAATGAGAGTTCTCACCGACTAAAGGTAAGTTCAATTATGAAAATCTTATTTCAATCATTTTTAGGGTTAAATTATAATTATTTATACAATGTGATACTTTTTTTAATGTTTTTCAAAGTTACATGACTCGTTACAATAAATAAAACACAAACTCCAAATTACCCTATTAATTATAGAGTCAGTCTCCTGATAGGCGGCGTGTCCATAGAAGTCCATGATTCTATCATGGTATCAGAGTCAACTCTCTGAAACCCTATCTTTTTCATCTCAGTCGCCGTCCAAACTCACCGTCCACAATGAGCGATTCGGACAGCGTCGTCCATCGCCGGCGCCGCCCTCCGCCGGAGACACTCCACCGCCGGTGCCGCCTTCGAGCGTCCATGGCGACGGCGGACCTCAGCCACTGCAGCGACCTCTTGATCATTCTTCTCCCTTCTACCTTCACCCTTCGGATCACTCGGGCTTGTCTCTTTGTCCGGTTGTTCTTAAGGGTGACAACTATCAGGAGTGGACTACCTCGATAAAGAACGCACTCAAGGCTAAACGTAAATTAGGATTTGTTGATGGTCGCATCTCTCAAGACGATGTTGCCCATGTTGATCTTGATGACTGGTATAGTGTCAATTCCATGATCATCGGATGGGTTGTGCAATCTATTGATTCGTCTGTACGATCTTCCATCACTTATCCTAAAACTGTCTTTGAGCTCTGGGAGGAATTACGTCATCGATTCTCTGTCGGTAGCGGGCCACGTCTCCTTCAGCTTCGTGCAAACTTGGGAAATTGTCGCCAAGGTGGGAGATCTGTTGCGTCATATTATGGCGCTCTCAAGAAGATCTGGGATGAAGTTCAGACATATGTTCTCCTTTAAGCATGTCTCTGCGCAAATTGTACTTGTAATATCACGGCCAAACTTCGTGCAGAACGCGATGTCGAGCATCTTCACCAATTTCTTCTTGGGTTGGATGACTCCTTTGGAACTCTTCGCTCTAGCATCTTGGCGCAAGAGCCCCTCCTGTCCATCAATCACATTTATACTTTGGTCGTGCAAGAAGAATGCCATAACACTCTCATTCTCGAACACGATACCAAATCTGATGGCATGGCGTTTGCGGCTCAGGCCAAGTCCATCCCTTTGGCGCGCGTTCAGCCTCCCTCTGTGCCCGACCGATCAGTCGGCCATCCTATGTGTTCTCACTTTGGTAAGCACACACATGACATCTCTAAGTGCTGGAAGCTCCATGGCATTCCTGAGGGGTTCGTGCACCGGTCGACCACGGTGCGCAACCAGGGCGCTGGTAGCGGTCGTGGCTACCCGCCAGCCGGAGTCGCCCTCTTGGTGCAGCAGCAAGTTCCCGTCATGCGTTCGACGTCATGTCCCTCCCGGAGTCCGTTACTCGAGGTTCAAATCTCAGCTCCGACCAGTGCAGGCAGTATTACAGATGTATAACACCATGGACACTCCTTCTTCAGATGCTACTGGTAAGTACTCTCTCTGGATTCTCTACATGGGTGCTTCTTTTCATATGACTGGAAATCTTGCCATTCTACATGATATTGTCGATATTGCTCATGTGCCTATTAAGCTTCCAGATAACCGTGTTGTTTTAGCAGTCAGGGAAGGTTCTTTGGTTTTTTCTCCGTCTGCTAGGATTGACCATGTTCTGTATCTTCCGACACTGGAATGCAATCACCTGTCCTTTGCTAGGTTGCTTCTAAATGCTTGTTGTTTTTCTTTCTTGATTGAAAAGTTATGTATACTTCAGGAAAACGATTCGAAGATAGTGATTGGTGTGGGTGAGCAGAGACATGGTGTTTACTGGTTGTGGCATTTCTTGGTAGCCGGCCGTGCCTGCTCTGTGACCAATACCGAGAAGGTGACCTCGATCGAGTTGTGGTATCAAAGACTGGGGCATCCCTCCTTTACAGTTTTAGCATCTTTACCTATTCCTTGTGCTTCTGTACAGAGTTCTACTCCTTGTGATATTTGTTTTCATTCCAAACAAACCCGAGTTGTTTTTCCGTTGAGTTCTAATACAGCCACACGCTTGTTTGATCTTGTTCATTGTGACATTTGGGAACCATACAAAATTCCTGCTTCTTCGGGTGTAACTTGTTTTTGCTACCATCGTTGATGATTACTCTCGTGCTACATGGGTTATTTAATTAAGTCCAAGTCAGAGGTTCCAAAAATGGTTATAGATTTTTGTGCATTAATTATCACTCAGTTTCAAACATCAGTTCGTCGTTTCAGGTCCGACAATGGTACTGAATTCTTTGGTCTTAAGGCTTACTTTGCTTCCCACGGTATTCTTCACGGGACTTCGTGTGCTTACACACCTCAGCAGAATGGCGGAGTGGAACACAAGCATCACCATCTCCTAAATGTGGCGTGTGCTTTGTGGTTTCAAGCTGTTCTTCCGATCAAGTTTTGGGGCGAATGTATTCTTACAGCATGCTATCTGATCAATCGCACTCCCACTCCGGTTCTTCAAAATCAGACTCCTTTTCATTTTCTTTTCCAAAGAGCTTGAAAGTACTCAGACATTCGGGTCTTTGGGTGTCTCTGCTTCGCCTCCACTCTTCCTCGGCCTACGGACAAGTTTACTGCTCGTAGTCGCAAATGCGTCTTCACGTGTTATCCAAGTGGAAAGCAAGGCTGGCTTCTATATGATCTTGAATAGGAATAGTTTTTCTTCTCCAGAGATGTTGTGTTCTTTGAAGATATATTTCCATTTCAGAGTTCATCCACTTCTCCGTTGCCCGCTTCGGCACAGGTAGACACCATCTGACTGTCTTCGATAGTCCGGATACTTCACCCCTCACGGCAAGGGAGAGTTCTTCGCAACTTTATCCCTCCTCCACGATCAGGGGGAGCATCCATCCGAACCTAGGCAGCCTATCCACGGCCGTTCCGCCAGCGTCGCTCCTGTCCGCAGCCGAGCTCGCACCAACCGGAGACTGCTCATCGCTGCCTGCCACGGTCAGCTCGCCAATCGAGGAGGTTATTTTGGATGTTCAGTGTAGCTCATGCCAACGTCAGACCAGTGTTTTACTGAAGGATTTTGCATGCAGTTCCATCCGTCGTGATGATTTTCAGTCGATTATCTCCTCCACTCCATATTTGATCACCAAATTTGTCTCCTCCGCTATATTTGCTCCAGCACATGCTCACTTCCTGGAAACAGTCACCTCAGGCCATGAACTAGTTCACTTCTCAAAGGCCGTCCAGCAGGATCCTTGGCTTGATGTAGTGCACGCCGAAATTGAGGCCCTCGAGAGAAATGACCCTGGTCTCTCACAGCTCTTCCTCCTGACAAGAAGCCAATTGGTTGTAAGTGGGTGTATCGCATCAAGTACAAGTCTAATGGAAATATTGAACACTATAAGGCTCGTCTTGTTGTGTTAGGGAATCGCCAGGTTGAAGGCATCGACTTCAATGAGACTTTCGCTCCCGTTGCCAAAATGGTAATAGTTCGTACATTTCTCTCCGCTGGGGCTGTACAAAATTGGGAACTGCACCAAATGGATGTTCATAACGCCTTTCTGCATGGTGACTTGGACGAGCTTGTCTTTATGACTCCATCTCCGGGCTACTCCAAGGCACTTCTTGGTCAGGTATGTCACCTACATAAGTCCCTGTATGATCTTAGGTAGGCTCCTAGAAACTAGTTTTCTAAGCTTGCGCATGCTCTTTGCCAGTACGGGTTTCACCAGAGCTATGCTGATTACTCATTATTCAGTCTTACTCGTTCTGGTCATACTCTTCATGTTTTGGTGTATGTCGACGATCTCATTATTGCTGGAGATAGTTCAACTAACATATCTACTTTCAAGCAGTACTTGTCATCCTGCTTTCATATGAAGGATCTCGGGATTCTTAAATATTTCTTGGGAATGGAAGTTGTGCGCAAATTATCAGGCATCTTTGTCTCTCAGCGCAAATACGTTTTGGAGGTGGTGGCCGAAGCCGGTCTGCTAGGCTGCAAGCCCATTGCTTCGCCTATGGATCCAACGCAGACCCTTGCCAAAGCTTCTGGTCCGGATAATGATCACCCTGAGCGGTATCACCGCCTTATTGGGAAGTTGGTCCATCTTGCTATCACTTACCCTGAGCTCAGTTTTGTAGTTCATACTCTTTCGCAGTTCATGCAGCCGCCGAAAGTGGATCATTGGTCTGCAACTTTGAGAGTTCTACACTATGTTAAAGGCAGTCCAGGATAGGGTCTATTTCTTTCTCGAGATAGTAGCTTGGCTCTGACTGCCTACTGCGACTTAGACTGGGTAACTTGTCCTATCACTCGACATTCTATCACGGGGTATTTTGTCACCTTGAGCGTCTCACCAGTTTCTTGGAAGACCAAGAAGCAACACACTGTTTTGCGTTCTTCAGTCGAAGCCGAGAATAGGGCTATGGAAAATGCTTGCTGCAAAATCCTTTGGCTCCGTTCTCTCCTTTGCTCCCTTGGCGTTTCCCACTCTTCTCCGGTTCGACTCTTTTGTGACAGTCAGGCTGCCCTCCATATTGCAACCAATCCAGTCTTTCATGAGAGGACCAAACACATTGAGATCGACTGTCATCTTGTTCGTGATCTAGTGTCTTCGCGTGTCATTTCTACTGATCATATTTCCACTTCGGATCAGCCGACGGACATTTTCACCAAGGCACTAGGACAGGCAGCTTTCATCCATCTCAGTTCCAAGTTAGGCATTCTCGATCTTCATGCCCCAACTTGAGGGGGAGTAATAGAGTTTGTGTTGTAATAGACTTTGTACTTCACTTAGTTAGTCTAGTCAACTCATGTATATTTGGGTATAAATCCCTTTCATTGTGTGAATATCAAATCAGAAAACTCTTTCCCAAAATCCCTTCTTTCACTTATGGATAAACCACTTGTTTTTTACCTTATATGCATTTGTTAAACTACATACTTCATCAATCCTAGTTTAAATTGTCCACTTGGTTTTTTGACACTATTATCTATCAAAGTTTGACCACATATATGAACAGATATACGAGCAACAACATTATCATATGTGATATTGTTAAATTCGTAATAACAATTAGTTTCTAAATGTCAACTTTTTATTTGCCATTATTATACGTAGGTGAACATATTAACGGTCAAACATGTTTCTTGAATGGTGTGATAATGATTTTTGTGCAATTTAAGCCGGGGCGGAAGGAGTACTAAATTTAGAAATTTAGAAAATATTTTTTTATATCATATATTTTTATATTTTTACATTCAAATACATATTATTACTTGTTTTAATTTTTAAAATAAATTTTTAAATTTTGTAAGGAATTACAACATTTAAGGTAAAAGCCACTGTTGACTATCTATAAACTCATGGAAAAACCGTATTTCCTGAGACTTTCTCTTAATTATAAGAGACAGACTCAATAAATTTTTTGACATATGTTTTACTTAATTTCTTTAAATATAAATTTTGATTCGATTAATTTAAAAATTGAATTCCTCCAAATTTACCTTTTAGCTTGTAAATTATGTAAATAAAAATATATTAAATTACAAGTATAACTATCATTTGCATTATTTATAAATTTATTAAATTTTTATCAACACTATTGGATTTTAATATTATACTTTAGAATCCATTTTAAAAAAAAGAATATTTTAAAAAATAAATGATATAATTAAATTTAATTTTCTTTCAAAATTTATATCCCAATTGAAAATAGTAAAACGTTTTAAAAAGAATATTGTTTCAGAAAATGACGGTAACAATAATTCATTATGGCCTTTTGTATTCGGAGAAAAATGGTTAAAAGTAAATACAATTTACTGACTTTAATGTCTTGGCAAGTGACGGCCTCAAATTGGCCTTGTGTATACAACAGCTGCAATTAACTATGTCAATTAGAATTTCAGCCACGTAAGAGTGATATCTTGAATTGACTCCCACATTGGAGATGGTTTTTGGTTTGAGAGAGTTTATCAATCTGACGTGTTTACTGACATTTTCCAAACTGAAGGTTGGGTTGAAGATGCTCTTAGGGTCTACAAATTGCCTACTCCCACTTTTTTTTCTCTTAAATTAACCCACAATAATGCCTACTCCCACTTCACATTTTATATACTTCCTCCTCTTTGTCAGACACACTTTCTAGTCAATTTTTTCATTCTACGTGATAGGGATGTCAAGATGACTACCACCATAAATGAAGACATTCCACGTCTTGATCAAACATTTAAAGGTTATGTTCGGGATCCTCTAAGTGACATGGTGGGACCTATGACTAGGTCAAGGACGAAGCTTAGAGATGCTGCTTTACATGCTTTGATTGATCGCCTTTATGATGAAGAATTGAAGGAGTCATCATCGACATCTTGGATTTATTGTTCAAGACTGTCGAAGAACTGAAGACATCATGAAGAACACTATGCTCTTTTTTCCCATTGAGTTTTTAATGAGGTAGTGTGATCACTGTAAAATATTGTAAAATTATTTCATTTTGGGTTTATTGAACTGATAGCTCGGCCATGTGGGCTTTGAAGAGCTGAATTTCGAAAATACAGTCCATTAGGGTTTAGTATGTTCAGTTTTATTCTGATTAGAATTATATTTGATAATATTAGATAATGTAATATTCTTCAAGGTTACTTCTTGAAGAAATCGACCAGATTACCATTTATTTTAGGTATTTAGTTAGATATGGTTTTAGCTTCTTAAAGATGTCCTAAGCCGATTCAGTTTCCAGTTGTGATTAGGGTTTGGAGAGAGATTGTAACCCTATAAATAGAGAGGCCCTTTGGATAAATTAGACACACTTTTATCAATCAAATATACAAACATTTGAGTTCATACTCTTGTTGCTTGCGAGCTTCTTCCATTATTGCTTAACCCTGGGGGTATGTCAAATATCAATAAACCTTGTGATCTGATCCCACGGGCTAGTTGGAGAGCAAGTCAAAATCAGTCGTACCCCGAGGTCTAGACACTTCAATTTCATAAAGCACGCTAGGGTTTGTGAGTTCCCTTGATTTGTCAAAGATCTTAATTCCACAATCCAGAGTCTTCGCAAGTAGATTCATATCACTACGTTTGATCATAAATTTCACATAATATATAAGTAGTAATATTATCATGCAAAGTATTGCTAGATTCTTCGTAATATATACTTTCTAAATATCGAAAATTTATGTACCGCTGAAATGCGTAACAAAAGTTATGAGTGATTAAACATGCCTTGAAAAAATTGGTCGGATAAAATATTATTTCTAAATTACTATTTTAATAAATCATAAATTACCAAATAAAATAATCATAACTTTTCGAAAAGGTTTTTTTTATATCAAAACATCCCCCAAATGTGAATGGGAGATATTCATTAGGCTTCCCAAACCTTAGAATTTAAAAGGCAAGAGTACAGAAGTAATCGTCTGTGAACAATATGACTAATCATGTAGACTTAGTGTATGTTTCCCGTGAAATGATCTCCACCCCTTGTGTTAATCAATCCCATGCTAGATATCCAATAAGATCGAACTAAGAAGCTACTAGTCTAGATTATGCTAGGTCATTACAAGAGAATTAGTTGTAGGAGGATTTACATAATTATCTCCCAGAAGCAAAAACATAACTGTAATAGCATTGTCCATGTGCAATGTATTTTAGTTGGAGTGGTAGCTGCTCTACTGAATTTGATGGAGGGAAGGCTCATCATATTTGATGTGATGGCTTGTGCTAACTTGCAGTCCAACTCAGTGAGATTCTAGCTCAAAAGGTTCTATTGCGTCAATGCTTGAGATCTTGCAATCAAGTGTGCAACTTGGTTTTGTTCCTTGAGAGTGTGAGTTCATGAGATTTCTTTGCCTTCTATGATCTGTGTGATCTCCCAAATGATCATTTGCAAATTCCATGGTGGTTTTGCTTTTCCTTGGAGGATGAGTACAACCTGCATACAATCAGATTCCACAATAAGAGGGAGATATTGATCTATAGGATTAGTCCTAAGCCCTTCTAGGATGGCATAGATTTTAGCCGTTAAAGAATTAGGATAGTTAGGAATGATTTTAGATGCAATAAGAGCAAGAAGAACATCAGTATCCCTGATTATCATTCCTACTGAATGAGCAGAAGTACTGGGCATTGAGGCATCTGTATTCATTTTAAATCCTTGGTCTGAGGGGTACCACTTAATCACCCTGATGAGTTTCGGTTTTTTATTTCTAAACAAGGAGAGAACTCCTACCTAAGCTAAACTTTGACATTCATCCATTCTAATTTGAGGGTGGATTTTAAAAATATCAATACAGAGAAAGATTATCTATTTTTTCATTCCCGCTATGCTTAGTCCCACATTATCAAACAATTAGCTGCATCTCATTTTCTATATAATCCAGCAAGAGACAGAGGCCATGCCATAGATAGCATTTTTCCTGGGTTTTTTTTTACTGACAGTAGACCACATCCAGGATAATCTTTCAAATATATGAGGAAAGTTCAATGATCTCAACTCAAGCAATTGGAAAACATAGTGCCATATATCTCTAACCACGTAACAATGATTGAAAGACTGATTCATGAAATCTATGTTGTTACAGAAAGGACATTTAGAAGCTGGTGAGAATCTCATTCTATTTAAAGTCTCATAGAAAGGCAGACAGTTTTTTAACACTTTCCATGTAAGAGAGGAGATTTTAAGAGGGATAAGTGGAAGCCATACCTTCGAGAGGCTTTCAGCAGATGTTATATAGTTCCTAATCAATTTAAATGCAGACTTAATTGAAGACTGGCATGAGGGGCTGGGTTCCATATCATCTTGTCACTATGTTGGAACAAGGGGAGGGGTTCCTGCAATTTGTTAATAACAGCAACAGGGAGACCAAGTGAAAGATATTGTATATGATTCTATTTGTTGAGCTGAAACTGAGCAAAAGTAAGATAAGACATGTATATTTCCTGATCTGAGTTCCATGGGTCCACTAAACTACCTAATCTAGTCCAGTTAGCTATCTAGAAACTAGCTTGTCCATCTCTCTGATTGTGGCATGGACCAGATCAGTTTGGATAAGAGGGAAGTACCTTGTTGAAGATTCCACCATAGTTTTAAAAAGAAGCAAGTTATATAGAAAATTATGGTTCTGAGTCCTAGACCATTTTCAGTGGAGGGTAAGCTCAGATTGGTAAATGATTTCCAGTGCTTGTAACTATCCTCTGGTTGATCACCCCAGATAAATGCATTAAGAATTTTTTCAGTCATATCTTGTATGTGTGTTGTGGGGGGCATAACACTCCATATATGTATAGGGATTGCAGATAAGGTCTGTTTGACCAGGGCTAACCTTCCAGCTGGGGATAATCATTTGTTGTTCCAGTGAGCTATTCTTAGATTAATCTTTTCTAAGGTCTCATTAAAATGGTGGTTACACTTCCTTCCCTTAAAGAAATTAATTCCTAGGTATTTGAATGGGAAATGTCCCTGTTGTATGCCTATTAAAGTAGAGATCATGGCCCTGGATACTGAGATGCATTTAGATCCCACATAGAATGCACTATTCTCATAATTTACCAATTGACCATAAGCCTGTTGGTAGTGCTTGAGAAATGATATAAGATTTGTGCATGATTTCTTTCTATCTTCAAAGAAAACTACAGTATCATCAGCATAAAAGAGATGGGTGAGTTTGAAATTATTACCAAGGACTGAGAAAGGATCTAACTGGTTGACAGACAAAATGCAAACAATATCTATTATAAGGTGCTTGTGATTATAATTATTTATATACTTTAATACACTTTAACATTTTTAAAATTTTTTATGGGAATGTCGTTGCAATAAATAAAAAGAAACATAAAATTAGCTCATTAGTCATTAGATGTGGGAACCGCAGAGGATTGTCAGACGGTGGTGGCACGACAGAGGATAGGGCCGGAACCACAGTGAGTACTTATTATTTATCATTTTGGTGATTTTCTTTAAACTCTATAGCCAAAAGGGCTTAAGGATGGGGTTTTTGGTGTCCTTACAGTGGGTTGATTTAATTAAGTGCAAATTTTTATAATCTGGGAGCTGCATGACTAAGTTCTTTTATTTATTTTTTTTGTTTGATTTAGGATTTTAGGGTTATTTTATAAATTTACAAAATTGACATTTGTGTGTTAAAAACTGATATTAGTTTATGAGCTTGATTTCTTTGTTTGTTTTGTTAATGTATTTTTTTTATTCCTTGATAGATTATGGATAGATTTTTAATCTGAAAGATTCTAAGAAGAAAAATGAAGAAAGTAATAGTATTACCTACTACTTTGAATGATGCCATTAGTGATCCTGAAATGCATTTACCTACCTTGACTTTGATTTCAACATTAGGGATCAAATTCGGAGGGAGTATTTATTGAGAGGGCATTGTCGACCCATGGTCATAATTATCCACGGAGACAGTTTGGTAGGGATAAAAGATGGTTTCAAAATTATCAAAATATGCAGACGCGTAGAATACAACTCGCTCCATTTAATTCTGCATCTAGTTCTAGTGTTCAGAACAAGTTATTTTAAGAACTAATTTTGAATTAAAACTATGTTATTAGTTGATATTAGTTTTGTAATATGACTTTTGAAACTAATTATATTGGTCCTGTTGGATGAAAAAAAAATTATGTACTAAGTCGCTCATCCTAAAATTTTGGTCAGGTTTTGCCACTGGTTAGGATTGAAGATACCATAGAAGATATGGTAGGATCTTCTTCCATATAGATAGGAACTAGAGTCCACTACTACAAAGTAAAGATATCATAACACTTTCCTAGCAACACTTTATAAAAATATTATAATAGCTTATAAAATATTACTTTAACCTTTGAAAAGTGTTACCTAAATCTTGAAAAATATTACTTTGGATCTATTGCAGCATCACCTAAGGTAATACTTGTAAAAGTGCTGCAATAGGTTCAACTTAGTATTATTATCATCTAAACCAATACTTTCAAAGTGTTACATTAGCCTTAGTTAGTAGTAGTGGTCATAATAGAACTCTTTCACCTAGCGGAGTCCTTTCAATCTCTCCAATTGGAGCCCACTTCTCGCATATCTGATTGGTACATTGATTCTAACGCCACCATTCATATGAGTTCCACTGCTTCTACTCTGGAGAGTGTGACTACATACACTGGTAACTCTTGTGTTTCTGTTGGTAATGGTGAATATATTTCTATTTCTCATATTGGTGATTCCTAACTTACAATTACTTTACGCTTGTCTGATGTATTGGTTGTTTCGAGGATTTCTAAAAATCTACTTTCTAACAATAAATTGACTCGTGATTTGGGTGTTCTATTTTCCTTCAATGACTGATCGTTTATTATTCTAAAAAAATTCACTAAGGAAATTGTGGGCAGAGGTCACAATAGGATGGAATGTATGTGTTGGACCGAGGTGAAGCCGCGTTGTTATTTTTCATTCAGAATAAAATGGGGGCAAGCTTCACTTGAGCTTTGACATGCTCGACTTGGTCATGTACCTCATAGTGTAATTTCTACTCTGATTAGTTCTGGATTTTTATATGTTTCTTCCTTACTGCCTAAACCTCGTACTTGCACCCCTTATGTTATGGCGAAAGGTCACAGACAGTCTTTTGTTGAAAATCCTAAATGTGCCTTCATGTTTTTGATTTGATTCATTGTGATTTGTGGGATCCTGCCCAAATTTTATCTGGAAATGGTTACTTTCATTATGTTGTTTTTGTTGATGATTTTTCAAGATTTATGTGGCTTTATTCTTTTCGTCATAAGTTCGAATTCGTTGACGTTCATGCAATTTGAGGTCTTTGTTGAAAATCAGTTTTCAGTTTTCCTCTCATATTAAGATCTTTCAAAGTGATCGTGCATTGAATTTCTTAAAATCCGCCTCCATAAGCATTTTGCCTCTAGGGGCATTCACCATCAGATCTCCTGCCCTTACACGCAAGAACAAAATGAGCGTGTTGAACGCAAACATCGGCATATCATGGATATGGGGTTGACGATGCTCTTTCAGTCCCAGCTGCCCTTATTGTATTGGGATGATGCCTTTGCCACTGCAGTTTAAGCTATTAACCATCTTCCAATGTCGGTGCTTCGTGGAGAGACTCCTTATAGTCTTGTTTATGGCAGTCCTCCAATTTACTATAAATTCCATCATTTTGGTTGTCGAGTATATCCTTTTATCCATTAAAACAAAACAAAAAAAAAGGTTATTAGGACACTTATATAGGGACGCTTTCATAAGCGTTTTAACAAATGTATATTAAGACGATTATAAAATTAAATGTCCTAATATTGTGTGACAGATATTAAAAGTGTACACCCTTATTTGCAGTGGCAGAACTAGAAAAATTTTTCAGGGGAGGATGATAAATATTAATTAAATTTAAAATTTAAAAATTCAACTAAAAAATAATGAAAAATACTAAATAATAAAATAAATCGAGTACTGCATCGATTATGACAATTTCATTTTCACTGCATCGATCAACAGCTCTCGTGAACTTAATACTCTCCTTAAGTATCAAAATTGGTCAAAATCAACAAGTTTGCCAATTTAACTCCTAAGTAAAACACGAGCAACATCAGGAACATATAAACAGAAAAGTACTCCTCTTCTTTACCACACTTTCTGTATCAAAACAAAGTGAGAACACGAACACAATCACTCCGCTAAACTAATTTTAATGCCTTCAGTGACTGAAGATAACCAAAGGAAGTGAAAATTCAGGAACTCTTTGACGTAATCATTGACAATAAATCCAAAATTTGAACTTTTCTGCCTCAATAGATAAAATTACATGTGAAAATGGAATAAAATATAAAACCAGAACCATACTGCACGAAAATCAAGATATGCGGATAGGGTCACACAAATAAAAAAATAGAAGAGAAGAGAAAAACCCCACCTCCCAAAATCACTGCAAGATCGACTAAAACACCAATCATCACTCAGAATCTACCATACACACATCAAGAAACACTAAACCCCTACACTTATAGGCTTACAGCCACTTCGCACACATAAGCTGAATCATCCATTCATTCATCCACTCAATCAAACCAGCAAAACCCAGGAGAAACTCAACTCAAACACACACAGATAACACAAGTAATCATCTATACGAACCCGGATCACCAAAAGATCTAAAACCCCAGAAAAAATATAAGCTGGGAATTTCACATACAAAATAAATCAAACAATTATAATTTATTATTCATACATATGCAATTCAACTGAATTTAAGTTTTGAAGCAAAAAAATAAAAAAGAGAATAAACCTTAAAATTAATAAATCTTAGCATAAAGAGAAGAAGTCTACCGATGGTTTGGAGAGGCGGCGTCCGGCGTGCAGAGGCGGCGGGACGAGGCAGCTTTCGGCGGCGGCGCAGCGGAGACCTGGTGGCGGACGGTGGTGGCGGAGGGCTCTCGGCTGAGGGAACTGACTGAGGGAGAGGGAGATGCTTTGCTTCTGCCGCTCTCGCCTCTCGTTCCAATATTTTGTAAGATTGGATTATTGGATTGGGCTCAGTTTTGGCCCAATCCATTTCACATTTCGTTTTTTTTTTTTGATATTACTAAATGAAACGACGTCGTTTTCGTCACTAACGTGAAAACGACGTCGTTTATTACTTAGGCATAAAAAATGGTCTTCTTCTCCAAACAAACTGTACCAGTCGCCGGAGACGCGCCAAGCTCCGCCGGAAGACGCGCTCGACGACTGGACCGCCTCCTGCTACCTCCGGCCGGCGATCTAGGTAGGACTGGAGCCCTACCTCGCGTACCATTGGTTCCGCCTCTGCTTATTTGTACACCAAATCTCACCCAATATTTAATTCTAATTTTAACTTAATTAATCATTGAAATAGTCGCTGCCGCTCACCTCCTCTTACTGGCGAACAGGCCTCCTCTCCCTTCACGTCGCAAGGAAAATAAATCCTTCCGCTCGCCGATCACCTCCGGACCGTACGTCTTTCTTCTATAGTTCTTATTGAATTGTTAACCAACGTGTACATGACAACAACTTGTGTTCTTTTGTTCTTGTTTACTCTCAATGTCGTGAAACTACTTGTGTTCTTGTTGAAATTTATGCGTTGGAAGCCTATGGCAGACGGGCTCCTTCTGTTTGTTGAACAATGTTGGATCGGATCTTGGAAATTTTGAATGTCTTAGGCCACTATGTTATCAGCACTTCACTCAAGTCAACAGTAAACTCATTAAACCAGAAGATGAGATCAGAAAAGCACTTGAACTCTCTCTGCTGCTGACTTCATATTAGATAGACGGTCGTTTGTTTATACATGAAAAACTTAATCATCATATAATAATTATTCCCATCCAACTATTACATGAGAATTGCATTTGCTTGATGAATATGGCTGGATACTCGATACTTTTAAGAAATGGAATGGAAGGGCCTCAATGTGTGGATGTCTTTTATAAGGCCGCGAACTGATCCCACAGCAGCAAGTAGGGAGATCACACAACATGTAGCACTGAGTAGTTTCATCCACACCCACGTGAAGGAGAACCTCGGAATCTTCGCCTGAGCTAGGTACATCTCCAGCGGGAAATAAATTGTCAACGGCCAAAATGAGAGCGCTCCGACCAGCCCCAAAACATCGTTGAAGTTGGGGAAAGCCATGGCGACCACCATCGTCAGTACAACGTAGGTGGTCCGCCATGCCAACCTCATCAGGCTCAAACTGAACACCCCAAAAAAAGGCAAGTCAGGTGAGAAGAACTCTTTGGTCACAAATTTGCTGTTTGTCCATTTTCCTCTGATCCACTCTTCCACACATCCAAACACGGGCTGACATAAGACCTACATCGATAAAAAGATTAGGCCGGATGCAAAACGCTTCTCTAGTACTGAATCTACTGATCATATTCGGATGGTAATTAGTTACCTGGTAGGCTCCGATGAGATGTACCGTGATGCAGACGTTGGCTATGTCAATGAGCCAGAATGGCTCGAAGAATCCGAATCCAGTCAGGATGTTGCCAGGGGCATCGTTCCCAAACGCTGCATAACCCATCAGTCCACATAGTATGTAAAAGAAGGATGTGATTGATATTCCAATAGAGGAAGCCTTTTTCATCTCTTTATTCTCTGGAGGGCTGGATTTAAGAGTATCCTATCATACAAACCACGGATACATGATCAGTATTACGAACAGAACTCTTATTCTCGTTGGTACACGATAAAATCTTGCCTGTATCTCGATTAGGACCAGGGAAAAACCGTAGGCAGCAGCTGCATCTCCAATGGCTGAGAATGTGTTGTATATTTTGTCCGAACCGCTCACTTCGCTTCCTACAGGTATTCCTGTGATACTCGACTTAGGATGAGCTCCACCTTCATGATCACACTCACACGGGTTAATAACGGCACTGTAAACCACTGAATCGAAACCAAAGCATTTCACTATTTCAGTGTGTGTGTTTTCTGACCTGCAACATGGGCTATGGAGAGACCGAGGCCTATGAAAGAGTAAGTGAAAGACATAGCCGCCGCGATGATGGAGAGGAAAGTGAGCTTGTGAAAGTTTGGTATCTGGCTCAGCACCACTTCAATGAGGCTGAACAGGATTATGAAATTGTTGTTTGAAGTGTGGCATCCATCCCTAATTTGGTGTCTGTGGAAGCAGTTTGATCTCTTAACAGCCCTGAAAACCAAAAAAAAAAAACACATTCATTCTTTGCATACACAACTCTGTTCATCTGTGACTAATTGTGTTAAACATATTTCTACAAAAGCTACTGTGGCTAAAAAGGGTTTAGAGAACATTACACCATGCTTATGGATGCTGTGATTGAAAATCCAATTGAGACACCTATCATTGTTCCATATTGAGCCAATCCACACAGCTGAGCTTTTCGTCTTCCTGCCCACACCAATATGAAACTTTTAAAAAACTAATTCATTCATAAAACTTTCTAATTTGAGATGTTTCTTTTATATTGATACTTTCTATTTATGACAAGTTTAAGGTTATTACATCCACTCATTTTACTTTTTCTTCTTTCAATTCAATTTCATCCACTCATTACGCATAAATGACGTGCCACCGTTGGAGAACGAGAGGGAGTATTGTTTTTAACGGCATCCGAATTGACTCTAACGGCAATAAGCTTACCCAAATTGGCTCTAACGGCATCCATATAGGTGCGGTTCCGGCTGCCGGTGACGGAATCCGGCGACCGGTAACAGTCCGCAAGCAGAAAGGAAGCAAACCAGGTGATAACAGAAAACGCCGTGAGGGCAATCGCTCCGGCAATCCACCCGAGCTGCGCCGTCACCCACGGCAGCGACAGCACGCCGGAGCCGATCACTGTCGTTATGATGTGCGCCGTCGCCGTCCCCACCGTTCCTTCACACATACGAAAATCCACTCCGATTTCAAAACGCACTTGCAGAAAATGAAATTAAGCAATTCACCGACTAAACGCACAAATTACCGGTTCGTTTCACGAGGCCGTCGTCATCAAACTTCGAACTCTCCAGTTCGAGCTTACCAGCTTCAACATTGCTCTCCATTTTAGTTTTTATTTTTCTTCTTCTTCTTCTGAATACTAACTTTGGCGCTCTGTTTTTTCTGTTTTTTCCAAACTATTTATAGTGTAGTAGTATCAAGTGGAGTGAACGTGAATGCGTTGAATCAATACAGTGGAAATGAGTCAACGGATCGCATTTATTAATCAATTGCCAAAATTGATTATTTAAACCTATGACCCAATCCAATCAAATATTTCAATTAAATATTATACTAAATTTTTTTTTTTCCCCTACAAAGCATTTTTTACTATCTTTTGGTCCCCAGTTGCAAAATCACCGTTAGATGGTACCCTACAAATTCAAAACATTGTTTTTGGTCCCCAAACCCAGTTTTCGGCCAGATTTCTAGTTTTCAGGCGCACGTACCATTTTTTCCGGTAGGGTGAAGGGTAATTTGGTAATTTCACAAATTAAAACATTTACTCATTTCTTTCATCCCTTCGTCTTCTCAAATCTATTTTTCTGCTTCTTCTTCGGTCTCATTTCTTCTTCTTCTTCTTCTTCTCGTGGCGGCGGGTGGCATCGGGGTGGGCGTAGGTTATGCAATGGCATGGGACGGCTCGCCGTGGCGTCGGATTAGGGTTTTGCAGTGGCGTTGGATTAGGGCTTCCACAGACCCATCCCGCCGGTTTCGAACCCGGCCGTTGAGGCCCAATTCCGTCGCGTTCTGCACAGTCCAATCCCTGTAGAAGACCCCCTGAACTCTCCCTTTTATCACAACCCTTTCCTGTAAAAAACATCAACAGATCACAAAATTTCATTATATGAATAATCGTTACAACTTACAATCTCCAGTGAGAGCGAAAACGCACCGTTCTGGTGGAACCAGAATCGGAAGTCATGGAGAATAGAGGAATTGAGCGAGGAGGTGGACGAAATCGAAGCATAGGAAGAAGGCAAGGAGGAGAAAGAAGAAGAGGATGAGAAAGCGGGCGAGAATGAGTACGAGGACGAAGAAAAGGAGGGTGAAGAAGAAGAAGGGGAACGCGGCGGTGGAGTCGGGTTCGCCGTCGTGCGCCGCCACTAACATCTTTACTGGGGCGTAACAGAAGGCGATGGACTAGATGTTTCCCGAATAAGAAGGATTCACTGTGCAGGGCCGGTTGTGGGCAAGCCCAAACAGCCCTACAGAACCGGGCCCCAAAATTTTTGGGGCCCCAAAATAATATGCATGTGTATTATATATATTAGGAAAAAAATAAATTCAGAATGTAGAATCAGTTTTCCTTCCTGCGCAAAAGCCAAAAAGGCAGAAACCTCTCGCCTGATTCCCAATTTATCGCCTTCAACTCTTCCACTCCCCAAAATTTTCTCCTTTCAATTTCTTTTATTTTCTTTCAGTTTCCAAAACCCATTAAAATTCTTATCTCCCCCTAAAATTACTCTAGGATTCAGTTTTCCAATGAAGAACGTTGTCAACCGTTCGACTAACCTCGTCGGAATAGGAGCCACATCCGCCTGTGTTATGTACACTGCCGGTCCCCAGCCCGGAAAAGGAGGAGGGAAAAGTATAGTTTTTGATGTAATGAAGGGCCTCATTTTTCATTTAGAACAGGGCCTCCAAATTGTCAGAGACGGCCCTGTCACTGTGGATTGATGTTGATGCCATTTTTAGAAATTTGGAGCTTTCTGATTCGTCTGTTATGGAAGGGAAGGAGCTTTGGTTGTCGCGATTGAGCAGGGATTTTTTTGTTGGAGTGCGCGAATCCGATGATGTTTGGACGAGGAACATCTGTTCTTGGTACTGAACGAATTGATTGTTTAATTCGTGAAATTACCAAATTACCCTTCACTATATCGGAAAAAATTGCACGTGACCGGCACGTGCGCCTGAAAACCAGAAATCTGGCCAGATGCTGGGTTTGGGGACCAAAAATAATGTTTTGAATTTGTAGGGTACCATCTAACGGTGGTTTTGCAACTGGGGACCAAAAGATAGTAAAAGATACTTTGTAGGGGACCAAAAAAACAATTTAGTCTAAATATTATATCCCACATCTAACCAATTAATTTCTTTTGTAAAGGTTTATCAATGATTCAGTCCAACCAAAAACTCCAACTCTATATATTATATTTTAATACCAAATATAAATAGTATATTTTAAATTATTGATTATTAATTAAATGTTGTAATATTTAATAATATTATTTTCGAATTTATTAAATAAAGTTTTAATTTTCTCGTGTTAATTATTTTTGAGTTTTGATCCATGGAAGAAAATGGAATTCCTGTTAATCCTATTGATAAAGAATTAAAACTAATAACAAAAATGGAGAGAGTTTTTTTTAAGTAGGGAGAAGATAAATATTGAGTTGTGCATTGAACTATGACAATATTGGTCTTTATTTATGGAGAATGAAAAATGTAATTTTTTTTAATTATTTTTAGAATGCGTCTCTTGAAAGACGATCTTTCCATAAGTCATGGAAAGACCAAGGTTTAAAGTGTAAATTAGAAGAAATTAAGATAAAATTTTTGGGTTGCATAACCGGGTTATAAATTTTATAACTACTACATGTTGCATACTAATTTTTTAATGTTGCAACTAAGACGTTTTACCTTTTATTATTCGAATTAAATCCCGTCTTTCCATAAGCCTATGGAAAGACCGTCTCTTCCAAGACTTTGCCTTATTTTTATTACAAAAATATTTTTTTTTAAAATATAAAATCAGATATTTAAATAAGAAGATAAAATGATTAAATATGATATATTTTTAGCAAACAGAATGGAAACACGTGACACGCATCACTTCCGACCTCTCCAATTTTATAAAGTCATTTTTAGCCCCTTGTTTTGTGAGGTTGGGACGTCCTGTACCAATTTCCCTTTTTTAAAAAAAAAACAATATGACAACATCAAATGCGGTAACCGATAACAAGGCCTTAAGGAAGAAACCTACTTCTTTATTTTGATACTGTTTCCCTCCAGTAATGATTTCAAATTAATATCATACATATCTCAGGGAAAAAAATTAATATCCTACATGGGAAAATATATTACCAAAATAGAGTATAACGTGGAAATGGTAGCATTTCATTTTCGAGGGGTGACAAAATACATTACCAAAATAGAGTATAACGTGGAAACGGTAGCATTTCATTTTCGTGTAGTAGTAAAACAGAAATATTTCCTGGGATGACGAAATACATTAGCAAAATAGAGTATAGCGAGGAAATGGTTTAGCCTAGTAATAAAATTGAACTATTCCATTCCAGCAAAAATGACGAATTACTTTTTCTACATCAAACTTTGTACCAAAATATAAAGTAATATGTATAATAAAAATATCATGTGACATATTGTTAAATTCATTTTAACCTTTTATTTTTAAATATTAATTTTTATGCGAAATTGTTACAAGAAATTAGAGATATTGACGATCAAACATGATCATAAAAAATGTGAAAAAATAAATTTGTCATTTTTGCTGGGACAAAATGAGTAATATTTTCAGGGATGACAAAATATATTGCAAAATAGAGTGTAACGTGGATATGATAGCATTTCATTTTCGTATAGTAATAAAAGTGTAAACAAAATTCTTGTATAAGACCGTCTTATAGCGAGACCAAGGATTAATGTGCGATATAATGAAGTTTAAATATAGATGGGGTTTCAAATATAATTAAATAAAGTTTGAGAAAGTAAGGAGGGAATCTTGGTGCAAATACCAACTTTTGTGGGGTGTTGGGCATTAATAATTGGGGAATTAATTATTTCTGGTCATAAGAATCTCGCGAGTCAAGAATCCGAGTTGAAGAAACTCGCGAATCAATTTTTTCCTTCATTTTGCACAATGGGCGGGTTTTTACTACCAAACTTAATGCTTCATTTTCACTATATGTTCCAACCAGATCTTTTGATGTTTTTTCATAATCTATTTTTTTCATGAAAATCATGTGTGTTCTAAAGGTAAATTTTGATCTTTTGATACAAACCTTGTGTTTACATGTTAAATTTTTGACACTTTATACATGTTGACACTAGCTGGTGATATTCTATTATTTTAATTTTTAGTTTTTAGTTTAGGCAAAATCTTTGGAACGATCATCTTTTCATAAACATATGGAAAGACGAGGTTGAATTAAAATTATAGGAAGGTAAAAGGTTAGTAGTTGTAATATTAAAAAATTATTATGCAACATACAATAGTTATAAGTTTATGATCTGATTAATGCAACCCGAAAATTTTATCTTGATTTATTCTAATTTACAGTTTAAACCTTGATCTTTCCATAACTTATTGAAAGATCGTCTTTCAAAGGACAGTCTCTTTTATTTATAATTTCTTTTTTATTAATGTGTTAGATTTTCATCGTGTTGTTTTAAAAGTTAACATCGATGTTTATTGTTTTCTTATATTATGTTTTTATTTCATTCATCATTGGTGTTTCAATAGTTGGAGAAATTTGTGCGGGTCAATGTTTCTCCTTATCTTTGTAGAATGCGTGTGTTCTTATTACCAAATTTAATGTTTTAACTACTGGATATTTCAACGAAACCTTGTGATTTTTTTTTTCTTATAAAATAATGTGCTTCAAAATTAAATTCAAAACTTTAAAGGTAAAACTTGTGTTTACAAGTTAAATTTTTGACACTATGTGCATTTTGACACTAATAATGGATATTTTATTATTTTAATTTTAAAATTAAAATTTGTACTGTCATTCTGATTGATGTGTTAGTTTTTCAGAGTGTAGTTTTAAATATGAATAGAAATATTTTTTTAGCATTTGATTTATATTTAATTTATCATTGTTGTTTCAATAATGTGAATATTTTTTTAATATCGATGTTTTAAAATTCGACTATTTTTATTTAATATTTTTTAATGTTATATTCGTTGTTACAGTATTTTAATTTAATGTATGTTTTTAATTTTTTTTAGTATTTTGATTTGATGTTTAACTATTTGAGTTTGATGTGTATTTTAACTTTTTAATTAGATATTTAATTATTTTTATCATATACATATTAGTATTTTATCTTGTATTTTATCATGTTATTTTATTTTGATGATTAATTATTTATTTTTAATTATTTCAATATTTTTAAATTTACAAGGGTTTGCGTGAGACCGTCTCACCATAAATTAAGCTGAGACGGAGGACTGAATTGCAAATATGGAATTGATCATTCGGTGAATAAAATGTGAAATGCTAGAAGCGCGCGTCGATGAAAATTTATTGAGCGCGCGTGGATGCAAATGTGCTGAAGCAAAAATCCAGTAAAACTGTAAATAGCAATTGCAACAAAGATCCAAGTTAGGCAGGTTAGACATCTTCACTGTAACATTCGTTCTTTTAAACTTCTATTGCCACATAGGATTTAATGACCTAAACTCTAAATTTGCTCTCCAATCCAAGGATCAAATACCAGAGTCAGTACTATGTGGACAAAATTTACATCGACCCTGTCAAAGTGACCTTCTCTTCTCTGAAGGTAAAATTGACGCTCGCTCTTTGCCAAATCAACCACAAAAATTGGGCGGGTGACTCAAATTTCGCTCTTTGTGTGTGTACACGTCAGGAAAAATTTATTCATTTGATGTTTAGATTGGAGAAGAGTTCTAAAAGAATCATGCAGTTAAAAGTTTAAATATTACATCATACCGAAAATGTGTGCAAGTTTCAATAAAAATTTATCATGTGTTCCCGATAAATAGGGAAGACTCTCTATGCATGGGAGATGCTCTCATACAATGCGTCCAAACCATCTTTCACTGCTTAGTTCATAACTTTATACTAATACGTTACAAAAGCCTTTTTATAAAAAAATATTTTGATTTTTGTATTTTTTTTTCTTTAATTTTAGAGTCCGTCTCTTGAAAGACAATATTTTCATAAACAATGGAAAGATCAAGATTTAAAGTGCAAATTAAAAGAAATGAAGATAAAGATTTTGAGTCGTATGAACCGGGTTATAAACTTTATAACCACTATACGTTGTATAATAAATTTTTAATATTGCAACTAAAGCCTTTTACCTTTGTATTATTCCAATAAAACCCCGTCTTTCCATAAACCTATAGAAAGACGATTTTTCCAAACACTTTGTCTAAATTTGTAAATGGAATTTATATCCTTAAATATACATTGTTTAACTAGTAGTTTATAACTTTAACATCTTAGATTATGTTTTAGACTAAATTATATTTTCACATTTATTTAATAATAAATAAAAATATATTAGTTCATATATTTAGAATGTTTGTCAATGGTTTAGAGAACTTTGTTCAAACTTTCATTTTGTACAAGACTTATAGCTAGCATTGGTTGATATGTTTATAATTCGTTAGTTATTTTAATGACTTAGTTAAAAAAATTACTTTTTTGCAAAACTTAAAACTAGTAAGGATATATCATGTGTTTAGAATGTTTGTAAATCGTTTTAAATAATTAGTTCAAACTTTTATTTTTATGAAAAACTTAACTACTAAAGATATATTAGTTCATCTATTTAAAATGTTCATCAATCGTTTAAAATTATTAGTTGAAACTTTCTCCAAACTTAACACCGGTTAGAGAAATATTAGTTCATGTATTTAGAATATTTGTTAATCGTTTTGAAGACTTGATTCAAACTTCCATTCTCTGGAAAACGTACAATCAATAAAGATACATTAGTTTATGTGTTTAGAATGATTATTAATGGCTTTAAATACTGAGTTCAAATTGTCATTTTACCACCTGTTAAGATATATACATATACATATATATATATATATATATATATATATATATATATATTAGTTCATGTCTTTAAAATGTTTGTTAATCGTTTTTAAACTTAATTCAACTTTTTTTTCCTCCAGAACTTGTTATCAAATATTTTTTAGTTCATGTGTTTCGAATGCTTGTCAATCACTATAAGAACTTAGTTCAATCTGTCATTTTTCTCCAAAACTTACTGTTAGAGAGTTAGAGTCTCACATTGGTGGTTGACAGTCATATAACTCAATATATAAGATCATGGGTAATATATAACCAATTGGTACTATGTAGAGGTGACCCATGATCTTATATATTGAGTTATATGACTGTCAACCACCAATGTGAGACTCTAACTCTAACACAATTACAATCGTTTTGGGTATTTGTTCAATGATTTTTTTTAGTTCGTAGTTTTAAGTTAGTAGTTAACGTGGATTAGGCATTTGTTCATTATTATTAAATTAATTTGATAGTAATAGATAAAACTCCATGGCTAATATTAATTTTTTAGTTCGTAGTTTAAGTTATTAGTTCATGTGGTTAAGACAATTGTTCATTATTATTAAATAACTTTTTAATAGTAGATAAAACTGCATGGCTGATATTAATTTTTTTTAGTTCATGGTTTTAAGCTATTAGTTCACGTGGTTCAGACGTTTGTTCATTATTATTGAATAATTCTTTTAGCAATAGATAAAATTATGTGGCTGATTAGAATTTCTTAGTTTATAGTTTTAAGATATTAGTTCACTAGATTTAGGCATTTGTTTATTATTAGAGTCTGTCTCCTGTGAGACCGTCTCATAGTGAGACCAGGGACTAGAGGGAAAATAGGAAGATGGCAAATCAAATTTGGGGACAGAATATGGAATACTTTGGACTCGGGGTATTAAACGAAAATACAAAAAATGCGAGGGACTAAATCATAAATGCCACAAAATAATCACAAAACGCATCTTCCTTCTTCTTGCTTCCTCCGCCGTCGGCTTCTGGCCTCTCGTCGTCGCCACCTCGCATCCGCGTCGTCGCCACCTCGCATCCGCGTCGTCGCCACCTCGCTTCATTCCTTTCTCCGCTCTGCTCCCTCCTTTCACCGACGGTTAATCACAAACTTCTTCCTCCGCTCCCTCCTTTCACCGGTGCTGAAACCTAACCCCCAAATCTGCTCCGGCTCAACTCGATCTGGCAGATATCTACCATCGCCCGTCCATCGGATCTGATGCAGCGTCGATCGTCCGCTTATCATCGCACTACCGTGCCGTTTGTCCACCGGAATATCACTTATGGTGCTTGCATGATCATTCTTTGGCATCCTCAGAGGGCTGGTCGTACGCGGGTGGTATGGTATCGAAACGGTGAGGGAATCCGCGACGGCTGAAATGCTGCCATGGCTGGGGAGTTCAGCAGTGGAATTTGGGTGTTTCATATGAACACGATGAATCGAAGGGATTAGGGATCTTGAAGACAGGGCACCAGCGTAGAGTACCTGAATTGGCGCAAATAAACTGAGGGCTTTGCTTCGATTCTGACTGAATATTTGCGTTTTTGCTTGGTCATATGCATTTAGAGGAAATTGCAGAGTTTCTAAAATCTGCAATATCAATGCTATATTTGAGTATAATTCAAGTGAATTGGACATACTCCGTATATTTGAGCATAGTTAAGTTGTTTCCGATTCGCGAGGAATTTTGCGCATACTCCGTATATTTGAGCATAGTTGATGAAGAACTTGGTGATGCATACTCCGGCCGGCGACAATGGGGAGGAAGCAGAAACAGAAGCTTGTGCTGCCGCCGGAGCTGCCGCCGGAAGTTCCCGACGATGAAGTCGAGGTTTCCGACGAGGACTTGCAGTTCGTCCGCGAGAATCGTGACTACGCCGGATTCGTTTCCAATTTGGATACTAAGTTCATTACTAAGTAAGACCATTTGGATTCGTAGAGATCAATTGTTGTTGATTTATCAATGTTACAGATACTAATTTAGCTCAATTTGGTTTCAGTTGTCGAATAGTTGTTCATTTCGTGTTTTTATTCTTTACTGGCATGATTGAGCTATTAGTTAGCTCACTTTAAGTACTCAGTTTACTGAATTAGGTTTGAAATTACGATTCATTTTTGTGTTTCTGGTCTCTATGATTGGAGTGTTTGGCATTACCTCAATATGAGCTTAACCAATTCCCGTGCAAAAACTACAATATGGAATTTTGTATTTTGTAATGTATTTGATGTATTGTATTCTATAATCATGGTTGATCTCCAGCTTGTTACTTTCAGTCTTGAGATGGACAACAAATGACTCATCATTTTGTTCTTTTCTTTTCAAAATTTGTCTAAGATCGCTTATATACTGTCGTATTGTGATGTTACACTGTAATGCTGTGATGGCTCAATTTTTTGTGTGTAATGTTACATTGTAATGCTGTGATGGTTCAATTTTTTGTGTGTGATGTAACACTAATATTGCTATGATTGTTCAATTTTTTTTGTGTGATGTTACACTGTAATATTGTGATGGTCCCATTTTTTTTTGTGTGATGTTACACTGTAATGCTGCGATGGTCCAATTTTTTGTGTGTAATGTTTTATAAAAGTATCGACGAAAATGTTGATTTAAACAAGATAATTATATGTTCCACTGCACTTATACATTCCACTGTTATTGCATTTCAAATAACTTGTTAAATATCATTCATTACAACAAAGGTTCAAATGCCCTAAAACTTTGCTAACATAAAAACTGGAAAAAAAATTCAAGTCAAGCTATAATATCAATAACTCTCAAGCGCCTCAACACTTAAAATCAACCATCATAACTAAAAAATCAATAACAAACAATACATCCCAAGCAAACAAATTCTATTCCCCCCCCCCAAATTATTTTCCTTCGTTGCTCGCTTGTTCACATATTTGTCTTCTCTCATGCTGGTTTTGAAGAAGATGACTTTTCTACTCCAACAACGCCAAAATTAAAGGTCAATTCAGTCCTCTGTTCAAGGGAACATCTTCAAGAGCATGATTCCTCATAACATGTTTTTATTATCTCATCAAATACATCGTAGAGCTCTGGCTTGAAAAATGTTCATGTGAAAAAAATATAAAACATCACATACATTAATAAAAACTTCAATATCTGAAATTAAAACATCACAATAGCACACATAACATGACTGACAACTACATTGAGAAACATCATATACAACATTTAAAACATCAATATCAAATATTTAAAACATCAATCAGTACACACTAAAATATCAAAAGAACGAAACTGAAAATCAGTTGCGTACTTAAATATGAAAACACCACAAACATCAAACACTAAAATTATAACATTACACCAACACACTTAACAATACGCAGAGGTTAAACATGAGACATCACACAGAAAACCAGAAACATCAACAATAGTATGTAAAACATCACATCTGAAAAATAACAAAAATTACAGATCTTACTTCCTTCCCGATTGCAACAACAATGGACAAGCATTCTTAGAAATCTAAGAAACAATAACAACAACACAAAAATTTGCAAAAATCGTAACAAAACCTTAAAATATCACACACAATCAAAACTTAACATCAATTGCACACTTAAGCATGAAAACACCACAAACATCAAGCGCTGAAATTAAAACATCACACCAACATTGATAACAGTATTTAAAGATTAAAACCTGAAAACATCACACCAACATTGATAACAGTATTTAAAGATTAAAACCTGAAAACATCACACCAACATTGATAACAGTATTTAAAGCCTAAAACCTAAAACATCACACTGAAAACGAGAAACATCATTACATGTACCTGAAACATCACTGCTGAAAATTAAGACAAATCCTTCTTCATTCTTGATTGCAGCAGCAGTGATGTAAAACTTCTTAGACATCTAACAAACACATCAACAACAAAAATATTAGCATAAATCGAAACAAAGCCCTAAGATATCACACACACAATCAAAACAGCAAAAATGAACATCAAATGCACACTTAAAACACTACAAGCATCAAATACTGAAATTAAATCATCACACTGGCACAGATAACAATACTTGAACACTAAACATAAAACATTAAACAGTATTTAAAATATCTCATTTGCTAAAATAACAAAATTTACTGATTCTCTTTCCTTCTCCATTGCAGCAACAGTAGCAAAAGCATTCTTAGACATCCAATGAACATCAACAACAAAACTAGTACAAATCGTAACAAAATCTTAAGATATCACACACAATCAAAACTGAACATCAATTGCACACTTAAGCATGAAAACACCACAAGTATCAAGTGCTGAAATTAAAACATCACAACGACGCTGATAACAGTACTTAAATCCTAAAACCTGAAACATCACACTGAAAATGAGCAACATCATCAACCGTAACCAAAACATCACAGCCGAAAATTCAGAAAACTTACAAGCGATTATTTCTTCTCGATTGAAGTAGCAGTGATGCAAATCTCCTTACAAATCTAACAAACAACAGCAACAACAAAAATATTAGCACGAATCCGTAAGAACAACTCACAAAACACAAAAAAATAGAGAAATCCCCAAACATTAACACATTGAACAACATAAACCCTAGAAAATCACATAAACCAAAAAAAGCAAACAAAAATTGAAAAAAAACAACAAAATATGCATAAAACCTCTGAGCAAAAACATTACCTCCGAAGATAAAACACAAAACGAAGCTCTATTATGTTCGTCCGCTGGAAAATTTGCTGGAACATTCGCCAAAAAACTCCAAAAATTGCGACGAATCACTGTGCGCAAGAAAGAGGAAGAAAAATGGAGATGATGAGCGGTTGAATCGAAGAAAACTAGCTAGAATTGAAGAAGATGGAAGAGAAATGGAGATGAGGGAGAAGAAGGAGATTTGAGTTGAAGAGAGAATAAGAAGGAGGGGTAGAAGCGGCTGAATCGAGAGGATAGGAGAGAGGAAAGGAGATGAGAGAGAAAGTTTTAGAAAATTTAGGAGAATAATGAGGTTAGGTAGATATTTATACATGAACTTAAATGTAAAATAGTGAAATTTCACATCCAGCCCCTAGACTTTTAGAACTTTAATTAGAAACTCCATTTACAATTAAATCCTTGGTCTCACCATGAGACAGTCTTATACAAGACTTTATCTTATTATTATTAAATAAATTTTTAGTTGGTAACTTGTGTGACTGGTATGAATACTTTAATTTATAGTTTAAAATTATTGATTCATGTGGTTTAGGTACTCGTTCATTACTATTAAATAAAACTTTAGTAATAGATAAAATTCCATGGCTGGCATATTAATATTTTAGTTCATAGTTTTAAGTGATTAGTTCATATGATTATGTATTTGTTCAATAAAGTTTAAAAGTATTAGTTTGGGCTATAAAAATAGATTATATGTGGACAGCATTAGGAAATTCATATTAGTATAAATCTGTAAGTAGTCTTAAATTTGAGGGCATATGTATTGTGGTATTTCATTTCGTAGCCCTTTCTGAGGGCAAAGCCCTATTAATGGCTAGAATTATTCATCCGCCACCCTTCTTACTTCTGCAACTTCACTTTTTATCAGTGGAAGTGGCGAGAGTCAATCTCCTCCACCACTCCGATTGACTTTGCCTCTAATTTCAAGATGCGATTCCGGCAATACACAGAAAGTTGCTGAAGTCTCTGTTATTATTATTCCGAACATCAAATTTACATGCACGCACCTTCCAGATCTGGATTGCATCGGATTCCGATAAGCACATCACATAACTGGTGCATCTTCTTCTCTTTGTGCGGTAATTTCAAAGCTCAAATAGGGCAGAGAAATTAACTGAGAATAAGCGAAGAAAAGACCAGCGGCGATGTAAGGCGCGTGGAGCAAGTTAGCAGAGAACGCAATCGTCTGAGATGTGAGGCGCGTGAATGACCCATTATGCTTTATAACCCGCCTTTTAACCAAGAATGCAAAAGTCTGAGATGTGAGGCGCGTGAATGACCCGTTATACTTTATGACCCGCCTTTTAACCCATTAGCTGACCCGCAAATTTTCATAAATTTTCTATAAATTGTACAAAAGTCCTTCGTCTCACCATAGATTGGGTAAGGCGAACTCACAAGAGACTTTCTCCTATATGTTAGCAGAGAACGCAAACGTTTGAGATGTGAGGCGCGTGAATGACCCATTATGCTTTATAACCCGCCTTTTAACCAAGAACGCAAAAGTCTGAGATGTCAGGCGCGTGAATGACCCGTTATACTTTATGACCCGCCCTTTAACCCATTAGCTGACCCGCAAATTTTCATAAATTTTCTATAAATTGTACAAAAGTCCTTCGTCTCACCATAGATTGGGTAAGGTGAACTCACAAGAGACTTTCTCCTATATGATTTTATGTATTTTTAATATGATGGGCTAGTGATATTTGAACTTACAAGCCCAAAATTAAGTCTGACCCATTTAATAAACTTAGATTAATGAAATATCATATTTTCGGATCTGAATTTGAATCCGAAATCAGAGGTCGACCTGCCAGAACCGAACATTTGTTCGTTGTAATAACCACCGAACGCCATAGCAAGGGCAACAAGCAGATGAAGACGGCAACTCTAGCAACCTCCGGCCAGAATTTGCATAAAACGGCGCCGGAGGAGCGGTGGCGGAGCAGTGGTGTTAGTTGCTATGGAGATGAAGAAAAATAAGAACATTAGAGGTATTTTTGTCATTACATTTTTAGTTTTAATATTATGGGTATTTCAGTCTTTTAGGTTTGGTTAATGCTAGAAAATGTCAAGTCAATGATGGAATAGTGCGAAAATGTTATATCGGTGCATTTATAGAAAAACTTAAGATTAAAATCGCATATTTAAATTTGGCAAAGTTTTATGAAAACACCATCTTTTAAGAGTTGAACTCTTTAAATTTTACTAAATTAAATTTGTATTTAAAAATAATAATAGAGTTACGTTTATATTTTGCAGGCGTTAAACGTATCTCTGAAAAAGATTAAGCAACATATTCGCCATGCAACCCCTTGTCCATCACGCACTTCCACCAGTTCTCGTCCACCGTCCATTGACTACAGAATAAAGAGATTAAGCAATAAACTCCCACTTCACATTAATTTTATATAATCCTAAGTAGGGAGAATTTCTTTTGTGGCTACGACAAACCTTTTGGTAGTTTGAGGATTTTTTTGTTTCTACAGCTTTTCTGCAATTTTTATATAATACGCTACGTGTTATATTCGTCATATCTCCCGTGATAAATTGTATTTCTTCTATCCAATTTCAACTTGCAATTTAACTATTCATTTATTTAATAGTTCTTAACTTTAACCCTAAAATTAAATTGGTATATAAATATAAATACTATTGTGTGATACTGATAGAGGTTAAGTCAAAGAAGGCCATTGGGCCGAAGGTGTGGCAGCCCAATTAGAGGAATATTTAAAACTCTAACTTAATCACCACATTTGTGGATAATTAAGGAGAACGCTATTTAGTACATGAAGTATAAATACAAGGCACGCATTTACTAATCATTCATTCTGTTTTAATCATATTGGACGCTTGGACTAACTTAGGCATCGGAGTGCTGACCCCTGGAACCCCAGGGACAATTTGATTGCAGGTTAGTTCGAGAAGAACCCAAACCCACGAATCGGTCGGTGGTCGAAGATGTATCAAGTGGCGCCATCTATGTGGACGACTAACCCGGATCGAGGGTTTTGAGAGTTTATGTCCACGGTTGTTCGAATGAGTGAAAGGTTGAGGTCAATAGGTATGGGGGCTAGATCTTCTCCAAGGTTAACATTGGAGAATCCAAGAGTAAAAGACGACGCCCATGTCGAGGACATTGAAATGGCTAATATTCAAACGTCGAGAACGGAGTTGCGTGCGGGGCATATTACAGGCATGTGCCACGATAGGGGGGGCAAACCTTGATGGCGTTTGGCGCAAATCCCCTGGCGCAAATCCAGAATGATGTGTTGGGGCCCTCGAGTATGCTGGAAATTATGGGAGAGCAAGAACAAGGAAACACTGATTCCCTGCTCGAAAGGGTAGCCGACCCGAGGGATGGAAGGTTTGCAAAGGTTTTGGGAGACTAATATATGGAAGCCTACAGTCAACACGAACAAGGAAATCAGAATGCGGGAAGGGTTGGCTATCGAATCACCCCTCCTCCGTGGGATGATAGGGTCACGCCGGAAGCATACCATCCTCACCTTTGGGAATAACTACGGGGTGGGCCTCTCAATCCCCAATAGCCTACCCTTATCAGGCATATGCTGGAGAACCGTTATAGGCTAGGCCTCAGCCTTCTATTCCTGTTTATTCTCAAGGTCCCGTATATTCGTTACCCCCGCTAGCCCCATCTGCTCCTGCCCACGACCTGGGCGGTCCAGGAGCAGCATATGGAATAATGGCCTCTTATAGCATGCAAGGATACGGGAGTATGGGAATCAGCCAGGGGATTTACAATCCTTATGTCCAACCACCCCCACCACCAGCATACTCGAACCTCGGACAGCATTGGATAAACCCAGGATACGGAGTGACCCAACCTCCTTAAATGCCACAGTTGTGCGATCACGACAGGGGGCTGAACCTGCCAGGGGGCAATAGGAATCCCCGTCGGATGTAAGTGAATCATTAAGAAAGTAATTAGATAGGTTGATCGGCCCCTTGGGTTAGTTTTTTGGGTCTCCTTTCATCTCGGTGATCACCGGGGGATGGCCAATAGAAGTGAAACCCCCGGAAGGACTTCCCACGTACAGTGGTGAAATTGACCTCGAGAGTTCATCCAGACATTCCTGGGCTTGATGAATTCGAGGGATTTTGATGAGAAATTGACATGCAAGCTAGTAGGTAGCTACTTGTGGGGAAAAGTATAGAAGTGGTTCAATAAGTTGCCAAGGGGCTCGCTTCGATCATATCGGGATTTCAGCGGAGCATTGTTGAGCCAGTATGCACAGAAGAAGAAGTCTACCTAAACTCTGTTGGAACTCTACCAGATGAAGCAAAATGCAGGGGAAAGCACGAAAGCCTTCTATCATCGGTATGTGGACGAGAGTTTGGGAGTGATAGAAACAACAGAGAATGAGGTAATCCAAGGGTACCTGCTGGGGATGGAGGATTTAGAATTGTACAAGAAGCTTAGTACTAATACCCCCAAGACTTTGCAAAAACTTCAGGAGGTAGTAGAGCAGTATTCGAGGGTAGATGAGGCAACTAGAACGAAAAGAGATAGCCTTGCAGGGAAAACCGGAAGAAATGTAGAGCATAGAGGAAAAAGTTCGGTCGAACCCATAAGAACACCATTCGAAAGGTATCATCCATTACCACCAGCACTCAGAGGAAGAACCCCTGCACAGATCTTAAGCATACATAGAGGGTTGTTCCGAGCACCCCCGCCCTTGTAGAGTACGCACAACTTGGTTGCATCCCGAAGGGCAACAAATCGGTACTGTGATCATCACAGGGATTACATCCATGCCACAAATAGTTGCATGCAGTTAAGGATGGAGATCAATAGGTTTGAGCAGGAAGGACGGTTCCGAGGGCAAGGACACAGGAACCAAGTTGGCCCCTCGAGGCCCTGAATGAACCAATGACAGCCTTATAGAAGAAACAATAAAAAATGGGGGTAGAGGAGATAGAAGGCCTCAAGAACAGGTGGTTCGAGACAGGGGGCAGGAAGGAAGGCATGATAGACCCCAGGAGCAACAGGGGGGAAATCAAGGTAACCAAAATGGAGAAAACCTACTCGTACAAAGGATAATTAACGTCATCAATGGCACGGTGGGAGAGAGATTCTCGAACGCTGTCATAAGAGCAGAGGCTTGAATGGTTTCTGCAAACGAGCCCAGTCATAAGAGGTTTCGATCGGACGAGACGATCACTTTCTCGGAAGTGGATGTTGTACCAAACCAAACGCTCCAAGCGGATCCTATGGTAATTTCAGTCATTATTGGAACACCCTTGATAAGAAGGGTGTTCGTTGATGACGAAAGCATGGTAGAAGTGATGTTTGCTGAGTGTTTTGACCAGTTAGACATAGGGCGTGAAAACTTGAAAAAGTCTGCCTCCTCTTTATCCGGATTCACGGAAACCCGATATTCCCCATAGGAGAGATAACATTGCCCATTCATGTAGCGGATGGCGACAAAGGAGTGACTATCAGGTGTAATTTTGCTGTTGTTGATGCTCTTTCCCCTTATAATGTGATTTTAGAAAGGTCGTAGATGTGCCAGGCTCGGGCGGTCTGGTCACCTTATCACCTGATAATGAAGTTCCCAACTGAGAAGAGGGTGGCATCTATTCGAGGAGATCAAACTGTGGCCCAAAAATGTAACCTCACGGCGGTACGGGAAGCAAGAAGGCGAATGTATGTAGCAATAATACATGCAGATGTGGGATTAGCTGATACAATACAGATTCCTATTCGGGATATAGGGTCAGTAGCTGTTGGGAAACTAATTCCTGAAGATGTGAAGGGAAGACTGAGAAACTTGTTGGGGGAATACGGACACGTGTTCTCGTGGGATACCTCTGACCTAACGGGAGTTCCTTCGAGTCTCGCACTACATAGACTGAACATTGACCCCTCGATTAAACCAGTGAAGCAGAAGAGATGGGTGTTCACTCCCAAAGTGCTAAAGCAATTAAAGAAGAGGTGGAGAAGTTGTTGAGGGTAGACGTAATCGAGGAGGTGTTCTATCCCGATTGGATTGCTAACCCAGTCATGGTTCCAAAGCATGATGGAGCATGAAGGATGTGTATAGACTTTACTGATTTAAATAAATGCTTCCCCAAAGATAGTTACCCGTTTCCACCAATCGATAAGCTGGTGGAAGCTATCACTGGACATCAAATTTTGGCATTCTTCGACGAGCATAACGGTTATCACCAAATCCTCATAGTGGAGGAAGACAAGGAAAAACATCGTTTATTACTGATGTGGGCACGTATTGCTATAAGAAGATGCTCTTTGGGTTAAAGAATGTTGGGGCTACTTACCAGAGGCTGGTTGATAGACTGTTCAGGGGAAAGACAGGGAAGAAAATGGAAATATATGTGGATGATAGGGTTGTCAAAAGAAAAAGTAATAAAGAATTCTTAAAAGACCTGGAGGAAACATTCTGTAGGCTTTGAAGAGCTAATTTGAAGTTGAACCCGTCCAAGTGTGTTATTGGTGTGGGGGTGGGGAAGTTTCTCGGCTTCATGGTCTCGGAGAGGGGAATTAACGTAAACCTGGAAAAGGTCGAAGCTTTGAGGACAATGAAACCCCCCCCAATCAATAAAGGAGGTATAGCAGCTTACAGGGTATCTAGCAGCATTGAGCAGGTTCCTATAGAAGGGGGCGGAGAGGCACTTACCCTTCTTTGATGTCCTTTGAAGGGAAAAGAATTTTGAGTGGAATGCCAAGTGCGACGAAGCATTCAAGCATTTGAAGGAACACTTTGGGACATTACCTACCTTGATGAAACCAGACAAGGATAAGATGCTATACTTGTATATTTCCGCGTTGCTGCTGGCAACCAGTGCGACCCTGGTAAAAGAAAAAGAAAAGGTCCAGCACCCGATTATCTTTGTTATTTGTGCCTTGCAAGGGCTAGAGACAAGGTATACTGTTCTCAAAAGGTTGATTCTAGCCCTCGTGCATGCAGCCCGAAGGTTGAGGCCCTACTTCCAGGGACACAAAATAGTGATGCTCACGAACCACCCTATTCGACAGATCCTGCTAAGGCCAGAGATTTCAGGAAGAATGATGAAGTGGGCAATGGAATTGGGAGAGCATGATATCCAATATCAACCTCAAGTTACGATTAAGGGACAGGCACTGACAAAATTCATAGTGGAAACTACAAAGCCCCTCATGGTATGTTTGGATCCCATTCGAGATGTGGAAGTGAGCCAAAAAAGGATATGGAAATTGTTTGTAGATGGTTCGTCACATTCAGGAGGAAGTGGAGCCGAGGTTCTGTTAACTAGCCCCAAGGGAAGAGATTACCCTTATGTATTGAACTTTACATTCAAAGCAACTAATAATGAGGCTGAGTATGAGGCACTGATCACTGGATTACGTCTCATAAAGAAGCTGCATGTGTAGGAACTGGAGGTTTTCTGTGACTCTCAAATTGTGCTTCAGCAGGTGAACGGAGAATAAGAGGCTAGAGAGCGTAACTTGCAGAGATACCTTGAGGTAGTAAAGAACCTGTTAAAAAATTTCAAATCTTATACTTTAACGTGGGTTCTAAGAGAAAGCAATCATAAAGCAGACACTCTAAGTAAGCTCACTTCTTCATATTTGGGAACCCAATACCAGAAGCAACTACTCATGGAAACTTTGAGCAGACAAAGTTTTGAAGAACATGTGGTGGTGGCTGGTGAAGTGGAAGACTCCTGGATGACACCGTTCGTGGTGTATCTTCAAGAGGGTGTCCTGCAGGAAAATGAAGTGGATGCTAGAAAGATAAGGTTGAAAGCTCCAATGTATGAGTTGCAGGAAGAAGGGCTGTATAGAAGGGGTCATTTGCAGCCATTGCTTCGATGCATTAACCCTCATGAGGCTGATTATCTCATAAGAGAGGTTCACGAAGGGGTATACGGTAGCCACCAGGGAGCTAGGTCCGTGGCGAGGAGGCTCATTCGAGCGGGATTTTACTGGCCGACAATGTCGAGGACGTGAATCGGTATATTCAAGTTTTCCACCAGTGTCAGAGACATGCTCCTATAACACATGTTCCATATGAAGATATGAGAAACATCTATAGTTCGTGGCCATTTGACAAGTGGGGCATCGATCTGGTGGGCCCTTTTCCAGAAGCACCAGGAAAATTCAGATACTTAATAATGGCTATTGATTATTTCACAAAATGGGTAGAGGCTGAGACCCTGACAAACATAAGAGGGGAAACAGTCATCTCCTTTTTATGGAAGAACATTGTGTGCCATTTTGGAATCCCAAGAACGATCATTACGGACAACAGAACACAGTTTGCTCAGGACCCCTTCAAGAAGTGGTGCAAGGAATATCAGATTAAGCAAAAAGTGACGTCAGTTTACTATTCCCAAGCCAACGGAAAAGTGGAAGTGACCAACATAACAATAGTAAATGGAATATGAGCACGCCCCGAAGGGGCGGAAGGTAAATGAATATGGGAATCGTCCAATGTGTTGTGAGCATATCGGACAGCTGAGTTTTTCACTACTGTGAAAATGCCTTATAATCTAGTAAATGGCTCAGAAGTAGTAATCCCTGCGGAAATAGGTGTTCCTAGCCCAAGGATAATGGCTGTTGCAGATGAGATAGTCAACCAATAAAACAGATGCCTAGATCAAGATATGGTGGAAGAAAAGAGGGAATTAGCTTCTCTACATGAGGCTAAAGTCAAAGAACGGGTCAAAAGATATCATGACAGAAGGGTAAAGCTGGTGTTGTTTTATCCAGGGGACTTGGTAATGAGGAAAAATGAGAAAAGCATAAAGGAACTTGAAGGGAAGTTACCTGTAAATTCGTAAGGGCCTTATAAGGTGATGGAGTCGCACCAGGGAGGAAGTTATGTTCTCTAACAGATGAACGGGGTTCGAGAGCCAAGGTGGTGAAACATTACAAACCTGAGGAAATACTACCAAATATGATGTTCAAGCAGGTAGCTTTAAAGCGGCGCTCTATGTGACATTCCCAACCATGGTTGATTTTTGAGTGGTTTGCTCTAAAGTGGCACTCTAGTTGATGTTCGAGTGGGTTGCTTTAAAGCGGCACTCTAGATGACATTTCCAGCCACGGCTGATGTTCGAGTGGTTTGCTCCAAAGCGGCACTCTAGTTGGTGTTCGAGCGGGTTGCTTTAAGCGGCGCTCTAGATGATATTTCTAGCCAAGACTGATGTACGAGTGGTTTGCTCTAAAGTGGCACTCTAGCTAATATTCGAGCGGTTTGCTCTTAAGCGGCACTTTAGATGATATATCCAGCCAAGGCTGATGTAAGAGTGGTTTGCTCTAAAGCGGCACTCTAGCTAATATTCAAGCGGTTTGCTCTTGAGCGACGGTCTAGATGATATTTCCAGTTAGGCTGAGGTTTGGGTGGTATGCTTTTAAGCGGCACTCGAGGGCTACTTTTGTAATCTTGGAATGATGAACTAGTAGACAAGATTAGCAGGATGTAGGTGGAAACACCGAACCTGGGTAAAATGCGTGTGCCTCTGAATTTTTTAATTTCTACTTACCAAACATGTTCGTACTTTGCTCTGCCTAAGGAAGCTGCGCATGGTGCTCATATTTGAGGGGTAAAATACTGGAGACGGAAAGAAAACAGGTTATTTAGAGAAAACTGCCTATTTATTCAAACTTCATCAATTATTAGAAGTACAACACTGATACTAACAACTACATAACCTTATTCATCTAAACGTATCTATCTAGTGGGAGGAAATCCCACCTGGAAAAAATCTTCAGTGGAGATAGGTGTTCCTAGCCCCTTCACTTTTGCCTCTATCTCTTCAAGCTCTTCAAGCTTTATACCAGTTACCCTTCGGATGTCCTTTATTTACTCCTCTACAGGATATTCGAAAGGATCAAGGGGAGCGACGGTCTTACACTGCTTCTTTGTGGAAGGTTCGAATGGGCCCTTCGAAGAGGACCCAACGCTCTTGCGACGTTTTGAGGAAGAACATTGGGTAACTTTGTTCTAAGGGACATGATGCATATAAGCTCCTTTAGTGGTAGAATTTTGTGACCGAGGAGCAGAACGAAAACTCGAGGGAGTGAATCCTTTTACCTTCAGCTCTGCCAGCCAATCGAGAATAAGGTCAAAAGCCTTTTTCGGCCAACGAGTTCCATTCTCATGAACGTTAACTTCATCCATCCAGTACCAAGTAGCTTTGAGTAGAAACTTTGGAAGCTGATCATTGTTGATTAAGTATGAGGAAGGAATGCAATGAGAAAGCATGTGGGCATGGAGGTTTACTCCGTGTGTAGCAATTTTTTCTTCAAAATCAGCGATACGCTGCTCCAGTTCTTTGGCCTGTACCTTCCAGGCCCCGATCTCCCCTGCGAGTCGTGTGTTCTTGGACAAAAAAGATTCTATCAATGAACTATCTTCAACCAAGGGGCTCCTTGGAGGGGATGGATGAGGTTCGCTTGAAGAATGGGGATCCTCGCTGGCTACCTTCCAAGCGAGCAAGTCATCTTCAAGGCTAGCCACTTTGCGTTGGGCTAACAGATGTCGTTCGGCAAGTAACTCCCTATGGGCTACCAGTTTACAATTTTTCCCAAGAAACCAATTAGGCGACCTTTCACTACTGGAAGCCTAGTTGATGTGGCAGTGCAGAACTTCAGAGAACCAAACTTCAAATAGATGTGACGCATCAGCTCTTCTAGTTCTTTATCTGTAGAATCGTGACCCTTGACCACTTCTAAGGGATAGGTACCATTAAATTCTTTGCTCAGGAAATCCTTAACAAACCCCTTAAAAGTGGGATGGTCTTTAGATTACCACAGCTTCATCTCAACTTCGAGCCAGTGGAGCTTGTCCTTCAAGGACTCTTTCTCTTGACTACAGTTAGATAGATCTTGGGAGACCTTCAGTAGCTGTTTGTGTGTCTCATTCAACTCTTTTTGGGTACTCGAAAGCTCCTCACAAGTGCCTCCTAACACCATTTTCAACGAATTATACTACGAAAAGAAAACAAAGGCAAAATCAATAGGTTATGGCAAAAGACATATTTTTATTTATACTCAAAATAAAAAAAGGGTTACAATTCGGAGGCCCTAAATGGAAAAGTTACAATCAGGGACGAACCCTAGAGTCATCTTCCTTTGAGGTGAAAGCAATAATTTCTTCCACTCGGACGGCAGCTGAATTCTGCTCAGGAAAGGCGTCTGTGGCCTCTAGAAGGGGGATCGCTCGAATTCCCTCAGCAGTAAAGAGCCGCCCATTGGACTTGATGAAATCCATCAGAGCAAAACGAAGGCCTTCGTTCTTGATGGCCCCATCCCATTTTGCGTCCAGAGTGGTTTCAACATCTGGGTTGACTAGGTCGTCCACCTGTTTAGCTAGATCTTCAGATAGAGAGGTGGACACTTGTGGCTTCAGAAAGTCCTCGGCTAATTCGGTACAGTCGATCTGCTTGGCCACCCCCAGAAGATCCAGACACAGTTGAAGCAGCTCAGGGCTGTTCAAGAGCTTGTGTTTGAGGGCTTCGAGCAGTTGAACCTGCGAGGCCGGATCCTCAGCAGCCTGAACCCTCTTTTTGATGGCATCCTTCTCCAGCGTCAATTGACGCCTCTCGGTTTCAACACCTTGTCTCTCCTCTTCCATGATCCTTTGTTTCTCCTCGAGTACCCTATCATTCTCCTTGAGAGCACGTTGCTGTTCCTCGAGGGATTTCTTCAACTCCAAAATCTCATATCCCTGTTCACTGAGCTTCTTCCGGAGGGAACCGCGGCTAGAGGAACAAGCAAAGGCAAAGGCCGCCATCCTCTCAGTGGCTTTGTGAAAAAATTGTGAGACCTAGTAAAACAGTTCAACTTAGATAGATGCTAGGAGAAAATGCTAAATAATTATTATTTTTTAAACGGAGGAAAACCTCAGGGTCAGAGGCAATCTTTAAGAGGTGATGCTTAATCCAGGATACGGGCGCCGTATTATTCGAAGGGGGTGGAAACTGTTGATGGACATTCTCACCGCCATGTGCTCTTATCAATGGTCTTGGTGAGGTGCTACCGATATTGTTGCTATTTTCCCTTGTCTTAGGGCGAACATTCCTGGTGTGAGGAGGTTGCTCATCACCAATGGTCGAAGTAGGCTTTTCGCTGCCTACTGCAAGAGGGGAGGCCTGGTTTGAGATTGGAGATGCCGTATTCGGAGGATTGGAGGCCTGGTTCGATGAGGCAATGGTCCATTTGGGAGGAGCCTGACCCTGCTTCGTGGGCCTCTGCTTCTTTAAGTCCTTTGTGAGACCCACTGAAAAAAGAAAAAGAAAGAGAGTCATTCAGTAACAATAAACTCAACAACATAACAAACAGGATAAGTAGATTTCTATTAAGGCACCTTCGGAGGCTCCCGAATGCCTAAAATCACTCACAATGGTACTCGAGGGGAGGGCCTTCTCTGGGGCCCTCAAGTTCTCTTCTCCGCTTCCTGATATCCTTCTGGAGTATTTTATACACATATTCCTCGTAGATTGTGGGCTGGAATACAAAGCTATTAATCCAGGAATTGGGGTTGTTGAAGAGGCGGTAGTCGAGGGAGTTAAGCAGTAGTTTTTGCCTATCCCTCTCGAGGGCATCCGGGAAGATATATTCCCCAGGTTTGGGAGACTCGACTCGCACGTCCCAATTCCACGAAGGAACTCGATACCTCCTACTATTAAACAAAACCCCTTTCTTCCAACTTCTCCAGTCACCTAAATTGCCAGGAATAGCAAAAACCTTATGATGTGTCTCTCGGCTGATAAAAGTGACAATCAGTCAGTAGTCCACCCACTATAGGACAAGGAGTATAGCGAGCAAAGAAGCTTATACCTGGGCTTGATACCGAACTCGTCACATCTAGTCAAGAACATCATGATGATCACCAAGACATTAGGATAGACTTGCGCAGGGCTCACTTGGAATTGTCTAAGAATTTTGGAAAAAAGAGGCAGAAAGGGAAATGCGAGCCCGCAACGAAGGTGTCTGAGAGAAATTGATGATCTTCCTTCGGGGAGGTTATAGGGGGTATCTCCCTCTCGAAAGGGTTGAAAATTAGCATCCGGGGCTATTCGTTAGCCAGGAGGGATCGAGTCCAAAATTTTGGAAATAACAGTCCTCACCACTGGAACTGGGGGCTCCCTCCTTGAGTCCCTTAGCCTTAACCTTCGATAGGTCCCCTTTTTCTTCTTTTGAGAGGGTTTAGCCAAAGAAGATACCTGAGGTGCTCTCGAGGGTGCTTCCTCCCCCTCGAGGATTGTCCTCTCTCTCAAAGGAGACGCGTTCTCCTCCTCCTCTATGGCTTTGAGAGGTGTCTCCCTACAGACGAAAGATGTATTTGACCCAATTTCCAATTCGAGCTCTGGATTCAGAGGAGGGTAGAAACCAATTTTCCCACTCGTAGGGGACCTCCTTATGCAGGGCTTGCCCATGCCTGGTGGCCAGTTCTCAATGGCATCTCGAGGAGGCATATCAGTTATGGGGAAAACCCCCTCTTCCCCAGGACTGTTAGCAACATGATCAGATATTCCTTCTCCAGCATCTGAATCGTACCGGAGTTCTACGGAATGAGTGCATTCCGAGTCACTAATGGCTCTCTCTCTGGCGTACTAACCCCTATCTCTTCTACCCTAATCTCACTGGAAAATTTCTCAAAAGCGAAAACCTCATCAGAGAGGGGCATGATTGTAAGGGAAGGAAACAAAAAGATTAGAATAAGAATAGGGATGAAGGAACTTACTATTTTTTGGGAAAGATGATGAAAATTAGATCGCTTGGGATAGAAGTACAGATAGAATGCTTGTAAGAAGATGCCTGCAAGAAAATTGAATAAGGAAAAACGAATAAGAGGTAATTATGGGAGAAGAAATGATGGATAATTATTACTGCCTTGAAAATATAAAAAGTTATGGAAAGACGAAGTTGCTTTTTTGTCTTCTGACAACGCGCTGTTTAGGGAGTAGTGACACGCACGGTTGTACAGCACGTGCGCGCCTTTTGGAATCCTAAACGACAAAGTTGATTAGAAAACCAGGTTCTCTCCCTCAAAGGCAAGAGCAACTAAGTGCAAGGTTCATTTCGAGTCTTCAAAGTCCTTGAACTGTCCCATGCATTTGAGCCTTAATGACGTTCCAGCCTTCAGAGGTCGAGAACCTGCTTTTCTGGGGGCTATTGATAGAGGTTAAGCCCAAGAAAGTCATTGGGCCGAAGGTGTGGCAGCCCAGTTAGGGGAATATTTAATGCTCTAATTTAATTACCGCTTCGTGGGTAATTAAGGGCGATAATTAAGGAGAACGTTATTTAGAACATGAAGTATAAATACAAGGTACACATTTACTTATCATTCATTATGTCTTAATCATATTAGACGCTTGGACTAAATTAGGCATCAGAGTGCTGACCCCTGGAACCCCAGAGACAGTTTGATTGCAGGTTAGTTCGAGAAAAACCCAAGCCCACGAATTGGTCGGTGGTCGAAGACGCATCGGATACCTTGTTAGATTTGTTAAAACATGTATTTTCAAAATATCATTTTTCCACAAGTTTGTATTAGCCTTAATGAAAGATATTAAAAATCAAACATTTTATTCAACTGGTAAAAGTCAAAAGATGGAACTTGAAATGGAATGGAGGAAGTATATTATAATTACTTTAAATATAAATTATATTATTTGTATTATACGTTTTAATGAATGAATAATTAAATAATACATGAATTGAGTTCACTTAATATAACTTTATATAAATGTACAATTATAATATACGTAATACATTATCTATTATTTTGCGATGCACATATTGAAGATATCATACTTACTAGAGAAAAGTGATTACAATTCTACCTAATTGACATGAGTATCAATATAATCTTTCACTGTTTGAAAGTGTCAATATAACCCTAGATACTTAGTGAAAGTGCCAATATAATCTTCCAGTGTTTGAAAGTGTCAATATAACCCAAGATACTTAGTGAAAGTGTCAATATAACTCTCTCCGGCAACTCTAACCCAAAATTTTGTAAACATACATTTTTGCAGAAGAAAGTAAAAATACAAAAAAAAAATGACTTTATTAATCTTAGAATCACTTATACACCAAATATTGTCGCCGGACCGCCGCCATCGTAACAGGTAGGGTTATATCAACACATTATAAAAACTGATGAGGTTAAATAAGCACATTTATAAAACTTATAGGGTTATATCAGTATATTAGTAAAAAGTGTAGGGTTAGCTCAACACATACTATAAAATATAGGGGCTTTGATGATATTTTATTTATTTTGTTGTGTCTAGTCTGGATTGATGATTGGATGATGACCTTTGGTGCTGTTGTGATTGTTATTTTGTTGTGTTTTTCGACTGGGGGTTTTTAATGTTGATCAGTTTTGAAATGAGGCTACGATATGTGATAATGGTGTTTAACATGAATTACAGTGTTATGACATCGAATTTTATGGTGTATAAGATATTATTATGATGTGATAATGGTGTATATGATGATATTGTCGCCCGTTAAGGCCAACCAAGTATCACACATTTAACTTTTATAATATGTGTGATGTGTGATATTTAGTTGTTCATTTTTTAAGGAATTTAGTGCTCTTTTATGTGATTTTTGGTACTTAATTGATTTATTTTGTAGACAGATCACTATTTTTGGAGCAAAGCTGTAGTGGAGCAGAATAGCCGTGTTTTGGAGCACTATAATGCTGTTCCAGCTGATCCTTAGCCGGAATCCTTTGTGTGGCAGAATTGTGCTTCGTTTAACGATCACTAAGTTGCTCCGTAAAGTCGACCCGGTTAAGGTGAAGCTGATGAAAGGGGGATTGTTATACTCTTTTTTCCCGAAAGGGTTTTTAATGAGGTAACGATCCCGATCCCTCGTTAGAGAGTTTACGGAGTTGCAGTCCAGAAGGAAATCAGTCCAGAAAATTCAGCACTGTGATTGGGCCGTTATGAAGCAATGAAGCCCAAGACTTGGATTAATTATTTATTCCAAGTTAGAATTTAATTGTAATTAGGCTGAAATTAAGTGGAAGAATATTTCTTTTTGGATAAGAATTCTAATTTTCCAAAATTAGTTAGGATTTGGATTTTATTTTTGGCATATAAAAATCGTGGGCTGTACACGATTTGAAAAAAAAAAGGAAGCAGAGCTGGACTTGGCTTTGTTTTTGTTTTGGACGAAAACAGAGGAGGATTATTAATTTTTGGTTTGCTGGGCGAAAAAACAAAAGCAGCAACATTGATTCATATTGTTTTTGTTTTTCCTGGGCGAGAAAGCAAAGCAGAGCAATAATTATTCATTGGTAATTTTTCTTTTTATTATTTTTCGATTATCAACATGTTTAATTTTGAATTGCTTGTTATATTTAATTTAATCATAAGTAGCTAAATTCTTAATCGGCGAGGTTAATTCGATGGTTCATGAATTGTGAGGCTTCGGGTTTTCAGAGATTTAATCCTATGAGTTTTAAATTGTTTATGCCTAAAATCTATGCTTGCTTGTTTGAGTTTGATCACCTCAATCTTGTTAGGCTATGGCTAATTAAGTAGCACCTCCTGTGAAAAACAGATAACAATTATGACTGTAATAACAGGATGATAACCAATTAAATGGATGAACTGCATGCAAATACGTGCTTGTTGTCTAAATTGGGTTCCCTAGTTCTTAAGATCGTTAAGATATAACTAGTTTAGCAAATACTTGCTAGGAATATCTTAATTAGGAAGATCACGGGTTTAGCAAATACTTGCTCGCGATTGGAAATTTAAGGGGAATTAAGGGGAAATAGCAAATACTGTTCCTGCTTATAACCAATTAATTCATGGGGGTTAAATGACTTTTGAGTAGTCGATGATCAAGGAATGAACCAAAGATTAACCTATGCCGATCCTTTGTTATCCATACATTTGTTCGTAATTTATCTCTGCATTTTTCTGCATTATTTTGGCCCTATTTTTAGCTTAGTAATTCATTAGTTTATCAAATAAATCTCAAATCTTAGGCGTGGTTGCTAAACCAAACTTTGTTGGTAGTTTGAAATTGATAGAAATTACACCGTTCTCTGTGGATACGACCTGCTTCTACTATACTAATCTGTGTGCTAGTTTGCAGTTTATTTGGCGAGTAAAACGACGCTCACCAAAATGATTTTTTTTAAAAAAATACAAAACAAAACACACAAGAAGTGATAATGGTGTATATGATGATATTGTCGCCCGTTAAGGCCAACCAAGTATCACACATTTAACTTTTATAATATGTGCTAATATAACCTTACATTTTTTTACGAATGTGCATATAATCCTATAAGATTTAGGAATGTGCTGGTACAACCCCATCAGTTTTCATAATGTGCTTATATAACCTTACATATTGTGAGGGATGTGCAGCAATGGTCCAGTGACGGTCCGACGAATTATAGGGGTAAAATTATCCACTCAATTTCAGATTTTTTTCAAAGGGTATTTTGGTCAATTCACATAGAGTCAACCCCGAAAATTCTAAGTCAATACCAGAAATGGGATCTGAGGGTTACATTGCCATTTTCATTAACTAGTTAAGGGTTTTTTTACACAAAAATTATCTAAAAGTTATATTGACACTACTCAAGTAGGTATGTTTATATTGGTATATATCCCTACTTATTAATAACCAAAATACCATACTCCCTCCGGTCCTCTATTCATGGCCCCTTTTGACCAGCAAATTTATCATGGCGCATTTGACCATCGATAACTTTTGTTGTATATAATAATGGACATTATGTGAGATGTCTTTGGATTCTCCGTAACGTGTAGTTTTTGAAAAGTAAAATTTTATAATCTGCATTATCGTACGTAACAAAATTTATTGATGGTCAAACATGCCTTGAAAAAATGTCAGAAAAAATGGGACATAAATAGAGGACCAGAGGGTGAGGGTGTATAACTTAACTAGCTACCACTTTTTGTTACCAAACACTGACTCAAGTCAAAATTGGCAAACGGCGATTATTCGTTCGCCCTCAGCGGCCCATACCAGCCGACACCCCAGCCATCGTATGAGAGGTAAATCACGGTAGCCCAGCACCAGGACCAATGGGCTTGGTATGGACTCGGTGCGCACAAGGGAGCCTTGCAAAGCAAGAACACCCCACACTGCCGCTGCCGAGTATCAAACCTGGGATCATTTGCTTACCCACCCATCTCCCAACCAATGGAGTACACCCGTGAGTGTACTCAAGTCAAAATTAAGACCATGTTCACCGTTGCGTTAACTACTTAACCAAATTAACAAAATAAAAAATTGTCTCCATCACACAAAAAACAAATTAAATTAAATATATCATTTAATCTTTTAGAAAAAAATATCATTTTTCCTGATATTTTTCCTCTTAATGTCGTTCATTGATTCATTTCTTCTACCTTTCTCATTTTAATTCAGCCATATTTAGGTTGAAGACATAATAAATATATTAACTGAACTCAGCTAAGATAAGACTAATTTTTTAGACAACAAAAGAAATTATATTTTCCGGATTAGGCTTATTGATGATACTCCTATGGAATTAGAGTTGGACCGCACCCTAACTCATTAAATAATATTTTTAAGTTGACTTAGCCTAATGAGGTTTAGTCATGAATGATTCAAGATTGTCATTTAATAAGAATTACGGTTACATGTCATAACTGTTAGGTTTAATTAGTATAAATATGTATATCATTTATTTTTTAGCCATTGAATATAATTCCTTCTCTCTGATATCAATTACTAATTTTACCATCGGAGGGCCTTCCCCCCGGATAATTTTGGGGCTCTGTCTTGCAGGTCACAGTGGAGTAAACAGAGATGCTGTCCAATCGGGTTCCAAGCGCATCACTTATAAAAGGCCTCTTTTTATAAAGAGTCTGTCTCTTGAAAGACGATATTTTCATAAGACATGGAAAGACCAAGGTTTAAAGTTCAAATTAGAAGAAATAAAGATAAAATTTTTGGGTTGTATGAATCAGGTTAAAAATTTAGAACTACTACACGTTACACAATAAATCTTTAATATTGCAACTAAGACATTTTTACCTTTTATTATTCTAATTAAACCTTGTCTTTCCTTAAGCCTATGAAAAGACGATCTTTCCCAAAACTTTGCCTTTCATAATTTATGAAATTAACATCATAAATTTTAATTTAAATATTATAATATTTATACTTTTACATTAAAAATACTCCATATTTCCCATCTTAAATTATCCAATTACTTTATGACACTATTCTCTATCAAAGTTTGATCGCATATTTGGATAGATATATGAGACATAATATATGATATTATTAAATTCATTATTGAATTCATCCTAGCATAGTGTTTAGAAAGTAACTTTTTATTTATTATTATATTTAGCAAAACATATTAACGATAAAAAATAATTCTCAAATAGTGTGTAATAATTTGGCTTTAATTTATCACGAGACAGAAGAAGTATTATAATCGAAGGTACCGCATTTTAAAAGACGAATTTTGTTTTTACGAGGGAGTGGAGCTGAAAAGTAGAAAAAATGGTCCCCGAATAGCAACCTAACGACTGCCACTCAATTCAGAACCTTCAATATTGTTCTGCCTAGCTCCATTGCATTAAATTATTATGATCCACTAAATACTGCTTTTTTTGTTAAATAAATGAATTGAAAACGTTTTGTTAACTGGTAATTATTCTCATGCTCTCTAACTTTCTCTATTATTGGCCGACTTTACTTTTTTTTGTTTCATTTATATTGGAACATTTTTTTATTTTTTGTAAGATTTTTTCAATTTCATTAACTCATTTTACTTTTTACTTTCTAAATTTAATTTTATCCACTTATTTTTCTCACATAAATATAAGCACATAAATCTATAAGGCCAGTATCATTGAAACGGAGGGAGTACATCTCTTCGCGTTCCATAAGGTTGATTCGTACCCCTTCAACTAATCAAACGGACAGATTGTTGATGCGCTAGTTGAGTAACTTGATATTGGGTGTGGAGAAAAATTTTAGTATATGTTTACTGATTCGTGAAAAAATATTTTTAGGAAAAGACTCTTAATGGTAAGGGGAAAATAATTTTAGTTTGAAAATAAAAGTGGAATAAAATCGTTATAAAATACTAATTTCGAAGTTCCCAATTCATAGTGTAAACTTCACGTTAGACTAAATCACACTCCTGATTTGATTATGATTTATTATGATTAGAGTTCTTTCCTTATTATACCTCTATTGTACTCTCCATATATTCAGATATCAATAATACAATTGATTACGGCAAATCATTCTATCATGGTATCAGAGCAAGGTTCTGATCCTAAGCCCTAAATTTTAATTTATTTTAATTTTTTGGATCGGCCCCGATTCCGGCGAAGTTCCGGCCAAATTCCAGCGTCCTCCTCCATTCTCCGGCGTTCTCTCAAGTCTCAATTTTCCGGCGAATTTACCATCTTTTTCCAGCGGCTTCTTTCTCCATCGGCGGCCTTCTCCTCCGGCGTCCTCCAGCGGCGGCCTCCTTCTCCGGCATCCTCCAGCGGCAGCCTCCTCTTCCGGCGTCATCCAGCGGCCACACGGAGAAAAACACACGGAGAAGAAAAACATCAGCAAGGTTCTGATCCTCCATCAACGAAGCTTCCGACGCTAGAAAAGCACACGGAGAAGAAAAACACGAAGAGCTTCCAGAGCTTGCCGACGCAAATCCAATCGCCCGAGCTTCCAGAGCTTCCGACGAGATTCACGCATCGTCTCCAACGCGTGAAAATCACGCGCCAGATTTGCCAAAGAAGGAAAACTCCAGCGCGTGAAGGGCACGCGCGATTTTGACCCGCACGTGACGGGCACGCGCGATCTAGACCCGCGCGTGAAGGGAACGCGCGATTTGACTCGTGCATCAACTCCTTCTCGCGAGTTGAACATATTTCTCGCGAGTTGAACCCATTTCTTGCGACTTGTTCAAATTCTCGTCAGCACTCAGTCCATTTCTGTGAAATTTTGGTCTTCTGATATGGTTCATTTGGGCCCTATATCTCGGGAAGATTGCTCCACTAATTGGATTGCGGACAAGGTGTTGTTTCAGGCCAGTTTGAATGGTCCCAATCGTTATTCTTCGTCGAATCAGTGGATCGTTGATTCAGGTGCTACATCTCATCTCACTGCTCACACCAGTCATCTTGATCAGGTACAACGTTATCGTGGTTCTGATTCTATTCTTGTTGGAAATGGTGAATCATTATCAATTTCTCACATCGGCTAATGTCATTTATCTGGTTTCTCTGTTAATGATGTCCTTGTGGTCCCTAAGATTACTAGAAGTTTATTGTCCATTAGTAAGCTTACTCGTGATCTACATGTTCGTGTTATATTTGATGCCGATGCATTTTCCATTGAGCACAAGATTACAGGGACGATAATTGGTAAAGGTCGTCATAGGTCTAGTCTTTATTTTCTTGAGACTGGTGATTCCAGTTTTTTAGGCGAACTAGCTCTACAAAGCTTCATGCTTCTTTTGTGCAGTGGCACTCTCGCCTCGATCATGTGTCTCATGATACTGTTCAGTTATTGAATCGACGGGGCCTTATTTCTGTCACTTCTGCTATGCCTGCATCTGTCAGTTGCTCTCCTTGTCAGATGGCCAAGAGTAGCCGCTTGCCCCTTTCCACTAGTGGCAAGCGCGCTACTGATTTATTGGATAAAGTACATTGTGATTTGTGGGGACCAGCTCCTGTTTTATCTGTCGGTGGTTTCTCTTATTATGCCGTTTTCATTGATGATTTGTCGTGATTCACATGGTTTCTTCCAATGCGGCATAAGTCAGATTTCTATGACACCTTTATCCAGTTTCAGAAATTCATTGAGAATCAGTTTTCTGCTAGGGTTAAAATTTTTCAGACCGATGGTGGCACCGAGTTTACTAATCACCGACTTCAGGCTCATCTCATATCATGTGGCATTCATCATCAGATATCCTCGCCTTATACACCTGCTCAGAATGGTCGGGCCGAGCGGAAGCATCGTCACATCACAGAAACTGGTCTTGCCATGCTTTTTAACTCTTCTGTGCCGCACTGTTATTGGGTGGAAGCTTTCTCCTCTGCGGTTTACATTATTAACCGTCTGCCTAGTTCAGTTCTGAGTGGAAAATCACCTTTTGAGGTTGTTTTTGGTCATGTGCCTGACTATACCCTCTTTCACCCGTTTGGTTGCCGTGCATTTCCATGTCTGCGTGCCACTGCTACTGATAAGTTTGCATCCCGATCAATTCCCTGTGTTTTTATTGGCTATAGCCCTCGTCACAAGGGCTTCCAGTGTCTCAACCAGACTTCTGGGCACATCTATATCTCTCGCCACGTTCGTTTTGATGAAACTTTCTTCCCTTATGTCTCATCTTCCACGGACAGTCGTTCGATTTCAGATCTGGAGATTTCATCATTTTTTGATGGAACTGTTACTTCATCGATTGAGGCCACCACGCCTGTGTCTATACCTGTTTCAGCTGCCGCTCCTTCACCACCATCTTCCATCTGGACGGCCGACCTGGACCCGACTCCTCGGCCAACGCCCACCATACCTCAACCACTGGCTATCACTTCTCAGCCACCGTCTCAGCCACTGGCCACCACGTCTCAGCCTTTATCGGCTATTATGTCTCCGGTGACTTCCGACGGCCACTCTCCGGTCAGCGCATCTCGATCTTCCTCGGTGTCATCAGCTGGTTTGACTCCTCCATCTTTGCCACCCCGCTTCGTACTCATCGGATGGCCACTCGGTCTTCTACTGGTGCCATTCAGCACCGGGATTATTAGGATATTATTGCTCATGGTCTCACTGCCGCACTCCTCTCTTAGATAGAGCCCACTGATTATCACTCTGCCCTTCAGGATCCAGCCTGGGTTTCAGGATGAGATGGCCGCTCTTCGTGGTCAGCACACTTGGGATTTGGTGCCTCGACCTTCGAATGTCAACATTGTTGGCTCCAAAATGGGTCTATAGGCTCAAGTATCTACCAGATGGCACTCTTGAGCGTCACAAAGCTGGACTTGTGGCGCAGGGTTTCTCGCAGATTCCGGGTTTTGATTTTGACCACACTTTCAGTCCTGTGGTCAAAGCCTCCACTGTTAGGACGGTTCTCGCCATAGCCACCATGCGTTCCTGGCCACTTCATCGGTTGGATGTCAAGAACGCTTTCCTTAATGGTGTTCTTGATGTTCCAGTCTACATGAAGCAGCCCGTTGGTTATCAGGATTCTGTCCATCCAGACTATGTTTGTCGTTTGCGAAAGGCCATTTATGGTCTTAAGCAGGCTCCTCGGGCTTGGTTCCAGCATTTCAGCAGTTTTCTGACACAGCTTGGTTTCCGTTGCAGCTCAGCTGATACTTCTTTGTTTGTCCTTTCGAGAGGTTCGTCGTTACTGTACCCACTTGTGTATGTGGATGATATCATTCTTACAGGCAATGACTCGACTCTTCTTCGCAAGTTCATTGATCGGACACACAGAGAGTTGGCGATCAAGGATCTCGGTGCTCTTCATTACTTTCTTGGTCTTGAAGTTTCGCCTACCTCCTCAGGATTACTGCTTGGCCAAGCAAAGTATGCTCGGGATATTTTGAATCGGGCCGGTATGTCTGATGCGGCACCTGTTTCTACTCCATTTGTTGCGGGTTCTCAACTTCACAACTCTACCAGTCCTCCATTTCAGGATCCTGCACTTTATCGTTCTCTTGTTGGTGCTCTCCAGTATCTCGCCATCTCTCTCCCGGATTTGGCATTCTCAGTCAACACGGTGAGTCAGTATCTTCAGGATCCCAGAGATGACCATTTTGCTGCCGTGACTCGGATTTTGCGGTATGTTCGTGGCACTCTTCATTTTGGTCTCCGATTTTGTTCTGCTAGTACTCCTGATGTGTTGGGATACTCTGATGCTTATTAGGCTCGCTGTTTAGAGACTCGTCGGTCCACTTATGGTTATGCAGTTTTTTCTTGGTGGGAATCTGGTTTCTTGGAGTGCCAAGAAACAACCCACTGTTTCTCGCTCTAGCACTGAGTCTGAATACTGTGCTCTCGCCAACACTGCCTCTGAAGTGGTTTGGCTCACTAATTTTCTTCGTGATCTTCGGGTTCCACTTTCTGGTTCTCCACTGTTATTATGTGACAATAGTAGTGATATCTTCTTGGCTCAGAATCCAGTGGCGCACAGGCGGGCGAAGCACATCGACATCGACTACCATTTCGTTCGTGAGTTGGTGACATCCGGAAAGCTGCGCGTTGCTCATGTTCCTACTTCTCTTCAGATTGCGGACATTTTTACCAAGGGGCTCTCTCGTCCGCTGTTCGAGTTCTTCAGGTCCAAGCTGTGCGTCGACGAGCATCCAATGCTTCGCTTGAGGGGGGTGTTAGACTAAATCAAACTCCTGATTAGATTATGATTTATTCTGATTAGAGTTCTTTCCTTATTATACCTCTATTGTACTCTCTATATATTCAGATATCAATAATACAATTGATTACGGTAAATCATTCTATCACTTCAGCTAGGTATTTGTTGTCCAAAATACCACAACACCATATTAGACTAAATCAGACTCCTAATTAGATTATGATTTATTCTGATTAGAGTTCTTTCCTTATTACACCTCTATTGTGCTCTCTATATATTCAGATATCACTAATACAATCCATTACGGAAAATCATTCTATCATGGTATCAGAGCAAGTTCTGATCTTGACCTAATTCTTTCCCACACCTCTCTTTCATTTGACTCCACTGCCTCTCTTCAATTTTCCTCCACCGTGCTCACCATGCCGTTGCCCGCTACTGCTTGTCGTTGCTCAAAGCTGCTCGACTTCTTCTCCACACCAGCTGGCCCTGCTTCACGCTAGCCACCCACTTCTCTAGCGCTATTGCGCCTTTTGTCCGGCACTGCTTCACCTCAGTGTTGTTCCCGGTCACTTCGGCCAACTCCGATCAGTGTTGTTCCCGGTCTACCACCAAGTCAACGACTTCTCCAACCTACTTCTCTTATTGGCATCCCCAGCAGTGGTTTAATCTCTGGTCTTCTTCCATCGGCATCCTCAGCAGCGCTTCCATCAGTGCCTTCTCAGACGGCGGCTCTCTTCTTCTCCATCCAATTTTTTGGTCCCGGCAGAAAGCTCAACTGCGCTGATGAGTCCCCTCTTCGATTGGTTTCTCTGGCCATCGTTCTCCATCAGCTGCCTCAGGAGTATCATACCAGCCTCGGTTCTCAATCTGCAGAAGATTCACGACCAGAGGTGCCTGAAGCCACTTGAACAAGCTAGCGCGTCTCTCCACTCGCGCGTTTCCCCTCCAGCGTGTGACTACACGCGCTCAGTCACTTCTACACGCGTGACCGAATCTCAGTCCTTTGCTGAGTCAGCTTCGCCTACTTTGTTTACTGGACCATTATTTTTGCTTTTGGGAGTTACGAATCCTTCCAAATTAATCTGTAACTTCGTCCCGTTTTGCCTTTGGAGAACTCAATTTTTTCTGCCATTTTTGATCTGTTATGATGGTTTATTTGGTCCCTATATCTCGGGAAGATTGCTCCACTAATTGGGTTGTGGACAAAGTTTTGTTTCAGGCCAGTTTGAATGGTCTCAACCGTCATCCTTCGTCGAATCAGTGGATTGTTGATTCAGGTGCTACATCTCAAATCACTGCTCGCACCAGTCATCTTGATAAGGTATAATGTTATCGAGGTTCTGATTCTATTCTTGTTGGAAATGGTGAATCATTATCTATTTCTCACATCGGTCAGTGTCATTTCTATGGTTTCTCTGTTAATGATGTCCTTGTGGTCCCTCAGATTACTAGAAGTTTATTGTCCATTAGTAAGCTTACTCGTGATTTACCTGTTCGTGTTATATTTGATGCCAATACATTTTTCATTGAGCATAAGCATACATGGAATATAATTGGTAAAGGGTGTAATAGTTCAGGTCTTTACTTTCTTGAGACTGGTAATTACAGCTTTTTAGGCGAACTACGCTCTGGAAAGCTTCAGGCTTCTTTTGAGCAGTGGCACTCTCGCCTCGGTCATGTGTCTCATAATACTGTTCAGTCATTGAATCGACGGGGCCTTATTTCTGTCACTTCTGCTATGCCTGCACCTGTCAGTTGCTCTCCTTGTCAGATGGCCAAGAGTAGCCGTTTGCCCTTTTCCACTAGTGACAAGCGCGCTACTGGTTTATTGGATAAAGTACATTGTGATTGTAGGGGCCAGCTCCTGTTTTATCTGTCGGTGGTTTATCTTATTATGCCATTTTCATTGATGATTTTTCATGATTCACGTGGTTTCTTCCGATGCGGCATAAGTCGGATTTCTATGACACTTTTATCTAGTTTCAAAAATTCATTGAGAATCAGTTTTCTGCTAGGGTTAAAAATTTCCAGACCGATGGTGGCACCGAGTTTACTAATCACCGACTTCAGGCTCATCTCATACCATGTGGCATTCATCATCAGATGTCCTTGCCCTATACACCTGCTTAGAATGGCCGGGCTGAGCGGAAGCATCGTCACATCACAGAGACTGGTCTTGCCATGCTTTTTCACTCTTCCGTGCTGCACTGTTATTGGGTGGAAGCTTTCTCCTCTGCGGTTTACATTATTAACCGTCTGCCTGTTTCAGTTCTGAGTGGCAAATCACATTTTGAGGTTGTTTTTGGTCATGTGCCTGACTATACCCTCTTTCACCCGTTTGGTTGCCATGCATTTCCATGTCTGCGTGCCACTGCTACTGATAAGTTTGCATCCCGATCCATTCCCTGTGTTTTTATTGGCTATAGCCCTCGTCACAAGGGCTTCCAGTGTCTCGACCCGACGTCTGGGCGCATCTATATATCTTGCCACGTTCATTTTGATGAAACTTTCTTCCCTTATGTCTCATCTTCTATGGACAGTCGTTCGATTTTAGATCTAGAGATTTCATCATTTTTTGATAGAACTATTACTTCATCGATTGGGGCCACCACGCCTGTGTCTATGCCTGTTCCAGCTGCCCCTCCTTCACCACCATCTTCCATCTGGACGGCCGACCTGGACCCAGCTCCTCGGCCAACGCCCAGCATATCTCAGCCGCTGGCCATCACTCCTCAGCCACCGGCCACCATGTCTCTACCAGTATTGGCTATTCTTTCTCCGGTGACTTTTAACGGCCACTCTCCGGTTAGCGCAGCTCGATCTTCCTCGGTGTCATCAGCTGGTTCGACTCCTCCAGCTTCGCTGCCCCAGGTTCGTACTCATCGGATGGCCACTCGATCTTTTACTGGTGCCATTCAGCGCCAAGATATTTGGATATCATTGCTCATGGTCTCACTAATGCACTCCTCTCTCAGACAGAGCCCACTGATTATCGCCTGCCCTTCAGGATCCATCCTGGGTTTCAGCCATGGATGATGAGATGGCCGCTCTTCGTGGTCAGCACACTTGGGATTTGGTTCCTCGACCTTCGAATGTCAACATTGTTGGCTCCAAATGGGTCTATAGGCTCAAGTATAGACTAGATGACACTATTGAGCATCACAAAGCTAGACTTGTGGCGCAGGTTTTCTCGCAGATTTTGGGTTTTGATTTTGACCACACTTTCAGTCCTGTGGTCAAAGCCTCCACTGTTATGACGGTTCTCGCCATAGCCACCATGCGTTCCTAGCCACTTCATCAGTTGGATATCAAGAACTCTTTCCTTAATGGTGTTCTTGATGTTCCAGTCTACATGAAGCAGCCCGTTGGTTATTGGGATTCTGTCCATCCAGACTATGTTTGTCGTTTGCGAAAGGCCATTTATGGTCTTAAGCAGGCTCCTCGGGCTTGGTTCCAGCATTTCAGCAGTTATCTGACACAGCTTAGTTTTCGGTGCAGCTCAGCTGATACTTCTTTGTTTGTCCTTTCGAGAGGGTCATCGTTACTGTACCTACTTGTGTATGTGGACGATATCATTCTTACAGGGAATGACTCGACTCTTCTTCGCCAGTTCATTGATCAGACACACAGAGAGTTTGCGATCAAGGATCTTGGTGCTCCATATTACTTTCTTGGTCTTGAAGTTTCGCCTACCTCCTCAGGATTACTGCTTGGCCAAGCAAAGTATGCTCGGGATATTTTGAATCGAGCCGGTATGTCTGACACAGCACCTGTTTCTACTCCATTTGTTGCTGGTTCTCAGATTCACAGCTCTACCAGTCCTCCATTTTGGGATCTTACACTTTATCGTTCTCTTGTTGGTGCTCTCCAGTAGCTCACCATCTCTCACCCAGATTTGGCATTCTTGGTCAACACGGTGAGTTAGTATCTTCAGGATCCCAGAGATGACCATTTTGCTGCTGTGACTTAAATTTTGTGGTATGTTCGTGGCACTCTTCATTTTGGTCTACGGTTTTGTTCTGTTAGTACTCCTGATGTGTTAGGATACTCTGATGCTGATTGGGCCTGCTATCTGAAGACTCGTCAGTCCACTTATGGTTATGTGATTTTCCTTGGTGGGAATCTGGTTTCTTGGAGTGCCAAGAAATAGCCCATTGTTTCTCGCTCTAGCACTAAGTCTGAATACCGTGCTCTCGCCAACACTGCCTCAGAAGTGGTTTGGATCACTCATTTGCTTCGTGATCTTCAGGTTTCGCTTTCTGGTTCTCCACTGTTGTTATGTGACAATAGTAGTGCTATCTTCTTGGCTCAGAATCCAGTGGCGCACAAGCGGGCGAAGCACATCGACATCAACTACCATTTTTTTCGAGAGCTGGTGACATCCGGAAAGCTGCGCGTTGCTCATGTTCCGACTTCTCTTCAGATTACGGACATTTTCACCAAGGGGCTCTCTCATCCGCTGTTCGAGTTCTTCAGGTCCAAGCTGTGCGTCAGTGAGCATCTGATGCTTTGCTTGAGGGGGGTATTAGACTAAATCAGACTTCTGATTAGATTATGATTTATTCTGATTAGAGTTCTTTCCTTATTACACCTCTATTGTACTCTTTATATATTCAGATATCAATAATACAACCCATTACGGCAAATCATTCTATCACACCACTCTAACTTGTGCACTCAATCATTGGATGAAGAACTCTAGTTATGTGTTTCGAAAATTTTTGAAGACTATAAAGAGGAGGGGAGGAGAAGTATGATTTACGTGTTTCTGAATGCTTCTCCAGATCTGGCCTTTTATAGGCACTCAAAGTAATCAACAAACTATAAAATCTATAGGGTAATGTGTAGATATAATCCCATATGTTGAGGAAAATGCAGATATAATCCTTAATTAATTTTTAGTGCAAATATAACTCTGACTATAGAATGAAAGTGCAAATATAACCCGCCGGCCATGATTCTGGTGTTGACTAATGAATTCCAACCATTGACCCACTTAAAAAGACTAAAATATCCTTCTTCCCCAAGGCTTAAATGAGAAGGACAATTATGCCCTTATTAACGCCGGAAAAGCCACCACCACCAAAGCCCTGCCACCACCATTCTTCCCTTGTTCGCCACCCAACCCACCACCATACTTCCCTCCTTCGCCACCCCCGCCACCATTGAACCCGAGCCCTACTAGGTCTTCACGCCACCAGCCGCCGGAGTTCCACTCATCTCCGCCCAAAGCTTGCCACCGTCCGCAACAGATCCAACGAGTCCAGATGTCAAGAAACTGAGCAGTGCCACTCGCTTAGCAGTGTAGATCCGGCGAGTCCAGACGCCGAGCAACTGAGCAGCACCGCTCTCTCAGCCGTGCACCCCATCGAAGGTCTAAAACACCAGACCCGCTCAGCCCGTGTGCAACCATCAAAACTCCAGGCCCAGCACCGCTCCATCTCCGAGCGTGGGCGCAGGGAAGCCGTGCACCACCATTCTCCGGTGAGCCTCTTCCGCTCGTCGTTGTTGAACCCGATCCCTTCCACACTACACCTCTGTTCAGCCCCCGCCACCTAAAAACTTAGATTGAAGAAATCAAGACGATGGACGCCTCTTCATCTCTGCTTATTCTTCCCTTCTCCACCACCTAAACCCACCTTCGCCACCATCGGTCACCATTTCCGGTGCTGCTCAGCCAAGCGCCTGAAAATTGACAAAAATGTAGAGCGTGATTGAAATTTGGTGATTGTACAGAAAACAGAAGGTAAGAAAGTTTGGCAAAAGTATAGAGAACGAAAGATAAGGAAACGAAGAAGAAAAGGGGCAGGGGTAAAACAATTTTAATGTTTTTCTATTTTTTATTTTTTTACAAAGGGGCAAAATAGTCTTTTCACCCAATTCTGATATAAATCTGCCGGACCAAGTTATATTTGAACATAACCTCAATATCTAGGGTTATATTTGCACTTCCAATTATTGCAGGGTTATATCTGCACTTTCATCAATTATATAGGATTATATATGCACTTTACTCAAATCTAGAGGATCATAGGAAACCGTTCAATAAAAAATAAAAACAACTTCTCCACAGCAAGAAAATACGTGAATTTAATTTACCAAGTCTGTAAGGAAAATTGAATTTTGGTTTAAGGAGAAAAAACCAAATTTCAGTTTAAAGCTAGGTCCAAACGTGCGTGACAATTTGAGAAGACTCGTAAAATTGGAATCTCGAGTAATCTTGACAAAAATATATACAATAGCAAGAAGGGCAGCTCGCAAGGCTCGCCTTGTCTCATCACGTCCAAACAAGTGGTGCGTGCGAATAGAGTCGACGATTGGATTACCCTGCCCGCAGGCGGCCTGACCAGGACGAGTTTTGGTATGAACGGTCCAAGTCCGGTTGAAGCACGAACATGAATGGAGCCCAAATAATTGGATCATGAACCAGGTATTGACTGGGTTTTGGAAAAATATATATGTGCTAAGCACGGTCCAACACGAGTGAATTAGGCTGGCCCGAACTAAGGCTCGCGACCTGGTCCAAAACAGCCTAATCCAACATGAAACTGTCATGATTCAGGGGTAAAAGAGTATTTTTTAGGTTAATTAAAAGGCAGTATATTCAACTGTCCAGTGACGGGGAAGAACCGAGCTAAATCGTTTGCTGGAAAAATTAGTTAGCTTCAAACGGCTTCCAATCTTTGTATAAATAGCTCATTCATTGGCTGTAAAAATTATCTATTGCAGTAGGCAGTTATCAGATCAAAGTGTACCTTTCTCTTCTCAATACATTCTGATTTTCTTTCTCATCCAAATCTAAACTCGCATATAGCTTGAGCTGCAAAATTACCCTTTTATTTTCTTGTGTTTCTTGGATCGTGATAGAAACTAAGGCCCATAACCTGCTAGTCCAGATTAGCAAATCGGCCCAACTCCATGTCCATATTGAATTTAGTTTTAACAATTGGTGTTTGTGACCTTCGAACTATTGGTTCGTTCCTTTCACCACAAGTTTAAGACATACATTGATCGTTTTCTTAATTATAATAACATTAGATTAACTATTTCAAATAAAAATGAATCAAATATATCATTCATCAATTTATTTTATTTATCAAGTACAAATATATGTTTCGATAAAATCTAATGAATTTAGTGGTGGAACCAGAAATTTTTTTCAGGTGGGACTGGATAATACTACAGCCTGGACGGACAGATGGTGGCGGAGCGGCGTTCGGCGGTGGCGGGACGACGGCGGCTACGGGCGGCACGGAGCTGAGGCGCTGGCGGAGTGAACTGCTCCAGTGCTCCTCCTCCACTCCACGTTCAAGTTTCAATGCTGGAAGAAAGTAGAAAAAACTTGCTCATTTGTTCCATATTTGTGTTTTGTTGTTTGGGCCTTCCTTTTTTGGATTTTGGCCCAATAACAAGACCCAATTCCGATTTCTTTTTTTTCTTATTCACTAATCAAAACGACGTCGTTTGACTTAAGCCAAAACGACATCGTTTTGATGTTTTATGGACAAAAAAAAAAGGCATCTCCGGCCTTTTTCTCCCGCATATTGCACCAGAAAATCGTGTTTTACGCCGGAAAAACCCGCGTATGCGCCGGGAAGCTCCTTAGCCGCTTATCACTACTACCATGGCGCCGGAATCTCAGGTAGGGCTGAAGCCCTCCCACGCGCCATGGTGGTGGTGGCGGCAGCGGCGGCGGTGGCGATGGCGGTGGCGGCGGCGGCGGCGGCGGTGGTGGCGGCGGCCTAGGGAGGGGGCGGTGGAAAGGGCCGTGAGGAGGATTTTCTGGTGATGGGGTAGTTGAGTTTTTTATTTTTTTTCTATATAAAAAACTCAGTATTAATATGGACAGAAGTAAAATATAAGGCGTGCGTGTTTCAAGAATGCCCATAAAATAAGAGAAAAACAGAAAGAGAAAACACTTAAGACTCAAAACATTATGTAAATACTCTAACAAACCAATAATCATGGCACAACATTAGATGCTTAATGTATCATATTAGACTTATGACTAAATAATTTTTATTCTAACAAATCTTTTTATCTCAAATAAAATACGAAATAACCAAGTTTTTCATGTAAAGAGTGAACATATTGTGTAGCCGGTAGAGGGATGCAATAGCCCCTCCATATTAATAGGTGGTCGTTTGTTTACATGTGAATAAAACTAATGATTATATAATGATATTTCTTAGCTAATTATATGAGAATTGCATTTGCTTAATTAATATGCCTGGATACTGAATTTCACTCTGGTCCCTTTTTAATAGCTCCAATTTTTGGACACAAATTTTTTTATAAAGATAAATGAGTGATAGAGATTGTATTAGGAGTATAAAAAGTAAAATATGTGGGTAAAAACAATCTAGGATTTACTAAAATGGAAAGAAACTAATATAGAAAAATTATTTCAGAAAGAAAAGTGATTCATTATTAGAGATTCAGATGGAGTATGTGAATTTGAAAAGGGAAACATCATGACATTCAATATTTTTAAGGATTCTGATTGGCCAACGGTCACACTCATTCATTACATAAAAAAATTCACCTTCCTAGTTTTCTAACATCAAGTGCAGATAAAGAAATATACATCTCATTTTCGCACCAATAAATCGATCTACTACATTTTAGATTGCCATTCTATAACTAAACCATCAATTATAACAGGGGAGCCTAAAATAGATGCATTTTAATGCCAAGAAGCGGACCTATTAGGACGGTTTTATCATTTTTTTGTGAAAGTGTTGATATTAGGAAATGGAATGGAAGGGCCTCAAGGTGTGGAGATCCTTAATGAGGCCACGCACAGATCCAGCAGCAGCGAGAATTGAGATGACACAGCATGCGGCGCTCAGTACTTTCATCCATATCCATGTGAATGAGAGTCTCGGAATTTTCGCCTGAGCAATGTACATCTCCACCGGAAAATATATGGTCAGCGGCCAAAACGAGAGCGCTCCGACCAGCCCCATAACATCGTTGAAGTTGGGGAAAGCCATGGCCACCACCATTGTTGTTACAACGTAGGTAGTCCTCCACACCAACCTCAGCAGGCTCAAACGGAACACCCCAACAAAAGGCAAGTCAAGCAAGTACTCCTTGGTAACAAATGTACTTTTGGGCCATTTTTCTCTGATCCACTCTTCCACAAATCCATACATGGGCTGGCATAACACCTGCATCGAAACAAACATTAATCCGGGCACAAAGCGCTTCACTAGGACTGAACTACTGATCATCTTTTGAATGGTGCTTATTTACCTGGTAGGCTCCGACGAGATGGATCATGATGCAGATGTTGGCTATGTCAATGAGCCAGAATGGCTCGAAGAAGCCGAATCCAGTCAAGATGTTTCCCGGGGCATCGTTCCCGAATGCAGCATATCCCATGAGTCCACACAGTATGTAAAAGAAGGATGTGATTGATATTCCAATAGAGGAAGCCTTTTTCATCTCTCTATTCTCTGGAGGGCTGGATTTAAGAGTATCCTATCATACAAACCCCATAGATATGATCAGTATTACGGACAGAACTCCTATTCGCGTACTTGCAGAATAAAATCTTGCCTGTATTTCTATTAGGACCAAGGAAAAAGCATAGGCAAATGCAGCGTCTCCTATGGCTGAGAATGTGTTGTATATTTTGTCTAAACCGCTCACTCCATTGCCTACCGGTATTCCTGTGATACTCGACTTAGGATGAGCTCCACCTTCATGATCACACTCACACGGGTTAATAACGGCACTGTAAACTACTGAATCGAAACCAAAACATTTCTGTTTCAGTGTGTGTGCTTTCTGACCTGCAACATGGGCTATGGAGAGACCGAGGCCAATGAAAGAGTAAGTGAAAGACATAGCCGCGGCGATGATGGAGAGAAAAGTGAGTTTGTGAAGGTTTGGTATCTGGCTCAGTACCACTTCGATGAGGCTAAACAGGATTATGAAATTGTTGTTTGAAGTGTGGCATCCATCCTTAATCTGGTGTCTGTGGAAGCAGTTTGATCTCTTAACAGCACTGAAAACCATAAAAAACACACATTGATTCTTTGAATACAAAAAACTCATTTGTTCCAATTAGGTAAATAGGGTTTGATGACCATTACACCATGCTTATGGATGCTGTGATTGAAAATCCAATTGAGCCACCTATCATTGTTCCATATTGAGCCAATCCACACAACTGGGCTTTTCGATATCCTGCCACACCAATATGAAAATTAAAGAATATATAATTTATTAAAAATATTGTACTCCCTCCGTCCCAAAATAAACTGCACACTTCATAATATGTCACTATTCACGGTTCAATTTTGACCACATATTTGAACAGATATATAAACAATAATATTATCATAAGTTATATGGTTTGATTCGTCGTAACAAGTAGTTTATAAAAAGTAACTTTTTGTTTGTCATAATTATAAGTAGTTAAATATATTAATGATTAGACAAGTTTCTTGATGATCGTGAAAAAGATTCTCCACCATTTAATTTGGGACAGGGGTGTATTTGGAAGTTATCTCTGCTCAAAGAGATTTGTTTGGTCAAAACTTCAACAGTACGTATAAAGAAAAGGGAGAGAAATAGTCTGCTATCAGCCACAAACAACAAAGTTCTGTATTTAATAGTATCTGATAATAAGATTCGAATTGAGATTCCAACAACTATAATAATCAGAACCAAAAACCTTTAACATGCATACACATTATGTAAAACAAAGAGCAGAGTGAAAATTCTCTTAAGCATACATGCAAAAGTATTGCTTTAAACTAGCCTTTTAAAAATGTCAGCAATGGCTTACCCAAATTGACTCTAACGGCATCCATATAGGTGCGGTTCCGGCTGCCGGTGACGGAATCCGGCGACCGGTAACAGTCCGCAAGCAGAAAGGAAGCAAACCAGGTGATAACAGAAAACGCCGTGAGAGCAATCGCTCCGGCAATCCACCCGAGCTGCGCCGTCACCCACGGCAGCGACAGCACGCCGGAGCCGATCACCGTCGTTATGATGTGCGCCGTCGCCGTCCCCACCGTTCCTTCACGCACACGAAAAATCCACTCCAATTTCAAAACGCACGTGCAGAAAATGAAAAATTAAGCAATTCACCGACTAGAAGCACAAATTACCGGTTCGCTTCACGAGGCCGTCGTCATCAAACTTCGAATCATCCAGTTCAAGCTTACCAGCTTCAACATTGCTCTCCATTTTAGTGCTTTCTTTCTCTTCTGAATGCGAACTTTTGCGCTCTGTTTTTTTGCTGTTTTTTGCGTTGTATTTATAGTGCAGTGTTACCAGTGGAGTGAATGTGAAAACGTTGAATAAATATGAGTCAACGGATGGCATTTATTGGTCAATTACCATATTTCGTTGTTCATCCAACGGCCATAGTTCCGTCCAGGTGCAAACTGTTCCCTAAGGAAAGAAACCTGCTTTTAATTCTGTCAAAACTGTTTCAAAAAAATTCTGTAAAAACTGGTAAATTTTTTAAATTATTTCACGGATTTATACCAAAGTAATTGATGGATGATGTAGAAATTGTAGTAGCATTTCCTTTTCATGCAGTGTTTTTGTAATATATTCAGGGGAGAAAGGGGAGGAGTTTGAAAGAAAAAAACATAATCCATAAAATGAGTATTTTTGGTGCACGTTTAATCTCACACTAAGTTGCGCGATAACTTCTTTCCAAGTAAAATTATCGAATTTTTATCATATGTTTAAATAAATAAATAAATCATATATATTATTAGAGTCCGGCGACGGTCTTTCCATAAATCAGGGAAAGACCAAGGTTTAAAGTGTAAATTAGAAGAAATGAAGATAAAATTTTCGGGTTGTATGAATCGGGTTATAAACTTTATTACTACTACACGTTGCATAATAAAATTTTAATATTGCAACATAGACTTTTTACCTTTTATTATTCTAATTAAAACACATTTTCCATATCAGTCTTTCCCAAGACTTTGTCATATTATTATTGAATTTGTTGAAACAATGCATCATTAGAGTGCGTCTCTTGAAAGACGGTTTTTCCATAAGTCATGGAAAGACCAAGGTTCAAAGTGTAAATCAAAAGAAATTAAGATAAAAATTTCGGGTTGCATGAACCGGACTATAAATTTTATAACTACTACATGTTGCATACTAAATTTTTAATGTTGCAACTAAAACCTTTTACCTTTTATTATTCGAATTAAACCCCGTCTTTCCATAAGCCTATGGAAAGACCGTATTTCCCAAGACTTTGCCGCATCATTATTATACATAAACAAAGATATATTTTAATTTTAAAAAATAATTTAAAAATTGAACAGTTTAATATGGATGCATGGGAATATCAGGAGTATTGACATTTTATGAGTATATTGTGTATTTTTAATGTTTAGAAATATGTTTTAGCATCAGATTTGTGAATTATTTTCTGTTTTGAACGAGATACCATAGTACAGTGTATAGTCTTCATTAAGCTCATTCAAAAAATTATTGAATTTAAATCAATTCTTTCTATACCATTACAAAGTCTTGATTTTATGTTGTTCGTATATAAATTATTGTAATGTACATATACAATTTTCAAAACGTCCAAAATATTTAAATACAAATGGTAATGGTAGTCGTGGTCTCATAAGTGATTCAGTCGCCACCGTCACATACAAAAATCTTTAGCTTATAAGCTTTTCTATCTATTATGAACAATCACGCTAACCATTCAAACGCACTATAAATACATAAACTTGAAAAATAATCATGCGTTAACCTTACCAGATCCATTTTCGCGTTTTATAATGTTTTATGTCTTCAACGTATGCCTATTCGCAGTGATGGTAATACTTTCTTGTCTCAACATTTATTTCTACTTCCTAAGGTCGTGGGCAATGGTGACCTCTTAAAATTAAAAAACTGCTCTAGAGACCGAAAACCACCACAGTGGTGATCTCTAGAAGGTCTCTTAACAAGAGACAACTTAAAAGTCTCTGGCTAAGAGACCAGCCAAGAGACCAGTAATGGGCCAAATACGCTGACACACCCACATGTGCTGGGGCCGCTGAAAAGCGGCCTTTTTTTTTTGTGCGCATGGGACACGTGTCAAGTTATTTTTTAAAAATTTCTGTTGCGGACACGTGTCACCCAGGAATTGGGCCACGTGTCCGCAATGGCTATTTTCTTGTGTGACCGCTGAATTTTTTTAAATGGGACACATGTCCCATTCTGGTGACGACACGTGTCCCAACCAAATATTTTGCAAAATTTTTTCAAATTTTCAATTTTTTTAAGAATTTTAATATAATTTCAATTTTTAAATTGTAATAATTGGTCGGATTAGATTAATATTTTATTAAGTATTTTCTGTAATTTTTATAGTTGTTATAATTGGTTTTTACAATTTTAATGGTTTTATATAATTTTAAAAACATGGAATTCTCTTATTATTTATTTTTAAATTTAATTTTATTAATTATATTAAATTTTGCATTCAACTTATTTTTCGTGGATAAATTTATTTAAAATAATATTTAATGGTCAAATTAATGAGTAGGATAGAGAAAATCAAGTGGTTCCATGAATAGTATACAGTGGTCTCTTAACCATTGTGGAGGAAAAAAGAATTGTCTCTTAAGTGGTCTCTTAAGCTGAGGTGGAAGAAAGAGAAAAAAATATATTTAATTAATAAAAGATCACTAACGGTCTGTACCACTGCTCATGGCCTAATAGGCGCTACTTTTTGGCTGCTTTCAAAAATAGAAGAATACAGACCGTTGCTTTAGGTACTTAAAGGGATCCTAGTTGGAACATATAAATGTAAGTTGTAACCCAACCTAACCCCAGTCTACCACTGACCTCACTGCCTTAATGCTCCACTAACTGCTTAAACGAATACAAATGTTTTCTCCATAATCTTTCACACGTACTTGTGAAGGAATTCGAATAAGAATTGTATTCTTACATTAAAGAATTAGAATTAAAATTGTATTCTTACTTGGCAAAGTCTTGGGAAAGACGGTCTTTCCATAAGCTTATGGAAAGACGGGGTTTGATTAGAATAATAAAAGGTAAAAGGTCTTAGTTGCAATATTAAAGTTTTAGTATGAAACATGTAGTAGTTATAAAATTTATAACCCGGTTCATGCAACCCGAAAATTTTATCTTAATTTCTTCTAATTTACACTTTAAACCTTGGTCTTTCCATAACTTATGGAAAGACCGTCTTTCAAGAGACGGACTCTTCTTACTTTAAGGAATTAAAATTAAAATTGTATTCTTATCTTAAGGAATAGAATTGTATTTTTCTCAGACTTTGATTTGCTATAACCTTATATATTGTAACTCTCATCATTGATGAGATGTGTCATTGATTAATATCAGTGCACCATAATAAAATCATTTATATTTTATCATGTATCAGAGTAAAATCCTGAAACCCTAGGAAAATATTCTGCTGCCTTTCCGAGCCACGGCTGCCGCCGTCTCGTCACGCGTTGCCGCCGATCCGATCTGCCGCTGGTTGCTGCACCCGCTGGTGATCTGTACCTTATTTTACACTATGTCTGCTTCCGGAAGTAATCCCGAAGAGCAGGCCTGTACTGATGTTGGTTTTGAGGCTACTGCGCTTCAGAACATTAATAGTCATGAGGTAATTGTGACTTTACTGAAACAGTTACAGCTGCAATATGGCCTTAAGATACATGTTGGTCATTTGTCGACTGATCCCTACTTCATTGGCTCTTCTCACACGTCTGGTTTGGTTATTGCACCTACCATCTTGAAGGGTCAAGAGAATTGTCTTGAATGGTCTCCTACAAATACTGCTCTTACTGAATTTGAATACTCCTCTTACTGAATTTGAATACTGCTCTACCGAATGCTTCTGTTACTGTTATTGCTGCTACTTCTACCCCTACTGAGATTTTTTTAAAGATTTTTTTTAATGATTAGTAATTTCATAATATTCTTTGCAAGTTGGGCATTCTTGTCATCATGCTCCAACTTAGAAACTCTTTCCTTGTAGGAAAGGTTATAAATAGTAGTTACTTTATAGAATTAGTTTCCGCATGGAATTAGTTATAGATATTAGTTTTCTTATCGACTTAGAATCTTATTCCTGATATTAGTTTCCTTATAGACTTAGAATCTTGTTCCTATCAGACTTTGGTTTGCTGTAACCCTATATATTGTAACCCTCGTCATTGATGAGATGTGTCATTGATTAATATCAGTGCACCATAATAAAGTACTCTATATTTTTATCAATATCAGTGCACCAAAATAAAGTACTCTATATTTTTATCAATACTTCATCGCCTTCCACAAGGTTCATTCTCCAATAGGCAATAGCAAAGGAAAGCGATGTAGATAAAAAGATTAAGATAATAAACACATCACATAACTAAATTTTGAGTTCAACCAGCTAATAAGCTTGGCCGGCACTTTCACTATGTTTAAAGTTTAACTGAGATATTGCATTGGTACCTTTCAAATATTGGGGTTTAACCAACACTTTTAATAAGAGGTTAATAGGTTTGTTCTTCACCCCTCTTAAACCATAGCACTATAATGAAGCAAGTGAAACCAGAATAATCCAGAGATAGAAGAAGCGGAGAAATAACACCATAACTCCATAAGCAAAGCACCACATGAAAACTTCAACAGATCATCCATAAAAGTCAAAATAACAACACAAGCTATTGGTTTCTGACACCCCAAAGCACATCAGTAATCTTCTCCTTCATCACCATCATCTTCTGTTCCCTCAGCACCAACCTCTTCATAATCCTTCTCGAGCGCGGCAAGATCCTCACGAGCCTCGGAAAACTCACCTTCCTCCATACCCTCACCAACATACCAGTGAACAAAGGCACGCTTCGCATACATGAGATCGAACTTGTGATCTATGCGCGAGAACACCTCCGCCACGCTGGTTGAGTTGGAAATCATGCAGACGGCTCTCTGGACCTTGGCAAGATCGCCACCAGGTACAACAGTCGGGGGCTGGTAGTTTATGCCACACTTGAATCCGGTGGGACACCAATCCACGAACTGGATGGTTCGCTTGGTCTTGATGGTGGCCACGGCAGCATTGACGTCCTTGGGCACCACGTCACCACGGTACATCAGGCAGCAAGCCATGTATTTACCATGACGAGGGTCGCATTTGGCCATCATGGATGATGGCTCAAAGGCGCTGTTGGTGATTTCAGCCACGGAGAGTTGCTCGTGGTAAGCCTTCTCAGCTGATATAACAGGTGCGTAAGAAGACAACATGAAGTGGATTCTTGGATATGGGACCAGGTTAGTTTGGAACTCGGTCACATCCACATTCAGGGCGCCATCGAACCTCAGTGATGCAGTCAAGGAAGAAATCACCTACAACCGGAAAGATAACACTATTAGCCTTGACTATACTTCACTGACAGCAATCAGGTTAATAGGTAGAAATATCACCTGAGAGACAAGGCGATTGAGGTTAGTGTAGGTTGGTCTCTCAATGTCAAGGGACCGCCTGCAGATGTCATAGATGGCCTCGTTGTCAAGCAGGATAGAAACATCAGTGTGCTCGAGCAGGGAGTGAGTGGACAGGACACTGTTGTAGGGCTCAACAACAGAAGTTGACACCTGAGGGGACGGGTAGACAGTGAAACCAAGCTTTGATTTCTTTCCATAGTCAACAGAAAGACGCTCCAAGAGCAAGGAGCCCAACCCAGACCCTGTACCTCCACCAACAGCATTAAAAACCAAAAACCCTTGGAGGCCAGTGCAGTTATCAGCAAGCTTGCGGATGCGATCCAAGCAGAGATCAACAATTTCTTTCCCGACTGAAACAAAAACAAAGATTTCAGGATTTAGCATTTACATAACCAGGAAGATAGATATTACTGAGTCATGCAATCGATCATGCATACTTGTGTAATGACCACGGGCGAAGTTGTTTGCAGCATCCTCCTTGCCACTGATCAACTGCTCGGGATGGAACAGCTGGCGGTAGGTCCCAGTCCTCACTTCATCAATGACAGTAGGTTCAAGATCCACAAAGATAGCACGAGGAACATGCTTCCCAGCACCAGTCTCACTAAAGAAGGTGTTGAATGCATCATCTCCTCCACCCACAGTCTTGTCACTTGGCATCTGCCCATCAGGCTGTGCAGACAAACATAAAATATAATCAGATCTTTACTCATTTGATTGCATTCCCTTTCAAATTCACCCCACTTAAGCAATGTCATGCTCGAATGTAAGAGCATATCAAGTTCTGTTCCAATATTCAAACTCATCAATCGTGACAAAAAACTACAACCGACATCAGTTCTAATCTGGACAGTATACCCTCACAATATATCAAAGAATTGTCCAAGGAACATATACTCTTACAATAAATCAAAGAATTGTCCAGGGAACATATCAATCAGCACACCAATAAGTGTATCCTATTCAGAACTCCGTCTGTGATACCACCAGAAACAATACATCATGAAGTTCTAGGCTTGCCAAACAGGATAACTTATATCCTGCATCAAATCAAAGCATGGATTGAAAATACTATATACACTAAGATGAAGTCCAGGCGCCTAAACAAAAATAACACCCCCACTCCAGAACTCATATAAATATCATACGAACAAAAGAGATATGGGCTACAGCCACGCAACTGTCAGATCAAGCCAACCGTCAGCATTTCACAAATTACAACAGTAGAGAGCAAAGTTCATACATAACCCTAGATCTCCCTAACATAACATCCACAATCACTGTATAACAACATTTCCAACTCCAATAACACAATCAAAACTCATATAAATAACATACAAACGAAGGAGTTACGTACTACAACCACAGGATCACCAGACCAAGCTAACAAGCCTTTAAAAGCATCGCAAGTGTAAAAATGCTCAGATCGACGTTCAAACCTAGCCAACCGTAACATTTCGAAACAAAACAGAACGTTTTGATTTCGGATAACGCGATCATACGTGTAGTTAAACAAAGTCGTACACAAACATACAGATCAACGCATACGAACCTGAATGCCGTGTTCGACGCAGTAGAGCTCCCAGCAGGCATTGCCGACCTGGATTCCGGCCTGACCGATGTGAACGGAGATGCACTCTCTCATTTTTGAATTGATCGGAGGTTGAATTCGCCCGGGAAATGGAGATCGGAGAAGATAACCGATGTGGGGGAGATACGACGGCGTTTATTAAGACGCCTGTGTATCTCGTTTCCTTCAAACTCTGGGATGCAGAGATTACGAAATGTGTCAGCGCATGCATTTATACGGGTTCGGAGAGAAGGTGAGGGGATAGGGGTGACTTAACCATGGTTAAGAGAACGTGGCTGTTCATTGGTGTCTCTGAAGGTGGGAATGGGCCTGGACTGGGATTGGGCCGGCTGGCCTGCAATAGCTACTAACCATGGTTAGTACTTCTTTTTAAATTTTAAAAAAGCGAGATTTGCCGCCTTAGGTGTCAGATACTGACGGCTAGCCTGCAACTCATCGACGGCAATGATCTCCTACTAAAATAATCCTAATCATGTGGGTCCCACATTTAGGGATTGTTGATAATAATTGGATACGGAAAAAGGTCCTCGAAGTTTGATGAAATTTGGGGTTAGGACCTTGTAAATTTTTCAGAGAGAATTTAATACTCCCTCCGTTTTTTTTATTGGCACACTTACTAAAAGTGGTATTTTTTTTAATTGGCACTTGCTATTTTGGGCAAGTTTAAATTTTTTACATCCACTCATTTTACTTCTCTTCTTTCAATTCAATTTCATCCACTCATTTAGCATCTCCTCAATTCTAACACCAAAAGAGAGGTGTCAATGAAAAAAAAAACGGAGGGAGTACCAGATATTAGAACATTGAGGAAAATAATCTCGAATTTTAATTGTTATTTTGACCATTTTAAATTACTTAATGAGTCAATCTCTTGAAATACGGTCTTTACATGAATCATGGAAAGAACAATGTTTAAACTGTAAATTAGAATAAATAAAGATAAATTTTTTGAATTTCATTAATCGGGTTATAAAACTTATAAAACTGTATGCTGCTTAATAAATTTTTAATATTACAATTAAAATATTTTACCTTTTTATTTTACCTATGAAAAACGGTTGATCTCAAGACTAAGCTTACTTAATATATTTTTATTGTTTCTCAAAAAATTATTGAAACTTTGACCATTTGACAATAAATATTGCTATTTAAATTTATTGTTATCTGACCGTCACTTCATAATACTTATGGCCTGGCAATCAATTGTTGCCTGAACGAACTCACAAACTATTATAATTTAAGACAATAATAATATAAATTTTTTAAAAGAACTTAAAGTACAATTAGAAAGTTTCAAACTCTAATATTGTTATGGAATACTTGATTTCTACAATAATCCCTTTCGCCCACCTATGTAATAGTGGCATGGTGCATGGCCTACACTGCTTTAGAAGCAAGCCACAAATACACCGCAAAAGCTTTTGTTAATGGAACATACGTTGATATAAAAATATAGAAGGTTAAAAATGTAATTGTTGGTATGATTTGAATACTGTCATAGTTGCTTTTGCGATCGTAGCCTGGGGGTCCGGGGACGGCAGACGCCCCCGGCTAAACGGGGGTCTCGCTGCCCGGTCAGCGAGTCGGGGGGTCCAAGGGCGAAGCACACCCTGGCCTGGGGGTCCAGGGGGCGGAGTCGCCCCCGGTCCGACGGTATAGCTTGTCTCTTTATTGGACTGCTGTTGATTTGGGCCAAATTGTGTTTTGGCCCAATTCGTTAGGGTTTAGTGGAGACAGCATATAAAGTGTCTCTCTTCTCTCTGTAAACATTAATTCTGATATAGTGGAATCCGTCTTCCGTGGATGTAGCCAAATTGGTGAACCACGTAAATCTTGTGTCTTGTTATTTTCGTTCATATTTTCTGTTCTTTCTCCATTCCGCACAACAGTAATTGTTAAAGGTAAAAGTTAAACGCTGAAAAAAAATGCTACTATCATTAGCGTTTCATATTTGGCTGAAACGCTACCTGGAAAAGCCAAGACACTTTTTTTCATATTCATTGATGGTTTGACCGAGTGAAAATGCCTACCGCCAAAAGCCAATCAAAGCTAATTTTATTTTATTTTTCCATATCTTAATTAACGCCCTAAATTTTGTCACAATTGCTTCATAACACTCACGATTTAGGTTTAAAAATGAAAGCATAATGATAGTACCACCACAAATACACCATTATTCGATTTTGATTATTCGATTTTGTATAACAATGATGGTACAAAATCAATTATTTTCAGTTTAATTGTTAACTGAAATAAATTGTGCTAATTCAGTTAAGTGTATATGGCAAAGTCTTGGGAAAGACGGTCTTTCCAATAGGCTTATGGAAAGACGGGGTTTGATTAGAATAATAAAAGGTACAAGGTCTTAGCTTCAGTATTAAATTTTTAGTATGCAACAATTTATAACCCGGTTCATGCAATCCAAAAATTTTATCTTCATTTCTTCTAATTTATACTTTAAACCTTGGTCTTTCCATAACTTATTGAAAAACCGTCTTTTAAGAGACGGACGGGTGCCGAACCGTGCGGCCTAGCCGCGGCCAACCGTGCCACGACTACCGCCTTGACCCCACGTGCATCGACGCACCACTCGGTTGCTCGCAGCAGACCGGGCCCGTTTGGGACGTGGTCGGGTATGCAGCGGAATATACACACCTGAAAGAGCATGGCTCACACACACAAGCCAACGAAGTAATATAAGGTCCAACAACTGGGAAGCAAACGCTTATAGTATATTTGAGATCGGACGAAAATAACACGACCTAAAACCCATAGAAACGATTGCACATTCAAAGTGCTCATGATTTGTTCCAACGTTTCATTATGCACAACTTTTCCTGGTGCCAACTCAAGTTGAAGGCAAAGTGGATCGCTATATCCCGCCCTGTATTTTACTATCCTCGTCCTAATACGTATACAGTATTTTTTATTTTTTTATTTTCAATAGGTAAATTAAAATCAATTTAGATAATTGTAGTTAGTTAATATTAACGGAACGAAGTTAGTTAATTAATCGAAATTGCATCCCCGCCGTCCGCCGCCGCCGGCCCGCCGTCCGCCGCCGCCGGGCCCGGCTCGCCACGGCCTGGGCGCGAGGCGCCGCCGGTCGGCTCGCCATGGTCTGGGCTCGAGCCGGTGCCGGGCCGGTCGCCACCGACAGGCCGCGCGCCGCCGCCGGTCCGCTCGCCACCGGTGGACCGCGAGCCGCCGGCGGGCCGGTCGCCACCGACAGGGCGCGAGCCATCGCCGGGCCGCTCGCCGGCGTGTGGGCGCGAGCCGTGGCTCGCCGTGCGGTGGGCGCGAGCCGCGCGCGGGCCGCTCACCAGGGCTGGGGCGCGAGCCGGACGCGCCTCGGCTCGCCGTGGGCTGGGCGCGAGCCGTGCCAGCCTGCTTCCAAAAATTGCACTGCTATAAATGAGCTCGAATTCTTACTCATTCAAAGGGCACTCGAATTGTTGCTCATTCGAAGGGCACTCGAAAAATATTGCTGTCCAAGACGAGCAAAAATTACCCCGAAAAGGGTATTAGAAATTCCATGTCTTCGGAGGTAATTTTACTAATTAGCTTTCTGTCCGTAAGTAGTTGTTAAATTTAATAATTTTTGCCGTACAAATTTATGCTCGTCTTTGTGTTTTAATTTATTAACTGTTACGATGAAATTATTGCACATTTATCTCCTATGAATTTATCTCCTGTTAATAGCAGTAACGTTAATGTATGTCCTACTAATTATTGAAGCAGTTATTTTTGTTGTTTTGTTAATTTTGTGATTTTGTTAATTATTGTACCGTTAAGTTACGTATTTTTACGTTATTTTGATATTTTAATTTGTTGAACTGTAAGAATGTTATATTAATTCTAGCCACGATGTTATTGCATTTTTTTTCCCACTACATGTATGTTTCAGCTGTTAATGAGAAAGAAATTTATGCTCATCTTAGTTTTTTAATTTATGCTCATCTTAGTATTTTAATTTATTAATCGTAACGTAAAAATTATTGTAACGTTAATTTTATTTATTGTAACGTTAATTGTAATTATTGTAACATTAATGTTGTTGTTTTGTTAATTTTGTTATTTTGTTAATTATTGTGACGTTAATGTTGTTGTTTTGTTAATTTTGTTATTTTGTTAATTATTGTAACGTTAATTTACATTTTTTTACGTTAATTTTGATATTGTAATTGGTATAGCAGTTGAGTGTAACTAATTACTTGATGTTTATTGCTATTTAAGGATGACCATCAGTCATGTGACGCTGCTGCAGGGCGGAACGGATACTCTCCATTTGCCACCTCAGCTGTGTTCCCAGACGTTGCCGAGGCTTACTCCTACCTGCAACGGATTGCTCTGCAGGTGGGATTTGAACTTGTGATGGGGTCCTACAAACAGAATATGAATGGTCCCCTGAGGTTATATTGCATTTGCAATCGGGGCCGGAAGGATAAGGATGTAGATACGAGCGAATCTGATGTAGTCCGACGGAGTAGCAGCTCGACCAGCAGTTGTGGCTGCCCGTTCGCGATTGTCTTGAAACAGAGCAGCACGGGGAATGGTTGGAATGTAGTGCCGTGCAAGGATCCTAGACGAGGGATGCACAACCACCCTTTCTCAGTGTACCCCGAGGGTCATAGACAGAGCAGCACGCTCCATGCGGACGCGAAGCAAATGATCAGAGACTTGACAGATTCAGAAACTGCCCCAAGGCATATCAATGCCAGCCTTAGTAATTCGTTTCCGGACCTGCATCAGAACATTAGGCAGGTGTACAATGAGAGGTCGGCATATGCAACAGAAAGGCGAGGCGGGCGCAACACAGCAGAGAATTGTTTGCATCTGGCCACCGCGAAAGGGTATGTCACTAGTCACCGCTCAGCAGGTGATGGTACGTTGACTCATTTATTCATGGCCAATCCCGATGCTGTTGTGGCATTTCGCACGTTTCCGTGGTGGTGGCCATCGACTCAACGTACAAGACCAATCGCTACGGCATGCCATTCATTGAGATGGTTGGGATGTCCCCTTGCAACACAAACTTCCTGATTGCCTACGCAATTGTCGTTGACGAAACGGCAGATACCTATGAGTGGGTGCTGAACGCGCTGAAGAGCTTGCTTGTGGATGGTCTGTTCCCTGAGGTTGTGGTCACCGATCGGGAGATGGGACTGATTAGGCCACTTCGGACTGTGTTTCCAGAATCGAATCATCTGCTCTGCACCTGGCATATTAACAAGGATGTGGAGGCACGTGTTACTGTGCTGACAGGGAATAAGAGGAACGGGGCAGCGTTCAAGAATGGTGCATGGTTCCGAGTTTGCAATGCGTCCACCGTTCCAGAGTACGAAACCGCCTTGGAGGATATGAGGACTGGATGGTCTTGGAACGAGGCTGTTGTTAGTTACGCTGAGACGACGTGGCTCACCCCCCATAAGGAGAAATTTGTGAGGGCATGGACGAACAGATTTCTGCATTTCGGGAACACAACTACATGCAGGGTCGAAAGTGCACACTCGTCATTGAAAGGGTGGTTACATACGTCGACTGGTTCGCTGGACACGGTATGGAGGCGTGTCGACCTGCAGATAGCCCAGCAGATTACTATGATCAAGACCGGCCTGGAGAAATCAAGAACTGGCGTTGGAAGATTGCACCGTAGGGCCCTTTTCAGCAACTTGATCAACAATGTGTCCAAATACTGTCTGGATAAATTGACGGTCGAGTCCGGGAGGATTGATGCACTCGGAGCACAGGTATATGCTTACTGTGGATGTGTGCTGCGCTCGACACACGGAATACCGTGTGCATGCATCATGGCAGGGGCAGTTGCTGAAGGAATCCCCTTGTACTTGGACGACATTCATCCGCTGTTCAAGAGCCTGGCATTGGGTGATCACGTGCGGAGCACGGACAACATTGCGAGGGCCGAACAAGATCAGTCGCGGTTCAACACTCTGTTGGAGGAGCTGGCACGCAGCGACCCTTCGGTCCGCCGACGAGTTTCATCCTACATAGATGCGCAGTTGCGGCCGGAGGAGAGCGGCATTGGCGAGCCGGACAATTGCACCAGCGGACGTGGGAGACCAAGCGAGCAGGTCCCCCGATCAAGATCAACCCGGCGTTCACCGAGCTACCACGAGCACGTGAACAGGCGATACGGGAGTAGTTCACGGTCCCCGGGGCGTGCTTCAGGGAGCGGTCGCCGGCACGGTGAGTACAAGCACCATTCTTCCTAATGAACGCCTCCTGCACAAGATATTTATCTTAATGTGTTCTCCTGCAGCGACATTCCCGTTCCTCGAAAGTGTCCCCCACATTGTCCGGCGCTACATCGAAGGCTGGAACGATGTCGCGAGTGATGGAAACTGTGGCTTCAGATGCGTTGCTGATGCGTTCCACGTAGACGGTGAAGGTGAATGGTCTACAGCGCGTCGGGCGGTATTTAACGAGATATCAACTCATTGGCCTGACTATGTTCCCATATACGGTTCGCGGAATGACGTTGAACTCGCCAGAGCCCGTATACACCACACCAGCGGTCCATGTGGTCCGGAGCATTGGTTTACGGTCATTGCAGACATGTTTCCTGTGGCCACCTACTACAACGCGGTTGTAGTTCTATATTACATTTTAGAGAATGGGTCGGCGGACCATTGCTGTACAGTCCTTCCACTGAGGGCAGGCGGGGGCGAGGATGGAACAAGTAGGGAGCTACACATTGTATACGTTCGCAGTGCAAGCCATTTCGTCCGGGTACACGTGAAGGAAAACTGTCCCATGCCCCCCGTGGTTAATATGTGGACCACGTTGAGGAAGACTGATGTCGTAGGTTGGGAGTTACCCTTTCGTAGGAGGCTAAGGGCTTGGAGAAGAGCATACTCTGAGAGTAATTAACTGTTGCAACCCAGCGAAACATTTCGGCATGTACGCAACCGTTACAGTTATTATCGAAGCGTCGAGTAATTATTTTGAAAGCGTTACTGTTGCAAAAATCGATGACAAATAAATTTGATATGCACAAACAGTTACCGATTACATAAATGAGCAGAATATGGCAAAACTGTGGGGTTATACATAAGCAAACAGTCGACTAAGGAATGGGTCCATAACCGAGCCTGCGATACTCATCGCGATGACTGACAAGAGTCGTCAACAACTCCCTGATGCTGGGGTCGGCGAGTCCATCAGCGGTCGCCGAGTCAAACGGATCCAGGGCGCTCATCACGTCACTCAGCATCTGTTGCACAGGAAACAGAGTTTACAATAACGAAACAGTAAAATGTAATATAATTACTCGAAGCAAACAGTACGGGAAAACTTACCGATAACTGATGATGTATCCTGTCCGGTCCACTCGCGGCAGCATGTTCAGGATTTGCGATCAATGGGTGCGAATGGGTCGCGTACCAGCCCTCGTAATCCATGGTACACTCTGATGGGCTCGTGGCTATCGGGAACGCCGCAAGCTGACCGTTGTGCCAACTGTGTACCATCTCCCATAGGGTCAACTGCAGCCTCCCTGGGTAGGTCACTGAATAGCCGGCTGGATCAGCCGGGCGGGAACAAGGCTCGGGCGCAATTGCAAGACCCCACGGTATACCCTGTAGGAGACCGAACTGCCGCACAACGCGATCTGGCATGTACGCCTCCATTGCGTCGAGGTGTCGAATCACGCCGCGGTAGTGAGTCCTCCCCCCCGCAGCCCTAACCACGTCCACTCCATATGGCAACCAATCCACCTGCAAAAAGTTTCACAGACATGTTACGTTTCTATGGAATCCGATCTATCTACTACTGTCAGAATAAGAGTAAAAGCATGGAAATCATACCTGGTCGGGCTGTAAGGCATCCAACTGTCGCCTGATGGCACCGAGCCTCCCCGTACCCCTCCCCGATCTATCCCCTGTGTGCCACCGACTGGCGCGACCCGGAAGAGCTGGCAACGTACTCGGTCCCGGCCGAAACATCGGAAAGTACTCGTATATCCATGCTTGGAGCAGCGTGCAACATCCGCATAGGCCGCGCGCCTTGGACCGGGACGCAATTCCCAACTGCAGATACAAACTGGCCAACGTCGCCGAGCCCCACGACAACTGCGACTCAAGCAGGGGTAGAAGGTTGGCTCTAACCTTATTCCCAGTTTTGTCCACAAAAAGCGTGGATGAAAACAGGGTCAGCATGTAGCACATAAATTGGAAGTTCTGGCTCTGCCCCGCCGCTACACACCTCGCCATCAAAGATTGGGCATCTATGTTACCCCCGTTCCAGTCTTCCGCGACAAAGGACTCCACGTCTTTCCCAAACAGTTCAGCGCACGCTTCCTCAATAGTCTCCGCCGAAATGGTACTCGCAAAAGCGCCACCATCGATGGGAATGCCAAGAATCATCTCAACGTCATGCATCAAGATGGTCATCTCCCCAAACGGCATGTGAAACGTGTTCGTGTCCGGCTGCCACCTCTCGACAAAAGCGGATATCAGTGCCATGTCAAGGAACTGGAACATAATCGCAGGCAGGTGGCCCAACCCGGTCGCATGTATCCGGGCCTGTGCAACATCGCTCAGTTCGGGGAGCGTGTCGACTAGCTGCTTGCATAGCGGCGACCGAGCATGGCATCTCAACACACCTCTCTCTATACCATTCCAAACGTCAAGCGCGACGTGTCCTCCGAAGCTTGGTATGACGAGGTCATCCTGCGGGCCACCAGCCATCGGTCCCCGCACTAGCCACGTCTCATCGGCGGGTCGCTTCCTCCTATTCCTCGGTGCCATTCCGGTGCTAGGCTCACCGGCATTGCACGATCCACCAGAAGACTGTGCGAATTGACCAGCTCTGTTCCTCACGGTATGCCTGGCTCCAGCTTCAGCATAACGTTCGAACCCGGCATCCAATGGAACACTCGAACCAGGTTGGCCCACCGGGGGGACATCTGCGGGCAGGTCATAATTCATCTGCCAATCACTATCATGACGGATGCCACCGGACGCGAGGATGTTAATCTCCGGACCGTCCCATGTCGGCATGGGATCGAATGCACGAACGCTCGGTGGAGAAGGCTGCTCCGCTCCTACATCAAACTCCCGCGGGCGAGGCGACGGTTCATCCTCGACCACGCGGCCTCTAGCCTGTCTCGCCGAGGCACTAACACCTCTTCGTCGTATGGAACGACCATGACCGTCAGGTTGACCACCAGTGCTCATCTACGACACAAGATATGTAATTAGTATAACAACAAGTGAATCAAACTGATATGATAAGATAAATTAACATACATTTCAACAACGTGTGAACTAATATTTTCGAACAGTGCATCAACGAACTGGAACATTTTTTTTAGTTACAAATTGGAGATTACATAACTAAATAATCTTATTTTCTTACCACATCGCACTATTATTAACATTCAAGGAAACAATAGTTAAAACATATCGCAACAGTTTACTACACAATTGTTTACATCGGATTACTAAAGTTTATTTACGTAGAACTATATTCTATTATGTCACATAACTAAATAATTTCCAAAAAACACAATTCCTAATCAATAATTTCTGAATAATTTCTATTACGTCACATAACTAAATAATTTCTAAATTACCCAATTTCTAAAAAATACAATTTCTAAAACAATATGTCCAAATTTAAACTAAGTAATTTCTACAAAACACAATTTCTTCGTTTTAATTCCAATTACGCCACATACCTAAATAATTTCTAAATTGGCCAATTGCTACAAAATACAATTTCTAAACCATTATGTCCACATTGAAACTAAGTAATTTCTACAAAACTCAATTTCTTCGTTTCAATTCCAATTACGTCACATAACTAAATAATTTCTAAATAACCCAATATCTAAAAAATACAATTTCTAAAATATTATGTCCGAATTTAAACTAAGTAATTTCTACAAAACACAATTTCTTCGTTTTAATTCCAATTATGTCACATAACTAAATAATTTCTAAATAACCCAATATCTAAAAAATACAATTTCAAAATAAATTCTATTATGTCACATAACTAAATAATTTCTAAATAACCCAATTTCTAAAAAAAACAATTCCTAAAATATTATGTCCAAATTTAAACTAAGTAATTTACACAGAACACAATTTCTTCGTTTTAATTCCAACTATGTCACATACCTAAATAATTTCCAGAACAACACAAATTCTAAACAAATAATTCCTAAGTAATTTCTATTATGTCACATAACTACATAATTTCTAAAAAACCCAACTTCTAAAAAATACAATTTCTAAAATATTATGGCCAAATTTAAACTAAATAATTACTAAAAAACACAATAAGCTTCCAATTATGTCATCATGTCCAATTATGTCATTATGTCATTAATTCCACATATGTCACATAGCTAAACAATTTCCAAAGAAGCACAATTTCTAAAATATCGTTTCTCAATAACTTCTATTATGTCACATAACTAAAATCCTAACAATTCCGACAAGCTCAACAAAATTCTAACAATTCCGACAAGTTCAACAAAATTCGAATAGATCGGGCAACGATTCCCACGAAAAGAAAAAAAAAATTTTCAAAAACTTACATTTTCCGGCGAGATTCCGGCGGGATTCCGGCGGCGGCGGGCGGCGGCCGGAAATGGAGAGGCAAGGGGGAGAGGGAAGGGGGAGAGGGAAGGGGGAGAGGGCAGGGGGAGAGAGCAGGGGAGAGGGAATGGGAGAGGGAATGGGAGAGGGAGGGGGAGAGGGGTATTTATAGTTTTTTTTATAGGGTTTTTAATATTTTTTTTTCTTTTTTCTGTTTTTTAAAATTTAAAATTATTTTATTTTAATTCAAAATACGTGTATTTATACGTATTAGGGCGAGGATAGTAAAATACAGGGCGGGATATAGCAAGGCCCGCAAAGTGGATCGCTATATCCCGCAAGAAGTATAGATCAAGCAAGCTCAGATAAATCTATACCACCCGACCAATTATCGACTACAATATCCATAAGTTATCTGTTCTATATCTGGAATATGTTCACTCCTCTTTTACTTTATGAGTTCCCTTGTTTCAAGACAGTCAATTATATACCTCTAGTATATCGATCTTCTTCCTTCAAGATGAAGGCAATATACAACATAACTGCTATCTATAACAGAGTCAGCAGTACATATGCTTTATTTGTCTCCCTGTGTAAGATAAAATGCTTAGTATCTAATCTATTAAGTTCCCCGCGAAACCTTCTTCCATGCATGAGTTGTTTCGGAAGCTGCTTTTAGGATTCCAAGTTCCACCAATAACTGGAAACATGAATCAAGCCGCAAGCTGACTGCCTCTCCAGGCCCGATGTTCATCATCAAGCTCATCTATACGATGATTGCGCTGTTCTTGTAAATAAGTTATCCCTGTCCATATTCCACGGACAAGCAAAATGCTCACAAATATCACACTCCCAAGAGTACAAATCACCTGCAGTTGCCAACAGGTGTAAATCATGACAGAAAAATCAAAGGGTACCAACACTTGACGGAAACGTTTTCACCTTATCCATGGCAAGAACTTAGATCTCGATCCAATCATACAGACAATGATAAACAGGAAAAAATAAATTTGACACTTTGACAAAATATGTGCAGAATGTGGCAGATCTAAGCAAATAGTTCAGATGCACATAAAATTAAAATGTTTGGTAATGCCAAGTTCAAGTAAGTTAATCCAGCTCAGATACTCTGCATATGGTGGAGACAAACCTTTTTATCTTACCATGTTATTTAGTTCTATTTCACAAGAAACCTACTTTGTCCAGGCAGATTACCGAAAAATTCTGCAATGTTTATTATTCTCTTATCCTTAGAAAAGCATCCCAGACTACATGTTCTGTATCTAATTGTAAATGAATTCTGAGTTGTAAGATAAAACATTAGAAGCATCTGTTAAAAGAGCAAATTTACGATCCTACCTCAAGAAATGCCTTCAAAACCCACAAAAACGTGAGAATTATCACCCCATTAACAGAAAAGCGGACCTGCATCAATCAAAACTGCAGTAAATGAAAAGCACCATGGAGTATGTGATGATATGAACACGACAATGCTCAGAAGTTTAAGACAGCTAAAACGTCCACATCTGAAGTCACACAAACTTGTGCAAGCACACTATGAAAATTATCATAGTTTGATAGCAAACTCTCTAGGCACGAGAAATCAAATCATTTAAATTCACCACATGACAAAAGGGAGAACGAATACTTCACATGAAAGCTGTGGAATTAGATAAAACTACTGACCCTCGATCCCTTTTCTGATAAATGAAAAGGTAAGTGCAAGGAACTTCAAACTAAACTAAGGACCGTCCGCATATCCTGCAATCTCACTGACAAAATCCCGACTAGTGAAAAGATCGCCGTCTACTTATCCTATATGAGTTGTAGTTAGCAGACAAGTAATCAGTTGGCTAAACATAACGAATGAACTCTTCTCACTGAAACCAAAAATAGTAGACAAAAGGGGGAAATAAAACCCTGGCTGAAATCATGCAAACAACACGGATCAAAACAGGAAATCGAGCCTCTCAACCACAGTAGTCATCAGTACAAAACATGTTAGAGTGAAACCTAACATGTTAGAGTGATACCATGTTAGAGTGAAACCTCCCTAACTTATGAGGGTGTATTATGAAGAATAAATAGGCAAAATACAAGGAACTATAGTTAGACCCATTTATGGTCTTTGACCCTTCAGCTATCTCTAATACACACACACAATAAGCTTCAGTAGAACTGATAATTAATCGGAATTTTGGAGGAAAATAACCAGGTGCGAAGAAATGGGAACGGGAAGAACCGATCGAACAGCCTTCCGTGCTTTCTTAGAAATCTTCCGGAACACATTCTGAACGAACCGAATGAGTAGATCCAAACTCCGATCCTCCTCTTCTTCATCATCATCATCCTCGTCATCAACGTCAATAAATCCCCCGTTAGCGATGCCGCTCCGGCTGCTGCTGCTGCAATTACGAGTGTCGCGATCCAAAATCAAACCTTCCTAAAAACCAAATTAATTCATGTACAAATACTAGTTCAATCTTCAGAAATAACAGGAATTATTTTTAAAAAAACTGGTTGAAAAAATTTAACCTTGCGGAAATCGGAGAGCCGCCGGGAGAATCTAATGCCAATAGGAGGACGCCGAACGGAGCAGAACCTCCGGTGAAGGTGAACGCCGGCGTTGCTAAAGAGGATTGGTCCGGCGAAATCTGACGGCGTCGTACTGCACGGGGCTATCCTCGACGCCATGGTGAAGCCAAGCTAAGTTCGTTATTCAGTAATACATGGCGGTGAAGAACTCTAACAGTCCACTTTCATTACTACATTTTTATTTGAGTAAAATATCAAATTTCATCCTTACCTTTTTTTTTCCCAAGGCAAATGTTGGAAAAACCGTTTTTCCATATAGTTATGGTATATGAAAAGATTGAGCTTTAATTAAAAATGATAAAATGTAGAAGATTTTAGTTGTAATATTAAAAATTTAGTATAGAATATGTAATAGTTATAAAATTTATAATCCGGTTCATGCAACCCAAAAATTTTATCTTCATTTCTTCTAATTTATACTTAAACTTTATTTTTTTCATGACTTATGGAAAGACCGTCTTTCAAGAGGCGGACACTTTTTCAAAAATTAAAATATTCCCTACATATTGGAGGCATAGAACCTAGTACTCACAATGTATCAGTTTAAATTACTCACTTTATAACACTATTATCTATTAAAGTTTGACCGCATATTTGAATAGACATATGAGATATAATATTATCGTATGTGATATTGTTGAATTCGTCGTAACAACTAGTTTATAGAAAGTAACTTTTTGTTTGTCGTTATTATACATAGCTAAACATATTAACAGTCAAACATGTTTCTCGAACGATATGCAATGATTATGTTGTAATTTAAGTTGGGACGGAGGGAGTACTCCCGGGTCCAAAACTAAATTGTATAGTATTATTATTACGCTGGCCAAAAACATGTTTGGACATTAATATACTTATCTATGTTTAATAGCAGTAAATAAAAAGTTGATATTTAGAAATTATTTGTAACGATGAATTCAATAATATCACATACGATAATATTATTGTTCATATGCATATTCAAATATGCAATCAAATATCAATGGAAAATAGTGTTAAAAAAAAGTAAATGGACAATTTAAACTAGATAGAGGGAGTACTTTCTCCGTCCTAGATTAAATTACATCTTAATCATTACACATTGTTCGAAAAACATGTTTGACCGTTAATATGTTTAGTAACTTATAATAACGACAAACAAAAAATTACTTTCTACAAACTACTTATTTCGATGAATTCAACAATATCACATTCGTTAATATTACGTCTCATATATTTATTCAAATATGCGGTCAAACTTTGATAGGTAATAGTGTGGTAAAGTAAGTTGGCAATTTAATATTGGAGAGAGGGAATATTTATTTTCCCCTCATCTGCACATGAAACCCAAAGCATATACTCCCTCTGATTCTCTATAATTTGCCTCATTTGACTTGGCACAAAGTTTTTAAAAAAGTGGAATGAGTGATGGAGGTTGTATTGAGAGAATAAAAAATAAATTGATTGGAAAAAATAATCTAGAATTTGCCAAAAATGGAATGAGCCAATATAAAATAACCATCCCAAAATAGAATGTGAGTAATTATTAGATGACCCGATGAAGTATAAATTTAAAATTGTTGAAGTTGAATTCGAGAGCTCATTTTTAAATAGTTAATACTATAAAAACTGAATGACTATCCCAAGTTGAACACATTAACCGATAAGCTTTCACTGAATACAACTATAAATAAAAGGAAAAAAATGAATTCAAGCTTAAATCAATGGTTAACCATCCTTTATATGAGTGAATAATTTATGTAGGTGCTCAATAAATTCAAGTGGCCTAACTCATTAAAAAGGTAAAAATATGTGCTTGTTTGAACGCTAACATGCTATTTCTACCCTACCTTAAACAATATTAAAAGTCGAAGAATGACACTACTGAAGAGTCCTATTTCCAACTCAAACAATCTGGATCCCTCGAGCCCTCAAGCTCTCGAGCCCTGTCGTCCTCGAGCCATCAGGCACTCGAACCATCAAGCACTCGAGCCCTCGAACCATCGAGCCTCAAACACTGGATACCTTGGAGCCCTCGAGCACTCGAGCCCTCGAACCATCGAGCCTCACGAGCCCTGCCGCCCTCGAGCCATCAGGCACTCAAAAAGCCCTCGAGCACTGGAGCCTCGAACACTGGATACCTTGGAGCCCTCGAGCACTGGAGCCCTCGAGCACTCGAACCCTGGAGCACTCAAACACTAGAGCCCTCGAACCATCGAGCCTTGGAGTCCTCGAGCACTGGATACCTCGAACACTCAGGCTCTCGAGCCCTCGAGCTAGGACATCGAGCACTTCAACACTTGAGCACTCAAGCATTCATAACGGCCCTACTTAGAGCCTTTTTGGAGATCTGACCATTTAACCATGTTAACACAGGGGGTGGAGACATGGAAAATGGAATCATCACAAAAAATGCCCTAAGTAGAATTTTTTGCTCCGATATTCTGATAACCAAGTTGTAGCTTTTTGTACAAAGTCTTCAAAATTATTTTGAAGATAAATTTTTGTAAATGTTTACTATCTTTTCAGGTTTGGGGAACCTAATATATATCCCTCCCATTAATATGGGTTAATTTTTTTAAAAAATATCCCACAGTACAACTTCGTGAAGGTAGACTACCTAGTTTTGGAGAAATAATTATGAGAACATACACAGTGAAATCTAGTGATTGACCCCTATCGAATTTTTATACCAGACCATGAACCAAGAAGAGGCACGAATGAGGAAAACCCTCTGAAGTGCAATTCTTTCGGAAAACATCAAAATCCTTATATGGAGAATGATACAGGGGCATTGCCCCCCACAAACTCAAACCTCAGAAAGAAATGTATGAATATCGCTACAAAATACCTGATGATAGGTAAACTCACAGTCAGACCAAAAAGACCTTAGACCGAGAGTACCTTGGGCTTGTGTACATCAAGGCGTATAATCAGAATATACGTTATTTCCTGATACATTATAAATTGGCAAATACGCATTTACTATTGGAGACTTTTGACACTTACTAAAAACACTTACTGACTTAAGCATTGAAGAGTTTACCCCTGGGACCTCCTGGGGCATTTTGTTTGCAGATTATCATCGAGGGACTCAACGGTGCGGCTCGAGCAGTTTCCAGATGCATCAATGGGCACGGCCAGTGGGACTGATTTTGTCACTTTTGAGTTCCTTGGTTTATGTCCACCTCCACAAATACTCAGAGGAGTGAAAGGTTAAAGTTGAAAGGAACTAGTGCTACTAAGAAAGTAAAATCTCCTTATCGAGTAAGAAGAATGAGAATGGTTAACCCTCCAGTATCCTAAGAAGTGGAGCGAGAAGCGATACGAGTCTCAGTCGGAGAGCAGGGGAGAGGTCAAGGCTCTGTTGGACATATTCCAGTGATATCCAAGGGCCCTCAAGATATGGTTGGACCCTCGAGGCCCGATGCTGAGAAGTAGGGCTTGCAAACCCTACACCAAATGTATACATCGAGGAATACGATGAAAGAGATGGTCGTTTCATGGAGGTTTCTGGTGATTCACATATGGAAGCTTACGAACAAGCCTTACGAGCGAATCAAGCAACATGTGTGAATACCTCGCAATCTGACTTAGCCAGGGCAGTTCCGATGTTGGTGGAGGCGGGATATTAGGTCACACCTGCCTCAGCCCCGATAGTCCCTTCGACGGCCATGGAAGCCCCGACAAGCAACGCTTCTCAACCCATGGTAGTGTTTCCTTACCTTGAGTATCCTCGAGAGGGGTACTAGGCACAACCTCAACCTTCATTCCCTGAACCCCTGGGGCTAGCACGTTCCAGACCCCCTGTAGTCCCGAAAACCTCGATGGGAGGATATCCCAGAGCAGATCAACCTCCATTCCTTGAATCCATGGGGTTAGCACATTTTGAACCCCCTGTAGTTCTGAAAACCTTGATGGGAAGATATCCCAAAACAGAGATGGGATATGGATATCAGGGATATGTAAGCATAAGGATGCCGAACCGATCGGCAGGTTATGGTTTGTACGACACTTATGGGTGATTATATACTGGAAGTTCAGGGGTCATGACGGCCTGGGAACATAATTCAACCCCTCGGTATCATATGGCTTACGGCGACCCAATATGGTATTACCAATGCCTGGAGAGCAAAGAGGAGATACTAGAGATGCCCTCAAGAGAGAGAGTTAGACAAGCTGATGAGCCACTTGATCAGGTGGAAGGATCCCCATTTTCATCGCTAATAACCACAGAGCGATGGTCCGCAGATACCAAACCCCCGAAGGGGTTCCCGACATATAGTGGAGAGTCAGATCCCAGGGAGTTCATTCAGACATTCCTTAGTCTTATGAACTTAAGGCATATTGATGAAAAGCTAACTTGCAAACTAGTGGGAAGTTATCTCCGAGTAAAGGCTCAAGAGTGGTACAATAAGTTGCCAAAATGGTCTTTGCATTCCTACAGATATTTTAGCGCAGCGTTGTTAAGTCAATATGCCCAAAAGAAGAAGTTTACCAAAACCCTGCTGGAGTTATACCAGACGATACAAAACCCTGGAGAGTCAATAGAAGCCTTCTACCATCGCTATGTAGATGAAAACTTAGGGGTGGCGGAGACCACGAAAAATGAAGTGGTCCAAGGATACTTGCTCAGGATGAGAGACATATTTATGCAAGAAATTAAGTAACAATGTTCCTCGAACCCTACATAAGCTCTAGGAGATGGTCGAGCAGCACTCCAAAGTGGAAGAAACCACCAGGAGAAAGAAAGAGAGTATGGTCGATAGGCCAGGAAGAAGCAATGAGCATCGAGGGAAGAAGCCAGCGGAGGCACCCAGGCCCAACTTTGAGAGGTATACTCCCGCTAGTGGCTTCCAACACAGATCCTAAGTATTTATAGAGAGGTATTCATACAACCACATCCCTTGTCAAACGCGCCTGCCGCAGTAGTAGGGAGATGGGCTACGAACTTATTCTGCGCTTTTCACAAGAATAATAGCCATGATATGAATGATTGCATCCATTTAAAAAGGGATATGGGAAGAAATGAAAGAGAGGGGCGACTTTAGAGCCCTACAGGGACCTGAGACAAGATATACCGCCCTCGAGAAACTCATACTAGCTCTAGTACATGCCGTGCGAAGACTATGACCTTATTTTCAAGGGCACATGATCTTGCTCACTAATTATCCCCTCAGGAAAGTCCTCTTGAAACTTGAAGCATCGGGAAGGATGATGAAATGGGCAGTAGAATTGGGAGAACACGACATGCAATTTCAGCCTAAGGCAGCGATTAAAGGAAAAGCCTTGGCGGAATTTATAGTTGAAACCACTGAGCCCATCAAGCCTATTGAGATGGAGGAGGGGTCTCGAAGGAAATAATTATGCAGGCTATATGTTGATGGTTCCTCACATTCAGGAGGAAGCGGAGAAGGGGTCTTACTCACAGCCCTGATGGAAAAGACTACCCGTACACGCTGCACTTTGCCTTCAAACCAACAAATAATAAGGCTAAATATGAAGCCATGATCACTGCTTTGAGATTAGCTGCGGAACTAAAGGCGGAGGATTTGGAAATCTATAGTGACTCCCAGGTAGTGGTGCAACAGGTAAAGGGGGAATACGAGGCCAGAGAGCACAACTTGCAAAAAAAAATACAAAGCTTGTGAAGCCCCTACTCAAGAAATTTAAAAGTTATACCTTGGAGCAAGTACCAAGAGAACATAACCATAAAGCTGATGCCTTGAGAAAATTAGCTTCATCAAATTTTGGAGCGGAGTCTCAAGGGTAGTTGCTTATGGAGAACCTTAATAATTGAAGTTTTAGAAGTATAGGGTAATGGCTGTGGAGGAAGAAATTTGATGGATGACACCTATTGTTAAGTATCTTCGAAATGGATCACTTCCGGAGGACTCTATTGAGGTAAAAAATGTTAGGCTTAAAGCGTCAAGATATGTGATGCAAGAGGGAATTCTGTATAAAATAGGGCATTTACAATCGCTGCTCAGATATGTTAGCCCCCTCGAAGTTGATTATTTAATAAGGGAGGCCCACAAGGGTATATGTGGGAGTCATAAAAGAGCTAGATAAGTATCGAGGAAGCTTATCTGAGTCGGGTATTATTGGCCCATGATGTTCGAAGATGAAAACCAGTATATATAGGCTTGCCACCAATGTCAAAAACATGCACCATTGAAACACATTCCTCAGGAGAAGATGATGAGTATTCACGGTTCATGGCCATTTGATAAATGTGGTATCGACCTAGTTGGGATATTTCCTAAAGCCCCTGGAAAGTTTAAATACTTGATTGTGGCAGTGGATTATTTCACGAAATGGGTGGAAGCTGAGCCATTGACCAATATCAAAGGTAAGACGATTATTGCCTTTTGCTGGAAAAACATTGTGTGCAGTTTTGGGATCCCAATGATGATCATAACGGACAATGGGAAGTGATTCGCCAATTATTCCTTTAAGAAGTGGTGCTAGGACTACAAGATTTAGCAAAAGTTGACGGATGTTTATCATCCACAGGCAAATGCCCAAGTAGAAATCACCAACCGCACCCTTGTTAATGGAATCAGAGCTAGGCTCGAAGGAGCATCAAAAAATTAGACATGGGAATAGCCCAGCATTTTATGGGCATACAGAATTACGGAATATTCGACCACTGGGGAAACACCTTATAGTTTGGTCTATGGTTTCGAGGTTGTGATCCTAGTTGAAATAGGGCTGCCAAGCCCAAGGATGATAGCTATGGCCAAAGAGGATGTTAACTATAAGAATCGACGTCTAGACCCTGATATGGTCGAGGGGGCACGAGAGTTAGCTTTGATACATTAGGCTAAAGTGAAAGAAAAGGTGAAACATTACTATAATCGAAGGGTTCAGAAAGTGCAGTTTACCCCCAATGATCTAGTTATGAGAAAGAATGAGAAAAACAGGAAAGAGCCAGAGGGGAAACTCATGGTTAACTGGGAAGGACCGTATCGAGTGATAGAGGCGTACCCCGGAGAAAGCTACACCCTCGAGACCATGGGGGGAACTCGGATCCCAAGGAGATGGAACATCACCAATCTCCGGAGATATCACCATGTATAATGGAGACAAATAACGCCGATAAGTCTTGTGCTAAGCACTAAGATTGAGCTCAAATGCTCCTGTAAAGTATTCCAACTAAGGCTGTAGAATAGAGCCACGAGCTCCTAAATTGTATTCCAGCTAAGGCTGTAGACCAGAGCCATGAGCTCTTCAGGCCAAAGAAAGGGGGAGGAGTGTAAAAGTAATATCCTCGATACCCCTGCCGATTGTAGATTTTTCTCGATGACCTAGTGGAAAATTGTTGCAGGACGTAGGTGGAAAACACTGAACCTGGGTAAAATAGTTGTTGTTTTTATCCTTTCCAGTCGATTACTAAATGCATGCAATTAACTTGTCAAGAGTTTAGCATATCACGATCTAAGGTATTAAGGCTCAGAAGGTCATGATCATAAAGGTAAATATAGGAGAGAAATACACACAAAGGGAAAAGAGTAGTAAAAAGTGCTAGTGGTATATAGAACATAGTTACAATATTCAGGAAATCAGGAGGATAGTTTCTTTAACTCATTTTCTACTCCTGCTACGTCTTCTTTTATCCTTGTTATTTCTTCCGCCTTGATACCAGTGGCATGTTGAAAGTCCTTTCGTTGTTCCTCTTTGGGATAATTATCAGCATTTATTGCCAAAGTGGATCGAGGACTACGGCAATGGGTCCGCTTCCCCGTAGACCTCCTCCCAAAGGGGTGCTTCGAAGAACTACTGCCCCTAGCTGCTTCCTCTGCTTTTAACCTTGATGGTCCTCGATTCTTAGAAGGAGAGATGGGTAACTTCTTTATCCATTCGAGGATAGCAGTGTAAGCTTCCTTCTGCTTAAAATTCCCACGCGTTTCTACTTCTTTTTTATAAGCCAGTGATAGGAAGCCTCTAGAAAAAAAATTGGGTAAAAACCTATTCGAGATAAGTTTGGGATTAGCAACACCATGAAATAAGCTATGAGCTTGAATGCTCTAATAGTAAAGACGAGTTTTCTTGTCCAACTTGACGTTTTCCTACCGCAATGTCTAGTTCTCTGAGAGCAACCTTGAATTTTTACCTAAAAGAGACTCCACTATAGAAGGTTCATCACCGGTAGAAGCACTGGACCTTGAAAACACCTCATTTAGCCTCGAGATCTCATTCTGTGAGATCTCATAGCGCTGTGCTATATCACCCAACTGAGCCATAAGCCCATAAGCTTGATCCTGAGAGGCTATAAGATGACTCTCGAGTGTATACATCCTTTCAGCATCTAAAAGACACTTTTTGAGGGAACCAAATTTGTGGATTATATGGTGAACGTCATCTTTGCAGTCAGCCTCAAGAGGATCAGTATCGTCGACAAACTTGAGAGGGACGACACCCTTGAATTTTTACGGTCATGGTCCTTCAAGCGCGCACGAAAACTACGTGTTTTCCACTTTCCCAAGCTTTCAAATCAGCCTTAGCAAGATCAAGCACCTTTTAGAAGAATATCGCGGCTGAATTCAAGCTGGAAATGTTTTCTTGAAGGCCAACTATAAAGGGGTGGGTCTTATTACGCCACAACTCTAATTCTTTGGAGCTTTTCTCCAAGGCCGTCACATCATGGGCTAAGTCCTCTCTAGTAATTTCAAGCTCGGCCTTGACCTTAAGGAAATCTTCACGGGTGGATTGAAGTTCCCGTTGTAGTGCGTTGAACTAAGAGAATGAAAATTTTGAAAAACACATCAATAAGGGAAATTAAATGTCCATATAAAGACCAAAATCAATTACATGGGGCCCAAATGGGCAAAGTTATATATCAGTCCCTACTACATTATCCCCCACTTTATTCTCCTAAGCCGATGCGGCCCCTGCTTCTGCCTCCGTCTCTGCATCTTTATTTTCTTCATCCGGATCATGCAAGGCACGGATATTGACTAGGGTGATGTATTTTCCCATACCCTTCAAAAGGCCCATCATGGATAAGCTCATGCGACCCTAGTTCACGTCACTCTCCCACTTTTGATTTATCTCAAGCCCCTCTGACTTAGCATCTTCCTTTATAGCCTTGACATCATCCTCGGATCAGGACAATCACATCTTAGGAAGGATCACTTCATCCACTAAGCTGGACCGCCCAACGCCTTGGGCAACACTCAGGAGGTTTGCAAAGAGGTCGAGCAACTCCGGACTCTAAAGGACTTTATCTTTGAATGCCTCCAACATGGCCATTTGAACCTCAGGGTCTCGGGTTTGCTTGGCATCCTCGACAGTAGAATTATTTTTAAAGATAAGGCGCTCCTGAGCGCTCTGAAGTTCAGCAACTTTTCGTTGGGAGCCTCAAGCTCCAGCTATAACGAGGTTATCTCCCTACTCTTTTCCTCATAGGTGGAAGATAGTTCCGAACCTAAGTTCTGAATGAAGGAGGACATGGAAGAGGTCAGGGTGGCAGCAATGGTGGGCCTCACACCATCCAACTCCTTGACAACCTGAAAATAGGCGGTAGGGATGAGTAGACAAACAACGCGCATAATCATTCTCAAATTAATTTTGAGCAAATAACTGACCGCGGAGTTTTTCACAAAAGGACCAAGTGCAGTGGTTCGTAAGGTCGAGAGGCTCAAAGAAGATGCCAGGCCATGGGCGGCAGTGCCGAGCTCCTTATTAGAGGTCTCAGGAGCAGACCTCTCATGAGAGATTTTTTAACGGCACTCCCTAACGGAAAGATTTTCCTCGGGCTTCCGCTTCAAAGATGTGTCTGCGGGAGCAACTGTCTGAAGGGGGGTAGCGGGGGTAACCTTCTCCTTTGAGGAGATGGTGTTTGCTCCCTTCTTGGTCATAGCACCCGCTAGACTCTGACCCACTGAAGAGAGAAAGAAGATATTAGACAAGGTACAACAAAAAATATATGTATACATATAATAATAAACAACAAAACAAAACACAAAATACATGTATGACACCTTCAAAATCATGCAGAAAAGGGAATTCTTGAGAGGGGGCTCTCGGATTTCCAAGTCCTGAGAAGGTCGTGGCTTATATCCTTTGACTAGTTTCCTTCTCTTCGGACCTACTGGAGGCTCATCTGAAGGAGCCAAGCGGGGCTGTCTCAGTAATTTTCTTTTTCTAGCAGGTTTGTAGACATACTTTTCGTAAACCTCGGGCCAGGCTTGACCCCCGACTAAGTTATTGGAATTGGTATAAGAGACATAGGAAATGGGTGAGGATAGCACACAATGTTGAGCACTCTCAAGGTGAGGTGGCCAAACAAACTTGTGAGGAAGTTGGGATTCGACTTTAACGTCAGGATTCCATCAAGGAACCTGATATCTAAGGTAGTTAAATGTGAGAGCCCTCTTGGCATCCTTCCACTTTCTCAGGTTCCCGGGAAGGGCAAAAAACTTGCATCTTCTCTGGCGGGGAGAAAAAGTGATGATCTTCTCGGAGGAGTTACCGCCGAAGGCCACGGTAAAAAGGGAGCGGAACAACTTATACTCGGGCTCGATGCCAAGGTTGTAGCATTGACAGAGAAATATCATGAGAGTGGTTATGGAATTAGGATGGACTTGAGCAGGGCTTACTTGAAAGTCTCTGAGCACCCTCGAGAATATTGGAGGAAAAGGAAAACACAACCCTGACCGGATCTGCTTTAAAAATACGACTGACCTCTTGTCAGGGGGATCCTCGTAAGACTCCGCTACCCCTAACCACTCTAATTCCACGTCAGTAGGAATCCTCTGACCTAGGGGTAGCGGCCGTAAGACCCCTAATATAGTCCAAGACTTATCTGGGCTGGGGGCCCGTACGTTTCTTCCTCCACAGGGGGATCTGGGGTCGGGGGCTCGATAGTGGAGAATACTTTTGGGTGGAACTGCCTGTCATCTTCCTCTAGCAACCTCGAGGGGACTCCCTCCTTAGGAGAAGGGGGGCCAAACTCAATGTCTCTAAGACGGGAAAACATCTGAATATACTCTTTCCCCCGGCCGGAAGGCCAAATTCGAGGAAAACCTCCCTCGGGAAAATCAGAAAGAGGTATGTAGCTTGAATTACCAATCTCGTCATCACTAGGGTTGGAACCCTGGGGAGAACGCCCCAGATTGCTAAGCGTAGCTTTGAAATCTCCCTTTTTGGGCGATTCCCCCTCAAATCCCTCAAACTCAATTCCGTCAAAAGGCCCCCTCTCAGTGGATTTCTCACCAGAATCAGCCATGAGCACAAAGGATAAAGGAAAAGAAGTGAGGAAAGATGAAGGTTAGGAGAATTTACTAATGAAAGTAGAAGGATGGAAAATGTAAGTAAGGACCGAAGGAAGAGGAGAGTATTGAGAAAACGTTAGAAGTCACCTGCAGTTAAAGTGAAGAGAACGTGGGGGAAATGGGAAGTTAAGAAGCCCAAAAAAGGCAACAGAATAATGATTAACTTGGGAGAAGTAAAAATTTGAAAAGGCGTGAAAAGTTGGCGTGTCTTTTCAAAAACTGTTCCAAGTCACGCGCTTACCTGCACAACTAACACACGCACGTGCGCTCCCTTGAATTTTGCTAAAAGAAAAATAATAATAAATGATAGTCATAAAGAAAATTAGACGGCATCTCGAGTCTAGGGGTCTCTTCTTCCAGAAAGACAAAAGTAGGGATCCTCAACACCCTCTACGAGAACACGTGAACCCAGAGGCTCAGTAATGAAGGATAAACTCGAGACTCCTCGAAGATATTAACCCCGAAGCTACCATCAAATTTTCTGGGGTTTTTTATGATAGGTAAATTCGCAGCTGGACCAAGAGGATCTTAGGCTGAGAGTACCTTGGGCCCGCATCATACCAGTAAATCTACTCAATATTTTTTTTTTTAATTTAAACCATCCAAAGGATGGGGGGAATTTTATTTGGCTCCCCGGGCCGGAAGAACTGGCATAAGCCTAAAAGTGTATATAGGTTTACAAAATTCATCAATGTGATGATCTTCTGGCAAAACAAATGAAAGTCTAGTGAGATAATTCCTACAGATTGCTACCAAATGTAATCCATAAACATGTCGGCGAATCACCAAAGCGAGACTCCTATTAGTCCGTGGAAAACATTAGGAGAGAATCTGCAGGAAAAGCAGCAATATAGAGTGTAGCAGTCCTGGTGTATCAGTCCTGGATAGAGGAGTAGCAGCAAGAGCTTCGAGCTGTGAAGTTGAAGTTGAGGTAGGTGTTCGTTCTTGAGTTGCATCGCGGTTGAAATCCCAGATCCCGCATCAGACCTGAAAAGGAAAAAGAAACACAGTAGATTCCATTCCACAATGAAAAGAATACTTTATGTAGTCCAAATAGTATTAACATGTGAGATTAAGAGAAGAAAGAGTTAATTATCATCTCCTGATCTTGAGCCTATTCTTACTGAGGGAATTCCTAATCTATCAAGGCAGATGAGACCTCTAAGCACAGTTGGAGCCAAAAGGAGATCGAGGTTCCCTTGGATATTGTTCTGTAATGAGAATTTAGCCAGATAATCAGCTACATTATTGGCTTCCCTGTGTATGTGAGAGATTGGAAATTTCATATGATGAGTGTGGAGAGCACTGCAGATGGAGAAGTTCCTCCATGGAGCTTTCGATGGATTGTGGATACCTCTTACAGCATTTAAACAATCAGTTTCCAATTCACAGTTAGCAATTCCTAGTTCATATCCTATTTCATACCCATCCTGAATTGCTACAAGTTCTGCATCAAAAGGTGTTGGTGACTGGAAGGTTTTGGTCCTCATGCAAATCACATTACCAGATGTATTTCTTACAATTACAGCTGATGAGGCCAGACCTGGATGTATCCATGAGGCATCAGTGTTAATTTTAAAGCCAGAGGAAGATTTCTTCCATGTTACAACTGTTATAGTTTTCTTCCTCTTGGGGTGGATCTTGGGAATAATGTTAGAGCAGATCCAGTGTCTGTTCCTTTCTAGGTTGCCAGAAGGCTGGTGGGCAGTAAATATGTCATAAATGAGGCCTCTGATCTCATGAAGGCAGGCATGAAGGGAAAAGGATTCATTTTCATAAAAGTATTTATTTCTCTTAATCCACAGAACCCAAATTGTGACCAAAAGTGAAGCTATGATGATTTGAGACTGAATCCGTGTGACAGTTTTGAAAGATAGGATGAAATCAACTCTAGACTTCAGATTTCCAAACCGAGGCATATGCATATCAAGTAAGACACCAACAGCCTCCCAAATTTTAACAGTAAATGAGCATGAATTGAAAAAATGATCTAGGATATCTGGATGCTTCATGCAGGAAGGACAAATAGATGCCAATTGGAAGCCACTTCTTGCCAAAATATTATCAAATGGCAGAATGCCATTCAAAGCACGCCACAGTATAACAGACATTTTCTTTGGTATAAAAGAACTCCATACCTTTGAAAAATGTCTGATTCTTTGTTTTTTTTGCCTGAAGGTGTGATAGGCCGATCTAATAGAGAAACTGCCATTGTTGTTTGGAGTCCATATCATCCTATCCTCATGTTGGTATGTCAATTCAGCAACCTGCAAGATGGCAAGAATATTGGTAGCCAAGTGTGGCTCCAGGAGAGGGATGAAATTATTTTTGTTTTGTATGAAGGACCTCAGGGATATATCCTCAAAAGGTAGAGGCATCCCTTCTGGCCATTCATAACAAAGGGCTCCTTGTCCAGTCCAATTGGAGCTCCAAAAAGAGCACTCACCCTGGCCAAAGATAACTCTTGAATGTCTATTAGCCTTTTCTGTTATTGAGCAAATTCTTTTCCAGGTGTGAGAAGTTTTGTAGGAGTTAGGGAGTGACCAAATTAAAGAGGTCCATTGATATTTGTTGACTTGTAGTTTCCACCAAAGTTTGCATGAGAAGGCCTCAACAATTGCTCCTATATCCCTAAGTCCTAAGCCATTTTCCTCCATAGGTAGACACATATTTTTCCATGATCTCCATTTCTTTTTTTCAGTGTTATCCACTTTCCCCCAGAAAAAGGTGGATGCCAATTTTTCCATTTTCCTTATAACAATCTTAGGAGGGCGCAAAACTGAGAAAATGTGAGTAGGAATTGAGAGTATACTGTGGTTGATAAGAACCAGCTTACCAGCACTGGAGAGCCACCTATTCTTCCAGTTGTTTATTGTCTTCTCCATCCTTTCCAGCATTGGCTTGTAGTAAACCTGCAAGTTTCGACCATAGAATACTGGTACCCCCAAGATACTTAAAGGGAAGTGCACCTTGCTCCATGCCCAAAAGTCTCTTTACAGTTAGAATGTGGGCAGGGGGGGTTTTATGTGAGGTGAAGAATTCTGATTTACCAAAATTTACTTTCTGACCTGTGGTGTGTTCATAAGCAATTAGGAACCTTTTAAATCTCTTTAAAGTTGTGGGTTTGGCATTTAGAAAGATAGCTGTATCATCAGCATACATGAGGTGAGAAATAATTGGACAAGAGAGAGGCAAGCTAAACTGGTGAAGGTAGCCAGTGTTTATCATTTTTTTAAGAGTCCTTGAGAAAGCCTCAGAAACTAGGTTATATAGAAAAGGGGACAGGGGGTCTCCCTGTTTTAGTCCTCGGGTGGATTTAAAAAAACCTGAAGTGACTCCATTTATCAAAACTGAGAAGTGGGCAGAGGCTATGTTACTCAGGATAATTTTAACAAAATGTCCATGGAAACCAAATTGAAGGAGTATAGAGTTTAAAAAGGACCATGACACTCTATCAAAGGCTTTCTGCATATCAAGTTTCACAATAATATTATGAGCCTTTGATTTTCTGTTTAAAAATCTCACCATTTCCTGCATTTGAAGCACATTATCTGAGATGTCTCTTCCATTAATAAAGGCACTTTGTTCAAGAGAAATTAAGGAGTGCATTAGTGGTTTAATTCTCTCCATTAACATTTTTGAGAAAACTTTGTTGATGAAGTTAGAGAGACTTATTGGTCTGAAATCAGAAAAGGAGAGTGGAATTGGCTTTTTAGGGATCAAGGCCAACCAAGTACTAGAGATTGCTAAGGGGATATTTCCAGTAACCAAAAAATCATTAGCTGCATCAAGCAGGTCATTTTTAATGATCTCCCAGAAAGATGTGTAAAAATTCCCTGAGAAACCATCAGGACCTGAGGCACTATCTTTTTTCAGTTCAAAAACAGCCTTCTTAAGTTCCTGTAAATTAAAAGGTTGAAGGAGCAGAAGATTCTGTTCTTCAGATATGAGCAGAGGGATTTCTTGAAGAAAAAACTTAAGATGAGATCCAGTTTTAGGGGTTGGTTCCTCATTCAATAAATCTTTATAAAACCGGATTCCTTCTTCCTTTATCAGATTAGGGTCTGAGATCCAATTGCCCGAGGAGTCTTTAATTTTGCTGATCCTAGATTTTGCCCGGTTTTCCTTTATGGCATGATGAAAAAATTTTGTATTAGCATCCCCAAACTTAAGCCAATTAAGTCTAGCTTTTTGAGATAGAAATGTAATCTTTTCTTTCTGAGATCTTAACAATAAGGCTTTTGATTCATTTAAAAGTGCTAGATCCTTATCATCCAGTGTTTGTTGGTAAATTATTTCCAAATCACTAACTCTCTGTTCAGCCTGAATCAGATTCTGGTTGACATTGCCAAAAATAGTTTTGTTCCACTGTTTTATTTCCACTTTTAGCCTCTTAAGTTTGAAAACAAAACCAGTCATGCCTTTTAGAGGTGATGTTAAAGTCCAACACTTAGTTACTATATCCCTGAAATCTTGCCTAGAAGACCACATTTCCTGATATCTAAAAGGCCTAGGGGAAAACTCAGAAGCTGATTGTATGGATAGGAGTAAAGGAGAATGATCCGAGGTGATTCTATTTAAAACCTGTATAGAGCTGTGGGGAAATAAATCAAGCCATTCTAAGTTACAGAGACCCCTATCCAGTCTTTGGAATATTATATCTTTACCCCTGTCCTTGATCCTATTGTTACACCAGGTGAAACAATTCCCAACAGTGGGAATATCATGCAAATCAGATCTGTGAATGAATTCATTGAAGTTTTTCATACTTTTGTGGGGGGTTGATTTCCTTCCTTTGTATTCATTAACTGAAGAAACCGTGTTGAAGTCCCCTATATATATGGCAGGTTCTGAGAGAGCTGAGCCTAAATCATGCCATAAATTTTCCCTCATAGTCCTATGTACACTAGCATAAATGAAAAAGCAATTCCAGTTGGATAAGGTATCAGTTTCAGTAATTTTAGCATGAATGAATTGATCTGATTCTCTAACACAAGATAACTGAAAAGATTGATTCCACAGAATCCATATTTTGGCATTTTGAGCAGCAAGAGCATTATTGAAACCTAGGACATGCTTAAGATGATCAATCTGCTGATTATCATGCCAAGGTTCTAAGAGACAAAGGATGTCTATCTTGTGATTCCTCTTTAGTGTTTTTAGTCTTTCCAGAGATGTGCCATAACCTCTCACATTCCATACCAAGATATTACCTATGATGGTGTATCTTATCATTTAAAACTCATTGGAACGGCTTTTTGAGAGGATCTGAGTTTCCTAGATTTACTAGGCACAGCTATAGTAGAGTTATCCTGAGTCTCTTTACCTTTGACCGCAAGTGCAATAGATTTTGGAGTAACAACAGTTGTGTGCTCTAAATTAAGTTCATCAGTAGAGGGTAGAGGTTTGTCACCTGGATTGGCCATAGCTGTTACCTTCTCCACTGGAGATTGCTCAAGAGATGCTGATTGTTTTGGTGTAGAGACTAGGATCTGATCTGGTCTGACTTCAGGTATGTTTTCCAAGTGAAGTTGTCCTTCAGAGCTTCTTTCTGGTGGATATGTGGTGCCCGAGTGTTTTACCTGATCGTGAGTTTGTTGAGTCTCATGGAAGATCTCCACTGGCTCTTCTTCCTGTTCTTCTTCAAAAGATACATCTAGAGCTTGAAAAGCATTAGAAATGGACACTGATTGAGTATGCTCTAAAGTTTCTAATCTGAGGCTTTCAGATTGCTTAGTCTTCTTCCTCCATATTATGTTACTAATAGGCTTTGAAATATCATCCAAAGAGTAGAAGTCTGATCTTTTCTTATGAGTATTGTTGAATGAGTTAGCAAAAATGTTCTGTGGATGGCCTGAGTGATGATTCTGTTTTTGAAATTCTTTTTGTTTCTGAGAAACACTAAGGGCTGAGGTTCCAGTTATCTTATCATTAGGTAATTCCTCTTGGTGAGACTGTTTCTCAATTGTTCCTTCAGTGTGAACTTGTTTCTCAACACCAGAACTATCCTGAGCCAGATCAGCTATGTTACTTTCTGCCCTTCCTTGTTTTTTCTTAGTTTCAATAACCTTTTTTTTAAGCTCAGGGTGTAAGAAAGTACACTTATCTTGGTTATGTCCAACTACTTTGCAGTGAGCACAATAATGTGGGAGTTCTTCATATTCAATTGGATATTCAGAGACCTTATTACCTATACCTATGACAATAGAAGCAGGAGGTTGGGACTGAAGGTCTATTTCAACGCAGACTTTTATTGCCGATGGTCTAGTTAGAGCTGCCGTAGCAGCGTCCATTTTTAAAAACCTTCCAATCTGACTACTTAGACCAATAATGGCAGAGTTGTTATAAAAATGAAGAGGGAGTCTGTGAATCGTTACCCACGCCGGAACGATTGAGGACTCTGCCGTTGGAGAGAAATCGGGCGTCCATTTTTGCACCTTCATTACCACGCCCTGTATCATCCACTGCCCCTTCATCCAACAGCGTTGGTAGTCTTCAGGATCCTGAAATCTGATCAAAACATGGCGATAGTCAATAGAGCCTAACTGAAATTTAGATTTAAATCCTATTGATTTGAAGGCAATTTGTAAGGAGTCCATCGAGGGCTTTCCCCGATTGAATTTGCCGACCAGAGCGTTCTGGTAATGGGACGCCAGACGTTCTCCTTCCTCAATGGGAAGGATAAACGCAATCTTCCCTTTGTATTCTGTAAATCTACTCAATAGAGAAGGCTTACATTAAGGCGTATAATCCGGATTTACGTTATTCCCTGATACAGGACATATAGGCAGGTACGCACTTACTATTCGGGACTTTTGACACCTACTAGAAACACTTACTAACTTAAGCATTTGAGAGTTTACATCTGGGACCTCCCAGAGCTTTTTGTTTGCATATTATCATCGAGGGACTCGACGGTGTGGGTCGACCGATTTCCAGACGCATCAATACCATATGTACTATGCTCATGAAAAATTGGTAGAACACATGTTTGAGTGTGAATTTGCAAGAAGAGTGTGGCGATACAGTAGATTGGGACCAGAGATTGGCTACAAAAGTGGTTCAAGATAGCACCTGAGAATGAAGATAGGGAGTAGTCATTTGGGCAACTTGGTGCACCAGAAAAATGGGAACGATAGACCTCTCCCAAATCTAATCTCGATCGAGCAGACGACTGAGGCAGTTCTAGCCTAATATCCAAATGCAATAGTACACGTTACACAACAAAGGTAAAAAATCGAAAGAAGCGATTCAAGAGTAACTCATGAAAGTGGAGATACAATAGATCATAAATTGTAGTAACCCGCATTCAACATATTAATGAGAAGTATTCCATTACTTTTTCAATGAAAAAAACTACTACTAGTACTGCATGTCATATACCAAAATCAGCACCTTCAAACAATTCATCCAACCACATTCCTTACAGTAATAACATTACTTTAAGAACAATGCTTTTGCAATCTGAAAGCTATTAGCAGCAGAAGTACCATATACACATTATACCAAAAAACAGTAAAAGGAATGTGCAGAAACAAGCGCAAACTGACTAGAATTGCCGGAAGAGCTCTGGGAGATGCCTATCAGCCCGAAGCCTATCAGGAAGATAAAAGATCCGGGGCCATCCTCCTCGACGACGCAACGGATACCAGCCAGGATAAATAGGCCTACGAGGCGACATCATGTCCACCCTGTGATTCACTTTCCTCCTCTTCTGCCTCTCCCAGCAATTCGCAAACCTCTGCTTCCACGACACGGGCTCATCCAGCTTGATAGCAACCCCAAACTGTTCCTCAAACTTCTTCATCCATACATCATCGCTCGACCCCAAATACCTCAGCTCACTCGACACACAGCTTGCTCTCGCAACATCAACCCCGGGCAAAAGCTCCAAGATCTTCAGCTTGAGTTCAGTGGGCAGGAGCGTGAAGCAAGGTGGGAGTCCAAACCCGAGCTTCTCGCAGATATCAATCAGCAATGGCATTGCAAGATCATCCTTCACCAATCTCCAGAACTTGAACACCTCTTTCTCCGGCGTTGTAGAGAGAATCTCACCTTCAGTGGTCGCAATTTCATCGCTCAGGCCGCAATTAGCCCACATAACATTAAAGAAAGAGACTAACTCTTCTTCATTCAATCGCACCGAGTATAATGCAGAACCAGAACTCAAAGATCCATATATGTTCATATACTTCCCTACACTATGAAACTTCAAGCTAACACAAGGAAGAGAGCCATTGACAGAGCCATTCTCGGTTATATCAGGAAGAGTGTAAAACAGCGATAATCTGAAGGCGTTTTCCGGCCAGATATCTCGAGACCAAAGCCCCGTAACTACATTTTTCGTTTCCATATCAAACCCTAAAAATCCAGATTCTAGTAAAACAGCATTTACAGCAATTACCAAGAGCTTATGCCTCCGCCTGCCGCCGTCATCGCCGCCCAGCTCCTCCGTGAACACCTTGCGCAAGAACCCCGGCACGGAAAACGCCTTCCCGACATCCTCCTTCATCGCATATCCCTCCCCTTCAACGCCAACCTCATCAATCTCCATCTTCTCAGACGATTCCGCTTCCATCAAACTAGGGCTAATTTGGGGGTTCCGGTCAGAAACGGCCAATTTCAAATTAATTTCAGGATCCTGGGCCTCCACGGAAATGGGTCCAACCACCTGATCCTCGCCGCCTGTGGTGGTAGCTTGAGCTTGAGATTGAGATTGAGATTGAGAAACTGCTCTGTAGAAGATCAGATCGCCGGAGGTTACGCCGAGGGACTGGAGGGTGTCTTCCTCCGGCGAGGAGCTCTGAATCTCGTCGGCTTTGTTCAGGGACAGCCGGATGGACTCCGGCGGCGGCGGCGGCGCGGAAGTGGAGGGTGAAGAGAGCGCGTGGGAAAGGGTTTGTTTGAGTTGTTGGAGGGAGCATTGAGGCGGAACCTCCACTCGCACGGTTTCTTTGGTTTCCAGCGATCTAATCCGGAGCTTCATCATCGAACAAAACGGATAAACTGGAAACTCGGATACTATCTGCAAGTACGGATTCTTGAACTACGAACAAGGGCAAGCGTAATGGTTTATCTTACTAGAACCCACTTTAAAAATCACTGATTTACTATTCATTTCTCTTTCTACGTTTACTATTCATGGATCCCACTTAATTTTCTCTATCTTACTCACTAATTTTATCATTAATAATTAATTTAAATGGATTTATCCATTCAAAATAACCTAAATGTTAAATTTAAAAATACATTATAATTTTTATAATTAAATTTCGTTTCTTGTTAAAAATATTGTTAAATATTTTGTGAATAAAAATTATTCTAGATTTTCTAAAAATATTTTGCAGATTTTTTGATTAATTTTCAAATTTTAAAATAAGTTTTTTGCAGATTAAAATTTTTATTTGCAGATATTTAATATAATTTTCTGCTGATTTTTAAAAAGAAGTGTGGATATTTATAAAAATTTAAAATGAAAGTTATTTTAAGAAAATTTAATAAAGGGGGTTAGTGGGACTCGTGGCCCCAGTTTAATGGTGTCACGTGTCCACTTTAGGGAAAATAAAAAGGGACCACCGCATGTGTAGCCCAAGTGGTAGTAGGCAGTGTGGGGATACCCACGGTTCAAAGCTCGCTACGGTCGTGTGGGAGTGTGTTTCCCAAAGCGTGTGTGGCAACGCGCACGTGGCGGTGGGACCCTCCTGGTGACGGGCGAGTATGAACCAGCACTGTGGCCATGGTACTGGGTCAGTGTGACTTACCTCTCATGTGATGGCTGTGTGGTCGGCTGGCATGGGCACCCTAAGGCTAGGTGTGATAGCCTTTTAGGGAAAATAAAAAGGGGCAGCATGTGAGCGGCCCCAACATCTACAAGAGGCAGCCAAAAAGGGGGAAAAGTGGTTCCCCTCCCTTTTCTTGACCGGTTTCTTATTCAGAAATTCCCACTGTAAGTGTTTTCAGTTTCTAGAGTGGTTTCTTAATGTTAAGAAACCACCATTGCACTTGCTCTAAACAATTGAGATATTTTGTAATTTTTTCAAGAAAGACATGAAATGGCTCGAATACCATCAAGATATACTCCCTCTGGTTCACTAACATTGACTCACTTTCCTTTTTGTGATATTTTTTTAACATTGACTCTTCATTTTTTGGTAAATTCTAGATTATTTTCATCCACCAAATTTACTTTTTTACCTTTTCAATGCATTCTCCACCACTAGTTTTACCTTTTCTAAATTCTAGTGTCAAAAGTAAGTGAGGAAATGTAAGTGAACCGGAGTTAATAATTACGATTTAGGCATCTAGTTTTATACTCCCTCGGCCTAGAGTTGTATTAAGAAAGTAGATATTAGTTGTAATTGTAATTAGATTCTATTTCATTTTCCTAACTTGTACATGTATTTTGTACAACTATATAATGTACTATATAATGTACTATATAATGTATTCAGAGATCATGAATAATAACACACATTATTACCCTTATTTTCTACATGGTATCAAAGACTAAAATTCGGAAACCCTCACGAAAAATTCCGCTACCTTTTCCGAGCTCCCGCCGCCACCCGACGTCCGTGCGTTGCATCAACGCACCGTTGTTGCCGCCGTATGTACCTCACTGATCGTTGCTGATTCACCGACCGCCACCGGCGTTCACCAGCTGCAGTTGTCGCCGATCCGTTCGCTATTGTTACCGAGCCACACGCGGCTGCCGATCTGCACACGCCGCCTGCACCATTCTTTCACGCGTCGCCGCCACGTCTTGCCGTGATGCGATCTAACATTGATTCACTGGTTATCGCTGATTAGATCTTGAACCATGTCGACTTCTGAACCAACTCCCGATGCCGGTCAACAGGCTCACATCGATACTGATTCTGAGGCCACCAAACTGCAAGACATGAACAGCTATGAGGTAATTGCGACTTTACTGAAACAGTTGCAGTTACAATCTGGCCCTCGTTCACCTATACCTGTTGGTCGCCCACGGAACGATCCCTACTTTATTGGCCTTTCTGATGAACATGGTTGGGTTATTGTACCCACCATCCTAAAGGGTCAAGAGAATTACCTTGAATGGTCTGATGGAATTCGTCATGTTATGATTGCCAAGAATAAGATTGGGTTCATTGATGGATCCATTACCAAACCCCCGGATGGTCATGCTGGTGCTACTGATTGGCCTATGATTAATGCTACCCTTGTCAGCTGGATCTTGTAAACCCTGGATCCGGTATTGCGATTATCTACAAGTTCTTTTGCCAGAGTTAATGAATTTTAGGATGACCTGAAGACACGTTTTACTCTTGGTAATGGTATGAAAATTCTGCATGTGCGTGAGGATATTCATAATTGCATGCAGAATGTTCAGACCATTGCCATTTACTTTGGAAATCTGAAGAAGTTGTTTGGGGACTACAATTCCATATGACCTCCTTTAGTTTGCGACTGTGCAGCTAGCAAACTGTTGTGCACTTGTAATCTTGTTGCACGTGCCTCCCTAGAGAGAGAAGGATTTGATTTATCAATTCGTCTCTGGTCTCGATGAAGGCCATTACACCTTTTGATCCCATATCACAAGTCTTGATCCGTTGTCACCATACATGTGTGTATTTTCCCATTAGGAGAATCACTGAGTTGTCATCCGGTCTCGCAGGCCTTCTTCTGACTCCATGGAATATGTTGCACGATGCCCACCACCTACGAATTCTTCGACAGTTGCCCTCTCTACAGTTGATCGCAATAATCTCATTTGTACGCATTGTAATTGCAAGGGTCACGACAAAGCTTCATGTTTCTAGATCGCAGGAATTCCAGAATAGTTCAAAGATTTGAAGGAGAAAGCCAACGCGGCCAAGAAGATGGCGCCAGCTACTGGGCCGAACACCGCCATCGGTCTCAGGGTTCCCGCTACCGCGACCCTTCCACCTCCACCACCATTTTTTGGCACTGCCATATCACCGCCAGAGTTAACGGTAATGGCCTCCACTGGTAGTTCCCCTACCCGTTCTGATTTGGGCTGTACTTTGTCGTCGTTTAAAACACGAGTCGAGGGGCTTAGTGGTAAAAGATAAGAGATTTATATTCTGTACTCGTTCTCATTGCTAAAATAACAAGGGGTGGTAAGTGGTAAGCCCTGAGTTTGTCCACAGAGATGCTAGGGTTCAAGTACTAGTTAGAACACAACCTCGTGCAGGTCGTCAATCCGCATGAGTGAAAGAAATAGCTAATAAAGCAAACAAGCAAAAGGGGGGGTTTGGTTTTTCAAACTATCAGCTACTAAACATAAAAAGTAAATATGCAAGCAACTAATTTAACTACACACTTAGGAATCACTTTGCAACATGATAGTTTTAATGCTTCAATCCTCGATTCATTAACATAGAGAGTTACAAAAGACCTATCAGTGTGTTCGCAACACATGATGTGACTGACGACATACACTTCCCCAACCCTGTCACGGTGGGTGCGCTCACAACCCTCCATCGGCACCGCCATTGTAATTAGAGGAGTACAATGAGGTTCGATCATCATTGTATGTTTGTGTTCTCCCCCATGCTAGTACATCTTGGGTTTCTGCCTCGAATGCAACTACTCTTCTCGGGTCCTATATATGCTAGGCCCTAGGATCATAGGCACCTTATCTGTGATACTAGGGTTTCAACACCACACCTAGCTTGCTACTATTATCTATCTCTACCCATAACCTCTCAGACAACAATTACGAAGTCAGCTAAGATTGGTGCAACGGCAAATAGGTCAGGGCATTCTCGAATTTCATGTGCACACACCCACGCAGAATCGTTCTCCCCTACCCATTCTAACATCCAGGTTTCTCTTCCCAAAGGGGCATCAATGAGTGCACCATACATGAATACAGCCCAAAGTGTGTGCTTATATGTGGTGTAAAATTCATGCATTTATAACATTCAAGAACAATCACAATAATATCAACAGTTTAAGTTCATGTTGGAGCACAAACGAATGGCTTTGTAGTACTTCTCAAAAGATATGAAAATCTGGATGCATATTTTTCTTCAATTAAATATGTGAGTAGCACAACCGTGATGTCCATCAATATATATATATATATATATATATATATATTATTAGCAGATTGAAATTCTCCACACTTATCTTCAAAAGATTCTGTTTTCAAATCTTCTTCTGAAGCAAATCCAAATCCCATAAATAATGAGATTTTCCTTACCTCAATTATCCCATAATATTACACAAATCAAATTTCATAATTATAGGTATTTTCCATAGATTCAATATGCTTCAATCACACACATAATCATATATTGCAAAATTTTCAAACTTCCATAATATCCACGCAATATTCTTCATGCGCATAGCACTTCTAAATTCCAGGTATCCATATGTTCTTACATGGAAAGTTTTGCACGCATGAAGTCTTGTGCAAATATAATTCTTTCTCCAAAAAATATTTTGATAACAATCAAATCTCTTGGAGATAGAATCCCTTAAGGAAAGGATTTAATATATCTCGTCCATATCTCATTTGAAAGAATATTTATCACATCAATTCTAATTTATATAAATTCATTTCAATCTCATAAATATAGGAATTGATATATTCTTCAATAAAAACACCATGGGCGAAAATGCTTCTTCACAGATTACAACTCCAAATTCCTTATATCACCGAAGTTACATTCTTTGATGTTTCAACCCAACAATACCATACTTGCATAATTTTACACAATTTACCAACTAGATAAATATGGACTTTACAAACATGTTCTACAGGCATCTTCATGGCTCTCCATACTCATCAGCATCTTCTTGATTGGTCAAATTGGAATCAACATCTGTAACACCAACTCATCCATTTATTTTTCTCTCTAATAGAGTATTAGAAAAACTAAGTTATTTAAAATTTTTATATTTATAGGACATGTTACATTCTAGAGTTCGTCTCTTGAAAGACGGTTTTTCCATAAACTATGAAAACACCAAGGTTTAAATTGCAAATTAGAATAAATAAGATAAAATTTTCGGGATGTATGAATCGGGTTATAAATTTTATAACTACAACATGTTGCATAATAAATTTTTAAGATTGCAACTAAGAACTTTTACCTTTTATTATTTTAATAAAACCTCGTCTTTCCATAAAACTATAAAAAGACGGTATTTTTCAAGACTTTGCCTACATACTTTATATTTATTATCATAATATATGATAATATATATCTAAAAAAATATTATTTACAATAAATTCAGGGGAAAAGTACATAAATAATGCTATTAAAATTTGAAAGTGCAAAAATAACCCTGTAAAATTTAAAAAGTGCGAAACTAACCCTAAGTTTTTGGGCAATAGTGTAGATATACCCAAATTTCACTATTCGACATTGACTAAAGGAATTTAGGCATTGACCTAATCTAAAAAGACAAAAATACCCCTAGGTTTAAAACTAAAATTTAATGACCATTATACCCCAAGGCTCTGCCGCCGATCAATGGTGATCAACGTCGGTCAATGGTGGTCAACGTTGGACCGCCGCCGCCTGGTGTTGGCCGGGTTAGATAAGTGCTTATAGTAATAAGACATGGTTAGATCAACACTTTAGTAACAAAATACAGGGTTAAGCACTTATATGATAAATATACGGTTAGATCAGCATCATCTTTAAAAAAAATTGATGAGAGCCCACTTCTTATAAATATCCCTTTAATAAAACTTCATAATCTCATCGACATAAGTTTCACAATCTATGTTTTCAAACTAAAACCAACCCAAACAACACCCGTAAGCAATAATATAAAAATCATTTTTAAATATAAGGATCTCACATAATGTACCGTCTTTTGTAATCACTTCAATTTTGAAGTAGTTGAAAACCCTTCGGTTCTAGCAAACATTGGAGATCTCCAAAAGCCACATTTCCATTTCCAACAGTACACATGTATTTGATCCAAGCTATAATTTAAATAGATAAAAGTGCAGATATAATTCTATATAATTGATGAAAGTGCAAATATAACCCTACGCTAATTGAAAGTGTAAATATAACCCTATCTCTTCAGGTTATGTGCAAATATAACCTTTTTCAGCAATTTGATGTCGGAATTAGGTGAAAAGACAATTTTACCCTGATTGATTTATATTTAAAAAATTGAAAATTCCAAATGATGTAATGACCATATTGTCGTTCGTCTCTTAACAACTCTCGTTATCTTTCATTCACTCCGCCATTCTTCTCTTCTTCCACTCACTCCGCCGCTCAATTCTTCTTTCCGCCACACACCTTTTCTTTCTTCCACTCCGCCCACCCTCCGCCGCTATCCCTTTTGTTCTTCAACTTCTCCATAACTGCAGTAAATACACCCTCGATTTCCCTCAATTTATCAAATTAGGTTTCCAAAATAGTAAAATTTGAATCAGAAGAAGAAGACGACGAATATGGCGGATTGGGGGCCGGTGGTGATCGAGGTGGTGTTGTTCATTCTGCTCAGTCCAAGGTCTGATTTCATCTAAGGTATGTTCATCTGAGGTATGTTCGAAGCTTTGATTTCGTCTTATTTTGCTTTTCTGGGTTTGTGCCTTAATGATGTATGGTTGCGGGTCTGATGAGTTGTAACACCCCCAAACCCAAACGCAAGTGTCGGGTCACGTTTGGGCATGCTACCAAAAGTTCTAACAATAATGAGCATGTAACTTTTATGCGGAAGCGATTTATCTAAATAAAAAAAAACAAAAACCTAACTTTACCATTACAGTAACAGTATTATTACAAATGTTAAATGGAAGTTTCACCTAACTGTTACAGAATCAAAAGTTTACTTTACAGTTTACCCAGGATCTTTATCAAACGAAGTAAAGACAACAAGCACTCTTCTCTTACTGTTCTTCTTCACCTGAAAAAAGGTTGTTTAACTAGGGTAAGCTCCTTGCTTAGTGAGGTTCCATCGCCAGTATTTACCCAGTTGAGTTTAGTGATCACAGAAATAACAATTAACAATTAACAACTAGCCACGTATGTCCTAACACACAGTAAAAAGATACGGGTGGTTAATGCCGAGTTGCTGCCAAGTGCCTATATGGAAACTATAACTAACATACACGACATAACCCCAGTCAGTGATGCCCAAAGGCTATCAGTTCAGAATTCACTTTCCCATTCCCGCAGGTGCTCGTATTAGTCAGATGGTTATGCTAGCATACCAAACTCCACGTGTAGCTGGTCTAATCAGACGGTCCAGTCAGTACCGTTCCCTGCCGACTTTGACCAAACTACAATCGCTTCGGGGCTCCCAAAATTCACTGATAGGTAATCAGGTAGCAGGCAATTCAAGTTTGACATGACAAGATAAGTACAAGCTGGTCATCAGAGTAGTATATGATTCAAGTTTGACACGACAAGATAAAGTACAAGCTGGTCTTTCACGGAAAATATAAGAGCAATTAAGGAGTTCAGTTTCACGATAATCTAGTATAATATGATAAAATGCACACTTAATTCAACAGTCAGTAAATACCATCATTTAAGTGTAACCGTCATATCTCTCTCTCATGGCTAGAGTATCGAGTAAAAAATGTTTGAGTATCAGGTTTCGAGTACAGGGGTTCGAGTACTTACAGTTCGAGTAGTTGGGTAGGAGGTTCGAGCAAAGAACTCGAGTGGAGAAAGTTCTAGTGGTATGGGTATCAAGTGGTAAATGGTATCAGTTCGAGTGGTGAGGTTCAGTTGGAGAGATTCTAAAGGTATGGGTTCAGTTGGTGAGGTTCAAGAGGTAAGGTTCTAGTGGCACTAGTTCGAGAGTTAAGGTTCAAGAAGTAAGGTTCAAAAGGTAAAGGTTTCAGTAGTACTAGTTCGAGGAATACAGTTTGAGAGGTAACGATTTCGGTGATATTAGTTCGAGAGGTAAAGGTTTCATTAGTACTAGTTCGAGGGGTAAGGTTTGAGAGGTAAGGTTCGAGAGATAAAGGTTCCAGTAGTACTAGTTCGAGGGTAAAGGTTTCAGGGAACTAGTTCGAGGGGTACATATTCGAGGGGTAAAGGTTTCAGGATACTAGTTCGAGGGGTAAAGGTTTCAGAGTACTAGTTCGAGGAGTAAAGGTTTCAGGGAACTAGTTCGAGGGGTAAAGGTTTCAGCAGGGTTCGAGAGGTAGAGTTGTGGCAGGGGTTCGAGAGGTAGTATTTTGGCAGGGGTTCGAGGGGTATTATGGCAGGGGTTCGAGAGGTAGTATTTTTGCAGAGGTTTGAGAGGTAGTATTTTGGCAGGGGTTCGAGGGGTAGTATTATGGTAGGGGTTCGAGAGGTAGTATTTTGGCAAGGGTTCGAGAGGTGGAGTTGCAGCAGGGGTTCGAGAGGTGGAGAGTTTAGTTCGAGAGAGTCAGGTTCTGATGGCATTATATATATATGTAAACATAAACTCAGATTTTACTAAATTCGTGCTAGGGCGATGCAACACTCACCTTAGTTAAACTTGGCTTGACAACCGCTGCTTCTACTTCACTACTTAACCATTGTTCTTTAGTAAGAAATTTTTCTTAAGGTTGTGATTTTGAGAAGGAAGTCACTGGTATTTATACTAGATAAAACATAGGTTCTGACACCTACTCACCCTAAAATTTTATCCCGTAACCTCAAGCCTACTCCTCACGTCCGCTGTTCATTCCTTCCCAGTAATACCGCTTGCCCAAAAAATTACTTTGGATAATTTTTTACATCCGTTGCCAGCTTTTCTTCATGGTAATTTTCTTGCATTTAATTATTCATTTACTCATTTATTTGCTTAATATTTCTATTGTCATATACTATACATATATGTATGTATATTTTCTTCTTGGTGATTTTTCTTACTTATTTATTTATTCACTTATTGTTATTAGTATTACTATTATATATATATATATATATTATTTCTATATATATACATATATATATTTCCGGAGAATTAAAGGAAATATTGGGATATTTGATAAAATTTAACTATTACATGTTCTCTAATTCCTATTTCGGTAGGGGTTTTTACATGAGTGGCGGAGGGAGAGTCTGATGTGGTGTGGTGGCATGTCTGATGGGTGGCGGGAGTTGGTGATGTAATGGCTGGGCTGATGGGTGGCAGGTTGGGACGGCGGGGGAGTGAGGCCGGAGGTGGAGTGGCGTTGGCGGCGTGGTGACACTGTAAGGGCGGGGGTGGTGGCACTGTAAGGGTGGGGATGGTGGCCGGGAAGTTAACTGTCGATATAACTTTGATTCCGCTGACGGCGGCGCGCTTGTTGCCGAGGAAATGAGGAGTTCGGCGGATGTGTGTTAGGGTTTAGGGTCGGGTGGTTCTGGCGGGAGAGATTGGTGGTGGTGGCGGGGTGAAGGTGTGGTGATGGCAGGGGAGGCAGAGGAGTTCCGGTAGTGGTTGCTGCTGGTGGTGAGCCAGGTGGTGGCGGCAGTGCTAGTTGCTACTGGTGGTGACTGGGAGCAATTTTGTCTTAGGTTAGAAGGGCAATTTGGTCATTTTCGATTGGTCAATGGCCGGAAATGACTAGTAAATGCCGGAATAATGACTTTGGAGTTATATTTACATTTATGTGTAATAGATAGGGTTATATTTGCACTAAAAAATAATTGAGAGTTATATTTACACTTTCCACAACATATAGGGTTATATCTGCATATTACCCATTTAAATAAGTCTTATAACCCCTCCACATGCATCATCAACGTAAAACTTGATTTTATTGCAGTCAAATATATTTGGTGATACCACTTTTACTTTCTTCTTAGGGACTTCTGATTTGCTCCTCCACATGCATCATCAACGTAAAACTTGATTTTATTGCAGTCTAACATATTTGATAATACCACTTTTACGTTCTTCTTAGGGACTTCAGATTTGCTCTCAAATATTCTTGGAGACTTCGAATTTGCTCTTGCTCGCTGATTTGCTCATGTATGTAGGTTTCATGGTGGTTGCGTTGGAGATATTTCTAAAATTGGAAGGGGAGATCTTGCTGTAGTGTTTTATCGTTGGTGGTGATAGAGGTAGCGGTGGTTTGAAGTGGCGTAGGCGGAAGAGAGGTGTAGAGAACTAGGGTTTAATTCGCCTTTGCCAGTAAAGTGGCAAATCCAAAATTGCGGAACGAAGAGTGTGACACTGCTGCTGGTAGATCATTTTTGGGATGATCAGCGCCGAAGTTTACACATTAAATGCTGGTAGGGTTATTTACGCACTTTCAATAGAAATTTAGGATTTTTCCGACCCTTTCAAATTATTAAAGATTGTATTAACACTTTCATGAAGATATAGAATTTTTTAAAATATTTTTTTAAAAAATTAGATCTGACATAAAGTCTGAGTGTATGACACACAACTCTAGGATGCTCAATTTTATTTTTGTTTTGATCCAAGTTTGCGAGAATTTATGAACCAAAGGAAATCCAGCCATCAACATGTGCGTGTCTCAATTACTACTGTATTTCCAATTTTTCAGTCATCAACATGTAATCGTAATTGTTCACCACAAAAACTTTTGCTTTTCACCTTATATCCTGTTTCTCCTGGTGGGGTTCCATTTCTCCCTCTCCTTTTGGCACTACACTCACTCCCCAGAGAACTTGCGAAACATCTCCAACGTTCTAGACCAACATTCCCGTTTGCATAAAATATGAAAGTCTCCCGCAGAAATATTCAATCTCTCAAATGGCTACTCCTTTTCCTGCTTTATCACACGCTTCTTCATCTTCCTGGGCTCTGAACAAACGATCACAATCTTGTTTTCCGAAATCCCACCTGGCTTTTTCTCCGTTCTCCAAGCCCACCTCGAAAAGATTCAGCTTTTGCGTCAAAGCCGAGGAAAAAAAGGACTCTTCATCGTCATCAGTGGCGGTTGCATCGGACTCGGAGGAAGAATCCCAGAAGAAAGATGTTGAGGAGGCTGGGGAGAAAGAGAGGCAGCAAGAATTGGACTGGAAGAGCGACGAAGACTTCAAGAAATTCATGGGGAATCCCTCCATTGAGGCTGCTATAAAGCTGGAGAAGAAGATGACTGATCGGAGGCTCAAGGAGCTCAGCCGGGAAACCAGCGATAACCCGGTTGTCGCCTTCTTTAATAAGCTGGCTCGTGAGAGCTTGTCTAAGGAGAAGGAGAGGTTGGAGATGGCAGAACAGGCGTTCAGAGCTCTTGATCTTAACAAGGTATTGAAATACCGATGCATTGCTGTTTTTTGTACTTGTCGTTTCATGTCCAAATTGTATTGAATCATATGGTATTATATGATGTACCTGTTGTAAAAATTGTAGCTGTGTCGTCTATTTATATTGTATTGTCGTGTCAGAAATTGCAACCCTATTTAAAAGCATTTGATTCTAAGTAGTGGTGGTAAATACTTTGATTCCAAGTCGAAATTGCACTGTGTTATGTGGTTTTGTATGATATAGATGATGTGAAAATGATAGTAGTGTCATTGGGTTGTCTCCGTGTCTTGTGTTGCTGTGTTAGAAATCGCCACCCTTAATTCAGAGTATTTGATTCATTCTCTATGTGCAGTTGAAGAGTTGTTTCGGCTTTGACACGTTTTTCGCTACTGATGTGAGAAGATTTGGGGATGGCGGAATATTCATTGGGAATTTGAGGAAACCAATTGAAGAGGCTATCCCCAAGTTGGAGAAGAAGTTGTCTGAAGCAGCAGGGACAGATGTTGTAGTTTGGTTAATGGAGGAAAAAACCAATGACATAACAAAACAGGTAGTTAAGTGTTATGAATTTTGCGTAACAGTGAAATTCAACTGCCATTTTCTTCTGAATTTGAGCTTTAATGTCCGTACATTTTGGCTGCTCCTTTTTGTTATGTGATCAAATTCATCACTTATAGCAAGTTTTACAAAGTGATATGGAGGAAACTGTTAAGTTCCTTAATTAGTAGTTTGTACTCTTTATGGTACCAATCTCATTTCATGGAAATCTCCGTGCTTATGGCCATGGTTTTGATGTGGTCATTCTTTATTACACGTGTTCTGTTTGTACGTAATATGGTTTTAAGTATTACAAACAGGAATCTTCATGTTTGTTCATGAACACTTTCATCGCTCGATCCTTATTCGTTTGAACATTACTGTTTCTCTATCGTTAATGAAAGTTTTCGTCTTCCATTTGAACTGACCTCTTCAACTGGCCATTGTCATTTTGAAGGCTTGCGTGGTGCAACCGAAGGCCGAGATGGATCTACAATTTGAGTCAACCAATCTCAGCAATTTTTGGGGCTATCTTAGTGCAGTGGCCTTATGCATTACTACCTTTGGTACGATAGCGTTCACGAGCGGATTCTTTATCAGGCCTGATGCTACTCTAGATGACTACCTCAGAGATGTTGTTCCCCTTTTTGGTGGCTTTTTGACCATTTTGGGAGTTTCAGAAGTATGGTTTGCATCCTTTTCTGGATCTTATTTTCTTCTTTTTTCATGTATTTGTCTGTTCTTTATAAACCTGTTTTATGAATGAACTTTGACTTCACTATGCAGATAGCGACGAGGCTGACAGCAGCACGATATGGCGTGAAGCTTAGTCCTTCATTTCTTGTTCCATCCAATTGGACTGGTTGTCTTGGTGTTGTGAACAATTACGAGTCCTTGCTGCCTAACAAGAAGGCTTTATTCGATATCCCAGTGGCACGAATAGCAAGCGCGTACCTGACCTCCTTTGTACTGGCTGTTGCTGCATTTATAGCTGATGGCAGCTTCAATGGTGGCGACAATGCTTTGTAAGTTCATATCCTATTTCTGAATTTGCATTCCACTTCCTATTTGGTAATTGGTAAGCAATCTTTTAGTGAAATTGAGTGTTCACCAAGTACTCTCGATTTCTCTGCAGGTACATTCGACCTCAATTCTTTTTCAATAACCCTTTACTTTCATTTATCCAGTATGTCATCGGTCCTTACACCGATGATCTAGGAAATGTGCTGCCTTACGCCGTTGAAGGTCTAGGAGTACCTTGTGATCCCCTCGCTTTTGCTGGCCTCTTAGGTTCGTTTCTGACTATACACTTATCATATTCATCGCGCTTTTTACTCAATAAATCCGTCCTTGTAACTGGACTAATGTGCTATGCAAGTTGCTTTGATCATGTTTCAAATACTAAAAACAGTATTACAGACACGACTCTTAGTTCTACCATCAGTGGAAGATTGGAAGTGGACTAATATGCCTTGATCTCGTTTCTGATACTGAAAACTGTATTTCTTTTGCGCGACTCATTTTTGATCCTTTACAGGGATGGTGGTCACTTCACTGAACCTGTTACCCTGTGGGAGGCTCGAAGGGGGGCGTATCGCTCAAGCTATGTTCGGGAGAAGCACTGCGAATCTACTATCTTTTGCAACTTCGCTTCTGCTAGGCATCGGGGGGCTGAGTGGGAGTGTTCTTTGCCTGGCGTGGGGGCTGTTTGCGACGTTCTTCAGGGGAGGAGATGAGATTCCGGCGAAGGATGAGATCACTCCGTTAGGGGATGATAGGTTTTCTTGGGGCAGTGTTCTCTTCTTGATATGCTTCTTCACTCTTTTCCCTAATGTTGGAGGGACCTTTTCTAGCTCATTTTTCAGCTCACCTTATTTTAGAGGTGGTTTGTAAATGAAATGAAAAGCTGTAATATGTGCGTCTTTTGTATTTGTTGTATAGAATCTAATACATTTTCCCTTCTTTTTGCTGGGTCAGTAGGACTTCTACTACCTCTGTCCTCCTACCTCTTACTTTTTTTTTTACACTATCAAAGTTTGACCACGTATTTAAATAGATATATGAATAATAATATTCTCGTATATGATATTGGTCAATTGCTTGTAACAAGCAGTTTCATAATATCAACTTTTTATTTTCTGTTATTATACTTAGGTAAACATATTAATAGTCAAATATGTTTCTTAAACAATGTAATAATGATGATGGTGTAAATTCAGATGGGATGGGGGGAGTTGTATTGTGTTAAGTTTATCCAACAAGTATATTCACTTTATTTCAAAATAAAATTGGCTTACTTTCCTCTTTGGAATGGTTTTTTAACATTGACTCTTTCCTCTTTTGGTAAATTCTAGATTGTTTTCATCCAATTAATTTATTTTTTACTCTTTCAATCTATTCTCCACCACTTATTTAACCTTTTCTAAATCCAAGCGCCAAAAATAATAGAGTCAAGAACCGAAAGGAGTATTGAAATTTGATGTCTGAACATGAAAAGAAAAAACAAGTTTATACTTGCAAGGTTTCTTATCAACTGGCACTAAAAGCGCACAGAGTTGCACGCACAATGACATCGGATAGGGACGACAAAACTATAGGTTTCACCAAAAAGTAATACTGCCCCATGTCTTTGCACTAAATTAAATGCCATGAGTTTTATTTTATTTTTTAAAAAGTAAAACGAGCGAAGAGTCTTGCTGCACTATTGCTGCACCACAAAAGTCCTTTCTCATCATCTAATTGACGAAACAGCCAAGAGTAAAACCGTTGGAAAGAAACAAACTGCATTGATCAGGTCTCAAGGTTTAAAGATCATATACCCAAAATATGACATGTGTAGTTCTTTCAGTTAGCCTCTTGAGTCGCTTTTGGCTTTACACAAACGTTATACATAGTGTAGAGCTACAACTCAGAAGTGTGGTACAACCAGTTAACTGTCTTGACTTTAAAAACAAAAGATGGTGATGACTGTAGTGTTGGTGCGGTTGTGGCGATGAGGGCGAGGGTATCGCCTTTTAAAAAAAAGATGTTGGTGCACTGATTGGGATCCCTGGAATCGTACAAATTTGTGCAAATATTAGTGATACCACATTTTAACAACTTCTTATCATAATTGTACCAAATTTGAGATCCAGTTTATAATTTTGTAAACCTATGGACATTTATTTTGCACCAAATATGATCCGGTTTTCTTACGTAATTTTATTTCGGTGCTAAAAAATAACATTATGAAGTGATATAAGCGCATAAAAATACAAGCGTCGATAAATATACTTAAATTTTAAAATAAATGATGATATATGCCTGAAATATTATTTATGTTTTAATGGTGGGTCCCACTTCAAGAGTAAAACCGTTCAAAATTAAATTGAAAATAGACTGAGGGTATTTTGATCATATTAGTTGAACAATATTAGTTTGTTCAACGCCAAAATTTGACCCAAAAAAAGTTGATTTTCGATATAAGGGTTATGAGTTTCTGAGTCAATTTCGGTCGAAAGTTATATTTGCACTTGTAAAAAAATAAGGATTATATTCGCACTTATCAAAAAACTGAGGATCATCTAAACAATTAACCCTTATATATTTGATAAAAATAAAAATAAAAAAATTTTATGCGTGCACAACTTTTAATCGATAAGCACTAGAAGTGCACCAAATGGCACGATTTAATTTTTTAAAGAAAAAATATTTACACAAAGTTTATTCACTAATAAAATTATAAATATCAAACTTATAATACAATAGCAAATTGTTGATTAATGTGACATTTATAAGGCTGTAACTTTCATACATAATTCTTTTTTAATTATCGACCTTTATAATGCTGGCATTAAAAAAATATATAAATAATACTTAAATATATTTTTCCTTTCTAGTCCCAGATTTTTATCTAAAAATTCTTTAAAAATGAGAAAATAAAAGAATATGTTGCCAATGTTGTATAAACTCTATTTTATATACCACACATAACTTACTCCCTCCGTTTTTTTTTCATTGGCACACTTACTAAAAGTGGTGTTTTTTTTTAATTGGCACTTGCTATTTTGGGCAAGTTTAAGGTTTTTACATCCACTCATTTTACTTTCTCTTCTTTCAATTCAATTTCATCCACTCATTTAGCATCTCCTCAATTCTAACACCAAAAGAGAGGTGCCAATGAAAAAAAATCGGAGGGAGTACATGGTATATACAACACTCACTCTCTAGTCTATGATGTACACGTTTTATGCTGTACAGTGTACAATGCATATATGGCTAGTTAAACACCACTGCAATATACGAAACACAATTTTAAAAAATGTGAGAATCATTAATAATATATATATATATATATATATAAATATGTATATATATATATATATCTGTATATATATCTATATGTATATATATATGTATATGTATATATATGTGTATATGTATATATATGTGTATATGTATATATATGTGTATATGTATATATATGTATGTATATCTGTATATGTATATATATGTGTATGTATATCTGTGTATATATATATATATGTATGTATATATCTGTATAAATATATATATATTATGTATATCGGTATATGTATATATATGTGTATGTATATCTGTATATGTATATATATGTGTATATATGTATATATATCTGTATATATATGTATGTATATATTTGTATGTATATATCTGTATATATATATATATATATATATATATATATATCTATATGTATATATGTTCCACCTATCAATTTCCTCTATTCGCACTTATCCTAAAATACTAAGATTCCGTCACATATTTCTCCTAAATTAGCTAAAATTAATTTAATAATTTTTATATATCACATATAACTTACATTGTATATACAACACTCACTCTATAGTCTATGATGTACACGTTTTATGTTGTACAATGTACAATACATATATGGCTAGTTAAACACCACTGCAATATACGAAACACAATTTTAAAAATGTGAGAATCATTAATAATATATATAAATATATGTATATATATATAAATATATGTATATATATATAAATATATGTATATATAAATATATGTATATATAAATATCTGTATATATATATCTGTATATATATATTTGTATATATATCTGTATATATATATCTGTATATATATATATATTTGTATATATATATATCTGGTTTCTTACCTGTTTGTAATGGGATGATGGGGGTTTTATTCCAGTTATACCAAATTGATGGCAAAATGAGTCCATCCCCTTTCTTTCTGATCCATATTTATGTTGAATTTTTAAATCTTGACATAGAGTTAAAGCTTCTCTCTTTACAAAAACAAAAATTTGACCAAAAGTTAGTGTGTTATAGTCTATCTTATCTGTCCCTAACGTTTTTTTTGTAAATTTGTTAATACTATGTGAAAAAGTAAGTTTGGTAATCCTGTAATAAATTTTTCTTTCCAAAATGGAGAGTTTGAATCGGTTCTTCTAAAGACTTGTGTTAAAAATATATCTTTATACCGTTTAAAATCAGTTAATGTTGGACATCTTAAATTAGTTAAACATATTTTTGAACTCTCTCATGCTTCTTCAGGATTTCCTACGAAATACATTGATATGACATATACTAAAAATGAAGATCCATCTTGGACCATGACAAAATTTATGTCGTCTCCTTCTCCTTGAGCCTCTTCAGTTTCATGATTCATAATATGTTGTTTATCGGTTAAAGTGAGATGATTATCCCACCAACCTTTTAATTGACCAGTAAATCCTGTTACTAATAACATTACTATGCCTGGTTCAGAAGTATTTAAATTTGCTTTGTAGGCCATCCTGGCCATACCCATTTCTTGTAATATATTTAATATTTGATATTCTGATAAACCGTCTATGTTCCATTGATATATGGATGATCCATCATAACTATTAAATGTTGTTTTTCTTTCTTCATATTGAATATCCGGAGGAGTAGGTCTAGGGTAATAAGCTTTTGTTTATGATTTCTCCAATTGTTGTGATATTTATGAGTTTTTAATTTATTAATTAGCATCCCTGGTTTATCTTCTAATTGTTCTTGAAATTGATGTTCTATTGAACCAATCTGTTTATCAAAATCATCTTCGGACTCTTCTTCAGATATTTCGGAATAGGAATCATCTAAACTCTCTAATATTTGTGGATTTACTTGGGATATAACTCCTATTTGTTTAGAACTACTAGTCTTATCAGTTATCATGTTGTTTTAGTGATAATGATTCTTCCATTTGTTTTGAAAAAGGTGATACCTGAAAATGGGACTTAGAAAGTTTATTTTGAAATGTCTCTGGCTTATTATCTAATTTAGTAGAAATAAAATCAACTTGATTTGCTATAGTGTGTAATATTTGATTTGAATAATTATTCTGTTGATAGACTTTTTTAAGATCTCCTAAATTTAATGATTATGTGTCTGCTCCTTCTCTCCCTGATTTTAGAGGGGAGGCTGTGACTGTAATATTATCAGTAGTAATATCTAATGATTTGAATGGTGGATGTATAGAACTAACTACTGTATTATTTTGTAATTTCCATTTTTTGTATAAATTTGACTGAACATTTATTGTTGGAATTTCTATAAAGTTAATTTTCTTATTATTTGTTGTTTGTTTAAATAATATCCTAACCACATAAAAAATTTCATTTGTCTAATTTTCTTTATTGTTAGTTTTTTTTATTATAAAATTCCTGCTTTAATTGTTCTCTAATATCTTCACTTAGTTTTTCAAACCAAATTCTGTTTGCAATATTTTCTGGACTGTAATAATCATTGTTCAAATATACTTTATCAATTGTAAATTCATTTTCAATATTTATCATATTGATTTCAGATTGTCTCATTTGACTAAGAGTTGGGGATCCTATCGAAGAACTAGTATCTGGAATAATTTCTGGCAATGGAGTAGAATATCTTACTCTTGTATCATTAAAATGTGTTGGAACATCTGATGTTGAATATCTATGGGTTCTATCACTATCTGTACATGAATACCTAGAAAAGTGAGATGATTATCCCACCAAATTTGGTACCACCCAATTTGTACTAAACCAAAATGCTACTATAAGCATTTAATAATCTCCTATTTTATCAATTTCCTCTAGCCGCACTTATCCTAAAAAATGAAGATTCCACCAAGTATTTCTCCTAAATTAGCTAAAATTAATTTAATAATTTTTATCTTAGCCTAATTTATTTAGGTACCAAAATTTTATTGGCCTAAGTTACATAAATGTGTAACAGAACCAGATTGAAGTGGAAAAGTGGCAGAAAGGTGCAGTGACATTCGAAAGAGACTCTAATAATCCAAACGCTCCAATTTAAAATTTTAAATAATGTTTTTTTCAGAGGGTATATATAGTTGGTCCCTGTCCGCTTTTTTCTTTCAGTTTCATCACTTCACTTCACTTCACTTTCATCTCCAGCTTCAAACGGTGCATGTTTCTCTCCACCGGCCATACGAATCCCAATCACCGGTGAGCTCTTTTTCCTTCCTTTGAATTGGAATCATTCTTCGGTTTGTTCGAACGATCGAGTCAGAGGGTCGGTCGGAACGAGGAGCATTCGGTTTCGGTGTCCTATCCCCTCTCTCATTCGCCGGTTAGCTAGTTTTCTCGCTGTGAATTGTTTTGATTTTTTGGTTTTCCGATTGATTCGTATCTGCGGTAGAATGGAATTAGGAACTTTGGTTTTCGTTTTTATGATTCGGATAGGAATTTTAGGACTTGCGGGTTGATTGGGTCCGTGCGTTTCTGTGCCTTGTTCGTGCTTGTATGTTGCGATATGTGCATTTGGGGATTTTTAAACCCTATTGATTTTTTGGAGCTGGTTTTTGAAGTTGGAGTTGAATTGGGTTAAATTCTAGGCGCCCTTTTGCTCATTTTAGGGACCGTGCGTGCTTGGTGTTTTGTGTTTTTCGTGCATTGGGAATTCGTGCATGCCTTTTGATTTAGGTTTTTCTTTTTGAGTTGGAGGTGAATTTGGTGAGATTTTTGGAGTCCGTTTGTTACTTTTGCTGTACATTGATTGAGAGTTCTATTAACAGTACAGTGGAATTGTGTTTAGGGTTTTGCCTTCTGGGTTGTGAATAAAGCGTGCAGGACTTGAAAGTGGTGGTCTTTCTGGCTCTGGACTGAAATTGAGGTATTTTGCTCAGTTCCTAAGTTGCTACTAATGGCTGGTCTGTATTTGTACTGATTGGTGTTGGAAATCTTTCGTTGCTGATTTTGTTATTTTTATAATCTGTTTGCAGTTTCTTGGTTGAATTTTCATTTTTTTTGGTTAGTGTATTTGAAACTATTCCTGATGCCTAAATGGCCGGGACTCTTTTTCTCAGATTATTGACCTTCGCTTGGAATAGCTTTTGATTTATTCAAAAATGTGTCATGATAGCTGGTTTGTGCGTAGCTGTTTGTGTTTAACTGGGCAAGAAAAGTGCAGGCTTGTCTTTTTTTCCCCTTCATGAATCGATATGAATAGGACCACTAAGAAGGTGTTGGAGCTGATGTTCTTTTGATAGTTTTTACTCTTTTCCGATTGAGAATCTCATGTCCTAGTGTGAAATTGCAGGAACTGACGTTTTTACGAGGATGGCTAATAATCCTCAGTTTACTGGGATGCAGGTAAGGGGTCTGGTGGATATTTTTCCTTTTCATCTAGCTGACCTCTATCTATGTCAACGATAGAGGAAGAGTTATTCTGTTTTGAAAAGTTTTTTGTGGCTGACAGACAACATCATCTAGTGTGAGCACTTATTTAGGAAATATATGAAGTTTTAGGAAAATGGTTGATCTAAAAATCTCGGCTACTCCTCATAATCAGATCTTAATCAACATAATCAATGTGCTATCTGTAATTTGGAAGTAAGCATTAGGTGTATGAGACTTCATTTACCGCTGACTTTTCATAACTAAAGCATTTCGTGCTTTTGGGAAATAAGACCCACAAAGTTTGATGGTTCATCACAGTTTCCTCTTGCTTGACTTCTCATGACTGAGATTTTCTCACAATTAATTCTAAAAGTCAATTTTTGCATGAGTGCAATATCTGTTAACAATATGTGCTACATTGATAAATAGATATACTGTTCGCTTACTTAGTAAAATTAATTAAACTCTCGTTTGTCATTTCCGCAAAAAGCTTATTCAACCTCCTCCGGTTGCATCTCTTGGCCCTTCTCAAAATGCTGTTCCGCCCATGTCTTTACAGGTAAGTTTTTTTTTTCACTTTCTTTATTTGCTGACTTTTCTCCCCACTTTAATATTATAATACTTGCTCCATAGATCATGCCAGCCGTTCAGTCTCGAGGCCTATGGATTTCCAATATAACAACTAATCTTCTCTAATTAATACAGTACCGGCCTGTGGTCCAAGCGCAGCAGCCCCAGTCATATATTCCTTTGGCTCCACCGTTTCAGCCTATCGGAAATCCAAGTATCGCGATGCCCCCTCCTCCCCCTCCCTCTCAACAAATGTATCAGCAACCAATGACGCATATTCCTGCTGGGCCTATTCCGGCAGGAGATGGCCTACCTCAAGCACAGGCAATTCCCGTGGCAGATTATCAGCAAAACGGAGCTGCTGCAGCGGCCCCTCCACAGCCTCAGCAAAATGTGCCAGTTCCAAATAACTATATGCCTGGCTTTGGTGGACCTCAGATGCCTCTTTCTGCGTCACATAATGTAAGGGCGTGTTTGATTAATTAATTTTGAAGTTGGAGCTAGTTTAACTTATAGACGGGGATATTCTCAGTTATCTTCATCATCAACTTACCTGCAACAAAGGAATTTGGATTCGGCTGCTGAGCATCAACTCATTCCTCAGACAAATAATTCAACAATTCCTGCTGATGCGCAATCTTGGTTTTCTACTGGGAGTCAGAGTGTAAAACCTGTCACGCCAGTGCAGCATTCTGCAGAAGCGTATCCAGCTGCCCCAAATCAAGTGAGTATTTCTATCACATTCTTAGTATACTTGTTACTTTGCCTCGTTCTGGCTCCTCAATAATTATAATTAAGGGTCTTATGAAATATGATTGATATCATTCATCATCAATTCAGGAAATCACTCCCAAGCCTAATCCGATAGGAAAGTCTCCATTGCTGTGGATAGAACACACTGCTCGTAATGGGAAAAAGTAAGTGGTTCTCTCTGAGAAATTGTTTGGTATCAGGTATACTGTATATGTGCTGGTTTACTTGACATTTTAAAAATGTGCGTTTGAGTGTCTAATGCCGAAACTTATATTCATCGTAGTTATTTTTAAGTTTGAAATATAGTAATGGGATTGGTTTTTGAAATTTTGGATTCTTTTGCAAATGGACACAGTCATGGGGATGGAGATTCTGTGAAAATATATAATATGTAAACAATCACAACAGTATAGTTGCTGCTGTCATTTGCTGGTTAATTTGCACATGCAGCATAGGAAAAATGGTCTATCCTTGGCTTGTAGATAAAGTTAGGATTATAGTTCTCAAACTGAGATTCACTATATTACATTGCTAGATGGTTTTTTGGTGTATATTGATCCTCTAACTGGCTGCCTTTTCAGGTGTTCCTTTATAGCTAATTTGGTCCGCTGATATATTCTTTTCTTTTCCCTCACTTTCTCTAACACATATTTTAGCATTTATTTTTCCACAATGCTCTTGTTGTAGATACTACTATAATAGGTTGACAAAGGTCTCTACCTGGGAGAAGCCTCTAGAGCTAATGACCACAATTGAGGTGAGTCATTTACTTCCAGAATTTTAGATCATTGGACTATGAAGTGAGCTAGTTTGATTGGCTTTTTGATGCTTGCATATATATTCTGTGATCATCTGTTTTCTATCTATCCTAAATTTTATCGTTTAGCATTTTGACCATGTGATACCTCATACCAGTTGGTATTCTCTAGTTCAAGCTTCCATAGCTATTGGGGTTTATGCTTAACATGCTATGGAAGCTTGAAGCAGAGAATACCAACTGGTGTCTCATGGTCAACATGCTGCTTAACTTGCTGTGGCTTCTTTTATTCATGCAGAGGGCTGATGCAACAACTGACTGGAGAGAATATACTAGTCCGGATGGCAGGAAGTGAGTTAAAATAATAATAATAATCTCAGTTTCCAATCACTGAACCACCATTAGATTGGTTGCTCTTCGTGGATGAAAAAAAATGTATTTACACAGTTATTCTATCTTTTGTATGCAGGTATTTCTATAACAGAGTCACCAAACAGTCAAAGTGGAGGATGCCAGATGAAGTCAAGGTTCCTTTCGATGATAGAAACCTTTGATTATTGTCTCGTTGCTTTAATGCTCTTAAAGTCAACTAGGGAGGGGAAATAGAATATCATCAGTTTGATGTTTAATACCTTTTGGTTTCTGTACTTACAGATGGCACGCGAACGAGTAAATTTGGAATCATTAACTGGAACACAAGAACCAAAAGGAGCTGTTTATCAGTCTACCTCTGCTCTGCCTACTTCTGGATTAAATCCTTTATTATCTTCCGGTGCCGAAGCACCCAATTCCCAGTCTCAACCAGCAGCATCTAGCCCAGTTCCTGTGGCGCCTACTGTAACTGATCAGTCTGTAGCAGCTCCTGCATTTTCAACCCCACCCAATGTGGTTTCTCCTGTTACCAGTGATGCTATCGAAATGCAGATTTCTGTAGAATCATCTATTCCTGTTACTGTCTCAGAAAAGGATCCAGTCTCGAGTGGTCTGGCTACAAATAATAAAAACCCAATGTAAAGTGCTTATAACAAACTTAAGTAATATGTATGCTATTGAATATTTGGTAGCACCTTTAATTTCTTTTTACCTTTATTTCCAGTAGCTCAGCTGCTGTGTCAGATCCAGTCGTAGTAGCTTCAGCATCTGGAGCTTCGCCAGTAAAGAATGAGGTAAGGGTAATATTGTGGTCATAGTTAAGATGTGATAAACATTATTGTTCAATTAAGTTCTGACCTAATTTGTTTCAAATTAATGTGGTTCTGTGTGAAAAGGAAGCTAAGAACATCAAAGATCATGGACAATCTGATGAGAAAACCATTGATCAGGGGCCATTGGTTTATGAGAACAAGCAGGTATCTTTGTGATACCCCTTCTTCTTTTCATGCTAATATGATGTCAAATATTATTTGCTCTTGGTTTCTTTGATCAGGATGCAAAGAACGCATTCAAAGCACTTCTGGAAGCTACAAATGTTGGATCTGATTGGACCTGGGATCAGGTTGCTACCTTATTTATGCACATACTCCATAATATACACTGTTTTGTTCAAGGGGAATTGTTTTCCAATAAAGCTTAATTTCAGGGAATGAAAGCTATAATCAACGATAAAAGATATGGTGCTTTGAAATCCCTTGGAGAACGGAAGCAAGCTTTTATTGAGGTTAGTCTGTCAACTCATTGTTTTTAATATACTAATACTTTAGATCCGCTGTGTTATATGATAATATATAGTTTATAGAATGACTAATGGTCATCTCGTCCTACTGTATTTGAGATTGAGTGTTATCCTCTTTCTTCTAGTTTGTGAGCCAGAAGAAAAAACAGGAAGTCGAAGAAAAACGAGCAAGACAAAAACAGGCACGGGAAGATTTTAAGAGAATGTTAGAAGTACGTAGTTATTTCGGCAAGTTTTTCTAAGTTTTTTTGCTTGTGTTTCTGTCCTTGACTAATAATTTTTTTGAGCCCAACAGGAATCCAAGGAACTTACGTCGTCTACAAGATGGAGGTCTTCTGTTCTTACCTTTTATTCTTTTAACTGTTTGTGAGAGTAACTCATACAAATAGAATGCTAGTACATTTAAAGATAAGTGAGACCTTCATCATTCGTGGTGGATGCTATTCCTCAATTATTAACTCTCTGATACTTTTTACTCACCAGCAAAGCACAATCTATGTTTGAAGATGACGAACGTTTTAAAGCAGTTGAGAGAGCTAAGGACCGTGAAGATCTTTTTGAGGATTATTTAGAGGAACTTGAGAAGAAGGTACGTTTTTTACTTTCTAATCACATGCTTGTATACAAAATAAAATTGATCAAGATAGTAATGAACCCCCCTTCCCCTCTTCATTTTCCTACATAACTTCCTTGCTAGAGGTAGAGTAACTTCCCCGATAGAGCTAGAGTGTAATGATTTTTATCAGACTTGCTTATAGAAACTTGCATATAGAAACATTATAGAAACTTGCTTAGTTGTAGAGATCATCACTGCAATGTGTAAATATGTCTTCTTGTTATTTGCTTTTCTGGGCAGAAGTTGAATCAGTGAATCGAAGCTGCTTTTTCTTCTTTGAGTTTTTCTGATGTTTTGCCTATTCTGGTTTTATAAGATGCTGAACTGATGTCACTGTTATAGTTTACTGTTGATTTTCTAGAAATTTTTCCATTAATAGTTCAATATTTTTGTCATCTATATAATGATATTATTTCCAGGAGCGAACGAAGGCTATGGAAGAGTACAAGCGTAATAAAGCAGAATATTTGGAGTTTCTGAAATCCCGTGACTTCATTAAGGTAATTTATGCTCAAGAGTCAAGATCTTGCTATCTCTGGGCAGTTCCTTGAAATGCATTGCCCATTCTTTCTTGCAGGCAAGTAGTCAGTGGAGGAGAGTTCAAGATCGCTTAGAAGCAGATGAAAGGTGCTCACGCCTTGAAAAAATTGATCGCTTGGAAATATTTCAGGTAGCTCTCTTTCTTAACAATCTGCAATTTATGCTTGCTTACAAGAGTTACTGGTATGGAGGTCTTAGACAAGCTTGTTGATGATAACGCGGCACTTCATACATATGGTTAATTTGGGGTTGAGGGCAATGAGAAATTACATCTGAAAGTTAAAGTAGTCTTTTTTATTCAGTAGTAGAAAGTATCCTTGAAGGGAGTGAGAATTGTTGTTTGATTGATGTTGGTTCTAAATTTTTATGTCATTCATTTGTTGTAGCGTGCAGCTACTTACAATATTGAAGTTTTCACCTATTCTAACTTGGAATGCAGGAGTATGTTCGTGACCTTGAGAAGGAAGAGGAAGAGTTTAGGAGGTTGCAGATGGTATCAAGACTGGCCTGATTCATGTGGATTATGCCTTTTTTAAAGAAAATAAATGAAGCATGTCCTAACTTTCCTCTCTTTTTTTGTTTATATTAGGAAGAACAAAGAAAATTGGAGCGAAAAAATCGCGATGAGTTTCGTAAGCTGATGGATGAGCATATCATATCAGGCTTACTTACAGCCAAGACTCAGTGGCGTGATTATTCTTTGAAGGTTAGTGTTTGTATTTCCATTTGGACAACTTAGACCTATGTGGTTCTTCCCTTTTTAAATAATCCTAAATGTTTTAAAGAGGATGGGTATTTTTTTCTGCTAATTGTGAATGTGTCTTTGTTACTTCCAAAAAAAATATTTGGGGGAGGGTATTGTGGAGAACAAAGAAATTGTTTGGAGGTGAGAAGCATTTAAATGGAGATGAAAAGTTGGATATTTTGGTTTTTATTTCTTGGGGGAAAAAGCAAACTTTTCCTGACAGAGGAACAGACTAAAAGACCAGAAGTTTGTGCTCCTCTTTTTGTTAGCAGGAATTAACACAGTTGAAATATTTAACTTAGTTTTCTTTGTTCTAGATTTTTACTCCTGCCTGAGAGAGTTATTTATTTTTTATTTAATGATTAAATCTTCATTGGTATTAAATTGGGAGAGATTTTTAAATAAGAAATAATTGGTTCATATTATGTCATTATTGTTTTAAAATAAGAAATGGGTAGCAATATTGAATGTCACTGTCTGGTCACAACATTTTTATGTGAATTTCTTGAACATGGTTTAGGTTAAAGATTCACCAGCATTTCATGCTGTTTCATCAAACTCCTCTGGACCAAGTGCAAAAGACCTCTTTGAAGATGTTTTCGAAGAGCTAGAGAAAAGGGTAAATATGCTAATTTTCCTTGTTTATGTTAAAGTGTTACTGATGCACGGATTCATAATATTAAAAAAAATCTGCTAAATACTTTAGTTTCTAATCTTTAATTTTTTTTTTAGAATTAAATGTTCTTCTTGGCTTTTATGAGTTTTACCTTGTACATGAAGCAATGTTAACATATAATTTCCTGCAATACCTTTGGTCAATAACATTCAAAATAAACTTTTAAGAAGTTCGTAAATACTTGGAGAAAGTCTTCAAAGCTCATAGATTGTGAATATTGCTGCAATGATCCCAGCAGAGGGATGGATCGGGATGCAAATTGTTAACATCATAGTCCTGTTCAGTTCGGGAGATGTTGCGGGAGTCAAGCTCTAGATCTCCTTCTCTACAGCAATGTCTATAAGATAATTACCACGATTCCTTAAGTATATATATCCTTTAATCTGAATTTGTTGAATGAACATTTATATGATCAAATGAAAGGATCAGGGAGTTGATTGACTAATTTTGTTTTCAAAAACATGAATTGCTCTGCCAATATGTGTTAAGTCGGGGTTATTAATTTTGAATATTTCTTACTGGATAATATATATCACCTGCAGTATCTGGATGATAAGGCCCGAATCAGAGATGCAGTTGATTTTGGTGAGGTATGTATTGTGATTTTACTGTTTGGTTACTTTTAAATCTTAAACAATTTACCATTGCCCTTTTGGGTGTTTTTTTAGGTAACTCTGACATCAAATTCAACACTTGATGAATTCAAGGATGCAGTTGCAAAAGATTTAAGTTCACCAGTATCTGATTTCAACTTAAAAGTAAGTGCTCCCCCATTGAAATTTGTAAATATATTATCGTTATGTTCCACTGTGGTCTCATAGTCATCCATTGGACATTCACATTAAGCCTACCTGTGTTTTTCTGGATAAGTTGTCACCATTGTGACCTTGTCTGGTGTTTGGATTGCACTGTTTGCAGTAATTTGTTGGATCTTAACTGATAAGAACTAAGAAGCTTTTGTATTTGCGACTAAAAGCACAAGTAGATTAAATTTTTGGTGCTGGGTAGGATTTAACCTAAGTATGATTGTTTCCCTGGAGTTGTTTTTTCCTGGGAATATACTGAGTGTTTACTTGCTGTTTAATTGCATTGTTTCGTCTATTGTTTGACCTGACATGAAATGAGGACAAAAATTATTTTACAACATATGCTCCAGGTGATCAGAACTTGTGTTGTGTTCTAAGGTTTCCACGTGCTATTTGTTAAGTACCTTCTTTCAACTGTTTTTGTTGGTCCTTTTTAAGATCTAATTGTGCACATTCTTATTTCAGCTTGTTTTTGATGAGCTATTTGAAAGAGCTCGGGAAAAGGAGGAAAGAGAAGCAAAGAAGCGTAAGCGACTCACAGATGAGCTTTATCTATTTCTTCATTCTTCAAAGGTAATAGAATTTGTGGTATAAGAATATAATTGATTGTTCGATTACCCGTGAGCCATACCATTTTAACCTTGCTGTGTTTGCTTAATGATAGGATGTTACGGCATCTTCAAGATGGGAGGATTACAAACAGTTAGTTGAAGAAAGGCAAGAAACCATCATTTCTTTTTTCAATGATTCTTATTTCAGTCATAACATGATAAAAAGCATTGGCTATAGGAGGGCTCAATCGTCTAGTAAAATATGTCAATATTGCATGTGCGATTGATATGAAATTCTTGTATGATATTCTCTCCGATCTAAATTGACAAAGTTGAATATATCCACCTGTTCAGGTTTGTTGCAGAAGAGGGTTTTCTTCAAGAAGTTTTTGACAAATTCATATTAGAACTAAAGGAGAAGGCAAAAGAGAAGGATTGGAAGCGCAGGGACGATAAGGTTATAAAATTTTAGGCCTTCTGATCATTTTGATATCAACTTGCTTTCATCTTATTATACAGTTTCAGTAATTACATCGAGTCCCTTCCTTTTGTTCCCGTGAGAGAATTGCCTGTGTTGTGATATGGTTACATCAAGTGATGTTGGTCAATGTATAAAATTGTTGTGTTTGCAGGACAAAAGGGATAAAGACAGAAAACACAGCGATGAGAAAGAGAAGCATCGAAAACACAAAGAAAAAGGAGGCGAAAGCAGGAAAAGAAAAGAGAGGTCGAGGAGCAATGAAAGGGATAGTGACAGGGTTGATTCTCACAGTAACGAAGAAGGCAGAAGATCAGGAAGAGAAGACAAGAAGGATAAGAAGCACCACAAGCGGCACTCAAGCTCGCTAGAGGATACATATCTCGATGACAAGGACAGGGACCGGTCAAGGAAATCTCACCGGCACAGAGATAGCTACAAGAAGAAGCGAGAATGACGATGATTGCTTTCCCGGAGACTAAGGTAGTACAAGGTTACAGAATAAGGTAGTAAAAGCTTACAAAGTTAGTTCTGAAAGTCAGGGAGAGGTTACAGGCATAATTCTCACCATTGGGGCATGAACATAGGGAAGATAGTTTTTTTTTCTTTTCTGGAGGGTGGAAGTTGTTGTGAATAATTTTTATGGTTTTGCTTTAAATCGCCGTTGTGGTAAGTTTACCTGTGAATTATGTCTGCAACAGTGTTGAGACTTGTGGTCGAATTTGGTTGGAGTTTGGTCAATTATTGACAAAAGGTGTATAAATTTATAATGAAGAGTTGAGATGTTTTAAGGACATGCAAGTGCGTTGGTTTCAGTTGCCTTTTAATGTCAGAATTTAGGGTGGGGGAAATGCAATGACTGCATTTACTATACGGGTGAATTACATATGCAAGGAACGACTTATTTGCAACACTCTTGAGTGACATCCATTACACGTAGTTAGTGATTAAGAGATGGCTTTTGCTTGATCTCATCCTGTATTTTCTTATCCCCTAATGCACACTCTATAGAATATGTTTGACCCTAATTCCTTCATTTAGTAACTCATTCTCTCTCCATCACCTGTCACCACCTCCACCACCCTGCAACCATCATCCCAAAATATCGCATACACAAATTTAAATGCTTGACTGGTAGTTTATATGATATATAAATACTAGGTGTCACGCTTGTCCATGTGGTACCCTATTCGGTATTATTTTCTGGGTGTATTATTTTTCTGACGAGATTTGATGGGGGTAATCAAAAGATACTGGTAGTAGTTTTAGTCTGGTGGTTTGGTTAGGAGTTGGCGGTGGTTGTATGAAGGAATGTAGGAATGAAAAGAAAAATGTTTATACAATATGTACTCCAATAAAAGGAAGTTGTCGTGTCATGGTAGGTTAAGCGGCCTCACTAATAAAGGAAACTGTCATGTTAGGGGTTATGAAAACTATAAATGTCTAATTTCAAATAATCTTCCCTTAACTTTCAATTTGTCCTAAATTAAGTCAAATTTCACTAATTAGGAGCAATCAGGGCGGATCTATTAGGTTATTAGGGGTGCCATTTTTTTTAAAAAAAATTAATCATTCAAAGGGGTAGGGAAAAACAACCAACATAGAGGAATTAACATCAAACCTAACTAACATCTAGAAATAATAATCTATTACAAGAATATTCAAATTACATGTTAACTAGACAAATCATTTGTACTATCACATATCAGAGATCTAATAAAACTGTAACATCACATATTAGAGATATAATAAAACCGCAACATCGCCCATTGGACATTAACTTGCATTCTGCGAAAATTATAACCATTTGGTAGAGCGAAGCGTATCACGTATCAATATCACAATAGCAAACACGAGTCTTCAACAACGATAACACCACTTGATTCAAAATACGGTATATGATGTCTAAACTATAAATATATTAAAAAACACAGATTAATAACATGAAACAATAAAGAAACCATGAACACACTTTGATGGATCAAATTTTCCTTGATCCAGTACGCCCTCTCAATTTCATCGCAAGTCTATCCAAGCTCCCTTCTGTTTACAAACTCCACCTCCTTTCTCCCTGCAAATCTCTATATCGGCGTTACTTCCATTTTCCTTAAAAAATTATTCCGACCTCTGAAATCCGAGATCCGCCACTGCATGTGAAAGCAATGATCTCCGATTAGTGGACGATAGAAACAACGTTTGACGTAGGTAAGAGACCTCGTGGGTTTGTACGATTGAGGGCCACGAATGGATTTAGGTGCCACAGAAATCTGGAAATGGCGGTTTCACCTTATTTATGATTCATTCCACTTCAGCCTCAACTACTATTTGTGTGTCTACAAACCGCTTTAATCTTTTTAGCTCACCTGGAGGTTGGAAAGAGACCCTTCATCGGAAGATCTTGGATTGAGTTGCCCAAAATACTGGGCAAATATATATATTTTTTGAGGAGTCCAAGTTTACTGCGACCTCATATCAATTCAGCTCTTTCTAAAACATTCGGAGTTATATGGTAAAAGGTATGCAATTCACTATGTGTGATATGTCTATCATATTCATAATAACGAGTACAATAGATTAGTTACATTGAATCCAAATTGTTCCGTAAAGTCAAGTGACTTTCATTGAGTATTTTAATTGGCAATTTGTGAACAAATTTGAAAACGAAAAGCAAACGTGTTGGAACATGCAGATAGCCACATTCACGCCTACAAGATGTTATAGAAGAAAACTGAATATTATGGTATTTGTTAATTTATGGAAATCTGAATCTACTGCAATATATTAGGCAGTGGTAGAAGCATAGTAGGTTTATGGAACATCCCTACAAATATGGTATTTGGTTTATCGAATATAGGGATACATATTGTGATAAGGAAAATTCCTTTATTTATGGGATTTGAATATGCTTCAGAAGCAGAGAAGGAATAGGAATATTATGGAGATAATTATGGAGAGTTCTGATATGCTCATGGCTACATTAAACTCACGAACTTAATTGCGAAAATCTGCACACGTATTTTCTATATTTTTTGAGAGTCTTGCGAGAGCCAGATTTATATGTTCCAACATACATGACCTGTCATTCAAAGTTCAGAATCATATGGCTTAATTCCTCGAGGAGGAGGAGATCCAATGTCGACAAGTTTCGAGGTCAGAGGGAGTCTGATCAAGGCGGATCGGTAGCTAGGGGAGCTAGCAGAATTCACACGTTTAATTAGTAAAGTTAAGTATTTTGTATGGTGTATTTTGTACTGTATCTTTCTGATTAGTGGATTCATTCTAAACTGGGTCGGTCCCCGCAGTTGTATGTGGATTTCACCGAACTGCGTAACCAAGTCTCGTGTCTTTATGCTTTACTTTATTGCATACTTGGTTAGATAGGTTATGTTGGAACATAGCAGTAATAATTAAGAAAATTCGGTAAAACTAAATTTCATGCTCTATACATGTATAGAATATACCTTGATCGATCAAGATATTCTATCACCCCCCTCAAGCTACAAGCTAACACAATTTATGCAAACCTTGAAACGAAACAAATAAAAAAGATCACCAGACATACCCTCTGTTGGTATGCCTTGAATACTGTAATAGCCGCTTCTGCGACCCTGGCCTGGGGGTCCGGGGGGGCGGCAGTCGCCCCCGGGAAACAAACGGGGTCTCGCTGCCCGGTCAGTGAGTCGGGGGGTCCAGGGGGGCGGAGCGCACCCTGGCCTGGGGGTCTGGGGGGGCGGAGTCGCCCCCGGTCCGACGGTATACCTTGTCTCTTTATTGGACTGCTGTTGATTTGGGCCGAATTGTGTTTTTGGCCCAGTTTGTTAGGGTTTAGTGGAGACAGCATATAAAGTGTCTCTCTTCTCTCTGTAACCAACTCTAATTCTGATATAGTGGAATCCGTCTCCCGTGGATGTAGCCAATTTGGTGAGCCACGTAAATCTTGTGTCTTGTTATTTTCGTTCATATTTTCTGTTCTTTCTCCATTCCGCACAACACCCTTAGTAAAAATATCATCAACTTGCAGAGACAATGGAACATGATTGGCATGAAGCTTGTCGGAGGCAACAAGTTCACAAACAAAGCGGTAGTCGATGTCAATATGCATGAACTTATGAAAATACGGTGTTTTCCAAGACTTTGCAATAAAAAATGTCAAAGAAATCGAGTCATTTTGCATTTACAGGAAAACTAGAAGACATGGACGCATTTAATCCATAATTATATATGGTGAAATTTCATCTAGCTGGGAGTTCAAATTATGATTCCTATTAAGCTTCATACTTTCAAACCAACCCCACCATTATTAACATCATTAATTCATGATAAGAGTTGACTATTTGGAATCGTAAATTTTTCTACCCATTCCGAACCTTCCACCCCTCAACCATTCGAACAAATCCACACTTTTATCAAACAAATTAGATGAAACCAAACCTTTGCCGTTGGTTTAACGTAATAAGGCTTATTATTTTGTCGTCAAGCGTGCAAATCAAGCAGTTACAGAATCATATATGCATGCACGCATCCTTTTGATGGCATACTAAAATTATATGATGCAGAAAAACGAACCAAAACACGGTTGGACCGACCAAGTGAAAAGAAGTACGGGTAAACCAAAAAGGTTAAACCATTAAATTAACTGTAGAACTTTCTGATGCGTATGTAATTCCTCTATCCCTCATTAACTTAAGATGACTTGTTTTTTCCAGTCAAAAATGTATATTTAAATAATACTATCAGCGTATGAGATTATACTAGATTTTTTAAATATTAAATTTATATGTACCGAGGTCGGAATGGGATCCGGTGTTTTCACGTCTTACCGTAGTGCCCGGTTTGTCTTGATTGCCGATTGATGAACAAGAAGGAAAATGGAAACTCTTTTGTGACTCGCCCCCGGTTATTGTATATAGTTGTATATATTTATATTCAAACATGTTTATGGGATGTTGTGAAATAGAATGTGTATAAGGAGGAGGGGTATAGGGAGCATATAATTATATAGATACATGTCAAATTGTAAAAAATATTGGATAGAACCAGAGTACTCCCTCCGTTTCACTGATAATGACACATTTTTTAATTTGAGATGTTTATTTTATATTAGTACTTTTCGGCAAGTTTAAAGTTATTATATCCATTCATTTTACTTTTCTTTTCTTTTAGTTCAATATCATCCACTCATTTAGCATCTCATACATTCTAACACACGAAAGTGGTGTATAAATGGAAGAGGTATTGAAGAGTGTAACCAGGATCCCTAACTACTTGTAACAGTAGTCAAATGTTTGGCAACTTAATTACATGTCCGATCGAATGAAAAACCTGGAATTTTCTGAAAATACTACTCTCCAAAATGCAGCCTATTCTTCACACAAAAAATTGGTAAAAAATGTCAAACTTTGATCACATATTTAAATTGGTATATGAACAATAGGTTTATCGTATGAGATGTGGTTAGACTCGTCGTAACATGTAGTTTCTAAATATCATTTTTTGTGTGTCATTATTATCTGTAGCTACACATATTCACCGTTTAACATGTTTATTGGACACCGTAAAAATATTCTATGCAGAATAGGGTTAGATAGGTGCATGGGCGGAACTAGGGGGGACGAGGGGTGCTAGCGCCACCCCTACGATCCGGCGGCCCGGAATTTAGGCCTAGAGCCACCGAAAGCCACCGGATTCCGCCCCCCCTCGAGCCACCGGATTCCGCCCCCCCCCCCCCTTGAGCCACCGGCGGGCTGGATCCGCCTTCAGCTTTGCAGCGTCACTTCTGAGAAGATGACTGATTTTTTTTTGTTTTCTAACCAACCAAAACGACGTCGTTTTGGTTTAAGTGAAACGACGTCGTTTTGTTAAGGTGAAGCCAAAATTTTTTTTGAGGCTAATTAGGGTGAAACTCAATTGGCTCAAATAATATTTAAAAACCTAATAAAACTCCATCGGCCAAACACAATTGGCAAGCTTTTGTCTTCCACCAGCCTAAACCAGATCCGTCGTCCGCGGCCTGCCAAAAAAAAAATTTCCCTCTTTTTAGCCCCCCTGACATATCCTCCTAGTTCCGCCACTGGATAAGTGTCTACCTTTAATTGCTTTTGACTCTAAAAATGAATATATAAAAGTCAACATCATATATCACCCTTTCCAGGAGGTCATATTAACTAATGCAGTCCTTGCATAATCAATATTAATTGATTAATTCCACCGTAAAAATGAGGCCATGCGTTTCTTAATCATTCGTCGTCCATATATTCTGAGGCCTCCTCATCATCTCTATAAATAGTATCCTAAACTCTCTTCTCCACCTCACTTCTGTGCAGTTCTTTCCTACATCAACAATACCATTCCCCAAACTAAGAGAGAAACAAAAAGGCATTATGTCTAAGGTGATCTTCAGCATATCCCTTCTTCTCTTGATCACTCTATCCTCATGTGTAACTGCTAGACCCATGGCAAGAGCATTTCGCGAAGCGACTCCTGTGGAAATCCCGCTCGATCATCCTCTGGTAAGCGATGTGTTTGAAATCCCGTACGATAATTCATGTGTTCACTAATGATGCAAAATCCGGAAATGCTAATTTTATTTTATTTTGTCGTGCAGGAAGCCGGAGGTAATGGTGGTGAGAAGGTGGATGGAGGCTGTGAAGGACTTGGTGAAGACGAGTGCATGATGAGGAGGACGCTGGCGGCCCATATCGATTATATCTATACTCAAAATCACCAGCCCTGATGATTTTGAGTATATATATATTTTATATGTTACTCTTTATTTTTATACTTTATAATATTATCATATCGTATAGTCTCGGATTGTTATTGTAATTTGGTCCATCACTAGCAGGGCGATCCCTTTTAGCACTAGTTTTTGGGGATCGTTTCACCGGTTTTGGATAAACAGTGTGTTTATATCGTGTAGAAATCTTCCTTTCTTGTTGAATCATGCTTTCTAGCTAGGTTGAAGAAGTTCTGTGTATCATTCCATGGGATGTATCTTCCCAATTGTTTTTGATCAGTTGGGATGTACGAGATCATTTTTCTTGTTCAACATTCACTCTTTCCTTTCTATTGTACACTTAATAATACAAGTTTGTTATCAAGGTGCTTTGTGTTTTTCTTTTTTGATAATTTAATTTTACTGTAAACTATGTCAAATGCGTTGAATGATTGAAGAATAGTTATGTTAGGTCCGTGAAATCTATTCATCAAAATTTTGTGATATGGTCCGATGGATCATATACAAATTAAGAGGCGCGGCTGAAGGGGCTCGAGAAAATAATTTTGAAAGAAAATTTATACTCCCTCCGTCCCAACTGGTTTTAAACTTTTATTTTTTGTACGCTGTCTAAAATACATGTTTGACTGCTATTATCTTTACCTACTTATAACAACGGCAAATAAAACTTTAATATATAAAAATTACTTGTTATGACGAATTGAACAGTATCATATGCGATAATATTGTTGTACATATATCTATTCAAATGTACGATCAAATTTTAATTCAGAACAGTGTCAAAAAAGTAAACATGTAAATAAAGTCGAAAGGGGTATTATTAATTAGACAATTAAGTTTTTAGAGGGGATAGAGTTGAAATGATGGCCATCTGATTCAGTCCCAACAGAAATAAATGCACTCAATGATTTGTGTCTCGGACCCCATGCATGCTTACCGCGTAAAAAAACCAGTTGTTCAGGTAGTGGTGTGTTTTTATGGCACAGTACAGATAAGGGGGAATGAGCATCTCACGTGCCTAGTCAGACGTGAATGGAGTAAACAAGAGAGAATAAAGGTGGGTGATATCCAACTCCATTGGCTATTAAAGGGGAAGATAGACCCAAATATATTCAGTGTGAAAGAATGATTTTTTATAGTGATTCTGATTAATTAAGAAAAGTATAAGTAGAGTATCAAGAAGATTAGTTTAAATATAACTCTAGCTTAGTTATTAAGAATAAAATCTTATCTAATCATCAACTTACTTTATTCTAACACCCCCTTAAGTGAAGAGTCAGATGCTCGCCGACGCACAGCTTGGACATGAAGAATTCGAATAGCGGACGAGAGAGTCCTTTGGTGAAGATGTCCGCAATCTGAAGAGAAATCGGGACATGAGCAACACGCAGCTTGCCAGATGTCACCAACTTCAAACAAAATGATAGTCAATGTCGATGTGCTTTGCCCGCTTGTGCGCCACCAGATTCTGAGCCAAGAAGATAGCATTGCTGTTGTCGCATAACAACAATGGAGCACCAGAAAGCGGAACCCTACGATCACGAAGCAAATGAGTGAGCCAAACCACCTCTGAAGCTGTGTTGGCGAGAGCACAATATTCAAACTTAGTGCTGGAGCGAGAAACAGTGGGTTGTTTCTTGGCACTCCAAGAAACCAGATTTCCACCAAGATAAACCGCATAACCATAAGTGGACCATCGAGTCTCCAGACAACGGGCCCAGTCAGCATCAAAGTACTGTAACACCTCAGGAGTACTAGCAGAACGAAATGGTCATCTCTGGCATCCGAAAGATACTGGCTCACCGTGTTGACCGAGAATGCCAAATCCGGATGAGTGATGGTGAGATACCGGAGGACACCAACAAGGGAACGATAAAGTGTAGGATCCCGGAATGGAGGACTAGTAGAGCTGTGAAGCTGAGAACCGGCGACAAATGGCGTAGAAATAGGGGCCGCGTCAAACACACCGGCCCGAGTCAGATATACCGGCCCGAGTCAAAATATCCCGAGCACACATTGCTTGGCCAAGAAGTAACCCTGAGGAGGTAGGCGAAACTTCAAGACCAAGAAAGTAATAGAGAGCACCAAGATCCTTGATCGCAAACTCTCTGTGTGAAGAGTCGATTCATTTCCTGTAAGAATGATATCATCCACATACACAAGTAGATATAGTAACGATGACCCTCTCGAAAGAACAAATAAAGAAGTATCGGCTGAGCTCCACTGAAAACCAAGCTGTGTTAAATAACCGCTAAAGCGTTGGAACCAAGCCCGAGGAGCCAGCTTAAGACCATAAATGGTTTCCGCAAGCAACAAATATAGTCTGGATGAGCAGAATCCTGATAACCAATGGGTTGCTTCATATAGACCGGAGCACCAAGAACACCATTAAGGAAAGCGTTCTTGACGCCCAACTGATGAAGTGGCCAGTTACGCATGGTGGCTATGGCAAGAACTGTCCGAACAATGGAGGCTTTAACCACTGGACTGAAAGTGTGATCAAAGTTAAAACCCGGAATTTGTGAGAAATCCTGTGCCACAAGTCTAGCTTTATGACGCTCAATAGGGCCATCTGGTTGATACTTCAGTCTGTAAACCCATTTAAAGCCAACAATATTGACATCCGATGGGCAAGACACCGAATCCCAAGTGTGCTGTCCACGAAGAGCTGCCATCTCGTCATCCATAGCAGAAACCCAAGCTGGATCCTGAAGAGCAGTGCAATATCCGTGGGCTCTGACTGAGCAAGTAAGGCGACCATAAGACCATGAGCAATGATATCAGAATAATCTATGTGTTGAATAGCTCCAATCGCTGATCGAGTAGCCATACGAAGAGTACAAAGCTGTGGTGGAGAGACCAGAGGGGCAGTTGCAGTAGGCAAAAGGGCCGGTGAGGTGACTAGCGAAGGAGCCGGTGAGGTGACCGATGAACAGGCCAGTGAGATGGCCGACGAAGGGGCCGGTGAAGTGGTCAGAGAATCAGGAGGATTGGTCGGTGGACCAGGTGAGCTGGTTGTTGGCGGGATGGGCAGAGCAGGATGAGTTCGAGCGGCCATTAGATGGTCTAAATCGCCAGAGCAGTCAGAACATGGTGTTGTAGTCGGTGAGGACGGCAGCATCGATGAACCAAGAGGGCTGGCAACCAAAGTGGTAAACTGAGCAGGAGAAGATGCCACCGTGGAAGAAGTAGGAGTATCAGTTAATGTATCAGCAGGATCCAAAAAAGTAGAGACATCTAGAGAAAACGGAGATACTGAAGTAGAACCAACGCCATAAGGGAAGAAAGTATCATCAAACCGAGCATGTATGGTGACATATATCTTTCCAGACGTAGGATCCAACCATCGATAACCCTTGTATGGGAGTCATACCCAAGACAGATACAGGGCAAACTGAGAGGAGCGAGTTTGTGAGCTGCATATGGACAAAGATAAGGGTACACACAACAACCAAATACATGAAAGTTCGTGTATATGGGAACCTGACCATTAACAACTTCAAATGGTGATCGTCAACCAAGAACCGGAGTGGGCAACCGATTTATAGTAAAAGCAGTTGTAGCAAAGGTTTGTGGCCAGTGGGAGAGAGGAACATGAGAGTGGTACAACATAGACAAGCTCATCTCAGTAATGTGGCGGTGCTTGCGCTTAGCCCGACCGTTCTGCTCAGGAATATACGACCAAGAAATATGATGGTGAATGCCTTTTGTCTGAAAGTGAGAGCGTAAGCGACCATTTACGAACTCAGTCCCCCCATCACTTTGAAACACTTTAATGGTGGAACAAAACTGGTTCTCCACAAAAGCCTCAAACTGGCGATAGACATCCCAAAAATCATATTTACAACCAAGTGGGTAAAATTACGATAGTCGGGAATGATCATCAAGGAAAATGGCATAGTATGAGAAACCATCAGCAGATATAATAGGAGAGGGCTCCCATAAATCACAATGAACTATATCAAGTACCCTAGCAGCACATTTATCATTTGTATGAAAAGATAAATGTTTCCCTTTAGCTTTTTCACACACTTCACAAATGGTGGGTTTAGGCAAAAATGACGAGACAACTAAGGATCCAGAAGCACGCAAACTAGAAATAACGGAATGCGAAACATGACCAAGTCTAGCATGCCAGATTTCAAAGGACGCACGCGACTTATTTGACTCTACGGTAGACATTAAAGAAAATGCACCATAGTCTAAGACATGAAGACTATCCTCAATATGACCGTGACCCAAGGTTTCCCTAGTGATTTTATGTCGAATAATAAAAGAACGGTCATCAAGAAAGACAACAACATTTAAATCTCGAGTTAATTTGCTAATAGAAAACAATTTTTTGGTGATATCAGGCACAATAAGCACATCATAAATAGGCAAAGACTTAGAAATCCGACATTCACCAACATGAGTAATAGAGAGTTGAGAACCATTACCAACGTAAAGGTGGGAAAAGACATGGTAAGGTATCACATAATCAACAACAGCAGGAGATGATGTCGTGTGCTTTGTAGCGCCAGAATCTACAATCCACCGATGACCAGAATGCCTAAATTCTGAGATACCAACAAAATGGGCCATACTGCAAAGTGGTAAAGTGGTGAGGGCTGAAATAAAATGTTGCATGAGACGCTGGCCAAAGGGAAGTTGCTGGCGTGTGGAGGGAACGCTCGAGTGGGTTCACGCGCTTGAACTCCAGCAGGCACGTGTAATCACGCGCTGGATATAGGCATTAAATAAGGAACTCCGAACTGGAGATGGCTGCCTCTAGAGACCTAAAGGCGATGCCAACAAAGAGAATAGTCCCCAGGAAATAGAGATAACCCAGTGTGAGGTTGCTGGTCACAACGAAGAAGAGAACCTCTGTCCCAGATGAAAGTCAGGCCTGGAGGAGATGAACATAGACGTCGATGGAAAGCTATTATCGACGACAAGTAATGTGCCTGAGAAGGCCAGTTCGAGGAGGAAACGCCGCTGCTTTAGGGGTGAATCAAACACTAGAGTTGTCAAAGCCAGAGATCTGTCGGAGGAGAGGATGTCGAATGTATCAAGAAGATGCCGGAGACAGCCAAAAGTTGGTCGGTTCCTTTGTCCGGAAAGAAGAGGGGGATGCGGTAGAAAGAAATAATATTAATAATAATTTAGGTTTTAGGGTTTAGGATCAGAACTTGCTCTGATACTATGAAAGAGTGATTTACCATAATGATTCTAATTAATTAAGAAGAGTATAAATATAGTACCATGTAGACTAGTCTAAACATAATTCTAGCCTAGTCATCACAACTTGCTTTATTCTAACATAATGGGTGGACAATAATCGCAACAGGCGCGGCATTCTGCATCAACTCGGGAAAAACGGTCACATTGTGGTGTGCAAGCGTGCAAGGAACAATGGAAGCATGGCAAAGAAACATGTCACTACAAGCACTAATAGCGACTCAAGCAGAACTAGTTGCAATCTTCAATGCCATGAAACAGGCAAACAATAGAGGAGTTACCTACCTACAAATCTAGACAGACTGCAAAAATGCCCTAGCCTATATTAAGAATTTTCCCAACATTCCTACGGATATTAGGGGTCTAGTTAGAGAAATTAAAATTCTAGCTGTGGTATTCTCTAGGTTTATGTTAGTTAAAGTCGATAGACAACTATTTACAGAGGTTCATTCAGTAGCCAGACTACACTTTACTTGTAATCCTATTATCATGAATATAAGATGAGAACCACCTTTTGACCTTAAAAAAATGGAGTAAACATTCCCACAGACTAAGCAAATCATGATAAAGTTACACAAGGGAAATTAAAATCCCAATTTTTCCATTTCTCTCAAGCGCCCAAAGCGAACTCGCAACCCAGCATATTATGGTTCACTCTTCGTGGGCTAACTGTGTTGTTTAGTTGTGCTAAATTGTAACGACTATCGTTTAGCTGTGATGTTCATGGACTAATTGTGTTGTTTAGCTGTGCTAAATTGTTACGACTATCGTCTATCCCCCACATACATTGCACTAGTGAGATTGCTCTCAGCACACCAAACCTTTCGAGGGGGATGGATAATTACACGAAGGAACACATGAGTTTAAAGTATGAGTGCTCACAACCGAGACCACAAGTACGCAATATAAAACCCAAATCATTGGGGAATAAATACTCATTTTCAATTATATTGCATATAGGTAACCGAGTGTAAAGGAGCACTCTACACATATTCTGTATGGAAGTAATTCCATGTAACAACTATAAGAACAAAATGAGGTCAAAGAAAATAAAGGTGTGCATGCCTAGACCTCTTGGAAAGAATTAAGCGAAGCTAATAATTAACTAAGTAATTCACAAGCAATAGAGAAGACTACCTTTTATGGGGAGGTAGGGACGAATCTTCTGGGCTGTGACTCAACACTTAATGTGTTGGTCTGGCGGGCAATAAGGTGTTGCACTCATGGGCGTTGGGAACTAACGGCTCAGGCGTTGGGCATAACATTATGCATGCATATAGGGGACAATACGAGCCGATAATGGTCATGCGGGCGGTACAGACGACCAATAGGTGTGTTCAACACGGTTTAGGGTTATCGGTTCGCAAGGACACATTGAACGACAATAACAACATCGTTAGAGCGTGCAGACGGGCATGAGGTTGAGTTAAAGTTGGGTTACAAGGCGGACTCTATCACACCTTCATGTGCCCTACGCTTATCGGACTCTCGGATATAGCCATCATCGAGGTGCATTTGAGCAACATAGACCGATACTAGTTTTCTCCAGCGTTCAGGAGTGCTCGAGTGACGCAGACTGGACCCTCGTGCCAGGGTTTGATTCTCTCGAGTGCCTGATACAGGGTTTTGCCGCTCGAGCGCATTCTCTCATGCGCCCAAAGCGAGACTATATCGCTCAAACGCTCGGGACGGTGTTCGATTACTTGAGCACAATTGACCAGCCAGCCACTGCCCAACTATCTGCCGACCGTCACCGCCAGTAGAATGCTGCTGCCACACCACCAATGCAAATCCACCACGGTCAACACCATCAATTTATTGTTTTATTAAAATATAAAAGGTAAAAACATAGTATAATTAAATACATAAAGTTAGTAATATGCAAGATGTGATTTAACCATCCACATAAATTTAAATTTATCATGGAATCTTATTGGACTCGGGGAATACGTGTAGTAAAATAAAATTTAAAAAATTTATCAACCCTCTTTAATAAGGGAAGAAAATAAAAAAAAATTATAAATCAGCCTCTACCATATATGTATCCACGCTCCGACTCTGATTGGGTCTATGATGTCAATGCGCTTGACGGATGTAACCCCCAATGAATCCATGTAGCAGATGATCATGACCGCCTGCCTAGCTCGGAGATGGGCTTTTCTTGGTAGTTAAGACTGAAATTAACTACTAGAAGCATTATTTAATATGGGAGGAACAGTTCCAGAAGAAGAATCTACCACATTCTGATTGATTTGCATGACTGTGACAAGATTTGCATGTCTTCTTATGCGCCACTAAAGTCTGCCCACAACCACCATTTATAACCAAATGTGTGTCATTTTTATTGACTTTCTTTGCGAATTGTGTGTTCTAGAATCCTATTCCCGGATGTGGTTTGACCGGCGAGGCTGGAAGTTGGAATAGGATCACCGCTTTCCTTTCAGATTGGAATATGCTATTTTTGGAGATCACATTTTCCCACCGTTGATTCTGTGGCCGTGTTTTCAACTTTAGGCGCCGATTTCCAACACCAGTTCCAGTTGGGATAGTAAATAGACGTGCGAATTGAATATGGGTTGGACAGTATGAATGATTACAAAAGGTAGGTACCGTTCAACTCAAACTGTTTTACGATGGATTATCAAATCATACAAGTCGAGATACAAATTATAAATTGCTCTTTTTCTAACTTTATTTTAAAGATTGGATTCCATAGTTGATACCCATCTTTGCCAAAATTCCTACTTCCTCCGTACCGTTAGAAATTGTTTAATTGCTTTTTGGGGGTCAAACTTTACAAACTTTGACAGTAAATATATATTAATATATAGGTAATAAAAAGGGAAACTCTCAGCTTTTTCACAAGCTTTTGGACAGTCCACAGGGGAATTTACCTTAAATGTTGTAATTTTTTTATAAGTTTTAAATATTGAATTTTATAAGTTAAAATAAGTAATAATATGTATTTGAATGTAAAAATATATGATATAAAAAAATATTTTTAAAATTTTTGAATTTTATATGTAATTTAACAAACGTAATATATAAGGTAAAAAATAAGTGACATGTCCATAAGCTTATGGACCGACCGCCTGTCATGAGACCCACTCTAATAAAAATATCATTGTTAGCATCTTAACATCTATTTTCTAACTATCAATTTTTTATGTGACACTATTATAGGTAACTAGAGGTATTTACGGTCAACCATATTTATTAAAGATCGTAAAAAATCAATTAACCAATTTATAGTAAGACGGAGGGAGTATTACATTTGGGGGTATTTCAGTCAAATTCAATGTTTACATACTAACATAGCAATTTCAAAATACTGGAATGGTCTCGTATGGTGTTCCTACTTATTTAAATGAAATTTCACTTGCTGCAAACCCTCTCTTGCTGCAGCCCTCCCTCGCTACAGCCCTTATTCTTCAACCATTTTTTCCATCTTTTCATTAGGGGATATAGGGAACAATCGTTTATTTTAATTCATATTTTATTTTGAATAAGTGTGGGATTTTTTTTCACATATTAATTTCGTTCTTCAACCTGATCGATTACATCGTTGTGTTCATGATTCTAACTCGATCTAGCTGTTCACATTGAAGTATTGTTCTCGATCTGCTTGTACAGATCGTATGTTCCCAATTTCGTTTGTGGTTTTATTTTTGGGTTTCCATTAATTTGGGTTCGTTGTATCTGTATTTTTCAAGGTGTTTACAGTTTGGACAACATGGATCATGATTGGATCAAGTGGTGTTACGGTAGTAGAAGATCCCTATTTTGTGCAGTGATATTGATATGTGATACTATTCTCTTTGGCAAGTGGTCATGATTTTCACGGGAAGCAAGTTAATATCCCGAGTGCAATGTTACAGTTTTTTTTTATCTCTTATCTATAATAGTATAGACGATCAATCTGGTTAACATGTAATATAGATATCATTGCATTATGATAATTATTGCTAGAGGCTGGTTAGGTAGGATGTCAATTCCACTCATTGTAATCGTTGTTGAGCATTTTCCTAACATTTTGGAAAGATTGATTTTTAAATAAAATAAATGAAATTTCAACAGATTTAAATGATGTATCATTAAATTTATCATTTTAATAAGATGGTTTTTAGGGAAAAGTGGAAAATGACCCCATAAGATTGAGAAAGTGCAGGAATGACCTTGTAAAATATGAAAATGCAGAACTAACCATATCTTTTGATCAAATTGTGCAGTTTTACCCAATTTACACTATTCTGGCATTGACCAAAAAATTTAGGCATTGACCATTTATCAAAAGACAAATATACCCCTACTCTTAAAACCAAAAATTGAATGAAAAAATACCCCTAAGTTCTCCTCCTTCTTCGTCTTCATACCAGCCGCACCACCATATCCATCGTCTACTGCCACCAGCTTCGTCGTCGCCGCGCCACCAGCTCCGCCGTTATTCGTCACCAGCTCCGCCATCGTCCGCCGCTAGCACAACATTTCTATACTACTTAAAAGCTCACTTCACAGAAAAAACAACAACAACAACACAAACTGAAGTCAACTGCTCTCTGAACACAAACAATTAACACAACATCGAATTAAACTTCACGAATTAAACCTCAAAGCACGATAGAAAGTTGTTCAACTTGTTCCATCAAAGCAGATATTCATAATACAATCTGTTCTTTCCTTTTCATGGTCACTGAACAAGAGGAAAATGATAGAAGCAATGTTGCAATTTGGCAATTTGCCAACAACTTTCCCTACCGTTGTTTTAATCGCTTGAAATGGCATCGCCGTCTGCCACCAGCTCTGCACCAATCCCTCAGCCCATATCCGCCTCAACAAGCTCCGACTAACCCCATGTGCGCCCCCTTTCCCCCGTCATCACTCAACCCTAGCCTCACCACTCCTCTTCACCAAGCGCCACTTCTCTTCCGCCACCACTCAACCCTAGTTCTGCCCTCACCTCTCCGTCGTGCGCCACCTCTCCCCCGTCATCGCTCAACCATAGCCCTGTCACTCCTCTCCACTGTGCGCCACATCTCTTCTGCCACCGCTCAGCCTAGCCCAACCATTCATTTCCACCGCGCGCCACCTCTCTTCCGCCACCACTCAAACCTAGCCTCGCCCTAAACTCGCTGTTGTGCGCCACCTCTCCCCCGCCACCGCTCAACCCTAGCCCCGCCACTCCTCTCCACTGTGCGCTACCTCTCTTCCGCCACCACTCAACCCTAGCCCCGCCACTTCTCTCCACCGTGCGCCACCTCTCTTCCACCACCACTCAACGCTAGTCCCACCCTCACCTCTCCACCGCGAACCACCTCTTCCCCCCCACCGCTCAACCCTAGTCCCTTCTCTCCTCTCCACTGCGTGCCACCTCTCTTCTGCCACCGCTCAACCGTAGGCTCGCACTCACCTCTCTGCCGCGCCATCTCTCAACCATAGCCCGCCCTTACCTCTCCGCTGCGCCACCTCTCCCGATCGGTAACCACCTCTCCTGATCGACAACCACCTCCGCCATTGGCGAGGGCAGAAGAGAAAGAGAGGATGGCGAGGGCAGAAGAGAAAGAGAGGATAGTTTTCCTCTTTTTTCAATTCCAGAGAAAAGAAAGAAAGGGGGGCTTTAATGTCCTTTAATTATTTAATTATTTTAATTATTTTTAATCAGGGGTATAATAGTCATTTTACCGATTCCCTGCCAAAATGACTATTGACATTTCGATCAATGATTTACAAGGTTACCATACACTTTTAAATTTTACAAGGTCATTTATGCACTTTCACTTGAAACATAGAGTTAAAAATGCACTTCACTCTAGTTTTAAATAATTAAATTTTGTTCCCAAATATTGACCGGAAGCACAACTCCAATTTTGAGGCCCTTCCAAAAAAAAAGGAAGAGCTTAAGTTGAGTCCAATCATTTTTTTATAAAGTGATTAAAGTTATGGGCTAGGCCCAATAAGACAATACCCTTTTGAACTAACATTTAAATCACGAGAAACAAATAAAAAACCCCCAAAAATGTGGCGCCAAAGTAGCATTTTTCCCGCCAAAGTAAACACCCCTATTTCTGCTGCTTTATATCTATTCCGATTATTCCCAAATCAAACCCTGAAAATGACCAGGAAACCTTCAACCGCAGTAAAAATGTCGACGGAGAAAAACTACTGGCTGCTGAAAACGGAGCCGGGGGAATGGTCGTGGGAGGACCAGGCGGCGAACGGCGGCGTATCCAAATGGGACGGCGTCAAGAACAAGCAAGCGCAGAAGAACATGAAGTCCATGCGCGGAGGGGAGTTGTGCTTCTTCTACCACTCCGGCAACAAAGCGCGCCGCGTCGTCGGCGTGGTCTCGGTGGTCCGGGAGTGGTACGGCGACGGCGACGATGGGGCGGTGGTTGTGGAGGCGGTGGGGGAGATGAGAAGGCATGTGGATTTGGCGGAGATGAAGAGAGAGAAGGGGATTGGTGAGGGGTTTGGGCTCTTCAGACAGCCTAGATTGTCGGTGGTGCCGGTGGAGAAGAGCGTGTGGGAGAAGGTGTGCGAGATGGGCGGCGGGTTTGAAGGCGACGGCGGCTCTGGTGATGGTGTTGAGTAGCGCTTTTGTGATGTTTAGATGTTCGTAAAAATGCCGAAGAAAAGGAATGTCCCCATGTACTTGTATTTTAAAATTTATAAATTATTTTGACTACGTTTTTTTTGTGGATCGCTATACCTCGCCTTGTATTTTACTATCCTCGCCCTAATACGTATACAGTATATTTTTTATCCTATTTTCAATAACTGAATTAAAATTAATTTAGATAATTGTAGTTAGTTAATATTAATTTAATGAATGTGAAATAAATTCCCCCGCCGCCGCCGCCGCCGGACCGCCGCCCGCCGCCGCCGGCTCCGGTTCGCCACGGCCTGGGCGCGAGGCGCCGCCGGTCGGCTCGCCATGGCCTGGGCGCGAGCCGTGGCGGGCTCCGCTCGCTACGGTCTCGGCCGTGGTCCGCTCGCCACCGCCCGGCCGCGAGCCGGCGCAGGTCCGGTCGCCACGGCTTGGCCGTGAGCCGGCGCCGGTTCGGTCGCCACCGGCGGACCGCGAGCCGGCGCCGGTCCGGTCGCCACCGATAGGCCGCGAGCCACCGCCGGTCCGGTCGCCACCAGCGGACCGCGAGCCGCCGCCGGTCCGCTCGCCGGGGTCAGGGCGCGAGCCGGACCGGCGCCGCTCGCCGTGGTCTGGGCGCGAGCCACGGCTCGCCGTGCGTTCGGCGCGAGGAGGACGCGGTCCGGTCGCCAGGCCACGGGCGCGAGCCGGACGCGCCTCGGCTCGCCGTGGCCTGGGCGCGAGCAGTGCCAGGCTGCATCCCAAAATTGAACTGCTATAAATGAGCTCGAATTCTACTCATTCTGAGGGCACTCAAAATTTTTTGCTATCCAAGACGAGCAAAAATTACTCCAAAAAGGGTGTTAGAAATTCCATGTCTTCGGAGGTAATTTTACTAATTAGTTTTCTGTCCATAAGTAGTTGTTAAATTTTTTGCCGTAGAAATTTATGCTCGTCTTTGTGTTTTAATTTATTAACTGTTACGATGAAATTATTGCACATTTATCTCCTATGAATTTATCTCCTAACGTTAATGTATGTCCTATTAATTATTGTAACGTTAATTTTGTTGTTTTGTTAATTTTGTTATTTTGTTAATTATTGTACCGTTAAGTTACGTATTTCTACGTTATTTTGATATTTTAATTTGTTGAACTGTAAGAATTTAATATTAATTCTAGCCACAATGTTATTGCATTTTTTTTTCCATTACATGTATGTTTTAGCTGTTAATGAGAAAGAAATTTATGCTCATCTTAGTTTTTTAATTTATGCTCATCTTAGTATTTTAATTTATGAAATGTAACGTAAAAATTATTGTAACGTTAATTTTAATTATTTTAACGTTAATTTTGTTGTTTTGTTAATTTAGTTATTTTGTTAATTACCGTAACGTTAATGTTGTTGTTTTGTTAATTTTGTTATTTTGTTAATTATTGTAACGTTAATTTTGTTGATTTGTTAATGTTGTTATTTTGTTAATTACTGTAACGTTAATTTTGTTGTTTTGTTAATTTTGTTGTTTTGTTAATTTTGTTGTTTTGTTAATTATTGTAACGTTAATTTTGTTGTTTTGTTAATTTTGTTATTTTGTTAATTATTGTAACGTTAATTTACTTTTTTTTACGCTATTTTGTTAGTTTAATTTGTTGAAATGTAATTACTTTGTTTCATTTTACATTATTCAAATGAAAGTATTAAAAGTTACTCTGAAACGACCCGGTTGCATTTTGGATTCCAAAAGTTCACTAGTAAACATTAAATTCGTTACGTTAATTAATTTTAAACCTTACTGTGGAATGTAAGAATGTAATATTAATTCTAGCCACAATGTTATTTCATTTGTTTTTCCCATTACATGTATGTTTTAGCTGTTAATGAGAAATGGCGGAGTGCACCCTTAAGGCCATTAGGAGGACAGTTTGAAATGGATGAATGTAATTTTAGTTTAGGGAGTTAATTTGTGTACGGGAATTTTATAACTGTAATGGCATTTCATGTACTATAATTTTATCTTTATGTTCTCTTCTTTAAGTATACGTTTTAACGTTTTGACTGTAATTTTATCTTTATTCGTTCATATGTAAACGTTAATTGACGACATCATTGTCTTTGGTATAGCAGTTGAGTGTAACTAATTACTTGATATTTATTGCTGTTTAAGGATGACAATCAGTCATGTGAAGCTGCTGCAGGGCGGAATGGATACTCTCCATTTGCCACCTCAGCTGTGTTCCCAGATGTTGCCGAGGCTTATTCCTACCTGCAACGGATTGCTCTGCAGGTGGGATTTGAACTTGTCACGGGGTCCTACAAACAGAATAGGAATGGTCCCCTGAGGTTATATTGCATTTGCAATCGGGGCCGAAAGGATAAGGATGTAGATACGAGCGAATCTGATGTAGTCCGACGGAGTAGCAGCTCGACCAGAAGTTGTGGCTGCCCATTCGCGATTGTCTTGAAACAGAGCATCACGGGGGATGGTTGGAATGTAGTGCCCTGCAAGGATCCTAGGCGAGGGATGCACAACCACTCTTTCTCAGTGTACCACGAGGGTCATAGACAGAGCAGCAAGCTCCATGCGGACGCGAAGCAAATGATCAGAGATTTGACAGATTCAGAAACAGCCCCAAGGCATATCAATGCCAGCCTCAGTAATTCGTTTCCGGACCTGCATCAGAACATTAGGCAGGTGTACAATGAGAGATCGGCATATGCAACAGAAAGGCGAGGCGGGCGCAACACAGCGGAGAATTGTTTGCATCTGGCCACCGCGAAAGGGTATGTCACTAGTCACCGCTCAGCAGGTGATGGTACTTTGACTCATTTATTCATGGCCAATCCCGATGCTGTTGTGGCATTTCGCACGTTTCCGTGGGTTGTGGCCATCGACTCAACGTACAAGACCAATCGCTACGGCATGCCATTCATTGAGATGGTTGGGATGTCCCCTTGCAACACAAACTTCCTCATTGCCTACGCAATTGTCGTTGACGAAACGGCAGATACCTATGAGTGGGTGCTGAACGCGCTGAAGAACTTGCTTGTGGATGGACCGTTCCCTGAGGTTGTGGTCACCGATCGGGAGATGGGACTGATTAGGCCACTTCGGACTGTGTTTCCAGAATCGAATCATTTGCTCTGCACCTGGCATATTAACAAGGATGTGGAGGCACGTGTTACTGTGCTGACAGGGAATAAGAGGAACGGGGCAGCGTTCAAGAATGGTGCATGGTTCCGGGTTTGCAATGCGTCCACCGTTCCAGAGTACGAAACCGCCTTGGTAGATATGAGGACTGGATGGTCTTGGAGCGAGGCTGTTATTAGTTACGCTGAGACGACGTGGCTCACCCCCCATAAGGAGAAATTTGTGAGGGCATGGACGAACAGATTTCTGCATTTCGGGAACACAACTACATGCAGGGTCGAAAGTGCACACTCGTCATTGAAAGGGTGATTACAAACGTCGACTGGTTCGCTGGACACGGTATGGAGGCGTGTCGACCTGCAGATAGCCCAGCAGATTACTATGATCAAGACCGGCCTGGAGAAATCAAGAACTGTCGTTGGAAGATTGCACCGTAGGGCCCTTTTCAGCAACTTGATCAACAATGTGTCCAAATACTGTCTGGATAAATTGACGGTCGAGTCCGGGAGGATTGATGCTCTCGGAGCACAGGTATATGCTTACTGTGGCTGTGTGCTGCGCTCGACACACGGAATACCGTGTGCATGCGTCATGGCAGGGGCAGTTGCTGAAGGAATCCCCTTGTACTTGGACGACATTCATCCGCTGTTTAAGAGCCTGGCATTGGGTGATCACGTGCGGAACACGGAAAACATTGCGAGGGCCGAACAAGATCAGTCGCGGTTCAACACTCTGTTGGAGGAGCTGGAGCGCAGCGACCCTTCGGTCCGCCGACGAGTTTCATCCTACATAGATTCGCAGTTGCGTCCGGAGGAGAGCGGCATTGCCCCGCCGGACATTTGTACTAGTGCACGTGGGAGACCAAGCGAGCAGGTCCCCCGGTCAAGATCAACCCGACGTTCACCGAGCTACCATGAGCACGTGAACAGGCGATACGGGCGTAGTTCAAGATCCCCGGGGCGTGCTTCAGGGAGCGGTCGCCGGCACGGTAAGTACAAGCACCATTCTTCCTAATGAAGTCCGCCTGAACAAGATATTAATCTTAATGTTTTCTCCTGCAGCGACATTCTCGTTCCTCGAAAGTGTCCCCCACATTGTCGGGCGTTACATCGAAGGCTGGAACGATGTCGAGAGTGATGGAAACTGTGGCTTCAGATGCGTTGCTGATGCGTTCCACGTAGACGGTGAAGGTGAATGGTCTACAGCGCGTCGGGTAGTATTTAACGAGATATCAACTCATTGGCCTGACTATGTTCCCATATACGGTTCGCAGAATGACGTTGAACTCGCCAGAGCCCGTATACACCACACCAGCGGTCCATGTGGTCCAGAGCATTGGTTTACGAAAAAATAATAATTCTCTCTCTAGCTCTGGGGCGAAAAAAGAAGACAAAAGGCGCAGCCTTTCTTCCAATCTTCGGAGGCCGATCTCTTCAATTTCATTAACAATCCACCGATGAATTATGGTTTAACGGATTCTACTCTTGATTCCGCACAAAACTATATGCAATTTGTGGTTTGTTTTTGATCTTATTCGGATTTGGAGCAGGGTTTGAATTTCGGCAAAGGAGAACTCTTGAGGGTTTTCGATCGTGAATTGGATTTGGTTCGTGAAGATTGATTCGGATCAGGAGTAGGGAGGGAGATCGCACTCTTCATCCTGATTCCTTGTTCGAACAGGAGTTTGGTTGAAAAAATCCAATCTTTCTCCGATTTGGATTGGGATTTGGTGTGTGCAAAGGAGTATAAAGGTTTTGATTATAGTTTTCAGCACAAATTATAATCAAAGTCTTCAATTTGGATCGGATATAGCACAAAGGTTGGAGGATTCGATTGGAAAACAAATTCGGCCGAGGAGGATTTGGTTTCGGATTGCTTGGCGATTAAGGTTTTCACGATTTCCAGGTTTATTCGATCCATCTCCTTCAATCTTGTTTGTTTTTCGATTTGGAGCATGATTCTATGTGTGTGTGCATCTGATTTAGAGCTTCATCGAAATCGGATTTAGGTTTAAACCTTCAATTCGATTTCACAAAGGTTTTTCATCGGTTGTGATTCAAGTTTCGAATTCGGTTTGCACATTGGTGGATTTCAATTTTGATTTCGTGCTTTTGGTGCATGTTTTGCATGTTCTTGAAGTTGTTTAGTGATTGGTGAATTCGGGTTTGTGTTAAGATTGTTCTTGAATTCGATTAATCCTAGGGTTTTTCGATTTTGAGTGCAAGCTTTGGTTTTTGTTGTTTGTTTTCGTTTGTGATTTGGTTGTTTTGGTGAATCCGATCTGTTTTATCGGATTTCACCTTAACAATGGCGAAGAATGGGGAGCATAATTCTGGTCCGAAAAGCAATAATGGTTCGGCCAACATGAATGTTAATCAGAGGAAGAATCAGCAAGTGCATCCAAGAGATTGGAGTGATCCGAAATTAGAGAGGAGAAGGAGATGGGATGATCCTGAGATTCTAATGAATAAGTCGGCCATTGAAATTGTTGCAAACAGTGGAGATAGTGTCGATTTTGTGCTCACTGATGAAGAAATTCACAAGGATCTACACAAGCCATTCTTTGGTTTCTTGGGTGTGTTTCCGGGATTCTTTCCAGGTATGTATGCCATTCGTACACTGTTGGTTGCGAAGTGGGGGGTACAGTGTAATGTCCAGACTAAGCAGAATGGATACGTCATGTTCAAGTTCAACAGTGCAGAAGACAGAGATAAGGTGATGAATGGTCCTGATCATTATCTCCATGGAAAGAAGTTGTTCATGATGTTAGTTGATGAATCTGGGCAATATGATGCGACTATCCAAGGCACTAAACCAGTTTGGGTGAGGATGGAACACTTGCCAAAGGCGTATTGGCACAAGAAGTCATTAGAGAAAATTGCTACTTCACTAGGAGAACCTATCCTTATGGACAATGGTACTCTTGAGTTAAGGGGCTACTATGCACGCCTTTTGGTATGGATTGATACATCAAGAAAGCTTAAGGAGGAGGTGACTTTTCGTACTCCATCTGGGGATTTGTTTGTGCAGAAAATCATCTATGATTATTGTAGATCTTGGTGCACTAATTGTGGCGAAAACAATCACCTAATGGAAGATTGCGATGACTATTGGAATGCAAAGGATACTCAACCAATGAAGCCTATGGCCGAGAGCAAGTTTGGGAAGGCAAAGGGCAAGAAAAATACGAGTACTCGACACAATGATCATGTTTGGGTACGGAAAATGCAAGCTGCAACAGTTGGAGATAAGCAGAACTCAAATTCGGTTGGAGGCAATGAGAGTGTCACCATTGAGGACGCCTCTTCGGACAATGAGGAGGTGGAAAGGCAAAGGAAAGGGAAAGGGAAAGTGGTTGAAAACATAGTTAAGAATATCGAGAAAGTTGGAAGTGCAAGAAAAGGACTAGGAATTACTATTCAGGGAATGCAGGATGATGATCATAGGGCCATTGTTGCGCTGCCTGCAGCACCTAAGACCGCAGCCATAAGCACTGGCGCCGCAAGCATGGGCGCTGGAGTTCTTGGAGCGGGCGAGAAAACAAGGCAACCAGCGCCTGGAGATGCTGGCGCTGGACACGGCATCGGCGACAATTCTGCTCGGGCAGTGACTAAGGCTGCTGGCGCTGGAAATCAAGCACAATTATCGCGTGGAAGAAGCACTGAGCGCAAGCAATCCAGCACTCAATCGGCCTTGAAATCCGATAGAAATCAGCAAGCATTCGGTGATGATGATAATCCGATTCAAGGGGCCGGAAAACTTCCTAAACAGATGATTCATCCGGATGCTCGGGGCTCTAAAATACCAAGATTGCACAGGAGTAAGAGCAAGAGTAGACCTCCCTCTGCATCAGGGGTTTTGACAAGGTCTAGGAGCAAGAGTAGGACTCGACTAAATGAGCAAGGGAAGGGTGTTCAAAAACCTTTTCAGAGAATGCTATCGGCTGCAAGGAGTCACTCAGACAGTTCGGGAAGTAAGTCAACTGAAGGCGGCGGTCCGAAGCCACAAGGGACCTCTGTTTCCCAATGAATACATCAGCAATGAATGTCAGGGGTCTATCGGCCCCTGTAAGAAGGAGGTGGGTGAAAAATATCATCTCCACGAATAGAGTTGGGTTGTGTGGTTTGTTGGAAACGAAAATGGAGGATAAGGTGTTGCGCATTTTTCTAAAGAGTTTCAAGGGATGGAAGTTTACGCACAATTTTGAACTGTGGCAGAACTCGAGGATATTAATCATCTGGGATCCGAAAGGTTTTTTGGTCGATGTCCTAGGGAAAACGCCACAATGTATTCATCTGAAAGTTCGTAATCTTGCTTCTGGCATAGAGTTTTTCTGTACATTTGTGTATGGGCATAGTGAAGGACGTTTGGCGCGTTTACCACTATGGGAGGAGTTGAAGTCGTTTGGAGCTAGCCTGAATGCGCCTTGGATGGTCCTTGGTGATTTTAATGCTATTCTCAGTGTTGACGATCATTATGGGACTAATGTACCTAGTCTGTATCCGATGAAGGAATTTCAGGATGTTTGTGTGAAGTGTGGACTTAGGGATGCACCGGCCTTGGGAGAGCATCTAACCTGGCATAGTGCAGATTGGAAAATTTGGAGGAAGCTGGATAGAGTGCTATTGAATCACGGTTGGGATGAAGCTGCTTGTCGAACAACCTTCTTACCAATCTCGGCTCAATCAGACCACTCTCCCATGGTGGTGGATATGTCGCAGGAGATTGATGGAAAGGGAAGGCCTTTTCGTTTTCAGAATATGTGGTTGGGTCATCCGAATTGTGGACAGATTGTAGAAGATTATTGGAGTCCGTCGGTTGAAGGGACTAAGCAGTTTTCGGTGACCAGGAAATTATTTCGAATGAAATACCCTTTGAAGGAATTGGGTCGACTTGATTTAAGCCACATTTCCGAGAAGGCAAAGGCTGCGGATGCAGAGTATAACAAGGCTTTCGATGAGTTCGATGCTAAGTATGCTTCGGAGGATGATGTTGCGGCATTGCGCAAGTTGAAGAAGCAGGCAATGTTGTACTATTTGGCGGAGTCTTCCTTTCTTGCGCAAAAGGGAAGGATTAATCATATTACTCAGGCGGATAAGGGATCACAGTATTTTCACTCTATGGTCTCTGCACGAAAAGGAGGAGGTATCCCTGCAATTATTGATAGTGACAATCGGATTGTTACTTCCAATAGTCGCAAGGGAGAGTTATTTGCTGAGTTTTATAAAGGACTATTTGGTAAGAAGAGGGAAAGAGTGGGCACGGATCCGATCGTCTTTGAGGAGAGTCCGAAGCTTACTGAGGTGGAAAGAGCTTATTTGGATCAGGATGTGGCGAGTATTGAAGTTAAACAGGCGCTATTTGCAATGGCGGATGATAAGTCTCCGGGTCCGGATGGCTATACGGCAGGATTTTTCAAGAAGCAGTGGAATACAGTGGGAGAGGAAGTTACGGCTGCAGTATTGGAATTCTTTCAGACAGGTGACATTTTAGCGCAGCTTAATCACACTGCAGTGGCCCTAATTCCGAAGAAGCCGGATAATCTGAAGGTTGGCGACTTCAGACCAATTGCGTGCTGCAATGTGGTCTATAAAATTATCACGAAGATTATGGCGAATCGGATTGAAGGTATTTTACCAGGTATCATTGACCCTAGTCAGGGAGCATTCGTAAAGGGCAGAAACATCTCGGATAATGTCATGTTAGCGCAGGAATTTGTCCGGGGATATGGCAGAGTCCGAAATTCGCCCAGATGTATGATTATGGTGGACCTCCAAAAAGCGTTCGATACAGTCTCTTGGGATTTCTTAGAAGAGGTTTTACTTGGACTGGGATTTCCGGAAAGACTGACGAGCAGAATTATGACCTGTGTGTGCACTTCTTCGTTCTCGATCGCAGTCAATGGTAAACTATGCGATCACTTTCAGGGGCAGAGGGGTATTCGTCAGGGTGACCCTTTGTCGCCTCACCTGTTTGTGATCTGTATGGAGTACTTCTCGAGATTACTGAAAAGGAGGACGTCATCTAGGCATTTTACATTCCACCCGAGATGCGAGACCCTTCGGATCACGCATTTGGCCTTTGCAGATGATCTCATGCTCTTTTCTAAGGCGAACACGAGTTCTGTACATATACTCATGGATGCCTTGAATGAGTTTGAGCGCACTTCGGGTTTGGGGATTAATGCAGCAAAGTCGAAGTTCTTTGGGGTTGGTATAAAGGAGGATTTGAGCTTCACAGGTATTCCTTGGGCGACATTCCCAGTTAGATACCTAGGCGTGCCACTTGATTCTAGCAAGTTGAAGGTGACACAATTTGGTACACTATTGGGAAAGGTGGATTCGGAAATAGCTAAATGGAAGGGCCATACCCTCTCCTATGCAGGCAAATTGGAACTTGTGAGATCAATTGTTGGAGGTATTGCGGGATTTTGGATCCAGAATTTCGTTATTCAGACTACGGTAATGGATGCTCTTGAACAGAAATGCAAAAGGTTTTTATGGGGAGGAAAACATAAGGCGAAGGTGGCATGGAAGAAACTTTGTGCGCCTAAGTCTTTTGGAGGCCTCGGTTTGAGAGACTTTGTTACGTGGAATAGGGCTTCAATGGCTAAAAGGCTGTGGGATATTCACTTGAAAAAGGATAGCCTTTGGGTCCGATGGATTCACTCATACTACCTTCAGGGAGTAGATTTTTGGGGGTTAAACCCGAGAATCGCAAATGGAAGATTGGGAGAGCGATACTCGAGCTATTTTGGTGACCTCTGCAAACTTCGGGATGAATTGTTTTCAATGTTTAATGGTGACTTGCAAGGGGTGATCGGCCATCTTGGTGTTTGGTCTGGCTCGGGAAAGTTTACTAGTGCAGCTTATCTTCATATGCATCGTCATAGATACCCGAATGTTTATGATGTTGGTCGATCAAGTGAAAGGGTTTTCAATAGTATTTGGCGTGGGTTTGTTCCACCGAAATTCTCATTCATCACTTGGTTGGCGGTCATTCAGAGACTTCATACGAAAGATAAGCACCGGATGGAGGAAGGGGATAGCATGGAGAAGATATGCTCTTTGTGCCATTTGGAAGAGGAGACAAATGAGCATTTGTTTTTCAAGTGTGAATTTTCTGAGGTTGTTTGGGGGCGTATTCGGACTTGGATTGGTTTACGGAGACGAACTAATTCAATTCAAAGTTCCATGACTTGGGTGAAGAGGCAAGTTAAGGGCTCCAAGTTGCGAAAGAAGTTTGGTATACTAGCCTTGATCACCACGGTTTATCGCCTTTGGAGGGAAAGAAACAATGTGGTTATGGATGGTGCTCAACCAAGCTCCGAAAGAGTGGTGAAAATCATCATGAAGGATTGCTACATGGTGATGAATAGGCTGTTTCCGGAGGAGCACTTGTTTTAAGTTGAGAAGTTGCTTGGAGATGGAAAGGTGCGATTGATTGGTGCTGGCGGCAAGGGGCCATGTGCTTCACTCTTCGGGTCAAGGTGCTTCACTCCTGGCGCAGTGCTGGCGCCAGGATTAGCGCTGGACTTCGCTACGGCCGAAGGGATGCAAGACGCCAGCAGGGAGATGGGTTTGGCGAGTAAAGGCTGGAACGGTGTGTCACGGTTTTGGGCGATTGGCACGGTTTCTCAGCGATGGTTGATGCGTTTTTCAGCGCAAGGAGAGGCTGTTTTTGTGCTCGATGGAGTTCTCATGGGCCAACGGTTTTCTGGATTTCTTTTGGCACTTGCAGCTCGATATTCAGGAAGAGGCATTAGGTTTTAGAGTAAGGATATCCGTTCCCTCACTCTTTCTCCTAAGCCTAGTTTTTACTAATGATTTGACGGTTATTTATGCGCTTTATGCTCGCGCTACACTCTGTGTTAAAATAGCATATAGCTGTCCATTTGCTCAAAATGGAGTGGGCGAGTACACACTCGCCACGCTTGGTGCACGCGGTAGAAGTGCATCCATTCTCACATCTTTCGGAAGTTGGTTTTACTGGGAGACACTAAGGTCCGAGGCACGGCCTCATTCATCTTGGCCCATACGATCAGCTTCGGTGCAAAACGAGAATGTCAGAAGGCCAATAACATCCCTCTTTCTTCATCTTAGGGATGTATATGGTAGAAGCAGTTGTCCATTTGTTCATCGGCTTCAAATTTCATGTGATGTCCAAGACCCGAGACACCCTCGGCTGCATTAGGATTTTTTCTTATTCTCCGTTCTTGGTTCTTAGTCCCTTCATCAACGATCCAAATATTTTCAAGACCCGAGACCCTTCTCGGTTGCATTTCGGAATTGGATTGAAGAAGGCCCCATTTGTTAGGGGTAGAAGCGGATTTGTTTTATGGGTAGTGAGTTTGTTCTCACCCCATCATTTGGGTTATAGCCTGTGTTTTTCCAGGTTGTTTTTGTGCTCCCTTTGCTTGGCTATCTTGCATTGGGTAGGTTGTTATTTCATATGGACAAAAGGGGGGGGGGATAGTTGAGTGTTGTCTACTGGATCTACACTCTACTATTTCCCCCCCCCCCTACCTCATTCGGATTTTACTCCTTAGGTTTACTATGTAGCCTAGGGTTGGATTCTTTTGTATTTGGTGGGGTCCATTTAGGGCTCCACTGCAGGTTCCACCGTCTATACTATTTACCTATTTACAGAGCATTGGTTTACGGTCATTGCAGACATGTTTCCTGTCGCCACCTACTACAACACGGTTGTAGTTTTATATTACATTTTAGAGAATGGGTCGGCGGACCATTGCTGCACAGTCCTTCCACTGAGGGCGGGTGGGGGCGAGGATGGAACAAGTAGGGAGCTACACATTGTATACGTTCGCAGTGCAAGCCATTTCGTCCGGGTACACGTGAAGGAAAACTGTCCCATGCCCCCCGTGGTTAATATGTGGACCACATTGAGGAAGGCTGATGTCGTAGGTTGGGAGTTACCCTTTCGTAGGAGGATAAGAGCTTGGAGAAGAGCATACTCTGAGAGTAATTAACTGTTGCAACGCACGGAAACATTTCGGCATGTACGCAATCGTTACAGTTATTATCGAAGCATCGAGTAATTATTTTGAAAGCGTTACTGTTGCAAAAATCGATGACAAATAAATTTGATATGCACAAACAGTTACCGATTACATAAATGAGCAGAATATGGCAAAACTGTGGGGTCATACATAAGCAAACAGTCGACTAAGGAATGGGTCCATAACCGAGCCTGCGATACTCATCGCGATGACTGACAAGAGTCGTCATCAACTCCCTCATGCTGGGGTCGCCGAGTCCATCAACGGTCGCCGAGTCAAACGGATCCAGGGCGCTCATCACGTCACTCAGCATCTGTTGCACAGGAAACATAGTTTACAATAACGAAACAGTAAAATGTAATATAATTACTCGAAGCAAACAGTTCGGGAAAACTTACCGATAACTGATGATGTGTCCTGTCCGGTCCACTCGCGGCAGCATGTTCAGGATTTGCGATCAATGGGTGCGAATGAGTCGCGTACCAGCCCTCGTAATCCATGGTACACTCTGATTGGCTCGTGGCTATCGGGAACGCCGCAAGCTGACCGTCGTGCCAAGCGTGTGCCATATGCCATAGGGTCAGCTGCAGCATCCCTGGATAGGTCACCGAATAGCTGGCTGGATTAGCGGGCCGGGAACAAGGCTCTGGCACAATCATAAGACTCTGCGGTATACCCTGTACGAGACCGAACTGGCGCACAACGCGATCTGGCATGTACGCCTCCATTGCGTCGAGGTATCGAATCACGCCGCGGTAGTGAGTCCTCCCCCTCGCAGCCCTAACCACGTCCACTCCATATGGCAACCAATCCACCTGCAAAAAGTTTCACAGACATGTTACGTTTCTATGGAATCCGATCTATCTACTACTGTCAGAATAAGAGTAAAAGCATGGAATTCATACCTGGTCGGGCTGTAAGGCATCCAACTGTCGCCTGATGGCACCGAGCCTCCCCGTACCCCTCCCCGTTTTATCCCCTGTGTGCCACCGACTAGCGCGGCCCGGAAGAGCAGGAAATGTACTCGGTCTCGGCCGAAACATCGGAAAATACTCGTATATCCATGCTTGAAGCAGCGTGCAACATCCGCATAGGCCGCGCGCCTTGGACCGGGACGCAATTCCCAACTGCAGATACAAACTGGCCAACGTCGCCGAGCCCCACGACAACTGCGAATCAAGCAGGGGTAGAAGGTTGGCTCTAACCTTATTCCCAGTTTTATCCACAAAAAGCGTGGATGAAAATAGGGTCAGCATGTAGCACATAAATTGGAAGTTCTCGCTCTGCCCCGCCGCTACACACCTCGCCATCAACGATTGGGCATCTATGTTACCCCCGTTCCAGTCTTCCGCGAGAAAGGACTCCACGTCTTTCCCAAACAGTTCAGCGCACGCTTCCTCAATAGTCTCCGCCGAAATGGTACTCGCAACAGCGCCACCAACGATGGGAATGCCAAGAATCATCTCAACGTCATGCAGCAAGATGGTCATCTCCCCAAAAGGCATGTGAAACGTGTTCGTGTCCGGCTGCCACCTCTCCACAAAAGCGGATATCAGTGCCATGTCAAGGAACTGGAACATAATCGCAGGCAGGTGGGACAACCCGGTCGCATGTATCCGGGCCTGTGCAACATCGCTCAGTTCGGGGAGCGTGGCGACTAGCTGCTTGCATAGCGGCGACCGAGCATGGCATCTCAGCACACCTCGCTCTATACCATTCCAAACGTCAACAACGACGTGTCCTCCGAAGCTTGGTATGACGAGGTCATCCTGCGGGCCACCAGCCACCGGTCCCCGCACTAGCCACGTCTCATCGGCGGGTCGCTTCCTCCTATTCCTCGGTGCCCTTCCGGTGCTAGTCTCACCGGCATTGCACGATCCACCAGAAGACTGTGCGAATTGACCAGCTCTATTCCTCACGGTGTGCCTGGCTCCAACTGCAGCATAATGTTCGATCCCGGCATCCAATGGCACACTCGCGCCAGGTTGGCCCATCGGGGGGACATCTGCCGACAGGTCATAATTCATCTGCCAATCACTATCATGACGGATTCCACCAGACGCGAGAATGTTAATCTCCGGACCGTCCCATGTTGGCATGGGATCGAATGCACGAACGCTCGGTGGAGAAGGCTGCTCCGCTCCTACATCACACTCCCGCGGGCGAGGCGACGGTTCATCCTCGACCACGCGGCCTCTAGCCTGTCTCGCCGAGGCACTAACACCTCTTCGTCGTATGGAACGACCATGACCGTCAGGTTCACCAGCAGTGCTCATCTACGACACAAGATATGTAATTAGTATAACAACAAGTGAATCAAACTGATATGATAAGATAAATTAACATACATTTCAACAACGTGTGAACTAATATTTTCGAACAGTGCATCATTTCAATTTACTAATGGAGACTACATATTCTATAATGCATAGGAAAAAGTGGATATAACATAAAAAAACCCCTCCACAAACAGTAAATTTAATTATCGTACAATCGTACAACGAACTGGAACATTTTTTTTAGTTACAAATTGGAGATTACATTACTAAATAATCTTATATTTTTACCACATCACACTATTATTAACATTCAAGGAAACAATAGTTAAAACATATCGTAACAGTTTACTACACAATTGTTTACATCGGATTACTAAAGTTTATTTAAACAGAACTATATTCTATTATGTCACATAACTAAATAATTTCCAAAAAACACAATTCCTAAAGAATAATTTCTGAATATTTTCTATTATGTCACATAACTAAATAATTTCTAAATAACCCAATTTCTAAAAAATACAATTTCTAAAATATTATGTCAAAATTTAAACTAAGTTATTTCTACAAAACACAATTTCTTCGTTTTAATTCCAATTATGTCACATAACTAAATAATTTCTAAATAACCCAATATCTAAAAAATACATTTTCTAAAATATTATGTCCAAATTCAAACTAAGTAATTTCTACAAAACACAATTTCTTCGTTTTAATTCCAATTATGTCACATAACTAAATAATTTCCAGAACAACACAAATTCTAAAAAATAATTCCTAAGTAATTTCTATTATGTCACATAACTAAATAATTTCTAAATAACCCAATTTCTAAAAAATACAATTTCTAAAATATTATGTCCAAATTCAAACTAAGTAATTTCTACAAAACACAATTTCTTCGTTTTAATTCCAATTATGTCACATAACTAAATAATTTCCAGAACAACACAAATTCTAAAAAATAATTCCTAAGTAATTTCTATTATGTCACATAACTAAATAATTTCTAAAAAACACAATTTCTAAAAAATACAATTTCTAAACTATTATGTCCACATTTAAACTAAGTAATTACTAAAAAACACAATTTCTTCCAATTACGTCATTATGTCCAAATTTAAACTAAATAATTTCTACAAACCCCAATTCTAACAATTCCGACAAGTTCAACAAAATTCGAATTGCTCGGGCAACGATTCGCACGAAAAGTAAAAAAAAATTTCTCAAAAACTTACGTTTTCCGGTGGGTTTCCGGCGGGTTTCCGGCGGCGGCGGGCGGCGGTGGCGGCGGGCGGCGGTCCGGCGGAAATGGAGAGAGGGAAGGGGGAGAGGGAAGGGGGAGAGGGAAGGGAGAGAGGGAAATGGAGAGAGGGAAGGGGGAGAGAAATGGAGAAGGGGAGGGGGTATTTATAGGGTTTTTTTCTTTTTTTTTTAAATTCAAAATACGTGTATTTATACGTATTAGGGCGGGGATAGTAAAATACAGGGCGGGATATAGCAACACCCTTTTTTTTTTAATCTCTTTTGTGCGGTGATTACAATGAGTGAAATTGATATCCAACTTAATTAGCATTTAGCAGTAGGGAAAGTCTCAGGAAATACGGCATTTTCATAAGCTTATGGACAGTCCTCATGGACATTTGACTTAAATATTGTAATTTTTTATAAAATTTAAATATTACATTTTATAAGTTAAAACAAGGAATAATATATATTTGAATGTGAAAATATAAAAATATATGATATAAAAAAGTATTTTCAAAATTTTAAAATTTAAAATTTTGTATGTAATTTAAGAAATGCAGTGTATACGGTAAGAAATAAGTGACCTGTTCATAAGCTTATGGACAGGCAGCCTGTCAGGAGACCAACTCTTAGCCGTAACTATTACATAAAAGTGATAAGATAATAATATATACAACATTGCATTTAGGGATATTAACTTGCTTCCGCAAAAATCATGACCACTTAGCAAAGAAGAACGTATTATACATCAATATCACTGTGTTAAATGGGAACCTTCTACAACTGTAACGTCACTTGATTCAACCACGATCTATGTTGTATAAACTGTAAACACTTTGAAAAACACAATCTGAAGAACCCAAATAAATGAAAACTCGAAAGTAAAACTACAAACAAAATTGCAAATACACAATCTGTACAAGCAGATCGAGAACAAAACTTCAACATGGACAACTAAATCGAGTTATCATCATGAACACAACGATCTAATCGATCAGATCGAAGAACAAAATTAATCTGTGGTAACAAATCCTATATTTATTCAATAATGAAAATATGAATTAAAATAGATTGTTGTTTCTCCATCTTACTCTGGTGGGAAGATGGGGAAAATAAGATTGAAGAAAAAAGTTGAGTTTTTTGAGAGGTGGGTTGCGGCAATGAGAACTGCATCTGTCTTATTTAATAAAATCTTGCTTTCATTTTTAGATAAATTAGTGTTTAAGGCATATTAGGCCTTGTTTTTTAAAATTGATTTTTATAAAACTAAAATAAATTAAAATTAAATATATAAAAATAATAATGGATTAAGATGAATAGAATTAAGAGATAAATATTATTCTTTAGAATTAAAACTGCACTATTAAATATAGGGAAAGTTTCAGGAAATGTGGTCTTTCTATAACCTTATGAACAGTCGGGGATTTTACCTTAAATGTTGTAAATTTTTATAAAATTCAAATATTATATTTTATAAGTTAAAACAAGTAATAATATATAGGGCAAATGATTTCATGGGCCCCTGAATTTCCTTCATCTTACCCTTTTGCCCCTTATCCTTTTTTCGAATATTTGTAACCCCTCAATTATTGAAACGGCAAAGTCACAGCCCTTCTGTCAGGTCACAGCGTTACATGTGGTCAAAAACCTTAAATTTAAGGGTAAATTAGTAATTTAACATTTAAAAAAAAATCAATTTTATTTTGAGTCCGTCTCTTGAAAGACGGTCTTTCCATAAGTTATGGAAAGACCAAGGTTTAAAGTGCAAATTAGAAGAAATTAAGATAAAATTTTTGGGTTGCATGAACCGGATTATAAATTTTATAACTACATGTTGCATACTAAAATTTTAATATTGCAACTAAGACCTTTTACCTTTTAATATTTTAATCAAACTTCGTCTTTTCATAAGCCTAGGAAAAGACCGTCTTTTCCAAGACTTTGCCTTTTATTTTTCCCTTTTAAAAATTTTTCCTTCTTCCATTATTTTAAGGCAAAGTCTTGGGAAAGACGGCCTTTCCATAGACTTATGGAAAGACGGGGTTTAATTCGAATAATAAAAGGTAAAAGGTCTTAGTTGCAACATTAAAAATTTAGTATACAACATGTAGTAGTTATAAAATTTATACCCTGGTTCATGCAACTCGAAAATTTTATCTTGATTTCTTCTAATTTATACTTTAAACCTTGGTCTTTTCATGACTTATTGGAAGACCGTCTTTCAAGAGACGTACTCTTATTTTAATCTATTTTTTTCTTTTACCACTTTTCTTTTTCCCAAACTCTTTCCCCTTTTCACCTCCCGACTGAGTTTATCCTTCCGGGCCACCTCCACCTGCCCCCTCCATCCACCGCCCCCATTCCACCGGCGACCATCGCCAGCCAGAACTGGGCCTCTCCTCCTCAAACCCTTTCTCCATTGGCCTAAAGGAACGTCCAAAAAAGAGACCCAAATTCGAAAGCCATCGTCATCGTCCCAGTTCGCTATCGTCCCACCGTCGTCCCACCATTTTCCGGAGCCATCGTCGAAGTCCCGTTCGCCATCGTCCCGCCGCCCCGCTCCCAGTTCGCCATCGTACCACCGCCCAGTTTGCCATTCGCCGAAGCCCCCGCCACCGCGTCCCAGCACGACAGAAACCCTGAACTCCGCTCGACGAGGAATTCGATGTGTTTACGACGTCGCGGCCGTGGGAGCTGGTCCGTGGTCGGTACGACCGGCTTCGGGCGCAGACGCTGCTAATTCAAGAGGTTAGAACTTAGAACTGCTTCTAAATATTGTACAGTAGTCATGTCTGAAAGTTGAATGGTTGGTGGTCGTCATTCGCCCTCTTTACTGAAAGTTACTCCATGTAGTTGTGTAGGGACTTTATAGAAAGGCAAATTTGCTGAAAGCTTCACCTTTGGCGATTGAGGGTAATGTTGAGCGAGATAATATCCCTTAAATTCACCGCTTCATTTTATGCGAATTTGATCGCCCCAGTTGACGATACTCTTCATAACACTCTGTACATGGGTTATGCAGGCGACGAAGTTAAGGTCTATAGAAGGGAAATAGTAGCTCTAGCAAGAGATGTGTTTTAATCGATTAAATTATGCCCATCTGCCTGAAATGCCCTCATTATAACAATCTGCGCAATTGGCGATGTGGCGGCGCAGGGGGAGAGGACGGAGGTGCTGTTCAACTGGCGGGATCCGAGGGCGACGAGTGTTTCATAGCTTCTTTGGTGTTCTATGTGGTGCGCTTTAAGGTTTCTGGTTTTAGGGTGTGGATTCTTCTACCTCCGGCATCCGAGGTTTCGCGGTGAGGGTTCTGTGCTGATGAACTTTTTCTGGCGCCTTTCGCCGCCCCCCGATCAGATTCTGCGGCTTCATTTTGATTGGGTTTAGGGAAAGGCGAGTCGGGAGCAGAGTGAGAAAGGGGAAGGGAAAGGGCAAGGGAGGGGGAAGGGGGAAGGGGAAAAGAAAAAGAATAAGGGAAAGCAAAATGAAAAAGAAAATAGAAAATGGAAAATGATAATTTTGCCCTTAAATTTAAGGTTTTTGACCACATGTAACGGTTTGACCTGACAGAAGGACTACGACTTGGCCATTTTGATAATTGAGGGGCTAAAAGTTTTCTAAAAAAAGGTAAGGAGCTAAAAGGGTAAGATAGAGAAAATTCAGTGAATTCATTTGAAATAAGAAAATATAAAAATATATGATATAAAAAAATATTTTTAAAAGTTATAAATTCAAAAATTATAAGGTAAGAAATAAATACTCCCTCCATTTTTTTTTCATTGGCACACTTACTAAAAATGGTGTTTTTTTTAATTGGCACTTGCTATTTTGGGCAAGTTTAAGGTTTTTACATCCACTCATTTTACTTTCTCTTCTTTCAATTCAATTTCATCCACTCATTTAGCATCTCCTCAATTCTAACACCAAAAGAGAGGTGCCAATGAAAAAAAACGGAGGGAGTATCATATCCATAAACTTATGGACATGCTGTTTGTTAGGAGACTTACTCTTAGAAATAAATCTGAACTGAATTTAATTAGAGAAGTATTATTTAAAAAATTAAATAGTGTATTATCTTTCATTTAATACCAATTAAATTAAATTAATTGAAGGTGATCTAAATTGTTTTTGAAGTACTCCGTATAAAACAAATTTTGTACTCCATAGTTTATAATTGATTGTAGCTGCGAAAAGATATTCATATTTTAGCTAAGAGTCCATCTTTTAAAAGACGGTCTTTTCATAAGTTAGGGAGAGATCAATATTTAAAGTGTAAATTAAAAGAAATGAAGATAAAATTTTTGGGTTACATGAACCGGGCTATAAATTTTATAACTACTACATGTTGCATACTAAAATTTTAATATTGTAACTAACATCTTTTACATTTTATTATTCTAATCAAACCCTATTTTTCCGTAAGTATATGGAAAAAGATCTTGCCAAGATTTTGCCATTTTTGAACTATAAAATTTAAAACTAAGAAAATAAAACCGTTCATCTAATTTACAACTTGAAAGTGATTGTTTCGCGCCGACGGCCGGTGGGTGAGCGCGAGGTTACCTGCAATGCGAACCCTAATTTTGAAGCCTGGTTTGAAGAACCTGAACCTACTAAAACATCGACGGACTCCGGCACCTTCAACTGGAAACCCGTCGGCAGTGCCCTTCCAGCTCCGAGCATTCTCTTCCTCGTCTTCAGAATACACCAGTCAGTCTCGCGGCGGCCTCCCTCGCTTCTACTCCGACACGCTTCCGACTTCCAAGGTCTATTTCTCACTAACAAGTCGCAATTGAGTTTCTAGGTTTTCTCTTACTCGCATCGTCGGGTAGATTGTGAATTGCTGTGTGTGGTACTGTAGGGCGCCGTCGTGCGCGTTGAAGGTGATGAATTCTGGCATATGACTAAAGTCCTGAGGTTAAACAATCACGACAGGTAACCTCGAATTGCTTCATAAGGAAATGTGAATATCTAACTCAATAAATGTGTTATGCTTCTTAAATATGTTTTTTGGTTAATTGGATAAGTAGTTTTAAAGAGTTGTATTACGTTAGAGAAACAGGACTCGTTCTTCATGTGAAGCGGAGGGAGTTGTAGTTTTCAAATTAGACATTCTATTCTATTCTAATTTCGGGAGTTAAGCTATATGTGGTATTCTCGTGGTCAAAATTATGAGGCTTTTGGCATGTGAATGGTGTTGTACATATGTTATTATTTTCTGATCATCGCGTCTCATCTGCAAGGGTAGAACTGTTCAATGGAAAAGGAGGTCTCGTTGAAGGATGGATTCAGAACATTGATCGTGGTGGAGTTGATTTCGTGGCTGTAGAGGATGCAAGATCAGTACCTTCGATGGCCACGCAGTGGCATGTGTTTGCTGCTTTTGGTGACTTCTTAATAGCTTACATGCATCCAGAGCCTGTTTGAGTTTTTAAAAAAGTTTTTGTGTTTTCAAGTGAGAAGTTCAATAATGTTTTATTGTTTTAGGAACTTTGAAAGGAGGCCGGGGGGATTGGCTTGTAGAGAAATGCACGGTATGAATTGATATTTTTCTTTCTTCATGTGCTAATTGGTTACTTTGACCGAACAGCTTATTTTCCTTTCATTGTGTCTCAGGAATTGGGAGCTAGCAGCTTGACACCTCTGTTAACTGAGCGTTCTCCGTCCATTTCAGAAAACCGGGTTGACAGATTAGAACGTGTTATACTTGCTGCATCTAAACAATGTAATCTTTTGTCATTCCTCAACCTCTTTGCATTAACATTGCTGGCTCGATCACGATCGCGTCTTATTTGAATTATTATAGTTTTGAGTATATTGTTTTAAAGTAACAAGATGTGCATAGGTCAGAGGCTGCATGAGATGACTTTGAAGCCTCCTCTGAAGATTGGTGGACTTCTACCTCTTGTGAGTCATTATTCATCTTATCCTTTTCTTTTGTTGAAGAGATGGTTGCTTAAAAACAAATGAATGACAATTTCTTGCAGTCTAATTCTATAAAGAATTTCTTTAATAAGAGATCCTTTCCCTGAACATCTTTCTAAGCTTTCATGTCATATTTTTCCAATGCTTTAGGTTGCTCAGTCAAAACTATCCTTTGTAGCTGTTGCAGAGGCTACTCCTGTTTTCAGTGCACTGTGTTCAATAAACAAAGAATCAACTGGTTTAATGATAATTGGTCCTGAGGGAGGTCAGTTGTTTGTGTACATTGCTCGCTCTCTATCACCTCTTCTCCCATCTAATTTGTAGTTTCACCATTCCAACATCTGAGTGGCCAGTCTAGATTTTCATGTCTTGGAGTCAAAACAGTCCAAACTCTGCCATTAGTTTGATAAATTTACAGTCTGTTTGGACTTAGTATTGATTTTTTTTCTCCGATATGTGCATTCAAGCTCTAGAAATGTGCTCTTTTGGAAGATAGTTACTTGCCGAGGTACCCTTCTTTGTTTTATATTTTTCTATGTAGCCGATCACCAGATTTGTTTTCGTAATTTGTAAAGTGTATCTTCAAATATCCAATCTGAGATACACCTAATGTAACTTGCCAGACTTTTTTCATTTGTGGATTCCGGTCCACTGTAAATTGCCTCATTTGAGAAGTCTATTAAATGGAAATTGATGATGCTTTACTTCCTTCTTCATCTTTGTATATTATGCCTTCTTTTACCCGGTATAATTCTCCAGCATCTTAGTTATATCAATCTTCTGCTGACTATGCAATATTTCAGACTTCACTGAGACAGAGTTGAGGATGACCATGGAAGCAGGTGCAAGAGCAGTCGGTCTTGGTCCTCATCGCTTACGCGTTGAAACTGCTACTATCGCCTTTTTGTCAACTTTAATGTTGTGGTCCAACTCTGAGGACACGGTATGAAATCGTTAGGTAGATACATGTTTGTTTTTCCTTCATTTAGTTTATCCGAGGGCCTTCATTTTTCTCGTATGTTCGTACTGTTAAAAAATTCTGTCACCCTAATTTCTTTAATCACGATTAATTTAAAGTTTACGGTTTCAGAAAGACACTTTCGTTCCTGCTATCGCATCTATCTTTGTAATTGTAAGATCTGGACATTCTGATTGAATATTGATTTCACGCTTTCTGATTAACTGATGCTAGTATAAATTTGCCCGTGCTTAAGATATTCTTACAGGTTTTTAATGTCAACAGATATGCTTACGTGTACATTATGCCGAATTGACCTCTGACTTGTTAAAAGTATTTGGAGTTCGGAGAGTTACACTCGGTACTCGCCCGTACAACAGACGTTCAGTAAAGCAATTGACATTGGACTTTTGCGTTTAGCTGTTATCCGTGAAAATAATATTGGAAAGAAAATCTACTGGTTTGAAATTTGGAGGTGGGCTGTCTTTATTTTTGTAAAGATTGGAAAGCAAGAAAATGATACTATCCTAAAGATCAACGCCGGTTAGCGACTTTTGGGATTTAGTGATTGAAAAGTTGGAAACTCTTCTTGAATCCAGTCCTGTGGTAGTATGGTTTTAGTTGATTTTTCAATATAACGATTTTCCATCTAATTTTTGGAAGAGTCGTTCCTTGAAATACGATATTTTCATACGATATTTTCATAAGTCATGGAAATACTAAGGTTTAAAATGTAAATTAGAAGAAATGAAGATAAACATTTCGGGTTGCATGAACCCGGTTATAAATTTTATAACTACTACATGCTGCATACTAAATTTTTAATGTGGCAACTAAGACCTTTTACCTTTTATTATTCAAATTAAATCTCGTCTTTCCATAGACTTATGGAAAGACCGTCTTTCCCAAAACTTTGCCATAAACTTTATAACTATTATATGCTGTATAATATTTTTTTAATATTCTAACTAAGGTATTTTATCTTTTATTATTTTAGTTAAACTCCGTTTATTCATATGCTTATGGAAAGATGATTTTTTCCAAAACTTTGCCTTTTTGGAAACGAGAATTGAGAAAAATGTACTCCCTGCACCTGAATTTGCACTTTTAATTTTTTTAACACTATTTTCAATTAAAGTTTGACCACATATTTGAATAGTTATATGAACAATAATATTATTGTATATGATGTTAAATTCATCGTAACAAGTAATTTCTTAATATCAACTTTTTATTTGCTGTTATTATACGTGGGTAAACATATTGACGGTCAAATATATTTTTGAACATGTGTTTATAAAACGGGGGAAATATTTAAAAACAAACATTTAATAAATGTTTTATTAAATTAAAATTTATAAAATTCAATTACTACGTAGTTAAATTATAAAATAAAATGGTTACACCATTAGTACTTTTAGTACCCAGATTGGTCCAAAAGGTCACGCCCTCATTTTCGTTGCATGTGTTGATTGATAAACAAATGATGTCCAAAATTTCAACTGTGTGGACTTTTCAATGGATAGTATCACTTTACAATAAATGGATGATGGACTTTCAAGTTTTTTAGTATTTTTCTGAAGTTTTCAATAAAAATGAAAATAGGTAAATAAAACGTTACGACGTCGTCAACGGATGTAGCAGTAGCACACCATTACTCCAGGCGGGTCCCACAACTCGTACCTATAAATTACACACTCCATCTCAACTAAATACTCTGCCTTTCTTCCTCGACACAATCAAAAACAGAGCCATTAATCTCCGCCTTCAATGCCAACAGCCACTCAAACGTAAACCCAGTCCGAATCAGTTACAAGTTGGAGCAGAGAGATCCTCAATGGCGATTCATCAGTTGGAGAATCTGCTGGAGTCGATAAAGTCGAAGGTGAAGTCGATGAATCCGAGGAAGAAGAAGAAGAAGCCGTACGTGAAGATGGACAAGAGCGCCAGCGTCCGGGTCGAGATCCGCAGCAGAAAGGCCCGCCACCTCATCGACAAGACTCTCCGGGTCGCCGGCGACCGCCCCGGAAAGACCGCCGCCATACCATGATTTCCGACCGTTAGTAATCACTCCTCATACTCATTCATCGTCCGTACCATGTAAACTGTACAATTTGGGAGTCTTCAAATTCAAATTTTTTTTTTTTGGTTTGCAGTTATGTTTGTTCTGTTATGGACATTAATTATGTTAATTTAAAGGCAAAAGTCAATATTTAGGTGCGAGCGACTTAAATGAGAGCACATGTAAACAGTACAGGGCTCCGTCCGTTGTCTTGACTCAGCTCTTATTTGGAATTTTATAACTAAATTACAAAATTATTGTGAAACGGTTCTTAATTAATTACATGTACGGGCAATAATTTTAGACTAAATTATTTTTTAGTCCCTAGCAAATATCTTTTACTATCTTTTGGTCTTGCAAAACAACCCTTATACGGTATCAAATAAATTCAAAATGATATGTTTTGGTCCCTAGAGGTGGCTTTCAGGTGAGGTCAACAGTAAAATTGGTCAAAATCTGTAAAATGATCATTTTATCCCTATATTAGAAAAAAAAGAAAAAAAGGGAAAAAACTTCTTCTTCGTCTTTCTTCTCCGGTCATCTCCGCCCTGCGCCGCCACCGCCGTACAGGGCCCCTTCACTGGCGCCAAGAACTGCCCCTTCACCTCCTCTGCCAATGAGCACACAACAACAGCTTATGAGTTTCCGTCATATTCATAAGAAAACAAACAACCATAAAGCAATAACCCCGGTGAAAGAAATGCATACCGCCATCTGGTCCCTTAGTCCAACCACCAGACTCAGGCTGTCCCGCTGCCGGAGTTTTGCCACCTTGCAAAACAGCTGAAGATCCTACGTTCAGACAAAAACAAATCAAACAGAGTATACATATGCCAGAAGAGCCACCAGAAAGCAGATTTCACTATTCTCACGAATAACAACGTATGGAGAAAGGAAAAATATACCATGTTTCTTCCGCGGTGGAGCAGGGGAGGAGACAACTCCTCTGGGCAAGAAGACGTCGGTTTCGGCACATTCTCTCTTCTTAGTGGCGGGGTTTCCATGATAGTTATACGGCCCTCGCGCCGGAACCACTGGCCCTCGCGTCGGAACCACTGGCCGTCGCCGGTGAGATGATCTGCTTTCTTCCACCGCCATTAACAGCCACTCTCTGCGTCTGCCTGAACTACAACTTCTCCTGGCTCAACTCCAGCTGTTGCCTCAGCATCTGAAACTACAGCCATAGAGAAATCATTAATCAAAGGAAATTCGTGGTTAAGCGGTGAAAAGATGGCGTTAGCTGTTAACCGACCTGAAAGGCGTTCAATTCCTGCTGATAATACTGCTGCAGAGGATTCTGACAGTGGATTCTCCCGGGAACGGAAGCAGGGGAGGGCTTCTTCATGCTGCGTTGAAACAGAGCAGCTTCTTCCACCATTCTCAACCTCGCTATCTCTTCGACAGCCTCATGCAGCAGTTCCAAAGCCGCGTCGCTTCTCATCACCCCCCCGGACTGCCACTGCAGCTGAAGCAGCGGTTGCAGCCGCAAGCGCCACCGCCCACGGCGGTGGGTAGAGCCGAATCCGGCGAGCCAGATGAACCCCAAACCTAAACAAACAAACACACATCAATCAAACCACACACCAAAAGCAAGAATACTTGCGAATGGGGGAGGAGTGCGCGAGTTCTCTCGTCACCTCAGTGAAGCAGTCGTCATCATCAACAAATTGAGCACCAAATCGACCGTCGTCGTTCTTTTTCGACAGTTCTCCACCGTGAACAAGGAACTCCGGGAGCAGCCAGTACTGATAATCATTACCGTCCTTCGCCATGGCCTCGAGAGAGAGATACACGGGGGAAAAAGGGAGCGATAAAAAATTATCTGAATTGTGAGGCCATTGGAAAGGGGGTTTTATCGGGGCAGTTCTCGGTGCCGATGAAGGGGCCCTGTACGGCGGTGGCGGCGCAGGGTGGAGATGACCGGAGAAGAAAGAAGAAGATGAAATTTCCCCCTTTTTTTCTAATCTAGGGGTAAAATGATCATTTTACAGATTTTGACCAATTTTACCGTTGACCTCACCTGAAAACCACCTCTGGGGACCCAAACATATCATTTTGAATTTGTTGGGTACCGTCTAAGGGTTGTTTTGCAACTGGGGACCAAAAGATAATAAAAAATACTTTGTAGGGGACCAAAAAAATAATTTAGTCATAATTTTAACATACTTCTTAGATTTACTAATTCTGATCTGTCTTTAAAAAAAAATGGTCGTTTTTCAGCAAATGTGATTTGCTTACCCGTTTTTTTCCTTCTATTTCTTGTTTCAAAGCCAGTAACTTTTTTTTTCTTTTTTTTCATGAAAAACTAGAAGCTGGCTCCACCTCTTATTATAAGCTACAACTTTATACTATGTGAAAATTTTGGTATTTGTTAGAATATAAAAAACAACTTTTAAATTAGCCTAAGGTAAAAATGAGAAGCTGGCTCCCAATTATAAGCTAACATCACGTACAGCTCCAGCAAACAAAGAATCGGGAGATAACTAGATAAAACTGGATTAGACTGTATTGTAAACAAAATGGACTGGACTAACCAAACTAGGTTGGGCAGAATCAAGCTACAATAGATTGGACTGAAAAACTGAACTAAATTGGAATGAATTAGGGGATTGGAATGAACAAAAATTTATCAAAAACAATTGGAATTAAATGGATAGGGCTTAACATATAAGATCACAGGTCACGTCTATATACTCCCTCCGGTCCTCTATTTATGGGTCCCCTTTGACCAGCAATTTTTTCATGGCATGTTTGACCATCGATAACTTTTATTGTATATAGTAATGAACATTATGTGAGATGTCTTTGGATTCTCCGTAACGTTTAGTTTTTGAAAAGTAAAATTTTATAAACTATTATCGTACGTAACAAAGGTTATCGATGGTCAAACATGCCTTGAAAAAATATTAGAAAAAATGGGACATAAACAGTGGACCAGAGGGAGTAGTACAATTGATTCTATTATTGAAACTCTACTAAACTACTAGAGCCCAAGGTTTACTTGGTTGGCCATAGACACATATTTCAATTGTAAAACCCCTAAATCTTTCTGTTGGTTTACGCGATGAACAATATTGATGCACGTTAGGAGGTGTGTTAAGACTTCTATATTGATGAATATAAGATTATGGATCACTTCTACCCAATATCAATATGTTTTATAACATAATTTCACAATTCTAATTATTAGAATCATGGCTTCTATCGCGGAATGAATCATCGCGTACTCTAACTCTACCTAATACCATGCGCGGCGGAATGAATCATCGAGTACTCTAACTCTAACATGCCCCCTCACGCGCAGCGGAATGAATTATCGCACAAACGTGGACAAAAAGGGGATAACAGGCCGACCTTGGGCTCTGATATCATATTAAAATCATGGTCTTCTATTAGAGTTCTATCATAAAACCAATTGGTGCTATGTAGAGGTAACCTGTGATCTTATATGTTGAGTTATATGAGTGTCAATCATCAATGTTGGACTCTAACTCTAACACTAATAATCTAACATGCTTTTAATCATACTTTTCAGCTAATTAAATTTAGATGGTTTGATAAAAAAAATTTAGACAGTCAATCCACCCCTAACTATTTCAGAGTGAATTTAGTTATTTTAGTCAAGGAGCATGAGTTGCTGGCTCTGTAAGAATGGTCTATTGATTAATAAGTGGAATTGCAAATTAAAGTAAACTGAAAGCAATGGCCAGTACACTTATTGCGTGGCTGCTAACTTGCTAGAGAACTTATGAGACCGGAGTGGAGTTGAATTGAATGACGATTGAGTCGGATTGACGAAGGCAATGGCAGTAAGAAAACTGAAAACTGGGAAAGTTGGAATTTCGTTTTTTCCGTAGCAGTATGAAAGCATTAAGTTTTTTGTTATCGCCGTAAAACCGTAGTCACACCAGGCTTAAATAGTGTAATCAATTGACCAAAAGTTCCCTGGTTCAAATCCTCATGCCCAATTTCTTGACTTGTTCAGTTGTTTGATCCATATATGGTAGCCTTACACTTTAACAATTTTTTTTTAGTAAATTGGATTCCAATAAGTCCAAAGATAAGGAGCATGTTTGATTTCATTTATAAGCTCTTTTACTTATTTGTTGAGCATACTGTAAATTTTAATATATTTTTATAAAATTATTTATTTTCAAAGCAGAAACTATTTTTTTTTTGAGAAAAACGTCTACCTACTTTAAGAACAAATCAATTTTGCATGTAATCACAACTCAACCAAATACACTCAAAGGGCAAAATTTTGCTGAATTAAACATGATACAATATTTATTTGTGAAAAGTGCGTTTTTAACCTTATATTTTGGGCGAAAGTGTACAAATGACTGTAAAATTTGAGAGTGCAAAAATAACCCTGGAAATCATTGGTCGAAATGTCAACGGAAGAAATGGCCGGAATTTGTTGAAATGATCATTTTACCCCTCGGTTAATTTTTTTAAAAAAATCTAAAAAAGTAAAAGATATTAATGACCTTTCTGGTTTTCAAACAAGCTCAAAAATTTCCCCTCTTTCTTTATTTTCTCTCAGATAATATCCTTCGGCGTCAAATTCTTTTCTCTCCGACAAAGGTTTAGGGAATCTAATTCAGCGGCGGCATTGGGCTACTCCGAGCGATTTATGTGATGGTTGTGAGAGAAGAATGGGGATGAGAGGGCGGTGGTGGCGCAGTGGATTGTATGAATCTCCTTGTGAAGACTCACGATTTGCGGAATTAATATCTTTGATCTAGTGAAGGGATCTGCAAACCCACACTATCTCGCACGAAATTCAGGAGTCTAGCCCTCGGGGCACGCCTAACTTCGACTTGCTCTCTAACTAGCCCTCAGGATCAGATTACAAGGTTTATTGATACTTAACTAGCCCTCGGGGTTAAGCAACAATGGAATAGCTCGCAAGTAAAGAGTATGAACTCAAAATGTTGTATATTTGGTTGATGAAAGGTTGTAATTTTCGTCCATAAGGCCTCCCTTTTTATAGGGTTACAATCTTGCCTCAAACCCTAATCACAAATGGAAACTGAATCAACTTATGGCAACTTTAAGAAGCTAAAATCACATCTAACTAAAATACCTAAAATAAATGGTAATCTAAGGTAATCAGGTTGAATTCTTCAAGAAGCAACCTTGAAGAATATTACCTTATCTAATCTTACCAAATCTAATTCTAATCAGAATAAAACTGAATATACTAAACCTTAATGGACTGTATTTTCGAAATTCAGCTCTTCAAAGCCCACATGGCCGAGCTATCAGTTCAATAAACCCAAAATGATATTATTTTACAGTGATCACACTACCTCATTAAAAACCCAGTGGGAAAAAAAGTATAGTGTTCTTCATGATGTCTTCAGTTCGTCGACAATCTTGAATAATGAATCCAAGATGTCAATGGTGACTCCTTCTTCAATTCTTCATCATAACGGCGATCAATCAAAGCATTTAAAGCAGCATCCCTAAGCTTAGTCCTTGACCTAGTCATAGGTCCTGCCATGTCACTTAGAGGATCTCGAACATATCCTTTAAATGTTTGATCAAGTCGTGGAATGTCTTCATAAGTGGTAGTCGTCTTGGCATCTCCATCAGCGGAGGCCAGACGCGTCGTCGTTGTCTCAACGGTGGGCTCAACGATGTCTCAAGGGGGCTCAGTGGATGTGGTGACGTGCAGCGGGGGCTATGGTCACGGTGGTGGCGAGATCCGGGAGAGGGGTGGTGGTGGCGTGGTAGGGGACCGTGGTGGCGAGAATCAGGAAAGGGGGTGGTGGATGTGGTGGGGAGCGGCGTGAGCCGTGGTAGCGAGATCCGGGAGAGGGTCGGTGGTGGATGTGGTGACAGGGAGAGGTGGAGCTAGGGTAGGTGGGGTGGGCGATGGGGCTAGGGTTTCCGGTGGTGGGACTGGGGTTTCTGGACGGCAGAGGTGGTGGTGCTTGGCAGGTGCATGGCGACGGATTAGCAAGTGGTGGCCAATAGGTGGGATGAAGATGAAGAAGAAGTCCAAGGGTATGATTGTCAATTACGTTATTAGTTTTGAGTATGTGGGTAATTTTGTATTTTCATGTTTGGTCAACCGTTGACTTCGTTGAGTCAACGTCGGAATTGAAAAAATGAGTGTAATTGCACTATTTTACAAAAACATAGGGATAATTTTTCACTTTTAAATTTTACAGGATTATATCTACATTTTCTCAATTAAATAGGGTCATTTTTGCACTTTTCCTTACCTATTTTATTTTGGTTTCTTTTCTTTTGTGTAATTTTCCATTTTGTATTTTTGAGGCCTGTCGGGCTACTCTATTGAAACTTTGGTTCAAAATAAGGTTTTGGCCCAAAACTTGCGTCCATAATTCATTCCGAATTTGGTTTGAGTACTTAAAAGGTCAGTTCATATTTGCACAGTATTTCTTCTAACCCTAAAAATAGAACCCGATCCGAATCAATCTTTCCATCCAAACCTTAATTTCCGGTCGGAAAAGATGTGGAAGAACTCGGAGGACGAAACCCTGAAGGGCGCCGTGATGAAGTGCGACAAGAACCAATGGGACCGCATCTCCACCAACATCCCCGCACAACCGCCTCGCAATGTAAAGCGCGGTAGCATGAGTGCACCTGGTGAAGATCGAGTGAACTCGCGAAGAGGATGAGAAGCTACTGCTCCTGGTGAAGATCATGTCGTCACAGTGGCGAACCATCGCTTTGATGGTCGGCTGAACGTCGTTCCAGTGCTTTGAGCGGTACGAAAAGCTCCTCGCCTGCGACCTCGCAGATGATCCTCGGAGAGGTCGATCCGAACCTCGAGTCACGGTTGGCGAACACGAAGGGGAAGAAGGCTACGGAGGAGCAAATCCGAGAAGCTCGGAGAATGCCTCGTTGCAGAAGAGGAGAGAGTTGAAGGCTGCTGAAATTGATGATGATGTTCAACATGGGAAGAAAAGATCGAGGAAGATGATTGATTACAATGGTTGAATCCCGTTTGAAAAGAGGCCTCCGGCAGGGTTCTATGATGTTTCTGAAGAGGATGATCGTGTTGGAAATGATTGTAAAACAAGTTGAATTTCGTCAACTTTTGGGCTTCGTTTTGAGTTGGGCTCAAACTGAATTAGAGTCTGTAGGCATCGTTATTGGATTCTCCTCTGCAAGTACTATAAAATCAACTGTTTAAACTCTCAAAACGGATAAAGGGTGAATGAGATATGGATGCTCAAAAAGTCACTCTGAGAATGGAAACTTAGGCGGAAATTCATTCGTACGTACTAAGTTTTTTGTAATCTTTTGACTGTCTAAAATGCATTTGGATCGCGTGGAAGTCTCTAGAAAGCCCAAATCGCGTAACAAATATTCTAAGAATCACTTGTGGAATATCTGAGATTTGATACGCTGTTAATCATGCTAAGGAATATGATATTCTTATCTTTCCAGAATCTATTCAAATATTTGTAAAATATTTGGTGGTTATAGAATATTTTCTCTGATTACGGGAATCAGATCTTCCACGTATCTTCCCATAGAGTTTCTTAGACATCTATAAATAGAGCCATAGGGTTTCTTAGACATCTAGCCTCTATGTCAGACAGAAACCTCGCACCATTCTCACGTTCCTCCCTACTTCTAAACTTGAATATTGTCTTCTTTCTCTGTCTTTGTCGGTGATAGTCCTTCGGGCTTTGGGTGACTCCGAGGTAATTTTTACTTATTAAATTACCTTCGATGGTTTTATCCTAGGGAACGATGTCCACGACGGGACTCATTCGTTTCAAGGACAGCGAGTATACTCGTGACTCCATCAATATGTGATTGTTTGAAACATGCTTATTAATTGTACGTGAATAATTAATACTATTTCATTGTTGTTACTTATGTTAAATTGGTCGTGTAATTTCATTATTTAATTTTCACACGTTTTATCAATATACGTTAAACAGTTTTGAAACGAATGAAATTTGTTGAGTTATATTGATTAAACTTAGTCGAAAAAAATTACACGATTTATGCATGCTTACGTGATTATATGATTAATCTGCATAAATATTGCATGCCTTACGTTACCATAATTTTGCATGCCTCACATACGCATGCGTAAGGTTCTACATTGCTTGCATGCTGTTTAATATATTCCATATATGTAACTGCATGCTTTATGGAAATTGTATGTTTGGAAAGATGTGCATGTTACTAATATGCATATGGTTTTGCAAGTCTGCGAAAACATTTGATTGCATGCTTTTAAAAAAATTTATGCATGCTAGTGGTTTTGGTTATTTACAACAAAATCATATTGAGCAATTTGTTATGTATAATTATTTAAAATATTATACTACGATATTTGATGTGTACTTATATTTAATGAATAATTTTTTATGTACACATTGATGAATCACAGAACCATGTCGAGCAATGATGCGGCGAAGACTACTCCTGTGGCGATGCCTCTTGTGGTTGTTCCTCATGCTGAGAAACCCGAGAAGTTCAATAATGGTATGGACTTCAAGATGTGGCAACAGAAGATGCTTTTCTACCTGTCCACTACGGGTTTGAAATGTTACGTTCACGAAGATCGTCCTGTTGTGGATGAGAAAAACGCTAAGGAAGTTTAAGATGCTGCGGTGGAGTGGAACTCTAAGGAGTATGTCTGCCGCAATGTCATTTTGAATGGCCTTCACGATGTCATTTGGAATGTGTATCAGGTGAAGGAGCCTTCTAAGGTGTTGTGGGAAACTCTTGACCAAGAGTACAGGGGTGAGGAAGTTGGATCCAAGAAGTGGGTCGTCAGCAATTTCCTCGACTACAAGATGGTTGATGCCAAGTCTGTGGTCAGTAAGCTCAAGAGCTTCAAATGATGATCAATGAGCTGATAGCCGAGAAGATGACAATGTGTGAGACTCTCCAAGTCTATTGCATCATCGAGAAGCTGCCTCTAAGTTGGAAGGACTTTAAGAGTTATCTGAAACACAAGTGAAAGGTGATGACCATGAGGGATCTGATCCAAAAGCTTCGTGTTGAGGAGGATAACCGTATCTCTGAAAAGAGGATGAATGGATATGTGCTTGTGGCAAGGGCCAATCTCGTGGAGGTTGGTGGGAGCTCCAAGTTAAAGAAGGTCAAGGCAAAGAAGGGATACAAGTTGGGAGCTAAGGGTGGAGTTTCGAAGAAGTCAAACTTCACTGGCAAGTGCTACAACTGCAACCTCGTTGGCCACAAGTCCTCCGAGTGTAAGAAACCAAAGAATGCTAAGAATGAAGCCAAAATGGTTGAAAATCTTGCACTAGATGTGAATAACATCGATCTGTGTGCTGTGATTTTTGAAGTCAACATGGTGGACTCTAATCTAAAGGAATTGTGGATTGATACTGGTGCTACTAAGCACATTTGCTTTGTCAAGGAAGTGTTCTTAAACTTCAAGGCAATTGAAGATGGAGAGACCATCTACATGGGCAACTCTGCAACTTCTATGGTAAAAGGGCGTGGCACTGTGGTGCTGAAGATGACGTCTGGGAAGGAGTTGACTTTGAAGAATGTTTTGTATGTGCCATACATTCGTAAGAACCTTGTGCCCGGTTCTGTGTTGATCAAGCATGGCTTTAAGCTAGTGTTTGAGTCTGATAAGTTAGTCTTGTTAAAGCAAGGTATGTTTGTAGGCAAAGGTTATGAGCTAGATGGTATGCTCAAGTTGAACACCGTGGTTGTACCTCCTAAGAAAGATGAAATGAATGCTTTTTCTTCTGCTTACATATTGAGTCTTCCAATTTATGGCATGGTAGACTAGGACACGTTAATTATGATTCAATAAGAAGATTAATGAAAATGGAGAACATACCTAACATGGAAATTGATGCAAATCATAAGTGTGAAGCTTGTGTTGAAGCTAAGATGACTCGAACGTCTTTCAAACAAGTTAAACAAAACCCGAAACCTCTTGAGTTAATACATACCGATATCTGTGATCTCAAGTTCATGCAAACAAGAGGAGGTAACGGGTATTTCATCACTTTCGTGGATGATTGTACAAAATACTGTTATGTGTACTTGCTGAAAAGAAAAGATGGGGCAATTGAGAAATTTGTTCTCAACAAAATGGAATTTGAAAATCAACTTGATAAGAAGATCAAGGTGATTAGAAGTGACCGTGGAGGTGAATATGTAGAGCCATTTAAGGACTATTGTTCTGAACATGGCATTATTCACGAGGTCACTGCCCCCTACTCGTCTCAATCTAATGGTGTGGCTGAACGTAAAAATTGCACTCTTAAAGAGATGATGAATGCGATGTTGATAAGTTCTGGGTTGCCACAGAGCATGTGAGGGGAGGCTATTTTGATGGCCAATTATTTTTTGAATAAGATACCCCGTAAGGATGAGAAAGAAACTCCTCATGAGTTGTGGAAAGGCACGAAGCCATCCTTTACGTACTTGCAAATGTGGGGGTGCCTTGCGAAGGTATTAATCCCCCCAAGAAGTTAAAGATTGGACCTAAATCGGTTGACTGTATCTTTATAGGATATGCACATGAAAGTAGTGCTTATCGCTTCCTTGTACATGAATTTCATCATCCAGAGATTCACAAGAACACGATCATGGAATCAAGAAATGCAAATTTCTTTGAAGATGTGTTCCCTGCCAAGGAAAGGTCTGAATCGTCGAAGAGGACAGTTGAGTCACTAGATGAAGGCGTAGTAATTCCCGACGATCTCGAGGATCAAGAGGAGGCAGTGGATGAACCTAGACGAAGTAAACGGATTAGGACCGAAAAATTATTTGGTCCTGATTATCTAACGTTTATGCTTGAAAGTGAGCCACAAAGTTATAAAGAAGCCGTGAATTCATCTGAGGGGCCTATGTGGAAGGAAACAATTTAGAGCGAAATCGACTCGATTCTACATAATCATACTTGGGTGCTAGTGGACTTACCTCCGAGGTGTAAATCACTGGGCTACAAATGGATCTTCAAGAAGAAGATGAGAGCAGATGGCTCGATTGACAAGTATAAAGCTAGACTTGTAATCAAAGGTTATAGACAAAAGGAAGGTCTTGACTACTTTGATACTTATTCTCCAGTCATGAGAATAAGCTCCATTTGAATGATACTTGCTATCGCCGCATTGCGTAAGCTTGAGGTTCATCAAATGGATGTGAAGACCGCCTTCTTGAATGGAGATTTAGAGGAAGAAATCTACATAGAGCAACCTGAGGGGTTTACGGCTCCCGGTCAAGGAGGAAAAGTCTGCAAGTTGGTGAAATCATTGTATGGTCTCAAACAAGCACCAAAGCAATGGCATGAGAAGTTTGACCATATCATCCTTTCCAATGGTTTCAAAATCAATGAGTGTGATAAGTGCGTCTACGTGAAAGACACGGAAAATGGATATGTAATCCTATGTTTATATGTAGATGACTTGCTCATTGTGGGTAGTAATGAAAATATGATCAAATCTACCAAGGACACGTTGAATTCTCGTTTTGACATGAAGGATATGGGACTGGTGGATGTGATCTTGGGGATAAAGATCATTCGAAGCTCTGATGGTATCACCTTAACCCAGTCTCATTATGTAGATAAAATCCTTGAGAAATTAAAAAAGAATGAATCAGAGGTGGCGATGACTCTAATAGATCCGAATTTGCATCTACGAAAGAACAAACTGGAGGCTATTAATCAGGTGGAGTACTCGAGAGTCATTGGGAGTCTGATGTACTTGATGAGTTGTACCAGACCAGACATTGCCTACACTGTAAGTTGGTTGAGTAGATACACGAGTAATCCCAGTATGACTCACTGGAAAGCAATAACTAGAGTATTGAGATATCTATGTTTCACTCGTGATTATGGTCTACATTATTCAAGTTATCCAGTTGTAGTTGAAGGATACAGTGATGCAAACTGGATACACGATATAAAGGATTTGAAATCCACTAGTGGGTATGTATTTACACTAGGTGGAGGAGCAGTCTCGTGGAAGTCCTCTAAATAAACGGTTATTACTCGATCCACGATGGAATCCAATTTTGTTGCCTTAGACAAGGCGGGTGAGGAGGCTGAATGGCTCCTTCAATTCGTAGAGGACATTCCTAGATGGCTGAAGCCCGTGCCAGCCATATGTATACATTGTGATAGTGTATATGCTATTGGAAAGGCTCAGAATATGCTCTATAATGGGAAGTCTCGTCATATTCGACGGAGACATAGTTCCATAAGACAACTTCTCTCAACTGGAGTGATCACAGTTGACTATGTAAGGTCTAAGGACAACATAGCCGATCGCTTGACTAAGGGGTTGAATCGAGAGGTAGTTGAAACATCATCGAGAGGAATGGAACTGAAGTCCATTAAATGATGGGTTACGTACGTGGACACCCAACCTATGTGACTGGAGATCCCAGGATCTAGGTTCAAAGGGACAACTAAACTGCAAAGACCCATCGCGATCACTGTGGGGGGTTCATACCTCCTGTCTTATATCCTATGATGAAGAAACAGTGAAGTGAGTGGAGGTTAAGCATTAAATAGCTTTTAATGATTCACGGCATCGAGTGTATGATACTTGAAAGAGCGCATAGTTTACGGAACTGCTCTTATGCTAAGAATCACCTATGTAAGCGAGAAGTGTGGCCGCTTCGAAAGGGAATTGTTGGGACGCAATTCCTTAGAAACCTTACAGAACTAGGGGGTGTGCCATGGCCTGATTAATGGACACAACCGAGGAAAGCACAAAGGCTAGGAAAGATGTCTGTGGGAAATGCATTGTCGTTCACACAAGCGGTCGGGGAAGTTCAAGGACATCGTGTCTACTTCCTAACCAGTAGGCTAAGTGTACTCTCTCAAGGGAAAGTTCAAAGGGTGACACCTACTTATCCTATGCAACATCTATGCCGTCGAAATGAATCTATCACCAAGTCAAACTCCGTGTCTGGCGTGATTGTTCTGATTCCACATCAATATCTATTCATGTGGGGGATTGTTGGAAAATGATTGTAAAACAAGTTGAATTTCGTCAACTTTTGGGCTTCGTTTTGAGTTGGGCTCTAACTGAATTAGAGTCAGTAGGCATCGTTTTTGGATTCTCCTCTGCGAGTACTATAAAATTGACTATTTAAACTCTCAAAACGGATAAAGGGTGAATGAGCTATGGATGCTCAAAGAGTGACTATGAGAATGGAAACTTAGGCGGAAATTCATTCATACGTACTAAGTTTTTTGTAATCTTTTAACTGTCTAAAATGCATTTGGATCGCGTGGAAGTCTCTAGAAAGCCCAAACCACGTAACAAATATTCTAAGAATCACGTGTGAAATATCTAAGATTTGATACGCGGTTAATCATGATAAGGAATATGATATTCTTATCTTTCCAGGATTTATTCAAATATTTGTAAAATATTTGGTGGTTATAGAATATTTTCTCTGATTACGGGAATCAGATCTTCCACGTATCTTCCCATAGGGTTTCTTAGACATCTATAAATAGAGCCATAGGGTTTCTTAGACATCTAGCCTCTATGTCAGACAGAAACCTCGCACCATTCTCAAGTTCCTCCCTACTTCTAAACTTGAGTCTTATCTTCTTTCTCTGTCTTTGTCGGTGATAGTCCTTCGGGCTTTGGGTGACTCCGAGGTAATTTTTACTTATTAAATTACCTTCGATGGTTTTATCCTAGGGAACGATGTCCACGACGGGACTCATTCGTTTCAAGGACAACGAGTGTACTCGTGACTCCATCAATATGTGATTGCTTGAAACATGCTTATTAATTGTACGTGAATAATTAATACTATTTCATTGTTGTTACTTATGTTAAATTGTTCGTGTAATTTTGTTATTTAATTTCCACACGTTTTATCAATATACGTTCAACAGATCGACGTGTGGAGAATGCTATTTTCAGTTTCCCTACCTCCATTGAAGAGCTCGAAGGTGAGAGGAGGATCGATAAGGAAGCTCGTATCACTACAATAAACAACACTTTTTACCTCTTACCTCGGTTTTTTTAAATGTGGGCGGAATATTAAAAAGTTTTTTTTTACCTCGATTTTCTCTAAAAACCCAAGGTAAATACTATGACAGACAACAGAAATAGGTTCGACATCGGCAGGTTATTCGGTAGGCCAGTTTTAAAATTTTTTGATCTACATGTAAAACGATAGACTTGCGATGTCGGTAGGTTCGTTTAAGATTTTTTTTAAAAAAACTACCGAAATGCAGAACATAGGTCGGTTTTGCATTCGGCAGTTTACATATACTGACCAAAATTTTCTGGCAAGCTCAACAGATACAACCAATATTTCAATAAAATCAACACAAAAATTACAAAATAGCAGTGACAATCTAAATTAAAACCCTAGCAATCTACATTATCAATTTATAAAACCTAGCATACATCAATACCCTACCCGTGGAGGTAGATATGGACCAGCAGGTGAAGTGCTTGTGCTGGATCTCTGCCTTTCTCATTTTACAAACAAAATTTCACATAGGTGACAAGCTTTTCAAAGGCCATTGTATGAATTGGCAACAGATGTATGGCCACAAATCCTTGGCCATCAATTATTAACTAAGGTAGTGGTGAAAGTATAATTTCATTCTTCAAAAGGTGGAAGTTCTCCGCCGCCGCTGCCGGTGGGGGTGGGAGCTAGAGACTAACATTGATTTGCTTCGGCGAGGCAAGAGGTAAAACTCGTCTTATCTTTGTTCTTCGTCGATTACTACGAGAAGGTTTTGATTAGCGTCGGCGGAGATAGTGTCCGGAGTGGAAAACATAGTAGCGGCGTTGGCACCTACCACGCCTAAAATGTTTGTTATTTTTATAAGTAATCAATTGAGTTAAACAATAAAATCATCATTAATTAATTGATTAAATAAAAAATACTTTAATCAGGATTAGATTATTAGGTTAGAGTTAAGTTAAGAGAGGCACTAGGCATAATATTATTGGTGTAATATGAAGGGTTAAACAAAAGTGTAATAGAATATCCAGAGTCTTTTTATAGTGTATTTGGGCTTGGTTTAATCATGGGCTGTTTTCAATCTACATGCTTGAATTATTCAATTCATGAGTTACTTTATTTTTATTTTTTTTGAAAATTCAATGAATTTATTCTATATATGATCAATGAGTTTTATTTAATCAGTGAATTTATTCTATATATTCAAAATTCATCATGTTATACTAAGTCAAATATTCATGTTAAATAAATGTTTAGTCTTATAGGATAAAATAATTATATATCTATCAAATAAAGTAATCATCCTGAGTTATTTTTTAACGAACCAAATATTTTTATTAAACAAAGTTGTTAAAACCATTTTCCAAATATAATTTGGATAAATATTAAGGGGTGATCGTTCATTTGTTAAGGTCAAACATTTTAATTAGTGTTTATGTATAGTAAGCCATATAAGGGTCAACCATTGATTAGTTGAGTCAAACATTTCATTAGTGTTTATGTATGAAAAGTCAAATAAGGGTTGACCATTTATTGAAAAATTACACTATGACCTAAAATTGTGTTACTCTATAATTCATTGCTCTAAAATACATGATTTCTATTATTTTTGCATAAATATAGAAATATTAAATAGATGATTTTTTTGGTGAAATATTGGAAAGCGCTAGTACATGTTCTAAAGTAACTTAGAGTTGGTTGCATAGAAGTAAAAATGGGAAATCGAAAAAGATTATAAAAATATTGGTGTGCATGTTTATTGATAAATAGTATATTACGAATTTGGAAAATACAATTTGGTGTATAGGTTAGCATCACGTTCGATTATATTTCAATTTGGAGTTACGAGTAAAATTTTTACCTTTTGCACTTAGAAAATTTTTACCTCTAAGAAAATTGTACAGACTTGGAAAATACAAATGGGGTGTATAGGGTAACATCATATTCGAGCGGATTTCAAGTTGGAGTTACGAGTAACGTTTTAGCTTTTTGCACTTAGGTCCCTCCAAGAAAGTTGGAGTTGTCAAATCACGAAATGGGCATCTCCAAAGTGCAATTCTATAATATAAAGTTGCAATTTTTTAATTTGTGCATGTATGTGTGAACGAAAGGGCATTGAAAGTCAACATTGATTACTTCTACACAATCTTGAAAAATTACACTATGACCCAAAGTTGTGTTACTCTATAATCAACTGTTCCAAAAATACATGATTTTTGTTATTCTTTCATAATTATAGACATATTAAATAGATTAATTTTTGGTGAAATGTTGGAAAGTGGAAGTACACGTTCGAGAGTAATTTAGAGTTTGTTACATAGAAGTAAGAAAATGATTAGCCACATGCCAAATAAAAAATAATAAGAGGCAACTCTTAGCCACATCACATATTACAAGTGTCAATAAATTAAATACAGTGTCGATTCATATGTGATCGAAGTTGAATATTAAATAAATAAACTCTATTTTTCATAACATACAATTTTATATAATACTTAATTTATATACTACTTATTTTATATAATTGTGGATAAGTAGTAGTATAAAATTTAGTCTGCATAAAATAATGTTTATTTATTTATATTCGACTTCGATTACGTTTAATTTATGTCATTTGAAAATATAAACATAAATTTATATTTAAAAGTATAATTATAAAAAAAAAATTCAAAAGAAAGGGAGTTGCTTAAAAAATTATATTTTAGTTTTATTAAAGAATAAATTACATTATAAATATATGTATATATATATATATATATTCAAATATTTCAAATATCGCAATTATGTTATCTAGTTATTCATATATACTTATACGTACCATGTCTAGAGAAATTCTAATGCTACAGCTATCATTTACACACACTAAACGTCTAGGTGCGATTCCCACACACTAAACGTGCGACCCGCTCCAACGGCTCTGCGCCGGCCGCTCCTTCACAATCCGGCACCGCCGCTATGGCGGAGCCACCGCCTCCGCTTTCCTACGCCCAAGCTATCACTCAGGAACTACGAGAACCCCTAAATCTGGGTCCGGTAACCCATCACGATGTCCAATACTTCATCCCAAAGGCAAAAATTGACCACCTAGGAGAGCCGGGCCTCCACTTTACAGAGGATGAATGTATCAGATTAGAGGCCCCCCTCAAATGGACGCTGATCGGAAAGTTCTCACGTAGCCGCCCTCTACTCGAAAAGCTCAGGAAAGATTTTCACACGGCCGGATTTATAGGGCACAGTAACATCACCTTGCTCGACAATCGTCAGGTTTTGATATCCTTTGCTATTCCTGAAGATTATTATCGATGTTGGTTACATAAAATCTGGAACTTCGGTGCTTACTCTGTTAGAATGTCAAAATGGGTTCCCAATTTTAATCCTAATGCTGAGTCCCCTATTGTCCCGATTTGGATCTCCCTCTATGGCTTACCGCAGCAATTTTTTGACTATTCTGCTCTTATGTCTATTGGCAACCTAATTGGTACTCCTATTAGGGTAGACAAGGCTTCAATCAATAGGACTAGACCACATGTCGCTAGAATCTGTGTTGAACTGGATGTTACTAAACCTATGTTGGAACGAATTTGGCTAAGTTTTAGAGACATAGGCTTCTGGCAATACATCGAATATGAAGGGATTCCATTTTATTGCTCTAACTGCCTTAAACTAGGACATACGGACTCAGTTTGCAGATTTGAGAAGAACTCTTCCAAATTCATTCCCTGGAAACCCCAAGGAAACACCACTAAAGAAGGTAAAAAAGCCATTCCCAATGATGAACAGGGAAGGAATAAAGGTAAAGGGCATGGTATTCCTCCATCTGGCCCCTCTATGACTAAGACTCACTTTGTTTATAAGAATAAGGCAGATACTTCTGTCAAGCAGACTTCTCCGGTCACTGATGCTGCGAAAGGAAACTCGAATTCGGGCACAATCGCAAGTTCTGAAGTTCAGAGCCTTAGACAAGGTTCACAGGTTGGCAACCCCACACAAGGTGCTCCACAAATGAACAAAAACGAAAGTACTGAAGATTTGAACCTTAGACAGGGTTCCCAGGTTTCCACTAAGCCTCATGATATTTCTGCCATCTCTGGTTATGCTGATCCCTCTTTAAACTCTGTGAATGCTGTTGCCTTTAACAATTCTGGTAGTACTGATATCTACAAATCTCATGATGATCCTGATGCCTCTTTGAACTCTGGATATGCTGATTCCTCTTTCAAACCTGATAATGCTGGATATATTGATGTCTCTTTAATTTCTGGAAATGCTAATGTCTCAATTATATCTGGGAGTGCGGATAATAATAAGTCTCATGTTAACGCTGTTCTCTCTTTAAACTCTGGTTATGATGATATCTCTTTAAAGTCTGGGATGGCTGATAACTCTTTCAAATCTGATAACATTGATACATATAAGTCCCAGGAAAATGCAGTTGCATTTCTAAACTCCGGAAATAATGTTGTCCCTTTTAAATCTGGTCATACTGATATCCATAAAACTCATCAAAATGCTGTAGTCCCTTTAAACTCTAGACCTGTTGATATCTTTTTAAACTCTGGGAATGCTAATGCCTCATTCATTTCCGATAATGCTGGTTATGACAGCACTCAAATTGAGAAGGTCAATGATAAACACCATGATAGCAATCCTACAGCTACAGTCACTTCAACTCAGATTGCAGAAACCAGCAAGCTTTCAAGCACAACATACAAGATCCAACAAATTGACCCCCCAAAAAACATTATCCCGGCTGAGTCACCATTCCCTTTCGAAACAACTGTAATCAGACTCCCCCTTTTACCTCGTAAGGGATTTACATTCAAACCACTAGACTGGATTAACTCTGACACCTACGCGAAGCAGCAGAAAATACTCGAGTCACAAATGAATCTACCTTTAGAAGTAATAAAAGCTAACCTATATCTCGAACATGACAGACTATCCAAATTCCTTAATCCCAACCAAACGGTGACCAAAAATAAACAGAGGAAATACACTAAAAAGGATTATACCTCCACACCAAAAACGGTTTTCACCCGTTCCTCTTTGACCCTATCCAAGAATATCCATGATTAGAGGAATCCTCCAAAAACTGTGCCACTGCCAACAGAAGCTCCTCCCAAATCTTTAAATATGGCCGAAGACTACTTACCAAGAGAATTTAAGGCGACTGATAGTTTTCTTTTTGGAATTGATAACATGCCCTTCTCAACTTCAATGATGCACTGTTTTTCACCTTGAATATATGCATGCCGTCAATTAGAATGGAGACTACTGTTTTTCTCTGTATTTGCCCTCAGGTCCATTTACAAGAAATCGGCATATACTCAGGCGCTCTCCTCAGCTTCATCTCGGATGGCGTACTCCTCAGCTTCATCTCTACACATTCGGATTCTGACTCAATGCACATTGGAACATCACCTCACGAGGAACCTAAGAAGCTCAGAGCAATTCTTCCTCTGTTGCTTAAGCTTAGGTTTACAATTTGTCTAGTTAATCTTGCCTGGCCAACGAAAGAATTAACACAGGGGGTGGAGATTCTTTGCGTTGGAATCGCAATTTTAACTTTGCATCGACCTTCTCAAGGCAGGTCACTAGTTTCCTTAAAGACACTACATTTTGCTGTATCTACCATTAACACTCATCTTCTACTCTTTTTATGGTTTGGGGAGCCAATATATTCCCCCTCACTTAGGTGAGTCTTCAATTAAAAAAAAAAAATACATACCATGTCTGCGCATGCGACTCCGGTCACAAACACAAGCAATGTAGTTAAGCGAGAAAGGCTTGTGACGTCGGTCATTTCATTTTTGCGAGGGGGACATGCGACGCCGCTCAATAATAAGCGACGTTGGTAGGCGAGAAATGAGTGTGATGTCGGTCATTTATGTCTGTGAGAGTGAACGTCGGTCACAAAAACAACCGACATTGGTAAGTCAGACATGCGTGCAACGTCGGTCATTCATGTGCACGAAGAGTGACGTGCGACATAACCGAGGTCGGTAAAACAGACATGCTTGCCACGTCACTCATGTCAGACTTTTTACCTCGCTTTTTTAAAACCAAGGTAAAAATTATACTTTTTACCTCATTTTATTTTAACCAAGGTAAAAAAAATTTATTTACTTCGAAAAAAAGAATCGAGGGAAAAGAATTTTTTACCTCAAATATTTGGGGTTAACAAAAAAAATTGAAGTAAAATGAGCGAAATAAAAAGTCATTTTTCTTATAGTTTCTTAAAAAGATGTTCCAAGGATGCTGCGGGGAAGAACATGCTTGAATCTTCACAGAAATATGAAGATAAGCTCAATGATTATCCACAAGTAGTGAGGAGGAGATTGAATCAGTGGCGAAGCCACACTGGAACCTGGGGTGCACGTGCACCCCAGAATTTTATTTTTTTTTTAAATTTTTTTTAATGGGGCAAAAATGATTTAATTTTAATTGTGCACCCCTGACTCTGAGAAATTTATTCAGCGCACACCCATTTCCTGATTCTCCTCCCAGACGGACGGCCAGGGCCAGACCTCCATCTTCTGCCTCGGCTGCTCAATCTGCTCGGCCACGGCCCATCTCCCTGCTATTCTGCTCGGCATCTCCGGCTCCCTGCTCGGCCGCCCATGCCCATCTCCTCCCTTTTCTGTTCGCCCCTGCCGCCACTGCTCCCTGCTCGGCCTCGGCTGCTCATCGGCTCATCCCTCTTCTGCTCGGCGTTATTAATCAAGCCTATCAAGGTTCCTTTCTCTATTTTTTCCCTACTTTCCCAAATTGCAAGTTCCCAACGTTTTTGATTGTGAGGTTTGTTTGTATTTTTGAAAATTTTATGTGTGGTTATTGTGGTATTTGATTCAATGATTTCCAATTTGAAAGGTATCTAATTGAAAGTTCCCAACGTCTTGATCAATTAATTGTAAGATTTTGATTGTATTTTTGACATTTTTGTGTGTATGTGTGTTGTGGTAAATATAATATTTGATTCAATGGTTCTCACTTCTCAATATGAAGGACATTTAATTAAGGAACATGGGGTATATTTTGTTCCTAGAATTGTGAGAATCGGACTCCGATGGATTTGTAGTTTTGTATTGAAGATGAACACATCTCACTAGAACAAAATTTTGGGGTTTATGTGCTTGTGTTTCCATTGAGTTTAATCTTGTTGGAGTTTTGAATCTTTTAATTTTGGGTTTTAAATTGTTATTTTGCTTAACTTAATTATTTTATCCAGGATGAAAAGGAAACAAAGTGGTGGTATTTTAAGTTTTTTCTCAAAAGTTCCTAAAGAAGGGGGCGAAGGTAGTTCTAGCCCAAATCTTCAACAAACTCCATCATCTCAAGAAGTATTGCATTCTTCTCCTCAATTGAATGATTCTCCACCCGAAGAAACAAGGGTTTCGGACATTCCTCAAAATCAAGAAGGGGAGGGTACATCAAGGTTGAGAGAGGAGGGAAGAGTAACTGATATTGATTTGTTGAATCTCCCTCAAGATCCGGGAAAGAGAAAATTGATGAGTACATTCCATCCCGATGATAAAAAACTAGTTAGGAGGGCTTATGTGAATAGACCTCTTTGTCAACCTGTAGGTCATAAATTTCCTCTTACACAAAGTGGAAAGAAAAACCGCAGATTCAACCCGAGATGGTTTGTAACTCACAAAGCTTGGCTTGAGTATAGTGTTGAAAAAGATGCTGCTTTTTGCTTTGCTTGTTATTTGTTCAAGAATGATGACGATGGATCTGATGTTTTTGTTAGTGGTGGTTTCAGGAGTTGGGGCAAACCGGATTCTCTTGAGAGACATGTTGGTGCACTTAACAGTCATCACAATGTTGCTATGACAGAACTTGAAGCTTTTAAAAATCAAAAAGGTTCTCTCCCTTCTACTTTGGCTAATCATTCCGATGAAACTAAAAGGCAGTACAGAATGAGGTTGGAAGCTTCCATTGAATGCATGAAATGGCTTTCTGTTCAAGGGTTGCCCGCTCGTGGACATGATGAAAGTTTAGATTCATTGAATAGAGGTAATTTCATACAACTTCTAAAATTTCATTCAAAGGGTAGACCTGAAGTTGCCTCAGTAGTCCTAGAAAATGCTCCTGGTAATTGTCAATTGACATCTTCTGATATTCAAAAGGATATCTTACAAGCACATGCTATAGAGACTACTCAATTGATTATTGATGAAATTGGAGATGATTTCTTTGCCATTCTTGCTGATGAGTCTGCTGATATAGTTGATAAAGAACAAATGGCTCTTTGTTTGAGATACATTTGTAAAGATGGTGAAGTTACAGAACATTTTCTTGGTGTTATACATGTTGTGAATACTACTTCTTTGACCCTAATGGAAGCAATTAAATCTTTGCTTATGGATCATTCTTTACCTCTTTCTAAAGTTCGAGGTCAAGGTTATGATGGAGCTAGTAATATGCAAGGGTCATTGAATGGTCTTCAAAGATTGATTAGAAATGAGTCCCCGTCTGCATATTATGTTCATTGTTTTGCTCATCAGCTTCAATTAACACTTGTCAGCGTTGCTAAAGATAATGATGATGCTAGTTGGTTATTTTGTGAGGTGCTTCCCCTTTTGATTAGTTTTGTGGGTGGTTCACCAAAGAGAAAAGCATTTCTTCGGGAGAAGCAGAAAGAGAGAGTTGTTGATGCTTTATCTATTGGTGACATTGAATCAGGTAGCGGTTTAAATCAGGAGAAGAGCTTGGCTAGGGATGGTGATACTCGTTGGGGTTCTCACTATAAAATTATTTTGAATGTTCTTGATTTGTTTCGCCCACTTCTCGAGTCTCTTGATGCTATAGCAGATGAAGCTAAGGAAAAAAGTGAGAAGCATAAAGCATGTGGAATCACTCACATGTTGATGACATTTGATTTTGTTTTTGTGGCACACTTGATGAGATCTATCTTTGGGATTACAAATGAGTTGAATTTGGCCTTGCAAAAGAGGGATCAAGATATTGTGAATGCAATGAGTTTGGTTGATGTAACTAAGAGAAGTTTGCAAAGAATGAGAGATGATGGATGGAATGATCACTTCGACCAAGTCACTTTATTTGTGGCTAAGCATGGCATTGAGATGCTAAACATGGAGGATATGTATGTCATTCCGGGGAGAAGGATGTTTCGTGGTAAAGGGCCAAGAATTACAAATCTTCATCATTTTCAAGTCGATGTTTTTAACAGTGTGCTTGATCGACAATTATCAGAACTTGAAGACCGATTTACCAAGCAAAGTAAGGATTTACTTATCTGTATGTCATGTTTTAATCCTACTAATCGGTTCTCATCATTTGATACATCGAAACTTGTCCAACTTGCTGGGTTTTATCCTAATGAGTTTTCAAGTGTTGATTTGATGGTTTTAAAACATTCACTTGATACTTTCGTTGATGATATGCGACATGATGAAAGATTTTGGGCATTGAAGACTCTAAATGAGCTTTCTGTCAAACTTGTTGAGACAAGAAAGCATGAGACTCATTCTAGAGTATATTTGCTTTTAAAGTTGGTTCTGATTCTACCAGTGGCAACAGCAAGTGTGGAAAGAGTTTTTTCAGGAATGACTTTCATCAAGAATAAACTGCGTAATAGCATGGGAGAACAATTGTTGAATGATAGTTTGGTTACTTATTTGGAGAAAGATTTGGCCTTGGATGTTAGTCCAAGTACGATTGTAAGTCGGTTTCAAAGTATGAAACCTCGACGAGTGACTATTTAGTGTGTTGTATTGAACTTTTTAGACATTGAGTATTATGATTTTGATTGTAAAATAACTTGATTAAGATCTAATTATTTATTTTGATTGTAATTTTTTTTTTAATATTTGAAAGTGCACCCCGATTTTGAAATCCTGGCTTCGCCCCTGGATTGAATTTGAAGCTTCCTGCTCCACAAATATCGGATCATGAATTAGAAGGTGCTATTGCGAAAATTGGTTCCAAATTAGGGCTTCAAAAATCAAGAAAATAGACATGTAGACATACAGGTTGTTCCTGAGGAAACTGAGGAACCAGAGGAGAAGATTGAAGAAGAGGAAGATGATATCAATGCAAGAAGAAAGTAGCCAGCCTATAGCCTATACATAAGAAAATTTATGTGTACTATGAGAATAATGTTTACAATCAATATCCACTACAATACATTAGTCTCATGGTAGTAGATTGAAAGATGTAATACAACTGCTTTACCATTATATAAACAGTCATGAACTAATGCAATTTTACACAAAAAGCAATCTTAGATACAGGTGATTAGCTAATGAAATTTACAAGAATCGTACTTATACAAGACTCTAACCCGTCGTTGATGGAAGTCAATGTCGTCCACTAACATCAATTCAATGAAAGTGGTCGACAACTCTCATTCTTGCTGCATCCGTTCAACTGTTTGTACAAGTTTCCATGTATGAGATAACAATTTTCATTATAGTGGATCATAGACTGATTTTTTCCCCAAATCTCCTCAAACAAAATGGCATGCTTAACCGACGTCGATCACCCGTGGGTCATGCTATTGGCTGGGACGATTGTCGGTGGCTGCCGGCGTTGATCATTCTTGCCACTTTCTAGCAAATACATCATCTACGCCTAGAACTCCTTATACATCATATATGACATTATATTCACAATAACAACGACAGAAAACACAATATATAAATTAAACTTCTAACACAATTATCATGGCTCATATAAAGATTCAATCTTTTGTTTATCAACATGTAGAAGGATTTTTACCAAAATAACTAAAATTCAAGCATAAGAAGAATGATTAATACCTAAATTTGGATATGGATATTCTCCACCATTTTGTAGTTATGGGAGTTTGTTTGAGCTTTCCACTTCCTTGGGTTGCATGTTTGTCATGTCTACGTTTAGAGTGAATGTAAGTTGTAAAAAAGGTGCGGAGGTGTGGGTGTTGAAGGAGATGAGTTGAGGGAGGATTTTTTTTATAAAAAAAATCTAATTGACCTTTTGAAAGGTTTGGGGCTTGCTAGCCAAAAAATTGGTGCTTAAATTTTGTTCTCCCACCCATCTCCCCTAGGGAACTGATATGCGATCGATGTCAGTCATGGTGTCAGCTATCAATTAGGGCTTCAAATGGCCCATGACGGACCAATATGTTCTTATGGCCAACATAACTCGGTGTCTCACGTGGCGTCGAACTCACCAACACATTGACCGACATCTCATATTCTGGAAGGCCCAGCCAATCTGGGCCAAAATGACCCAAAAAGGCACTATAACTCAGCAGCAACGACGAATGTCAACCCTAAATCGATTTTTAATGTAAACCAACACAAATGGTGGAGGTTTGACCTTTAATTATTGAAGGCCAACCCAACCTTAACTTCTAATATAAACCAATGCAAATGAGAGATGTTTGACCTTAACTGATCTTAAGTCAACCCTTTCTCGACTTCAAATGTAAACAAACATAAATGAGCAACATTTGAGCTTTATTGATAGAAGGTCAATCCTACTTTTACTTCTAACTTAAACCAATACAAATGATGGAGGTTTGACCTTTAACTATTGAAGGCCAACCTTACCATAACTTCTAATATAAACCAATGCAAATGAGGGAGGTTTGACCTTAACTGATCTTAGGTTAACCCTTTCTTGACTTCTAATGTAAACCAAGATAAATGAGCAACATTTGACCTTTATTGATAGAAGGTCAACCCTACTTTGACTTCTAATTTAAATCAACACAAATGATTGGGGTTTGACCTATACTGATCTTAGGTCAGCCCTACCTCGACTTCTAATATAAACCATCACAAACAATTGAGGCTTGACATTTACTAATCGAATATCAAGCCTAACTCGACTTCTAATGTATACCAACACAAATGACCAAGGTTTGACCTTCACTGGTAGAAGGCCAAGCCTACCTCGACTTCTAATGTATATCGATACAAAAATGATAAAGGTTTGACCTTCACTGGTAGAAGGCCAAGCCTACCTTAACTAGTGATTTAAACCAACACAAATGAGGAAGGTATCTGAACTGATCTTAGGTCAATCCTACCTCGACTTTTAATATTAACCAACACAAATGACCAAGGTTCGGCTTTTACTAATTGAAAGTCAATCCTAGCTCAACTTTTAATGCAAACCAACACAAAAGGCCGAGGTTCAATCTTTATTGGTAGAAGGTCAATCATAACCCAGCCTCTAATTTAAACAACACAAATAATGGAGGTTTGACCTTAACTAATCTTAGGTCAACCCTTGAAGATTTGGATAACATGTACTTTTCTGGATGACGTACCAATTACATTTGGAGATTTTGATTCAATTTACAAAATTGAATCAAACTTTATGAAATGAAGGTTATTTAATCCCAATATTTTGAAGGCATACCTGACATTGGTATGTTGCCCGTCAGTTCTGTCATCCGTGTGACCAATGACATGCGTGGCATCTTCCAGCATTATCAAAGCTTCAGGCATATAATGAAACATGTTAATGAAATAGAAATCATTTCCTTGTACGAAAGGTTATAAACGGTAGTTACCTTATATAATTAATTTCCCTATAGAATTAGTTATAGATAGTAATTTCCTTATAACGTTGGTTTGTTGTAGTCCTATATATTGTAATCCTCATCATTGATGAGGTGTGTCATTGATGAGACATCATGCACCATAATAAAGTCTTTTATATTTTGAGTGGGTCTCCTGACAAGCGGCCTGTCCATAAGCTTATGGACATGCCACTTATTTCTTACCTTATACACTGCATTTCTTAAATTACATACAAAATTTAAAATTTTTGAAAATAATTTTTTATATCATATATTTTTATATTTTCACCTTCAAATACATATTATTACTTGTTTTAACTTATAAAATGTAATATTTAAATTTTATAAAAAATTACAACATTTAAGGCAAATGCCCCTGAGGACTGTGCTTAAGCTTATGGAAGGGCAGCCTTTCCTGAGACTTTCCCTTATATTTTTATCATGGTATCAAAGCCAAAGAAATATCCCTATGGCGACGCCGCCAGCTAAGAGCAGCGGTGGCAGGAAGAATACAACGACATTGGTAGAATGCTCATAAGAGCAGTATTAATCACAAACACAATCGGGATAATAATTATATAGGAGTTGAATGGCGGGCTACGACAGCAGATAGCGGCGAGCAGTGGATGACAGCAGCAACGAAATATTAATAAAATCGGTGGGCTGCGACTGCAGATAGCGGCGAGCAGCAGATGACAACAATAAAATAACAACAATTAAATTCGGGTGGTGACAACGTAAATCCGTGGTGAGCTACAACAGCAGATAGCGGCTAGAAGGATGTCGACTCTGCTCTTCAGGATCTTAGGCTCTGATACCATAATAAAATATAAAAGACTTTATTATGGTTCATTGATATCTCATCAATGACTCATCTCATCAATGATGAGGATTACAATATATAGGGTTACAACAAACTAACGTCAAATAGAATTAGGATCATAACTCTATAAGGAAATTACTATCTATAACTAATTCTATATGGAAATTAATTCTATAAGTTAACTACCATTTGTAACATTTCGTACAAGGAAATAGTTTCTATTTTCTTAACAAAACATTCAACGCATCTGTTGATCAGATTATTTACTTCGATTTTATACAACTTGTTGCCTCGGTTAAATCATAAAAGAGGTAAATAACATTATAAAAAATAATCGATGTAAAAATTATCTTTTACTTTATTTTAAAAAAATAGATCGAAATAAAATAACTTTTAAACTTGACTATTGAAAAAAAAAGTTAAATAATTGAGATAAAAAGAACTACTTCCTCTGTCTCAGCTCAAACTGCACACTTACTATTTGACACTATTCTCTATCAAATTTTGACCGCATATTTGAGTAGATATATAAGCAACAATATTATTGTATGTGATACAGTTGGATTCGTCATAATAAGTAGTTTCTCAAAAGTAAGTTTTTGTTTGCCGTTATTATATGTAGTTAAATATATGAACGATTAGACAAGTTTTTTGATGAGCGTGAAAAAATTATGTGCAATTTGACCTGTCCCAGAGAGAGTAAGTAAAAATCTATTTTTCTCTTAGTGATAGTAATAAAAATTTGGATCTTCATTACATCGGCCATTTGGCAAAATCGACGAATATATCCTCAAACGTGCTCAGATCCATACAGATAGAGACGAAAGCTGGCTCTGGTTAGCCGTGAAATTATTTTGTACAGAAATTGATGGTTCTACTTTAGGATCAACTCAATTGCTGTAAGCCGTATTGGTAATTAATATTCCCTGCCTCAATTGAAGGGTATTGAACTCATCCGAAACATTTTTATTCTTTGAATTTATTTACTTAAAAAAATTGAGTCCGTCTCTTGAAATAAGATATTTCCATTAAGTAATGGAATATCAAAGTTTAAACTGCAAATTAGAAGAGATGAAAATAAAAATTTTGAATTGCATTAATTGGGTTATGAACAGGGGCGAAGCCAGGATTTCAAAATCGGGGTGCACTTTCAAATATTAAAAAAAAAATTACAATCAAAATAAATAATTAGATCTTAATCAAGTTATTTTACAATCAAAATCATAATACTCAATGTCTAAAAAGTTCAATACAACACACTAAATAGTCACTCGTCGAGGTTTCATACTTTGAAACCGACTTACAATCGTACTTGGACTAACATCCAAGGCCAAATCTTTCTCCAAATAAGTAACCAAACTATCATTCAACAATTGTTCTCCCATGCTATTACGCAGTTTATTCTTGATGAAAGTCATTCCTGAAAAAACTCTTTCCACACTTGCTGTTGCCACTGGTAGAATCAGAACCAACTTTAAAAGCAAATATACTCTAGAATGAGTCTCATGCTTTCTTGTCTCAACAAGTTTGACAGAAAGCTCATTTAGAGTCTTCAATGCCCAAAATCTTTCATCATGTCGCATATCATCAACGAAAGTATCAAGTGAATGTTTTAAAACCATCAAATCAACACTTGAAAACTCATTAGGATAAAACCCAGCAAGTTGGACAAGTTTCGATGTATCAAATGATGAGAACCGATTAGTAGGATTAAAACATGACATACAGATAAGTAAATCCTTACTTTGCTTGGTAAATCGGTCTTCAAGTTCTGATAATTGTCGATCAAGCACACTGTTAAAAACATCGACTTGAAAATGATGAAGATTTGTAATTCTTGGCCCTTTACCACGAAACATCCTTCTCCCCGGAATGACATACATATCCTCCATGTTTAGCATCTCAATGCCATGCTTAGCCACAAATAAAGTGACTTGGTCGAAGTGATCATTCCATCCATCATCTCTCATTCTTTGCAAACTTCTCTTAGTTACATCAACCAAACTCATTGCATTCACAATATCTTGATCCCTCTTTTGCAAGGCCAAATTCAACTCATTTGTAATCCCAAAGATAGATCTCATCAAGTGTGCCACAAAAACAAAATCAAATGTCATCAACATGTGAGTGATTCCACATGCTTTATGCTTCTCACTTTTTTCCTTAGCTTCATCTGCTATAGCATCAAGAGACTCGAGAAGTGGGCGAAACAAATCAAGAACATTCAAAATAATTTTATAGTGAGAACCCCAACGAGTATCACCATCCCTAGCCAAGCTCTTCTCCTGATTTAAACCGCTACCTGATTCAATGTCACCAATAGATAAAGCATCAACAACTCTCTCTTTCTGCTTCTCCCGAAGAAATGCTTTTCTCTTTGGTGAACCACCCACAAAACTAATCAAAAGGGGAAGCACCTCACAAAATAACCAACTAGCATCATCATTATCTTTAGCAACGCTGACAAGTGTTAATTGAAGCTGATGAGCAAAACAATGAACATAATATGCAGACGGGGACTCATTTCTAATCAATCTTTGAAGACCATTCAATGACCCTTGCATATTACTAGCTCCATCATAACCTTGACCTCGAACTTTAGAAAGAGGTAAAGAATGATCCATAAGCAAAGATTTAATTGCTTCCATTAGGGTCAAAGAAGTAGTATTCACAACATGTATAACACCAAGAAAATGTTCTGTAACTTCACCATCTTTACAAATGTATCTCAAACAAAGAGCCATTTGTTCTTTATCAACTATATCAGCAGACTCATCAGCAAGAATGGCAAAGAAATCATCTCCAATTTCATCAATAATCAATTGAGTAGTCTCTATAGCATGTGCTTGTAAGATATCCTTTTGAATATCAGAAGATGTCAATTGACAATTACCAGGAGCATTTTCTAGGACTACTGAGGCAACTTCAGGTCTACCCTTTGAATGAAATTTTAGAAGTTGTATGAAATTACCTCTATTCAATGAATCTAAACTTTCATCATGTCCACGAGCGGGCAACCCTTGAACAGAAAGCCATTTCATGCATTCAATGGAAGCTTCCAACCTCATTCTGTACTGCCTTTTAGTTTCATCGGAATGATTAGCCAAAGTAGAAGGGAGAGAACCTTTTTGATTTTTAAAAGCTTCAAGTTCTGTCATAGCAACATTGTGATGACTGTTAAGTGCACCAACATGTCTCTCAAGAGAATCCGGTTTGCCCCAACTCCTGAAACCACCACTAACAAAAACATCAGATCCATCGTCATCATTCTTGAACAAATAACAAGCAAAGCAAAAAGCAGCATCTTTTTCAACACTATACTCAAGCCAAGCTTTGTGAGTTACAAACCATCTCGGGTTGAATCTGCGGTTTTTCTTTCCACTTTGTGTAAGAGGAAATTTATGACCTACAGGTTGACAAAGAGGTCTATTCACATAAGCCCTCCTAACTAGTTTTTTATCATCGGGATGGAATGTACTCATCAATTTTCTCTTTCCCGGATCTTGAGGGAGATTCAACAAATCAATATCAGTTACTCTTCCCTCCTCTCTCAACCTTGATGTACCCTCCCCTTCTTGATTTTGAGGAATGTCCGAAACCCTTGTTTCTTCGGGTGGAGAATCATTCAATTGAGGAGAAGAATGCAATACTTCTTGAGATGATGGAGTTTGTTGAAGATTTGGGCTAGAACTACCTTCGCCCCCTTCTTTAGGAACTTTTGAGAAAAAACTTAAAATACCACCACTTTGTTTCCTTTTCATCCTGGATAAAATAATTAAGTTAAGCAAAATAACAATTTAAAACCCAAAATTAAAAGATTCAAAACTCCAACAAGATTAAACTCAATGGAAACACAAGCACATAAACCCCAAAATTTTGTTCTAGTGAGATGTGTTCATCTTCAATACAAAACTACAAATCCATCGGAGTCCGATTCTCACAATTCTAGGAACAAAATATACCCCATGTTCCTTAATTAAATGTCCTTCATATTGAGAAGTGAGAACCATTGAATCAAATATTATATTTACCACAACACACATACACACAAAAATGTCAAAAATACAATCAAAATCTTACAATTAATTGATCAAGACGTTGGGAACTTTCAATTAGATACCTTTCAAATTGGAAATCATTGAATCAAATACCACAATAACCACACATAAAATTTTCAAAAATACAAACAAACCTCACAATCAAAAACGTTGGGAACTTGCAATTTGGGAAAGTAGGGAAAAAATAGAGAAAGGAACCTTGATAGGCTTGATTAATAACGCCGAGCAGAAGAGGGATGAGCCGATGAGCAGCCGAGGCCGAGCAGGGAGCAGTGGCGGCAGGGGCGAACAGAAAAGGGAGGAGATGGGCATGGGCGGCCGAGCAGGGAGCCGGAGATGCCGAGCAGAATAGCAGGGAGATGGGCCGTGGCCGAGCAGATTGAGCAGCCGAGGCAGAAGATGGAGGTCTGGCCCTGGCCGTCCGTCTGGGAGGAGAATCAGGAAATGGGTGTGCGCTGAATAAATTTCTCAGAGTCAGGGGTGCACAATTAAAATTAAATCATTTTTGCCCCATTAAAAAAAATTTAAAAAAAAAATAAAATTCTGGGGTGCACGTGCACCCCAGGTTCCAGTGTGGCTTCGCCACTGGTTATGAACTTTATAACTACTGCACGTTGCATAACAAATATTTAATATTGCAGCTAAACATTTTATTTATTTATTATTATTATTAAATTCCGTCTTTCCGTAAGCATATGACAAGCCGATCTTTTCCAATACTTGTCATTTATTTTTTTTCCCAATACCCTGTCCCAGTTATATTTGTGGAGAGAGAAAGAAGAATTTTTTTTAATAATCCATTATTATAGTTGGGACGAAGGGAGTACAAAGTGACTTTCTTTAAACTTAGGAATAAATTCAGACCAAATTAGACCCATTAAAACTGAAACACACTCCAATTGCCCTTTCCCACTCAAATTTGACCACTCCAACCAAAATCAATTAACATTCATTCCCTCCCTTCATATACATCCATTCTCATCCCCCAAATTCCCACAATCAATCTCCCAAAATGAAAAACACAACGTTAGCATCCTTTGAAAATTCATCAGAAGGCAAGAACAAACACACCAACATTTTGATCAAAATCCTTAAATCCCCCGTCACAGCCATGCTAAAAGTCTCCCACATGTACACGAACACCGTGTCCAGCTGCTCCCAAAAGTTCGACCAGAACGCAGTGGCAACCTTAAACTTCGACCCTCGGGTCGTTGTAGCAACCTCCCGCGACTTGGCCCGAAACTTCAACCTCAATTCCTCCGCGAGCCGGGCCGTGTCCAGGAAGCTTCACGCAGGCAAGATCGGGATCAAGGACGCTGGTCGGGCCGAGAAACAGCGAGCCGGGCCTCGGAGGTTGCGGCCGGGATTGGGAGCAGAGAAGAGAAGTTACAGTTTCGTGATTGGGACAATTGGACGGATTGATGAGGATGCGCCCTGTGAATTTAAAGAGGTTGCGCATGCAAAATGTTAAAAGTTTATTTGAGGAGTAAAACTTTTGATGTGAGATCGTAGAAATTAAATGCTACAGATTATACAGCAATGACGGAATCAGACTCATATATAACGATCAAGAAGTTTATATAGTGGTAATTAATACCAAAAAGAATTTCCGATCGTGTTAATGGAGTTTCCGGCCACTATACAAGCTGATCAAAATGGCAAAATGCGTAGGCTTGGTACTTCCTATGTTTTCTTAAGTGTGATACACTTACCATACTTATATATTTTTTAAAATTTGTCACATTTCCATTTATGGCAAAAAGTACATCATTCTCAACCATTCATTAACTTTTTACCATATTAACTCAATTTCCTCCACACATTTCAACTTATAAAGTAAAACGTACAAATTATTGTGGGTGTGTGTATTATATATAGTGAGTACAAAGGGTATACAAGACCTAAAAAAATATGGAACAGGATATACACAACCAATCAGAAAAGGGTATTCATTTCTTATCCTGATTCTAATTTATTTTACCCCCACCCCCCTCAAGCGAAGCGTGGGACTGGTCGTAACGCAAAGCTTGGAACGTAGAAACTCAAACTGATGACGGGATATACCCTTCGTAAAGATGTCAGCAAGCTGTAAGTCCATAGAAACATGCAATCTTAAACTTGCCGGAAGACACCATCTCACGCACAAAATGAGAGTCAATATCAATTTGCTTAGCTCTCTTATGAGAAGCAAGATTCTGAGCCAAGAAGAGAGCACTATTATTATCACACAACAAGATGGGCGGGGCGCGTGACGTCACACATAAGTCCCTAAGAAGATTCATTCCAAGCTAACTCTGCAGCAGTATTCGCCATAGCACGGTACTCTGATTCTGAACTAGAACAAGAAACTGTAAGCTGCTTCTTAGCACTAACCATATGTAGACCTACGAGTCTCTATACAACAAGCCTAATCAGCATTGGAGTAACCCAAAACTGGTAAAGCATAGGAGTTCGCGTGAAACTAAAGACCATAGTGGAGTGTACCACAAACATAGCGCAAAATCCGAGTGCAGCTTGGTAATGGTCACCAGTAGGAACCTGCATATACTGACTGACCGTATTCACAACATAGGACAAGTCGGGACGTGTGATCGATAGATACTGTAGCACACCAACCAATGAACAATAAAGTGTGGGGTTTCCGAACGGCTTACCGGATGAGCTGGATAGTTGTGAAAAAACCACAAACGGAATAGCAACAGGCGCAGAATCTTGCATGCCAGCTCGCAGTAAAATGTCCCTAGCATATCTAGCTTGATCAAAGAATAAGCCTTCGGAAGTACGAACAACCTCCAATCCCAAAAAATACTGTAGAGTGCCAAGATTGGTAATCTTAAACTCATGATTAACCCAATTAATAAACTTCTGAATAAGACGAACGTCATTCCCAGTAAGAATAATGCTATCAACATAAACCGATAAATAGAGTAAATAGGCACCCTGTGAGAAAACAAATAAGGAGGCATATGAAGAATTGCATACAAAACCCATGCCAAACGTGTGGAACTTGCTTCATACTATAAATAACCTTGCGTAGACAACAAACATAATCATGACGCATGTGGTCTTTATTTCCAGCAAGCTACTGCATGTAAATCGGAGACTCAAAAATGCCATTTAAAAAAAGTATTCTTCACATCAAGCTATCGCAACGACCAATTGCGATGAGCAATAATAGATAAAATAGTATGAACAGTAGAGGTCTTCACCACTGGACTAAAAGTATGATCATAATCAAAATCAGACAGTTGCAAAAAATTGTGAGTAACTAACCTCGCTTTGTGTCGATCAAGGGAGCTATCAGATTTATACTTCAACCGGTAAACCCATTTTGAACGAAAAACATTTGCATGGGAAGGACAAGGAACCAGCTCCCATGTCTGTTGAGAGCACAAAGCATTTATCTATGAGTCCATAGCAGCAACCCATTCAGGATCCTTGACAGCCGAACAATGACTCCTAGGCTCGGTCTCAGAAAGTAAAGCACTCATTAAATCAGAAATATCATATTCAGAACAATATTTGTACTGTAGATAACTAGTGCACATGCGAGTAGTCATCGAATGCCTAGAATAGGGACCCATAACTGGTGAAGGCACGGATCCTAGTATGGCACGAAGATTGAGGTAATGGGCCCGGAACCCGAGACAGTCGGAGATGGCCTAGCAGGCGGCAGTGATGACAACATTAGAGAAGCAGGCTGTAGAGGCGGTGCATGGTGTATACGCACTGCCAGTGTCGGTCACGCTACTGGTCACCCCGTGGCAAACAAATGCAATTTTCTAAAGAACCCTGAACTTTTGGGTGGTTGTGCTGTAGAAGATGGCTCAAACACTTTTGATGGAACTGATGAAGGCTCCAAAAAAACATAAAAATCTAGTGATGAAGACTCTGTAACAGTGCCAGTATAGGTAGCTGGAAAAAAAAACTCATCAAACCTAGCATAGCGAGTGATGTACTCCTTCTTTGTTAGAGGATCAAGACATCGATAGCCCTTGTACTGAGAACTGTATCCCAAAAATATACAAGACATACTCCGAGGGGCCAGTTTTTGTGTAGCATAGGGCCTGAAATAAGGAAAAATTCGACAGCCACATTGATGAAAATTGGAGTAGTTAGGTGTAGTGCCAAAAATAACAGAGAGTGGAGACTGACCAGATAAAAACAGAGTATGCAGTCTGTTGATGATGTAGATCGCCGTAGAGAAAACATCATACCAAAATGAATGATGAAGGCCAGAATGAAAAGGCATCGACAAACTTGTCTCCATAATATAACGATGCTTCCTCTCTGCACGACCATTTTGCTTAGGAGTGTAAGGACAAGAAAGTTGATGATGAATGCCCTTAGACGCAAAATGAGTCCGCGTGCGATGATTTACAAACTCGGTTCCACCATCACTCTGAAATATCTTAATGGTGGTAGAGAATTGATTCTCAACAAGAGCTTCAAATTGCATGTATGCCTCCACAAAATTAGACTTTCGTTGTAGAGGAAATAGCCAAGTAAACCGAGATAGAAAGTAAAATCCACAAATCATTGTGGCTGTATGTATTGATATATATATAATGAGTACAGAGAGTATACAAGACCTAAACAAATATGGAACAGGATATACATAAAACCAATCAGAAAGGGTATTCCTTTCTTATTCTAATTATAATTGATTTACATCTCTATTAATTTTAACCGCCGTTGAAAATATGATTTCAACAACGATTACCAGTTCTTACACTAGTTTAAAAGCGAAGTCTCAGGAAATGCGGTCTTTCCATAAGAGTATGGTAGTCCAAAGGGGTTTTTACCTTAAATGTTATAATTTTTTTATAAAATTTAAACGTTGTATTTTATAAGTTAAAACAAGTAATAATATGCATTTAAAGGTGAAAATATAAAAATATATGATATACAAAAATATTTTCAAAATTTTGTATGTAATTTAACAAATGCAGTGTATAAGGTAAAAAAGTAATTGACATGTCCATAAGCTTATGGACCGATCACCTGTCAGGAGACTCACTCATTTTAAAATATATTATCGATAACAGTTAATTTAATTATTTTTAAATCTCCGTTAAAAATTCATATTTTCCCTTAAAATAACTTTTTCCCTTAACCTTTTTGTTCCTCCACTTTTCTTCCTACTCCCTCTGTTTTGTTATTTATGACACACTTACTATAGATAAAAAAAATTTTAAACATTTTTTTGGCAAAATTCCTTTAATTTTATCCACTTATTTTACTTTTTACTCTCTACATTCAATTTCATCAACTCATTTTCTTTACGTAAATTCAATCCACTAAACTTATGGTGCCAATAAAAACAAAAGAGAGGAGTACTTGTTTTCTCCTCTTCTCTCTCCCCTCTTTTCGTCCTTCCTCTGATTTTATAAACCGATATTCTTTATTAAGATGTCTTTATCAAGAGTCCGTCTCTTGAAAGACGGTCTTTCCATAAGTTATGGAAAGACCAAGGTTTAAAGTGTAAATTAGAAGAAATTAAGATAAAATTTTTGGGTTGCATGAACCGGGTTATAAATTTTATAACTACTACATGTTGCATACTAAATTTTTAATGTTGCAACTAAGACCTTCTACCTTTTATTATTCTAATTAAACCCCGTCTTTCCATAAGCCTATGGAAAGACCGTCTTTCCTAAGACTTTGCCCTTTATCAAAGGTAGAGAATTATCTATTAGCAACATGTATATGCAGGGGATGATAAATTATTATTGAACGATCAAGGCATCCTAAATGATAAAATTATTTTCAGTTTTAATTTTTTTTTATTTTCAGCTAGTACATGTGGAGGATTTTCAAGCAGCTGCCATGTTAGCTTCCAGTTAAACCTAGTTTGTCCTTTAAGGTTCTTGATTCTACAGTTGTCCTTTGACCTAGTTTATTACAGTGCCTGCAATAGGTTGGTAACGTCGGTCCAAACCAATTTGAGGCCCAAGGTAAAAAAAAATGGTGCCATATTTTTGGATCTATTTTGTGATTTAAATTTATTTAGAACATTTTCAATATATAGAACTCCTTCACCCCAATTTAAAATGAGAAAATTAACCATAAAGTGCAATTTATATTGAGACGAACAAACTATATTTGCTAGTGTGTTAACATACAAGAAAATTTTCAAACAATTATTGGGTTAGATCGATAAAAAGTTGATACAAATGATTTATTTATTAGTAAGTAAAAAAGAATATAATCTTGGTTCAGTACATAAAGTAACATAAAATAACATATAAAAAATTTGTTTACATATGTGAACAAATCAGATAAAAATTATTAATACAACATAATATAACAAATATTGTTTTAAATGCCTAACCGTTAGATAAAGTAAAGAAAAACTAAGCTTAACTTTTGTGCTTAAAAACGTTGTGTCCTGGCTTTTGCAACTGGACTTGGGAAACACAAAGAAGGGCGGATGTTTGACTCACGCAAAACATAAAAGGAAGGAGGAAATTGGGCTGCATGTGCAATGCACAAAAGGGAAGAACAAATTGGACTGGACCTCTAAAATTTTAGGACCTCTTCAACTTTGGGCCCCAACCCGCACTGGACTTGGGCTAGCCATAGTTGATAAATTTTCATATTCCATCTGCACCGAATTAAATTGTATAGAATTTTTTTTACGGTGATCAAGAAACATGTCTGACCGTTAATATGATTAACTACGTATAATACCGCCAAATAAAAAGTTACTTTTTAGCAACTACCTATTATTACGAATCCAACAATATCACATACGATAATATTATTGCTTATATATCTATTTAAATATGTGGTGAAAGTTCAACAGTGAATGCTGTCAAATAGTATAGTATGAAGTTTAATCTGGGACGGATGGAGTATTCAATTGGGTGTTTGCCATTAGATTTCATAGTACCAAGCCTAATGGATTTATGAAGGTTATTAAGTAGGTTAACTTCTATGGATATCTTAATTGCACACGGCCTAGTTAAAACTTCATTAGCAGCATCCATTTTAATAAAATTTCCAATTTCCAATTTCCAATAGAATGCATAGGGGATATATTATAGCAATAAAGGGGAGCATTACGAATCGTTACCCAAATTTGAAATAATGGAGGATTCAGAGTGAGGAATAAATTCGGATTTCACCTAACAACTTTCATCGGTGCTCCATTCAACATTCAATGTCCAACCGCCCTTAATCCAGCATCTTTAAAAATTATCCCTGAGTTGGTATAATAGGAATTTTCGTTATATTTGAAGATTTTATTTAATTTTAAGCGGTAATAGAGTTTGCATTCCATTATTCAAAGAATCTATTTTTTAAAATCGTCAATGCTGCAAATTAAAAGAAATAAAAATAAAAATTTTGGGTTGTATTATTCGGATTACAAATTTACTACACATTGCATAATAAATTTTTAATACTGCAACTAAAATCTTTTAGTTGCAATATTAAATTTTACTATGCAACGTATAGTAGTTATAAAGTTTATAACCCGATTCATGCAACCCGGAAATTTTATCTTCATTTATATTAATTTGCACTTTAAACCTTGGTCTTTCTATGACTTATGGAAAGACTGTCTTTCAATAGAAGGACGCTAAATTTTAATCATTGTCAATTACACACATTATTAAATGTTAATTTTTCCAAAATAGAAAATTAAATGAGAGAGAAAATCATTCATTTTTGTACAGAAAAACATTTTTAATGAGTTTTTGTATGCTTTCCGCCATTTTGATAGAGTCAAATTTAAATGGTGAAATTATTTTTGACTCGCTCTTTTAGGTGAATTGATGTGACAGGACATAACTGTGAAAAAGTAAGGTTATTTTGAGAGAGTAGGGGGTCCAATATGATAGTTGTTGAACTTAAAGAGGGCATATTGAAAATCGGCAAAGTTTTGGGAAAGACAGTTTTTCATATGCTTATGGAAAGACGATATTTAATTCAGATAATAAAAGTTAAAAGGTCTTGGTTGCAATATTAAAAATTTATTGTACAACATGTTATAGTTATAAAGTTCATAACCCGATTCATGCAACCCAAAAATTTTATCCTCATTTCTTTTAATTTGCACTTTAAATCTTGGTATTTCCATGACTCATGTAAAGACTGTATTTCAAGAGACGGACTCTTGAAAATTTAACAACACATTTTTTGTCATTTTGATCGAGTAGTTTTTAATTTTACTATTTTTTTAGTGAACAAAAAAAATGTGTCAATTTTACTTGAACATATTTGTGTTGGTGAGATCCAAAGAAATTTTACCAATGGCCATTACAAACTATAACTAACCAAAAAAAGAAAGGGAAAAAAAAAGCAAGGGTGAGTATAGTTGTAACTTGTAGTTGCTACTTTTTCATTTGATCGTCGTCACCAATTCATATGGCACGCCATTGGGTTTTCTTGTCGTAAAGGTCCCTTACTCTTGAGTTCAAGTGGATCGAAAATTGTCCCGTGTTACAAGCGAACAAAATGCCCTAGTTGAAAAGGCTGTTAAAAAAAGTTTATTTTTTGAGATGGGGTTGCCAGGCTCGCCGGCGGAACAAAGAAAGCAAACCTTTCTTCAAGATAGGTGACAACGAGTGAGGCATAATAAATAGAATTTAAGCAAGCGGCCATTTCGCGACTCAAACAGGCTGGGGCTGTCTATTTGCTTGCAATGCCGGGTTTAACGAAATTTTGTTTGCTCTATTTAATATTAAATATATTATAAAAATAAAAGGCAATATTACAGCCGCTCGAAAAGGAACTGCAGTGATCTTGAATAGGAATCCTACAGCAATAAATAGAATCCCCATAAAAATACCACTAGATCGAGTTCCTCAAGGCAGAGGAAGGTTTCCCTAATGACTGATCAACCCTTAGAAATATGGCTACTTCTGTATGGTCTTCCCAAGAAGGGTGAATATGCCTTTTTTTTGTTATAATTTCATCATTGACCGGGTGAGGTATTCCATACATCTCTTTTATCTGGGAAAGATCCTCTAAATGCTCTAACGCCCACACCGGATATGGACCGAACTGTCTCACGATGTTCTGAACCCAGCTCCACGTACCGCTTTAATGGGCGAACAACCCAACCCTTGGAACATACTACAGCCCCAGGTGGTGAAGAGCCGACATCGAGAACCACAAAACCCTAAATGAAAATAGCGAACAATACTTACTGTATCTCCAGTAATAATATTAATAGTAAAATAGTTTTTTTAGTCTCCTACATATTGTGTAGTAACTTCTTTTGGTCCACAAGTCCAATATCGCGTTTAATCAGCAACTAACATTCTGAAATTGATTTCTTTGGTCTCCATAGGTGGTTTTCAAGTAAGGTCAACGGAAAAATTGGTTAAAATATGTAAAGTGACCATTATACCCATGAGTTTAAAAAATTCAAAAAAAAATTGGACCAGCAGCGCTGGACTCCATCTGATTCAACTGTACTTTCTCCAATTCGCTCTTCGCCCCGACCAGAATTTCGCCGCTGGGCTCCATCTGATTCGCTCACCTATTTGCTCGCCGATTTGCTCACCAATTTTCTCCCTAACCAATTTACTCACTGATTTGCTCTCGGCCGCCATCGCTATGGCTCCGACTAGAAGAGGGAAAAGGGAACTCCATCTGGTTCATCGATTTTCTTCTCCATCTAGTTCAGCGCCCGACTCTGCCATCTGCAACATTGTTGCACTGCTCCACCCTGACCTCAAGGTTTCCATTTGGTTCGCCACCGCGCCGCTATGGCGATGTCGATGATGGTCTCTGCGCCGCTCTATCTAGTTCACCCTCTTCGTCCCTGTCACCTGTGATGCCATCGTGCCACCTTCGTCCCCACCTGAATTCCTCTACTTCACCCACCCCGACCTAAACCCTAAATCAAATCCTTGGGTGAGTCTAACGGTGAACCAGTGAGTAGCAGCGGTAGATAAGGGTTTCAAAGAAAACCCTAAAAGAAAGAAAATTAAAAAGAAAGACTAAAATTAAAGGGGAAAAAATAAAGGGAAAAATAAATATTTAAAAATTAGAAATTTTTAATTGAAAATATTTTTAATTACTAAAATACCCCTAGCTATATCGAAAAACCATTCCGATTTACCTGAAAACCGCCTCTGGGTACCAAAGAAATCAATTCCAGAATGTTAGTTGCTGATTAAACACAGTATTGGCCTAAGGGACCAAAAGAAGGTATTGTATAATATGCATGCGACTAAAATAAATATTTTAGTCAATAGTTATTTAAGGAATTATTTTAGAAATGTATATTATTATCAATTCAAATTTAACATTACACTCAAAGCATATTATAAACACAATACCCTAGAGGTATGGTATAATTTGCCATAAAATTCTCACATAAAAAGTTTTCTACATGATTGACTTTTGAATTTCTTGTGAAAACTTCCAACATGTTCGTCTCATTAATAAAATAGGTAAATTTCAATAAAGTTTAGTACTCCGTCTGTCTCATTTCAACCTGCAGTTTAACTATTTATTAAGTCAAAATTTTCCAACTTTTATATTAAAATTGAATTGGTATATAAGTATAAATATTATTTTGTGATACACTATTAGATTCAAGGTGTACAGTTTGAAATGATACGGAAGGAGTATAAAAATGAACTTGAATCCTTTTAATATCTAATTTATTTTATATTGAAACAATTTAAATTTAATATTTTATAAATTCTTTATAATTTTTAAAATCTACAAATAATTTTAGTGTCATCCCTCATTCAAAATTTTGATCCACCACTACTGTGCTTACCCATTTCGATTTTAATTCTCATTGTTGAACCATACATCCCTCAAGAATAAAATGTGAAGTCTTCTCAGACATTCTAATAATCAATTAACCACCATTTTAATTAAAAGAGAGAAAATAATAAGAGTATGTCTCTTGAAAGACGGTGTTTCCATAAGTCATGGAAAGACCAGGGTTTAAATTATAAATTAGAAGAAATGAAGATAAAATTTTTGGGTTGCATGAATCGGGTTATAAAATTTTTTTTTGAACTCGGTAAAACTTCCATTTCTTTTCAAAATATGCACAACCCCGTGTTACAAATATCCTATATCAGTCAAAATCTACCATAAGTTGAGCACATAACACTTTTAACTTTGGTTTAACCCAAGCTCTATATACCACACGCTCTATAATTTTACTTACAATGTTTTTGCTCTCCTGTTTATGGAAGCACACTTCATTTCTCCTCTTCCACATCCAGTAGATTGTTTCTGCTGCTGCCATCTTCAAGAGCTGGACTTTCCTTCCCTTTCCTCGATATTTTTGCACCAGTCGTGCTATCTCTTCATCCCACGTACCAGGTTCCCTCGCCATCTTCAGTCATCGCAACAGGTCCCTCCATGTTTTCTTCGTTTCAGAGCAAGCAAAGAACATGTGTTGCATTGTTTCCTCCCTATCACAGAAACTGCACTTTCTGTCTGTGCCTATGCCGAACTTGGCCAATCTGTCTTTCATAGCCAGTCTCTGAAACAACACATCCAGAGAGTAAATTTTTCCCGTGGCCTTGCATAGTTGTTGTAGAGGAGTTTTCTCCAAATCATTTCTGGTTGCTCCTGCTTCAGTTTCTTATAAACACTCCTGATGCTGAACTTTTTGAGCCCTTCTTGCTTCTGCCACGCCTCCATGTTCAGTACCCTATCCCTGCATTTCCCCAAACTTTTGATAATCCAGGATGCATTGGCTGGGATCTTAACACTCAGTCCGTCCCTTTCCTTTATGTAATACGCATGAAGCCAATGTGTCCTTAGCCTATCTGCCTTTCAACAAACATTCCATAAGGTTTTACTCTCGCTTGCCATACTCCATTCCTGCAACGAGATTAAACCTAGTCCCCTAGCTTTCTTCCTTCCACATATTCTTTCCCATGCCACTGGTGACTTTCTGGAAATCGTCTCCCCTCCACACCAAAGGTAGGTACGGCATAGGGCATCTATGTGTTTAACTACTGCTTTCGGTTAAGGGAACACTCTTAGCCAGTAATTAACAACAGAGAAGATCACACTTTTAATCAACTGTAGTCTACCCGAGTAACTCAATAGCTTAGCACTCTAGTGTTTAATTCGTTCAATTATTTTCTCAATCAAGGGATGGCACATATAGATTGTTAACTTTCTACTAGCTAAAGGGATGCCAAGATACCGGAATGGAAGTTGCCCTTCTGCGAACCCTGTCAGCTCCAGTATCCTCCTTCTCTGGTCCTATGCCACATTTCCAAAGTACACGTTGAATTTGTTCCTGCTGACCCTGAGCCCAGTGGAGTGCTCAAATTTCTGGTACGCTCTCATCAAAACATTGACAAAATCATCCTCTCCCTTTGATAATAGCAGTATATCATCCACAAAGCTGATGCTATTCAACTACAGAAGTTCACAGTTCGGATGGAATTTAAACCCAGCCTTCTTACTGCAATCCTGTAAGCACCTTGTCATATATTCCATAATGAGTACGAATAACAGTGGCAAGAGGGGGTCTCCCTGCCTTAGTCCCCTCTTTGCCTGGATAAACCTGGTAGTTTGCCCATTGACGTTGTATCTGTATGACACTGTTTTTACACCCACCATAGTCCATCTCCCAAATTTCTCAGGTATTCCTATCTCCTTCATAATATCCTCAAGTGCTTCCCATTCGACGGTGTCGAATGCTTTCTGTATAGCACATCTCGGGGTTCCTCCCTTTCTATTGTATCCTCTGAGCAATTCATAGACCACCATGATATGGTCGTGAATATTTCTCCCGGGAACAAAGGCAGCCTAGTTAATTTGCACTATTTCTCTAATTACCTTGCTCAGCCGATTCGTCATTACTTTATATATCACCTTGTATATTGTTGAAACACAAGATGTGAGCCTGTAATCATTCACCTTGCTTGCCGTGGGACTTTTCGGAATGAGGGTCACTAATGTGCTGTTTGCAGCTCTGTATATCCTTCTTGTTTAAAAAAAACCATCACCGCTTCAATGAAATCATCCTTCACCACTCCCCAGTTTACTTTGAAGAATCTCGCATTAAACCTGTCACAACCCGGTGCTTTCGTGTCACCTATACCCTTCAAGGCTTCATATATCTCCTTCTCATTAACCTCCGCAATCAGTTTCCTTCTGTCTTCATTATTCAATGTTTTGCCATTCCTCATGATCTCCACATCAATTCCTTCTGATCTGGTACTTGTCATGCCAAGCAAATTCTCGTAGAAACTGAGTATCTCTGCTTCTATTTCCTCCTGCTCACCGGTCACACTTCCATCTTCTTTTTCAATTTTCAGTATACGTACTGCCTTGTTCTTTGACTTCACCGATGCATGGAAATACAAGTTGTTCCTATCACCCCAAGCGTAGCCAATCTATCTTCGATTTCTGTTTTGCTATCTTCTCATCTATTCCTCTCCACTTGTAGACTTCTTCAATACAGTATTTTCTCCTTATCCAGCCTATCATTCATCAAGTTTATCTAGACTTCACTTAACTCTTCTCTAAACTACTCCAATTTTCTTTTCATCCAACCAACCTGCTTCATAACTGGTTTTAAGTCTTGCAGTAGCCTCAATAACTTCATCCATAACACGTACATGGGCCTACCATTTACTTGTTTCTCCCAGCTTTCCTTAATAGTTTTCAGAACTTCCCCCCTTTCTAGCAGCCAGTTTAAAAACTTAAACTGTCTAGGTCTCCTCCCATTGTCTTCAAACAACTTCACCCTGAGTGACGCATGGTCTGAGATCCCCACTTCCATGATTTCTACTATGGACTCAGGAATCTCAGAAACTATTGTGAATTCCCCATTCCTCGATCAATTCTTGAATAGATGATTCTACCACCTATCTATTCGACCATGTGTAGAAGTCTCCCGTTGATTCTCATTCACTCAGTCCAACAGTCATCATCATTTGTTCAAGTTCCCAATACTCACTAGCCTGCACATCATTGCCTCATATTCTATCATTTATACCGAGGACATTGTTGAAATCCCCTAATAAAAACCAAGGCCCTGTAACCAGTTTCTGAGATTTTTCAATATCCTTCCAGAGTACCTTTCTCACCTTCAACTGATTCCAACATAGATAGCAGTCAACCAACACAACAATTCCCCCACTACTATTAGCTACTTCACACAATAGCATTTGATCAGTCACTTCCCTCTTCAGTACTCTAACTCTTTTATCATCTCATAACAACCATATTCTACCATTATGGTGTGCCTCATAGTTATCCATAAACTGCCACATGTTTTTAAAACATTTTAGACTTCATTCATGTTTTCTCTTTTAACTCTAGTTTCTACTATAACAGCAATGATAAAATTCATACCAGAAAGATGGGAGTAAATCTCTCTTTGCTTCGCTGTATTATTTAACTCCCTCACATTCCATGAGATAATCATGGAACGTGGTCAAAGCCCTCTGGAGAATCAGTCAAAATTCCCAGAGCTGCCTCCAGCCCCATTAAACCCTGCCTGCTACATTCTCCCTGTGTGAGAACCACACCCTCCTTTTGTTTCCCCCTGTTCCTCGGTGCCACCACCTTCCAGGAGTTTCCTTCACCACTGCTCACAGTCTGATGTGACACCACCTTGATCACTGCCTGCTGTTTATCTTCAGCCTGACTCTCATTCCCTTCAACTGGTGATGTTCTTTTCTTTTCCTGCCACACTTGGACCTGTTTCTTCCTTTCTCCCTCACTGTTACACCTATGCCGTCCCATTTGGCATTTGTCACAGAACATTGGCCTCCCTTCAATTTCAATTGGCTGTTGGATTTTGTTCCCTTCAACATCCCTGATTGTTACAACCTCACTAATCTGCTGTGAAATATCAACTTCCACCAAAATCCGTGCATATGATACCCGCAGCTTGCTTGCAGTGCATTCGTCTGTGAATAGGGGATTTCCCACCGCACTTCCAATCTTCCCTAAGCTCTTGGGTCCCCAAAGATGGATTGGTAAGTTCGGTAGCTTCACTCAGACAGGCAGGGTTGGCACCATATCACTCTTCAATGAAAAATTGGGCTTCCATAAATGCAGGAACATGGCCATGCCATAGATCGTGTACGACCCCCTCCTCAAAACTTCATCCCTATCCTTCTCAGATTTTAGACGGAGGATAAAGTATCCCTCGTCATTGTACAGTATCTCCGGCGCGCTGACAAACGACCAGAACTTCATTACATACCTTTTCACAGTATTCATCGTCAAATTCCCTCCTAAAACGTACATAATCAGAGCGTTCTTCCAGTACTCTAATTCATCCTTCACATCCTCGAGTTCAATCTCTACCTCAATTTCCCCAACTATAACAGTAAGAGCTACATAATCGATCTTCATCCCATTTTTCTGAACCCTATTTCCACTGATAATGTTTACCCATAACATCCCCTCTTTCTTCTCACGATTCTCAATCGAATTACCCTTATCAGTTGAGAGTATAGAGTTTACCTCTTCTGTAGCTTCCACCGCCTCAGTATTCTCCTCCGATAGCTCCTCGTTCTCTTCCTCCATCAGACCAGTAGCCTCAACACGCTCCTCCCGTATTGATCTACTCCACTCCGCCGTCGTCGGAGCCACCTTCTTCCGTGGCCTGCCCCTTCCACGCTTCATGGTTGCTGTGAAGATCGCACCACTAGTGTGTGTGTTTTGCCCGCACGGCCATCAAAGAATCCTAAAAAATAGTTATCCGGGTTATAAACTTTATTACTACTAAACGTTACATAATAAAATTTTTATATTGCAACTTAGATATTTTACCTTTTATTATTTTAATTAAACTCCATTTTTACATAAGTTTATAGAAATACCGCCTTTTCGAACAATTTGCCAAATAATAATATGCATAGAATTATTGTACTTTCAAAATCCCTAGCGTACACCCCATGTAAACGTTAAACTCAACATTAATTCGTCCACAAAGTGTTGTTTATACTGCCGACTATTAGACCACCGACTATTTATTTTATAATAAGTACAATTATTGGAATTGTTTGATATCTATTTTCATTTATTACGATGAGATTTTTATAGTTTCAAAAATCTTTCAAAAATGTATATTAAGTGTGAATAATTAAAATTTGACATTAAATTTTTTTAAAAAATATTTGTAATGATTGGTGTAATTGTTAATAGGCATGCCAAGGGACACTCTTTAATTATTTTAATCTTCCCCATTAACTATTTTCAATCATTACATCCTCAATGAATCAATTTCCAAACCTTTTGTTCCAGATATAGCGGTCAACTAAAGTATTTTTCGTTGACTCGCGAATAGACATTCTTCATTAACCCAATGATAAATGTAAGTGATTCGAACAGATATTCGTCATTGACCAGATTATACAATGAACGTGATTCGAATGGAATTTGTAATCGATAAAGACTCGTGTGATACTGTCTCACTCTCAACATAACTTATTTTGACACAAATGATTAAGTAAAGCTTTAAAAATTACAGGAAGTATTCTATATAATTTCTTGTATTTAAATACTTATGCTTAGATTCGCCGTTGCACCATAAAATTGCGTGACACCGTTTCACTCGATTCTTTGTATTTGTAATAACATTTGAAAACAGCTCAAAAATCAAGATCGAAAAAATCCTTTATAGCAAAATAATTTTAGAAGTTTGTTATTATAAAAACAAAAATAAAATCAGAAGTCCATATATAACCTACAATTAGTTGAATCAAGACGACTGGTTAGGTAACATATCAGAAATACGTTGAAGTAACAGTTTGGAGTAATTGTTTTCAAATTGAATTCAAAAGTTGAGAAAAAAATCCTGGGTAATTACTAACACTACATCACAATGAAATCCACTATATAAACAATACAACCCACAGAACAAGCTGCATATCTACCAGGTTTCCCTACATGTTCCCGAATTTAGGTATAATTTTTTAGATTTTATCTATATTTTTCGTCTTCTTCAACCAAATGCAATTACCATAGAAGTTTCTTAATGTATACTGCTTTCTGTTGTTTTTTTTTTTTTTTTTTTTTTGCAGGAAGCAAAATGTTGCTAGACAGTATATGGATCTGTACAGTAGCTTTGCAGTTGGTGTTACTCTTTGAGATTGCTCAACCACAGTCGATTGTGAAGACTCTGCCTGGTTACGATGGTCCTTTGCCCGTCAAACTCGAAACGGGGTAACTTCTTATGCATTTTTTGTAAGCACGAAATTGTTGGAGAAAATGTTCAGCAACGATTGTAACAAATTCCCTGGATTTCATTTTATCGATTTGAATAATGGTACAACAAATTCTAGTTTTGATTATTGTTCAGATATATTGGGATTGGAGAGAAAGAAGAGATTCAGTTTTTCTATTACTTCATGGAGTCGGAGAGAAATCCAGGGAACGATCCTTTGCTGATATGGTTATGTGGTGGCCCTGGATGCTCAGTTTTAGGTCCCATACTCTATCAAATCGGTAAGTGATATCAGTTTTGATTTATCACATCAGTGTAAAGAGCGTAAATAATTTGAATCTTCATTTACGGGTTTTTGAAAGAACTTCGTCCCAATCAAAATGTTGAATAAATGTGCGCTGGTCTCTGTCTAAACTTTAGGCGGGTTAAAACAAATCGTTTGTGATAATGTTTTGGCCATGTCTACTTTTATAAAAATCTCATTGCTTAACATTAAACTTTACAGGTCCTTTTGAAATTGACATGAAAGCATCTAATAACACCTTTGTTCAGCTGCGTCGTAGGCAATATCCTTGGACACAGGTAAACTATTTTTTAGTTACAGAAAAATTATACACTTTCATCATCGAAACGCCTGTCGCTTATTTATTATAATTGTTAGATCTATTAAATCATATCATATGTTATCATGTGATACATGTGATTTAAATCATTGACAGTAGAAATTTTCTATCTTTCATTCTTTACTATTTATCTTCGTGATTATATGTGGAATTGATGATGAAATTTGAATTTGCTGTTTTAGATAGCTAATATCTTATTTATCGACTCCCCGGTTGGAACTGGGTTTTCATATTCAACTACTTCGGAAGGGTACAAAAATTCAGATACCGAAACAGTTAAGAATAATTACCAATTTATCCAAAAGGTTAGTGCCCGAATCCTTTCATATACTCCTACTCATAAATACATCCTTTCATAAATACATTTATGTTTTATTTTCATCATTTCAATTAGTCATAAAATGTTGCTGCTAATGCAATTTCATCTTTACTCCTTTGCTATGTATTAATCATAATTTTTTTGTTTCTGGGAATAGTTCGACATTGATAATTACAATTGAGTGGTAACTTTACGTAAGGCAGCGTTTTTTAAAATGATTAAAAATGATAAAGAAAGCAATCTATAGTATCGTACGTGATATTTTACCTCATCTAACTTTTCATTTAATTCTTTTGATCTTATTGGATCCTTTTCTTTGTTAAGAATATTCTTTCAGCTTATTCCATGGTCATAATTAACCAGCTATTATTTGGTCCAACAAATTTTGAAGGATAAATTCATTTTAATATATTTGTTTTATTAAAATATAATAAATATATATATATATAATAAAAATGAGTAGTGTCATTGTTTTATCTTTAATTTCTATATCTTATTTTAAAATTTTATAATAGTACTACACTTTTATCTGATGATTATACTTTAATTTATTAAAAGGTCCCATTTCTATACTTTCAGACATACCTTCAAATTATTGAAGACGGCCCAGAATTTATTCACAATATTTCCTTTTCCTTTTACCAAAGGATAAAAAATGAATGTGCCTATATTTTAATTTGAGGAAAATAATAAAAACATAATGTTATTTTATTTTCTTGGGCAGTGGCTTCTGGCTCATCCGCAGTTCCTAAGCAATTCACTATATATTGGTGCCGACTCTTATGCTGGCAAAATCGCTCCTCCCCTTGTTTATGAAATTGTGAAAGGTACCTATTTTTCTATTATAATATTATTCCTTGATTTATTTTTTTAAAAAAACAAATAAATCACGACTTATTGATTCGTGTTTTTTTCAATTAATTTTCGAAGGCAATGAAGCAGGGAAAAAACCAAAATTAGCACTCCAGGTGGGATCTTTGGCCTTAATTAATTATTGGCCAATCAATAGTAAATATTTTTAAAAAAGTAAACTTACGCATTGGTTCAATTTACCTGACTACCCTTTTTTGGTATTTGAAAAGGGATATTTGGTTGGCAACCCGTTAACGCATAAGGACTCGGATGTAAATTGGCACATTTCATACGTTAATCGTATGGGACTTATTTCAGACGAATACTACAAGGTACAATACATAGTTTTAGTGCACAAATACCCGTGCGACCTATTTATTTTATTTTTTATAAATACAACTGAATTCAAAATTCATTTTTATACACGCTTATTATTTATGTTATGTATTTGAATTTCAGCAAGCGGAGCAAAGCTGTGGAGGGCTATACGTCCATCCGGATCCCAACAATACAGCATGCACTGCTGCTCTTGACAAAATCCATGACGTAAACTCATATTAATATAAATCTAGAAATATAAATACTCCCTCTGGTCCTCTTATATTGGCCCACTTTCCATTTTGGGATGGTTTTTTATTTATGTCTCCTTCCCCTTTTGGTAAATTCTAGAATGTTTTCATCCACTCATTTTACTTTTTACACTTCCAATACAATCTCTACCATTCATTTATCTTTTTGAAAAAATTTGTGCCCAAAAGTTGAGGCCAATATAAGAGGACCAGAGGGAGTACGAGGTTTGTTAATATTACTAATTTGATTTTTTTTTTTCTTCAAAATTATGGAAATGCAGTGCATCAGGGATGTAAACGACATGCATATTCTGGAACCAGCGTGTAACTCTCCGCTAGATTTATTGAAGTACAACCCATCCTTCCTGAGACACACCGACGAAGAATATGATAATCACGACAGCTTTTATAACGGAACGGAGTTCGTCTGTCGGGTATGTTTTTAATCAGTCGATTAATCAATTGCTTTGGTTTGATTTGAGCATAATTAGTTTTATTGATAGGCTTCCGATTAATCCACTGCAGCAAGATCTTTTTAGGTTATCTCATGTATGGGCTAATCTTCCAGCTGTTCGAAGAGCTCTGCATATTCGAGAGGTATTGGGAATGTTTTTTATTAGCATTGACTTTTCGAAGAAAATAAGGTTTTGAAATAAATTTAATCGTTTAGATCGATTTGTGTAAGTTAGGGCACAAAGGAAAGATGGTCAAGGTGCAATCGTTCGCTTGACCATGGTTATGATAGAGACCTTCTAGACGTTTATCCATATCATAAAACTCTCACTTCTAAGCCCATCCAAGCTTTGATTTACAGGTAACCATTTATTCCTGATTACTGTTGATTATTGATTAAAATTTATTTGTATTTTCCCTTAGTTAATTAATTTTTTTTTATTTTTACAGTGGGGATCATGATATGATATTTCCACATATAGGAACACTGAATTGGGTGCAACGTCTTAATTTGACTCTGATTCAAAATTGGCGATCTTGGCTCGTCGATGGTCAAAACGCAGGGTATATTTGTCATTATCATGGCAGTTTTCGATTTGTGAATATATGTTTTCAAATAAAATACTATCCCTTAATTAATGTTTATTTTACAATTTATCATAAAAAGGATAATACCACGGTTTAATATATTCGTATAGTTTCATTGTTTATTTGTTTATTATCAACTCTCTATTTATGTTTCTATTCACTTGACAGATTTACCCTGAGGTACAGACACACTGATTTTTATCTCACATTTGCTACAGTAAAGGTAAGAACTAATTTATATTTTCACTTAGTTTTGACAAAATTAATTGAATGAAATTTTGCTATAAAATAAATTAGCCCATATATCCACAATTAACTCTTCTGATTAATTTTACAGGGTGGAGGTCACACACCTCAAGAGCAAAGGCCTAAGGAATGTTTGGCAATGGTCGACAGATGGTTCAGTTATTATCCATTGTAGACTTTTAAGTTATTGATGTGTTGGAGCTACTAGCTTATATTTAAAATGGAATCTACTTTTCTATTCTGATTATCCATTTTAAATTTAGATTTGAGACTTTAATTCCATGGTTTACGTGTATTTTCCATTAGTAAGAATTAAATTAATGAAAATCCGTTTTTTATGTTTTAATTTCAAATTTTTAGTTAATGAGAAAAAGCTTAAAGTTGTAAATTATAAGTTTGATAAAGTCTTGTGCGACACCGCCTCACACCAAGGCCAAGGATTAATGTGCAATATTATGAACCTTAATTGAATATGGAGTTCCATATATAATTTTAAAAAGTTTGGGAGAGGAAGGAGGAATTTGGGTGTAACTATCACTTTTTGGGGTGGTGAGTACAAATAATTGGGAAATTAATGATTCCGGCTTATAAGAATCTCGCGGGCTAAGAATTTGGGTCGGAAAAATTCGTAAATCAATTTTTCTCCTCTTTTTTCGCACAATGCGTGATTTTACTACCGAACTTGATGTTTCATTTCCACCACTTGTGTTTCAACCAAACCTTGTGATGTTATACCAGAATTTTTCCCCCTACTAAAATCATGTATTTAAAGTTAAATCTTGATCTTTTAATGTAAATGTTGTGTTTATATGTTAAAATTTTCACACGTTACTTATTTTGACACTATTTTTTTTAGATGAAAACACCCGAGGGTGGGGGTTGGTATATTGGTACCCCAAGCCAATTAATGAGCGAGCCAAAATCATCATAGTAGTTTATACAACAGGGAACATGATTGCCTCCAAAAGAATGGTCAGTTACTATTATCTATGAATCAAAACTATATGCCAAAATCAAAGGTTAAAGAGGAATAGAAACTAAAAATAAGGTAGTTACGATTCCAAAGTAACGAAATCTCCACTCCAAGTGTTAATTCATTACTTTGGCCAGGCAACTACCAGTCAATCAGATCAGTAAGTAGAACTGATGGAGGGGTTGGGCTAATAATTCTGCCAATGGTGATAATCTGAGCTCATATCCAGTAGAAAATTGCAGACCATGGTAAGGCAGCCGAAGGGGGTATCTAGTTAACTTGGCATGTGGGCAGCAAATCAAGTCCAAACATAAGCAGGGTGGAGTAAGGCATATCCAGAGCCATGGTAGATTATCCTCCAGAACCTGAGACAAATAACAAGAAGAATTAGCAGTATCAATCTTCTTTGGAAGCATATCTATGAATCCTAATATAGGGGGTATGTATACTATCCATATAGATAAGGCCTTTAATGTGTGCAGGAATGTTAGACAAATCTAGAGAAGCTTCCATCGGGTAGAATGAGTGGTATTTAGCAAGAGCGTCGGCTACTGAGTTACATTCTCTATAGGTGTGCTTAGGGGGAGCATCAGTTAGGAGATCGTGAACTTGGAAAACTAGAGGGTATAGAGACCATTTAGAACGGGTTGGATCATTAATCATTGTAACCGCCTGTAAAGAGTTAGATTCCAATATGAGGTTAGGATATCTAGGGATACAAATCTGACAAGCCAATAGTACATCTTTTATTTCTGCCGCTAGAGGTGATCTGGCAGTTATGGATTCCGACCTGATTAGGATTGAAAACCCATAGTTATCTCTGGCAATAAAACCAATTGATACAGAGTTAGAAGACCAGGAGGCATCCACATTAATTTTGATGAAATTAGGACCTGGAAATTCCTAGTATACAATGGATATGGAGGGTTTTGGAGGTGGTCTCGGAAGGGGTATCAGTGAGGGGAAGTGATGGTGAAAGCTGGGGTGTATAATTGTAGAGCAAGGAGAAGCTGTTATGGATAGGTAAAGTAGGTCTCTAACTTCTTTACACATGTGGATAGAAGAAAAATGTTTGTTATAAAAAAAGAATGCATTCCTAGCTTTCCATAATGACTAGCAGATCAGGGGGGTAACAATCGACATGCCATTCTTTGTGGACCAAGGTGGTCATTACAGTTCCAAATGATAGATGTCCACAACATTATGCACATTTTACAGATTAAAGTTAACTAAGGTAGCACTCTCAGTCCAGATAGATTTAGCCAGATGGCAACCGATAAAAAAAATGTTCCAGAGAGTCAGATTGGTTACAAACAGGGCATTTTGAAGCCATACTAAAACTACATTTTTTTAGCATATCATCAAATGGTAAAAAAAAGTTTAGCAATTTCCAAGTAAAGATAGAAATCTTCTTTGGTAACCTAGGGTTCCATATCTATTTTGTAACTGGGAAAGTACCTGATAAGTATGTGAGAGCTTTATAGGCTGATTTAAATGTGAATCTACCAGTCTCTTCAGGTTTCCAGACCAGTTTGTCTTCTCTGTCATGAGTAATTTCTGCATCCTGCAAAAATAGCAAAGTATCATTTTCCAGGAAAGGAAAGATCTGAGATAAAATTGAACCTTTGTTGTTTATAAAATCAGCTACTGAGCAGGGGGAGAGAATAGAAATGATGTGGGGTGGAACAAAGTTTAGCAGTAGACCATTTGGACACCAGTTAGCATACCAAAAATCACATTTGCCTTGGCCATGGATAATTAGAGAATTCTTTTATGCAAAAGAGTTTATATTATAGAATCTCTTCCAGGTTTTGGAACTTTTATGAGTCAGGGGTAGTGACCATAGCAGTTTTGCCCACAGGGTGTTTCCTAGTTGGCTTTTCCACCATAATTTAAGCGAGCATGAATCAATAATTTCCTGAATAGATCTAAAACCTAGTCCATAGTGAGATTTGGGAATAGCAATATCAGTCCACTTTTTCCATACCTTATTTCTCCTATCATCAGTTTCCCCCCAAAAGAATCTAGACATTCTTTTTTCAATGGATTTAACAATAGATCTAGGGGGCTTAAGGACATTCCATATATTCTGTGTGAGAGAGTATATACATGATTGGATCAATGTCATTTTTACCTCCTGTACTTAACCATTTATTCTTCCAGTTTTTTAATCTTTTGTCCATGATTTCCAGCATAGGGTGGAAATATCTAGTTAGAGTTCTGCCTTTGAAGATAGGACAACCTAGGTATTTAAAGGGGAGAGTGCCTTTCTTCATCCCTAGGATAGTTCTAATCTGATGATTTTTTGCAGCTGTGGCTCTATTACTGATGTAAAATTCAGATTTCTCATAGCTGATTTCCTGGTCTGATGTTAATTCAAAAATTTGTAGAAATGCTTTAATCTTAATCAGGCTAGGTTTTGAAGCTTGCATAAAAATTATAGTGTCATCCGCATAGCTTAAGTGAGAAGCTGGTGTGATGTTAGAGGGCAGTGAAAAATATTGCAAGCTATTATTATGAAAAATGTAGGAGAGACTCCTAGAGAAAGATTCAGCAAAAATATTAAACAGGAAGGGGGAAAGGGGATTACCTTGTTTGATACCTCTAGAGGCTTTAAAAAAGCCCACAGGGTTACCATTGATAAGAACATAGAAGTAAGCTAACCCTATCAAAAGCTTTTTTAAGGTCAAGTTTAAGAATACAATTTGGGTTCCTGTTTTTTCTATCTATGAACCTAATCATCTCCTGAAGGTATAGGATATTATCAGAGATATCTTTGTTCTTCATAAAAGCTGATTGGTTATGTGAAATCAGTTTCTCCATATAAGGTTTCAGTCTTTCCATAAGGACCTTAGAGCAAATTTTGTTAGCAACATTAGATAGGCTAATAGGTCTGAAAACATCAAAAGAAGATGGAGTAGGTTTTTTAGGAATTAGAGTTATCCAAGTACTGGTGATACCTCTTGGCATGTTAGAACCTGAGAGAAAATCATTTACTGCAGTTATTAAGTCCTCTTTTATAAATTCCCAGCATTTAGTGTAAAATTTGCTAGAGAAACCATCAGGTCCTAGACTACTATTTTTGTTTAGACTCATGACCACTAGTTTAAGTTCAGCTTCAGTCACTGGCTTGGATAAGCTAGAATTATCTAGCTCAGTAATAATGGTGGGTATTTGGCTAAGAAAGTGGGGATAGTAGGTGGAGTCAACAGATTGGCTAGGTTCAGTCAGCAGATCAGAAAAATAGTTTACAGCTTCCTTTTGGATGTCTGAGAAATTGTCAAGCCATTTTCCATGACAATTTTTTATTTTGGAGATGTGCAATCTACAATTTTTCTCCTAAACAGTTTTATGAAAAAATTGGGTATTATTATCACCACACTTAAACTAGTTCAGTCTTGACTTATGTTTCCAGTATTTTTCCTTTTCCTTTAAAGCTCTAATTAATAAGGCCTTTTTCTCATTAAGGTTGATGAGGTCAGTTTCTGAGTGAGATAAATCATAAACTGCTTCCTGCATTCTCAGGTTATCCTCAACATTAATGACATTGGAGTCAATATTACCATAAAACTCTTTATTCCATGTCTTTATCACTTTCTTAAGTCGAATCAGTTTGAGCTATAGACCCATCATTCTTGTCTGAGGAACAGGAGTGGTCCAATTATGTCTAATTAAATCCAGGAATTCAGGCCTATTGAACCAGTAGTTGAGGAACCTAAAAGGTTTTGGGTGAGAGGGGATTTGGGATGAAATTTGTAAGAGAAGGGGTGAATGGTCTGATGATTGCCTATTGAGGACCTGAATAGAGGAAGCTGGGAATTTATTGCTCCACTGAAGTGTACATAAACCTCTATCTAGTCTCTTCGAAGTAGGATTTCTAAGCCTAGAGTTAGTCCATGTAAAAATGTTCCCTACAGTATTAATTTCCTGTAAACCATTGGTGTTAATCCAGTTATGAAAGTCCCTAATACTACCCATGTTAGCAGAGCTAGGGCCTTTATATTCAGAAGGTGTGATGATTGTGTTAAAGTCACCTATAAAAACAGTTTCATTAGATGGGAGGAGGTTTAGGTCATGCCATAGTGCCTTTCTGCTCTCTCTAGTTCTTATTTTGACACTAGTTTGCAATATTTTACACCCTAGTTTCTAATTTTTAGAGTATACTTTTAGTTTGATTGACGTGTTTTTTTTTTCAACTCGTCGTTTTAAAAGTTAATATTGATGTCTTTTTATTTTTATATTTATTTAATGTATTATTGATGTTTCAACATTGTGAATTGATTTTAATACCGGTACATTATTTCTTGATGTTACTGTCACATTTTGGCGAACACTTTAATGTTTTAAAATTCATGTGTATTTTTTTAAAATGTATGCCTTTACGTCTCAAATGTTGTGAATTAAATTTTATATTGATGTTTATTTTTTTCCCAATTTTAGTGTCACAATTTGCTGGCATGCTTTCATGTTTTAAAGTTTGTGTGTGCTTTTATTAGATATTTAACTATTTTAATTTAGTATATATTTTTATTGTAATGACATATTTTAAATTTATCATAATTTGATGAATATTTTTGTATCTTATTTGATGTTTAACAATTTTGACATGTATATTTAATGTTTTCATTTGATGTATAATTATTTTTATTTGATATTTAACTATTTAAAATTTGCTGTGTATTTGTAGTGTGTTATTTAGAGTCCGTCTCTTGAAAGACAATCTTTTCATAAGTCATTGAAAGACGGTCTTTTCATAAGTCATTGAAAGACCAAGGTTTAAAGTGCAAATTAGAAGAAATGAAGATAAACTTTTTAGTTTGCATGAATCGTGTTATAAACTTTATAAATACTACATGTTGCATAATATTTGATTCGAGTTATAAACTTTATAACTACACATGTTGCACCATGTGACTAATTTGATCCGGATTTTTGAACTGGACTTCTCCGTTATTCTCCTCCCCCTTCCCTCGACTGGCCTGAAAGTGACCGAATCCGGCAACGAGCTCTGTTCAAACCCACTACTTCCTTCCCTTGAATCGACTTTAATTCGACTGAAACCCGGCAACAAGCGCCGTTCAAACCCAATGCAAAAAATTGATGCACAGTCCGGCAACTAACAAAATCTGGCGACAAAACCAACAAAATCAGGCGATGGTGGCAAATTAAACGATATCCACTGCGATGCAAAGCTCCGGGGCCGGAATTGGTGGTTCGGTTTCTGTTCAGAGCTCCAGCTCCGAAGAAACCAAAGATATTCCACTGCGGTATGGAATGCAAAGCGATTCGGTAAAGCCGGAGCTCTGCGACAAGGCTCCCAGAGAAGAATGAAATGATTCTGTAAAGTCAAGAGATTTGCAGTGCATATTTAATTGGCAGTTTGTGTGAACTTATTTTGAACCGAAAATCTTTCCATGTTGGAACGTGCTGAATGCAGCATATTGATGCCAAGGAATTATGTCGAAGTCAAAATATTGTAGTATTTTGTAACTTATGGAATGTGTATATTCGGCTAAGTATATCAGGCGTGTGAAGCATAATTTATTTATGGAAAATCCCTACTTATAAGGAGGTGCTATATTCGAATATATGAGATAGATTAATATAAGGTAAATCCCTTTATTTATGGGATTTGGATATGCTTCAAGAAGCAGATTTGGAATAGAAATATTGTGGAGATAATCAAGGAGTATTCCAATCTGTTCATGATATAAATTGGGACCAACGCGACTGCATACTCACGGATTTAATAGAGCAAAATTCTGCATACAGATTTTTGAGACTTTTGAGAATTGCAAAGAGTCAGACTACTGTGTTCCAACATACCTGACCTGCTGCACAAAGTTTAGAATCATAAACCTTAATTCCTCGGGAGGAGGAGATCCAGCGTCGACGGAGTTCGAGATCGGAGGGAGTCTGATCAAGGCGGATCGGTAGCTAGGGGAGCTAGCAGAATTCACGTGTTATAGTTAGTAAAGACAAGTATTTTGTAAACTGCACTCTGTATTGTATCTTTCTAATTAGTGGATTCATTCTGAACTGGGCCAGGCCCCGCAGATGTAGGTGGATTACACTGAACTGCGTAACCAAGTCGTGTGTTCTTTATGCTTTACTTTATTATGCACTTGGTTAAATTAGTCATGTTGGAACATACTAGTAAGGACTAGAAAAATTGGTAAAACCAAATTTCAATTGGTATCAGAGCTTGGTCACTTATTATTCCCTTGGTTGTGTCAAGGAAAGTGAGATCCGGTTTTACCATGACGACAAGAGAATGTGCTTCAGTCTCTCGACCACCGCTGCTAGAAGGCAACAACTATAACTATTGGAAGGCACGTATGAGAGTCTTCATCAATTCACTGGATGAACTCGCATAGTTCTATGTTGAGAATGAATGGAATCACCCTACAGAAGATGCTGATACAAGTTCTAAGGCAGTAGAAGGAGAGTCAAGTCGAAGGGAGCAGAAACTCAAAGACAAAGCTGGATGGACTCAAGATGACCTCAAAGAATCTCTGGAAAACTCGAAGGCACTCAATGCAATCTTCACTGCAGTTGATGAAAATCAGTTCAAACTTATCTCTACATGTCATCAAGCAAAGAAAGCATGGGATATTCTTCAAACTGTTCACGAAGGAACCAGTCGAGTTCGTGAATCTAAACTACAGATGCTAGCTACTAAGTTCGAGGAACTCAAAATGGAGGAGGATGACACTATTTCTATATTCAACGGAACACGCAGGGACATCTCCAACATGGAATATCAACTTGGAAAGGTTTACAAAGAAACAAAGTTGGTGAAAAAGACCTTGAGATCACTTCCCAAGAGATTTGCAATGAAAGTAGCAGCAATAGAGGAAGCAAGAGACGTAGAAACCATGAGCCTAAATGAACTAATGGGTTCATTACAGACATATGAGATGATATTCCAACAAGCTACAAAAAGGGTCTCTAAGAAATTGGCATTCAAAATGTCTTCGTTAAAAGACAATCACGAGTCTGACAGTGATGATGAGATTGAAAAGCTTGCATTGATCACGAAGAATTTCTCGAGAATGCTAAAGAAGGTGGTCAACAAGAAATCTCAGGAAAGGTTTGGCAGAAATAGACAAAGACAACAAGACCCTGGAAATAATCGTGGAATGAGGTTTGAACAAGGAAATCAGCAGTTCGTGATAAATCAAAACAACGAACCAAAATAGTCTGGACGAATTCAATGCAGAGAATGTGAAGGGCATGGTCATATTCAGGCTGATTGTGCTAACACTCGTAAGAAACAAGGAAAATCATTTGTTACCTCTTGGAGTGAAGATGAAGAAGATGAGAAGGACGAAGAGGAACTTACCAGTAACTATGTAGCGTTTAGAGCAAAGGTTCATGATACATCAGAGGATGGATGTTCCAACACACTAAACAAAGGTAAAGCTGTGTGTTCCAACGTAGATCTGGATGATGTACGCAGTAATGAAGATGAGGATCTCTCCGTAAGTGATGAAGAAATCTACGATACCAATGAAAAAATGTATGCTATGTGGGTCCAAGTAGCCGACACAAACAAAGAGTTGAACGAAGAAAAAAAGAAGTTAATAGAAAGTGAAAGAGAATTACGATTCACGATTGCAAAACTTGAAAAGATTAATGAAGAACTGAGTGGAAAACTGACAGCAGCAGTCAAAAGGGCCGAGATGTCTGAAGCAACGATCTCTAAATTAAATTCTGGAAAGGCAAAGCTTGATGATATTCTGGATATGGGAAGAAACTTTGGTGATCGACATGGGATCGGATATGGGAATGTACACAAGACTGAATCACATAAAAATTCAGTAACCCTCAAGACCAAGATTCAAGAAGTGAAACGGAAGTTTGGTATGCCTTATCAGAGAAAGCCACTCATTTGTAGATACTGTACGTATCAAGGACATTCTGAAAAGTAGTGCAGAAGACTGATCAGAGACCAAATGACAAGACGACAACCTCTGGCATGTTCCAACACAGGCAATATCCAGAAAGTAAGATCGATCAGAAAGGTATGGATTGTTAAACGATCTAGCACGTGTCTGGAGGCACACACTTCTCTCACAGCTTATTCCAGAGATTCATGGTACTTTGATAGTGGCTGTTCCCGCCACATGACTGGCACTCCAGAATATCTCACGAATCTTACTCCATAAGATGGCGGATATGTAACATTTGGTGATGGAAGGAAAAGAAGAGTAATTGGAAAAAGCGAATTTAGAATTGAAGGTTTTCTAGTATTCACAAGTGTATTATTTGTTGAAGATCTAAAGGAAAACTTGTTAAGTATAAGTCATTTGTGTGACGACAATATGGTAGTAGAATTTCAGAAGGACAAATGTATAGTGAAGCATGGAGAAAACAAGGTTCGTTCAGGAATAAGATCATCAGACAATTGTTATCTGCTAGAATAAGGAGTACGGTGTATGATTTCGAAGCAAGATGAAGGCGTTCTGTGGCACAGGAAGCTCGGTCACATTAATTATAAAACACTGGTGAAAATTGCGAATGTGAAAGTTGTACGAGGAATGCCTACCCTAACCAGCAAGGAAGGAATTGTATGTGGACCATGTCAACAAGGTAAACAAATTCGATCTCCTCACTCTTCAGTTCAGTATATTACTACACCTAGAAATCTAGAACTATTGCATATGGATTTGATGGGTCCGGTCAATGCGCCTAGTATGGGAGGAAAGAAATATATCTTTGTTTGTGTTGATGATTTCTCTAGATTTACATGGGTACCCTTTTTAAAAGAGAAATCTGATACGTTAGAAGTATTTAGAAGCCTGGTAGTGAAGTTACAAACTGAAAAGGGGAGTCCAGTTGGGAAGATAATTCGAATTCGAAGTGATCATGGTAAAGAATTTGAGAATGCACAATTCAGTGACTTTTGTGATGAGCTTGGAATCCAACGTGAATTTTTGGTACCCATCACCCCTCAGCAGAATGGTATTGTAGAACGTAAGAACAGAACCTTGCAAGAGATGGCTCGTGTTATGTTGGCTGAGAAAGATATTCACAAGAAATGGTGGGCAGAAGCAGTCAATACAGCATGTTATACAATCAATCGAGTGTACCTTCGACCATTCACCAGCAAGACATCCTACAAGATTTGGAAGGGCATGAAACCAAATGTTTCATATTTTCATGTGTTCGGAAGCAAATGTTACATTCTCATAGATAGAGAACAGTTTGAAAAGTTTTACAATCGAAGTGATACAGGAATTTTTCTATGGTATTCTATCAACAGTCGTACTTATAGAGTGTTTAATCATCGAATATGTTATTGTGGATGATTAAGAGAAGGAACAACAACCAGAAGGTGTAGAGGAAGAACCCAGCAACACTCATGTTCCAACACAGTCTCGAAAATCTGGTGAGGCAGATCCATCAGTCGAATCTGAACTCCACTTACGTGATGAAACAACTGAGCAGAGTAGTCCTAACCCCGCCGAAGCTGACTATGTTGGAACATTGCCCCCCATGTTCCAACACAGGACCAACCGGAATCCACCATGAGAAGTACTCGATCAGTTCCTCGAGTGGATTATTGTAGGCTAGCTGGATTGCACTGTTTTGTGTCTCTTATTGAACCTAAAACTACAAAGAAGCCTTGCTTGATAAGTATTGGATTGCTGCTATGCAAGAAGAATTGGGTCAATTTGCACGGAGCGATGTGTGGCACCTTACCTCTCCCCCCAAAGGCATTAATGTCATTGGTACGAAGTGGATTTTCAAAATTAAGTCTAATGCTGATGGCCAGGTTACTCAAAATAAGGCCGGATTAGTAGCCCAAGGATACACACAAGTGGAAGGAGTTGACTTTGATGAGACATTCACACCAGTTGCCAGGTTAGAGTCCATTCGAATTTTACTTGCTATTGCCTGCTCTATGAATTTTATGTTGTATCAAATGGATGTCAAAAGTGCATTTCTAAATGGAGTGGTGAATGAAGAGGAGTGGTGAATGAAGAGGTATATGTTGAAAAACCAAAACGATTTGAGGATCCTCATCATCCACATCATGTGTATTGTCTCAAGAAGGCTCTATACGGTCTGAAACAAGCACCCAGAGCATGGTATGAATGACTTACAAACTTTCTTCTGAAGAAAGGTTATCATCGAGAGGGAGTAGATCGCACTTTATTTGTGCACGAAAAGGCTTCAACATTCTTGATTGCTCAAATTTATGTTGATGATATTGTATTTGGCTCTACTTCATCCACTATGGTACATGATTTTTTCACCATTATGCAATCTAAATTTGAGATGAGCATGGTTGGAGAGCTCACTTACTTTCTGGGATTGCAAGTCAAGCAAGGAAGGAATGGTCTATTCTTAAATCAAAGTAAGTATGCTTTGAATCTGGTTAAGAAGTTCGGTCTGAGTAGTGCTCAAGCAGTTCGAACTCCTATGGGTGTTTCTGATAAATTGGTGAAGGATGAAAAAGGAGTTGCGGTTGATCAGAAATTATACAGAGGAATGATTGGAAGCTTATTATAATTAACCGCTAGCAGACCAGATATATGTTTCAGTGTTGGGATATGTGCAAGATTTCAACCTGATCCTAAGGAGTCTCATCTCACTGCAGTTAAAAGAGTTATTCGATATGTAAGTGGGACTTCTGAGTATGGTGTTTGGTATTCTAAGAGTCAAGATTCAGAGTTGATTAGGTACAGTGATTCTGATTGGGCTGGTAATGTTGATGATCGAAAAAGTACCACAGGTGGATGTTTCTTTATTGGAACAAATTTGGTGTCTTGGTATAGCAAGAAACAGAACTCGATTTCTCTATCTACTGCAGAAGCTGAGTATCTTGCAGCAGGGAGTTGTTGTGCATAATTATTATGGATGAAACAAATGTTGAAAGACTATGGAATTCATCAAGGCCCCTTAAAGATTCTATGTGACAACACAAGTGCTATTGATATTTCGAAGAATCTAGTTCAACACTCGAGAACCAAACATATTGACATACGACATCACTTTATTAGAGATCTGGTTGAAAGGAAGGAAGTGGAAGTAGTCTATGTTCCAACACATGAGCAATTTGCTGATATATTTACAAAGCCGTTGGATGCCACCTGTTTTGAAAGCCTTCGACAACACTTAGGTGTTTGTCAAATCTGAGGTAATTTTTACCATAATTTTTTTTACTTTGTAAATATTTTGGTTAGTTTTGTTTAGAAAATGAAAAAAAAACAAAAATGGAAGGAAGAAAAGTTGTACAAAAATAGAAGATGGTGTGTATGGTATGTTGGAAGTTATTTCGGGTATGCCAACTTGATTTGACAAGAGGAGAATATATCATCATTATAAGCTTGGGAAATCTAAAAAGTGTTTCGCGGGAAAAGAGGTGAAAAGTTGAAGAGTTAAAGTTGGATTCAAATTGCCCAAAAATCCTTTCGTATCCCTCCACAATTGGTCTTTCTCTCAATCACGTTGGAATTCTTAGACTCTTTGCCGAAAAATTCTTTCTCTCCACAACCCTTCTCCACCGCAACATCGTGCTAGAAAATGTCAACCCCAACCTCTCCCACGTGTGAAGCAGAGGTTCCAGAAATCAATCCATCATTGGAGTTGGTACTGTTCGATGAGAATGGACATGGGCTGAACGAGCTAGAACAGAATTAGTGTTGGAAGAAAATCAAGAGCAGTATGGTGAAAGCACGGATCAAGGTGAGGTCGAGGAGGCAGCTGAAGTAGAATCTGGTAAAGCTAAAGAACAACGGGAAGAGGAAGAGGTACCCGGCAACGGTAAAAAGAATGGGGAATGTGGTGTTGAACCCGATGCACAAGAAAAGGCCACTGGTGCCAAGAAGAAGAATCGCACGGTAACTGGTCCTGATCCTACTCCCTTAAAATTCATGGGCATAGAATGTAAGAGTTTTGATGAAATCTTTTAATGGTTGGAGGCAAACAGAGTTGCCATAGATTTAACTAAGATTAAAAGCATAACAGGGGAATATTTGAATGTTAAGGTTAAGGAGCTAGTGACGGGTAGCATAGGTGGAATAAAGAGGCTTGAAAATTATAATGTACAATTTCTGTTAGGAAAATATGCTGAATTCAGAGAAAAAGACAGATTCTATATGTATTGCCGTATTCCCTTGCCAAGTTGTGTGTCTTTAAGAGAAATAAATGAAAGAGAAGTAGCTGGAAGGGAAGTTGTGCAATATGGAGACAAACTGCAGGTTGGATTCTATGACTTGAATTATGCCAACAGGATGGAAGAATTAAGAAGGCCTGTAATAATTGAGCTGTTAGACAGTGATGAGGAGGACAGTGATTCAACACATAAGTATAAACATGATGATTATATGGATTTGGATTCTGATGCTGATCTAGGGGGTGAAGATCATGGTGATGTGCATGGTAATCTGAATGATGAGGCACCTGATGACAACTTTTCGAATCAGAATGATGTGGATGAGTGTGGTGAAGAAACTGATGAGGACTTGGATCAAGATGATCAGTCGGAAGGGGAATTTAAGAAGAAGAATGAAGCTGAAGGTTGAGGGAATGTTCCAACACAAGACATCCCTAATTTGGGATACTCGAGTGATGAGGTGCTTGACGAATTTGATCAGCTAGCTAAAGGAAAGAGGAAGGCTGCTAAAGCTAAGGTTTCTGCTCAAGCAAAAAGGAGCAAGAAAAGCCAGGAATGCAAGGAGAAGAAGATACTACCTCCCCTCATTGTAAGTAAGGCAGTTTCCTTCTTGTATTTTGACTCAAAAGGAGAAGAAATGGGAGAAATTTTCTCTGAAAGGAAGTTTACCCCTGAAAGACCTGTGGACTTAAATGCTTACAAGGAGAATGGTTTCTCGGACTATTTGAAAATAATCGGGATGACAACTGCAGCCACTGTCCAACTACAGTACAATAGGCAGGTTGTACTTGAGGTATATTCTAACCTCATGACTGGAAATCTGGAGATAAGTTCCCCATGGTATGGAAGGGTTTAGGTGCAGGGGAAGATAATAGATGTGTCTGTTGTCAGGATTAACAAAGTGCTTGGTCATAAGACACCTGAGATAGGGGGAGTTTTTCCTGAAGATTTGGGAGTTTCTGATAATCAAATATTAACTACTATCTCGGGTGGGTATAAGGCTGAATGGCCAGCAACGGGGCATTCACAAGCATCTTGCTTGACCTCGAGATTCTTTGGTTTATATCAGGTTCCTGTACATTGTTGGTTGCCCTCAACTAATACCACTGCATTGACAAGAGAGATGGCCAAATTGCTGTACTGTGGTGGAACACAGAAGCCTGTCAATCTTGGGCTCCTCATTCAGCAACATTTGGTCAGACAAGCTACTGCCCCAAAGGTCAATGATGCCATTATTTATCCCGCACTGATATCTGCACTAGCCAAAAGTGCTAAAGTGAAAGGAAAAACTTCAGATGGATTATTGACACAGAATTTCTGAGGCCAAACAAGAAAACGTTCGGGTTAAGGCATGTGCATGATCTCCCTTGGAGTCCTTCTGAATCGACTTCTACATCAGCAGCAGCAGAAAATGAGGCTAGGATGGTTGTTCTGAATGCTAGGCTTGGTGCTTTGGTCATTCAAATGGCTGCGATGGAGGCAGAGAAAACTAGTCTGGAAGAAGAGAAGGCCCGGTTGGAAGCCTGAATTTTATTCTTGCTTTTGTATCTTGATGTCTAATGCAGGGGAAGCATATTGTTTTGCTGATTTTGTTGCTTTTGGCCTCTGTGTGGTCCCAGGGGGAGTAATTTTGGGATTTTGGATTTTGGATGTTTTTTTTAAATTTGGCTGTAATGACATTTAGGTTTTAGATTTCTTGGATTTCTAGTTTTCGGACTTCGACATTCATGTTTATGGGAATTCTAGTAATGTTTTGTTATTTAGTATTATGATGAAAGCCTATGTGTATGATGCTGAAAATTTTTCGTTGTGAATTACATGACCAAAATGTTATGGGTCCACAAAAATGCCAAAGGGGGAGATTGTAAAGTCAAGAGATTTGCAGTGCATATTTAATTGGCAGTTTGTGTGAACTTATTTTGAACCGAAAATATTTCCATGTTGGAACATGCTGAATGCAGCATATTGACGCCAAGGAATTGTGGAAATCAAAGTCAGAATATTGTAGTATTTTGTAACTTATGGAATGTGTATATTCGGCTAAGTATATCAGGTGTGTGAAGCATAATTGATTTATGGAAAATCCCTACTTATAAGGAGGTGATATATTCAAATATATGGGATAGATTAATATAAGGTAAATCCCTTTATTTATGAGATTTAGATATGCTTCAAGAAGCGAATTTGGAATAGGAATATTGTGGAGATAATCAAGGAGTATTCCAATCTGTTCGTGATATAAATTGGGACCAACGCGACTGCATACTCACGGATTTAATAGAGCAAAAATCTGCATACATATTTTTGAGACTTTCGAGAATCGCAAAGAGTCAGACTACTGTGTTCCAACATACCTGACCTGCTGCACAAAGTTCAGAATTATAAACCTTAATTCCTCGGGAGGAGGAGATCCAGCGTCGACGGAGTTCGAGATCAGAGGAAGTCTGATCAAGGCAGATCGGTAGCTAGGGGAGCTAGCAGAATTCACGTGTTATAGTTAGTAAAGATAAGTATTTTGTAAACTGCACTCTGTACTGTATCTTTCTAATTAGTGGATTCATTCTGAACTGGGCCAAGCCCCGCAGATGTAGGTGGATTACACCGAACTGCGTAACCAAGTCGTGCGTTCTTTATGCTTTACTTTATTATGCACTTGGTTAAATTAGTCATGTTGGAATATACTAGTAAGGACTAGAAAAATTGGTAAAACCAAATTTTAGATTCAATTTCGTTTAGTTTGCAATTCGGTCCCTGAATTCCATTTGAGTTTTTACAATTGACTCCGAGAATAAAACTATTGTACTGTAAAACTAAATTTAACCAACTCCTATCATACAATAATATATTATTATTCATTGATAAACTTATAGAGTGTGTAGAGACACACTCTATAAGTTTATAGATTTTATTAGTTTTACTTCATATAATATGATGTTGTACTATGTACAACTACTACGATAACGTTAAGTAGTCTGGGTTTTCCCCATGTCTAAAAAGTCACATTTATAATATATTAAAATAAATGTATAAACAAATGAGTCCGTCTCTTAAAAGACGATTTTTTCATAAGCCATGAAATTATGAAAGACCAAGGTTTAAAATGTAAATTAGAATAAATGAAGATAAATTTTTTGGGTTGCATGAATCGGGTTATAAACTTTATAACTACTATATGTTGCATAATAAATTTATAATATTGCAACTAAGACCTTTTACCTTTTATTATTTCAATTAAATTTTGTCTTTCCAAAACTTATGGAAAGACGGTCTTTCCCAAGACTTTGCCTAAACAAATAGACAAAATTATTTTTTTAGTCCCCTACAAAATATCTTATACCATATTTTAGTCCCCTACAAAATATCTTATACCATATTTTAGTCCCCTTTTGCAAATCAACCCTTAGACGGTGCCCAACATTCAAAACTACTTTTTTAGTCCCCAAAGGTGGTTTTTAGGAAAAGTCAATGGTAAAATTGGTCAAAATATGTAAAATGACCATTATACCCCTGAGTTTAAAAAATAAAAAGAAAAAGAAAATTCACCTTCTTCTTCGCGCTTCATTTCCGGCGCCGTCACCAGGAATTTGTGGTCTCCGCCACTTCAAGGACTACACTGGCACTGTCAAGCTCTTTGAGAGGCGAATGCGAGCAAAGAGGCTCGATGGATATGGCCCTGTAGAACACATCCATCCCTTTGTTGTTCATCAGTAAAACTGTGTGGGCACAGGCCCACCTCCATCGTTCCTCAGGTCCATGTACACCAGGTGGGACTAGTACAGGTCGGTGTTGAGGTTGATGGCGGCGACATCTGTGGTGAAGAGCGTGTAGAAAGGGTCGTTGGGGTATATCCTTATTCCCCGAGGCTTCGAGCTCTCTCCCAGACCATAGAGGGTTGCGTTTCTGGGCAGAATAGTGGAGATTTTGAGGTACTAGTCCTTGAAGACCAGGGTGTTGAGGTTTGAATCGAAAAGGGCTTGGCCGTTTGATGCTTTTTTACTGAGAAGCTGAACGGGTCAGTTTTGTAGCTGAAGATAAGATCACTGCTTTGGTAGGATTGTGAAGATGATGCTAATGGGATTGAATGGTGATTTTCTCTGGTGAAAAACTGGGGCTTTTTTCCATTTCAATTGACATGCCTTCTCTTATGTCGTATGGAACTTCCCATCTTGGTTGCTCTGCATCTGTAATGTGAACCCTCAAACGGCTATCTGTTTCATGCCTGCACAAAAAGCACCACATCCAAAATGGCTTTACCGAATTGAAATGAACTAAAACGAGTGTTTAGAAAAGGCTAAATAAGGCTACATTTCATCAAATCGAACTATGTTGAAGAGAATTGAAGTGCAGATAATCCGGTCTTACTTGACATAGAGCTGGAGATAGGGGATATCCGGGCCATAGACATTGTTCTTCTTCTTGACTTGAAGAAGACCAGTTATTCCGCCATTTGGGCTTTCTTCAACGGAGACCAGTTTGTATCCCTTGCCAATTTTGGAGGGAGTTGCAGAAACAGAGGAAATGGCAAAGAGGGTTGTAAGAAACAGAGGCCATATCCATGAAAACAGAGGATATGGCATTGCGCTAGTTGGGACTGGGAGAGGTAAGGGGGCTCGATGGCGAAGCTCTTTGAGAGGAGAATACGAGCTTCGAGGGCACCACCAGCGCACGGCTCCGGCAAGTTTGACGACTTTGAGGGCACCACCATCGGCTACGGCGGTGAAAAAAATAAATAAAAAGAAAATTTTAAAATTAAGAATTTTTAATTGAAAATATTTTTAATTAGTAAAATTACCATTATATCCCTGGCTATACCGAAAAACCACTTAGTCTTGCCTGAAAACCACCTATGGGGACCAAAACATATCATTTTGAAGTTGTGGGGTACTTTCTGAGGGTTGATTTGCAAAAGGGGACCAAAGCATGGTATAAGATACTTTGTAGGGAACTAAAAAATAATTTAGTTGGTACTTTATAAGATACTATGTGTATGTATATATTGAATAAAGATAACACTACCTCTAATTTTTTTTATTTTGACATCATATCTTTAGGTGTTTGGATTTAGGCGAATGAAATAAATGGATGAAATTAAGTTTAGAAAGAAAAAAGTAGCATGAATGAATAAAATTGAAGGAATCTTGTCAAAAAAAGTAAAGTGTGTCAAACCTATAGAAACAACCCAAAAGGGGAAGTGTGTCAAACCCAATTATATAAACAACATAATTAGTGTACTGGAATGTGTCGACATATTATTGAATTTGATGTTAACCTTATTGATCAAATTCGGAGAGAGTGTTAATTGAGAGATCCGTGTCGTCCCAATAGTCATGATGATTCATGGAGGTTCTTTGGTAAGGATAATAGATGTTTTCATACTTATTGGTTTGGCAAGTATAATTGGATGGAATATAGTATTTCAATGGATGTGGCTTATTTTTTTTGGTGCTACCTTTTTAGAACTTTGGGATGTTGAGTTGGAGATGAAGCATTCACTAAGTCTGAGATAACCAGTTGAAATAAAGCTATTGAAATATTTATTACACATGCTGGTGGGGTGGGTCGTGCTCACAATGATGACATGATACAACTTCAGCAAATTTAAAATCAAAGACAAAGTGTACAAGACTTGGTACAAGCACATTCAAGTGAGTTAGAAGTTGCTTATCTCACCCGCCCAACTGCACCTCTAGATGTGACAAGGCATCTTTTGAAGTAAGGTTTGACTTTTTTTGGTCATGATGAGTCGTTTGCTTCTCTAAGTAAGGGTAATTATCTTGAGTTACTTGAGCGGTATATTTGACGAAACAAGGATATTGCTAAGATGATGATAGAAAATTCTTTTGCAATAGTCAAATGACATTTGCAAAAGTTTAAAAGAAACTTGCAAATGATTTGCAAATAAGGTCACAAAAGTCATTCTTGGTTATAAAAGGGATAAAGCATGTGCTCTTGTTGTTGATGAGTCTCGTGATATGTTAATAAAGGAGAAAATGGGAGTTGTGAGATATGTGAACAATCAAGGTCATGTTATTGTGCGATACCTTGTTGTGGTTCATGTGCCTAACAAACTGTAGTACTTTTAAAAATTTTATTGATAGTTTGTTTGCAAAACATAATCTATCTTTATACAAATTGAGAGGTCAAGGATATGATGACAATATAAGAGGTGAGTATAATGGATTAAAAGCTCTTATATTGAGAGAGAATTCAGCTGCAAGGTATGTCCATTGTTTTGCTCGCCAACTTCAATTGATCGTTGTTTTTGTTACTAAGAGTAATAGATGTGTGAGTGAGTCTTTCAGTTATTTTAATATGATTGCGAATGTTACCGGAGGTTCATGTAAAAGAAAAGAGATGACTATGCAATTTTTCAATTATCTTCTACATCGATGACTCGTGGTTGTACAAGTTTTTGTCCGAATATATGGCTTCTCACTTGGTGACATTGCAATATTGGAGCAAGAACTTCAAACTTACATTGATAATGTACAAGCCGATGAAGAATTTTGAAATATTGAAAACTTGGGATATCTTGCTAAGAAAATAGTTAAAATGGGTAGAAAATTGAATCCCCCCCCCTTGGTCTTAATGTCCAGAATTAGTTATTTTAAGAACTATTGTACTCCCTCTGTCCCAGTTCAGTTTACAGAGGGATGTTTTTGTGCCAAAAACACCCACAGTAAAAAGCTGACAGAAAGTGGGTTATGTCAGCAAAAAAAGTAACTTTTTGTGTCAGTGAATAGTGACAATTTAATCATGAATAGTGACATTTCAGAATGGTAAAAGTAATGAAAATTCCGCTTTGATGATAACCATTCCCACCAAACAGTTAAAATTTGGCTCCAAGTTTTTAAAAATTTGGAGCCAAAAGTACATATTAAAGTCACTGTTTATCCAAATTCAAAATCAACCTTCAACTATAAATAGGGCATTTATTACTAAAACATTTTCACATCTAACTTTGAATTCCCTTGTAACTCTCATAATTTATGGTTGATTCAAAAAATAGACTAGCCAATAATTTTGGGACACTCAAGTAATTTCATCGTAGAGCTAGATAACTTTTTAATGTTATTCACAATGAAGAACTTAATCGACATCGAAAGGCTGCAGATGGCAACATTTATGCATGTGTGTGTATAACTAAATAACAAAATGTTGCTAATTAGTACTACAATAGTATATGTGATTACACCTTTGTGCGTGTGCATCGAATGTGTGTTGGAGTTTATCTTACCTTATGTATCTATGCATTACTTATGGTTTGTAACGTTGCATTGAGATGAGTGAGTCATGCATGTGTTCATTTTGGCCGTTTTTGAATGAGTCATGCATGTGTAGATAATTGTACGTTTTGCATAAATGTGTTCATCATATGGAAATGTCCTTATTTTCCCATCAAATAAGACATTCCCTATCTAGTAAAAAAGGTCTATACACAGCACACATGAACATAAAATTGGTAATGTAATGCTTGCTTTGGATTGCCCTATAGGATTCGTGCTCATTAGGGGCGAGTAGGCACCTTGTTGAAGCTTTCGTGAGATAGAATCATTTCTCATCAATGTGTAAAATGTTAGCCGTGTCTTTAAAATGCATGTTACATTATAACTTGCTTAGACACCATTCTAGCCTCTTGTCTTTCCTTGCTGATGTTAAACTTGGATGGATTGCATTTGATTGACTCTTAATCACTTTGTTAGCAACTGCTCTATGAATTGTACTTTTGCCTAGATGCATACCAACAATTGTACCCCTGCAGGTCCTTCGCTTGCTAATTCGCAGTGCCATTAGTTATTCAAGATCGATGGCTTTCTTGTTGGGCCCTTCTTGCCCGTGATGATGAAGCGAGCATTCACAGCGTCTCCTTGCTCTTACTGGTACCTGACCCATAACCATGTGTAACTGATTGCTCGGAGTGAAACTATCAATTTTGTTGTAGCTTCTTTTCTAAAACCAAGCTTGATTGAGTCATTATCTGTGTGTTGCAGCAGAAATGTTGCAATATGTAGCCTTTCGATGTCGGTTAAGTTCTTCATTTGTGTACATAGAATTAAAAAGTTTCCTAGCTCTATGATGAATTCACTTGAGGGTCCCAAAATTATTGGCTAGTCCATTTTTTAACCAAACATAAATTCTGAGAGCTACAAGGGAACTCAAAGTTAGATGTGAAAATGTTCTTGTAAAAAATGCCCTATTTATAGCTGAAGGTGGATTTTGAATTCAGATGAACAGTGGTTGTAATGTGTACTTTTGGCTCCAAGTTTTAAAATTTTGGAGCCAAATTTTAACTTTTTGGTGGGAATGGTTATTATCAAAGCAAAATTTACATTACTTTTACTATTCTAAAATGTCACTATTCATTGGCTAAATGTCACTATTCACTGACACAAAAAATTGCCTTTTTGGGTAACATAACCCACTTTTTGTTAGCTTTTTAATGTGGATGTTTTTCGCCCAAAAACTTGCCTTTGCAAACTGATCTTACACAGAGGGAATATAGTACAAAATTTAAATTTAAAAAATACAACTTTTATATTAAAAAGTACAGTAACTTAGGCCATGTTCTCTGTAGCTTATCTGATATGATTTGATTTGATTTTATCTAATCTTTATATGATCTAAACTGAACTAAAATAAGTGTGTTGAAAAATAATACACCCTCTGTCCCATTTCAATCTTCAATTTAACTATTCTTTTAGTCAAAACTTCTTAACTTTGACATCAATATTGAATTGGTATATAAGTATAAATAATAGTGTGTGATACATTGTTAGATTAATTATAACATATATTTTTAAGACATCAATTTTTTAAAAGTTATAAGAGAAGAGTGTTTTTATAACCCTACCTAGTTGACATAAGTGTCAATATAACCTTCCAGTATTTGAAAGTGCCAATATAACCCTAGATAGTAAGTGAAAGTAACAATATAACCCTCCCTGGCAACTTTTAGCCAAAGTTTTATAAAATACATTTTTGCCCTTCTGAAAAAAATTAAAATGCTAAAAAAAGAAATGATGTTATTACTCTAGAGTCATTAGTACTCACATATTGTCGGACCACCACCGAACCACCACCAGACCACCACCAGACCGTCGCAGGACCACTGCTGCACCGTCGACGTAACAGGTAAGGTTATATCAACACATTATGAAAACTGGTAAGGTTAAATCATAACATTCCTAAAACTTATAGGGTTATATTAGCACATTCGTGAAAAGTGTAAGGTAATATCAACACATACTTTAGAATATAGGGGTTTTAATGATAGTTTGTTTATTTTTTTGTGTTTAGTCGGAATGGTGATTGGATGACATTTGGTGTTGTGTGTGGTTGTTATTTTGTTGTGTTCTTCGACTTACGGTTTTTAACGTTGATAAATTTTGAAATGAAGCTATGATTTGTAATAATGGTGTTTAATATGAATGATGGTATCCCGATGTCAAACTTTATGGTGTATAAGATATTGTTATGATGTGATAATGGTGTATATGATGATGTGGTTGCTCGTTAAGGCCAATCGAGTACCACACACTTATATTTTATAATATGTGCTGCTATAATCCTATAAGTTTTAGGAATGTGCTGATATAACCCTATCAGTTTTCATAATGTGCTGATATAACCCTACCTGTTACGGCGGCAGTCTAGCAGTGGTTCGATGGCGGTCTGATGCCGGTCCAGCAAACTATGATGTTAAAATTGTCTACCTAATTTCACATTTTTCCCTAAGGGTATTTTGGTCAATTTACATAGAGTCAGCGCCGAAAAATCGAAGTCAATGCTGAAAATGGGGTCTGGGGGTTATATTGGCACTTTCATTAACTAGTTACTAGTTTGGGTTGTTTTGCACTAAAAATTATTTCATGGTTATATTGGCAGTTACTCAAGTAGGTGGGGTTATATTGGCACTTATCCCAAGTTTTAACTATCCTTAATAAAAGATATTAAATATCAAACAGTTTTCAAGTCAATTGTTAAAAGTCAAAGTGTGTAGATTTAAATGGGACGGATGAAGTATTAAAATCACCAAATAAAGCTAACTTTTGCAAAACTATTTTTTTTGAAGTGAACTGATATGCTTTTAACTGCACTGAAATAAACTGAACTTAATTGAACTAAATTGAAATGCAGTTAAATTATGGAGAAGAGACCTTTTTCATAAGCTTGTGGACGGATTATTTTTCTTAAAACCTTCTCTCATTAATGTGTTGGGGGTACCGTGTAACTTTTTTGAAGCAAAATTGGAAATTTACCTTTCTTTTAACCGTCAAACTTCGGTCGGCGTTGTGTTCAGTAAAAGATCACCGAAGATCGCAAAAGGTTCCTTTTATGAACAAATTTCATAAGAACACGATTGTGTGAATCAAAGCCAACTTGGTCGGTTTATAATTTATCAGAAATATGTTGAGGAAATCGTTTGGAGTAAATGTTTACAATTATAATTCAAAAGTTCTTTTCAAAAACATTAGTAAATTACATTATATAAAACAATGAAAACCCCCAAACTTTAGCTACCTTTTCTCTGGCTTGTTAGCTTCACGTATTCTCCAGATCACAACCCTTTGTATAATTACTTATATACGCGTATATAATAATAACAAATATTTATATTTTTACATTTCTACTTCTTTGCAGGAAAATCAAAATGTTGTTACACCGTATAGGAATCTGTACTCTAGCTTTGCACTTGGTGCTACTCTTTGAGATTGTTCAACCACAAATTGTGCCAACTCTGCCCGGTTACGATGGTCCTTTACCCGTCAAACTCGAAACTGGGTATAGAATTATATTGAGAAAAACGTTCAGCAACAATTACACGTGTTTTTCCTTTATTTTTTTATGCAACCCTTTTTCGTTTACTCTCGTAAATACCTTCCTTTTTATGATCATCGTTCATAGTTATTTGTTTTTCTTTTCGAAAAAGTTGTACCAGATGTGCTATCCATATTTAGTCTTTTCAATTTTATTCACTTTCCAATACCATGTTAGTACACATTGATATTTTCTTCCTGCAAGGATTTTTTAATTTTATTTGTGGATTATTGCTTGACAAATTATAGTTTTATTATTGTTTAGATATATTGGGGTCGGAGAAAAAGAAGAGCTTCAATTTTTCTACTACTTCATAGAGTCGGAGAAAGATCCAAGTAACGATCCTCTGTTGATATGGTTTTGCGGTGGTCCTGGATGCTCAGTCGTGGGAACTCTTTTTTATCAAATCGGTAATGATTCATTTATGTTATGTTAATTAAAGTGATTAATGCTAACGAATCTTGACACTAATGGAATCAGAATGTGTTTAAGAAAAGTCTAATTTTTTAAAGACTTATTTTTCATATGCAAATATAGCCCCAGTGGAGATATAACCCTCAATTATTATTTTTAGTGCAAATATAGCCTTGACTAATGAATGAAAGTGCAGATATAACCCTCAAACCATGATTTCGGCGTTGCCTAACGAATTCCGGCCATTGACCCACTTGAAAAGACTAAAATACCCTTCTATCCCAAGCCTTATATGAGAAGGACAATTCTACCCTCTCTGCCAACCACCACCACCACCCACACCCGCCTGGCTCCACCTCTGTTGCCAAGCCACCACCGACTACTTTGCCCCTGTTCTGCCACCATGCCATTGCTCCACCACTTCTGCCTCCGCCATCACCACTTCTGCCTCCGCCATCACCACTCCACCTCCGCCACCATTCTCAATATCTAGACTCATGTCATCTTCTTCCTCATCTCGGAGTAACATAGCTGACTGGTTATGAATATGAACAAACAAACAAAATCTCATGTGAACAAAAGAAATGAAACCCAGATGCTAAAACCCCATAAAACACATACTATAATCATTAATTGTTCCATTGAGATCTCACCTGAGGTATCCCGACCATCGAAATCTTTGAATCTCAGTTTCCTCATGGCTACCCTTTGCCCTCTCGTCCCCAAATCTCCTCTCCTTGAAGCCTTTTTGCGATGGCAGAAAAATTCCTGATACTACCACTTTCAGCTAATGTGATGCAATAAACTATCAAATTTCATTCCGTGTTTTACAAAAAAGATGAAGACCTCTGGGTCCATTTGTCAATCCTTTCAGAGCCAAAAACCACTTACTTCGCACAGTTCCTATGTTCAGGCACCAACAATAAACTGCCTCGAAGCTCTAAACAAGCCTTGAAACAATTTTTTTATGTGAAACTAAACCATACCAAATCCTAAACAAGTAAATCACCTAAATTTTGGGTGGAGGGTCTTGACTAGCAAATCTTCTTATTTTAGATAGGAGAAACGAAGAAGATGAGTTTGGAGAAAAATGGGAAAGAGAAGGAGTTGGGGTTTTAGGGGTAGGAATGTAATTTCAATATTTTTATTTTTTACAGAGGGGCAAAATAGTCTTTTCAGTGTATTTGCACGTAACAAGAATAGATTGGGTTATATTTACACTTTCAATTAGCGTAGGGTTATATCTGCAGTTTCATCAATTATATGGGGTTATATCCACTTTTCTCTAAATAATATTTTGAGAAACAAACTTGAATTTGATTTCAGGTCCCTTTGAATTTGACCCCGAAGGATCTAATAGCACTTTTGTTCGGCTGCGTCGTAGGCAATATACTTGGACAAAGGTACAATTATATATACTTACGAAAATCATAATACAATTTTATCCAAAGCTGTGTCTCATATTTATTTTATAGTCCGTCTCTTTAAAAATGGTATTTTCATAAGTCATGAAAATACTGGGGTTTAAAATGCAAATTAAAAGTAATGATGATAAAATTTTCGGCTTGCATGAATCGGGTTATAAATTTTATAATTATTACATGTTGCATAATAAATTATTAATATTGCAACTAAGACAATTTGTCTTTTATTATTTCGATTAAACGTCGTCTTTCCATAAGCCTATGGAAAGACAGTCTTTCCCAAGATTTTGTCTTTATTTTAATATATATATAATATATATATATAAAGATAAATGATGTATTTAGAGTCCGTCTCTTGGAAGACGGCATTTCCATAAGTTATGAAAAAACCAAAGTTTAAACTACAAATTAAAAAAATAAAAATAAAAATTTTGGGTTGCAATAATTGGATCATAAACTTTATAACTACTACACGTTGCATTCTAAATTTTTAATATTGCAACTAAAATCTTTTACCTTATTATTATTCTAATTCAACCTCGTCTTTCTATAACCCTATGGAAAGACAGTCATTCCCAAAATTTTGCCTATATTCTATATTATTATATGGTATATATGATCATTAAATTTTGGTAACGTCTTGGGAAAGAACGTCTTTCCATAGGATCATAGAAAGACGGGATTTAATTAAAATAATAAAAGGTAAAAATTCTTAGTTGCAATTTAAAAAATTTATGATCCAACGTGTAGTAGTTATAATGCTTATAATCTGATTCATTCAACCTGAAAATTTTATCTTCATTTATTTTAATTTACACTTTAAACCTTAATTTTTCAATGATTTATGGAAAGAGCATCTTTCAAGAAATATACTCTTAAATTTAATGATAACTTTCTGATTGGACCGTAGAATTACCTCTATCATAATTTACCCAAAATATTACATATGTTTTATCTACGTGATTATGAAATTGATGATAAAATTTTAATTTGTTGTTTTAGATCGCTAATTTATTAGCATTCGATGCACCGGTTGGTACTGGATATTCATATTCCACTACTCCTGAAGGCTACTATAGTTCAGATACTAAATCAATCAAGAATTATTACCAATTTATTCAAAAGGTTAGTGCCCAAATCCTCTTTTATTTAGGGTACAGATTCATAAGTTTATTTTTCATCATTTCAATTTTCATAAAAAAATGTTGCTGTCATTACAATTTCATATTTGATCTCTTGTCTGTGTTAATTATAATTTTTCGTGTTAACGGAATAGTTTAACACTAATAATGCTTTTTAACATTACAGTTAATTGATAAATTTATGCTATTTTTTTTAAAAAATATTGATAAAATTTGAAGTGAAATTGATAATAAAAACACGATTTTCTTTTTCTTTTATGTTTTTTGTTGGGCAGTGGCTTTTGGCTCATCCGCAGTTCATTAGTCATCAAATATTAATTGGCGGCGACTCTTATTCTGGCAAACTTTCTCCTTCCCTCGCTTATGAAATTTGGAAAGGTACTTTTTTTTTAATTCCTTGATTTTTTACAAATTAATTACGACTTCTTATTGGTTCACAATTTTGCGATTAAATGTGAAGGTAATGAAGCAGGAAAAACCCCAAAAATGTCACTCCAGGTAAATCTTTTGCCTTTCCATTTAATAGTTTTCTTAATCAATTATTGACCAATTAATTACACTATTATTGACCGATCGGAAGGGATACTTGGTTGGCAACCCGTCAATGCGTGAGAGTGAGGATGTAAATTGGCAGATTCCATATGCTAATCGTATGGGACTTATTTCCGACAAATATTTTGAGGTACAATAGTTTTAATTTGTTCCTCGTTAATAAAATTTATTTTAGAGAAAAATGCTTACGAAGTCTATTTTCCTTGACTAACACTAAAATTTATGAGTAAATATTTTGTTTGACTGACTAACAGTTAGATCAATTGTGGAAAATCTCATTATGATATAACTTTTACGGTTAGAATATAATTATTTATATTATAAAATATCTTTTAAAAGATTTTTAAAATAATGAGAATCTTATCACAAATAAAATAAACATCATATCACCCTACTAATTACAAAAATTATAAAATGATATCGTCTAACTATTAGTCGGTGTTTTGTGAAGGTTCATTACTCTATTTAACAACCTACGAGCTTATTAATTATGTTATTTATTTATATTTCAGCTAGCAAAGAATAGCTGTGGAGGGAAATATGTTACTCCTGATCCTAAAAATATAGCTTGCGCTGCCGCTATTGCTCAAGTCCATGAGGTAAACTCATATTTTGAAAATAAATTTTTTTTTAAAAAAAATCCTAATTTTGTTAATAATTTTCTAAAAATGACTGAAATGCAGTGTTTGAAGAATATAAACGACATGCATATTCTTGAACCGACGTGTAACGCTCCGTTACTAGATTTCCTGAGCTCTAAACCATCTTACGTGAGACATATTGACGAGGAATCTGATCCAAAAGCGGGATTAGTTTGTCGGGTATGTTATAATGAGGCTCTGTCTTCTATATTTTTTTACTGAACTGAATCAAATTAAATGTAGTAATAAAATAAAAATAATAAGTTAAAAGAAATTTATTTTTTTTTCTGATTTTTTTTGAGAATATAATAATTTGTTAGCCCAAGTTCTTCATATTTCTACTGCAGGAACGTGTCTACAGGTTAGCTCCTCTATGGGCTAATTCTCCAGCTGTCCAAAAAGCTCTTCATGTTCGGGAGGTATATTAAAGATCTTTTTAATATGTGTAGTAATTGAAGTTTATTATATTTTACTATTTTTATTTACCTTTATGTCAACAAAATAAGGAACTGAAAATATATGTGTAATAAAACTTTTTATAATAAATATTTTTATTGGTAAATATACCGTGTGAATTAGGGCACAATCGAAAGATGGGCTAGGTGCAACAGCACCATTAGACATGCTTACGAAGAAGACCTGAAAGACGTTTTTCCATATCATAAATTTTTCACTACTAAGCCCATACAAGCTTTGGTTTACAGGTAACCATTTTTTCTTAATTACTACTGACCCTTAATTAAATTTTATTTTTTATATTTCGACTATATAAATTAATTTATTTTTTTTTAGTGGCGACCATGATTTGGTTATGCCATTTATAGGTACATTGGATTGGGTACAACGTCTCAATTTGACTCTTAAGGATGATTGGCAACCTTGGATGGTTGATGGTCAAGATGCAGGGTATGTTTGTCATTTATTTTTTATTTTTTAAAATGTTTTTCCTGTTTAAAATATGAGAAGGCCTCCTGTTAGACCAACTGACGGTTAGACCAGTCATGAAAATTTTCGTTTTAATAATTTTAAGGTTAAATATAATTATTTCTACACTGCAATACATTTTTAAAGTTTTTTAAAGTTATAATAATACCGTTGTAATAAATAAAAACAAACATCATATCACCTTATTAGTTACATCAAAATATGGGTTTGTACCGTATTTTAATTTATTTATTTACCTGCTTTCCACTTATATTTTAATTCATTTACTTGACAGTTATACAATGAGGTTCAAAGGCACTGATTTTATTCTCACGTTTGCTACAGTGAAGGTAAGAATTAATTAATTAAGTCGTATTCACTTATTTTCACACACAAAAAAAAGAAAATATTATATGAAAAAATATATTAGCCATAATTAACAGCTTTAATTAATTTTACAGGGTGGAGGTCACACACCTCAAGCTCAAAGGCCTAAGGAGGTTTTGGCAATGGGTGAAAGATGGATAAATTATTTTCCATTGTAGACTTGGAGTTATTCATAGCTTATATTAAAAATGCAATCTACTCTTCTATACGGATTATCCATTTCACATTTAAGATTCAGACTTTCCATGGTTTACATGTATTTTTCATTAGTCAAAATTATAATAAATGAATTTCCGTTTTTATGTTTTACTTTTACATTTTAATTAATGAGCAAATGTGCTTAATGTTGTACACTATGAAAGTATTTAAAAAAAATTATTCATAGTTGCTGGGAAAAACGTAAGTTGAATTGACATCCAACTCAACTAGATTCTATCAATAACTCATCTACTAAAATGATATCTAATTTACATGTCCGTTGATCGTCTGTACTTAACTGGATAGAAGGTCACAAATTTTAGGTCCAATTTAACAGTTGGCTTGCAGTACCTAGTATATTTTATAGAAAAAATGTTGGCCAAATTACTCCTCCATTAATCTACTTATGAAGGGACTAAATAAGAGCAAAATTAACTTTCATGGGATTCAATATTATAAATAAATATATATATATATATATATATATATATATATATATATATATATATATAACTAACTATGATCGTTGGAATATTTTATTGGACGAATGGAGTATTTAATTTAAGGCAAAATGTTGGGGAAGACCAGGCTTATTGAAAGACAAGGTTTAATTAGAATAATAAAATGTAAAAGGTTTTAGTTACAATATTAAATATTTATTATGCAACGTGTAGTAGTTATAAAATTTATAATTTGATTCAAAAATTCATAAATTTTATCCATATTTCTTCTAATTTGCACTTCAAACCTTGGTATTTCCATATCTTATAAAAATACCGTCTTTCAAGAGACAAACTCTTAATTTAATCAACATTTAATGAACGAGGCGATAAAAAAAAGTCATGGGGCATTTGCTGCTTTCTGTCTTAGCATTCGATTTCTTTGTAAAAAAAAAATAGGGATAAGTGTCAATATAACCCTATCTACTTGAGTAATTGTCAACATAACCCTATGATATTTTTTAGTGCAAATATAACCATATCTAGTTAATGATAGTGCCAATATAACCTTCAGACCCCATTTCCGGCATTGACCTTAGTTCTCCAGCGTTGACTCTATTGAAATTGACTAAAATACCCTTTGGGCTAACTCTGAAACTATGTGGACAACCTCATAGTTCACCGGATCACCGCTGGACCACTGCCGGACCACCGTCGAACAGCCACCGGACCACCGCCGAATAGTCGCCGGACCACCGTTGGACCGCCGCCGGACCGCTGTCGGACCACCGCTGGACCTCCGCCGGATTAGGTAGGGTTATATCAGCACATTATGAAAACTAGTAAGGTTAAATCAGCACATTCCTAAAATTTATAGGGTTATATCAGCACATTAGTAAAAAATGTATGGTCATATCAAAACATATGTACAATATAGGGTTTTAATGATATTTTGTTTATTTTTTTGTGTCTAGTCCGGATCGATGATTCGATGACCTTTGGTGTTGTGTGTGATTGTTATTTTGTTGTGTTATTCGACCTAAGGTTTTTAATGTTGATAAGTTTTGAAATGGGGCTATGATATGTGATAATGGTTTTTAATATTAATGATGGTGTCATGATGTCAAATTTTATGTAGTATATGATATTGTTATGATGTTATAATGGTGTATATGATGATGTGGTCGCCCGTTAAGGCCAGCCGAGTACCACACACTAAATATTTATAATATGTGTTGATATAACCCTATAAGTTTTAAGAATTTGGTGATATAACCCTACAAACATTAGAAATGTGCTGATATAACCCTAAAAATATTAGGAATGTGCTGATATAACCCAATAAGATTTCATAATGTGCTGATATAACCCTACATGTTCCGGCGGCGATTCGGCAGTGGTCCTGCAGTGAGTCTAAGGGTAATAACATCATTTCCATTTTTTCGTATTTTAATTTTTTTTTTCCAGTAGGGAAAACATATAATTTTATTAAATTCTGGCTAAAAGTTACCGGAGAGGGTTATATTGGCAATTTCATTAACTAGACAGGGTTATATTGGCATTTTCAAATACTGAAAGGTTATATTGACACTTATGTCAACTAGGTAGGGTTATAAAAGCACTTTTTTCAAAAAAATAAATTCTCAATATTTATAAGGTATGCTGAGATGGAAAATTATATGGTAACTAATAGAGTTGTAAATCAATTAGAATCAGGATAAGAAAGGAATACCCTTTCTGATTGGTTTTGTATATATCATGTTCCATATTTGTTTAGGTCTTGTATACCCTTTGTATACACTATATATATGAATACACACATCCACAATTATGTGTGGCAGGTTTCAATAAAATTCTCTGGCTTTTCCCAAAAATTTCCACTCTTCTTTCCCGTGCTTTTTTTCTGATCTAGGCCGCGCCCACCCGCCTTGTTTTTCGATCATCGCCGCCGCTCTTAGGTTGCTTGTGATCGTGAATCAGAGCTCTCGATACCACCGCTTCATGCATCGTCTCATGCGCCGCCACACACGCGCCGCCTTCCTCCTCGCACGCGCCGCTGTTCCGCTCGTCGGTGGTCTATTTTTTCCGTTGTTTTTTGTTGCTTCTCCCTTGTCCACGTATAACGTTAAATCAGTCATCCACTGCCATTCACAAGCTTGCTGTGTGTTTGGTGCAATTTGATTTATCTCTTGTGTTTGGATCTGTCTTTGCTTGTTCCTAATAACATCCATTATGCTTCCATCGTTGATTAACTGCATCATCATTAAGCTTGATGGTTCCAACTATACTCATTGCCATACTCAGGTTACTTCTGTTCTTCATACTGTTAATTTTTTTGTTTTGTTGATGGATCTGCCAAGTGCCCTGATCTCCCTGCGAGTTCTTCTTCTGAAGAAACCGATGCATGAATACTTCGGAATACAAGGCTCGTGATGCTTGGATCTAGCAGGATCAACTGGTCCAGGCTGCTCTTTTCTCGTCCATGTCACCCGCTGCAATGTTAGTAGTAGACAGTATAGTCACTGCTTCTCAGGCATGGATGTTTTGGCTACAAAGTACCAGAACAATTCCCGTTCTCATCGCCTTTTTCTTTGTGATCATTTGTATGACGTTCGTCAAGATGATCATTTTGTTCAGGATTATTATTCTCGCTTTAAGGACATCATTGATGAACTGCGTGAGCTCAAACATCCTCTCCATGATGAGGATATTACTGTTCTTTTTTGTCGTGGTTTGAACCAACAAATCTTTGAATTTTCCAATTCTATCATGTTGAGAGATCTATTATCACCTTTATACTCTACTGTTGTTGATGCTGAGGCTTTGGAGTTTCATCTCAAAGCTCGTCCATCAAATTCTGGACCTGCACCTGCTGCTTTTTTTGCTAGTCGACAGGCGTCCAGACAGGCTACCTGCGGCAGAGGAGGCCGCGATAACGGATGAGAAAGGGGGAGAGGTCGTGGTCGTGGCCGTGGCAGGAACCCATCGCAGGCCGGCGGTCCTCCATCCGTGCCGGGTGGCCGTGGCGATGGCACCTATGTCTGCCAGTGGTGTCATCGTCCCGGTCATCTTGCTGAATTCTGCTACAAGCTTTCTCATGTTGGCCACGATGATGTTGTAAATAACGCAGACACAACTCAGCACAATACTATCAGCAAAATAATGCAATTTTAGATTGGTACATGGATTCTGGTGCTACCAATCACATGATGGCTTATGCATCCAACCTAGATAGCATCACTCCTTATAATGGTTATCGTCAAGTTTATTTTGGCAACGGTGCCTCTTTGTATATTTCCCATATTTGCAATTCCTGGGTTTCTTATTCCCTTACTTTATCTGATGTCTTGCTTGTTCCCCACATCACCAAGAAATTTATTGTCTATTGCCAAGTTAACCAGAGATCTAAATGATGTTGTTTGTTTTGATGATAATGTCTTCACTATTCAGAACAAGGTTACTAAGGAGCTCGTGGGCCGAGGACACAGCGAGGGAGGTCTCTACATTTTAGATTACGGTGGTGCTTCTTTAGTGTCTTTTGTTAATGCAAATAAATCCAAAGCCTCATTTGAGCTCTGGCATGGTCGTTTAGGACATGTTCCTTTTAATGTGATTTTTGCTTTAAGTAAGACTGGTCATTTGTCAGTCACTAGCTCGCTCTCTTAGCTTCATTTGTGTTCTTCTTGTGAGATGGCTAAGGGCAAGGGTATTTCTTTTAATGATAATTTAAAATGTGCACCACGCATACTTGATTTAGTGTATTGTGAACTCCGGGGACCCTCACCTGTTGTCTCTCGTGCCGGGTACCTTTATTATGTCATTTTATTGATGATTTCTCTCGGTTTACTCAGTTATTTCCTCTACGATGAAAGTCTGATTTTGTGGAGGCATACATGCAATTTGAAGCTCTTGTTGAGAATCGGTTCTCTACCACTATCAAGGTATTTTAGAGTGATGGTGGAACCGAGTTTGTAAATCATCGTCTGCGGACTAATTTTGCATCTAAGGGTATTCATCATTAGGGGTGTTCATCGGTTCGAGACCGGACCGGACCGGACTGGAACCGGAATCACCAAAAATCTTGGACCGAAGACCGGACCGGTTAGTGGGTATTTTGGACCGGGACCGGACTGGAATAATTCCGGTCTTAGACCGGTCCGGACCAGTTGGAACGGATTTTAGTATTCTTTATTTTTTTTACTTTACATTTTGCTATAAAAATGCCAAATCAATATTTTTTCCCCTATAAAACATAGTAAAATAGAAGTTATTAGAAAAATTCACCTCAAAATAATAACAGAATACTAGTTATCATGAATAAATCTAAACTAGTATTTTAAACTAATTCATTATCATTTTAAATATATATATATATGTAAAATACCGGTCCATCCGGTCCGGGCCGGAAAAAATCTAATTTTGGACCGGACCGGGCCGGAACCCGGAATCTAACAAAAACATGGACCGAGGACCGGACCAAAATTTCATCTATACAATTCCAGTCCTTACATTTCCGGTCCGGTCCATTTTACCGGTCCAGACCGGATCATGCACACCCCTATTCATCATCAGCTTTCTTGCCCTTACACTCCTGAGCAAAATGGTCGTACAGAGAGGAAGCATCATCATATTACGAAGACGGGTTTGTCGATGCTTTTTCATTCTGGCTTTCATCATTCTTTTTGGTATGATGATTTTTGTACGGTGGTCTACATCATCAACAGACTGCCTACTCCCATTTTATCTGGTCATTCTCCACTTTCCGATATTTTTGGCACTGCACATGACTACTCTAATTTTCATCAATTTGGCTATTGAGTTTTTCCTTATTTGAGGCCCTATGCTGCGCATAAATTGACCTATCAGAGTATTTCTTGTATATTTTTGGGTTATAGTTCTCAGTACAAGGGTTACCGATGTCTCGATCCTCTCACAAAGAAGGAATACATCACTCGCCATGCTCGGTTTGATGAGTTGTATTTTCCAGCTACCCGTACTGGCACTATTACAGATCCTTCATCATGGATGTTTCTGCCTTTTTAGAGCCTTCTTCAGTTCCATCAGAAGTGTTTGAGCCATCTTCTACAGCCCAACCACCCATTATTTTGGAAAATTCAAATTTATGACTATACCGGAAGCTCACAATTATTCTGAAAATTGCATTTGTTTGCCATAAGGTGACCAATAGCTTGTTCGATGCAAGCCAGCGTCGCCGCCGCCACCACCGACTCACGCACCGATTACCTCGACTGTGCGTGAACACCACTCACCACCTAACCAGCCGCCGGTGTCTTCAACTCTTTCATCGGCTACCCCTGCTTCTCCAGTGTCGTCATCACCGCCGCCTGCCTTGTGTTTCCTACCCACCGCTTCAGTTTCCATGCCCTCCTCGGGATCCGTGCCTTCGTAGATTGTGGGTCCCTCCTCTCGGCATCCTATGACTACTTACCTCCGCACTGGTTCTCTTCGGTACAAGGATTTCTCTGAATATGATATTTCTGGTTTACTAAGTGCTTTATTTTCTAAGACTGAGCCTCGGAGTTATCTCTCGGCTGTCAAGGATCCTGAATGGGTTGCTGCTATGGACTTAGAGATGGATGCTTTGCGCACTCAACAGACATGGGAGCTGGTTCCTCATCCTTCCCATGCAAATGTTATTGGTTCAAAATGGGTTTACCGGCTAAAGTATAAATCTGATGGCTCCCTTGACCGTCACAAAGCGAGGTTAGTTGCTTAGGGTTTTTTGCAATTGCTTGGTTTTGATTATGATCATACTTTTAATCCGGTGGTGAAGTCTACTGTTCGTACTGTTTTATCCATTGTTGTTCATCGCAATTGGCCATTGCGCAAGCTTGATGTGAAGAATGCCTTTTTAAATGGCATTCTAGAGTCTCTGATTTACATGAAGCACCCTGTTGGTTACAAAGACCCTATGCATCCTGACTATGTTTGTCGTCTACGCAAGGCCTTTTATGGTTTGAAGCAAGTTCCACGCACTTGGTTTCAGTGTTTCAGTTATTTTTTGTTTAGCTTGGGTTTTGTATGCATTTCTTCGGATACTTCCTTATTTTTTTTCTCACAGGGTGCCTCTTTACACTATTTATTGGTTTATGTTGATAACATTATTCTTACTGGGAATGATGGTCGTCTTATTCGTAAGTTTATTGATCGAGTTAATCAGGAGTTTAAGATTATTGATCTTGGCACTCTGCAGTATTTTTTGGGATTGGAGGTTGTTCGTACTTCCGCTGGCTTATTCCTTGGTCAAACCAGATATGCCAGGGACATTTTACTGCGAGCTGGCATGTAGGACTCTGTGCCTATTGCTATTCCTTTTGTGGCCTTTTCGTAACTTTCCAACTCTTCAGGTAAGTCGTTCGAAAACCCCACGCTTTATCGTTCTTTGGTTGGAGTTCTATAGTATCTTTTGATCGCACATCTCGTGATACGAATTAGGTTTATTTATTTATATTTGTTTATTAGGATTTTTAGAAGATAACACTATACTCTTTTTCCCATTGGGTTTTTTAATGAGGTAGTGTGATCATTTATTTTATTTTAGAATAAGGCCCATTAATTCTGCCATGTTGGCCTTTGAAGAATTAATGTTTCGGTCATGCATTTATTTTAGTGTTTAGAATATTTAGTTATGATTTGATTAGAATTAGATTTGGTAAGATTAGATAAGCCAATATTCATTCAGGATTTATCTTGAAGAATATAGCCATTTATTTTAGGTAGTTCAGTTAAATATGGTTTTAGCTTCTGAAAGCTGCCATAATCCTTTTCATTTTCTTATTTGTAATTTTTGAAGACCATACCTATGTACTATAAATAGGGGTGGTATTCAACATTATTTTTACCTTACAACCTTTCATCAATAAAATATACAACCTTTTGAGTTCATACTCTTTGCTTGCGAGCTATTCCATTTTTGCTTAACCCCGAGGGCTAGTTAAGTATCAATAAACCTTGCAATCTGATCCTGAGGGCTAGTTAGAGAGCAAGTCGAAGTTAGGCGTACCCCGAGGGCTAGACTCCTGAATTTCGTGCGAGATAGTGCGGGTTTGCAGATCCCTTCACTAGATCAAAGTTATCAATTCCGCAAATCGTGAGTCTTCGCAAGGAGATTCACATCAGTTGGTATCAGAGCAAAGCAAAAGATCCTTGGACGAGTTCATCAACAGGGATTTCGAGTTTTGTTCAAATTTATTTTCAAAAAAAAAATTCAAAAAAAAAATAAAAATCTCAGAGTTCCGCCGCCAGTCTTCTTCACCGCCGCTCAGCGTCTCCGACGATTTCGCCGCTGCACTGCCGTCCTGTTCCATCTCCAAACAACTTCCGATCTGCTCGCCGTTAGTTTTCTCCAACCAAATCCGAACGTCGCTAATCTTCTCCCAAACCGAACGTCTCAGCTCCGCCATTTCTCCGATCGTCATCGACTGCTACAGCCGTTCACCGTCGTTCATCTTCAGTTTTGAGTTCTCCGCAGCCAAGACTCCTCGCCGATCCAGCAAATCTCCGCTCGCCGATCCGCACAACTTCGGCGAAGAGCAGTCTGCGCATAGGGCTTCCAGCGAAGAAGACAACAGGCGCGTGTGTTGCACGCGCTAGATCCACTCGCCCGTTGATTTTTGAAGCGCGTGCGCGTCACGCGCGCAGCTCAAGTGGTTGATATCCTCATCTCATGAGATCAACTAAAATATCGGGAGTTTATTAAATTATCGCGGTTTTATCAAGTTCTCGCGAGTTATTTGATTTTCTCGCCAGCAGTTCCCATCTCACGGGTTATTGCCACATCAGCATCCAGTCACTGCCTAGTTAGCATTTTGTCACCGCTTTATTAGTTGTTCTTCACAGGGATGGCTTGGGACGTTGATCTACAGTTATTTTTATAGCGTTCACGTTTCGAGGACGAAACTTTTCGACCTCGGAGGGAATGATACGAATTAGGTTTATTTATTTATATTTATTTATTAGGATTTTTAGAAGATAACACTATACTCTTTTTCCCATTGGGTTTTTTAATGAGGTAGTGTGATCATTTATTTTATTTTAGAATAAGGCCCATTAATTCTGCCATGTTGGCCTTTGAAGAATTAATGTTTCGGTCATGCATTTATTTTAGTGTTTAGAATATTTAGTTATGATTTGATTAGAATTAGATTTGGTAAGATTAGATAAGCCAATATTCATTCAGGATTTATCTTGAAGAATATAGCCATTTATTTTAGGTAGTTCAGTTAAATATGGTTTTAGCTTCTGAAAGCTGCCATAATCCTTTTCATTTTCTTATTTGTAATTTTTGAAGACCATACCTATGTACTATAAATATGGGTGGTATTCAACATTATTTTTACCTTACAACCTTTCATCAATAAAATATACAACCTTTTGAGTTCATACTCTTTGCTTGCGAGCTATTCCATTTTTGCTTAACCCCGAGGGCTAGTTAAGTATCAATAAACCTTGCAATCTGATCTTGAGGGCTAGTTAGAGAGCAAGTCGAAGTTAGGCGTACCCCGAGGGCTAGACTCCTGAATTTCGTGCGAGATAGTGCGGGTTTGCAGATCCCTTCACTAGATCAAAGTTATCAATTCCGCAAATCGTGAGTCTTCGCAAGGAGATTCATATCATCTCGACTTGTCTTATACTGTGAATACGGTCAGTTAGTATATGCAAGCTCCTACTAATGACCATTACCAAGCTGTCACTCTGATTTTGTGCTATGTTCGTGGTACACTCCACTGTGGTCTTCATTTTCGTGCAAACTCCTCTACTTTACCGATTTTGGGTTACTCTGATGCTGATTGGGCTCATTGTATAAAGATTCATAGGTCTACGTACAGTATGCCATTTTCCTTGGTGGCAACCTAGTTTCTTGGAGTGCTAAGAAGCAGTCTACAGTTTCTTGTTCCAGTTCAGAATTAAAGTATCGTGCTATGGCAAATATTGTTGCAGAGTTAGCTTGGTTGATGAATCTTCTTCGGGACTTACGTGTGATGTTGCGTGCCCCTCCCATTTTGTTGTGTGATAATAATAGTGCTCTCTTCCTGGCTCAGGATCCTATTTCTCATAAGAGAGCAAAGCACATTGATATTGACTATCATTTTGTGCGTGAGATGGTGTCTACTGGCAAGCTCAAGATTGCTCATGTTTCTATGGACTTGCAGTTTGCTAACATCTTTACGAAGAGTCTACCCCGTTCTCAGTTTGAGTTTCTATGTTCCAAGCTTTGTGTTACGACCAGTCCTACGCTTCGCTGAAGGGGGGTAATAGAGTTGTAAATCAATTAGAATCAGGATAAGAAAGGAATACTGGAGTGTCGTTTTACACCAAAAATAAATCAAGCTCTAAGCTGAATTTTCAGTTCAGGATTCTGTGGTCGGTATGGGCATACCGACCAGTATAGCTGCGAGCAGGTTCGTTTCCCAAGAGATTGGCGAGACTTTTTCTTTAATCTTTAATCTACAAATTTGTAACTAAAAGAACCAGATGAGGGTCGTGAATAAGAGAAACTAAAAATCGAGTAAAAACAGGAATGAGAAATTGTTACAGATTGCAAAATAATTCAACTATGATGAGAAGATTCCGGTTTCGATCAATTCCATACTGGCTTTCTATCTCGATCCTTGATGCAAAGATGACTTTAAATGCATGCACACAAATTGGTTATAGTTGCAAGCAACCAATCTTTCCTTACCTTGTCGATAATCAGGAGGACGTCTCACCAACTATTTCTCTAACTAACATATAACCTAAGAGACGCTCTATAGATTTAATATGCTAGCAGCATTAAGAATGAGAAAGACCCAATTCATAATCAACAAACTTGGACGCCGGATTGTTAAATTAAGACTGTTGTTCCCTACCACTGATTGAACTGAAATCTCAATTACGGATGATTGGTTCAATTGGCATTAAATTAACTAACATGCTATCAAATATTGTGCACTACTCAATAACATGAAGGCAATCATAAACATTATAATCAAGAACAACAGATGCTAGCATGCAATCAAAGTATTAAAACTAATTAGATCTCACGAGAATTGACGCCAGTACTTCCTTGATCTTTACCGGAAAAGAAGAATTTAGCTAGAATACATAATTGAATTAACAATCAAAAGCATAAAAATAAATGATGAAAATTGTCTGAATAAAATAATGGCAAACCCAAATCGCAAAATACTGTCTGCGCAAGTGGACTGTCGTACGCAATTCTGTTCTCTGTCTTCTCCTTGGCCGTACGTTTTATGCGTGTAAAAACATAATCCAGTCTCCAAAAATATTACTACAACTAAAAGATAGATAAGGAATAAAATATGTCTTTCCTTATCTAATTAGAACTCTAAAAGATAATCACAATATTCTCTCCTAACAATTAGGAGTCTTCAAATCAATCTGATTCTTCTCCAACTACATTTGTAATTGCCATAATTCAGCACCAAATATCTCCATTATTATTTCCTCTTCCATCTCCAAGCACAAATGACCATAAACTGCACCAACTTGCCAATTCAGCATCTAAATCTTTAAACTGCAAGAACATTACGAATAACATAAATATCCAAGCATTTAATCAACCATTCAACTCAATAATCAGCCCAAAATATATGGTAAAATCAACCCCATCAAAATACCCCACACTTAGATAATGCTAGCCCTCGAGCATATGCAAATGCAAAACATAAATCTAAACGTGAGACTCAAATTAAAACACTACAGCAACCCCCAAATCAAAAACCGTCATAGTAGAGTCAAAACACAATCAGCCATCATACCACAAACCATTCCCCTTTGCTTATAAAATCAAATCATCCTCACATTCTAGTCAAAACATGCAATAAAATCCAGCCTCACCAAGATCACTCAATATCTCTCAAATTCATAATCAGGTCATTCACACAAATCATATTCAATACTCATCACAACAGGTTTGTATATACCACTATCTTCACCGTAGTAATTGAACACTTGAGTACAAATCAATGAGGTCTTTATCAAGGTTGTAACGGGGCTAGGGTCAGAGAGTTAGGATAAAGGGAATACGAGGCTAAAAATCTGAGAATATGCAAGCAATCCATTATCACCTCATGCTCCTCTATTTTCATACTTCGAATGAATATGAAACATTAAAACACAACGAAGTATAATCACCACCACCAAGCACTAAACCATACCCTTATTGCTACCAAAAATTTTCAGCCCAATATGCTACTGACCAGATTTTTTTTCCTTTTTTTTTCAGAACTGATTTTTTCTTTCTTCGTTTCTTTTCTTTTTTTTCTCTTTTTTTTTCTTTTTTTTTTAACTTTTTTTTTCTGGACAGCAGCACTTACAAGCATTTTCTGGGCATACAAGATCAATAATATCATGCAAAAACTATACATGCACCTTCCAAATGAATATAAGTCCAAAATACTCTATGCTCCACATGTATTAGCACAAAATCTCAACCATATCTAACCCACCATACAATTCTAATCCACATCACAAGCAATAATAAATCACTAACATATTCTCAGAGGGTTAAGAAAAGGCTAAGGCTCTTGGCTAAATATTTAGTGACTAAATACCAAAGAAATAGTTTTCTGGCTTCAACGGGGCAAACTAGGGGATCAATGTAAGGAAGGAAGTATATAGTAGAAGCTAAGTAGGGCTCATTCCTAAGTGCCTCTATCATTTTCATACTCAAGTATCAAAAACAGTCTCGAAATCATGGCACAAACCAAGCAATGAATATCAAAATATGATCACTCAACAAAGAGATAAAGAGCTACTTAATATCATCATTTTTTTAATATGCCTATATTTTTTCTCGGCTTTTTGCTCTTTTAAGGCTCAAATCCTCACAATATATCTAGTTTTAGAGCAAAATGACTTATTGCACATTCATCATCCTAAAATGCATATAAGGAATCAATGATTTCCTTCACAAAGGGAAACAACATTCAATCTTACCACAAACCAAATTCCAAACTCTAACCATTCAAATTTCCAATTCAAGGCTGCTGTTTTTTTTTACTCAAATGATGAAAAAAACTGAAATTCTTTTTGTATTTTTCTCATAATTTTGTGAATATTTTTTTTTATTTGGTTTCATGAAAGAAAGAAAAAAAACTTTTTATGAAAAACGAACTAATGATATTACACCCTCACCCCACACTTAGACGACATAATGTCCTCATTGTGTAAGAGAGAGGTAACATATGCAAATGATGTAGAAAATATGATGTCATGCACTTACTCTACAAATGTACTAAAATTGAACAAACAATGAAAAATAAGAAAAAAAAGAAAAAAGAAAATGCTCCCTGGGCGGCTAATTAGCCATGGGGTCAACCAGTGCATCCTGGTTCACATTGGGCATCCTGACAACTTTGGGCTGAAAGTAGAATGGCTCGGTTCATATTTGGTTTGCTTTCAAAATCCTTCTTCATCTTTTGGAGATCTTCTTGGAACCCTGTAAGTTCAAACTAATCAAAGTCAAATGGATGAATAATATTTTTTTTAAAAGATAAATAATGAAGAGAACGAAAAATAAAAATAAAAATCTTGGGTTGCCTCCCAAGCAGCGCCCTTATTTATCGTCTTAGGCTAGACTCAGTTGGCTTGCTTAGATCAGCCATATGGAGGCAATGAAAGTGTCATTCCCTTGACCTTGGAGAGCTTCATTCCCTCAGGATACATGACATGTATTGGTTGATTCTCCCCTAAGAATGCATATTTGAGATGTTCAGGTAAGGTCTTCAGCTCCATCTTGGGTGCTTTCTCAATCGAAGGGAAAGTGCGTTCAGGGATAGGTGGAATGATCATCCCGACTGATGTAGGCTGCGAGATATGGTGCACTTCTGGTCTGGATGTGGGCGGTATGGGCATACCGCCCGAAAGTGGCTGGGAGCTGTAATTCTGAATTTCTGAGCAGAAAACGGGCGGTATGGGCATACCGCCCGAAAGTGGCTGGGAGCTGTAATTCTGAATTTCTGAGCAGAAAATGGGCGGTATGGGCATACCGCCCGAAAGTGGCTGGGAGCTGTAATTCTGAATTTCTGAGCAGAAAATGGGCGGTATGGTCATACCGCCCGAAAGTGGCTGGGAGCTGATTTTCTGAGTTTCTGAGCAGAATTTGGGCGGTATGGTCATACCGCCCGAAAGTGGCTGGGAGCTGATTTTATGAGTTTCTGAGCAGAATTTGGGCGGTATGGTCATACCGCCCGAAAGTGGCTGGGAGCTGATTTCTTTGGTGGAGTAAAGCTGCATGATGATTTCACTACAATTTTCATCCAAGACATCCATCATATCCTTGTCGGCCCATCCATTGAAGAGTACAAGTTCCAACTTGTCATCCCTGGAGTATCTTTCTATAAAATCATAAACCAATGGGTCAATCACATCAAGGGTAAACATAGATTCAGGATCATCAACATGTCTCATGGCATCAAAAATATTGAAAGAAACTACATCTCCATCAAACTCAAGACTAAGTGTTCCCTTATCAACATCAATCTTGGTTTTCGCTGTCTTCATGAATGGTCTTCCAAGAAGAATTAGTGACTTATTAGCAGAGAATGAATCATCCATATCAACAATGTAGAAATCCACTGGAAATATCATATCATTTACTTTTACTAGTACATCCTCTATTATTCCCTCTGGGTATGCATTAGACCTATCTGCTAATTGGATTTTAACACGAGTTTCCTTCAATGGTCCTAATTGCAAGTCATTATACACAGATAGAGGCATGACATTAATTGATGCACCTAGATCTAACATGGCTTTTTCAACAGTTTTTGTTCCAATTATGCATGGAATAGAAAACATTCCTGGATCCTTACATTTTTGTGGCAACTTACGTTGAATGACAGCAGAAACATTTTCCCCCACCCTAATTTTTGCATCTTTCCCATACTTCATCTTCTTCGAACAAAGTTCTTTAAGAAATTTTGCGTACCTGGGAACTTGCTTAACAGCTTCAATCAAGGGCAAATTTATTTCTACCTTCTTGAAAACCTCCAAGATCTCCTTCTCATCATCTTCCTTCTTGTTACGAGCTAATTTGGATGGGAAAGGTGGAGCGACATTTGGGTTAGAAATAGATATCATGGGTTCAATGTTTACCTTTGAGGACTCATTTTTACTCTCTTTGGCTTCTTCATGATTGCTTTTCTCCATGTGATCTTCCTTAGGGTCAGGATTGACCAACTCCTTCCCACTCCTTAAGGTAACTGCACTTACATTCTCTCTGGGATTCAGTTCAGTCTGGGAGGGTAACCTTCCAGCGTTGAACTTCAACTTGTTTACCTCCACAGCCAGTTGAGTCATTTGTTGATCGATATTCCCTATAGCAGCCCTTGTCTCTTGCTGAAAAGCATTCATGTTTTTGGCTAAATTCTGCACCACTTCGCTGCTTTGGGCCATAGTCTTAAGGACTTCATTCATGGTGACTCTCTGATCATCCGGTGCTAGATTTGCATCACGACCAACTTGTGCTTGATTTGGAGCATACATTCCAGGGCCCTTTTGATTCCATCTGAAGTTCGGATGATTCCTCCATCCTGGATTGTATGTGTCCGAAAATGGGTCATTACACCTTGGCCTGTGTGGGTTATCTTCAAATCCAAAGAAAGCTTGTTCGGTCTGAGGATCTTGAAGAGTAGGGCAAGCATCAGTGTAGTGTCCCATGTGTGAGCAAATTTCGCACTTGGCTCCTCCGGCACTCTTCATGGCTAGATCTTTTACAATTGAAGTGAGAGCATCTAGCTTCTCATCCAAATTTGAGTTACCGGCTACCTTGACTGGTCTAGATCTATCATCATCTTCATCATACTCATGAGTGACCATATCAAGGATGATCTCTTTTGCTTCATCCATGGTTTTGTTCAGCACATTTCCTCCACAAGCTGCGTCAAAAATCTTCCTGTCAATAGAGGACATACCGCCATAAAAATAATTAGTGATGAGCTGATACTCAGTAAAACCATGGTTAGGACACTTGCGACACAATTGATTAAATCTATCCCAATAACTCGCAAGACTCTCTCCCTTCTTTTGTCTAATACCACTTATTGCAGATCTCAAATTAGCTGCTCTAGACTCGGGAAAAAACTTTTGTAAAAATTTCTCCTCCAAATCTTCCCAGGTTCGAATTGAACCGGGTGGGAGTTCAAAAAGTCATTCACGGGCTTTTCCCTGCAATGTGTGTGTAAAGGTGAGTAGTTTAATATGATCTTCCGAAAAACCTTGTGGTCTAAGAGTTGCACAGACGAGGTCAAATTCATCAAGATAGTTATGAGCACTCTCACCTGGCATATCACCAAATTTAGGTAATACTTGTATGAAACCTGGTTTAATCTCGGAGTTGCGGTTGATGTTGGGAAGGACAATGCACAGAGGACGATTGTGTCTGTAGCGTCCCATGTCTCTTATACGCTGGGCTGGTGGTTCCTCCTCACGTCTTTGTTCGTCAGCCATGTTGAAATGGGTTTCAGTGGCGGTTGATTCAGACGAGGAAGATCCTTTCAAGGCTTTTGTCTGCTTCGTTAGACTTCGTGCAAGTTTCTCAATCTCTGGAGTGAAGATCAATTCTCCTGTACGAGAAGAACGAGGCATAAACCAAGAAAAAGTGAAAATAAACTAAAGAATTAAAAGAAAAAATACTGCTTAAAACCAATCCCCGGCAACGGCGCCAAAATTTGGAGTGTCGTTTTACACCAAAAATAAATCAAGCTCTAAGCTGAATTTTCAGTTCAGGATTCTGTGGTCGGTATGGGCATACCGACCAGTATAGCTGCGAGCAGGTTCGTTTCCCAAGAGATTGGCGAGACTTTTTCTTTAATCTTTAATCTGCAAATTTGTAACCAAAAGAACCAGATGAGGGTCGTGAATAAGAGAAACTAAAAATCGAGTAAAAACAGGAATGAGAAATTGTTACAGATTGCAAAATAATTCAACTATGATGAGAAGATTCCGGTTTCGATCAATTCTATACTGGCTTTCTATCTCGATCCTTGATGCAAAGATGACTTTAAATGCATGCACACAAATTGGTTATAGTTGCAAGCAACCAATCTTTCCTTACCTTGTCGATAATCAGGAGGACGCCTCACCAACTATTTCTCTAACTAACATATAACCTAAGAGACGCTCTATAGATTTAATATGCTAGCAGCATTAAGAATGAGAAAGACCCAATTCATAATCAACAAACTCGGACGCCGGATTGTTAAATTAAGACTGTTGTTCCCTACCACTGATTGAACTGAAATCACAATTACGGATGATTGGTTCAATTGGCATTAAATTAACTAACATGCTATCAAATATTGCGCACTACTCAATAACATGAAGGCAATCATAAACATTATAATCAAGAACAACAGATGCTAGCATGCAATCAAAGTATTAAAACTAATTAGATCTCACGAGAATCGACGCCAGTACTTCCTTGATCTTTACCGGAAAAGAAGAATTTAGCTAGAATACATAATTGAATTAACAATCAAAAGCATAAAAATAAATGATGAAAATTGTCTGAATAAAATAATGGCAAACCCAAATCGCAAAATACTGTCTGCGCAAATGGACTGTCGTACGCAATTCTGTTCTCTGTCTTCTCCTTGGCCGTACGTTTTATGCGTGTAAAAACATAATCCAGTCTCCAAAAATATTACTACAACTAAAAGATAGATAAGGAATAAAATATGTCTTTCCTTATCTAATTAGAACTCTAAAAGATAATCACAATATTCTCTCCTAACAATTAGGAGTCTTCAAATCAATCTGATTCTTCTCCAACTACATTTGTAATTGCCATAATTCAGCACCAAATATCTCCATTATTATTTCCTCTTCCATCTCCAAGCACAAATGACCATAAACTGCACCAACTTGCCAATTCAGCATCTAAATCTTTAAACTGCAAGAACATTACGAATAACATAAATATCCAAGCATTTAATCAACCATTCAACTCAATAATCAGCCCAAAATATATGGTAAAATCAACCCCATCAAATACCCTTTCTGATTGGTTTTGTATATACCCAGTTCCATATTTTTTTAGGTTTTGTATACCCTCTGTACTCACTATATATATTAATACATACATCCACAATTATGTGTGGGTTTTACATTCTATCAGTAACCCTGTGGTACCATGGACATCGTATCCCTAAGGATGTTTTGTGTACTTTGAATGGTAAGAATGTGGATCATTTTATGTGAGGTTGTACATTATTCTAATTTACTTATAATTACTGTATGAATATTGAATGCTTAAACAATAGCAATGAAATACATATTTTTATATATTACGGTGCACATCCATGGTACCCCATGGGCGCAGTAAAAGAATTGGACTGAGAATACGTTGTGTATCAGTAAATAAATAAAATTATAATTATAAAATATATTTACCCTTTATTGTATGACAGAGTCTTGAGAAAGACCGTCCTTTTATAGGTATATGGAAAGACGAGATTGAATTATAATTATATAAAGGTAAAAGGTTTTAGTTGCAATATTTAAAATTTACTATGCAACGTGCAATAGTTATAAGTTTATGATATGACCAATGCAACCTGAAAATTTATCTTAATTTTTTCTAATTTGCAATTTAAACCTTGGTATTTTCATAACTTATAGAAAGAACGTCATTCAAGAGACAGACTCTTATTATATAATTAAATATATGTTATGTTTGGAAGAATTGTGCTTATAAGAAAAATGTGGGTTATTTTAAAATAAGGGGATATCAGTTTTTGCTTTTTCCCCAAATGGCTCAATTTGGCAGATGTTTTATAGACAAATTTTAGAAGAACTGAAAATACACGATTGGGTGAATCAAGTCAACTTGGTCGGTTCGATAATTGATAATATGTCAAAGTTACCGTTAGGAGTAAATGCTAATGATAATAATTCAAAAGTTCTTTTTGAAAACCTCAGTAAATTACAATATATAAACAATGAAAAAACCCAAACATTAGCTACACATCTACCAGGTTTTCTCTCCTTTTCTCTGGCTTACTATCTTCACGTATTCTCCAGATCTCCACTCTTATATAGTTATTTTATATATATTGTACATATATATATATATATATATATATATATATATATATATATATAACAATAAAAAATGTTTATGTTTGTATATTTCTTCTTCTTTGAAGGAAAATCAAAATGTTGTTAGACAGCATATGGATCTGTACAGTAGCTTTGCAGTTGCTGCTACTCTTTGAGATTGCTCAATCACAATCAATTGTGAAGACTCTTCCCGGTTATAATGGTTCTTTGCCCTCCAAACTCGAAACCGGGTAAGAATAAAATTATTGGAAAAATTATTCAAATTTTAAGTTTCGTTTTATCGACTTGCATAATGGTGTAGTGAATTTTAGTTTTGATTATTGTTTAGATATATTGGCGTCGGAGAAAAAGAAGAGATTCAATTTTTCTACTATTTTTGGGAGTCGGAGAAGGACCCAAGAAACGATCCTCTATTAATATGGTTCTGCGGTGGTCCTGGATGCTCAACTGTAGGCAGTCTATTTTTTCAAATCGGTAATAATTAGTTACCATGTGCTAATTATCTAATGTGTTAAATAATACCTTGCTCATTTTTACTTTTTTTTTTATGCAAAGTCTCTTTAAACCATATTTTGAGAGACAAAACTTGAAATAATTGCAGGGCCTTTTGAATTTGACGCCGAAGCATCTAATAAAACCTTTGTTGGGCTGCGTCGCAGGCAACATTCTTGGACACAGGTACGTTATATTTAGTTAGTATAAAATTTTAACGGGAATTTTTTGTCTCGTATTTATTATAACTGATCGTCTTTTTAATGATATATGATATTCTACATTATTATATAATATATGATAATGTTATCTACATGATGAGCCCGTCTCTTAAAAAACAGTATTTCCATAAGCAATGAAAGGACCAAGGTTTAATGTGCAAATTAGAAGAAATTAAGATAAAATTTGTGGGTTGCACGAATCGGGTTATAAACTTTATAACTACTACACGTTGCATAATAAATTTTTAATATTGCAACTAAGACCTTTTACCTTTTATTATTTTAGTTAAACCTCGTCTTTCCATAAGGTTATGGAAAGACGGTTTTTCCCAAGATTTTGACCTACATGATTATGAAATTGATGATATATAGAATTTTAATTTCTTGTTTTAGATCGCTAATATATTAACGTTGGATGCACCGGTTGGTACTGGATTTTCATATTCAACTACTTCGGAAGGCTGGTTAAGTTCAGATTCTAAATCAACCAAACATTATTACCAATTTATTCAAAAGGTTGGTGCCCAAATCCTCTTTTATTTAGGTTACAGGTTGTTGTTGATGCAATTTCATCTTTCATCCTTTATTATGCGTTAATCATAACTTTTCGCTTCATTGGAATAGTTTGACATTGGTAATGCTTTCAATATTACAATTAAATGATAACTTTACCTAAAGTGGAGTTTTATAAAATTAATAAAAATTGATAAAGAAGTGAACTCATTGTCATTATATAAAACAATAGATTATATTTCACCTCATACAGCTTCTCTTTTATTTTTAAAAAAATTTACCGGGTCCTTTTCTGCGTTAAACCAAAAGAGAAATATCCACTTTTGAGTGACCTTATTTTTTAAAATTTCTTAAGAGGTACCAATTTTTTCAATAGTTTACCAAAAAGGTACTTTTTAGTTAACACCATTCTAACATAATTTTAATCAAAATTGACACCCATTTTTGCTGGAAACTGGTACCTTTATCAGACATAAATAAAAAGGCTAGGGATACCAAACTGTAAATTTAGATTAAAAGAGGGTATCATTTTGAACCATCTATCGTAACCATCGATTTAGTCACAATATTTTATTTATATATTTTTTTCTCAAAATGAAGCAAAAATGGATGGGGAATTAATAATGAAGAACAAAATGTTTCATTGTTTTTTTTTTTCTGCTGGGCAGTGGCTTCTGGCTCATCCGCACTTCATTAATCATCAAATATCAATTGGTGGCGACTCTTATTCTGGCAAAACTGTTCCTCCCCTGGCTTATGAAATTGTGAAAGGTACTTTATTATTATTTTTTTATTATTTTTATTCGTAATTATTTACGACATCTTATTGGCTCACTATTTTTCGATTAAATGTGAAGGTAATGAAGCAGGACGAAACCCAAAAATGTCATTCCAGGTGAAATCTTTTGCCTTTTTCATTTAATAGTTTCCTTAGTCAATTATGACCAATTAATTAGAATGTTAATTTTGACCAATCAAAAGGGATACTTGATTGGCAACCCATCAATGCATGCACACGATTATCAAAATTGGCGTATTCCATATGCTAATCGCATGGGACTTATTTCCGACAAATATTATAAGGTACGATATTTTTTTATATAATTTGTTCCTCGTAATTCATTTTTACAAGCTTTTTATTTATGTTTCAGAAAGCAAAGAAAAGCTGTGGAGGGGAATATGTTAATGTAGATCCTAATAATACAGCATGCACTGCCGCTCTTGCTAAAATCAATGAGGTAAACTCATTTTTGTACAAATTTAGGTTTTTTAAATTCCTAATTGAATTCTAATTTTCTCAAAATTACTGAAATGCAGTGTACCAAACATTTAAATTACATGCATATCCTCGAAACAACGTGTAACACCTCGCAAGGACCGCAGCTAAATTTACTCAACTATTACCCGTCTTACGCAAGACAAGTTGGCGAACAATCTAATGTTGATGCGGGGTTGATCTGTCGGGTATGTTACAACTTATAACTAGGTTTTGTTTTTCTAAGTTGTTTTAGACCGATTAATCTTGAAAGAGATGAGTGCCTTTGGGAATGCGGACACATGCAGGTGATGCATGGCTGTCGTCAGCTCGTGTAGTATGGTGTTAGGCTAAGTCCCGTAACGAGCGCAACCATCATGTTTAGTTTCCAACGTTGAGTTCGAAACCCTGAACAGACTGCCAGTGATAAACCGAAGGGTTAACCGTCTGATGTAGTCATTTTATATTTGATATAACTAATAAGGTGGTTTAATATTTATTTTTATTTATTGGAGCAAATTCCTATAACTTTAGAAATAAGTTAAAATGTACAACAACGTATAAATAATTACAGTTTGACCTAAAAAATGTTGAAACGAGAATCAGCTTTCATAGTTGGTCCAATCGTTAGTTGGTCAGTAGAAGGCTTTCTCTTTTTCCAAATTAATGTCTTTCAACTAATTGAACTAAAATAAAACATTATAATAGATATAACAAATTAGAAAGTAAACTAAACAGTAGTAATTTTATTTTTTTACTGAATTAAATTACAAACAACATGAAAAGAACGTAGCCTTACTCTATTAACCAATTGTTTTTCTTTTACATATAATCAATTTAATAATTAACATGCTGTCTTGACCCTTGATCCGTTCGTTAAGCTCTTCATATTTCTACTGCAGGAAGATCTGCAAATGTTAGCTCCTCAATGGGCTAATTTACCAGCTGTCCAAAAAGCTCTTCATATTCGGGAGGTATATTAAATATTTTATAATATTGATTTTTTAAAATTTGTGGAGTAATTGAAGTTTTTTTTTCGGAAGAAAATAAGGAGCAGTAAGTATATATGTGAAAAAAAGTTTTTACAATAAATTTTGTTATTGATCGATATATTGTGTAAATTAGGGCACGATTGAAACATGGGTTAGGTGCAACAGCTCGATTGATCATAGTTACAAACAAGACGTGGAAAACGTTTTCTCATATCATAAATATCTCACTACTAAGCCATTACAAGCATTGGTTTACAGGTAATAATTTATTCTTAAATATTACAGTACTGATCCTTAACTTTTATTTTATAATTCCACTTTATAAATTTATTTATTAATTTTCTTTTTACAGTGGCGACCATGATATGGTTGTCCCATTTCTATCTACGTTAGAATGGATAGAACGTCTCAATTTGACTCTTAAGGATGATTGGCAACCTTGGATGGTTGATGGTCAACAGGCAGGGTAAGTTTTTCAAGATTATAATTATTTATTTATATTTTTTAAAAATAAATGTCATTCCTTAATTGAGTGTTTTTTCCCCAGAAGAAACCCTTAATTGATTTTTTTTGTTGTATAATTTGTTATAAAAATAGCACTGAACACTTTATTCTAATCCCTATGCTTTTCCCTAAAATCCCTCCCAAAACCCACCCAATACAGTTCAAATAAATGAGTGGCAAATAAATGATTCATCCAGACGAATATTTATTCCACTATTTAATATTATTTTTGTATATTTATTAGTTTGTATTTATCATTTACAAGAGTCTTGCAGGATTCAAAAATATTTTTTTTAATAGTATCTCGCAGGGTTCACGTAGTAAGTTAATATTTTCATTTGTTGTTGTAAATTAGTATTTAATTTATGTTTAAAATAGTTTGATACTTTTATTACAAGATATAATTATTTAAACAAAAGAATTGCAATAGTTGTATTAGGCAAATTATATGGTATCCTTGGGGAATCATGAGCACCGTATCCCCAGGAATATTTTATGTATTTTATATTATATAAATGTGCATTCTTACACGTGAGATTGTGCCCTATTATGATTCAATTTGAATTACTGGAAAAATTGTAATGCACATATTATTATATTGAAACACATATTCAGTATGTATACTGTATCCATACATGGTACCCGGGATACGGTATAAGAATTGGTTTTATTATTGAGTGTGAGTAAATAGAATCTAGTGATAAAGTTGGTAACTCAATCAAACGAGTATTATCAAATCTCATGTTGAATTTATGTTATCAAATTGAGAAGCGGTATTCACTAAAATATGAGTTCGTACTGTATTTTAATTAATTAATTTACCGATCTTCTACTTATATTTCATCCACTTGACAGATCTACTATGAAGTTCAAAGGCACTGATTTTCATCTCACGTTTGCTACAGTGAAGGTAGTAACTAATTAATTAACTAAGTCGTATTCACATAATTTGGCCCAAAAATATATTTCATAAAATTATAACCTTTGATTAATTTTATAGGGTGCAGGTCACACACCTCAAGTTCAAAAGGCAAAGGAGTGTTTGGCAATGGTTAAAAGATGGATAAATTATCATCCATTGTAGACTTTGAGTTATTCATGTGTTATGGACTAGCAACTTATATAAAAAAGGAATGTACTTTTCCATTCTGATTATCCATTTTATGTTTTGAATTGAGACTTTCCATGGTTTACATGTATTTTATTTTATGTCATACAGGGTGGCAGTTAGATTAATCATGAAAAAATCAGTTTCAATAATTTTTATAATCAGGTTATAATTATTTAATTTAAAATATTTTTAAGGTTATAAACTTTTGTTTTAGACGGAGTTATTTTGTTATTGATGTAACTAAGGAAGTGATTTCATGTTTGGTTTTGTTTATTGCACGAGTTTCTTATAGCTTTGAATTACTTTTAAAATGTATCATAATGCACAAATAATTATAATTTGACCATAAAACTTCTCATTTTTCATGATTGGTCTAACCGTTAGTCGGTCTAACATTAGACTTTCTCATACAAAATTATTGCAATCTCGTTGCCAAATATGAAAATAAATAGGCAAAGTCTTGGGAAAGATCGTCTTTCCATATGTATATGGAAAGACAGAGCTGAATTAGAATTATAGAAAGGTAAAAGGTTTTGATTGCACTATTAAAAAATTATTATGCAACATGCAATAGTTTTAAGTTTATTACTCGATTAATTCAACCCAAAAATTTTATCTTGATTTTTTTCTAATTTGTAGCTTAAACCTTGGTCTTTCCATAACATATGAAAATACCGTCTTTCAAGAGTCTGACTCAAATAAATATCAAACCACTATATTAATTACATTAATTATATAATGATTCAGTCTAAGGCCCTGTCCAGTTCAGATGAAACAAAGCTAAGTTGAGTTGAGTTGAATTTATTGGAGTTGAGAGGAGCTTAGAAAAGGTGAGTTGAGTTGATTGGAGCTGAACTGAGTTGAGAAGAGCTGAGTTTAATTGAGTTGAGTTGAGCTGATTGGAGTTGAGTTGAGCTTATTGGGGCAGAGCTGAGCTGATTGTAGCTGAACTAAACTGAATTAATTGTAGCTGAACTAAACTGAATTAATTATCGATGAACTGAAATGAATCAAACTAAACTAATGAAACAATGGAACCAAACTGAATCAAACTAAACTAAATTGAACTAAATTGAATCAAAATAAACCGAACTACATCAAAATGAACCAAACTGGATAAAGCTGAAGTGAAATGAATCACACTAAACTAAATTGAAGAAAAATGAAGTTGACTGAGTATAACAAAACATAACTGAATTAAACTGAACTTAATTAAATCTGAACCAAACTGAATCAAACTGAACTGAATAAAATTCAACTGAACAAAAAATAATTAAAAGAAGACAACGGTTAAATTTTATTACACATTAATAATTAATGATAAATTATTATATAAATTATAGTGCATTTGAATTAAATAATATATTTAAAAACTTAATATATGATGTAATTATAAAATTTGAACCATGACGTTATCGAGTTTCAAGTGAAATGAAATATTATATTTATAATTATAAACATTTTACAAATATAATAAATACAATTATTAATAATATGAAGTTTATGTAAAATATATTTAAATTATTAATTAAATGTTTGTAGGAAATAAAGAACGTGAGACTATAAATTTAGGGTTGGAGAACAAATTTTTTAAAATTAAACAACTCCAAATACATGAAGAAATATGATTAGCTATGGATGAAACTGTTTTCAATCATTCTTCAGTATTAATTTAAACTACCATATGTAATTTAGCAAATATTAATGTTCATTTAAGTTATATATTTGAGTCCGTCTCTTGAAAGATGATCTTTACATAAGTCATGGAAAGACCAAGGTTTAAAGTGCAAATTAGAAGAAATGAAGATAAAATTTTTGGGTTGCATGAATTGGATAATAAACTTTATAACTACTACACGTTATATAATTAATTTTTAATATTGCAACTAAGATCTTTTACCTTTTATTATTCTAATTAAACACCGTCTTTCCCAAGACTTTGCCTATATATTTTATGATATTTATATGTATTGAACTGATTTAAACTACATATTGAGCATTAGGCCTGGAGTTTAGTCATTTTGAGAAAATTTACAATTAATGAGCCAAACTGAAATTTAACATTATGAAAACATCGATAATAATAGACCTAAACGAGCTTATTTTTATAAAAATAACTCAACTCAACTGACCTGACCAGGACGTTACAAGAACTAATTCAATTGAAATGAACTAAACTCGACAAAATTGAAAAACATGAATGGAGATAAAAGAATTGTACAAAATTTAAATAAATGTAAATATAAGTACATAACTTGCTTGATTTAAATAATTTAAAATGCCAAAGTAACCTAGGCTTAAATAAAAACCTAAACAAACTAATTTGAATCAAAATGAATTTAGATGAACTGGACTGTGTAGAACTGAATCAAATTGAAATGAACTGAATTTGACATAAATGGAAGAAATAGATTAACCTAGACTGTGTATAACATAGTGAAAACCATAATATTGACCTAAACGAGCGCATCTTTATGAAATTAGTTTATCTTAACTAAATTGAACTAAACTACATACAATTGAATTGAACTTAACTGAACTAATCTAAACTAAAATAAAGAGTTAAGTGCTCATATAACCCTATGTTTTGGTGGTTTGTGCTAATATGACCCTGTGAAGTTGAAAAGTGCTATTGTAACACTGTGTTTTGCTTGAATGTGCTAATATAACCCTGGAGGCCTGAATTTGGCCGAAAATACATGAAATGACTATTATACCCCTATTTTTAAAAAATAAAAATTCTGAACAAGTGAAAAGAAAATTATGCCCTCATTTATTTAACATTAAATATTTCCGCTATTACCTTCTGAAAGCCATTTTATTTTGCTTATGTTTCTCCGCCGTTCCGCCAGGTTCCGCCATTCCTTATGTTTCTCCGCCGCTACCACCGCCGCTCCGCTCCGCTCCGCCACTGGTTCTGGTTCCTTCTCAAACTCACCGTACTTCCCATCGCTACCACCGCTGCCGTCCGCAATCAGATCTCACCACCGTCGTCGTTTCCTTCTTTTTAGGTATGCAATCAGATCCTTTTCTCAATTTTCTTGCTATTCTGGGTCAGCTCTTGAGTTTGGGTTTATTTGTTTCTGGATGGCGGAGAGGATTTGAGATGGATTTGGTTTGATTTTTCTGGGTCGGGGCTAGGGTTGAGCGGTGGTGGTGGTTGGGATGAGTGGTGATGGGGCTAGGGACGAGCGGCGGTGGTGGTGGGGCTAGGGACGAGCGGCGGTGGTGGTGGTTGGGACCAGTGGTGGCGGAGCTAGGGACGAGCAGTGACAGTGGTGGTTGGGACGAGTGGTGGCGGGGCTAGGGACAAGCAGTGGTGGTGGTGGTTGGGACCAGTGGTGGCGGGGCTAGGGTCGAGTGGTGGTGGTGGTGGTGGTGGTGGAACGGCGGAGGTGGTGGTGGAGCGATGATGACCATGGTGGTAGAGCGACGATGGTGGTGGAGCGGCGGCGGTGGTGGAGCGATGATGACCGTGGTGGTGGAGCGACGATGGTGGTGGAGCGGCGGCGGTGGTGGAGCGATGATGACCGTGGTGGTGGGGCGACGATGGTGGTGGTGGTGGAGCGGCTGTGGTTGTGGTGGTGGTGGTGGTGGTGGAGCGATGATGGCGGTGGTGGTGGAGCGACGACGGTGGTGGTGGTGGAGCGACGACGGTGGTGGTGGTGGAGCGGCGACGTGGTGGTGGTGGTGGAGCGGCGACGTGGTGGTGGTGGTGGAGCGGCGACATGGTGGTGGTGGTGCTTCTGATTAATGCTTGGGTATTTTAGTCTATGCTTTTGTAATTTGAATGCTAGGGGCAGTTTAGTCTTTTTAATGTTGGTCAACGCCGAAAATTACTAAGTCAATGCCGGAATAGTGCCACGGGGTTATATCGGCACTTCTGATGCAAAACACAGGGCTACAATAGCACTTTTCAACTTTACAGGGTTATATTAGCACAAACATCCAAAACATAGGGTCATATCAGTATTTTGCCCTAAACTAAACTTAACATGGTTGAAATACATGAAAGGAAATGATTTAGTGAACTAAAATTAAACATCTATAATAGTATGTATTCTTTTCATAATCACAATAATTTTAATAATTCATACATTCAAATATGAAAACATTTACTATAAGTTTGATATTCAAAATAGATTAAAGAACATTCTAAATTTAAAAAAATTGAATGAGGTTGAAAGTAAACGATCTAAAATTATTAGAGTTGATCTAAGTTGATTGAAACTGAGAAGAGATGAGTTGAGAATAGTTGAGAAGAACTGAGTTGAGTTGATTGGACCTGAACTGAGTTGAAAAGAGATGGGAAGAGTTGAGAAGATTCGAGTTGATCGGAGATTAAATAAATTGAATTGGACAGGGTCTCACTATTGGATGGTGAAAATAGTAAATAAGGCAAATTATATGGTATCCCTGGAGTACCATAAAAACCGTATCCCCAATATTGAAGTGATGAACCAAGCGGTATGGTTAGACTTGAGTAAATAAATTGTTTCGATATAAACAATATTGAAGTCAACCGATAAGGACTAGTACCTGTTGTGATTCTATGCATACTGTGATGAACAGAGGGGGTCCATTTGAAAGATACCCCTGACACAGGGATTGTTTAGCAATACACTGCCTGTCTCATGATTATTGGCCAATATTTCTTTTTTATGATTTTCGATTATTATATTTGTCTACTGTCAATATATTTAGCTGCATAATCTCTCGGTCCCTTTAATTGTGTCTTACTTCTTCTTTTTTTTCATTATTTATTGACAATTTTATAATTTTTATATCTTAAATTATGCATAACAGTACTTGTCTCTTGAAAGACGGTCTTTCCATAAGTTATGGAAATACCAATATTTAAATTACAAATTAGAAAAAATCAAGACAAAATATTTCCTATTTCATTAATCAGGTCATAAACTTTTTTTAATAAAAAAAAATCAACATTCCAAGATGCTGAGAAGAACGCCTAACAACGATTACAATGAGTGGAATTGACATCCAACGTAATTAACCTCTAGCAATAACTAACATATTGCAAGGATATCTAAATTACATGTCAACCAGACTGATCCTCTATACTATTACATATCAGAGATCCAATAAAAAAACTATAACATCACCCTCGGAGATATTAACTTGCTTCCTGCGAAAATTATGATCATTTGGCAGAGAGGAGCGTATCACACATCAATATCGCTGCACCAAACATGGATCTTCTACAACTGTAACACCACTTGATCCAACCACGATCTATGTTGTCCAAACTGTAAACACGAACCCAAATTTATGAAAACCCAAAATAAAACCACAAACGAAATTGTGAACACACGATCTGTATAAGCAGATCGAGAAAAAAACATCAACAAAAACAATTAAGTCGAGTTATCATCATTAGTACAACGATCTAATCGATCAGGTCGAAGAACAAAACTAATATGTGGAGATAAATCTCACACTTATTCAATAACAAAAACATGAATTAAAATAATGGGAAGATGGGGAAAAAGCCTGAAGAAAAAGACTGCGGCTTGGAAAGGGCTGCAGAAAAGGTTTTAGCGGACATAGGGGAGACGGCTTGTAGATTGCTTTTAAAAATAGGTAAAGTATTGAATCGGTTCGTAAACTTATAACTACTACACGTTGCATAATAAATTTTGAATATTGCAACTAAAACCTTTTACTATTCTATAATTATAATTAAATCTCATATTTTCATAAGCCTATAGAAATATGGTTTTTCCTAAAACTTTGCCCGTAAAACATTGAATTCTAAAAAATTGTATTCTAAAAATATATGTTACGATGAATGTAGCAATATCTCACACAATAATTCTCATATATATATGTAAATATTTACAATTCAAACATCATCTTTATTCATGAATAGTAAAGTAATACACATATAAAGGGACAGAGGGAGTATAATAATTTGAGTCCGTCTCTTGAAAGATGTGTTTTCATAAGTTATGAAAAAATTAAGGTTTAAACTGTAAATTTTTAAAAAATTAAGATAAAATTTTTAGGTTGCATTATTTGGGTCATAAACTTTTATAAGTACTGTACGTTGCATAATATCTTTTTAATATTACAAAAAAACCTTTTAACTTTTTTATTATTCTAATTCAACCATATCTTTCCATATATCTATGAAAATATGGTATTTTTCAAAACTTTGCATAATAATTTCATATAAAAAATTAATATTTATAAAATGGATATTAAGACTAAAAGTATGTTACATAATATTTTTATTATAATAAATATATTAATTTGTAGTTAAGGTCGAAATTTATCGAATTTGACTTACCGTATCAATTGGAAAAGCAAAAATACAATCCTCACCAAATCAACCACACTGCAAAAAACTCCGCAGTATCCCGATAGAGGCAAAAAGCGTCCCAACAAATGAGGGCCCCTAATCCTCCACCCACACACGGCGGCGCTATGCCGGAGGAAGACGGTGACCCACTCCGTGCCAACGCCTCCGCCGCCGCCATCTCCACCGTCGGCGTGGGGCTGCGGAAGAAAGCCGCCGGCGTCCGGCCGTGGCTGCTGCTGGACTCCAGCGGCCAATCGCAGGTGGTCGAGGCCGGGAAGCACGCTATCATGCGGCGCACGGGCCTCCCGGCGCGTGACCTCCGCATACTGGATCCAATGCTCTCCTATCCGTCCACAATCCTGGGGAGAGAGAGGGCGATTGTGATCAATCTCGAGCACATCAAGGCCATAATCACCGCCCAGGAAGTTCTTCTCCTCAACTCGAAAGACCCCTCCGTCAATCCCTTCGTCGCGGAGCTCCAGCGCAGAATCTTACGCCACCACCACGTCAAGTCTCAGGTATTTCTCAGTCTAATTTACCATAGCCTGATTTAAAACGACGTGGTTATATTTGTGGCGCGTTTTAATTTCGAAGGAAGTTGGAGCCCATGCGGAGGGTGTGGACTGGACCAATCTGTATGATTTGGAAGAGCCGCGGTCGAGAAACGCGAGCCCCTCGAACAGGTTTTCGGGGGCTATTGCGAACAAGGATGAGGAGGGGAAGCTGCTGAGCGGGGAGAGTCAGAATGGGCCGAAGCTGCTTCCGTTCGAGTTTGTTGCTCTCGAGGCGTGCCTTCAGGCTGCTTGCAGTGTGCTGGAGAATGAAGTGAGCAAATGGAAGGGAAGGGTTTCTGTGTTTTTTATTCGGTTTGTGCAGTTTTTGTTTTATTGATCGTGTTTGTCTTTGCTGTTTCAAGGCGAGGACATTGGAGCAAGAAGCTCATCCGGCCTTGGATAAGTTGACTTCTAAGATTAGTACACTGAATTTGGAAAGAGTCCGACAGATCAAAAGTCGTTTGGTTGCGATCACTGGACGAGTTCAAAAGGTAGACTCTAGATTATAGCCATCCCTTGGAAATGTGATGTCTTAAATGAACCACCGTTCTTCTTTGATTTTTTGTCTGGATAAACGATTTCGGTAGGTGTCTTTCTGCATTATTTGTGTCGTGTCAATGCATTTTTTACTTGTTCCTTGCAACATTATATCTTGAATTTTTGGGGTTTCTTGCTGCATTCGTTGATCTGAGTTGCCACATAAAGCTTATAATTGCTGACCCCCACATCCCAGCGATCAAAAGTTTTCTATGTGCACATGTGGTTATCTATCTCGGGCATAAACACATTGCAGTTCCTCCTTGATTCGATGAATTTAATTCATCGTAGGTAAGGGATGAGCTAGAACATCTGCTGGATGATGACGAAGATATGGCTGAGATGTATCTCACTGAAAAGTTAGAAGAACAACAACTTGAAAATTCTACCATTTCCTCTAGCAACGAGGACGATGGTTTGGATGATGAAGCTAACGGTCCTGACGGGGACAATAGGTATAATTCACCCCTTTTGGAATTAAAGATGTTCTGGTGTTTGTGTTTTCTTTTTCCAAGTTAGGGAGTTAAAAGTCTGCCTTCAAATTTCAGGGGCCCTGGTGATGTATCAGTGGAAGGTAAAGAGGGTTCAACTAATTATGATGTCAATGCTCCAGGACAGTTATTTGTTGGTTCTCGAGCATTGAGCAAAGATAGTCGTGGGACCCATACTAGTACCACACAGAGTGGTATTGGTAAACAGCTTGATGTGGAGGAGCTTGAAATGCTTTTGGAAGCATACTTTGTCCAAATTGATGGCACGCTGAATAAACTCTCCACTGTAAGTACTTTTGGTGCTTCAATAATTTTAGTTGATTGTTGATTCCTCTCAATTACAAGCTGCCTTTGGTAACAACAGCACCCCCAACCCCCCCCCCCCAATCTCCTTTGTAGTGTTTAGAATGCGTCTTATTAATGCCTAATTTGGATACCTCATATTCTGTTTTTTTCCTTTTTGTGTTCATATTGCTTCCATAATTTTTGTTTTGTTTTTATATTTTGAAGTAGGAATCATTTAATAAAAGTATATGCAAGATGTTTTTGTTGTGTTACTCAAAAAGTAAATACCATGTATTCTTGGCATGAGAGTGAGCCAGGTTAGTGGGATGAAGATTAGCTTTTCTCTGGAAAATTTCAAGTTTTCACTTCTCAGGATAGAAAATGATTATGATGTTCTTTATTCACTTTAGTTAGTTATTTTAAACAGTGGTTCTAGGATGTATTGATGACCAAAACACATGTTGTAAACATGTTCTTAGAGCTTTCTGTTTTTGTGGAATAAGAGGGACTGAGAAATGTCATAAAACTAGATAATATTTAGAATGCATGTAACCATGATGAATTTCTAATATCTTTAGCCTTTCGAGGGAAAGCAAAATGTTATACTCGAGTTCAACTATTTTCATTAATAACAAGAGTCATGACCACTGAATCATATGGATGCCATATGGTATACCATGAGATCCTGTTCACATTCAACTTGGTGATGATTCGCTTGTGTCTTTTTCTTACGTCTTATAGTTGTTATTTACTTGACAGCTGAGGGAGTACGTAGATGACACTGAAGATTACATCAACATAATGTTGGATGATAAGCAAAACCATCTACTACAAATGGGTGTCATGTTGACAACAGCAACCCTTGTGGTGAGTGCTTTTGTTGTGGTGGCTGGAGTCTTTGGTATGAATATCACCATTGATTTGTTCGATGAAGAGAAAGCAGGGATGCCGGAGTTTCTTTGGACAGTTGGTGGTAGCACCGCTGGTACCATCTTCCTTTATGTGATTGCGATCGCATGGTGCAAGCATAAACGCTTGCTGGAGTGACCAAGTGAGAAATTAGAAACAGATTTTATGTCGAACATTATATCTTGAAAGTATGATATGCATAGTCGTATAGAAACCTACTGTCTTCTCAAGAATAAATATTCATGCTGTCATTAGAGCTGCAATGTTTAATTCTGAAAAGCTCCGTTTAGAGGATCTTGGGCCTTAAGTCTTTTCCTGTTCTTGCTCTTTTATAATGTTGCTCATGTCTTTTACCCTGAAGTTTTACAACTGTCATCGAATTTGAGTTGTGTTTTTAGTGGTAGATTAAGTGTGGCAATTGCTTCATTTGATCATTTGAACTTGATTCATGGACACCTCTAGGCGGGGTACTTGTACCCTTGTATAGGCACAAGCACATGAAATTGTCTATATTTGGAGTGTTACTCATAAATCATATCATAAGCAGGGTTTTAGGGCGATTCTCAGCTAGTTGATCCTCATAATGAGTAGTTAGGTTTAGTTGGTCAAATGCTAATGTGTGGAGATCTTTTGTGAAGTTGACCTAGTATATGAATGACTGAATGTGGATATTATTTACTTTATAAAAACATGTTACAAATTTACAATAATTCTTAGCCTGTCACATTGATTACTTTCGTGCTGTACGCTATTATTACATACAGTACGTCTCGCTTATGTTTTCAAACTGAAATGGCTGGGTATAAACTACAAAGGTAAGTAATGCGAGATCTAACCAGTGTCTGTAGGTTACGATTTCTATGCTGAGTCGTTTTTTGAGTTGGTTTGGAACCGGTGAATTAAATCGCCTTGATCTTACTGAAAAATTTTGAAGTCAAATTTTCAGAATCTTCATAAGAAATGAATGTATAGAACAGGGCTGTAGAACCATTTTTGTTGATTTGGATATTAAATGAGATTCTGATATCTGAGGATTTAATTTTACGTGTAAAAGTGGTCCATTGGATTTGAAGGCGAATGGGGTCTAGGTCAAGTTGAATGCAGTAATGCATTGAACTTCCCCCGGATGATAAGATGATCTTTATAAAAGCTGTGAAATTTGATCCTAATTAAAGCCAAAAAGTAAAGCGAATAAATTTGGTAGGTACCTGCCATTAATTCTGGGTACGAGATGGCATAGATCCCTTCAGAAAGTGATCAATTTTAGCCAACGATCGTGTTTTTCACGTGTGCGAATGTCACAGCTGCGGCCATTTTTGCTCATAATTCAATGAACCTGAAAACTGTAACCGGGATTATTATTTGATCTCGTAATATATCCCAACTTGGACTTAGACAAGGATACGACACCCAAGTAGGGATCGGTAATGGGACAGCGTGGGTACGGATTATGGTACTTCAATATTCATGTCCACCTAAAATTTGTATACTCATTCTTACCTCTAGGGATGGCATTGGGCGGATTTTGGTGTAGTCTGTCCCACATCCGCCCCAAGGGTGGGTATGGACGTAATTTTGGTGGGAGGCGGGCGGGTGTGTGCATGAAAATCATACCCCTCATGGGTAGTTGGTCGGATGTGAATATTAGTTCACACCCGGCTCATCCTCGCCATGCCCCACTAAACCCATCATATACCTGCTAATTGAATATAACATAAATTATTATTTATTCATACTTTAAATATAATACCTATAATATTTTCATGTAAATATACTTATTATATTTCAATATAAAAGTTACTATAAAAAAAAGAAGTTAATTTGAGCTATTTTTGGAAACATAAATGAGATAAGTACAATGGGTACGAGGAGGATAGGGAGACCCAAGTGGGTGATGGAGCGGTATGAATTTTGTATAATCAGCAGCCCCTCACTCCATTACCATCCCTAGTTGCCTCACTACCCATGACTTATACAACTTTAAAATTCATCCCCATCACATCATTCACTTGAGTTTTCTTACCCACTTGACACCCATTGTACTTATCCCATTATCACCAAAAATAGCTAAACTTCACCTTTTCAGAGTAACTTTTATATTAAAATTAAGAGAAAAGTGCAAAAATGACCCTATACATTGAGAAAGTGCAGATATAATCCTGTAAAATTTGAAAGCGTGATCCTATGTTTTGTAAAATTGTGCAATTATACCCATTTTGCTCAATTCTGGCGTTGACTCAAAAAGCCAGTCATTGACCAAACATGAAAAGATAAATGCCCCTAAGTTTTAAACTGAAAAACCTAAAGACCATTTTACCTCTCACTTCTTCTTCTTTTTCTCCTTCCTCTTCTACTTCTTCTTCAGCTTCTCCTGCTCCGACACCCCATTGCCGCTCCACCTCTCAGCCGCCAATGCTCCCCCGCCCCGCCGCCGTCGCTCTGCCTCTCTACCTGTCCCCCGCTCTGCCGCTGACGCATCCCCGCTCCGCCGCTGGCTAGAACCACTGTCACCCAAACCTATCTCATTTCTCTAATCGAAACCCAGACCTCATTTCTCCAATCTAAACCCAGATCTAATCCGCCTCCGCCTAAACCCTAGAACCACCGCAGCCCCAAACAAGCTCCGTCGCTCCCCACCGCCGTCCAACATCCGCCTAAACCATAGAGCCCCAAAACTAGCTCCGCCCCTACCACCTCCGCCACCCACCATCTCCGCCTAAACCTTAGAACCCCCAAAACTAGCTTCATCGCTTCCCGTGGCCACCCAAAAATCATACCCCCACCGCTTCATTGACCATCACCTGAAACCCTACCCCACTGCTCCGTCGCTCCGTCACTTCGTCACTTCGTTGCCCACCACCAGAAACCCTACCCTGCCGCTACATCGCTCAGTCGCCCATCACCAGAAACGCTATCCCCGCCACTCCGTCGCTCCGTTGCCCACTACAAGAGGCCCTACCTCGTCGCTCCGTCGCCCAACACTAGAAACCCCGCTGCTTCACCGCAGACCCTGCATTCAAGGCCTCCTCTTTCGCGTTGATGCCAGCTACAGTGGTCACGCCTAGGGTTTTCATATGCGTGGTCGGCGTTCAGAGAGCAAAACCAGAAAGAAAGAAAGTTAAGTGAGGGCAACGTGTTAGGGCGGAGATAAAAGATAGAAAATTAGGATTTTTTTGTTTTGTTGAAATTAGGAAAGGGCATTAATGTCTTTTACCTTGTTTTCATTTTTAAAATTTTTTAACAGAAGGGTAAAATGGTCATTTCAATAATTTATGTCGTTGCCATTTTGGCCAACGATTTACAGGGTTATTTTTTCACTTTCAAAATTTTCAAGGCCATTTATGCACTTTCACCCAAAACATAAGGTTAAAAATGCACTTTTATCTAAAATTAATAAATGTATTTACATGAAAATATTATAGGTAAGATATGTGCAATATGATAAATAACATTTATTTTATATTAAATTAGTGGGTATATAACGGGTTTAGTGTGGCGGGGTGGTGATGGGGTGAGTATGAACTAATATCCTCGTTTGACCCACCACCCATGGCGGGTATGATTTTCATACCCGTACCCGTCCCACCCCCACCAAAGCTACCTTCATAGGCTCCTTGTTGGGGAGGAAGCGGGGTGAACCTCCTTCGAAACCCGCCCCACTACCATACTTACATCCTAGCCTTGACCCAAGCTTGTGATTTAATTAAAACTTTGTACTCCCCCCATCCCATTTCAAACTGCAATTTAACTATTCATCTGGTCAAAACAAAAATTAAATTGGAATATAATTATAAATACTATTATGTGATACATTGTTAGATTCGTTATAACATATATTTTCAGAATATCAATTTTTCACAAATTTAATTATCCTTAATGAAAGATATCAAGGAACAAACATTTTTCAAGTCATCTGTTAAAAGTCAAAAAGTGAAGTTTGAAATGGGACGGAGGGAGTAGCAAAAGAAAGATTCTCCCTCTGTACTTGTGTAAGATTTCTACTTTTATTTTCGTTTGTCTCGATCAAAAGTTCATATTTCCTTGTTTGAACTGAAATTTATGGTGGAGATGTGGTCAGTTCATTTTAATTTTCCACTTCCCTATCACATCAGCATCTATATGCCCCTATCAAAAAGTAATAGGATCTTTTCCCGTTTAGAAAAGTAATAGGACCCTTACACTGAAATGTGAAATGGAGAGAATATATATGACTTCGTTGTCCTTCGTTGTCCTTCGTTGTATAATCATCCAACAAGTTCGACTCGAGTCTCCGAGCTAAGTCCACTAATTTGAACTACCTTTGCAAGTTGAATGCTCGTTACAAAGATACATCAACTACTCAAAATGTAACCCACTACACTAATATGCTAATTTCCACAAACATGGACACACCAAGAAATGCGTGTAGAGTCTGGAATTTTTGGGATGTTTTTGGAAAACTTACCATACAATACTGTTGTGACATGCCATGGCCATATATCACTATCGGAAAACAGGTACATACGCACTTGTATAAATTCATGAGTAACCAATTGCATCAGTATTTATCATGTTAACATCAGTACCGGTGCAAATAAGTACAGACACATCGGTATCATGTCAATTGCTGTACAATTCACCTATTTTCGCTTCGGTGTTGGTTCTACCGGTGTACAAACTCAAAAATTTTGCACCGATATTATCTGTACAGGTGGTTTTGACCGGTGCATTTGCTTACATGTGCACCGGTAAACGATTACCAGTGTGTACATATTTCCCTTTTTTTATTAATTTGGCGCCAAGAGGAATTTTTTTAAAATCGGTAACGGGAAATTACCAGTGCAGAAATATAAAAATTGCGGGAAAATTTTGCATTTGTAAACCGGTTACTATTAGAACCGGTGTAGGAATTAAACACGCATCGGTATTTTCTTAATACCGGTGCATAGGAAATTTCTTTTTGTAGTAATTTAGCGCCAAAACTATTCATGTTTGCACTGGTACTATGATCGTACAGGTGCAGAAGAAGAAAATACGCGGGTTTTGGCTAAATATCTACACCGGTAACTATTTTTACCGGTGTAATAAGCTACAAATGCACTGGTAAAGTCTAAATACCGGTGTAGAAAATCATATTAAATGCTCACCTACCTCCTTTTTTTAGCAGGTTAAAAATGGAATTTTTGGAAGAAGCTGTTTATTAATAGTGTTTTTTGGTTGATGAAGACATTGAAGTCTCCACAATGAAGACCCTTGATGGTATAATTTTTTGAATTACATTTATGGATATTAAGGATTTCATGTATGGTTTTGGTTAGTAGAGATATTTACATTTTTTGTTTGATCATTTGATGGTGAATGAGGTAGAATTGTTGATATTAGTTTGTGATTTGTTCTCAAGGTTGTTGTAGTTATAATGCTATGACTTTTGATTCCTATAGTGTTGGACATGTTAAGAATGTTGTAATTGTAATGTCAAATATTGATGCACATTGTGCATTTATGATGTTGCATCATTAGGAAGTCATCATGAAAAATTCTGTTGTATTAAATATGTTGAAGTTTGATTGTTGGACATTTATTAATATGTAGAGTATTATCGCGCCATTGAGAGGCGTAAGCATGTGTATGGCAACGTTAGTAGGGTGAGCGATGAATAATTATGTCTGTGGATGAGTTCTTGGAGCATGTTTTTAGTCGAGAGAAGCAAATATTATGCCTTTGTCTTGATTGTGGAAGTCGAATTCGTACTGATAAGAAGGACATCCTAAAACTCCATTTGTATAGCCGGGGGTTTGCGAAAGATTTTGTTGTGTGGGCCTTTCATGGGGAAAAATCACCACCAGAAGTGAAAGTTAGTAGTGAGGGAGAGTGTTTTGGGGATGCTAAGTTGGATGACATGTGTGAGGAGGTTGTTAATGAGTTTAGAGGGAGGCCCGAGGTTTTGGCTAGCTTCCTTGGTGAGAAGGATACACCATTGTATCCCGGTTGCAAGAAGAAAGATATGATTATGTCGTGTTTGATGGAGTTGTTTAATTTGAAAGGTGTAGGGTCATGGAGTGATACTAGCATGAATAAATTGCTTAAGTTTTTGAATGAAAATCTTCCACCATGTGGGGTTCCTGATAACATTTATGAAGCTAAGAGAATTTTGTGGCTGATGGGATTGGAGTATGAAAATATACATGCTTGTCCGAACGATTGTGTCCTATATAGGGGTGACCTTAAGGAAAAGATTGTTTGTCCAGTATGTAATATGTCGCGTTATAAGAAGAAGAGAAATGTGGCTGTCGGTGGAGAGCATGTTGTGCTGGTGAGGAGGCGGGTGCCCGCCAAATGTATGTGGTATATTTCATTTATTCCAAGGTTGAGAAGGTTGTTTAAGAATGAAAAGGTGCAAAGAACTTGACATGGTGCGTTGATAGGGGAGGTTGTAAAGATGATGATATAATTCGACACCAGGTTGGCGTGGACCAGTGGAAGAAATTTGATAAGATGTATCCACACTTTGCATCCGAACCTAGGAATTTGAGGTTTGCTTTGTGTACTGATGGTATGAACCCATTTGGGAATATGTCCTCAAAACATAGTTCGTGGCCAGTTATGCTTACCATTTACAATCTTCCCCCGTACTTGTACGTGAAGAGAAAATATGTGTTGATGCCCATCATGATTTCAGGCCCGAAACAACCTGAAAATGACATAGGCACTTATCTTACCCCTTTGATAGAAGATATGAAGGTGCTTTGGTTGTTTGGCGCCTTAATGTTTGATGGTTGTAGTGGTGAAGAGTTTACATTGAACACGATACTTTTTTTGTACCATAAATGATTTCCCGACATATGGTAACCTTTTCGGGTATGTGGTCAAGGGTCACAATGCTTATCCAATTTGTGAGGATGAGACAGATTACCATCAGTTGATAAATGGGCGGGAGACTGTTTATTTGGGTCACCGTAAATTCCTGCCGGTGAAGTACAAGTTGCGGGATAACGCGGTTGCATTTGTTGGTGGGAAGGAGAGGAGAAAGGCACCCAAACCTTTTATCGGTGTAGCTATTCACAACAAGGTGAAGAAATTGAATATTGTTCTTGGTAAGAAGTTATCAAAGAGTGGTGGGGCTGTAGACGGACTGTGGAAGAAACGATCAATTTTCTTCGATTTGATGTACTGGGAAAATTTGGAGGTTCGTCATTTTTTGGATGTTATGCACATTGAAAAGAACGTTTGTGAGAGTCTAATTGGAATGCTTCTGAACATTCCCCGGAAGACTAAGGATAGCTTGAATGCGAGGAAAGATATAGTGAACCTTGGTATACAGTTGAATCTTGCACCGGAGGTAAGAGGGAAGCGAACGTACATGTCCCCCGCTTCTTACAATCTATCAGCTGCTGAGAGGAGATCAGTGTGTGAGAGCATCCAAGGAATGAAGGTACCATCCGGTTACTCCTCTAATTTTAGTCAGTTTGTGAATGATGAGTTGCGTCTTAATGCTTTGAAATCACACAATTGTCATGTCCTTATGCAACAACTTTTGCCTGTTGCAATCCGTGGGTGTTTGGAAGAGGAACTTAAATTTTTAGTTATGCGCATGTGTTTCTTCTTCAACTCGATATGCAGGAAAAATATTAGCAGGCAACAGCTAGATGAACTGGATCGAGAGGCTGTTGTTGTTCTATGCCATTTGGAGAAGTATTTTCCCCCGTCATTCTTTGACATCATGGGGCACCTAGTGATACACTTTGTTAGGGAGATACGTATGTGCGGGCCTGTTGGAATGCCTTGGATGTACCCCTTTGAGTGTCACATGGTTGTTTTCAAGGGTTATGTTCATAATCATAGTCGGCATGATGCCTCCATTGTTCAGAGGTATGTCACTGAGGAGATCATCGAGTATTGTACAACAAACTTAGTTGGGAGAAGAGCGGTTGGTGTTCTAGGTGGACCCTACTGCAGAGGGTAAAATGGGATTTCACATTCCAAGGGTACGCTTCATACACCCTATCACACTGAGTTGATGACTGTTCACTTGTATGTATTACGTAATATTAGCGAGACTGTAACATATGTTAAAGAGCATGTTCCATGTTGGAAGAGATTCATCCAGACTGGCCCCCGAATAAAATACAGGTCGAGCATTCTTCAAGGTTTGTTAACTGGTTTTACAATCACTGTAATGTCGAAGGGATGCCCAGTAAGCTACAGACATTTACAAGGAAGCCAAAATGCACCGTTAGACGATACCTTGGTTATGACATTAATGACTTTAGTTTCTCAACATTGGCGAAAGATGAGAAGAGCACCACTCAAAATAGTGGTGTTTATATTGAATCTGAATCCATGTGGCAGGCAAGTAAGAGAGAGAAACATCCGGTTGTTGTTGTGATGCCTCTCTATGAGGCGATTGAGGAAATTTGGGAATTGGATTATTTAGAGTTCAAGGTTGTTGTCTTCAAGTATTGTTGGGTGGAACACGATTCCAGTGGTGTAGTTGAGAAGCCGATGGGGTTCACGTTGGTTGACTTGAATCGTGTAGGATATGAAGATGACAAGTTCATCTTTGCTACCCAAGCATGACATGTTTTTTACATCAAGGACCCTTCGAATGAGAAGTATCATGTGGTGTTGCATGCGAAGAAGTTTTACTTTGATGAGGAGATTGATCAGCTCGCCATAACTGATAGTTCTGACTTTCCATCAGTATTTCCTGGTTTGGAAGATATTGGGGACCTGTTGTTGGAAGGCATTCTCATGGTGATGGGCCATGGGTTGATGAGAGAGGTGAAATAGTAGGTGGGGACAATGTCTTGAAGCGGAAGCAATAGATTGGTCGTTCTTGGCCGTTGTTTTTGTGGCCATGTTTTGTAAAAATCGTATGATCATTGAGCGAATTACCGTGTAATGCATGTAATTGACACTCTTTTATGAATTGGTTGGTATGATCTGTGATTTCAATGAAGTGTTTATGAATTGAATCGGTGAAAATGTGTTTTAATTTTAATTAAAATTTCTGTAGGTGCTGGTTTTTTACACCAGTAAAGAGTTAATTACCAGTGCAGAAAAACAGGGGGGATACTCTGTTTTGTACTTACACACTGGTACTCTTACATGTGCACAATACTTAGAGTGTTTTTTGTGTTTTTTGCTCTCGGGTCCAACAATGTTATTTTTTTTGGCATTTAAAGCCGCCTGAAGCAATTATTTTTTTAAATTTGTACTGGTAGGGGTACCGGTGCTAGATGCATAGAAAAAAATTGAGCATTCGTATATGGTGTGAAGAACCAATTTTTGTTGCCATTTAAAGCAGGCTAAATCAGCTGTTTTTTGTTCAATTTGCATCGGTTAATGTACTGGTGTTGGGTACTTAGAATTTTTTTTTTTGAAATTTACTCTCGGGTCAGATTAGGTAGAAATTTTTTATTTATTTAAAGTATCCTAAAGCAGCTGCTTCGTTTTACACTAGTACATGTAGAATACCGGTGTATAAAAAATGTTCCATTATTTAAAACCCTCTCAGATCCCCATTTTCACAGTTGCAAATTTATATCTCTTACTCAATACCATCTCCATCACTACCCATCTTTGTTGAAATTCTACGTAGGTTGTCATATAAGCAGGTAAACCACTTCAATACCTTATCATTATGATTAATTAGCAATTGCATATGAAATAGAATTATTGAGAATGTGACATCATGAATAGCTTGACTTGCAAGTAAGGTGTTTGATGAAATGCTTCAATGTGTTCTTTAGGAAATGCTTCCTAATTTCAATTCGAAAAGGATACGCCATTAACCGTCCCTATCATTGCCGAAAATATCATTGCACACTTACCCGGATGGTACCTTCGAGTCCGAGGAGGTTAGGTTGGTCATAAATCATACAAAGGACGCCGTCATCACATAGAGAGAGAGGAATTGAAGCATTTTCCCCATTCGAACAAACTATCCGGAAGCTTGGGTGGGAAAAATTTTGTGAGACTTCGCAACCATTCAAACAGACCATTGTAAGTGAGTTCTATGCAAACTTGAAGTGCAGGCCGAGCTATAATCACGTGTATTGTAGAGGTAAAAATGTCCCTATCACACTAAAATCTATCAATGACTTGTTTGAGTTTCCCAATGTTCCAAACGATGGGGACGAGTTTCTCGCACTCCATTTTGTTAGTGATGACAGATATGTTCTACAACAACCAATTGAGAAGGAGATAATTGGGATAGTAACTAGGGCAGGTACGAACATAGATGAGTTGGTCAAACCAGGTTGAGGTAAAATACCGAAGAAAACTCTAACTCCGGAAATGAATGGGTGGTACAACTTCGTGGCATCTAGAATCCATCCAGTAACCGTGAACACAGAAGTCCACAAACTTTGCCTCACATTCTTGTATGCAATAAAGAAGGAGCTTCGATGGAATGTTGGTCATCGAATTTGATCTCTGTTGCAGAGGGAACGTGATTAGATGGGACCTTATGCATATTCTAGTATCATCTCTGCGCTTTGTTCAAGAGCGGTAGTTAGTGCCCGCGCACATGGCGTTTATGGCCAACCAATGGGTAATATTTGTGTGGAATCTTTCTACAGACAGACATCTGACATGCCTGCCGCTACTATTGAATCCAGAATTGCTTGAGGAATCCAAATATCAAAGATCCTGGCACGAACATATGGTCAAGGTTATAACGTGTCAATTTCCTAACACAGTTGCAGCAGTCGAGAATTTCCCAACCTTCCGCAAAGGCGATACTGAGGACATGGATGTTGGCACAAGTACCCGTGAGGGTGATGCAACCTGACCTGCTGATGGGGATGAACCATTTTCTCGTTATTATTCGTAGAAAACTTGTAGTAGCAGTTAGAAAGAGTAGATTTTGTACTAAACATTGACAGTGTTGCAGTTAGACAGTTAGACGTTTTTACTTTTGATAAACATGCACGATGATGGCCGAATAAAAAATTTGTACACTACATAATTTGAAATTTTGTCGGACAAATACACTAATGAAGACAAAAAAGATAGGCTGATTTAGTTGGCCTAAGTGGTTACATCAGGACCACAGAATTTGGTGCTCTATATTCCAAAAATGGTTAGAATTTAAAAATATTGTAGCATTAGGAGCAATGGAGGTTCCCCAAGTAAAATTTGTGGCAACAGTATAATTTTGGGAAATGTAGTGCAAACATTCACTGTTGGTTTTACAGGGCCTTCCATCCACCCGTAGGGTATACAAACGCATTAACATGATCGTAATGTACTGAATTGCATATATGTGAAGCCAATTTTATGTTTTGAACCTTCCAAGATTCTTGGAGGGAGTAAATTTTAAAAAGTAAAAAATTTACTCGTAAATCAAAATTGCAATCCGATCGAACTGGATTGTTTACAAAACAACCCTTTTGTATTTCCAAGTCTCACATGTGGGGAAACAAACGGGTCCAGATTCCGTATTTAGTTTGGAAGATGTTCCGATTACACATAGAAACAATGAAGTAAACCATTGCCGTTTACTCTACAACACCTACTAGCGGTTCAGGACGAATCACCACCCGGGCACAAATATGTTGCAATTATGATTTAAGCCCGGAATATTAAATTTGATAATTTATGTTGTTTCCTAAAAGTCATAATCGCATGTCACAATTCAGGGGACCTAATTGCAATAAACACATATAATCAATTTTGTGGGTTCCTCGGTACCATTGAAGTATGGAAACGTTACTTATTCAATATGGATCCTCTTAAAATTCCATTTGGGCTGGTGAAAAAGTGCTTCACGGGGTGAAACGAGCAAATTTTATAAAATTAAACAATTCTTAGTAGCGTCAACGTACGGGGCACATGTGTGGTCGATATTTGCATGAAACAACTAGTACAATGTCCATTCACAATAATTAAACATCAATTTGAATAATTGTTGAAAAAAATACACGGGAGGTAAATGAAATAAAAGTGAATTTAAATAATCAACAAAAAAAATTTTACACCGGTAATATTAGGCAATTACCGGTGTATATGTTCAATTTTTTGGCGTGCATTTCAAAATTTTCAATTTCATTATTTTTAATAAGGCGCAAATTTTTTACACCGGTACATGTTTTTGCACTGGTACATGTACCGGTGCTGAACACTTAGTCTAAAATTTCTAAAGCTCCTCTCGGATTCAACCTATTTTTTCCAAAAAATATTTAAAGCAACCACACGCAGCTGCTTTTTGTATGCTTTTACACCGGTATCAACATTTTCTACACCGATAAGAAATACCGGTGTACAATAGTTAGCCTTAATTTTCAATTGTTGCTCTCGGGTCAGTAAAAAAAATCATTTAAAGCAACTGCACACAACTGCTTTTTTTTCCTTTTCTACACCAGTAAACGTACCGGTGCTGAACAGTTAGCCAATTTCCAAACCTGTTTTCATAAATATAACACCGGTACTCTACATATTACCGGAGTAAAAAAGCATCTTCATATGTTTTTCAATCGTTTCAAATGGACCTAACTCCCACAACTCCTCATCTCCTCATCAAACACCTTTAAATTCTCTTTGAAAACCGCTCTTCACCACTTCAACCATTCAATTCACACTAAATTGAACCACCATAACGCCTAATCAATCATTGTAACTCCCATCATCTATCCTATAAAGTGTTGAGCAACACAAGAGAAGCAACCCTTCATCAACCCTTGGTAACACAAGAGAAGAAAGTACTTGGTGTGTTCATCATCCCATTTTGTTCTTGGCGAGTTTGACAAAAGGGAGTAGCAACATAAACGCTCCATTGGTGAAGGTAAGTGTTGGTGTTTATGTTACTATGGGTTACCATATTAATTGCTCTTTGAAAAACCATCCCAACCCTCACGCACAACACATGTTCAACTAAATGCCTCTATGAACAAAAACATGTAAATTGAAAAAAGGTTGAAAGGGTAACTTGAATGGTATGTTTATACAATTGTGGGGTTAAAAAGTTTTGCATTTTTTGTGGATGGATGATGTAGTACTATAGTTTTTTGGTTGGTGATAATGTTGATAGTTATGGTAGGAGGGAGTGATAATTACTCGGTTGTAGGCCTATTTTATGAACCCAAAGAGATTGGTATGGTTTTCTATCAACTTCTATATGGTTCCATTTCATTCTATATCAAGTTCCATGCCTTGTTCGTTCATGTTCTATGCCATGTTATATGAACTTTTATGCCTTACATAATGTAGTTTTATGTATGAATTGTTCAATTTCTATGCCATATTTTGCTCAAAAGTTTTATGAATATGTTGTTCAAGTTCTACGCCACGTTGTATCAATGTTGATCTTTAAGTACCGTTATTGTTTGGATTGATAATTTTCTATCCTACTATTTTAGATGCCGCCAAAGAAGGGGAAATTAAACACGAAGAGGAAGCAACTAGTTACGAAGAAGGAGGAGGAGGTGAAGAATGTGGTCGATGAGGAGGTTGACGTGGCGGACCAAGAAGCTCCACCAAAAAGGATCCTGTTGAACATACAATTTGAGGAAGAAGTAACGCAAACAAATGACCCGACTAGTGAAGAGAAAGAAGAAACCGCGGAACATGGTTATTTTATTATAGGGGATGTTGAAGGAGAAGACGTCGGTAAACAGTTAGCCAAAACACCAATTCGCAAGGGAAAGGGAAAGAGCACCATCAAAGGAAGACCAACTGTTGATGAAGCGGACAACGACTTGACAAAAGCTGGAGGGAAAATGGAGAAAGATGGGACAAGTTTGAGGTAAAAAGTTATTTGAGGAGGCGAGGAACTAACACGTGCCAGTCAGTGATGTTGGCAAAGCATAACACTCCAACTCCTATTGTGTTTGAGTTCTGTGGGAATCAAGCAGTATCATTAAGAATTGGTCAGGCAAAGGTGAAGGAGGAGGTTACAGAGAGGGCAGAAAAACAACATAGGAATTGGAAGACAAAGGTGGCAAACATGTTTATTCACGTCGTGGACAAAGGTATCAATAAAACAGGAGTACCAGCATGGGAGAAGTACAAGTGGATGGATGAAGACGAATGGCACTTGTTTGAAAAGAGGCGTCGGCATCCGGATTTTCAAGTATGATGAAAAAATTAATACTTGTTAAGAGCTATGTTTCCCACAAATTTAATTCAACTAAAATTTTATTTATAACAAAGATATCAGAGGCTCAGGGTGACAAATATTGAACGCAACAAGGGCAGGGATTACACGCACCACACGAGCAGAAGGGGTAAGCGATACATCCGTGACAAATTGCTTAAGGAGATGAAGGAGACGAAGAGAATTAGGTTAACCGTCGAGGGATTCACTAACGAGGAGATTGAGCAACAACTAAGTCAAAAGGATTTCACACTTGACAGATCTCTTATCTACCTTGAGGCAAACAAAGATAAGAAAGGGTTGTACACATCGAAAGAGGTTGAGAAGATTGCACTAGACGTTGTAAGTTACGCCAAAATCGACCATTTAAATTAATTTTTAAGTGTATTTCACATTAGTCATGTAAACAATTGCGTTCCTATGTGTTTCTCAGTTGAAATTGAACAAAATTAAGGAAAAAAGAGCATTGAAACTGCAGCTGGGTGAAAACATCCTCATAAAAGTGACAAAGAAGACGGATTACCCGGGTAGGTACAGGGAAACTTAAACGGGTCTACCCACGGCGGTGGCTGTTCCTCATCTTTCCATCAGCAAGTGCGGTAGCAGTTTCTCAACCAAAGAGACAACCCAAAGGAGACCATCTAACAATCAATCGGCAGTGAAAGCCATGGTATTGTACCTGGAGCAATTGGTGAAGGGTTTAGCATCTGCAAGCAGTGTTCATATCCTGCCAGACCTTGACAATCCCAAGAAGTTTATAGAGAAGGCGATTGATGACATTGCTGCAGCTGCTACAAAGTCTGGTGAAGAGCCCATCGATGGAGAAGGAGATGAAGAGGTACACCTTCATTAATCTATGCATGTCATATACATTGAATTACACATATGAAATATCTCCACAACCATTTTATCTATTCACTAAAATATTATATGATCAGGATGGAGAACGCGTGAATCTTTTCATCAAAGACATTGTTGGGAAGAAGAACATGGTCCCCCCATAGGTTGCGGCAGGTATCTTGTCATCGGGATGGCCAACAAGGAAGTGTTGCTCGTGTGAGAGTATGCGAGCTAGTCCTCCGTCCTAGGGCGGGATTACCCTTGGCAAACCACCACTTCGATAATGTTAGAGAGGCGCTCAATAGCTTCGTGGATTAGCCGGTGTCCTTAATAGGCAAGACAGATGAGAAACCGAGTGACATCGATGATGTCAATGCCGGAAGTGATACGGACGGCGATAAAGAGGAGGTTATGGTTCTCACCACCGATGATGAGGTACATTCTTGTAACACATTATTTTTAATTCCTCAAAGTACTTTTGAGTATCCGTATTCATTAATCCTTGTAACAGGATACTTGCGAGCAAACATCCCAGTCGACGGCTAATTTTTGGCCATCTATAAGACCAAGATTAAATTGGCTGCCAAAATAGGTAATGCACTAAAACGAGTACCATTATTATTCATCAATAACGATAGTTCAATACTACATACTCAAGTGATCATTTCGTATCATTTTACGTTCAAAGGAAGCAATTCATAAAGGAAACAAATGCCGCTAATCAGGAAATGATAAAGAATAAGGACTCATGTTCTTCCCAGTGTTTTGACCATTGACATTTGCACGCCATTACACCTGCGGTGTTGGAATAGAAGTTCTGGTTAAGTTCGGGAAGAAACTGGGGAACATGCGTTAGATGACCTGGATCGATAATGCGCAGGTCGATGTGTGGATGAGGTGAGTTTCAAAACTTACAGCCTTAATGTTTTTAAAATTAATTAGGAATTCATTTTCAGTATCATTAACGTTACATGCACCCGTGGGAGAAAACATGGGACACTAATTCAAGCCGCATCTAATTCTGCCCATCCAATTATGGCAACTTGAACAACTTTGAGGAGGAGGTTAAACTCAGTTTCAAACTAATTTGGTGAACAATGAAGGCAACGGATGCTGAGTTCTACATCATACCCTACATAAGAATGTAAGTATTTCTTCCTGATAATTACATTCACATATCAAACCCCTTCCATTTCATTAATTTGTTAACATAATTTTTCGACAGCGATCATTGATACCTCATCATTATCCGTCCAAGAAGGGAGGAGGTTTTCACTCTGGACACATTGTTAGGGGGTATCAAACCAACAAACTTGGCCGAACTTAGGGTCATTTCTAGGTATTTCAATCAATCAAATAAAAAATACTAGTTTGATAATATATGGGAAGAAGTAACCATTTTAATTTACTTTCTTGACAGGCTTGCATGCGAATACCAAAGGGAGAAGAGAAAGATGGAGCTAGAACCCGACTACACTTGGAAAATCAACAACATCATGGTAAGTCATTCTGTCATTTCATCCCTCAATTTATTATGTTTAGGGTTATTAATTACATTTACCTTTCATGTGCAGTACCGAACCCAGAATGTTTCATGGCAATGCGGGTACTCCACCATGATCTTCATGGAATAATTTGTTAATCACCCGGAGACAAACAATATCTTGGAGGTAACTCAAAATCTGTTATTATTAATTTCTAGTAAACGCAACATTATTGACTAATCGAGTAAGTATGAAATTAACAAATCTTCCCAGAGGGAAAAGTTCCGTACCATGTGTACAAAATTTAAGGTGTAGCAGAGAGATGGTGTGGGCTTGGCTCGAAGACTACCAGCAGCAGAGGAACACTACATTGCAACTTCTGGTGGATGATAAGAACGACATAATAGGTTGATGGTTTATTTTGAATTGTTGATGATATTAGAATTCTATGGATGGTGTTTGGTTATAGTAAACTTGTGTGACTTTTTACTTTGTTTCAATCCATGCTTAAGATAGTTCTTCCATTTCATAGTTTGAATAATGTTCGCATGTTTTTCGAGCAATATTTTCGTAATAGGATGTTTCAAATTTTTTATAGATTCAAACGATTCTAATTTATAAGAGTTCATAAGTATATCTGGTTGTCGTTGCCCCAGAAATGATCCAGGAGGGACCATTAGAAAACAAATTGTGCATTGCAAAATTTAACCAAATAATACATTGGTATAAAATGAATGTATTGATGTAAAAAAATTCACATTTTAAAAAATTTAAATCAATACCAGTGTAAAAAATATACTGGTGCAAACTATTTTGGTGCAAAAAAAGAATATTCCTACTACAAAAGAAAGACCGGCGTTATATTTAATACCGATGTACAAATCACGGTTTTACATTGGCTCATATATTATTTACCGGTGCAAAATGTCTACACCAGTGTTCCAAATATTACCGGTGCAAATATTCTATGCTGCCAACTTTTCAAAATTTATACACCAGTCTAAAATGCCGGTGCAAATAATTTTCTACACCGGTTCATTTTACCGGGCCAAATGTGTTGCATTTTTACACCCTCCCAAAATACCGGTGTTATTGCCCTAAATTACCGGTGTAAATACCCTTGTACATCAATAGTGGTATGCAGTGCAAAAATGTGGTTGGACCGTGCTTTCTGATCAGATGATTAACATGATATTTGATATTTTCATGTGGTGGTCGGCCTGTTTTGCGCGGATGGATTAAGGTTACGGTTAAGAATTGTAAACTCTATATTTATCTAGTTCGCAATTTATGGAAGTTGTGCAAATATGGAATTATTGTGTTGAAACATAAAAAAAGGTTATTTTGGTGGTATAAGGAATTTGGAGATGTAATCCGAGAAGAAGTATTTTCGTCCATGGTTTTAAGTTCAAAATATATCAATTCCTATATTTATGAGATTAGATTGGATTTATGGAAATTGGAATTGATTTGATAAATATCCTTTGTGGAAATGATTTGGACGGAATATATGAATTACTTTCTTTAAGGGATTAGATATGATAATTCCTATCTCTAAGGGATTTGATTGTAATCAGAATATTATGTGGAGAAGGAATTACATTTGCACATGACTTCATGCGTATCGGAATTGGAGATGGAATAACTTCATGTGTGCAATGACTTTCCTTGTTGGAACATACGGAAAGCTGAAGCCTAAAAGGTTTTAACCATTGACAGAATATTGCATGAAAATTTATTTGTGGAAGAAAGGAGATTTCGCAATATGGTATTTTAGGCGTGTGGTAGAAGGATACTGGATTTATGGAAAATCCCTATAATTATGGAAAATGATTTATGCGATATTTAAGATAAGGAAAATCCTTTTATTTATGAGATTTGGTTGTGCTTTAGAAGCAGATAAGGAATAAGAATATTATAGAGATAACTGTAGAGAGTTCCGATCTGCTCATGGACTATATAAAGAGGACATGACGGTTGCATTAAACTCACAGACTTAATAGAAAAAAATCCGCATACAGATTTGATATCTTTCGAGAATGTTGTAAGAACCAGAATTCTATGTTCCAACATACGTAACATGTTGTTCAAGGTTCAAAATCGCATACCTTAATTCCTCGGGAGGAGGAGATCCAGCATCGATGAGTTACGAGGTCAGGGGGAGTCTGATCAAGGCAGATCGGTAGCAAGTGGAGCTTGCATGATTCACATTATAGTTAGATAAGATAAGTATAATTGTATGGCGTACTTTGTACTGTATCTTTCTGATTAGTGGATTCATTTTGAACTGGGCTAGGCCCCAGAGATGTAGGTGGATTTCACCAAACTGCGTAACCAAGTCTCGTGTATTTATGCTTTACTTTATTGCATACTTGGTTAGATAGTTTATGTTGGAACATAGTAGTAATAATTAAGATAATTCGGTAAACCCAAATTTCATTTGGTATCAGAGCTAAGTTACTTTGTTTTACCTTCGTTATGACAAGGAAAATGTGATCTGGTTTTACCAATGACGACCAGAGAAGGAGCTTCAGTGTCTCGGCCACCACTGCTGGAAGGAATGAATTATAACTACTGGAAGGCTCGCATGCGAGTGTTCATAAATTCACTGGATGAACCAGCTTGGCGATTTTTTGAAACTGAATGGAGTCCTTCCTTTGAAGCTGCTTAAATTAGTTCAAAGGAGAAAGAAGGAGAATTGAGTACGAAGAAGCAGAAATTCAAGGACAAGTCTACATGGACTCGAGATAAACTGAAGGCTTCATTGGCAAATTCAAAGGCGTTGAATAATATATTCACATCGGTAGATGAAAATCAGTTTAAACTCATCTTAACATGTCACCTGGCAAAGAAAGCTTGGGATATCTTGCAGACCGTTCATGAAGGAACAAGTTGTGTACGTGAATCCAAACTATAGATGTTATCTACAAATTTCGAGGAACTGAAGATGGAGGAGGATGATACTATTGTTATATTTAATGGGAAACTCATAGACATCTCCAATATGGCGTATAATTTTGGGAAAGTTTACAAGGAAGAAAAATTGGTAAAGACATTTCAAAGTCTTAGATGAACTAATGGGATCACTACAAACCTATGAGATGACAATGCAACTGCCTGCAAAGAAAGTCCAGAAGGAGTTGGCCTTCAAAACCTTGTCATTAAGGGTCATCCATGAATCTGATAGTGATGATGGAATTGAAGAACTTGCTCTTATCACTAAGAATTTCTCAAGAATACTGAAGAAGGTGGTAAACAAGAAATGACAAGAAAGATTTGGTTGAAATAGACCTCGACCACAAGACCTTGGTAATATTCGTGGAACACTATTGGAATAAGGAAATCAACTGTTCTCTAGAAATCAAGGTGGTGAAGCAAAGGAGTTTGGAAGACTTTAATGTAGAGAATGTGAAGGATACAACCACATCTAGGCTGAATGGGATAATACCCAAAAGAAGCATGGAAAATCATACATCACCTCATGGAGTGAAGATGAAGAAGATGAAAAGGACGAAGTGGAACTCACAAGCAATTATATGGAATTTGGAGCAAAAGTTAGCGGTGGATAAGATGATGATGTATGTTCCAACATGTCAAAGAAAACCGAGGATGTATGTTCCAACATGTCAAAGAAAACCGAGGATGTATGTTCCAACACAGGTTTCGATGACACTTCTAGTGATGACGAAGGACAAATTGTAAGTGATGAAGAGATCTACACTGCATATGAAAAAATGTACGACATGTGGCTAAAAGTTGATGGTACAAACAAATCGTTGAAGGAATAGAAAAATCAACTTGTTGAGAAGGAGAAGGAGTTTCTAGTTTTAGTTGTTGAACTCAGAAGAGACATTGAAGAGCTAGAGTTAAATCTAAGCTCAACAACTAAGAGAGATGAGATGGCCGAAGCAGCTATTACCAAGTTAGTAAGGCGAAACTTGATGACATTTTGACCGTGGGAAAGAACTTTGGAGATCAACAAGGAATCGGGTATGACAGCTCACCAGGTGGAACAACAAATCTCAAGTCGAAGATTAAAGAGAATAAAAGAAAGTTTATCAAGACTCGTCAGAGGAAACCTCTCATCTGTAGTTACTCCATGCATCAAGGTCATACAAAGGAACAATGCCGAAAACTGCTTAGGGATATCATGACTGGACTACAATTATCGGTACATTCCAATATAGACGATGTCCAACGATTAAATATGGTTAGGAAGGTATGGGTTATTAAGCGCACTGGTACTTGTCTTGTTGCACATACTTCCCTTATTGCACATTCTAGAGACTCGTGGTACTTTGATAGTGGTCGCTCTCACCACATGATTGGAACTCAGGAATTTCTAACAAACATCAAACCATATGATGGTGGTTTTGTTACATTTGACGATGGAAAGAAGAGTCGAGTGGTTGGAAAAGAAGATCTGCGTATTGAAGGATTCCCCGTATTCACTAGTGTTCTGTTGGTGGAAAATCTAAAGACTAATCCCCTAAGTATCAGCCAACTATGTGATGATAATATGACCGTGGAATTCCACAAGGAGAAGTGCATAGTGAAACATGGCAACAACAACGTGCTTACTGGTATTTGGCCATCAGACAAATGTTACTTGTTGGAAAAAGAGATGAACAGCTTGACTGTCGAATATGATGTGGATGATCTTACGGGTGACCATGTTCCTACATTGGATGATTTCTCAGATCATGAACGTAACGATGTTGGAACATAAAATGAGCGATGAATCTTATAACTTCAGCGATGTTGGAACACCATTCTCCCCAGAACTCTTCCATGTTCCAACATCGGTGCATGCTGAACCTTGCAGAAGAAGGACTCGATCAATCCCTCAGATTAATTACAGGGAACTTGCTGGTCTACAATATTTTCTCTCCCTCATTGAACCCAAGAATTACAAAGAGGCTCTACTTAATGAGTATTGGATTGCGGCAATGCAAGAAGAACTTTGGAAATTCAAACGTAATAATAATAAAGCAAGGTTAGTTGCTCAGGATTACACTCAGGTTGAAGAAGTTGATTTTGATGAGACATACGCACCAATTGCCAGGTTAGAATTCATTTGCATTCTCCTTGCTATGGTTTGCACTATGAATTTTATTCTGTATCAAATAGTTATCAAGAGTGCTCTCTTAAATGGTGTGGTTAATGAGGAAGTATAACATCGACTCAAGAATGCTTTGTATGGATCAAAATAAGCATCAAAGGAATGGTATAAGCGACTCACTACCTTTCCTATTCAGAGAGGTTATCGTCGAGGGGGAGTAGAATGCACCTTGCATGTTTTTCGAGAACCATCAAATATACTGATTGCTTAAATCGATGTTGATGATATGATCTTTGGATCTATTTCACCATCCTTGGTACAAGATAGTGTGACTTTGATGCAGGATGAATTTAAGATGAGTATGGTGAGAGTATTTGTAAGATGTTAGGCTCATCTTAAGGTAGTTCACTTGACTTCAGTTAAAAGGATAATTCGATACATTAGTGGGACTTTTGAATATGGAATCTGGCATTCTAAGCAACAAGACCCTCATCTTGATTGGTGCAGTAATTCTGACTGGGTAGAAAATGTGGATGATCGTAAAGGCATTACTGGTGGATGTTTCGCTTCAGGGTTAAATCTGGTGTCGTGGTTAAAAAAGAAACATAATTCTAATTATTTATCAACTGTTGAGCAGAGTATCTTGCAGCTGAAACTTGTTGTGCACAATCATTATTGATGAAGCAAATGTTGAGTGAGTATGGAACTAATCAAGGGCCTTTGAAGATTCTATGTGACAACAAATGTACTTTTGATATATCAAAGAATCCAATACAACATTCTTGAACAAAGCTCATTGATATAAGTCTTCATTGTATTCGAGAACTGGTTGAGAGGAAAGAAATGGTAGTTAACTATGTTCCAAAATCAGAAACTTTTAAGCCTTTATTGAACTGATGGGGATTCTACAACATTTGAGCTCCCTAGACAACACTTAGGTGTTTGTCAGATTTGAGGTATTTCTTGAAAGCTTTTATTTAGCTATAGATTTTTTATTTTTTCGTGAAGAGAAAAAAAATTAAAAAGAAGAAAAAGTGAAAAAAATAGAAGTTGTGGAGACATGTTGGAAGTTGGTGTTGAAGACATTATGGTGATTGATGTGATAAGGAGTTGTAAGGCAGTGATGCTGGTCATGTTCCAACATAGAATATGGAGGCAGGTAGAGAAGACGTGGACATGGAATAGATGAGCCTGGTGTGATTAGAGATTCTGATGTTCAAACATCAGTAAATGTGGCTGGAGAAGATCATGATCAGGGTGGTGATCATGTCTATGTTCCAACACCAGACATGAAGATAGGGGAAGAAAATACTGACGGAGTTAAGGAAACTGAGCATGGTGATGTTCCAACACCGATACAGACTGAGGGTGTTAATTCTGAAGCAATGAAATGATCTGATGTTCCAACATCAGAGAAAGCGGGTGAAGCTGAAAGCTGCTATGTTCTAATATCGGTGATTGGTGTTCCAACACAAGTTGAACAGATTATTGAAGGCACTACTAATCTGACTGCAGAATCAGTGAAAGAAGAAGCACAGTCACCAAGAGGAAGATTAAATCAGAAAGAGGACATCGTATAAAGGCAGCTCACTCAATCAAGGATGCACCCAGTTCTTTATTCTTTGATGTGGACAACAATGAGAGATATGATATTGTGTGTCATAGAAGGATTTTAGCTGAGTGGTCAACTGATCTAGGTGCATGTGAGAAGTATGGATTTACAACATACATGAACTATTTGGGTTTCAAGACATACAATAGAGTTTACATCAGAGGAGAGGCAGTGAGATTTTCTGGAAGACTGATAATCAGTAACTTTGACTACTCACCCTCAAGGATTTAGAGACTGTTTGTGCTGAGGACTTTGTAATGACAGACGATCAGATTCAATCAGAAATGACTTGAGGATTTCAGCCTCAATGGCCACTCAAGGGAACACTACTGCATCTAGCTTGACTATTAGGTATTTCTGTCTATTCTAGATTGATTTAAATAGTTGGATTCTCTCTTGAAATACTACAGCTCTTACTCGAGAAATGACCAAACAAGAGGACATTCGATCAAAGACATGTGCATAATGGAATTCTGAGGCTACAACTTCTGATGTTAATGAGAAGAAGGCACAATTAGAGGCACATATAGCTGCTCCTAGAGAGGTTTGAAGGTACTGATGTGGCTATGTTCCAATACATGCCAAATATTTGTTTCAGGGGGAGCTACGTATATTAGGTTATCTGTGTCTATTGTCTTTGGCATGTTTATGGTCCCAATGGGGAGATGTTTTAGATTTCTTGGATGATTTTATTGGATTCGTTGGGTTGATGTTCCAACATGCTTATTATTCCTGGATGTTGAGGAAGTTCTAGAATTTAGGGGGAGACATTATGCTTCTATGTTCCAACATCCATAGTGGTTTTCAAAGATTGATGTTCGTGTTTGCATAAGCTCTTGTCATGAAATGCCAAAAGGTGTTTGGTCCACAAATGCCAAAGAGGGAGATTGTAAGGTCTAGATTTATCTAGTTGACAATTTGTGGAAGTTATGCAAATATGGAATTGTTGTTTTGAAACATCAAAGAAGGTAATTTCGGTGATATAAAGAATTTGGAGTTGTAATATGAGAAGAAGTATTTTCGTCCATGGTTTTAAGTTCAAAATATATCAATTCCTATATTTATTAGATTATATTGGATTTATGGAAGTTGGAATTGATTTGATAAATATCCTTTGTGGAAAGAATTTGGACGGAATTTATTAACTCATTTCTTTAATGGATTAGATTTGATAATCCTATCTCCAAGAGATTTGATTATAATCAGAATATTATGTGGAGAATGAATTATATTTGCACTTGACTTCATGCATCAGAATTGGAGATTGAATAAACTTTATGTGTGCAATGACTTTCCTTGCTGGAACACACGGAAAGCTGAAGCATAAAAGGTTTTAACCTTTGACAGAATATTACTTGGATATTTATTTATGGAAGAAAGGTGATTCCGCAATATGGTATTTTAGGCGTGTGGTAGAAGCATACTGTGTTTATGAATAATCCCTATAATTATGGAAAATGATTTATAGGATATTTGAGATAAGGAAAATCCTTTTATTTATGTGATTTAGATATGCTTCAGAAGCAGATAAGGAATAAGAATATTATAGAGATAATTATGGAGAGTTCCGATATGCTCATGGACTATATAAAGAGGACAGCATGGCTGCATTGAACTCACATACTTAATAGAAAAAAACCTGCATACAGATTTGATATCTTTCGAGAGTATTGCGAGAGCCAAAATTCTATGTTCCAACATACATAACCTGTTGTTCAAGGTTCAGAATCGTATACCTTAATTCCTCGGGAGGAGGGGATTTAGCATCGATGGGTTTCGAAGTTAGAGGGAGTCCAATCAAGGCTGATCGGTAGCAATGGGAGGTTGCAGGATTCACGTTATAGTTAGATAAGATAATTATAATTGTATGATATACTTTGTACTATATCTTTTTAATTAGTTGATTTACCAAACTGCGTAAGGAAATCTCATATCTTTATATTTTTCTTTATTGTATAATTGATTAGATGAATTATTTTAGAATATAGTAATTATAATTAAGATAATTCAATAAAATCAAATTTGAATTACGTATTTTTAGGCCATGTTCTGTGGACTCTAACCACAATTGGTTTGCCAAAGAACCACTTTATTCATTGCAAATTGGCTCACGTGGTAGTCCTATGTTGATCACAGCCCCGTGACCAACATCCACTAAAATTCAATATGTTCGATCTTACCCCCACACGATCGATGTAGTGGTTAGGTCTTTGGTTTCAATACTATAATTGTGGGTTTGACTCTCGTTAAATGCAATGTGGGAATTTCTTCAAATGGAGGGGTCTCTTGTGGACAACGAGTACAGTCGTGGACCAAGGGTCTGGCCTGGGTGTCTGCTGTGATTTACCTCCTCGGTGATGGTTGTGGTATCGGCGCGGTCAGGGCCCTGAGGGCGAGGGTATTGCCTTTTTCAATATGTTCGATCCATGTCTAATATAGTTTACTCCCACTGTTTCATTAATACTGACACTATAAATTTAAATGCTTGAATTTAGGTGGAAAAAAAAGTAGATGAATTTGTATGTAAACAATAAAAAGTAAAATAAGTGGATAAAATTAAAAAAATCTTGCAAAAAATAGAGTGTGTCAATATAAAAAAGTAACTTAAAAAGGAAAGTGTGCCAATAATAGAGAAACATAGGGAGTACGTTTTCCGGTTCTATGTTAATTGGTTTGTGTTTATTCTGCATGCATATGAGGTTTGTTAAAGCTGGAAAAAAAAAACGTTCACACAATCCTCATTTTTTTAATAGGTGCAAGTCAAATTTCAGTTTTTTTTAGTGCTGAATATAGCTTTCTTTTTTTCTGAAATCTTGATCTGACAATAGTTCTTGCCAATTTCATATGGAAGGCCAAAACATGCCTCTAATTTTTTTAAAAAGAAAAATGCGTGAAATGCGAAAGATTCATTTTGCTCATTACCCATTGCTCGAGTCGACCTCAACAATATTTCCCTTTTTGCAATGGTTCTTCATCGTGATTCTACAACATCATCGTCATTAATTTCAACTGAGATGACACAACTGCTCCCCGCCTGATTCTCTTCTGGATGTACTATCTCCACAAGCGAAAGATCGTCCACCAGAATATCAGACCCACAGGTCATTTGATCAACTCTGGTTGCACCATCAAGATTGTCGACTTCAGAGTCTCGAGGATCCTCACATAGATCATGATCTTTGTAACTTCGCCGTCAGGACCATCGTGTACATGTCGCCAACAAGGATCAAAACCGATCTCAACCACGACAAGTACAACAGCTACGCTATGCCGGAATATCTAGAGCATCAGGCTCATCATCTTAGAATTCTAACTCAGAAGATTCCCTTTTTTAGTCAGAAGGGGCAGAGATAGGACGTCAGATGATTCCCTCAGTGAGAGAGGGAGAGTAAGGTCAACCAAGCGGCGGAAATGGGGTTTGAAGGAGGTAGTGGCGGAGATGGAAAAGGAGGGGGTAAGAAGGGGCGCATGTTGGATGCTATCATTTTTTATCAAAGGAAAATGAGTGGGCCCTACATCATATAGGGGCAAAAGCGTCAAGAAAAGTCAGTAATCTAACTTAGTGCTAAATTTGTCTTTACACTTCCAGTCAATGCAACCATGAGTATGATTGCACTTTTGAAAAATCGGGAGTCATATATGAACTTACAAGAGAATTTGGGGTTACTTAAGCATTTTTTCTGAAGTGAAAAATTCACCCATCAATTGAGAGGTGGGTCTAGAAATTTTAATAAGGGTAAGACAAAATTTTACATGTACTTTAAAATCTACGACATATCTTTACAACTTTACCTACTTATAGTTAATATAAAAAATAAAAACATTTTCTCTCAAAAAATGCACCCACTCTCTCCTAAAACCAAAACCTAATCAACTTATAGGGGAGGTCGTCGCTGCCTATCACCTCTAGCGGGCTCTTCCTCTTTATATACTACCACCCTCCTCACCTTCAACCCTTCTGGCGAGCATCTAGATTATTCTCCAAACGGCTTTTGAAGTCCTTCTCCTGGCAGCCTACAAAGAAACACTCCTCCACCGCTACTTAACACTCACTCAAATGTTTATCTGTAGGTGAAAATCACACATCGTGGCCGGCTGTAGTTATGACTACCACGTAGTGTTTGCGATAGGAAACACACTGACATTGGAGAGGTTTAATTGTTTTAGCGACGACCTTATAACGATCATGAACCAAAAATGTACACACAACATAGAATTCCGAAAGACATGGTGGCTTCAAGGTTAGATCCATGTCTTTTCTATGGCTTCGGGGGTTTCTCTCCACAGATCTGATGATATATGCTTGAACGAGCTATCGATGAGCCGGTGGTTATCCGTCACGAACCGATTGCCGGCATTTGTGGGCTAATCTTTTGATTAGCCAAGGGAACATAATAAAATTACTATAAAACATGAACCACTTGGGCTAGTTCAAGTGGCCAGGGCTTTGTGTCCGCCCATGTGTAATCAATGTTCAATTTCCCCTCCCCCTGAGTTGCATTATTATGAGCAATTTAAAAAAAAATTACTATAAAACATGGGAAACCATTGATAATTCATCCAAAAATCAAGGAGGCCGATACAATTCACCCGAACTAACAAAAGGAGCCAAAATTGTACAAAACGTAGGGTAAGAATAGACATTATGCCAATTCTATTTCGTCTTGGGGCTACTAGAAATTTGCAGAAAGTTTTAGAAGAACAATTCCAAAGTGTCAAAAAGAGGTAAAATGGGACATTTTCTTTCCCGTGCAAAAAGGCAAACTTACCGAACTGGTGCCCTCATTCAAGAGCTCGGTGCAGGCTGCACGTGGAGCAATATCTGTGGCGATCATGGGCAACTTACAAGTACAGCTTACAAGTGGTAACAAACAGTAAAAAGCTGTACGCCATTTCGTGTTACTGTCTACAACCAGGTAATATTCATCTCTCACTGATTTACTCCACATGCCTGTGGGGGCCAGTGGGTACAATTGAGGTTCTGACCAGTTCTCAGGAATGGGGTGGCGCTTTTACCGCTTCTGTAGATTATGGAGGATTGGGAACCCTCCTTGGTGAAAATTGATTATGGGAGTTATATGATTAGAGCTTGTCAAGTGAAAAACAACATTTTCATTACATGTGGAACTCTTAATGTACATTTTTAAGTTAAGCGCATGATGACTCGTGTTGGAATGTAAAAATATAAAAATTATGAGTAAAAAGGTTGATTACTACAAACAAGACAAAATACCTAATCACTAGGGCAGAACATATTTATGACGGTGGCGGTGCAACATTTTCTAAAAAATTGCCCTAGTCAAACTCTTTCGATGTTAGAATGGGGTTATAGACTTTGGACGGTGGTTCTAGTTGAACTGTCGTACAAAGGGTCCAAATAACGATAGCCGGGTTGCAAACGACGATAGATTATGATTAACGAGGGAGCCGCGCTGGATCCTACGTTTTCATTGGCCTGATCGTTTTCCTTTCTGAAAGGGTATCACAATTGTCATTTGTATACCGAACATCAAATTCACGCAAAAATTGCCAAACCTTTGCAATGCTTGATTTTTTCATCGATTCTCGCAGTCAAAACGCCTTACATCAATTCACGAAGAATTACAAATGATAAGAAAGAGGTGGAAGGCATTGGTTCACTAAATTGTAAGAATTCACTAACCTCAATTTCAACTTCCCACGAAATGAAGGAAATTATTCTCCTTATTTCCTTAGGTAAATTGAAATGCTTATGGGAAATTCAACTCCCTACATTCCACTAAACATAGTAATGTGTTTTCTAACAAATACAATTACGCGTGAAATACTGTCATCGGTATTCAGATATTCAATCAAACGACCACTGGTAGCAATCTACCTTTAATCAAACACAACTCTTTATTTTAAGAATACAGTTACATAAAAGATACTACTGACGATACTCAGATATTCAATCAAACGACGACGAGTAACAATGTAGAAATCAATGGAGGTAGATGTAGCCCAGCCTTTAATTTAATATCCCTCCCATCTTGCTCTCCTTGTTATGTGTACAAAGTACAAAAAAGCAAGGGATGTGTACAACAACTAGAAGGGTGGCTGGGTTGTGTGTAGTGATGATATGGGATTTGTCTTGGTGGTGGTTGGTAGGGCAAAAATGGATTATCCCATACTGTGGAGATTCCTATTAATACACACATCAGTTTGCGGTTCTTGAGCCAACAAAGCTGCCTCATTTCTCCATTTCTTTTCTTTCTTTTGTCTTTTTGCCATTCATTCTATGTCTCCTCCAAATTAAGTAACCTACCTAGCTGTAGCTGCTCATCATCAAGACTATACCAGGACGGAGTACGACATCTACTCGTACGTGTCATATTTCAGATCTTAAACCAATTTTTCACTTCAGAAATCCTCTTTCAGAAACAGTTTCAATTATCTCTTAAAAAACAGTTTAGATAAGAGATTAGAAATGATTATGAGTTCATTGATAAGTGCGAAACAACCTCGAGTGTTTTGAATGTGTCAAAATAGTCTTGAATTGGTTTGAGAATTTGGTCAACACCGGTTTCTGCGGGAATTGATCGAAATACCCTCCCAGTTTAAAAGGCAAAAAAGAAAATAAAAAGGTGAAATGTTTAGTACCCCTCGACCAATCTATACTATTATAACCCTAATTAACCCATCTCTTCACTTCCACCTCCCTTAATCTCGTCTTTCTTTTATCGCACTCCCTATCGAGCTCTTATCCCAAATCAACGTCGTCCCACCTCCTCAAATTCATCGTGGCACTCTGCGCGAATCCCCATCCCACCCATAATATTGAACTCTTGCCTATTCAATTGATCCGTCAAATAAGTTAAGTTCGGCCATAATACATGAAATAAGAGAAAAAATATTTCTTTACACGAAAGCTGATACGAATATCAAAAGACACTGGCACGTGTTTGGAGTAAATAGGGAAGGTATATGTAAATCCACGACATTATCATTTTATTTCATGGATATGTGTAAAGAGAACGGTGTGCATGAAGAGAAAAGCCAAGGCCATTTGGTTTGGAAGAACTTAGCTGTCATTTCCAAGAAATTATAAATTTATGATTGTTGGAAAACTTTGGCCAAGATTTCACAATACTCACCGTTTTTAGTGAGGCTATGAAATATTGACGTAAAGTGGAAGATTTGAACAACTAAAACTAAACTGATGCCCTGTTTGAAGATACAAGAAGCCCAGAAGAAAGAAGCCAGGATTTATAAATTATAAAATTTATAAATTCTAACATTTGGCCGCATGTGCCTTGTAATCAGTAGATTTTCGACTGAATTAAGTTAGTTAGATGATTGGTTTGTTAGTTAGTTAGTAAGTTGATTTGGGCCGTGATTTTATTGGTGTAATTCAGCCAAGTAAATTGTAGCCGAGATTTTACTGATTTTTCTTTTTTTGTTTCCACACTAAACAAAACGGTGTCGTTTTGCCTTAAGTGAAACGACACCTTTTTGTTTCCATAATGGCAAAAAAAAGAAGGATGTCCAATTGGGTTGAAACCCAACTGGCCCAAATTGAAACCCCAAATCATAGGAAACCCTACGGGGAAATCGCGATCAGAAACCACTAGCAAGCTCCTCAGGTCGCATTAATTGGCGACCTCCTCATATCAATTGGCAAGCTCCTCAGATCACATTAATTGGCGAGCTCCTCAGATCACATTAATTGGCGATCGAAAACCCTACAGGGAAGGTGACTTCCGCCGTGACACTAACGCTGACACACCGTCCATCTGCCGCAATGATCACGCCATCCGTCGCCAGCCCTTTGTCTGCCCGCGTATCTGCCGCCGCCTCTTCTGTTTTCTTCTCTCATTCCTTCGGTTTTCTTGTTTTCTTTTCTTTTTTTTTATTTTTATTTTTTAAAACTCAGGGGGTATAATTATCATTTTACATATTTTCGGCCAAATTTTTGTTGACTTTACCTGAAAAGCACCTCTGGGACCAATCAAATCAATTTCAATATGTTAATTGTTGAATTAACACGGTATTGGCCTTGGGGACCAAAAAAAATATAAGATGCTATGTCAGGAACCAAAAAGACAATTTAATTATTTATATGTTGAAATTTATTTTAAAAGACTATCATAATTATATGTATCTCATTGCAATAAATAAAAGTAGAGTAGGACTCCTGACAGGCAGCATGCCCATAAACTTATGGACATTCCACTTACTTTTTTTACCATATATACTGCATTTGTTAAATTACTACTCCCTTTGTCCCAGCCATTTCTACAGAGAGAGAAATGACTGAGACTTTTTTGCAAGAAGGAAAAAGTCCCAAATGCCCTTCACCTCTACCACTGGAACACCACCGCCTCTACAAACTCCACCACTGCATCTGCAACGACGGAACCAACGAAAACAACAACCCAAACAACAAACCCAGAAACCCAAGCTCAAACAATAATCACAAACCCAAACTCCATAAAAAAAATAGAAAATAAAAACAGGGGAAATGATTTTTAGAAACCCAGAAACCCATCTCCCTTGCTGCCATCTCCGTCGTGCCTTAGCCACATGGAAATGTTGCTTCAGATAATTAGAAACCCAGAACCCATCTCCGCCGCTGCCGTCTCCATTGTGCCTTGGCCGCATGGAAAAGCCTTCGTTGTGGCTTGACCCTCGTCCCCGTCGTCTAATTCCTCTGTAGAAACGGTCTCTGCAATTGCGTGTGTGTGTGACATTGGAAAAATCAAAGGAGAGAAAATTTGGTGTATCTGTGAAATCAGAGAAACCATAAGAGATGAAAGTTGTAAGTGTGAGCGAAATTGGAGAAACCAGGGGAGAAACCCAGAAAAAGTTGTGTGTGAAGAGAGGGATGGGAGACCGAGAGGGTGAGACAGAAAAGAGGGGAGGTCGCGTGTGGTGAGATAGATTAGAGGGGAGGCCGAGTGTGGTGAGAGAGAAAACATGGGAGGATTATGTTTGTGTAATATTTTGTTATTCTATGGGTATTTTTGTCTTATGACATATAAGATATTTCTAAATATGGAAAGTGTGCAGATTTGGTTGGGACACCTATAAAAGAAAAATGTGCAGATATAGTTGGGACATAGGGAGTACTAATTTAGAAATTTAGAAAATATATTTTTATATTTTTCACATTTAAATACATATTATTACTTGTTTTAACTTTTAAAATACATTATTTAAGTTTTATAATAAATTATAACATTTAATGTAAAAACCCCTGTGGATTGTCCATAAACTTATGGAAATGCCGTTTTTCCTGAGACTTTCTCACGAAAGTAAATATCAAATGACCATATTAGTCTCATTAATTATAAAATGTCCTCATCTAACTGTTAGTCGGTTTAAAATAAGATTGTCATATATAAATTATTAAATAAATAATATGTATACATGTTTCTATTAGAAGTACTCTATAATACGAATCAGTGTTTCTAAATTTATTTATTAAATTAGGGTTTTTAGGATGATAACGCTATACTCTTTTCCCACTGAATTTTTTAATGAGCTAGTGTGATCACCTGTAATTTATTTTATTTTAGGATAAGGCTCATTAACTCAGCCATGTTGGCTTAGAAGAGTTTTGGTATATTTTAATTAGGGTTTAGAATATTTAGTTCTGATTTGATTAGAATTAGATTTGATAAGATTAAGATATGAATCCCCTTGCGAAGAATTTGGATTGCGAAATTAAGATCTTTGACAAAACAAGGGAACTCGCAAACCCTTCAATGCCGCACGAAATTCAAGGTCTAGCCCTCGGGGTACACTCAATTTCAACTTGCTCTCTAATTAGCCCTTAGGATCAGATTACAAGGTTTATTGACACTTAACTAACCCCCGGGGTTAAGCAACAATGGAATAGCTCGCAAGCAAAGAGTATGAACTCAAAAGGTTGTATATTTGATTGATGAAAAATGTTAAAATTCATCCATAAGGCCTCCCTTTTTATAGGGTTACAATCTTGCCTCAAACCCTAATCACAAATGGAAATTGAATCGACTTATGGTAGCTTTAAGAAGCTAAAACCATGTCTAACTAAAATACCTAAAATAAATGGTAATCTAAGGTAATCTGGCTAAATTCTTCAAGAAATAGCCTTGAAGAATATTACCTTATCTAATCTTACCAAATCTAATTCTAATCAGAATAAAACTGAATATACTAAACCTTAATGGACTACATTTTTGAAATTCAGCTCTTCAAATCCCACATGGCCGAGCTATCAGTCCAATAAACCCAAAATAAAATAATTTTACAATATTTTACAATGATCACACTACCTCATTAAAAACCCAATGGGAAAAAAGAGTATAGTGTTCTTCATGTCTTTAGTTCGTTGACAATCTTGAATAATGAATCCAAGATGTCGATGGTGACTCCTTCTTCAATTCTTCATCATAAAGGCGATCAATCAAAGCATTTAAAGCAGTATCCCTAAGCTTAGTCCTTGACCTAGTCATAGGTCCCGCCATGTCACTTAGAGGATCTCGAACATATCCTTTAAATGTTTGATCAAGTCGTGGAATGTCTTCATTTATGGTGGTAGTCGTCTTGGCATCTCCATCAGATTATATAAGACAATATCCATTTATTTTATGTATTCTATTTAGATATGGTTTTAGATTCTTAAAGATGTCATAAGTTATTCCAGTTTCTATTTGTACTGGAAGAATTATACCCTATAAATATGGGAGGTCATTCATGATTGTATTACACACTTTTATCAATCAAAATTCAACCTTTTGAGTTCATAATCTTTGCTTGCTAGCTAATTCCATTGTTGCTTAACCCCAATGGCTAGTTAAGTATCAATAAACCTTGTAATCTGATCCTGAGGGCTAGTTAGAGAGCAAGTCGAGATTAGGCGTACCCCGATGGTTAGACACCTGAATTTCATGCGAGATAGTGATGGTTTGAGGATCCCTTCACTAGATCAAAGATATTAATTCTACAATCGCGAGTCTTCGCAAGGAGATTCTTATCACTATAAAAAAATTTGAACATTTTGTTATTTTAGATTATGTGTTTCTTTGAATTTTCTTCAGTTGTGTGTGTGTGCGTGCGTGTGAGAGAGAGAGATATTTTAACAAGTTATAATTGATTATATATAGTAAAGAATTAAAATCATTCACATATTACAATATTAGTATAAGTTATGATTGATTATGTATAGTAAAGAATTAAATCAGTAACATATTATAATATTGGTATGTTATTTTTAGATAACTTGGGTTTAGGTGAGTCAAAATGACTTCAATATCCCCGGTTGACGGCACTAAGCTAACAATTTCTATTATATGGTGCTTGGGATTCAAACATTTAGTTGTAATTAGTTTAGGACACAAAAGACAAATCCTATTTGAACTAGGATTCTGCAGAATCCTGTATTCTTGGTTGTTGTCGATTTTCAATGATGGCCAGATTTTTATTACAACTTTTATCAATCATATATTTTAGAATTTAAGTTATTACTCTTTACTTGCAACCGTACCATTGTTACTTGATCCTGCAGATTAATTAAGTTAGCAATACTTTTTTAAATACGTGAGCTAATTTTGCAGTCTAGTTATTAAATAGTTTGTGCAGCTATGATTAGGTTAGGTGAGATTACCTTGTTACAGTTAAGAAACCATCAAAATTCTAAATTCCAGAATTTTTGTAAGGAGATTTATATCAAAAACCTAAAATATGGCCATTTTCTCCGCCTAACAACCTTCAGATATTCCCATCACACATCTCTGCCACCATCTTCATTGTCAGACACACCCCCCTCCCCCCCCTCCCCCACCACCATCCCTCATCAGCCTCCTCTTTCTTCTCCACCCTACAACCCTAGATCGCTAGACAATTTTTCCATCCCCCAGTCTCCGTCAAGCTCCACCACCTGTTGCGAACTTTGTCTTCGTCAATCGTTATTCTCATCCATTGGCTTCACGGTTTTCTATACAAAATTGAAGCCTTTTACTCTGAACACCCAAAGTTGAATTTTTCCCCTTCTCATATGCTAGATGTGAACGGCTGTATATTTTTGGTTGTTTCTTGCCAGAATTTGTATTTCTTAGGTAATTATAGAAGGATTTGCATATTTTTATGTCAACTAGTGTTTTTCGGAGAATATTCGGCAAACATATATTATTCATTTGATGTTGTTGATGTTACACATGCCGGAATTTGTGATTAAGCCGAGTCACAGTAATGCTTATAGATTAAGGTTTAGGAGGTGAACGTATAGTAAAATAAAAGACAAATTTATCTATGAATTTGTCAACAAACGATTTGACCTAAAAGAACTGTCAAAACTTATCAATTTTTAAAATTGAATGAAAAAAAATAATTTTAAAAATAAATCAATGAATGAAAAAGATATTTCATAGGTCACAATATAATTTAATATAAAATATGGGTATATTCAGAAAAAGAAAATACTTCCTCCGTTTCTTTAATAGTGACACACTTTCTAATTTGAGGTATTTTTTTATATTGACACTTTTTATTTATAGCAAATTTAAGGTTATTACATCCAATTATTTTACTTTTTCTTCTTTTCAGTTCAATTTCATCCACTCAGAGGGAGTATGAAAACAAAGAATAGTCCACAATCATTTTGGCATGTCATGCCTTTTGTTTTTTTTCCCACCACACATCGGCCATCACCCCCTAGTATGTATACCCTTATTATCTCATCATGTAGATATATTATTATTATAGTTTGCAATCGTGTAAAAGCTAAAATTTCGAATCATTGTAAAGAAATTGTACATTTCTTATTGGGAGGCTGTCCGGACAATGTGAGACAGCGGGGTCAATAATCAGCTCCTTTTCACAGATTTGGTTCCAAACTTTCTAACAAACTCGAGACCTTTCTTACTTCTTACATAAATTAGATTAGAATCTTACCAAAACACTTGCATTTGTTTCTACTTATTCTAATCTAACTTGACTAGTCCACTATGCTCCTTACAAATACTAGTACTTCCTCCGTTTCACCATATTTGACATTATAGAAAAATTTGAAATACATAGAAAAAATTAAGTGAAAGGAGTAAAAGGTTTAATGAATAGTTAAAAATGATGTACTTTTTGCATAAAAAGGAAGAATGACTATCTTAGAAAAATATATAAATATGTTAAGTGTGCCAAAATAAGAAAATAGAGGGAGTACTTTAGTTGGCAAATGCACACTATTACTCTAGACTAAACTAATGAATGAATCAGGAAAGACAATTCACAACTAAATTCCAAATCCATTTTTAATATCTTTTAATTTATGTTGAAAGCACAGTCTTATATTTATATTAGCCCATTCAATTCAGTTTCTTTCTTTTATTTAACTTGTCGAATATCAATGGGTTATTAACGTTTTTTACTTGTTGAAATTCAAATTTATATATTATTGATTGGATGTAGTGTTAGAATAAATCAGATTCCTGATTAGATTATAATTTATTATGATTATGGTTCTTTCCTTATTAAACCACTATTGTACTCTCTATATATTCATGTAATTTCTTACAGAAAATTATTCTATCATAGTATCAGAGCAGATTCTGATCCAAAGACCTAAACCCTAATTTATCTTTTTCCCCCTTTCTTCTTTCTCTCTAACTATAATCCGGCCGAATTCCGACAAACTCCAGTGGCCATTTTCATCAGCAATGTCTTTGTTAGCATCGCCTGAGAGATCCACAACGGTGTTTCTCGGCGGTATCCATCTCCGGCTTCTCCAGTTCCAGTGGCGTCCCCTCAACTTTCCTTCGCTTCGTCACCGGCGACCTCAATTCTATCGGCGTCGTAGGATTTTTAGCCACCACTCTGAAGTTGTTCCACAGTCTCCGGCAAGCGGCATCCCCAACTCTCGTTCAGTAGCAAAGACGGGAGAGTTCTATTTTTTTCAAGCCTGTGACAACACGCCCTTCATCACAACCAGTGTGACTCAACCAGCACGTGCCAACACGCGTGAACTTCCAGCCACTTATTTTCTGCAGCAGCGCGTGCTAACAAGCGCCTTCATTCTTGTTGGCGTTAATTCACACGCGAGTGACATTACCCTCCAATGCGTGAAGGTCACGTGCGCATTGACTCGGGCTTCTCACCCTACGCCTCGGCCAGTCTCGGTCGTCCTTTCTTCGGCTTCTTCCGAAGGTCACTCTCTAGTCAGCTCTGCTCGGTTTTCTTCGGCGTCGTAGCTAGTTTGATTCTTCCAGCTTCGCCGCCACAACCTCGTACCCATCAGATGGCTACTTGGTCTTCTAATGGTGCCATTCAGCGCCGGGATTATTCAAATATTATTGCTCACGGTCTCACGGTCTCACTGCTGCACTCTTTTCTCAGACAGAGCCCATTGATTATCGCTCTGCCCTTCATGATCCAGCCTGGGTTTCAGCCATGGATGATGAGATGGGCGCTCTTCGTGGTCAGCACACTTGGGACTTGGTGCATCAACCTTCAGATGTCAAGGTTGTTGGCTCCAAAAGGGTTTATAGGCTCAAGTATCGACCAGATGGCACTATTGAGTGTTACAAAGCTAGACTTGTGGCGCATGGTTTCTCGTAGATTCTGGGTTTTGATTTTGACCACACTTTCAGTCCTGTGGTCAAAGCCTCCACTGTTAGGACGGTCCTCGCCATAGCCACCATGCATTTCTGGCCACTTCATCAGTTGGATGTCAAGAATGCTTTCCTAAATGGTGTTCTTAATGTTCCGGTCTACATGAAGCAGCCCGTTGCTCATCCAGACTATGTTTGTCGCTTACGAAAGACCATTTATGGTCTTAAACAGGCTCCCCGGGCTTGGTTCCAGCGTTTCAGCAGTTATCTGACACAACTTGGTTTTTAGAGCAGCTCAGCCGATACTTCTTTATTTGTCCTCTCGAGAGGGTCGTCGTAATTGTACCTACTTGTGTATGTGGACGATATCATTCTTACAGGCAATGACTCGACTCTTCTTTGCCAGTTCATCGATCGGACACACAGGGAGTTTGCGATCAAGGATCTTGGTGCTCTTCATTACTTTCTTGGTCTTGAAGTTTCACCTACCTCCTCATGGTTACTACTTGGCCAAGCATAGTATGCTCGTGATATTTTGAATCGGGCCGGTATATCTGCGCGACACCTATTTCTACCTCATTTGTCGCTGGTTCTCAGCTTTATAGCTCTACCAGTTCTCCGTTCCGAGATCCTACACTTTATCGTTCTCTTGTTGGTGCTCTCCAGTATCTCACAATCTCTCGCCCAGATGTGGCATTCTCGGTCAACACGGTGAGTCAGTAACTTCAGGATCCCAGAGAGGATCATTTGCTGCAGTGACACAGATTTTGCGATATGTTCGTGGCACTCTTCATTTTGGTCTAAGCTTTCATTCTGCTAGTCTTACGTTCCGGGATCCTACACTTTATCGTTCTCTTGTTGGTGCTTTCCGATATCTCACCATCTCTCGCCCAGATTTGGCATTCTCGGTCAACACAGTGAGTCAGTATCGTCAGGATCCTGAAGATGATCATTTCTCTGCAGTGACACGAATTTTGCGATATGTTCGTGGCACTCTTCATTTTGGTCTTAACTTTCGTTCTGCTGGTACTCCTAAGGTGTTAGGGTACTCTGATGCTGACAAGGCCTGCTGTCTGGAGACTCGTCAGTCCTCTTATGGTTATGCGGTTTATCTTGATGGAAATCTGGTTTCTTGGATTGCTAAGAAATAGCCTATTGTTTCTCGCTTTAGCACTGAGTCTGAATACCGTGCTCTAGCCAACACTGCTTCAGAAGTGGTATGGCTCACTCATTTGCTTCGGGATCTTCGAGTTCCGCTTTCTGGTTCTCCACTGCAGTTATGCGACAATAGCAGTGCTATCTTTTTGGCTTAGAATCCGGTGGCGTACAAGCGGGCGAAACACATCGACATTGACTACCATTTTGTTCGTGAGTTGGTGACATCTGGAAAGCTGCGCGTTGCTCATGTCCCGACTTCTCTTCAAATTGCGGACATCTCCTCAGGTCCAAGTTGTACGTTGGCGAGCATCTGACGCTTCGCATGAGGGGGGGAGGGGGAGGGGGTGCGTCAGATTCCTGATTAGATTATGATTTATTATGATTAGAGTTATTTCCTTATCACACCTCTATTGTACTCTCTATATATTCACTCTATATATTCAGTGATCATTAATATAATTTCTTACTGCAAATCATAAAATCATGTCGTGACCAAACGAATAGTACAACTACGATATCCTGATTAAGATACCAACATTCAAAATAATTACACCCTAAAGAGACAAAATTGGGCTTTATCCTTTTTCAGAAATGAGGTTAATATGATTTGGCAATAGACATAGAATTTGATAAGAAAAATGAGATCCCATTTTTGCACTCTTCACCCATTCATTAACACAAGGGGAACTGAACTCAAAGAAACAAGGAAAGAACTAATTCCCTAATATTTTTGTTTCCCCCCTTCACTCCATTCCGATTGAGAAATCAAAATAGATGAACAAGATCTCCATGTCTGTTTCATGTGAAAATCTACCCTACTATCCAACTACTACAACTACAGCCTCACGATTTTCTTTCCCGACCATTCGTGTCTGTTTGTTTGCATGAAATCCGAGATATGGAAATGGAATCGAAGCCTCAACAGACACGCTATAGCGCGTCACGGCTGCCACACACTGCCTGCAAACCACCTGCATAAATTTTCAAGATCAGTAAACAAAATGCTAAAATCATGTGTTTCTTCATGAATTATATTTTTAAAATGGGGGGAAAAAAGTAAGAAGAGACTCAACTGGTTTTGCTGCGTATAGTTTCCTGATAGAGAAGGGGGGTATTGGAAATACCCATGCTGATATTCCTCCTGGTATGCAGAGTTTCCCTGCATCTAGCAACATTGAAGAAAGAAATCAGCTTTCTGCTGTTTCTCGCCCTGTATTTTCTAACCTTTCCATCGAAACTTAAGATTTGAAAGAAAGAAAGAAAAGGTACCTGAAATTGGGTGGTGGAATAGCCCTTGGAAACATCCAAAACAGCCTCCGATTTGTAATTTTTCTGCCAAAAAAAACAAAAAAAGCAGAGCCAATGAAACAGCAACATCAAACCCTGTTCACCGTAAACAAACCAAAAAAACAGAGCATGCTAAAAAAGCACTTACATTGGGAGGATTGAAAACAGGGGAGCTCGCAGTATCATCAAGAAGAGAAGATTTCTGTTTCTCCACATAAACATCCTCGCGCTTCTTCAACTTCTTGCTCTCCTTCAATTTCTGCTTCTTCCCTCTCTGTTTCCACAATGCATCGTCCTCTTCAGCGAAATGCGGCGGCCCAGATGAAGCATCTGAAACCATGGACATATCTTCCTCTTCTTCCTCCATTCTCTCCTTCCCAATACTGCGAAACTCACACCTTTCTTCACCATTATCCTGTAAAGAAACAGAGGAGTTCTCGAAATACAGAGTCCATCCCGATTCGCAGCCGCTGCTGCACTCCGAATCAGCCCCCATTACATAATCCATGGGCTCCCAAGAAATCAGAAGAGAGTTTTGTCTTGATTCACAGGGTTTTTGGAGGAAGGAGGAGTGAAAATGGGGTTTGGGTTTGGGTTTTGAGCTGTGGGCAATGGTGTTATGTAGGGGAAATAGAGAGAGAGAAGGAATTGATGGTGAATTGAATGGGAACGGAACCACAACGCCTTCACATGGTGGACAGCGAGGCAGAGGAGGGGTGTACGTTCTTCTTTTCTGTGGCACACTTGTACGTTGTTTTCGAGCTTTAACTAAACGGGGCTACCTTAACAAGATATTTTGCACATTAATTAGTAATATCATTGGTGAATTAACACTGTTCGAACCATGTTATTTAGATGTCGTTTTTCCCATAAACATAAGAGTCCGTCTCTTGAAAGACGGTCTTTCCATAACTTATGGAAAGACCAAGGTTTAAAGTGTAAATTGGAAGAAATGAAGATAAAATTTTCGGGTTGCATGAACCGGGTTATAAAATTTATAACTACTACATGTTTCATACTAAAAATTTAATATTGCAACTAAGACCCTTTACCTTTTATTATTCTAATTAAATCCCGTCTTTCCATAAGCCTATGGAAAGACCGTCTTTCCCAAGACTTTGCCTAAACATAATCTTTTATGTTTACTTAAAATAATAAGAAAAGTGTGTTTATAACCTTATCTTCCAATGTTTGAAACTGCCAATATAACCCTAGATGGTTACCTCTCCGACAACTTTTAGCCGGAATTCTGTGTAATGACTATTTTAACGCTCTGAAATATATAAAAGTTATGAAATGACTGTAATGCCTTTGATCGTAATATTTCTCCTTTCCTTCTCTTCTCCACCATTGCTCCTCTTCAACGATGTCTTTCCTTCTCCAACCCTATGTCATCTCCTCTTCTTTTTAACAGTAGTACTATGTCATTTTCCTGCTCTTCTCCGTCGTTTTATTTGATTCCCTCCGCCGGGTGGTCTAGGGTCGGATGGCGTCGCCGGGTAGGCTAGGGTGCCGTTGTTGGTTGGGTCACGATTGTCGTCGGGTGGGCTAGGGCCGGCTGGCGTTGCCTGGTGGGCTAGGGTGGCATCGCGATTGGTGTTGGGTGGCGTCACTGAGTGGGCTAGGGTGGCATCGCGGTGGGTAGCAGAGCTAGCTGGAGCTCAGTGGCGGGGCTGGTGGTGGAGCCCAAGGCCAGGTTACGTCACTAGGGTATTGGCTCGCTGGTGGGACTAAAGGTGGAGATCATGGCTGGGTTACGTCGCAAGGGTTTCAGTGGCGGGGGCTGGGCATCAAGAGGTGGGGTTGATGGCGACAGATAGGCTAGGGTTTATGGCTGGAAGGGTGGTGGTGGTGGCAATAGGGGCTAGTGACGGCGGGACTGGCTGGAGGGGATGGGAGTGGGGTGGGTGGGGGTGGCATGGCTGGCTGGAGGGGTGGTGGTGGCAGTGGAGGTGGCGGGGGGTGGCGGCGGGGGGTGGCGGCGGGGTGGAAGGTGGTGGTGGTAGCGGCGGGGGTGGAAGGTGGTGGTGGTAGCGGCATGGGTGGAAGGTGGTGATCGCGGCGGGGATGGAAGGTGGTGGTGATCGCGACGGGGGTGGAAGGTGGTGGTGGTGGCCAGAGGGTAAAATTGTCTTAACACTTATATGTTTTAGGTCGAAAGACATTTTAGTCATTTTATGTGTGGTCAATATTGGTCAACGCCAAATAGTGTGTTAGGGTTATATTGACACTTATTTTAACTAGTTAGGGTTGCTTTGCACTAAAAATTATCCGAGCGTTATATTGGTATATATCTCTAAAATAATAATCAGTCTTATGAACTGGATTTTATTGAATTCAACCTTTCATATTTGTTTTTACATTTTGATGCATATGAGACATGTATGAGATATCGGGGTGTAAAGGAGTCAAGTAACTCGCGAATAGTTCGGTCAAACTCTAACTTAACTCGAATTTGACTGAACACAATCAAAGTCAAACCAACTTGTATAGTATTCACTCTCGAGTTTCAACTCAACTAATATTGCTCGTTTGTCTCGTAGAATTTATCGGCCAATTTAATACTATATTACATTTTTTCAAATAAATATGTTATAATGTATATAAATAATACAACACTATATTAAAAATATATTTGACTTTAGATTGAATCGAGTTCCAACTTGACTTGAATCCAATTATTTTCATTCAATTTTTTGAACCAAGATTTGATAGGTTCGTTTGAGTTTGACCCGAGTTCAAGAAATTTTAAATGAGGTCTAACTCAACTCATTTACATCCCTAAAAATTGTACATGTTTCAACCAAGGTACTAAAAACTTGAATTACAATTCATAAATTTTTGCAACAATTAATTTAATAATTACACTATAATTTAATTGGTGTAGATTTAGAATTAATCACGTCTAAGCCTAATCCACCCAAACTGATTCAATCCAATCAAATTACACTGAAACAAATCAAATCGAATAAACAATAACCAAGAAAAAGACGAAAATCTATTAGAGAATGAGTCACAGGTAAATGATGTCATAGTCGGCAAAACTGATTCACATGCCCAAAACTTCATTTTCGAAGGAAAGCCACAGATCTACAGTTTATTTGTGTGAGAATATTAACTACCTCAAGACAAGGATTAAGACACAGCCGCTGCCGTCGCCGTTCCACATCTCGCCGATCGTCACAGTCACCGTTCCACATCTCGATCGTCACAGTCACCGTCTGACTGTGGTAATTCGTGCACCGCCTCTCTTGATTCGATCGGTCCATCCGATCCGATCCCGAAGCTCAAGCGTCACCACGTTCCGGTCATGCGCCGCCGTTGATCCGATCTGCCGTTGATCTATACCTGATTTTGCGCTATGTCTGCCTCCGGAAGTAATCCCGAAGAACATGCCCGTACTGATGCTGGTTCTGAGGCTACCGCGCTTCAGAACATGAATGACTATGAGGTAATTGCGACTTTACCGAAACAGATGCAACTGCAATCCGGCCCTAAGATACCTGTACCTGTTGGTCGTTTGTCGACTGACCCCCTACTTCATTGGTTCTTCTGATGGACCTGGTTTGGTTATTGCACCCACCATCTTGAAGGGTCAAGAGAACTACCTTGAATGTCTCCTACAAATATTGCTATTACTGAAGTTGAATACTACTCTACCGCTATTACTACCGCTAATAAAGCTGAATATTTCTCTACCGCTGCTAATGCTACTATTGTTGTTGCTACTTTTACCGCTACTGAAGTTGAATCTCGATCTACGGTGATTTTTTTTGGGATAAGTGTCAATATAACCCCATCTACTTGAGTAAGGTCCAATATAACCCTATGATAATTTTTAGTGCAAATATAATTCTAACTAGTTAATGAAAGTGCCAATATAACCCTCAGACCCCATTTCCGGCATTGACCTCAATTTTTCAGCATTGACTCTATGTAAATTGACCAAAATACCCTTTTGGGCTAACTCTGAAATTGGGTGAACAATTTTACCCTCATAGTTAGCTGGAACGCCATAGTTCGTTGAAATTAGGTAGGGTTATATCAGCACATTATGCAATCTTATTGGGTTATATCAGCACATTCCTAATATTTGTAGGGTTATATCAGCACATTTCTAATGTTTGTTGGGTTATATCAGCACATCATTAAAACTTATAGGGTTATATTGGCACTTTCACTAACTATATAGGGTTATATTGGCACTTCACTATTGGCACTTTCGAATATTGAAAGGTTATATTGGCACTTATGCCAACTAGGTAGGGTTATAAAAGCATTTTTTTCCAGTTTTTTTTAATGATTAGCAATTTCATAATCTTCTTTGCAAGTTGGGCATTGTTGTCATCATGTTCCAACTTGAGGGAGGTTGTTAAGGAAATAGAAACCCCTTCCTTGTAGGAAAAGTTATAAATGATAGTTACCTTATAGAATTAGTTTCTTTATGGAATTAGTTGTGTATGGTAGTTGTAGACTTTGAATCCTATTCATGTTAAACTTTAGCTTGTTGTAGTCTTATATATTGCAGCGTTCATCATTGATTGAAATGTGTTATTGATTAATATCAATGAAAATTCACCAGCCTTATGTGTTGAGATTTTTGCACCTCTTTTTCTAAATAGGCTCGGGCCCTTCCCCACAGTGTTTCCTGACTGACCATATATACGCTATGCAAGTTGAAGGGCTGGTTGCTTCGTGTGACCCTGTACACCGCTGCAATCGTGACTTGCTGAGATGGCAACTACATCAATTAATCCACCCTTCTGCTCTAGATTTAATTACCTCCTGCGAATTACAGCAGGCCTTGGGATAAAGAATGTTTCCTCACATCGAGGATATCTTCGTTCTTCTTTCATTTTCATGCCTACTCAACACTAAATGTAGCATGCCTAGCCATTTATTTTGCATTTTAAAGTCTCATGTAACCCTATATAATTGAGAAAATGCAGATATAATTATGAGATAAATTTTTAGTGTAAAAATAACTCTAACGACTAAATAATAGTGCAAATATAACCCTAAAGACTACCTTTCGGAATTGACTGCCCATTTCCGACCATTGACCCACCAGAAATGACCAAAATACCCTTTACGCCAAATATAAAAATTTAAAAGACAAAATGCCCTTTACCCTAGTGTTCCACCACCACCACCACTGACCCACCATCTCCGCCTCCGCCGCACCACCTTTGCCACCACTGCTCCTCTAGGTCTCCGTTATTTTACCATGGTCTTTGTCATTCCTCCACCTTCTACCCCCGCCTACCCGCCGACCTCTAGCTGCAACCCGCCATCGACAACCTCCAGTTGCATCTCGCCACCAAAACCTTCAGCACTCCTGACAAAAACCTGCAACCCTAAACCCGCCACCGAAACATTCTCATTGCTGCTCCGACCAACCTCCAGAAGCTTCCAATCTGCTCGCCACCCGTCCTTTTGTCGCTCCTCTTCTCTGGCGAGCTTCTTTGTTGTTCTAGATCTGGTTTTCTTCTCCGATTATTTCCGCCATAGGTCGATTCTCTGGTGTATTTTACTCTCCGGTCGATTCTTGTTGCTGCTCCAGCCGCTTGCCACTGAACCCCATCAATTTTCTCATGGAAGAATGGGGTTTAGGGGTATTTTCTCGTCGCTGAACTCTGCTGAATATGCATCTGCATTCACATATTGCTTGAAACCACTCCCACAACCTTCTCCAGAGAGTAGAGGTGCAATCTTCACCGGCGAGTAGAGACACTCGCCACTTCAACGACGCTGGTAGAGAGATAGGGGGTTTATTGAAAACAATGACGGGTTTAGGGGAAAATAGTGATGGAGAAGGAAAACAGTGAAGGAAGAAGGAAAATAGGGCTTGGGGCATAATAGGCATTTCACAGGGGATAAAATAGTCTTTTAAACTGAATTCCAACCTATGTAGGGTTATATTTGCACTTACATCAACTATCTAGGGTTATATTTACACTTTCAACTATCACGGGATTATATATGTACTTTCGTGAATTATGTAGGGTTATATATGCACTTCGCTCCTACTTTTAGGTAACACTTATCTTCTTTACGAATGAATGTGCATACTAAAAAAAAAGATCAAATTATGATTGAAATTAATACTCACTCGGTTTTATTAAAATTGGAAGGTAGCTTGTTTTCGGTGGTGTTTTTTTTGACAAGTTGAATTGTATAAAAAATGATTAATTTTAGTGAATGAAAAGATTAATAAGTGAATGAGAATGGTTCCCTTATCGTAAAAGAAAGTGTGAAAATCTTGGAAAAACAAATTTTAAAAAACTTAAAAATAGGCATCTTAATTCGTTAAGTTTTGGTTGTACAATGAAATACACTAACTTATTTAATTGTTATTCATTTTAGTTTAGTTCAATTTAGTTCATGCACATTAAGTGAATTTAGTTCAATTTTATTATTTGTGTATCTTGAATTAAATTGAACTGAACTATAAATAAGTACAGTAAAATTTAGTAACAGTAAAATTAAATTATGTTAAATTTTATCATATCAAATTTTTTTTTTGAAAAAAATCATAATAAATATATTGTACTGAGCTAAAGTGCAATTATATATATATATATATATATATATATATATATATATATATATATATATATATATATATATATATATATAAGAGTCCGTCTCCTAAAAGACGGTCTTTCCATAACTTATGGAAAGACCAAGGTTTAAATTACAAATTAGAAGAAATCAAGATAAAATTTTTGGGTTGCATTAATCAGGTCATAAACTTATAATTACTATACGTTACATAATAAAATTTTAATATTATAACTAAGACTCTTTATCTTTCTATAATTCTAATTCAACCCCGTATTTCCATATGCTTATGGAAAGACGGCCTTTCCTAATATTTGCCTATATATAATTATCAATCATAGGTGTTGAGGAAAACACTAGGCAACAATCACAATAAGTGAAATTGAAATTCAATTCATCTATCCAGACTAGCCTAGAGTGTAATTATATTTGTTTAGTTTAGTTTGATTAACTAAGATTATGACCAACAATGCGGGTGGGAATGTAATTATAAGTAAATATGAGGATTTGATTTGAAACTATTCCAAAATTTAAGGAAGTAAATGTAACTTTTAAGGGGTTTCGAGGAGCCCCTTGATGTTTGCTTCACCGTGCACGTTTCATTTACTGGAATTCTGAACTGCATGCAGCTTTTAATTTAACTACAGATCAATTCACATGTCCAATTTTGTAAAACCTATTTTTTTCTGGTTTTGATGGTTTAATTACGAATTATATTATGTAGTGGTCCTATTGATCACAGGAAAGCGAGAGTTGAGGTTCATACTCTTGACCTATTAAGGAAATTGGAGCCACCAAGACAAGAAGGGACCAACTCTAAAAAATACACAAGGACAAACTCAATATTAATGTTCGAAAGATGACAACGTTTGCTTTCTGTATTTTCTCCCTAATATTAAATCGCTTTTAAATTTCATTCAAATCACCAAAATGATAGATCTACTACATAGATCATGTCTAGAGATTTTCTTAATTTTCCTTTAGAATATAATAGGTCTACTATATAGTTTGTATTGGTGCTGGCCTTGTGCAAGACAATCGATCTATAGCTTATTTCAATGAAAAGTTAAAAGGCGGTGCTCTTAATTATCATGTTTATGAGAAGGAATTCTATGCTATTGAGGGCTTTAGAGACACGACAACATTATTTAAATATTTATTGCATAAAAAGTTTGTTATTCACTGATGGAGTGGATAGAATATCTTGATTGATTTGGAATAATCAGGATTGATACTGTACATATATAGAACAATCTAGGTTCGATGTAATTAGTTCATTGTACTCTATTTATTCATCTATGATAGACACACCAAACATGGTGAATTACACACTTTCATGGTATCAGACATGTAAATTTTTTTTGCTTCGTCCTGCTCTTCCACCATTTCAAAAAAAATCTTGAACCTTCCGAAGCTTCAATGGCCGACAACCCATTAAGCTACTCTACCATCATTCATATGTTGCCAATTAAACTAAATTCCAGCAACTATATGATGTGGAAGTCGCCAGTTCAAGTGCTCCTCGAATATGAGGGTTTCTTTGGCTTTCTGGATGGCTCCAATCCAAAGCCCGTTATCTTAGTCAAAGGTGCATCCTCGGCTGGTTCCTTTTCCCCGGCCACCGACAACGACGTCGCAAAATCCCAGTCCGTGTTCAATTCCTGGGTGGCACAAGACAAAAGGTTACAAGCGCTGCTTCGTTCGACCGAGAAGGCTATGCTAGAGACGATCGGTTGCAGCTCAGTGAAGGAGATGTGGGACTCCTTAGCAGTAGCATTTAAAAATGCCTCCGCTTCTCATGAGCTACAACTTAGGGACAAACTCCATACAATCCGGCGTGGCTCCTCGTCGGTGATAGATTTCCACCGCCGCTTCAAGGTCGTTATCAACGGACTCGCCGCCATGAATGCTCCGGTCTCGCCCAGAGGTCGAGTTATGCTGTTTCTACGAGGTCTCGGCACCGGGTTCACTGAATTCACCATCGTTCAGTTGGCTCAATTGCCGCTGCCGACATACTCCGACGTGGTCGCAAGAGCCCGTAGCCATGAGATCTTCAACCAGAACTCCCTCGGTGCAAATTAAGGTTCAGACTCAGTTCCAGTAGCCTTTGCCGTCTTCTCCGCGGCTTCTTCTAGCAACCAGGCCTTCTACTCGCCGACACGTGAAGCCCACAAATAGCCCTCAGGCTCGTCGACCACCAAGCGCAACTGTGGCATCACTTCCGGCCAGCCAGTACGTTCCTCAAGTGCTGTTGGTTCTGGTCGCAGGAAACTGGAACCCAAAGTGCCAAATCACACAGCTCCGCAGTGCTCCATACTCTCTTCGAAAGCTCGTCACTCTGAGTCGGCTCATCTTTCTAAGGCTTTCCAATTCTCTGTCTCCCTTGACGATTCAGCCTCCAACTGGTATTTGGATTCTGGCGCAAAAAATCATATGGCTTCCACTTCCTCTAGCATGGACAATGTTGTCCCCCTATTCTGGTAACTGTTCTATCACTATTGCTAATGGATATTCTATTCCTATTTCTTATATTGGACATCATCGGTTTTCTCAAGATTTGTCTTTATCTGATGTGTTGGTGGTCCCTGATATTATGAAAAATCTGTTTTCCATTAGTAAATTGACAAAGGATATGAATGTTGTGATTTCTTTTAATGAGGATTAGTTTGTGATTCAGAACCGGTCCACAAAGGAGGTCGTGGGCTAAGGTCGATGTGATCGTGGCCTTTATGTGCTCGAGAAGGGTGGTGCTTCTTTTGTTGCTCATGTTAAAACTAATAAACATAGAGCCTCTTTTGATGTTTGGCATGCTAGACTAGGGAATACTTCCATTTCAGTTTTTTTTGTTAAATAAACTGAACCTTGTTGATGTGGTTTCTTTACCGCCTAATCCCGTACTTTGTATGCCTTGTGAAATGGCGAAAGGAAAAAGGCTTTCTTTTGTGGACAATCCTAGACGCGCACATGTTGTCCTCAATTTAGTGCATTGTGACTTGTGGGGCCCTGCTCCAGTTTTATCTGATAGTGGATTCTCTTATTATGCTGTTTTTGTTGACGATTTCTCACGGTTTACATGGTATTATCCATTGGTGTAAAAATCATATTTCTTTGAGACATTCTTGCAGTTTCAGAACTTGGTTGAAAACCAATTTTCTTGTTCAATCAAGGTGTTTCAGAGTGACGGTGGTACAAAATTCACAAATGCACGCCTAAGATCCCATTTTCCAAATAAAGGAATCCTTCATCAGATTTCTTGTCCATCCACACTGGAGCAGAATGGTAGAGCGAAACTTAAACACCGCCATGTTGCAGAGATGGGATTATCAATGCTTTTCTCCTCTGGTTTGTCGATCCCGTACTGGGATGTTGCTTTTGCCACGGCTACCTACACCATCAATAGGCTTCCCACCCATGTTCTTCATAATGCCTCACCATATTCTCTACATATGGTCGCCATCCAGACTACTCCAACTTTCATTCCTTCGGATGTCGGGTGTATCCCTTCATTCGACCATTTGCTCCTCATAAATTGGCCCCTCGCAGCACTTCATGCATATTCGTGGGATATAGTGCTCGCCATAAGGGTTTTCGTTGTCTGGATCAAGTTTCTAAGAAGGCCTATCTCACTTGGCATGCCCGTTTCGATGAGTCTTCTTTCCCAATTGCGAATGATATTGCTCGTACTACCCCAGAATCTTTAGATGTCTCGACGTTTATTGATCTTGACTTGGATGAGTTGGCTGGATCCCCTGCTGCCCCTCTATCACTTACTCAGAATTCGTCTGGGTCGACAACCCCGTCCGCTAGTTCTCCGACGCCCGTGTCTCCACTGCAGCCATCTCCAACTGACGCTCCACTGCCTTATTTATCGATCGTGGGTCACTGTATGACCACTCATTCTCAGACTGTTAGTCGCACAGCAAAGAAGTATACAGTCTATGTGATGACATGGTTTCTTGCGACATTACTAGCACAAACTGAACCTCGAGGGTATCAATCTGCTCTTAAGGATCCTCACTGGGTGGCTACTATGGATGAAGAAATGGGTGATGTTCGTAAGCAGCATACTTGAGATCTCGTTCCACGCCCTACTGGTGTTAACATCGTTGGCTCCAAATGGGTTTATTGTCTCAAGCATCGTCAGGATGGTACCATTGATCGGTACGAGGCTCGTCTTGTTGCACATGAATATTCTCAGTTGCCAGGCTTTAACTTCACCCACACTTTTAGTCCAGTCGTCAAGGCCTCCACAATAAGAATTATCTTATCCTTGCCACTACTTTCTCTTGGCCCCTTCATCAGTTAGATGTCAAGAATGCATTTCTTAACGATTTTCTTGATGCACCAGTTTACATGGAGCAATCGGCCGGTTACACCGATCCCGTTCATCCTAATTATGTATGTTGTCTTCGCAAGGTTATCTATGGTCTCAAACAAGCTCCTCGGGTTTGGTTTCAGCGATTCAGCTCCTATATATTTCATCTGGGATTCTGGTGCAGTTCTACTGACACTTCCTTGTTTGTGTTCTCCCAGAGATCGAAGATTCTATATCTGCTAGTATATGTGGACGACATCATTCTAATTGGAAATGATCCTATTCTCATTCGTCGGTTCATCACCCGCACTGATCATGAGTTTGCCATTAAGGATCTTGGTGCACTTCACTATTTTTTGGGATTGAAGGTCTCTCGATCTTCATCTGGACTTTTTTTGGGGCAGGCTAAGTATGCGATGAAGATACTTCAGCGCGCAGGTATGTCATATGTTGTTCCTGTTTCCACACCTTTTGTTCCTGGCTCTCAGCTTCACAGCACCTTGGGGTCTGAGTTCTTGAACCCCAAGCTTTATCACTCACTGGTCAGTGCCTTGCAATACTTGACCATCACTCGCCCGGATCTCTCCTATGCGGTCAACTCTGTTAGCCAGTTTCTCCAGTCGCCTCGAGAGGATCACTATCAGGCAGTCACTCGCATCTTTCAGTATGTCCGTGGCACGCTTCATTATGGTCTGTCTTTTCGACCATCTCATAGTCCGATACTGACTAGGCCCATTGTCCTGAGACTCAGCATTCCACTTATGGCTATGCCATTTTTCTTGGGGGCAATCTTGTCTCTTAGAGTGCTAAGAAGCAACCGACCGTGTCTCGATCCAGTTGTGAGTCCGAGTATCGCACTATGGCGAACACTGCTGCTGAACTTACCTGGGTGTGTAATATGCTTAAGGAGCTTCGGGTTTCCCTTTCGTCGTCGCATCTCCTACTTTTCGATAACAACAGTGCTAGTTTTCTTGCTCAAAATCCGGTTGCACATAAACAGGCCAAGCACATAGACATCGACTATCACTTCGTTCGTGTACTTGTTTCCTCTGGCAGGCTTCGTGTTAGTTATGTTCCATCCTCTCTATCGGTTGCTGATATTTTCACTAAGGGTCTGTCTCATAATCTTTTTGATTTGTTTCGTTCCAAGCTTTGCTTATCATGTAGTCCTATGCTTAGCTTGAGATGGGGGGGGGGTGATAAAGTAGATAGAATATCCTGATTAATTTGGATTAATTAGGATTGATAATGTACATCTAGGTTCGATGTAATTAGCTCATTGTACTCTATTTATTTATCTATGATAGACACACCAAACATGGTGAATTGCACACTTTCATTCACAATAATCATGAGTCATTGAAGTACTTGAAGAGTCAGTTGAAGTTGAATAAGCGTCATGCTAAGTGGTATAGTTTTATTGAGTCTTTTCCTTATGTATTGCGAGATAAGAAGGGAAAAGAAAAAGTTGTTGCTAATGCTTTGAGTCGTAGGTATACTTTACTTACAGATCTTGAATGTGTTATGCTAGGGTTTGCTTTTGTGAAATAATTATATGCAATTGATTCTGATTTTGCTTCTGTCTATACTGCACGCGAGAATGGAGATTATAATAAGTTCTATAGACATGATGGATTCTTATTTCGTGATAATAAGCTTTGTGTTCCTCAATGCTCTACGAGAGAATTACTTTATAGGAAAGCACATTCAGGTGGTCTTTTGGGTCATTTTGGTGAACTTAAAATTTATAATCTATTGCATGAGCACTTTTATTGGCCAAAAATGGCACTATTTGTTGATAGGATTTGTAGGAACTGTATTGATTGCTTGAAGGCTAAGTCAATCTCGATGCATTGCCAATCGCCGCACTCTTCATCATGTTTAAATCTTGCGCAAGAGCCAACCCTTCCTCCAAGGCTAGAGTTTCGACATAAATCAACCTCGTAACTCTGAGAATTCGTCTAGCTAGTGCGCGAAGAAAGCTTCCACCATTATCATATATCACCACTCCAATGCTTATCCAACCGTCTACTAGACCAGCATCAAAGAAAACATAACATGTATCATTCGATGGACTGGAATTAAAAGCTTCTCTACCAAGTATTCTGCTGGATATCGAGATTCATTTTCAAATATTTTCATATTTACGGTAGTATTTCATTGCAATAAATAAAAATAAATTTCAAATTACTCTAGCTACTAGTCATACTAATTATGAATTGATCTCGTCTAACGTCTGATCATTCTAAAACGAGATTTGTGTTGAGAAAATATTATTTGACAAATCAAGTTATTAAGTGTTATATCTCATGAATCATGATCCAAAGAAAACAAGAAGTTACCGGCCGTAAATAATGCATGAGGCAAGCAATAAAATTAAGTAAGACGAGTCAGTGAGTGCACTTTCTCCTCCATTCTTCTCGACACTACCGAAGAAGACCGAAGACTTCTTATCGGAATCTAAACCAGTTTCTTTGACTGGAAATCACACGCCTGTTTTTCACGCACTCACACACACATGTATGCACGTGTGCATTACCATTTTACACACACATGTTCACACGTGCACACGCACACACTCCGATCCCCCCGCAATTTTTATTTAAATTCCCTAACTCTGTCATCATCTGTGTTTTATTCCCTCCCATTTTGTTTATTTATGAGATCAAATTCTGACTGGTGACTGGGATCAATGTGAGATCTTCGAGATTAAACAACGCTTGTTTTTTGCATTATCCGAAAGCACGGCCTCGAACTATTTGCAGAGTCACATGATCGTATGTTTTAGTTAAGTAAAAGGCAGTGGCTCTTGTTTTTTACTGCCAAAAAAAGAAGGGAAATCGAACACATGGATGGTTTTGGAAAGGAGTGCAAATCCCACACCCCAGCATGCAATTTGCACCAATATTACTTTAAAATTTCAGTAAATAGATGTCACGGTTTTTTATGTGTTAATATCTCATATCATTAGAAAAATCATACTTAAATAGCTAAGATTATGAGTTATTTCTACACAGTTTTAAATGATTTCATGATAAAATCTCGCACTAACCTAATATGATACCAGAATCGAACATTAATGCACGGACGTATATTCTCATTATTTAACTCATGGTTCTTTATGTTCATGGTTGTATAAGTAATTATACCGTGTGAAACTCCCACATTTATAAAATATAAAATTTATAGTTTAATATATAAAATTATAAATCGTCTTTATATAATATCAATTGATTTTATAAAAGAGCACCACGCTAAACATGACATTTTTCAATTTTTTCATCGTACTTGCAATACATTTGTTTACCTTACTTCATTTCTACTTCCCCGCATTTGATCGATTCTCGTATAAGTGTTGTTGAAATATTTTTACATCAGCTTTTAAAAATTAAATGACTAGCACATTATTTGGTTTTGAGTTACTCAACTTAGTACTAATTAATTAGTTTTAAGATAAAAGTTCAAAATACCTAAAAATGTAACATAGTATCAGAGTCCTGATTGAGTTATTGGGCTAATATTTAGATCCCCATTTAATTATGCCCGATTTGGGTTGGAGCGTTTCTACCTTTGCACATGAGGGAACACGTTGAAGTGTTAATTCCCACATCAATTTCTTAAATACTAAATGACTAACACATAGGTATTGAGTGACTCCATTTAGTACCAATAAGTACTAAAGTGGAAGACCACTATACCTTGAAATTTAACATCATCTTCTGCAAAAACATTAAAATGTGTTTTTGTCCATTATTATGTTTAATTATACATTATCCACCCCGTATGTTTGGTTTTATAAAACTAAATATAATTTTAATCGCTGTTTAAACACCAGTTCCAGTCAATAGAATGAAGTTGTAGTTGTGATAAATGATGTAATTACAATTTATAATACTAGTATTAATGTAACATGAAAAGTTATTTGCATTGTGGTGTACAAAACAAATTAAAGGTCCCTGGTGCATGTGTAGTGGTACTGGTTTCAAAACCCACTGGGCGTATTCAAAGCTGGTGGGATTTTGTGGCTTCGGTTTCTTCGTCCTTCTCTGTGGCCATACCAGTCAAACCCCTCATCTCATGTGCTGTCCTCATCTCTTGGATCGCTCCTTAACTCCGTTCTCCTTTTAATCTCTTAAGTTATTAACTTGTAATAGTAGCACATTATAATCAAAATTTTATTTTATAATATTAGATGGAGTAGTATGTTGTGACATGGTTTGTGTTTTTAATTGAATGCAAGGCAGGGTGGTGGATGCATGGTTACTGGTGGTGGGTGGTAGCGTTAGGAGCATTCTGATGAGTGATAGTCTGTGGTTGATATATGGTGGTTGATATATGGTGGTGGGTAGTGGTGGTAGGAGTGTTTTAACAGGTGGTGGTAAGTGGTTACCAGTGGTAGATTGTGGCAGTATGAGAGTTCCTATAGATGGTGGTTAGTGGTAAGGGTTCTGGATGGTAAAAACTGCATGAGGGCAATTTTGACCTTCTGCTTTGATTGAAATTTTAAATTTCTATTTTTAATGCAGTTTAAACTGGAGCGGGTAGTACTACCTCCATCCCAACCAAATGTTCATATTACTTTTTTGTACAGACATTTATGCATGCTGATGTGACCAAATTTTAATCAAATGTGGGAGATTGAAATGAGCTGAGCAAATTTTAGCCCAAGTAAGGAAATAATCAAAATATAAATTTTTGGTTGGAATGTACGAAAATGAAAGGTAGGAAATTTTGGATGGGACAGAAGGAGCATGTGATTTCAGAAATGAATTCCATTTCATTTTGTTGTCAATGAAAGAGTAATAGTAGCTAGTGCTACAACTTGACAGTACGAAATTCAGTCGGCCATACATTTGGCAATTTCGTATGATTTGTGGTACCCAGGCTATCCAGCTCCCATGATTTGGTATCATTTATGCTCTTGGGCCCTTCATGGCCCAAACAAGGCCATTCTGGCCCGCTCCTTCATTCTATGCATCCCATTTTTGTTGAGACGTTTCTCTAATAATGGAGCCCTTTATTTGTGCATTTGGATAGTCGGGCCGGTTCACGGTACCACCATACTATGCAATGGTCCTCCTCTCTCGTCTTGTTTTACTGTACTATGGACTAGACGAAATAAATAACTTTTTCCCTTCAAAATTCTTTTTCTTTGTCCATTCACATCATGTTATTTCTTTTTGTCACTATTTGGTGGTTTTATTGACATAAATATTTGTTTAAATATCATTACTCCCTCCGGCTCTCTTTAATTTGCATAATTTTTTTTCTTGTTAGCCAACAAATATGTTTGATTGTGGATATATGCAATTACATAATAATGACATCGTAGAATTAAGACTTATATGTGCTAATATTCTCATCGTCTAGAAAGAGGCTCAAGACTCAAAAGATATCACAGTGGGCTTGTTGTTGGGCCATTCACTAGAAGACAAAATAGGTTAGGTCATAGATCAAATATATTAGAATTTTAAAAGAGTATAAATAAGAATGTATGTCTCCTTATTTTTGGAAACGCTCTATTGCCTACTTTTCCCTTCTACCAATTGCTGACTAGATCGTCGGAGAATCTCCCCCCGAATTCTCCGGGGTCTGTTTTCCTTTTGCAGATTACATACTTCACTGAATTAGATCGAGATTGGGCTTGGGCTGACGGTCATGAGACGCATCAAGTTGGCACGCCCAGTGGGACCCAACACCGCATGTCACTATAGACGACCTCGAATCGGCGAAGTGAGAGGTTGGGGAACAAGGCAACTGGTACAGCTGTTAAGGTTGGGTTTTTGTACGCAGTACAAGACCCGGAAATGCCACCAGTCGAGGCTTCGACAGGTCTTGGACTGCCGACCCTTGTGATCGAAGGGTCGCCCTGGTAAGAATCCCAAGAAAAGCTGATGTCACTATCAAACCCTCTGTGGGAATTGGCACTGTGATGCCATTGATTGGGTTGTGAGGTGTAGATGGTCATCTCATGGAGTGCTCGGGTGATTCGCAAGTGGAAGCTTGTGAACAAAGATCCCTGGAAAATCGTATGGTGGATGAGGTCATGAGACCTTCTCAAAGCTTCGATCAAATCACACAGATACTAGTAGCAGCAGGTTATCAAGTCGTATCCCCTTCGATGGTTCCTCAGCCATCGACGACTATAATGCCTTCGGTGACTCATACTTTGTCAGTCGCACTGGAGAATATTAGGGCACTGCCTCTGGAAAGTCAAATGCATGGAGCCCCATATACGGGGTATATGAGAGAAGCTGCTCAACCGAGACCCCACCCTCCTTCCCTGATCATATGCCTATGAATTACCTTGTATCCTCTTTGATGCCAATGTATTCGGTCCAAGGTATTAAAAGGCGCAGGGAAAGCGAGAAGCGTATCCACAATACATGGAAAAGATGGATCAGTTGATACCCAACCACTCTTCATTCAAGACATGTGGACAATATCAATGGGAAGTATGATGCGAGAAATGATGAGACATGACTTGAAGGCTCTGTTGGATCATTACTACGATGTGTTTTCTTGGGACACTTCAGATTTGACGAGAGTGCTTGCTGAGTTTGCCATCCACAAGTTGAACATCGACCCTTCGATAAAACCTGTTAAACAGAAACGGAGAATATTTTCCCCTGAGAGGGTTAAGGCGATAAAAATAGATGTGGATAAACTTCTTACGGCAGGGGTTATCGAAGAGGTGTTATACCCTCAGTGGTTAGCCATCCCAGTCATGGTCCCAAAACTAGATGGGACGTGGCAAATGTGCATTGACTTCATGGGTCTGAACAAATGTTACCTGAAGGATAGTTATCCATTACATTCGATGGATCAACAGGTGGAGGTGATAACAGGTTATCAGATCCTGGCCTTTTTTGATACCCAAAAGGGTTATCACCAGATACTAATGGCAGAGGAGGACAAGGAGAAGACTTTGTTCATCACAGACGTAGGTACTTTCTACAATAAGAAAATACCGTTTGGGCTAAAGAATACTGAGGCTACTTACAAATGGCTGGTGGACAAACTTTTAAAAAATTAGATCGGGAAGAATTTAGAGATCTTTGTTGATGATATTGTGGTGAAGAGCATAACCTACGATCAATTTTTGCAAGACTTGGGAGAACTATTTGAGGGATTACGAAGGGCAAACATGAAGCTGAACCCTTCAAAGTGTGTTATAGGGGTCTGTGCTAGAAAGTTTCTGGGCTTCATGGTCTCGGAGAGAGATATTGATGTTAACCCAGAAAAGGTGGAAGCATTGATGAATATGAGAAGCCAACGAAACATGAAGGAAGTCTAGAGGTTGACAAGGTGCTTGGCAGTGTTAAGTCGATTCCCATCCAAGGGGGTAGGGAAATACCTACCTTTCTTAGATGTGCTTCATAAGGCTAAAAAGTTCAAATGTATAGAGAATTGTGAGAAGACATTTGCAGCTTTGAAAAAGCACCTCAAAATTATGCATACATTGATGAAACCAGAGAAGGGGGGAGTCTAATACCTCTATATCTCAGCATTAGCTCTGGCTATCAGTGCAATACTGCTGAAGGAGAAGGAGAGACAACAACACCCTATATACTTCGTTAGCAGAGCCCTGCAGGCCCCATAAACAAGGTATACAACTATCGAAAGGTTAATCTTGGCGTTGGTTCATACGACTCAAAGGTTGAGACCCCATTTCCAGGATCATACCATAGTTTTACTTGCAAATTATCCAATCAGGCATATCCTCCTAAAGCATGACTCCTTGGGGAGGATGATGAAATGAGCTGTAGAACTAGGATAGCATGATATACACTACCACTCTAGGGCCGCGATCAAAGGGCATACCTTAGCGAATTTCATTGTGGAAACTACAGAGACCATCAAGGATGTCTGTTAAATTGGGGATAAGGGAGTTTGGAAGTTGTTTGTGAACGAATCATCTCATTCAGGGGGAAGTGGGACCGGAGCACTGCTCACTAGCATCGATGGTACTGGCTACCCCTACGCCCTGCATTTCAAGTTCAGGGCAACGAACAATGAAGCAGAATACGTGAATTTGATCACTGGTCTTTGATTGGCGAAAGAGATGAAAGTGGAGGATGTGGAAATATTCAGTGACTCCCAAATCGTGGTCAGTCAGGTTAATGGGGAATACGAAGCTTGAGTTGCTAGTTTACAACGCTACTTGGAGGTGGTGAAACCTTTATTGAAGTGCTTTCGATCATACACTTTCTCTCAGGTACCAAGGGAGAAAAATCAGAAGGCGGACACTTTAAGCAAATTGGCTTCCTCAGATTTGGAAGGTTTGGCACAGAAACAAGTAATGTATGAAACTTTGTATAATCAAAGTTTCGAAGAAATCATTGTGATAACAGTTTTTGAAGGAGAAACATGGATGACCCCAATTGTTCGATGCCTTCAAGATAGATTTCTCCCAGTAGATCCTATCGAAGCACGAAAAATTTGACTCAAGGCACCCGAGTATGTAATACATAATGGGACCTTGTATCAAATAGAGTATCTACAACCCTTGCTTCGATGTGTCACCCCTATCGACGCAAATTACTTGATGCAGGAAGTCCACGAGAGAATCTGTGGCAGGTATCAGGGAGCCCGCTCAGTAGCAAGAAGAATGATTCGCATCGGGTACTACTGGCCAACGTGTTCGAGGATGCCAACCGATATATCTAGGCTTGCAACCAATGCCAAAAACATGTGCCTATATCCCATGTCCCCCCAGATAGACTTGATTAAAATATACAGTTCTTGGCATTGGATAAATGGGGAATAGATTTGGTAGGACCTTTCCCAGAAGCACTCGGAAGGTTTAAGTATCTGATAGTGGCAGTCGATTACTTTACCAAATGGGTCGAAGCACAGTTATTGGTAAACATCAAGGGGAAATTTTTTATCTTGTTTTGCTTGAAGAACACCGTCTGTCATTTTGGTATACCAAAGGCGTTCATTACAAACAATGGAACCTAGTTCATGAATGACCCCTTCAAGAGATGGTGTGAGGAGTTCAAGATCCAGCTAAAAGTAACATCGGTTTATCATCCCCAGGCAAACAGGCAGTCAAAATTACTAACCAAACCCTTGTCAATGGAATTCGAAAGAGGCTGGAGGGAGCAAAGGGAAACTTGGTCAATGAACTGCCTAGTATGTTGTGGGCTTATCGAATGGTAAATTTTTCTACCACAAGAGATATGCCATATGGGTTGGTGTATGGCTCGGAGCTTGTGATCCCCGCAGAGATTAGCATGCCAAGTTCGAGAATGATGATATCTAGCAATTCTAGCAATGAAGATAATCGTTTCCTAGAACTAGATCTGTTGGAAGAAAGGTGAGCCTCGACGTCCATCCGAGAAGACAAAGTTAAGGAAAAGGTCAAACGATACCATTATCGAAGGGTGAAAGGATCACATTTTGTCCTGGGAGATCTCATCATGAGGAAAAAAGGAAAGAGCAGCCAGGAGCCAGAGGGGAAGCTTGCTGGGGAGGACCTTATCGAGTGCTCAAAGCTCATTCGGGGGAAGTTACACCCTGTGATCGATGAACGATGATCACATTCCGAAGAGGTGGAACACAGTTAATCTTCGACAGTATCATCAGCTGTAAGGAATGGTAGCCTTAGGTCTCATGAAGTTGAGGAGTAGCTGATTTCACCATGTAATTATTCCCAGATTTGTATTCTCCACGCAACAACTGGTTGACTTGAAGAAATGTTAACACTTCCCAAATATCGATAAAACCTACTCGGTTTTAAGCGATCAAATGTTCGCTCCTAAGCAATAGAAAATAATCTCGTTTTTAAGCGGTCAAATGCTAGCTTTTAAGCGATAAAATATAATCTCAATTTTAAGCGATAGAAAATAACCTATCTTTTAAGCAATCGAATGCTCCCTTTTAAGCGATAAAAATTAATCTCGCTTTTAAGCGATAAAAAATAATCTTGCTTTTAAGCGATCGAATGCTCGCTTTTAACCGATAAAAAATAATCTCGCTTTTAAGCAATAAAAAATAATCTCCCTTTTAAGCGATAAAAAATAATTAGTCTTTTAAGTGATAAAAAATAATCTCGCTTTTAAGTGATCGAAAGCTCACTTTTAAGCATTAAAAATAATCTCGCTTTTAAGCGATCGAATGCTCAATTTTATGCGATAAAAATAATCTCCCTTTTTAATTCTACCCCCGTCCCGGATTAAATTGCACAAGATTAAAGATTCAGTCAAAATAAGAAAACTTTGACTACATATTTGAATAGATATATAAACAATAATATTGATGTATGCGATATCGTTGGGTTCATTATAACAAATAGTTAATAGAAAGTAACTTTTTGTTTACCGATATTATACGTAGTTAAATACATTAATGGTCAAACGTGTGTGTTAGAGACTGTGAAAAAGATTCTGTGCAATTTAATCTGGGACAGATGGAGCAGTCGAATGCTTCAAGGGATGGGGCCAATCTGCTCTTCAGCAATCAAACAGTTTGCTCAAAAGCAAGAAGATAAATTTACTACAGAAAAATCAAGTTATTTGTCAACCAATTCCTTTTCGAAGCATCCAATGTTCTTTAGGTAATCGAAGTGATTTAATATAAATATGGTAAGTATATCACAGAGGGTCGAATGAGTCTACTTCATGTGCACATTCTTCCGAAAGCAAACACCTTATTCATCTATTACACAATCCACTACTTAGTAGAACTTGTTCGCCTATTGAGCAACTACCTCGATGTTGTACAAACACAAACTTTTATTGATAATATTATGCATCTATGATCAGTCAGACCATCGAATGTTCTTCGATTTTACCCCAGTAGCAATCATATATAAATGATCAACTTCGTTCTACGAAGCTTCGGGGATAGGGTTAGCACATCACCTTTAACGAGGTATTAAGCCTCCGGAAGGGGATGAGTCCCTTTCTGCATCACCCATATGGATTGGCGGCACTTGTCCATTAACATCGGGAACCCCTGTTTATGTCTTTTCCACTGAATCAATTGAGAGGACTCGGTTAGAGGAGCTAATAGGTGGAACTTTAGCCTGAGATGGGGAGTTACTCCGAGGTTGAGTCTTTAATTTAGCCTAGGTATTATTCTTAGGCCGAGTCTTCTTATTGGAAACCCTTTTTGAACATTTCCCTTCGGAGGAATCCCAGGTGAAGAAACCCTGTTCAAAGGACTTACTTTCTGGTAGGTGGCATTGGTTTCTGATCGAAGATGTTCTTTCCATTCGTGAATGGCATTGAAGGCTGCATAGTGATCTGGGTCCCTATCCAAACCCTTCCATCATGGCCATCTTGGTATCGTATAGATAACTAAAAATATCATCAATAAGACCCTTATCAAGGACTCCATAAGATAATCCACGTGCTCAAAGGCTATCAGAGTAAGCTGGATAGTAGTAGCATGGGCAGATACCTGGCTCAAAAGTTGGGAATTTTGACTTACAATCTCACTGCAAAACCGCTGGTTATCATCGATAACCCCTTGCAGCCTAGAAACTTCTTCGGTAAGATAGCTCTCTCATTTAATCATCTCATCAAGTTGAGATTCGAGTTTCTTAACCTTATCTTGATAACGCCTGCTATCCCCCCATTGACTCAAAGTGCGATATAACCTAGGATCAGCAAGACACTTGCGCAAACTAGGATATTTGTTCATCATTTCTTGAAATGTAACTTGGTGGTTGAGTTCGGTAGCACTACATCTTTATCTACTATGCCGAGGGCAACAACCGTTCGACCAGATGTAGAGTTAATTCTCACTTTGCTAAGAAGCTCTCCTATTGAAGGGTGGCTGCCATCTTGCCATGATGACAACTCCTTATTAGCTTTGGATAAATCCTCGCTCAATCAGGCCAACTTAGTAAGGGCCTTCGAGAACTCTACCTTAACCTTGGCGAGCTTTCGATCAGAATTTTCTAGCTCATCTAGCGAAATCGCATTCTAGGAAACATAAGGAATAATAGTTAAACACTTAAACTAAAACATTTAGTTATAACATCCAGTTAAAATATGAAACTGTCCTAAAAAATTCAACAAGCCACGCTTGATATTGTTTTGCAAAATATAAGTCGAAAATAAAAAGGAGAATAGAGCTCATACATCTCTAGCCGCATGCCTTATGTTATAGTTAGTCTCGTCAATCACGACCTTGCCATTGTCAGCCTCCACATCCTCGTTGTTACCCTTTGATTTTTGATTGCCATACTTTGATTTAGGCTCAGGAACGGTAAGGTCGCAAAGGTATGCCGCTGATAAGAAGTTCTTCCATTTCTTGATGACATCAAGGAGTCAAAGCTTAAAGCCACCTGGGTTGGAAAACTTACCCCACCCTATCTTCATTTTGTTTTTGGCATTTGGGTCTATACGCGCCTTAAAGGCCTTGGCTTGTTTGGGGGTAAGGTGATCAGCTACCCAATTGTAAACATCAGTTCGACCCCAAGCCTTTCCAATCCCCAGAAGATAAAGAAAGGCACCATACAAGTCTGTCGACCCCATCAGCTTGTCAATGAAGATTGATAGCAGGGCATGTTGGACTTCATGAGATCACTCCTTAGACAGATGCTTTTCTTTCTCCTTCGACTTCTTCAAGTCCTCCCATGGATCATCTATCCCATTCTACATCTTGTCGCGTTCATCTTGTTGGACAACTTCAGCAACTGTTTTGATAGGACCTTGTAGGAAGGGAAGGTCCTGGCTGGAAAAGACGCTAGTTGACTGCAAGATCGATCAAACATCTACCACCACCTAAATCAACACGATAAATAAGAAAGACATAAGAAAGAGTCTAAGACAATAAAAAGAGAGTCTAAATAAAAAAGGGGAGGGGTAAGAAAAGGTAACATACCGAGGGCTCGTTGCTTAAATCCCCGAGGTAATCCAAAAATATATCATCATTTTCAACTTCGTAGTAAAAATTGTCAATGCCAGTCTTGCTCGAAGGCCCGGCCTTCTCGAACCTTAGCTTTTTCTGGGGTTTATCCTGCACAGGGAGCCTCTTGATCAAGCATGCACTGGAGTAGACTCCCTACCTGGCACCTTCGGTTGGAGATCCTCAGCTTGTTCAAGAGCTTTGACGAAGTCTTCGCATTGCCCACTACATAAAAAAACAAAGAAAAAAGAATAAGTCACAAGATTTGAATAGAAAGAAAGCAAGCTTCAAGAAAGAATATCCCAAAGACTTTAGGAGGTGTCAGAATAGGTTATCTCTTCAAAAGTATTCCTCACAAAAGGGTCCATAGATCGAAGAGGGCCTTGGACACAGCGGTCTACCGTCACCCCTTTTTCTTTTTTTAGTAGTCACAGGACCCTCTAAATTAACCTCCTCGAACGCTCTACTGTCAGTTGAGGCATTGATATCCTTGTAGACCCACTCCGGCCAGACGAAAGGTTTAACGCCCTTGGAGGTTGCAGGGCGATAGGTATTAGTGTGTAAAGGTCCGGTTCCCGAAGACGTTCTACATCCTCACGAAGTCTATGCAGAACAACATATTTTCCCTTTCTTGTCTCAACAAGGACATCAAAATTCCATCAAGGATTTCGATAAACTCCCATGCAATCGAACGACCAAGCTTTATTCTGCCATCCCACATTATTAGAGGGAGGGATAATAAACCTACGACCAGATAACCTATCACCTAAAGTGAATGTACCCTTTACATCTCGAATACTAATTAAAGAATACATAGCCTAAAATATCTTGTAACGAGGGTCCACGTTTATCTCCCTACACCAGACCAAGAAAGCCATTACTATCACAATCACATTAGGGTGAAGCTGAGATAAACTAACATCAAACTCCTCCATTAGGCTAGATAGCAATGAAGGAAAGGGAAAATAAAGGCCTGGCCTAATATGCTTACTATAGGTCACAACTCTCCCTTTGGGTAAAGAAACATGCTCATCGGCTTTGAGAGCCTTCAACTGGGCATTGAGGGGGATGCGTTGGTACGAGGGGATCTCCTTGATAAGCTTTTTCACCTCCTCAGGAAAAGCATACTTCGCTGAATTATCTTCCCCCAATGAAGGCTTAGTACTTGAATGCCTCTCAACTACGAACTTCCTCTTCGAAGGTTCGTACAGAATTTCATTCGCAGCTCTCTCAACCCCAGAGCCTCTTATGCGCTCGGAGCTACCCCTCCAAGGATATAAAAAACCCTCATTATAGATATCCCCTAACCTAGGGGACATAATCATAGCAGAATCAACCCCCTCATGAAAATCGGAGGACTCGTCGACACCACAAATAGGGTTTACAGATTTAGTGCTCTCCGAGTCAGCTAGAGACCTTGCCAATCGAAGGGAAATCTCACCTGAAAGTTGAAGGTTAGCACTCCCCTAGGGCCCACTCTCTGATGAACTTGCTCCTCCACCATTACCTCTCTCAAAACCCACAAAAATAGATGATTGGGAGAAGGGGGGGGGGAGTTTGGGAATCCATGAAAACTTGTTAGAACATAGGTATGAGAAGACTAAAGGCTTGGGGGCTAGAGAAGCTGGAAATCGAGAGCTCTCAGTGAGAAAAACTTGTAAAAAAGGAAAGTGAAAATGGGAGAAGAAAGAAGACCCAAGGGTTTGTAAAGTCAGAAGAGAGAGAGAGAGAGAGAGAAGCAAAGTAATGATTACCTAGAAATGCGGGAGGTCTAAAAAGGTGTGGAGGTCTGAAAAAGCAAGGAAAAAAAGGAAAAAAGCTCATCTATGGCAGCTCCACTCGCGTCGTTTTCTCGCTTTAAGCCCACTCACACCCCTTTTTTGGAATTCTAAAAGTCAGAGCATTTGAGAAAAAATTTAAGTGCTTCCCTCTAACACAGAAGGTGAAGAACCCCCGAAAGCAATTCACGTTGTAGTGAACCATATCCGAAGTCAAATAATAGATATAACCTTCGATGGCTATGGTTAACCTTCGATGAGGCATGCATTCGAAAGTTGAAGGATCACTTATTTTTTCTGGGGCTTTTGATGACATAATAGAATTAAGACCTATATGGGCTAATAATCTCATCGTCCAGAAAGAGGCCCAAGACTCAAAACATACCCCAAGTGGGTTTGTTGTTGGCTACTCACTATAAGACAAAATATGTTAGGTCATAGATTAAGGATATCAGAGTTTTAGAAGAGTATAAATATGAATGTATGCCTCCTTAATTTTGGGAACACTCTATTGGTTACTTTTCCCCCCCCCTCTACCAATTGCTGACTAGATCGTGAGAGAATCTCCCCCGAATTTTCTGGGGTCTGTTTTCCTTTTGCAGATCACATGCTTCGCTAAATCAGATCGAGATTGAGTTTGGGCTGATGGTCACGAGACGCATCACATACACTAACGACAAATAAAAAATTAACATTTAAAAATTAATATTATGACAAATTTTATAATATCTCATATAATAATATCATTGGTTATACATCTATTCAAATTTATGATGGGATAGCTTGAATTATTTGTGTAGGGAGTTTATGATTAGGTATAAATGAATAGTGTTTTGTATATATTTATGTTCCAAAATACAAGGTTTAACTAATAACATAATTCTGGGCTAGTGGAGAAAAGACCTTTATGTAGGCATTTGATTTTTTAATGATTGAGAACAATTCTTATACGGAGTAGTACATTGTGTTCCCAGTGGTAAGATAGTTAATTAACCACGAATTTACTTGTTTAAAAGATGAAAAATAACTGTTATTAGTTAACTATCAAATTAACTGCTTTGATTGTAATTTTTTTCACATAACTATCAAATTAGTTGAAAAGCTATTTTTAAAACATATTTCCCCACAAAATCAAGTATTTCTCATGTTTGTATCAAGTTATTTTTAAATCAGTACTATTCAATCGGATTATGTGACTTCAATCCTAAATGGAATAGGATTTTTATGTTTGTATCAAGTTATTTCCAGATCAGTATATTCAATCAGATCATGCTTTTGAATCCTAAACGGAATAGGATTTATAAAGTTTTCGTCTATTTATAGACTTCTGATCCTGCTAGTATCGATCCTCTCCGAAAACCTTAACCAATCTCTCAATCATGGATTCCAACCCTAGTTTCATCGGTCAACAAGTTGTTCCCGGTGATGTAGTTTTGGATCTTTCTGCAATGAATGATCAAATAATTAAGCTCGGAAACGGCCTTCATCAGAATGATGATTCTGTATCAGTGATGAAAGCCGGAGTTTTAAGGTTGTCCAAACCAAACAAGTACTGGATAGAAAGTTCACAGAAAAGATACGTCCCTTGCGTTGGGGATGCAATTCTCGGAATCGTCGTGGATAGTAGAGAAGATAACTTTCTTGTAGACATTAAAGCAGCAGATTTAGCTTTTCTACCTGTGCTTTCATTCGAAGGTGGAACAAGACGAAACATACCCAAATTTGGGATTGGTACGCTCGTTTGTGTCCGTGTTGCGAAAGCAAACATTGGCACGAACCCCGAGCTTTCGTGCATGGATGCTAATGGAAAAGCTGCAGAGTTTGGGCCTATTAAAGACGGTTATATGTTTGAATCTACGACTAAGTTATCGAGGATGCTGTTACGCGCACCAACGTGTTCGATCTTAGAAACTTTAGGGAAATGTGTTTCGTTCGAGATTGCAGTTGGCTTAAACGGGCGTGTTTGGGTCAATGCCGCATCTCCAGCGGCCATTATTATGGTTGCAAATGCAATAATGAAGTCTGAGTGTTTGAGTGATGTACAGCAGAAAATTTTGGTTGGGAGACTGCTTAAGAGAGCTCAGTGATCTAAAACAGTTTCATTTTTTAATCAGTTTGTTGTAAATTGGTGTTATGTGATCAAGATGTTCTTCCAACCGAATTGTGTCAAATTGATTTTCTTCTTCGTGTTGCCCAACTGATTTGTCGAAAATTGATTGACAAACAAAAAAAAAAACTCCCTATAGTCAAAGTCTTGGGAAATACCGTTTTTTGTATAGGTTTATGGAAAGACGGAGTTTAATTAAAATAATAAAAGGTAAAAGGTTTTAATGGCAATATTAAAAATTTATTATGCAACGTGTAATAGTTATAAAGTTTATAACCCGATTCATGCAATCTGAAAATTTTATCTTAATTTCTTCTAATTTCCACTTTAAACCTTGATCTTTCCATAAGTTATGGAAATACCATCTTTCAAGAGACAGACTCCTCCCTAAGTGATTGACCAAAAAATAATAATTTAAAACATCATAGAATCATGGCAAATTATAAATTATTCTATTAAGGATTTTGACCAGGGGGTTCTTACCTAATTCTAAGATGAGCTGAACTAAATCAAACTCAATTACTATTGTTTCAATCTTCAGTCTGCAGAGCAATACTCTAAGTGAAAGCTAATATACTTTCCTTTCTTCTTGTCTTCATCAGCTTTCAGCACCTCTAGAAGTTTGTCCCAATCCTTAAATCTGGTAATGCTTTGAGACCTCTCAACAGCACAACCATGAGACATCTCAAAATCAGCGATGAGGTTGATTTTACCATGTATTTTGAGTTGTTATGGAGCTGAATTGCTGAGTAAATCATTGGATATTTATGTTATTTGGAATATTATTACAGTATAGAGATTTACAGTCTGAATTGTCAAGTTGCCGCGGTTTGTGGTCGGTATGCACATACTGACCAGTATTTCAGAAACATGAAGGAAGTGACCATTTGTGCTTGGAGATGGAAGAGGGAAAAAAAATGGAAATGTTGAAATTACAATGGAGATTTTTGGTGCTGAATTATGCCAAGTTGAAATAGAGTTGGAAAAGAATCTGGATTGATTTAAAAACTCCTAAATTTTAGGAGAAAATATTGTGTTTATCTCTTTGAGTTCTAAATAGATAAAGAAAGACATATTTTTATTCCTTATCTATCTTTTGATTTTAGTAATATTTTTGGAGACTGATTTTCATTAGTACGTAGAAGACAATACGTAGATAGTCATAAGCATAAACTGTCTTTCTGCGCAGAATAGTATTCACGATTTGTGCTCTTTCATCATGAAATTTGGTTTTACCTAATTAATTCAATTATCACTACTGTGTTCCAACATAACCTATCTAACCAAGTATGCAATAAAGTAAAGCATAAAGACACGAGACTTGGTTACGCAGTTCGGTGAAATCCACCTACATCTGCGGGGTCTGGCCCAGTTTAGAATGAATCCACTAATCAGAAAGATATATTACAAAGTACACCATACAATTATACTTATCTTATATAACGTGAATGCTGCAAGCTCCCCTTGCTACCGATCCACCTTGATCAAACTCCCTCTAACCTCAAAACTCGTAGATGCTGGATCTCCTCCTCCCGAGGAATTAAGGTATACGATTCTGAACTTTGAAAAACAGGTTGCGCATGTTGGAACATAAAATTCTGGCTCTTGCAATACTCTCGAAAGATATAAAATCTCTATGCAAATTTTTTTCTATTAAGTCTGTGAGATTAATGCAGCCATGATGTCCTCTATATATAGTCCATGAGCAGATTGGAACTCTCCATAATTATCTCCATAATATTCCTATTTCAATTATCTGATTTGGAAGCATATCCAAATCTCATAAATAAAGGGATTTCTCTTATCACAATATCTCTAATATATTCGATAATATCAACACCATATTTGTAGGAATTTTCCATAAACCAACTAGGCTTCTACACGCCTAATACATAGCAGAATATTCAGATTTTCATAAATCACAAATACCATAATATTCTGTCCTTTTTCCGTAAATCTTCTTGGCGTGCTTACTGCTTGTTCGTATGGAAAGTCATTGCATGTATGAAGTTTATTCCATCTCCAATTGTGATACGCATGAAGTCATGTGCAAATATAATTCCTTCTCCACATAAATATTCTGATTACAATCGAATCCATTGAAGATAAGAGTTACCAAATCTAATCCCTTTAAGTAAGGGATTAGAATATCTCATCCATATCCTAACCATAACTGAATATTCCAATTCTATAACATTAATCTAATCCCACATATATAGGAACTGATATATTCTCCAACTCAAATACAACTTGGACGAGATGTATTCTTTTCAGATTCAGTCTTCAACCTTTCCTTATTTCACCAAAATTCCTTCTTTGATGTTGCAACTCAGTAATACCATATTTGCATAATATCCACAAATTGCCAACTAGATAAATCCAGACTTTACATTTTCTCTAATTTTTTACTGTCTAAAATACGTTTGGATCGTGTGGAAGTCTCTACAAAGCCCAAACTGTCTAACAAATATTCTTATAATCATGTGTGGAATATACGAGATTTGATACGTCATGATAAGGAATATGATATTCTTATCTTTCTAGAATCTATTCAAATATTTGTAAACTATTTGGTGGTTAGAGAATATTTTCCCTGATTACGGGAATCAGATCTTCTGCGTATTTTTCCATAGGGTTTCTTAGACATTTATAAATAGAGCCTCTATGTTAGACAGAAACCTCGCACCATTCTCAAGTTACTCCCTACTTCTAATCTTGAGTCTTATATTCTTTCTTTGTCGGTGATAGTCCTTCGGGCTTTGTGAGACTCCGAGGTAATTTTACTAATTAAAATTACCTTCAATGGTTTTATCCTAGGGAACGATGTTCATGAAATGACTTATTCGTTTCAAGGACAACGAGTGTACTCGTGACTCCATTAATATGTGATATATGTGATTACTTGAAACATGCTTATTAATTATATTTTAAGCTTTCCAATTGTACGCATAAATAATTAATAAAATTTCATTATTCTTGCTTATGTTAAATTGCTCGTGTAATTTTGTTATTTAATTTCCGCATGTTCAACAGTCTTGAAACGAATGAAATTTGTTGAGTTATATTGATTAAACTTAGTCAAAAAAAATTACGCCTATGTCGTATGCGAATTATATGTCTAATTTGGAATTGCAAATTATATGCCAATGATGTCGCAATATGCAATATATGTGAATTATATGTTAGTTTGGAATTGTGAATTATATTCCAATGATGTCCCAATATGCCATGTGAATTATAGGTTAGTTTGGAATTGCAAATTTTATGCCTATGCAATACATGTCATACACGAATATGACTAATTTGGAACAATTAATTATATGCAATACATGCGAACTATATGCCTAGTTTGGATTAATCGCATGCATGTAGTATATTTCGTAAATAATTAAAATTTGCATGTCATAATACTCGACTAAATAGCTGTTCAAAATTTATGCATGTAAAAATGAAAATATGCATGTCGATTAAATGGCTGTTAGAAATTGTGTACACCTTATATCTTATAATTTGCATGATATTTGTGCTGCAAAAGTTTTTGTTGATGCAGTGCAACTTAATATCATGCATGCTATATTCAATGGTTGAAATTGGTTGATGAATTCAAAATTTGTATGCTACAATATGTTGAAAATTATGCTTTAATTTTTTGCGGAGATTCTTTTAGAATAATTTGTGATTTGAAAAATTGATCGGTTTTGGTTCTTTACAATAGAACCATGTCGAGCGATGAGACTACCGATGGGGTGACACCTCTTGTGACTGTTACCCTTGGGGCGACACCTCTTGTAACTGTTCAGGCTAAGACTACCCCAGAGGCGAAGCCTCTTATGGCTGTTCCTCATGCTGAGAAATCCGAGAAGTTCAATAATGGTATGATTATGAATTTAGAAGTTGAATTTATGTTGTTGAATATTAACTTCTTTTTGAATATGTAATTATATGTTTTAGGGCGAACGACTTGCCAGACCCTCCAACTCTTGCCATTTGACCCTTTTGGCCCCCCATTTTTTTCCAATCACTTTTGTTCCTGAACTAACAAAAGTGTTGAACCGTAACCCTTCCATCTGGTCAAAGTGTCAAGTTTGGTCAAAAGCATCAATTTCAAGGGCAAAATAGTCATTTCCTTTTTTGTTTTCTTATTTCTTTTTATCTTTTTTGTTTTCCTTTTTTGAGATCGGCTACTACCTTCCTGCTCTTCTCCCCCATCTCTTTTACTCTAAGTCTCATCGGATTCTTGGGGTCCATCAGCGATCTCAAAGCTTTTTCAATCTCACATGCCTTCACAATTTTATCAGGACTTGCAAAGCTGTAGTCTAAACTCAATTCAACAGCAAACTTCAGTTTCTTCACCAATTCAAATGCATTCGGCAGTTGCTAGGCATATATAGGCCATGTCGCAATTGGCACCCTGCTCCATATGCTTTTGAGAACAAAATCCCATCTGCAATGAGACACAAACTAATCTCGCTTTGCTCGAGCACAGTGGCAATTTCAGCTAGCTCCTCTCCCATCCAAATCTCCAACCAAATCTTCCCCATCAGACAAGGGCCGCAAATTAGATCAACCATACCTGCCCACAACCCAGCCCAGTTCCAGATCCGACAGGAAAATCACAATTCTACAGAATGGGTTCGCAGCTGTATATGCTCGGAAGATTGAGGAAGTACCAAATCTCTGACGTTCTGTTCCCAAACTTGAATCCCATCGTCGAAATTATCCCAAAAAATAAAAAGTTAAAGGAAACCACTTGAAAACCCTTTTTGATTCCGACGGCAGTGCAGGAAGACATTTCAGAGAGACTGAGGATGACGAAAGGGAAAAAGGAAAAGAAAACAAAAAAGGAAAAAAGGAAAAAAGGAAAAGAATAAGGGAAATGATCATTTTGCCCTCAAAATTGAGGTTGTTGAGTGAAGTTAACGCTTTGACCGGGCGGAAGGGTTACGATTTAACACTTTTGTTAGTTCAGGGATAAAAGTGATCGAAAAAAATGGGGGGCTAGAAGGGTAAAATGGCAAGATTTGGAGGGTCTGGCAAGTCGTTCGCCCTATGTTCTATATTTGTATAAAGGGGATCAGATTAAGTTTGATTTAAATGTAGGTGTCTATTATGATCCTCTCATATTTGAGAAAAATGTAACACTGAAACAGAGGTTAAGCCACTATGAGTTAGTTGAATTAATTTTCAGACGGCTTGGTATTGTAAGTGACAGGTTTCTATTGAAAATTTATTATCGTTATCCTGAGGTGATTGGTTCATCTATATATTATCGATGTTATAATGTGGAAGATGACGAGTCCACAGAGGCCTTCTTCGATATTGTTAACCAAATGTCCTTATCCTCAGCTGATCTTTACATTCTTATGGAAAAGATGTCAAACACCTTTGAACGTGAGGATGATGTTGGCTCGAGCTTGTTCATGTCACTGTTGAGCAGTGTTCAAAACTATACAACACCACCTTGCCCTACCTTCTCACCCCCTTAATATTGCCAAGGTTTAGGAGAACCTCCTTTCATTGGTGAGTCGAGTCAACCCAGTTCATATGACCATATTGAGTACACTCAGCTGTTGACAAGTGCTGGTATATATGGTGTGCATCATGAAGAGTTGAATGTCTTCGATGATGATTATGTAGGTAAAATTGGAGAGCATGTTGTTGGTGACGGTGATGGTGAGCGTGTTGATGGTAAGCATGTTGCTGGCAATAATGAAGGTGAGGAAAAGGAACTTGAAGAAGAAAGCGAAGATGATCAATCCTTATCAACTGTTTTGAATCTAGAGAATAATGATGAACAAGTGATGAGCACGAACAATGTAGCTACGACGTTCTACCTTTTGGAGAATCCTAATACAGAGGCATACTTTAGGGGTTATGGGGGCCCTATTGAGGATGGGTATGACCCATTTGATTGTGGAAAAAGACTTCATAGTTATGTTCAAGCGACCGGTGAAGTTGACTTGGGTATACGATTTTATGGAGATAGAGCGACTTTGGAGTTTGTGGTATTTATCATTTTTGTCATATTACATACAAATAATACTTAGATTCCCTCATCTTTGTATATCTAACATATTTATCTCATTTATGTATATGTAGGATGTATCCGAGATGCGCCATATGCCTGATATTATTTTGGAAGAATGCCTTCCACGTTTCACAAACGTTATCAAGGGGTTACATAGTGTTGCCACATGTACTCTGAAATATGCGCATAAGCCCTCCATACTGCAGTATTATCAACCACGTGTGCACACCAAGGGACCTCCCCCTGGTGTCAGATACAATGAAATCAGAAGCCACCTTACAACTCCTCCTGGTCGACAGGGTGGTCGATGATCTCATCCTACCAGACCTACTCGAAACAATGGTGATTGTCAAGACGGACCCTCACATGCGACTCCAGCCCATGAAGGATCATCAGATGGTGGATCCTCACGCTCTAACACTTCTCCAGCTGATTCTATTGCATACCGTACTCCCACTACTAGTTATGCGTATATATCGCCCACTGTTCCATTTGATACATGTAGCGTTCCTCATGTCCTGTATGATTTTAATGAGGAAGCAGGAGACGGTATGGAGAAGGATTTGACAGGGGGATTTTTGGCATGATGACATACCTGATTCTACTCATTTAGCTGTTCCTCAATGAATATCCCGCACCATATATCCGCCCCCTGTGGAACAGGTGGAAAGCTTTGCGGATGGCGTCATTAGTACCTTCATGTCACTGAGCATTCATTTCATTACATTTCTATACCTATCTATTTGACACATATTTTTCGAATACTGTATCTACTTATCTATATATGAATCAATTCATATTTTTGTTTTTCGAATATTGTATCTTCTTATCTATATATGAATCACTTCATATTTTTGTTACTCCATTTTATGTTTATTATGTTTACATTATCGTCATCTAATTTAAATAAACAGAGTATGCATCTACCATTTTATTTTTTTAATTAAATTAATTATTATCGGGCAAAGTAGAAAATTTAAAATTTTTGCACAGTACTCTAATTTATTAATATTTTTAAAAAATAAATTTTTTATATTTTTTAAATTCAATGCATTTTAATAATACTTTGTGTACACTTTTCCTTTCTTTTTTTAGAATTCAATAATTTTATATATTACATAATATTTTTAAAAATAAAACATAGACGTTCAAAATTACAAGAAATAGGACGTTCGAAATTTATTTTCCAAAATTTAAAATAGGAAGTTCAAAATTTTCTATTTATTTTATTCTATTAAATAAGACGACCATAATTTATAAAAAAATAATAATTAGATGACACATTCAGCAAATTAGAGGGCGCATTCAGCAAAAATAATAATTGCACCCTCTTCATATTTTCTTTTATTTTAATAGCCAAAAATTAGATGCATCCAAAAATTAGATGCATTCAACACATGCATCCTCTTTGTTTCCTTTTTTTTTAAAAAAAAATACTTTCTACACTACTATGTAGGGGTTCAAAAAATAAAAAGAAAAACAAATTAGAGGATGTATTCGCTGAATGCGTCCTCTTTATTCCATTTTTGAAAATAAAAAAGACGTAGAAAATATGACGTTGAATGCGTCAAAAATTTAAAAATAAAAGAAAATTAGAGGACACATTCACTGAATGCATCCTTTTATTCATTTGAAAAAAAGAAAAAGAAAATAGAGAAATGTCACCAGGTTTAATTTTCACCCTATTTGCATCCGGGTCGGATTTTTTCACCCCCAAAAAGAAATAACTCATTGATCAAAGCCCATTAGAATTTGGATTATGATCCCTCGTATATGACAAAGTCTTGGGGATCGTCTTTCCATAATTTTATGAAAAAATGAGATTTAAGTAAACCAATAAACATGTCATAGTTATAAAGTTTATGATCCGATTAATGGAACTCAAAAAATGTTATCTTCATTTCTTCTAATTTACAGTTTAAACATTGATCTTTTCATGACTTATAAAAATACCGTTTTTCAAGAGACGAACTCCTCATATATTTACCTTTAATTTTTTTTAATAAAAAACTCATCAAATGATGAGTTGGGGTTATTTATGGATCCCCTAGTATATTTACCTTATGAGAAAGTCTCAGTAAAGAGGTCTTTCCATATGTTTATGTACAGTCAATAGATATTTTTATCTTAAATGTTGTAATTTTTTTATAAAATTTAAATATTCTATTTTAAAAGTTAAAACAAGTGCTCCCTCCGCTTCACTATGTTTGACATCATAAGTTTAGGTGGAATTTTTTTTGTAAGTGAAAATGTGTGGATGAAATTTAGTGACGAGAGTAAAAAGTTTGGTTGAGAATGATGTACTTTTTGCCATAAAAGCAAAAGAAACAAACTTAGAAAAATATACAAATATGGTAAGTGTGCCAAACTTAAGAAAATATAGGGAGTAATAATATGTATTTGAATGTGAAAATATAAAAATATATAATTTAAAAAATATTTTCAAAATTTTTAAATTGGCAATGTAATTTAACAAATACAGTATATAAAATAAGGGGTCTGTCTTTGAACTTATCGACATGCTGTCTGTCAGCATGCTCACTCTTACCTTATTGCCTCATATATTTGTTCTATATATCAACTTAATATACAACCACCAAAATCTCATTCCGCATTTGGATTATGGTCCCTCCCTCATATATTTGTTTATATATTGATTGACGTTAAATTTCAAGGTATTTCAAGCTTCAGTTTTAAAATCAATTAGTACTAAGTGGAGGTGACCAAATATTATATATATTCCGTATTAGTTATTTTCTTTGTAAGAAACTGATGTGTGATATATCTTTCAATACTTCCTTAACGTGCCAACGCAAAAACACTCCATGACCATATTAGGTCAAATTTAAGAGAATTCACACATCGGCCGAATAAACCCAACATGAGCCCAAATCCCAAATATCTTACTCTGATACCATGTTAAATTTCAAATATCTTGGACTTCCATCTTAAAATTAATTGTTACACAAGCCGAAAGAGGTTCCGAGTTCGAAACTCCCTCCTAGATCGCCTTTTTCATTTTGAAGGTGGTTCGAAATCAATTAAAGGCGGAAACATCTTTAATGGCAACCAATTAATTAAATACAGGAAGAACTTCCGAATCCCGAAGTGCTTTCCCAAGTCACTTTTTAAATTTAAAGGCCATTCTACAATTAGAACTGCCTTTAATGATCTGATATTTGGCCCATTATCCCCATTATTAGTTTCCCCTTCATTTTCTTCTCCCTCTCTAGAGTTTCCTTTTGCCTCCTCTTTTTTCCCCTTAGTTTTCTCTCTTTCTTTCCTCTCTTTTTGTTTCCTCCCGCCTCTCTCTTTCTTCTTTCCTCACACCTTCTCTTTTCTGACGACTCCCTCCATTCTCGCCGTCGCCTCCCTCCATCTCGCCAATGCCTCCCTCCATTCCCGCTTCCCTCCATTCTCACCGACGCAACATCAGAGCATCCGTGTCTTCCATTCTGCCACCGCGTCTTCCACCACTGCGCCATCGCTCGGGCTTCCACTGCCACATCAGATCGAAGCTCCACCAACGCCAATTTTGGGGCTGAGTTTATTCGTCGCCGACAATATTGCTAAGGCGGAGTTTATTTGACACGACGCCGATTGAGGCATTTCTTCATATCTAGCCCAGGCCTGAGCTTGGGCTTCAGGCTGCTGGAAACCTCTTTGGTTTCCGACAACTTTTTTTTAATGCTCTGAAATTGGTTCTGAAGTCGGAATTGCTTGGGGTTCGATTAAAGGCAGTTTTCGGAACTGCCTTCGATCGATGACAATCAAAGACACTTCTCTAGTCCAAAATAACCATCTTTAATCACCACACCCTCCACTAGTGGTACTAAGTGGACGTGACCCAAGATCATATAAGTATATTATCCACAATCTTATAATGGACACATAGAAATTAATAATTGATACACAAATAAATATAGAGAAAATCTTTTGTTAGACCAGTCATAAGAATTTCATTTCAATAAATTCTAATTTTAATTTTAAATCATAATTATTTATATATTATATTATATTTTTAAAGTTATAGTAATTTCATTGTAATAAATAAAACCAAACTTGCGATTGCAAACATGCAAATGAGGTACCAGTAGGCCCGTCAAATGGGTTAATTGGATAAACCCATTATCCAAACCCAATAGATCATTATCCAATGGGTCATTATCTAATTAACCCATTTATTAAATGGGTCATAATGGGTTGGGTCATAAATGGGTTGGGTCATTAAATGGATAACCCATGAGATATTCATATGACCCAATGGGTTAAAATATATTATCCAATAAGTCATTATCCAATAAGTAATTATATAATTAACCCAATAAGTTATCATTAAATATTTTCTATCGATTTGGGTTACAAGTTGTCATTATCCAATGGGATCAGGTATTAAGTGCTCATTAGTTTTTGGGATTGAGCGAGATGAAAATAATTGTGTTAATGGAAAATTTTGATCTCCATGGGTCCCATATTATGTTAATTCAATAAGAACGTAACAAATACCCAATAAATATTCAAAATTACCCAATTAAATGCATGTGTAATATTTAACATAAATATTCACTATAATTCACAAATTATACAAATTATAATTCACAAATTATTCAAGCTCAATCTCGTACAATATTCGAGTTCGTACAGTATTCGATCTCGTACAGTATTCGAGCTCAATCTCATACAGTATTCGAGTTTGTACAGTATTCGAGCTCAATCTCGTACAGTATTCGAATTCATACACTATTCGAGCTTAATCTCGTACAGTATTCGAGTTCATAGAGTATTCGAGTTCGTACAGTATTCGAGCTCAAACTCGTATAATATTCGGGTTCATACAGTAATCGAGCTCAATCTCGTACAGTATTCAAGTTCATACAGTAATCGAGCTCAATCTCGTACAGTATTCAAGTTCATACAGTATTCAAGCTCAATCTCGTACAGTATTCGAGTTCGTACAGTATTCGAGTTCAATCTCGTACAGTATTCGAATTTGTACAGTATTCGAGCTCAATCTCGTACAGTATTCGAGCTCATAATATTATATATTTTTATATATTTTATAAAATTATATATATATATTTTTTATATATTTATATTTATATTTATATATTTTTTATATATTTATATATTTATATCAATTTATATATTTTTTATTTTTATTAAATATAATATAATATACATAATATTATATTACATAATATAATATTATGAACTCGAATATGAATAAAACGCATACCGATTGATGAACAAAACGCAGACTGATTGATGAACAAAACGCGGACTGATGAAACAAAACGCAGTATGGAAAGTGAGAACTGAGAAAGAACGCGGACTTGATGGGTAATTCACGTTTCACCCAAATAAATGACATATACCCAATTGGTCATTTAGTTCGACCCAATGGATAATTAGTATAGACCCAATGGATAATTAGTATAAACCCAATGGATAATTAATATAGATCCAGTGGATAATTAGTATATACCCAATCAATAATTCAGTATATACTTAATGGATAATTGAACGAGCTTGAGGTCAACTATATCTCTCAGATCTTCGTTCGAGGTAGGGCTCGAGCGAAATTAATTTTCCTCGAGTTCGTGTTTGAGTTCGATCGAGCCTGTAAGATCTTGACTCGTTTTGAGCTTGAACTCGATCCATAATTAATTATATTTTTGTACTTTTATTTTCCTATGTACATTATAATATATTATATGATGAAAATAGTGATAGAGTATTTAAATTAAAAAGTATACGAATACATGTCCACATTTTTTATCCATATGCAACAAACAAAGCAAAATGTGATTGTTTTTCAAAATATGATGAGGCTTCTTCACCAAATTATGATACGTAAGATCAAATGTGCGATACTCCTCACTAAACACTAAATAGTAGAAACAATGTGTTCAATGCCTTCTCCATTCGTCCAATGCCTTCTCGCAGGCTGAACCTCCTCCAAAACTTCATTGCCTTCATTGCGCATGTGAAGATATATCTTGCTCACCAATAAATCGAGTTATATCAACTCCAAGTGCATTTTCTTCCGCCTCAAGAGCAACTCCACAAATTTCATCGTGCAATGCAGCTGCCAAACAAAATATTTACAACAATTTTACAGTTAGAAGTATACTGAGGTATGTTATGCAAACTATAAAAAAAAGAAATAATCAGATACCTCTTTTGGCACTCAACCAATCACGATAACATACAATCACTTCCACGTTTTCAGGCGAAAGTGAAGTCCGGTACGTGCCTAAAATTCTTCCACCATGACTAAAAGAAGATTCAGAAGCCACGGTTGTAATTGGAATACTCAAAATGTCTTTAGCCATAAGAGACAATTGAGGATATCTAACTGCCATATCATTCCAATAACCAAGAACATCAAGATGTGGATGCACTTTTCGATCCATTAACCTTTCACCAAGATATGTGTCTAGCTCTGATGTACCCCCACTACTACCATATTGAGAAGTATACGAGTCAAAAGCCTACAAATCAAAACATAAACGTAACAAGTAAATATACCAAATTAAAATTTAACAAATATATCAATTGTGAAATATTATATATTGCAGGGTAACTTACATCGATGATATCAGTAGAAGAATCACCACCGCCTGTAGTAGTCTCTGAAGGTTCGCTAGAACTAATTCTGGAATACTCATCAAACAAATCTGTCAACTTGCTTTTTATCTCCTCTACTTTTTCTCTCTTTGTTGAAGAATCCATCATTTCGAGGCTAAAATCGACGAACTGAAGTTTGAAACGAGGGTCTAGAACAATGGCAAATGACAAAACCATACTGTAACAACTCCAATACTTGAGAAACTTACTTTTCATTTTCAATGCCATTACTCTAATCAAATCATCCGCAACACATGCGTCTTTCTCCAAGAAATACTGAATTTTCCAAACATTTTGAAAATAAAGATTCGCTGTAGGATACTTCCTCTTCGAAAACAATACTGTCAAATCATAGAAAGGCTTTAAGAAACATGCAATCTTTTCTATTCTCTCCCACTCTTCATGCGTAGGGCAATGTTCATATCCATCATCATCATCCTTCAATCGAATAAATGCACCCTTGAATAGTATTGCCCTTTCAAGCATGAGAAATGTGGAATTCCATCGTGTTGATACATCTTGCCTCAATTTCTTATTTGTCGGCAAAGAAAGTTGTCTAACATAAGTAGCAAACCTTTTCAACCTCAATTCAGAACATTTCAAATATTTGACACTTTCCCTAATCTTGTAAACTGACCCCTCAATCACATCCAATGCCGATTGCACAATCAAATTTAATATATGCGCACTACAACGGACGTGAAGGAACTCATTTCCACAAACCGCTGAACCCTCAAAAGAAAAGTAATTTTTCAGAGATCTTATCATTCTATCATTATAAGAAGCATTGTCCAAAGTAATGGTAAAAATTCTCTTTTCAATACCCCATTCCTTTAGAAACTCAAACATTTTCTCTGCTAACACAAGACCATTGTGAGAGGGAGGAACATGACGAAATATCAAAAGCCTATTTTGCAATTCCCCTTTTACATTAACATAATGAGCTGTAATTGCCATATACCCATCACTAGTTGGTGAACTCCACATATCAGAAGTCAAACAGAACTTTCCCAACACTAAATCAAGTTCCTTCTTGATTATTTTTTTCTCTCTTTCATAATATCTAACCATATCCCCCACTGCTGTATTTCTACACACAAATTTCACAGTTGGGTTCAAAAATGCATGCAAATCTCTATTTGCCTCATGCTCTACAAACATAAGCGGGTAATCATGCTCTACGATGGCATTCACACATTTCTCACGGTACATTTCTGGATCCACTAACCTTAATGTGGCAGAATCTCTTTCAGCATGCTGAATCCTCAAGTGCCTACTCAAATTTGTGGTTCCTTGGGCTGGATTATAATTAAAATGACTCGAACATAGCCTGCATGTTGCTTGCATTCCTATGTGCTCCGTAGCTTGCAATATGTCAAAGTTAGACCAAACAAATGAAGTCCTTTTACGCTTGCGAGAAACACTGCTCTCACAACTTTCCTCTCCATGAAGAGAAGTCGACATGCTACAAATCGAAACCAAAAACGAAAATGTTAATCCATGCCATTACTAAGGAAAAGACAAAGAAATTTTGTGTTAAGAAGAAATAAGAAGACTTATCTAGCAGCATTGTGAACTAACCATGTTAAGAAGAAATAAGAAATACATGCTTAGCAGTATAAAATAAGCACTAGACACTAGTACTCCTTTGACCCATATTAACTAGCCATCAACTGCTTTGATCAATCATAGCCAATAAGAAGACTTATCCAGCAGCATTTCTGAATGTGCTGCTCAAGCTTGCATTAGAGTAAAGGAATGGGCATGAAGAGATTCGTTCCCCAGCTAAGCCACCTAATGCTCAACCAGATATGAAAATAGGAAATGTTGTCAAATGTGCTAACCAGACTGTGTTAGTAACCTGTATAAACCAATCCATTTCCACTCCCAACCCCTGACTAATGAACATCAAAACACTCTCCTCGTCAATGTAGAACTGCATCTCTTTTCAATCATTTTTCATTCTAATGTGAATGAGTAAGAAGATTTATTCAAAAGTTAAGGTATTAAACAAAACTGGGCTGTGACATCACCACTGTAAATTAATGCATTTGCATTTCATGCATAGACCAGGTTCAAGGATAAAGTATCGAGCAAACCTATGAGTAAAGGAGGCATGAGTTCACTTATTGCATACAATGGAGACTTCCACAGAAATCACTTCAAACTTTTTGAAGAAAATTGTTAGGGGGAAACAACTGAATAGCACTTATGTCTATAACCTAACTGATTGAGCAAAGCTCAAGACGAAAACAAAATGCAACATACACCATGTTAAGAGATGTAGAGAGAACAGAGATAACAGCTTCCTGTCGCATCAAAATTTTAAAAGAAATCACTTGCTGGAAACTATGTAACCCGACAGTCAAACAGAATATACCAATTACAGACCTCAACACAAGTATTACCCTCTCTGAGTTCCATGCAAAGCAAAGACAATAAAACAGCATTTGATCCACTTCACCCTTGTATCCTCACATTAAACCAACTATAGGAGAAAAAAAAGCCAACAGGCATAAAATTGAGCAATCGATGCATACCAAAATTAATCAGATGGATTTCTAATCTTAACTATTATGATTTTGTGGTCATTTTTCGCAAAGAACAAATAGACTAAATCAAGTTGTCAACAAAATTAATTGCTACGTGCAGTGGTTGGTTTCACCAACTGATTTTCTTTGAAAATGAACTGATAAATGTTTGACCACATTGTTATTCATGGAAGACTATGCTGTCATGAAACCTACTCGGTACTCGTACGCCGACATTAAGAATATCACAAACAACTTCAAGCATAAATTAGGTGAAGAAACTTATGGAAATGGAGATGGATACTATAGAGGGTACAATAGAGATGTTTCCGTTCTTTCCAAACAGATTTGACAAGACTATAAGGTTGAAGAAACCAGTTTTCACTAACTTGGCATATGCTACCATGTTCTGGGATTCCTCATTACAAAACATGCTTTTACTAGCACTAGATTCATGAATTGTTTAGATCATTCTCCCTTAACTTCAAAAGTGAACACAAGGCACAACAAAGAGAGCAAATCCAGAAGCCATAAACCTTAATGCAACAAATTTATAGATTTCAAATGTGAAGTTCTCTTTAGTTTTAAACTACACTACCCAAAGTGGCAAAGTATATTCTGTACAAAAACAGAAAAGAGAACAGTACCTGAACTTGAGAACTGAAAAAACCTTGCCCTGGTCTCTTGAGTGCCTGAAAACAGATTAAAAGAGTACATTCTGGTAAGATTCATGTGACTTGTGATTAGCCAACCTAAAAAAATTAGAACATAATCAGTCCTAGATATACAGGGAGAATCAGAATGGAATGCATAGCAACCTCACTTCACCGCCCCAAAACAAACAAACATGTCAATATCCCCACCCACCGCCACCGCCACCACTAACTCCGGCAACCCAACCGCCTACTGGTGCCACGAATTCAGTCCTCCCCCTTCCCCCTCATCTGTTCCCACTGCCGCAACGACTTCCTCGAGCAGATGGACTTCCCCCTCATCTGTTCCCACTGCCCCACCGCTGCCCCCCTGTACGACCGGACGACCACCTCCTCCCCGACGCCTCCTACTACTACCGTCTCAAAACCCAGAAAAACCCACATTCCAAAATCCCTCATCATTTGAATATACTCAATAAAATCATATGAACTAACCTGATATGTCAAACACAGCTCCAAATTCGAGTTGCGTTTAATGATGGATTGATGAAATACTGATTGATGCCGATTGATGAACACTGATTGATGCGCGATTGATGAAACACAGAATGAAAAGTGAGAAAGAAGAGAACAAACGCGATGGATAATCAGTATGATGTATGAACAAACGCAGAGAAAGAGAAAGAACAAACGCAGAGAAAGAGAAAGAACAAACGCAGAGAAAGAGAAAGAACAAACGCCTAGGTAATTCTAAGTTTCAATGGGTTTACATTTGGACCCAAATAAATTATCTATATCCAATGGATAATTGGGAATGACCCAATGGATAATTGGGTATGACCCAATGGATAATTCATCATAACCCAATGGATAATTTAGTATAATTTAATGGATAATTCATTATATACTTAATGAATAATTGGTATTTTCAACCATTTAAACTTTAAATGGAGTCACGTAATATTTTACTTGGAGTGAAAAATTACGATTAACTCTAATCATTTTTTTATATAGGCTATATCGTGTACATAACTACAAAAGGGGAAATATTTATTCGAGTGGCTAAATGTGAGAATTTCATTTATTATTTCTTACGTTCAATAAAAGAAAATATTTATAAAAATCTTCATATTTCATGGAGGAGAATTTTCAAATTTAGTAAAAGTTTTTTAAATACTACTTCTACTTCTTTCATCAAGATCTTTTATCAATTTTTAATTGGTTCAAATTAAAATTGATTAAGACATGAACCGAAATCGATAAATATGATGAATCGAGAATTTGATCGTTTCAAAAATAATTATATGTGTTAGGAAAAAATTAAATCATTCATAATCAAAGTTGTGAAAATTTTGTTATCTTATAATATGAAATTATCCACGGGTCACCCGTTACCCTACCCAACTTGACCCACCCAAAATTATCCAACGGATAACCAATTATCCAACCCAACTAAACCCAATAACTACAACCCAATTATATCCATTAACCCAATGAGTCATTATCCAATAAATCTTATCCAATAAGTAAAATTAGCATATGGATAATGGTTATCCAATGGGTCATCCAACCCATTTGACGGGCCTAGGTACCAGATTGCAAACATATAACTCAGAAGGACTCATCACTCAAATAAAATTAGTAGAAAGAGCGTCGTAAGCACGGCACAAATGTTCCTAATATTATAATCAAGTGGTTGGTCTGTGATGTGGTATTTCTTTTGTCCTGTTCCACAAATTCTTATCAATAACTCAACCAACGTAATTCACACTAACCCAACACAAATATTCAGATGGATCTGGACAAAGTCCCCTATCACCAAGCCCAGTTCGTAGATCCAAATGGGGTGCCGAAAACAGTCAAAATACCGGTGGTGCAGGAGCTTTCCCGCCGGCAAATCGGATTCTTGCCGGAGAGGTTCATCAGAGCATCACCGGAGGACTCAACCCCGGCGCCTTCACTTCCGGTTCCGGTCATAGACATGGCGAAGATTCAGGCCGGGTCCGAACGGGAACAAGAGCTACGTAAATTAGCTGGAGCTGCTAAGGAATGGGGAATGTTTTTGGTCAAAAACCATGGAATCGGGTCGCAAGTTTTGAGCGATCTGAGGACCGTGGTCAAAGGGTTCTTCGAGCTGGCGTATGAAGAAAAGAAAGCTAGTGTGGGATCATATGCTAGTTTTGACAATATGGGCTATGGCCGGAACTTTGTCCGGTCGGAAAGTCAGAGCTTGGATTGGATCGATCGTTTGACAATGAAAGCTGCCCCCAAGGATTCAACTCAAGGCCTCCGTGTATGGCCTCAAAATCCCCCAAATTTCAGGTACCCTTACTGAATTTTGATTTTACCTAATTAATTTAATTATGATTATCGTGTTCCAATATCACTTAATTAACCAAATTTGTAAGTAGAGTAAAACTTTAAGAACACAAAAAATTAGTTACGCAGTATTTTGACCTGATGAAGTTACACCCGATTATCATCTGAATGTCCCCTAGAGTCATGGGCAAGGCATAAGTAAAAGGAATGTTGAACAATTGATCCTTTATACTCATCTTCCCATATTTCAGCTTCAGGTGTGCTGTTGATCTTGAGTTGATCCCCGCAAATTGCACCGTATAAGATGTTTCTGTTAATGCCTCTTTGTGACTATCTCTGTTGATTCATAGTCCGTTCCATACTTGGTATCAGAGCCTTGGTCCCGGTCGATGAGGAACTAAACTCTTTCCAGGTCTAGGTTCTTGCGGGGGTGGTATTGGGGTGGTAAGGCCATTGGGGGAATTTGTCCTCTCTTCTTCACATAAAAATCCTTTTTCCTGTTACGCCTTCTCTGCTTCACTTACGGGGATTGAGTGAATCCCACAACACAAAAGAACGCAGTACGCGTAAAACCCAAGGAGGTAGCTGTCCGTCATGTGAGTGGAGGACGGATTCAGGACATCTTTGTAAGGACAACCGGGGGAAGGTGTTACAGAGAAAAGGGGGGGGGGGTTATGTCTAGAAGGTGGGAAGAAGCTATCCAAGAATGGTATACAACCTCATATACTACACACCTTGAATACCTAGATCTGTCATTCACTCAAAATCCAACCACCAAAGAAATTGCAAATAACCTTGCTGTTGTCTATAGTCATATTAACCTTTCATACAGAGTCCAGTTGAAAATTTTCAAAGAAATCTTGGGGGAGTTAGGAAACCTAGCCCAGAGGGTAGAAAAATTGGAGAAAGGAGCCTAAAGGGATAGGAAGGCGTCAGAGGAACTCACCAGGGAAGTTGTAGAAAATCGGCCTTTAACAGAGCAGAAAGTTAAAGAGCTGGTATTGCAGATCACTGCTCAACCAAAGCAGGTTGAGGAGCAAGCCATCAAACTCACTCAGAAACTCAAAACCAAGCTTGACAGGGTAGAGGAAATTCTGCTCAAAGTAGAGTCTTGGGTCTCTTCATGAGCCATATCCACACGGTAGCATCATCCAGCTACCAGGAAGCAGTCCAGACCACAGATACTATCGAACCACCCTCACTTGGGTTCGTGAGACCAGGGGGTTACAAAGGTGCATCATCTAGTGCAACCTTGATTAAACAAAGCAACACCGTCATCCAGTTGTTAGTACAGATTACTGAACGGCTGGATAACCTGAAAGGAAGAATACAGGCTTTGGAGGAGAAAAAGCCAGGAGATATCACCGGTGATCTGGTGGACAAACTAGAAAAGCTGTCACTTGGTGCAGAAGGAGTACCAGTAAAGAAAAAGGAAGGGAGTGGAATACTTAGGGTCTTCAAGGATCCAAAAGTAATATTTGCAGAAGCTAAAGCCAAAAAAAGGCGAGATGGCGGAAGTAGGAGCCACTCAGCCACAACACGAAGATCAAATACGGCAGTACCGGTTAGGAAGAAGGGCAACTTATAACTTGAATAGGAGATGGAGACAGTTGACGGGGAGAAGTTATGCCCTTACCCTGGAGCAGCAGATTGACCCACAGGCCGAGCTTGCCTTATCAATGAGGCAGCGGGCGAGTCTTGCACCAGCAGAGGTACTATACCACTCTCGACGAGACGATGCAAATCATCGCGTCTATACCCACTGGTCGGAAGAAGCCATGATGATAGCTGACGGGGCACAGGAAGACCGAACCTTCATTCAAGAGGACAGCTTTAACCAGCTGAGAAGGAGTGGTATGCAGTTCATCCATGTAGGAATATTGCAGGTCAGACTGCAAGTCCTACACAGGACTGAGCAAGGGACCATGGCTTTGGTTATGTTCAGAGATAACAGGTGGCAAGGAGATAAGGCCATACTCGCAACAATGGAGGTAGACCTGACCAATGGCAGCCAATTAGTCTACGTAGCCCCGAACGTGATGATGTCTATGAGCGACTTCTACAGATATCTACAGATCTCTATTCAGACAAGGGGATATGGAGATTGGAGGGCAGGAGAAGCTAACCTACTGGTAACCAGGGGAATGGTGGGGAGGTTGTCTAATACCTCCAACGTAGGCTTTGCCTATGAAGTTGGCAATGTGGTTGATTACTTAGCCACCTGCGGAGTGAAAGCGCTAGCAGGAAGAAGGTACAATGCTAGGGATTTACAAGGGCTACATTGGGTAATCAAAGAACCCAAATTTGCTATCCCCATGAGGCCTACAGAAGTTAACAGTAAGAACCTGCCGGGAGGAGCAGTATCCCTCCGGTTTGATAACTTCACACCTGTCCCATACCAGGGAACTAGGTCCAGCAGCGTGCAGATTGATGACCTGGACGAAGATGAAGAGTCAATCAGAAGTCACACAGTGTACGTCCTACGTGAGGAACCAATCTGGGACACCCTTGGGGAGCCAAAAGGAAGAGGGGATTTTATGGTACGCTATGACCATACCCCCAGCTATGATCCCGCATTACCAGTACCAGTCACTGGTTGGGGTTTTGAAATCAATGACCAAGACGCAGCTGCAGGAAGTTCCTAGGATCCAGGAGAGGCGACCGAGTGGGAAGCTAGAGGAATCCCTCGGACCGAAAATGAACCTGCAGAAGATAGCCAACAATCAGGGTACCCTAACCACGAAATAGTAGGTGGTGGGGATGACTTTGATTCCACCTTCAATATCTACAATCAAAACCCAGAAGAGGGATACTTATGGCAGGCCTACCAGGCGGCGGGAAACAGCACATGGGATGAATGGCCCGCAGGTGTTGATAAAGAAGAAGGTACATCTGGGCCAGACGAAAGAGTGCCAGACGAGGCCCCATACTTCAACATTTATGCAGAATCTGATAATAGTCAGATTTGGCATATGTCGGAATATGGGTCAAGTGAAGAAAGCCCAAATTGGGACGACAACTGGGATTCAACCTTTGACATGAACCAGTTGAAAGTCCCGTTGAAAGCCCAAAGAAAGAAGGAAGAGTGGGAGCTGCAGGGTCTGATCCAATTTAGAATGAATCTACTAATTAGAAAAATAGTACAAGATGCATCATATACAATACTTATCTTTTCTAATTCAACTCGTGAATTCTATTGGCTCTCCTAGTTACCGATCCTCCTTGATTAGACTCTCTCTGACCTCGAGGTTCGTCGACGCTGGATCTCCTCCTCCCGAGGAATTAAGGCTTTCGTTCTAAACTTTAAGATCAAACAACGTTGATCATATTGGAACACCAATATACGGCTATGCACTACTTTGATGAAAGCAAAACTCTAATTGCAGATTTCTCACTGTAATTGCGTAAATAGCTTAGTCAGTAATGTCCACTATATATAGCTCATCTGCACGTCTAGTTGCCTGTACGATTGCAACCCTATCTTCACAATATTTTCGTATCAATCAAATCTTGATAAATATAGGATTTAGAAAATTTAATCCCTTGAGGTAAGGGATTTAGAATATCTCGTTCCAATCATTTTTCATAACCAACATCCTTCCTTCTTCCAACTCTACAGATGCTAATCCAATCCCACATATATGGGAGATGAAATATTCAGCAAATCAATTACGATTGAACGAGATTAGTCCTCAGATTCATCCTTTCACAATATCCTTCTTCCATCATGACTCCTTCTTTGATGTTACAACATAGTCACAAATTTTCAATCTACCCATTTGGCATTTTGTGGACTCATTAATCTTTTGAACTTTCAACACGATTTTGCAAAAAAAAAAGACCTCAAGTAATCCACATATGGATGTTGGAACATGAGCTGAGAAAAAAATATTTTTAGCTCCCCCTGAATCCATCAGCACCAAAAAATATAGAACCTCAACATCCACGTTGGAACAAATCGCATCAATACTCAGTTATTAAATTCAATCACCAAAAATAAACATGCAAGTACTGGAAATCCGAGAAAACACAAAAACCCTTAGCTTCAAGATGGGATTAACACAAAACAAAAGAAATCCAGAAATAGAAATCCAGAAAATCCAAAATACTCCCACTTGGGCCCATAAAACATGCAAAATATCCAGAAACAAATAACTAATATAGGCCTATCAACCCTCAACTTCTTTAGCACTATCCTCTGAATCCAATCTCTTTAATTCCTTTTCCAATGCAACAATTTGATCCTGTAAGGCTGCAATCTTTGCTTTCACAGTAGTTTTCTTGGCCTCTTTCCCTTTCTGAACTGAGCATCTACTCCATGATGGCTTCCAAGGTAAATATTTCACACTTCTCAAATTGAAAGTCTTCTTATTGGGCTTCAGAGGTACCGCTGCAACAATAACATCACCATCTTGTGCCTTCACCTTTTCTCCTTTTAGTGCATCAGAGATAATACAAGGACATGTCAGAGAGTTTTTACCCCTTGCGGAACTAGCATTATCCAATATGCTAGCTTGGATAAGGAGACCAAGATTCATAGGAGATTTTGTGACAATATAGTACGATACCTTTGCCATATCTCGGGTGAGAGCAGTGGTATTAGAGGGTGGCAACCAAGAGTTAATAGCTACCTAGAATAGACAGAGGTACCTGGTACTCAGACTACATGCTCCAGCACCTTGACAAGGCCACTCAGTATGATATTCTCCTGTAATCTGAGTCAGAATTTGATCAAGGGACACTTCAAAATCTTCAGGAAACATCAATTCAAATTTAGGTGCTGGTAGTCCCAATAATTTATTGATCTTTTCATCAGAAAATCTAACTACCTTCCCAGTGACATATACTCTATTGTACCAGGGTGATTCAGGATCCGAATTTCCTTCCATCGAATTTGAGTAGAACTCCTGTACCAAAGTCTGTTAGTATTTCTTGCATACTGAGTCTGCTTTTGTAAATCCTAACTATTTTAGAAATTCACTGAACCCACACTCCTTGTAAGCCATCAGATCAACAGGGCGTTCAACTATCAGTCTCTTTTTGCAGATATCCTTACTGATCTTCAGGCATACTTCATAAAAAAAATTGAACTCAGAGCTTCCTCAACAGAAATGCCTGGTTTTGAGCTTTGACCCATGGTAGTCCATTTCTTCTTCTTCTTCGGCTGTTCATTCTCCTCTCGTGTGCCTTTTTTCTTTGGCCTTATTGATTGAGTCTCCCCAAACTCATCAAGTACTTCATCATTGGCGAAGGTTAATTCTTCAACACCAACTTCTTGTGTTGGAACATCATTTTTCTCCTGGCTTGATATTAGAACATTATCAAGGCCTGGTTCTTCAGTTGCGGCAACAGACTATTTTGATGTTGGAATATCATCTCCAGTAGTGTTTTCATTTCTTTCTCCCTCTATTTCCATCTCAAGGTTCAAATCCTGCTCGTCCAGTGAATCTTCCTGAGCGCTTCTAATTGGGAGGAAGTTTGGTAAAAGAGGGAATAGGAAACAGAGAAGGGAAGGTGAAAATTTAAAAATATTTACTTTCCTTCCTCAAACACTCAACCTCCTTTTCCCATTTCCAATACCATAATTACCAGCCGTCACTTTGTCCCCTTTTCTCTTTCTTCAAATTCCACTTTCCATATTCCAACAAGCATCAACTCTTTCGGAATTCCTTCTTTTCCATTTTTATTAAATTTCTCCATACACAAAAAAATAAAAAGTAATATTTACATTTAGAAAAGCACTAGGTAAAACTACCTCAAATGTGACAAACACCTAAGTGTTGTCTTAGAACTTCAAATGTGGCTGAATCCAGTGGTTTTGTGAAAATATCTGCAAATTGTTCTGATGTTGGAACATAAACCACAATGACTTCCTTTCTTTCACAAAGATCTCGAATAAGGTGACTTCTCTTCTTTCCATAGTGACTTCCCTTCTTTCCTTAAGATTACTTTCAACAGATGCATCTGGACTATTAGAAGGTCGTGATGTTCCAACATCGACATGCTGGCTTGTCGGAATTTCTAGTGTTGACGAAACAACTTCATTCTCCCATTTTCTTGACCCATGCTTATCATCAGATTCGTCAAAAATCACATTGATTAACTCCATGAGGGTGTTAGTGTGGAGATAAAACACTCTGTATGCACGACTATTTACTGAATAACCCAGAAATACTCCTTCCTCACTGCGATTGTCGAATTTTCCTAGCTGTTCTATGTCCTGCCCTATGTCACTGAGTATGTAGCACTTGCTCCCAAACACATGAAAGTATGCCACATTTGGCTTTCTCCCTTTTTAGATTTCATACGACGTCTTGCTTGTAAATGGTCGTAGATATACCCTGTTGATAGTATAACATGTTGTGTTGATGGCTTCTGCCTACCTTTTCTTGTGAATACCCTTTTCTGCTAACATGACTCGAGCCATCTCCTGCAGGGTTCTATTCTTCCTTCCTATAATCCCATTTTGCTGAGGAGTGATGGAAAGCAGAGAACTTATGTTATATGCCAAGTTCATCATAGAAATCACTGAATTGAGAGTTTTCAAATTCTCTTCCATGATCACTATGGATTCTCACAATCTTTCCAACGTGACTCCATTTCTCTGTTTGTTACTAAACTTCTGAAGGCATCCACTGCATCTGATTTTTCCTTGAGAAAGGCTACCCCACGTGTATCTAGAAAAATTATCAACACATACAAAGATATACTTTTTCCTAGTGATACTAGGAGTGTTAACCGGACCCATTAAATCCATATGCAGTAATTCAAGATTTTGTGAGGTAGTAATATATTGAACAAAAGAGTGAGGAGATCGAATCTGTTTACCTTGTTGGCATGGTTTATACACAATATATTTTTGATGTGTACGAATAGGTATATCTCGTACCGCTTTGCCATTAGCAAATATTACCAAGGTCTTGTCATTTATATGTCCAAGCTTTCGATGCCACAAAGTACCTTCATCCTCCTTAGAACTTAAAACACTTCACTTCTTGTTTCAGGAGATAGCAATTGTCTGACGATCGTGCTCCTGACAGTACCTTGTTTTTTCCATGCTTCACAATACACATGTCCCTTTGGAACTCAACAATCTTATCTTCATCGCACAATTGACTGATACTCAGGAGGTTTGCCTTTAAATCTTCAACTAGTAGAACATTTGCAAAGCTGGGAAATCCCACTATCTGGAGTTCTCCTTTTCCAACCACACGGCTCTTCTTTCCGTTACCAAAAGTAACAAATCCACCATTGTATGGTTTGATGTTATTCAAGTATTCTGGAGTTCCTGCCATATGTCTAAGACAGGCACTATTGAATTACCAAGAATCTCTAGAGTGTGCAATGAGAGACGCGTGAGCTACAAAACATACAGTGTTTTGTTTAGGAATCCATACCTTAATGAAGAGTGTGGATCTTTGAATATTGCTCATGTTGGAACATACTGACAACTGTCATCCATTCATGACATCTCTGAGTAGCCTGAGACATTGTTCCTCTTCATGGCCTTGGTATGAGTAGCAGTGACATAGTATAGGCTTGCGTCGGGGACGTGTCTCCATAATTTTTACCTTCATGGCCTGCCTCTCAGCTTTAAAATCAGTCGGTCCTGTCTCAACTTTGTTGTACCAAATTCCTTGTATGTCACCTACATTTTTTTTCCCATTTTCATAATTTCATCAATCTTTGCCTTTCTAGAATTCAGTTATTTGATTGCATCTTTAGCTGTTTCAGTTCTTTCAGTTGCTGACTTAAGTTTCTGATTCAGTACTTCAATATCTTTTTCCATCAATTCCATCATATTAACTGACTCCATCTTCCTTTCCATAAGCTGGTGTTTTTCAGTTTTCATTATTTTATTCGCCTCAACAACTTTCAGCCACATGGAATACATTTTCTCATATTCTTAGCAAATTTTATCATCATTTACTTCAGGACCATCATCGTCGCTTGATGAGTTTTCACTCAGTATTTCCATGTTGGAACATCTGGACTTCTCCATCTTTCTGATGTTGGAACATATAGTATAAACTTCATTTAGCTTTGCTCCAAAAGCTACATAGTTACTGGTGAGTTCTTCTTCTGCATCCTCTTCTTCATCTCCACTCTATGAAGTAACATATGACCTGCTTTGTTTCATTCTAATGTTAGCACATTCCACCTGGATATGACCAAACCCTTCACATTCTCTACATTGGATCCTTCCTGCCTGTTTTGACTCATTATTTGAATTTCTCATAAATTGCTAGTTGTTCCGCTCAATTCTAGGTCCACGAGAGTTTCCAACCTCTTGTGATCGAGGTATGTTTCCGCCCAATCTGTCCTGTGATCTTCTGTTCACTACCTTTTTCAGCATTTTCGAGAAATTCTTAGTAATAAGTGCAAGTTCTTCAGCTTCACTCTCACTATCTCTTTCATGATCATTTCTTGGGGCAGACGACTTAAAGGCTAGCTCTTTATGGGCTTTCTTTGATGGTTTATCAAACATCATCTCATAAGTCTGCAGTAATCCCATCAATTCGTCAAACATCATTGTTGTCACATCCCGTGCTTCTTCATTGGTAGCCACCTTCATAGAGAAGCATTTGGGAAAAGATCTTAATGATTTCTTTACCAATTTTTATCCTTTGTAAGTTTTCCCAAGTTGATATGTCATATTGGTAATATCCCTTATCTTGCTGTTGAATATAGCAACAGTTTCATCTTCCTCCATCTTCAATTCTTCAAACTTTATGGCCAACATTTGCAACTTGGAATCCCATACACGACTTGTTCCTTCATATACTGTTTTTAGGATATTCCATGCCTTCTTTGCTTGATAGCAGTTTGAAATAAGTTTAAACAGATTTTTGTCTACTGCAGTAAAGATAGCATTTAGTGATTTGGAATTTTCCATTGAGGCCCTCAACTCGTCTGCACTCCATGTTGACTTGTCATTGATTCCATGCTTTTTTTAACTTGATTCTCCTTCTTTCTCCTTTGAACTTGATTGACCATGTTCCATCGAATGATTCCATTCGGTTTCGACAAAATTCTAGGCAAGTTCATTAAGTGAGCTGATGAATACACGCATTTGTGCAATCTAATAGATATATTTTGACCCTTCCAGAAGTGGAGGCCGAGAGACTGAAGCACCTTCTTTGGTCACCATGGTAAAACTGGACCAACACTTTCCTTGACACAACCAAGGTAACAGTAAGTGACTTAGCTCCGATACCAATTGAAATTTGGTTATACTTAATTACTTCAATTGTGATTATCGTGTTCCAACATCACCTAATTAACCAAATTTGTAAGTAAAGTAAAACTTTAAGAACATACAAAATTGGTTACGCAGTTCAGTGAAAATCACCTACATCTACGGGGCTTGACCTAGTTTAGAATGAATCCACTAATTAGAAAGATAGTGCAAGATGCATCATACACAATACTTATCTTTTCTAATTCAACTCGTGAATTCTACTAGCTCCCCTAGTTATCGATCCGCCTTGATCAGACTCCCTCTGACCTCGAGATTCATCGATGCTGGATCTTCTCCTCCCGAGGAATTAAGGCCTTCATTCTGAACTTTGAGATCAAACAACGTTGATCATGTTGGAACACCAATATATGGCTCTACGCTACTTTGATGAAAGAAAAACTCTGATTGCAGATTTCTCTATGTAATTGCGTAAGTAGCTTAGCCAGTAATGTCCGTCATATATAGCCCGTCTGCGCGTCTAGTTGCCTGATAACCCTATCTTCACAATATTTTTGCATCAATCAAATCTTGATAAAGATAGGATTTCGCAAATCGAATCCATTGAAGTAAGGGATTTAGAATATCTCGTTCCAATTATTTTCCATAATCGAACTCCTTTCTTCTTCCTACTTTACAGATGCTAACCCAATCACACAAATATGGGAGATGAAATATTCAGCAAATCAACTACGATTGAAAGAGATGAGTCCTTCTTGGATTCATCCTTTCACGATATTCTTCTTCCATCATGACTCCTTCTTTGATGTTACAACATAGTCACAAATTACCATCTAACACATTTTGGACTTTACACTTACAATACCTGTCTCAATTTATCTTTATTTGAGATCATAATTTTAAGTGTTTAGATTTAGAGTAGATATTTTAAAAGACGGTCTTTCCATAAGCCATAGAAAGACTAAGGTTTAAAGTGCAAATTAAAAGAAATGAAGATAAATTTTTTTGGGTTGCATGAATTAGATTATAAACTTTATAACTACTACACGTTGTATAATAAATTTTTAATATTGTAGCTACGACCTTTTACATTTTATTATGTTCATTAAACCCCGTATTTTTATAAGTCTATGGAAAGACGGTGTTTTCCAAGACTTTACCTTAGATTTATGATGAATAAAATAATTAGATGAAATTGAGTTTAGAATGGAAAAAATTGAATATAGTTTAGATATAAATACAATTCAATTCAGATATAGGGGGTTAGTTAGGGTATGTTTGGCCATGATTATATGACTCTGTTTTGCAGAGATAATAGTCTACTTTGTTTGTAAGCAAAAACATGGTTAGTGTTTGGTAAAGTCCTAAAACAACTTATTTTGTAACTAGAAGCAATTTTTTGGGGGGAAAGCCGAAGCGAGTTTCCCCTAACTTTTAAAATAAGCCAACTTTGCTTATAAGCACAGATCTACCAAATACACCCTAAGGCTTTGTTTAGTAGAGATGTGCTTATAAGCAAATCTGGCTTATTTTGAAAGCATCTGGTCTCCCCTACTTTCAAAATAAGCCAGTTTTGATTAAAATTGCAACTCTGCCAAACAGTGCCTAAACACCTATTTAGTGTTTGGTAAATTCCTAAAAAAAATGCTTATTCAAGAAAAAAAAATCTATTCAAGAGGGAACCGGCTTCATAATAAGTCAAAATAATCCAATTTTGCTTATAAGCACATCTGTGCCAAACACACTAATCACTCGACTTTCACACAGTAATTATACTTGTCATTCAATTATATTTATTCTATTAAAATATTGATAAATAAGTTATCATATTAAATGCACTTAACAAATTAAGTATTTATTATATAAGTACTTATTCAATCAAGACAAGAAAAGATAATTATCAAAACAATTAAAATTAGAGAAAGTCTCATTTTCGATCGACTAACAGTTAGATCAATCATGAAAAATCTCATTTCAATAAATTTTAGTGTTAAACTACAATTATTTTTACATCACAATACATTTTAAAAGTTTTTAAAAGTTACATGAAGCTCATTGCAATAAATACAAGCAAACGCCAAATTAAAACATTTCATTAATTACATCAATGTCTATGGGATAGTCGGTTTAAAATAACATATTGTGTTAATTAAAATTAATCTACTATAAACATTGAATCAATTAAAATTAAGTGATGTATTGAGTTATGAAAGAGAGTCAAAAATAACTCGAGCACTCCTAAATTAAAAGAGAAGTTGGAATGATGTGGCAAAATTACTTTGAAGCTATACACTTATCCATTTCATCAAAGGACATTATTATTGTTTAAATTTAACTCTTTTTTGTCCTTTAACACAGACCCGCCATGGAGAAGTACGTTGAATGTACAAGGAACGTTTGCGACAATCTACTCCAAACCCTAGCCGAATCATTATCAGCAGACAGACAAGTTTTCCTGAAACATTTAGACAAGAAAGAGAGTGAAATCAACGTCAGAGTAAACTACTACCCACCTTGTCCGAACCCTAATTTAGCCATGGGCATAACTCCGCACACCGACGGCAGCGCCCTCACCGTCCTAATCCAGTTCGACAGCTCCGGCGGACTGCAAGTCTACAAGGACCGGCAATGGGTGGCGCCGGAATGGCGCGTCGGGGATTTACTGGTGAGCATCGGAGATTTGATGGAGATTATGAGTAATGGCAGGTTCGAAAGCCCTTGGCATCGTGTGGTTTCTCAGGATGTTGAACGAGTTTCAGTGGCTGTGTTTTATAATCCTTCTGTTGAAACTGAGATCGAACCTCTTGAATGTGATGAGAATGGCGGGTATAAGAAGGTTTTGGTGGGAGATTATATGAAGCATTTCTACAGGGTTAGTCCTACTGATACTAAACAGGCTATTAAGTTTGCTCAGTTGTAGATTAATTTGCTAATCACTGGTTTTCCCATTATAATTAACAGTCCCGACTCGGGAAATAGTGAGGCCCTGTTCTTAAGTTAGGTTATTCTCTTTGTTTGAACAGTAATGGTTAGTTCAATTATAACTTTATAACTTTTATAACGTTTGAAAGAATGATTTGCGGTGAAGAATAATGTATTACTGACCCGAATAAATAGAATACAAAAGGAACAATAGTACAAGTATAACTCTAGTATAGTTAGCAACTCTATCTAGAATCAAATCAAAACAAATAGATACTTGACTTATTCTAACACCCCCCTCAACCGAAGCGTCGGATGCTCGATGAGCCAGGAGGGCTGGCAGCCCAAGTGACAAGCTGAGCAGGAGGAGATGCCACAGTGGAAGAAGTAGGGATATCATCTGATGTAACAACGGGATCCAAAGAAGTAGAGACATCCAGAGAGGATGGAGATACTGAAGTAGAACCATTGGCACAAGGGAAGAAAGTGTCGTCAAACCAAGCATGTTTAGTGACATATATCTTTCCAGACGTATGATCCAAACTATTGGATTGCATAATCCTTGTCTGTTCCTCTCTTCTCATTGACTATAAATAGTGTACAATTAGAGTCCTATCAATATACAATAACCATAAACTAGGAAACCAAATATACTGCTAATCTGTACAACTAATGTACAACTAATGTACAACAAATACACCCCCTCAGTCGGAGCGGGAGGAGGACAGACGCTCAGGCTGGATCGAAAACGAAGAAACAAGTGACGCGGAAGGCCCTTGGTAAAGATGTCCGCATATTGATAGGCAGCAGGAACATGAAGTACACGCACCGAGCCAATCTGAACTTTCTCGCGGACAAAATGGATGTCAAGCTCAACATGCTTGGTGCGCTGATGCTGGACCGGATTGCTGGAAAGATACACAGCAGAAATGTTATCACAGTACACCAGTGTGGCATGCCGAAGAGGAACTTGTAACTCAAGGAGGAGATTTCGGAGCCAACTAGTTTCAGCAACAGCATTGGCCACACCTCTGTATTCCGCCTCCGCACTGGACCGGGTAATAGTCGCTTGGCGTTTGGAAGACCAAGAAACCATGTTGTCACCAAGAAAAACACAGTAGCCGGAAGTGGAGCGTCGAGAATCCGGACAGCCAGCCCAATCCGCATCAGTGTAAGCAGTGAGAGAGTCGGACCGAGACTTGGTCAAGTGAAGCCCATGATCAAGAGTACCCTTGATATATCGCAAAATGCGCTTGATCATCTGCATGTGAGGCTCCCGAGGTGCATGCATAAACAAACAAACCTGCTGAACAGCATAGGAGATGTCAGGGCGCGTAATAGTCAAATATTGGAGGGCACCAGCAAGAGACCGGTAGAGACTAGGATCGGCAAGAAGTTCTCCAGCAGTGGCGCTAAGTTTGGCACCAGTGTCAATCGGCATGGCCGACGAATTGCAAGATGACATAGAAGCCCGACCGAGAATCTCTTGAGCATACTGGCGCTGAGATAAGACCAAACCCGTGGAGGTGCAATCAACTGAAATGCCTAAAAAATGATGTAGAGCACCAAGGTTGGACATAGCGAACTCATGAGACAGCTCAGAAATGATGTCAAGCAGAAGGGTGGTGCTGGAGGCGGTGAGGACAACATCATCAACATATAAAAGCAGATACGCCAGGTGGCCACCACGAGACAAAATGAATAGAGAATTATCAGACACACTGCTCTTGAACCCTCTGGACAACACAAATGTGGCAAATCGCTGGAACCATGCCCGGGGTGCCTGCTTGAGACCATAGAGTGATTTCCGAAGTCGACAAACATACTGAGGCGCCGACCGGTTGACAAAGCCAGGGGGCTGGTGCATATAAACCGTCTCATGCAGGTCACCATGAAGGAAGGCATTCTTCACATCGAGTTGATGAATAGGCCAAGACCGAGAAACAGCCAAGCTTAGAACCGTGCGGATAGTGGTAGGTTTAACCACAGGGCTAAATGTTTCGTCACAGTCAACACCAACCTGTTGAGTTTTCCCGTTGACCACGAGCCTGGCCTTGTACCGCAGTAGCGAGCCATCAGAGTGGAACTTGTGACGGTAGAGCCACATGCACCGAATGACAGGGGCATCGATAGGGCGAGGAACCAAATCCCACGTATCATTATCCATCAAAGCGCGATATTCGTCCTGCATGGCAGCATTCCAGTTCGGGTCCTGTAAGGCAAGATGAGGGGATTTGGGAAGTGGCGAGAGGGAGGCGGTGGTTGTGGAGATCTGGGCTCGGGGTTTGAAGATTCCGTTCATGGCACGGGTGGTCATGGTGTGGGAGGGACGTGGTGCAGGCGGAGGGCATGGAGGGCTTGGTGAGGGAGGCCGAATGGGAGTGTGGGGAGGGGAAGCCGTGCCGGGTAGTGAAGGTGGGGGCTGACCATGGTCAGTTGCACGGCCGAGGTCCTGACCGGGCATAGTGGGGACTGGCGCTGGTGGTGGATGGGCTGTGGTGGCTCGGGTGGGAGTAGGGTTGCGATCGGGAGAGAAAATGGAGTCAAGGAATACGGGGGAAATGGGATCAAAGTCCGGATCAAGGAATTGGTAAGCAGATGGGGTTACAGGGATGGATTCAGAGAATGGAAAGACAGACTCATCGAATGTAACATGGCGAGACAGAATGACCTTGCCTGTAGAGACATCCAGACAGCGATACCCCCTAAAATTGGATGGATAACCAAGGAAAACACATCGAGTAGACCGAGGGGCAAGTTTATGAGGAATTTTGGCGGAGAGATTGGGGTAGCAAGCACACCCGAAAACTCGCAGATGGTCATAAGATGGTTCTTTGAGGTAGAGGACTGAGGAAGGAGATCTAAATCGGAGGATTTTGGTTGGCAGAATGTTGTGGAGGTGAGCGGCTGTGTGTAATGCTTCTACCCAAAATGTGGGAGGAAGGGAAGCATGGTAGAGGAGAGATAACATGATTTCATTTAAGCGCCGGATCATCCGTTCCGCTTTACCATTTTAGGAGGAGGTTTGTGGGCAAGAAAATCTGAAAACAAGACCATGTTTCGCGGCAAAGTCATGAAAGGAGGAGTTGTCAAATTCCCGACCAAGATCACATTGAAAAGATTTTATGGACCGCTGAAATTGAGTGTGAACAAAGGCATGAAATTGTACAAACTTGGAGAACACCTCGGACTTAAATTTGAGGGGATAAACCCACACAAACTGAGTAAAGTTGTCAATGAAAACCAAATAATATTTATAATTGCTTTTACTCAAGAGTGGCGATGTCCATAAGTCACTATGAATAATATCAAAGGGAGCAACAGTGCTAGAAGTAGAATCAGAAAATGGTAATCGCTTATGTTTACTGATTTGACACGAATTGCAAACACTAGAGCTAGGCTCTTTATTAACACAAATGCGAGAAACAGAATTCAAATGACGAAGGATAGATTCACCAGGGTGGCCAAGGCGGGAGTGCCAGAGACTTGGAGCAAGGGCAGCGAATGACTGAGCCGAACTCGGAGAACCGTGACTCGATGGCAGGAGTGGAGATAATGGGTATAAGTCGCTGGCACTATTGCTCCGCAAAAGGATCCCCCCATTCTGAAAATTCTTCACAGAGAAACCATATGGGTCAAATTCTACAGAAACAAAATTGTCTTTGGTAAATTGGCGGACAGAGATTAGGTTTTTGACAATTTGCGGGGTATGTAAAATATTGGTAAGGTGAAGTGTTCGGGAAGGGGTAGGGAGGGTGGATGAGCCAGAACCATGAACCGGAATACTATTGCCATTACCAACAAGTATAGAACGAATATTGCTTGCATTTGATGGAAAATTAATAGTACCTGAATTGGCGGTTATGTGAGACGTGGCGCCCGAATCCATGTACCATTGCTGATCACCACCCGGCGGAAGAGAACCCGCCTGGAAAGCTTGGCCGAAGGAAATCGGCCGAGCGGTGGGCGGTAGCGGCTGCTGTCGTGAAAACGCCGGAGGCCAGGGCTGCCATGCGGACGACTAGCCTGGGGCAGTGGGGTATGGCGCCGGGGGAGGACTCCACTGGGACACCCAAGGCGGCGGGGGACCCCAGGAGGCGACGGACTGATTTCGACGACCTCGGTGCCGGTTGCCTCCGCGATAGCCGCCTCCACGGAAGCGACCGTGATGCTGTCCAGATCCGGCAGCGTGCGGTTGGGTCTCAGGCAGAACCGGTGCCCGCTGTGTTGGCACAACCATGGCAGCCGCGGGTTCTTCACGTCCGGCTTAGCGGTGCTGCTCCAACTCGAGCATGCTCCGGGCAGTTTCGAACGAGGGCATGGTCTGGTGAACGTAAGAGGCAACCGTGTCGAATTCTGGCGGTAGGCCGCGAACCAACTGAAGGACCAGTCGTTGATCATTCACCGCGGCATCAACATCTTTCAATTGTCCGGCCAGCTCGCGGAGGCGCTGGCAATAAGCCTCAAGGGACGGCATAGAAACCAGTTTGAGGTTGTTAAATTCGTGTTCTAGGGCCGCTGCACGGGCGCCCATATTGTTGAGGAAGATGTTCTGGACGCGAGTCCAAGCGGCATGAGCGGTGGAGTCGTCCTCAAGCACACGAGAGAGAAGATCGTCCGTCAGTGTTCCGTAGATCCATTGAAGAACGTGGGCGTCGATTTCACACCAAGCGGCATAGGAGGCATCGCCCGGGGAAGGAGGTGGTGTGCCATCAATGTGAGCAAGAACGTTGTATCCTTTGGCGTGGAGCTTGAAGAGGCGAACCCAAGTCGCGTATGTGACCTTGGTGCCATCCAAGACACGAACCTTGTTCTGGATGTTGGTGACCGTGAAAACGGGATGAAGGGAGGGTTTCGGCGGCGACGAGGTGGAGCCGGAGTCCGCAGTGTCGTCGGTATTGATGATAGCCATGGGGAGGGTTGCCGTAGCAAACGAAAAAGAAGAGAGGAGTTGTGGTACTGTTCCCTTGCCGTAGCTATGGGGGAAGCAGAAAAAAAAATTTGAAGGTTGAAGGGTTTACGCAATTAGCTCTGATACCATATTGGATTGCATAATCCTTGCCTGTTCCTCTCTTCTCATTGACTATAAATAGTGTACAATTAGAGTCCTATCAATATACAATAACCATAAACTAGGAAACCAAATATACTGCTAATCTGTACAACTAATGTACAGCTAATACAAACATTGATATCCCTTGTACTGGGAGTCGTACCAAAGAAAGATACATGACAAACTGCGAGGAGCGAGTTTGTGAGCTGCATATGGACGAAGATAAGGGTACGCATGACAACCAAATTCATGGAAGTTCGTGTATATAGGAACTCGACCCTTAATAACTTTATATGGTGATCGTCCGCCAAGAACAAGAGTGGGCATCCGATTTATGGTATAAGCAGCTGCAGCAAAGGCGTGATGCCAGTGAGCACTACGACAAAATGGACCTATCCCAACAAATATTTTATGACTTTTTTTTTATTAATGTTGTTATTGTATACTATAACGACACCAGGTAAGATAACAAGACACTATCAATAAAATTTATGTTAGTATAGTTGGATATACCAACATTTTCAATATAATGTTGTGATATAATTTTATCTCAACATTGTATGATTTATGTCCAAATTAATGTAGGGATATATGAGTTATTAATTCATTATTAAATGAAATATAACACGTATTATAGCTCTAAATTTATATTAAAAAATTAATGACATTGATGTAGTTATAGTGAATCAAAACTAACATTAGTGAGATGGCGTTCTAAAAAAGTATTATGTTTTAACATTACAATATTTATGGCACATTAACATTACAATATATTTTTGTTATGAATCGCTGAAAAATATTTAAAATATGTAATTAATCAATTAAATAATTATAAATTAGTAAATTTTAATTAATGCACTAACAACAAATATAATATAAAAAATTCAACATGTGAATTTAAATAATTAAATAGCACTGCTGCTAATTATTGATTTTAGCATATATTAATTACACAAATTTATTTTTTGAAAAATATACCGTCCAAAAAATACATAAAAGAAAGGTAGTGTAAAATATAAAATATATACACAAATATTTAATTTTGATAATGTAAATATAAGATAAGAACGAAGAGTTTGGAATAATTTGATCTCAACCTTGAATAAATTTAGGCGGTAAAAATATGGCGCACAATTCTCCCCCACTCACTTTCTTGGCGGTAAAAATATGGCATACAATTCTCCCTCCCTCACTTTCTTGGCGGTAAAAATATGGCACACAATTCTCCCTCACTCACTTTCTTCCTCATTGCATGGGATACTGGTCACAATTCACACGTAGTGGTTCATGCTACACCCACTCTCCATCCCCTTCTCAAATATTTAATGTATTGAAAAATTTTAAATCATTTCAATTTACTCCATCTATTCATGATTAGTAAGCTCTATTCATATATTCATTCTTAATTACTATTGATTTGAGTTATTTAGGTAGTACGAGAATTGTGTTTGTACTTTATTACTCCAACTATTTTATGGTAGAGTGATATTTCATAGTGAAAAATAACAATCAAGGGAGAGAATAGAAAGAACAACATACATTTGCCAGGAAAGAAAGAAATAGTAAACTATTATGATACGACAAGAACAATCATCAATGGTTGAAAACAAGCTGGAATCATAAGAACAAGTAATCCCCCTGCATTAATATTTTATTTTGTTTATAATTCATAATTCTGATCTAATTTTGTTAATAATTTAAACTAGTTTACATGTATAATTATGATCTATTAAGGAATGTAGATATTACTTGTAATTGTAATTATATTCTATTACATTTTTCTAGCATGTATAGGTATTCTGTACAACTATATAATATACCCTGAGATCATGAATACAAACACACATTATTACCCTTATTTTCTACATGGTATCAGAGCCTAAAATCCTGAAAACCTCAGAAAATTCCACTGCTAAATTTTTCGAGCTCCTGCCGCCAATTCGAAGTCCGCGTGTCCTTCCACGCATTGCCGTTGCCGCCGTCCGAACCTCACCGTCCATTGCCAAATCATCGACCGCCACTGCTACTCACCAGCTACAGCAGTTGCTGATCTGTCCGCTGCTCTGCCGATTCACACTCGCCGTCGTGTCTCGATCCTGATTTGCTGATCCAATTTTCCTTTGAAAATTCGGTCTGGTCCTGCACTATGTCTGCTCGTGGAAGTGATCCCGAAGAACATGCACGTATCGCTACTGAATCTGAGGCTACTTAGCTTCAGGACATGAATGACTATGAGGTAAATGCGACTTTACTGAAACAGTTGCAGTTGCAATCTGGCCCTAAGATAACTGTACATTTCAGTTTTTTATCGACTAACCCCTACTTCATTGGCCCTTCTGACGGACCTAGGTTGGTTATTGCACCTACCATCTTGAAGGGTCAAGAGAATTACCTTGAATTGTTTGATGTGATTTGTCGTGCTATGCTTGCTAAGCATAAGATTGGGTTCATTGATGGATCTATTACTAAACCTCAGGATGATCATCCTGATGCTTTTGAGTGGCTTGTTGTTAATGCTACTCTTATCTGTTGGATCTAGTAAACCCTGGATCCGACATTGCAATCTCTACGAGTTCTTTTGCCACTGTTAAGGAATTGTGAGATTACCTTAAGTGCCGTTTTACTCTTGGTGATGGTATGAAAATTCTGCAGATACAGAAAGATATTCAGAATTATAGTCAGAATGGTCAGACTATCGCTGATTACTTTGGCAAACTGAAGAAGCTTTTTGGAGATTACAATTCCGTCCGACCTCCTTTAGTTTGCAATTGTGAAGCTATGAAACTACTGTGCATTTGTAATCTTGCTGCACGCGCCTCCCTTGAGAGAGAAGGGTTTGATTTATCAATTCATCTCTGGTTTCGATGAAGGCTATCACACCTTACGATCACATATCATGAGTCTTGATCCGCCACCATTAATCAATCGTGTATATGCGCTTGTGGTCCAGGAGGAGAATCACTGAGTTTTCATCCGATCTCGCGAGCCTCCTTCCAATTCCTTGGCATATGCCGCTAGATGCCCATCACCTACGGGTTCCTTGACAGTTATTTCTACAGTTGATCATAAGAATCTCATCTGTACGCATTGTCTTTGCAAGGGTCACGACAAAGCTTTATGTTTCCAGATCACAGGCACTCCAGAATGGTTTAAGGAGTTGAGGGAGAAAGCCAACGCAGAAAGACAACGCAGCTAGTTTCTCGGTCAACCGCCACTGTTGGCCTCAGGGTTCCCACCGCCGTGACCCCTTCACTTCCGCTGCCATTTTTCGGTGCTACTGTGTCTCCGCCAAGGCTTATGGTGGTAGATTCCAATGGTAGAGCCCCTACCTGTGGTGACTTTGGCCCTTCTCTATCTGATGATCAATTGAGCATGACCATGCATTTATTTTATCAGTTTAACTCTCTTTCTGACCATGGGTCAGGTAAGTCTACTATGCCTTGGATTCTTGATTCGGGAGCCTCATATCACATGATTGGTGACAAGGGTTCTCTTACTAATGTTACTAGTGCTATCGATACTGAGAATGTTATACTTTCGAATAGATTTGCGTCGTCTGCTACACTATGGTTCTATCTGCTTTGGTGATGTTACCTTTAATTATGTGCTATGCATACCTGCTTTGCGATGCAACTTATTATCTTGCTCTAGATTGTTATCTGCATTAAACTTTCTAGCTTTGTTTACTGGAAATTATTGCATTTTATGGAAAATCCGTTTGAGGACTGTGATTGGCGGGTGAGCAACAAAGGGAGGGGGGGTTACTGGCTTCATCTGCTGGATACTCGTGTTCGTCTTTCGATCCTGCAATCTTTTTCGATAGTTGCTTCTGTGCCTTCTTTTAATTTATGGCATCAGCATCTTGGACATCCTTCCTCTACGATGTTGTCTTCTGTTTCTTCTATTGATTTTAGCACAAATAAGACTTATGCTCCTTACTATGTATGTTATAGGGAAAAATAGACAAGACATAGTTTTTCTTCTTCAAATGCTACTGCATTATTTGAATTAAACATTGTGATGTTTGGGGCCCTTATAGAACACCATCTTTTAGTGGCGCATTTTATTTTTTAACAATAGTTGATAACTATTCCCGAGCTGTTTGGGTTTATTTTTTAGTAGCTAAGTCAGATGTAGCTTCTGGATTTTTTGAGTTTGTGCCTTAGTCAAGAACCAGTTCGGCTGATCTGTACTGCTCATCCGGGTTAACAATGACACTAAATTTTTGCCTCTGCGATCCTACTTTACTGAATCTGGGATCATTTTTGAGACATCTATGATTGATACACCACATCAGAATGGTCGTGTTGAACGTAAGCATCACCACTTGCTAAATGTGGCACGTGCCTTGCATTTTCAAGCTAATCTACTAGTTGATTTTTGGGAAGAATGAGCTCTTACTGCTGCTTACCTGATTTACTGGACACCAACGAAACATCTCAATGGTCGTACTCCCTTTGAGATGCTCTATGGACGAGCTCCAAATTACACACCTTTGAAGGTTTTTGGATGTTTGTGTTTTGCTGCTTACATTCCTTGATACCATAACAAGTTTGCACCAAGAAGTCGGCGATGTTTGTTTCTTGGTTATCATGCTGGAACGAAAGGTTATATCCTTTATGACTTGGAATCCTGTACTTTCTTCAACAGTCAAGATGCCAATTTTTTTGAAGACCAGTTCCCGTATGCGGAAGCTCTGACATCGGCCACATCAATGGATCCCGACGGTGCCACCACCTCACCGCTGGGATCACCCTTGCAGCCGCCAGAGACGTTCCCACCACCCGCTGCTCTGACTTTCAAGCAAGATTTGCTGCTGGCCCAGATCCCCGGCCCACTTTACCGGTCCGGCAAGATGATGCACAACCAGAGATGCCACCATCGTAAGCTCTTTAAGCGTTGCCGACTTCCGGCTCCACGCGCCTCACGCGCCCCCACCACTGGCCTCACCTTCTGCTTTGCCGCCTGACGTGGCATCTCTGGCACTGGATAGTTTCGTCCGCCACCAGTATAGCCTCTAAACACAGAGCTGCCTCTTCCCCGAAAGAGTGTCTGCAATTGTTGATCTCCTCCATACCTTGAAGCCTATTACTGTGATGATTATGTTTGTGCTCTTACCCCTCTACTGCTACGATCACACATGTGCCATCACTATCTTCAGGTGTTCTCTATCCTCATACTGATTATGTAAATTCTAATAAATTTTCTAGTACACATTCTAGAATTTTGGGTGCTGTAAGTTCTAGTGCAGATCCCACTACTTATTCTGAGGCGTCAAAGCATGCTCATTGGCGAGATGCTATGACTGAAGAGCTTACTACGCTTGAGCACAATCAGACTTAGAAAATGGTTTCTCTACCTCTGGACAAGACTGCAGTTGGTTGAAAATGGGTTTACCGTACAAAGTTCAAATCCAATGGTACCTTTGGGCATCATGAGGTATGCCCAGTGGTTCTCGGGAATCGCCAGGTTCAAAGGTTTGACTATACTGAGACATTTGCTCTGGTTCGGAAGATGAGTTCAGTTCATCTATTCTTGTCTGTTGCAACTATTCGTGGTTGGAAACTGCATCAGATGAATATGCATAATGCTTTCCTGCATGGTGATCTACATGAAGAGGTTTTCATGCGACCTCCAACAAGCTATCCTGCACCACCAGGACAGGTATGTCGCTTTCAAAAATCTCTTTATGGTCTTCATCAGGCTCCTCACATTTGGTTTGTGAAACTAGCTCAACCTTTACGTGCATTTGGATTTGTTTAGAGCATATGAGATTACTCTCTATTTTCTTTTTCCCATGGATTGGTATCTTTGCATGTACTGGTTTTATGTGGATGATTTGGTTATTGTTGGTAGTTTTTCGTCGTTCATCTCTGAATTCAAGAAATACTTGAGCTCTTGTTTTTATATGAAAGATCTTGGTTCTCTTAAGTATTTCTTGGGTATAGATATTGCTAGAAGGTTGGAGGGGATGTTTCTTTCACAACGAAAATATGCCCTGGACATTTTATCTGATACAGGTTTATCTGCATCTAAATCGACTAACTTTCCGATGGAGCAACAACACGATCTGGCACATTTTGAGGGCCCACTTTACCATGATCCTGAGCAGTACTGGCGTCTTGTTGGGTGCCTGATATACCTCACTATCACGCAATCTGAACTTAGTTATTCTATTCATACACTTGCCTTGTTCATGAAGTCTCCTTGTGTTTCTCACTGGCAAGCTGCAGTTCGCGTGTTACACTACATGAAGAGCCATCCTGGTCAAGGTTTATATCTCTCTTCCCATAGTGCATTGCAGTTTTCTGCTTACTGTGATTCTGACATGGCTGCTTGCCCTATTACCTAGCATTTTCTTTCCGGATACTTTGTTATGATTGGTGATTCTCCAATTTTCTGGAAAACTAAGAAGCAACATACAGTTCTCGATCTTCTACTGAAGCGGACTATCGTGCTATGGCTTTTACCTGTTATGAGTTGTTATGACTTAAGTATTTGCTTAAATACTTGGGGGTTGCACACACTCCTCCTATGCATTTGTTTTGTGACAGTCAATCTGCTCTTCATATTGCGAAAAATCTGGTGTTCTATGAATGTACGAAACATGAAGTTGATTGTCATTTTACCCGGGATCTTGTGCAGTTTGGCACTATTGTTACTCATCATATCCGTACAACTTATCAACTTGCGGACTTGTTCACCAAAGCTCTCGGACGTAACCAGTTTCATTCATTACTTGGCAAGTTGAGCATTTCTAATCCCCATGCTCCAACTTGAGGAGGAGTATTAAGGAATGTAGATATTACTTGTAATTGTAATTATATTATATTACCTTTTCCTAGCTTGTATAGGTATTCTGTACCACTATATAATATACCCTCAGATCATGAATACAAACACACATCATTGCCCCCATTTTCTACATGATCATTTTTAAATTGTTGTTTGGATTGAGAGTATATGCATTTACTTCCTATGTATTTTATATATTGTGTTCACACTGTAGTTGTATCATTGTTTAATATATTGGTTCAACGTGTATTAGATATTCATACATTTTCAAGTTCTTAATATCAATTTTTTTTATATAGTTATGCATAGGTCGGTCGAGCTCAACGCATTTAAAAAGGGTGACAATATGGCAATGTTTGAAGGATATTATTCTTCATTTTATTATTCTTTTTAGTTAGAATTAGTTTAGGGTCATTCATGGTTTAATACTTGTTGTTTTGAATGATTCAAAATTGTAGTGTTTATAGATTTAACAATTTCAATTCAGTTTGTATTTTTAATAAAATTTATGATTATTCCTTGATTAGATTTGCAGTTCTTATAAGTTTTGTAGGTTTATTTGACTCTTACAGGCAATTATTGTTAACTATTTGAAAACATAACACCAACAATATCCCTGATAATGTATATATACGTACACACCAACATGTGAGTTTACAATATATATCAATACACGTCCAAGTGTGAGTTATGAATACATAATTAGACATTACATTCGATTATTTAATTTTTAATTTTTAATTTTTAATTTTTAATGAATAATAATCTATAACTACACTTTATACCTATCCCAACACCTATGTTAACTACATTTAGATTCAACGTGGGTATAGCTCAAATGTTGTTATAAATACCTTATTTTAACAAATATTAATGTGTGTAAAGGTAGTTTTTGTTGTAGTGGAGAAAGAGAGACACGAGAATGGTATAACATAGACAGGTCCATCTCAACAATATGGCGGTATTTGCGCTCAGCTTGACCGTTCTGCTCAGGAATATACGGGCAAGAAATCTGATGGTGAATGGCCTTTGTCTGAAAGTGAGCGCAAATGACCATTTACGAATTAAATCCCCCCATCACTCTGAAACACCTTAATTGTGGAAGAGAACCGGTTCTCCACAAAAGCCTCAAAATTGCGATAAACATCCCAAAAATCATATTTGTGGCGCAAGGGTAAAACCATGAGAGTCAGGAATGATCATTAAGGAAAATAGCATAGTAGGAGAATCCATCAGCAGATAAAATAGGAGAGGACCCCCATAAGTCTAAGTGAACTAGATCAAGTACCCTAGCAGCACATTTATCATTTGTATAAAAAGATAAACACTTTCCTTTAGCCTTGTCACATGCATCACAAAGAGTAGGTTTCGGTAAAATCGATGAGAAAGATAAAGATCAAGATGCTCGCAAATAAGAAATAACAGAATATGGAACATGACCAAGTCTAGCATGGCAGATTTCAAAAGACGCACGCAACTTATTTGATTTTACTGTGCAGATGCACCATAGTCTAAAACATAAAGTACATTTTCACTATTATCGTGACCCAATGTTTCACTAGTGATTTTATGCCGAATAATAAATGAGCGATCATCAAAGCAGACAACAACATTTAAATACCGAGTTAATTTGTTAATTGAAAGCAAATATTTAGTGATATCAGGCACAATAAGCACATCATAAAGACAAAGATTTAGATATCCAAGAGTCACCAACATGAGTAACAGGGAGTTGAGAACCATTACCAATATATACGTTGGAAGAACCATGATAAGGTGTGACATCATCGACAACAGTGGGGGATGATGCCGTGTTTTGTGGCACCAGAGTCTATAATCCACTTGGAGCCATCGTGTCGTCAATGATGAGAAGGGCCAGTATATTTCAAAAAGGGAAAGTCTCAGGAAAGACGGCTTTTCCATAAGCTTATGGACAGTTCTCAGGGGCATTTGACTTAAATGTTGTAATTTTTTATAAAATTTAAATATTACATTTTATAAGTTAAAACAAGTAATAATATGTATTTGAAGGTAAAAATATAAAAAAATATGATATAAAAAATATTTTAAATTTTATATGTAATTTAAAAAATACAGTGTATAAAGTAAGAAATAAGTGGTCTGTCCATAAGTTTATAGACAGGCCACCTATCAGGAGACCCACTCTTCCAAAAAATCACCCAATAACCAAAAGGAGCCATATCTCGGAGGGCAAATAAGAAATAAGCAAGAGGATAAATATTTGCCCAAAAATAGCCAGGTGCGTGCAACGACGCGCAGGAAAGAGCCTGAGCCACCAGGCGAGTGAAGATCACGGACAGAGTAGAGTTAGCGCGCGTGTGACTCACTCGTGTGTGGCAAGACGCGCGCATATGGCTGGCTCGCGTGGATCTCTCGCGCCGTACTTGTTCACTGGACGGGAACACTGCAAAAACAAACGCCGGAGAAGAGGCTGATTTCACGACGACGAAGCTGTTGACACAAGGATGTCAAACTGCACAAGATGCCGGGGAAGAAGCTGAGCGAATGCTGAGTGAAGATGTCCGAGAGAGTGTTCACCGGAGAAGAGGCTGATGTCACGGCAACGAAGCTTTGGGAGCCAGAGACGAAGCCGCTTCTGGACTGAAATAGAACCAAAATAGGTCGGAGAAGAAAGGCCCACGAACTTGGGTGCCGAGAAGATTCTGCTGCCGGGAGAAGAACAGAGAGAGGCGCCGGAGAAAATTGAAGACCTGCCGGTAAGTCTTTGCCGGAATATGGTCGAAAATTGACTGGAAGCTTGCCGGAATCAGGTGGTAATCAGGTTGGCGGGAAAAAGAGAGGGAGATGGCCGATGAAAAAGAAAAAGAAAATTTAGGGTTTTAGGTTATGATCCGAACTTGTTGTGATACCATGGAAGAATAATTTTCCATAAAGAATGATGTATTACTAACAAGAATAAATAGAGTACATGAAGACTAGTACTAGTACAACTCTAAGCTAGTTAGCAACTATGTCTGTAATCAAATCAATCAGATACTTGACTTATTCTAATAATTTTTAATTTTGGATTATAATAATTTACATTTCATGATACATTAGGAAAGGTTTTAAAAATTATAATAAGCTCATTTCAACAATGAAAATAAATATCAAACCATATTATTAATTATATTAATTATAAAAAGATTGTCTAGTGATTGGGTAATCAAGGTATAATTTTTTGAGTGCGTCTCTTGAAAGACGGTCTTTCCATAAGTCATGGAAAAACCAAGGTTTAAAGTGTAAATTAGAAGAATTGAAGATAAACCTTTTGGGTTGCATGAACCGGGCTATAAATTTTATAACTACTACATGTTGCATACTAAATTTTTAATGTTGCAACTAAGACCTTTTACCTTTTATTATTCGAATTACACCTCATCTTTCCATAAGCCTATCGAAAGACCGTATTTCTCAACACTTTGCCTAATTTTATTTAATAAATATATAAAAATTAAATTTATATTAAGAAGATGCATCCATATAAATGGCCATGTCCTGTAATGGACGTCATTTTGCACACCATCTGAGGTGGCCCTTATAATCGGGTGTTTTCTTGCTTATTTCCTCGTTCCTACTGTACTTATATTTGCACCATAATCACTATCACATTGTTTATAAAATATATTTAATTATTAAAATATTTATTTATATATAATGATGGTAAAAAAAGTTAATATTTAGAAATTATTTGACAAATTCAACAATATCATATGTGATTATATATCTATTCAAATATTAAATTTGATAAAGTTTAGTAGAAAAAAAAATTAAGAGTGCAAATAGAGATGGTCAGATAGAGTACTAGTTTTTCATTCTAGTGTCTTTTAAAAAATATGTATGACATCCCAAATGAATTATTTTTATAACATATAATAACCAGCAAAAAGTGCGTTTGTAAGCCTCTATAGTTGACATAAGTGTCAATATAACCGCCCAATGTTTGAAAGTGTTAATATGCCCATAGATAATCAGTGAAAGTGCAAAACTAACAATTCCGGTAATTCTTGGCCGGAATTCTATGAAATGACTCTTTTACCCATCTGAAATAAAAATTGAAAAAATGTGAAATGACTATTATGCCCTAAATTCCCCAAACCCTAAAATTCCTTTCTTCTCTTCTACACCGCTGCACCCTTTTCTTCTCTTCTTCTTTTCCTCCACTCACCCCTTTCTTCTCTGGTGATGCCCCCTTCTTCTTCCGAGCGATGCCCTCTTCTTCTTCTTCTTCTTCTTCTTCTCCTCCGCCACTCACCTTCTTCATCTCCGGTGTCACCCTTTTCTTCTTCCCAGCGGCGCCCCTCTTCTTCTTCTTATTTTGATCCCCTGCGACCATGAAAGGGCGTTCCGGCGATGCCCTCTTCTTCTTTTTCTCCGCCACTCACCTTTGTCTTCCCAGCGGTGCCCTTTTCTTCTTCTTCCTCTCAGCCACAAAAACTAACGGTGTTCCGGCATCGCCTCTTCTTCTTCTTAGGGGCGACGTGGTGATGGGATTCTTAAATTTACGGTTTGGAATTAATGGCATTCCGGCGATGCTTGATACAGCTCGGGCCAGGTGGGATGTGTTGGCTGGTGGGCTAGGGAAGCTCGTGGTGGGTGGGCTATAGGAATCATGGGTTGTGGTGGCAGGGGAGGGGCTGGGGTGGAAGGGTGGTGGTAGAGCCGGGGGTTGGGCTTGGGGTGGGGGTGGGGGTGGGAATAATGGTGAATCGGTGATGAGTTAGGCTGAAGATAAGAATCAAGTTGTGTGGCAGTGAATTGGATTTGGTGGTGCACTGTGGCGCCGGTGGAGAGAGTTGAACAGTAGGTGGATGAACGCTAGTGGCGGAGGCGGAGTAGCAGCAGTGATGGTGAAACAACAACGGTGGTAGCGGTGCAGTTAGGGGTGGACAAAAAAGCTGAAATTCAAACCGAAAACTAAATAATCTGAATTCGGATAACTTGAACTAAATTTGAGATATGGTTTTTGGATAATCGAATTGAGTAAAATGACTTTTGAATATGGGTTTTGGTTTGGTTTTGGATATTGAAACTCAAATAGAAAACTGACCCGAATACCGAATTGTAATTAAAAAATAAATTAATTATTCATATATATATATATTAGTAATATATTTTTAAATCCCCAAAATTGTTGTGGTTGGATTTTTAAATCCCCAAAATTATTTTAAAAAATTGAGTTTGATGATGTAATGATTAAATTACATATTTTTATAGAATTTTAAATTAGTGTATATTTTTTTAGTATTTTTTAATTAAAATTCCCCATGAATTCGGTTTATTCGGTTTGAAATCGAATTCAAACCAAAACCAAAATTTGAATTTGCTTAGGATAATTTGGTTTTTTGGGTTATTTAGATCGGTTTTGGTTTTGAGTTTTTCAGGGGCAAAACCGAATAATCTGAATTGAATAAACCGAGAACCGATTAAGGCTCTTTTTGGCATAGCTTATAAGATGATTTGCTTATAAGCAAAACACTTTTTAATGTTTGGCAAAGTGCTTAAAAAAATCTTATTTTCAAAGCATAAGCTATTTTTACGGAAAAAAACAGAAACTGGTCTACCTCTACTTTCAAAATAAGGCAGCTTTGCTTATGCGCACAGCTATGCCAAATAGGTCCTAAACCAACCCGATGCCCACCCTAGGTGCAACGACGGTGGGCATGTAAGGGTATAACAAAATTGTCCACACTAATTCAGTTTTTGTCCCAGAAATTTTTGTAATTTCACTTGTGGTCAGCTGCTGGAATGTCAATGTCAGAAATGCCACCTGAGGGTTATATTGGTACTTTCATTAAATAGTTAGGGTTTTTTTTTACTTTCAAACAATTAAGGGTTATATTGGCAGTTTTGCAACTATATATAAGGGTTCTATTGGTATATATCCCTAATAACTATATACTCCCTCTGTCACATGAGTTTTGGCATACTTTCTATTTAAGTCTAGGTGTCAGTGTGATAGTAGTTCTTCAACTAGGGAGAATGAGTGTTTGAGAGTCTCACATTGGTGGTTTACAAAGTGCTTATTTAGGCCCTGTCCAATTGGATTTAATTTCAGCACATTTCAGCACTGATAAACTAAATTTAGCACTAATAAACTAAATTCAGCATCAATAAACTAAATCCAGCCCTAATAAACTAAATTCAACACCAATAAACTCATCACTAAAAGAAAAAAAAATTAAATATTTATTTGGGTTCTCGACATTCATTGATTGTGTAATAAGTCTAAAAATAGAATATGTTACGAATACAACATCATTTTGAGAGTCATTCTTTTCATTTTTTTTGGAAAAAAAACTATCAAAAAACTTAATTCAACACCAATAAACTCAATTCAACACAAATAAATTAAATTCAGCACCAATAAACTAAATTCAGCACCAATAAACTAATTTAAGCACTAATAAATTAAATTCAGCACCAAATAAGTTCAATTGGACAGAGCCTTAGTATATAAGATCATGAGTCACCGTTACATAGTACCAAATTAGTTTTATGATAGAAGCCCATTAATCTTATAATGAGAAAGAAAAGATTATGAATTCCAAATTTAGTTTTAAAAAAAAGAATTTACTGTTCCTCCATAAATTTTGTTACCACAAAATAATTTTTTAAAGAAAATTTGTTGTAAAGACATAAAATTATTTGTGAACAATTTCATTTTCTTTCACCTTCAATTTTGTAAACCAACTAAGACCATTATAAAGGAACGTCAAATAAAATAGATAGGACACAAATAGGAAAATATAGAAAACATGTTAAATTCAAATCAACTTACTAGTGGTTAAAAAAATCAATTTCTATAAGATATAAGTATAGAATTTGAGGGGTTAGCAGTTCAATAAAATATAATAATTTGAGGGGTTAGCAGTTCAATAAAATATAATAATTTGTGGGGAAACAGTGACGTGTTCCGTGACATCAAAGTCACGCATTTCTTTTTTTGCTATTTTTTTTTGTTTCCACAATCTTTCCATAAACATTCATGAATATTCCCCGATTTTTTAATTGTACAAATATAAATATTTTGACTAAATTAACCCAAACATGTTATACTCAATAATTAAATCCAAAAATAAAAAAACAGAATAACCATGTACATGATGCTCTTCCTTATGAATCAATTTTTAAAATGCCTGCTATTTGATTTACTTCCTCCGTCCCCGCTAAAGTTGCACATATTGACTTTTGCAATATGATCGAAATTATTTTTGACCATTAATATTTGTATTTGTGAATATTTAAAAATAATAATAATTGATATTATAAAAATAGATGTTACGATGATTCTAACAAGATCGCACATGATAGTATATTACTTATAGATTACTCGATTTTTACTTTTCAAATTAACCAATTTTGACCGAATAAATAGTGCTTGTGCAAATTCAGCTGGGACATGAGGAGTATTATAATTTTACACGTTAGTAAAACTAAAATTATTATTAAAAAGAAAAAAATAAAAAATAAAAAATTTAAAGATATATATATATTTAAAATATTTAACATTTGTAATTCCTTTTATGCTGAATTTGACGGGATAATTATAATTTTCCGTTACCGGTCGTCCACTCATTAACATTTTGTTTATCGGTTCAATAACACTTTTATTAAATGTTACACGAGAATTCCACCAAATACAGTTTCATACGCTCATAATCCAATTCTTACCATCCAGATTCTGTCAATTCTGCTATATAAACCCTCTATATCACTCAAGTAGAAGCACACAAATCTTAACAACATCAATAACTCTCTTTACCAACCAGAAATGGAGCAAGTTCCGTACCATGAAGTCAAGATCGCTGAGGCAAACGGGGAGCCGAAAATCGTGAAGGTGCCGGTGCTTCAAGAGCTCGTCCAGAAAGCCGGCGACGTCTTCCCGGAGGGGTTCACCAAGGCAGTAGTGGACCCCCTCCCGCCGACTCCATTTCCAGCTCCGGTCATAGACCTGGAGAAGATCCGGTCCCCTCGCGCTCCCGAGGAGCGCGAGGAGGAGCTTGGAAAGCTCGCTCATTACTCGAAGGAATGGGGGCTGTTTCTGGTTAAGAATCACGGGATCGGGGAGGAAGTTATTGACGATTTCAAGAATGTGGTTAAGGAGTTCTTCGCGCTGTCGTACGAGGAGAAGAAAGCTAGCGTTGGATCGTACGCGAATTTCGCGAACACGGGGTATGGTCGGAACTACATCCAGTCCGAGAAGCAGTCTCTGGATTGGCATGATCGTTTGTCCTTGAAACCTTTTCCTGAGGATGCTATCAAAGGACTCAGTGTCTGGCCTCAGAATCCTACCAATTTCAGGTACCACTTGTTAATTAGACCCACGGAATGGGTTTTCGGGTCGGATCTGATTTTTCGTCATGATTTTTAAGAAACTAGGCCTAATTTAGTCAAAGAGAACAATTAAGACCGTGATCTTTTTACATAAATGCAGTCATGTAATACCTTTGACTCAATTCAATTTCAAAAGTGACCTCAGAAAGGCCTAATTTATAAGTTCCCAAAGGCTAGGGCTCTTTCTTCCGGGAACTATTCTATGGCAAAGTTCAATTCAATTCAGAAAAAAATATTTAAATCCCTTAAAATTGTGTACTTATAAACCATTCCATTGGTTTCACAAGTATGATTAAGGATTAGGACTTACAGTTCCATATCTTAACATCCGGCTTTTAATCGAAATTTACAGGCCTGCCGCGGAGAAGTATGTCACAGAATCTAGGAAAATGTGCGACAATCTACTCCAAGCCCTAGCTGAATCTCTGTCCGCAGAAAAGGACGCTTTCCTGAAATACTTCGACGAGAAAAGGAGTGAGTTTCACGTCAAGGTGAACTACTTCCCACCGTGCCCTAGGCCCGATCTCGCCCTAGGCATCGCGCCGCACTCCGACGGCAGCGTCCTAACCGTCCTGACGCAGTTCGAGAGCTCCGGCGGGCTCCAGGCCTTCAACAACAAGGACCAGACATGGGTGACGCTGGAGTGGCCGGTCGGCGGCATTTTGATCAACGTCGGAGATCTGCTGCAGATCATGAGCAACGGCGCGTTCGAGAGCCCGTGGCACCGCGTCGCGGCGCAGAGCATCGATCGGTACTCTGTGGCTGCGTTCTACACTCCTCCGGCGGACACTGAGCTCGAGCCTCTCGTCGTCGGTGACGGCGGTGCTGCTTATAGGAAGGTTACGGTTGAGGAGTACGTCAAGTATTTCTACAAGGTGAATCCGACTCCGATCAAAGAGACCATCAAGTTTGCTCAGATCAATGAGGGTGCAAATTGAAGTTATTGTGTTTTTTTTCTGAAGTTTCTGTTTTTTTTTCCAATAATGGACCGAGGCTAGTGGTGTGGTGTGGTGTTTGTGTGTGTTACAGTGTTTTTTTGGAGCTGCGGCTGGAGTGTTTGGGTTGGTTATGTGTGTTCTTGTTTTGAATGATTTGTGATCGTGTCTTGAAAACATGATATCAAGATGTGCTTTGTTTGGGTGGTTTTATTTATTAATTACCATCCCTTATTTATTTATGTTTCTTTATTTGAGTATTTATGAGTCTTCTTACGGGCAATCTATTTATAAACTATTTTTTTACCTTATTCACTGCATTTGTTAAATTATATGCTAAATTTAAAAATTTTGAAAATATTTTTTATATTATATATTTATTATATTTTCACGTTCAAATACATATTATTAATTGTTTTAACTTTAAAAATACAATATGTAAATTTTATAAAAAAATTATAAAATTTAAGGTAAAAACCACTGCGAACTGTCCATAAGTTTAAGTAAATGCTGCCTTTCTTGAGACTTTCTCATCATTATTCTCATGCCAAAATATTAAATCAAACCATGATCACCCAAAAAAACACAAAGTCTTATTTTAATTGATTACTATTAGATGGGGTTATTTTATAATTAATATAATTAATATGGTAGTTTGATATTTATTTTCATTTATACGAAGTCTTGTTTTAGTTAACCTAAAGTTTAGGGTGGGATTATTATACAAACACTAACTATTTTAATAGATTGAGTTCTTTTTTTGAAAGTTGCAAATAAATTTGGGGAAGATGAAGTTTTGTAATGATTTTTTCAGAAAGGTCTCCGCTTAAAGTTTAAACTGCCTAACAGGAGACACACTAGTAGAGACAAGCCCATTAAAGGCGGTGATAGTAGGCGATATTTTTAAAAAGAAAATGCGGAACCGCCTTTAATTGAGGTCCGGAAGGGGTTCAAAGTTCGGAAGTCTCTCCTAAGCCATTTTAAAGGCAGTTCTAATTAATTAAAGGCGGTTCCGCCATGAAAACCGCTTTTTTTCAAGGGCCGAAAGCACTTCCGAGTTTGAAAGTGCTATCCCAAGAGCCCCTTTAGCCCAAATCTCCTAACTTTAGTCTTACTAAGGTTTTTCATTTTACTTAGGTTTTTCAAGATCGCCTCCAATCGCTCTCCAATCGACCTCCCAAGATCTCCTCCCACCAACGCCTCCCCCAACCTCCGCCTCACCTGTCACCCCTTCGTCGCCTCTCACTCCACTGATGCCTTACCCTTCGTTGCCTCCACTGATGCCTTACCCTTCGTTGCCTCCACTGATGCCTTACCCTTCGTTGCCTCCACTGATGCCTTACCCTTCGTTGCCTCCACCCCTTCGTTGCCTCAACCCTTTTGACGCCTCTAACCACATTGTCGTCGTCGGATGCTCCACCGTGAAGGCCACCACCACTGCGCCGCTGAAGACCCCTGATTCCACTGCACCTCTGAAGACCCTCTGCCACTAGTATTGATCCTCCATTCGTTGAAGCTTGTCGGATGCTCCTCCGCTCGCTCCCGATGTCCACCGCTCGCTCCCATTTCCCGCCATCCGCCGCTCGCTCCCACCTTCGCCTTTGATGTTGGGTTTCATTTGTTTGAGATTTATTTAAGTTTCTTTTTTTCTTTTGTTTGCAGTAATCAAGTTTGTTTTGTTTTGTGGTTTCTAATGCGCTGTGTTGCTCCGCTGGATACAGATCTGTTGCTTCATTGCCGGAAACATTAGGTTTTCGGCAGCTCTTTTTTTTGGAAGGGTAGAAATAGGTTCTGAGTTTGAAACCTATTTCGGACCCTATTAAATGCGATTTTAAACCGCCTTTGATCGATTTCAATCAAAGGTGGAGCCAAAGAAGATGGTTCAAAAGTGTCTTCTCTGGTTCGGTAGAACCACCTTTAATAACCCCTTCCCCCACTATTGACAAAATCTTTTATTATTGTATTTAGATACATGTAATTATGAAAATATTTTAAAATGAATCTTAACATATGTATAAAATTATAATCTGACCTTAAAACTTAATTTTTTTAATAATTGGCCGAACTGTTAATCGATCCAACAAGACACTTCTCAAAACCATACGTTTAGTATTCTAACTATTTTTTAAAATTCAAAAATTTTGAACCTTCAATTTGAAAAAGGAAAAGTGCATAAATAATCTTATTAAATTTTGAAAGTACTGTAAAATATAAAAGTGCTAAAGTAACCCTAAGTTTTTAGTAATGGTTAAGATATACCCAGATTTCACTATTCTAGTGTTGACTAAAAGAATTAAGATATTGACCTAAACTGAAAAGACCAAAATACCCCTAACCTTAAAAATAATCTTATGACTAATATACCTTAGGCTTCTACTTCTTCTTCATCTTCAGACACCCAAACTGCCACCCCTGAGAACCACCGTTGTTGCCACCACCACCGCTGTCGAGCACTGACGTCATTGCTCTCTAGCTCCACCTCCTTCCCCGCCCATCTAGAGCGACACTGCCTCTCCGCCAGCTCTAGCGCCACCTCCTTCCCTGCCCATCTCTAGCACCAACTCCCCAGCTTCCAGCTTTTAGCACAACACCACTCTTGCTCCTCCGCCCGCCACCGCTCAACACCCAACCCTAGCTCCGCCATCCAGAAACGATCCCTATCCCCATTAAGATTGCCCTCCTATGCCCAGCACCCTGTGCCCACCCAGAAACCCTAGCTTCTATTGCCCTCCTCTCCCAACACCATCGTGTCGTACCCAAATTGAAACCCTAACCTAAGTCATCGTGCACCACCTCTTCCTCTTCAATCACCGCACCATGGTGGAGCTCGTCGCCCTCCTCCGTCTAACATTATTGCGTATGAATCAAAACCCTAACCCAAGACGACGTGCACCACCTCCTCCTTCTCAATCGTCGTGTCGTGGTGGAGCTCAGCTGTGGTGGAGCTCTCGACATGAATTCAACCATAAAGAATGACTCGATTAACAACCCATTTCCCCTCCCCATTCTTTGTTTTCGATATGGACAAGAACAACTCGATTTCTGTGGACGGGGTGAGCTGGGTGGTGGGTGGGGTAAGGAGAAGGGCTAGGTGGCAGTGATTCTGGGCTTGAGGAAGGCGTGAGAAAAACGGGATTACTAAGGGTTATTAATGTCCTTTCTGATTTTATTTTATTTTTGAATTTTTTAACTTACAGGTATAATGGTCATTTCACCTATTTCTGGCCAATTTGACCGAGGACATTTTGATCAAGACAAAGTCTTGTGCGAGATGATCTCGCAGTGAGACCAGAGATTAAATTGTTAAGAATATAGCATGTGGTTTCAAATTGAAGTTTTGAAAGTTCATGGGCTAGATGTGTAATTCCATTAATTTACATTTAAGTGTAGGTATAAATATAAATATTTCCTCTTCTTCTCCCATTATTTTCTCACGCATTCCCTCTCATCTCCTTCTTCTCCAGCGCAATCTCCTCCTTGTTCTCTCTCCTATCCATTTCTCTTCCATTTTCCTTCAATTCAACCGGTCCTCTTCTCCATTTTCTTCCATGTTTCTCGTGCAGGGAAGAATGCAGTGACTGGGGGAAGATTTGCTTCATTCTTCGGCAAATTTTACGGTGAATTTACTGGTTATAGCTTTGGTTTTAGCGGCCTAACACAATACAACTTTCCTTTTGTGTTTATCTTCGAGGGTAATGTATTTGCTCAGAGTTTTTATGCACATTTTTGTAAAAAATTTTGTTTGTCTTTTTTGGTTCATGTGATATTCTAGGATCTATGTTGTTCATTGTGTTAATTTTTGAGATTTCTCTATTTTTTGTGTTTTGTGAGTTGTTCTTATGGATTTCTGCTAATATTTGTGTTGTTGTTGCTGTTTGTTAGATGTCTAAGGAGATTTGCAGCACTGCTGCTGCAATCGAGAAGGAAGGAGGATTTGTAAGTCTTTTTAATTTTCGGCTGTGATTCTTTATGTACATGTATTGATGTTTCTCATTTCCAGTGTGATATTTTAGGTTTTAGGCTTTAAGTATTGTAATATGTGTTGGTGTGATTTTTTGATTTCAACGTTTGATACTCGTGGCATTTTCACACTTAAGTGTGCAATTGATGTTGAGTTTTGATTATGTGTGATATCTTAGGGTTTTGTTACGATTTGTGCCAATTTTTGTGTTGTTGTTGCTGTTTCTTAGACATTTAAGAATACTTGCCCATTATTGCTGCAATCAACAAGGAATGAGGATTTGTAAATTTTGTTATTTTACAGATGTGAGGTTTTAAATACTGGTGTTGATCTCTCAGGTTTTATGTTGATCTTTCATGTTTAGGTTTTAAGTATTGTTATTTGTGTTGGTGTGATGATTTATTTTTAGTATTTGATGCTTGTAGTGTTTTAAGTGTGCAATTGATGTTCTTTTTTTATTGCGTACGTGATATCTTAGGGTTTTATTACGATTTGTGCTAATTTTTGTGTTGTTGTTGTTTCTTAGATGTGTAAGAATGCAAGCCCATTGTTGCTGCAATTTCGAAGGAAAGAGGATCAGTAAATTTTATTATTTTGCAGATGTAATGTTTTAAATACCGCTGTTGATCTTTTAGGTTTTATGTTTGATATTTCATGTTTAGGTTTCAAGTATTGTTATTTGTGTTGGTGTGATGATTTAATTTCAGTATTTGATGCTTGTAGTGTTTTAAGTATACAATTGATGTTCAGTTTTTTTTATTGTGTGTGTGTGTGATATCTTAAGGTTTTGTTACGATTTGTGCTAATTTTTGTGTTGTTGTTGTTGTTTCTTAGATGTGTAAGAATGCATGCTCATTGTTGCTGCAATAAAGGAGGGAGGATTTGTAAGTTTTGTTATTTTGCAGATGTGATGTTTTAAATACTGTTGTTGATCTTTCAGGATTTATGTTTGATCTTTCATGTTTAGGTTTTGATGATTTAATTTCAGTTTTTGATGCATGTAGTATTTTAAGTGTGCAATTGATGTTTCAGTTTAGTTGTTTTGATTGTGTGTGTGATATCTTTGGGTTTTATTACTATTTGTGCTAATTTTTGTGTTGTTGTCATTGTTTCTTAGATGTCTAAAGGCACTTGCCCACTGTTGTTGCATTCGAGAATAAAGTAGGAACTATAAGTTTTCTTTTTTAGCTATGATGTTTTAGATACCGTTGTTGATATTTTTGGTTTTATCTTTGAGCTTTCATGTTTAAGCTCTAAGTATTGTTATGCGTGTTGGTGTAATATTTTTAATTTCAGTGTTTGATGCTTGTGGTGTTTTCATGTTTAAGTATGCAACTGATGTTCAGTTTTGATATTTTAGTGTGTGTTGTTGATGTTTTTTTAAATTTTGAGATTGGTTTTTTTAAATACTGTATTTGATGTTTCTCAATGTAGTTGTCGATGATGTTATGTGTGCTATTGTGATGTTTTAATTGTAGATATTGATGTTTTTATTACTATATGTCACAATTTATATTATTTCACAGGAATATTGTCCATTTCAGAGCTCTACGATGCCATTAATGAGTTAATAAAAAAATGGTATGAGGAACCATGCTTTGAAGGTGTACCATTGAATAAAGAATCGTAATCGACTTTTGATCTTTGCATTGATGGGGTACGAGAGTCGTCCTCTTGAAAACCAGTAGGAGAATGCAAGTTTGTGAAAAAGTCAACGGCGAAGGGAAACAAGTCGGGAAAAAATAGAATTTGATTGTTTAGGATGTTGTTTGACATTGATTTTTCAGTTATGATGGTTGATTGTTAGTGTTGAGGCACTTGATTGTAATTGATGTTTTACCTTGATTTGAATTTTTTTAGTTTTTAGGTTAGCGACGTTTTAGGGCATTTGAACCCTTTTGTAATGAATGATATGAATTGGTTCAATAATTATGATAATTGACATTTTTACATGTTAACGTAAAACTTCAAATTGAAGTTTGCAACTTTTATATTCTAATTTTATATGTATTTGTAGTGTCAGTGATGATTCGATGAATTCCTTCGATTTGAGTTGTCAGTGTATGATGTTTCAGGGGCGGAGCTAGGCATGGACCGGAGGGAGCTCTGGCCCCTGCTGAAATGAAATTTATGAGAAAGTAGGGGATAAATTTTTATAAGTTTTTTTTTCAGCCCCCTCTAATCTAAAGAAAATTTGGGAATTTTTTCCCCTTTAGTATCAGCCCCCACCACTAATGTTTTCTGCCTCCGCCCCTGTGATGTTTTGTGTCTTTTTCATTCGTAATATACATAAAGTGATATATATTATCTTACATATGTATATCATTATATAAACAAAAAATAAAGATCAGCGGATAGAAGTGGAACATGAAAACAATTTTTTCCCAATATCTCTAAGCACTGTGAAGCATTGTGAACGCATCTAAGCACTCGGTGACCTTACAAACACTGTGAAGCCATCTCTTCATAATGCATATGGAGAGATTCAAGGCAAAAAGATCAGTGCTATTGCTAAAAAAGAATGTTCCAATTTCTTTCAAGGATCAGGGATTTCTGTAGGAGTGGTTGAAGGCACAGAGAAACACCATGAATTAACCAACGGATCTTCCTTGGTGCTACATCAATCGAGGAAGTTGAAGAAGCCAAAGAGCCCTGTGAAGCATTTGGAAGACATGCCGATGGTGCTGAGTGAAGATAATGATAACATGAAGTTGAAATAGCAACCTGACTCACCTGCAGGTTCTCCTATTTGGGAGCCATTGAAGGAGAATTACTGGAAAGACAAACGCATCAAAAAAACATCAATTCACAAACTCCTGCCGTCCACTTTCCTCTACATTGGAATTGTTGAGCCATAGCCCCAAACTACAGCTCCGGTGACTGAGACAAACATGGCCAATGTCTCGCCTTACCAGAAACTCAACTCCATCAAGAGATCCAAACAGCAGTATCGGCCGAGATCTAACCTCCAGTCGCTGTGAAAACCCCTACCGAAATGAAATTAGAGTTCATGTAATAACTAAGTTTTATCAAAAAATTCCCATCTTTCCTTTAATTTTCCGAAATATATATATATATATATATATATATATATATATGTGTGTATTTTTATGTAAAAAAAATATAATGATTATAATACTAATGACAATATATAAATAAATAAGTAAGAGAAATTACCAAGAAGAAACTACACATAATCACACACACACACACACACATATATATATTATATGACAATAGTAATAATAAGCAAATAAATGAGTCAAGGAATAAATAAATGCAAGAAATTACCATGAAGGGAAAAACTAGCAGCGGATGTGGAAAATTATCCAAAGTAATTTTTTGGGCAAGTGGTATTACTGGGAAGGAATGAACGGCAGACGTGAGAAGTAATTTTGGGCAAGTAGGCTTGAGGTTACATGATAAAATTTTAGGTTGAGTAGGTGTCAGAACTTATGTTTTATCTAGTATAAATATTAGATCCCCAACCCTTACCTTCTCACGCAGCAAACAAAATTCTTACCAAAGAACAGTGGTGAATAGTGGTAAAGTAGGAAACAGAAGTTGCCCAAGCCTAAGTCTAACCAAGGTGAATGTTGCATCGTCCTAGCACGAATTTAGTAAAATCTAAGTTTATGTTTACATACATATATATATATATATATATATATATATATATATAATGCCATTCGATACTGACTCTCTCGAGCTAAACTCTCCACCTCTCGAACCCCTGCTACAACTCCACCTCTCGAACCCCTGCTTAAACTTCACCTCTCGAACCCCTCTTGAAGCTCTATCTCTCAAACCCCTGCCATAATATTACCTCTCGAACCTTTGCCAAAACTCTACCTCTCGAACCCCCTGCAAAAACATCACCTCTCGAACCCCTGTTAAAGCTCTATCTCTCGAAACCCCTGTTAAAGCTCTATCTCTCGAAACCCCTGCCAAAATACTACCTCTCGAACCCCCTGCAAAACTCTACCTTTCGAACCCCTGCCACACTCTACCTCTCGAACCCCTGCCACAACTCTACCTCTCAAACCCCTGCCACAACTCTACCTCTCAAACCCCTCTCGAACCCTACTGAAAATCCCACCTCTCGAACCCCTACTGAAACCTTTACCCCTCAAACTAGTTCCCTGAAACCTTTATCCCTCGAATATGTGTCCCTGAAACCTTTACCCCTCGAATATGTGTCCCCGGAGCCTTTACCCCTTGAACTAGTTCCCTGAAACCCTCACCCCTCGAATATGTGTCCCTGGAGCCTTTTCCCCTCGAACTAGTTCCCTGAAACTTTTACCCCTCGAACATGTGTCCCTGAAACCTTTACCCCTCGAACTATTACCCTGAAACCTTTACCCCTCGAACTAGTACCCTGAAACCTCTACCCCTCGAACTAGTACCCTGAAACCTTACCTCTCGAAACCTTCTCCTGAACCATTACCTCTCGAACTGTACCTCCCAAATTGTACCCTAGAAACTGAATCCCTCGTACTGTACCACCCGACCTGTCCCTCCTGAACTCACCTCTCGAACTAATTTCACCGAAACCATTACCTTTCGAACTGTACCCCTCGAACCTTACCCCTCGAACTAGTACTACCGAAACCTTTACCTCTCAAACTAGTACCACTAGAACCTTACCTCTCAAACCTCACAAACTGAACCCTTACCTTTAGAATCTCTCCAACTGAACTCACCACTCGAACTGGTACCACTTACCACTCGAACCAATACCACCTGATACCCAAACCACTTGAACCTTCTTCACTCGAATTCTTTACTCGAACCTCCTATACTCGAACTCAACTACGAGTACTCGAACCCCTGTACCCTAACTCATCTGCTCAAACCCCGGTACTTGAAACCTTTCTACTCGATACTCGAGCCTTTCTACTTGATACTCGAGCCATAAGAGAGAGATATGATGATTACACTCAAATGATGGTATTTACTGACTGTTGAATTAAGTGTGTATTTTAACATACTGTACTAGATTATCGTGAAGCTGAACTCCTAAACTGCTCTGATATTTTATGTGAAAGATCGGCTTGTACTTTATCTTGCCATGTCAAACTTGAATTACCTGCTACCTGATTACCTATCTGTGAATTTTGGGGGCCCCAAAACAATTTTAGTTTGGTCAAAGTTGGCAGGGAACGGTACTGACCGGACCGTCTGATTAGACCGCCTACACGTGGAGTTTGGTATGCTAGCATAACCACCTGACTGATATGAGTTCGTAACTGAACACCGACGTGAATGGGAAAGTGAATTCTGAACTGATAGCCTTCGGGCATCACTAACTGGGTTATGTCATGTATGTTGGTCAGAGTTGCCATATAGGCACTTGGCAGCAACTCGGCATTAACCACCCGTATCATTTTATTAAGTTCTAGGACATACGTGGCTAGTTGTTAATTGTTATTTCTATGATCACTAAAACTCAACTGGGTAAATACCGGCGATGGAAACTCACTAAGCAAGGAGCTTACCCTAATTAAACAACCCCTTTTCAGGTGAAGAAGAACAGTAAGAGAAAAGTTCTTGATGTCTTTAATTCTTTTGAGAAAGATCCGAACTATTTGAATTTTAATGTGAACTTTAATACTATAACAGTTAGGAGAAACTTTTGTTTGACATTTGTAATAAATCCTTTTCACTGTAATAGTAAATTAGGTTTATGAACTACTTAAAATGCTTCTGCATAAAATTTAATTGCTTGTTATTACTGGCCCTTTCGGTAGCACGCTCAAACCCAACCCGATACTTGCATTTTGGGTTTGGGGGTGTTACAGATGTGGTACCAGAGAAATTCTCAAACCAAGTAAAGGAAAATTCATACTTACCTTAATAAAAGATTCTAGAGGAAACTTAATGAACTGTGAAGAATGTAAGGGGGGGGGGCTAGTTGGGTATAAACTGTCAAGCTAATAAGTTTTGTTATGTTAATAGATGGACAATAACGTAGAGATTGCTAGCAATGCCTTTCAAGAAATTATTGAGGTGAAAAGACATTGCAGAGCATTCCCAGAGATGTTTCTTCCTTGGACAAAAATGATAAACAATCCTCAAGTAGAAACTCATGCTTACCCAATATGGATTGTGCATGCTTTAATCATGGAATGGGAAGAATTAATGGGCAGGGTCCTTAGCCTCGAGACCCAAGAATAATTAACGAGAGATGCAATGTGGGGACAATATCTGCGTGCTAACGCAGAAGAGACAAGGGCGAATACGATGGTCGTAAAAAACAACCGACTTAGAAATCAAAGAAGTAGGGAGCTTGGACAATGGGATGTAGAGCGACAAGAAATCTTTCGATAAGTAGACTTAGCCCTGGTAAATGCCCAAGAACTACAGGGAGGTCTGATCGCCTATCGTCGACAACCAACCGAATCACGTTGGAGGCATATAAGAGAGACTCGAGGCACGATGGAGCTACAACTATGTAAAAGTTTTGTGATGATATAAAAATATTTTTTGAATTATATTCTTTTGGTTAGGTAACAAAGTGAGGATTGGTTTAATCCGTGAAACTAACTTATTGATATAGGACAATAGAAAGGGAACAAGGAGAAAGTTCGAACTCACCCGCGGGACGATATCCCCCAACCGCTGGGCTGGAATTATTCGCAAGTCAAGTTACTGAAATTGTGAGCTGCATGATAGAGAGAGATAATCGAGCTCGATCTCTGGTTAGGGATCGAAGTCATAGGCCAGAGATGGAGGATACAGCCTTGGAACGATTCCAGAAGTTTCATCCAACAAGGTTCAATGGCGGCCCAGATGATGAAGTTGCCAAAAATTGGATAGAAACAATGGCTCGAACCTTCAAGCCTTGGGATATGCAGATGGACAGAAGGTGAATTTCGCTATATTCCAATTAGAAGGCGCCACACTAGACTTGTGGAATATAATACAAAGGAAGTGGGACATGGAGGAAACTCCCAGGACCTGGGAGAATTTCAAAAAGAAGTTTAAGAAGAAGTTCATTCCACCTCTAGTTATTGAAAGAAAAGAAGCGGAGTTCATAAACTTGAAACAAGGACAGATGAGTGTAACAGAGTATGAGGCAAAATTTTCTTGACTCTCTAAATTTACAGAGAAGATGGTCTCGACTGATGAAGAACACAAGAGGAGATTTATCCAAGGGTTAAGGCTTAAATTGAAGGATGCCCTAGCCCCGACCCATTTGAACAGTTATGCCATAGCCATCGAATCTGCTTGCAGAGTGGAGGAAACCAAGAATGCCTTACGAGCCATGCATAAGTCGAGAAGGACAAATGTGAAGTCCCAATCCCTATACATCCCCAGCCCATAGAGAGTAAACTTTGAGCAAAATAAAGTCCCTAGGGGAGACACATCCCGGCCCTTGACTACTTCAAGAAGCCTGAGCATTGCCTCGAGAGGGACAACTCAGGTGTGTTTCACGTACAGTAGAAAGGGAGGCCATGATGAGAAGGATTGCTAGAAGAGGGCAAACAAGTGTCTACGATGTGGAAATGTTGAACATAGAGTATCTGAATGCTCGCAAGCTCAACCGAGTCGCTTGTCTCAACCCATGGAATCCCAGGCATCGGCCACCAAACCTGATTAGAAGGGAGGAGCAAGTAGGGGAAGTCAACCAAAGGTGCAAGCTCGTGTATACGCGATGGAAGATAGTGAAGCCCCGGTTTCGACCGAGGTCATTGAAGGTACCCTTCCTATCCTGGGTAAAATAGCTAAAGTTTTGATTGATCCTGGTGCTTCTTATTCTTTTGCTAGTTACTCCTTTCTTGAGAAGATGTAAGAGAAAATAGAGGACTTACCCTATAAATTGGAAGTTAGCACTCCCACAAATGATATTAAAATCCTAACTGGATGTGTATGTAGAACTGTGAGGTGGATGTGGGACGTTGGGAATTGCCCATAGACTTAATTGCTTTACCTTTAAAGGGATATGAGGTGATACTTGGCATGGATTGGCTTGCTAAAAATTGCGCCCAGTTAAATTGTCATACGAAGGAAGTTAAGTTGTGTCGACCCGGGGAACTTCCGATTAAAGTAGATGTGGGAAGGAAGAGATCCTCTCATTGCTTGTAGCGGGAGTCAAACTCGACGAATGGTTTGTAAGGGAGCAACTGGAATATTGGCTTATATCTTGAATAAGCCAGTGGACCAGTTAAAGGGAGAAGATATAACTGTGGTCCAAGACTTTCTGAAGGTATTTCCAGGGGAACTAGTAAGTTTACCTCCTGAAAGGGAGACTGAATTTACTATTGATCTAGTACCAGGAGCCACACCTATTTCTTGAACCCCTTATCATATGGCGCCGCTTGAGCTACAAAAGTATAAGCTACAACTCAAAGACTTATTAGCTCGAGGATTTGTTCAACCAAGTACCTCTCCTTGGGGAGCCCCGGTATTGTTTGTTAAGAAGAAGGATGGCTTTCTTCAGGTGTGTATCAATTATCAAGGCTTAAACAATGTGAAAATTAATAATAAATACCCATTTCCCATTATTGAGGAGTTTTCTGATCAACTCCAAGGGGCAATCGTATTTTCCAAACTAGATTTGTGACAAAGGTACTACCAGTTGCAAGTAAAGAGGGAGGACATACCCAAGACAGCTTTCAATACTCGATATGGTTATTACGAATTCGTAGTAATGCCATTTGGGGTAACCAATGCACCAGTGGCGTTCATGGACCTCATGCATCGAGTATTTCGGCCATACCTAGATGAGTTTGTTGTCATCTTCATTGATGACAGCCTGGTCTATTGCAGGAGCATGAAGGGCATCTAAGGAAGGTATTACAACTGCTTGAGGAGCACAAGTTGTACGTCAAGTTTAGTAAATGTGAATTCTGGCTAAACCAAGTGAACTTTTTAGGACACATGATTAGTAAGGAAGGAATATCCATGGATCCCTCTAAAGTTGAAACAATTCTAAACTGGAGGGTACCGAACAATAGTGCAGACGTGCAGAGCTTTCTTGGACTGGCAGGATATTATCAATATTTCGTTAAAGACTTCTCTAAGTTAGCATCCCCTTTATTCTGCTTAACTCAGAAGGGAGTTAAGTACAAATGAAATGAGAAGACTAAATCCAGTTTTTAAGAATTGAAGAAACGTCTGACCACTGCCCCAATCCTTACCCTACCTGAGTGAAATAATGGGTTCATAGTATATACTGATGCTTCAGGAGATGGTCTAGGGTACGTATTGATGGAAAAGGGCTACGTGATTGCTTATGCATCTCGGAAGTTGAAACTTTATGAAAAGAATTACCCCACCCATGACCTAGAGCTACCTGCAGTGGTGTTTTCTTTAAAGAAGTGGCATCATTACTTATATGGAGTCACATTTGAAGTAATGTCAGATCATAAGAACCTTAAGTACCAATTTTCCAAAAAGACCTGAATATGCGCCAACGTCGGTGGATGGATTTTTTGGGGGATTATAACTGTGTAATCAATTTTTTTCCTGGAAAGGAGAACGTGGTGGCAGACGCGCTAAGCCAGAAGGTGAATTTGGAGCATATCTGAATAAAAGAGACAAAGATGTTATCATAGGCAGAGAATTAGTGAATGTGAGACTAAACCTGACCGATGTGTATTCTTCACTCTAAGAGTACAAACGATTTTACCCACAGAGATTAAGGAGGCTCAAGAGTCGGATGAATTATTGGTGAAGAAGAAAAGCTTATCGCTAAAGGGAAGTTGCCGGACTTTGAAGTGAACATCGAAGGAATACTGACCTGCAGAGGTAGGCTTTGTCCACCCCAAAATTCAGCTATCACCCAAATAGTGTTGGAAGAAGCTCACCAATCCAAGTATACGGTACACCCAGGGGGGACCAAAATGTACCAAGACCAGAAACAACGGTACTGTTGGGATAATATGAGGAGAGACATAGCAGAATATGTAGCACTTTGTTTAGTGTGCCAGCAGGTCAAGGCCGAGCATCAGAAGCAATTGCAGTTGTTACAACCATTGGAGATCCCCGAATGGAAGTGGGATCACATCACGATGGACTTTGTGACCGGATTACCCCACACACCGAAGAATTTTGACGCAATATGGGTGGTGTTTGATAGGTTGACCAAGTCGGCTCATTTCCTACCAATCAACATTAAATACTCCTTGGAAAGAATGATTGTCATATACATTCGGGAAATCGTAAGATTGCATGGGGTGCCGATAACTATCGTATCTAATAGGGACCTGAGATTCACTTCCCATTTTTGGAGGCAACTGCAAGCAGCTTTGGGAATCAAATTGAACTTTAGTACAAGTACCCATCCACAAACAGATGGGTAGTCGGAGGGGATGATTCAAACCTTGGAGGACATGCTCTGAAGCTGTGTTATGGATTTCGGGGGAATTTGGGACACTCATTTACCTTTGGTAGAATTCGCTTATAACAATAGTTATCATTCTTCCATTGGTATGGCCCTATATGAAATACTCTATGGTAGGAAGTGTCAAACACCCCTCTTTTGGAACGAAGTGGGAGAGAAAAAGATTTTTCCAGTTGCCAGTATACCTTGGATTGAGGAATCTGTGGATAAAGTCAAACTGATAAAGCAACGCTTACAGACGGCTCAAAGTCGACAAAAGAGTTACGCGGACCATCGAAGAAGGGATTTGGAGTTTGGAGTGGGTGATCAGGTGTTTTTGAAGGTAACCCCTCACAAGGGTCTAGTCTTGCATGGCAAGAAAGGAAAACTGAATCCTAGGTACATTGGCCCTTTCGAGATCATACAGCGAGTCGGGCCAGTTGCGTATCGACTTAACCTACCTAGCCAGTTGGGGAAATTACACAATGTTTTTCATGTGTCACTTCTGAAAAAGTACCACCCTGACCCCGGACACGTGTTAAACCATGAAGACTTAGCAGTGAACGAAAAACTAATGTACGAGGAAAATCCCGTGAAAATATTGGATCGAAAAATCAAAACCTTGCGAACTAGGGAGATTCCTATGGTCTTAGTGTTATGGAGAAATCAAAAGGTCGAGGAAGCAACTTGGGAGTTGAAAGCGGAAATGAAGGATAATTACCCGGAGTTGTTCGCTGGAAATGGAAATTTCGGGGACAAAATTCATTACGAGGGGGAGATTGTGAAAACCCCTACCGAAATGAAATTAGAGTTCATGTAATCATTAAGTTTTATCAAAAGATTCCCATCTTTCCTTTAATTTTACGATATATATATATATATGTGTATTTTTAAGTAAAAAATATATATAATGATTATAATACTAATAACAATAAACAAATAAATAAGTAAGAGAAATAACCAAGAAGAAATTACACATAATCACACACACACACACACATATATATTATGACAATAGTAATAATAAGCAAATAAATGAGCCAAGGAATAAATAAATGCAAGAAATTACCATGAAGGGAAAAACTAGCAGCGGATGTGAAAAATTATCCAAAGTAATTTTTTGGGCAAGTGGTATTACTAGGAAGGAATGAAGGGCAAATGTAAGAAGTAATTTTGGGCAAGTAGGCTTGAGGTTACAAGATAAAATTTTAGGTTGAGTAGGTGTTAGAACTTATGTTTTATCTAGTATAAATATTAGATCCCCAACTCTTACCTTCTCACGCAGCAAACAAAATTCTTACCAAAGAATAGTGGTGAATAGTGGTAAAGTAGGAAACGGAAGTTGCCCAAGCCCAAGTCTAACCAAGGTGAGTGTTGTATCGCCCTAGCACGAATTTAGTAAAATATGAGTTTATGTTTACATATATATATATATAATGCCATCAGAACCTGACTCTCTCGAGCTAAACTCTCCACCTCTCGAACCCCTGCTGCAACTCCACCTCTCGAACCCCTGCTGTAACTCCACCTCTCGAACCCCTGCTGAAACTTCACCTCTCGAACCCATATTGAAGCTCTATCTCTCGAACCCCTGCTAAAATACTACCTCCCGAACCCCTGCTAAAACTCTACCTCTCGAACCCCTGCTGAAACATCACCTCTCAAACCCCTGCTGAAGCCCTATCTCTCAAACCCCTGCCAAAATACTACCTCTCGAACCCCCTGCCAAAACTCTACCTCTCGAACCCTGCCACAACTCTACCTCTCGAACCCTACTGAAAATCCCACCTCTCAAACCCCTATTGAAACCTTTACCCCTTGAACTAGTTCCCTGAAACCTTTATCCCTCGAATATGTGTCCTTGAAACCTTTACCTCTCGAATATGTGTCCCTGGAGCCTTTACCCCTGAACTAGTTCCCTGAAACCTTTACCCCTCGAATATGTGTCCTTGGAGCCTTTACCTCTCGAACTAGTTCCCTAAAACCTTTACCCCTCGAACATGTGTCACTGAAACCTTTACCCCTCGAACATGTGTCCCTGCAACCTTTACCCCTCGAACTAGTACTCTGAAACCTTTACCCCTCGAACTAGTACCCTGAAACCTTTACCCCTCGAACTAGTACCCTGAAACCTTTACCCCTCGAACTAGTACCTCTCAAACCTTCTCCCGAACCATTACCTCTCGAACTGTACCTCCCAAACTGTACCCTCGAAACTGAATCCCTCAAACTGTACCACCCGAACTGTCCCTCCTGAACTCACCTCTCGAATTTTTACCTCTCGAACTAATATCACTGAAACTGTTACCTCTCAAACTGTACCCCTCCAACTTACCCCTCGAACTAGTACTACCAAAACCTTTACCTCTCGAACCTTACCACTAGAACCTTACCACTAGAACCTTACCTCTCGAAACTCACTAACTGAACCTGTACCTTTAGAATCTCTCCAACTGAACCTCACCACTCGAACTGGTACCACTTACCACTCGAACCAATACCACCTGATACCCAAACCACTTGAACCTTCTCCACTCCAATTCTTTACTTGAACCTCCTATACTTGAACTCGACTATGAGTACTCGAACCCCTGTACCAGAACTTATCTGCTCGAACCCTGGTACTTGAAACCTGATACTCGAACCTTTCTACTCGATACTCGAGCCATAAGAGAGAAACATGATAGTTACACTCAAATGATGGTATTTACTGACTGTTGAATTAAGTGTGTATTTTAACATACTGTACTAGATTATCGTGAAGTTGAACTCCTGAACTCCTGAACTGCTCTGATATTTTATGTGAATGACTGGATTGTACTTTATCTTGCCATGTCAAACTTGAATTACCTGCTACATGATTACCTATCTGTGAATTTCAGGGGGCCCAATGCGATTGTAGTTTGGTCAAAGTCGACGGGGAACGGTACTGACCGGACCGTCTGATTAGACCAGCTACACGTGGAGTTTGGTATGCTAGCATAACCACCTGACTGATACGAGCTCATGACTGAACACCGACATGAATGGGAAAGTGAATTCTGAACTGATAGCCTTCGGGCATCACTGACTGGGTTATGTCGTGTATGTTGGTTAGAGTTTCCATATAGGCACTTAGCAGCAACTCGGCATTAACCACCCGTATCCTTTTACTCATGCTAGGACATACGTGGCTAGTTGTTAATTGTCAATTGTTATTTCTATGATCACTAAATCTCAACTGGGTAAATACTGGTGATGGAACCTCACTAAGCAAGGAGCTTACCCTAGTTAAACAACCTTTTTTCAGGTGAAGAAGAACAGTAAGAGAAAAGTGCTTGATGTCTTTACTTCTTTTGAGAAAGATCCGGACTATTTGAATTTTAATGTGAACTTTGATACTGTAACAATTAGGAGAAACTTTTGTTTGACATTTGTAATAAATCCTTTTCATTGTAATAGTAAATTAGGTTTATGAACTACTTAAAACGCTTCCGCATAAACTTTAATCGCTCGTTATTACTGGCCCTTTCGGTAGCGCACTCAAACCCGACCTGATACTTGCATTTTGGGTTTGGGGGTGTTACAGCCGCTGCTGCCATTGACAAAATCCCTGCCACCTTCGGCAATCAAACCTCCATGAACGTAGCAAACACGCCGGATCGACATCGGAGAAGGTGAGGCTTGGCAAAAGTGTAGAAGGTGAGGCGGCAACGGCGGAGAAGCCAAGGCAGAGAAGTTGAGAAGAAGGAGAAGAAGGGTTTCAGTTTTTTTTTTGTTTATTTACATGATGGTCCTCTATTTATTTTTTTTTGCGTTCTTCATTCTGGCACTGAAAAAAATAATTATAATTTAAGCTTCGAATTTGATTTGTCATTTTTCTATTTTCACTTTAATCCCCGGTCTTACGGTAAGACGGTCTCGCAGGAGACAGACTCTTTGATCAATGAAATCCAAGCACTTTAAAATTTTACAAGGTTATATATTCACTTTTGAATTAAAAAATGGCAAAATTTGAGAAATACCGTCTTTCCATAGACATACGGAAAAACGTGGTTAAATAAGAATTATAAAAAAGTAAAAGGTTTTAGTTGCAATATTAAAAATTTATTATGCAACCTGCAGTAATTATAAGTTTATGACCAGATTAATACAACCCAAAAATTTTATCTTAATTTCTTCTAATTTGCAATTTAAACCTTGATATTTCCATAACTTATGGAAAGACCACCTTTCAAAAGACAGATTAAAAAAATAGGGTTAAAAACACACTTTTCGTATTCGAAAAAGATAAAAGCTTGAATCTTCATTTGCTCTAAATGAGACGGGCAAGTTAGATTCGGTTTGGAAGTGAAGCTTCACGGTCATTCTTGAACTAAATAAATCAACTACCAACCATTAACCGTCCATTAACATTTTACAAATCATACACGTAAGTACATACGAAAGCCGGCTGTCATTACCATGTTTTTGTGCATTATTACTATAAGTAAATTAAAATAAATTATTTTAAAGATAATTTATAAAATAATAATAATAATAGAGATTATGAGTATCTTTAAAAGTTATTTTGTACTTATCTTAAGCAAATGTAACCGTTTGATTTATTTTTTTTTGGGAATCTAATGGTTTGGAACTAAAACGCGCCAAGGCTCTTTTTTTCACCTATGTTAATTTAACTGAAATAAATTAAATAAATTCATATATATTATTAAAATGTCTACTAGTTACCACACAAATGATAATGATAAAATTAATTGCAGTAAAAAATATAATTAAACTGAAACAAACAAAATAAATTTATTAAATTGATCTAAAATAAATTAAATACATTAAATTAAACTGATCTGAAGACATAATTCAAATTGAAATAATTAAGTCAATTAAGGACAGTCCTAGTCAAACTAAGCCGTATCATGTAAGTTTTCGCTTTTCTCAATTAATACTCGCACTTCTTTTTATTTAAATTAATAATTAGTTTAATAGTAAAATTTTGCTTATTAAATTATATTATTACTATTGTTCAGTTTATTTATAGTTAGTTAATTCAGTTTTATTCAAATTATATCAGTATTTATTTATTATAGTTTGAGCCGTCTCTTGAAAGACGGTATTTTTATAAGTTATGAAAATATCAAGAGAATTGAGTTATAAACTTTATAACTACTACACATTGCATAATAAATTTTTAATATTGCAACTAAAACTTTTTACCTTTTATTATTCTAATTAAACTCAGTCTTTCCATAAAACTATGAAAATACGATCTTTCCCAAACTTTGCCTTTCTACCTTAGTGCAATTCAATTTAATTCATTTTAGCCCACCACAATTCAAATTAGGCGCCGAAACGAATAGGAGCTAAAACTATGTTTTCTTACAAGTGTAGCTTATAAATTCTGTAAACCACATTATTATATAATTACTTCAACCGTATTTATAAAAATAAAAATCAATGGACAGTTTTGAAAAAAAATGTTTTAGAGTCCGTCTCTTGAAAGACGGTCTTTCTATAATCCATGGAAAGACCAATATTTAAAGTGTAAATTAAAAAAAATCAAGATAAAATTTTCGGATTGCATGAATCGGGCTATAAACTTTTTACCTATTACACATTGTATAATAAAATTTTAATATTGCAACTAAGACATTTTACCTTGTATTATTCTAGTTAAATCTCGTCTTCCCGTAAGTTTATGGAAAGACGGTCATTCTCAAGATTTTGCCAACGTCTTAATTTATTTTAAGAAATTTTAATCGAAGTTAATACAATTCATAAGATTTACATTAAAATTTTTATTTCTTACGTTTTCTTTGCTCTCTACCGAGCGTCTCTGGTTAGATTGCCTAACAGTTAGACCAATCATAAAAAACCAATCTTCTACAACTTTCATGCCATATTATAATTATTCATATTTTAAAATATAAGAAAAATATAAGAAAAAGTTTTGAAATCTTGTTGTAATACTCCCATTAATTATTATTAATATTAATTATAAAATAACTATGTCTAATTTAGACAATTTAATACAAGACCATGTGATATTTGTATGAGTAACCAAATATTCTTGTTTTAGACCGACTAACAATTAGACATGATCATTTTATAATTGATGTACATAATGAGTTGATTTATTGTTTAATTTTATTTATTGTAACAACCTTCTTATAATTTTCAAAATCTTTTAAAATGATTATGTATAAATAATTATAAGTTAATTCTAATAGTTATTGAGACGAAACTTTTTATTATTAATCGAGTCCGTGTCTTGAAAGACGGTCTTTCCATAAATCATGGAAAGACCAAGGTTTAAAGTGCAAATTAGAAGAAATAAAGATAAAATTTCCGGGTTGCATGAATCAGGTTATAAACTTTATAACTACTACATGTTGCATAATAAATTTTTAATATTGCATCTAAGACCTTTTACCTTTTATTATTCTTAATTTAATCTCGTATTTCCATAAGCTTATGGAAAGACCGTCTTTCCCAAGGCTTTGCATTAATCTAAATGTTAGTCGGTATATATATGTAGGAGAAAATATGAAATAGTTTATGTAATAGGTATATATATGGAATAGTTATAAGTATTAGTTTCCTTATAGAATTAGTTTCCACACAGCTGATTAGATTATATTGTATCTCTCATTATGAATAAGATGTATGATTGATGTGATATCAATTCACAATAATAAAGTTTTTTAGATTTTATCATAATATCATAAAACTTTCTCAATATTCTCCATTGTCAAATTCCTATTCTAAAAATTAGAACAGAGAATTTGTTGGAATCAAAATATAATCAAACTAACTCTTTATTACAGAGATAATGTTGAATTTGCCGGTTCATATGAATTCATGACCGACCAAAAATTAATTTCCAACCTTATCCACCAATATTCAGAACTTTGCTGAACTATATAAACCAAAGCCCCGAACGCTCCACAACAACTCACTAGTTACATATTCCATATTTTATCTTTTGTTTCCGCCATGGCCGACAGAGTTCCATATCATGAAGTCCAGATTGCCGATCCAAACGGGGCGCCTAAAATCATGACAGTTCCGGTGGTTCAAGAGCTTGCAAACCAAGGGGCCACCGACTTGCCGGAGCAGTTCATCAGCAAGTCCCGGGACGAGTTGGACTCAGTGCCGCCATCTGTTGCTCCGATTCCAGTCATAGACATGGCCAAGATTCAATCTGAGCTCGAGCCGGAGGTTCGGGAAGAAGAGATCCGGAAGCTAGGCCGTGCCGCCAAGGAATGGGGGCTGTTCTTGGTCAAGAATCCTGGTATCGCGCCAGAGGTTTTGAACGATATCAAGACCGCGGTGAAGGAGTTCTTCGCGCTTTCGTACGAGGAGAAGAAAGCTAGCGTTGGATCGTACGCGAATTTTGCGAACACGGGGTATGGCCGGAACTACATCAAGTCCGAGAAGCAGTCTCTGGATTGGCATGATCGTTTGTCCATGAAACCCTTTCCCGAGGATGCAACCCAAGGACTCAGTGTCTGGCCTCAAAATCCTGCAAATTTCAGGTACACATGCACAACTAGTTACTAGTACTAATTAGACCTAGGAAACATGACCTTAATTAGGTCAGATTTATAAAAAGAAAGATTTCATTTCAAGATACTGAAAAACGTCAACGGATAGAAAAATGTTGGCCGGTGAGTTCCATACAAATATACAACGTAGTATGTAGCACTCCACTTCGCAAAACCCGCTAGTTAGTTCGGTCACTTATAATATGGGTTGGAGTCATAATCTGATATCAGGTCTTTCTTGGGTAAATGCAACAGTTTCTTTCTTTTGTCCTGCCTTTGATTTCCAAATCTTGCAGGCCAGCCGGTGAGAAGTATCTCAAAGACGCGATGAAATTGTGCGACGATATACTCCAAGCTCTGGCCGAATCTCTATCAGCAGAGAAAGAAGCTTTCTTGAAATACTTCAATCACAAGGAAAAGAACGAAGTCGCCGTCCTAGTGAACTTCTACCCACCATGTCCGCGACCCGATCTGGCATTAGGCCTAGTGCCACACTCAGACGCCGGAGCCCTCACCGTTCTGATGGAGTTTGGGAACTCCGGCGGGCTCCAGGTCTACAAGGACCAGAAATGGGTGTCCCCACAATGGCCCGTCGGTGAGCTGCTCGTGGTCGTCGGAGATTTGATGCAGATCATGAGCAATGGCGAGTTCGAAAGCGCTTGGCACCGTGTGGCGACCCAGAACCTTGAGCGATACTCAGTGGCTGCGTTCTATACCCCTCCGGCGGAAACTGAGATTGGACCTCTGAATGTTGGCAATGGCGGTTATAAGAAAGTGGGGGTTGGAGAGTATGTAAGGAATTACTACAAGATTTTCCCGGCTCCAACCAAAGAGGCCATCAAGTATGCTCAGATGTAGAACTTATGTATGTGTTTTTCATTACAGTTTGTGCTTTTAACATTAGACCGTGGCTAATGTGTGTTTTAGTTTTTTAAATTTGAAGCTCCGGCTCTGTTGTCTGCTCGTGTGAATTTAAAATATATGGAATAAAATGTTTTGTTTTGATTGTTTTACTAACTCTCTCTTATTCATTGGACGGTAGGAATAACTGTCATCCTCATGTTGAAGTTAATTCGCTCTTCAAGCAATAGCGCTACTTCAATGGTAGTGAGAGTGCGAGGTTGCTTTAATATTACTTCACTCTGAATTTCATCACTCGAACCTGCAATGAATAAATACTGAAATTAGGTTCAACAATTCCCCCCACATGAATACAAATGACTCCTATTACAGATGTGTATTCTAGACAGACGGACTTTTGAGAGTAAAAGCGAAGAATCACCGTATTTAGAAAGGTAGCGTTTTTATGCCTTAAACCATCCATAGTGAATAGTTATCAAATTTACTCGATCAGACAGTGGACATGATGTCTAGAACCACCCAAAATTTTGTGTAAATATAGACAATGACTGTCATACAGTTTCATCTTCTCATAGAACTTGGTTCTCTGATTGTGTTCATTTTGGCCTTGAACATCCCTGGTTATTCATGAGTGAACTTGGAGAATTCAGTCTCTCTTAATTCTACTAGAAACGGCCATATTTTACACTCATAAGGTGATTGACCATAAAGGGTATCCAGTCATATCCCACTTTATTTCAAAGTTATGGAATCATTAAAAGTCGAGTTTAACTTTAACTTGCACATGTAGCACTTTTTTCTGTCATCCTTGGAACTGTGAAGAGATTAAAATCTCAAAGTGCTTTCATTGATTCAAGTTGACTTTTTTTTTCCCATTGAACCTATTTCTTGGGATTTCCAATCACTTAGGTAGGGTTACCACAAGCATCCTCTGTAGTCATAGGGTTTAAACTCATTCCTCTAAATGACTTAACAACTTGATGTCGTGACAGGCCTTTAGTAAATGGATATGTTAGGTTGTCAGCCGATTTTATGTAATCTATTGAGATCACACCTGTTGAGATCAATTGTCTTATGGTTTTGTACCGTTTTCCTATGTGACGAGATCTACCATTGTATATGGAACTCAGTGGCCGAAGTATAACCGATTAACTATCACTTTGTACACTTAATGCTAGCAATGGTTTTTCCCATAGTGGAATATCATCCATAAAGTTCCAAAGTCATTCTGCTTCTTCAGCTGCTTTATCTAAAGTAATGAACTCAAATTCCATTGTGGATCTAGAAAACAACGTTTCTTTCAAGGATTTACATGATACAACTGCACCACCAAGCGTAAATACATACCCCCTTGTGGATTTTGAATTTTTTGAATCTGATATCTAGATAGCATCGCTATAACCTTCTAGAACGGTTGGATATCGTCCATAGTGCAGCCCATAACTTTGAGTATGTCTCAAATAGTTTAAAACTCTAGTTATCCATTTCCAGTGACTATGTCCTGGATTGCTTGTATAAATGACACAATACATTAACGGTGTGTGGTAAATTGGGTCTTGTACAATTTGTCAAATACATAGTGAATCGCTATATCACGCCTTGTATTTTACTTAATCACGCCTTGTATTTTGTACTATTGAAATACTTTATGTATTTTAAATTTAATTTAAATAATAAAAATAGGGAATAACTAAAAATAAAGAAAAATAATTTTAATCCTAATTTATTGCACCACTGCCCTGAAGTGTTCACTGACGGCGGAGAACGGTGGTCGACGGCGGTAGAGAACGTCGATCGGCAGATGTTGGAGGTGGTGGTTGCCGGAGCTCGACATTCACCGGAGGTGTTGTTCGCCAGCATCTTCTCCGATGGGTTTTCCTTCTCTACGGCGGCATCTCCGGCGACCACTGGCCATCGCCTTCACTAATCGCCTAAGCCTCACCCTTGCTTCTCGTCGCCCCGCCCTGGTTCTCCCCACTCTCTTTTTTGGCTCTATTTCAACCCTGATTTGGTTATTGTCTCACCGCCTCCTCCTGGTTCTCGTCGCTCCACCGCCGATCTGGATCTCGTCGCACTTCCACCGCCAATGCCTCATTTCCACCGATGCCTCGTTTACGCCGATGCCCAATTCTTATCGCTCTGCCTCCGACCGTGGCTCTCATTTTCGATGCTGAGCTTTTCCCCCGCCTGACTCTCCTTTCTCCCACACGGTTCTATCTTCTTCCTCTGGTTCTCGTTTCATTTTCCTTTCTTTTCTCGGTCTTCTTTTCTTCCCCCCATTCTCCTTTCTTTCTCTTTCTTTTTTTGGTTCTTTTCTCTTCCTCCATTTCTCTTTTCCCTTATTTCTTTTCCCAATTTTCTTTTTCTTCCTCCGGTTCTTTTCTTTTTTCTTTCTTTTTTCCGGTTATGTTTTCTTACTCTGGTTCTCTTATTCCGGTTCTATTTTCTTTCTCTTTATTTTTTTGTTCTTGTCCTTATGACAAGACTATTCCTTAAGAGTGTCTAAAGATTTTTATCCCTAAGATCACATATGCTACTCCCAAGTCTTTCATGTCAAACTTTCCTCTAAGCAAGTTCTTGGTTTGTTTGGTCACGTCTTTATTGCGACCTATGATGAGCATGTCATCCATATATGGGCACAACAAAATGTATGCATTTGGAGTATTTTTGACATACATATGCATTTCTCACATTCGTTTACTTTGAAACCATTTGACATCATTACATTGTCAAATTTTTTGTGCCATTATTCAGGTGCTTGTTTAAACTCATATATAGATTTCACAAGTCCAAACACTTTGTGTTCCTGCCCAAAGATGACATAACCCTCGGGTTGTTTCATATAAATTTCCACTTCAAGCTCTCTATTTAGAAAAGCTATTATTACATCCATTTGATGTATTTCTAGATTAAATATTGCCGCGATTTCTATTAGCATTGAAACCACAGAATAGGTGTCAAAGAAAAAAAAACTTTTTTTTTGCATAAATCCTTGCTCCACAAGCCCAACCTTGTACTTCTCTATTGAGCCATCTATCTTGTATTTTCTTTTAAAAATCCCCTTGCTTCCGAGAGCTTTTGAACCTGATGGTAAATCCGTTAACTCCCATGTATGGTTCTTCATAATGGAGTCAATTTCACTGTTTACCGCTTCCTTCCATGAAGGTGCATCCAGTGTAGACATGGCTTTCTTTAATGTTCTAGGATCATTTTCTAATAGATAAGCCATTTCAAAATCAGGACCAAATGATTTCTTCTTTCTAGCTCTCTTGATACGTCTATGTTCATCACTGCCCTCTTCTGTTTGTTGACCAGAAGTACTTGCTTCTCCTTCTTCATGAGTCCGTTTATGACTTACTTTGTCCTGACATGGGAACACATTTTTAAAAGAAGAATGTATTTCTTGATTTGATTACTCTATTTGCATGTATATCAGGTACATCATACTTGTAAACTAAGAATCGATTGGCACTACTATTGTGTGCATACCCGATGAAAATATAGCCAACAATTATAGGTCCAATATTGTGACCTTTATAAGAGGTGGTACTGCCATTTTTCCTAGGCATCCCCACACTTTGAGGTATTTGTACGAAGGTACATTACCTTTCCATAACTCATAAGGCATCTTTCCAGTCACCTTATGTGGTATCTTATTGAGAATGTAGTTGAAGGTTAGTATAGCCTCCCCCCACAAGTTCTGGGATAACCCAGATTCTTGCAACATTGCATTCATCATATCTTTGAGAGTTTGATTCTTTCGTTCCATAGCCTTGTTAAATTAAGGTGAGTAGGGAGCGGTAGTTTGATGGACAATATCATGTTCTCCACAGAACGCATTGAATGGTTCATTATACCTACCTCTCCAGTCACTTCTGATGGTTTTAATTGTTCTACTGAGTTGGTTCTCAACTTCCAACTTGTACTCTTTGAACTTTTCCAAAGCTTCATCTTTGCTACGTAATAGATACACATAGCAATATATTATGCAACCATCTATGAAAGTCACAAAATACTTTTCACCTCCTCTAGTTTTCACAAAGTTTAAATCACATAAATATGTGTGAATTAAGCCTGGAGGATCGGTTGTCCTCTCCACATGTGAGGATGGTGTTTTCGTGAGTTTTGCCTATACGCAGACTTCACATTTGTCTTTACTTGTTTTGCATTTTGGAATCATGTTCATGCTCATTGGTCTATAAATAGACTTATAATACACATGCCCCAATCTTGTGACACTTGTGACATTTCCTGCTGAACTTCATGGCGGTTTGCTTCTTGAAGCTGCTCGAGTTTTGGGGTTGAAGCTTTCTTTTCATCCCCTTATGCTCTGTTGGATTTACTTTCTGCTCAGGCTGCACTCCATCAGGCTTTTGGTTGGTTGACTCAATTCGAAGATTGACAATCAAGTCCTCAACTTTCATTGCCTTATATTTGTGCAACAAATAGTGCTTGAAGTTCTCTCACTTTGAAGGAAGCTTTTCAATGAAGGCACCTACTTGAAAGGTTTCACAAATATTCATGCCTTCAGCTATGACCCCATGGGTGATAAGTTGCAACTCTTCAACCTACTCCATGATCGGCCTTGAGTATACCATTTTGTAGTTTGACACTGCATGCTTCTTTGTGCCTGTATCTTTAGATTGTGCAAGGCCAGCCAGAAATCTTTACTCAATTTTTCAGTAATGTACACATTGTACAAAGATTCAATCATTCGCGATGTTATGTAGCTCTTGCTGATATAGTCCCCTTGAATCCAATTGGCAAGGCTTGCATGGGAGTACACATCAATGTTATCCATATAGATGACAGGTTTTTCCTCCTTGAGGTACTTGCCAGATTCAACATGGCCAAGAAGAAGTGCGTGCATCTTTTGACTCCAAGTCTTGAATCCCTTTCCATCAAAATTGTCGGGAAAAATTCCCGCATGTTGTGCATTTGGCAATGCCAGCATCATATGCCTGATTTGATGAACATCTTTCTCCACCATAGGTTTGACAACCTTGGGCTGAAATACTGGGGCTTAGCCCACTAGCAAATCCACTGTTGGTAGACCACACCCAAACTTAATTTGGGGCTTCGACTCACCAAGGTTTCCATTATTGACATTGTCATTTTCCATTTTTCACAAAAAAAATTTTGAAACAATTAAAAAATTATTAATGGCTTTAGAATAGATTTAAAACACTTTTATAGAATTTTCTCAAAATTGCCAGGCTCCCTGGACAAAATTTTCATTGGTTATTCAGTAAAAGTTGCTTTAAAATCTTATTGAATTTTTTTTCTCGATTTTGAAATTCAAATGTTTAGATATCAGTTTCCAATTTTCAAGATTTGAAAATTCAGTAATCTAGCAATAATTAATCGTAATTATTATCCTTAATTCAAAAGTCGTTACAAAATTCAGAATTAATTTTAATTTCAACTTTAAAATTTCAATGTTAAGATTTGAAATTAATTAGAATGTTACAAATTAATATTAATTATTAATCCCTTTATTAGAATTGTAATTAATCGGTTTATTTTGAAAAATTGACCAAATTAATTGTCATTAAATGAAAGAACGTTACGAAACTCATAACTAATTAGAATTAAAATTAGTTCAAAATTAAATAATGTTATAATGTTGTGACGTAAATTGTTACCACGTTACTAGGTTAATATTTCAATAAAAGTAGGTTGGTGCATGAATAGCTTTGTCGTGAAGTTGTAAAACTACACATTACATTATCAATAATGCTATATTGATGAATTTTAGCAACATAAGAGTTTAAACAATTTAGAATAGCTTAGATAAATTTGTACCACTAATTCTATTATGAACTTCACAATACCAGATTGATTAGTTGTGATGATTATAGGTAAAATTTATTTTTCAGAATTAAGATTGTTAGATCCTAAATTCCAATTAACTAAACAACCAGTTATGAAAATAAATACTCCAGAATTAAGTAAATGAAAAGGGAGTAGAGAAATTATATCAACTGAGGTAAATGGTTGAAATCAATGTAGAGGAAAGATTAAGATCTTTGTCCTTGAATCTGAAAATGCCCTGTAGTGTGTGACAGTTCGATGGCCATTCTCTTCTGATGGAGGTAGGGTGTATTAGATTCTATCAGTGTTTATGATAAAGAAGGAGAATTTTTTTCTTACATGTAAAGTGCTTGTAGAATATTGTTTTTCTTCTAATACTGTTGGAGCTCTTTTGTCTAGATTACTTACCTTTTATTGTGTACATGTTGAATCATGCTGTTGAGTTTTCTGCGCCAGTAAGATGTTTATTTTCTGATGATGTTTTGTTTGTGGCTTACAATTGGCTTTAGAGCATCAAGAAGTATCAGCAAATGTGATGAAGAAGGTGTTCTTGGCAACCGAAAAAGACTTCATTTCTCAAGTGAAGCATCAATGGGGGAATATGGATTCTTGTGATTATTAATTTTGTATCATACGTTTTTTTGGTTTAATTTCTATATTATCAATTTTGTGAAGTTAATTTTATTATTAAATTAATGTCTTACTAAATTGTTAATTTTGGATCTTTTTCCCTTCCTCTGAAAGCAGTTGCGCACAGCCGCTTTTAGAGGAATGGATTTTTTTATCGTTGTAAAAACTTTATCACCGGTTAAAAAATCGGTGCTAAAATCAAAAAAACTGATGCTAAAATTAGCACTAGTGCTATATAAAAAAATGGTGCTAAAACTAGCACCGGTTTTTTGAAAACCAGTGAAACTTTTTCACCGCGCACTTAGGCACCAGTTTTTTGGGTCAAAAAAACTGGTGCTAGGGGGGGGAGGGGTTCCTGTGATAGTGGTACTTTTGTGATTCAGCACAAAGTCACCAGGGCAGTCATGGGCAGAGGCCACAATGAGGATGGCTTATATGTGTTGGATCGTGGTGAAGAAGCTTTACTTTCCTTTATCAAGTAAAATAAATTATGGGCCTCTTTTGAGTTGTGGAATGCCCGTTTGGGACATGTGTCCCCTAGTACCATTTCTTTGTTAGCTAAAATTGGTGAACTATTTATTTCCTCTTTATTGCCTAAACCTAATGCTCGTGCCTCCTATGTTTCCTCTAAACGAGCTAGGCATGTCTTGGATTTGATTCATTGTGATTTGTGGGGGCCATCTCCTATTTTATCTGGTCATGAATTTGCTTACTATGTTCTTTTTGTGGATGATTTATCGGGATTTACATGGCTTTACCCTCTTTATCGTAAATCTGAATTTGTTGATGTATATATGAAATTTGAGGCATTTGTGAAAAATCAATTTTCATCTCGGATTAAATGTTTCAGAGTGATGGGGTCACAGAGTTTTTGAACACACATCTCCAAACTCATTTTGAGACAAAAGGAATCCTTCATCAGGTTTCCTATCCGTACACACCCGAGCATAATGAGCGTACAGAACAAAAACACCGTCATGTGGCAGAAATGGAGCTTACTATGCTTTTCCATTCACATCTGCCACTATCTTTTTGGGATGATGTGTTTACACCGGTTGTATATGTCATTAATCATTTTCCCACTCCAGTGCTTGATAGCGCTTCTCCTTATGGTGTTCTATTTAATCGGGCACCAACATACTCAAACTTCTATCCTTTTGGTTGTAAAGTATATCCATTTGTTCGTCCCTATGCTAAGCACAAGTTGTTACCTCGAAGTATTCCTTGTGTGTTTGTGGGGTATAGTTCTCAATACAAGGGATTTCGCTGTCTAGATCCTACTTCTGGTCGAGCTTACATCACCCGTCATGCCACGTTTGATGAAAATTGCTATCCTTTTGCCTCTACGACTTTGATTTCTTCAGTTTTCTCTTCTCTTGATGTATCTTCATTCATTGATCCATTCCTTCCAGACACTATGCCGCCATCACCACCGTCTTCTCTTTCGGTGCCTTGCTCGTTGTGTTCAGCTGACTCACCTATTTTGCTCCCCCCCATCTGCTACTCCTGATTAAGTCCTTGGTTCTCCGGTGCATTCTAAGCCTACTTCAGATGACTCTTCCGATGATTCTCCTAGTCCACCATCATCTCAGTCTCATTGCATGGTCACTCGGCCCCGTACCGTTCTACATCAACCTCGACATCTTGATGATTATGTTGGCACTGGCCTTACTGCAGCCGTACTTGACCACTCTAAACCCCGGGATTATTGAGCTGCTCTTTGTGATCCTCGGTGGGTTGGTGCCATGGATGAAGAAATGTCTGCTCTTCGAAAGCAAAACATGTGGGATTTAGTTCCTTGGCCATCTGATGTAAATGTTGTTGGCTCTAAATGGGTGTTTCGGGTCAAATATCTGCCTGATGGCACGGTTGACCGTTACAACGCCCGACTTGTGGCTCAAGGGTTTTCGCAGCTACTGGGATTTGAATTTGACCACACCTTCAGACCTGTAGTCAAAGCATCCACTGTTCGTACGGTTCTTGCCATTGCTACCATTTGGAAATGTCCCTTGTACCAGTTAGATGTGAAGAATGCCTTCTTCAATGGTGTTCTCGATGCCCCAGTGTACATGGCTCAACCTGTTGGCTTAAGGACCCTACTCGCTCTAATTATGTTTGCCGTATGCGGAAAGACATTTATGGGCTTAAGCAGGCTCTGAGGGCTTGGTTCGATCATTTCAGTTCATTTCTTCGCCAGCTTAGTTTTTTCTGTAGTTCTTCTAAACGTCTCTATTTGTGTTTTCTTAAGGCACTGTTCTGCTATATCTGCTGGTATATGTGGATGACATCATCCTTACTGGCAATGAATCTACTGCCATTCATCAATTCATTTCTCGCACCTATCAGGGGTTCGCCATTAAGGATCTTGGCCACCTTAGCTACTTTCTTGGTTTTGAGGTCTCTTACACTGCCTCTGGTCTCTTCTTGGGTCAGGCTAAGTATGTTAGGGATATCCTTCGCTGAGCTGGTATTGTTGATGCTGAGCCGGTTTCCACCTCTTTTGTACCCTATTCTCAGCTTCTCAGTAGCTCGAGCAAGCCTTTCAGTAATCCCACTTTGTATTGGCCTTTGGTTGGTGCTCTACACTACCTCACCATTACCCGACCAGACTTGGCCTTTGCTGTGAACTCTGTTAGTAAGTTTCTCCAGGATCCTCATAATGATCATTTTGTGGCAGTCACCCGGATTCTTTGTTATGTCAGTGGCACTCTTCATTTCATATTATCCTTTCATTCTTCCACTTTCACGGATGTGTTAGGGTACTCTGATATTGATTGGTCTCGCTGCCTAGAGACTCGGCACTCAATTTATGGCTATGCAATTTTTCTTGGGGGTAATCTCATTTCTTGGAGTTCCAAGAAGCAGCCTACTATGTCCCGCTCCAGTTCAAAGTATGAGTATCGTGCTTTGGCCAACACTGCGGTGGAGGTTGTTTGGCTTTCTCACTTGCTTCATGATATTCGCTTTCCACTTTCGGAGTCGCCAATCTTGTTGTGTGACAACAACAACGCCATTTTTCTTGCTCAAAATTCAGTGGCTCACAAGTGCGCCAAGCATATTGATATCGACTATCATTTCATTCAAGAGCTAGTTGCCTCAGGGAAGCTGCGTGTTCATCATGTGCCGATATCTCACTAGGTTGCTGACATATTCACCAAGGGCCTTTCTCGCCCTTTGTTTGAGTTTTTCAGGTCCAAGCTTTGCGTCTTAGCTCACCCGACACTTTGCTTAAGGAGGGTGTTAGGATAAGATGAGATATGATTGAGATTTAATAAGGATCTTATGTCTAGATACATTGTATGTCTAGGGCTAGTGTTTCTATATGTATTCCATCATTCACAAACATCAATCCATGGAGAATTATTTTATTCACACTCTCGGAAAGATAGAAAATTTGTGTGCACATTTTTGCAATTAAGTTCGTGAGTATAATGCAGATGTGATGTCCCCTTTTAAAGCCACGAGCAGATCGGAACTCTACATAATTATCTCCATAATATTCTTATTCCTTATCTACTTCTGAAACATATCCAAATCCCATACATAAAGGGATTTTCCTTATCTCCAAAATCCCATTTATTCCATAATCCAATTCCATATTTGTATGGATTTTCCAAAGACCTAATATGCTTCTACTACCGCCTAATATATTGTAGAATATTCATATTTCCAAAAATCAACATAATCACTATGTTCTATTTTTCCGTAAAACCTTGTAGGCGGTTATGGTTGTTGTTTGTATGTTCCAACATGGAGTGTTGTTCGTATGTTCCAACATGGAGTGTTTTTCATTTTCAAAGTAGTTCACAAATTGCCAATTAAATAATCAATGAAAACCACTTGAATTTACAATCCCCCCTTTGCATTTGTGGACCCAATCATTTTGGAAATAAGAACTAAACGAAAAACTTCCACTCATAACATAAGTATTCCAGACATTTACTTATGTTGGAACATAGATATAAGTACTGAATCTGATTATATAAGAATACCAAGAATATCATAAATCCAGAATTCTAGAACCAAAGAAACAATTTAGACTACAATCATCCAATTTGAAATAATATCCAAAATACTCTCCCCATGGGGCCATAAATATACCAAAGGTAATAAAGCACAGAAATAAAATCAAAAAGGACAATCGAGTATGCTCCCGCTGAACCCATCATGTGATCTATGTTGGAACATAGACACTGCAGGACCATCAATCTTGTTCAGAGGCTGCATCATGTGCTTCCAAAAGAGCCTTCTCCCCCTCAACATTTGTCTTTTCTACTTCAAGGGTTGCAATTTGGATGGTTATGGCTACCAACCTTGCATTCAGAACCACTAACTTGGCCATGATCTCAGCACCTGCAGAAGTATAAGCCTTTGGATTCCAAGGAAGATCATGCACTTGTCTCATCCTAAAGGTCTCCTTATTTGGCCGAAGGAACTTATTATCAATAATTACATCCTTTGCCTTGCCCTTCACCTTTTCACTCCTAGCCAATGCAGAAATCAAACAAGGATAAACCAGTGCATGCTTAGCCTTGGGAGCAATAGCTTGCCTAACCAGATTCTATTGAATGAATAACCCCAGGTTAATTGGTTTCTATGTTCCAACACAGTACAACAGCTTTGCCATCTCTCTTGTCAGAGTTGTAGTGTTGGAGGACGGCATCCAGCAATTCACAGCCACCTGATAAAGTCCAAAATCTAGATGATAGGCAGGAGCATGTGAATATCCTGTCTCTGGCCACTCAGTTTTGTATCCACCAGAAATCACTTCCAGAATTTTGTCATTAGTCACATCCAAATCATCCAAAAAGACACCTTCAAAATCTGGAGTTTTTAGCCCTAAGATCTATTTCATCCTGGCAGAAGATACATCTATCATCTTTCCCCTAATAAAAACTCTATCACACTATAGGGAGTCTTCTTCCAGTTTTCAGCCATCAAATTTGAGTATACCTCAGTAACAACCTGCTTATTATACTGAAGTTGCACTGCAGCAGCTCTCTTCATCCCGATCAACTCCAAAATAAACCGTAAAGCCACTAGGTCTATAAGCCTCTAATTTCACTGGCCTTTCAGAAATTATCTTCCTCTCTGCAAAAATTTATCCCATATCCTCACAATTAATATCAAAGTAAGTATCAGACAAAGCATCACTTACAAGAGGAGGTTGCAGCAAATTCCTCTTCTTCTTTGAAGCAGCTTGGTTTTTATTTTTGGACCTTTTGGCTGGTGGAGAATCCTCAGCAGCACGCATTTTTCTCTTAGCCCTTGCAGTTTGAAAGAATTCATCCAACACCTCATCACAGGAGTAGTTCAGGTTTGGCTCTTGTGTTGGAACACACTCAGCCTATTCAACATCTTCCTCATGCTCAGTATCTGCTTCACCCTGTGTTCCAACCTGCTGTTGATTGCCTGATTCCTCCTGCATCAAGTCTTACCCACATGTCTTTCCTCCTTCTGAATATTCCAGATCATCATATGCATTCCCATTAGCATCAAACTGGTCTTGAACTCCCATATCAGCATCATCAACCTCCATATCTTCACCAGTCTCTAACTATGCCCTCTGTGTTGGAACATACCCAACACTTTCTCCCTCTTCACTGTCTGTAATATCAATGATCATAGGCTTTCTAAGTTCTTCAGTTCTCTTGGCAGTATCAGCATCATAAAATCCTAAGGGCATCCTATCAGTGGATTTAGGTACTTCTAGTCCCTCAGCCTCATCATCACTGATTTCCTCAATTCTAACATTATTAGGGCCAGGAATAGATGAATACACGTGGAACCTGTCATTCCTATTGTATACACCATATTTTCCTCTCAACAGCCGAGTATTATAGTTTTCAATATCATCAAGATCTCTTATATCTCCAGTAAACAACTCTTTAAAATTCACATTGTTGGTATGCCTTGAATACTGTAATAACCGCTTCTGCGACCCTGGCCTGGAATACAACTACATCTACAATTATGATAAGAATATAATTCCAATTTGGACTGATGTTGATTTGGGCCGAATTGTGTTTTGTTCCAATCCCAGTTTGTTAGGGTTTAGTGGAGACAATATATAAAGTGTCTCTCTTCTCTCTGTAAACATTAATTCTGTTCTGCACTTAGATAGGTAGAAATCTGGCCAATTTCTTGGTGTCTGTAACCTGCTACCTATTATAGTGAATCCATCTCCCGTGGATGTAGCCAAATTGGTGAACCACGTAAATCTTGTGTCTTGTTATTTTCGTTCATATTTTCTGTTCTTTCTCCATTCCGCACAACAAACTGGTATCAGAGCGGTTTCCTTTTCCGGTGAGATCCGTAGTGGGTGTATCAGATTCTGGGCTCATCAGATCGGGGCTGATCGGGGAGAAAGATGTCTGGGTTGAACGTGAAGATCGACAAGTTTACCGGGAGAAACAGTTTCAGTTTATGGCAGATCAAGATGCGAGCTTTGCTGAAACAACAAGGTTTGTGGACTCCGCTGACGAAGGATTTCGCGAGCAGTTCTGGCGATGTTGTGAGTCTGGAAGAAAAGGCACACTCGACGATTATGTTGTGTCTCGCGGACGAAATCATCACCGAGGTCTCAGATCAGGAGACTGCTGCACAACTGTGGCTGAAGTTGGAGAGTTTGTATATGACGAAATCTCTAACCAACAAGTTGCTTCTGAAACAACGCCTTTTCGGTCTCCGAATGCAGGAAGGTACGCAACTCAGAGACCATCTAGAGCAATTGAATACTTTGTTATTAGAATTGCGAAATATAGATGTGAAAATTGAAGATGAAGATGCTGCTTTGATTTTGCTAGTTTCTTTACCACTTTCGTATGAGAATTTTGTTCAGTCATTTATTGTTGGTAAAGATTCTGTGTCTCTGGAGGAAGTAAGATCCTCTCTCCATAGTAGAGAGTTGCGACATAAGGCAAACAATACAGGTACAGAAAGTCAGGCCACTGGCTTGTTTGCTAGTGACGGAAACACAAAAGGCAAGGAAACCGGCAATAAGAAGAAGGGCAAGAAGTCATCTTCAAAGGGTCCTAAGGCCAATGATGTTTGTAACTACTGTAAGGAGAAGGGGCATTGGAAAAAGGAGTGTCCGAAGAAGGCTAGTAAATCTAGGAGTACATCTGGTACTGCTGCTGTGGCTGAAGGGGATTTCAGTTCTGAAGATGATTTTGCTCTAGCTGTTACTGGGCAAAATAATCATTCTAATGTGTGGTTTCTTGATTCTGGGGCATCTTACCATGTATGCCCAAGGAGAGATTATTTCTCAACTTATGAGCAAGCTGAGGGCATCATTACTACAGCAAATGGTGTTGCGTGCAAGGTAGTTGGGATTGGTTCAATCAAGATCAGGACGCATGATGGTAGTTTCTGTACTTTGAACGATGTCAGGCATGTTCCATCGATGACAAAGAATCTGATTTCTCTTCCTACGTTGGATAGAAAGGGTTTCGTCTACTCAGGGAGTGATGGAGTTCTGTGTGTCTGCAAAGGTTCTAAGCTGGTTCTGAAAGGTGTTCTGCATGGTACCTTGTATTTTCTACAAGGTTCCACGGTTATGGATTCTGTTAATGTTGCATCTTCGGAGGTTCACCAGGATGATATGACTAAGTTATGGCATATGAGGCTTGGTCACATGGGTGAAAGAGGGATGCAGATTCTGTCGAAGTATGATCTTCTTGGTGGCCACAAGATCAAGAGCTTGGACTTCTGTGAGCATTGCATTTTTGGGAAGCATCACCGCAGCAAGTTTCCTAAGGCGATTCATAGAACAAAGGGCACATTGGATTACATCCATTCTGATTGTTGGGGACCTTCCCGAGTTGAGTCACTGAGAGGTCATAGGTACTTTGTTTCTCTGATTGATGATTACTCAAGGATGACTTGGGTTATCATGATGAAACATAAGAGTGAAGCTTTCTCGAAGTTCAAGGAGTGGAAAGCTTTGGTGGAGAATCAGACCGGGAAGAAGATCAAGAGGCTTCGAACTGATAATGGGCTGGAATTCTGCTCGTCTGAGTTTGATCAGTTTTGTAGGGATGAAGGGATTGCTCGTCATCATACAGTCAGGAATACGCCACAGCAGAATGGCGTAGCTGAGCGGATGAATCAGACATTGTTGGCGAGAGCGAGGTGCATGCTCTCTAATGCTGGTTTGGAAACGAGATTCTGGGCAGAGGCGGTGAGTACAGCTTGTTACCTGATCAACCGCGAGCCTCACACGGGTATAGAGTGCAAAATACCTATGGAGTTGTGGTCAGGTAAAGTTGTTGATTACTCCAAGTTAAAAGTTTTTGGTTGTACATCTTATTATCATGTTAGTGATGGTAAGTTAGAGCCCCGAGCCAAGAAGGGTGTCTTTGTGGGTTATGGAGATGGAGTTAAAGGCTCCAGGATATGGTCTTCGTCTGAGAAGAGGGTTATTCTGAGCAGGGACGTTATCTTTGATGAAAATTCTTTGCTTAGATCTATGGTGAAGCCCACAGTTGTGCCAGAAACTAGTGGAGTTGATAAACAGGTGGAGCTTGAAGTCACTCAAGGTGAAAATAGATTGGAACAATTTGAGGTGGATCAAGAGCCACAGACAGAATCTGAGATACCGGAATCTCCACCACCAGATCTGCAACCATCAGGAGCTACAGTCCGCAGTTTAGCTCAGGACCGACCCAGGAGGGTTGGAGTTGGGGCGCCAAAGAGATATGGGTTTGAGGATATGGTGGGTTATGCACTGTCAGTTGCCGAGGAAGTGGATACTCAAGAGCCATCAACCTTCAGAGAGGCTACTTCATGTACTGATGCTGATAAATGGCTTGCTACAATGGGAGATGAGATGGAGTCTCTTCAGAAGAATCAGACATGGGAATTGGTCAAACAGCCTCAAGGGAGAAAGGTAATCAGTTGCAAATGGGTTTTCAAGAAGAAGGAAGGAATATCACCTGCAGAGGGAGTCAAGTACAAGGCAAGAGTTGTTGCAAGAGGTTTCAGTCAAAGGGAGGGGGTAGACTATAATGAGATTTTCTCACCAGTGGTCAGACACACTTCCATCAGAGTGTTGCTAGCCTTGGTAACACATCAGGATTTGGAGCTCGAGCAACTTGATGTGAAGACCGCTTTTCTACATGGAGAGTTGGAGGAAGAGTTGTACATGACTCAGCCAGATGGTTTCCAAGTTCCTGGCAAGGAAAAGTATGTTTGCAAGTTGAAGAAGTCTTTGTATGGACTTAAGCAGTCTCCGAGGCAGTGGTACAAGAAGTTTGACAGTTACATGCTTCAGCTGGGATATACGAGGTGTGCTTATGACTGTTGTGTCTACTACAGCAGGTTGAGAGATGGGTCATTCATCTATCTGGTACTTTATGTAGATGACATGCTGGTAGCCGCAAAGAGTAAGCACGAGGTTCAGAAGTTGAAAGGACTTCTTAGTGCTGAGTTTGAGATGACGGATCTGGGTGCAGCTCGGAAGATACTAGGAATGGAGATTCTTAGGGATCGAAGTCAGCGGAAGCTTTTCTTGTCACAGAAAGGCTACATTCAGAAAGTGTTGACTAGGTTTGGCATGTCTACAGCCAAACCTATAGACACTCCTAGTGCTGCAAATATTCATCTCACCACTATGTTTGCTCCTCAGTCAGACGAGGAGAAGGAGTATATGTCTCGGGTTCCTTATGCCAGCGCGGTAGGGAGTTTGATGTATGCTATGGTTTGCACGAGGCCAGATTTAGCACAGGCAGTCAGTGTTGTGAGCAGGTTCATGGGGCAACTGGGAAAGGAACATTGGCAAGCTGTGAAGAGGATTTTCAGGTATCTTAGAGGTACGTCTGATGTGGGTCTCATTTATGGAGGTGATACCGAGTGCTTAGTTACAGGCTACTCGGATTCTGATTATGCTGGTGATGTTGACACGAGGAGATCGATGACTGGTTATGTATTCACTTTGGGAGGTTCTGTGGTTAGTTGGAAGGCGACTTTGCAACCTACAGTGACATTGTCTACTACGGAAGCAGAGTACATGGCTCTGACAGAGGCTGCAAAGGAGGGAATATGGATGAAAGGGCTAGTTAGTGATCTTGGTCTACATCATGATCAGGCTACTGTGTACTATGACAGTTTGAGTGCAATCTGCCTAGCCAAGGATCAGGTCCATCATGAGAGGACCAAGCATATTGATGTCAGATATCATTTCCTGAGGAGTGAGAGGAGAATCAGGGTGAAGGAAGTGGGAACTGCTGACAACCCCGCTGATATGTTCACAAAACCTGTTCCACATAGCAAGTTTCAACATTGTTTGGACTTGCTGAACATCAGAGCTGATTAGGTGCTCTATGGGCAGTCCCGGGAGTGGAGGACGAAGTCTACTCATCTGGCACTGTAATGGTGCATCTGGAGTTTTCTACTTTGAGGATTCAAGTCAAGGTGGAGATTTGTTGGTATGCCTTGAATACTGTAATAACCGCTTCTGCAACCCTGACCTGGAATACAACTACATCTACAATTATGATAAGAATATAATTCCAATTTGGACTGATGTTGATTTGGGCCGAATTGTGTTTTGTTCCAATCCCAGTTTGTTAGGGTTTAGTGGAGACAATATATAAAGTGTCTCTCTTCTCTCTGTAAACATTAATTCTGTTCTGCACTTAGATAGGTAGAAATCGGGCCAATTTCTTGGCGTCTGTAACCTGCTACCTATTATAGTGAATCCGTCTCCCGTGGATGTAGCCAAATTGGTGAACCACGTAAATCTTGTGTCTTGTTATTTTCGTTCATATTTTCTGTTCTTTCTCCATTCCGCACAACACACATTAAGGAATTCCCCTTCTAAATTCTTAAACTCAGACAAGTCTATGGTGATCCTATTAGCTTCAACCCATTCAAAAAAATCATCAACTGATTTAAACTCCATGCCGTGCAACTTCAGGGTTAGAGGATCCTGACCAGTTACCTTTTGGTAGGGATATTTTCCCTCATTCTTGAGATCTTCCTTCTGACCACTGCCGCCATTTGGATTCCCATCCATGATTTCTTCCCTCTATTCATTCTTGTCATTGGTATTCTCCAGAAGGTCAGAATTTTCTTGGGTCTCTTTCCCGACCATGGAGACTTTAGTGTTTGAAGACATTTTCCGGCAAAGTTTTTGTTGTGAAGAGAAAGAGTTCAACTCAAATTCTTCAAGATACACTCACAAGGATTTCGGCAATAAGAAATCTGAAAATCCCAAGAAATTTGGGAGTGTAGGCCAAACATAGAGGGAGATGGAGAGATGGATACAAAGTTTGAACAAAAAAACTCTTCCCTTTTTACCTCTTTTACCACACATGCCTTTTTCCCTTTCCAAGAAAAGTAATAATTTCACTTTTCTCACTTGTGAACTCATGTCACACCTCCTTGAACTTCCAACACCATGTCTTCACAACTTCTATTTTTGTAGCATTTTCTTCTTCTATTTTTTTTTTGTTTTTCTGATTTTTGTACACAAAAATAAAGCAGGAATAAATATTTACAGCTAAATAAAAGCAATATACAGAAGTATCTCAAATCTAACAAACACCTAAGTGTTGTCTGAGAAGCTCAAACGTGGTAGTATCCAACAATTTTGTGAAGATATTTGCAAATTGCTCAGATGTTAGAACATAGACAACCTCCACTTCTTTCCTTTCCACAGGATCTCAAATAAAGTGATGCCTTTTGTCAATATGCTTCGCTCGAGAGTGTTGAACTAGATTTTTAGAAATAGCAATAGCACTTGTGTTGTCATATAAGATCTTCAAAGGCCCTTGATGAATTTCATAGTCATTCAACATTTGCTTCATCTATAATAGTTGTGCACAACAACTTCCAGCAGCAAGATATTTAGCTTCCGCAGTAGACAAAGAGATCAAATTTTGTTTCTTACTATACCAAGAAACTAGATTCATGCCAATAAAGAAACATCCATCTGTGGTGTTTTTACGATCATTTGCATTACCAGTCAAATCATAGTCACTATACCCAATCAGATCAGAGTCTTGGGTCTTAGAATACCATACACCATACTCAGAAGTCTCACTCACATATCTAATAATTCTTTTGACTGCAGTTAAATGGGATTCCTTTGGGTTAGCCTGAAATCTCGCACATATTCCTACGCTGAAACATATAACTGGTCTTCTTACTGTCAAATACAATAGACTCCCAATCATGCCCCTGTATAATTATTGATCAAGTCCAACTCCTTTCTCATCCTTCACTAGTTTATCAGAAATCTCCATAGGTGTTTGAACAGCATGAAAATTGCTAAGTCTGAATCTCTTCACCAAATTCATGGCATACTTACTCTGATTTATAAATATGCCATTCTTTTCTTGCTTGACTTGCAGCCCTAGAAAGTACGTGAGTTCTCCAACCATACTCATTTCAAATTCGGCTTGCATCACAGTAACAAAATCATGCACCATAGATGATAAAGTAGAACCAAACACAATATCATCAACATATATTTGAGCAATAAATATCATTCAGGTCTTTTTGAGCACAAATAATGTGTGATCTACTCCCGCTCGACGATAACCTTTCTGAATTAGAAAGTTAGTAAGTCATTCAGACCATGCCCTCGGTGCTTGTTTCAACCATACAACGCCTTCTTGAGTCAAAACGCATGGTGAGGGTAATGAGAATCCTCAAATCCTTTAGGTTTTTCCTTATACACTTCTTCATTTACCACACCATTTAAAAAAGCACTTTTGACATCCATTTGATATAGATTAAAGTTCATAGAGCAGACAATAGCAAGTAAAATTCAAATCGACTCTAACCTGGCAACTGGTGTGAATGTCTCATCAAAGTCGACTTCTTCAACTTGAGTTTATCCTTGAGCAACCAATCTGGCCTTGTTTCGAGTGATTTGTCCATCATCATCTGATTTATTCTTGAGATCCACTTTGTGCCAATGATGTTCACACCTTTAGGATAAGGAGTGAGGTACCATACATCATTTCGTGCGAATTGACCAAGTTATTCTTGCATTTTTGCAATCCAGTATTCATCAAGTAAGGCCTCCTTGTAGTTCTTGGGTTCAAAGAGAGAGATGAAACATTTATAGTTCTTCATCACCTGAAACTTATCATTCTTTAGAATCATCCACAATAACATTTATGGATTCCATGAGAGTATTTTTTTTTGAAGATTGTAAACACGATAAGCCTGGTTGTTCACAGAATAACCAAAAAAATCCCAATATCACTACGATTGTTGAATTTTGCCAATTGCTCTCTATCTCTGAGAATGTAGTACTTGTTTCCAAACACATGAAAGTATGAGACATTTGGCTTCCTTCCCTTCCAAATCTCGTAGGATGTTTTGCTTATAAATGGACATAGAGGCACTCAGTTGATTGTATAGAAAGTTGTATTAACGGCTTCTGCCCACCATTTTTTGTGAATTTCTTTTTTGGCTAACATGACTCGAGCCATCTCCTGAAGAGTCTTGTTATTTCTTTCCACAATGCCATTTTGCTAAGGAGTGATTGGTGCAGAGAACTCGTGTTGAATTCCAAGTTTATCACAGAAGTTACTGAATTGAGAGTTTTCAAATTCCCTGCCAAGATCATTGAGAATTCCAACAATCTTCCCAACTGGACTTCCCTTTTCTGTCTGTAGTTTTTTCACAAGACTTCTAAACACTTCCACAGTATTTGACTTTTCTTTTAGAAAAACTGCTCAGGTAAATCTAGAGAAATCATCAACACATACAAAAATATATTTATTGTCTCCTATACTATGTGTATTGAATGGATCCATCATATCCATATGCAGTAATTCCTGATTTCTTGAGGTAGTTAATACTGAACTGAAGAGTGGGGAGATCAAATTTGTTTATCTTGTTGACATAGTCCACAGGCAATTCCACTTTTGCTCGTCAATGTAGGCATTCCTCGTATTGCCTTTGCATTTGCAATTTTCACCAAGGTTTTGTAGTTGATGTGACCGAGCTTCTATGCCATAGAGATCCTTCATCTTGTTTTGAGCTCATAAACTTCACTTCCTGCTCTAGCAAATAGCAATTATCTGATAATAGAATGCCTGACAGGACTTTGGCTTCACATGTTTCACTATACATTTATCTTTCTGAAATTCCACGGTCATATTGTCGTCACATAGTTGGCTGATGCTTAGTAGATTTTCCTTTAAGTCTTCGACGAACAAAAAACTGGTGAATACTGGAAATCCTTCAATTTGCAGTTCTTCTTTTCCAACTACTCTACTCTTCTTTCCATCGCCAAAAGTAACAAAACCACCATCATATGGTGTGATATTTGTAAGAAATTCCTGAGTGCCAGTCATGTGGTGAGAACAACCACTATCAAAGTACCACGAATCTCTGAAATGTGCTATAAGAGATGAATGTGCAACAAGGCAAGTACTAGAGTTTTTAACAATCTATACCTTTCTGACCATCATTGATCTCTGGACCTCGTCTATGTTGGAACATACCGAGAGTTATCGTCCTGTCATGATGTCTCTGAGAAATTTCTGGCATTGTTCCTATGTGTGGCCCTGATACGTGCAATAGCTACAAATTAGGGGTTTTCTTTGATGAGGTTTGCCAAACTTCCTCTTTACCTCTTGGATCTTTGACTTGAGCATGACTGTGCTCCTAGGTGGGTTGTCATACCCAATTCCATGTTGATATCCAAAGCTTTTTCCCATGATCAGAATATCATCAGGTTTCGCCTTTCCAGTGTTCAACTTGGTAATAGCTGCTTCAGACGTCTCTGTTCTCTTGGTTACTGAAATTAGCTTTAAATTTAACTCATCATTCTCTTTTCTAAGTTCAACAACTAACACTTGCAACTCCTTTTCTATCTCAACCAGATGGTTTTTCTCTTCCTTCAGTACTTTGTTTGTATCAACAACTTGAAGCCACATGGCATACATTTTCTCGTATGTACTATAGATTTCTTGTTTACTACTTTCTTCAGCATTTTTGAGAAATTTTTCGTGATAAGTGCAAGTTTTTTTTCAAATTCATCATCATTGTTTGATTTGTGGATGTCCTTTGATGACGACATTCTAAACACCAACTCCTTTTGAACCCTTTTTGTGGTCTGTTGGAATGCCATCTCATAAGTCTGTAATGATCCCATTAATTCATCGAAGCTGATGGTGGCTACATCTCTTGCTTCTTCTATTGCTACAACCTTCATTGCAAACCTTTTAGGAAGTGATCTCAAGGTCTTCTTCACCAATTTTTCCTCTTTGTAAACTTTTCCAAGCTGATAAGCCATATTGGAGATGTCTCTGAGTTTTCAGTTGAATACAGCATTAGTGTCATCTTCATCCATCTTTGGTTCCTCGAACTTTGTAGCCAACATCAGTAATTTGGATTCTCAAACTCGACTAGCTCCTTCATGGAAAGTTTGCAGAATATCCCAAGTTTTCTTGGCCCGATGGCGTGTTGAGATGAGTTTGAACTAATTTTCATCAACTACCGTAAAGATAGCATTCAATGCTTTTGAATTTGCCAGTGAGGCCTTGAGTTCATCCGGAGACCAAGTAGATTTGTCTTTGAGTTTCTGCTCCCTCTGACTTGGCTCTCCTTCTTTTACCTTAGAGCTTGTTTCAACATCCGTAGTAGGGTGATTCCACTCATTCTCAACAAAGTGCAAAGCAAGTTCATCCAGTGAGTTGATAAATACTCTCATGTGTGCCTTCCGATATTTATAGTTGTCGCCTTCCAGCAGAGGTGGCTGAGACACCAAAGCTCCTTCTTTGGTCGTCATGGTAAAATCATATCACACTTTCCTTGACACAACCAAAGGGAAAAAAATAAGTAACCAAGCTCTGATACCAATTGACATTTGGTTTTACCGAATTATCTTAATTATTACTACTATGTTCAAACATAACATATCTAACCAAGTATGCAATAAAGTAAAGCATATAGACACAAGACTTGGTTACGCAATTCGGTGAAATCAGCTATATCTGCGGGGTCCAGCCCAGCTTAGAATGAATCCACTAATCAGAAATATATAGTACAGAGTACACAATACAAAATACTTATCTTTACTAATTAAACGTGTGAATTTTTCTAGCTCCCCTAGCTACCGATCTGCCTTGATCAGACTCCCTCTGACCTCGAAACTTGTCGATGCTGGATCTCCTCCTTTCGAGGATTTCAGGTATATGATTCTGACTTTGAACGGCAGGTCACGTATGTTGGAACATATATTTGCTAGCTCTCGCAAGACTTTCGGAAAGATAGAAAATCTGTGTGCATATTTTCGCATTAAGTTCGTGAGTATAATGCAATCGTGATGTCCCCTTTTAAAGCCATGAGCATATCGAAACTCTCCATTATTATCTCCATAATATTTCTATTCCTTATTTGTTTCTAAAGCATATCCAAATCCCATAAATAAAGGGATTTTCCTTATCTCAATATATCTCATATATTCCATAAATCCAATTCCATATTTGTAGGGATTTTCCATAAACCTAATATGCTTCTACAACCGCCTAATATATTTCAGAATATTCAGATTTCCATAAACCAACATAATGACAATATTATGTTTTTTCATAAAACCTTGTAGGCGGTTATGGCTCTTGTCCGTATGTTCTAACATGGAACGTTTTTCATTTCCAAAGTAGTTCACAAATTGCCAATTAAATAATCAATGAAAACCACTTGATTTTACAAATATTAATATATATAAATAATTATAATTTGATTTTAAAATTTAAATTATTAAATAAATATATATTGTAAAGTGTCGGACTGTTTAATTTCCAACGTATTTCCTTGAAAAGTGTAGGACTGTTTACTCATCATTTCGGGAGAGACTAGAGTTAGCACTAAAAAAATTGGAGACTATATCTACATTTATCAAAAAATTGGGGATTATATAAGTACTTTTTCATTAAATTAACTTATGAAATTTTCAATAAGGGAGAAATGATCCATATAGTTAATTAACATTACTAATTAATAATGTTGGCTTATTATGCAATAAAATTTACGCAAAACCCTTTTTATATTATAGAATTTCATTTTTTTAAATGATATTAAACTGTATGGTTGAGCTCAGGCACCAAATAATTCTCCGACCCACTGAATACTCCCTTCGTTCATTTCATTTCCACAATTTAATTAATTTCAATACATGCAATTTTAAGGTATTATGAAGATAACAGCTAGTTACGATATCTTTAAACATTAGTTTTGAAGAGAAAGTAAAAAAAAAATAAAAAAAAAAAGTGGCATGTCCATAAGTTTATGGATAATTTACTGTATTTATAATATTAAATATTGTAATTTTTTATAAAATTTAAATATTATATTTTAAAAGTTAAAATGAGTAATAATATGTATTTGAATATGAAAATTAAAATATACTCCCTCCGTCCCGTTAGCATTGGCATATTTATTATCACTACTACAAATTAGAGCTATTGTAACACTTTCCTTGCAACACTTATTAAAAGTGTTGCAATCTAAGAAAAAATGTAGCACTTCAAATTAAATGTTACATAATTAATCTAATGTAACACTTTCTAATAAGTGTTGCAATTTTAGTTACAATGTAACACTTGTTAAAAGTGTTACAAGTTTAGATAATCATGTAACACTCTAAAAGTGTTGCAACTTTTTCATAAAAAAGATGATATTTTAACATGATCCAACCATTAGCAAAAATGAGTACTTCAAATTTTCTATATCCTATATTTAGGATATGTAATTTCCAATTTTCCATCCGCTGAAACCGCCGCTTCTGGTCCGCTCGTCCTTCCCTTTGCCTCCGCAACACACTCTGAGTCCCGGCCGACGCGCGATGAGTGAAACAAACAGAACACTGAACAGAGTAAACTGAAGCTGATATACGTTGGATTAGTGCTTATTGTTACTGGCCTCATTTTCATCTCAACCTCAACTCCTCCAGTTTTCCATTGATAAGTGCTAGGTTTGTTCTGAGCCATTTATAGCCCTGGAACTTCTCCCACTTCTTCAAAAAAAAATATAACACACCCACGGGTGTACCCCAGTGGTTGGGACATGGGTGGGAAAGTCAATAAACCCGGGTTCGATCCTCGGCAGCGGCAGTGTGGGGAGTTCTTGCTTTGCAAGGCTCCCATGTGCGCACCGAGGCAATGCCAAGCTCATGGGTGCTGGTGCTGGGCTACCGTGATTTACCTCTCATATGATGACCTGGGTGTGAGCTGGTATGGGCCGATGAGGGCGAGCGGATGATCGCCTTTTCAAAAAAAATATAGCTGAAACGATAGCACCGTAAAATCTTTAATAATCTCAACTAGTACTATAGGACGCATGAAAGTACTTACTAGTCTTGAGATAAAAGTGTCACGGTAGACTTTCAAGAAGTGTTACATTGGATCTTACAAAGTGTTACATCAGGCTTTTCAGAAGTGTTACATTAGACTTTTTAAAAGTGTTACATTAGACTTTTCAAAAGTGTTACATTAGATTTTTGTGAGTGTTACATTAGACTTTTCAAAAGTGTTACATTAGACTTTTTAAAAGTGTTACATTAGACTTTTCGAAAGCGTTACATTAGATTTTTATGAAGTGTTACGTTAGACTTTTCAAAAGTGCTACATTAGACTTTTTAGAAGTGTTACATTAGACTTTTTTAAAGTGTTACATTAGACTTTTTAGAAGTGTTACATTATACTTTTTAAAAGTGTTACATTAGACTTTTTAAAAGTTTTACATTAAACTTTTTGAAAGTGTTACATTGAACTCTCCACAAGTGTTACATTATATTAGCAAAAGTGTTGCATTAGATTAAAATAAGTGTTACCTTAAATAAAGTGTTGCATTAGCTAAATATGTGTAACACTTTTTAAAAGTGTTGCATTAATCATGACAAGTGTTACACTAGACCTAATGTAACGTCATCTAAGGCAATACCTATAAAAGTGTTACATTAGATTAGCAAAAGTGTTGCATTATATTAAAATAAGTTTTACCTTAAATAAAGTGTTGCATTAGCTAAATACGTGTAAAACTTTTTAAAAGTGTTGCATTAATCCTGATAAGTGCTACACTAGACCTAATGTAACGTCGTCTAAGGTAATACCTATAAAAGTGTTGCATTAAGCCTAATGAAACATTTTTAGTACCTAGTGTAACACTTTTAGAGTGATACAATAGACCTAGTTTGTAGTAGTATGTTTCCAAATCAAATTTGATAAACTTTGACCCTAAATATAAATTAATATATTTATAATGAAAAATATCAAGGGAGATATTGTTAGATTTATCTTAACATCTATTTTCTAAATCTTAATTTTTTTAATCCGAATTGTTGTATGTAATTAGAGATATTGACAGTCAAACATGATTATTGAAATCGTGAAAAAGTAAATATATTACTGAAAGTCGTGAAAAAGTAAATATGTCAATACTCGCGGGACGGAGGGAGTGTAATATTTTAAAAATAAATTTTAATTTCTAAATTTAGTATATAATTTAACAAAGCAGTGTATAAGTAAAAAAAATACAGTTGACTGTTCATAAACTTATGGGAATGTCGTTTGTCAGGAGACTCACTCTTTTTTTTTAAACCAATATTGTATACTCTTTTGTTTTAGTCAAATGTTCCTATTTTTTGTCAACTTTCTTAAAATAACTTTAATTGCATGGAATCTAACAATATCTCATGTAATGATATCGGTATTATCTATGTATTAATTGAAATTTTAGATAAAATTTATGGTTAAATATTGCTTGAAAAATTGGGAAAAAACATGAATCTTTGCTAAGGTCCGTCCAATTGAGCTTATTTGGTGTTGAATTTATTTTATTAGTAATGAATACAGTTTATTAGTATTGAATTTAGTTTATTAGTGCTGAATTTATTTTTATTTTATTTTTTTGAAATAAAACTTTGATTTCATTCATTGAAAAGGTGTTGTACAAAGTGTGGGATGTGCTCCCATCTAGAGATAGACTCTACAATATTTTTAGCATGTTGAGCTAAAGAGTGCGCTACAGTGTTGTGCTGTCGTCTAACCCAGAATGGTTTTGGGTGTATGTGCTTGGTTGCTAGGTTGACTATGTCATCAATAACTAGGCCGAAATCCGACAGATCTTCAGTATGATTCTTGAAGTATGATTCTTGATTGCCCTTATGACGACCTGTGTGTCACCTTGAATACGGCTGATCCGTATACCTCTTTACAGAGCTGTAAGCATCCCTGCTCTTAGAGACATAGCTTTTTGCGTGTTTAACTGCATGCACTATTGTAAGGTGCTGCGGTTCTCCATAAATCCAGGTTCCAACTGGAGAACATATGTACCACCCAAGACATGTTCTGCTTTGGGATATGCCTGCATTGAAATGCAGAGTGTTTCCATCGGTTAACAGTTGATTGCTTTGAGCCCTCATCTCCTGATTTGACTTACCGCCTTTCAATGTTCCTGCTAGATCTGATAGCATTTTTGTGGTATATGTAATGCAATGCAGAGGTTGAAGGTCATGACTCTCTCCATATAGAATCTTATTTATGTGGTTCCATAGTTGTGATAATAGGGTTGCAACAAATTCCATATCCCTTGGCTCTAATTCCAATAATAAGTCTTGGACCCATAAGCTTGCGCTTTGTTGTTGGAAGTGGAAAATCTTCTCATGCAGTTCAGCTGCGAACCATAATTGGTGTGCTACAGGGCAGTGAAAGAATATGTGTTCAATGGAGATATCATCCATAGAGCAACTAAGGCAGCAAGGTTCAGCTGGCATGTGCCTTTGAAGTAGATTGATTGCCGATGGCAAATGATTTCTACATAGTCGCCACAGGAAGTGTTTTGCTTTTGGCTAAGCCGATAAGTTCCATATCTTCTTCCAGTGTGGAGAGGGACCTGAACTGCTTGACGCCATGTTACCTGCAATTGCAAGAGTGGACGATTTAAGTTCTAGATTATATCCAGATTTGCCCGTGTATTTACCGTTAACTGTATGGTGTCATATCCATCGATCCCTAGCCTGAACGCTCATGTTCCTTAGTAAAGATAGAATGAGATTTGACTCCTCCCAATTGGAAGTACTTCTAACAGCTTCTTCATTCTAGGCAGTCCCATTGTCAGTTATAAGATGTGAAACTTTTCGATCTACTAGGAACTCAGCTGGCAAAAACGTGGGTCTTTGGTTTCCTAGTCTGGGAGCCAGAGGCCATTTTTTATGCTTGTATTCCTTCCGGTTCCAATTCGCTTTCGAATTCCTTTGGACAATAGTTTCCTCCCTTCCAGAATAGATCTCTAAGCATAAGATGGGTCCCACCCTAACTTTGCTTCTAAAAACGTTCCCGATGGAAAGTACTTGGCCTTTAGAATCTTTGTAACAAGGGAGTTTGGGTTGACTAGTAGACGCCACGCCTGTTTTTCTTGCAACGCTGTGTTGAAAGTCCTCAATTCTTTGAATCCTAATCCTCCCATACTCCTGGGAGAGCACAGTTTCGTCCATGTGGACCAGTGAATCTTCCTCTTCTAGGTCGTGCTTCCCACCAATATCTACAATATAGTCTGTAAATATTTTTTATGAACTTGTCCGGTAGCATAAAGCATGACATGGTATAAGTGGTTATAGCCTGTAGGACCGATTTGATGAGCACTTCCTTTCCGCCTTTAGATAATTGTTTGTTTTCCCAGCTGCCAATTTTTGTCCAGATTCTGTCTGTTATCCCCTCAAGTGCACTTGCTTTGGATCTTCCAAACACTATAGGGAGTCCCAAATATTTTTCATGGTTGATTGCTTCTGTCATTTAGAGTGTGTTTAGAATGTGGGCATTTATTTGGTCCCCAGTGTTCGAGCTAGACATGATTGAAGATTTGCTTAAATTGATCTTTTGTCCCGAGGCCTCCTCATATAATTGTAGAATATCTTGTAGTGTCACTGCCTTCTGATTTGTCACCTCACCGAGAATAAGTGTATCTTCCTCAAACAGGAGATGTGACAGAGCTAGTGCATTGCTAGCAATCTGTAAACCATGCAGCATCCGCTATCTTACCCCCGTTTGAACCATTTGGGAAAACACCTCACTACAAATAATGAATAAAAATGGAGAAAGTGGGTCCCCCTGTCTCAGTCCTCTAGTGGGTGTAATGTTTCCAAAACACTTTCCATTTACCATGAAAGAGAAATGCACTGTCGAGATGCAGCTTTCAATCAAGCGTATAAAGACTTGGTCAAACCCCATTTTTTCTAGTACCCTCAGTAGGAAGTTCCATTCAATCTGATCGAATGCTTTGCTCATGTCCAGTTTGATGGACATGTGTCCCTTCTGGCCTGTGGTTCGTCTCTTAATATGATGGTGCACTTCATGAGCTATGATGATGTTATCCGAGATCAGTCTGTTTTTAACAAATTAAAGCGCTTTGGTGACTTGAAATCACTTTATCGAGTACCACTTTTAGCCTGTTAGCTATGCATTTCAAAATTATTTGGTATATCACATTGCATAAACTGATAGGCTGGAATTAGGAGACATCTTTTGGTTGTTTCACCTTTGGAATGAGTACAATATTCATGTCATTTAGCGAGCCCATAGATTTTCCATCATTCAGGTATAGCAGTGCCTCTCGGGTGACTTTTGGTCCAACTATGTCCCAGTATTGTTAGAAGAAAGATGGTGGCATGCCATCAGGACCTAGAGATTTGTTTGGGGCCATGCTTTTCAATGCTGCATGTACCTCTCCTATAGTATATGGTCTTGTCAGTTTAGTATTTATCGTAGAAGATACTTTTGGTGGATTGAATCTGTCAAGTGGTCAATAGCAATTGGAGACGGGTGTGAGCTTTCGAAAAGTATTCGAAAGTGTTCTGAGATAATAGCTTCCATATCCATTTCATCAGTGCACCACTAGCCATGCTGGTTTGTCAACCCATGGATGGTGTTTTTTTATTTCCATTTTTTTTTGCAAAAGAATGGAAGAAGACTGTATTCCTGTCTCCTTTCTCTAACCAGTGCTGCTTTGCTCGTTGTTTCCATCGTGCTTCCTCCATATTCAGGTTTTTTTCTAGCTGGAGCTTTAAAGCAGCCAATTCTTCCTGAGCATCAGCAGTGATGACACATTTTTGGAGTATTTCTAGTTTGGCCTCAATCTGGTCTTTCTTTTTGTGTTGGTTACAGAATTCTGACTTTGCTCACGCTACCAAACTGTGTGATCATTCTTCAATTGCTGAAGGTAAGTCTGGAGCTATCACATTCCAACATTCAATTATTTGTTCCCTGCATTGCGGGGATTGGATCCAGTAATTCTCAAATCAAAAGGGTCTATGTCTTCGTGAGTGCACTGGGTCTTTCGGTCTATCCCTCAGGTGTAGTAGTATTGGAGAATGGTCTGATTTATGACTATACAAGTGTCTGAGCTTCACTGTAGGGAAAGCATTCATCTAGGTAGGATTTTCTACAGCTCTGTCCAGCCTTGCTTTAACTATATGGGGAACTCTCCAGTTTCTGAACCACGTGTACTTGTAGCCCTCATATCCCAGGTCTATTAGGTTGCACATGTGTAAGGCTAGACGGAAATCATCAATTTGGTTTGGAGGTCTCGTGTTGATACTCTAGAATTCATATTGGTGAAGGACTTCGTTAAAGTCCCTGATGCACAACCATGGCCATGTTTGGGCCATTACACAAAGTGGGGAAATTTGGCCAGAATTGATGTCGCTTATGCGTTGTTGGTTCTCCATAGATGCATGTACCACGCCAGAGTAAACTTGATTGCAGTTCCTTGACCGTGAAGTTAATATGGTTGAAAGAATAGCTCAAAATGAAACATCCAAATCTTTATTCCAAAATAGAGCTAGACCCCCGAGTTGCCATGTGAGTCTGCAAATACCCAATGCAAATCTAGAGAGTCTCTTAAGCCTACTAACTTATCATAAGAGCACTTTGTTTCCGACAGAAGAATTAAAGAAGGAGAAAACTTGTGAAGGAGTTCTTTGAGATGTCTCACTACTCGGGGGTGTGACAGCCCTCGGCAGTTCCAGCATAGCAGACTCATTTGCGTTGGTGGGACTGGGATTTTCCAATCACCGCCGCTGGTCCAAATGCAGGTGAGCCCACATTAAAAGTTATCTCCGGTGGTAGAACGAATGGTGTCTTTAAAGCTATTTTTTATTTCTTCAGATCTGGAGTAGCTTCCTCCGGCTTCTGATCCTCCACATAAGCTGATTTCCACTTTAAAATCGTAAGTTGGGCTTGAGTTGGTGAGTATTGGGCCACGCCCTCTTGTTCATCATGAGCAAAATAGTCGGGCTTCAATTGTCCTCTTGAACCCTTGTTAAAGAACTGAACCCCTTCCATCGACCCATCCAACCGATGTCTGGTAGCAATGAGTCTTAGGTCCCCAAAAAGCATTGGATTATCTTCCTCCTTTGATTTGTATCCATTTTCGCCAATTTTAGGCCGCACACCCAAATCCTCTAGGTTCGCCGCAGGTTTGGGGTTCCTCTCCACCACATGTACTTCTTCTCTATAGGTCATGTCTATTTTCTCGGTGGCCGTCTCCGTCATTGGTTTGTAAAAATAGTCCACCTTTGTGCATCTGTCTATGGTGTCCAGTGGCTCAGTCAACTCCTGGCGGCCATGGTCTATGGTGTCCAGCACAGCACCGCTACCAAAGGGTCCACTCCTGTTAAAACAACAGATCTGGTAATTTGTGAGGGGCTTGGGGCAGAGAGGCTTAGGGTCCATATTCTCGGACCTCTGACCGTGTTTTTAAGAGAAGGTATTAGTTTCTACGGTAGTTTCTTTTGCACCTTCAATCATTTGTTTGGAATCATCGATTTCTTTCCTGGCCTATGGTAACTTTCATCTCCGCTTTTTGCAGTTCCTTGGACCAGTTTTCGCCGCCCCATGATTGCTAATGGGAGCATGCTGTTATTGTCCTCATCAGATGTCACCTCCACTATGACAGGTACTTTCTCAAATCCCGGTGGTGGGCAATTGTGGTATTTCATTTTTTAGTCTACTACTGTCATAATTGTGGCTGGTTTTGCTGGTGAGTCTCTCAAAGAGTGTATTGGGTGGGACAACAACTCCCTAATGAGACTAGTATCAAGATTCGCCATCTTCCCAGCATGTCCCTGATCATGAATACCAAGTGCTTCCGCCCAAAACTTTGCCGTACTACTTTCAGACATGAAGGTAGAGTCTGCTTTATTTTCTTGCATTGGAAGAAATTGTTTTTCCACACTTAAGTTATTGTGAATGGAAGAAGGGGTAGTAATCACCAACTGTCCGTTCTTATTGACAGTAAAAGAGCCTCTGTAATCCACGCCTTTGAGTCTTAATGGAATGTAGCTGTTGCTGGTTTGAGGCATCATTGCAGCGGAACCGTTGGGGTGAGTAATGGGGTAGTAAATCCCACTAATTTCTCAACCGTTGATTTCACGGCGTGGAGAATTGACTGCTCCGGTACGCTTCAAGTTAGAGCTTGGCCCTGGTTTCCACCAACGTCCCTAGGTACCATATTTAGAGTTATCTGTTCATGATCTGGGATTGTGGTTTGGTAAATGATCCTTGCTTGTTCTTCCTGCTCTTCCTGTCTGCGCCTTTGGTGCATCACACCAGGCCCTGGCATTGGGAACGGATGATTGTCCTCATACCTTAGCCAACGTCCATACCCCATTAGCATGAGGGGGTCTCTTTGTGGAGTATTTTTCAATAGACAATCTGTCTTTGGGTGGTCCAAACATCCACACAATTGACAGAACGCAGGGAGATGCTCATATTGAAAGTAAAAGAGGTAATCGATACCTTTGAACTCCACTGTGATCACCCTAGGGAGAGGCTTGAACACATTCAGTTTGGTTCTCAGTTTCAGAGTCCTGCCTTTACAGGAGCCTAGTTTATTTGTGGCGACCTTCACAAAGTCACCTAGATAATCACCGATTAGGCCTGCCATGTATGGGGTCATAAGAACTGGTGGAACATCAGTGAATGATAGGTGGGGGAGAGGCTCGTCTCCATCAGTCTCTGCAAGGGCTACAAGGCAGTACTCAAAAGACCAGGGCGAGTTATCAATTACCTTCGCCCGATCCTGATGCTTGTCGAATTCAAAGAGAGCCAAATTTTCTCTCATTTGATAGCCATCAAACTTACCTTTGCACCATTTCCAAGCCCTAGTCAAGGTGGATATCATAAAATCCACACGTTTGGATTTGGGGCTAAGGATTTTTGCTCCCAGCAGGTAAGTTTTGGTTTGTTTGCTCTCTGAGCGCATTGAGTCAGGGACGATCAGTCTGTTGGAGGTGTCATCCGATAGGTTTATTTTTGCATATTGGGAAATCAGTTCATCACCCATAGCTAAGGCTGCAAGAAGATCGGTATTGCTAAGCAACAGAATCGGGAAAGTGTGGTTATGATAGATGAAACTTTTGAGAGCTGGAGGGTGTTGAACTTGCAAATATATAGGTATAATTGTTGATTTTTTGAGATCGTTGATTGCTCCAATCAAACGATCTGATTGTAATTGTATGAATGATGTGAGTAATCCACCCATTTTGAATTTCAAATTTTGAAAAACAAATTACACAAGCTGCATATAAGCTAGGGAAAGAAGATCACAATATCTAGAGAACTAGGGAAATATCCTAGAGAGAGAATAAGGCAGGAGAGAGAATAAAAAATAGTGCTGAATTTAATTTTATTGGTGTTGAATTGAGTTTATTGGTGCTAAATTGAATTTTTGGTAGCTTATTTTTTTTAAAATGAAAAGAATGACTCCCGAAATGATTATATTACCTTAGATTTATTATTCAACCAGTGACTACCGGGAACCCAGATATATATTTTTTTTATTTCAGCGCTGAATTTATTGGTGCTAAATTTAATTGATTAGTGCTGAAATTAAACCCAACTAGACAGTGCCTTGTTAGAACTGCCAAGCCCACCACAACAAACATTAGTATGATATTGTCCGCTTTGGGCTAAATCAACACGGTTTTATTGGGTGCAACCCCAAAAGACCTTATACTAATATGGTGGAATTCTAACCTGTATAGTGAACAATCACTCTCTCAACTTTCAATGTGAAACTTGGGTGGAACACACCCCATTATGCATAACTATCTTTTATTTGCACTACACATTTTATCTTTCTCATGGGACAAATGAGAAATTCACTATTCTTTTTTATCCCACCGGTTATAACACGGGAAAACCGCCAAGTGTCTCTCAACTCGCCGTCCACCCCTCTACCCCCTTCTGTTGACTAATAGGTTGTTGAGCTATCTATATATATATATATACCAAAGCCTCGCTCCATCCGCCAGAAGGCATACTCCCAATTTCTACTTCATCAAAAAACTCACACAGTAGCATATAATCCATCTTCCTTAGATTCCGCCATGGCCGACAGAGTTCCATGTCACGAAGTCCAGATTGCCGATCCAAATGGGGCGTCTAAAACCATTAACGTTCCGGTGGTTCAAGAGCTTGCTAAACAAGGGGCTGCCGACTTGCCGGAGCAGTTCATCAGCAAGTCCCTGAACGATTTGGACTCAGTGCCGCCAGCTCAAATTCCAGTCGTAGACATGGCGAAGATTCAGGCCGAGCTCGAGCCGGAGGCTCGGGAAGAAGAGATCCGAAAGCTAGGTCGCGCCGCGAAGGAATGGGGCCTGTTCTTGGTTAAGAATCCAGGTATCGCGCCAGAAGCTTTGAACGATTTCAAGACCGCGATCAAGGGGTTCTTCGAGTTGTCGTATGAAGAGAAGAAAGCTAGCGTTGGATCGGACTCTAGTTTTGAGAATATGGGGTATGGTCGGAACTATATCCGGTCAGAAACCGAGTCTCTGGATTGGCATGATCGTTTGTCCATGAAACCCTTTCCCGAGGATGCAACCAATGGACTCAGTGTTTGGCCTCAGAATCCCCCTACTTTCAGGTGCTTACTACTTAGACCTAGGAAACAGGTGCTTAATTAGGTCAGGATCTAGGTCACTCATCATTCATAATACGCATCTGACGGGTGTGAATAGCCAATAGTATTTCTAAATGCACCACATCTGTATCTATTGAAATTTTCACCTTTCGAGATACTTTTCACCCAGATTCCACTACTGAGTGGTGAATTATTTTGTTTCATTTCTAAATCTCTTAGGCCGGCCGCGGAGAAGTACGTCAAGGGTGCAAGGAAATTGAGCGACGATGTACTCCAAGCTCTTGCTGAATCTGTATCCGCAGAGAAGGACGCTTTCTTGAAATACTTTGACAAAGAAAAGAGTGAAATGGCAGTCATAATCAACTACTATCCACCGTGCCCGAGACCCGATTTGGCATTAGGCGTAAGGCCGCATTCAGACGCCGCGCCCCTCACCGTCCTGATGGAGCTGGGTAAATCAGGGGGCCTCCAGGTCTACAAGGACCAGAAATGGGTGTCGCCGGGGTGGCCTGACGACCACTTGCTCATACTCGCGGGAGATATGATGCAGATCATGAGCAACGGCGAGTTCGAAAGCACGGTGCACCGGGTGGTTTCGCAGAGCGCGGAGCGGTTTTCAGTGGCTGCGTTCTATGCTCCTCCATGGGAAGCTGAGGTCGAACCTCTGAATGTTGGCAATGGCGGTTCTGTTGGCTATAGGAAAGTTGGGGTTGGAGAGTATATAGAGCATTTCTACAGCGTTTACCCAGCTGGGCTAGCTCCTTCCAAAGAGGCTATCAAGTATGCTCAGCTGTAGATCCATCGAGCTGAATGTGTTTCTTTTTTTACAGTTTGTGTTTTTAAGCCTAGATCGCGGCTAATGGCGTTGTGGTGTTTGTTTTTAACGTTATTAATATCTGAGAGCAGCGCGGTTAAAATTAATGAATGATGTGTTTTGTTTTATTATTATTTGGGATTCTTAATAAAAATATTGTTAAATTTTAAATTTTATAAAAATATTATGTATTTTTCTTATTATTATTTATTATATTATTAATATATGACAATGAATATAAAATTTATTAATTGATTGAATTTCAAGAGAGATGAGAAATTTATAATTTATATTGTAAAATGCGATAATGATAAAATTATATGAAATTAAAAATAATTGTCTAAATAACATAATTTCACAAAAACAACATTTTAAATTGTACAGAAATCACGTATTCTAATGAACTATACTCCCCCTGTCCCAATTCAAAATGCAATTTAACTATTCATATAGTCGAAACTTTCTTCCTTTGACCCTAAAATTGAATTAGTATATAAGTATAAATACTAGTGTGGGAAGATTTATTATAACATATATTTTAAAAATATCAAATTTTTACAAATTTATTTATCCTTAATGAATGATATTAAGGTTCAAATATATTTCAAATCAGTTGTTAAAAGTTAAAAGGTGAATCTTAAAGAACTGAGGGAGTAACTAAAATGGTAAAAATTTGTATTTTAAAATATACATCCATGTAAAGATAGACATTTCTCACCATTTTAACAAATTTAAAACACTTACTACTATGGATGAATATATATTGGCTCCTTAAATTATTTCAAAAATAAAAAATATGAACAGTATACAACAAAAGAATAGGTCAAAACGTTTTCTGAGCCCTATATTTTGAATGTTCTTTTTATTGTATATTGTCCCTATTTAGTTTTGGGCTAATAAATAAAGGATGGTCTCATGTGAGGAAGCCTAAACTTTAGGTAGGGATCTTTCTATAATTTTAATAATATTCTAGGTTCAGGGACCTATTTCAAATAATTTTACATGGGCATATCTCTAATTATTTTACAGGACCTATCGCTAATAACTTTCTAGGGGCCTTTTCGTCCAATTTTTTCCCATCATTTTCCCGCCACCTGCAACCTGTAAAAAAAATCAAAAAATATTTTTAAATGCAAAAAATAAATAAAAATTGCAGCAAAAAACTGCGGAAACATCAGCAAAAAATAGCAGAACCTCATCAAAAAATCATAAAACATCAACTAAAACCTACAGCAAAAAATATATATATAAAAATCAAATAAAAAAGCAAAAGATATACTCCCTTCGTTTTACTATGTTTGGCACCATAGGTTTAGGTTTTTTTTTTTGTAAGTTGAAATGTGTGGAGGAAATTGAGTGAGGAGAATAAAAAGTTTAATGAGTGGTTGAGAATGATGTACTTTTTCCATAAAAGAAAATGTGACAAACTTAGAAAAATATACAACTATGGTAAGTGTGTCAAACGTAAGAAAACAGAGGGAGTATAAAATTTCAAATAAAAATCAACAAAAAATTGGAAAAAAAATGTCAACTACGACTAACAAAAAATCAAATGAAAATCATAAAAACATCAACAAAGCTAAATTATCTTTTTTTTTTAAAAAAACTACAAAAAATCAACCATATCATCAAAAAAGCTACAAACATCAACTCCTAACAAGAAATGATTGAAGCACTTACAATCAACGATTGAAGCACTTACAAGTTGTACTCTAAGGCATCAATTTTTTTTCATAACACACACAAATTATAAAATAAGCACCTACAACCTACATTTGAAGCACTAACAAAAAATGAAAAACGCCAACGTAAGGAAAAAAACACTACAAAAAACCAACCATATCATCAAAAAAACTACAAACATCCTCCTAACAAGCAACGATTGAAGCACTTACAAGCAACGATTGAAGCACTTACAAGCAACGATTGAAGCACTTACAAGCAACGATTGAAGCACTTACAAGCAACGATTGAAGCACTCACAAGTTGTACTCTAAGCACCAATTTGTTTTCAAAACAAACACAAGTTATAAAATAAGCACCTACAACCTACATTTAAAGCACTAAAAATTTTTTAAAAACTTCAACATAAGAAAAAAAAACAATACAAAAAATCAACCGTATCATCAAAAAACCTACAAACATCAACACCTACACCTAAAACTAACCCAGAAAATGAAAATATCAACATGTGAGAAAAAAAAATAAAAACATCAACAAAAAAGCTACTGTACCTCAAGAGTATAAATTATTCACTCTGAAAAATCATAAAACATCAACGATTTTTATAATAATAAAAAACTACAAACATCAACTCCTAACACCTGAACCTCATCCGGAAAATAAAAAAACATCAAAATAAGAAAAGGACACTACAAACATTAACTCCTATTACCAAAACCTCAGCCGAAAAATGAAAAACATCAACATGAGAATTTTTTTAAAAAAAAAACTATAAATATCAATCCATATCACCTAAAAGAAACTACAAAACATCAACTTCTATCAATTAAACCTCACCTAAATAATGAAAAACATCAACATAAGAGAAAAAAATTTACAAACATCAACAAAAAAAACCTACAGTACCTCAAGAATAAATATTCTTCAAAAAAATGGACCTAGTGGAATTTGAACTCAGGATACTAACCTTAAAGTCTAGACTAATAACCACTAGGCTAGAGAGTCATTACTGAACATATACTCAATTAAATAATATTAAACCTCAACATGTACCTTAAAAACATAAATTCATCAAAAAAATGCCACAAATGAGACTCGAACCTGAGACCATAACCTCAATAGCCAAAGTACTAACCGCTAGACCAAAGATCATTAAAGCTCATTCTCTCAGTCAAATATATATAAACCTCCGCATAAATTTGAAAATATATATATAATACATCATCATCAACATCAACATCAATAAATCACAGATGAACTAGATTAAAAAACATCAACACATTCAATATGGTAACTCAGAGGAGTAGAGGTTTACCGGCGGATGTACATCTCACGCTGAACCTTCTTCTCCAATGCGGCGCGTGCATCTCAGGCTCAACATTCTTCTCCAATTAGCGTGTGCATCTGATCGGTCACTACATGCAGAGGTAGAGCAGCATCGAAGTGGAGAATCTCACGCGCGGCGGCATCTCTGTAAATCTGTCTCTGTCATCTCTGTAAATCCATCCTCGGCAGCATCTCTGTAGATCCTCATTTGTGCAACGCCGTTTCTAAATCAGAATTTGTGCAACGGAGCACAACCGTCTGCAAAGTAGTTACTCGATCAACTATGCACCGGTATTTTGAGAATTTTTAAACCGGTGCCTAAATGACCCGATGCAAAAGGTGTAGTGTATAGGCACCGATAAGTAGTACCGGTGCTAGAATCTATTCCTGCACCGGTGCATTTATCGGTGCCAATAGATGGAATACTTGTGCTAGTAAATACACGATCAATAAAAAAATCCGGCTAGTGAGAATAAACTCACCAGCCGGAATGTGAAACCCAGAACGAACAAAACACAAAAAAAGCACAAGCTCAAGTAAGAAACTAGAAAATTCATACCACAACCCAGAACTTCAGTACATATAATTTAAAATACATAACGCTTCTCAATTCATGAAACAAGTTATACCTAAACATAGATTAACAACATCAATCATCCTAAAAACCAGAACCTAATTTCCACAAACCCAGATTGGTGTGTGTAACTATGTTTCAACGATGTATTTAACATTAACTATGTGTTAATGTTAAACACACCATGTTAAGCACTAACACACCATGTTTCAACGGTGCTTATAAACTGCTAAATCTCCATAATTTAAATTTTAGATTTCTGCAAATGTTACGGCACCTTCCATTAAATTTGTGCACATATGATTTGTCGAAGTAAACTATTTAAAATGTTGAAATTATGCAGCGTTTAAGCACCGAGGAAACTTAGTGTGTATAACTATGTTTTAATTATGTATTTAACACTAACTATGTGTTAATGTTAAACACACCATGTTAAACACTAACACACCATGTTTCAACTGTGCTTACAAACTGAAAAATCTCCACAGTTTAAATTTTATATCTCTGCAAATGTTACAGCACCTTCCATTAAGTTTGTGCGGATATGATTTTTCAAAGTAAACTATTTAAAATGTTGAAATTATGCAGCATTTAAGCACCGTGGAAACTTAATGTGTATAACTATGTTTTGATTATGTATTTAACACTAAGTATGTGTTAATGTTAAACACACCATGTTAAACACTAACACACCATGTTTCAACGGTGCTTATAAACTGTAAAATCTCCACAATTTAAATCTCAGGTTTCTGCATATGTTACGGCACCTTCCATTTACTTTGTCTAACAAAAAAATTTTAAATGTCAAAAAGATGTAGCACTTGAGCACACTAAGAGAGGCATGGTGTGTATCCATATCTTTTAACAATGTATTTAACATCAACATTGTTTAACATTAAACACATCAATGCCTCCCCAGTGCGCATACACTACAAAATCTCCACATTTAAAATTGTGGAGTGCTATAAAAGTTGTAGCACCATTTTCATAATGGAAGAAGCATTACTTAGTTAGGGGGCACTAAGTGAATATAAAGCTACCCATGTAGTGCCCTTAAACTAATTCTTCCATCGTTAAACTTGTTCACAATAACAATTACAATAGAAAATCATTTAAAATGTCAAATTGAAGCATCTTTTGAGCACCAGGGAAACTTGGTGTGTATAAATATGCTTTAACATTGCATTTAACGTCAACAATGATTTAATGTTAAACACACAATGTTATACAGTTACAGAGTTCTACACATGTTATAAGCATGGCACAGTTACAGGGATATACATTAATCGAAGGAAACATGTGCAGTGCCCTTTAACTAAGTAATGCTTATTAATTTAAAATGTTGATTTGGAGCAGTTTCTCGGGGTCACAGAAGCAAGGAGTGTTTAAACAAACCATTTCAAAAACTCTGAGTTTTGGTGGCCCGGTAGATCTCAACAGTTTAAACATCAGCTATAACAAATTAAATCAAAGGGTACAAATGTTACAACACTTTTTGTAAAGGAAAAAAGCAATACATAGGCAACCAATGCAGTGCCCTATAACTAATTCTTATTCATTTAAAATGTCAAAATGAAGCAACTTTACAGGATCGAGGAAACATTGAGTGTTTATATAAACAAACCAGGTCCAAACACTCCAGGTTTTCTCGGCGCTGTTAGGCCACAACATCTCAGCATTTTAAACTTCAACTAGAAATTATCAAATCAAATGCATAACAAAACTTAATCTACAAAAACCTTAATCTACAAAAACCTCAATCTAGTTCAAACATAGTTACATAGAAAATCATAGTTTATACCACAGGGTACAGATTATACAATTTAAAATCACATAGTATCAATCTATAATTTAAAATATAATTACCATGACACAATCATCTATATATCAAAATTATTTCACAAAATCTTTACCTGCACAAGATGTCGACGAGCGGCTGCCCTTCATCAGCGGCTGCGCCAGGTCGTCGGCCTTGGCGGTTGTGACGTCGTCGGCCTTGACTGCTATTTCTTCAACTGTGGTCCACTACTCTTCCTCTTCATAGGTTCTTCTTGTATTTTGGCGGAATCTACAATAGCAACAAATAAATGCCAAGAAATGGTATAACATTATAGCGAGTCCATAATCAACTATGAATATAATGAACTTACACAATTTGCATACAAATCATGATAACATGTTATGAAACCCAAGAAGTTTACATGGGCTACCAAACACAATCGTTGACCACGTAAAAGCAAGGAACCCAATGCTGGCGCAACCAAATTCAAGAACTACACATACATTGGTCAAACACGTGAACGAATCTTATTCCATTATATAAGAGAACCACCTATATAGATTCCCTAGTTACCATATTAAAGAACACAAGAAGATCCTCATATGAAAACCATTTCAACCCGATCCCATCTCTAAGAAAACAATCAACAACATTTAATGATGTATTGTATTGGGAAACAATTAGGCACAAAATATTGAATTTCATTCTATGAGGCATTTCATCAAACACATTGCATGCATAGTAATTATAGTGAATTCTAACAAGAAAATAATAGGGAAATAAAAGCTTCTCTCCACTAGGATTACATACATATCTTTGAAGGACAATAAGATGGGAGGGTTCTTCAATGTGTAATGGCCGGAGCTTTGCTTTGAAGTTCCAACGAGCTTGGCAGCAGTGACATCGTTTGCCTTGGCGCCAGGTCATCGGGAAATGGAATAGAGTGGATGAAGAGGTCGGGAAATGGGCGGCGAAGATAAGGGGGAGTAGAAATGGGTGGCGGTTTCAGAGAAGTGTGGGAGGGATAAAGAGGGTTTCAGGGTGGGAAAGGAAGGGTTTCAGGGTATTTATAGGTAGCAATAAAATTTAAACGATTGAAATTTAATGAAGGAGAAATATGAATGGTTCAGATCTAGTCATCACATTAGCATCGGTAATGAATGCACAATACCGGTGCCTATGGTTTTTAACGCAGCTGCTTCGGGCTGCTTTGAATGGAATTTTTTTCATAATTTTTGGAACCTGAGAGCAAAGAAAAATGAAAAATTTTTAATTACCAAGCACCAGTAAGGAAACCAATGCTAAAATAAACACAACTGGTGCTAATATATGTTAACGCAACTGCCTGAGGCTACTTTCAAAAACAATTTAGAAACATAGAGGAAGGGAGAAAAAAGTTTTCTAAGTACCAAGCACCGGTACAGAAATCAGTGCTACAATCATTCTAACCGGTGCTAATAAATGTTAACGCAGCTGCCTGAACATATATCTAAGTTTGTAGCACTGGTATCTTTCATACCAGTGCTAGTTTAAAACTTTCTAAAACTCATAATTTCACCCCACACTTTTTATCCACTAACCAGTAACGTTGGATATTTTTTTCGGTTTATGTATTTAAGTAATTAGAATGATAAGTAATCAATTGTACAGTCTGTCCTTCCCCTGTACAGAAATTATGTATGTCGGGCCCCCGAAATGGATCCGTACGTAACTTTACTAAAATTTGAACTATTACCCAAAATTGCTTTACACCGTCGTTTTTCAATCGAATTTATTTCATATTCGGTATTATTAGGTTAATTGAAGTTTAGATATATGAAAGGAACTTTTAGTGAAAATTTATAAAGTGCTAGTACATGTGTTATACTATCTTACTATAGATGACTAAGAAGTTAGAAAGTTCTAACAGGGAGGATTATTGGTAATGTTTTCTCAAGAAATATTAATAAATTTTTTTATTAAGTCTTGGCATATACTTTACGGATTCAAAATGTAGCACTTCATTCGAGCAGATTTTAATTTAGACGTCCAAGTGAATGTTTTGCTTTTTGCACTTAGGTCCCTCCAAAAATCTTGGAATTGTTGAAAATAAAAACTGGCAATTCCATATTGAAATTTCATAATTCAAGTTCACAATTATGCGATTTGGACATTATTGGATAGATGGAACATCCTCAAAATTGAAAACAGAAATCTTGTACAGCAAAATGCTGAAATTGCACTATTGCCCAAATTTTAGTTCTGTACTTATAGCACCGGCTCCATTACCGGTGTTGCAACAAAAAATCAAACCGGTGCTAATAATTTCCTTCTTGTCGCATGATTTTTTTTCCATGTAAGAGATTATATGCACCGGTATGTGTATTACCGATGCTCAAAATTTTGGGTACTGGTGCTATAAGTAAAAAAGGCACTGGTACTTCTTTGTTCAGATGTTTATACCGGTGCTAATAACATTTTAAGCACCGGTATTTCGGCACCGGTACAGTTGTATCGGTGCCTATGTACCTGTTTTCTAGTAGTGACAGCCATAAAGTAAACTTTGCTCTAGGCCTCGCATAGTTCTCGTAGAAGATCTTGCACCAGGTTTCTGCTGGTTTCTCCTCCCTCAAAATATTGTAAACCCTCCAGGTGCAGAATTTCGGACAGTTAACCTGCAATCTCCAAGCGTCCAAACCTTGAACTATTTCTCGACATTTACTTAAACTTTTAAGCAACCAAGAAGTTGCAGATGGGAATGCCACTTCTATTACACTTTTGCTCTTTATATAGTATGTGTGAACCCATTGTATCCATAGCCGATCTGATTTCCTATTCAAATTCCACAACGTTTTGCTAATAACTGCATCATTCCATTCCTGTAAAGACAAGACATTTAAACCTCCTTTCTTCTTCAACTCGCATATATTATCCCATGAAACTGGGGATTTCTTGGAGATATTCCATTACCATTCCACAAGTAAGATATGCAGATTGCCTCAATATGCACTACTGGGAGAACCCCCCATAGGCACGGGTATTTTCACCCCATAGGCACCGGTATTTTGAGAATTTTCATACCGGTGCCTAAGTGACCTGGTGCAAAAGATATAGTTGCATAGGCACCGGTAAGTCGTACCGGTGCCAGAATCTATTCCAGCGCCGTTACATTTACATGTGTCTATGCATGAAATACCGATGCTAGTAAATAGGCTGTCAATTAAAAAAATCTGGTCTGTGAGAATAAACTCACCGGCCGGAATATGAAACCTAGAACGGACAAAACACACAAAAAAAACATAAGCTCATTTAAAAAACTAGAAACTTCATTACATATAATTGAAAATACATAACACCTCTCAATTCATTAAACAAGTTATACCTAAACATAGTTTAACAACATCAATCATCATAAAAAGTATAACCTAATTTCCAGAAACCCTAAATAACATCAACGAACCAGAACAGTGAAGGTGAGGTCGGATCTGAGCTGAACAGGCAATTTTGGTGGAGTTCGCAACTCCGACCAGCGACCAGAGCACAGGGAGATGGCCTCAGGAATGGTGCACCGCGAGGAGATGGAGTTGGAGCTGGTCCGGGAGATAGAGTCAGGGAGGCATTGAAGCTGTGTCGAAGCGGAGGAGTCGAGGAGATGGAGTTGGAGCTGGTCTGGGAGATGGAGTCAGGGAGGCATTGGCGGAGGCATTGAAGCGGCGGCGGCAGAGAGGGAGAGGTGGTGGAGGAGGAGGGAGAAGATGGAGAGGAGGTAGAGGAGAAAATAATGAGAGGGAAATGAGGTGAGTAGATTTAGGGTTTCAGGGGTAGTATATATGGGCAAATTTTTAACGGTTGAGATTCAATCAACAAAAGAAATCAACGGTTCAGATGAAACCAGGTTGGGCTTTTTTTAAGTGTTGAGCACCGGTACCGGTACCCAAAATGCTCACACCAGTGCCTAAGAAATTGAAACGCATCTACTTAGGGCTGCTTTAAATCGTTTTTTTAAAAAAAAATTGAGCCCGATAGCAAACTTTGGGAAAATTTTAATAAGTATTGAGCACCGGTACAAATACCGATGCCTAAAATGCTCATACCGGTGCCTAAATATATGAAATGTAGCTGCTTAAGGCTGGTTTGAATGGTTTTTTATTAAAAAAATTGAACCCGAGAGCAAACCCAAGAAAGTTTTTCTAACTATTGAGTACCGGTACACATACCGGTGCCCAACATTCTCATACTCGTACCTAAATATACAAAAAGCAGCTGCTTAGGGCTGCTTTGAATGGTTTTTAAAATATATATATATTGAACCAGAGAGCAAACCCAAGAAATTTTTTCTAAGTTATGAGCACTGGTACACATACTGGTGCCCAAGTAACTAATATCGGTGCTCATTTCAAAATTTTAAAATTTTTAAAAAAATCTCTACAAAATTTGGAATGAAAATTCAAAAAATTCACTATCCTTCCATAACATAGCACCGGTGTGAATGAAAAATAATGCTAGTGTTAGTATTACTTGATCTCTAAGTTAACTTTATTAATTTTTACAATTAGGTCCATAGAAGAAATTTGGAGGCGGCGAATCACAAAATTGAAGACACCAAAATGTAATTAAATAAGAGATGATTGCGTCTTTAAAATTTGAGGTAAAATGGGTGAACGGAAGCGCCTCTAACATATTTTTGGAAAATTACTCTATGGCCCAAAAATTTGTTACGACATTATCCTTCTGTCCAAAATATACGAGTTTTTTTATTCTGGCATAAATATAGAAATATAAAATAAATTATTTTTTTGATGAAATTTTGAAAAGAGCTACTACATGTTCTATGGTAACATAGAGTTGATTACTTAGAAGATAGAATGGGAAATCAGAAAGGATTATAGATATGTTCTTGTGCCTGATTGTTGATAAATATTTTATTACGGACTTGAAAATACAATGAGGATGTATAGGGTAGCATCACGTTCGAACAGATTTCAATTTGGAGTTACGTATAATTTTTTTACTTTTTGCACTTGGGTCCCTCCAAGAAAGTTGGAGTCATCAAATCACGAAATTGGATGAACCAAAATGCAATTCAATAATATATGATCGTAACTCTGCAATTTGGGTATGTATGGGTGAACGGAAGGGTCTTGAAAGTCAACATTGATTACTTCTATAAACTCTTGGAAAATTACACTGTGGCCCAAAATTGTGTTACACCATTACTCATTGCTCCAAAATACATGATTTTTGTTATTATTTCCTAAATATAAATATATAAAATAAATAATTTTTTTGGTGAATTATTGAAAAGCGCTAGTATATGTTCTAGAGTAACTTAGGTTGATTACTTGGAAGTTACAAAGTGAAATCGGAAAGGATTATATATATGTTCTTGTGCTCAATTTTTTATAAATATTCCCTTACATGCATGAAAATACAATGAGGGTGTATAGGGTAGGATCACATTCAAGCGGATTTCTGTTAGGAGTTACGAGTAAAGTTTTTACCTTTTGCACTTAGGTCCCTCCGAGAAAGTTGGATCGTCAAATCACGAAATTGGCTGAACTAAAATGCAATTCAATAATATACTATTGTAACTCTGCAATTTGGGAATGTATGGGTGAACGGAAGGGTCTCGAAAGTCAAGATCGATAATATCTATAAATTCTTGGAAAATTACTGTGGCCCAAAATTGTTGCAGGTGCTGAATTTATTCATAGGCACTAGTTTTTTGTGTACCAGTGCTGAATTTTGGTTTTGTAGCACTAGTATTCAGTGTACCGGTGCTGAATTTATTCATATGCACCATTTTTGTGTGTACATGTGCTAAATTTTGGTTTTGTAGCACCGGTATTTAGTGCATAGGCACCTATTTTTTTGTTTACCGATGCTGAATTTTAGTTTTGTAGCACCGGTATTTAGTGCATATGCATCATTTTTTTGTGTACCGATGCAGAATTTTAGTTTTTTAGCACCGGTATCACTGACATACCAGTGCCTATGTACCTGTTTTTCAGCAGTGATGCTTCAAAGCCGCTTTTGGAAGCGGAAAGGCTTACATCCAGTAGTTAGACACCGCAAAAAATACGCTCTTGATCAATTGTACACGTCCCGCGTAGCTTAGAAGTTTCGAACTCCAGTGCCTAACTCTCTGTACCATCTTCTCGCTTAAGGGCTGACACATTTGTACAGTGATCTTCCTGCTTGCCAATGGAATCCCCAAATATCGGAATGGCAAACTCCCTTCTTCAAATTCAGTCATATTCATAATCGATCTCCTCTGAGTATCATCCACTGCTCCAAAGTAGACTCGGCACTTGTTATGGCTCACTTTAAGGCCTGTGGAATTCTCAAATCTCTAGTAAGCTCTGAGCAAAAATCGGGGGGGGAGGGGGGAGGAAGATGAAGGAAGGGGCTAAATGAGTTGGTGGTGTAGGATTTCAAATGTAAAATTTAAATTGTTTAAGGGCAAATGTGTCTTTCAATAGGTTAAATTTTTCTCAAATTGAAAAGTGTGCAGATTTACTTGGAACAAATGAAAAAAGAAAGTGGCCAGAGACGGAAGGAGTACATTTTGTGAGTACCGTTCAAACTTGTAGGACCAATTTTGCTGAGTTTCTTATTAAATTTCAAAGTACACGTGTCAACGTGGAAACACTCCACGATCTAATATTGGTCCAAATTAAAGGGGATCCAAACATCGGCCCAATAACCTAACTTGTGCCCTGATACCATATTAAATTTCAAAGTATCTTGAATTTCCATCTAAAAATCAAGAGCAAAGTGCTTATATAACCCTACATAATTAACGAAAGTGCACATATAACCATGCGATAATTGAAAGTGCAAATATAACCCTAGATATTTAAGTTATGTGCAAATATAACCTTTTTCCGGCAGTTAAGGCCGGAATTCAGTGAAAATACTATTTTACCCCTATGTAAAATATTTTAAAAATTAATATTACTTCAATACCCTGTCCTTCGTCTTCAAAAATCTTCAATCTCAATACCCTGAAACTTAACATTACTTCAATGCCCGCCACCACATCGATCGATGCTCCGCCACAACCACCTTCTCTATCCCACTGACAATCACCGAGACCTGCAAATGCAGACCCACCCGCAACTTCCTCCGCCTCCGTCATGCTGACTCTGGCGTCATCGATGCGCAGCTTCTTCGACGGCGGTGCGATGTCCTCCAGCGCGGGAATCCTCTTGGGCGCAACGTCCTCCAGTACGACTTTCTCTTCTTTTTTTGCCATAATTTCTCCATAATTTAACCTTTTGTGCTGGTCTAGGGTTTTTGTGTTTCGATTTGAGGCTGTAGTTTGGGGGGATTCGATCGGTGTGATGAGGCAAGGCCATCGGAGGCCGATGTCCAGAGGACGAGAAATTTTGATGTTTGTGCTATTGTTTGTGTTTTTAAAATTTATCTATCTAAGTTTTGGTTACCAGTGGGATCTGTATGACTGACTGGTGGTGGTGGTGGCCAGATGGAGGCGGTGCGGTGGTGGTGGCCAGGCGGGTGGTGGTGGTGGTGGTTTGGTGGTGGAAGTGGAACCAAGCGAGTGGTGGTGGTGGTGGTGGTTGGCGGAGATGGCAGAATTGTCCTTCTAATTTAAGGCCTGGGGCAGAAAGGTATTTAGTCTTTTCAAGTGGGTCAATAGCTGAAATTCGTTAGTCAACGCCGGAATCATGGTCGGAGGGTTATAATTGCGCTTTCATTCAATGGCAATGGTAAGGGTTGTTTTTGCACTAAAAAATAACGGGGGGTTATATCCACACTTTCTCCAACATATAAGGTTATATTTGCATAAAATCAAATGACACTAAATGTATGTAATCCAAGACCTTAAATGTAAATTATTATCTTTGTAAAAAAAATCGATACAAGATATATCGTTCAACTCCTACATTTTGTGATATCTTCGGCCTTTCTTCTCTCCGGTTCTCTACTGTTACCTCTGATTTCTTTCTTTTCTAGAGTCTCGTCAGAAATCTTTTCAATATTTCTATCCAGGTCCCTGATTGCGTGACACGTTGCATAATTCCCTATCTCTATCTCACTACCTCACATTTTGGACTGGAACCTTAAGTCTCAAGTAAATGCAGAACATTTTACATAAAAACAATGGTATCTAATGCCATTATTCATTAAGATTTTACCACATATATGATATATTTGTAAATAGGTATACATGATAATTTAGATTGAAGGGAAGTATTTAGTAAGACCAACAGGAAGAGAATAAAACTCTTCACTTCTTGGATCCTTATCAAATGTCCTGAACTTCCCCCACCAGTGCCTTCCTGCATCTCTCCTGCTATTCTTCCTCTCCAGTGTCATGTCCAGAAACAGCGCCACGATCCCCGCTACCGTAGCGTGGGACGTGAAGATCACCAGCATCAACCTGTTAAACTGCAAAAACACCCCAAGGAAACGATTACATTTGCTTCCCGCGTCCTTCATTAGAATGTGATATCATATGATCGGTGCCAGATAAGAAGATGCGCGTCAATGCATGTTAGAATAGAAGATTCTAGAGAACTGTTAGAGTTAGTCCCGCATTGGTGGTCATATAGCTCAGATCATGGGTCACCTCTACATAGTACCAATTGGTTTTACGATAGAAGTCCATCATATGATCGGTGCCTGATAAGAAGATGCGCGTAAATGCATGTTAGAATAGAAGATTCTAGAGAAGAGTATGTACCCAGAGAGCTCGGGTTTGAATAGGGCCTTGACCCGTGGTTATCACATAGCCATTGAAGTACTGAGGAACTGAGAGTCCCATGAAGAATGAGAGGCCGAGTATGAACTTGGTTCGGAAGCTATTCAGGTTGCAGAACTGAAGCAGCCCGAGACCACCCGTGGCTGCATTTATAACAGCCGTAAATATGATAATTACAGTGCGACAAGAACAGGCTATATAAGATGAAGAAGAGGCATACACATAAGAGCGAACAGGACGCAGTACAGGGCACCCACTATAGGCAGCGGAATGGAAGCTAGAATTGCTCCAAACTTCCCTGTTAACGCGAGTTCAAATAAGAGTCGCATTTCCAATACTAAAATCAGTACTATATAACAGAGTTTATACAACGTAGGTTACCTAGTATAGAGAAGAAAAACATAAAAGCGGTTGATATTTGGATCACTCTTCTGCTTCCAACACGGGTCAGAGCTAGCAAACCGACATTTTCTCTGCAAATTTGGCCTCCAAATATGATTAAAACGACACGGGAAAAATGAAAACATCAAATGCAAGTACTATATTCCTAAGGCTGTTCTTACACTGATACTGTGGATCCACTTCCAGTCCCCCATAATCCATCCAGCAAAATGCCTATTCCCTGATTGAACCAAGCAAAATTTGTTAGTCGAATATCGTTCCACGAGTTCTTTCTATGATCAGAAGGATTGGGAGCCATTCACGCACCAGCCAGCCAATGCCGCGGCTCAGACAAGAAGGCGGAATATGAGTTGCGCTCCCAAATCTTGCTGCTGCAATGAATGCCCCCGTAGACTGGGCCGAAAAACCGAAGATCAAATCAAACAAAGATCAAACATTAATGAATCAAACATCAATGAAACAGTATCAGTGTAAGATGTTAGCCAAATCGAACCTCAATCATGGAGACAAAGGCAGCTGCTAACATAACAAAGGCTTCCCCAGCTTGAATACTCGGAGGTCCCCATTGCCATGGATATGGGAATCGGATCCTGCAAAAGACGAGCACGATTCAAGAAAGTCCGAATAGTTTTTAACTTTTAAACCTCATAAGTTCAACTGAAGAGTTAGAACTTGCCATGAAGATCCACCAACGAGGCCGGAACGATCAACCCGACAACTGAACTGAGTTATTGGGGATCTGTTCTTGTATGCTCCAGCTACTGTCAGAAGGGCAGCATATGCCCACACTATTGCCACTGATATCAGCACTGCATAACGACTAAACGATGGCCACTTCGCCGATTTGTACAAGTTAGGCGTATACTGCAAACAACAGAATCAGACTGTGTTTGGTGGAACTGTGCTCACAGGCAAAACTGACTTATTCTGGAAAGACGGGGGACTTACTTGAGCTATCAGAACAAGGATGATCAGTTCTGGAAGACCAATCTCAACACATTGTGCCAGCTACAAACATAGAAAACCGGTAAGAAAAAACATTTCATCAGCTATTTACAAATAGTTTGTCCAAAAATGCCCCATACCAAAGGAAATCCCTGTGCATAAAGCCCAAGTCCGACCAGCGTTACCAAAGGAACTACGGAAAGAGGGCTGAGGAACCTAGAAAATGGACAAAAAGCGTATGTTACGTGTGTATCTCACCATTGGAGATGCTCTTAAGTTGTCAGAACTCAAAGTGAACTCTAATTACCTCACAACGATTCTCCAAACGCCCAGAAAGCCGAACAAAATTGGAATTATGGAGGAAAGCATGACAGCACCTTGGATTCCCCTCATCGTCCTAACGAATCTCTAAACAATACAAAACAAGAATGGGGAATGAACTCCATAGTAAAGACAATAAACAACAATTATCTAAAGAAACTCGGTTCCATTTCTCTTACCACTCGAGGGTTGAGATATATGTTGTATCTGTTCGACATTGTGACAAAAAGAACCGGGATCAAGTACGAGAATGAACCGCGTATGACCACTGGAAGCCGGGTTCCGAACCATGTCTGCAGCAGAGTATTCAGTCCGGACACAAACAGCATCGTTTGTATCACTTGAGCTTTCTCCACCTGGTACATTCACAAAAATCAGAGCTATAAATATACAGAAAACTGTTTTAAAAGGACACAAAATTATGCGCTTCGGATCAATTGAGGATAGTGAAAGTAAGTTCTTTACATTTCGACCGCCCATCTGGGGAACAATTATGGTCGCTATGATCACCGTCGTCCCTAACATTACCAAGAAATGCTGAAAACCGAGAACAATGGCTTCAGCTGAAAAAGAAGAAAAAAAACCATCTGAATTAGTCACAATTTCATTGCCTGTGACCATTTCTGACAAGAAAACTTGTATTTCTTAGTTGCATGACAATTTCTGACACGACAATTTTATACATGACTCAATTGAACCGATTTTTTTAAAATCGGATTTTGAGTTGCTAACAAGTGCCATCTCTCACTTCCAATTTGGAAAGCATAATTGTACACACTATCAAGAAAGCCAAGATGGCATAATTTTCAGAGCCTTGAAATGAATGAAAGTTTTTTTTTTCCTTTTAATAAAAAGTAAAATGAATGCGTACGCCAAGAAGGATTGCTGTTGACGCAGAAATCGACTCCGGGAAGTTGGTCTTTAACCGGGTGCGGCACCAGATCGTCCCCTTTCGTCATCTTCTCCGGTTCACTTTCACACAGGCACACACTGAACAAGAACAGGAAACCTTAACTGCAACAAAAAAACAAAACCACCGACACAATCGACACTTGTCAATCCCAATGCTGTACTGGGCTTCTTGGAATCATGCAAGAGCTGCATGTGGAAGCTCGCATTTTAGTCACGATTCATACGAGGAGGGCTTTAAAAGGTGGTTGTAAAAGCTCGTAAGTTGCAACAAATGGAGCTTTTAAAAATGGTGGATTCAAATTTTTTGGTGTGGTTAGAAGATTGGCAGCTGATGAAGTTGTGACTTTGTTACTTGGACGCCAACGACCTTTGGCTTTGATCACTATATGTATGTAAATGCGCATTTAAAATTACGAGTTTCTATCAAAAAAAATTAATTAGTATTGTATATTGAGCTATATTAATTATTGGTGTTCTAACATCCCCTCACATACAAGATATTATATATTCTTTGTACAAACATGAGCGTATCCTCTATATTGAGCTATGCTTAGCAGCACTCTAACATGTCTCCAACGTGCAAGTGATATTATTTATTATGCAAATATGAATAAAAAGAAATTTCAGGCTAAATAGTGCGGATATAACTCCACTAAACTAACCTTAGCATCATACTAAAGTCGTGGATCTAGTATATAAATAATATCGATGATCTTATATAGTGAGATATAAATAACTGTGCTCTTAACATATAGGGTACTGCCAAATTAAAACTCAACCTAATATTGTTGCAAGGACATCCAAACGTTATGACAACCTTTTTACCTTTTTTGGTTGCATTGTTCTTTTTTCAGCAGCTGTTGTGGTTGGTTTCTGACAATTTAACTAACTTTGAATACTTGTTACGTTTTCACCATTTTTATGGTAAACTTTTGGGATATTACTAAATTCACAATGATGCAAAAGTGTGGTCTCGCCATAAACTTTCTACTAGAATGCCTTTTTATATTCTGTTCATTGATTTTGTTCAGATAGGATCATGATAATGATGAGTTGGTATAGTTGTTGAACCCTACAAGAACATTATGAGCTGAGCAATTGAATTTCTCGCATGTATGGGAGACTAATTGGGAAATTGTTTAAGCGACATTTTGTGCCTTTAAAAGGTGTTTTGGATAGAATGGAGATGCTACGCAAGATTATTTTTATTTTTTTCCTAAATAAATCAATATTGATGGGATTGTTCTTTGGATAGAATGAAAATTGATGAAATCGAATTATATATGTATTTATTTATTTGAAAATCATTGGAAGGTGTGGGAAAAACGCCCAACACCGATTACAATTATTGGAATTGACATCCATTAATCTAAGTAGCCCAAGCAATAACTAACATATTGCAATGATACATAAATTACATGTCAACTAAACTGATCATCTGAACTATTACAGATTAAAGATCCAACAAAATTGTAACATCGTTTTTATATTAACTCTCTTCCCCGTGAAAAACATGACGAAGAGGAGCGTGATGAAATCGAATTATATGATCATCGCTAGTTTTCTCAAAGTCGATTACACAAAAGTTTTGTAAAAATTATTTTCTCATATCAAGATCTTGAGTCCGTCTCTTGAAAGACGGTTTTTCCATAGGTTATGGAAAGACCGAGGTTTAAAGTGTAAATTAGAATAAATTAAGATAAAATTTTTGGGTTGCATGAACCGGATTATAAATTTTATAACTACTACATGTTTCATACTAAAACTTTAATATTGCAACTAAGACCATTTACCTTTTATTATTCTAATTAAACCTCATCTTTCCATAATCCTATGGAAATACCGTCTTTCCCAAGACTTTGCCCAAGATCGTAGGATAAAGCTTGCTATATATTGGTAAAGATTTAAGTATTTAACGTTCCATAATATCATAAAAGTAAGAAAATTGCAAATAACCTCCTTAAATTACGTGGGAGTTTGGTAAGTGTTTAAGATGGGTTTCTTTGTTTAATCAAATAAATCAAGAAAAATATGCTTTGTAGTTGGTGTCTTCTTTTCTTTTTTCTTTTTTTGTCCAGATAAAAATGCAAAATCTTGATAAAGACCATCTTTGCATAGAATTATGGAAAGACGGTGTTTAATTAGAATAATAAAAGGTAAAATGTCTTAGTTGCAATATTAAAAATTTATTACGCAACATGTAGTAGTTATAAGGTTTATAACATATTCATGCAATTCAATTTTTTGTGTTGATTTCTTCTAATTTGCACTTTAAGCCTTGGTATTTCCATAACTTATGGAAAGACCGTCTTTCAAGAGACGGACTCAGATAAAAAAACTAATGAAAACAAATTTGTTTTCTAAAATTTTAGGTTGAATTCATCTCTTGAAAGACGGTCTTTCCATAAACCATGGAAAGACTAAGGTTTAAAGTGCAAATTAGAAGAAATGGAGATAAAATTTTTGGGTTGCATTAATCGGGTTATAAACTTTATAACTTCATGTTGCATAATAAATTTTTAATATTACAACTAACACTTTTTACATTTTATTATTTTAATTAAACCTCATATTTCCATAAGCCTATGGAAATACGGTCTTTCCCAAGACTTTGCCTAATATTAATAGGCAAAGTCTTAGGAAAGACTGTCTTTCCATAGGCTTATGGAAATATGGAGTTTTATTAGAATAATGAAAAAGTAAAATATTTAAGTTGCAATATTTAAATTTTATCATGCAACGTGTAGAAATTATTAATTTATGACCCGATTTAATTCAACCCAAAAATTTTATCTTCATTTCTTCTAATTTAGAGTTTAAACCTTAATTTTTTCATGACTTATGGAAATACCGTTTGTCAAGAGACGGACTCATATTAATATGCGTACAATTTAATTTAACGTTTTTATAACAGTGAAACGGTGTTAAGAGGGACCAATAATTCTATCTTGTTATGTACAGTAGTTTATCATTTTGAGTAAGCATAAATAAGAAAAGACAACATATCCATAAGTTTATTAACAGTTCACAGGGGCTTTTATATTAAATGTTATAATTTTTTATAAAATTTAAATATTATATTTTATAGGTTAAAGGTAATAATATGTATTTGAAGGTGAAAATATAAAAATATATATTATAAAAAAATACTTTTAAGATTTCTAAATATTATATGTAATTTAACAAATATAATATATAAGGTAAAAAGTCCACATGTCATGAGACCCACTCCGCCATTTTTATGCTGACCAGGGGAAATGAATTTATGGGAAGATTTGTTATGGTGGTTTACTAATACTCCTAGACTCCTAGTAAGAAGATGTTGTACCGAATGGAATTGTTTATATACGGTTGACCACGTGCCCAAGATAGCCGAAGAATTTTGCAGGCCCAATTGAAGTTTATTATGTAGGCCGGACATCTTAAGGCCTTCTTTCCCTCCTTTGAAATGTGTTGATAATTGTAAGTCATGTTATCCAGAGTTTATCTGCATTTTAATTCAATTCAATTTGTTTCATGTTGGCGTTAATTTAATTTAGTTAAATTTAACTCAATTTAGTTATACATTACTATTTTTCAACATACTTACTTTTAGTTCAGTTCATATCAAATCATAAAAGTTCAGATAAGTTCCAGAGAACGTAGCCTTGGAGGATAAGTAGATGTATCGTTTGAAATGTTTATAATATCGTGAAAAATTATAATATTGTGATAAAATATGTGTATTTTTTATTCATGCCCAGTGAATTAGGGCACTGCTTCCTAATGTGCATAAAAGTATATTATGATTTTTCATTAGAAATTCTAAAACTTTTTAAGCGTAGGTGGTGGTAGGGTGTTGACCGTTAGCTGCTAGCAAGTGGCGGAGTGGGATACCTTTGGAGGGTTGGAGAATGGGTGTTTATGGAGGACCGTTAGAATGATGTGTCGTCATGTGGCGTGTTTCTACTAAACTGAGGGGAGGAGAGATCTTTAGATGATTGTGGAGTTGGGGATCTCTAGAGGGTCAGCCAATGGAAGTTCTTTAGAGGGCCAAGGCGGTGAAGGTGAGGGGCTTGGGTCCACGAAAGGGTCAAAGTTGTGATGATTTTTTTTGCCTGAATTATTTATTAGAAATTTAACGACTATATCGAGAAATTTCTCAAAACAAAACGCTAATTTTGCTTGAACTCTTTTAAAAATCATCCATAGTAGACAACATAATCCAGCGTAAAAACTTACTAAGCTCCCTGCATAATAAAAAATGGCGTCCAGTCCCCGCTATGAGCATCACTTTGATCCTTCACAGTACCACGACCATCACCTTCAGCCCCTCACAGCACCATGAGAACCACCTCCAACCCCCCTAACAGCACCATGAGCACCACCTACAGCCCCCCTCACAACACCACCTCCACCAGCCCTCTCAGTACCACGACCAGCCCTCCTCACAATACCACTACTACTGGCCTCTTCCACAACCGTATCACATATGATCAATTTGTCCATTAAAGTAGTGATATTTGATTTGCTACGAGAGGCTAAATCAGGCACTGCCGCACTTATAACATCATCTATTGAAAACAATTTGGAATCGCTATCCGCGTAGAAAAAAATTTCTACAAAAGGTATCAATGAAGATAGAGAACTCTTTACTTGAAGTAAAATGGAAGAAATCATTACCCCATTCATCTACAAAGTTCTGGAATCCATGGGTAAAGGATGGAACGGGTGGTGTGATGTCCAATATGCTCTGAAGGATTGCCTTGCCCTTTATCTCATCAGTAGCGGGAAAAGTTATCTCGTCGAAATATTCATAAATGGCTTTTATTCCTCCGGGGGAACCATCCATTTCTCCTAGCAAATGAAGTAGTACAGGGGAGACATGTGGATGAGACTGAACGTGACTGAACATGTCAAGGAAGGTCACTAAGACCTCATCGAAAGGATTGGACATTGAGATGTAGGGCACCAGAAAGAAAGGAAAGTTTTTAGGGCTTACAAAGAAGGTGTAGGGCACCATCCCCCCTTACAAAACCACCTCCAGCACAACCCCCCCCCCCCCCCACAGAACCACCTCCTTCAGCCCTCCCGTACCATGACTAGCCCCACTCACAGCACCACTACTACTGGCCTCCTCCACAACCATATCACATTTGATCAATTTGTACATTAAAGTAGTAATATTTGATTTAATGTGTCAGGATAAATCAGGTACTACCGCTCTTATAACATCAGCCATTAAAAAACAATTTGGAATCGCTATCCACATAAAACAAATTTCTATGAAGGTATCAATGAAGTTAAAGAACGTTTTACTTGTAGTAAAACGGAAGAACTCCTTACCTCATTCATCTACAAAGTTCTGGAATCTATGGGTAAAGGATGAAACGGGTGGTGTGATGTCGATCATGCTCTGAAAGATTGCCTTGCCCTTTATTTCATCAGCAGTGGGATCGGTTATCTTGTCGAAATATTTAGAAAGGATTTATTCCTCCGGTGGAACTATACATTTCTCCCAGCAGATGAAACAGTTTAGGGGAGACATGTGGACGGACTGAATGAGATTGAACAGGTCAAGGAAGGTCCTTAAGTCCTCAGAAAATGGATTGGACATTGAGGTGTAGGGCGCCAGAAAGAAAGGAAAGTTTTTACGGTTTGGAAAGAAGGTTGCCCAAGCTTTCAGTTTCTGTCCTATACTCCTCTCCGAGTAAATAATTAGTTTTTGCTATCCTAGTACTTTGGAGTATATTGTTTGTGACCAAAAAGTATCCATTAGGTTAATTGTTTGTTTGCTCTAAGCTTACAATCTTTGTTATACCTTAGAAGACGAAGTGATATGGCTTAGCGGCTTCCATATTTACTTGACTGCAGCTAATCTAAGCCCAAATTGTTCATATGCAATTGTTGCTACAAACTAAAAATCAATGGCCTAATATCGATTCTTTGTAATTTACAAGCTTATAGTTTTTGCTTTAGTTTTAATCGGTTGATATTTTTCAATTTTATAGAATTTAGATTACATCATCTCTAAGCTTTTGTAGTTGACACATATAATTTGAGCTAGTATTTGTTTGATCCAATTTTTTAAATTTTTATAGAATTCGCATCCCTCAATTCACTAGGTGTATATGCGCTTTATAATTCATATTATAAATAACTAAAAAAATAAACTATCAAATTAGTTGGATCGGATGAGTTGGTCAAACTTACAGGTTATAGTATGTATTCAATTTTCTTTCTCTTCTTTACTTTGAAAAAAAATCATTACAGTCATAGGCATGTGAGGTTCAAATTAAAGGCACGATCGTTGAAAAATGAGCAGAGATTTATGCAACTGAGCTGTTGGATGGCATTAGTCAAGTGCCTACCCCCCCCCCCCAAGTTGCAGCTATTTCGTAGATATTCTTTCAACTAGCTACCCTTCCTTCTCCACCCACTCTTATCCCACATGTTTCAACACCCCCGCCTATTTACCTTCTCTTCTTCCCCTTACCGGCTTAAACACCACCCTCACAATGCATCCCCACCTCCTCTTCTTCCCCTCTAGCTGGATTCAAAACCACATTTCCTCCTCTTCTCACCTCCCTCCCATCGTCTTCAACACCCTGGCCACCCCCACCTCCCCTCTCCCGGACATCTCGAATAGCGGGAAGGTCTTCCATTATTTTGTCCAACAAGACACCAACATCAATGGATGGTATACTTTCAAAGACCCGATGGTGTTGTATAGCTCCCTGCAAAATCTAAAATGGCATTCAGTACCCATCACGAGCATTACCTCGACCTCTCACAGTACCACGACCATCACCTCCAGCCCCCCTCACAGCACCATGAGCACCACCTCCATCCTCCCTTACAGCACCACCTCCGGCCATCACCTCCAGCCCCCCTCACAACACCCCTTGCAACACCATGGATGCCACATCCAGCCCCCCTTGCAAAACCATGAGCACCAACTCCAGCCCCCCTCACAACACCACTACTATTGGCCTCCTCCACAACCGTATCACATTTGATCAATTTGTCTGTTACAGTAGTAATATTTGATTTACTACAAGAGGCTAAATCAGGTATTACCGCACTTATAACATCAGTCATTAAAAATAATTTATAACCGGTAGGGTATCAATGAAGATAGAGAACTTTTTACTTGTAGTAAAACGGAACAACTCCTTATCCCATTCATCCACAAAGTTCTGGAATCCATGAGTAAAGGATGGACCGGTTTGTGTGATGTCCAGCATGCTCTGAAGGATTGCCTTGCACTTTATCTCATGAGTAGAGGGATCGGTTATCTTGTGGAAATATTCAAAAATGAATTTTAGTCCTCCGGTGAAACTATCCATTTCACCCAGCAGATGAAGCAGTTTAGGGGAGACATGTGGGTTAGACTGAATGCGATTGAACAGGTCAAGGGAGGTCCTTAAGACCTCATCGAATGGATTGGACATTGAGGTGTAGGGCCCCAAGAAGAATGGAAGTTTTTAGGGTTTGGATAGAATGTTGCCCAAGCTTTCGGTTTCTATCATGTACTCATTTCCAATTATATAATTGGTTTTTGTTATAGTCCTTTGGAGTATATTATTTGTGGCCAAGCATTAACCATTAGGCTAATTGTTTGTTTACCCTGAGCTTACTATCTTTGTTGTACTTTAGAAGACGATGTGATATGGCTTAGTAGCTTCCATATTTACTTGATTGCATTCAATCTAAGCCCATATTGTCCATATGCAATTATTGTTATGAACTTAAATCAATATGCTATTGTCCATATGTAATTGTTGTGCTTTAGTCAAGTGCCTACCCCCCCCTCAAAGTTGCAGCTATTTTCGTAGATATTCTTTCAACTTCTTACCCTTCCTCCTCCCTCCACTCCTATCCCGTATGCTTCAACACCCCATTCACCCGCCTCTTTTCCGTCTCTTCTTCCCCTTACTGGATTCAACACCACCCCACACTGCCTCCCCTCCTCCGCTTCTTCCCGTCTTATCGAATTCAGAACCACTCTTCCTCCCCTTTGCACCCCCTCCCCTATCGTCTTCAACACCCTAGCCACCCCACCTCCCATCTCCCCGTCTCTCCGTCTCCGTATCTCCCCCTCCAAGTTCCAGCTATTTCGTATGTGTTCTTTCAGCTGCCTACCCATCCTCGCCCCCACTCATATTCAGCATGCTTCAACACCCCCTGACCCCGCCTATTTGCCTTCTCTTCTTCCCCTTACCGTCTTCAACACCACCCCCACACTGTCTCCCCGCCTCCCCTTCTTCCTGTTTGATTTCCTCTTCCTTGTACCTCATTCTTGGTTCCCTCATTGGGACAACCTCTTCTGTAGAGTCGGTCTTTGCGACTGCCTTAGGGAATAATGTGTGAATCACCATGCTTTATACGATATGCTCTATATAGTAATTTTACATCCATTTTTTGTTTGTTTTTATGTTGCTGACATGGAAATTTTGTGAGAATTTTCTTTTGATTTTGGTATATTTCTTAGGCACATGGTACCGCGGATGATGACAGTGAGGAACCTCGAAGTCCAGTCCGAAAGAGACTCAATATCAATCACATGTTCCTCCGCCACCCCGAATAGCATGACTCCATCAATGCTCAAGGTCTATTTTGTCTGTAGCTAAAGCTTACGTTTTGATTCCTATTTTTTTTATCGAATTTAAAATATTATTCTGGCAGGTGCACATACACTACCGCTTCAAACTTGATGTCGCTTTGTTGAAAAGTAAACTTTATTTTGGGTTAGCCCAAATGGCTTCTTAGTGGTCCATTGTCTAGAAGAAGTCCAAAGAAGTCTTAAGAAGCATGGAAGGTTCTAGAGGAAGTTCTAAAGATCTCTAGAATGTGTAGATTATGATGGACTTGTAGAGAATATTCTGGAGAGCTAATTGTAGTCATTAGATTAGAGTTGCGATGGCACGATCTTATCCATTGGTTAGGTGATGTCCCTAGTATAAATAGGCGTGATATAGCAGAGTTTAAATCAAACCCAAATTAATAAAACCTCCTTATACAAATAGCCTCTTCCTCCAAGCCCTTCAATCTCCCCCGAATTTTCTAAACTCATCTTCAACCATTCAAAGTTTCCTTCCAACGCGCTTTACTCTCCTTTGTGTATTTCGACGAGTTTTGGTTTTCCTTCATTGTTTCACTAGTTACCACTCTCACTTTCACTTACTGGTGATTTCCTTTTTTCTCTGAATTAAATTTTAGGGAGTGATGAAACGGTGTCGTACATGCAGGGTCGTCGTTGGAAGTGTCGTATAGTGATGGTGGCATGTTTATCGCATAGCTGCGAAAATGGAGAAGAAAATGTACCTTCACTAACTAGCCTACTGATCATGGACCCAATGTACGATTGAATCCAAAGATGTTCAGAGAATCGTCCTCCAATGGAAGCTCCGCGATATTACCCCATTCAATTTTCTCTTCCCAATACCTCATTTTCATCACCCACATCCCGACAACCTCTTCTGCAGAGTCGGTCTTTGCTCCTAACCTAGGGAACTATGTGTAAACTGCCATGTTTTACGAGAGACTCAACAGAGTAATTTCACACCCCTTTGCGTTTGCTATTATGTTGCAGACGTAGAAAGCTATGACAATTTTCTTTTTAATTTGGCTGGATACGATGGACGATGATGAGCCAGAAGAAAAGGAAAATGATATTCTCTCTGTCCCAGCTCAAATTGCCCACTTTCCATTTTGGGTTGTCCTATCCTAAATTGCACAAGCTGAAATAGCCCAAAAATAGCCTAATTGACCAGCACAAAATTCCCATAATACCCTTGAAATTGAAAGAAATTACTGAGTTTTGGGCTGATATTATTAGGTTTAGGGTTTTGCACTCTACCCAACACACCCAATTAACCGCACTATCCCCCAACAATTTCTCTCCTCTCAACATTTCCCAACAGACGCAATTTACTTCATCTCTCCCCAATTATTCCACTCTCTCAAACCTTCCAATTATTCACTCTCCCATAATCTACTCCCCCCCCCACCCCCACCCCCACCCCCACCCCCTCTTCTCCCTTATCATCTCCAATTTCCTCTTTTTCCGTTCAAAACTCAACATTTTTTAGTAGATCTTCGTTATGTCCTTCGTTTTTTCGCTCGAGTATTGTTGGTTGCAACTTTATTTTGCCAATCGTTGAATTCATAAGTTTGTCTACTATTTTCCAATAATCCGCTGGGTATAATGTGTTTATATCTTCATTATAGTCCTTGGATTGAACTTTTATGGGTTCGATTTTGATTTAAATGCTTAGTTTCATGTTGTTCTTGTTAGATCTGGTCAATTAATTGGGTGAAGTTTGTCGTTTCTTGTTAAATATGATGATTTCGTTTAGATTTGTGTCTTTGTTGAATCGAAAAACTCATGTTTGAGTTCTTTTGGCTGATATGTGTTTGTCATTTATTACGGCTTTAAAGCAAGAACTATTTTTAAGAATGCATGTTTTAGTTCTTATGGTTTTTTTATGGTGTTTGATCTATTGGTGTTCTTATAGTTGTTTAACTTTTTGTGTCTTTCACAGCCTGTTCTTACTCTTGCTGAAGAACATTTGAAGGTCGGCATGCCAATGCAACTTTTTTAAATTTGTTATTAAAATGTATTTAAGGCCTTTGTTAAAGGCAATTAGTGCCAAATTTGTAAATCTTGAGAGTAATATTAGTGTTTAATTACTTTAATTAACATTAAATCTAGGCAAAGTCTTGGGAAAGACGGTCTTTCCATATGCTTATGGAAAGACGGGGTTTAATTCGAATAATAAAAGGTAAAAGGTCTTAGTTGCAAAATTAAAAATTTAATATGCAACATGTAGTAGCTATAAAATTTATAACCCGGTTCATGCAACCCAAAAATTTTATCTTAATTTCTTCTAATTTACACTTTAAACCTTGGTCTTTCCATGACTTATGGAAAGACCATCTTTCAAGAGACGCACTCTTAAATCTATCACTGTAGCCGGTTAACTTTTTGTACTTTAAAACTTGCTTTTCGTCAGCTTTGCAGTACTTTTTTTTACTGTAGGAAAATAACCACATTTTTCTCTCTCTGCACAATTTGATGTGGGATGGAGGAAGTAAGCCTGGTTAACCAGCGATATCATTGTTAGCTATTTCTGGGTTTTTTTGGGATATATACCAATATAGCCTTATCTACTTAAGTGTCAATATAACACTGGCATAATTTTTAATGCAAAAACAATTCTACCTAGTTAATGAAAGTGCCAATAAAACACTATTTTCGGCGTTGATCGACATTGACCGTAAATAAAATGACTAAAATGCCCTTTAACCTAAAACCTATAAGAGTTAGGACAATTTTACCCTCTCATATCACCACCTCCAGCCAACCACTGCCACTGCCCACCTCCACTTGGCCACCACTTGCCTATATACCAATATAGATTCTCTTGCTTCTCTTTGGATTGATTGTCTAGTTGGGGTCTATATCCAGATTATCTTGTTCCTGATTTGAGCAAGATCCCATCTCCACCTTCTCACCCAGATCCTCAACAACCTCGAGGTAGTCACTAGGAGTTTTTAGCTGATGGGAAATGTGTACTTCCAGCGTAAAAGGAGGAAAATTTGGGTTACTTGTCGATCTGTTTGGGTTCCAAAGTAAATGGGAAGGGTTAAGGTTTATAGAAGTTTCTCTGATCATAGTGCTTAGAGTATTTTCATTGAAAACTGGGGATTGAAGTCTTCTTAGTGGTGAGGATGGTGTTGTTCTGTATCCTTTTGAGTTATCCATGTAGTATTGATAATCATTTGAGTTGATGGAGTCCTCTTTGTTTTGGATGATGTGTTTTTGTTGAATGTGCATAATTTCCTCATTGTCTTGATCATATTCTTGCAGTATTGAGAACCTATTTCTAGACAAAAGTAGATGGGGATTCTGGGACTACATTCTCATTATCCCCTGTTAGAAGAACCTGTTCTCTTTTTATCAGTTGATGATCCTGAGATTCTAACTTTTGGTCTGAGTGAGCCATTATTTGATCTATTAACTTAGAGTTTGATGGCTCATTATTAACATGTGGGATAGACCAAATTAGAGGGGTATCTTCTACCTTTATTGCCGATAGTCCCTGGGTGACCTTTTCCTTTTGTTTATTAATTGGGTCATTACTTTTCCTGTTGATTTTTTCCACTTTCTTCCATTTGGTTTATGGGAAATTTGGGCCATTTTGGAAGGTGGATTAGCTTCCTTCCTGTAAGGCCTTTTAGCATGGAACTTGTTTGGTTCATTATGAGCTATGGTGAGAGATTTAACCTGGATTGGTGGTAGTGTCCGTGATTCTTTTGTGGGTATTTTTTTTAGCATCATATCTAGACATTTTTTGGAATTCGTTTCTAGCTTCATCCTGCCTACATCTATTCTCAGCATATCCTAGTTTGTTGCATTTGTTACAGTAATCCAGGATGTCTTCATAGACTATGTTATAATATTTGTTAGAACTAATTGAACCTAGTCTAATCTTTGAGCGTCTTGGTTTACATACATCCATTTCAACACAAAGCCTTATTGTGGATGGTCTAGTTAGATTTTTTTTATTGGAGCATCAGTAATAATAGTTCACCTAAGGCTTTACCAATATGAGAAAGAACATCAGGGTGAAGGAAATATACAGGAGGGAACTCCACTGTGAGCCACACTGAAGCCAGGGAGGATTCTTCATCATAGTCAAAGTGCTTCGTCCTTTTCAAGATCCTCATGATGTTTCCTCCCAACGACCATGTTCTCTTAAGCCAACAGCGGTGGTAATCCTCGTCCAAATCAAACGTTATTCGAACAATGTATTCCAACCATTGTTGCGGTGTGGAATTCCCCTTTGAAGCCAATGGTTTGGAATTGTTTCCTAAAGAAATCCATAGTTGGTCTTCCTCGGCTGAACTTTCCTGTAAGGGCTTTAGCAAATTGAATGGCTAATTTATCAATCTCCTCCTCAGGGTAAAGCTCCGCCTCCTCTCCCTTGTAATTGTAGTGCGGGTGTAGAACAATTGGGTCGGAGGTGAGGTGGAGTTGTTTTAATTTGTCTGCAAATGAGGGATTGAGACCGTTAATTATTGGGGGAAAAGGGTTTGCCCATGGCGCCATGGCCAGTGTTTTCCGGCGGAAAAAGAACGTTATACAGTAAAGTAAGGAAACAGGAAGAGGGGATCACCGTTTTTAGAAAGAAAATTCGGAGAGGTATAAACATTTATGGACAAAATTGAACCATAACTCTAATATTCAAATATCTTCGTAAGTAAATAAATACTCAAGTAGACTGCTACCTTTCATGTGAGACTACATAAATTAATACTCCCTTCAAACTACACACTTGACTTTCATCAGTTGACTCAAAAAATGTTTGACCCTTAATATCTTTTATTTAGGATAATTAAAACTTGTAAAAAGTTGATATTCTGAAAATATACGTTATAACGAATCTAATAAGGTATAGTTGAATAATATGTATACTTATACACCTATTCAATTTTGAGGTCAAAGTTAAGAAGTTTTGACTAAATAAATAGTTAAATTTTCCTTTGAAATTGGACAAGGGGAGTACTTCATCTGCTACATTCAAGGGTGTTCAGAATATGTTTAGGAGAATTGTTTAAAATTAATAATATAAAATATTATGCAATAACATAGATTCCCCCTAAGAAAAGAGACAGAATGAAGATCCAAAGAAATAGTTGGATCTAATGATGCGTTTAGAAATGAATTGAGAAAGTATAATACAGTAGTGTTTTTTTACAATTTTAAATATTAATCATGTGTTTTGCCACTTTCACAAAACACCACCTTCGATAAATTTCGTTATGTCATTCTTTTACTTTCCAATGTTTTAACACTATTGTAAAGTCTAGATTTATTTAGCAGGTGATGTTCCAACATTGATACAGACTTGAGGTGTTGATTTTGAAGCAATGAAGGATCTTATGTTCCAACATAGAGAAAGCGGGTGAAACTGAGAACTGCTATGTTCCAACATCAGTGATTGATGTTCCGACACAATTTGAAAAGATTATTGAAAGCACTACTGAACAGACTGTCATGCGAGATATGATATTAGCTAAGAAGACAATTGATCTGGGTGTATATGAGGAGTGTGGATTTATAGCCTACTTGGACTATTTGGGTCACAAGACTCCTGCCTCAATTTACAAGAATTATAAGGGAGACAACATTGATCCATATTTTGATTGATACAACATAGTTTACATCAGAGGCAATAAATTAATGGAGGATTTCAATCTCAGTGACCACTCAAGAGAATGCTACTACATCTAGCTTGACTATCAGGTATTTATGTCCATTCCAAATTGATGTAAATAATTGGATTCTCTCCTGAAATACTACAGCTCTAAATTGATGTAAATAATTGGATCTCTCCTGAAATACTACAGCTCTTACTCGAGAAACGACCAAACAAGAGGACATGTGATCTAAAACATGTGCATGATCTACCATGGAATTCTGAGGCTACAACTTCTGATGTTGATGAGAAGAAGGTCAAGTTTGTGGTCATTAATGCAAAGTTGAGAGTTCTAGGCACCCAGATTAGACGAGGCACGGATATTTGCTCCTGAAGAGGTTTGAAGGCTCTGCTATGGCTATGGTCCAACATAGGCCAGATATTTACTTCAGGGGGAGCTGCATTTATTGGATATTTTGGTTTTCTGCGTCTATTGCGTTTGGCATGTTTATGGTCCCAAGGGGGAGATGATTTGGATTTCTTAATCTATTGGCTCTGTTGGGTTGATGTTCCAAAATGATTATTATTCTTGGATGTTGAGGGAATCTGAAATTCAGGGAGAGACGTTATGTTTTTATATTCCAACATCTAGAGTGATTTTAAAGATTGATGTCTGTATTTGCATAATCTCTTGTGATGAAATGCCAAAAGGTGATTGGTCCACAAAATGCCAGGGGGGGTTGTAAGGTCTAGATTTATCTAGTTGGCAATTTGTGAAAATTATGCGAATATGGAATTGTTGTGTTGGAACATCAAAGAAGGAATGATCGAGATTTATGGAAGTCTGCGAAGAAATCTGAGAAGGAAATATTTCATCCATGGAGTTTAAATTCAGAATGTATCAATTCCTATGGGATTAGATTGGATTTATGAAAACTGAAATTTCTTTGATAAATATCCTTTGTGGAAAGGATTTGGACGGAATATATTAATTTATTTTTTAAGGGATTAGATTTGATAATTCCAATCTCTAAGGGATTTGATTGTAATCGGAATATTTGTGTGTAGAATGAATTATATTTGCACTAGACTTCATGCGTATCAGAATTGGAGATGGAATAAACTTCATGTGTGCAATGACTATCCATGTTGAAACATACGGAAAGCTGAAGCCTAAAAGAAATTAACCGTTGAGTGAATATTGCATGGATATTTATTTATGGAAGAAAGAAGATTCCGTAATATGGTATTTTAGGCATGTGGTACAAGCATATTGGGTTTATGGAAAATCCCTATAATTATGGAAAAGAATTTATGGGATATTTGAGATAAGGAAACTCCTTTTATTTATGAGATTTAGATATGATTCAGAAGCAGATAAGGGATAAGAATATTATGGAGATAATTATGAAGAGTTCTGATCTGCTTATGGACTATATATAGAGAATATCACGGCTACATTAACTCACAGACTTAATAAAAAAATCTGCATATAGATTTGATATCTTTCGAGAGTATTGCGAGAGCCAGAATTTTATGTTCCAATATACATAACATGTTGTTCAAAGTTCAGAATCGTATACCTAAATTCCTAGGGAGGAGGAGATCTAACGTCGACAAGTTTCGAGGTCAGAAAGAATCTGATCGAGGCGGATCGGTAACAAGGGGAGCTTGCAGGATTCACGTTATAGTTTGATAGGGTAAGTATAATTGTATGATGTACTTTGTACTGTATCTTTCTGATTAGTGGATTCATTTTGAATGGGCCAGGCCCCACAGATGTAGGTGAATTTCACCGAACTGCATAACCAAGTCTTGTGTCTTTATGCTTTACTTTATTTCATAATTGGTTAGATAGGTTATGTTGAAACATAGTAGTGATAATTGAATTAATTAGGTAAAACCAAATTTCAACTATTTCTTTGAGAGGTCCCAATATTTTATTCTTACTTTAATTTAAATTTTGTTTTACAATTACACTCCATTTATTTGTTTCTCACACAAAGAGGGTAAGACTAGTCTTGTAGGGTGACCTACTACTGACTGGAAGGCCATACAATAATACAAACCTGAGGAGGAGAGATTTGAACCCGAATTACACGTACCCGGCGCACTGCCCTGGCCACTTGGGCAAGCCAGGTGGTAAGATTTTAAATCTACTTTGAAAACTAAACTCAACTCATTCTCTACATTCTCATATTTGTCTCTCTTCGTTGAGTTGAGATGGTCACTAAAGAGTTTCACCTTTGCCCCCACTTTAACAATTGTGTCTCCGCCAAAACTCCTTCACAAAAAGGTTGCAAACTCTGAGCTCGAAACGAGCACACATCGCAAATTCAAAAATCCACCACTCATAGTATATGAGAGGTTACAAGGTTGGTGTTGGGTGGTCGGGGTGGCTGAGGGCGAGCCGTTGATCGCCTTTTGGGAGGTTACAAGGTTGGGAGATTTTTCTCGGTGACTACAACTAAATTTCTCTATTCTCCAAAAGAAGGACGAAATTGATGTCAAATTGGCCTCAACGGTTTATTTTTCACTTTCTTTTTTCTCTCTTTTTTTTCATCGTGATCCCACTTTTTATTTCTAAAATTTTAAATAATTAAAATATGTCTTCAAAATTAAAAGAAAAATAATTTTTTATTGTCTACTCTTTTAAGAGAGACGAAGTAAATTTTGTTCACATACGAAGTAGTATCATATTCATTTTAATTGACCTTTGAAAGCTGCGTCTTCTGAATTATTATTTTTCATTACGAATTTAACACTGTAATACAAATTTCTCGTAACTGTGGTAAAACTCCTTAATTTAACTGTGTCGCGGTTTCTCTTTATAAAAATAATGCAAACACATGCGGAGTATTTATTAATTCTGACTAAGCACTCAACTGTATCGTAAACACACTTCCAACGTTATTTTCAAGGATCCATTAGCCAATGTTTGCACAGTTTATCTTTATCAAATACTGAAAAGCAGTTGCACTAACAATAATAAAAGGCAGAAAGGGATATAAGTTGACAAATTTTGAGTTATTATTTCTCCAGTCAAATGGGTTAATTGGATAAACCCGTTATCCAAACCCAATAGATCATTATTCAATGGGTCATTATCCAATTAACCCGTTTATTAAATGGGTCATAATGGGTTGGGTCATAAATATGTTGGGTCATTAAATGGATAACTCATTGGATAAGCCATGAGATATTCATATGACCCAATGGGTTAAAATATATTATCCAATAAGTCATTATCCAATAAATCATTATATAATTAACTCAATAAGTTATCATTAAACATTTTCTATCGATTTGGGTTACAAGTTGTCATTATCCAATGGGATCAAGTATTAAATGATCATTAGTTTTTGGGATTGAGCGGGATGAAAATAATTGTGTTAATGGAAAATTTTGATCTCCATGGATCCCATATTACGTTAATTCAATAAGAACGTAACAAATACCCAATAAATATCCAAACTTACCCAATTAAATGCATGTGTAATATTTAATATAAATATTCACTATAATTCACAAATTATACAAATTATAATTCACAAATTATTCAAGCTCAATCTCGTACAATATTCGAGTTCGTACAGTATTCGATCTCGTACAGTATTCGAACTCAATCTCGTACAATATTCGAGTTCGTACAAAATTCGCACTCAATCTCGTACAGTATTCGAGTTCGTACAATTTCCGAGTTCAATCTTGTACAGTATTCGAGTTCGTACAATTTTCGAGTTCAATCTCGTACAGTATTCGAGTTCATACAGTATTCGAGTTCAATCTCGTACAGTATTCGAGTTCGTACAGTATTCGAGCTCAATCTCGTACAGTATTCGAGCTTAATCTCGTACAGTATTCGAGTTCATACAGTATTCGAGTTCGTACAGTATTCGAGCTCAATCTCGTACAATATTTGAATTCATACAGTATTCGAGCTCAATCTCGTACAGTATTCAAGCTCAATCTCGTACAGTATTCGAGCTCAATCTCGTACAGTATTCGAATTCATACAGTATTCGAGCTTAATCTCGTATAGTATTCGAGTTCATAGAGTATTCGAGTTCGTACAGTATTCGAGCTCAATCTCGTACAGTATTCGAGTTCATACAGTATTCGAGCTCAATCTCGTACAGTATTCAAGTTCATACAGTATTCAAGCTCAATCTCGTACAGTATTCGAGTTCAATCTCGTACAGTATTCGAATTTGTACAGTATTCGAACTCAATCTCGTACAGTATTCGAGCTCAATCTCGTACACTATTCGAGTTTGTACAGTATTCGAGTTCAATCTCGTACAGTATTTGAGTTCGTACAATATTCGAGTTCGTACAGTATTTGAGCTCGAGCTCGATCCCAAGTAATATTGTTCGTTAGTTTTATCGAGTTTACAAAGCCAACATATTATATATTTTTTATTTTATTAAATATAATATAATATAATGTACATTACATTATATTACATAATATAATATTATGAACTCGAATATGAACAAAACGCAGACCGATTGATGAACAAATCGCAGACTGATTGATGAACAAAATGCAGACTGATGAAACAAAATGCAGTATGGAAAGTGAGAACTGAGAACTGAGAAAGAACGCGGACTTGATGGGTAATTCACGTTTCACCCAAATAAATGACATATACCCAACTGGTCATTTAGTTCGACCCAATGGATAATTAGTATAGACCCAATGGATAATTAGTATAGAACCAATGGATAATTAGTATAGACCCAATGGATAATTAGTATAGACCCAATGGATAATTCAGTATATACTCAATGGATAATTCATTATATACTCAATGGATAATTGGTGTTTTCAATCATTTAAACTTTAAATGGATAAGCCACGTAACATTTTATTTGGAGTGAAAATTTACGATTAACCGTAATCATTCTTTGATGTATGCTGTACATAACTACAAAAAAAAAGAAATATTTATTCGAGTGGCCAAATGTGGGAATTTCATTTATTATTTTCTTATGTTCAATAAAACAAAATATTTTTAAAAATCTTCATATTCGAGATTTTTCAAATTTAGTAAAAGTTTCTTAAATACTACTTCTACTTCTTTCGTCAAGATCATTTATCAAATTTTAATTGGTTCAAATTAAAATTGATTAAAACATGAACTGAATCGACAAATATGATGAATCGAGAATTTGATCGTTTCTAAGTTGATTATATGTGTTACGAAAAAATTAAATTATTCGTAATCAAATTTGTAAAAATTTTGTTATCTTATCATATGAAATTATCCACGGGTCACCCGTTATCCAACCCAACTCGACCCACCCAAAATTATCCAATGGATAACCAATTATCCAATCCAACTAAACCCAATAACTACAACCCAATTATATCCATTAACCCAATGGGTCATATCCAATAAGTCTTATCCAATAAGTGAAATTAGTATATGGGTAACGATTATCCAATGGGTGATCCAACCCGTTTGACTGGCCTATTTCTCCTCAATATGGGACCATAAATTTGCTCATTCAATTCAAAAAAAGAAAGAGGAGTGAGTTGATTCTATAAATAATAGCAAACGCATATTCCACGAATTTGCCAAATTGGTGATGTATAGGAAGCAATATAAAAATAGACCAAATTGGTGATGTATACGAATTTGCCAAATTGGTTAAGATTATTTGGTACCAAGGAAACCCGTTATTGAAATAATATGAATGCGTTTAAACGGACTTAGAACCTACTTTATTTATAAAATAGAGAATTTTATAAGTTTATCAATGACTAAACTATTGAGAGCCCGCCTCTTGAAAGACAGTATTCTCGTCAATCATGGAAAGACCAAAGTTTAAAGTGTAAATTAGAATAAATGAAGATAAAATTTTTTGGGTTGCATGAATCGGGTTATAAACTTTGTAACTACTACATGTTGTATAATAGATTTTTAACAGTCCAACTAAGATTTTTTAACTTTTATTATTTTAATTAAACTCTATTTTTCTATAACCCCATGGAAAGACGATATTTCCCAAGAATTTACCTTTATCAAAATAAAATTAAAGTCTCTACTTAAATATAAATAAATTAAAAGCGAGTCAATTTGTTATAACCGCGTCTAGACCAAATACAGGTATAGAAAGTGTAGGAGTAGAATACAACCACGAAAGTATGCAACCAAATCAAAAGAATTAAGCAGCATCAACAATAACTAGTGCTGCTTATTAATTATTATAGTTTATTACTACTACTCTCTCCGTTTCTCTATTAACGGCACACTTTCCATTTTGGGTTGTTTATTTTATATTGGCCACACTTTCTATTTTTGGTAAGATTTTTTCAATTTCATTTACCCATTCTACTTTTTTACTTTCTATATTCAATTTCATCCACTAATTTCCTTCGCCTAAATCCAAACGGTTAAACATATGGTGTCATTATTAGTAAAACAGAAGATGGAGTACTACTACTTTCAAATTAAACTTACATATAATTTTGAATTTTAAAAATACGAGTTAAAACGTTAACATCTCCAATTATATGGGACAAATGTGTATAAAAAGTTAATATTAAAAATTTACTTATTAAAATAAATTTAATAATTTATTATACAACATTATTTAAAATCATTTAACTATTAGATAATATTATTTTATAATTAATTTGATGATTTAATATTTATTTTTTATTCAGTGTAAAAATATTTTTACTATATTTTGTAATACAAATAATTATAATTTGATTTTTAAAAAATAAGAAACAAGGTACTCGTATGTCGTAATTGTCTATCCGTTAGGGGGTATGAAATGAGATGTTCTCATCACTTGTTGATTATAATTATATATATGACAAGGTATTTTGTTACATGGACTAAAGATTAGATCAATTATTACAAAAAAATAATTTTTATTTTTAAAGTTAAATTATAATTATTTGCATCTCAAGATATATTTTAAGGCAAAGGACCATCTTTCTATATGTTTATGGAAAAACGAAATTTAATTAGAATAATAGAAAGGTAAAAGTTTTTAGTTGCAATATTAAAAATTTGTTATGCAATGTTCCGTTTATGATCTGATTAATGCAACCTGAAAATTTTATCTCCATTTATTCTAATTTACCTTTTAAACTTTGGTCTTTTCATAATAAATGGAAAGATCATCTTTCAAGAGACGGTCTCTTATTTATTTTATTTTTTATAATTATAGGTACCTCATTACAATAAGTAAAATAAATACCAAATTACCTTAGAGTGCGTCTCTTGAAAGACGGTCTTTCCATAAGTCATGGAAAGACCAAGGTTTAAAGTGTAAATTAGAAAAAATTAAGATAAAATTTTCGGGTTGCATGAACCGGGTTATAAGTTTTATAACTACTACATGTTGCATACTAAATTTTTAATGTTGCAACTAAGACCTTTTACCTTTTATTATTTGAATTAAACCCCGTCTTTCCATAAGCCTATGGAAAGACCGTCTTTCCCAAGACTTTGCCATTACCTTATTAGCCACTATTAATAAAAATAACATATTTAACTATTAGTCGGTTTAAAACAAAATTTTGTCTATATTTGTCAAAACATAAAATAAGGCAAAGTATTAGGAAAGACGGTCTTTTCCAACCCTTATGAAAAGATTGAGTTTAATTAGAATAATAAAAGGTAAAAGTTCTAAGTTGTAACATTAAAAATTAATCATGCAACGTAGTAATAAATTTTATAACCCGATTCATAAGTCATGAAAAGACCAATGTTTAAAGTGTAAATTATAAAAAATAAAGATAAAATTTTTGCATTGCATGAACCAGATTATAAATTTTATAACTACTACATATTACATACTAAATTTTTAATATTATAACTAAGACCTTTCATCTTATATTATTTTAATTTAACCTCATATTTCCATAAATGAAGATGCCTTTAGGAAATGGAAAAATTTAAGTGTGATATTCTTAGCCTTTAAGTCGCCTCCCATCTCACGCGCATTGGACGCGAACAATGACACAATCTCTCTCTCACACACAGTCACACACTATAAATACTCCACTATACGCATACAGTTTACAGATCGCAATAATATAATCTAACAAATACGAATACCACCGCATAACAAACACCTCCCTTCCATAGGTTTTATCTCCACTATCACAACTCTCTATATAAACACGCAACCCCCAAAAAACCTCCACATTCATCGCCATCTTTTTCAATCCGATTTTCCAGAGCAATTATGAGTTACTACAATCAGCAGCCTCCCGTCGGCGTTCCCCCGGCTCAAGGTACCGTTGAATTCATGCTTGATCTCTGATTTTCTTTTTCCGGATTTTTGGGGATTTTTGGGGGAATTTTGGAGTCTAGGGTTTCTGATTTGATGTTGCATGTACAGGTTACCCACCGGAAGGCTACCCCAAGGACGCCTACCCGCCGGCGGGGTACCCTCCTCAGGGGTACCCGCCGCAGGGATACCCTGCCCAGGGCGGCTACCCGCCGCAGGGCTACGCTCCGCAGTACGGCGCTCCGCCGCCGCAGCAGCATCAGCAGCAGAACAACAGTGCCGGCTTCATGGAGGGCTGGTGAGTTGTCGGAGTTCGTTTGATTGTTGTGATCCGCGTGATTAGATCTGTTATTGTTGGGATTTTAATTTTTAATGCGGTTGAAATTGATTGGATTAGTTGCGATGTCGATTTCGATCACGTAATTTTGCCTGACCTTCCAGAACGCCTCCGCTCTGACCTGGTCTCCCCTAGAGTAGAGGGCGTTTTTGGTCATTTCAGGCCAACCCCCAATTGTTGACTGCTGACCTAGAACTTAATTAGAATTGATTTGGAAAAACAGTGGGGGTTTTCTTTGATTCAGGTTCTTAATCATCTGTATGAAATCACATTGACAACCGCTAACTGAATTGAATTGCTTTGAAAAAAGAACAGAACTGAGTCTTATGTGTATGAATACATGATTAGAAGGTTGTGTATATGAGTAAATCCACTAGAGGGATGGACAAAAGAAGGGTCACATGGCCCTCTACTCTAGGCCTTTAAGTAGTGGGGTGGTTGGAACATACTGTCCAATTGACTCCTTGTTTATGTACCTATATGGGGGATCGAAGTGGATGTCTAACTGAACTTGGTTGTTGTGATGTGTGCAGTTTGGCTGCTCTGTGCTGCTGTTGCCTGCTGGATGCTTGCTTCTGAGTGGAGATTGCAATGTGAGGAAGACTGAAGAAGATGAGGGATGAGGGAGGGTGGGGAGATGGATATACTCTTTGTTCGATTTGGTGGTTTTGATTGATTGGACATGATGATTGATTGTTTATGTTAATGTTTGCCTTTCTCTTCACTCTCTTCTTTACTAATGTCTTCTGCTATGGCATCTTCTCTTGCAATTTTACCGTAATTGAATGAACTCAGATTGCGATTGATGGATCTTAAAAGTTTGGCAATGGCTTTTGCTCATTGAATACCTAACTCAAGTGTTTTAGGTAAGCTATGGTCTGCACTTGTACCAATTGGTCATATCTTGCCATTGGAGATGTTGGGTGCCACACTTTGGCTCTTGATGTTAGCTCTGAGAGATCAATTTGCGCTACTCTACTTTTTGGCACGCCAGTCAGACTGGAATTATTGGTGGGCGACATGCTGATATCCACACAAAGTTCTTTTAACTATTTTCTCCAACCCGATAAGGAAGGGCATTAACAAAAAAGAAAGTCTTAGCCAATATTGACTTTTATTTTAAATATGGTATTTTAAAAGTTAAAACAAGTAACAATATGTATTTGAATGTAAAAATATAAAAAATTAATTTAAAAAAATTAATTTTTTTAAATTTAATATTTAATTTAATAATAAGAGTGCGTTTCTTGAAAGACGGTCTTTCCATAAGTTATGGAAAGACCAAGGTTTAAAGTGTAAATTAGAAGAAATTAAGATAAAATTTTCGGATTGCATGAACCGGGTTATATATTTTATAACTACTACATGTTGCATACTAAATTTTTAATGTTGCAACTAAGACCTTTTACCTTTTATTATTCGAATTAAACCCCGTCTTTCCATAAGCCTATGGAAAGACCGTCTTTCCCAAGACTTTGCCTAATAAATATTATATTTAAGGTAAAAAATAGGTGAAATATGACCATAAATTTATGGACATACCAACAAAAAAATACGTCGACTTTCACTATTTGTAGCACGTCAAGAACTCGAATGTAACGGAAATGTATAAAGTAAATTAAAATAGGCCTGTTTTTACAAAAAGGTAGAGTGCGCTATTACAAGTAGCGAGAAAAAGGAGAGTAATAGCGAAAAAAAGGAATATTCTATCCGTTCCGACTTAAACTTCACACTTTATTATTTGATATTATTTTTTTATCAAACGTTGACCATATATTTAAATGGCAAAGTCTTGGGAAAGACGGTCTTTCCATAGGCTTATGGAAAGACGGGGTTTAATTAGAATAATAAAAGGTGAAAGGTCTTAGTTGCAATATTAAAATTTTAGTATGCAACATGTAGTAGTTATAACATTTATAACCCGGTTCATGCAACCCGAAAATTTTATCTTCATTTCTTCTAATTTACACTTTAAACCTTGGTCTTTCCATAACTTATGGAAAGACCGTCTTTCAAGAGACAGACTCTATTTAAATAAATAATTATATAAGTAATAATATTATCATATATAATATTATTGGATTCATAATCATCACAATTAGTTTCTAATTATCACTTTTTAATATACCACTATCATACGTATTTACAAAAATTTGGGTGAGACGGTCTCATCTAATTTTATGATGAGACGGAGGGTCTAAATACAATTATTTAAAAGATGGAAATGACATGGGGCACTTTCTCTAATTTTTAAAACTTTGCTCTGTACTTTGTCTAGGTTATGGTGAGACGGTCTCACATGAGTCTTTCTCATACGTATTTTGATATATTAACGATAAAAAATGTTTCTTAATAACAATGAAAAAAATCCTATAAAATTTGGTCATGACGGATGGAGCGATCGTTATTCCCAAAGTATCTTATGAACGTACATCTCTTTCATAAAAACTCGATGCTGATAGGACCGACAACTTTACCGGTTACTTGAACGATGAATCTGTTGGAAAATGATGGTTAAAATGTTGAAATTCGTCTACTTTTGGGTTTTGAGTGGGACCCGAATGGATTTTGGGTCGATGGATGTCATTTTTGGGTTCTCTTCCCCGAGTACTATATAATCAAAACTCTCAAACGGATCAATAGTGAATGAGATATGAATGTTTGAAATGTCACTCTTGAAAGAGAAAAATTAGGTGAAAATTGGCCCAGATTAATTTTTCTCTGGATTGTCCAAGAAGCGTATGGACCGCGTGGAAGTCTTTGCAAGGCCCAACCGCCTAGTATATATAGAATTACTTGTGTGTAATTCTTAAGAGATAAGAACGAAATATTTTCATATTTTGTGAGATATTTTGTTTTAAATGAATACGCGGTTTACCATGTTTAATACGCCGAAAAATATTTGTGCAAATATTTCTTCCATTTCCAGCCGATTTAATTCGAGTATTCATGGAATGTCTCGGATTTGGTGGGTTGGTGATTGGAGAATATTCTTCTCTAATTACAGAAAATCAGAATATCATGTACCCATGATTAGGGTCTCTTAGAGCAGTATAAATAGAGCATCTAAATCAGTAAGGAAACTTGCACCATTTTCTCAAGTCCCTTCATTTCTATACTTGAGTCTTCTTTCCGTCTTTCTCGAAGTTTTCATCCGCTCTTCTGTCGAGGTGATAGTCCTTCCGGCCTTGTGTGAATCTGAGGCAACTCTTACGTGTTAATTGTTACCTTCGAGGGTTTTACTCTAGGGAACGATGTCCACGACGGGACTCATTTGTTTCAAGGGCAACTAGTTTACTCGTGACTTCATCAATTTGTTATTGATTAAAACGTGATTTATTTCTCCCATGTATTGCTTTAATTATTCGTAATTTAAGCTTTCTGATTGCATGTCTGAATGACTAATAAAAGTATATTTTGTAAATTGCTTGTTCAATTTTCATTATTTGATTTTGGCATGATAAGATCAATATATATCCAACAATCCTATAATGTCATCAGCCTCAAATTTTATTTTATTTTTCCCCTTCATTTATAAGAAGAGTCCGTCTCTTGTGAGACCCTCTCATGGTGAGATCAACAACTAGAGGCAAAATAGGAAAAGAACAAACTAAATTTGGAGGCCAAAAACTAATAGAACTGGACTAAATTGTAAATTATCACAATTACACATTAAATCCCTGAACTTTTAAAATATTAATATAAAACTCCATCTTGAAATCTTTGCAATTTAATCCATGATCTCACCGTAAGACGGTCTTATACAAGACTTTGTCGTATAAGAAAAGGCCCACATTAAAACATCGGCAGTTCGGCATAAGCATATTCTCAATGGAACCCCTTCTGTTCAGTTTTATATCAAGAAGGAAATACCAGTCGTCGTAGTTGCAATAAAATATCTCGTGTCGACTGGTTCCTTGCCCTTTTTTCCCATTTTAAAACATAGTATACGATGATGGAGAGAGACATACTCCCTCCATTTTTTTAACATTGGCACATCACTTTTGGGTTAGAATTTAGGAGATGTTAAATAATTGAATAAAATTGAATTAAAAAAAGAGAGTAAAATAAGTGAAGTTAATAACCTTAAACTTGCCATAAATAGAATGTTCCAATTTTTAAAAAAATGCCCATTTTTAATAAGTGTGCCAATGTTAAAAAAACGGAGGAAGTACTTTTTTGATACCCTAATCACGAGCCATGACAACCCCAAAAGTGATAATAATTGCCAAACAATATGGAATTTTGCGAAGTAACATGCAGATGACCAGGTTGCACAAACAAAGGCACCTTTGCAACACAAAAACTTGCACCATACATTATCAAGATATCCAACTTTTAGTAGCCTTCTCCAACTTGCCTGACAAATATCATCCCAAGATTCCAACACTACAGTACAGGTGATCGATCTTGGATCAGCACAACAAAACCTCAAAGACGTGTTTTGACACATTTTATCCAATGACTCCGATATACAACTACAACACAAATATTTTGACGCTCTCCCTCAAGTCGAGTCAAATCCAAAGTCTTGCCAAAAGATCTATATAAGTATCATAGATCCCGATACCATAGTCCAAGATGGAACATATATTACCCCATATATACACCTACAAGCAACAAACTGGATCACTAGAAAGCTCTAAACTCATCATTCTTGACCACGCCCATTTCCCCATCATAAGGTCTAAAGTCTATTAAGCACGAAGCATCTGCAACATTGGTAAAGGACCAAGTTAGAAACAGTTCTGTTTTTTTAACATTAAGTAGTGCCAACACAAAAATTCGATACAGATAAACATTATCATTCCAAGCTAGAGCTGAAGCCTTAGTAACAAAACAAACAGAAACGACAAAACTTTCCATGAGAACGATACACAGATAACTACAACTGTAACTTAGCAGGGCATAGGCTACATGCATCTCTTGCCCAACCATACATAAACCAAAATACCAAGAGGTAAGAGGTAAGAGTCATGCACAAAACACACCCTTCATTTTCAGTTTAATAATATTTATCATACAAATCTCCAGTTGAATTTCATTTTGCAGCTTTTATAATGAAAGATAACCTTCAAACAACTTATATTATAAAAACACAGGAGCAAGGTTCTACAATAAGATCAATATAAAAATATTACATTACAGCCTAAGTTGTAAAGGTCATACCAGCCTTTGAGCACCTTTCCCGTTAAGTGTCTTGTTTGCTGCTTCTGCAAAAGCCATAGCTGCTTCTGCCTCTGCTTCCGCTACATCTGCCTCTCTTGCTGCCTCTTCAGCATCTGCTATGGCAGCTTCTGCTTCTGCAACTGCTTGGGCGGCTGCAGCAGCAGCTTCCTGCTGTGTCATGTTCCTTATTCTAGCCAACTCCACATCAATATCAGATATCGTGATGACAGCAGTGTCATCCCGGTCAATTATAGGAGAAAACGCCTGCCTGCCTTCCAGAGGTAAACCCAGCATTGGAACAGAACTTACAGGAGGCTTCCGCTTTTTGTCAGATAATGCAACAGTTGAGGCAATTCTAAACTTCCGTTTAATCTATTTAGAATAGTCAAACAAACAAAAAAAAAACTTATTAGAGGAGTTCCACGAATATCATATAGCTAGAAACAAAGATACTGTTTATGAACTGGAAGTACTGAAAGGAAATGTTTTACCTTTACAAGTTTCCCAGTAGCAGTCAAATACTTTAATTTTGAAGACAGAAGTCTTTTGAAGTTTGGAGGTGCCCAATACTCATCCTACGTGACCGGGGGGGAAACGGAAAACTTTAGAACAAATTCTCAAAAATAGTTACTAGACTATATAATCGTAGAGCCAAGTACTCATTTACTCAACATAGCCCATATAAGCAATCACTTATCCACCAAATTTAAATTAAGAAAAAGAACAGTTAGATCTTCAATAGGAGAATATTTTCAACAGATATCTAGTTAAAGTAAAGACATGCCATCAGAAAAGAATAGAACTTAGAAGTCTCAAACAGATCATGTGCTTGCATTGTATATCAACTGAATAGGATTAGATTTACCTCGATGTATGAAGCTATAGTTGTTTTATGAGATCCAGAAGGTTCCTTGAGGTTGCTTATAGCCTCCATAATAAGATTATCCAGCCTACAACAATGAAAAGATGGAAACATCCTTGTTAAAGCAGCACTTGTTCGAATAAAGACTGTTGGAAAACAGTGATCACCAATATTCTGTACTGTAACACCCCCCAACAGGGTTTAGGGGCTTTCCATGTGTCAAAACAGACTGCCATACTAATTGCAATTATTGTGGGATATCAATTGTTCTGAAGACGATCAAAGACTGAATAATAAATTCATACATTTCGGTAACATGATCAACCTTATAATTGATCTTTTGGAGCCACCAATCTGTGGAGAACCACTGGAGGTTGTAAGGGCCCTAGGATCAAGGGTATCATCATCACTTTGAGTAGTTCCGGAGACAGTGGACGCAGGGCTCTCCCCCTGTCTATGGACAGGGTGCATTCTTTTAAATGCCAGCCTAGACCTCTCTCTTGAGCCCAATCCATTTGCCATGACACTCATGTTCCTCCACTTGTCCTGCCAGCATGAGAAACACAATTGTCAAAAGAAACAGTAAACGGGAATGCAAGAGAACCTTAGATGGCAGGCGAAATGACTAGATAAATCAACAGGTTCCACAAAAGAGCACAATGTTAACTACAAATTTGAGTACCATGTACCTTAAGATCAACATTCGAACGCAGGCACAGAACACCACTGAATTCTGGATCTTTAAGAATCGTGCGCCACTTTCCAGGGCCATGCTTACTGACTCCAGCTCTGAGCGCTGCTTCTTCTTCCGGGGTCCACTTTTGCTTAGGTGCCCCCATGGAAATATTGTACTAAGATGCTTTCACAAATACGAACAGCTAAACTCAACAAAATACATCTGCCAATAGATCGCAAACATATTAGTATGTGATGCTCGCTTCAGCACCCACGGCAGGATTAAATTCAAGACGGTAAACCAAATGACTATTCAAACTATAATGCGTCAATCACAATCTTGTTGAGTGTGAACCATACTAATAGAGCTCTACAACACTAAAGGAAAAAGAAAGAAACCAGACACAGTCAAGTCCTTATCCATTTCGCTATATATAGCAGCTGCATGGATGTTGTTTCTTCATTTCGGATAAGATACATGGGACTTTTACACAATATGAGACTTCCTGTATGAACCACATCACAGATTTTGACAAATAATCTTCTGATCAACACAACCCTCTCTCTCACGACAGATAGCAAGCTAGGTGCTGAAAACTACATAAGCCCACTGCAATTCTTTCCTTCAAAAAGCTGAGCCTACAAAGAACAGATAAAATCCAACTATATTCTACCACCAACAATTACGCATGAGTACGATGAATGTATTCTTCAAAGTGATCATCCAGGTTAAAAATGGCGGTCATCAGCACAAATAAAGATCCCCAAATCCAAACCCGCCCTCAAGAGGCAGAAAGGATCAATCCAGAAAATCCAAACCCCACCGAATCAGAAAAAAAAACAAAGATTTAAGCTTTCAACATGATCAAATGCAGGGATGGAAAATTGGGTCATTAGGGCACAAAATGGAAACCCTAGCTGAATCCCGGAAACGGATAACAAGGATATAAACTCACCAGAAAAAGAAGGTGCCAAATCCTGATCCCAAGCAGCTAGCTATCCACGCGGATTTGCGATTTCAGAATTTAGTGAGAGAGAGATTTATCCTCTACCGATATAAATAGTGGTTAAGCGCCTTTCTGGAATTACGTATTTTGAAGAAGGCGTTTTGGCGCACCGCACGCTTTTAATGGATCCCCTTCCTAGGGCTTGCAACTTTTGAGATCGCACAAAAGCCCCAGGAAGGCGAACGACACGGGAAAATTACCCGGTTAAATCTCTGTTGACTTAGGGCAACACGCTCCGCAAATTACACATGGGGATATAATGTGAGGATTCCATTTATATTTTATTATTTATACTTTTGAAAATATTTTAATTTTTTAAAAAAATATCAAAAATCTTGTTGCAACAAATTACCATATCGATTAAATGAATCATAAAATAATATTGTGTCATAGTTAAACAATCTAAAATAAGATTTCATCAATATAGAAATAGATAGTTGTAATTTAGGTAATCAAAAATTCTCAACTCTTTCAATTATTTTATTGAATACAATTTACCATGTATGCTCACTGTAACTATAGTCAGCCATCTGGTGGTCCAAGAGAATACAGTTTATAGAATGCCCCAAAATTTTTGGAATTCCATCTTATTTATTGAGTATGACTGTATTTTCATAAATTTTGAAGATGCAATATTTTTATAAATTATGGAAAGATCAAGATTTAAAGTGTAAATGAAAATAAATGAAAATAATATTTTTGGATTGTACTAATTTGATCATAAACTTTTAACTATTGCATGTTGTATAATAAAATTTTAATCTTTTACCTAAAATCTTTTATCTTTCTATTATTATAATTAAACTTCATCTTTCACTAAGTCTATTGAAATACGGTCTTTCCCAACATTTTACCCTATTTATACGGTTAGTTTTTTTACCCTATTTATACATTTAGTTTTTATAATAAATAAAACCAGAGCAAAAGTTTTTTTTTTTGAAGATGTTCAATACTTCATTCAAGTTCAAGTTACCTCACACAAAGGAAGGTGAGGTGAGACTCTCATATGACTCACACGAACTGAGGTTCGTGTGGCTCCACATCTAACATGGGTGGGGTAAGACTCTCACGTGACTCAAACGAAGTGAGATTCGTGTGGCTCCACACCTAACATGGGTGGGGTGAGACTCTCACATGACTCACACCAGGGCCGGCCTTTATATGGCCCAACCGGTCCTGTTGAACAGGGCCCCAAAATTTCTGGGGCCCCAAAATTATATTATTAGGTATTATATATATAGAAAATTTGTAATATCGTATTGTTTAGAAAATTTGTAATATCGTATTGTATAGAAAATTTGTAATATCGTATTGATATAAGGCAAAGTCTTGGGAAAGACGGTCTTTCCATAAACTTATGGAAAGACGGGGTTTAATTCGAATAATAAAAGGTAAAAGGTCTTAATTGCAACATTAAAATTTTAGTATGCAACATGTAGTAGTTATAAAATTTATAACTCGGTTCATGCAACCCGAAAATTTTATCTTAATTTCTTCTAATTTACACTTTAAACCTTGGTCTTTCCATGACTTATGGAAAGACCGTCTTTCAAGAGACACACTCTTGATATAATTCTTATATGAAAATTTTACATTAATATATTTAGGGGCCTCATTTTTCATTTGCACAGGGCCTCCGAAATGTCGGAGACGGCCCTGACTCACACGAAGTGAGGTTCGTGTGGCTCCAAACTTAATATGGTGTATACGAAAATTTAAACCCCATAATAATACAACTCCAGGAGAAAAGGGTGAGTCGAACCTGTATTGCACTCGAGGCACATTGCCCTGGCCAGGGCAAAAGTGAAGCTCCTTTCACGTGTATTCAATTTCTTAAGTCCCTGTCTCCCTTGCTTTCAATCTTCCATTTTTCTCTTATTTTTGTTGATTTCATTTTTAACTTTCTTTAAAGTAATGAATTTTTATTCAATAACTCCACGTTATAATGTGTATATCCACCTCATTTTTATATAACATGAATACTTCTAAATTAATATAAATATTCGTACCGTATGTAAATTGTACATATTCAATTTATTTTAATTTAATTTTAGTCATCGGATTATTGAATCATCTAATTATTTTAATCACAAACTCACTTTTAAAGATTTAAAAAATACATTAAGTAGCGCAATTAATTTTTTGCCATGATTTATTTTATGTAAATTAACACCACGCTACAGATCGATTTTTAAATAATTGCAATTTCTCATAAATACTATTCTTTATTTTACATTTTTTTATGAAAACTTATCTTCAATTTGTACTTTATTAAGCCCATAAATTATTATTTTTTCCTTGAATTTTTAAAATATTGAAATTAATTTTCAAAATTTGCATAATTCATAACAATAAAAATAGAATCAAAAGTTACAATTAAATTCAAATAAATAATAATATGTAAGAACTCACGAGCTTAATAAAGAGGGTGATAAAATAAATAAATAAAAAATAAAATACAGTGTTATTTTAAACTGACTATCCGTTAACCATAGTCATTTTGTAATTAATGAAACCGGATAATTTGATATTTATTTTTATTTATTACAATGAGAACTCTATAAATTTAAAAAAATTAAAATGTATTGCAAATAATTTAACCCTACAAGTCACTGAAACGAGATTTTTTAACAAGTTGAAATGTGTGAAAAAAATTGAATTGAGAGGATACAAAATTTCATGAATTGTTGAGAATAATTCACTTTTTTGCTATAAAAGTAAGGCAAAGTTTTATGAAAGACCGTCTTTCCATATGTCTATGGAAAGACGGGGTTGATTAGAATTATAGAAAGGTACAACATTTTAGTTGCAGTATTTAAATTTTATCATGCAACGTGCAGTAGACATACGTTTATGACCCGATTAATACAACCCAAAAATTTTATTATGGTTTCTTCTAGTTTGCATTTTAAACCTTGGTCTCTCTACAACTTAAGATTAGGCCGCCTTTCGAGATACGGACTCTAAAAGTAAAGGGTGGCCATTTTTAATAGATATTTACAAAAAAAATGTGCCTGATTAGTTAAGAAAACGGACGAAATACAATTTATAGAAGAGTAGGTCCCCTGACAAACCACTTATTTCTTACCTTATATGCCGCATTTGTTAAATTACATACAAATTTAGAATTTTAAAATATTTTTTATATGATATATTTTTATATTTTCACTTTCAAATATATATTATTACTTGTTTTAACTTATAAAATATAATATTTAAATTTTATAAAAATTTATAATATTTAATATGAAATTTTTTGTGCGTTATCCATAAGTTCATGGAAAGAGCTTCTTTAATGAGATGTTCTCTTTATGGAATATATAGTGCACTATATTTTCCGACTTTCACGTTGAAATACAAATTATTTGAGATTCATACAGTTGGTGCTATCATTTAGTTCAAGGCAAATTTTTGGGAAAGATGTTCATTCTGCAATTTTATAGAAAAATATAGTTTAATTAGAATAATAAAAGGTAAAAGATTTTAGTTGTAATATTTAAAATTTATTACAACGTATAGTAGTTATAAAGTTTATAATCCGATTCATGCAATTCAAAAAAATTATCTTTATTTCTTCTAATTTGCACTTTAAAACTTGATATTTTCATGGCTTATAGAAAGACCGTAATTCAAGAGATAGACTCTTAGTTCAAACGTTTTTAATGAGAAAATTGCGTTTATACTCCTACATATGTTCTAAAAGTGCCAACATAATACACAATTTTTTAACGTGTCAAAAAAATCATAAATAGTTCACAAAAGTGTCAAACTGTCCAACCCAACAACTTTTTATCAAAATTCTTGATAACGATAATGAAATTTGATTTTACCTAATTAATTCAAGGGATAAGTGTCAATATAACTCTATCTACTTAGGTAAATTCCAATATAAACCCATGATAATTTTTAATGCAAATATAACCATATCTACTTAACGAAAGTGCCAATATAACCCTCATACCCCATTTCCGGCATTGACCTCAGTTTTTCGGCGTTGACTCTATGTAAATTGACCAAAATACCCTTTGGGCTAACTATAAAATTATGTGGACAATTTTACCCTCATAGTTCACCGGACCACTGTCGGACTGCCACCGGGCTACCGTCGGATCACTGACGGGCCACCGCCGGACCACCACCAAACCAACGTCGAACCACCACCGGACTGCCGCCAGATTAGGTAGGGTTATATCAGCACATTATGAAAGCTGGTAGGGTTAAATCAGCACATTCCTAAAATTTGTAGGGTTATATCAGCACATTAGTAAAAAAATGTAGGGTCATATCAGCATGAATATATGGTTTTAATGATATTTTGTTTATTTTGTTGTGTTTAGTCTGGATTGATGATTCGATGACCTTTGTTGTTGTGTGTGATTGTTATTTTGTTGTGTGTGATTGTTATTTTGTTGTGTTCTTCGACCTAGGGTTTTTAAAATGTTGATATGTTTTGAAATGATGCTATGATATGTGATAATGGTGTTTAATATTAATGATGGTGTCATGATGTCAAATTTTATGTTGTATATGATATTGTTATGATGTTATAATGGTGTATATGATAATGTGGTCGTCTATTAAGGTCAGCCGAGTACCACACACTTAATATTTATAATACGTGCTTATATAACCCTATAAGTTTTAAGAATTTGCTGATATAACCCTATAAGTTTTAAGAATTTGCTGATATAGCCCTAAAAACATAAGAAATGTGCTGATATAACCCTACAAATATTAGGAATGTGCTGATATAACCCAATAAGATTTCATAATGTGCTGATATAACCCTACCTGTTCCGGCGGCATTCCGGATGAGTCTAAGGGCAATAATGTCATTTCCTTTTTTGTATTTTTGTTTTTTTTCAGAAGGACAAACATGTAATTTTATTCAATTCCGGCTAAAAGTTGCCGGAGAGGGTTATATTGGCACTTTCACTAACTACATAGAGTTATATTGGCACTTTCAAATACTGAAAGGTTATATTGGCACTTATATCAACTAGGTAGGGTTATAAAATCATTTTTTTCTTAATTCAATTACCACTATTGTGTTCCAACATAACATATCTAACCAAGTATGTAATTAAGTAAAAACATAAAGACACGAGACTTGGTTACGCAGTTCGGTGAAATCCACCTACATCTGCGGGGTCTAACCCAGTTCAAAATGAATACGCTAATCAGAAAGATATAGTACAAAGTACGACATACAATTATACTTATCTTATCTAACTATAACATGAATCCTCCAAGCTCCCCTTGCTACCGATCCGCCTTGATCATACTCTCTCTGACCTCGAAATTCGTCGACGCTAGTTCTCCTCCTCTCGAGGAATTAAGGTATACGATTATGAACTTTGAACAACATGTTACGTATGTTTGAACATAGAATTCTGGCTCTTGCAATACTCTCGAAAGATATATAATCTGTATGCAGATTTTTTTTATTAAGTCTGTGAGATTAATGCAGCCGTGATGTCCTCTGTATATAGTCCATGAGCAGATCGAAACTCTCCATAATTATCTCCATAATATTCCTATTCCTTATACTATTTTGAAGCATATCCAAATCCCATAAATAAAATATTTTCCTTATCTCAAATGTCCCATAAATCCTTTTCCATAATTATAGGGATTTTCCATAAACCCGGTATGCTTCTACATTATGCCTAAAATACCATATTGCAAAATCTCCTTTCTTCCATAAATAAATATCCACGCAATATTCAGTCAATGGTTAGAACTTGTTAGGCTTCAACTTTCCATATGTTCCAACATTGAAAGTCATTGAACACGTGAAGTTTATTCCACCTCCAATTCTGATACGCATGAAGTCATGTGCAACTATAATTCCTTCTCAACATAAATATTCTGATTACAATCAAATTCATTGGAGCTAGAAATTACCAAATCTAATCCCCTAAAGAAAAAGAATTAATATATTCCGTCCACATCCTTCCACAAAGGATATTTATCAAATCAATTCCAATTTTCATAAATACAATCTAATCCCATAGGAATTGATATATTCTTAATTTAAACTCCATGAACGAAATATTTCCTTCTCGGATTTCTTCGCAAACTTCCATAAATCTCAATCATTCCTTCTTTGATGTTTCAACACAAAAATTTCATATTTGCATAATTTTTACAAATTGCCAACTAGATAAATCTAGATTTTACAGATAATTTGGCCCCTCTAAATAAAATAAAAATCCAAATAACATGGATTGATGATTACAACCTTAGCATGATTCATACCCCATGGGTTTGATCAACACTTTCTAAACAAAAACTCAGGTTAGATCAACACTCATTAAACAAACTCAAGATTAGATAAGCACTTTTTTAAAAAAATCGAGGTTAGTTCAATACTTTACTCAAAAGCACTTTGCTTGACACTTTTTTAGCACTTTGTACTCGAATCAAGAACATGTGAGCTGAGTTAATTTGTACTCTGATCACTTTACCCCAAACCGAACGTAACCACCCTTTCCCCTTTTTCTCCACCGAACGGGCATTGCAAAGCCTCATTCCAACGGATTGGAGGTGCTCCAGCGAGAAGATCAAAGTGAAAGCGAAGCGGAGGTGGAAAAAAAGTTGGTCGCGAGATGGGTGAACAGTAAAACCCATAAAAATTATTATGTTGATTTGAATCCCCCCCTAGTACGGTTGATTGATGTGATATTTAGTGTAGATTTGAGCCTTTCTTCTTCTTCTTCTTTTCATCCATTCAATATTAATATGCCGTAAATTATGTTTAGAAGATGGCGGTTTTGTTCACTTTGATGTTTGTAGTCTGGGTTGAAGTTTGGAAGGATGATCTTTGGTGTTGTATTTGTGTAGTTGTTTTGTGGTAATCTCTTATGCCACGAGGGTGTGATATTTTTGTATTTTTCAATTTAGGGCTTATGTTGTTGGGTTTTGTGTGTGAGGGTAGGGGGCTGATGTCAGTGTTCATGGCATGTGTGTGATAATGGTGTATATGATGAGTTTGTGAAGTCGTGTTGTGGTCATCCCCCAATTAAGCTCATCTGAGTGTAATATTGTGTTTTTTAACATAGGGTTTCAATATTGTTGGGGTTTGTATATTATGAAGGGAGAGTGAGTTGATGTCTATGTTCTCGGCGGGTGTGTGATATTTTGTATATGTGATTGTGGTTGAATGATCTAGTTGTGCTCAGATTGCTGAACTGTCGACGTTTAGTTATCCATCTAGAAATCGATTTCAAATGCTTGATGTAAGAGGAATTAGTTCACGTGGGCATTAGTTCTCTAATATATGACTTGTGTGTTTATTTTGTTGGATGATTGTATATGCTTAAATTGGTTGTGTAGGTAGAGTATATGGATGGCAGCGGGGCGGATTTTTGTGGAGGTTCGCCCCACATCCGCTCCAATAGGGCGTGTATGGATGCAATTTTTGAGGGGTTGTGGCGGGTATGAGTATGGAAATTGATACCCGCAATGCGTAGTGGGTCAGACATGGATATTAGTTCATACCCGCCCCACTATACTCGCTATGTACATACTAATTTATTATACAATAAACTATTATTTGTCCATAATGCACAAATTTTATTTATAATATTTTCATGTAAATATTATTTAACTTTTAATATTAAAACTATTAATTTAAAGTGAAATTTTATTTGTTTTATGGAGATATAGATAGGTGGGTAAAATGGATTTGAAGTGGGCATGTAGACCCAAGTGGGTGATGGGGCGGGGGTGGATTTTAGATGATGCCCGATGGGGCGTGGGTGGATTTTAATGTTGTACCCGTCATGGGTGATGGGGTGGGTAAGATATGAAAATTTTAGGTGAGCATGGGTATGGAGTTACCATAATCCGTACACATCCCGCCCCATTGCCATCCTCAGTAGAGTAGCATAAGTGAAATGTTTATTGCGGAATGTCTTATTTGTTGTATAATAAGTTTTGCAGTGAGGTCATGTTCTCCAGTGTTTATTTGCGCTTTAGTTCAGTTCAATTTAATTCAGTTTAGTACAGTACAATGAAATTTCAAATTGATGAAATCTGGTTTAATTTAATTACGTCATTACTTTTTCAGTACACTTATTTTTAGTCAATCAGTTCATATAAACTCTAGAAAACAAGGCCTAACTACTAATCTAACAATATATTTATGAAATATTTACTGATCTAACCTTATGCTATCCCTTTACGTACTAAATAATATAACCTTTTATTTTTTAATAATGTATTGATGTATCCTTACATGTTTTAAAAATGTGCTGATATAACCTCATGTTTTTAAAAAACGTATTGATCTAACCTTCTGTTTTTGTAGAAAGTACATAACCAACCTTATATTTTTATAGGGTAAAACCGCCCAGTATTTTCACAAAAAATTAAACAGGGGTTTTTTTATCATTTTTGGAGTGGTCAACGCCGACAAGGTTATTTCGGCCCTTCTGATAAAAAATTAGAATTATTTTGACACTTTAAAAACTTAAAGATTATGGAGTACCGACAATTTCAAAATTATTTTGGTATTTCACCCATTTTAAATTTAATTGCAACCTGGCGAGGTTGAGAACAAAAGAAAGCGCCAGCGACTTCAAGCAGAAACGTAAACTATAAATTTAAAGAAGAAGAGCGAAAGAAACCAATTCAATCGCATCGTCACTGGCATCTTGTCGTAGGAATCTTTAGCAATACTTTCTGTCGTCTTCATCTGTGCTCAGGTGATTATTCCGGTAATTTCCTTGCCTTGGATTATACTCTCGGCAATTTAGTAGAGTTTAGTTCAATCTGATACGTTGTTCTTTGTTCAGCTATGGAGGAAAACGCAGATAAAACCCCGTTCTTGCTTGCACAAATTCAAAAATTGGAACGAGGTGCCTTTTTATGCTGTTTTATTTACCTCCCAACTGCCCCTTTGCGTTTTGCTTTCTTGATATTACGTTATAAGTCAGTAATCTGTTCGATGAAATGCCCCAGTGATGCTTTCTTTCATTTGGAAATTGGAAATGCCATTCATTCTTGCAGCAAGATCATAGCAACTTACTGTGCTATGTATTTTACTGTCTTACCACCTCGATATTAAGCCCCGATATGTTTTGGAGCTCCATTTTGTTTAGTGTTATCAAAGTCCATAGAATATGCAGGCTTTCGTAAATTTCATTATCTAGCAACATGTTTATTTCAAAAGTTTTGGCATCCGGGCAAGGTTTACTGTTGGAGTTTGCGTTCTCTATGGTATTAGCACTTTAGCAGTTAACTGCACGTTGTAGCTTGTAAGTTCTGTAGCTATTGATGTTTGACGTACAGTTTAATAACCATTTTCTGAGGTAGGCGTGATAACTATTTTGCTCTGCAGAGCGCAATCAGTTACAGAACGATATAGAGCAGCTATGTATGCAACAAGCTGGACCTAGCTTCCTGGGGGGCGCTTCTCGAATGCACTTTCAAAGGTAAAATATACATTAGACCTCCCTTCTTGTCCTTTCTCTCGGATGGGTCTGAGTGTTGTAACTTTGTAGACATATAAGTGAATTATTATGTTTTTTCCCCCAAATAGGACAGCTGCACTGGAGCAGGATATTGAGGCGTTGAACAAAAAGTTAGCCACGTGCACTAGGGAGAACCAGAATCTTCAAGAGGAGCTGTCTGAGGCTTATCACGTCAAAGTGATATTTCATGCACTTTAATCACGATATACTGTGTAGTTTCTTTGTAGACCCACTTTTTACAACTTTCTCTGCTGTCCTTCAGAGCCAACTTGCAGATTTACATAGTGCAGAAGTCTCCAAGGTATGAATCGGTAAACCCATGCTACTGGTATGAATCAGATTTTTTATGAGAACCAGTAATTCTGAATGCATGTTTAGTTGCTTGCCAATATTCTAATCATCTTATGTGATGCAATTTGCTAGAATGTTGAAGCGGAGAAGCAGCTTAAATTTTTTCAAAATTGTGTTGCTGATGCATTTGCTGAGCGGGACAAAGCAATTATGGAGGTGGTGGCCATAATATGTGCCGAAGGAAAAAAAATGCAAACTAGCACATGCTCTCATTCTTTCTCAATAGTTAACTCATATGGTGATGAATTCTGAACATGTTATCTGGTATTGTAGGCAGAAAAGGCAAAAGAAAAAGAGGAGTATGCGTCTCGGGAAATGGAGAACTACAGAAAGAGGTACCACATATTTGGTTGTAATATTATTTCAAAAATTTCATCCATTTTTTTGTAAGTCTTGTTTTGGCTTGTAAATCTGCTTTTGGCCTATTGGTGATAGTAGTATTGTGTATACCTTGTTCTGATGAAGCAAAAATGCTTTGGTTGTGAGTTTAGTTTCTGCTTAAGGAATAATTGTCCATGGTTGATGTTTTGTTTTCTTGTCGTCATCAAGTATTTTAAGTGAATGACAAAAATTGTCCGAGCAATGCTTGTATTGTGACTCTTCACTCCTTAGTCCATCTAAGTGGTTCTTTGCCCAGTATCATGTAAGTGTAATGACCGATGACTGACGAGTGTGTAGTGTGTGTCCATATCTTTTGCTTACTTACCCAAATGATTTTGCACAGGATTGAAGAGCTTACTCACACATATATTGAAGAAAAGAAACTAATTGATGCAATGCAGATTGATCAGGAAACGCAAGAGAAGCAGCTTGAATTCTTCAAGAAGGTAGAAAGTTTTAAATATCATATGCATAAAAGGCTCTCAGTCTCATCATCTGAAGTAATGATGGGTCCAGCTTTAGTTGAATAATCAGTGGTGTAGGCATGATAAAATGTAGACAAAAACTGGCTTTAAAGGTTCCTGAGAGACTTAAGTTTCTCAATGTATGTTTTATGTATGTCAACTAGTAATTCAGTAAATAAGAACTGCTGCAAAATCAGTTTATCTTCATTCCTTAGATTGATGATCTGTATACCTGGAAATGAAATTGAAGGGCACTGAGTTAGGAGAGGGGGAGGGGTTGAGGGTGAGGGAGGAGGTATTAGATGATGACCTAACCTCTGGGTCTCATGATTCTGCAGGAATTTCTGTAAGTCCTCGTTAGAGCTGTGCTAAGCACATTTTTCTCACAGATTAGAGTAGATGAAAAGATTATTTTGATTACAGAGTACTATTTCTGTGTAAGGTATGCATAAACTCTAAATCTTGTAGTTAATATTGTTCTCTGCAACAGGTTGTTGACAAGTTTTATGCCATCAGACTACAAAACATTGAAAATTTTGAGGATACAAAATGGGAAGATAAATGCAAGCACCTGTTGGGCGATTCTTCAGAGAACTGGGAATTCTGTGATGCAGAAGAAGCTTCCACCAGAAACTATGTTGTGAGTTCAAAGTTATGAATTCGTTATATTTTTTTGTTATACTTGACTGGTAGCGACTAGTTTTTTGGGGTCCTCTTTTTTTTTTTGCATATAATCAGTATAGGTTTATTTATTAATTTGACTTTCTGGTGCTTAGTTTGTATAATAGACTGATGGCAGTTTCTAAAAATAAATGTTGGGGCTTTTCAATCTTCAGCTTGCTGCCTCTTTGCAATGCTTGTTATCATGCACCTTTAGTTGGACTTACATGCTTGAGATCATTGTGATCACTTTCTGAAAGCATTTTTGAATATTAGATTATATTCTTGTCAAACATGATTGACTTATATGCTAGAGCTACTTCCTTTGTTTTTCATTTTCAAACATGATTAACTTGTCTTCAGACAGAGTGCTCTGGAGCAAGAAGTTGAGACTTTCAGGAAATCCTCTGATAGTCTCCGTAACAATTTGCGAGTGGTGAGTATCTTTTATGTTTTTTCTGGCCTGTGCTGCTCTCTTTCCTCTCTCAAAATAAGCATGTTTTCTGTATTTTCTGTTATCAGGGTCTGGAAATCGAAAATCATTTGAAGAGGAGAGTTAGCACTTTGGAGAAGGATAGAGTATGATTATATAACCTTTTGTTACTCAAGATTTTACCACTGTATTGCTGAGGTTCAATTAAAGATTTTTGCATCACCAGGTTCTTCTACAAGAAAAGATTGAGAAAGGGTTATCACCTTTACTTGATTTCCGTTCTAAGCTCAGGATGGAAGTGATGACTTTATTGAAGGAGGGTCATTCCCATCTCGAATCTACTGTTACTGAGGTTCTAGAAAAGGTCAGCCAGCTGGAATCAATGGCCCAACAAAAATCTCCAGAGACACAAGACATTGAGCTCCATGAGAATGACTGCCGTGATGTACACATAAATAATGACGCAAGTATGGTTTCAAGTGATCAGGCAGGTTTCAAGATTCTCGTTTAAACTAATTTCTTTAACTAGCTTCCAAGTCTAATTTAATCCAACAGGCACAGAGAGATGATCCTGATTTGGAGACTACAACGACGGCAGAAGGTGGAGATGCCTCTGAAGCCCTTGCTCAGGCGTTGCAAGAGAAGGTTGGATATCATGCCAGAATAGTCATATATTGTAGTTAACTACGATTAGTAGTCATTCTTTTTGTTTCTAAAGGTCGCAGTGCTGTTGCTTCTATCACAAGAAGAAGAGAGGCATTTACTAGAGAGGAATCTCAACATAGCTCTCCAGAAAAAAATTGAAGAACTTCAGAGAAACCTACTGCAGGTAATTTTCTTTAAGCTCTCCTAGCGTTTTGGTGCCCGTGTTGGTTTGTACTGAATGAAAAAAGTTTACTATCTTCTGTGTATTTCAGCCTTTTGTGAACGTTAACATGCATGTATGAGTATGGCAATAGAACCACAAAATTAAGGTTTTCAGAGGCCTGGTAATGTCATTTTGTATGTTATAAACTAACCATGGGTTGTTATCAATTTTGGTTTAGGTCACAAATGAAAAGGTGAAAACACTCATGGAGCTAGCACAACTGAAGCAGGAACATCAAGTTCTTCTAGAGTATGTTAACTGAATTTTTTTTTTGTCTTGTTTGAAAAGATAGCATTTGTAAACATCCCCCATTTCACTACGAGTGTCTTACCTTGTTTATGCCCACCAGGATTTATGCAAGTGTAAATGCATGGAGGAGATTAAGTGGAGAGAATAAAAATAAATAAATAATAGAAATGGGTAGAAGAAATTGGTCCAAACATTACCATAAATGGAAAGTATTCACATACTAAGCCCATCTCATGCAGGAATGCCAATGAAAGGATAACGCATGGACAAGCTTCTACAGCAATAGGGGAAAAGAGGACAGTGCAAGAAAAAGATGGAAAATTGAAGAATTTGCTCAAGAAAAGTTATCTGAGACACTGGGTGGTCAACAGTGATTCCGGCATAGAAAATGCTGATATTCAGCAGAATTACGAAGGGAATTCCAACCAAAGAAAGTCAGATAACAGCGAAGATTTTGTCAGGTTAATTAGAGTTTCTACGCATTTCAATATTTTCTTTCATTGTCAGGTTATATCTGATTTTTTTTCTTGCCTTCAGGATGAGGGTTGAGAATGCTGCAATGAACGAGAGTGTAGAGAGCATGGAGCATCTAACCTCTTCAATACGTAGACTTCGTGTTGCACTCCTGAAGGTATTTCTTGTTGCTTCTGGTCTTAAACCGAACCCATTGATGTGTGTGCTTTTACTTATCGAAATATTGCCTTTGCTGCTTAATTACCTTAAGGCAAATGAGTCGGGTGCATCTTTCGATGATATAATAGTGGAGGCCAGATTGTTGAAGACTGCCCTCGGCAGCTCGCTTCCCCTTAGTTGGTCATCTGACTGCGATGTTGAATCGCAAGTTGATCGGTTTAAAGAAGCGATCAACTCAAGCAACGCCAACTCCAGTACCGAGAAGATAGACTTTGTTTCTGCCGCAGGGCTTGAGATGGTGGAGCTCTTGATATTCGCAGCTCATGTTCTGAATGAGCGCACGACCAGCAAAAGGTTGGGAACCTATTCCGTTGGCTGAGGTGATGATACACTTTCACAGTTTTAAGGTTTCGTGTTCTTCTTCGTCTGTACACAAGCTAGGATGATGATGTGTTATTTCCATGTGTACATTCTTTTGTTTGCAAAATTGTTGGTTGCCTTTTGTAGCATGGAGATGGAGATGGAGATGGAGATGGAGATTATACCGAAAAGTGTACAGTCTCTGGCAGTTGGACTGAAAGATTGGCTTGTCAAAATTCTCTTGTAAATGTAGCTAGAGCTGTTTGTGGAAATGAAAGTTGTCCTTTGGCTATCTTTAAACAGTGCAAAGTTCAAACTTTATGGCTACGACATTTTCATTCTTAAAGCCGCTTTCTATCAATATGATTTCAATTGAGTTATCGAAGAAGAAGAAGAAGAAGAAGAAAATAGAGACCGATTCTTGAAAACGGTTCCTCTCATATCGAAAAATAGAACTTCATTTCCAAACTTGCTGAGTGACAAGCTGTTTACATATTTACACTCACGATTATGGTGCATTCCATGGTTCAGATTTTTTGCATGCCTTCAAACCTCTTCTTTAGGCTGGCAGTTAAAAGCACTCAATCGAAAGGGCTGTAGATGTTCAGCTGTACTTGTACAAGGCGGCAGCTTGAACGTAAGAATAATTGTCAGTTTATGCTATATCCATTTCCACATCCACAAGTGCTTACGTAGAAAATTTGAGAGGATGACAATTTCTGACACGACAATATGACTTTCTAAGATAACTCGATTGTATTATACTTTCTCTGTTCCACTTGTCTAATTATCACACTTTTTCTTAAATAGGCATTCAATTTTCACCATCTCACTTGTCTAATCATCACACTTGTTTGTCACATTTTGTTTATATTTCTTTTGGTAATATTCAATTTATTTCCATCCATTTATTTATGTTTCTTTCTTATTGACCTGCAATATGATTCCCACTCCCACTTCCATGTATTTATCCCCATCTCATCAAAATGGGACATAATAAGTGAGACCAAGGTAGTACAGTACAACCATCCAGAGTTGAAGAGTTAGAAAACACACACCATTTTGAAATGAGAATAATAAAACAAAAACAAAAGTCAAGAACTCTATAACATGGAGGGCATTTGGTCTAGTGGTATGATTCTCGCTTTGGGTGCGAGAGGTCCGGAGTTCGATTCTCCGAATGCCCCCAATATAAATCCTCAGTTAGGTTTTCCCTCACCTAATTTTTTTCCCAAGTGGAGAGTATTCATTCTGGGAATCCATTTAATAAAATAATACTCTGCTGAACTTAGAAGGTCCTACTTTAAAATATAATTGCGTTCCACAAGGAGACCTAGTTTCAATTATGTTTACATGCCGATGGCCTTATTTACCAATCAATATACCTGGTATATATCCATTTCATTTTACACAGTACCATATTATACTTTTTTTTGTGCCCATAAAAAAATTACTCTATAAAAAAAAAACAGGGACAGAAAGAATAATTCACAAAACTATATACTTCATCAAAGTTGGAAAATGGAAAGCACTATTTCCTTCGTCTCAATGGTAACTTCATACTTTTGTACCATAATTATCAAGACACGCTCAACAGTCGAAAACTTAATGTGTAGCATATAAAACATCAATATTTAAAAAATGCACAATACCATAAAAACAATCTCACATAATTATATTACTACCTATGTATTATTTGAATTTCATAAACAAACGCACATTGGAAAAGTTGTGGAAATATTGTATGAAATTACACTTGATATAGAGGAAGTGCAATTTACCATCCTCAATCTCACATCTTCTCCCTCTCTGTACCTTCAAAATTAGCCCTTTGAGTAGTTGACAGAACACGAGTACGGAGAAAAGGGCACCGCAATGATACAAACACTCCTAGTTAAGAATCTTGATGATGAATTCAATTCAAAATTAGGAAAAATTCCTACCACCAGAAAATAATAAACTTAAGGAGTTTCACTTGTATTTCAAAAACAAGAGACCGTTGTGACAAACCGGGCATTTGGTCTAGTGGTATGATTCTCGCTTTGGGTGCGAGAGGTCCGGAGTTCGATTCTCCGAATGCCCCTTTTTTCTTCGTCCCCCCAAATCCAGATTATAAAATATGGTCACAAGTTACACAACGCTTGAATTTATGATGTGTGCCTTGGATTAGTTGGTAGTAAAGACAAGATTATGGTCATTCGAAACAGGGCATTTGGTCTAGTGGTATGATTCTCGCTTAGGGTGCGAGAGGTCCCGAGTTCAATTCTCGGAATGCCCCTATTTTCTACATTTATCTACCTTTTTCTTCAGTATGTTCAATAATTAGTACACTGCATGCTAAAGAAGTGCAACGATTTCTTTCCTTCACTTCACCAACTCAATTACTGAGATGCAATGCAGACCTACCAGAAACCAAAAATGTAATCAAATTAAAACAGAGGTGATAACTTCACAGCAGGGCATTTGGTCTAGTGGTATGATTCTCGCTTAGGGTGCGAGAGGTCCCGAGTTCAATTCTCGGAATGCCCCTCTACTGACATTTTACCACTATTTAGTTTTTTGTCAGAAGATCAACCATTGCAATATGAATGAATGAGCTAAAGGATTGATGTGGTGTAAATTTCAACCTCTTCAAGATGAAGACAAACCCAGAAAAAGAGTAGACACATCATGGAGGCCCGTCTAGCTCAGTTGGTAGAGCGCAAGGCTCTTAACCTTGTGGTCGTGGGTTCGAGCCCCACGGTGGGCGCCTTTGAGACATTGTTTTTTTTGCCCAGGAAAGGTTTTACTTATGAAAGTTATCATCCACACCACACCATTCAAGAACCCAATGTGAATTGAAGTACATCACACACTTATGACAATTGAAAATACCAAAGAACATCTATCCACACATTTGTAATGAATGCACCATAGTATAATGACAACTAGATCATAGCCAGCAAACATAGACCAAGTTTCAGTCATATTAAACATCAGTATTTTAGGCAGAGAATTCCAGAGTCAACTAATACATCCATCTAGATCTAAATAGCCCAACATAAATTATTCAACTCACATTAGACAGAAAATTAGTCTCTGCATTTACACTATAATAAGTGTCATTAAACAATAGGCATGCTTGCAAACTTCTCCAGCTAGCACACCAATTGCTACCAAAAGTCAAACTTACCAGACTGGTTATGCACAGGTGAGCACAGCAGTCATCATCAGCTGGGCATTTGGTCTAGTGGTATGATTCTCGCTTTGGGTGCGAGAGGTCCCGAGTTCGATTCTCGGAATGCCCCCCTTTTTTTTCTCAAATTAATTTGATCGCCAGTGAAGCTTAACTTTTTTTCACAACTTTGAAGATCTGCACAGCCAGTATAACAATAGTACAATTAATTTACTCAATTATTCACAGAGGAATGATGGCACATTCAGACAGATACAATTTAAGAACCAATAAGATGTTCAGGTAGAAGGATCATTGGTTTTATTGTCTAACTTGATTTCAGTCTCTTATTCAATTATGTTCCTAAAGCAATGCAAAGAGTCCCAACACTAGCACAAACAATATTTGTTTCCTCATACACTATAGGAAAATTCATATGTGCCCTACAACAGATTAACCAAACTAAGAGAAAAAATTAAGAATATGAATTCCAGCTAATAATCAACTGGGCATTTGGTCTAGTGGTATGATTCTCGCTTCGGGAGCGAGAGGTCCCGAGTTCGATTCTCGGAATGCCCCTGATTTTTTTCTAAATTAATACTTTTTTTTTATGAATCACCAAAGCTAATCAAGCTTTCTCTCTTCAGCTTTGTTTCACATATAAAAAAATTATCAACTTTTTACAGCTTTGAAATACCCATTATGACAAAGCATACTCAACTAACCAGACTCATCCATGAAAAATAGGCTGACATGTCTTGTTTCTTAAATGGTAACCATGGTAATTAGAAGTCCAAGTAGAAGATTAATCTGTTTCTTAACATTAGTTTATTTGAGGGTACTATCTACCTTAGGGTGCATAAGACCTGGAGTTCAAATCTCGAAAATCCCAGAGTAAAGTTAACCCGACCAAATGGTGTAGATGCAGGATAAATCCTTGCAGAGAATCTGATCCACTGTTGGTTTTCTTCAACATAGAAATGAAACCTAACAGGTAAAAATTACATGTCACCATCTAACTTAGTTTCAAAACTCATAATCAATAGATCACCTCCAACAGTATAGTTTAAAACCCCTTCAATTCAGCTTATGAAAAATTATTCTACATGCACATAAAACTTCTTCAGCAAATGTTTGTTCACGTGCAGAATTTTTGACAAAGACATTCAACATGCTTGGACTTCACCTTCCAAATAATAAATGACCTACCTCTTTCAGTAGCAAACTACTCTAGGTCATAGAAGTTATTAGCAAAGCAACAAACAATGGGTTTACATAAGGGGTGATTTCATATGCTATTGCGGATTCCTGTGTAAATAAAGTGCTTTACAAACCATTTATATGTGAACTGTACAACATAAACTAAAATAACATTGATCCTATCTGAGTAGATTTTGTCCGGAAAGATGCGCAGAATGGCATCAAAGTTACTTCTCTAACAGAAATAGCATTTTACAATTCTTTGCTTATGTAATTTAACAAATGTTATACCAATTCTATCAGAGCACCTTTCTATTATGCAAATGTAAAGTTGCAGCTCAAACAAATAAAGATAGTCATGGACATCTTAGTGAAGAGATACATGATTTTCAAGCTCTACAACTCCAAATTCTTGACATATATCCCAATTACACGCAAATCTTACATTCTACTCCCCGTCCCAACCAAAGTTTCCTAGTTTGACTTTTGGAGTCATTTGCATCAAAGTTTAACTACTAATATCTTTATGTGCATAATTGTTTTTGAAATAATAATTAAAATATACATGTAACGATAAATCTAACATATTATATGACAATAGTATTACACGGACATAAATATAGTTTAATGGTCAAAGTTGACCCAAATTGACTCCAAAAGTCACACAAAGAAACTTTGGCAGGGATGGAGGGAATATATACTAACTAAAAGTCTAAAAGAAACTAATTAAAAACCACAGCATATACATTCTCAGGCCAATAAAGGAACCTTGAATCAACCAAGGAATTTCAAAATATCAAATAATATTGGCTCTCCTTAGCATTAACAAACCAATGAAGATGCTGGTCCCAATTATCAAAATACACAGGTTAGTGTCCTGAGTATAAGACACTGATCATAATTTTAAAAGCATAGGAAAACGGAGTCAAGAATTCGTTCGTTTCCTCCCTCCCTTCCTTAATTTTCCAATCATCTGCTAAGTGCAATCAGTGAATTTATATTCACTTTGCACATTCACATAGCAACATGTTTTTTTTTTATTACTACAAACTATTGCATTTGAGTAACTATAGGAAATGGCAAAAACATAAACAACAATGTCAAAATTTTCCTCAAACAAAGGATACAGTCAATAGCCAAAACCTAATCCCCTAATCTTCATAGAAACAAGTCTTCAATTGAATAACTATCCCTATAATTTGGAATATGCATCAATACTACATACACATATACACGTGATCTCCAGACCATACAAAGCATTGAAAACCTAGGGTTACCTCCAGCAACACCAAACTGAAGTCTGGAGCACATTATATTCAAATTTACAATGGCACAGTGCGTAAACTGACACGAATACATCATCAACAGTAAAATCATAATCGGAACAAAAATCAACAGCTTCGTATAGGCACAGACAAAATAAAACAGTCCTTAATATGCAAATACAGCTAAAGTCACCTTCCGTTTAATACGATTAATGCAGGATTCCCAGGGGTACTATTCCGTCATAATCAAGCAGCTCGAGGAAGTAAAACACTTGATTTAGGCTAACTGAACACCGTCCGTTATACGCCATGGATTTTTGGAGAGCTTTGCTGTGATTATTGCAGTTATGGAGCAGAGCAGAAAGCAGAAAGCAGAAGGCAGAAGGCAGAAGGCAGAAGGCAGAAGGCAGAAAGCTGGGGAAGGGGGTTGATGTTTTTTGTAACGCGTGACTTTCCAGAATCATCCTTGGTGAATCTGCTGAGATGCTCAAATTTGGCGGGATATGAGTGCTTTATTGTCATTCTACACTGTACACTGAAAGTTGAAAAGGAGGGTTTAATCATGAGTTATGGACCCCTGTTATTGATTGCGGATGATATTTTTCTTGTCTGGGCTGGACTTGGTAACGTGTGACTCACTGACTCTTGGAAGCCTAATAAGAGCCCAGCCCTATAGGTATTCGTAGTAGACAATTTACCCCATTTACCCGAACGGTTAAATCACTCTCTATTTTATCCATTTGAATACGGAACACGGGTGCACACCACATTATATCCGTAGTAACTAAATTTACTCCACAGTAACAACTAATACACACTCCTATAATTTAGGTATATATTTATGTACAAATTCTATTATTCACGTGTGCAATATAATACATGAGGATACTGAACCGTAGCAAGGAATATGATATAATTTGAGCTATTTTACTATATCTTGCCTTGTATTTATAACAAATTATATACATCTTATATTTTGATATAAATAAAGTTATAATTCAACTCGATTATTTATTTGTGTACCATTATTCTTTGATGCATGTTTTCGGACAAAATATTGGCGTAGATAATTTAGATTGAGAATTTCCCAAAAAAAATATCGATAAGTTGTCCAAAAAATATGACGAAGTTTGACAGCGATGAAGATCGGCGCACACAGCACATGTTGATTGCTCTCGAGCTAGATGTACGAGTGCTGATGAAATACCGAGTGCTTTTGTTAGAGACGTGAGTGGTGGTATAAGAGATGCAGGTGGTGGTATAAGAGATGCACATGCATATAGACCTGGCAAACGGGTCTCTTCGGTCGGATACGGGTGAGACCCAATCGGTTTGGGTATGATTCGGTAGATTATTTTATCTTTGGGTATCGGGTCTTGATCGGGTGTGTTCAGGTTCGGATGTCTTTCGGTAGTTTTGAAAAATATCCGAACGGGTCGGGTTTGGTTCTAGTTGTTTCAATTTCAATACAATTCGGGTATAATTTTTTTGAATCGGGTTCGGATCAAATTTGGTTCAGGTTGTTTCGGTTTCAGGTACAATTCAGTTTTACATTTTTTTAATCAGGTTCGGATCGAGTTTGGTTTGAGTCAGTTTAGTTTTGGTACTTTTCGGGTACATTCTCTTTCGGGTCGGGTTTGGTTGGATTCCAATATATTCAATCCAGGTCTTGTTCAAATAAATATAGTAAATTGTCATTATAATGAACATAAATTTTTAATATATTAATTTTGTAAAAATACTTTAGCTGAACTAATCTATTATATATATATATATATATAATTTTACTAGTCACTTTTTTAATGTATACTTTCAAATTTTTGAAATGAAAAATTATTTCTTTTGTAAAGAATATGACATTTATGCATATTGCAAACACTGATCTGTATATGTTATCGCATAAAGATTATATTAGTATGTAAGAACAAAATAGAATAGTTTGTATTTAATTTTTTTTTCTATTTTATGTTGTCGATCATAACTCACAAAACTCCTAGAGCCCGTCTCTTGAAAGACGATCTTTCCATAAGTCATGGAAAGACCAAGATTTAAAGTGTAAATTAGAAGAAATGAAGATAAAATTTTCAGGTCGCATGAACCGGGTTGTAAATTTTATAACTATTACATGTTGCATACTAAATTTTTAATATTGCAACAAAGACCTTTTACCTTTTATTATTCTAATTAAACTCCGTCTTTCCATAAGCACATGGAAAGACTGTCTTTCCCAAGACTTTGCTAACTTGGAAGTTATAATATATTAATATATATATAGTAGTTCTCCTGACAGGCGGTCTGTCCATAAGTTTATAGACAGACCATTAATTTTTTACCTTATACATTCACATTCAAATACATATTATTACTTGTTTTAACTTTAAAAATACAATATTTAAATTTTATAAAAAAAAACTTACAACATTTAAAGTAAAAATCACAGTGAACTGTCCATAAACTTATACAGTATTTAAATTTTATAAAAAAAACTTACAATTCATGATTGCTTGCGATACATTTTAAAATATTAGCATATTAAATTAAGATAAGAAAATATTCATAGAAAGACATACTCATTTTTTCTTAATTAGGTGAAATATTAGTATATTACCAATAAATCCCTTTAGAACTATTTAACTTTACATAAACAGTCTTGGCCGACTTTATATAGAAATTAAATATCCCCCATTTACTAATTATAAATTATGAGTCTCATAAACAGTCTTGGCCAACTTTGTGCACAATCATTCATTCAAATTCAGAATGCAGAGTTTGCATATTTCTACTACTCCCTCCATCTCATTCAAATATGCACATAATCTTTTTTCACTCAAAGTTGTCAAACTTTAACCATATATTTGAATAGATATATGAACAATAATATTATCGTATAGCATGATACTTATGTTTTTGATATGCTATGGAGGAGTAATTATACTAATTAAGCATGTTTTAAATTTAATCATTAGAGAAAAATAGATCGTAAATGCAATATTATTTTAGATGTAATTTTATATTCTTACAAAAGAATTGGATGATTGAAAATATTGATTTAAATTTTTTTGCAAAATTTAAATGAAAATAAATTTTCCGAAAGAAAATAATAATAACAAAAAGTTAATATTGTATGAAGTTTTTTCTAATAATAAATAAAATAACTAATCAATATTAATTTTAGCTTATAAAATAATTTTAAATTAATAATTGACAATGTTCTTTTATTTAATACATAATATACTCTTAAAATAATTTCATCTAACTATGCTATTAATACACATTTTAAATTTATAAATTTAATTTATTATGTGATAATTTAATATTAAATAACATATCAACACTGTTTATAATTGTAATGTTATTTTCAACTAAATATGATCAAGTCAAAATTTTAGACAGTAACAATTGTAACACACTATTCAATCATGTTCGGGTCTTGTTCGGTTTGAGTTAACATTAATCCAGATGTCTTCAAATTTGGATTAACATCAATTTGGTTCATTTCGAATTGAGTAGTAGTTGGGTATGATTAGGTTTCTTTCATGTACGGGTCCTTTTCGGGTTCAGATTCAGGTTCGGTCCAAGTGCGGGTCCTTTTCGGGTTTCGGTTCATGTTCGATTCGGGTTCAGGTGTTATTCGAGTTTGGGTCCCATTAGGTCTGACAATTTAAGTTCGGGTACGGTTCAATCGGGTGATTTCAGTTTCCGGTTATTGATTGGGTCTCACTATTTAGATGTCGGTTCGATTCGATTCGGTTATTTATTACCGAGTTTTTGGGTTCGGTTATATTTTTCCAGGTCTGCATGCATAGGTGGTGACTCAATAAATGGCCATCTCTGGGATCCTGAAGATACTGACTCACCGTGTTGATCGAAAATGCCAAATCCGGGCGAGAGATAGTGAGATACTGGAGAGCACCAACAAGAGAATGATAAAGTGTAGGATCCCGAAATGGAGGACTGGTAGAGCTGTGAAGCTGAGAACCAGCAACAAATGGAGTAGAAACTGGTGCCGCGTCAGACATACCGGCCCAATTCAAAATATCCCGAGTATACTTTGCTTGGCCAAGCAGTAATCCTGAGGAGGTAGGCAAAACTTCAAGACCAAGAAAGTAATGAAGAGCACCAAAATCCTTGATCGCAAACTCTCTGTGTGTCCGATCAATGAACTGGCGAAGAAGAGTCGAGTTATTGCCTGTAAGAATGATATCGCCCACATACACAAGTAGGTACAGTAATGACGACCCCCTCGAAAGGACAAACAAAGAAGTATCAGCTGAGCTGCACCGAAAACCAAGCTGTGTCAGATAACTGCTGAAACGCTGGAACCAAGCCCGGGGAGCCTGCTTAAGACCATAAATGGCCTTTTTCAAACGACAAACATAGTCTGGATGGACAGAATCCTGATAACCAACGGGCTGTTTCATGTAGACAGGAACATCAAGAACACCATTAAGGAAAGCGTTCTTGACATCCAACTGATGAAGTGGCCAGGAACGCATGGTGGCTATGGCAAGAACCGTCCTAACAGTGGAGGCTTTGACCACAGGACTGAAAGTGTGGTCAAAATCAAAACCTGGAATTTGCGAGAAACCCTGCGCCACAAGTCTAGCTTTGTGACGCTCAATAGTGCCATCTGGTCGATACTTGAGCCTATAGACCCATTTGGAGCCAACAATGTTGACATTCGAAGGTCGAGGCACCAAATCCCAAGTGTGCTGACCACGAAGAGCATCCATCTCATCATCCATGGCTGAAACTCAGGCTGGATCCTGAAGGGTAGTGCGATAATCAGTGGACTCTGTCTGAGAGAGGAGTGTAGCAGTGAGACCATGAGCAATAATATCCGAATAATCCCGCCGTTGAATGGCACCAGTAGAAGACCGAGTGGCCATCCGATGAGTACGAAGCTAGGGCAGTGAATCTGGAGGAGTCGAACCCGCTGATGACACGGAGGAAGATCGAGCTGTGCTGACCGGAGAGTGGCCGTCGGAAGTCACCGGAGAAAGAATAGCCGATACAGGCTGAGGCATGGATGCCGGTGGCTGAGACGGTGGCTGAGGAGTGCTGGCCAGTGGCTGAGATATGGTGGGCGTTTGGCGAGGAGCCGGGTCCAGGTCAGCCGTCTAGATAGAAGATGGTGGTGAAGGAGGGGCAGCTGGAACAGGCACAAACACAGGTGTGGTGGCCCCAATCGATGAAGTAACAATTCCATAAAAAAATGATGAAATCTCCAGATCTGAAATCGAACGACTGTCCGTGGAAGATGAGACATAAGGGAAGAAAGTTTCATCAAAACGAAATGGCGAGAGATATAGATGCGCCCAGAAATCTGGTCGAGACACTGGAAGCCCTTGTGACGAGGGCTATAGCCAATAAAAACACAGGGAATGGATCGGGGTGCAAACTTATCAGTAGCAGTGGCACGCAGCCATGGAAATGCACGGCAACCAAACGGATGAAAGCGGGTATAGTCAGGCACATGACCAAAAACAACCTCAATAGGTGATATTCCACTCATAACTGAACTAGGCAGACGGTTAATAATGTAAACCGTAGAGGAGAAAGCTTCCACCCAATAACAGTGCGGCACAGAAGAGTGAAAAAGCATGGCAAGACCAGTCTCTGTGATGTGACAATGCTTCCGCTCGGCCCGGCCATTCTGAGCAGGTGTGTAAGGCGAGAACATCTGATGATGAATGCCACATGATATGAGATGAGCCTGAAGTCGGTGATTAGTAAACTCGATACCACCATCGATCTGAAAAATTTTAACCCTAGCAGAAAACTTATTCTCAACGAATTTCTGAAACTGAATAAAAGTATCATAGAAATACGACTTATGCCGCATTGGAAGAAACTATGTGAATCGCTAGAAATCATCAATGAAAATGACATAATAAGAGAAACCACCGACAGATAAAACAGGAGCTGGTCCCCACAAATCACAATGTACTTTATCCAATAAACCAGTAGTGCGCTTGTCACTAGTGGAAAAGGGCAAGCGGCTACTCTTGGCCATCTTACAAGGAGAGCAACTGACAGATGCAGGCATAGCAGAAGTGACAGAAATAAGGCCCCGTCGATTCAATAACTGAACAGTATCATGAGACACATGGCCGAGGCGAGAGTGCCACTGCTCAAAAGAAGCATGAAGCTTTGCAGATCGTAGTTCGCCTAAAAAACTGGAATCACCAGTCTCAAGAAAATAAAGACCAGACCTATGACGACCTTTACCAATCATCGCCCCTGTAAGCTTGTGCTCAATTGAAAATGCATCGGCATCAAATATAACACGGACAGGTAGATCACGAGTAAGCTTACTAATGGACAATAAACTTCTAGTAATCTTAGGGACCACAAGGACATCATTAACAGAGAACCAGATAAATGACATTGGCCGATGTGAGAAATAGATAATGATTCACCATTTCCAACAAGAATAGAATCAGAACCACGATAACGTTGTACCTGATCAAGATGACTGGTGTGAGCAGTGATATGAGATGTAGCGCCTGAATCAACAATCCACTGATTTGACGAAGAATGACAGTTGGGACCATTCAAACTGGCCTGAAACAACACCTTGTCCGCAATCCAATTAGTGGAGCAATCTTCCCGAGATATAGGGCCCAAATGAACCATAGCGGAAGACCAAAAAATGGCACAGAAATTGACTGGATACTGACGAGAATTTGAAAAACTCGTCGGAATATGAGCAACTCGCGAGAAATAGGTTCAAATCGCGAGAATTTGATTCAACTCACGATAAATTTATCAACTCACGAGAATTTGAATCAACTCACCAGAAACTCCCTTGCTGGCGAAACGACTCGTGCGTGGCTTCACGCGCAAAATTTTCTTCTTGCTGGCGAGTCGGCTCGCGCGTGGCTTCACGCACGGAATTTTCTTCTTACTGGTGAGATGATTCGCGCGTGGCTTCACGCGCGGACGAGATGATTTCGTCTTCTTCTCCGTGTCGCGATCGACCGTTTCTTCCCCGTCTGGCTTCGCGATCGGATGAGAGAATATCTTCTTCTCCGGTGAAGGAGCCGCCACTGGAGGACGCCGGAGGAGGAGACCACCGCTGGAGGAAGCCGGAGGAGGACGCCGCCGCTGGAAGACGCCGAAGGTAGAGCTGGAGAACGCAGCCGCTGAGGACGTCGGAGGAGGAACCGCCGCTGGAGGATGCCGGAGGAGGAAGGCCGCCGATGGAGGAAGACTCCACTGGAAAAAGATGGAAAATTTCCCAGAAAATTGAGACTTGAGAGGATGCTGGAGGATGCCGGAAATTGACCGGAACTTCACCGAAAAAGAGAGAAGGAGGAAGGCGCTGAATTAAAATTTAGGGCATAGGATCAGAACTTGCTCTGATACCATGATAGAATGATTTGCCGTAATTAATTGTATTATTGATATCTAAATATATAGAGAATACAATAGAGGTATAATAAGGAAAGAACTCTAATCAGAATAAATCATAATCTAATCAGGAGTCTGATTTAGTCTAACATTGTGGTTTCCATCTCATGGTTCTCAGTTGTGGTTCTCAGTTGTGGTTCTCATCTCCTGGTTCTCATATGAAAATGTGTGCTTGTGGTTCTTATCTCATGGTTCTCATCTAAAAATTTGTACTTGTGGTTTTTCATCCGATTTTGTACTTGTGGTTCTCATTCCATGGTTCTCATATGAAAATTTATACTTGTGGTTCTCATCCCATGATTCTCATCTCATGGTTCTCATCCAGAAATTTGAACTTGCGGCTCTCATCGCATGGTTCTCATCCAAAAATTTGTGCTCGTGGTTCTCATCACATGGCTTTCATCACATGGTTCTCATCGCATTGTTCTCATCCAAGCCACAAGTGAAAATCATGGGATGGGAACCACAAGTGAGAATCATTGCCGAGCGGAAACTTCGCCGACTGGTAGCCGGAGTTTGGCGGAAATGTAGATGGAAATTGGTCGGATCATCGCCAAAGAATTTGGTCGGACCGTCGTCGGACCACCATCTCCAGCTGTTGCCCTTCCACCACAAATAAATCTTATTTTTTAAAATTTAAAATTAAACTTTCTATTAAACTTTATTTCTATTTTAATTTTAATAAATTTTATATTTATAAGGTATAAATACAGGGCGTATAAAGTAAAATACTAGGCGTGAAATAGCAATCCACATTTTTACTATGGGTATTTTGTATTTATACAATATTTTATTTATTTTTAAAAGGTAACCCAAAAAAACCAACACATACTTTATAATGGTATGATTCTATTGATTATAATTGTAGAGTCCAATAAGTAAAATAATAATAATTTTTTATCCAACTTTACTTTATTATTTATCCAATTTATAATCCAAATATTTTAAATAATTTTATTAATCATTGCTATTTTTTATTTAATTATTTATATGATAGAAAAAGAAGTGTTTGAAAGACGTTCTTTCTATAAGTCATGAAAAGACCAATACTTAAAGTGTCTTTCCAAAGACTTTGCCAAAAAAGAGTCCGTCTATTGAAAGACGATGTTTCCATAAGCAATGGAAAGACAAGGTTTAAGGTACAGATTAGAAGAAATGAAGATAAAAATTTCGGATTGCATGAATCAGGTTAGAAACTTTATAACTACTACATGTTGCATAATAAAATTTTAATATTACAACTAAAATTTTTTACCTTTTAATATTTTAATTAAACTCCGTCTTTCCATAAGTTTATGGAAAGACGATTTTTCCCAAGAGTTTACCTCGTGGATTTGTCATTTAAATGCATCAATTTTTTTATTATATCCCGAAACAGTATAATTAAGAAAATATTGAGTATCTTTTAAAATCAAAGTAACACTCATTTTTAATTGAGAAATACCATTTCAAAACATAAATATAAAGAATTGTTATTTTTAAAGAAGAGTTCGTCTCTTGATTGACGGTTTTTCCATAAATTATGGAAAAACAAAGGTTTAAGCTGCAAATTATAATAAATGAAGATAAAATTCTCAGGTTGCATTAGTTGGGTCATATACCATAATTACTGTAGCCTAATAAATTTTTAATATTGCATCTAAAACATTCACTACACGAAACAACACTTTTTACATCAATTTTGGAGGGATTTTTACCTCGGTTTTTAGTTTAAAAAATGAGGTAAATGTGGCTAAAGTAAAAAATATACTTTTTTACCTCAGTTCAAAACCGAGGTAAAAAATATTTTTTACCTCAATTTTTTAATAAGTAACTGAAGTAAAAAAAATCTTGACCGAAACTAGTGCGACGTCGCACATAGTTTCATTCGCACAAACGAATTAATTTTTGCCGACAATGATGCGATGTTGCACCGAGTTATAACTGAGGTATTTCCGATACCTCAGCGATGTCGCACGTACTGATTCAAATTTTTTTTAAAAAACTACCGAATGGAGAATCGACATTGATTCTCCATTTGGTAGTTCAATACCAATTCCGGCCAGATTAGAGAGTTCCGGCATACCATAGCCCTTTTTTTGCCAAAATCACAACCCATATTTGTGGTCAAACATATACTCCACCTATACAATTCCAGTTACATCACAAAATTGCTAATGAAACACACTATGCACACAGAATTTGCAAAAAAAAAAAACACTATGAAAACATATGTAACCCCTAAAAAAACTTTATTGGTGGCAAGGTTCAAACTCACGGTGGAGCAACACTGACTCCCTTCTGGTGGTGTGATGAAGCATCAGTTATGCTTGGCCGGTAGTGCAGAGCAGCGTTTCAAGTTGGTGGCACGGAGCAGCACCACGGTGGTTGCGAGGTGGCCGATCTGCGTTGAAAAAAAAGCAAGGAGGAAGAGAAGGAGGTGTATGCGTTGAAAAAAAATGAAGGAGGAGGAGGAGGAGATCAATTTGGGGGGGGGGGGGGGGAGGGGGGGAAGGGGTTATATATTCTTACGGTTTGTAGTGGTACTGGGTCATAGTTTTCAGCCCAATAGGAGTATGTTTTTATTTTTATTAGATTGTCAAGATCTGATCGGATCAAATGCTATTGACGAAAGAATCCTTCAATTAGAAAGTAAAGAAGATAAAAGAATGGGAAGTTACAAATTGTTTACAATACTGATCACATATGCCAACAATGAAGATAATTTCCTTTCTCCACTTAACCATTTATATATACTCACTACACCTTTAACAGAATGGATAACTGCTACCTAACTTCTTCTTCTCCAATCTTCTATTATTTTTCATTGAGTTGCCCTTTAAAAGATGTTAAATCCCTACTTTGCCCGCAGCTTCGTGACATTCCCTCCTTATTAAGAAAAAACTTGTCCTCAAGTATGAAAATCAGGAAACTGTTGGGTGATAAAAGAAACATCCTCCCACGATGCTTCCTCTAGGGGAAGGTTCTTCCATGCTGTAAGCCATTGAACCACAGAAACACCGCGTACAATGAAAGGATGCTGGATAACTCTATCCGATCGTAGTACTGGTACATTGTTTAACTCCATGTCAGGAACTTCCATCCTTGATTGAGGAATGGGTCCTACTTGTTTCTTCAAGAGTGAAACATGAAAAACATGATGGATTCTGCTATGAGCCGGTAGCTCCAGTTTATAAGCTACCTCTCCAATCATCTCCAATCCATCGGTAAGGTCCCATTTTGATACTAGAATGGTATGTAGTGTTATACCACCCCTCCGCCAAGCCCAACCAATCCTTCCATGAGGTTGGTCTATCGCCACAAAAGTATTGTAAGTATTTATCCAAGACTTGGTTAACTCGTTCAGTTTGTCTATTCGTTTGAGGTTGACATGCAGAACTGAATTGTAATTGAGCTTTGAGCATAGCCATGAGCTTCCTCCATAAATTACTAGTAAGAACTTTATTTCTGTCTGAAATAATTGTGTCTTGAATGCCATGTAACTTGCATACTTCATTGAAGTAAATCTTGGCTACATCAGCTGCAGTAAAAGCATGTTTCAAGCTATCAAAATGAGCATATTTTGTAAGTCTGTCTACGGCCACCGGTACAGTATCACATCCTTCAGATATTGGAAGCTTTTCCACAAAGTCCATAGTGACTTGGCACTAAGCTTGAGAAGGAATAGTTAATGGTTGAAGTAACCCCGAGCTTGAGAAGGAATTGGCTTTATTCCTCTGACTCACTGAGCAGGACCTCACAAATGCCATGATTTCTTCTTTCATTCCTGGCCAAAAGAAGAGAGAAAGTACTTGTTTGGTAGTCGTTGTTTGCCCCAAATAGCCACCTATTGGAGAAGCATGCATTGATGCTAATATGTCTTGCCTTAACTACATGCTTATATGTCTTGCCTTATACCACCAGCAGATCCCACCATAGTTTTTTTTGTCTTCTTAAAATCCCTTGAGTATAAGAATAAGCAGTGTGTTCATTGGTTTATAAAACCACTCATGTAATCAATTCCTGAGCCCAAGAATCTCCCAAATAGCTGCCTTCGATTTGTTTTACCCACAAAGGCAAGATGGAAGATGAAGTAGCTCTAATACTGACCTTGAATTGTGGCTGAATCTGAGATGTAATGGCCTTAGAATCCTCAAAAGAGCTCCAGTTTTTCTTTGGTGTCGACTCAACGTCATTTTGCACTTTTATATCACTCTTGTGATTTTCTAAGGAATTCTGTGGGGTTGCGTTGATTTAGACATAAGCATTTGGTGTAGAGTGTGAGATTGATTGAATTCTAAAGCTTGCTCTTGATGTAGATCAAAAAGTAATTCAAGAAATGAATCTTTTTCTTTTGAATTTTTGCTCTTCATGTCACCTTGAACACTTTGGTCTTTATCAAATTAATCCTCTGGATCCCACATAATAGCTGCACCATTTCCTTCAAAACTATCACAATACTAATCCGCTTAACTCAGTTTCAGATTGTTACCACTGAGCAACTCTAACAGAGTAAGCTGATCATGATTTTTGTGCCCATGAACTTCAAAATTATGAATTTTCTGCTGAACCAACTTCACATTGTTACCACTGAGTAGTTCTAAAGGAGTGTGCTGCTAGTTATTTTTGTCTTCTTGAGCTTCTAAACAAGAATTTTTCTTTGTTGTACTCACATGAAGATTTCCTTGCTGCTCAACATATCTTGACATGTGTATTGTCTGATCATCTTCACTTGGTTTCCTGGACAAAGAATCTGCTGCTCGATTACATGAACATCGTTTTTATTGGATTTCAAAATCAAGCCCTATAAGCTTTGTTATCCACTTATGTTGCAATGCATTCATCCATTTTTGCTCTATCAAATACTTCAAACTCTGGTGATCTGTTTGGATAATGAAGTGTTTACCTATAAGATAATGTTTCCATTTATCGACGACCATCACAAGTGCTAAAAGTTCCTTCTCATAAGTTGATAATCCTTTGTTTCTCGGGCATAATGCTTTGCTCAAATACGTAATAGGTCGTTGATCCTGCATAAGTACAGCTCCCATTTCATTCTCAGAGGCATCTATTTCTATAACAAAATCTTTGTCAAATCAGACATCTTCAACACTGGTGCAGTAGTCATTATCCACTTCAACTTTTGAAATGCGTCTGTGGTCGCATCATTCCACCGAAATGAATTTTTTTAACAACTGATGAACCAGCTTGCAAATCACCCTGTATCCAGCTATAAACCTCTAACAGTATTCGGTGAGGCCTAATAATCCTCTCAAGTCTTTAACCGTTGTTGGACGAGGCCACCGTAATACACAGTTTACCTTTTGTGAGTCCATTTCCACACCTTCGTTGGATATTACATGTCCCAAATATTCCACTTTAGGACTAGAGAATGTGCACTTTGATATCTTTACAAACAAGTGATGCTTCCTGAGTAAGTTTAGTATTACTTTCAAATGAGTGATGTGATCCTCCAAGTTTCGACTATAAACCAAAATGTCGTCAAGGAACACCAAAACACACTTTCTTAACAATTCAGTAAATATTTGATTCATAAGAGCCTGGAAAGTCGCAGGTGCATTTGTTAATCCAAATGGCATTACAATAAACTCGAAATGACCATTATACGTTTGAAACGATGTCTTATGAATGTCCTCCTTTCTAACTCTTATTTGATGATAACTAGATCTCAAATATAGTTTAGAGAAATATCGGGAACCATGCAGTTCATCTAAAAGTTCATCGATCACCAGAATGAGGAATCTATCTTTTACAGTTGCCTCATTAAGCTTCCTATAGTCGATACAAAGTCTCCAACTCGAATCTTTCTTCCTCACCAAAATCACCAGAGAAAAGTATAAACTTGTGCTCTGTTGGATGACTTTGTTTTCTAACATTTTAACCACTTGTCTCTCTATTTTCTGTCTTGTGAGCATGAGGTTATCGATATGGTTTAACTTTGATAGGCTGTGTATCTGTTTTTAAGATAATTTGGTGATCAATCTCCCATTGAGGAGACAAGTGCTTAGGAATAGAAAATATATCACTAAATTGAAGAAGAACCTGTTTGATCTGACCATGTATCTTCAAAGTAGCTATCTATTTTTGTTCCTCTTGAATCCCCTCAGTTTTCTATTTCTGCTGCTTTTGGTTTTTAGCACCTTTTTCTCCTATGGCCATATTGCATATATTCCCTGCTATCTCCTTTTCACGTAAATCAATCATATAAGAATGCCTCTTTCTTCCACCATAACCAGCCTGAGTCTGATCTTTGAGAGATTTCCCTGCCTCTATTTTCATATCCCCTTTAAGGATCTAATGATAGCCTTGATTATAGATAGAGATGTGTTGAGCATCAAATCAATTGTAAGGGGACTAAATTGCTTCATCTAGTCGACACCCAGTATAACGTCAATTTCCCCCAGATTCATTACCCTAAGATCGAACACAAACGTCTGAGACTGCATTCCCCAAACCACTTGTGGGCATACAAACGCTCCATGTACCACACTTTCATCTGCAATGGTGATTGCAAATGGTCTGGTTTTCATAGTTCCTAGCCCAACCTTCCGTACAACCACATAATCGATGAAACTATCCGTCGAACTCGTATCCAACAAAATGGATATCATTTCATCATACAGTCTTCCTTCAAAAAGCATGGTATTGATTCTATCACCCCTTACTGATCTTATCGATATATTTTCAGAAATTCTAGTATCATCCTTGCTCTCTCCCAATACTATTTGGTCATCTTTTTCTACCTGTACAACCATGATCTCATCAGCATCTCTAGTTTCATTTACAGATATAAAATGGACCTGCTTGAACTTGCAAACATGGCTAGGATCGAACTTTTCTCTACATCTGAAACAAAGATTATTTGCTCGCCGGTATTTCAATTCTTGAGGTGAAATTCTTTTAAAGGATTCAGAATTTGTTTTTCTTTCTCCAAAATCCTTGTCAGAGTACATCCTTCTTTCATCCGAATCTCTTGTCCAGAATATCGTGTCTCCCTAAAGTCTTGAATTGGTTACAACCTACTGATTGGATTGTAGTCCCCTACACTTCTTCTACACCATTTCCAAATTTTGTTCCTGTAGGATAGCTAGTTCCATAGTTTTATTGAGAGAAGTTGGTTTGAACATTTTGATTGATGGTTTCAGATCCTCCTTTAAACCGCTAATAAAGCGAGATATGTAATATTGTTCGCTGAATCTCATGTTTTTACTAGCTATAATGATCCTTAGTTCACCAAATTGTTCTTAATACTCTCTAACACTACCTCTCTGAAACAACTTTATAAATTCTTAGACAACATCTTTCCCTTCTTATTCAGAGAACTTGTTCTTCAACAACTCACAAAACTCATCCCAAAGCATAAACCTCCCAGATATTTTAGATTGGAACCATGTCTCAGCCTTTCCTTCCATAAACAGCTCCACTGTCTCTACTTTCTGAGTGTCCTGAATCTGGTGAAAATTGAAAAATCTCTGTACTTCCTGATCCACTCCTTTGGTTTCTCACCGTTGAATACATTCAATTTATCCCTCAGATGAGTGATTCCCTCGTTTCCTCCTATCTTAGTTCTCTAATTCTCATCCTCAATCATCACAATCCTAGGGTTATTGATTACTGCTACATTCCCTCTCATGGTACCAGTAATTGGGGAAACGTTTCTAGCATTATTCCCTCTCATATATCCTTCATTATGTACAAGTTTCCTCACATTCTCATGCAAACTAGAATACTTTGCATGTTGATCAATGACAGGAGAAATTCTAACATTATGATCATTCACCACAGGATTTCTCAGATTATGCTCAGCTTTTTCATAATTGAACTCGATTCGAGCGTTACCTCTCAGTTGCGGACTTCGAGAGTTGCAGTTTGAGCTCTCCACCGGTTCATCCTCCTTTCTTCATTTTGCTCGTGGTTCGTTCCAATTCTACTTCATCAACATCATTGCATGTATGTTTTTTTTAATCTCCCCCACGTCTCTGTTGTTTTTCTCGATTGATTCCTGCATTTTGTTCTCCTTTTCCTCCATTTGTAACCTCAGATCTTGTATCGCCGCATTTAGCTTTCCTTTCAGCTCTTTTGCTTGAGAATCATCAACTTTCAAGCGTGTATTTTCCTCCATTGGAAGCCGAGAATCTAAGGCTCTGATACCAAATTGTCAAGATCCGATCAGATCAAATGCTATTGACAAAAGAATCCTTCAATTAGAAAGTAAAGAAGATAAAAGAATGGGAAGTTACAGATTGTTTACAGTACTGATCTCATATGCCAATAATGAAGATAATTTCCTTTCTTCACTTAACCATCTATATATACTCCCTACACCTTTAACAAATGGATAACTGCTACCTAACTGCTTCTTCTCCAATCTTTTGTTCTTTTCCGTTGAGTTGCCCTTTAGAAGATGTTAAATCCCTACTTTGCCCACAACTTTGTGACATAGATTAAGAGTATATTTCAGGGTTTGAGTTAGTTTTTGGGCCATATTCGGCTGAAATCTAAACTTTTAGTTTTATATTTAAAGGCTGAAATAAAAAAAATTAAATTTATATTAAATAATATAAAATAAAATTATATTAAATAATATAAAAAAAACCAATTCTACATTAAAATTTTGTTCTGTACGTTCAAAATTTTATTAAAATTTATTATTATTATATCTATATGTAGAGTTTCAAAGATATATGAAGATTAAAAAAATAGTATCCAAATATGATGAAATAAATAAAGGCTGACATTCTAGTAGTTAAACTTACGATCGTTCATTGGAATGTATAATAGTATTAACTTAAGTAATATTGACCATTGATTATACATTGAAGGTGTATATGGTAGCATCACATTTGATCGGATTTTAATTTGGAGTTACGAGTAAAGTCTTTTGTTTTTGCACTTAGGTCCCTCCTAGAAAGTTGAAATTGTCGAATCACAAAATTGGCGACGCCAAAATGAAATTTAATAATATAATATTATGAATTTCCAATTTGGGCATGTATTGGTGAAGGAAAGGGCCTCAAAAGTCAATATTGATTACTTCTACACAATCTTTGAAAATTACACTATGGCCCAAAGTTATGTTACCCTATTAACCATTTCTGAAAAATACATAATTTTTTTGCTATTCTTGCCTAAATATAGAAATGTAAAATAAATTATTTTTTCTATGAAATGTTGGAAAGCAGTATTACATGTTCTAGAGTAACTTAGAGTTGGTTACATAGAAGTAAGAAAGGGAAATCAGAAAAGACTACAAATATATTCGTGTGCTTGTTTATTGATAAATACTATGTTACAAACTTAGAAATACAAAGGGGTGTATAGGGTAGCATCACATTCGAGCAGATTTCAATTTGGAGTTACGAGTAAAGTTTTTCATTTTGCACTTAGGTCCCTCCAAGAAAGTTGGAATTGCCAAATCACAAAATTGGTGACGTCAAAATGAAATTCAATAATATAATATTGTGAATTTACAACTTGGGTATGTATGGGTGAACGGAAGGGCCTCGAAAGCCAATATTGATTACTTCTACACAATGTTGAAAAATTACACTATGGCCCAAAGTTCTGTTACTCTATTAACCATTTCTCTAAGATACATAATTTTTGTTATTCTTTCCTAGATATATAAATATAAAATAATTTTTTTAATGAAATGTTGGAAAGTGTTAGTACATGTTTTAGAGTGACTTAGAGTTGAATACTTAAAATTAAGAAAAAGAAATCGGAAAGGACTACATATACATTCTTATGCCTAATTTTTTTTATATATTCCGTTACAGACTTGGAAAATACATTAAGGGTGTATATGGTAGCATCACGTTCGAGCGGATTTCAATTTGGAGTTATGAGTAAAGTTTTTTCTTTTTGCACTTAGGTCCCTCCAAGAAAGTTGGAATTGTAAAATTACAAAACTGGCGATGCCAAAATGAAATTTAATAATATAATATTATGAATTTTCAATTTAGGCATGTATGGGTGGAGGGAAGGGTCTCGAAAGTCAACTTTGATTATTTCTACACAATCTTGGAAAACTATATTATGTCCCAAAGTTATGTTACCCTATTAACCATTGCTCTAAAATACATTATTTTTGTTATTCTTGCCTAAATATAGAAATATAAAATAATTTTAAAAAATGAAAAGTTGAAAAGCGCTATTACATGTTACTGAGTAACTCATGATACCAACGTCTATGTGTTTGTTTTCCAGCAGTGACATATCCATCTAATCACTAAATTTATACAGATCACCTTTCTCACAAATATTTATATATCATACCTGCAATTTTATTCTACTTATTTTATGTAATTATGAATAAGTAGTATATAAAATTTTATTCGGTGAAAAAATAAAATTTATTATTGATATTCGACTTCAATCACATATTACTCGAACTCTAAGTTTAATTCATTTCATTTGAAAAATATAAACATAAAGTCATAGTTAAAAGTATAGCTATAAAATCTTTTAAAAGTTTAAAAGAAATGGAGTAGGATAAAAAATTTATATTTTAGTTTTGTTTTATATTAAATTTTATTACTCCCTCCGTCCAGCTTAAATTACAGCCGAATCATTGCACACCGTTTAATACATATGTTTGACCGTTAATATGTTTAGCTACGTATAATAACGATAAATAAAAAGCTACTTTCTAGAACCTACTTGTTACGACGAATTCAACACTATCACATACAATGATATTATGTCTCATATCTATTCAACCATGCGGTCAAACTTTGATAGAGAATAGTGCCATAAAGCAAGTGAGTAATTTAAGCTGGTAAAGAGAGAGTATTAAAATCTCGATCGTGTGTTGCTCGAACTCTGCATTTAATTGATGTAAATATTAACTGAAATTTGTAGTAAAAAGTATAATTATAAAATATTTTTCAAATAAAAAGAAATGAGCTGCATAAAAAATTTGAATATTATATTTTTATTTAATAAAAAATTACATTATTAATATATATATATATGTATATATATAAATATTCAATTATTTTAAATCTTGTATCGCGAGGGTGTCTGCTAGAGGTACGTACGACGTGGGTAAGCCAGGCATTCGTGCGAGGCCGATCATTTCATGTCACATTTATAATCCAGTAAGCCAGACATGCGTGCGACATCGTCATTTCATGTCTGCGAGTGGGACGTGCGACATTGATCTCATAAACAACCGAGACATGCGTGCAACATTGGTCATCCATGTCTGTGAGTGGTACTACATCGGTCTAAAAACAATCGACATTGGTAAATCAGTCATGCGTGCAAAAGCGGGTGTGGCAGGCTTTTACCTTGGTGGTTTTTTAACCAAGGTAAAAAATATTTTTTACTTAAAACTGAGGTAAAAGAACTTTTCACCGCAATTTTTTCCTTCAACCAAAAAACTGAGATAAAATGAGTGAATTAATAGATTCATTTTGTAGTAGTGTATTTTACCTTTCTATTATTATAATAAAATCTCGTCTTTTCATAAATTTATAGAAAGACGGTCATCTCCACGAGGTTGCCATTAAAGAATATATTTTTTTAGAAAAAGTATCATAACGTAAATTTCAATTAAAGACAAGTACTTCATTTGTCCCACCAATATTGACATACTTTTTACTTATTGTTTGTACCACAGGCAATAACTTACCTTTAAAAAATTCCTTTAATAGCAAAGGAAATTCTCACACCATTCTCTTTCACTTCAACACTTTTAAAACTTTCCAACAATTATTTCCTACTACATTAATTACTTTACTTAAATTTTGATAGAAAAGCAAACATGTCAATAATGCACGGTGAAATGGAGAGAGTTCCATTTTTGACATGTACTTTTCGTTTAGTCAAATAAGTTGAAAGGATGTTGATAATCCATTTTTTGCACGTCTAAAACGAATTTTCAGTTAGAATAGAGAGTGCGTCTCTTGAAAGACGGTCTTTCCATAAGTCATGGAAAGACCAGGGTTCAAAGTATAAATTTTATAACTACCACATGTTGCATACTAAATTTTTAATGTTGCAACTAAGACCTTTTAACTTTTATTATTCAAATTAAACCCCGTCTTTCCATAAGCCTATGGAAAGACCGTCTTTCCCAAAACTTTGCCTAGAATAGATCTGTCCTCTTAGTGTTAGATTATAATTATTTATATTTTAAATAAATTTTAAAATACTCTTAAAATTATAGAAATCTAATCACCATATCTAAAGGTTAGATAGTATACATGCAACGAGACTTTGTGTAGTTCTTCCAGTCCTCTATTTATGGCCCCTTTTGACCATACATGTTTTCATAGCATGTTTGACCATCGATAACTTTTGTTATATACAGAAGTGAACATTATGTGAGATGTCTTAGGATTCTCCGTAACATGTAGTTTTTAAAAAGTAAAATTTTATAATATGTTATCGTACGTAACAAAAGTTATCAATGGTCAAACATACCTTAAAAAAATGTCAGAAAAAAGGGGACATAAATAGAGGACCCGAGCAAGTATTTTATTTGGGGTAAGTCTCAGGAAATGCGGCATATCCATAAGCTTATGGACAGTCCACAGGAGATTTTACCTTAAATGTTTTAATTTTATTATAAAATTTAAATATTGTATTTTATAAGTTAAACGAGTAATAATATGCATTTGAAGGTGAAAATATAAAAATATATGATATAAAAAATATTTTCAAAAATTCTAAATTTGTATGTAATTTAACAAATGCACTATATAAGCTAAGAATAAGTGGCATGTCCATAAGCTTATGGACAGACCGCCTGTCATGAGACCCAATCTTTTATTTGTTATAATTTATAATAAATGATAAAAATTTACAATATATTTTAAAAGTGTTCTAAATTTTAGAAACAAGATGGGGATGTATACATTTTAGGCAAAATTTTGGGAAAAACTGTCTTTCCATAAGTCTGCCTATGGAAAGAGAAGATTTATTAGAATAATAAAAAGATAAAATATTTTAGTTATAACATTAAATATTTATTATGTAACATATGATAGTTATAAATTTTATGAGTTGATTGATGTTAACATATGATAGTTAACATATGCAACACGAAAATTTTATATTATTTAATTTACAGTTTAAAGTTTAATCTTTTCTTAACTTATGAAAACCGGTCTTTTACCCTCATTTTGTACTCACACAGGTCAGTGAGTCCGTGACACACATCCCACTCAAGACTTATTTTATTGGTTAACCAGCTGAGAGACTTTAACTTCAACCCCTCTCAAGGAAAAAAAAAGAATTATATAACACCATCAATGGGCGAAACACCATCAATTGTCCGTTCTACAGGAATTGCTAAGCCAAGGATGCTTCCTCGAAACAACGAAAAATCCCCCCAATTCACCCCTCCTTGTTTTCTTCGACCTGGGCTGCAAAAGCTTTTTGGAGAAACTAAAACTGCGTTTCACCGCATCGCTGGAGACCAAAAAGTAGCACGTTATAAATTTATAATCCCAACCATATATCCCCCCATTCACAACTTCTTTTCAATCAATCCACATTTGCTAATCTAGATTAGAGATGGTGGATTTGATGACGATCTTCGACGGCCTGCATTACGCTGCAAACACCATATGGCAGCTCCAGGAGATGAGATTCGCAGCGATTTTCGAGGATCTGAGCTTCATCGCGGTGTCGGTGATCATGGCGACCGTTTCCTGCTTTCTGTCGGGAAGGGGAATGAGGAGGAGGAGGAGAAGCAGGAGAAGGTTTTATAGGTTCTTTTGAGATTAAGAAGAAGAAGCATGCAATATTAGTTCCTACGGATGTTATTGTGTTGCCTATATAATCAATTAAATCCAGATGGTAGTAATATTAGTACTACATAATGGATTACTTTGCTTTGGTTGTGTGTAAGAAGTATGCATGGGTAAGTTTTGGTAGGATATTCTTATATATACATGATATTTACTGAGTTTTACTATGATCATGAATAAGAGTGAGACTATGTTGTTTTTGGTTTATCTGCCCTTCATTTCAATTTAGTTGAATGAAATTTTAAATTGATGGATTTAGCTTAGTCTTGATCTTAATCGTATTTTCACTGTGTTTAATTTTAATTTAGTTAGTAGTAAAAATCAACTCGGAAAAACATGACATAATTGTCGAAAATGGAATGCACGTGTGTTATCGCAATAGAATATCAAGAATATAATGCGATATAAGCACACTGCTGAACGATCAGGTAAAAGTGGATTCAGACTCTGAATTCCATTATTTTAAATCGCCATAAATACCTTATTACAAGCAGTTCTACATCAGCTTATGAGTGACAATGACTACTTGTTGGGGTGCTGTAAGATTAGCACGATCCACCTTAAAGGTGATAGGAGGATGAAGGGCTTCATAACCGTTGATTTTAGCCTCATAGTCTCCATGATAAAGCGATGCTTCAAGATAGCCGTTCGCATCCGTGGCGCCAATGGAGGCATTCTGCGGTTTCCATTCTCCGAGAATTTTGTCGACCACGTCGCCGGTCGGAAGGTTGTTGAAGTTGTCGTCGGTTAAACACATTCTATAGCATCCTTTGGAAGCATACCATGCGCCCCACAACACAATGCCATTAACCGCCGGATGTGCAAAAAGCTCCCTCATTAATAGATCCAAGTACTTTGACTACACAAATAAACAAAAATCCAGATCAGATCAGATCATTTCAAGATGATCGGATGAAATTTAGTTTATTTTAGTAAAAGAACATGACTTAGACATATCTTAGTTAAACTCTATTTGTTTCAATTCCGATCAGTTTATTTCAGTCCACTCGGAAAATGGATGGAGAATAAACGTAACTTGTGTTTCTCACCTGATTCGTATCGGATGAGACATCCAGTTCTGTAATCCATATCGGTAGTCTTGCAGAAGCAAGAACGTCTAAGGATGATCTTACGTAAGCCAAGTCAGGAGTACTAAAATGCCCTTCCAACCCAATTCCGAGCGGTCCGGATAGATCGGATTGTATCTCCTTAATCTTCTCCAAATACTTAGCCGGATTGGCTTTGGGGTCAACCCGATACTCAAGGGTATTAAATTCATTCAAGAACAGCATCACATTCGGGTCAATTTGCCTAACCCGTTTATAATACCCGACTGACGCATTCGACCCGAGTTTACTCTCAAAGAAGTTCCAATGTAAATTCTCATTCACAACGTCCCAATGTATAACCTCCCCCTTGTACCTATTAAATATAAAATGCAAATATCTTAAATATACTCTAAAACCTTTGTAAGTGACCGAGGAAAGTAATACATAAGTTCCGTTTTTTTATTTTTTTTATTCTATAGGCAAAGTTTTGAGAAATACCGTATAAGTTCCGATTTAATTTACCTATTGGTGACGGACAGAACCCTTTTGTCTACCGCAATTTTAAGATCCACCGGTGAAAGGCGCTTGATCCACGCCATCTGATAAAGCGCGTCGTCCCATAAAATGTTATGGCCGCGGACAGTGATGCCGTGACTCTTGGCAAACTTCAGCATTGCATCCGCGGCGGTGTAGTTTTCCTCGCCCTGGGTAATCTCGGTGGAGTACCATTTCATTTCGTCCCCGAACACAGTGAGTTTGAATCTCGACGTAAAATGGTTCTGATAAGCCGCATTCGTTAAAATATCTCTCGTGATTGCGTTGCCCAACGGAAAACCGTTGCTTTGATGGCGTATGGAAATTCCCGCTCCAGCCACGGGCCGCCCATGGGTATCAACAACTTGGAATCCAACCTTACTCTTCCGCACCTAAAAATACATGAGAAAGTGTCAGGAAAGACGCCTCTTTGCAAACTTATGGAGCTTTTACATTGAACGTTGTAATTTTTAATAAAATTTAAATATTGTATTTTAAAGGTTAAAACAAGTAATAATATGTATTTTAATGTGAAAATATGAAAAATATAATCTAAATTTAGTATGTAATTAAACAAATGCAGTATGTAAGGTAAAAAATCAGTTATGGAGAGGCCGCTTGTGATGAGAACTATTCCTTACCTTCTCAACGCTGTGGATCTGATGGGATTTCCATTCTTCTTCAGTGAAAGGTTGCAAAGAAATACTATCTACCCATATCTTAGCAGTTGCATTCTCACTCTGGAAAAAAAATTACACGAGTAAAAGTTAATGGACTTTCACTAAAGTGATCTAATGCACGCCTCTAATTAAAGCAAATGCAAGTTGATCGAGAATGAAATGTACCTCAAAGTAAAGTTCTGCAACTCCGGTAACATTGGCCGTAAAACCACTCTTTAACATTGACCAGCAACCGGATCGAGCAAAAGCGGTGCCGACGTGAGTGGTGCTATTATCCGGCCTCCGCAAAGCGGCGGTGACCAGAGACTTTCCATGGCTAATCCGCAACCATGCTATACCAAGTTTAGAGAATGGTGGTATTATGTTCAAGAATCAAAACAAAACTACTTGCGTTTTATAATGGAGCAAAATGTGCAAAATAATTTAAATGTTTAAATACCCGCATCTTTAGCTACGTCCGTAAAAATTATAGAAAGTTTATCACGCAAGAAGTAATGATGAAAATTACTCGCGTTATATATAATACTCTTCTTTAACTATCAGTTGAATTCAAAGATTAAAATTACTTAATTAGAATTAAATAAATGGTAATAGTGTACGTACCAGAAATAGTGTATAACGTTCCATTCTGCAAGAAAATTTTCTGTGAAATACTATCATTTGATCCATTCCGATTGGAGACAACCACGTAGTTGTTGCCGCCGTCATTAGCCACCCCTTTGGCTAATTTAGCGTCGCCTAATTCTGACCATCCCTTTAATCCTTCGTTAAACTCCGGGTTAACCACGATTCCTCCTCCGTAAAGAGCTTTAAGTGGAGTCACTAAACACTTTTTAAAACAAAAACGCACCATTAATCACCAAACAACAAAAGAAGAAGGATTAGTTCATTTAATCACGAAGATTAGCGTACCTCGGAAGTGAATCCATAGTCATATGTTGCTCCATTTATGTGATGAGACACTGCAAGATCATAGTTATCAGAATCTCGATGTAAATCTCACGATGCTAAAATTCTACCATCTTTACATACTGATATGATTAATCGGATCCTACTATTTTCCAATTTACTAAAAATAAAAATAAATTCCTGCTAAAAGTTGTGATTCTATAAACATAAACATTAGGCAAACCTGTTGAAAAAAGAAGACAGAGTAACCAAATTCCAAAGACGCCCATAGTTATAATGTTAGGGAAGTCACTGTGTCTCTCTGAAAAAGATACTAAGGTAATTTATAGTATGCAGTCACTGTAGATACCTACGGTTATTGAACAGATTCTAAAATTATAATTGTTGGTAATTACACCGGCCATGTAATTATTAAAAAAATAGAATTCCAAAATTATAATTGTTGGTAATTACACCGGCCAAATAATAATTTTTTTTTTTATAGTTACACAGACGGTGCAGTCACCAACTATTTGATTAACGTGCAAGCAATATAGGATTAGCCGGTTCTTACCTTATCAGGAATTTAGTTTAGTTTTTAATTACGTTTGATATATAATATTGGAAAAACCGTCTTTCCACATGTTTATGGAAAGACGATATATAACTAAAATAATAAAAGGTAAAAGGTATTAGTTGTAATATTAAAAAAATTATTATGCAAAGTGTATTAGTTATAAAGTTTATAATCAGATTCATGCAACCCAAAAATTTTATCTTCATTTCTTCTAATTTGCACTTTAAACTTTGATATTTCCATGTCTTATGGAAATATCATCTTTTGATAGACGCACTCTATTATTTATTTGCATAATTTATTTTATTTATATTTAAAATATATAGTTTGAGTATATTTAATTCAACCCAGTTAAGTATATGGTTTGCCAGAATTTATTCTTTTATTATTGGTTATATGATAACTCTGCAAAATTTATTATTATGTTAGATTAAAATATTTAAATAATAAAATGTTTAAATTATGTCAATATGATTTTATTTATTAATGCTAGTAAAAATTATATAATGAAACTAGTCACATTTCTAAATTTTCTTAAGAAATTATTTTTATTTAAAAATAAATAAATGAATGAATATTTTAAATTATAAAAGTAACCATTGTATAATAAATGTTAAACTTTGTCAAATAGGAAATATATTGAACTTGGATTAAAAAAATTATAAAGATAATAAGTTTCAAACTAAGAGAAAGTGTCAAGTTAGACCGACCAACTGTTAGACCAGTAATAAAAAATCTCATTTTATTTAGTTTTAGGGTCAAATTATTATAAATTTTTTCCCCAAAATTATAGGAAACTCTTTGCAATAAATAAAAACAAACACCAAATAACCTCATTTGCCGTATCTGTCTAACAGTTAGGCGGTGTAAAACAAGAATTTGTGTCATACTAATCCACTAAAATAATAAATGAGAAACAAAAAGCAAGTTCAAACATGAGTAATATAAATGGTGATTGATTTTTAAAATTTTGAATAATATTTCTTTACTTTGTTTTCTAAAAATAAAATTTTAATGAAAGTGATAATTAGGTGGTTCATATTTGTATGAGAAAAAATGAATTTGAAGAATGTAATATAAGATGCAATTGTGAATTTATGACTGAAAACAAGTTTAAATTTATTTACGTAAAAAACCTGTAAATTTCAATCTTTTGAAATATTCAAATCTCATCATATCAACACATAAAATTAAATCCTTCTAACCTATAACTCTTCATTTTATACTTTTACTTCATTTGAGGGACACATTATGTTAATATTTAGTGGTGATATAATGATTTGTCCTAATCAATTGTATTATTGATATCTAAATATATAGAAAGTACAATAGAGGTGTAATAAGGAAAGAACTCTAATCATAATAAATCATAATCTAATCAGGAGTCTGATTTATCCTAACACCCCCCCTCAAGCGGAGCGTCGGATGCTCGCCGACGCACAGCTTGGACCTGAAGAACTCGAACAGCGGACGAGAGAGCCCCTTGGTGAAAATGTCCGCAATCTAAAGAGAAGTCGGAACATGAGCAACACGCAGCTTTCCGGATGTCACTAACTCACGAACAAAATGGTAGTCGATGTCGATGTGCTTCGCCCGCTTGTGAGCCACTGGATTCTGAGCCAAGAAGATAGCACTACTATTGTCGCATAACAACAGTGGAGGACCAGAAAGCGGAAACCGAAGATCACGAAGCAAATGAGTGAGCCAGACCACTTCTAAGGCAGTGTTGGCAAGAGCACGGTATTCAGACTCAGTGCTAGAGCGAGAAATAGTGGGCTGTTTCTTGGCACTCCAAGAAACCAGATTCCCACCAAGAAAAACTGCATAACCATAAGTGGACCGACGAGTCTCCAGACAGCGAGCCCAATCAGCATCAGAGTATCCTAACACATCAGGAGTACTAGCAGAACAAAATCGGAGACCAAAATGAAGAGTGCCACGAACATACCGCAAAATCTGAGTCACAGCAGCAAAATGATCATCTCTGGGATCCTGAAGAAATTGACTCACCGTGTTGACCGAGAATGCCAAATCCGGGCGAGAGATGGTGAGATACTGGAGAGCACCAACAAGAGAACGATAAAGTGTAGGATCCTGAAATGGAGGACTGGTAGAGCTGTGAAGCTGAGAACCAGCAACAAATGGAGTAGAAACAGGTGCCGTGTCAGACATACAGGCCCGATTCAAAATATCCCGAGCATACTTTGCTTGGCCAAGCAGTAATCCTGAGGAGGTAGGCGAAACTTCAAGACCAAGAAAGTAATGAAGAGCACCAAGATCCTTGATCGCAAACTCTCTGTGTGTCCGATCAATGAACTGGCGAAGAAGAGTCGAGTCATTTCCTGTAAGAATGATATCGTCCACATACACAAGTAGGTACAGTAACGACGACCCTCTCGAAAGGACAAACAAAGAAGTATCAGCTGAGCTTGACCGAAAACCAAGCTGTGTCAGATAACTGCTGAAACGCTGGAACCAAGCCCGGGGAGCCTGCTTAAGACCATAAATGGCCTTTTTCAAACGGCAAACATAGTCTGGATGGACAGAATCCTGATAACCTACGGGCTGCTTCATGTAGACTGGAACATCAAGAACACCCTTAAGGAAAGCGTGCTTGACATCCAACTGATGAAGTGGCCAGGAACGCATGGTGGCTATGGCGAGAACCGTCCTAACAGTGGAGGCTTTGACCACAGGACTGAAAGTGTGGTCAAAATCAAAACTCAGAATCTGCGAGAAATCCTGCGTCACAAGTCTAGCTTTGTGACGCTCAATGGTGCCATCTGGTCGATACTTGAACCTATAGACCCATTTGGAGCCAATAATGTTGACATTCGAAGGTCGAGGCACCAAATCCCAAGTGTGCTGACCACGAAGAGCATCCATCTCATCATCCATGGCTAAAACCCAGGCTGGATCCTGAAGGGAAATGCGATAATCAGTGGGCTCTGTCTAAGAGAGGAGTGCGGCAGTGAGACCATGAGCAATAATATCCGAATAATCATGGCACTGAATGGCACCAGTAGAAGACCGAGTGGCCATCCGATGAGTACGAAGCTAGGGCGGTGAAGCTGGAGGAGTAGAATCGGCTGATGACACGGAGGAAGATCGAGCTGTGCTGACCGGAGAGTGGCCATTGGAAGTCACCGGAGAAAGAATAGCCGATACTGGCTGAGACGTGGTGGCCGGTGGATGAGACGGTGGCTGAGGAGTGATGGCCAGCAGCTGAGGTATGGTGGGCATTGGCCGAGGAGCCGGGTCCAGGTCAATCGTCCAGATGGAAGATGGTGGTGAAGGAGGGGCAGCTGGAACAGGTACAGACACATGTGTGGTGGCCCCAATCGATGAGGTAACAGTTCCATCAAAAAATGATGAAATCTCCAGATCTGAAATCGAACGACTGTCCGTGGAAGATGAGACATAAGGGAAGAAAGTTTCATCAAAACGAACGTGGCGAGAGATATATATGCGCCCAGAAGTCTGGTCGAGACACTAGAAGCCCTTGTGACGAGGGCTATAGCCAATAAAAACACAGGGAATGGATCGGAGTGCAAACTTATAAGTAGCAGTGGCATGCAAACATGGAAATGCACGATAACCAAATGGGTGAAAGAGGGTATAGTCAGGCACATGACCAAAAACAACCTCAAAAGGTGATTTTCCACTCAGAACTGAACTAGGCAGATGGTTAATAATGTAAACCGCGGAGGAGAAAGCTTCCACCCAATAACAGTGCGGCACAGAAGAGTGAAAAAGCATGGCAAGACCAGTCTCTGTGATGTGACGATGCTTCTGCTCAGCCCGGCCATTCTGAGCAAGTGTATAGGGCGAGGACATCTAATGATGAATTCCACATGATGTGAGATGAGCCTGAAGTCGGTGATTAGTAAACTCGGTGCCACCATCGGTCTGAAAATTTTTAAGCCTAACAGAAAACTGATTCTCAACGAATTTTTGAAACTGGATAAAAGTGTCATAGAAATCCGACTTATGCCGCATCGGAAGAAACCATGTGAATCGCAAAAAAATCATCAATGAAAATGGCATAATAAGAGAAACCACCGACAGATAAAACAGGAGTTGGTCCCCACAAATTACAATGTACTTTATCCAATAAACCAGTAGCGCATTTGTCACTAGTGGAAAAGGGCAAACGGCTACTTTTCGCCATCTAACAAGGAGAGCAACTGACAGGTGCAGGTATAGCAGAAGTGACAGAAATAAGACCCCGTCGATTCAATAACTGAACAGTATCATGAGACACATGACCGAGGCGAGAGTGCCATGCTCAAAAGAAGCATGAAGTTTTGTAGAGCGTAGTTCGCCTAAAAAACTGGAATCACCAGTCTCAAGAAAATAAAGACCAGACCTATGATGGCCTTTACCAATTATCGCCCCTGTAAGCTTGTGCTCAATGGAAAATGCATCGGCATCAAATATAACACGGACAGGTAGATCACGAGTAAGCTTACTAATGGACAATAAACTTCTAGTAATCTTAGGGACCACAAGGACATCATTAATAGAGAAACCAGAGAAATGACACTGACCGATGTGAGAAATAGATAATGATTCACCATTTCCAACAAGAATAGAATCAGAACCACGATAAGATTGTACCTTATCAAGATGACTGGTGTGAGCAGTGATGTGAGATGTAGCACCCGAATCATCAATACACTGATTGGACGAAGGATGACGATTGAGACCATTCACACTGGCCTGAAATAAAGCTTTGTCCGCAATCCAATTAGCGGAGCCATCTGCTCGAGAAAAAGGTGCCATATAAACCATAGCAAGAAGATACCCAGAAAATAGGCGCAAAATGACCCGACACGTGCAAAAAATGCCAAAAAACACTATTGAATCGTCAGGCGCGTGACTTCACGCGCAGAAAATGATATTGAACCGCCAGGCGCTTGACTTCATGCACAGAAGATACTGTTGGCTCCCAGGCGCGTGACTTCACGCACAGAAGGGTGTGCGCGCGTCTGCACACACGAGCGCGTGGGCGCACGCGCTTCTGGAAGAAATGGGCGCGTGGATCTGCTGTTGCTGGTCGGCCGAGATGCGATAAGCACGTCGGAGACGAAGCCGAGCACGACGGTCACGACGACGGTCCGATGACCTGTACGCACTGGACGACGGGAAGACGACCGCCGCTGGATCTCGCGATCTCGCCGCTGGAAGGCGTTGATGAAGGCACCACTGGAAGGAGCCACCGCTGGAGGATGTCGGAGGAGAAGGATCCACCGCTGGAGGAGGCCGCCGATGGAGGAAGGCACCGCTGGAAGAAGATGGAAACTTTTCCGGAAAATCGAGACTTGAGAGGTTGCCGAAGGATGCCGGAATTTGACCGGAACTTTACCGGAATCAGGGCCGGAATTTGACCGGAACTTCACCGGAACTTCGCTGAACAATAAATTAAAATTTAGGGCTTAGGATCAGAACTTGTTCTGATACCCTGATAGAATGATTTGTCGTAATCAATTGTATTATTGATATCTAAATATATAGAGAGTACAATAGAGGTGTAATAAGGAAATAACTCTAATCATAATAAATCATAATTTAATCAGGAGTCTGATTTATCCTAACAAGTGGTATTTCAACTTTACAATTCTTATACTCACCCTTTGTTCCCTAAAGGAGTTTTGAATTGCTTGTGGCATGGGATTTTATGAGGAAGTAGTTTATAGTTTCATCCAAAGGATAAATAGATAAAAAGTCATATATGCCCTCATCATCATCACCTAATGCTTGGGACGATAGACTGTCAAGATGCCTTGAACAATTGGCCTCTGCGGTATAAGAAGCTATGGATTATGGAGGAAGGGTTTTGGCTGGCCAGTATGCCTCGCACAATGTTATGAACATGAGGGCAGAATAGTAAATACGACTACCATTCTTTAGCCATTGCCAGAACCTTCCAATTTATGTTCATCATTCCGTTGGGATACAACCACCCCAACAAATTTCATTCAGCACCTGCACTCCGTACAGCTCCACCGATTACATCTTCCACATCCTTCCAAAATCTATTAGGAATTTCCTCTTTAAATAGAGTAGTAGATCTCAATATTAATCATCAAGAATATGATCTCTTGATCAACTCTGTAATTCTCTCTGAAATTCCCCTTCTTTTCTGTAATAAAAAACCTTCCATTCCCAGTCTTCACAGATGTGTTTATCCCGCTTTCCTATTTTATTGTTTGGTTCGTGACAATAAAATAGGAAGTTAAATGAGACAAAGCTCTATAAGTATTCCCACTCTCATAAAGATGAGATAGAGAGGCAAGTTTCCGAGATGCTGCAAAATAAGGAGATTCAAGCCAGTACTAGTCAGTTTTCATCACCACACCTGTTGGTTAAAAAAAGAGAGAACACATAGCACCTCTGCATTGACTACAGGAGGTTAAATGAGATAACAATCAAAGACTATTTTCCTATCCCTATGATCGACCAGCTGTTGGATGAACTGCATGGGGTTAGTCACTTCATCAAATTGGACCTGAGATCATATTATCACCAAATTCGAGTAGCAGAATCAGATGTGCCAAAAACTGCATTCCAGACTCACCACGACCATTTTTAATTCCTGGTAATGCCCTACGGCTTAAGTAACACACCCACTACCTTTCGATCTCTTATGAACCATATTTTTTGAGATTATATGAGAAAATTTGTACTAGTGCTCTTCGATGACATACTGGTATACAGTATGTCCTTGGATGATCATGTTTCTCATTTCAAAATGGTGCTGAAAGTCCTGAGAGTACACAAGCTTTTTGCAAAATTCTCTAAATGTGTATTCGAGAAGCAGATTGTGGAGTACTTAGGTCATATAATCACTGAAAAAGGAGCAGGAATGGATGATTAAAAGGTCAAGTGCATCTTGGACTGGCCTGTTGCAAATGATGTCAAAGATTTGAGAGGATGTCTGGGGCTCGCGGGATATTACAGGAGATTCATTGTGGGGTATGGATTAATATGCAGGCTGTTACACAATATCCTAAAAAGAAACTCCTTCGTATTGAAGTTGCCCAAATTTCACAAACCCCTTGTGATTGAGACAGATGCATGCGATTCTGGAATGGGTGCAGTACTCATGCAAGATAACAGCCCAATATCCTTTTTGAGCAAAGCATTATGTGCTTGAAACAAGGACTTTTCCCAGAGCCTAAAGTACTTGCTAGGACAGAAGCTACCTAATGCATTGCACCACAAATGGATCACCAAGATATTGGGGCACAACTTTGAGATACAGTACAAAACAGGAAATCTAAATAGAGCTGTTGATGCTGTTGATGCTCTTTCCAGGAGATTTCATGAGGGACCTGAGAAAGTTGAACAGAGCGAATCTGATCAGAGGCTAAGACTTTAAAATCAGAATGAAGGGCAAGAAGAAGTGAATCGGGGAAATACCACTCAAAAGCTGTCTTTGGAAAGCGATCATGAGATCGACAAAACACAAGCTGGGGAAAACTTCTCTGATATGTTTGTCACAGTTGCATTGCAATCTTCATTGCTGCCTATGTGGACAGTTCAGCTGGAAGCAAGTTACGAGGAGGACTCAAAAGCACAGAATATATTGCAGCTATAGTCCTAGACCCCACTTATCCAGAGTACATCTATGCCAATGGATTTCTGAGGAAAAATCAAAAGATCTATGTGGGTTCTACAGGTACCACAAGGAAGAACTTCCTTGCAACAATGCACTATTCTGCAATTAGCGGTCACTCCGGCCAAACAGCTACGATAAAAAGGGCCCACTCAGTTTTCTCTTGGCCAGGATTAAAAGGAGATATACTGGAGTTTGTGAGGACCTGTGAAGCTTGTCAGGTAATATGTATGAACACTGTCACTCTCCTAGGCTATTGCAACCTCTGCCACTACCAAACCAAGCTTCGCGAAACATCTCAATGGACTTCATCGAAAAAATTCCTGAATCGGAAGAGTTTGATACCATCCCAGTGGTGGTTGATAGGATGACAAAGTACTGTCATTTCTTGGCTCTCACACACCCGTATACAACTCAAAAAGTGGCTGGGGTATTTTTTTTTAATGAGATTTATCACTTACATGGATTTTTTTGACTCCATTGTGAGTGCCAGAGATAAAGTTTTCACATGCTTTTTCTAGAATGAATTATTTCCAAGTTGGGGTCAAATTACTATACAACTCGGCCTACCACCCAGAGACAGATGGGCAAACTGAGAGGGTTAACCAAACTCTTGAAAACTATTTAAGGTGTTTTTGCTGTGAGAAGCCAAGTACTTGGAACGTTTGGCTCACTGCAACAGAAAAATGGTATAACACATCCCATCATAGCAGTATTGGGATGACTCCTCATGAAGCATTGTATGGAGTAAAACCATTGCAGATTCCACTTGGCACACTGACTGATTCATTGTTTCCAGCTACCAATGATATATTACAACAAAGGCAAGCTATCAATAAACTCCTATAGGAGCAATTGAAGAAGGCACAAGATAGGATGAAGCACTTTGCAGATGGAATTGAAGTTAATGATTTGGTGCTGCTCAAACTCAAAAGTACCGACAATAGTCAGTCCAGCTCTGAGTTGATCCCAAACTCTCATCCAAGTATTTTGGACCATACCAAATCACTCACAAAATTGGATCCATGGCTTACAAATTGCAACTCCCTGAAGGCAGCAAGATACATCTGGTGTTTCACGTGTCATTGCTTAAAAAATATATAGGCTCGACAGTTCATGTTTCGACGCAGATCCCAGATGCAGAGATTCAAGAAACTGAGATCCTATTTCCCAAAAGAGTGTTGTAAATGAGACAGGTTTATAAGGATAACAAAGAGATAACTCAATGGTTGATTGAGTGGAACAATTTGCCAATTGAAGAGGCATCTTGGGAGAATTATGCATTCATCAACACACAATTTCCAAATTTCCAAGCTTGAGGACAAGCTTGTTCTTAAAGATGGGACAACGTTATGAACACGAGGGCAGAAGAGTAAATACTGCTGCCATCCTTTAGCCGTTGCCAGAACCTTCCAATTGTTGTTCATCATTCCGTTGGGATACAACAACCACAACCAATTTCATTCAGCATCTGCACTCCATACAACTCCACCGATGGCATCTTCTACATCCTTCCAAAATATGTTAGGAATTTCCTCTTTAACTAGAGTAGTAGATCTCAGTATTAATCATCAAGAATATGATCTCTTGATCAACTTTGTAATTCTCTCTAATATTTCCCTTCTTTTTTGCAATCAAAAACCTTCCATTCCCAGTCTTCATTGCTGTGTTTATCCTTCTTTCTTATTTTATTGTTTGGTTTGTAACACACGACGATAGGGGTGTTTATGAGTCAGGGCGGGATGGTGACACATGACGAGGGGTGGATGGTGTGCTCTAAAGGGCCAGAAACTCATTGTTATGATGACGTTAAATACACAAAGTACCATCCACCACTGGAGAGAGTACTATCCACCCCTCGAGAGGGGTAAACCATCCACCACTGGAGAGAGTATTATCCACCCCTCAAGAAGTTTGTCAACCACCGTTTGAGGGTACACCATCTATCTCTTGATAGGGTAAGCCATCCACCACTGGAGAGAGTACACGTTCCACCCCTCGAGAGTACGCCTTTAATGTCTCGAGAGAGGTGTACCAGCCCTCGACGGTACACCACCCCTCGAGAGGTCACACATCCACCCCTCTAGAGTACACCATCCCTCGAAAGAGTATACCACTGAGAGCGTTAAACCATCCACATTAGCTCTCGAACCATGACCCACTCGAGGCATATACCCCTCGAACCATCCACGACACCACCATTCGAACCACCTATCCCTCGAACACCAACCATCCATTCCTGGAACCATCACCCCTCGAACCATTAGTTCTTGAACATCCACCACGCCACCACTCGAACCATCCACCTCTAGAACATCAACCATTCACCTTGAGGCCTCCCTACCACTCGGACCATCCACCCTTTGAACATCAACCATCCGCCTTGAGGGGTGTTGATTCGAGGCATCTCCACTCGATTCATTAACCCTCGAGGCCCTGGAACCATCAACCATTCCCCTCGAGGCATCACCCCTCGACTCAAACCTTTTCACTCTAACCTCTACTCGAACCCTCACCACTCGAACCAGTACCACTCGAACTCTTTCCATTCGAATCCCCTATTTGAACCCTCTCCACTCGACCCTCACCACTCGAACGCTCACCACTCGACCCCTCACCACTCGAAGCCTCTCCACTCAATCCCAGTACCACTCCCATTACCACTTGGACCTATCCATTGATTCATTAACCCTCGAGGATTTGGAACCATCAACCACCTCCTCGAGGCATCACCCCCCGATCCATCAACCATCTACCTCGCCACCACTCAAACCATCCACCCCTCGAACATCAACCATTCGCCTCGACTCAAACCTCTCCACTCGAACCCAGTACAACTCAAACCCTCTCCACTCGAAACTCTCCACGTGAACCCTCTTTACTCGAAACTCTCCACGTGAACCCTCTTTACTCGAAACTCTCCACTCGAACCTTGTCTTTTTCCTCCCTCTATTGCTACTTTCATAACTCCCTCCATTTTCCAATATACCTTTTTTCACATCAGATTTGGCTTTCATAACGCACACTTTTCTTGACTAAAACGAGACTCCTCCAATAAAACATCCCACTGCCTAACATAGCTCGCTATCAAGGCTCAGCTACATAGTGGTACACTATCTTAAAAAATTTAGCCCAAATCTTAGCATTCCAGAAATAAGCCAACCTACATTCTCAGCCTACATCGTTTTCATGACTTTACCATTCAATTCAAATAAAACACTGAACATTTCAAAATGCTACATGAAATCCAACCAATATATTTAGCTATTAGCTGACTAAGAAGTGGCACATTACGTCACAAATACTTTCTCCAGAACTTAACAAAGCGATCTAGATCACCTACACATAACATAACTTGACAGAATGGTTCAGGAGTAGATTGGCGCTGACTGAGCTCAAAGAGATAGCCGTCAGGATTCTTAGCAAAAGCTATGACGGTCGAACCACCTCTCACAGGTCCAGGCTCAAAATATCAAAAAAATTCAACCACTGTATCTTTACTTGCTAGAAGCAGAGCTAAATGCCAAGATCAATTCATGTTTGAAACCAACAAACCTTAAAATAACATGAGAAATTCAAAATGGTCTCATGTTCAACATACGAGGGACCCTTGATGAGGTTCAGTGGTCCAAACACAAGTAGAAAACAAAATTAATATGTATGAACTTTAGTAACATATGTAGATTCAATTCATAGATATTTTGAGCATATTTCCCTTGGCCTTTATATCTTCAGCCAACTTGTAAACCTGGAAAACACGAGTAAACAACACAGTAATGAGTCAAGCAACCTGATGACGTTAAATAACACAGAGTAATCCCATCAACTGTTTAGTGTTTACTCACATTTGGGGTTGCAATAGCAAAATGGCCAAAAAGTAAACAAAACATACCCTCAATATCTTGAACTTTTCAGGCTCCAAAAACTGAGTGAAAGGATCATCTAAAGTGGCAATCAACTTCTTTATCGTCGCATATGAAATTACAAGAATTAATGAACAAAACATACCAAAGGAAATTTTGAAATAATGGAAAAAAAATTCCTCACCTGAGACATCTAAGTCATCTTCTTGTAGTAGCAATTATGAGCACAAAGCAGAGAGTCAAAATATACCTACTGTACTCTTCTTTGAAAGAGGAGGAATGAAAACTTTGTATTTCTGAAAAATTCGATCCTGTAACCAGAGAAAATAATTGTATCTTCTGATAACAATCTTCGCCGGACCTTCATACTCAGGAAGATTAGTCTGCAAGACCAACTTCAAAATTATCACCCACCCAACCGATCCACTCATTAAGATAATTAATGTAAATTCGAGAAGCAACACATACAAATAAAACCAGTATCCGAACCAAAAAAATCATGTATAAAAAAAATGGTAATGGCAGTAGAGGAGACAATGGCAAAGAGGTCAACGTTGGGAGAGGAGGAGACAATGGGAATAGCCATGGAGGAAATAGAGGTCAGCCTTGGGTGTGGAGGGGATAAGGGGAATAACCGATCGACGTAGATGTGATTGTGCAAAATGGTACGGCCACGTGATTGGATAAAAGGGTACGGGAACGAGGGAATGCAGTGGAGAGGTTGAAACAGTGAGGCGCAAGAAGTGGAGGAAAGAATTATGCGAAAGAAGAGAAAAAAATTGTGCGATGAAGAAGATGAACAAACAGTAAGTTAGAAGTTGGCAAAACGGTGTCGTTTTTGTAAGGTAAGGAAGTTAAATAATTACTCAAATACCCTCGGTTAACAGATAAAAAACAAATAATATCTATTATAGGGTGTTTGAGATTAAAATTAGAGTGGGTCCCCCGACAGCCGGCATGTCCATAAGCTTAGAATTACCTTTAATGGGCTGAAACCCCAAACTTAGCAATTTCTTCTTCAGTCCAAATGATCTCTTATTTCATTCTTTAGTCTACAACCTATCCTTCTCCACACGTATTCCATTTCCAAACCACGTTCTCTCTTATTTCCCACACATGAATCCTATTTTCGTCTCCTCTTTCCTCCACCTAAACACTGCTGCCTCCACCGTCACCGCCTCACTCCCCCCTGTCGCTGAGCAGCCGCATGTCTTCACTCTCCCCCTAATCCACCGCTAAGCCGCTGCATCTCTTTTTGCTCCCCCTGAGCCATCGCATCTCTTCTCTCGCCCAATGAGCCACCGTCTCTCTCTCTCCTCCGCCGCTGAGCTGCCGGATCGAGCTCTAGCACCTCCACCACCGCCGCCCCTCTTCTCTCTCCCACTCCAGTGCCTTCACCACAGCTCGACCGCCTCTCTTCTTTCTCCCCCTCAAGTACCTCCACCACTACAGCCGAGTTGAGCTCCACCACCACTAGATCGAGTTCTGCTATTACCAAGTCCTTCGCCATTGCGCCACCCCAACGCCTGGATCGACACCGACGCTCAAATCATATCCTACCACTAGAGTTGCGATTAAAATTGTTGTTTGTGTTGGTTGCTATTGTGTTGATTAATTTTTTGTGTTTATTTGTTGCGCTTAAAATTTGTTTTTTGTGTTGATTTGTTTGTGATGTTTTTGTTGATTGTTGTTTGTCCAGATCTAGTTTGTGTTGCTGGAAACTGATTGGTTTTCGGCAGCTGTTTTTAGAAGACAAGAAAAATTTTCCAAGTTCGAAAAAAAATTAAAGGCGGTTCTTGGAGCTAATTAAAGATGGGTTTAACCGTATTTACACCAGTGGAAACGCCTCTATTAAAGGCAGTTCTAATGATTAATAGAAGTCACTTTGGGGGTGACTTCTATCGACATGCCTTCCATGGATGAGGATAGAAGGCGGTTCCAAGGAAGGTGGTTCATAACCGCCTTCTAACCAGGGTTGGAACCGCCTTTTATTGGATCCGAAGGAGTTCCGATGTTAGAACCCATATCTGACCTTCTAAAAAAAAGGCGGCCATTTCAGGCTGCTTTTGAACTTTTCCGGCGGAAGAGCAACAACAAACAGTAAACATTAAGAACAACAAATCTCTTGAGATTTGCTGGATATAAAAAACAATAACATCACTTGCCTAACATTAAGAATAGATTTGACTATGGCTTTAAAAAAATAAAATGAATAGATCTAAAAATTCCTAACATATCTAAAAATTTAAAAATGTGAACTTAGCCCTAACAGAGGCGGCAGAAGAGAGCCTCAGCGGTGGAGGCCCAGCGGTGGTAGCACAACTTAGGTCTGGAGACGCTGCCCGGCTATGGTGGCGAGGCCCGACGGAGGGGACGTGGCCCGGCGATGGTGGCGTGGCCCAATGGTGGTGATGCCCCCTGCGCTCGATGGTGGTGAGCTATGGGGCCCGGTGGACTCCGGTGGTGAGCTGGGCGATGCGGCATACTCCTGTAAAATAGGGCGAGGCGGCGGACTCTGGTGGTGAGTGGGAGTGAAAGATGCTGGCGGTAGGGAGAGGGACGGAGGCGGCCTGTGGTGGAAGGAGGGAGAGAGGGATACAGCTGAGTGAGATGAAATTTTCAAAGGGAGGGAGAGAGGGAGTTGCGGCTGTGTGAATGGGAAGGAGAGAGTTAGAAAAAAAATTCTAAGTCATGGAACTAGGGCTTTTCTTTTTACAGAGGCTCATTAAAGACACCCAATAGAATGTGGTTCTTTATTAGAACCACCATCTATTGATGTGAATCAAAGGTCCAAAAGTAGTTCTGGTATCGTAACCTCGTCTGATCAATAGAATGGGGTTTTACAAAAAAATACACGGAACTGTCTTCTATTGATGTCATTAATGAGACTTTCTCCACTAGTGTTAATTGCAAATTTTAAAGGCGGTTCCGGGAACCACCTTAATTTAAAGGCACAACCATTAAAGACACAAAAAAATATTTTTAAATTGCCGATAAAATCGTCTTTAATAAGTCATTCCTACACTATTAACGGTGTATAAACTTATGGAAAAACTGTGTTACATGATATTTTCTCTTAAAATTATGTTTACCACATAGATAACGGAATGTTAGGATTTTCCACCCGATTATACTAGTATAAAATGGCAGAATTGCCTTATTACAACATTAGAGACCTTCACACTAATTTATGAGTAATGAGTACATTTACCGGTGTTGTTACATTCGAATCCACCTTAAAAGCAACAGATGAAACAGTCGAATTTGAAGAACTCATGATTCCATCTTCATGAACATTGATTTTAGCTTCATAATCTCCATGAAAAAGCGACGTTTCGAGATATCCATTCGCGTCGGTTGTGCCGATGAAGGCGTTTCGCGGCTTCCATTCGCCGAGAATCTTGTCGACGACGTTGCCGGTCGGAAGGTTCTTGAAATTGTTGTCGGTTAAACACATTTTGTAGCATCCTTTGGTAGCAGACCACGCGCCCCAAATCAGAATGCCGTTAACACCCGGATGCGCGTGAACTTCCCTCAGTATTTGATCCAAGTACGTTGCCTACACAGATAAACGCTCGTAAGGCTAAAACACCCGTCAAAACATAAACACTCGAGTTTCTAATTTAATGCATATATACTCTTCAATTTTTTAAAAGTGCATATATCCCTTCGAGTTTCTCAAAAAGTGCACATATGCTTCTATAGCCAAAGATTGACGTTTGAAAATTGAGAGATATGTATGCACAAATAAGAAACTGGGAATATATGTGCAATTTCAAAAAAATTGAAGGTAGATATACTCTAAACAAGGAACTGGAGCGCATGAATGCACACGCTTTCTTACCTGATTTGGACCGGAAACGACATCGAGTTCGGTAACCCAAATAGGTAGTTTTGTTGAAGCAAGTATGTCCAAGGCGGATCTTACGTAAGCCAGGTCAGGAGTACTAAAATGCCCTTCCAACCCGATTCCGAGCGGCCCGGCTCCTCCGGCTTGTATCTCCTTAATCTTCGCTAAATATTTAGCCGGGCTGGTTGCGGTATCACTTTTAAACTCGAGTGTATTAAAGTCGTTCAAAAACGGTGTCGCATGGGGGTCGAGCACCCTAGCCCATTTATAATATCCGGCTGATGCACTCGCTCCGAGTTTACTCTCAAAGAAATTAAAATGTAAATTCTCATTCACAACGTCCCAATGTATGACCTTCCCCTTGTACCTGTTCAATATAAAAACAGAATATATCTTAAACACACTTTAAAATGTACGATAATATGTGTCATTTTTTTTGGGACGGATGTAATAGTTTAATTTACCTTCCGACGATGGACTGGATCCTTTTGTCGGCGGCAGTTTTAAGATCCGCCGGCGAAAGGCTCTTGACCCACCACGGCTGGTATTGAGGGTCGTCCCAAAAAACATTGTGGCCGCGGACGGTGATGCCGTGGCTCTGGACTATCTGCAGCATTGCGTCCGCGAGGCTGTAGTCTTCCTTGCCGCGGGTGTTTTCGGTGGTGTACCATTTCATTTCATCGGCAAATACTGTGTATTTGAACCTTGACGTGAACCAATTCTGATACGCCACGTTTTTTATAATGTCGGCGGAGATGGAGGTGCCGATTGGGAAACCGAGGCTTTGCTGGTGTACGTGAATTTTTGCTCCGGCCAGTGGTCGGCCATGGGAATCAACGGCTTGGAATCGAACCTTACTCTTGCGTACCTAAAAAGATATTGGATCAAGCATTAATGTTAAAACATATTATGTGTTACATTTTAGAGATTTGTCACTTTATATTTTTTACACCAAATAAAAAAAGTGATACTACAGAATATCTTTTGATTTATAAACGACATGAGGAGTTTTTTGAAGATTGACGGCATTAATTTTCTTTCGTGATTAAATTGGAAAAAATATATTTATGAAATGGACAAAAAACCATTTTGTTAAATAAATTAATTGTCAGGGATTTATGAAATATAGGTTTGACCGAGGCAATTGGTCTCTAATTAATACCTGTTAAGGTTATTAAATGATAAGATAAGAAAATAATCATCACTCACTTGTCAAGATGTAAACAAATCTTATCCAGATTTTTTTTGGAGTGAGATTTTGCAATATGCATGAACACGTGCTATTTATCCTAATTCATTATGATTCTTAAAATCCAAAATGATAACAACTTTAATGTGTACTTTTAGAAGAATGCAACAAGAGAAATTTACCTTCTCAACGCTTTGGATCTGATGGGATTTCCATTCTTCTTCAGTAAAAGGTTGCAAAGAAATACTATCTGCCCATATATCAGCAGTTGCATTTTCACTCTGCAAAAATATTGCACAAAAACAAATAAACGTTGATGGACTTTCAATTAAGTGACCTATTGTACGAATATAAAAACCAAATGCATGCAACTCGAAAATGATACCAGAAAATGAAGTTCTGTAGCTCCGGTGACATTGGCCCGAAAACCACTCTTTAACATGGACCAGCAACCGGATCGAGCGAAAACGCTACCAACGGGAGTGACGCTATTATCCGGCAATGTTCGCAAAGCCGCGCTGACAGGAGACTTTCCATAGCTAATCCGCAACCATGCTATATGTACCAAGTTCAGTGAAAAATCAGTTCAAGAATCAAAATATAATTGATTACTTATATTACAATTTGACATTATTTTAACCAATCATCATTTAATCATGAGTATATATCTTTATTTCCATATCAATAAAACTTATTAAAAATGAATGTTGTGACCGTATTTTTACTTATATCAGTTGACTTTACGAGTAATTAACTTCGATTACTATTAGGGCCGCGTACCAGGATAAATAGTACAATAATTTGACATTTTCCCTAAAAATTAACTATTTGTGAATTGGGATGATTCCTAACTTTTATAGCAAAATAAACTACGTAATTATATTTGCAATTACTCAAAGTACGTACCAGAAATAGTGTAAAATGTCCCCCTTTGCAAAGAAAACGTCTGTGAAATGCTACCCTTTGACCCATTCCGATTGTCGACGACAACGAATTTGTTGTCAACGTCTTTAGCTAATTTAGCATTGCCAAAGTTTGACCATCCTTTTAATCCTTCGTTAAACTCCGGGTTGACCACAATTCCTCCTCCATACTGAGCTTTAAACGGAGCCGCTAAACACTATTTAAAAAAACACACCATTAATTATGCATTAATCAACAAAATCAGAAGGATTAGCTGATTTAATCACGGAAATTAGGCTTACCTCCGAAGTGTATCCGTGATCGTATGCCACTCCATTAGCTTGGTGATATACTGCAAAAAGAAAATATGGAATACGTTGTTCACGTTGACGTGTAGTTATCGTAATTTCGATCCGAATCTTACGATTTAAAATTTTATAACCCGAACCATTAAAAGTGGTTCTCCGATATGATTCTACCGCCTTTGTATGAAAAAAATGGTTTTATAAAACATAAATGTTATATGATCCTATTCCATTCCGGTTCCCCTCAAAAATCGATTCTGCGCAGAATGCCGATTGTTACAGACCTGATGGAAAGAGAAGACAGAGTAGCCAAATTCCAAGCACTCCCATGTTAGCGATGTTAGAAGGAGAGGGATACTGTTTCTTCGAACGATGCGTGCGATTATATATTAGTTAATTGAATGGATTCTGCAAATATATACCTTTTTGAAAACAAAACAGATTCTACGAATATGTTTACATTAACGGTGCGATTGCGGGAATTTTGGTTAGGTTGAGATATGTAAGGAAATTATATTTACTGTGAGGAAATCAATCTGCAGGTTAGATAAGGATGCATCGATGGTGAGCGATATGCCTTGCTAAAGTCGTACTGCCGCTTTTAAGATTCACTATATGTACCATGTTTTGATGTCCTTTTTAAGGTTAAGTTTCCATTTTTAGAGTAAAATAAATAGGAAGGATAAGGGAATCAAGTAATGTTATTCACGAAGTTTCGTTTTAAATTGATTAACTGTGAAGATGGATTATTTTAGAATTAATATGACCAATAGAGTAGTTTGGTATATATTTTTATTTATTGTAATGAGGTACATATCTATAATGAGTGGGTCTCCTGACGGACGATCTGTCCATAAGATTATGGGCATACCACCTATTTTTAACCTTATATACTGCATTTGTTAAATTACATACAAAATTTAGAATTTTTAAAAATATTTTTATATTTTCACATTCAAATACATATTATTACTTGTTTTAACTTATAAAATACAATATTTATTTTTTTTTAAATATTAATCCCTCCGTCTCAGGGCTTTCTGCAGAAAGAGAAAACTCTCCTCAGAATTTGTGCTGCTTGAAATGACCATTCTGCCCCGTCCTTCAACACCTCCTCCTCCCCTCCTCTGCTCCTCTCTCTACTGCGTCTCCTTCTCCGCCTCCTCAACTCCACCGTCTGCCACCTCGACTCACCCTGCCACCTCCACCTCTGTGTTATTCAACTCCGACATAGGATCGGACGTGGATGTCCTCTTTGCCCTTGCACCTTCTTCCCCTTGCACCTTCTTCCCCTTGGATCACCAGCCACATTCACAAACACCAGCAAGGGGCAGAATTCGTAAAAAAATGCGTAAAAAGAATGCTTGGCTCTGTCTCCGTCCCCTGCCTTTCATAACCCTAAATCTGAGTCTCCTCCTCAACTCCCTCTACCGCCTTCCTTCAGCTGCCGTCCTCCCGACTCATCTCTCCCTCTCTGACTCATCTCCGACACCTGCCACCTCATCTTCGCTTCTTGATGACGCCTCAAATATGAAAATCTTGTGCCTTCTCCGCCTTCCTCCACCCGTTCGCGGCTCTCCGATCTGCGCATCTCTCTGCAACCATGTCGAATCTGAAAACACGACATCTCATCTCTCTGCAACCAGGCCGCGGCTAAACCCAATTCAATCTACCTCAACCCGATTCAATCTACCTCACCCTAAACGCGATTCAATCTACCTTAACCCGATTCAATCTACCTTAACCTGATTCCATCTACCTAACCCTAAACCTGATTCAATCCACCTCACTGTGGCTTCTCCGTCGACAGCCGCGCATCTTTGCCTTCGACACCAGCGAAACCACCTTCTGAGAAGTTGTGAAACCACCTTTTGAGAAGTTGCAAAACCACCTTTGGAGAAGTCTATGCCTTCTTTTTGATGACTCGGAGGCCACCTTTACAGAAGTCTCCGCTGCTAAGTTGATGGCGGAGGCTGCCGAAGTTGAATGTGGCGGCCTCCGGTGGTAGGGTTTCGGGCACAGAGATGTTTTATGGAATTTTGCATTTTGGGGAAGTGGGAAATAGAGAGAAAAGAGAAGTATGATGTTTGGTGGATTTTGTAAATTTTAGGATGTTTAAGGACAAAAATGTCTTTTTAAAGGTTAAATGTTTCCTTAAACGGAAAGTGTGCAGATTTGTCTGGGACACCCATAAAAGAAAAGTGCAGATTCCCCTGGGACGGGGGAGTACAACATTTAGGTAAAAGCCCCTATGGACTGTTTATAAACTTATGGAAAGTCTGTCTTTCTTTAGACTTTCTCATCTATGATTGTGAAAATATTTTAAAATAAAATCCAACATATAAATAATTATAACATATCCGACTTTAAAAATTATAAAATTATTTTTTATATATAATTTATCTAACCGTTATTCGGCCTGATGGAACACCTTCTCAATATTATTTACTATTCTTAGTGGTTTAAAAAAAATTGATAATCAATCTCTTCATTGCACGTCTCCAACCAATTTCGAAACCAAAACTCTGCTCTATTTCTCCTTTTCACCATTTTCCACGATTGATTAAGAGCATTCAAAGAAAAGATGTCCCGCGGTTCCATCTTCCTCGCCGCCCAAAATATAGGTTGCCGTTCATTGTTTTCTTCTGAAGGTTCTCACACGTGGGCAGTGAATCCATGCAAATTCGCCATGCCAAATGTTTCAGACTTTGAGGAATTTTAAGACGTAAAATGCATCATCACGAATATTCCAATTTTTTTAACGTAATTTGTTGAGGATGCATTTGGTAAATGCATTCTCCAAATATTTTACATTTTTTAATTCAATTTTTAAGAGGATGCATTGGGTGAAAAATAATACTTTAAGTTATAATTAATCTAAATTAGTTGAGTAAATTTTTAGTGGTAAATAAAATAAAATATTAATAAATGTGATTACTTATTTTAAATTTTGATAAATAATACTTTATTTATTTGGCACACTTCTTATTTTTATCAGCATTCTTACAATTTCATCTACTTATTCCAAAATTTTACTTTCTACATTCTCATCCACCAATTTTCTTCAAATAATTCCAAGGTACCATAAATAGAAAAAGGGAGGGAATATAAAAAAAATGGAATAGACATTTGATTTCGATTATATTACTCTCGAATACGTTTAATTTCTTTCATTTAAAAATTTAAACATAAAAGTCATACTTATTAGAATAGTAATGAAATATTTTAATATTAAAAAAAATGAAATAGTATAAATTATTCTATAAATTATTCATATATAAAAATAGAAATAGACATTCGACTTCAATCATATATCACTCGAACTCTACGTTTAACTTTTTCCATTTAAAAATAAAAGTCATAGGTAACTAAATATTTTTTAAATTCAAAAGAAATGGAAAAGTATAATTAGTCATTTTAATTTTGGATTTATTATAACTTAAAATATTATTTTTTTCAAAAATTTATATACTACTTATTCAAATTTATTTTATAAAATTAGTTTATACCCGTGCGATGCACAATTTAAAATAAATAATCACATTTATCCATATTTTATTTTATTTACTACTAAAAATTTACTTAACTAATTTATATTAATTACAACTTAAAGCATTATTTTTCACAATTGTATATACTACTTATATTTATTTATAAAACTAGTTTATACTCGTGCGATGCACAATTTAAAATAAGTAATCACATTTATTAATATTTTATTTTATTTACTACTAAAAATTTGAATATAATTTAATGTATTAAAAATAATATAATTTTGAATTAATAATGTATTTATAAGGAAAAAAGATATGTATAAAAATATTTTTTATTATAAATCGTATATTGATAAAAGTATGAAATATATATTTATAATTAATCAATAATTACATTTAAAAACTTAGTAAAATTGTATTTTTAAAAATAAAATATTAAAAGTATTCTTAGATAGAAGTACTGAAAATACCTCTTTTATAAATATAGAATTCTTTGTTTATAATATCATCTCATCTAAATTCATCAAAATGAAAAGGAATGGTAATTTTAATTAAAATAATTATTTTTAAACTGTTTGTTTAAAAATTAAAAAACACATTGAGGACGCATTTAACGTCTTGAAAGGAGGCGTGAAAAAAAATCAAATGGAAAAGGACGCATTCTCCGCAAAAGTGCTCAATTTTCAGAGGTACCGTTGCATCTATATTTGGTGGATGCTGCACAAAAAACACTCTAATGACATATGATTGTCTGTCTCCCAGATTTAATTTCCTTCCTACATCCAAGCTGAAGCAACTCGACGCCTCTAAAAATACTCGTTTAGGACCATGAAGGTCGGAAAACTCTAGTAAATTTGCTAATCATACTATGAATGTCCTCTAATATAGTATCCGGAATAATGAAACAGCTCATTGCATAGCTGGGAATAGCCTGAAAAACTGATTTAATAGGTATCTCCTTCCCGACCATGGATAAACTTTTCTCGCTCCATCTATCAATTTTCTACCTGATCCTATCCTTCAAATCCTGAAAAATATCAGTCTTACATTTCCCCACCCCCGATGGAAGACCTAGCTAAGTTCCATGCGTCGTGACCTCTGGTATCTTAAGAATGTCGCATACCTTTGCTCGTGCTTCCACCACCGTATCTTAAGAATGTCGCATACCTTTGAGTGCACTGCTCGACTTGATTTCGAGTTTACCCTTTTGGTTCGAGTTAAAGTCCTCCCGACTTGATCAACTTGATTCAAATCTCTCGTGGTTACTTTTTCACTTCAAGTACCTATCAAAATTCATATCGTCGTTGAATTTTTAGGTTTTCGTCTACCCCCCACATTGGGCTGGTTTTATTAAACATCCTCACACATGTTAAGTTTCTCAAAAACTCGTGTCTTGGGGTTCCTAGACCAAATGTCTTAGGATTACTCATCTCATAATTCTAAGGCTTTCCAACCAAAAATCTAGAGAATTGACCAAATGTCTTGGGATTCCATATCTCATGATTCTTAGATTTTTCAACCATAAATCAAGAGATTTGACCAAAAGTCTCGGGATTCCCATTCTCAGGATTCTTAGTTTTCTCAACCAAATTCTTGAGATTTTCCCCTCAATTCTTTGATTACAAATAATCAAAGGTTTTTAGCATAGTCATGATAACTCATGCTTTAGGGTTTATACCATGGTTCACAAGAACCAATACCCTAGACATAGTTGTAAACTAATGTCTTCACGTTCACATTTATCAGGTCATACAAAATAACCAGAATATGTCGAACTTCGAGCTCATATGCTCTATCTGTGCAATCTAACAATTGTCACTCGTGAGCCATATGCTCGTAAGCGATCAATCAAGATAGCCAATTATCGGGACAAGCCTTGTCAAACCTTTCATTGCATCAAAAGGGCACTTTCCCAAACAATTAATATAATTATAGCATATAAAGCATAACTCAATTTTAGACACAACATAGATCTAAAATTTTTGTATATGCAACTAAATCAAGTCCCTAAATGAACGAGAATACATCATGGATCAAATAACCCAATGTCACATACTTCATTCATGCACAAATATATTTCACTCTTGCCAAGAGATGTCATGTTTAAGTGCAAATGAAGTTTACCAATTTTTCTCAGACCAAGCACATAAAAGTCATGAATCACTAGCAGCACATTCTCACACAAAATGGTTTAAATCTTTAACCAACGTGAGCAGCACACATCACCAAATTATTATACCATGCAAAATAGGTATTTCAACATTTGATCAAGTATTTAAACAAATACTATAGCATTTCAAAGGCTTCGGAAATTAAACATGTCTCATAATTTCCAAACATATGTACTGCTTTCATGTAATTGAATAATAATGTCTGATCCCATATTCTAAACCCATGGCATTTTTTCCCCGTAAATTTAATTCAATCTTTCATGCAAAGAATCAAATATGATTTCTTACCATATCAACATTTAATCTCATAAGCATGAATATCACGGAATTAGCATATTTCCATAATTATGCCATGTAATTTAACATACATGCTCAACTCAGTTTTCCACATAATCAAGTGATTAATATAACCAAATCCATTCACTATCAAATTCGATAGCCTTAGTGTACTGGACATATATGTGCACATATTATTCACATAACACTCTTTGTAACAAAGTCTTGTTCACGCCCAGATTCACGCAAATGGTTATCAAATATAATCCAAGCAATATATGTATATAAAGCATATGTCATGATTCACTTTAATCAACGTGTATACGTACCATAGTTAGCACAACCGTGGTTACACTCTTGATTCATTCATGTTGCCAAGCAAATCCTGTTGTATCTCCATGCCTAGTTTCTCTTCCATAAGAGAGATACAACCGTGTATACTCGGATTCACCAATGCGTACATACAACAGATTTCCATCGTTAAATATATGTACAAATCTCAAATATCGTAGTATAATATTTTAAATAATTATACATAACAAATTGCTCAATATGATTTTGTTGTAAATAACCAAAACCATTAACATGCATATTTTCTCAAATATGCAATTTCCATAAAGCATGCAATCACTGCTTTTCAATGCGTATGTGTGGCATGCAAGATATGTGGACACCATACAGATTAATCAATCAATCCGTGTATCACATAAACTAATTAAGGCATGCATATAGTTTCTCAGCATGAAAATTTCCACGTAACCATGCTATCATTTAATATGGCAATGCATTGTTTATAGTTTCCAAACAAATATGGTAAACTGTTTTGACGAAAGCAATATGCACATGCCATGTCCGTATGCAGAATATTTTGTTTGCAAAATTTTGGAATCAATATAATTCAACAAATTTCATTCGTTTCAAGACTGTTGGACATATATTGATTATATCATACGGAAAATCAAATAACAAAATTGAACGAGCAATTAATATATGCAAGAATAATAATTTTTTATTAATTATTCAAGCATACAATCGAAAAGCTTAAATTACAAATAATCAAAGCATAAATCATGTTTCAAGTAATTACAAATTGATGGAGTCACGAGTAACACTCGCTGCCCTTGAAACGAATGAGTCCCGTCGTGGACATCGTTCCCTAGGATAAAACCATCGAAGGTAACAATTAACACGTAAAAGTTACCTCGGATTCACGCAAGGCCCGAAGGACTATCACCTTGACAGAGCACCAAATGGAAACTTCGAGAAAGACAGAAAGAAGACTCAAGTTTAGACTATGGAGGGACTTGAGAAATGGTGTGTATTTTCTGACTGACTTAGAGACTCTATTTATACTACTCTAAGAGACCCTAATCATGGAAACATGATATTCTGATTTTCTGTAATTAGAGAAGAATATTCTCCAATCACCAACTCACCAAATCCGAGACATTCCATGAATACTCGAATAAAATCTGCTGGAAATGGAAGAAATATTGGCACAAATATTCTTCATCGTATTAAATATGGTAAACTGCATATTTATTTAAGACAAGATATCTCACAAAATATGGAAGTATTTTGTTCTTATCTCTTAAGAATTACACACAAGCAATTCCATATATACTATGCGGTTGGGCCTTCCAGAGACTTCCATGCGGTCCATACGCATTTTGGACAGTCCAGAGAAAATTACCTGGGCCAATTTTCGCCCATTTTTTCCTCTTTCAAGAGTGATATTTAAAACATTCATATCTCATTCACCCTTGATCCGTTTTGAGAGTTTAAATAGTCGATTTTATAGTACTCGCGGAGGAGAACCCAAAAATGACATCCATTGACCCAAAATCCATTCGGGTCCTACTCTAAACGAAGCCCAAAAAGTTGACGAATTTCAACCTTTTAACCATCATTTTCCAACACTCTCATCCTTCAGTCCACCTATATGATTTATTGGCCTTCATTTTGATGAAAACCTATGAAAAAGGCTCGTGTTCTTGTCTCCTTCTTTATACCAATACTGCTTTGGTCGTTGCTTCCACCTGATGGCTTCAACATCTTGCAGTAAGTCGTAGTCCTGTCTCAACAAGGTTATTTTTTCCTTCACCTCCCGCGTGATGGCTCCTTTCTCCAAGTCAAAAATAGCCTTCTTGATTTCCTCCAAGCGCTTCGGTATATCAGGAAACGTTTCTTTCCCCCCACTTCATCAATCCCAACGAGCAGTTTTCCATTTTCTAGGGTAAAGATGTTGTAAGTGCATTCCATGTTTCTTCCACCATTTTTTCACACTAACTAGACTTTATCCAGTTCGCCTCAAAACGAAATCTTCTTCTCTGGCAATTTGCTGCAGGGTCTCATGATTGGAGCCGGACTTGCAGTAACATGTGATCAGAGTACACCATGGGTAGGACATTGACTGAGGACCAAGGGAAGAGATCATGGAAGCTCTTATTGCAAGTCGCACGGTCTAATCTCCCCCTCTTAATGTCTGGCCGAGTAGCCAACCTGTGCCATGTAAACTTCGGTCCCATAAATCCCATGTCAAATAAACCACAAAAATCAAGAGCTTCCCTGAAAGCATCAATCTGCCACTCTAATCTTGGCCTATTTCCTTGAAACTCATCTTGCGACAAGACTTCATTGAAATCGCCAAGACATAACCAACGGATAGATGGCTCCGCGACAAGTTTCTTGAAATTCTATCATCCTTCTCTTCTTCGAGCAACCGCCGGTTCCCCATAATACCCAGTAATATGAATACGACTTCCAGAAATTGTAAGAAAAACATCTATAAAGCAACTCAAAATCAACCTTAAATCAACTACTACTTGCTTACTCCATAACAATGCAAGTCCACCTGAGCGTCCTTGCAACTCAACAGTAACACAAAAATAATTTAAATGTGACTTTAAGCTATCAATAACTCCTGCAGAACACTTAGTTTCACTAAGGAAAATAACAGCTGGGGATTTTAAACGTACCATGGTATATCGGCACAATTGGTCAAAAACTTGGGGTTATAATCACGTTTTTAGATTTTATAGGTTTAGATTGGCACTTTAATAAAATAATAGGGTTAGTTTTATATATTGCCCAATTTCTTATAATATTGGAACAAATCCTAAAGGATTTCGTATTTGGGTAAGAAAATTCATTTTATTCATGCTACTCCCTCCATCCCAACTCTATTTGAACAATAATCATTATCACGTTGTTCAAGGAACATGTTTGACCGTCAATGTGTTTAACTAATAATATTGCAAGGATATCTAAATTACATGTCAACCAGACTGATCATCTGTATTATTACAGATGAGATATCCAATAAAAAAACTGTAACATCGTCCTCGGGGATATTAACTTGCTTCTCGCAAAAATCATGATCACTTGGTGGAGAGGAGTGTATTACACATCAATATCACAGCACCAAACAGGGATCTTCTGCAACTGTAACACCACTTGATCCAACCACGATCTATGTTGTCCAAATTGTAAACTCTTCGAAAAACATAGATCTGATGAATCCAAATTAATGGAAACACAAAAATAAAACCACAAATAAAATTACAAACACACAATCTGAACAAGCAGATTGAGAACAATATGTCAACGTGAACAACTAAATCGAGTTATCATCATGAACACAACGATCCAATCGATCGGGTTGAAGAACAAAATCTATCTGTGGAGATAACTCTCACACTTATTCAATAACAAAAGTATTAATTAAAATAAAGGACAAAATACTGATATAACCCTATGTTTTGGTGGTATGTGCTAATATGACCCTATGAAGTTGGAAGTTTTATTTTAACCCTGTGTTTTGCATAAGAAGTGCCAATATAACCTTTTGGCACTATTCTGGCGGTGACTATGTAATTTTCGGCGTTGACCAAATCTAAAATGACTAAAATATCCCTAGTCTTAAACCTAAAAGTCTAATGACAAAATTACCCTTATATTCTTCTTCAACCTTTTCACAGCAGCTCCTCCACCACCGCCGACCCTCCATCACCACCACTGCCGCTGCTCCACCACTGCCGACGTCGTTCCACCGCTGCTGGAATCTGGACAAACAAACAGGACAGCTAAACAGGACAAACAAATCAACAGAAATACCACAAAACTTAGCTTAATGTAAACTCTGCTCAACTCTGAGAGGTTACACTACGGGTTTTGACCTTACCCTGAATCTTTCCAGATATGCACAAAACCAAGATCAAAGGAGACAACCCCATTGATTGGAGTATACACCAGCATCATCCCGCCTCTGCACAACCGCGCTCAGCATCTGCCCTGCCTCTCTACCACCGCGCCCCACCCCGCTTGCCCTTCCCCGGCAAAAACTAGATTAGGCTCCCTCTTTCACATCTAACAATAAACCATCTAACACTACAAAAACTACCAACGTAGACAAATAATTGTACAAAAAAACAACACAAACAAATCATTAAGAAAGACAAAAAGTAGAAGTGTAACATAGTAGTACCTCAGAAACAGGACTATGAGACGGATCAGAAAAATGGGGTGGGACAGAGGACCTTAATTTCTCCTTCCTCATAATTGCATTCATACCTAACTTCCTATCGATTCTCCTCTCATTATCCTCCAAACTCTCACTCAATTTGGGAGGGACGACATCTCGTTCATCTCCCACAGTGTCGCCACCAGCTTTCTGGGAGACTTCCCGGTGGCGTTACTCTTCAGCGGTGTGACCCGAGGATCCGGCAGGTGATGGCTCATCGCGCCATTCTTGACCTGGGTTTCGAAGTCGGTGAGGGCGTTATCTCCAAGCTCCTCGACCCAAACCCAAAGACCCGGCTCACAATCGAGGCGCTCTGATTGTCTGTACCAACACTAATCTCTTTGGGGATGAAGACAGCGCTTTCGACATCATCTCCATGACCCCGAGGTTGAACCTGACTGGGCTCTTCGAGGAAGGAGCTCTGATTCGCCATGGAGAACAAGGTGGTGGAGGTTGAGGCTAAGGTGGAGACTGTCGAAATTGAGCTAGGGCTTAAGGTTGAGAGAGGGAAAGATGGCGGGATGGGGTTGGTGAAGGAGCCCTCGTTGCTGCGAGTGGAAATGTCTGAAATGGTGGACAGACGGTTTTGGATGGTGGAACTGAAGGTTGAGAGAAGAATAGTTTAGGGTTTATAAGGGCTATATAGTCTTTTTTTTACTTTTTATTTATTTTAAATAAGGATAAAATAGTCAATTTACACAATTCTGGTCAAATTCAGACCCCCAGAGTTATATTAGCACTTTCTAGCAAAACATAGGGCTACAATAGCACTTTCAAACTTTAAAGAGTCATATTGACACTTTCAATCAAAGCATAGGGTCATATGGACACTTAACTATAAAATAAACTGTTGTTCTCCATCTCCCCCCTAATGGGAAGATGAGAAAAATTTGAAGAAGAATGATTGTAGCGAGGAGATTGCGGCAACAGGAAGAAATCCCATACAATGAACATATATCACATAAGTGAACTAAAATATTGATTGCCATAATAGCATCTAACATTTATAAAATATCAGCTCCACACTCCTACAGTTAATTTAAAAGAAAACATTTTCATTAATTATCATCAAAATGTTGTTACACAATTTGAGACATGATCCCATTATAAAAATAGCTTATGAAGAATTTCTTGCATACTGATCTTACTAGAAAAAAACAACACATAATGCTGGCTAGCAATATTGTGATGCATACAATTAATGTTCATTTGAATCGACATTAAATACTAAATTTCCACCATATGGTGATGTTGATGTCACATTAAACTTGAAACTCTGCGAAGAATTTGCAGTGACGTCATCGATCGTCAATTCATACTCTCCGTGATATAATGAACTCTGAAAGTATCCGTCGGAATCAGTGGTTCCCACAAAACCTCCACCGTGACTCCATTCATCCAGTAGTTTATCCACCACATCTCCGGTCGGGAGGTTGGTGAAGTTGGCGTCCGTTATGCACATTCTGTAACAGTCCGGCGGCGACCACGGCGCCCATATCATGATCCCCTCCATCGCCGGATGCGCGTGAAGCTCCCTCAAGATTTGCTCCAAGTAGTTTGCCGCCTGTGGATTCAAATGTTTGTTCAACTTTAACCAAATATGAATCCATACCAAACTTTCAAACTTGCAATTGCTGATTTTTCAAATTTTACATAGGCTAATGCGTTGTTAAGTTCATTTTATTTGCGTTACAGTTTGATTCATTTTAATGTAAATTTAACTTAGTTTAGCCATACATTACTATGTTCAATGCACTTATTTTAAATTCAGTTTATTTCTGTTCAAATAAGTTTTGGGGAACATGGGCCACAAGTTTTAAATTTAAGATCCCCGCCAATATATAAGGTTGATATTTTTGAAGAATGTGAAAGTTACCTGAGGCCATTTGCCGTCGACGTCCAACTCGGACGCCCAAATGGGCAATTTCGCGGTGGCGAGCGCGTCAAGCCCGGCCCTGATGAACGGCGGACTCGGCGGCGAGTAGAAATGCCCCTGCAAACCAATCCCCAGAGGCCCCTCATACCCCTGCGACCGAATCTCCTCAATCTTCTCCAAATACCTCGCCGGAGAAACCGCCGGGTCCGTCTGATTCTCAATCGTGTTATAATCATTCAGAAACAAAACTGCCTTTCCATCAATCTCATTTCCCCGTTTGTAGAAAACCGACGAAGCAGCTTCCCCGAGCATCTTATCCAAGTAATGGAAATGCAGATTCTCGTTGACGACGTCCCAGTGGATGAACTCGCCGGAGTATCTCCCCATGATGGAGTACTGGCGGCGCTTGGTGGCGGCCTCGAACTCGGCCGGGCCGAGCTTCTTGGCCCACTCCGGGAGCCAGTAGTCGTTCTCCCAGACGACGTTGTGGCCACGCGCTTGGATGCCGGCGTGCTTGGCCAAGAGGAGCATCCCGTCGGCGGCCCGGTACTCTTCCTGCCCCGGGTTCGGCTCGTTCCATTGCCACTTCATCTCGTTCTCGAAGACGGTGTAACGGAATCGCTTGGTGAACCAGTCCTGGTAGGCCGGGATCGTTAGGATTCTGTTGCTCATGACGTTGCCGAGTGGGAAGTCGCGGCGGCCAGGCAGGATGTTGACCGTTGCGTTGACCAACGGCTCGCCGTTTTCGTTAACTGCTCTGATTCTCACGTTGCTTTTACGCACCTGCAGTCATGGAACCCAAACATGTGGTTAAAGTTCGACATCTCTCACTGAAATAAAGATTTCGTGCAAATTCTGATGGAATAGAGGGAGTCGTGATTTTTGTACCTTTTCAACACTTTGAAGCTGATGGGATTCCCACTCTTCTTGTGTAAATGGTTGTACTGAAACACTATCTATCCATAGCTCGGTTGAAGGGTGGTCGCTCTAGTAATTAAAAGATTAATTGTCATTAGGAAGAAGATGAAGGAAATTAAGAAATATTTTGCACCGTATAGTACCTCAAAATAAAGCTCAGCTGGACCGGAAGTTTCCACGGTTAAACCACCTTTCAACATTGACCAACAACCGGATCGAGCAACGGACCACCCAGCGTAGCGGTTCGCGCTTTCCGTTTTGAAAACGGCTGCCACGTCCACGCTTTCATTGCTACTTACTCGCAACCAAGCTACCGCATAATAATATAATATAGTCAATTTATTATCAGTAAATCTTTATTATTTTGATTTTTTACAAAAATAAAAAGATAAGTATGAGGAGGCATCATTTTAAAATTTAAAATTTATTTTTTTTTAAATGGTTGCGATCAGATGGTGTACATCATAGCAATAGTTAAACATTAAATAGTTAATTTATTGTAAAAATAAAATGTTGTAAATATTTAAAATGAAAATAGAAAGTCAAAAGTAACTGGAAACCGAAAAAAATAAAAATGAAAATGAAAGGCAGTAAAATGGACTAAAATGAGACATTTCAAAGTTAATAGATTTAAAATTTTAGGTGTGCGTCGTGAGAAGAAAAATACTAGTACCATTTTTTCAGGTAAAAACAGATAACACCATAGGTATGAAAAAAAAGATTATTGAGATACTAAAATTAAACATGTATTGTACAAGAATATTAGAGTAAATATCAGTACCAGAAATTGTGTATAACGTGTCTTTCTCAAGGTCAAACTTTTGCGACAAACTATCATGCCGGTCACTTCTATTCCGAGCAATAATGAATTTGTTTCCATTATCCGTTTCTATCTTCTCTACATAAGCACTTCCACGCGACGACCATCCCAAAAGACCATGATCAAATTCCGGATTCACAACTACTCCTCCGCTGTACTGAGGTTTAAGAGGTTCTTCCAAACACTAAATTCATCAAACCATACGAGTATGATTAGGAGCGTGCATTTAAAGTTTTAAATCTACCAATCGAAATGGAACCATTAAAATTTTAATTTTTACCACCACAACGTCAATCTAAAGTTAAGAGACCATGAATCATGTAGTAAATTAGCTTACCTCACGGGTGAAACTGTAATCATAATCTACTGCTTCAACTAAATCCTTGCCTGCAAAAACGCGGATTACAAATTATGATTTTAATATGCTGGACTATATATACCGATAAAAACAAAAATAATACCTGTGAAAATCGCGAGGCTTAACAGCAACAAATTAAACATATTCCTCCACATTCTTACAGTGTATCTCTACTGCTACGGAACCGGGTATTGTAAAAATATGTCCCCCAGCTCTTTATTTATATCTGAAAATAATAGAATCGTTGAACTTAATCGCGAGGTATTGGGTTAATCTGATTATCTGATAATTTAGTGGACTTTTGAACACAATTAATTACGGAGGCCTCATATGGTAAGTGGAATTTGACCTTTTGGAATTTGATTTTTAGTAATAAGATATAACAGCCTTGTATGGTAACTTTTGAAGTGGGTAGCATACCAGTGGCCATTCCTGCCAAATATGTAGTTTTGACGGTTTGGAATTTGGGTTAGGGACCTTGACTATTTTAAAACTTTTGCTTAATAATATTTTAAACCGTCTTTATTTTTACAATTAATGAATTAATTTTATTTTTTCACAATAAAATTATTGTAAATTTGAAAACCTCTTAAAACGTATTTTGAAGTATAAATAATTATAATCTAAAATGAGATTTTACATGTAGAAAAGTCTTGTATGTTGCTAGCAGAGCTGTATCGCTCAACAAAACACACCATTGGATGTTGGATTCCATTAATACAAAATATTTTAATTTGAATAGAATTACTTTCCTATAATAATTAAATTGATTATTATAATATAACTACACTTCAAATATTTTTTTTCCTTTTAGTGTGATTGGAAACATTATTTAAATTTATTTTTTTATAAATTGGGTACTATACCATTCATATGTGCAATATATACAAGTTTTTATAAGCGTGCTATTTTTTATACTACTCAATCATGGTTGATAACATAATTTAAGCTAAGAATGTAACTCGTAAAAAATGTAATTGCATTGAATTCAACACATATCGAGCTCAAAATAAAAAAATTAATATTAATTATAGGCAAAATCCTGGGAAAGACAGTCTTTCCATATGCTTATGGAAAGACGGGGGTTAATTTGAATAATAAAAGGTAAAAAGTCTTAGTTGCAATATTAAAATTTTAGTATGCAACATGTAGTAGTTATAAAATTTATAACTTGGTTTATGCAATCCAAAAATTCTATCTTAATTTCTTCTAATTTACACTTTAAACCTTGGTCTTTCCATGACTTATGGAAAGACAATCTTTCAGGAGACGGACTCTTAATTATATCAATATATTCTTATTTGAGTTTGTCTCCTATGAGACTGTCTCATGGTGAGACCAGGGACTAGAGGCAAAATAAGAGAAGGAAAAACTAAATTTGGGGGTCAAATTACAAATATTTTTTTGGCTCTAGAATGAAAAACATGAAAAAGGCAGAGGACCAAACACCAATTATACAAAAAATAGGCAAAGAATATGTCTTCATTCATCCCCTCGGTTGCTCCACCAGCGCCGCCTCAGTTGCTCCACCGTGCCTCCTCACCTTCTACGCCATCTTCGTCGATAGTCTAACCAACGACACTCGAAACCCTATCGTTCGGAGATCTGAATCACACATTGAACATTAATCGGATGTCTGAATCGAAACCCTACCGAAGTTCTTTGCTGCGATGTCGCTGGATTCTGCAATATTGAATTCAAAGATCTTCGTCGCTTTCCTTGCGATTTTGAAGATCTTCGCAGCCGTCCACCTCCCTCAATTGTCCGCTTGAGTTTCGACTTTCGATGATTTGTTGTCTTCCGTCGTCTTCTGATTCTTATATCTGATTGGCAGCATTGGAGCTGAGTCACACCTTGGGAGAGTTTAATGGATTTATGCATCCAACTCAGTCTCATCTTCAACAACCCTCAGTAATAGCATAAAAAAGGAAGCAATGCACTTCATTTTCCAGCAGATTCTAGACTAGAAACAGTTAGTTAGTTAGCCTTAGTTAGTTAGAGATTTGTTGTCAGTTTGTTGTTAGTTTGTTAGCTGATTTGATAACACTATAAATGTACAGCGTGTAAATTATTCCACTAAGTTAATCAACAAAATATTTTCCACCAAATTGCACCTCCATTGTGTGTTCTTCATGTTTCAGTTTTCTCAAGCTTTATCAATAGTTTCTACTGATTTGTTCATGGTATCAGAGCTTCAGGATTGCTAAACTTGAAACTCAGAGTTGTGTTTCCTTGATTCGCGATTTGTTTTCCTCCTTTTGAATCTTGTTTTCTTGATCCGAATGGCGTCCTCTTTCTCTTCTTCAAACTCTGCAAGTCATAGAAATCCACAGCCGAAATATGTTGTGGGTGAGGAAGGGTTTGTCAAGATTAGAGTGGAGGATCCTCTTTATATAACTGCTGCAGATAACTCAAATCTAAGTCTTGTTGCAGAATTGCTCAACGAGAAGAATTTTTTAATCTGGAATAGAGCTATACTCAGAGCTTTGAAGGCGAAGGATAAATGGGTGTTCATCACAGGTGAGTTTGAAACTCCTCAACATGAGTCTCCGATCTTCAAACCGTGGGAGAAGGTGAATTCCACTCTAGTTTCTTGGATCATGAATTCTATGACTCCAGAGATAGCTAGGAGTTTTGCTTTTATTGATAATGCACAAAAACTTTGGAGTGAGATTCAGGAAAGATTTTTAGTAAGCAATGGACCAATGTTGTATAAACTCATGAACCAGATTGCTGAATTCAGGCAAGGTCAGAGTTCAGTTAATCAGTATTTCTTAGATATGAAATGTCTTTGGGATGAGCTTGAATGTTTAAGGCCAAAACGGAGATGTATATGCCTTTCAGTAGCCTGCAAATATGGTTATGATGAGGCTGTTACAAAGGATGATAATGAAGACAAAGTGCAACAGTTCTTAGTTGGTATGAATGAAGAATTTGAGGCAGTTAGGGATCAGATCCTAACAATTGAGCCTACTCCTTCAATTGGGAAGGTTTGTTCAATCGTTGCTAAGGTTGAGAGTCAGAAACACACAATCAGTAGTTGTGTATCTTCAACTGAACATTCTGCCATGTTTGTTAGGTTAAATTCTTGTACTGCAAGTCTGAATTATGGAGGAAAATGAAGTTTCAAGAAAAAGGATTCTCAATACAAGAAGCTCTTGAAATGTGATCACTGTCACAAAACTGGACATGTCAAGGATTTCTGCTTCAAAATCCATGGCTATCCTAATTGGTGGCAGGAAGGAAAACCTAGACCTAAGAATGTTGTGGCTAATATGACCATAACACAGGAGCAAGATGAGACTCCATTTGATGTTTCTGATGTGAAGAATGGGAACAATATGCAGGCAATGTTTGCATAATTCATGAAGATGATGGAGTTGAACAAATAACATAATGGAAAAGGTGTAGAATCATTACCTAGCTCACTTTTATGATATCTCAGATAGTGTTCTAACTCAACAGATAAACTTGGCTTTTCAATTTGATGATCATACATGGATTCTAGACAGTGGTGCATTAAGTCATATGTGTAGCAATAAAAAACTTTTCCAAACATGTACTCCAAACTCAGTACCTATTCCAGTCCATTTGCCAAACAATACCTCACAATTTGTCGCTACCATAGGATCAGTTCATCTCACACCATCTCTCATTTTTGTATGATTATTTATATGTTGATAGCTTCAAATACAATTTGCTTTATGTGAATAAGCTTTCTCAGTCAGGAGATGTCCATTTTAACTTCTATCCATATGTCTCTTTCATTCAGGACCTTAAGACTAACATAGTCACTAGGATGGCTAAAGCTAGCAGAGTACTATATCTCACTACTCCTGCTTCATTTGATCAGTATTTCATTTCATCTTGTATCCAATCCTTCCATTCATTGGTTTTTAAAAGGAAAGAAACATCCGTAGTAGCAAATAAAGTCTCAGTAGAAGATTAAGACATATGGCATTTAAAGCTTGGGCATGCATCTGATGTAATCATAAAACATCTTGATATAAAAAATAAAGACAATTTTCAATGTCATATCTGTCTTTTGGCTAAGCAAACTAGGCTCAGCTTTCCTCTATCTCAAATTAAAACATCTGAATGCTTTGAACTGATTCATGTAGATCTCTGGGGTCCCTATAAGGTGGCATCTACAGGTGGATACAAGTACTTTGCAACCATATTAGATTATTTCAGCTGATCCACATGGACCATTCTTTTAAGGACAAAAGATAGAGTATGTGATCCTTTGCAAAGTTTTATACAAATGATCAAAACACAGTTTGAAAAATTCATCAAGATCATTAGAACATATAATGGAAAAGAATTTGTAAATAGCAAATGTCATGACCTTTTTTGATAAACTAGGAATTGTTCATCAAAGGAAGAGATGGCTAAAGTTTTTTATGTTTCAATCTGGTTTGCCAAAGCACTTATGGGTTGATGTTGTTTTAGCCTCTACATATACAATAAAAAAATTGCCTACATTAGTCTTAGGATGGAAATCTCCATATGAGATCCTTTTTAATAGAAAACCAGATCTAACAAACTTAAAAGTTTTTGGCTGCCTTGCTTTTGCTTCTAATCTTTCACCACGGAAAGATAAGTCTTCACCAAGAGCTTTTCCTTGTATATTTTTAGGATATCTATCAAATCAAAAAGGTTTTAAACTCTTTGATATAGTAAATGCTAAATCAATTGTGTCTAGAGATGTTTCTTTTCATGAGAAAACTTTTCCATATAAGATGAATTATGATCATGTATTTCATAAGTCTTCCACAACATGTCCTACTTATAAGTCCTCGCCCAATACTTCTTTGGTCCAATACATTGATAATTATTCTGATATTTTTCCACCCGATTTCCTTAATCAAAATATTCTTCAAGAAGCCAACATTTCTGATCATGCAACTGAACCTTCTAATCCCGATCTTTTCCAAAACTTTCATACTGCTCCTATACATCATTCTGATTCTGATCAACACTCTAATACTAGGCATTCAGATCATGCTTCTGATACTGAGTCTACTATACCATCTCCTGATTCATCTCCATCATTTCAACCAATTCAGCCTAGACACAGTACTAGACCTAAAACTAAACCAGTCTGGTTGAAAGACTTTGTTACTAATTCAGTTCATGATTCCTCTTATACACCTATTTTTTCTGCTACACATATTGCTTTTCTCACCCCTATAGCTCAGATTCCATAACCATCTTCATACAGAGAAGTCATTATTTACCCTGAAGGGATCACTGCTATGAATGAAGAATTGCAGGCTTTGGAAGATAATCAAACTTGGGACATAGTTTCTTTACCACCAGGAAAGAGGGCTATAGGCGGTAAATAGGTGTACAAAATAAAATGCAACCCTTATGGATCAGCTAGCAGATATAAGGCCATATTAGTGGCTAAAGGTTACAGTCAAATTGAAGGAAACTACTTCTATGAGAGTTTCTCTCCAGTTGCAAAAGCTGTCACAGTGAGGTTATTTCTTGCTTTAGCTGCTGCTCAGAACTAGTTTCTTCATCAATGTGATTTGAACAATGCCTTTTTACATGGATATATTGAAGAAGAGCTTTACATGCTGCCACATGTTGGTTATCACTTAGCTCAGAAAGGTACTGTTTTTAAACTGAGGAAGTCCTTATATGGCCTTAAACAAGCCTCTAGGCAGTGGAATCATGAGTTTACCAAGCATTTCAAGCATCTCGGATTACATCCGTCTTACAATGATTCATGCTTATTCCTCAAATTCACTGGCTCAGTTATTCTAGCTCTCATAGTCTATGTGGATGCTATTCTCATTGCTGGAAATTTAGAGGTGGCTATTCAATTTGTGAAGGATTCTTTACATAAGGTTTTTACTATTAAAAACCTTGGCCCTGCTAAATACTTTTTGGGAGTTGAAGTACGTAGATCAAAACATGGTATGTTCCTTACTCAGAACAAGTATATTTCAAATCTAGTTTCAGGCCTGAATCTTGATCAAGTTAGGGCTACAGCTTCTCCTCTTCCTATGGACTGAATTTTCACTAATAAAACATCTCATATGCTACTAGATCATGGTCCCTATCATAGACTAATTGGCCATATGCTTTATCTAAATTTTACTAAACCAGATATCACATTTCCAGTGCATCAACTGAGTCAATTTGTCAACCAGCCTACTCAACATCATTGGCTTGGTGCTCTCATGTTGTCAAATACCTGAAAAATTATCTCTCATTTGGAATATTCTATCCATTTCAATCACAACTCCATCTTTGCGGCTATTGTGATACTGATTGGGGAACCTGCAAAGAAATAAGGAGATCAGTGACTGGTTTTGCCATTTTTCTAGGATCATCTTTGATCTCCTGTAAATCAAAGAAATGGTCTACTGTATCTAGATTCTCTCCTGTGTCTGGATATAGAATCTTAGCTATTACTCTATGTGAATTGAAATGGCTCGGTTATCTTCTCAAGGATTTCAGGTTGTAGCTTTCTCTTCCTATACCTGTTTATTGTGATAACAAGGTTGCAATTCATATCACTGAGAATCTGGTCTTTCATGAACGAACTAAACACATTGAGATTGATTGCCACCTTGTTCTAGATGCATACAAGGATAGATTTATTACTCTTCTTCATGTCAGTTCTTCATCCCAGCTTGCAGACGTTTTCACCAAGCTCCTATCCTACACTCAGTTTTTGCTAATTTTGTTCAAAATGGGCTTTTGCAATTCTTGCAATAGCCTCATTTTGATCGGGAGGGGGGGTAATGGATTTATGCATCAAACCCAATCTCATCTTCAGCAACCCTCAGCAATAGCATAAAAAAGGCAGCACTGCACTTCAGTTTCCAGCAGATTCTAGACTAGAAACAATTAGTTAGTTAGCCTTAGTTAGTTAGAGATTTGTTGTTAGTTTGTTGTTAGTTTGTTAGCTGATTTGAGAACACTATAAATGTACAACTTTTAAACCATTTCAGTAAGTTAATCAACAAAATATTTTCCACCAAATTGCACCTTCATTGTGTGTTCTTCATGTTTCAGTTTTCTTAAGCTTTATCAGTAGTTTCTACTTATTTGTTCAGAGTTGGAGTTGATGATCAGCCTGAGTTAAGAGTGTCGGTGGCGTATGAGACACCGATGAACAGACCGGTGTAGGCGCGACCTGAGCAAATCCGGGAAAGGGCCACAGCGATGCGTTCCCGAACGATGACGGAGATGTCGTAAACCAGGAGCAGATCGGAGGCTAAGCAGTGTCGGGTTGATTCTGGGTCAATTCTGGGTCATCCCGATTTAGGCCTTGTTGTTTAGGCCCAAGTGTTTGGCCTAATTTCTAAAACATCACCTTCAAATAATAATTCATCCTACTAAAATATTTAAACATCAAGGTTAAAAATAAATTATAAAATAAACTAAATTAAAATAGATAAACATCACATAAAAATAATAAAATAGTTAAACATCAAATAAAAATATTAAAAAAACACTAAATTAGAGTTAAAACATCATATAAGTTAGAATAGTTTAATGTTAGGTATAAATTAAAATACACATCAAACAAAAATAGTTAAACATCAAATAGATAAGTTAAAATTCAAAAAATAATAAAACAACATCCAATGCAAAACTAAAATACACATAATGCTCAGTTCATCTAAAGTTAGCTTGTCGGGACTTGATTATTATTTACTATCAGAATGTGATGTTACACTGTGATGCTGTAATGGTTCAAATTTTTTGTGTGATGTTAAACTATAATGCTATGATGGTTCAATTTTTTTGTGTGATGTTACATTGTAATGCTGCGATGGTTCAATTTTTGTGTGTGATGTTTTACAAAAGTATCGATGAAGATGTTGATTTAAACAAGATAATCATATGTTCCATTGTACTTATACATTCAACTGTTATTGCATTTCAAATAATTTGTTAAAAATCATTCATTACAACAAATGTTCAAATACCCTAAAACTTCGCTAACATAAAAACTGAAAAAAATTCAAACCAAGCTAAAACATCAATAACTATCAAGCGCCTCAACACTAACAATCAACCACCTTAACTGAAAAATAAATGACAAACAATACATCCCAAGCAATCAAATTCTATTTCCCCCCAACTTATTTCCCCTCGTTGCACGCTTGTTCGAGAACTTGCCTTCTCTCTTATTGGTTTTGAAGAGGATGGCTCTTCTACTCCACTAACGTGAAGATCAAAGGTCTCCTCTTGTCCTCTGTTCAAGGGAACATCTCCAGGAGCATGATTCCTCATAACATGTTTTTATTACCTCATCAATGACAACGTAAAGCTCTGCCTTGGAAAGTGTTCATGTGGAAAAAACATAAAACATCACATAGAGTAATAAAACATTAATGTGTAAAATTAAAACATCACAATAGCACACATAAATGACTGACAACTACATTGTGAAACATCAAATACAGTATTTAAAACATCAATATGAAAATTTTAAAACACCAATCAGTACACACTAAAATATCAAAAGAAAGAAATTGAACATCAGTTGCACACTTAAATATGAAAACACCATGAGCATCAATACTGAAATTAAAACATCACACCAACACAAAAAACAGTACTTAAAGCCTAAAGCATGAAACACCAAACAGAAAACCAGAGACATCAACAACAGCACTTAAAACATCACATATGAAAAATAACAAATATTACATATCCTACTTCCTTCTCGATTCCAACAACATTGGGCACACGTTTTTAGACATATAAGAAACAACAACAACAAAAAAATTTGCACAAATCATAACAAAACCTTAAGATATCACACACAATTAAAACTGAACATCAATTGCACACTTAAGCATGAAAATACCACAAATATCAAGCGCTGAAATTAAAACATCACACCAACACTGATATCAGTATTTAAATCCTAAAACCTAAAACATCACACTGAAAACGAGAAACATCATTACATGTACTTGAAACATCACTACTAAAAATTAAGACAAATCCTTCTTCCTTCTCGATTGCAGGAGTTGTGATGCAAATCTTCTTAGACATCTAATAAACAGCAGCAACAACACAAATAGAAACACAAATAGAAACAAAATCCTAAGATATCACACACACAATCAAAACAACAAAACTGAACACTAATTGCACACTTAAAACACTACAAATATCAAATACTGAAATTGAATCATCACACCAGCACAGATAACAATACTTAAACCCTAAACATGAAACATCACACAGAAAACCTGAAACATCAACAACGGTATTTAAAACATCACATCTGCAAAATAACAAAATTTACAGATCATCTCTCCTTCTCGATTGTAGCAACAGTGGCAAAAACATTCTTAGACATCTAAGGAACATCAACAACAACAAAAAAATAGCACAAATCATAACAAAACGCTAAGATATCACACACAATCAAAAACTGAACATCAATTGCATACTTAAGCATGAAAAAACCACAAGTATCAAGCGCTGAAATTAAAACATCACAACAACACTGATTATAGTACTTAAAGCCTAAAACCTAAAACATCACACTGAAAGCGAGAAATATTATCAACTGTAACTGAAACATCATAGCCGAAAATTCAGAAAACTTACGAATGATTCTTCCTTCTCGATTGAAGTAGTAGTAATGCAAATCTCCTTACAAATCTAACAAGCAACGACAACAAAACAAATATTAGCACAAATCCGTAAGAATAATTCACAAAACAAAAAAAATAGAAAAATCCCCAAATATTAACGCATTGAACAACATAAACCCTAGAAAATCACGAACCAAAAAAAGGCAAACAAATTTTTTTAAAAAACAACAAAATATGCATAAAAACTCTGAGCAAAAATATTACATTCGAAGATAAACACAAAACAAATCTCTATTATGTTCGTCCGCTGGAAAATTTGCCGAAAAATTTGCCGAAAAACTCCAAAAATTGCGATAAATCACTGTACGCAAGAAATAGGGGGAAAATGGAGATGATGAGCAGTTGAATTGAAAAAAAATGAGGTAGAATTGAAGAAGATGGAAGAGAAATGGACTGGAGGGAGAAGAAGGAGATTTGAGTTGGAGAGAGAATAAAAAGGAGGAAAGGAGAGGAGAAAGATGTTTCAAAAAATATGAGAGAATAATGAGGTTAAATTGATATTTATACATAGAGTTAAATGTAAAATAGTGAAATTTCCCATCCTGCCCCTAGACTTTTAAAACTTTAATTAAAAACCCCATTGGCAATTAAATCTCTAGTCTCACCATGGGATGGTCTTATACAAGATTTTGTCTTCTTATTTTATAAACTAAATTAAAAGTATAAGTATCACCCACAAATTATTAATTATTAAAACAACACTCTTATCTAATATAAATTCTTTGTAAAAAGTAATATGTGGGACCTGTAACTTAACGTTGGAGTAGTGTGTAGTTTGCAAAATTATTTATTAACTAGACAACACACTATGGAATATAGAGTAAGTGGCTTACCATCCGGTTAATTTCTTTCATCCTTGTTTCGTTTTTCACCTTGACTTGAGTGAGACTGAGAGTCAGGGTGCAAGCCAGGGATGTGGCTAGTCTTTGACTATGGTTGATTGCGGCACTTAAACAAATCGAAGACGATAGGCCAACAAATGTATATTGGAGCCGATGCACAGATTTATGAAAGAAAGTGAAAAATATAACATAATTTATAATTCTATTAAGTGGTAAATTTTTGTTATATATATATATATGAGAATTACACACGATGCAATATTTAAAATAAAATAATATATTTATTAATATTTTAATATATATATTTTTTAAAAAATTAAATGTGGGGTGCCGTTTGCCCAAGGATTTACTGTTTTAGTAAAGGTACGTCATTAATTAATTATCATCAGTTTTCAAGAAATATATTGGAATTGAAAAGTAAATAATGTCATATTAAATTTATTTTTTTTAAGTTGACGTTACAAGCTTTGAGAGTGCCATTTGTTGATCATTAAATTTGCTCTTATAGCTTGCTGTGACACCTTTCTTTTTAGAAGGATTAGAGATGGATAGGTATATTTGTTGATCACTGTGAAAATGGCTCTTAGAGCTTGTTGCGACACCTTTCTTTTTATCTCCTAAACTCTTGTACAATTTGGCCAATTTCAATTCAATTAGTTTGTTTATCACATTTGGTACCAGAGCAGTGAGTCCTCGGCAACAATGGAAGAGAGCACAAGATTCAAGGCATTGGAGAACCAGGTGAAGGATTTGGAAGCTCGATTGGTTGGAACAAACATGGAGATGAAACAATCGTTTGAGCTGAGCTACAAAAGACAGAACGAGTTGGAAGGAGTTGTCAAGAAGGTGAAATCATAACTGAACTAGGAGTTCGAGTCGATGATGATAGTCATGAATGAGCTGAGAAAGGATAAGCACAAAGAATTGACAGTAGGAAAACTCAAACAAAGGAGTTCCACGTTCAACAGCAGATGATAGCTCCAGTAGAGGTGATTATCGATCTAAATCTGCTAATGATGCTAGTCCTGGAATTAGTACGGTTAGAGGAAATGCGCATGTTATTAACAATCCTTGAGTTCTGAACCGTGATAATGATGATTGGAGTGGTAAATTTGGCCTTGGTACTAGAATGAATCAACCTAAAATTGAGCTGGTTGTGTATACTGGGGATAAACCTAGGGATTGGCTAAGAAAATGCAGTAGGTTGGTCAATTACTATAGAATCTTTGATCCACAACGGGTAGAAGCCATAAAGATTTATTTGGATAGAAGAGCTAAAATTTGGTATAACATTGAGACGGAAATTAGAGATATGCGTCTGTGGAGTGATTTATGTTGTTCTTAAAAGATTTTATGAAGTTGGTGGTCGAGATGCAATAGAGGAATTTAATAATCCGTATCATGTAGGCTCTGTCGGGTCTTACCGGGAAAACTTTGAAGAATTGAGGTCTGTAATCATTGCTAAACATCCTAATATGTATGAGCAGTATTTTATATCAAGCTTTGTGAGTGGATTAAAAGAGGAATTAAGGCCTATGGTGAAATTTTTTAAACCATAGTCATTGTATGAAACCATAGAGATTGCTATGCTCCATGAGTTAAACTTTGAATTGATGAACAAGAAGACTACAGTTTCATAGGTGCTTAATTATGTAGGTGGTATTAAACACGTGTCTATTACTCATAAGCATATGTCTGACAAAAGTAACTACTGGAGGAGTAATCAGGTTGATAGAAGAGGGAGTGATGAGAGATTCAAACGGATTAGTCCACGGGAAACTCAGTACAGGAGGGAAAACAATATGTGTTATAAATGTGGTAAGCACAGCCCTAGGCTTATGTGTAAATTCAAACAGGTTAATCATATTTCGTTGTAGTTTCTTTGGAACTTGGTGAGATTTTAGTTGAGGAAACTGAGGAGATAAAAAACTGATGTAGAGAAGGGATGAATGGGATAACTCTCAAAATAGTGGGTGGTGGTTCCAAACACAATACCATAAACTTGTTTGGAGATTCCCTTGGCTGGAGGGTCAGTATTCTGCTAGACACTGGTTCTACCAACAGTTTTTTAGATTCTGAGATTCTGAATGGGCTGATCTAGATATGGAAAGAACTAAGCCATTTGTGGTAATAGAGGCTGATGGAAGCAAGGTGTATGGTGCTTACAAATGTACTCAGGTTTGTTGGGATGTGAAACACTTGCACTTTATGTTTGATCTCAGGCTAATGATGTTGGGTGGGGTTGATATGATTTTAGGTGTGGATTGGATGACTTGCTTCAGTCCAATCACATTTTATTTCAAGGCTCAGAATGTGTCGATTTACAGCAGTGGATACCATTGGATGCTACAAGGGGATAAAGAACTTGATGAGCTTGACATGGCGATTTGGAAAGGGCCAGATCATTATGAAGATAGGAAGAGGAAGATTCAGGAAATATATGGGGATGATTATTGGGAGAATAGGAAGAAACAATGTTTTGCTAATCAGATAGAAGGTGAGGAGATAGCACTGGAGGAAACTAAAAAAGAGTTGGAAACATTCAATTCCTGAAGACATCGCATAGGTTCTGAAATTATATACTGACATCTTCTTAATTCCCAAAAATCTGCCACCTGAAAGGCATATTGATGATAGAATTGTTTTGAAACATGATGCTCAACCATTTAAACAAAAACCTTATAGGTATCTGCATGCCTACAAGAACAAGATTGAGAAGCAAGTGGTAGAGATGTTGGATAGCCATGTAATTCAAGTCTGTACTAGCCCATATTCATCTCTCTTATATTGGTGAAAAAGAATGATGCTACATAGAGGCCATGTATTGACTTTAGGAAGTTAAATGTTTTGACAGTTAAAGATAGGTTTCTAATCCCTGTAATGGATGAAGTACTGGATGAACTTCATGGATCAAAGGTTTATTCCAAATTAGATTTGAGGGCAGGTTATCATCATATTAGGGGTCAGAAAAGTGGATGTGGAGAAAATTGCTTTTCAGATCCATCATGGTCATTATGAATTTGTAGTTATGCCATCTGTCTTAACAAATGCACCTGCAACATTTCAAGCTCTTATGAATCCATTTTTTCATGACTATTTGAGGAAGTGTGTTCTAGGTATTCTTTGATGATGTTTTAGTTTACATCGACTCACTGGAATCTCATAAACAACATCTTTCTTTGGTACTTCAAATCCCATGAGATTATCAGTTATTGCCAAGCTTTCAAAGTGTGTTTTTTTCCAAGATATTGTAGAATATCTAGGCCATGTTATCTCTGAAAATGGAGTGGAAATGGATAAAGAAAAGATAGATTGTATTTTACAGTGGCCGGAACCAAGAACTATGAAGGAATTGAGGGGTTTTCTAGGGTTGGCAAGATATTATAGAAGGTTTGTGGCTGGGTACGGGGTCATCTGTAAACCCCTACACAAACTACTAGAAAAGAATGGGTTCAAATGGGACCAGGGAGCTTCAGAAGCCAAGAAAAAGCTGAAAAAGGTAATCACTTTAGCCCCAGTACTTAGAATGCCTAATTTTTCTTTACCATTCATTATTGAAATCGATGCTTGTGAGTTTGGAATGGGAGATGTCCTAATGCAAGAACAAAGACCCATAGCTTTCATTAGCAGAGCATTTTGTCAAATAAATATGGGGCTTTCAACATATGAGAAGGAGTTGTTGTCTCTTGTTTTGGCTATTGACAAGTGGAAGCATTACTTATGTGAGAATCACTTCATTATAAGAACTGACCATAAAAGTTTACAGTATCTCATGGACCATAAACTGACTTCTGCACTACAACATAAGTGGATCACTAAGCTCTTGGGATTGGATTTATAAATCTAATATAAATCTGGAAAGACCAATGTTGTAGCAGATGCACTCTCAAGAAATCCATCCTTGGGAAAAATATGTTTTGATTCAATAAAAGAAAATGACTAGTCGGAGGAGGAAGATAATAGGATTACATAAATGGTGCTCAATGGAAATAGGGGTAGTGGAGGATTTGTTGATCAGTTACATGGAGTTCAAGAAGTGGAAATGTTGGAAAACAGAGTGAGCACTACCACTCTACCACTATGGATGTTACAAGCAGAAGAAAGTTATATGAATGATCCTTACTCACATGATTTAATTTCACAAACAGTGTTATAAGGAGATAAAAATAACAATGAGTTCTCCTATAACAGAAGGATACAGAAGAAAAATAACGAAATTGTAGTGTGAGCTACTGGGCACTTAAGGGCTGAGATCAGGAAAGCTATGCATTCTTCTCCCATAGGAGGACATTCATGGCAATCAACAACAATAAGAAGAGTGTTATCCATGTTCTTCTGGCTCAGATGAGAGAATAAATTCATATATCTGGGAATGTGAGCCTTGTCAAAGAAATAAGAGTGAACATTATCCTTATCCGGGTTACTTACAACCATTGCCAATTCCAAATAAACCATGGACTCATATCATCATGGATTTAATCAAAATTTACCAAAGTAAGGTGCTTATGATACTATACTGGTGGTGGTAGACAGGTTCACAAAGTATGCTCATTTCTTAAAAGTTTCTCACCCTTTTTTACTGCAGCTATCATTGCTCAGTTGTTTCACTCTTAAATCTATAGGCTACGTGGCATTATTGAGATGATTACTTCTGACAGGGATAAGATATTTACAAGCCATTTTTGGCAATAGTTGATGAGTTTGATGGGGGTTCAATTGCAACTCAGTTCAGCCTACCATCCAGAAATCGATGGTTAGACTGAGAGAGTTAACCAGGTGTTAGAGGGGTATTTAAGAAAATGTTGTGGGGACAAACCGAAATCATAGAAAGATTGGCTTGGTTCTGCTGAGCATTGGTACAACACTTCACATCACCACAATATTAACATGACTCCACACAGAGCTTTTATGGGGCTAAGCCATTGTCTCTACCCTTGAAAACATTCAGGGAAGTTTTGTTTCCAGCTGTTGTTGATGTGTTGGAACAAAGGGAACGAGTAAACTAGCTTATTAAGAAACATCTATAACATGCTCAGAGTCGAATGAAGTAGTTTGCAGATGCTAGGAAGTCTGGGAGGACTTTGGTTGAGAGTGGTTTGGTCTATCTTAAGTTGCAGAGATACAAACAATATGTGGCTTCCAAACATAATTTAAAATTAGCTTCTAAGTTCCGTGGACCATTTAAAATTCTCAAAAAGATAGAAGAGGTAGCCTACAAGCTGGAGCTTCTTATAGGCAACAGAATCCACCTTGTGTTTCATGTTTCACTTATGAAGAAACATTATGGTCCAGTTTCAACTCAAAGAACGGATATTCCTGAAGCTGAGTTTGATGAGGTTTTGATTTTGGAACCTTACAAAGTTCTACAAAGAAGGTTGCAGGCCAGGGGAAATGAGCAGGTTATTCAATGGCTCATAGAATGGAAACACTTGCCACAAGAAGAAGCTTCATGGGAGGATGCTGAAGAAATCAAGCAACAATTTCCACAGTTTCAAGCTTGAGGTCAAGCTTAAAAATAAGGGGAGTGGATTGTCATGAACACGGAGTGTAAATAAGTCTTTTGGATTTGTTTTAAATCCCAAATCGGTTTTAGCTAAACAACTTAGAAAGAGAGCTCATAGTTACTGAGATAAGGCTAGGAATTCATCTTGCTTCCATGACCGTTACAATAGATTCTGGTAGCTAACCGATTCAACAACTTGGCACTACAAATAGCAGGATTAGAGATGGATACGTATCTTTGTTGATCATTGTGAAAATGGCTCTTAAATCTTGCTGCCACACCTTTGTTTTTCACTTCTTAACTCTTGTATAATTTGGTCAATTTCATTTCAATTAATTTGTTCATCACACCAAGACTGAAACCGCAAATTACTTGGGCCAGATCTCTAGAAACGGCCACGTCTCCCATCGCAGCCCATAAAAAATACGTATAAAATCGAAAAATTGTTTTCACCGTCACATTTATTTTTCGCGGTCTTCCCTTCCCTCAAAATCAAATGGAAGAAATGGCGCAGAGAGAAACCCCGCCGTCACCGTTACCGTTACCGTCCGACGACAAATCGCCGTCCGATGAGAAAAAGCCATGGAACTCTTATCACACTGTTTACACCAACGCCAAAGCAGGTAAACACTTATTGTATTATTACGATATTTCAATTTAATTTACATAATCTTCAAAGGCGATTCGTATCGTATTAGTTAGATAGAAAATTGAATTCGTGAGTTGAATTAAGGTTTATATTATGGAATCAATTGGGGAAAAACTGCAAATTTTTAGGAATGGAGGGGGTGGATAAGGAAAAGGTTCAGAGAGTGGTTTACGAGATGAGTAAGGGATCTAAGTATTTCGAGAATGAGGAGCGGAAGGAGGCGTATATGAAACAGAAGATCGAGAATATGCGTGCACGTTGCACGAAGCTCAGTAATGAGGATCTGTCACACTTTCAGAAGGTATGGACTGATTCGATTGCGGCGTGGTGGGTGCTGTTTGAGTTTGAGAGTATGCTGAGTTGTTTAGCTACCTGCAGGTTGCTGATAAAAGGGTTTTGGAGCTTGAAGCTGGGAGGGATTTATCGAGGATCTGGTTGCACGTGGATATGGATGCGTTTTATGCTGCTTGTGAGACATTATGTGATCCGTCGTTGAAGGGGAAGCCTATGGCTGTTGGCGGGATGTCTATGATCTCTACAGCTAGTTATGAGGTGTTGACAGGGGATTTCATCTGTCTGGTTTACTGTTTGATTTGAATCAGTGTTTTTGATCTCCTAATTGAATTGTATATTCTGCCTGCAGGCAAGGAAATTTGGTGTGCGGGCAGCTATGCCGGGATTTATTGCTCGTAAATTATGTCCTAAGTTGATTTTTGTTCCCGTTGACTTCAAGAAATATACACATTACAGTGATTTAACGAGAAAAGGTCTCTGTAATTCTAATTTTGTATAGATTTGTTGCCTAAGCACCCATGGCTGTATTCACTGACTATTTTGGTTCATCTCTTCACCCTAGTTTTTCAGAATTACGATTCCAATTTCTTGGCGGCAAGCTTGGATGAGGCCTACCTGGATATAACAAATGTCTGCCTGGAAAGAGGCTTAACAGGTGGAGAAGTAAGTTAAGAAGTGAGACACCATGCCCTTGTCAAAGATGGGGATCACTTTTTTTTGGTCTAAATGACTGCTGTGATTGGATTATTGAACAGTTTTTTGTTGGTATGCATTTTCAAGGTAGCCGAAGAGCTCAGAACCAATGTTTATAATGAGACGGGCCTCACTTGTAGTGCTGGAGTGGCACCAAATCGCCTACTTGCTAAGGTACTCTAAGGTTGATTAAATATTAGATTTGATCCGTCCACTCGTTACACTTGCAGTATTTTTATTTTTTATTTTTTGCATTTTCTCGTCTTTTTGTGGGTATAAAATTTGTTTCTGTTCACATGCCTACATGTAAAGTATTTATTGTACTGCACGACTTTGGTATGCATGAAGGCTGATGGCTGTAAACGTTAGGCACAAAAATCGACTATGCTTAGGAATTTTTTTTTTTGGAAGGGAGTCTCTTAGGAATCAGCTCTCCTGTTTGCTTACTCGTCTACTGAATTTGCTCTATATAATAGCTGTTTCTTCTGTTACCAGGTTTGCTCTGATATCAACAAACCAAATGGTCAATTCATTCTGCCAAATGATCGTGCAGCTGTTACTACATTTATTTCCTCCCTTCCAATTAGAAAGGTATTTCTTTTCTTTTACACTAAAGATGAAAATGAAAAATATTGATACAGTGTATTTATATGTGAGTGGTTTAGAAGTAGCATATCAGTGTCTTTTCTGAGGTTTGTATCACATTACTCATGTGGTTTGATCAAATTTCATTTCATATACAGATTGGGGGGATTGGTAAGGTTACTGATCAAATTTTACAGAATGTATTCTCAATCTCAACTTGCGAGGAGCTTCTCCAAAAGCGTGGTTTTCTTTGTGCACTTTTCTCCCGCTCTTCATCAGGTATGTTCAGAAAATTGCTATCTTAATTCTGATGTGATCCAGGGTGGTGCCTATTTTGATTTATTAAAACTCAACCTGTCTATGCAATTTGGTTTTTGAAGACTTGTACTTGTCCTGGGTTGCTTCTCTTTTTCCAAATTTTGTTTCAGAAGCAGCAGTATGGCTGTCTCACACTGTATTTCATCTAGTCTGATATTTTGAATGCTTCATATGAGTATGGGTTTGCTGTTGTCCAGTCAGTATTCTTCAGAACTTTGCATTCGTTCATGATTTTTCCTCTTTGGTGCAGATTTTTTTCTCTCCGTTGCTCTGGGAATTGGAGGAACAGAGACTCCTGAGAGTAGGTTGAGGAAAAGTATAAGCAATGAGAGAACATTCTCAGCCACCGATGATGAAGCATTGCTGAAAAAGAAAATAGGTAATTGCTTTTGGAAGCCTGAGGCAAAAATTGTTTAAAAGAACACTTTGTGATCCGGTTAGTTTTATTGGCCAGTGGCCACCTTATTTAGTATTTATAACTCTTTTACAAGATTTATGCCTTTACATCTTATTGATCATTTTACTCTAGTAATTATCTGATTATTTTTGTTATGCAGTTTAATTTGTCTCATCTCTTCTTTGTTTTTCTTTATCCCAATTCACCGTTCACCTCCCTGTAAGAGCCCCTAAATCCATCTGTAGCCTTCTGTTATAAACTTATCATGTATGGACACAAACTCTTTTTGTCCCGCATTAATATTCTCGCTAAGGGATGTATTCATTAAGTATTCCGTATGGGTGGTTCATTATTACCTTTGACAATTGAGGTTGACGCAACGGGAACTTATACCAATGAGACTAGAATATACACATCCAGTTTGCCTGAAAAACACTTGACTTCTGTTTTTGTTTGCAGAGGATCTCTCAGAGATGCTTGCTGCTGACATGAGAAAAGAAGGTCTTTCAGGGAAAACGTTGACCTTAAAGTTGAAAACTGCATCTTTTGAGGTACATGATGGTGTAGACATGCCTCAAACTTAGGTGTCTGATATAATAATATGCATTGAGCTATTACAATTCAGAAGCTACCAGCACAATACTCTTGGGCTAAAAAAACATTTTGATTTATTTTGTCTTGTTCCCTATGTCTTTGTGTAATAATATATGCTAGAAACTTTCAACCACCACTAGCCTTTCTATTCAAGTGGTTACAACTGTATCATTTTTGTTGAAGGACTTATATTAGTTTCTGCAAATCCAGATCCGTTCACGTGCGGTGACTTTCCCAAATTTTATAAGCTCATATGAAGACATATTGAAGCACGCGTTAAAATTGCTGAAGGCTGAACTTCCTGTATCTTTGAGACTGATCGGTACGGTTATGCTTTGATTTTGTGTACCTCAAATAGTGTTTTTACCTTTTGGCTTGTCTCTTTTAGTCTGCTTCTTCAGCTGTTGTGGATTCAGTACAGCTTCTTCAGAAAAACAAGTATGTCGGGTTTAAGCATTAGCATATGCAAAATGACTGGTTGAACAGAAAGAACATGAGTAAACATTTTTTTCCCTGAAGATGATTGCATCTATGAAAAAAAACAATGGTTTAACTGTCAGAATTTTTAGCTTCATAGTACAGAAAGAACCTGGCTACTTTAGGTTAAAATTGCTCACATTCAACTTTTCTTTCAGCTGTATATTGATAATGATTTGTTGAAAAAATGTTAATATTTGCACGTTCAAGTCAAATGGCCCAAAATTCTTTGAAATATTTTCTATCCTAAGTTTGGTTGACTAGCTACTAGTAATGTGAGATATGGTAAGCAGAGTACTGGAAATGGTGAAGAGCCCGGACTAATTTCTGGAAATGGTAAGCACTAGGTGCATATTCTTGATTCTAAGGGCTCCTCCCATCGTTCAGGCTTACACGTGCGTGTTGTGGACATCTGATGACAATTTATCTGTGAAGTTGTAACTATTGTAGACGTTGGATGATCTGTGGCTAATTAACTACATCCATTTCCTTTAGGACTGCGAATGTCACAATTCAATGATGACAAGAATGGAGGTCCATCTGATCCTACCCAGAGAACTCTCTCTGACTTTGTTGTTTTTAGAGATACTCGTAAAGGAAATACCAACGACAGCGTGTCTGTGGACTCAGATATCAGTGTTACTGCCTTTACAGATATCTCATTCATGGAACTTCCTGCTGATATCTCTGATAAATGTAGTGATCTGGAAATTTCTGAATGTAACAACCGAGTGTCTGATTCTGCTCACGGTGGAGGCATTCTGCAGCCCAACCATAAAGAAGCTGGGAATAGCCTTAGATGTGGGAACAGTGAATCGATTGAAAAGGTAAGACAACTTTCTGTAGTCATTGTAAATTTCCCCACTTCTCCCTTTTCTAGAGATGTGATATCACATGATTTTTCTTTCCCTAGATGGATCTCCTTTCTATGGAAAGGGAATCACTCAGACCATGTAGAAGTGGAGACTCTTCTTTGCCAGAGCGTGACATAAGCAATCAACCTACTATGGAAAAGATTGAAAATGTTAAAGCAGTGACAAATCAGAAAGAATCGTTTTACTGGGTGGATGATTACAAGTGCTCATTATGTGGTACTGAGCTGCCTCCAAGTTTTGTTGAGGAACGACGAGAACATTCTGATTTTCATCTTGCTGAAAGGTTGCAAGGCGAGGAATCAGGAGAGATCCAAACAAATCGCCCTCACACACAAAGGTACTGCTGCGTAATGTCTCCCGCAAATTTCTATTCTGTTGCTAAGTCTCTGTATGAGTGAGCCCATATTTCAAGTAAATTAGCATTCTGATACTATGTTCTTCGTTTATAGCTTCATTGTCAATTCTCCCATCTTTCATTTCTATGAAGAGCAAGGTAGATTGTCTTTGTAGCAAGTGTCTGATTGGATGATTTAAAATTGTCTTAGGCTAACTCAGAGAGAGCGTACAGTTACCCGGATGAACCCAAAGAAGAAGGCGAAACTATCTTCCCCGACCGGTAAACATGTTCCAATCAATGCTTATTTTGCAAAGACGAGTCAGAACTTGTGATTTAGGACACTGCCATGTTTGTGAGTAATTTATCATGTACAAATTCACTGTGTTCATACTTTAAACCTTGTAAATCTGTATTATATGTACAAGATTTCTGTTTAAACCTTGTAAATCTGTATTATACGTACAGATATCTGTTTAACACAACCATAGTAGTTTATACAGGTTTTCAGTTATTGAGCAGTAATGATTTGAACAGTATTAGCTATTCAATGAGTGGTTACTATCAGCCCACGTGGTATCAAGTATTTGTCATCTTCGTTTTATGCATTTCTCCTTGCCTTTCGTTGTGATTCATGCCAGGCATCAATGGAACTGGCAAGTGCCTTTCCGATCCGTACAGCCGCCAGAAATAGCTTCGTTTCTTATCCCCCTAAAGCCCGCGTATCTTCACTGCTCAAAACCGACAAAAACAGCGATGATTTCCATGTTAGAGCTCGTGTCGGAGCTGCTGAAAAGGCAATTCCGACCATGTCTGATATTGTCGAGGCATCAAGGCGGCAGAATTTGGACATTCAACTGGAAAGACTGGGGCCTTTCTTCCGAATCACGGCGAAGAGCTTGGTAACAGGGAACGAGCTGGGGAAGGCGGAGGGATTCACGAGGCTTTGGTATGGAGGAAAAATCCTTCATCTAGACAGCATGAGGCTGCAGAGAGAGACTTTGGGCATGGAGAAATCGATATTCGGGGTAGGTTTGTTCATCGGAGCTATGGCGATTCGGTACGGGTACGAGTGTGGTTGTAAGAAGGCGGAGTTGCTGGCCATTAATGACACGGAGCTTTACCATTCCAAGGTTGGTGATTCACTGAGTTCAATTTTTTCTTTTCTGATTTCGGGTTGTACCTGGTGGGGCATAATGTCGTGGCTACTTAAACAAAATCAAGTGGTTGTAAGTTCAGCCTTTTCTTTCCCAAACTCGGATGCACCTGATCGGACACCGGGCCGTGACCACTTGAACAAAAATAAGTGGCTGTGAGTTCAAATTTTTTTGAACCCAGGTTACACCTGATCAGGCAGAATGCCGTCGCCACTTGAACAAGTTCAAGTGGTTGTGAGGTTCCGAGCTCGGGCTGCACACAATGCCGTGGCCACTTGAACAAAACCAAGTAGCTGTGAGTTCGATCTTTTTTTTGGAAACCCAATTGCATCGTTCGGGTAGAATGTCGTGGTTGTGAGTTGAGTTGGTAAGAACAGATGTCGGGTGATTTTATCTAATATTGAATCTTGAATGTGCAGCTTGTAAGGTTCTATACGAGAATTGGGTTCAAGGCGGTGCATGAAGTGGAAGGGGGATCCTTGGGAGATTTAGGTCACATGTTGGTATGGGGAGGTATCGGAACCAGGATGGATGCCGATGTTGAAGCCCTTATGGTGAAATGGTGTTCCAGATTTAAGACCAGTAGTATTAGTAATTAGGCCAACCAATAAACACAGGCTCTAGTAGATCCTTAATTCATACAGATTTGATTACTAATCAGGACTTCGTCTCATTTTCAATTTATGCGCAATTTAGTTTACTTCAATTCAATAACTATACCAAGTTTAATTTGCTTTATTTGGTCAACAAAAAATCGAATGCAAAGTGTTGGAAAACACCATTTTTTCATAGGGTGAGTTTAATTAGAATAATAAAAGGTAAAAAGTCTTAGTTGCACTATTAAAAATTTATTGTGCAACATGTTATAGTTATAAATTTCATAACCCGATTTATACAACCTGAAAATTTTATTTTAATTTCTTTTAATTTACACTTTAAATCTACGTCTTTCCAGAAATGAACTCAAAATTAAAAGTGAAAATGGAATCATAAAGGGACGAAAACTTATTTTGTTATTTTGCAATTTTAGGAAAATAAAGACATTCACTACCCTATACTTTTGGATAATTCTACGGGAACCCAGATTCACGAAATAATTCGGAGTCTACTAGGTTATATATTCGCAGTCCAGTCAGCAGCCCAACTGGATGTCTCATCGGCTTAGTAGAACAAATCAATTACAACGCCATTTTGTCAAGAGTAGCAGCCCTAGTTGTTGATCAGTGTCTCAGTGATAATGTCTTCTCGGCGGGAATCGGAGTCCAGGCGCCACCGCTCCAGGTTCGATCAAGAACCCAGGTACACTCTTCAAAAACTTACTTCTTTTTCGGCTTGCAATTTGATTTTCAATTTTCTCCTTAATTTTCCTGCTGAAAATCCCATCTTTAATTGCATGTTTTGTTGTGATTGTGTACTTCTTTGATTTTAGCTTATCGGGGAACAGTAAAAAAAAGTTTGTGGAAATCCATTGGGTTGAGTTCTGGGGTTAGTTGGAAAGAAATGAGATAATGCGTGTGTTTTCTGATTTTCTGTGTTTGATTTAGCATTTGCTGTATGTTCTTTTAAAAGTTCAGTGCTTTACTATCTAAGTGTGCTATGTTGAAGATTTTAAAAAACTTTTCACAACTGCTGTATTGCCTTGTCAGGGAGAGAAGTGTTTTATACTGAAAATGCACAAAATGGTTGTCTTTTTTAATTGCTTTTGATCGCATTAGAGTAAATGACTCTTTGGGACTCAAATCTCCTTTTGTCAAATGACTGCTGTATTGACTTACACTTTCATTCATTTTCCTCCTTGCCACAGCCCCAAGAGGTCCAGGAGAGATAGCAAACCAGAAACTGAAAAATCGTCTGCAAAGAGTAATACGGATCATAAAGACCGTTCAGATGGTGATCAAAAGCACCGCTGGAGGCTGCAGGATGCTGCACCTCCTGAGGCTCCAGCAGTACAGGCTAGTAATGGAGTAGCTAGGAGTAAAGATTCTGAAAAGTCCAACGTAGATGGTCGAGGAACCAAGCATTCTGATCCAAATGCCACCCCGAGGTCACGACACTCTCAGGTGCAGTGTCTTCAACCGATCTGTTATAAATGAAAGTGAAGTTTTTTTTGTTACATATGAGCTGATATCATCTTCTTTTTTCCTCCTTTTCTTCTTTCATTTCTTTGGATTCTCAGGCTTATTGTTTCTCCTCCTGCCACTATTAAGCACGTGCAAACTAATAGCTGTATGATATTCATGATTTGTCAAATAGCTGACTCTTCTATGTATGGCACTCTGTTTATGAGGTAGACCTAACATGTCTGTAACCTGGTAAAGAAGGATCTATACAACTAGTTGTTATTTGTCCTGCTAATATGAATTCAATTATAACCTTGATCTTGCTTTTCGTATGTCTACTAGCTACTTTCTTAGGCAAAACTGGTCTACAGATGAACGAGAGGTTTAGATAGAATAATCGATCCAGCAGCATATGAAGTGGTTATTATTTTAACTTCCTCAAGTGTTTTTCCGGGTTGTTTCCCAACTAAGTAGTGATTGTGCTTATAGATCCCAATGAATACATGCTTAAGGTCCAATAGTGTGTCTGTAGGATATGACTTTAGTTTGTCAGTAAGCCCTTTCGACGCTGATACAGTTTGATATTCCTTCAGCCTGTTGACTTGAAGTAGCTCCATGTATATAACAGTGTAGGCTTGCCTGTGCATGTCTTATAACAGCATGACGATCGTGGTAATGCTGGGCAAGTTGGTAGAGGACTCAGCAGGAAAGGAGCCTCTGGTTAGTCGAATATTTTCTTTGACTAGTTTCTTAGCTATAAGAATTTCATTCTACCCTTTTTTAATCTTATTGTAAGTGACTTCTCTCCATCCTTCATGGATAATGAAGTTGATGGTCTGATGTTGATTTGCACAATTTTGTATTTGCATGATTTGTGTTCACTGTCCTTTTTCATGGTGTTCAGAATTCTGTTTTAATCAATTTAAATGTATTTTCTTGAAGTCTCAGTTGCCCCTAATCTGAAATTTCTGTTATATTTTGTGTGAAGATCGTGGATCATGGAGGGATTCAAAGGAGCACCAGAGTGATGGGGGAAACAATACATCCACTGGGGACTTGCCCAAAAAAGGTGAGAGAAATAGTGGTCATGGAGTAGGAAATGATACTTGGCGCCACGATAGGTTTTCTGAAATGGAGAGAGATCCCAGATCATTCCCGCGGAAAAGATCTTTTAGAGAAAATAAGGATTCAGATGTGCCCGAGAAGGCAAACAAAGTTGGGGAGGAAGACCCGTTGAAGCAAAACTCCAAAGAACATCCTGTGTCAGAGAGTGATAGACGAAATGAAAGAGGGAACCTCTCCTCAAGGTATGCAAACTATCATAATAGAGCGTTTGGCCTGGACAGGGAGGCAGACAAGGGTGAAGGGTGGAGAGGTCCCATGCCGTCAAGAGAAAGTTATGGTAATCGTTTTGGAAATTCTAGGGGAAGAGAGCGATTCTCATCAAGAGGCAGTTTCCAATTACCACCAACAGGAGGGCGTGTAGAAAAGTGGAAGCATGATCTTTACGATCAGGCAAATAAGAGCCCTAGTCCAAAGAATGAAGAAGATGTGGTTGCTAAAGTGGAAGCACTTTTGGCTTCGTAGTGGCAGAATGGTTTGGTATATTTCATATGGCTTTTGTTTTTGATGAATTTGGTTCTCCAAACATCAAATAGCTGCTTGCTTGTTGGAAACATTTCCAGAATTTTGAAATGACCTCATTGGATTCCTTCTTAGTTCAACATTTCGTGATCCATGTATAACATTTCTGAACTGAAAATGCATTTCATTTTGATGTCCAAAACCCAAGAATATGGCTCCATTCTAGAAAACTTTGCTCCACGACATTACAGCTAACAACATACTTCACATATGAAGATCTTCGATATCAGTAACCAGATCTGCACTGGAGTACGTTTTCTTTGGGATGCCATTGACCACCAGCTGACCACACGCACCACTTATATCTTGTCCCATTTCCTTCCGCACTGTTGTCCTAATGTTGTAAGCCTCTCGGAGTATTTTCTGAAATCGGGTGACTTTGAGTTCACCGCTACACTTGAAACTGCTGAGGGTACCGATAGGGTTAAAAGGTATAAGGTTCACAACCTGAAACATATGAATGTTGAACAATACAGTTAGATTAACAAAACAAACAAGACCAGGTTCCGAAAGGTTGAATTTGAAGCTTACCACTTGTAACGTCGCCAGCAGCTTGCCTAATTGGTGAGCATGCTGCTCCTCATCGTTCACTCCATCGAGCATTATGTACTCTATGAAGATTTTCTGCTGACTACAAAATGCACAAAATGAGATACTTCTAGCAATGTAACAGAGCCTATGATGATAAAAGCTGGCTCAGCAAAAGTTATCACTAGCGATTCAAAAGAAAATTGTGACGCTAATAAGTAGAGTATTTTGTAACAACCACTGTCGTTGATATTCTTCCAATGTAGTCATCAGTCTGTCTAGAGGGAATGCCCTGGCAGCTGGCATGATTTGACAACGAATTTCCTGGACGGGTGCATGTAGTGAAACGGCCAAGTTCAAAGTTGGTAAATCATGCTGGAGCTTCTTAATTGCATGAATGATCCCAACCTACAACAGAAAATTACTGATACGATAATCTATAAACCATAGCCCGAGAATTTATTTATACGCACAACTTCTATGAGACGACAAATTACTTCAACCCCTCAAAATTGCTCCTCATTTAACAAAGTATCAGCAAAGGTATCAGAATCATATTTAGATGATATCAAAGCGAAACACATACCGTTGACACGGTGATTTTCTTTGGAGAAAGCCGAAATGGTTGAGATGTCATGATCCGGATAGCTTCAACCAGGGCAGAGTAATTGTTCAATGGTTCCCCCATTCCCTGTCAAAAATTATAAACAATATTATATGTAGAATATGACGTTTGAGTTGATATACACAAAATTCTGAAATAAACACACTAATACAGCTACACAGCAAAAAAAAAAGGTAACCACCATTAATTTGGCTTCAAGCAGTTACCAGTCAATATACTACGAAATCATGGTTTGGTTCAGAACAAGGCAACTAAAACAGGAGAACTTTTCGAACCACGTGAAGATCTCGAGTTATGTCCATTGGTGAATACCACTCTAATTAGCCTCTCCAAGAAGATAAATGCTCGGGGGAATTTCGATTGCTAATCACTAACAACAAGAATAGAAAAACTTTCTGAGAAATAATATGTATACCATGAAAACAACATTGCGAATGGGGGATATGCGAGAGGCAAGCACCAACTGTTCCACTATTTCTCCTGTGGAAAGATTACTTTTGAAGCCCATGCTCCCCGTCGCACAGAACTTGCATCCCATTTTGCACCCAACCTAACAAGAACAAGCAAAACCAGAAAACCCATCAAATTATTTGAACGAAATGCAATAAGAATCGGTGTGGACAACAAGTGAGTTGTACCTGTGACGACACACACAAGGTAGACCTGATGCCACCAGGACGAGCTTCCCCGCTGTACTTCCCCAACCGTGAGTCATATCTCATGATCACAGCCTCCACATATGCTCCGTTCTGCACAAATATATTCAAGAACCAAAATGTCATCCAAAATTCCGTCCCTCGAACTGTTTTTTAATTCCTAAATGCGAATATCCATTGGAAATTTTAACAACATCCTTCAAACTAATGCTATGCAACCTTTTGTTCAACTAAACTCCAGCTGAGTTCAATTTCGTATTTTAGTAAAATAAAACATAAATTAGAATAGTGATTTGCACGCTACATTCAATACTTGAAACGGATTGAACACAGGAAAAGCAAATGGAAGAAAAATGAGAAAAGAGATTGTGTTTTTTGTACCTGCAAACCTATGATAAGCTTGGTGGTGACTTGGTCGGTGGAATCAATGACGGAATGAAGAGTGGACGTAAGTGCCCTGAACTTGGAACGAAGAATGGGGTAAGCTGCCGAGGGCAGTGAGGGGATTTCCTCCCACTCGCAGCTAGGGTTCTGCAACACACATCTGAACAGCAAGAAACAGAAGATGAACAATCGGCGGTATCTTCAGAACCCAAATTCAAGAGAAAGGGAGAGGGAGCGTACTTCCAGATGAGAGGAATAAAGTTGGTGTTGATTTGGGCGTTTTGGAACTCGGCGGTTAAAGTGGGAGAATCGAAAATTGATTTGTATGCCATTTATAATCAACGTATTACTGGTTTATTCGAACTGATACGCCATGGGTAGCCCTGATTCTTTTCTATGGCTACTTCCCGACGGCGGCGGCGGCGGCGGCGCTGGGGGAGCTCGGGAAGGGACGTAGACAAGAGCATGTACAGCATCAGAGTTAGCAGTCTCCCAATCTCCCGTGACCATCCCAAAACGACACCGTCCCGAATAAATTTGAGAGAAAAGTTGTTGAACTAATCATAAATTTTACATAAAAATGTCAAAATAATTCAATAAAAATTGGAAGTGTCAAAAAAGTGCTAAGTTTTCATCAAAAGTACTGAAATATCCGATCGATGTTGACCGTGGAGAATTCGGCATTGACCATCCAAAAAGTGATCAAACTACTCATACTTAGTTATCTGTCAAAAATTATAAATATACACAATCAGTCTCTTACAAACTCCCTTTCCCTTCTCCTTCCCCTTTAAGTGAGATGCCAAGTACGGATCCCCATAGGTGACTAGGTGAGGAACAAATGCAATCAATAATTGGAACTAAAATTTTGGAGGAGGAAATGAGAACATGCTCTTATAACCATTTCTATCTCAAAATAGAAGAGACCTCTGAATGTGTGTACAACCAAGTTCTGGTACACGACTCTTTTGAATCCACTTTTACCTTAAAGTAGGATAGCAAGGCCTTCAGATATAGCTGTGCTTGTGGTGTATTCGACACTTCTGAGTGCATATCTCGCCCTCTTAATTGAGATATGAATGCAGAACCAAAGTAAATAGTGTGACTAGCTGAAATAGTTAGTGGTGAATTGCTAATTTGTTATTTTAATTGATAATACATAATTAGAATTGCAATTTTGAAAATTAAACATTATATATATACAAAGAATTATGGGAGACCGTCTCACACAAGCTTATAGTGAGACCAGAGGTCTCTAAGAAAATTAAATAGTTCTAGGGATTTAAAAACAATATAAGATATACTATAATTTTGGAATTATTCAGTTTTCTTTCCATATTCTCTCGGTCACAAAATCGAAAAACCAAAACCGCCAAAAATCCTATCCAAACTCCCTCCGTCAAATCTGATTTCAATTGCTCGATTTCAGTTTAAAATCGCGATTTCGAAGCCTACATTGCGTCGGAGTATCTTTTACGGTCTGATAGAGGTAAGATTTTCTCAATTTTTTTGGATTATATGGTTTGATAGAGGTAAGATTTGGGGCTTTTTTGCTTTCTTCAAGTTTCCGGTTGTTTTCTTGTTGATTCCGTCATTTATCTTCGTATATCCGGTCGTGTATGTGTTATTTTTGCCGTAGATTGTGTGTTTTCGATTTGTGTTTCTCTATTTTGTAGATATGATGAAATCGAAGGAAGGTATTGCTGGTAAAGGGGACTTGAATGTTGATGCCGATGTTCCTACCTCATCTGTTGTTGAATCAAAAGGTGATTTTCTTTTTCCTTTTTTGTTAATTTTTGTATTATTAAGGTTTTGTGTTGTTTTTCTTTGATTTTTCTGTTTTATTATTGATTGATCTGATGTGTTCTTCGTTCATATTGATTATGTTTGTTTTTTTGTTGATGTTGCTCTATTTGCTCAACTTTTAGTTATTGCTCTATTTTATTATTTTTATGTTGCGGTCTTTTGTATGAAACAGTGTATAACAAAGTAGTTAGGTTGTTTATGTGTTTAGTTCAGGTTCTGTTGTGGTTCTACTGTGGTTGTATTCACAAGGAAGCAGGTCTTTTGCGCAAAGAAAAAGAAACAGGGAGTCTTAGTAGTAAGTGAGAGTGATATAAATTAAGTTCATATATTTTCTTCTTTTTACATTATCCTTTTCATCGCCATTTTCTCTCTTTCCAGAACGGATGTTGTGCTTTTCAACCGTCGATTTTGCTGCGATTTCTCGCTAAAATAGTTAATTTTCAACCAGAGATTTGGTTAATCTAGAGGATTTCTAATTTCTTAATGTGGCATAGATTTACGACGTCAAATCGGGAGTAATTTAGAGAAATACTGAATTTCTATCGTGGATGAAGGTTTGGAGGTTAGTGATTTGGTTCAAGGGCTAATAAACTTGTGAATCAAGTGCCGAAACTTTCTACTTAGTTGTTTATGTGTTCACTGCTTTATTTTGTGATTTTACAACTTCAATCGTGGATTTCAGTTTGGTTTCTCGTGGAATGCGTAGCTTCTTAGCAGTGAATTCATTGATCAAATAGTTTCCTTCATGAATGGTGACGGATTTGGCACAATCAGTGTCCAGAAAGTTCACCTTTTTCTAAATATATAATGTTCTTAGCCCACATTACAAAAGGTAAATACTAGATATCAATATCAATCAAAGAGATGTTAATTCTTGTTTTGGTATGTCATATTTAGTTACCAAACACATATAGCACAATCATCACTCCACTGGATAAAAGTTTCAATTTTATAATTTGGAAATCAATATTGTGTTTGTGCTTCTCATTTTATCTTTTATTTACCTATATAATTTCTTTATTTTTAATGTACATGATAAAATATGGAGTTAATCCCAAACAGAATCAATCACGCTATTGATTGATTCTATAGTATCTCCTAGTAGCTTGATTGAATAGGTTCATTGAATCTGTGTCATCTGTAAACTCTATATTCTATTAGTCCATTCACAAAGATTTAAATTTTTTGAATACAAAAATGACTTAGCAAACACAACTCACAAAATTTTCTGACCCAAGTAAGTTGGCATTACCTGTCACTGATTTGACACTAGCTTATTATCCTTATTATAAATGTTGAATGCAAGACGTTGGATTTTCTCGAGGTTGACCAGTAGACATGGCGACTTTATGTTTTATTTTTCTAGTTTTGTTGTATCAGTTTGCATGTTTTACTTAATCAACATCTACGAGAATCTCCATTTGTTTTACTCAACCCAAGTCTCTTGTTAAGTTGGTATTCTTCTTTATAATGAAGTGAGCACTGATGTGTAGGTTGGAATCAGATACTAAGCAGAAGTCTCTGCCATTCTTTCCATGAAAATAGAAGGTGAGTCCATCTGTCCAACAAATTACCCCAAAGTTTCAACATCTTTTAAAGGAACCTAGTTAGATTTGTGATTATAATTTATTCTTATGTTTATACTATTAGTTTGACTATTTAAGTCATTAGTTTATCTCTTCTGAAAATATAAAATTGATAAGGGTGATGTTGTTGCTAGGGGCGGTGTAATTCAAACTGGTAATTTTTAGTATAATTTTTTCATCTTTTTGTACTATTAGTTTAGGCCTTTCGCGTGTTTATTTGTTACATTAGATAGTTTTTGTTGTGTCCGTGATAGATAATCCCTGTTTCAACATGTGAAAAAGATTCTGGTTAGATTTCATAATTATAATTCTTCTTATATTTATATTGTTATGTTGGTCTTTTGCTTAATGCACATGAACATATGTTGGTTATGCGTAAACTGGGTCATTAGTCAGGTATTCGACGACTGAACAAGGAGAGTATGAAACAACTTTTCAAGATGAAAAGTGATATATTTCTTCCATTTTCAAAAAAACATTCCAATGGAAAAGTCAGTTTTAAGATTAACTATGTTTTAAAATTAATTTTTCTCATGATTGTCAAGCGTAGTATTGAAGTTGTTACTGCTAATATATATGATTAATTGAAGAAGGTTAAGGGTGATGCACTGCCGAGGGATCGCGCAACTTGCAACCAAGTGAAGGTGTTACTGAACAAACCCAAATTCAGTCGGATAGCTTCGAAGATTCCAAGAGTTTTTGGAATGATAATGTATGTGCTATGGTTGATGAATGTGTAAAAAATTGGAGAAGGGCACAGAACCAACCTATCCCGACTTTTAACTTGTTTACTGAAGGTGAATTGGATGACCTAGAAGAAGCGTCTACGACTCTACAACCCCCCAAATAAGGACTTCGAAATGTTTTGAGAACTTGTAATTCAAAAATAGATTGAGTTTGTAGTGTGATTTAAATATTTGGTTTTGTTGTGTTTGAATGATGGATGATTTGATTTTTGTATGATTATGGATGTAATTTGCTAGGTTGTTGAATCTGTTTTGTCATAACTGGATTAAAACTTGTAATTTTTTATTAACTCATATTTGAAGTTTATCTCTTTAGTTCCATTGTATTTATCTTTAGTTGTTATTAAAGTTTAACAGTTGGTCTAGCAATGATTTGTTTTGATGTTTAAATTCTGCTTTGCCAAATTTACTATTTTTCTTATCGTTACTTCATGTATCGTTATTTTTATATCAATGTATTCCTTAGGTATATAGTTCAGTTATTTAGGTTTTTTTTTTTATGATTTAGTTGTTTAGTTCAAACATTAGAAAACTTCTAGTCATGTGTTATGATTTACTTTTTTATCCTCATATTTTAATTTACTTATCCTAACATTAGTTCATGTGCAATTTCATTTAGTTTATTCATTTGAGTCATTAGTTTTAAACACTGGTTGCTTGGTTTATATTAGATTGAATATAATTTTATTTAATTAATTTGCATTAGTTAGTTCAGATGTTCAAAACATATGAAGCGCAATTTAAATGATTAGCCTTAGAATTTAAGTTAAAGGTACAAAATAATAATATAAATACAATGTCAAATTGAATCTCATAGGTCTGGACTTGTTGCTATTCTGTCTTTGTTCCAAACTCCTTTATCTTTGATTTCTTTCTTTGCTTTCATCATTCAATTCTCTTACTTCATCCTTTTGTCTTTGTGGGTGAGGGATCTTGGATTGTTGGCAGATTAGTGATGAGAGATTCTGCTTGAATTTTCACATTCCTTTGTAATTTTTTAGACAGGAATATTGATAGGTTGCTCAAATTAGCGTCCAAATATGGTCATGCAAATATATATCCTTCCAGTAACTCATTACATCATTTTTTTATTAGTTCGTGTAATTTACAATTTAGTTTGGCCTTAGTCATTGATAAATATGTGCATACATGTACAATACCAAAATATTTTGAAAAAAATCCAATTAATCAAATTGCATACCTTCAGCATCACAATAAATCATGTATTTATTGAGTTAAACTGTGTATTTAACATATTACTTTTTGGCTACAGTCAATAATAAAACATAAAAATATCTTAACAAAATGAATGTAATTGAATTCTAGATATTGATGACTCATCTTACAAAGTTTGATAATTTATTTCATGAGTTAATGCGGTTACATCATTTATTTAATATGTTACTTTATACACACTTTACTTATTTACTTCATGTGCTTATGAGGTAAGATCTTGTATCTAATATAATACTTTATACTTTTAAGAAAATTTTACAATGGCAAAATATTTTGAAAAAAAAACCCAACTAATCATATGTCAGACCTCCAGCATCACAATATACATCATGTATTTATTGAGTTACATCGTGTATTTAACATATTACTTCTTGGGTTACAGACATCAAAATATTCTTAACAAAATGTATGCAATTGAATTCTTAATATTGACGAATCATCTAATAAAGTTCAATCATTTTACTTCATGTATACATCATTTATTAAATATGTTACTTTATGCGTTTCAGAAAATTTTAAAACACTTAAATTTTTCCAATAAAATGCATATAGCCAAATTCCAGACCTTAGCGAATTATCCATCATAGTAATATCACGTTACTTTATGTGTTCATGCAATTACATCTAGTGTTCGTCATATTACTTTATATGTTTAATCAAATTTTAAAACACCTAAATTTACTCAACACATTGCATATATCCAAACTTCAAACCTTGAAGAGTTATCCAGAATAATGATATCACGTTAATTCATGTGTTCATACAGTTACATCCCGTGTTCATTACAATATTTCATTCATTTAAGCAAATTTAAAAACACCTAAATTTCTTTTTTTAAAAAGCATATAACCAAATTTCAGACCTTGGGAAATCATCCATCTTAATAATATCACATTACTTCGTGTATTCATGCAGTTACATCCAGTGTTCATCATATTACTTCATTCGTCTCAGCAAATTAAAAAAACTCCTAAATTTCCTCAGATAATTGCATATAGTTAGATTTCAGACCTTGAGGAATCATTTAGAAGAATAATATGACGTTATTTCATGTGTTAATGCAGTTACATCCAATATTCATTATATTACTTCATATGTTTAAAAACACCTAAATTTCCTCAAAAAAATTGTATCTAGTCAAATTTCACACCTTGAGGAACTATCCATCATAATAATATCACGTTACTTCATGTGTGCATGCAGTTACATCCAGTGTTCATCATATTACTTCATACGTTTTAGTAAATAAAAAAACACCTAAATTTCCTTTAAAAAATCACACAGCCAAATTTGAGACATTGAGGAATTATCTAGAATAATAATACCACGTTACTTCATGTGTTCATGCAGTTACATCCAATGCTCATCATATTACTTCATACGTTTCACCAAAATTGGAAAACACCTAAATTTCCTCAAAAAATCATGTAGCCAAATTTCTGACCTTGAGGAATTATCTAGAAGAATAATATCGCGTTACTTCATGTGTTCATGCAGTTACATTCAGTGTTCATCATATTATTTTATGTGTTTCATCAAATTAAAAAACACCTAAATTTCCTCAAAAAAATTCATGTAGCCAAATTTCAGACATTGAGGAATTATCTAGAAGAATAATACCATGTTACTTCATGTATTCATGCAGTTACATCCAATGTTCATTATATTACTTCATACGTTTCAGCAAATTAAAAAAAACACCTTCATTTTCTTCACATCATGCATATAACTGAATTCCAGACCTGGCAAAAAAAAAACCCACAATATAAAATCGTTACTTCATGTGTTCATGCAATTTCTTCATGCGTTTAATTGTATATACAAAATTAAAATCAAACCAGGATGTCAACTTGTTGAATTTTCAGCTTGAACATATTCATTGCCTTCTTCCTCATACAAAAAAAATTCATTGTATTGAATTGCTTCGCTTTCCATGGTTTATAACATCAACACCTTAGATAGTAGATTTCAACCGTTAAAACTAAGACTTTAAACCGTAAAACAAAGATCTTAGATCGTAGATTTCATATAATTGAGATTTCAATCATAAAATTAAGATTTTCAAACGTAAATTTTATATTACCTCGATTATTTCACTTTCGGAGATGTTAGAAGCTTTGAAATCTGTTATTCTTCAAAATTCAATCGCAAAATCTGATGAAATCATATTTGCAAAAAATTGTAGATTTCGATCTTGGAGTTTGATCGCAAAATTGAATCGGAGGTTTGTAGATCTTTGATCGGCAATTTTAGAGCTTGAATTTGATGTATGGTCGCATGAATTCGAGATGGGTTTGAAGAGTAATGAAATTCCTTGATTTTTAGGAGGAAAGAGATCTGACATTTATTTGGGAGGAGAGATAAAAATTGGGTTGGCCCATTTTTGTTATAATCCATTTTTTAACCCAGTTTTAAGTCCTATTTTCTAGTATTTGCAATTTGATCCTCTTTTTTAGCTCCCTTGCTATTTATTGCAGCATGGTTCCTGGTCTCACCACTTGCTATGGTGAGACGGTCTCACGGGAGTTTTTCTCTATATATATACCATTAAAATAATAGAGTCAAGTGATAGCATGACTCTAAATTTATGTTGAAAATGTCAATATAATCCTGCAAAATAAGAAAGTGTCAAAATAACTCTACCTTTATGATAAAATGTTCAAGGGTATTTTCATTATTTCAGGTCCGATTAACACTCAAATTGATGATTCAGCGTCGAAATAGTGACAAAATGTTATAATTGCACATTTTAGCATAAAGTTATCATTCTTTTGACAGTTTCTCAGTTAGTAGAACTATATTAACACTTTCAATCTATAGGTAGAAATAGAAGTGTGAAAAATCATCAACTAATTTAAAAAAATTGTACTGTCAAAATACAAAACTGATTAGTTAAAAAATATACAAATTTAGTTTGATAATGTAACTAAAATTTAGTTGGAAATGCTGTTACTACTAAATTGAATTGAAAAATAAAAAATAAAAAAATCTTTTATTCCTATTCTAACACTTCGCGATGTAAATTCACAAGTCAAAGAGTAATTTTGTCACGCCCTACCATTTCCTCATTCCTCTTGCGCCTAGCCATGTAATCTTAGGTGTAAAGATTCTTATGAAACCACTGCAAAAAGCAGCTGTTTCATGTTTATGACTTTTCTTGCTTAAGGAAAATAAAAGTTTGTGACTTTTCCAATTTCCGGTAATTAGATGCCCACTGAACCAGTTAATTCCGGCCACCATCGGTCAAATGTCAAAAGTGGTTCGCTCGACTTTGAAAATTACAGTTGTAAAGCAGCACCGCGTTACGCCATCACTGACCTTTGTTAGGGCATTTTGTGCCCAAATCCCAAGTTGACTTCTCCGTTTATTCTATTATTAGTATTTATTACTCTCTTGTTTCTCTATTTATGACATATTTATCTTATTGAAATATTTTATTTTAAGTGTTACATTTTTTATTTTTTGAAAGATTCCTTTAATATTATCCATTCATTCTATTTTTTTTACTTTCTATCTTCAATTTCAATTACTTATTCTCTTTACCTAAATCCAAGCGCCTATACTGTTATACCTATTCATCTTGGCTTCCATTTGACAAAAAATTCAACAACAAAATTATGGCACGAGGGCCTAAACATTTATTTATTAGTGATAGGTCCGTTCACTCACTTTAGTTGTTAACTAACCAAAGAATTTAGGATTAAGTCACACTTCAAATAAGAATTTTGAATTTTAAAATAAATTATAAATAAAGACTATTTGTTGCAGTGGGATCGTGTTAGTAGTCTCTTGATGTGATTTTACAGTATGCAGGTGGTTTATGAAAGTGTGATCGTAATAGTTTTAGTAATGAAGGTTTGACGGTTCACGAAGATTCGATTATGATAATTCAATCTTCAGTATTGGCATTTTATTTTTTTTTATTTTGAAAATTCAATATCTTTCAAAGATGCTGGGAAAACTCTCATCGGCGAGTACAATGAATGGAATTGACATCTAACTTAATAAGCCTTTAGCAATAACTACGATATTGCAAGAATATCTAAATTACATGTCAATCAAGCTGATCGTCTGTCCTATTACATATAAGAGATCCAATAAAAATTTGTAACATCGCCCTCGAGATATTAACTTGCTTCCCGCGAAAAACATGACCACTTGGCAAAGAGCAGCGTATCCGCATCAATATCACTGCGCTAAATAAGGATCTTCTACAACTGTAACACCATTTGATCCAATCACTATCTATGTTGTCCAAACTGTAAATACCTTGAAAAACACAGACCCGACGAACCCAAAAATAAGACCACAAACGAAATTGCGAACACACGATTTGTACAAGCAGATCAAGAACAAAACTTCAACATGAACAACTAAATCAAATTATCATCAGGAACACAACGATCTAATCGATCAGGTTGAAAAACAAAACTAATCAGTGGAGACAAATGTCACACTTATTCAATAATAAAAATATGAATTAAAATAAACTGATGGGAAGATGGGGAAAGAAGATTGAAGAAAAAATGTGGAGCTTTTTGGGAGGGAGGCTGCAGCAGATGGAAAAGAAGATTACAAAAATTAAAGTGTGTTGGCCTTGATCTAACACACTTGACTGCTATGGAGATTTTTATTTTATAGTAATGGTGATTTGTTGGTCCATGAAAGTGTGATCTTCTTCGATGACGTTGATAATGATTCGATAGTGGCGCAACTTTGCCTAAGCACGTGCTCAACATTTCAAAAGAATATTTTTAACCATTGAAATAAAATGATCGTGCCTCCTACTCTGATCTTATCAATACATAATAAATGATAATTTTAGAGAAAACTTAAAATACCATCTTTCTATCGAAATATCAGGATTCTAACCGGATTAGTCATATAGTAGATGTTATCCTTTTGCACTTGTCGTAAATGTATTTACAACTCATCTTCAATTTGGACTTCTGACTTTGAACGCAGCACGAGAAACGGACATTGCCGTTATCCCACTATAAATACAGATCAGAATCAACTCAGACATCATCAAAGCTCACAAACACCATCGAAATCCACAAACAAGAATTCAAAGATCAAGAAAACCAATGGAAGGTTTGATTCCCTTTGTCATTCACGCCCTCAGGAAGTCCAATCCGGCGCATTATTACCGATCCTTCTCCCACAGCTCCAGCCGGAGCTACCATCTGCTGCTCGACGATAAGCCGTCGGAGGGGTCCTCCCATCGCCGGACTCGGTCGGAATCTCAGCCGCCGGCGACTAATTCCATGTTCAGCCCAGCTGCGAGTAGGATGGCGGCGGCCGGTACCACCACCCACCGTCGTGTTTCGGGGGCCGCCAAATCTTAGTCAAAGGCAGGGGACCGGAAAATTGTGCTCGTTGTTTGGCTGTTGATGTATACTGATTCTTGTTAATTATACTTCAAAAGTGTAAAAATATGTAATCTTTGTCGTTTGTTAAGCAGATTATTGATTGGTTGTACTCTTTGCATGATGCATATCACACTTGATTTGAAATGTTCAGTAATCCCCGAATGATGATACAATCAAGTTGGTTGAAAAATCTCCGTTCCAACTATTTATGCACACTTTTTAATCAAATTTCTCGAATAAAAGAATACTTATTTAATCCTCATTTTCTTCCTATTAGCTAATATAGTTCTGACTTTTTCGAAAGTGCCAAAATACATACAATTTGATATATATTTGCAGGTAACGCCAATTACAACCATTCACTATTAAATAACCTAAAAATCTTCAAATTTAATCAGTATTTTTAATGATGATCATTTTATTTATATTTTCCGCTTGAGCTCAAATTATCTATCAATTTAAAAAAAAATTAGGAAATAAACAGATCAACAAGAGATATGATATCAGAAGAGTTGTAGGGTCATATTGGATCAGTGGAGTGCAAACAATCACAGAAGGCATTAAAATCTCAGTCATCCACATCATCTTCGTTTGAGTTCAACATTGTTTGGCACTAACTGATGTTGTCTCTTGAAGAGCTGTATGGCGGAATTAGTTTCAGAGTTGAAGAAATCGAGAGTGCATTCAACCTAATTTGTCGATCACTAAAGGTTTTATGGACCAATATTTTTTTTGATTTTTCTCATGACATGGAAAGCAAGAAAAGTATTTTTTTCGTGATAAGGTTGACCGTTGATATCAATGAGCCGGATTTCAAATAATGATGATTAATTGTTGTGATTTTACACTATTAACCCTAATTTTATGCTGAAAATGTAAATATAACCTTGCAAAATAAGAAAGTATCTAAATAACCCTAACTTTGTGACAAAATGTGCAGTTATAACATCTTGTCACTATTCTGCTGACTCATCAATTTGGGTGTTAATCGGACCTAAAACGATGAAAATAATTTTGCCCCTGTAAGCTGAATTCCCATTTCCCCCTTTTAATTCCGGGGTAAAATTGTCATTTTATTAAATTCCGGCCAAATCTCTCGTTGACAATTGAAGTCAACGGTGCCCACGGTTTGGTTAGCACATACATCGAAAGTTATGATTATTTTAGCACTTTATCGTTTTGCAAAGTTATATTAGCACTTTCAACCTAAATTTAGGATCAATTTAGCACTTCACTCTTAATTCTTTCACATGTCTTTTTTTTCTTCCCTATTTTTCTAAAGCTTAAGACACGTAAAACTAAAAGTTAAAATATACTCCCTCTATTTTGTTATTTATGGCACACTTAATATAAATTGATGTTTTCTTTTAGGGAAAGTCTCAGGAAAGGCGGCCTTTCCATGAGCTCATGGACAGTCCTCAGGGGCATTTGACTTAAATGTTGTAATTTTTATAAAATTTAAATATTGCATTTTATAAGTTAAAACAAGTAATAATATGTATTTGAAGGTGAAAATATAAAAATATATGATATAAAAAATATTTTCGAAAATTTTAAATTTTGTATGTAATTTAAGAAATGCAGTGTATAAGGTAAGAAATAAGTGGCCTGTCCATAAGCTCATGGGCAGGCCGCCTGTCAGGAGACCCACCCTTTCTTTTATTTGGCACTCTTTTCATTTTTGATAAGATTCATTCAATTCCATTCACTCATTCTACTTTTTACTTTTATTTACTCTTTTTTTTACATAAATTCAAGCAGGTAAACTTATGGTTTCATAAATAGAAAAATAGAGGGAGTACTAAAATTTAGAGGGTTCATTCTACTCCTGGACAGCCCTGCTATGTTCCGTTACATCACTACTCTTATTATAATTGCAAAATGATTTGACCACGGCAAAGGTAGTGGGAGGGAGTAGATGAATTCGTAAATCGTAAACATGCAAGAAATCATTTGTGAATTTGGGATAGAGAAAGCAATTAGTTACATAGAACAGATTAATTAAACATACTTGCTTAGTACAAGCCATTACTACACTATAAATATGTACAATATTTGATTATGGCAGGAAAATTTGGTCCTGGCATACGCATCTCCACACCTGAGGATAATACTGATCAACGTCGTCATCCTCGTCCTCCTTCACTTCCCACGTTCCGATCAGTACTTCTGTCGGAATACAGGGGGAGCACCGGTCGCATTTCGATTCGCAAGCCACCGGAACCGACCCCACCACCATTTCTCTCTTTGCACCGCTCTGTTACCAAGCATGCACATTGCACAATGTCAGTAGTATAAATTAATACTACGTCCGTCCCATAATCATTGGTCTATTTACTTTTCTACGGTCTTAAATGATTATGTTTGACTGTTAATATCTCTGGCTACGTATAACATTTTCAAATATAAAATTGATATTTAGAAAATAGATGTTAAGATCTCACAAAGTCGCACATGATATTTCTATTATACACATATTAATTTGTATTTAAAATTAAAGTTTACCATGTTTGACTTTAAAAAAATAAATAGGCCAATAATCTTGGGACAGAGGGAGTATCAATCAGCACTCGTAAAGAAGCTTCAATCTTAAATTTCAAGTTTTCTTGAACTTCCATTTTATAATCAATTGGTAGGTGTACTAATTTAAACCTTATACTATATGCTAGTTATTTAATTTTTAAGAAACTGACGATGAATTTCAACAATGAACATGAAAATTTGGCACGTGGGACCGCACCGGACTTACTTGCTCTGGCGCAGGCGCAGGGGCGGGAGACATCACAATCCGACTGGAAGAACAGGCGCCGGAACAAAAGCAGAGGATTAGGAGGAGGAAGAAATGTAGAGCGATGATGGATGATTTTCTTGAAATTTTATCCATGAAGAAATGCTAGTGTTTGGACTATTTCTTCCAAGACGGTTAATATAAAGGGTTAGATTTGGATTAGCATGACATAACGCAAGTTGGGAGCTGGTAAACAAACCTTGGTTGTACTAGAATTCCTATGCACTCCCTGTGTCCCACCAGTAATTGGTTAGTTATTTTTTGGAGAGTTCAACTTTGATCGTAAATATAAATTAGTTTATGTGAGATATTGTTAGATTTATTTTAACATCTATTTTTTAAAATAAAATTAGACTTATCAAAAAGCAATTAAATAATTACTGGTGGGTAGGAGGGAGTACGTATTACGAAGTACGTGAAGAATTAGTCAGCTGGTATGTTAACCTGCTCCAGCTCCATGCATCCTGATTCTTGACGTTTTTATGTTGTCCAATGGGCAATGGTGTGTGTTGATGTCCCAACTGAATATATGCTCCCTTCCAACGTACACGTTTTTAATGATGTTTATTTTATACTAGCATACGTCTTTTTTTTAAAAAAAAAATATTTAATTTCATCCAATTATTTTACTTTTTAAAAAGGATCGATCTTTTTCTCTAGTTTGCAGTGGAGTACTGAAATGCATATACTCTGCCATCCTATATTAGTTGAGTTTTTATTTCAGCTGCAATTTAACACATATTTAATTGTTAAATTAACTGTCAAATATAGAATTACTTGTAGTCCGTAGACTTTAACATTTAAATAGAGTTAATCTCACAAAAGAACCAGTTCTGAATAAATGTAATTTTAACTGTGAATTTGAGGGATCGAAACATACATTGAAGCAAATAAGTGGCGTTGAATTCTCAATCCAAAAATAAGCAAACAGTCAGGTTTTGGGTCAAAGGTCAAAGATGCGTTATGGGTGAGAAATCAGTCCCTTCACTATGAAAGGATTAATTAAAAAACTCTACAAAGATTGTCGTCAGCTGGAATAGCTCAGTTGGTTAGAGCGTGTGGCTGTTAACCACAAGGTCGGAGGTTCAAGCCCTCCTTCTAGCGTTATTCTTACTTTTGGGATCTTTTAGTTAGATGGACCCATCTCGCATCTGAGCAACATAATTTTCCTAAGACTTTATTTATTTATTATGTTACTCTCCTGCTGGTTAAAGTTTAGCCACCGTTTTGGGAAAGAAGGTCTTTCATAAACTAAGGAAAAATAAGATTTAATTTGAATAATAAAAAGTAAAAGGTATAAGTTGTAATATTTTTACAATTTATTATGCAATGTGTATTAGTAATAAAGTTTATAACCCAATTTATGCAACCCAAAAATTTTATCTTCATTTCTTTTAATTTACACTTTAAACTTTGATATTTCCGTGATTTATGTAAAGACCATCTTTCAAGAGAGAAACTCTAAAGTTTAGTGTTTTATTTTATTAAAGTTCTATGTCATCGTTTAGTTAACTTAAAATCAGTTAATTTGTGTAAATGAACCAAGCCTTTTACAGGCAGATCAGTCAAAAAGTATATTTATTTATTATGTTACTCTCCTTTCACTATTAAAGTTCTATGTCATCATTCACTTAACTAAAATTGATTAAGACTGTCAATTAAAATCAGTTAATGAACCAAGCCTTTTACAAGTAGATCAGTCTAAAGCTCAATTTAGCATCTACACATGACTCGAATTCTAGTATTTTAAACCGTTGTCCTTGTAAAACAAGAATTTTTAATTATTTTTTAGTATTTGGTGTAATAAAAATATGGTAAACTTTTGGTAAAGACTGTCTTTTCATAAGCATATGAAAATATGAAGTTAAATTAGAATTATAGAAAGGTAAAACATTTTAGTTGAATGTTAAAAATTTATAATGCAACGTGTAGTAGATATACGTTTATGACCCAATTAATGCAATGCAAAAAATTTTATCTTGATTTATTCTAATTTATAATTTAAATTTTAATCTATCCATAACTTATGAAAACACTGTATTTCAAAGAGGGAACTCTAATACTCCCTCTGTCCCACTTATTTTTACAGAGAGAACAAAACTAAAATGTTCATTTATGTAACAAGGTTGAATTGTCCTTCTGAATTGGGTACTACTCCACCCATGCACCACCACCAACAACTCCCTCAACCCGCCACGGTCGGCCGCCCTAATAATTTAATTTGCTGGACTCTGTGGATGCAGAGGGAGTAAAAGAGGTGGTGGCCTCTGTAACACCCACAAACCCCAACACAAGTATCAGGTCGGATTTGGGTGTGCTACCAAAAGTGCTAACAGTAATGAACAGGTAAATTTTATGCGAAAGTGATTTAAATAATTCAAAAACCTACTTTACTATTACAATGAAAAGGATTTATTAAAAATGTCAAATAAAAGTTTCTCTTAACCGTTATAACATCAAAGTTCATATTAAAATTCAAGTAGCCAGGATCTTTCTCAAACGAAGTAAAGACAAGAAGCACTCTTCTTTAACTGTTCTTCTTCACCTGAAAAGGGTTATTTAACTAGGGTAAGCTCCTTGCTTAGTGAGTTTCCATCGCCAGTATTTACCCAATTGAGTTTAAGTGATCACAGAATAACAATTAACAACTAGCCATGTATGTCCTAGCACATAGTAAAAAGGATACGGGTGGTTAATGCCGAGTTGTTACCAAGTGCCTATATGGCAACTGTGACTAACATACACAACATAATCCAGTCAGTGATGCCCGAAGGCTATCAGTTCATAATTCACTTTCCCATTCACACTAGTGTTCAATTAAGAGCTCGTATCAGTCAGGTGGTTATGCTAGCATACCAAACTCCACGTATAGCCGGTCTAGTCAAACGGTCCGGTCAGTACCGTTCCCCGCCAACTTCGGCCAAACTACAATCGCGTCGGGGCCCCCAAAATTCATAGACAGGCAATCAGGAAGCAGGTAATTCAAGTTTGACATGGCAAGATAAAGTACAAGCCGGTCATCGGAGCAGTATATGATTCAAGTTCAACACGGCAAGATAAAGTACAAGCCGGTTTTTCACAGAAAATATTAGAGCAGTTAAGGAGTTCAGATTCACGATAATCTAGTACAGTATGATAAAATATACACATAATTCAACAGTCAGTAAATACCATCATTTGAGTGTAACCGTCATATCTCTCTCTCATGGCTAGAGTATCAAGTAAAAAGGTTCGAGTATTAGGGGTTCGAGTACAGGGGTTCGAGTACTTACAGTTCGAGTAGTTGAGTAGAAGGTTCGAGCAAAGAACTCAAGTGGAGAAGGTTCTAGTGGTATGGGTATCAGGTGGTGCTGGTTCGAGTGGTAAATGGTATCAATTCGAGTGGTGAGGTTCAGTTGGAGAGATTCTAAAGGTACGGGTTCAGATGGTGAGGTTCGAGAGTTAAGGTTCTAGTGGCACTAGTTCGAGAGGTAAAGGTTTCAGTAGTACTAGTTCGAGGGGTAAGGCTCAAGGGATACAGTTCGAGAGGTAAAGGTTTCAGTAGTACTAGTTCGAGGGGTAAGGTTCGAGAGGAAAAGGTTTCGGTGATACTAGTTCGAGGGGTACAATTCGAGAGGTAAAGGGTTCGGTGACACTAGTTCGAGGGGTAAGGTTCGAGGGGTATAGTTCGAGAGGTAAAGGTTTCGGTGATACTAGTTCGAGGAGTAAGGTTCGAGGGGTACAGTTCGAGAGGTAAAGGTTTTAGTGATACTAGTTCGAGGGTAAGTTTCAAGGGGTACAGTTCAAGAGGTAAAGGTTACAGTGGTACTAGTTCGAGGGGTAAGCTTCGAGAGGTAAAGGTTTCAGTGGTACTAGTTCGAGGGTAAGGTTCGAGGGTAAAGGTTTCAGTGGTACTAGTTCGAGGGTAAGGTTCGAGAGGTAAAGGTTTCAGTGATACTAATTCGAGGGGCACAGTTCGAGAGGTAAAGTTTTCAGTAGAGTTCGAGAGGTGATGGTTTCAGTAGGGGTTCGAGAGGTGGAATTTTCAGTAGGGGTTCGAGAGGTAGATTTGTGGCAGGGGTTCGAGAGGTAGAGTTTTGGCAGGGGTTCGAGGGTAGTATTATGGCAGGGGTTCGAGAGGTAGTACTTTGGCAGGGGTTCGAGAGGTAGTAGGGTTTCGAGAGGTAGTAGGGTTTCGAGAGGTAGAGTTTTGGCAGGGGTTCGAGAGGTAGTATTTTGGAGGGGTTCGAGAGGTAGTAGGGTTTCGAGAGGTAGAGTTTTGGCAGGGGTTCGAGAGGTAAAGTTTTGGCAGAGGTTCGAGAGGTGGAGAGCAGCAGGGGTTCGAGAGGTGGAGAGTTTAGATCGAGAGAGTCAGGTTCTGATGGCATTATATATATATATATATATATATATATATATATGTGTAAACATAAACTCAGATTTTACTAAATTCGTGCTAGGGCGATGCAACACTCACCTTGGCTAAACTTGGGCTTGGGCACTTCCGTTTCCTACTTTACCACTATTCACCATTGTTCTTTGGTAAGAATTTTGTTTACTGTGTGAGAGGGTAAGAGTTGGGGATCAAGTATTTATACTTGGTGAAACATAGGTTCTGACACCTACTCACCCTACAAATTTTATCCTGTAACCTCAAGCCTATTGCTCAAAATTTCTTCTCACGTCCGCTGTATATTCCATCCCAGTATTACCACTTGCCCCAAAATAATTACTTTGGATAATTCTCTCTCACTTCCACAGTCTATTCCATCCCAGTATTACCACTTACCCCAAAATAATTACTTTGGATAATTCTTCCTCATGTCCGCCGTCCATTTCCTCTTCCCAGCAATTCCATTTGCCACAATTACTTTGGATAATTTTTCACTTCTGTTGTCAGCTTCTCCTTCACGGTAATTTCTTGCATTTGTTTATTCAATTGCTTATTTATTTATTATTATTATTAGTATATTATATAATGTATTCATATGTATAAATAGGTATATTTACTTCTTGGTAATTTCTCTTATTTATTTATTACTATTATATATATATATATATATCCTCTTCCCGGTAATTCCTTTTGATTTATTTATTTATTCATTTACTTCTTTATTTATTTATTACTATTAATACTATTATTATTATTAGTATTATTTTAATCATTGCTTTGTTTTCTCTTGTACCCCAAATATTTTCTTATGATACCACATCCTAGCATACTATTCGTTTTTCTTTTTTGGTGTTTTAATTGGTTTGATTACTTTTTTTTTTCATTTTATCTTTATTTGTTCATTTATTTATTTACTGGCTTTTCTTCTTTTTAATTTACAATACTTATAAGGGTAATATGCAAATATAACCCTATATGTTGGAGAAAGTGCAAATATAATACTGAATTATTTTTAGTACTCCCTCCGTTTCTTTTATTATGGCACCTCTTTTTCTGACATTTTTTGAAGGCATGTTTGACCATCGATAACTTTTGTTGCGTACGATATTATATTATGAAAGTTTACTTTTCGAAAACTATACGTTACTGAGAATCCAAAGACATCTCACATAATGTCCATACATATATACAATAAAAGTTATCGCTGGTCAAACATGCCATGAAAAACTTCATGGTCAACGTGTGCCATAATAAAAGAAACGGAGGGAGTACAAATATAACCCTAACTATTATACATATGTGCAAATATAACCCTAACTATTATACATATGTGCAAATATAACCCTAAAACCATTATTTCGGCATTGACTAACCAGGGTTATATTTGCACTTTCAATTATCGCAGGGTTATATCTGCACTTTCATTATCGCAAGGTTATATCTGCACTTTCATCAATTATATATGGTTATATATGCACTTTTCTCTACTTATAATCAATCATATATATAAAATACAATTATATCCCTTGAAATCAAAACAATTATAGAAATGATAACTTATTTATTTTATTCTTATTTGTAATTACATATGAAAATTACCATTATATAAAATTGTGATAAGTATGAAAGAATATTTATAAAGTTAGTGTTCCTCAATAAATGGAAGAAATATTTGTTTTAGAGGAAGATACAAGATAAACCATTGGAGATGCTTCTAGATAATTATTTAACAACTCAACTTATCATTTGTTACTTAACTCTTTTAAAATATGCAATTTGTATATCGCATTTCCATTCTGTTTCGACATACTATTATTTCCTTCCTCTTTCTTAAGTGAAACCTATACTAAACTTTATCATAATTTGATATTAACTAATATATATTTTTCAATGATTAAAATTATTAATTCAAATTAACATGTAGGTTAATCCATAATAAAACAAAAATTTCCAATTAGAGGGATTAAAAAGGTTCAATTGAGATTACAAGATTTATATCGGAGGTATATTTTATTTATTAATTTAGTTGGATTCGGGGTTTCACACCATGAAAACAAAATTTTACTTCCGCTGAAAACCCACCATATCCCCGCAAAAACCAATCGAGCTAAGCTTTACCCACACAAAATCAACATAGTGCACTTTAACCCAATCAACGGAAATGAGATGGTTTGGAGGGGATGCGGCGGAGGAGATGGGGAAATCGATAATCGAAGCGAAATCAACAGAAATTGGTGTCAATGGAGAAGAGATGGTGATGGAGGAGATGTGATGGAGAAGAAGAAACAGAGTTGTAGAAAAATCGAACTCACTAGATTGGAGATGGTGATGAAGGAGATGAAAAAATGAAGGAGGTGGGTGTATAATTGTGGCTCTATTTGGCAACTGTGTGCTTATAAGTAAAACTGACATATTTTAAAGGTAGGGAAAAATTAGTTCTATTTTTCCCCAAAAAGTAGTTTCTGCTTTCAAAATAAGCTGTTTTTTAGCACTATATCAAACACTAAAAAATGTTTTGCTTATAAGCACAGTAACTTAAAAGCTCTGCCAAATAGACCTGTATCGGAGGAGATGCAAAGAAGGAGAACCGCCTGTAGTTTGTTTTCAAATAGGCTTAAGAGTGAATATTAAGAACTTCAGGGGTAGAGAAGTCTATTTTTCATTGTACTTTTTTTAAAATGGTAAGAGTGCAAATTCAGTTGAAATAATCCAGAGACACGAAAATGTGCAAATACAATTGGGACGGAGGATTAATATTGATAAGTATTGTTTTCTCCACGTCATTATAATATTGAACCATGCATCAACACTCGAGTGAGAGCCACAAGAATAGTATCTTGTCTTCAACCGACTCCAATTTTCCCGCGTTACACATGTCTCACACACAACCCCTCAACCTCTTCTTCTTGTCCGTTTTCCATTTTCCCAGAATTTCTCGAACCCTTGATTTCCCAAAGTCCTTAATCCCCCAACAATGACGGTTCTAAGACCCGGAGTCGTATCAAAGCTTCTCGACGCCATGAAAAACGGCGACGAGGAAAGAGATATTCAAGACGATAATAAAAAGCCCGTGCTGTTGCAAATCAGAGGCATAATCCCTGTGTTAGAAGAAGGCGATCTATGGCCGAATCGGGGGTTTTATCTGCGGGTTTCCGACAGCTCTCAAGCGATTTACGTTTCCTTGCCGCAGGAACAGAACGAAATGATTCTGAGTAACAAATTGAAGCTCGGGCAACATGTTTATGTAAAAAAACTGGAGAAATCCGACCCGGTGCCGCTGCTCATCGGGTTGACCCTGGTTCCGGGTCATCGTGTTTGCGAAGGCAACCCCGAGGATGTAAATTCTCCGACAACATTGTCGAGGTTTCTTCAATCCACTGATGCAGATGCAACCGACTTCTTTGTTGAAGAAAAGGGTGTGATTTCCGAGGAGAAAGTGAGTGGGAGTTTGTATTCTGATCATTCTGAGGGTTTAGTTAGGCCTAAGGGGAGAAGATCGCGGTCCGTGAGTGCTTTGAGAACGTGTTCGAGGATGAGTTTGATGCCGTCCAAGGTTAATAACGATGATGATTCGGATACTGATAGTACATTGTCTTCTGTGTCATCATCGTCGAAGAGGAAGAGCTGGACGCAGTCTGAGATTCTTGGAGTAAAGGAGATTTTCGACTCTTCTGCGAGTAAGAATGATGTGAAGATGGTTCCTCGGAGCCGTAGTGCTAATGTGAGTGTTTCATGGCTCCTTTCAATGTGCTTTTTCGATTCTTTCTCGAGTTTGGATATTGGAAAGTGGAAATGCATTATGGTTTTGGAGAATGTAATTTTTAAACCACTTTAGCACAATGAAAAGATAAGTTTTGGAGTTCTTGGTGTTGCATTGAGGTTTAGTATCAAGAAATGTACCATGTTTCTTCTTGATTTTGAAGTTTCTTGTTGGATTTAATCAGTTATGCCATAAGTTTTGGAGTTCTTGGTTACTGATCTCACAACAAACATGTACAGGTGTCGCCAGTTCGTCGTTCTTTAAGACATGATACCTCAGATGAGTACTCAACCTTAAATGGTTGTAGAAGAGATGTGAAATCTACGCGGAAATCTACAAAGGGTGCTGAATTTGTCAAGAATTCAGCACCAAAGGCGATTCCCGAGCAGACTTCACACCCTTTCTCAAGCCTAATCCATGATGCCAAAGGGGCAGAAACTGCAATTGCATGGAGAAACCTTCCAGTGGCTTTAGTGAAGCTTGGCAAGGTATTGAGTGGAAAATTTCTTATGAAACTGGTTCATCTGGACTCATCTCTTCAGAACAAGTGACATTTAACGTCAATGTTTTGTTGTTTTTTCGCTGTAGGAGGTTGCCCGGCAAAGAGATCTTGCTGTGAGTGCTGCAGCCGATGCTCTGCAGGAAGCGTGCGCAGCTGAGCGATTGCTGAAATCACTAAGGTGAGAAATGGACAGTTTTGCACATGTTTTCTTTTCCTTCACTAGTTTATCAGACAGAGTGGTCTTATGCATGTAGTTGTGCATTGTCCTTATTAAGGTTACTCGCCTGCAAATTAAAATGTTGTTTTTGACTTCATATGAAAAACTGGCAAAAATGGTTGTCCTGATACCATGATAGAACGTAAACCCCTCGCTGATGGTATATTCTGAGTACAAAGGGCATCACAATCATGCAAGCGTTTTGAAAGATGTACTATTCTAACTTTCCTGATCTGTCCAGTTAATTCTTCTCAATTTGTTCTTACAGTGCATATTCAGAACTCAATGCTTCAGAAGGTGTTGATCTACAAACACATGTCGATAAATTCTCTGATCTTCAAGAATCCTTAAGTCACAACAAGCTGATCATACAGTCACTGACAAAAATAACCCCATCATTCAAGATATCCTCAGAAACAGATGCCAACAGTAGCAGCCCTCATTCAGTCAAAGAAACGCTCGATACAGCATTAGTTCGAAAGAAGAATGCCACTAAATGGATCAAATCTGCAGTATCCCTCGATCTCTCCCCAAATCAAACATCATCCATCATGATCAAGAAACCAAACCGCGGCGAAAAACCAAAAGGTCCATCCATCATGATCAAGAAGCAAAGAAGCATGGATGACATCCCTCACATGCTGATCACCGACAAGGATTGTAATCATGGCGAATGGACTAAGGGCGGGAGTTTATGCGTTGCCACGGAGCTGGCTAACGCGATCCAGGACGAATGCAGAAAGCTGTTCTTGGATTACTTGGACAAGTACTTAGATGAATTTGACAGTAAAATGAAGTTTGAAGTGCAATCTGATAGTCAAATTGCAGAAATGATGTACAAAGTGAAGAGAGTAAATGACTTGTTGGTTTTGGTTGCTGGGAAAGAGCCAAATTGCAGCTTAGATGATGCTGAAAGAGTGGCCTATGGAAGGGCTAGGGAGAAGATTTATGGCATCCTTTTGAGTAACATTGAGATAACCTCAAGGCTTTGTAAAAATTCCAACTCTCTAGATATCAGCAATATCTAAGTGTAGAATTGCCATATATCTGCTGACTTTATGGTTCTTACAGAGTGCCATTACACCCATGTTTTAGTGCAGCACTAACATAGGACATGCACATATTAGGTTATAAGACTAAATTCTTAAAACATGATTTCGCTCCTTCACAACAACATTTGTGTTGGATATTTCCAATGATTGAAAATATGTGACTATGAATAATGAAGCGGTGTGAACATTTTCATGAAGGGATGCATCATTTCATCTCAAGGCATTAGTTAAAAAATAGACGAGTTGTCTTCTCCCCGAAGCATACGGTTAATGAAATGGAAGCTCTTTTCTTGTAGGAAATGTTATAAATGATAGTTACCTTGTAGAATTGGTTTCCTTATAGAATTAGTTATAGATGTTAATTTCCTTATAGATTTAGAAACATATTTATGTTAGACTTTGGTTTGTTGTAGCCTATATATTGTAATTCTAATGATTGAGATGATTGATGAGTTCATTGATATGATATCAATGCATTACAATAAAGTCATATATTTTATCTTGGTATCAGAACCTAAGATCCTGAAAATCGGAGTCGATGTCCTTCTCGCCATTGCCCGCCGCTATCTGCTGTCGTAGCTCGCCATGGATTTACGTTGTCGCCACCCGAATTTTGTTGTTGTTTTGTTGTTGCCATCGTCTGCTGCTCGCCACTATCTGCTGTCACAACTCGTCGATCAACTCCTTCAACATAACCGTCGATTGATTTTCGTTGTTGTTGTCCGCCGCTCGATGTTATCCACCGCCATAGCCGACTACTTTTTACCGATCTCCAACTTGCTGAATCCAAATTCGACGCCGCTGCCCACGATATCGTTCGACCGTTGTCGCTGCCACCGTTACTGTTACTGATAACTTCTACTTTTGGGGAAGCACGATTTTTGTAAAAATACTTTTTACGATTAACAATTTCATAATCTTCTTCGCAAGTTGAGCATTCTTGTTCATGCTCCAACTTGACTGATGGTGTTAAGGAAATAAAAGCCCTTTCATTGTAGGAAATGTTATAAATGATAGTTAACTTATAGAATTAGTTTCCAATTACTTATAGATGGTAATTTTTTTTATAGACTTAGAATCTTATTCTTGTTAGGTTTTGGTTTGTTGTAGCCCTATATATTGTAATTCTCATGATTGATGAGTTGTGTCATTGATGTGATATCAATACACCATAGCAAAGACTTTTATATTTTATCACATGCAACTAAGATTTTACTAGAATACATCCAGAATACACGGAAACATGAGAAATGAGAGAAGTACTCAATATGAGAGAAAATCTCACAAAGAGGAAAAGAATGATAACGTATTATTCTTAGAGAATTCTTGCTCTTCGATCCTTCGTTCATTCGGGGTTAGAGAGGTGAGTGCACACTTCTGTCAACCAATCTTCAATTTATCCTACGAGATATTTGTCCTGAATCATATGCACACAAAAGGAAGGAACAAAAAATAAACTGTTAAGGAAAGTGTCTCGTAAATGACTTGATTGTTCTTTTATTACATTCTTTCAATCATTGAAATTACGCAAAATAATGGAGTTTTTTTTTTATATTTATTATTAAGAACATCAAAACGATACTAACGCCGTGATGAGAGTGAACATGGTATGATGTGGACAGCAATTAGGTCCGCAAATTAACACGTCAAATGAAAAATTAAATGAATCTGTTGCAATGAAGAGACAAATTCAACACTGCATTTTGCAGTTTGCAGTGCACTATAAATGAATATCGCCGTAGATAGGTTGGACTTAATGCAATGGCAGTAGTACAGATCACTAGCATTTTTTTATCAATTAAATATTATTTTTATTTCTCTTTTTTTTCACCTCACTTTAAGAAATCACTTAAGAAATAATCCTTTTTTTTCTTCACAATGGTAAGAGATCACTCTGTACTATTCATGAACCTCACTTGATTTTCTCTATCATACTCATTAATTTAACCATTAAATTTTATTTTGAATAAATTTGTCCATCCAAAATAAGTTGAATGTAAAATTTAATAATATGTTTTAATATTTAAAATATAATTTTTTAAATATGTTAAATAATTTGTTTTTCTCGTTCTTGTCAATATCATGCTTCGGTGTAAAAAAATAAATTTAATTTCAATTTTTTTAAAGAAATTATTAAAACGAAATTTAAAAAATAAATAATAAGAGAATTCCATTTTTTTTAAATTATATAAAAAATATTAAAATTGCAAAAACCAATTATAACAACTATAAAAATTACAGAAAATACTAAATTTCGAATTTGAAAATGAACGATAATTCGGATTTTGCGAAGAATTTTCCAAATTGAAAGAATTTGGAATTACCTTATCTTTGTCATTCGACGTTCTTCGTGGATCCATAAAAAAAATGGATTACAATGTAGAAGATGAATTAGTGAGGTGGAAGCATTGGAATTAGAAGTAGTGTGATGAAATAAGTTAAAATCATCTATATTTATAGGCAAAAATTGGAGGAAGATGGAATAAAAATTTAAATTTAAAATTCTAAAAAAATTTTAAAAAATACGGCGGGGACACGTGTCGCCACTAGAATGGGACACGTGTCTCATTCAAAATTTTAAAAAAGAAACATCAACTTAGTGGACATGTGTCGCCACTAGAATGTGACACGTGTCCCATTCAAAATTCAAAAAAAATTAGAAGTTAATGAGACACGTGGCTCACTCAGGGAGCGACACGTATCCCTTACGTAACAAAAAAATGGGCCACTTTTCAGTGGCCCTTGCACCATGTGCTTGAATAAGGGGCCCACGCCCAATCTCTTAAATGGTCTCTTAGCAAGAGGCTCTTAAGTGGTCTCTTAGCAAGAGACTCTTAAGTGGTGTCTTGTTAAAATACCACTCTAAAGACTATTACAATGATAATTTTTTATCTCTAAAATAATCTTTTAATTTTAAGAGACCATCAATTCTCACACCCTAAATTACATTTGAGGTTTTGAGCATATTTTCATGAAGTCGCGTAGGGTACCATCACATCAAGGTACCCCACAATTTTAAGAGAATAGCACTGTGGGACAAAAGAAATAAAAACAAAAAACGAAAGAGAGAGAGGGGTTAAACCACGTTTTTTGCACCTATCGAGGTTTCTCATCAGATCTGGAATTCTTTAATTTTATTTTATTGATCTCCATATGTTCCTCAATCCTGTTTTATTATTAAACTATTGCTACAAATCTTAGTGGAATCTAAAACCATTGACTGCTCCCCCAAAAGCGAAATCCTCGCTCTCATGGATTCGTCCGTCTCACATTACATGCATTGAAAAAGAGGTAAATTACAGGGTCAAGCACATGATCTACGTTTGTATTTGGTGCCCACAAGGAGTCCTTTCACTGGAGGAAACTCACACACTGCGGCTGCCAAGAATCGAACCCCTGACCAACGGGGATTGAGACCAAGCACACAACCACTTGAGCGATCGTGTGGGTGTACCATTGACTGCTCCCCCCATTTGGCTAACGGTGTCGCGTAAGTTTAGTTGATTAGATTTGGGTGAAGAAAAAGAGTGAATGGAATTGAATTTAGAAAGTAAAAAGTATAATGAGTGGATGAATTTGAAAGGATCTCATCAAAAATGAAAAATATGTCAATATAAAATAAACAACCTAAAAAGGAAAGTGTGTCAATTATAGAGAAACAAGTAATACATTTGAAACACAAAATAAAGTAAATCATGAAAATGAAGTGCGACGAATACTACTAAAACACTTCATTATAAGACCAAAAGTCATAACATAAATGATCTTAGTTGGTTCTTAGATTGGTCGGATCGAATTTTAAGCCGAATTCATCTGTCTAAATTTAGTGGCCTTCTTGTTGAGTTGGTTTCAAGCCCCGATTAGTTGAGTTGGGTTTTTAACTCTGATCGTTGGATAGGTTTTAGGTTTGCTTTGTCTAGTCGGGTTTTGGTCTTGAGTTAGTTCGGTCGATTTTCGCAACCAGGTTGATTAGGTCAAATTTTTTATCTAGGTTAGTAGGGTTGAGTTTTGAGACCAAGTTGGTTGGGTCAAATTTCAAAACAAGGTTATTGTGTCGAGTTTTGACCTTGATTTGTCAAATCGAATTAGGGGGTTGGGTTGTCAAGTCAGTTTTCAGATCTCGGTCGACCGGATCAAGCCTAGATATTGTTTCGGGTCTTGGTCAGTCAAGTTGAGTATCAAGACTATGTCGTTCGAATTTAATATTTCAGATTTGAGTTGTTGGGTCGAGTTTCGAGCCTTGCAGATTTTGAATTTTAGGCCTAGATCGGTCAGCAACCAGGCTTGGGCTCGGACGATATTTAAGATCCGGGTTAGTAAGGTCAAGTTCTAGGTCTAGGTCGGCCAAATTTTGGGTTTTGGACTTGAGTTGTTTGGTCGGGTTGCATGCCAAGATTGGTCTTGTTGGGTTAGTTATCATGTCCGTGTATGTCATCTTTTGGATTCCGGGCATGTATTGGTCAAGTCCTGGGTCAGTCAAGTTTTGGGTTTCGGGCATGGGTTGTCGAGTAAGATTTGAGGCTCGGATTGGTCGTGCTAGAATTTTGGTCGACCAAAATTCGGGTTTCGTGCCTATGTCAGTTAGGTTTTGGCTGATGTCATGTCAGATTTGGTTGAGCCAAGTTTCGACCGGGTTTGGCTAATCACAATCCAAATTTGGCACTCATTTTTTAAAATATCATAAAATCATTTGTGAATTGTAAATTTCATTTTTAGTTCGATCTAGTCGAGTTATTAAGGCGGACGGACGCAAAATTTCAAAAATAAATGTTGGCTTGTCCTCATCCTCACGCCGCCCAAAAAGGATACTCTACCGGGATGTTATACTTGTCGGGTCATCATAAATATGACTATACATGTTGTTGGGAAAAACGAGTGTCTCGTGATTCTACTATTAAAACCAAAAGAAATATGTTTATCTTATGATAGAAAAATGATTCGCGAGCAACCGTAACCTATTTCAACCCCGACCTAACCATATCCAAAATTATCTAATGATTCATCAGTTACCCAACTCATTAGTGATCCAATAAATCAATGATCTAATAAATCTTGTTCAATAAGTATCAAAGAAAGAAATAGATTAAGTTTATTCATTGGGTAACCCAACTCATTTGTTTGGATAAAAATTATATTGGGTGAGTAAAAAAAAATTGAATGAATAAAAATAATCGAAATTTGACCAAAAACTGAAGGAATCATTACTAAAGGATCAAACGAAAAAGATTTTTAAAATGCCAATGTTAATACTCCCTCAGTAAATCAATAGTATGATATACAAACTAAAATGTAAATAGAAAATTTCATATTAGACTGATTAATGGTTAGACCAATAATAAGAAAATTCATTTCAATAATTTTTAGGGTCAAATTATAATCATTTATATTATGATACATTTAAAAAATGTTAAAGTCATAGGAATCTCGTTGAAATAAATAAAAATAAATATTAAATTGCCCCATTAATTACATCAATCATAAAATAACTCGTCTAACGGTTGATTGGTCTAAAATAAAAGTTTGTGAAATGTAATATGTTAAGTGTTTCAAATAATTAAGATAAAAAAGGGAGCATATTTCCTCTGTGTTTTTAACATTGTCTCAATGATACAATTTTGAGTCCGTCTCTTTAAAGACGGTATTTTCATAAGTAATGGAAAGACCAAGGTTTAAAATACAAATTAGAAGAAATAAAGATAAAATTTTTGGATTGCATGAATCTGGTTATAAACTTTATAACTACTACACGTTGTATAATTAATATTTAATATTTCAACTAAGTCCTTTTATTTTTTATTATTTTAATTAAAGCACATCTTTCCATAACCTTATGGAAAGACGGTATTTCTGAAGATTTTACCTACAATTTTCTATAAAAAGCAAGGGAAAGTCTCTGGAAATGCGGCATGTCCATAAGGTTATAGACATGTAAGAGACTTACTTGCAATACAAATTTTAAAAAAATCGCGGTCCGGAGGAGAATATGGCGAGAAGAGACAGGAGCAGCTATGGCGGGTTCCTTCCTCTCTATTGCATGGTCAACGATGCTTCCTCTCTATTGCATGGTCAACGATGGCGGCCATAGGAGCTTATCCAACGGCGAGATTCACCTCATTATGGTCACTATCGTGCTCTGCTTCTTCATTCTCTGGTTCTTCTCTTATGCTGGAATGATTCATCTCTAATTCAGCCCTCACCCGATTATTCATCAACGTCAATGTCGCCTCCGGACGATGCCGCATAGTCTGATTTCAGCATCCACGACAGCGAACAGTTGTCTGCTCCGCCTTAAACGAGCCCATGCCTCAGGTCCTCTCTCCCTGTTTTTCTTGCTTCATTGTACTAATTCAGACTATTCAGTAATTCTAATGCTTCCACGGTTCTAGTCTTGAAGCCTGGTTTTCTGCTGGTTTTTGATATTCCGGTGATTGTAGAGAAGCTTTCCTGCAAATCGTGCGTTCGATGGACTTGTTCGGCTGCGCGAGCTGAGGATATCACTAGGATTTGTTCTGAACGGGATATTGGTGGAAGATAGTGATCCAGGTATATTTCATGGATTGTTCTGAATTCTGTTCACGTGTTTGAATTATTCTTATGGTTGGTTGATTGAAGTTTTGCTTATGTTTTTGTATCTGTTTATTGGTGATGATTTTGTCTTAGGAATGTGTGTTCGAGTTAACGTGTTGGTTTGGCTGTTCTCTCCATTTGAGTTGGATTATCAGGGAAAGATTTACCTACACTTGGTGCACACGTACCCGACCAACGAGAAATTGCTATGTTTGTGGCTACAGTAGCCACAAACAGCAACTGAATATGGAGGACGCATTTTGAAAATGCGTCCTCCCATTTTTCCTTTTTTTTCATTTTTTGGTCCAAAAGTTCTGGTCAAAAATGTCAGGTGCCACGTGGCCGAATGGGGACTCGCCACGTGGCAGAGGACGCATTATGGTAATGCGTCCTCCCTGGCAGCATTTTTTTTTTGAAAATTTTGGTCCAAAATGTCAGGCACCACGTGGCCGAATGGGGACTCGCCACGTGGCAGAGGACGCATTATGGTAATGCGTCCTCCCTGGCAGCATTTTTTTTGAAAATTTTGGTCCAAAATGTCAGGCGCCACGTGGTCGAATGGGGACTCGCCACGTGGCAGAGGACGCATTATAATAATGCGTCCTCTCATCCGGAGATGCCACGTGTCGATCACTTCTTTTTAAACCTGATCCGGCCCTTTCTTTTAAATCCCCAGGCCACGTGTCGGCCAGGGGAGTTGCCACGTCGTCGCGGCTGCATGTGAACCATTTCGGTCAAATGTGGAATTTTCGGTCGAATGACAAGCTGTCACGTGGCAAGTGCGTCAGAATTTTTTTGTTTAAAGCACCCGAATTGCTCTTCTTATCCAGCCTTGTCCATCTTCTTCAGCCTTCCTTCCTCTCATTTCTCCCACTGTAAGTCACATTTTCGCCAGTGTTCGGGTGCTTCCGCCGTTTTCAGCTGCACTCTTTCTCCGCTGCACTCGTTCTCCAGTATTGCTCTGCCGGTGTTCCTCCATTTTTATCTGCAGTTCGAGTTTTTTACGGGATCCGGTATTTTCCTTTTTTTCCGCTGAATATGTGTTTGTTTTTTTTGTTAATTGCTACTGATTTGTTAATCGGATTTCGGTTGCAGAGATCGTGTTCGGGTTGAAGTGGACCCCGTCGACCCGCCGTTGACCGCATTGACCCACCGTTGACCCGCGTTGACCGACGTTGACCCGTTTGTTGACCTGACGTTGACTGCGTTTCTTGACACCGTTGACCCCATCGAACCGCCGTTGCCCCGTTGACCCGCCGTTGACCCGCGTTGAACGACGTTGACCCGCGTTGACCGCGTTGACCGACGTAGACCCGTAAGTCTCAGAACCCCTCCCACTCTGTTATCCTTTATGTAGTAGGTATTTGCGGCCTATAGAATTATACGAACGTGTTCCGACATTATGTGAGTGTCGCACATTGCCGGTCGTCGGTCAGTTGTTGCCGTTTGGGTTGAATTATAATCTGTTGATATGCTGGAGTAATTTAGTTAATTTAATTGTATGTGTATGATTGTGTTGTCTGATTGTGTGTACATTTCATGATTGAGCTTGGTTCGTTGCATTGTGAGTTATGTGTTACGTGTTTGTGTGTTGCAGTTCTGCGATGTTTTTGGCAGTGTATATGTATAGAGGGGGCCAGATTAAGTTTGATTTGGGTGTGGGGGTTTATTATGATCCTCCAATGCCGGAGCGAGTTACGACTCTCGAGCGGAGGCTGAACTACTTGGAATTGTTTGATTTAATTGTAACGAGACTGGCCATTGTGAGGGAGAGTTGTTCGTTGAAAATGTATTACCGGTGTCCCGAGCTGATTGGTTCGGCAGTATACTATCGATGTTATCCTGTGGAAGATGATGAGTCCACCACGTTCTTCTTCAACGTTGTTGATCGAATGGCATTGTCCTCTGCGGATTTTTACATTGTTACGGAACAGTTGCCAATCGCTAATTACGGGGCGCGGGGAAGCACGTTCATGTCATTGCTGAGCAACGTGCAGAACTCCGCCGCTGTGCCCAGTATACCACCACCTGTTCGTAGCTGGGGTCGTGAATTTGGTGAGTCCAGCCAACCTGGACAGTATGCCCACGTGGATTGTGCCCAGCCGTCCACAAGTGGTGGTAGAGCCGTGGTAGACTATGGCGAGCAGAATGTCTTCTGCAATGATTTTGCGGGTGCCATTAGCGACCGCGATGCTCGGCATGATGGTAGCGAGGATGACGGCTCGGCACCTGGACTTGATGGTGGAACCGAGGATGATCGTTCCTTGTCAACCGATTCGAACCCCGGGGACGAGGAAGAGCAATTGGTGTGCACGAACAATGTACCGACGTCGTTTCATATTCTGGCAAACCCGGATACACAGGCCTACTATAGAGATTATGGGGGCCCCGATGAGGATAGTTATGACCCTACCCATTTTGGGTCCGGCGTTTCTACCTATGTCCAGGAGACTGGTAAAGTGGACGTGGGTATGCGATTTCAGACAAAGCCGCAGTTGGTCGAAGCTATTTCTCGGTGGAGTTCTATGATGAACAGGGAACACAGGGTTGTGGAGAGCAGTTCTCGCACATGGTATGCGAAATGCAAGGACGTCGTCGAAGGAACTGGGAATTGTGTTTGGGTTTGCAGAGCTTCGAAAAAGGCTTCGCATGGTATGTGGCAGATCACCAAATGGGTTAGTAGCCATGGGTGTGTCAGGGCTGGTCGATCTACGGGTAACGTGAATCTGACGTCGGTGATGATCGCCCGTTCAATCCGCCACCACATTGATGTTAACCCTTCGTACACGGTGAAAGATGTGCGAGCTCAAGTGAAAGATGTGCGAGCTCAAGTGAATGATGAGTTCAACGTCACGATCTCCTACAAGAAGGCCTGGTATGCTCGGCAGAAGGCAATTGACATGGTATTTGGAACGTGGGAGGATTCTTTTGAACAGCTCCCGACTTTTATGGATGAACTTGTAAGGGCTAATCCGACCACCGTTGTTGATTGGGCTGGCGTACCTGACAGAATACACGGTCCCGGGTGTATGAAATTTAAATTTGTGTTCTGGGCATTCGGTCAGGCAATTGCAGCCTTCCGCCACTGCAGGCCAGTGATCAGCGTCGATGGCACTCATTTGAGAGGTGCGTACAAGTCGACAATGCTGGTCGCCGTGACCCACGATGCAAATGATTACATCCTCCCTATCGCTTACGGAATTGTCGACGAGGAATCGAATGAAAGCTGGAACTGGTTCATGGGGAGACTGCGTCTTCACGTTGTTAGTGGTGATAGCAGACCAATCTGTGTCATATCAGATAGGCACGCAGGACTTGTAAATGCGATGACAAATATGGAGGAGTGGATGGAGCCAGCCGGATACCACCGGATTTGCTTGCGGCATTTTCAGTCAAACTTCTTATCACATGATCGCGGGAAGTTCAAGAATGCGCTCATGAAGTCTCTGGTGTGGCAGCTCGGTAGTGCCAGGCGCGAGAGCAGGTGGAGGGAGTACAAGGAGGAGCTGGAGAGTATGGATCCGTCCGCTTGGGCTTGGCTGGAACGGCAAGATAGGAGTAGGTGGTGTCTTGCCTTCGATGATGGTGATCGGCGATGGGGAATTTTGACAACGAATCTGTCGGAGAGCTTCAACAACTGCTTACGGTGCGCACGCCACCTTCCAATAACAGCGTGTGTCAAAGCGACGTTCGAGCGAACGGTTGAAATGTTTGTACAGAGGCTTACGGACGCTACGGATTAGAGGTACACTGTCAGTTAATTGCATTTTCAGATTTACCGGTATGCCGGTTCGCTGCTTATGAGATATTGCCCGTCTGTCCAGGTCCGTGTTCCCTCAGAGGATCTGGAAAAAGTTTCAGAAGCAGGATACATTGGCACAGGGACATATCGTCACCCTGTTCGGGCACGCGTCGCAGACATACAGGGTTGTGGCGAGGAACATCGACGGGAGCATTAGTGAACGACAGTACACGATCAAATACCGTAGCAGGGAGTGCACTTGTCGCGAATGGCAAATATTTCGTTTCCCTTGTTCCCATGCCCTGGCCGTTTGTCGACATAGGCGTGACGATCCTGCTAGTCTGTGTGACCGGGTGTATCACACGACCACATATGTCCAACAATACAGTCAGGGGTTCATGCCCATGCGAGATCCATCACTCTGGCAGTGTGCCAGTTGGAGGTTGATTCCGGATGTAGAAAAGTTTCGCAACAGGAGGCGTGGACAGTTTGCGGAGAGGAGGATAAGGAATCAGATGGATGACAGGGTGGCGGGTGAAACCAGGGGCATTCGTAGGCGTGGTCGTGCTTAGTATCGTGGTGTCATACGGTGTCTGTAATAGAACCTCCATCTTTCACTTGGTTTGCATTGTACATCGATGGGAGAGGGCATGCTTAGTCTGTCGTTCGTAGTCTGATGTAGTATTCCTTGTACTAAATGATATATGTGGCAGATTTTGTTGTATTACTTATGTTTGGCAAATATGTGTCACATTACGCAGTGTTACTTTTATCTGTGCTATTCTTCCAGAAAAAACATCTAACTTGGGTTGGTATTTGCGCACAGGTAAAACCATGTACCATCCAGGACCGATTGAGGAGGACTTGTTGTACCTACACCAGGAGCACTGTGCTCGTGCCCTATACAACGGCACTCTAGAGGACGAGGCACTGCAGGTGCGTCGGTGCGACGGGGCATGCTGGACCGAGCAACCGCCGGAACTGGTTATGCGGTATGTTCGTGACGCCGAATTTCAGGGACTCCTGGACTCTGCCGCAATACAGATTGACCACTCCCTCATCACCGCCCTAGTGGAGCGTTGGCGCCCAGAGACGCACACGTTTCACCTACCAATGGGGGAGGCCACGGTCACCTTGCAGGATATAGGGGTCCTGTGGGGTCTACCGATCGATGGCATCTCAGTAACAGGGGTTGACACCGTCAGGCGTCCGGAGGACTGGCAGCTCATCTGCACAGACTACCTGGGAGCTACACCAGACCTCACTTGTATCAGGGGGGGCCGCATTAAGGCCAGGTGTTTGGGAACGCTACTGCACAGTCCGTTCCCCGATGATACCACGGATGTACAATGCCAACAGCGGGCTAGGGTTTTCCTTCTGCTGCTTCTTGGGGGAATGCTGATGTCCGACACGTCCGGCCACCTCATCCCGTTACTCTACTTATCCGCACTTACGGATTTGGGTGCAGTCCATCGGTACAGTTGGGGGAGTTCGATTCTTGCATGCTTGTACAGGTCGTTGTGTGACGCGGCAATCCCACAATCTAAATCCATATCCGGGCCACTTGTCTTGCTACAGGTAAAATTGTTGGTCAACATAGCCGTTCGTACATACCGTGCTTAATATTAACCATTTCTATTGCATTTACTGGCAGTTGTGGGCATGGGAACGCATACCATCCATCCGTCCGGCTGGGGCACTACCGGTGACAGTGACGATGAGTGCTCTTAGATCCCGGTACTTGTCTGATCCCTCAATATGCGGTATTCATAAGTCCACATGCAATTCCATAGTTCGGCTAATTTGTGTCACTCGGTTCCTCATAGGTGGAGGGCACGTTACGATTGTTCACAATCGCCAATGCACGTTCTCAAAGTATACCGTGATCAACTGACGTCTCTCAACCACAATCAGGTATAGGAATAATTGGATTTTGATTTCTAGACTTCGCACGGAAAATGGTTTCCTATACCTAACGGCAACACTTGCATCTTGTCTCAGTTCATCTGGCAGCCATATGCGGAGGACGTCCTGGAGCAACTCCCGCAGTATTGTACGGATGGTAGAAACAATTCGCTGCTTTGCGTCGGCCTCGTCTGCTGGCATGCCGTGGAGTTCCATCATGCGCATCGTGTTCTCAGGCAGTTCGGCCTGATTCAGCCAATACCCACCCAGTTGGTCAGTAGGGATGAGTACAACTTGGTCCACACTAGAGACCGTCGCGGAAGGTCGGGCATGGATTGGCGTGTCGAGCTCAGAAGATATCTCGACACTTGGGAACATTGGTCCAACCGACAATTACCCCCACTGGGGAGTGCGGATCCATACCTACCCACCCGTGATTACTTGGAGTGGTACTTCCGCAAGACGGTGTCCTTCATTGATCAACCAGGGCGGCCTGTAACAGCTGCTGAGGGTTTCCACGGGGACGGTGCAACCGCGGAGTACTTGGTATGTCCTAAATTTCAAATATTGTCAAGAAAGAATACAACAAAGCTCCTCAAAATTATATATCTGACATATTCATCTCGATTCCGTAGTTGCAGGGAATGACACAGTTGCATGGCATGTCAGACATTAATCTGGATGGTTGGCCCCCACATTGTGCGGACGTCATAAGGGGGATGCATCATGTTATCACACGTAGTCTACAACATGCGCATCAGCCCTCCAGGCCGCAGCATTATCAACCGTTTGTGCACTGTGAGGAACCGCTCCCTGGTGTCAGATATACTGACCTCAGAACCCACCGTCAGGCCCCACCTGGTCGGCAAGGAGGTCGGAGACCTCGTGCTAGGGGGCATGCAGAACACATTGGTCCATCACAAGCGGGCCCCTCACATGCGAGTCCACCGATTTGCGGACCATCAGTCGGGGAACCCTCACAGTACAACATGGATGCATCAGATTACAATGCATATGTCACTCCAGCATCCAGTCATCGGTACATGTCCCATATCGATCCATCACATACAGGTACTATTCCATATGCCTACTGTGATTCCAACGAGGAAGCGGGATACGAAATGGAGGAGGACATACCGGCGGGAGCTCCACGTGAGGAAGAACATGTACCCGCACAGACGGTTGTACCACGGCGGACATCCAGGACCATACGTCCTCCCCCGTGTGGAACGGGTGGAAAGCTTTGCAGAGACCATCGATAGGACAGTACATGCTATTCACCACTAATTGGCATTACATTTCACTCGTACTGTTCTACACTGTACATTCATACTAACTAGTATCCATTCTAACTATGCAACACTCCGTTCCTGCACCGACATTCAAGACTACTCAAAAAGATTCGAACAACGAGACCCAAAATCATCTTTTGACTATTTTCCAAATTTTCATCGAACAAACAAAAGTCTGCTTATGCGCAATCTTTACTTATATTTATATATGTGTATATATTTACATTTATATTATCTTTATTTATATTTATATATATACAGTTACATATATATATGTATGTACATCCACACATTTACGTGTGTGCATATTTATATATATATATATATATTTATATATTTGTATATTTAAATATTTGTATATATATCTTAATTTATATTTATATTTATATTTATGTATATTTATATATATATGTATATATTTATATATATATTCATATTCATATTCTATATATATATATATATATATCTTTATTTATATTCATATTTATATATATTTTTATATTTATATATATGTATGTATTTATGTATATATATATATATTTATATATATATGTATATATATATACACATATATCTTTATTTATATTTATATTTATATTTGTATTTGTATTTATATATATATGTATATATTTATATTTATTTCATATTTATAATTATATTTAAAATTATATTTATATTTACATATGTGTGTGTACATCCACACATTTACGTGTGTGTACATCCACACATTTACGTGTGTGTACATATTTATATATTTATATATTTGTAATATATATATAATTATTTATATTTATGTATATATTTATATATATATATATATATATATATCCGTATATATATTTTTTATATATATTTATCCGTATATGTATATATTAATGACTCCTTTAAATTCTTCCGTAAAAAATTCCTTTCAAAAACGATTCCTCCAAATACTTTCAAAAAAACGATTCGCCGGATCTGAGGAGTCGCTCCCCAAGACGAGTGCTACGAAAATCATTTCGGGAAAAATAGAGCAATGCTAACTCAGGCATTATTTTATTTTATAAACGAGTCCTTTAATTGATGCAAAAAATAAAATCATTCCCAAAACGAGTCCTCTAATTGATTTTAGAAACAATAAAATAAATGCTAATTATTTTCGAAAGAAAAAAATTTGCAGCCAAATTGCGTTAAAAAACAAATAAAAATGGGACCACCACCGGAAAAAAACAAAAAGGGAAGGGGGCTGAAATTAAAAAAGGGGAGGACGCATTATGGAAATGCGTCCTCAACCCTTGCTTCCAAATTCAAAAGCAACCACAATGTGGACCAAAATCCCACTTTACGCCACAGTAAAATCATGCGCTCCCCGACCAACGGTGTGGCGCATGAGTGAGTGATTGGTCTGAGGTTTTAGTGCGATTTTGTGAGCGGAGTTCCTTGCTAGTTTATTGGTTTTGCAATTAAATTACGAGGTGCATTCATTTGTTTATATGTTGCATCTGTTATGATCCAACATGTATTTGTTAGTTTTACCGTGAATGTCCTTTTTTTTCTTCTCTTTTTTTTGTTGATCGTTCATTTTGAATTACGAGTTGCATTTGTTTACGTATATGTTGCACATGGTAGTATTCAATGTGTACTTGTTAGTTGTACTGTCTAAGAATCTTTTGTGATGACTTTTTTTCTTCTCTTTTTTGCGGATCGTTCGTTTTGAATTACAAACTGCATCTATTAGTATTTAATGTGTACTTGTTGGTTGTGCTGTCTATGACCTTTTGTTTTCATTTGTTGTTAGTTGTACGTTTTGAATAATGAGTTGCACGGCTAATTTTTCCTGGCACATTACCAATTTGTTAACTTATATGTTGCATCTTTTAGTATCTCATGTGTACTTGTTAGTTGCGTTGTGTATGACTATTTTTTAATAAAAAAAGCAGTTGTTGTTGATTGTTCATTTTGAACTAATAACTGCATCTGTTTACTTATATATTGCATCTGTTAGAATCCAATATGTACTTGTTAGTTTTATTGTGTTTGACTTTTACTTTCATTGTTCATTATTGTTCGTTTTGAATTATAAATTGTACTTGTTTGCTTATATGCCGCGCATGTAAATATCCAATGTATATGACTTTTTGCAGAAGTTGGGTCGAAACTTTTTTTGGCTTTAACTTTTATGGAGTCGGACAACATTGAACATTGGACTCCACAAGACATTCCGACACGAGGAGGATTCATATGAAGATGACACTGAACTTTTTAGGAATCATATGTGTGTTTTTATTTAAACAATACATGTTGTAAAGTAGTTAATGCAGAGTTAATATGACAATGTTAAATTGTCAAATTTTAGTCTCCTCTGTCTGAGTAAACTATAACATATATTAGTTATAAACTAACATATTCATGTTTTTAACAAAACAGAAACGATTCATAACTTAACTTATACATAATCTCCTAGAAAAGTTTCATAATTCATATTCAGAACTTTTATAACAAGTGCATGTTTTGATACAAACAATAGAATTTGTAAGGTAACAGGTGCATAGCATATACGAAAAATTTTAGTAGCATTTGTTCTTTGGAATCTGTATGTATTCTTCATGCAAAGCATACCAGATTCAACAAAGCAAGTAAATTTCTGTTATCAAGGTTGTATTCTAAAATCCATATCCAAATTCTTTCTCGGCACAGTGCAGTTAAAATCTCACAGCATGAAAGCAGTATTCTAACAAGTAAAACACTGTATAAGTAAAATCAAAACAGTCCATCGTCGATTCATTAGTGTTAGCATTGGCATCTCAACTGAGAAGATCACGCAGTTAACTCACCATTGTCTGTGATCATTACTTTGTTCTTGGGTTTTCCGCTCTGTCCTCTCGTAGCTTCAATCTTCCTGACAACATCCATCCCCGATATCACTTTGCCAAACACAACATGGTGTCCGTCCAACCTATTAAACAAGTAAAAAAACTTTTAGAACTCCATAAGACTTGAATCATAAAAGAATAAATAGCAACATTAATAGAGAGGCTGATGGGTTATAGTAGTTCATAACCACATACAAATGCAAATATGACCTTGGAGGGGTTAAAAATTCATTCAATCATGATACTGACAAAGCATCTGATACTGGCTTCTATTATTTTTTTTCTGCTAGTTTTCTCGTACGGGAAATACAATGTTAATTACCAGCCGGTTATGATAGTAGTTATGAAAATTGTGATCCATTTGTATCTGGTCCATCATTTTCCATTGAGAGAAATCCCATTCCACAAACAGATGAAATATTGTGAATCAGCTTCCCACGTGTCACGGGTCACCCTCTGGGGGAGCTAACAGTGCAATCTAATCGTGCTAGAGTGTCACGACTGCCGCCTAATTTCCCCATGTGCGTCGCACTCAACTTGGTTGCTCGCAACACACCAAGCCTTTAGAGGGACATGGTGGAGTACTGAGCTACCACATCCAGTTACCATTTTGCAATATGTTGAAAACGAGCGTTTGCTCCCCAGTTGTTGGATTTTTTATTGCATCTTTGTCACGGGTCACCCTCTGAGGGAACTAACCGTGTAACCTAGCCGTGCTAGAGTGTCACAACTACCGCCTAATTTTCCACGTGCGTCGCACTCAGCTTGGTTGCTCGCAGCACACCAAGCCGGTCGCCCTCTGAGAGGATCTAGCCGTGCTAGAGTGTCATGACTGCCGCCTAATTTTCCACGTGCACCGCACGCAGCTTGGTTGCTCGCATCACACCAAGCCTTTAGAGGGACGTGGTCGAGTATGCAACGGAAATACACACACGAGTTTTTGATTAGGAGCATGACTTCACACACACAAGCCAAAGATGCAATACAAAGCCCGACAACTGGGGAGTGAATTTTCATTTTCAGTATATTGCAAGTATGATCACACACACAAGCCAAAGATGCAATACAAAGCCCGAAAACTGGGGAGCAAATGATCGTTTTCAATATATTGCAAAAGGTTAACTGGATGTGGGTATCTCAGTACTCCACCATGTCCCTCTAAAGGCTTGGTGTGCTGGGAGCAACCAAGCTGAGTGCGACGCACGTGAAAAATTAGGCGGTAGTCATAACACTCTAGCACGGTTAGGCCGCACAGTTAGCTTCCTCAGAGGGCACCCGTGATACCACGTCTGCTTATAATACACTCTTAATCTTCCATCCTCGATATTCAGAGTTTGAAAATAGCATGCTGACAGACACTTTCTACCCTAGCAAAGCATATGTAAAATTGACCTGGTGCCTCGTGCTTTAGCTGAAAGTTTTCATCAGCAAATTTATCCCCATACATTGACTCTCCTCCAGTCCCACCCCCATTGATAAAATCATCTCCCTGAATCATAAACCCTGGAATGATCCCGTGGAATTTGCTTTATAACTGCACAAGACTCATTGGGAGAAAACTTCACAATGCTTCCTCGATGATTATTAATCCCTACAACTTTACAGTTAATATTTCTCCTTTAGCATTATAATATCTATATATTACCATCAATAAACTATCCTAGACATTGTTAAGCAGATGTCAAAGTTTAATAAGGCCAGTCTTGAATAATCGTAAACATGGTGACACAATTGGCAGAAAATGGCGAATGTCCTTGTTCATAGAAAAGTAAAAGGAGGAGGAGACATTCATATTCTCCTATAGATCCTAATATGATGAAATGGAAAACAAGAAAGGGCTACGAGTTACTTGACTAACCTGTGCAAAGAGCTCAAACGTTTTCTACAAACAGAAAAGCACAGAATGAATGGTTAAGCATCTCTCACAGAAACAACATTTGCAATACAGAAAACGAACTTGATTTTAGGTATTACCTACGATTTGGGGAACAACTTTTCCAAACAGTCCCATGGTAATACGACCTGAAAGCAAGAGTGCAACGCTCACACCATACACCCATTTATCGCATAAATTTCAGCATCCACACAACATACATAATTGTCGAAAATGAAAAGGTAATTTACCAGCTTGGCTTTTCATTGATCTCAACATCAAAGTTTACTTTGTGAGTCACTTCTTCTCCACCATCTACTAATTTAGCCTAATACGAAAGCATTTATGAAGAAAACTAACGATTGGGCATTTTGTGAACTAATGATCCCGGTCATCGGGAAAATCTTCCGGAGAAAAGCCAGAGCCTCTCCACCGCCTTCTCGGCGGAGACAGATGTGGTGTCGCTGGAGACGGAGGCAGTGTCGCTGGGTGGAGGACAAGGGACAGATTTGGTGTCGTCGATGTCGATATGGTATGGAAATTTTTGCTGTAATTTCTTCAAAGCTGGCAAGCATGAGTGTAACACCACAAACCCATGACCTACTTGCTCAACGCAAGTATCAGTTCGGACCCGAGTGTGCTACTGAGAATCCAACAAGTCGGATGTAGTAACGAGCAATACAGATTATGCGGAAGCGATTTTTGAATTCAAAACCTAGCTTACTATTACAATGAAAGTATTAATACAAGTGTTAAACAAGAGTTTTAACCAAAATTTACAGACAAGAGTTCTAAAGGATCCGGTAAGGATCAGTTCACGTTAATATTTTACAATACAATTTTACAATCTAACCAAAAGATTCTAAAGGTCCACCCAATATCCCTCCTCAAAAGAAGTAAAGACACCAATGCACTTCTCTCTTACGGCTCATCTACATCTGAGAGGATTGTTTAACCTTAGGGTAAGCTCCTTGCTTAGTGAGGTTCCATCGCCAATTTTTACCAAGTTAAATTTAGCGGTCACATAAAAGCAGATAGCCACATAAACCTAGCACATAGTAAAAGGACACAGGTGGGCTATACCAGGCATAACCCTCTCAATAATGCCTGAAGGCTATCACGATCCAGAAAATCATACTCGTCAACCACGCCCAATATATTCAATGACGAGCTCGTATCAGAAAATCAGATGGTTATGCTAGCATACCAGAAACTCCACGTGTAGCCGGTCTAATCAGACGATCGGGTCTATGCCATTCCCCGCTGACTTTGACCGAACTACAATTGTGTCAGGTGGTGAGGGTTTGAGTGGAGAGGGTTTGAGTGGTACTGGGTTTGAGTGGTACTGGTTCGAGTGGTGAGGGTTCAAGTGGAGAGGGTTCGAGTGGTGAGAGTTTAAGTGGAGATGGTTCGAGTGGAGAGGGTTCGAGTGGTACTAGTTCGAGTGGAGATAGTTCAAGTGGTACTCTTTCTAGTGGCATAATGTACATATATGTGTGTACACACACATATAATCATTTTAATTTAATTCGTGTTAGGGGTATAAGTCTAACCACCTCAACTCTCCGTTTCTGGCATGCTATAGTTATTTAAGTCTCTCGACGGCGGGAATGGGAGATTACCGGTAAGCCAGATACTTCGCGAACCCTATTCAACTTTATAAGGCATTTCGTTGCACTTAAATCACCCTCATGAAGGGGCGCACTCCGATACCATTGATGTCCAATAGCTTTGATAGTAATGGCCGGATCTACTACTACCTCGTCCATTGAATATAACAGAGCAAATGATGGTATAGCATTAGGGCGATGCAAATGCTCACCAGATTGTTGCCGACGTGCTCCTCGACGGGAAAGCTAAATTTTGCTCGTCGGGTTTGGTATTGTCTACTACTATTATGTTGATTTGGGTGATGTTTAAATTTTGTTGGTGTGACTGCTATTTATAGTAGAAGTGGCATGGGGCTGATTTCTTTGAACTATTACCGATCCCATGTGAATTAATGACATGTGGCTTTATTGGTTTTGATGGAAGCAGCTTATTTGACAAGAAACATAGCTCACCCTACTTTTCCTTAGGTTTACACTGTTATTTCCTTTTCCAGACACAACACAAATCATGACTTCTATTCACCTATCAATCACATTTGTTTCATTTTTATCTGATTCTTTCTTTTAATTCTTTTTTTCTTTCTTTTTAGTCCCTTTTAATTCTTGAGTCCGTCTCTTAAAAGACGGTCTTTCCATAAGTTATGGAAAGACCAAGGTTTAAGGTGTAAATTAGAAGAAATTAAGATAAAATTTTTGGGTTGCATGAACCGGGTTATAAATTTTATAACTACTACATGTTTCATACTAAAACTTTAATATTGCAACTAAGACCTTTTACCTTTTATTATTCTAATCAAACCCCGTATTTCCATAAGCCTATGGAAAGACCGTCTTTCCCAAGACTTTGCCTTAATTCTTTATTCATTGGCTTTTCTTCTTTTAATTTACAATACTTATAATCAATTATATGTATATAAATATTAAATACAATTATATTCCTTGAAATCAAAACAATATTGGAGATGATAACTTATTTATTTTAACTAATTAATTTCTAGTGTTTGAGTTACTTATTGTAATGCTCGACATCCATATAGGTATATAAAAAATTTATTTTATTTATCTTATTTTAGGTTAAAATTTCTTGTAGAGTTTTGAGATAAAGCTGGAAATGGTCGAAGAAAGTTAATAAGAAATTATGATTTTTGGTTAACATCTAGCTATTACATGCACACTAACTTCGTCGCGCTTCAGGGTTTGGGGAAGGAAGGATATCATTAATTTGTGTAAATTGCAAATTGGTCTCTGACCTCTCCATAATTTTATGGATATGCCATCTGTTAGGAGACCGACTCAAAAAGTAAAATGAGTTGAGCAGATTATTGCTCTGTTTGGCAGGGCTTATAAATGGCCTGCTTATAATCTAAGCACCTGTTTGTGTTTGGTAACCATAAAAAAAGTGCTTATTTAAGAAGCATAATCTATTTTTTGGGGAAAAGCAAAAACAAGTTTCCTCTACTTTCAAAATAAGCCAAATTTGCTTATAAGAACAACTCTGTCAAACCACCCTATATTGGGTGAGTAAAACAGCAATGAAATAAATAAAAATAACCTAAATTTTAACCAAAAAGAAATTGAAGGAATCATTGTTAAAAGATGAAACAAAAAAGAAATGAAAAACGAGTCAAATGTTAGGGAGTAAAAAAAGAAAAACATCATGTATCAGGGTCTTCCGGAATCCTCATCCAATCCACTAGCCCCACAACTGAAGAATTAAAAAAAAAGAAAGATAAAACAGAGAGAAAGAAGCAGAAAGCAGCCTTTGATTTTCACAAAATTTGACACTGCGATCTTCCCTAAGACGCCACCAACCCGTATTCAATTCGGGTCAACTGATCCAGACCACTGATCCAGACCCAGGGTTTCTTGCTTCCCGGAAATCTTGCAGCTCAGGCAAAATGGGAAGTTCGAAATCAGCAATATTCCTAGGGTTTCTGCTGCTCAGCCTGACCCCTTCCTCAGTCCTCGGCCGCTTCGTGGTGGAGAAGAACAGTATGAAGGTGACCTCGCCGGAGTCGATCAAGGGCACTTACGACAGCGCGATTGGCAACTTCGGGATTCCTCAGTACGGCGGCAGCATGGCCGGAACGGTGGCGTTTCCCAAGGACAATCAGAAGGGTTGTAAGAGCTTCAGCGATTTCAGTATTTCGTACAAACCGAAGCCCGGAGCTATGCCCAATTTCCTCCTGGTTGATCGAGGAGGTGTGATTAATACGCTGTTGATTGTTAATTTGACATTGATTGTTGTTAAACGTCTTCTGATTGGGGTTTTAAGTGTTTCCTTTTATGGCTTAATCGTTAGTATTTAGGTTGTTTTGCTAGTTTTTTTTTACTTTGGTGAAGCTGTTTAGGACTTGCTCCGTTAGACTGAACTGAAATGAACTCCTTACTACTAAGAACAGCTGAAGTGGACTACTAGGCCTAAGCTGTATGAGCTGATATTTGTTGTTTATTCTCTTAATTCCAAGTTGAGTAGTCATAGGAACGATAATAGCTATACCTTCTTTTAGATATGGTGTTTGGCTCACGAGTTGAATTTTGTTGTATTTGCGGGAATGGCATCACTCCAGTTTCTTTGTTCTTTATCAGCGTGTTATCTGGCAGTGAAAAGTTCCTTGTATTTGAATTGGTGATCTACACGTGTAATCATGCTCTTTTTTTCCCTTTCTGTAGAAAATATTAAGATAAATGGAAGGGTAGACAATGTATTGGGATTCATTTATAGTTTATATGTAATGTGGATCTGATTAATTTGCGACTTTCCACTCTCCAGATTGTTTTTTTGCACTGAAGGTTTGGAATGCCCAGAATGCTGGTGCTTCTGCAGTACTAGTTGCGGATAATGTTGATGAAGCTCTGATTACCATGGATACACCTGAAGAGGATGTTTCTTCTGCTACTTACATTCAGAATATAACCATACCATCCGCTTTGATTGAGAAAAGTTTTGCGGAAAGGTTGAAGAAGGCAATAAGTGGGGGTGAGATGGTGAATATAAATCTTGACTGGAGAGAAGCTGTTCCTCACCCGGATGATCGTGTGGAGTATGAGCTGTGGACCAATAGTAATGATGAATGTGGGTTTAAATGTGACATGCTGATGAATTTCGTGAAGGAATTCAAAGGTGCTGCACAAATCCTTGAAAAGGGCGGCTACACTCAATTTACACCTCATTATATAACTTGGTATTGTCCTACGGCATTTACTGTAAGTAAACAGTGCAAGTCCCAATGTATTAACCACGGCAGATACTGTGCCCCTGATCCAGAACAAGATTTCAGCTCAGGGTATGAGGGAAAAGATGTCGTACTTGAAAATTTGAGGCAATTGTGTGTTTTTAAGACAGCCAATGAGAGCAAGAAGCCCTGGGTTTGGTGGGATTACGTCACTGACTTCCAAATCAGATGCCCCATGAAAGAAAAGAAATACAACAAGGACTGTGCTGATAGTGTCATCAAATCTCTTGGTATCTATTTCGCACTATAACTCCGAGACTATCATTAACAAACAATGACTTATTTATTTCCGTGTTGTTTTTTTGTCAGGACTTGATATGAAAAGTATTGAAATGTGTATGGGAGATCCTAATTCTGATTCTGATAATGCTGTTCTGAAAGAAGAACAAGATGCTCAAGTTAGTACCTGACCTTTGTTATGGAAGTTTTAACAATTTATCTTCCTATGCTTCTCGTATTATTTGGAACTGCTCTATATATTAAATTTCTTTGCCAATTATTCTTCTCTAGGTTGGGAAAGGATCAAGAGGTGACGTGACAATATTGCCAACTGTTGTTGTTAACAACAGGCAGTACCGAGGTTGGTGTCTTGATGATGTCACCCATTGTGAAGTAAACAAGTTTTAGTTCTGATAAAATTCCCTTACAGGCAAGTTGGAGAAAGGAGCTGTCCTAAAGGCTCTGTGTTCTGGGTTTGAGGAAACTACTGAGCCAGCTGTTTGTTTGAGTACTGGTAGGTTCTCACTATTCGTTAGTGTACTTCAAGTATTGTTTGTGGGTTGTAGATGGAGTACTTAAGAGTTGAGATCTTCTTTTTGCAGATGTACAAACTAATGAGTGCCTCGATAATAATGGTGGATGCTGGAAAGATAGTGCATCCAATCTCACAGCCTGCAAGGTTATTGCATGATTTAATTTATTCATCATTGACATTAATTGTTATTTTATAAATGTCTAATTTTTGTGCATATTTATTCAGGATACCTTCCGTGGGAGGGTTTGTGAATGTCCAGTGGTAAACGGTGTGCAGTTTAAAGGGGATGGTTACAGCTCCTGCATAGGTAAGTAATTTCTCTTGTGAAGTTGTATTTCTTGTGAAAGCTGCGTTCTTCTAGGGACTGTACTTAGTGAACATAATTATAGGATAATAGAAAAGAAGTAAACTATTAAGGAGATGAAGGATGAGGGATAATGTTTAGTCATCATTTAGATTAGTTCATTGACTTCGTTCTGTTGAAGTTTATCCTTGACTTTAATGTGTTTAAACCTTCTGTTCAAGGGAACAATTATCTAAGTTGTGTTTCTGAATGAAATTATACTTTCTGGAAATAAGCATGCTGATGCTTTTCCAAGGGAGAGAGTCGTTCTACAATCATTTTCAAATGCTTGTTCTCTAGGCAGTATGGCAGTTATTATACTTATTTAGTCACGTGTAACTTTTTTGGGATTGATTAATACCTTAATGGAACCTTAACCATATGAAACGTAGTAGCTCATTTTCTTTCTAATCGTTTTCTAAAGTTCTCAAGTCCAACCCACTTTAAGGGCTTGCTGATGAAATAGGATGATCTTTGACAAAGGCAGTTCTTGGAATGTTTGTACTCAAATTATTTCTAATCGGATTCTGCCGTATGTCTGAATGTCATTTTCAGCTAGCGGTCCTGGGCGATGCAAAGTCCATAATGGTGGCTGCTGGCAGGGTACCCGAGATGGACACACTTATTCTGCTTGTCTGGTATGTTATTGATCTTGAATTCTTTTATGCTGTCTTGTGTATTCTTTAAGGAGTGAATATCTTTCTGTTACCTTAACAGGATAACGAGGAAGGGAAGTGCACTTGTCCTCCTGGATTTAAGGGTGATGGGGTCAAAAGTTGTGAAGGTACGAAATATTCTATCTCGGCATGCGTTTGCAAAGCTGGAGGTCTCACCCTTCTGATAATATAAATGGAGATTGATTACTACTGTAGGGAGGTATAAATAGACAAAAACTTAAAAGAGGTAGAAGTTTCAAAAGATTCCTAATGTTGTACTCTGCAAGGATGTGGTACCCTGTTTTCTCGAATGCAGATTTAGTTAAGCCCGGGCTCTTGACATAAGCAAAACATATACCAATGGGGCTTTGAGGCATCCTATTTGTGCTTAAACACGATGAATCAATTCATGAATTCAACAGCTCTCATTTGAAACAAATAAAAATAGTTCTTTGAAAGGTCCAAAGAAGCAAGTACATGATATGTTAACTAGCACATATCTTAGATGCTTTTATCTTTGAAAGGTCTAGAAATAGTTCTTAGGTGCTTTTATTATTAACTAGCACATGATATGAAAGAAAACATGTTCAATGTTCAACGACCCATTTACATCCACTGTTCTATCTTGGCAGATGTTGATGAATGCAAAGATAAGAAAGCTTGCCAGTGTCCTGAATGCAGCTGTAAGAATACCTGGGGCAGCTATGAATGTTCTTGCAGCGGGGACCTGTTGTATATAAGAGACCATGACACTTGCATAAGTAAGTTCAGGAATCTGATTTTAAGATGATAATGGGTGTGAAGTAAATATTGGTGGTTCTGATTTTTTTAGCGGTGTCAAATGCAGGTAAGCGAGCTACTGAGGTACGGTCTGCTTGGGCTGCTGTTTGGATTATCTTGATTGGACTCGGTATGGCAGGAGGAGGAGCATACCTGGTTTACAAGTATAGGCTGAGGGTAAGTTTGTCAACTTATTAAACTCTTCGTTGTGGCATTTCCACGTGGCACTTAACTTTGACACCCAGTTTATTTGAAATCTATGGCATTATTTCTGTGATTATTACTGTTCTTAGTGGACAACCATCGCTTGGTCAGGTTCAGCTTCGAACCAAGGGAAGTTTCTTCAGCCAGAATATTTTGATACAAAAACACAATTGTTCAATTTCCCCCATACATGTGTATGTATGTGTGTATGTCAGCATACATTATGCGCACGCATACACACAGACACACGTGTAGTATTATATAATGCACGAACACCATGAGTTTTGCCAAGTGGGCAAAAATCTGAAATAGGTTCAGAGATGATGACTTTTACCTTGTGTTTTAATTTCATTGTTGCCCCTCACAATTGTTATTGATTCCTTGTTGCCCCTCACAATCGTTATTAATTCCTTGTTGCCCCTCACAATCGTTATTGATTCCTTGTTGCCCCTCACAGTCGTTATTGATGTTATCTTAATTTCAGTCATACATGGACTCGGAAATCCGTGCAATCATGGCACAATACATGCCTCTGGACAGCCAGAACGAAGTTCCAAATCATCTTAATGACGAACATGCTTGAAGGTCTGCACCACTCCCAAGTGCATGGAGAGATTCTGGTTGACGCGGAGAATTGTACACCTCATATCAAGGTTTTAAAGATAGGGTCTGTATTGCTGTAAATTATACTGGAGTAATAATTATTAGAAGTTGAGATTCATCTCATGCCTTGTTGCTGAAGTAAGAAATGGTAAGTCGGGTGTAGATGAAGATGAAGTGGCAGGTCTCCTTGGGTGTCTCATCTTTTTTGTGTTTTACAATTAACCACTGCCGGCATGTATTTGACTGTGCAAGGAGAGTGAATGTGCTTAGTGAAGACGATGGTTGTTTTGTATGTTTTTCTGTATGTTTATACTAGAATGGTGACTTAGCAACTCATGAATAATGAGCATGTATTATTGTGCATGACAGAGTTGTCGCAGCTCTTTGAAACTTGAAACTAATGAAGTTTTTCCACGTCTTGTAAGGAAATTTAGTAATTTTATTGAAGCATAAGATTACTCAGGAGTATCATGTATTTTAAAAACAATAGGTAAGATTTCCCTCCCCCACCCCAACAAACTGGCCAAGAGTTAATCTTCAGAGACGGCCAATTCTTTCTGATCCTGCATTGCAATAAAACAGTAGCGATGGTTATCCAAAAAAAAAAAAAAAAACCCGTAACGACCACAACCCAGGTACAATATAGTGATGGAAAGGTAACACATGGGAAGGTAACATGGGAATTTTGCACACTTGCTGGATTTCTACAGGAACGTCCAGTCTGCTATGATCCAATCACGAGCATCTATAACTAAGAATTGAGTGCCGAAATGGAACAAGTAGAACAGGTTCAAAAAACATATGAAGTTTAAGCTCAAAAGTGGCTGATATAGAATCCACCATCATTTCTCATCATCGGGTAAGTCATCCACCATCATTGCTCATCATCGGGTAAGCCATCAGTCATATCACGCTGGGCGAGTCTGTAGTACAAAATTCCCATAGTTGCCATGCACGCCCTGCAAACAGCAACGGAGAAAAGGTTTTGTTACGACACAATGGCACGTAGCAAGAACGAGAATCTAATGAACTGGGAAGAAACAAAGCTCTTGGGTAGAAAATTAACAATAAAGCAAATATACATCTTCATCTCAACAGAATTCACAGAAAGTGACATGAAGACATAGAGATACTTCTCCTCTTTCACTTCCCTTTTTAACCATACCAAATATTGACGTACCTTTTGATTTTAATCTTACAATTACAAATCTAGGGCCAATCAGCTAATTTAATTGACTAAGATTATTCCACAATTAAAATTACAATACCACTCGGACAAATCCAACAATATTAAGGCATTCATTATCAGCATTAGAAATTTGAGTACAGTTTTTAGAATCAATAAAGAAAAGTTGTGATATCAAACATCCAGTGACCCCTTACCACATCATGGACATCCAGAGATGAGAACCTGGCATTAACCTACTTTAATGGCAGTATAAGCTTTCCAGATTACCATATAATGTTCTCTGAAGATAGACTCACCACCATAATCATGATCCCTGTGTCTGTCTTTCCCTACTACTAAGTGTAATCAAAGCCTTCACATTCATGCCATAAAGATTACACATTATATCTATGTTATACCATGAAATAACCTTTAGTGTTTACAGAATACTGAAGCTTGAGATTATTCCAGCATTAGTTTCTAGTCATTTTTAAGAAGTGGTTGTCTGAATTTTCCATATGTGAATATCCACTAGAGCTGATTTACTGCCGATGCAGTCATTTAGTAAGTACATCAGGGAAGGGATCTTATCTGAGGACACTAGAAATTATTAATTTACTTGCTTTAAAGAATCAGCACCATTCTTCTTCTTCTTTTATTAGGATAATAACGTCATTCAGTTCCTACCACTAGTGTTCCTGAAATGTCCCTAAATAATCTACAAGGGTATCAATGCAATAAATTGAGAGAGATCACCGAATGGGAAAAAGGGGAAAGCAAGCATTACATGATTGCAATGACAAGGAGGAGTTTTCTGGGATCCATCCTTGAAGATCGGTGATGTCTTGTGCGACCTTCTGGAATATCATCTGTATTTGATCCATCTTTTTTGGGTGGTGTACTCACTGGTAAAGTTGGTAATGAACTTGACCAAAAAGGGAGCAATGATCTTAGAACTTTGTGGCGCAAGTTTCCTGCCATTCAGAAGCTCATAAGATTTGGATATAACACATCAGTACACCTGTGTATGAGCATAGACTTCGCTACAGAAAACTTAATTGACAAAACAGAGAAGGTCCAGTATAGAAATTCTCAATGAGAAAGGATAAGAGATCATAATACAAAAATGACATTTCTTACCCCTTTTGGAGTATTTCTTCCGATTCCCATCTTCATCATCAGCATAATATGAAATTTCAGAGTTCTGCCTTTCCACCTGGGTAGCACCCTTTCGGGTTGTAGCACCAGCCTAGTATAAGGTAGCACATAAGAAGCGAATATAATTCAGGAAAAAGTAGAGAGTGGAAAAGCAAAATTTCCTCACCAGAGGAGAAGTGGAGCTTTTCATTAAGGCCGATTCATTATTTGATGGAGATGCTGAATTAGTACCATCAATATCCATGATGACCACTATTTCAGAATCTTTTCCAACAGATGGTCCACCAGTTGGGACAAGTGGATCTGAGGCAAAAGCAGGAGGAGGACTCCGGGACTCTGTCACATTAAGTGAAACAGGATGGTTTCCAAATAAATTCTTCTCCATCCCAGTCTACATCGAACAAAGAAAAGCACAAAACCACATGTCACAATCACAATAACAAGCAGTTAATTACTGCTCTCAGCACAGGAATGCGCTCAAAGCAACGAGGACATGTGTAGAATAAAATGTCAGAAAGAAACATAAGTAATCATTAACAGTGCCAAGAATTTAAGTAGTTTAACAACCACTAAGGTTTTTCATGTATCCACAAAATGCTCTTTTTGTAAAGAAATAACTCAAATGAGCGCCACAAGAACTCCTTAACTTAGATCATTCCTCTCTTAGAAAAATGCTTAGGTCCGCTTCAAGGCTGATTGATACCTTTTAAATCAACCTAGCCACCTTGATAATGATACTTTATCTCACTCAATAAGACTTATATAAACAAGCCAATCTACATTAAATACTAAAGGAAACCAACTAACAAAGCCAGCACTATAACATTAAATATGCAAAAGATAATTTTCAAAATAACATTATAATGCACCACTACAGGGCAGTAAAGATGAACACAATTCAATAGTGTCATATACATATTCAATATGTAGGCACAATGGGTCACATGCAACCAAGAGACATTTGAACAGTTTCAGTACACATCAATGGTTAAAATCAAGAGAACCTGCATAATAGCTTCTTTAAGTTTTGAGTGAAGAAGGGACGCTGAATCTTTGACACTTTTAGGAGGCCATATCTGCAGAAGCAAAGCACTTTTAAAATGAGTAGATCAGAAAGATAGTTTTCATGCAAGATGGCAAAAAACAATCATGCTTGAAGTTCAGTTGCTGATACAAAGTCAAACAAATGGGTCATTTGAATAACTTCACACAATACATACTGAAGCAGAGCAGGCAGGACAAGTATATCCAGCTGGAGCTGTGTGAGGGGGAAATCCTTTAATATGCGAAACCAGGCAGCTTGTATGTATGACATCTATACGGCCAAAAAAATGTATAAGCAACATGAAGAACGTTAAAAAGAAAAAATAAAAAAATGCACCCCAAGATTCCTAATCAAAACAAGAGATGACATACGCAAGCAACCCAGCCTAGTGGTTTGAGAACTTGTTCTTTCCTCAAGCGCATTGAGACAATGGCAGCATTTTTGTGGCCAGTCATATTCTCCATCTATTACCCACTCTGAGTAGGTACGTATCTGAAGCAAAACAATAGTGGATCAACAAAAATAAAGCCAAGCAGAGACAAACGAACAAATATTTCATGCATAATCTTTTTAGGCCTTTCTCTTCTCCCCTTTAATTCACTTTAGCGGTTCTCATTGCTTTAAACTTGTTACCGGAGCCTCTAATGGTCTCCTGTGTGTACTAGTGCCACTCCTACTTCGTTTATTACAGTTTCATTACATATTCTAACCTAGTACGCCCACACATCCACCTTTCAACTACTCTAATATTTTTGTTCATATTCTATACACAGTCGTAATGGCCTCGTAACAACATAAACTACTGATCCTCAAATAACCTAGACAGCACATAGCTAGAACATAGTGATCTCAACTGCATTCCCACAGCATTCATCAATAGCAGATCATAGAAAGGCTTACCACGCAGATTTGATGCTCGGGGAAGCATATACACTCTCCACAAACGGGGACCTTGTGCACGAAACAGTACAACTTCGTCGCCTGGAACCGAGACAAAAGTTAAGGAATGGGATTCTCAAAAAAAAAACTCATAAAACATAATCCACACCAGTAAATAGGGTAAATTCGATCTGATCTAGCATGCGAAGAAGAAGAAACATAAAATTAATTCAGAATTACAAGAATTACAGAGCGGATGATACCTTGCGGCATTTGCAGACCACCATCGCATTGACAGCGAAACCAGCGAATTTGAGATCGGAGCTTTCACTGTGATCGTAGGGTTTTAGTTCCCGGATTTAGTCAATGGGAATTAATATCGATTACGGGTGATTTAAATTACTGAAGTTGGGAAATTTAATCTATGGAATGAAGATATGGAGTGTGGTTAAATTGTTTTCTGGGGAGAGCGTATGTGAATGGGATGCGTTTTGGTTTCAGCAGGTCAGTTCAGGGTATGGTCAGTGGTGGTCTCTTAAAATTAAAAGATCGTTTAAGAGACCAAAAATCATCACAGTGGTGGTCTCTTGAGCAGTCTCTTAACAAGAGACCACTCATCAGGCTCTTGGTAAGAGCCCGTCCAAAAGGCCGAACATGGACCATTCTCTCTGACACGCACATGGACCGTGTTCAGCGTTTCTTTTTTTGACCAAAGTGGGACACGTGTTGCCCCATGAGTGGGCCACGTGTCCCACTCAGCCGCAAGTTTTTTTTTAAAAAAAGTTTGTTACGGACACGTGTCACCCACGGATTGAGCCACGTGTCTGCAACGGTAATTTATGTTTAGAAGGCTGAATTTAAAATCTTGGGGACACGTGGTCCAATAATGGGTCGACACGTGTCCCCCCAACGGCTGGAAAATGGCTATTTTTTGAATGGGACATGTGTCTCATTCTGGTCGCGACACGTGTCCCAGACGATTTTTTTAAATTTTATTTTATTTTTTTATAATTTCTATTTTAATTTTTATATTCCATTCTCTCACTTTTTTTGCCTATAAATATGGAGCATTTCAACTCATTTCACCACACTACTTCCAATTCAAATTCTCTTACCTCACAAATTCATCTTCTATATTGTAATTCATTTTTTGTGATTGATCCACGAAGAACGTCGAAAGGCAAAGATCGGGTAATTCCAAATTCTTTCAATATGGAGAATTTTTTGCAAAATCCGAATTCTCGTCCATTTCCAAATTCGAAATTTAGTGAAAATTCTCCGAACATTCCTCCCCACTTTTATTTCAATTCTCAACATTCATACATGAATTTTCAAAATCAATGCCACTCTTCCCGAAACGCATACATGAACCCTCCTTACCCGAACCACTCCCAAAATGCGAACACACAATCGCAAAATTCGTACCATAATTTATATGGTCAAAGCTTTCATGCTCCACATCTTGATGCTATAAACGAATCGGGAACATTTTCACCCCGAGGAGGTCGCGGTTCACCGGGTCAAAATTTTGGTGGTGAAGATGGGCGACAATATGGAAGTCACGATGTTACGGACGGTAAGCTCTATTTTAATGTGTTTTATTTCAATTATGGAGATTCTAATTTATAATTCATTTATATTGCCTTCATTTCCCTTTGTTATATTTGAAAATAAGTATATTTGAACATGCAAAATATATGTAGCTAGTATATGCATTTAGTATATGCATTTAGTATATGCATTTTAATATGTAATCTAGTATATCATTTGAACAATCAAGTACAACATCTAATATGTTCGTGTATTTTAAAATTTCATAAACATAATTTGAAAGTTAGTATATGTTTGAGATTTGTTTTGCTTTGAAAAAATGATTTATTCATTTAGGAAATGATGTAGGTGAAGAAAATGATGAAGTTGCAATAGTAGCTGGGAGTAAGTTTCCGAAGAAGAAAGGTAGCCGGGACAAATGGAGTGTAGAGGATGATAAAATCCTTTGTGGCGCATGGTTCGAGCATTTCCACCGACTGCGTGGTGGATACAGGTCAAAATGCTGGTGTGTTTTGGTCTAAAATTATGCGCGATGTGAATCATTATGCAAATTCCAACCGGTCAATGAAGTTGTGCAAGTGTCGGTGGTCAAAAATGGCTCACGATATTGGCAAATATGTGGGGTGTGAAAGTAAAGCCGCGCGTCACTTCAGTTGGGGCGGGAGTGGCTCTAGCCAAGGAGATATAAAGTCATGGACCCTGAACTTGTTTGCAGATGAAAATGATGGGCAACAATTTTTATTTTTCCATTGTTATGACGATTGCAGAAGGAACCCTAAATTCATAGCACAATATGGCCCAAAGGATACTGATGGAGAAGAATATTCACCACGGGTGCCATCAACACCCCGTAGTGGCGATGATCCTCAAGCTATGCAATATCCATCCAGACCTATTGGTGTTAAAGCCGCTAAATGCAAGGCAGGGGGAAAGGAAAGACCAGGGCAAGAACAACAAATGTTGAACAATCAAAAGAATCCGCTAGAATGCAGTGTGCGGCCGCAATTGAAGCAGCTACAAAAAAGGTTGAAATACTTGCGGAGAGTGAAAGAGCTAAAATGGAGTACAACATAGCACAGCGGGAGTTCGTTGAAAAATAATCAGAGCGGGATAAACTGATAGCTAACACTAAACTCCTTGATAGTTTGATTCAAAAGGGAGTGTTGTCCGTAGCAGAGGAAGCACTGCGAGATAAATTAATTGGGGTAGTCGACGATGGAAATTATTGTAATAGGTTGTTGGTAATAATTGGTCAGACTAGACCATACATTTATCATTGGTTTTTCATTGTAATTGGTTTTCATCATTTCATTTTAATCGGTTCAATTCACATGGGTTCAATTCATCATTTCAAAGCCACAAGACCGAAATAGTGGAGTTGTCATGGACACATCTCATCCATTCACATGGGTTCAATTCATCATTTCAAAGCCACAAGACCGAAATAGTGGAGTTGTCATTGACACATCCCATCCATTCACATGGGCTCAATTCATCATTTCAAAGCCACAAGACCGAAATAGTGGAGTTATCATGGACACAAAATTTATCCATTCACATGGGCTCAATTCATCATTTCAAAGCCACAAGACCGAAATAGTGGAGTTATCATGGACACATCCCATCCATTCACATGGGCTCAATTCATCATTTCAAAGCCACAAGACCGAAATAGTGGAGTTGTCATGGACACATCTCATCCATTCACATGGGTTCAATTCGCCATTTCAAAGCCACAAGACCGAAATAGTGGAGTTGTCATGGACACATCCCATCCATTCACATGGGCTCAATTCATCATTTCAAAGCCACAAGACCGAAATAGTGGAGTTGTCATCTATATAAATGGGTCATTTGTTTACCTTTCATTCCAACCCCGAATTTCAATTCTTCTACCAATTCCCTTCTTCATCACAACCATGAACTCTTCTAATTCCCCTAACAACGATGATGAGCCTCACTTTGGAGAATCATCAAACCCATCAACCTATGATATTCCCGGTTTCCTACCTGATACCGATCCTAAGACAATGAACTTGTTCATGAATGTGCCAGAAATGGCTAAACAATGGTACGTAGCCATTGAGGACGAGAGTGCTCAAACTTCTCCAACCTTACCAAAGAAAACCAAAAATCATATCAGAAGAGATCGTGTTCGAGCACAGGAAGTACTCCAGAGGCAATATTTTGCTCAACCTCCTGAAAGAATGTACGACGACCAACACTTTCGTCAAAGGTTTCGCATGCGGCGAAATGTATTCGAACGTATACTGGAATATGTCACCAACCACGATCCTTATTTCAGACAAAGGCCTGATGCAACTGGTAATCAAGGATTTTCGCCACTTCACAAGTGCACGGTGGCAATGCGTCATTTGGCATATGGTTGTGGATACGACCAACTGGATGAATGCTTACAGATGGGCAAAACGACGGTTAGAGAAACGGTGTCTCATTTTGTGAATGCAATTATTGCCGTATATCGTCCAACATACCTCAGACCAACAAATCAGGAGGATATTGCTCGCCTGATGCACGTAGCTCGTGGACGTGGATTTCCAGGTATGCTTGGTAATATTGATTGTATGCATTGGGAATGGAAAAATTGTCCTGTGGGTTGGAAAGGGCAATTTCAGGGTAGGAGTGGACGTGCCTCAATTATTTTGGAAGCAGTCGCCTCCTACGATACATGGATATGGCATGCATTTTTTGGTATGGCAGGGTCAAATAATGATATCAACGTCCTAGACAAGTCACCATTGTTTGATGACGTATGTGAGGGGAGGGCTCCACGTTTTCCTTACGAAGTCAATGGTCGCAGCTACGATCAAAGGTTCTATCTTACAGATGGTATCTATCCTAAGTGGGCGACCTTCATGCCAAGAAACAACTCTTCACAAAGTGTCAAGAAAGTTACCGGAAAGACGTCGAACGTGCTTTCGGTATTTTACAAGCTAGGTTTTCCGTGATCCGCAACCCAGCCCGATACTGGAATGTCGAAACGTTGGGCAATATTATGATAGCTTGTATCATACTGCACAACATGATAGTCGAAGATGAAAGAGACACATATGGGTTGCAAGTTCAACCAAGTGATTATGACCAAATCGACGACTCTCCTTGGCATTATAACGTCGAGCGGCATGCTGATCTTCCGACTTTCAAGCAAAATTGGAGGGATGTGCGCAATAGAGCTAAACATGACCAGTTGAAAAACGACCTTACGAAACATCTTTACCAGCATTTGGGTGGTCAAGATTAAGAAGACGATATAGTTTCGTCATCCATGTTTTTTTTGGTCAGACTAGATCAATATTTATTTTTTCCTATTTTTAATAATTGGTCGGATTAGACTAATATTTTGATTTTTAAATTGTAATATTGGGTTGGAGTAGATGAATATTTTATTTAGTATTTAAAGTTATTTTTATAGTTGTTATAATTGGTCTCGCGCACTTTTTATGTTTTCCATATTATTTTATAGAAAAAATGAATTCTCATGGCATTTATTTATTTAATTTCATTTTAATAGTTTCTTCAAAAAAAATTGAAATTCATTTTATTTTTTACACTGAAGCATCGTATTGACAAGAACGAGAAAAATAAATTATTTAACATATTTTTAAAAAATGAATTTAAATTTAAATATTTAAACATCATATTAAAATAATATGGAAACGAATTTAAATTTGAAAATGAATTTAAATTTAAATTTAAAAATGAATTTAAATTTAAATATTTAAACTTATTTTTTGTGGACAAATTTATTTAAAATAATATGTAATGGTCAAATTAATGAGTAGGATAGAGAAAATCAAGTGGGTTCCATGAATAGTGTACAGTGGTTAACCATTGTGGAGAAAAAAAGGGGTTGTCTCTTAAGTGGTCTCTTAAACTGAGGTGGGAGAAAGAGAGGGAGAAAAATAATATATTTAATTAGTAAGAGACTGGTAGTGGTCTCTACCACTGCCCATGGCCTCAATACTCTGTCGGGATTGGATCCGCCATGTCATCTTTTGCCAACTGGAGTTCATGTTTGGGAGTTGGGCTCAGCCTTAATGTACAATCGGGCTTTTGATCATGTCGACCTTTTTATTTGTAGATTGATAAATCGCGTCCGATATCTTAATGTATCGTGTTACATATTAATATTTTAATATATGGTGGGCGGTGGTCGAGCGTTGGTTCGCAAGTGAGGGATCTTTGTGCCAAGAGCTCAAGAGAACTAGGTGATGGCGCAAGTACTGAGTCGATGTTTCTTGAGCAACCAAATACAGGCACGGGCGCTCAAGAGAGTCGAGCGCCCGTACAAGCAATTGTTGTCATTGCTCGAGAGAACCGAGCGTTGTGTGACGACACAGTGGCCCAAGCTTACAAACCACAATGAGTCGCTCGTGGTTTATCGAAGGTGATGGTTCTTTAACGTTGGTTAAGGGATGTGTGGATTTCGCAACGGGGAGGGGGTGGGGGGATGGTTCGTTGAGACCAAAATTGGTGAGTGAGCCTGTGATGGGATGAGGGTGTTGGGACGGGGAAGGTGAAGTGGAGCAGCTTGGAGGTTTTCAGTGGGAAGATGGTCGTGTGGGGGAGGTGACGAGGTGGGCTGGTTCTTGGGGGGTGGGGGGTTGGTTTTCTGGTGGGGTGGGGGGTTTCTCAACGGCGGTGGTGAGGCGGGTGGCGAGAAGGTTTGGATTTTTTTCATTTTAAAAAAGTTTAAATTAAGTATTATACGCATATGTACGTGTTAGGATGTAAGTTAGTATCTGACTTGATTTAGCATTTTTTTTCTTTGTCTCATATTTTTTAGCATTGTGAATTATATTCAGAGAAAAGTGCATATATAACCCTATATAATTGATGAAAGTGCAGATATAACCCTGCAATAATGAAAGTGCAGATATAACCCTACGATAATTGAAAGTGCAAATATAACCCTGGTCAGTCAATGCCGAAAATAATGACTTTAGGGTTATATTTGCACATATGTATAATAGTTAGGATTATATTTGCACACATGTATAATAGTTAGGGTTATATTTGCACTAAAAAACAACTCAAAATTATATTTACACTTTCTCCCACATATAGGGTTATATTTGCATATTACCCTTATATTTATGGTCATTGTGCTTTCTTTCTTGAGTCATCGTACTAAGAAAAACAAAAATTCTTGGTTATCTCATCAATCTTGTCGTAAACCCTCTAGCGTTCGAAGCACTCATGATAATTCACTCAAATTTTTGTTTTCTTCCTTTTATTGTCTCTTTACTTTTGCTTTCTCCTACTTCATTATACCACCACTGCATTCATCTCTCACAACTACCAAGACAAAATTTAGCAAAGCTCATATCACTTCAGAATGATTATCTAGAGTATACAACAGTGAATTAACTTATGAATATAACAGGACAAAATTAGAACGTAGATATGATTTGGGTAATTTTTCAATGAGGAGGAAGTTGAATTGATCCTATCGATGTCTATGTCACAATATGAATATTGATACATGGACATGAGACCAAATCAGTGATGGTAATTATTCAGTTACATATAAGTTATAATCTATTTATTAATTTCGTCTATTTGGATAGTCTAGGCGCATTGTGAGTAGCAGCAATGAACCTTCAACCCAATGGAAGTGCATTTGGAGATTACAAGTCCCCATGGGGATAAGCCATTTCACATGGAACTTATGCAAAAATCAATTACCGACAATGTGGAACCTTTTCCAAGGGAGATGCCCAACAGAATAACAATGTTTTGTGTGCACGGCAGAAGTATCTCTCGGGCACGCATTCTTCAATTATCCCTTGGCACATCAAATGTGGTTCGCATCGGATTTGTATAAATAGATATCAACAACCATATAAATCTCTTTGGATATGAGACCTAATCAGAGAACTTGAGAAGGAGGGAAAAAAAAATCCTTAATCACTATATTGCTCAATCATTTGTTGTATCATATAAACAAGCGTCTACATGGGAAAATTCATGGCTTGGATCGAACTCATACACTCCTATATGCTTAATACATACTGAATCTGTAGAAATAGATAATTCTCCAAGCATTACCACTTTAACTGAACATGCAATGGAAACACACCAACAAAGTGTGATTCTCAAACAAATTTGGAACGATATAGAGAAGTGTGGTTCTCAATCCACCAAGAGTGACGATACATTTCAAAGCAAGTAAATCTTCAAAATTCACTTGTGTAGGATGATGATATATTATAGACATGGATAACACTTGGATATACGGAGAATTCATTAGACTTCATCAAATTCACCCCAACAAAATTCGCAAAGCAAATAGCTCTTCCATTTACTCTAAAGGTTTGTATTGTATCCATAATTGCTTATCCCCTAACTTAAGTATGGATGGTGTTCAAGTAGTACTCCAAGGCAGTCAGAAGATTGAGGAGAATAGAACAGAATACAGACTACTTATAGCACATATTATATCCTTACTTACGAAGTTATGAAATACGCAAGTATGATTTGTACGAAGGATATAAATTAAGGTATCCCCAATGCAGAATTGATCCTAAGAGCCAATGTGAATTTTTGAAAAAAATTGGTGCACAATTGTAGGAACCTATGACTGGTTGCGGGTGCCCACGGACGGGACCCAACGTTATTTTCAGTGACAAAACCAAATGGATATTTGAAAAACAAGAAGAATCCATCGCTTGGATTTTTGAATTTAAATTCCACCATATACCGGAATCCGCAATTTCAAAATCCCTTCCCCCCGCCTGGCGCAGAACTGCCATACCTCCTTCTCCCTCTGAAACCCTAGCTCTCGATTGCAGCCTTCTTCTCCAATGGCCGTGCCGGCGCAGGTCACCCTCGGCCAGGAGCTCGCCGCCGCCCCCTCCGACGGCATCACCAACCTCCGCTTCTCCAACCACAGCGATCACCTCCTCGTGTCCTCCTGGGACAAGGTCCGTCCTGCGTTTACTTTTCCGTTGATTTGTTCGCTCATTTGAGATCTCGTTTCTCAGTTGATTTTTTTTGTTTGATTAGACTGTGAGATTGTACGACGCCAGTGCCAATGCTTTGAGAGGGGAGTTCACGCATGGAGGTCCCGTGCTTGACTGCTGCTTCCACGATGACTCCTCGGGGTTCAGTGCCAGTGCCGATAACACTGTTAGAAGGTAATTGTAGTTTCATTTATCTGTTAATCAATGTATTTAGGCTATATTATAACATTTGCCGAAACTGAGATCTTGTTGAACTAGTAATTTGTGGATTTGTGTTTATTAAAATCGGCATTTTATAAGTTATTTGTAGAGAAAAAACTTGCAGTTGCTTTATTGTCAAAGTTTATTATGATTCTGCTTAAAAAGGGGTTTAACAAATCATGTGCTATCTAGTATCCTGTATATATCACACTGACCTTCTTTTTGTGTATTTTCTGCTATGTTGTACACAATATTTTCCGTTCTGAGGCGCTTACTTGAAAATGTTGTTGTTCGCTGTCCAGGCTTGTGTTCAACCACGACAGGGAGGAAATTCTTGGAAGACATGATGCTCCTGTTCGTTGTATTGAGTATTCATATGCAACTGGTTAGTAACTGTATCCAGAGATCTGCTTGTATATTTTAGGCTCTTTAGGTTGTGATTAGACCACATGAGCATAACTATTTGTTTGAATTGGTGAAACTATCCGCGCACCACAAGTTGCTTTTAATATGTGCATATGCATTACATGGTAAGTTTTCTCCGTCAATTTCAGCTGATGTTTTTTTCTATGCCTTTCTGATGCTCGCTTGCTCTGAGATGCAACTTATTGTCTGATTATATGTTTAAGGCTGGCCTCATGTGTTGCCTGTTTTGTGCTCCTTTTCTTCTTTTTTGATGATATTGTGTTCATTGCATTGGATTCTTTCAAGTTAGGTAGGTTTATTGTCTGTCACGGAAATTCTTATCCGACATGTGCATTTTGGCATATTGACTTGGTATTGTGAATATCTAATTACAGGTCAAGTGATCACTGGCAGTTGGGATAAAACACTGAAGTGCTGGGATCCTAGAGGTGCAAGTGGGCAGGAGCGTACTTTAGTTGGGACTTATTCGCAACCAGAACGTGTCTACTCTCTTTCTCTTGTTGGCAATCACCTAGTTGTTGCAACTGCTGGAAGGCATGTAAATGTTTATGATATACGGAATATGTCTCAGCCCGAGCAGAGGAGGGAATCCTCTTTGAAGTACCAAACAAGATGTGTCCGGTGTTATCCTAATGGAACTGGTATGCAAAATATCTCTTGTATAAAACCAATTTTTACTAAGCTGCAGTTTGCACTTTGCTATTTAATTTGGTCCTGTGAGCATTTTAGGCGAGTAATGTACAAATTACTTCAAATTTCCTAATTCTTTATCTATTCGAGCAGAAATATAACTGATGCTGCCTGCTACTTTAATGTTTTAAGGATTGGAATTTCCTGTTAAATAATTCTCAATAGCACGGGATGCGTCAAACTGTAGCATATTTCATAAACAGATACTTTTGGGTCAAAGTTTGCATGTAGTATGTTACTCCAGTGTACATGTATGTATGTACTACTAGACAATGAAGAAAAAGTGCTACAGATCCCACCCATGATTGCCCACTTATATGTTGAAGGTAGTCAGATCCTAGCCGTGATTGCCCAGCGATATGCTGAAGGTAGTCAGATCCTAACCCTGACTGCACAGCTATATGGTGAAGGTAGTCTGTATGGGTGGGTATGATGTTTGCCTTACTCATCTGAGCCTCATTGCCGTAAGGTGTTTATTCTGTTACCATGCATGTTGAACTCTTTACAAATTTCTAGAATATTAAACATCTATTGATCTGAGTATAATCTTACTCGGTGAGGGTATCTAAGGGCCACTACAGTGGCTGTCGTGTTAGTGTTTGTAATGTAATAGCTGTGATTGGCCCTCAATGATATGATGTTAATCTAATCCCATGTTGGCATTAGACATGTTTTCTTATGCAATGAACAGTCAATAATATCCTCTTTCCAACTGATTGGTATAATGCAGGATACGCTCTTAGCTCTGTTGAAGGTCGGGTGGCCATGGAGTTCTTTGATATGTCAGAGTCTGGTCAAACAAAAAAGTATGCCTCCATCCATTGATAGATATATTTCCACTGTTCAATGCTTCTATGCCTTTTCTTTTTACCTTTGCTCCTTTTGACTTCAAGGCTGGGGAAACATTCTCTTGTTTTGTCATGGAAATGATCTTATGTAAGAGCATTTCTATTTTCTCTTGAATGAAGGATGAAATGCAGAATCGGTGGTGGTCAAATATATGCAATTATATACGATTTGGAGGCGAAAGTTGTCTGTTTGTAGAACTGAGCTGTGAAAAACATAATTATCTCAAGAAAGGTGCTGACCCCATCAACT